>CM066990.1:99099372-101966872 GCA_033977485.1 Hydrangea macrophylla
GGTTGTGCTTGGGATCCCATCCCATTACATTTTTTTCCTTTAATTTTTCTCTCATTTCTCCTATCACTTTCTTCTTTGTCCCCCACTCACTTTCTTTTTCTTTTTTTATTTCTCCCCCTCTTCTCTTCTTTCGATATGAATACCAACATTAGCATCTACACAAGAAGGGGGAAAACCCCACTCCCCACCTCCTTCTCATCTCTTTTCACAAATTCAATCACCATTGAAGAACCAAGTCCATTTTGCCAAAGTTCACTGCTGTGATGATAATCAAGGTATCACCATGAATTCATTTTTGATTCAAATCAAAAGAAACCAATTGGAGAGTGTTCTTAACTCAATGATATTGGTCTATGATTTTTCTCAGAATTTTAAAAAATCATATGACCTATTTTTAAAGCACAAATACACAAGGCATACAATCTGCCAAAAACATCACAGCAGTGACACTAGATCACATTCACTGTTTGGACTACTTCAAGATTTTTTCTTCACTCCATTTTTTTTGTCCATTAACTATAGCCTCTTAACTACGTCTATGATTTTTTTTTTATTTTTTTTGGATCAGTTTAGTGTTTGTAAAAAATCGTCCAAGTTCAGTCGACAATGCAGTCCCTATTTCTGAGTAAGGGTGCTTCTAAACTCAATTTCTCCCAATCTCCAAAAGATATTGCAAAATGGTTTTCTATCATGGAAACTAGACTCATTTGGGAACTTTCTCTCAAAATTTCAAAAATTTGGGAACAACAGAACCTCTCCATTCCATTTTTTGAAGATTTCTCTCAAAGCTGTGAAAAAAAAACTGCACTCTGACATGAATTTAGTAAAACTTTCCTTCTATCTCTTTCATTTGGGGGTTTTGATCTTTTTCAAATGAATAAATCCTAGTATATTAGAAAGCTTCTAAAAAAAAGAATAAAAAACAGAGAACAAAAAAAAAAGAAATTTTATTTTTCTTTTTTATCAAATATTCACGTTTATCAAGTTGTTCAATAACTTTGATAAATGAAAATTTGAGCATCTTTTTATTTTTACTAAAACCGAATATGCCTAATTTATCAAATTAATCAATAACTTTGATAAAAGGAAATTTGAACATTTTTCTTTTAGGCACCGACCCTTACTTCCGGCATAAAGAATCAAAAATACAAAAAAAAAACCTCTTTTCTTTCTTTTGGGCACCGACCCTTACTTCCGGCATAAAAAATAAAATACAAAAAAAAAAATCTCTTTTATTTCTTTTGGGCACCGACCCTTACTTCCGGCATAAAAAATATAATACAAAAAAAAATCTCTTTTCTTTCTTTTGGGCACCGACCCTTACTTCCGGCATAAAAAATCAAAAATAAAAAAAAAAAATCTATTTTCTTTGTTTTGGGCACCGACTCTTATTTTCGGCATAAAAAATAAAAAATACAAAAAATATCTCTTTTCTTTATCTTGGGCACCGACCCTTACTTCCGGCATAGGAATAAAAGAACAAAAAAAAAATACAAAAAAAAAAAAAAAAACACTTCACTCTCCACTCACTTGCACAAACTCATTTCAATCTCAATCACTTTCCAAAATTCCTAGTTACACCATTTTTCACTCAAATCACTTTTCAAAACTCACTACTTCAAAGGTTAAAGCCTAGGACTACACCGTACAGGTTAAAGTTCCTAGCTACACCATCTTTGCTCAAAATACTACTTCACACTCACACGGTCTGGATCGACCAACTTTTTTAAAACACTTGCACACACACACACACACATGTACAAAGCATAGAACTGCGTACGACCTGATTCTCGACCTGAGATACGTATGCAACCCCTCACTTGGGTGCGGCCATAACCACATCTTTTTTTTTATTTTCTTGTACATCCTCACACTCTATTATCTTTCACTTATGCCCCCATTGTCATGAAAATCACTAGAATTGGTAACCGTGCTTTGCATGGATGTTCGAGGGTGCCTAACACCTTCCCTCGACATAATCGAGTCCCCGAACCCATATTTTAAAAGATCTTTGGTTTTCGCATGGCTATTCAGAGTCATATTTTTAAAGGACCCACTTTTCTTAAAACTATTTTTCAAAAGTCAAAGATGAATTACTTTAATTGGCTTTTCAGGGGTCCTAACACTCCAAATGTTAGGTGGCGACTCTGAACATTTCAAATAGGCCCTACCATACTCTTTTCACCACTCCCAATAAAATTCGTCGCATTTCACCCACTTTCAAAAGAAGCCAGGCCCACACCGACAGCCAGGCTGTGCCGAAAGAGCGGGCGCGATAGCTGGCGACTCTACTGGGGATTGCTAGAATTAAGAGGACTCAGGCCGCCACTTTAGTGATTCTCATTACAATGGGGCATTTCCCTTTTTACTAACATTTTTGTTTTACCTTTTTTTTTTTTGAATTCGTATTCTTTATACAGGTGTTCATGACTCAGTCTGAAATAAAGTTACAAGGCCAATGCCAAAATTTGCAAAGGCCAATGCCTAAATCATTTTGCACACTACGCACTAGCATGCAAGCATGACATAACCCTTCCTCAAGAGGAAACCTTATAAGATTAGATAGGGAGATGAGTATGTGGCATGGCCGTCGTGGTGTCACCGCCGGTACCGCACAGAAAAATCTCCCGTTCGAACCACCAACCTGAGAAAGTGCTTCGGCACTGGAGGTTTGAAGGTTTGGGGACCAGACCTGATTTAGGTTTGCATTAGACATTAGCCTCTCCACATGCTCTCACTCTCTACACGTGCATCAATATTGATACATCACTCTCTCCACATGCTCTCACTCTCTATACATGTATCACTCTTCCCACGTGTTCTCTCTCTCTCTTTATGTCACTCTCACTGACCCCTCTCTCTCTCTCTCTCTCTCTCTCTCTCTCTCTTTATGTCACTCTCACTGACCCCGCTCTCTCTCTCTCTCTCTCTCTCTCTCTCTCTCTCTTTATGACCCACTCACTAACCACGTCTCCCTCTCTCTTTCTGTCTCTCTCACCGACACACACTCTCTCTCTGTCACTCTCATGGACACCCCCATCTCTGTCTCCACTCTCTCTTTCTTTTTCTCACCTGCTCCCTCTCTTTCTGTCGCTCTCACAGACTCTCTCTCTCTCTCTCTCTCTCTCAACGCCCCCCTCCCTTTCTCTCTTTCTATCACTCTCAATGACCACTCTCTTCCCCTCATTTTAAAAACCCCCCATACCCCCCTCTTTCTCTGTCATTCTCACACATCCTCCATCTCTCTTTGACGAACCTCTCTCTGTTTCACTCTCCTCATCTCTTTCTTCTTCTCCTCCTCCTTCCATCTCTCTGTAGAAATTCATCCCTCTTCTTAGAAAAACCAAAAAAAATAAACTGTAATCTGAATAAGAGGAAGCTAAAACAAGCCCTGTACAGGAGCTTCTCATAGAGATCAAGAAGAGAAAACAGAGAATCATAACAAAAAAATGGGTTTAAAGAGAGTTATGGACCCAACATATCATTGTTGTGGTGCATGTATATATAATAGAAGACAGTGTCGAACCGATTGTCCCTTGGCTCGCTACTTTCGGTACGAAGGAAGTGACAAGGATTATGGGGCAATTCACAGACTTTTTGGATACAGGAACTTTTTACGCCTTATTCAAAATGTATCCAAGGCAGATCACCAACAAGCTATCAACTCCCTTGTATATGAAGCCACAGCTAGGCTTCAGAAACCCATCTTGGGATGTGTTTCTTATATCTTTCTCCTTGAACAACAAGTTCGAGAACTGAAGGAACAGGTTTCACAACTTCACAACTACACGTGCATTTCGCTAATTTTAAAACTCTTTATAGCAATCACGCCTTACTCGGCATTTTGCTCTCTCACGCGCATCGCATTCTGTTGATCTTGTCTCCACAGCGAACACCCGTCTCGAATTTCGCTACTCTCATCTCTCACCTTCACGGCAATCATGCATATCGCATTTTTGCTAATTCATCTTTTACTTTACAAGCAATCACGCCCCGCCGGGCATTTTGCTTCTCTCGTCCCAAAGCAATCACGCCCCATGTGGCATTTTGCTTTCCCGTACCCCCCGACAGTCACGCATATCGTATTCTGTTACTCTCGAACCTCTTTTCTCACAGTAATCACGCCCCACGTGGCATTTTGCTCACAAATCTCACAACAATCACGCCTCACGTGGCATTTTGCTCTCTCATACTCCCAGCAGTCACGCGTATCGCATTCTGTTGGACCTTATCTCCACAACAATTACCCGTATCGGACTTTGCTATTCTCGTCTCTTATATTCAAGGCAATCACGCGAATCGCATTTTGCAACTCTATAACTTCACAGCAATCACGCCCCGATGCGGCATTTTGCTCTCTTATTTCACAGCGATCACGCCCTACGTGGCATTTCGCTATCTCACACACAGTAACCACGCCCGACGTGACATTTTGCTCTCTAGTCTCACACTTTTCATCGCTCTTATTCTATCATGGTGCGAACTACGCATGGTTTGATTCTCCCGACGGGAGATACGTAGGCAACTTTAAGAGCTCGACTATACCCTCTACTTATTACATTCTTGGTTAAAGTTCGCGACTACGGACTTCTTGACTACACCATCCCTCTTCTACTCAACTCTCATATGAATGCCCAATAGAATCATTCACCAATTCTAGCAATCCCCAGTGGAGTTGTTTGCCCACTCTGGTAATACTCCCAATCCCTACTTGCCTACATTGGCACCTCATACTCACTTGCCTACGGTGGCATTTCACATTCACTTGCCTACGTTGACACCTCATACCCACTTGCCTACGATGGCATTTCACATTCACTCACCTACGTTGGCACCTCATACCCACTTACCTACGATGGCATTTCACATTCACTTGCCTACGTTGGCACCTCATACCCATTTGCCTGCGATGGCATTTCACATTCACTCGCCTACATTGGCACCTCATACCCACTTGACTATGATGGCATTTCACATTCACTTGCCTACGTTGGCACCTCATACCCACTTGCCTACGATGGCATTTCACATTCACTCACTTACGTTGGCACCTCATACTCACTTGCCTACTCTGGCACGTCTTTTACTTATTCTCTTCACTTAAAAGAAAAGGGACAAAAATGGGTCGTCTAGTTTCTTTTTCACGATTTGCTTCGCAAAACATGACAAAGAGGGGCAGCTGTAGACACCCCATTTTTGCCCAACCCAATCATTTCAAAAATAAAGTGCTCATTGACACGAGCCTATCATCTTTTGAATCATCTCAATTTGATCTCAAATGGAAAAGATATTGCCAATCAAAGCTATGAGGTCAAAAGGTCAACAATCTCACATGCACCCGACCACACATGACTATTGCTCCATATTTTTTTTGGGGGGAAGGAGGGGGGGGGGGGGGGGGGGGAACACATTCTGTGGAGAGAAAACAAAAAAATAAAAAAACAGCACATGATTGTGCTTGGGATCCCATCCCATTACATTTTTTTCCTTTACTTTTTCTCTCATTTCTCCTATCACTTTCTTCTTTGTCCCCCACTCACTTTCTTTTTCTTTTTTTATTTCTCCCCCTCTTATCTTCTTTCGATATGAATACCAACATTAGCATCTGCACAAGAAGGGGGGAGAACCCCACTCCCCACCTCCTTCTCATATCTCTTCTCAAATTCAATCACCATTGAAGAACCAAGTCCATTTTGCCAAAGTTCACTACTGTGATGATAATCAAGGTATCACCACGAATTCATTTTTGATTCAAATCAAATGAAACCAATTGGAGAGTGTTCTTAACTCAATGATATTGGTCTATGATTTTTCTCAGAATTTTAAAAAATCATATGACCCATTTTTAAAGCACAAATACACAAGGCATACAATCTGCCAGAAACATCACAACAGTGACACTAGATCACGTTCACTGTTTGGACTACTTCAAGATTTTTTCTTCACTCCATTTTTTTTGTCCATTAACTAGCCTCTTAACTACGTCTGTGATTTGTTTGAATTTTTTTTGTTCAGTTTAGTGTTTGTAAAAAATCGTCCAATTTCAGTCGACAATGCAGTCCCTATTTCTGAGTAAGGGTGCTTCTAAACTCAATTTCTCCCAATCTCCAAAAGATATTGCAAAATGGTTTTCTATCATGGAAACTAGACTCATTTGGGAACTTTCTCTCAAAATTTCAAAAATTTGGGAACAACAGAACCTCTCCATTCCATTTTTGGAAGATTTCTCTCAAAGCTGTGAAAAAAAACTGCACTCTCACATGAATTTTTGTAAAACTTTCCTTCTATCTCTTTCATTTGGGGGTTTTGATCTTTTTCAAATGAATAAATTATAGTATATTAGAAAGCTTCTAAAAAAAAGAATAAAAACAGATAACAAAAAAAAAGAAATTTTATTTTTCTTTTTTATCAAATATTCACGTTTATCAAGTTGTTCAATAACTTTGATAAATGGAAATTTGAGCATCTTTTTATTTTTACTAAAATCGAATATGCCTAATTTATCAAGTTGATCAATAACTTTGATAAAAGGAAATTTGAACATTTTTCTTTTAGGCACCGACCCTTACTTCCGGCATAAAGAATAAAAAATACAAAAAAAAAAACCTCTTTTCTTTCTTTTGGGCACCAACCCTTACTTCCGGCATAAAAAATAAAATACAAAAAAAAAACTCTTTTATTTCTTTTAGGCACCGACCCTTACTTCCGGCATAAAAAATAGAATACAAAAAAAATCTCTTTTCTTTCTTTTGGGCACCGACCCTTACTTCCGGCATAAAAAATCAAAAATACAAAAAAAAAATCTCTTTTCTTTGTTTTGGGCACCGACCCTTATTTTTGGCATAAAAAATAAAAAATACAAAAAATATCTCTTTTCTTTCTCTTGGACACCGACCCTTACTTCCGGCATAGGAATAAAAGAACAAAAAAAATACTTAAAAAAAAAAAAAAAACACTTCACTCTCCACTCACTTGCACAAACTCATTTCAATCTCAATCACTTTCCAAAATTCCTAGTTACACCATTTTTCACTCAAATCACTTTTCAAAACTCACAACTTCAAAGGTTAAAGCCTAGGACTACACCGTACAGGTTAAAGTTCCTAGCTACACCATCTTTGCTCAAAATACTACTTCACACTCACACGGTCTGGATCGACCAACTTTTTTAAAACACTTGCACACACACACACACACATGTACAAAGCATAGAACTGCGTACGACCTGATTCTCGACCTGAGATACGTATGCAACCCCTCACTTGGGTGCGGCCATAACCACATCTTTTTTTTTTATTTTCTTGTACATCCTCACACTCTATTATCTTTCACTTATGCCCCCATTGTCATGAAAATCACTAGAATTGGTAACCGTGCTTTGCATGGATGTTCGAGGGTGCCTAACACCTTCCCTCGACATAATCGAGTCCCCAAACCCATATTTTAAAAGATCTCTGGTTTTCGCATTGCTATTCAGAGTCATACTTTAAAAGGGCCCACTTTTCTTAAAACTATTTTTCAAAAGTCAAAGATGAATTACTTTAATTGTCTTTTCAGGGGTCCTAACACTCCAAATGTTAGGTGGCGACTCTGAACATTTCAAATAGACCTTACCATACTCTTTTCACCACTCCCGATAAAATTCGTCGCATTTCACCCACTTTCAAAAGAAGCCAGGCCCACACTGACAGCCAGGCTGTGCCGAAAAAGCGGGCGCGACACTTTATACAAAACTGTTCATAAATTAAAGCATAGGATATTGATAATAGTTCTATCATCCAAAGCACCCGTTCTCAGTTTACATAATCATAATGTTCCGCTTGATCAAAACCTGAAAAGCCTGAGCACGAATGTCCAAGGCGCATCAACGGCGTCAGTTTCAAGAAGCTGGTGAGTATTAAAAACATAACTTTGAATGTAAAACATACTCATTTACCATTTTTAAATTCCCATTTAATTCAATGAGTTTACATTAGAGTAAAGAGTTCATTTTAGAAAACAACAACAATATCATTTGAAAGCTATAATTCACATATATGTGACCGTGTATGAAAACAATGCACCAAACTCATCTTACCGACTCTTTTCTCTCGACAAAGCCCAACAATCCACTATCACACACCAGTATCTTTGAAATACTCCGATAGCCACACTTTAGTACGGGGGTACCAGGGAATGTCCAATTTGCCTCACATTTTGGTCCGGGGTACCAAGGAGTGTCCAATGCCTCACACTTTAATACCTAATCCGCCATGCAAATACCGGAGGAACCCTCACGCAGTATCCAGACTCGGGTATCAGGGAGTGTCCGTAGGCCACACTTTAGCACTACCATGGGTGCCAGGGAATGTCCAAGTTCGGCTTCACACACTTTGACGCTACCATGGTCGTCAGGGAGTGTCCAGTTTTGCCATCGTCGCAGTTCAAAGACACCCTCGCCACAATTTAAATCACAACACACTTTGGTACTCACTTACCAGGGAGTGTCCACAACACAATCTCAACCGCACTCACTATATCACACTGTCCATTACTCTTTTCCATACTGACCAACACTCACCATGCATGTACAACTAACTCCACATGAATGATATGTGACTTAATACAGAAAAATAAAGTACTGGGAACGATAACCATGGATATGCGAGAAGAAATCAGATCTTATATGAAACAACCGGTGAATTCATCAAAGAATGCTTTAATATGCTTTTATCGCTATTAGAACACAAGTGGGTCTACTTTGAAGTAATGCCCTAAAAAATGAGTTATAATTTGTGTACATGAATTATATATCAAAAGAAAGGTCTTTGAGTCTAGTTTCCAACGCTTCAAACCGTGCACGTTTTCGAGTTTCCTAGAGGAAGTTATGGCCGTTTTACTAAAAGTCGTCAGTGCTGAAAAATGCCAATCGATTGGTAAAAGTGACAATCGATTGGTATACATGACAATCGATTGGTAAACATGCCAAATGATTCCAATCGATTGGTAAACATGCCAATCGATTGGCATCAACAGTTTCTCCCCTGTTACGAATTTAAGGCTGATTTTTTACCCATTTTTAAATCCGAATGTAAACATGACTTGTAATATATGGTTCTCTCCGTTTTTCTGCAAGGATTATGAATACGCGATCGGTTTTAACCAATTTCAATTGTAGCTCTCGGATTTTACGAAAAACCGAGGGGTGACAAAACTGCAATTCTAATATACTTTCATATACGAATGAATTAAGCTCCAATACTTTGAACATAGCTTCTATGAACTGTAATCTATCATTATTATCTATCAAAACGAATTTTGGTCAAGTTTTGGAAATCACCATTTTTCAAGCTTCAAGCTTCCATGAAAAATCAACAATGGCAACTACACATAAGACTAATACAAACAGCAAACTAAAGTATAATTTACATTCTGAGTGAGTTTGTAATACTCACAGAGGGTACTTGGACAGAAATTTAAGGCCGAGAATTTCTGCCGTAATTCCGTCGTTAGATTTTCCACTCCTCCGTTTCTTGAATTATATATATGTATCTGTGTATGTATAACTGTGTGTATGTATATATCATATATAATCTGTATATGTGTGTGTGTTCTTCCTTGAGAAAACAAGAGAGAGTTGAGAGAATTTGAAAGAGATTGAGAGAGAGACAGTGAGTTAATATGAGAGAATGAGAGTCTGTGAGTGCTATTGAGAGAATATAGTGATATATATAAACTGTTAAAAAAATGTGTAGCCTCCAAGCAATTGGTGGATATCACCCGGTGTGGTTGAGCTCACGTGCTCCCATACCCAAGATGCGGTGAAGGCGCAGTTTTAAAATAAAAAATGGTATTATCCGGTTGAAATAAAAATACAGAAAGTTATGATAACGTAGGAATTAAATTTTCAGTTGTTTAAAAAGTATAGATAGAGTTTTCAAATCTATAGAAAGAGTTTTCTATATTTGTGGAAATTATGTTTTGACCCCAAATAAAAATTCTTATTAAAATAAAGCAAGTAATACCAATTAAATTATGAAAATCACATTTAATAATTAAATAAAAATTCAGGTTGTTACACCCTTCCTCTCTTAAACAGGATTTCGTCCTCGAAATCTAGACTAACTAGTCATGAAACAATTCCGGGTACTTCTTCCTCCTATCAGCTTCAACTCCCCATGAGGCTTTATTCTCGTCATGGTAATTCCACTGATCCTTCACCAACGGAACATCTTTATCTCTCAACTTCTTGACACTTTGATCCAGAATTCTCACGAGCCTCTCTTTGCAAGAAACGTTATGACTCGTCTCAATATCGTCATAACTAACCACATGCGAGGGGTCTCGTATGTATTTTCTCAATGTACTCACATGGAATACATTGTGAACCCCAGACATCTTCGATGGCAGCGCGAGCCGATAAGCCACTTTTCCAACACGCTCCAGTACTTCGAACGGTCTGATGAAATGAGGTGCCAACTTTCCTCTTTTCTGACAAAAACGTACTACTCCCCGAACGGGTGAAACATTAAGGAGTACGTGATCTCCGATACTGAACTCCAAATCCTTTCGACGCCGATCCGCATAACTCTTGTGGCTACTCTGTGCAGTTTTTATTCTTTCCTTGACCAGTGAAATCTTCTCATTGGTTTTCCTCACCAAATCTGGTCCCAATAATTTTGTGTCCCCCCCACTTCTGCCCAACACAATGGAGATTGAAATGGCCGTCCGTACAAGGCTTCAAACGGTGCCATCTCTATAGTCGAGTGGTAACTATTGTTATACGCAAATTCGACCAACGGCAAATGCGTCTCCCAAGACTCTTCAAAGTCGATTACACAAGCCCTGAGCATATCTTCCATAATCTGATTAACACGCTCGGTCTGCCCGTCAGTTTGAGGGTGAAAGGCAGTACTCATTTTGAGCGAGGTTCCCATAGCTTCTTGCAGACTTTCCCAAAATTCAGAAGTAAAACGTGCGTCACGGTCTGACACGATTGACACAGGTGCACTGTGAAGTTGCACAACTTGTTGTATGTACATTCGGCTCATCCTTTCTACTGGGTATGTCATACTATAGGCAATGAGATGGGCTGATTTAGTTAATCGATCCATAATTACCCAAAAGGTGTCATGATTCTGCTGAGACCGAAGCAATCCCACTACAAAATCTATGGTTATGTGCTTCCACTTCCAACCTGGGATAGGTAGTGGTTGCAGCAATCCCAAGGGTCTCTGATGTTCGACTTTGACTTATTGATATGTCAAACACTTAGATACAAATTCGGCCATGTCCTTCTTCATACCTTCCCACCAGAAATTTCTTTTCAAGTCTTTGTACATTTTTGTTCCTCCTGGGTGGACTGTAAACCTAGACTTATGTGCTCCTTCCAGAATGTCCTTCCTTAGTTCTCCACAGTCTGGCACACATAATCTGTCCCTACATCAGTACCTTCCATCACTTCCCACTTTCCAATCCGTTGGATCCTTTTCTGACATTTTCACAAACCATGTCTGAAATTTCTCGTCTCCTTTCTGTGCTTCAATAAGGCGGTCGATAAGAATAGGCTGTAGGATAAGACATACAAAAAGTTGCCCTTCTCCTTCCTTAACACTTTGCATGTCGAGCTGAACCAATGTCTCCAACACCCGCCAATGGTCTAATCATTAGGGAGGCAATCGTTCCACGGGTCTACTGACTCAAAGCATCAGCAACAACATTAGCTTTACTAGGGTGGTATTCTAACGTGAAGTTGTAATCTTTGATCAAATCCATCCATCTGCGCTACCTCATGTTCAACTCTTTATGTGTGAACAAATATTTCCGACTCTTGTGATCGGAGAACAAATCAAACTTCTCACCGTAGAGATAATGTCTCCAAATCTTGAGTGCAAATACTATTATCGCTAATTCCAAATCATGAGTGGGGTAGTTCAACTTATTCGATTTTAGCTGCCTAGATTCATACGCGATAACTCTAACATCTTACATAAGTATACACCCCAATCCTTGATATGACGCGTCATTGAAGATAGTGAACTTCTCATCAGGCTTGGGATGGCTAGTATCGGTGCGGTGGTGAGTCTCTCTTTCAATTCTAGAAAGGTGCGCTCGTGCTTCTCCGTCCAGTCAAATTTCAAATTCTTCTTCGTCAACCCAGTCAATGGCACTGCTATCTTGGAGAATTCCTCAACAAATCTCCGATAATAGCCCGCGAGTCCAAGGAAAATCCTAACTTCCGTAGGGTTGCTTGGCCTAACCGAATTTGATTTAGCGTCTGTCTTCGATGAATCCACAGAAATTCCTTGGAATGAAACCTTGTATCCTAAAAATTTTACTTCTTGCAACCAGAACTCACATTTACTGAATTTGGCATACAGCTGGAGATCCTTGAGTGTCTGCATCGCTATCCGTAGATGTTTTTCGTGTTCTTTCACTGACTTAGAATAGATCAAAATATCATCTACGAAGACGATGACAAACTGATCCAAATAAGGCTTGAACACTCTGTTCATCAGGTCTATAAACACTACCGGGACATTCGTCATTCCAAACGGCATTGCTAAAATTTCATAGTGACCATATCTGGTCCTGAAAGCAGTCTTAGGTATGTCTTCCTTTCGTACCTTCAACTGATGATATCCCGACCGTAGGTCTATCTTGGAGAATGTTGTAGCTCCTTGTAGTTGATCAAACAAATCGTCGATCCAAGGTAAGGGATACTTGTTCTTGATAGTTATTCGGTTTAATTCTCTATAATCAATATATACATAACCGAAGCGTCCCATCCTTCTTCTTCACGAATAACATTGGTGCTCCCCAAGGCAATGTATTAGGACGTACAAAACACAGATTCTCGAGCTCTTGAACTTGTTCTTTCAATTCAACAGTTCGGCGGGGGCCATTCTGTAGGGAACCTTAGTGATCGGTGCGGTGCTTGGTATAAGTTCGATATAGAACTCTATACTTCTCTCGGGCGGCAAACCAGAAATGTCTTGAAACACCCCTTCGAAGTCCTTGACTATAAGTATAGATGACACTGTCATCCCTGTACTGACGACTTTGATGCTAGCTAAACATCTCGTGAGGAACATATCTCCCAAAGGGTTACATTGAAATTCAAAGGATTGATTCCCATTGTGGGAGAATGTAATTCTTTTCCTCGTAAAATCCAACTTCGCTTGGTTTTGAGAGAGCCAATCCATTCCTAGGATTATGTCAAACTCCTTCATCGACAAAACAATCAACCTTACAAGGATCTCACGATCTCCTAGTCGTAGGGGACATTCCTTGCATATATGTCCTAATTTGACTGTGGCTCCTAATGGTGAGGTAGCCTTCAAAGCTTTCTCTAAACGATGAGGTAAAATACCCAATCTCTGAATAGTCTTAGCAGATATGAACGAAAGTGTAGCACCTATATCAAATAAAACTTTAACATGGGAGTTAAACAGAGTCAATGTACCTTCCACTGTTTGCTGATCGGGACGAGCTTCTTCATAGCTCCCTTCTTCATAAACCATCTCATCATGCTTATATAGCAGCATCAAGAATAATAGCATTCAATCAAGTCTGATCTTGCTTACCATAAGTTACTCGCCTAGGAACAGTGCAGTACTTGCAGATGTGACCGGGTTTACCACAGTTATAATAGACTATATTCTGATGAGCGATGCGATTAGGTGCCTTACAGTCTCGAGATGAATGACCGTGGGTGCCACAGTTAAAGCATTGTGTTATCCTCTTGGGTAAAGCACATCTTTTGGCAAAATGTCTAGGCATCTGGCAGTTAAAACATACTTGGGGTTTGGTTTTCCATTTCTTTTTCTTCTCTTTTGGTGCACACCTTTTCTTACGAAGGTGATGCAGACTGCCGTGTTCCATCCATTGAGTTTCACTGCAATCATACCAAACGTGACCTGGTAGGTTGCAATTAGCACAGAAGCAGCTTGATCTGCTTGTACCCTTGTTCTCAATTGGAGTCACCGTCTCTCGAAACTTCCTTTTGTCTTGTTGCAGTTCGGATGATTTCGCAAGGAAACTCTTGTACAGACCATCTCCTAACTGACCTAAGGTGACTCTATCTCCTAGCTCCCATAAGCTCAGAATAAGTGACTTGACCAAGCCGGTGGGAACGACTTCTGGGGATAACAGTTGGGATTGTCCGCCTGATTGGTTCTCGGTTGCCTGAGACGACTCAGTCATCTATGATCCTACACATACGTCGAGCCTAACGGGTTAATATCATATAAATATACTCGTACTATAATATAAGTATACAACAAAATCCAAGTATACACAATATAATTCAAGTATGCATAATATGCGAAACACATGTTCGACTTTGGAAAGTTTAATAGCAAAGGGATCACATTCTTATTCTCCTTCCAAGCTCTAGGTTGCAGGCTATGCTGACTATTATGAGATTTGACTCAGGAAGTTCGTCAATGCCTAAGCTATTCATGAGGGCTATGGCTTACCTTAACTTCTTAGGAATTCGGCTTCTATATGCCTATATGGACTTCATATGTCATGACTAACTTGGCTAATTTCTAAATGGATACAACCGAGGATATGTGGCGACTACTAACATTCCTATCGATGTGACCAAAACATGTACAATCGTCCCTACGATGAAACCAACCTGGAATTCAAGTTCTGAACTAAGGACAATTGATACTAACCAACTAAAGACTAGAACCTGGTTGTTCGGTAAACCTAAGTTTGGCAACTCAGACTTAGACTTAGAGAAACTTGGTTGCATAGCTTAGTAAAACCTAAAGTTAACTTGTCTCACTAACCTGTGGCATGAATAACCGAGCCTGATCAAACTAGAGATAACCTGGCTCTGATACCACTAAATCCTGTCACGCCCAGACGTAGAATAAATATGGAAAGCGTTTAATTTCCTTTATGGACCCGTAGGTCGTGATAGTTTGAAGGATCAATCCCGTCCCAAACGTCAACAACAAAACATAATAATTAGAGCAGAGCAATCAAGGTAAAATTTTTCTAACTTATTACATATTACAGTACGGGTCATCTAAAGGCACAGACCGCCTTGAAACAAAATAATAACTTAACGTCTATTACAGTCATCCTTTATACAAAATAGTTCATAAATTAAAGCATAGGATATTGATAACAGTTTTATCATCCAAAGCACCCGTTCTCAGTTTGCATAATCATAATGTTCCGCTTGATCAAAACCTGAAAAGCCTTAACACGAATGTCCAGGGCGCATCAACGCTGTCAGCTTCAAGAAGCTGGTGAGTATTAAAAACATAACTTTGAATGTAAAACATACTCATTTACCATTTTCAAATTCCCATTTAATTCAATAAGTTTACATTAGAGTAAAGAGTTCATTTTAGAAAACAACAACAATATCCTTTGAAAGCTATAACTCACATATATGTGACCGTGTATGAAAACAATGCACCAAACTCATCTTACCGACTCTTTTCTCTCGACAAAATCTAACAATCCACTATCACACACCAGTATCTTTGAAATACTCTGATAGCCACACTTTAGCACAGGGGTGCCAGGGAATGTCCAATTTGCCTCACATTTTGGTCCGGGGTACCAGGGAGTGTCCAATGCCTCACACTTTAATACCTAATCTGCCATGCAAATACCGGAGGAACCCTCACGCAGTATCCAGACTCGGGTATCAGGGAGTGTCCGTAGGCCACACTTTAGCACTACCATGGGTGCCAGGGAATGTCCAAGTTCGGCTTCTGTAACACCCGTACCCGGAGAACGGGTTAATTATTGTGTTAATATGCATTAATTTATATAATTAGTGTATAAAACGGATTAAGGGGAGGCTTGGACTCGCCCATGTAAAAAGTGTTCAGAGAGGGACACTAGTTGGAAAAGTCCCCAGTGAGGTGGGACAAGTTTGGAAGTGGGACCCAGTGAAGGGCCTAAATAAAAATATTTGCATTTTACGTGATTAAATGCATTTATATGAATACATGAATATCTGTTTAAAATGCTTCTATATTATATGATGATATGGGTGTTAGCATTTGGTGATAGCTTGGACACCCAAATAAGGGTATAAATGAAAAAGATTTAAACTTAGTAGGTATGATAGCAATTTCACAAAATATGTGGGACCCGCGTTGGGACCCATACGAAACTTAGACAAACACCCATTAGATAATTGGGTAGTTAATGGAATGTTTGGGGGATTTCATAATAGGAACTTAAGAAATTCCGGGGGTGTAAATGCAAAGTGAGGAAAATTGAGGCTTAGACACCTCATGTAAAGTTGCATGGGTGTGTGTTGTGTCATGTAAGAGAGTTTAGACTCTCATTGCTGAGAATTAAAACAAGAAGAGAAGAAGAGAGCTCGGGATAGAAGATGGAACCGTCACCGACGCCGTAATTCCGCCGTTTCGTCGCCGCCGTTCATCGGATTTACGATCCGAGACCACTTTCGGACTCGTGGAGGTGAGACGAACATTTCTATATCTTTAATTTACGTTTATATTGTCAGATTTTGGTAGCTCACACTAATCGGTGAGACACCGTCTACCGAATTCTTGTAGGATTCTTGTTGGAGTAGAAATTGAGCTTCAATTTGGGGAAATTCTGCATAATTTGGCTTAATTTGGGTAAAATCTGTGGGAGGTGAGTTTTCTACACCAAAAAGTGATTGTGTTTAATATGTTCAAAGCTTCATGTGATATAAGAGGTGATAACTATTGTGTAGGAACAAATATATATTGTTGATGTCCAATTCTATGGAAATTTTATGTGTTGATACATGTATATGTGCTTATATGTCTATGTGGTAGTCAATGAGCACCGGGGAAATGGTTCATTGTTGGGAGTAATAAGGGTGGTGTAGAGGAAGAATCTGATAAATACGGAAGTCCAAGGAATAGAAGTGGCCACGGGACCAAGGGAGGTCTTCGGGTCTGAATGAACCACATAACCGGTGACTCGGCGACTACGGTTGTGTTTTATGTGTTAATTATAAGCATTGCACGTGTTAAACATACAATCATGTTTAGAATGCTCACTAAGCAAAATGCTTAAGAAAACCGTTTTCCTATTTCTGTTGTGGTACATAACAACCACTACAGGTTCGGAGCAAGGTACGGAAAGGAGGTGAATCGAGCTTGGAAATGGGGCAAAGCTTGGGATTTGTTATATATGTCTAAGCTTGTAGTATGATGTAAATGATGGTTTTGGATTAGTGATACTTGATTTATTATGTTAATAGTTGTAGGAGTTGAAGTTAAACTTAGAAAAGCTTATGTAATTCCTTTTGTTAAAACTATGGATTTTGTGTGTTGGTTGAGTTGGACCACTTCAGCAAGTCCGGGTGTATGTCGCAACTACTTTTGGACAAGTTGTGTTTGCAACTAAGTTATATGTAAAGCTTTTGAACTCTTTCCCAACAAAATTCTATGTTCATACAAGTTTAATCAAGGTTTGGGCTTTAGATGTCTTATCTTGACTCAATTGAGTTTGGGTACTAGTGTAAAGAGGTTGAAAGTACCCCAATGTGTATTTGAATTATGTTCAAGAAGTTTTATAAGCTTTCAAGAGTGTTTGAGTGAGTCTTGGTTACAAAATGTCATATAAGCAGGTTGAAAGTTGCTGCTGCAGAAATGGTTCTGCAGAGGGGCTTTCGACCGGTCGAAGGGACCCGTTCGACCGGTCGAAAAACCCACTGCCAGCCCTTTAATTCTAGATGTTCACATGTTTTGTTTTAACTTTTAAAAGGCCAAGAGGATACCTTTGGGGTCCCATTGACCTATAAAAACTTCACTTCCAATTACAAAGGTTGGTAGGTATTTTTCACGGAATTTCCTATTTGGCACAAGTTAAACTAGTGTTATTTGGCTCAAGCTTGTTTAATAAAACCTCAAAACTCTTCCTCAAAATGGTGTCATGTATATGCTAGTTCTTGGCAACAACATGAGTTAGTTACTTGTTTGAATACAGTTGGAATAAATTGAAATCTTCCAACGGTTGCGTGATTTGATGAGTTTCCGATGCTTTTGTGCACTTTTCGGTAGTTCTAAGTTGGTTGGGAAGTAGCCCCAAGTGACTTGTGTGTTTGGGGACTTCTTAGAATATTAAATGGGGGAAAATATGGTTCAGTGGGTATTTGGACCGGTCGAATTGATCCGCTCAACCGGTCGAATGCCCCTCTGCACAAGACAGTGATTTCAAAGCTATTTTTCGTCGCCTTTTACGGAAACGGGCATAACTCTTTGTAGAAAATTCGAATTCATGGGCCATTTTTTGCATTGGAACCGGGACTCAAAGAGCTATCTTTTGATGTAAAATTTTGTCATATTTTATTAATGACCATTTTGCCCTTGGGCTATTTTATCTCAGCATAGTAGTTTTAAGCTACTTCAAATCATGTTTTTCCTTCATAACTAACATGGTTCTTGCTTATTAGTGTATTTTAGGTGCGTATAGTCTTGTTACACGTGTCCTAATCAGTGGAGGCGGGTTAGGGGTGTGACAGCTTCACACACTTTGACGCTACCATGGTCGTCAGGGAGTGTCCAGTTTTGCCACCGTCGCAGTTCAAAGACACTCTCGTCGCAATTTAAATCACAACACACTTTGGTACTCACTTACCAGGGAGTATCCACAACACAATCTCAACCGCACTCACTATATCATACTGTCCATTACTCTTTTCCATACTGACCAACACTCACCATGCATATACAACTGACTCCACATAAATGATATGTGACTTAATACAGAAATATAAAGTACTAGGAACGATAACCATGGATATACGAGAAGAAGTCAGATCTTATATGAAACAACCGGTGAATTCATCAAAGAATGCTTTACTATGCTTTTATCGCTATTAGAACACAAGTGGGTCTACTTTGAAGTAATGCCCTAAACAATGAGTTATAATTTGTGTACATGAATTACATATCAAAAGAAAGGTCTTTGAGTCTAGTTTCCAACGCTTCAAACCGTGCACGTTTTTGAGTTTCCTAGAGAAAGTTATGGCCGTTTTACTAAAAGTCATCAGTGCTGAAAAATGCCAATCGATTGGTAAAAGTGCCAATCGATTGGTATACATGCCAATCGATTGGTAAACATGCCAAATGATTCCAATCGATTGGTAAACATGCCAATCGATTGGCATCAACAGTTCTCCCCTGTTACGAATTTAAGGCTGATTTTTGACCCATTTTTAAATCCGAATGTAAACATGACTTGTAATATATGGTTCTCTCCGTTTTTCCGCAAGGATTATGAATACACGATCGGTTTTAACCAATTTCAATTGTAGCTCTCGGATTTTATGAAAAACCAAGGGGTGACAAAACTTCAATTCTAATATACTTTCATATACGAATGAATTAAGCTCCAATACTTTGAACATAGCTTCTATGAACTGTAATCTATCATTATTATCTATCAAAACGAATTTTGGTCAAGTTTTGGAAATCACCATTTTTCAAGCTTCAAGCTTCCATGAAAAATCAACAATGGCAACTACACATAAGACTAATACAAACAGCAAACTAAAGTATAATTTACATTCTGAGTGAGTTGGTAATACTCACAGAGGGTACTTGGACAGAAATTTAAGGCCGAGAATTTCTGCCGTAATTCCGTCGTTAGATTTTCCACTCCTCCGTTTCTTGAATTATATATATGTATCTGTGTATGTATAACTGTGTGTATGTATATATCATATATAATCTGTATATGTGTGTGTGTTCTTCCTTGAGAAAACAAGAGAGAGTTGAGAGAATTTGAAAGAGATTGTGTAATACCCGCTATTTTTAAATATTTATTTCCCAAGATGAATAGTGTTTTTATGTTGTTATTATAATATTCAGTATTTATAGAACTTGATTATAAATTTTTAGAATTTTTAGAAACAGAAATTTAGCAGATTTGTGAATATCTGGTATATTTGGACCAGTTATGATTTTATTGCACATCCAACCAAACATGGCCCTAAGGAAATAATTATCCTTTGAACCTTTAACTCTTGGTAATTGCAAGGTGAGGTCCCTCATTGGTTCCTATATATATGGGACCATTCCATTACATTTATCCTTAGACGTATGAGGTTGAGAACTCATCCTAATGCTTACATATCTTCATCTCACACACACAAACACCAAGAACACCAAGAACACACCTAGTACACCAAGAACACACCTAGTACACCAAGAGCACACCTAGAACACCAAGAACACACCTAGAACACCAAGAACACCAAGAACACACCTAGTACACCATGAACACCAAGAACACACCTAGTACACCAAGAACACCAAGAACACTATTTGAAGCCTGAATTTTATATTCGAAGATTCTTCGGGTTTTCTTCGAGTTTTCTCGGCATTATTATTCTGCGAATTTAGGTGAGTATCCAACTCACTCAGCTATTTATATTACACTTTGTTATGAACACATGATTATGATTATGATTATGATTTATATTAATTATGTGATGCTTATACGTATTATATTACGTATTTAGATTTTTATACGTATAGATACAGTATTTTGATATAGTATAATACGATACAAATAGGGTATTCTAAAATACGGTATTCTGGTTTTTCAAATACGGCATAAATACGGTAAACTGGTATTTTTAAATACGACTGGAATCGAGATGGATTCTTAATGAGGATCGAAAACTCTTAACTTCCAACATGAATACTTATTTATTTATTCTCACGGAACTTTTATAAATTCGGTTGTGGACGTACAAAACTGGAAAATGACCAAAATACTCTTGTGATCTATTTTCACTTAAATCGACTGAAATCAAGATATTTTCTTAACGGGGATCGAAAACTCTTAACTTACAACATGAATACTTATTTATTTGATCTCACGTAACTTTTATATTTTCGGATCCTGACTTATAAACTGGAAAATGACCAAAATACCCCTGTGCCCTATTTTTACTAGAATCATACACGATGTCTAATATTTCATTCTAGTTTTGGTTTGAATGTTGTTATATGTAATACCCTGTATTTTCCTTGTATTTTTATATCCTTTTGATATATATGAGATAATAACGAGATTGAGAAGTCGGCGTGCATATTAGTGGGTCTGTCGACCGCAGAGGTCGATACTATTTATGGGTGCGCGTGAATGCGGTCGCTAAGACCGTATGATGTTGAGTGTAGAATCCCAGGTGTTGGGATAGGACCGGGACTTTGTGTCAAATCAATATATGATAGAGTTAGACTTTGTGTCGGATTTCGGAGGTTATGTGATGTGGGGCTTCGTGTCGAGGTTAATATAGAGGCACTACGTGTCGAGAAAAATATGTCGGGGCTGGAGTGCCGGGGGATCTTAGGGCTGCGTGCCGTAGTAGCATGTTGGGGCTATGTGCCGTAATAGTATCAAGGAGCTGTGTGCGATAGTATGGAGCTGTGTGCGGTAGTATGAGCTGTGTGCGGTGATATGAGCTGTGTGCGGTAATGATATAAGCTGTGTGCGAAAGTATGAGCTGTGTGCGGTGATATGAGCTATGTGCGGTAGTATGAGCTGTGTGCGGTGATATGAGCTGTGTGCGGTAGTATGAGCTGTGTGCGGTGATATGAGCTGTGTGCGGTAATGATTTGAGCTGTGTGCGGTGATATGAGCTATGTGCGATAGTATGAGCTGTGTGCGATAGTATGGAGCTGTGTGCGATAGTATGAGCTGTGTGCGGTGATATGAGCTGTGTGCGGTAATGATATGAGCTGTGTGCGGAAGTATGAGCTGTGTGCGGTGATATGAGCTGTGTGCGGTAGTATGAGCTGTGTGCGGTAATATGAGCTGTGTGCGGTAATGATATGAGCTGTGTGCGAAAGTATGAGCTGTGTACGGTGATATGAGTTGTGTGCGGTAGTATGAGTTGTGTGCGGTGATAATTGCTGCGTGCTGTTGAATGACGGAGCTGCGTGCTGTGGAATGTCAGGGCTGCGTGCTGTATCATATAAGGGGCTATGTGTCGTAGTAACCATGTCAGGGCGGGTTGGCTGAAACGTTGGGACTGCGTGTCAAGGGTGAACAGACCGTAGGTATGGGACTACGTGTCTGATTAATGTGGACCCAAGAGTCTATGTTATGTGTGAGACTACGTGTCGAGGATAAATGAGTCATGAGTCGTTGGGCTACGTGCTAGATGGGAAAGGGGATGACGTCCGTATTATATCTTGGATTGGTGCATACATGCACACGAACGATGAGATGATCCTTTTTATTGATGTTGTTGTTATATGCTACATATCTGTAGATACTCTGTTAGTATTTGCATTCACTCGGCTTTCGTAGCTGACGGCGTTTTATGCCGCTGGATATTCCACGTCCAGCTGGCCAGGGCTTTGAGTATGCAGGTGATGCATACATGGACAGGTACAACGAGGAAGGAGCCTACGATGATGGAGGCTATGCCGGTGCTGACTACTACGCAAGCTGAAGGCTAGAAGCTGTGCCGAAGTTAGCTCGTGTTTATGTTTAGAGACTTCTGAAATAGTTACGTTTATTATCGGCGTATGTTGCCGTAACACTTTATTTATACTTCTGCGATACTTATGGTTTGTAATAGTTAGTATCGGACTTTGCATACGATTAAACTTAGACATCTCAATGTGTGGTTTAAATCCATTACTCTGATGGTTTGACTTTGGTTGTGGACAATGTGGTGACTTTCAACTGTCATGGCCTACGAGTCCAAAAAGGAATTTATTTTTTCTATTTTTGCTACTACGGGGCGTGACAGATTGAGAGAGAGACAGTGAGTTAATATGAGAGAATGAGAGTTTGTGAGTGCTATTGAGAGAATACAGTGATGTATATAAACTGTTAAAAAAATGTGTAGCCTCCAAGCAATTGGTGGATATCACCCGGTGTGGTTGAGCTCACGTACTCCCACACCCAAGATGCGGTGAAGGCGCAGTTTTAAAATAAAAAATGGTATTATCCGGTTGAAATAAAAATACAGAAAGTTATGATAACGTAGGAATTAAATTTCCAGTTGTTTAAAAATTATAGATAGAGTTTTCAAATCTATAGAAATAGTTTTCTATATTTGTGGAAATTATGTTTTGACCCCAAATAAAAATTCTTAATAAAATATAGCAAGTAATACCAATTAAAATTATGAAAATCACATTTAATAATTAAATAAAAATACAGGTTGTTACAGATTTGATACCAATAATCATATAGATAAAACCCTTAACATGTTCACGTATGCGATAGCACTACCATAACATGCTTTGCATAGTCTTACAATTATTGGAATACATGTAGCATCATAAATCAACATATTACTTATACAAAACATCATACAGGTAACTTTAAATCATCTTATATTAATCATATTGGGATTAGAGTGAGGTTAGGAAACTCACCTCGAGTCACCGATCCTCGAAAAGCAGATAATCGTCAAGTTCTACAACAATAAACGAAATAAACAGCAATAATGTATGAGTACAAATATAGGGGCAAAATGGTAATTTTACCAAATGAGGTTATAAACCTCAAGGCAGTGATTTACGTGTCATTCTAAGTCCAACGCCATTGACTAGGCTCAAATTGGAGTCCGTCACGTTTTACGAGATAATATGTAGGGCTTACTACACTAATGCGACCCTAAAAGACAGGCTGTATTTTCGACCGAGTCAAAAGGTCACTAAACTTTAAGGGAATGTTTTAGACATTAATCTAAGACTCTGGGAACTGACCGCGTAATTTTCGGAGTCCTAGATTATTTATTATGAATTATTGAAGATAATATATATCAGAAAATACTCAAAAAGGGATTTAAATACATAATTATAACTATACTGAGAACTCAGCACTTAGAAGTATTTTTTATTAAATACTAGATATTAAAATACACTACCAGTATTTATCTCATAATTTTCGGAGCTCGTTTGGTATTTTTAATAATTAATATACTCATAAAATAGCTCCTTATTAATTATTAAAAATATTAGACTATAATATTATAGCTTTATAACTTACATTATATAATAAAATAGTCCTAGGAACTTATCCCTAATTTTTTAGAATTTATAAATACATATAGGTATTTATTAACTATTTAAATACTATTTAAAACTGATATTTATTATTTATATTAACCATATAAATAATAAATATAATATATATATATATAATATAATAATGATATACATAATATTAAGAATAATATTCTATAATATAAAACATTAATGGTATAATTATAAATCATTTATAATTATTAAAACCAATTAAAATCTTTTAAACTAATTAAAACTAATAATAATAATAATAATAATAATAATAATAATCTTCAGACCCGCGAGTCAACTCGAACCGATCCGAGACTAAACGGGTAACCCGTTTACACACACGAAGAAACCCAACTGGGCTAGCCCGCTGGGTCACACCGGCCCGACCCGGCCCGGCCCGACCCGACCATAACTAATTTGGACTATCCAATTATACACTCAACTAGGCCCAACCCACAAGCTATTCGGGTTGAACCAAACCCGAAACCGAGACCCATACTCACTTACAAACTAACCCAATCCATAAACCCATTCGGGTTTGGATCTAACCTAAACCCGAAACCAAATTCACTAACAAACTAAACCTACCCGTTAACCCAAACCCAAACCAGACTTAACCCAAACCGGACCCAACTATAGACACAGACCAGACCGCCCCATTTACCCGAACTC
Organism: Hydrangea macrophylla; assembly: GCA_033977485.1. Lineage (NCBI taxonomy): Eukaryota > Viridiplantae > Streptophyta > Magnoliopsida > Cornales > Hydrangeaceae > Hydrangea > Hydrangea macrophylla. The sequence goes on from CM066990.1 coordinate 99,124,059, forward strand.
GACCCAAAGTCAGCCCGACGTCAAAACGACGTCGTGCTACTTAAACCTACCCACGGGTTTTATAAAACCCAACCCAACCCGACCCGCTACCCTACCCACTTCTACACTCAGCACAACCCACCCGAACCCGTACTCGAACTCGAACCCGAACCCGAGTGTTATAACCTGAAACCTATACGGGTTTCTTCTTCTTCTCCGGCGATCCCGACGCCGCTGGTGACCCGCGATTCGCCGGAAAACTTCCTAGGCCTATATCTCTCTCTCCTCTCCATGGAAATCGATGAAACCAACGGGGAAATGTTCGTCTCTTCCTCCTCTACAACATACTAGAAGCTGGAAGGTTAGTTCATTCATTTTGGGGTCCTACCAGAGGATTATTCTTTAGGCCAAACCCGAGAATAATGGCCTGCATGGCCGGCCAAACAAGGTCCTAATCAAAAACTGCTATTAAGGGGTTCTTCTGGGTTCATTAGGGTCTGTTTGGTGTAAATCTTATGAGTTTTAGTATAGGTTGGAAATGCAAGCTCAATCTTGAGCTTTAATGGCTGGCCGGAGCTCACACATAGCCTTAGGCTCTGTTTGGCTTTATGCATGTGGTCCTAATGATGCCTAGATGACATGCAGAGGTGCAAAAAAATGCAATGTGGGGTGTGGGTTACCTCAAGGAGCTCTGTCTCCCTTTTTCTTCTCCGGTCAACTCATCTCTCTCTCCTGCGTTCTCCTTCCTCCAGTCTTCTTCTTCTTCTATTCTCTGGCTGCAGTGTGTGTGTGTGTGTGCTGTGTTGGACAGAGGGGAATGGAAAGAGAGAGTGTGGGGGTTGTATAGGTGTTCACAAAGTATGGGTGTATGGTGTGGTGTTTTGATCTTTACCAACTCTCTCTCTCACTCTCGGGTCTCTCTCTCCAAGTAATCTGTATAAACAGATTGTGTAGGTGGGTGTGGGTAATATTTATAGAGGGAGATGGGTGGGAGGTGGTATCTAGTGTAATGGGTGCACCATTATGTGCACATGTGTGTATGAGTGTCCAAGGGTAGATAATGGGGGACCAATGGGGTGGTGGTGTGGTGGCTGCATGGCTGCCACGTGGCAGGGGGTGGGGCCCACATACTGTTGAAGGGTGGTATGGCTCCCACTCTCAGGTAAATGCACTGGGATGTGTGCCTGGGTCCTAACTGGGTGCAATACGGAGAAGACGAATCACAGGTACAAGTGTAAGCATGAACGGGGCTGTGTATGGGTTTATGTATAAGTCTTATATTTCTAACTAAGAAACTACACACATCAAGTTTATGTGTATTCTCATAAACACTAGTTTATTACTAACGTCGTCGTCGTCAAGACGATTATTATGGACCCTATCCAAAGGTTCCTAGATAAGGAAATTCTAATGGACCTTCTGTAACCGTCAGCATGGTGACATCATCACTTCTAATCCTACGTGGAATTTCTGGGAAAATTCAGTGTGCTACAGATTACGACATGTGTAACAAGAATAACCGCACCCAAAACACACACTAATTAGAAAGAAAATGTGGATAACCCACTTTAAAGTACTCCATTGTGACAAAACAGCCCCCAAGGGCAAAATTGTCATTAAGAAAGTATGTAAAATTTTTATACCAAAAGTTAGATTTTTGAGTCGCGGTTCCAACGCAACAAACGGCGCGCGAATTTGAATTTTCTAGAAAGAGTTATGCACATTTCTGTAAAAGCGGACATGATGTGAAAAATACAAGCGGATCGATCCCTTCATAAAACCCGGATCGATCCATTTCTTGTGTTTACTAGCAGAACGTCCCTCGGAAAAGGCCGGATCGATCCTTTCACAAACCCGGATCAATCCGCGACCTGCAGAACAAAAGTTTCAAACTTACCAAAACACAACCAAATCACATGGAAACATTATAAAACTTTGGGAGAACATTTCCAACACATTCCCAAACATTTTTTTAATCTCAAGTTAAGCATGAATCACACAATCACATTCATCATTTGATCAAATCCACCATGAACTCATTCCATTTAAACCAAAACAAACTTTAAACCCTTGAAACTCAATTCTCATCCAAAGTTCATGAAATTTGTTGCGAATTAACTCAAGGTTATAATTAGTATTGTGAACACTAAGGAAACATGTTTAAGATACTAGCCACACATCCGAACTTGTCGGAATGGTCTTAACTACTAACTTGTACCACTCTTGAACAAAACATGAGAATTTACACATTAGTTCCCAAATTCACTTCTAACTATCACAATACAAGTTTAGGATTCAAACTCTTTTTTTACAACCCAAATATGAACATTAACATAAAAGAAACCATAATTTACTTCATTTTACAAGTTCAAAAGAAGTTCACAAAGCATGAGGCGCAAATCTCCCCCATCTCTCTCCCAACGCACGTCATTTCCTCTCCGAATATGGCTCCGAACCTGCGGTGGTTGTTATGTACCACAACACAAATAGGAAAACAGTTTTCTTAAGTATTATGCTTAGTGAGTAAACATGATTATATGTTTAACATGTGCAATGCTATAATTAACACACAAAACACAACCATAATCGCCGAGTCACCAGTTATATGGTTCATTCAAACCCGAAGACCTCCCTTGGTCCCGTGGTTACTTCTATTCCTTGGACTTCCGTTTTTATCGGATTCCTCCTCCACACCACCCTTATTACTCCCAACAATGAACCATTTCCATGGTTCTCATTGACTACCACCTAGACATATAAACACATATACTTATATCAACATATCATCTTCATGAAATTGACATAAAATTCACAAATTAACAACAAAATAACATCTAGCATGAGTAGTTATTCCTAACATCATTAAAACCTTGAACCCGTTAAACACAATCATTTGGTTTGTATAGAAAACTCACTTTACGCAAGATTATACCCAAATTCAAGCAATAGAAGTGCTGAATTTCTCCAATTAGAGCTCAATTTCAACACCAAAATAAATCCTACAAGAATTCGGTAGACGATGTCTCACCGTTAAGTATGAGCTACCAAAATCTAACAATTTAAACGTAAATTAAAGGTATAGAAACGTTCATCTCACCTCCACGAGTCCGAAAACGGCTTCGGTTCGCGAATCCGACGAATGGCGACGATGGAACGGTGAGATTTCGACGTTGGCGTCTCGAGCTCGTCTTTCTCTCCCGGGCTCTCTTTTCTTTTGTTTAATTTTCTGTGCAAATGAGAGACTCGTTGGTCTCTTGATGCATACTTGCATGTATATGAGGTATCATCACCTCAATTCCCATTATTTTCGTTTACACCCCCGGAGCTTCCGAAGCTCTTATTATGAAATCCCCCAAACATTCTATTAACTACCCAATTATCTAATGAGTGTTTGTCTAAGTTTCGTATGGGTCCCACATATTTTGTAAAATTGCTAACGCACCTACTAATTTTGAACTTTTTTTTTTTCCAGTTATACCCTTATTTGGGTATCCAAACTAATACTCATTGCTAGTACATGTATTATCATATAATATGAAAGCATTTAAACAAATATTCATGTAATCACATAAAAATGTATTTAATCATTTAAAATATAAATTACCAATTTACCCTTCATTGGGTTCCATTTCAATACCTGTCCCACCTCACCGGGGACTTTTCCAACTAGTGTCCCTCTCTGAACACTTTTTACATGGGCGAGTCCAAGCCTTCCCTTAATCCATTTTATACACTAATTATATTAATTAATGCATATAAAAATAATAATTTACCCGTTCTCCAGGTACGGGTATTACATTTCTCCCTCCCTAAAAGGGAGTTTGGTCCCCAAACTTACTCTTACCTCAAGAATCAAAGAGATGCGGGTACTTGGCTCGAATCTCATCCTATCGTTCCCAAGTTGCTTCTTCAACGGAATGGCTACGCCATTTAACCATCACAAGTGGAATCACCTTGGTTCTCAACACTTGATCTTTTCTATCAAGAATTTGCACTCGATGCTCCATATAAGTTAAATCTTCCCGAATCTCTAACGGTTCCGGAACGATTATATGTTTCGAACCAGGCACATATCGTCGAAGCATTGACACTTGGAACACGTTACAAACATTCGCCAATTCTTGTGGCAATTCCAATCGATAAGCCAACGGTCCCACCTGATTAAGAATCAAATAAGGTCCAACGTATCTTGGACTGCGCTTACCTCGCTTACCAAACTGTGTTATACCTTTTGAAGGCGATACCTTCAAAAACACATAGTCACCAACCTCAAACTCCAACCTCAAACTCCAACGGTCTTCTACCCGTATCTGCATAACTTTTATAACGACTCTGAGCCGTTTGTAACCGTTGTTTAATCAATCGAATCTTATCAGTAGTGATTTGAACTATCTCTGGCCCCAAAAGCTGTTTCTCTCCAACTTCTGTCCAACAAACCGGCGATCTACACTTTCTACCATACAATGCCTCATAAGGCGCCATTCCAATACTAGTTTGAAAGCTATTGTTGTAAGAAAATTCAATCAATGGCAAATGAGTTTCCCAATCTGCTTTAAAATCCATAACACAAACCCTTAACATGTCTTCCAAAATCTGAATCACCCTCTCGGATTGACCATCGATCTGGAGATGAAATGCAGTACTAAAATTAAAGTTGTCCCCATAGCCTTCTGTAAACTCTCCCAAAATCTTGATACGAATCGGGTATCACGGTCTGACATTATCAAAACCGGTGCTCCATGAAGTCGAATAATTTCCCGAATGTAAATTCCTGCAAGTTTTGGTGGATCTTTGGTCTTGATAGGTAGAAAATGGGCTGACTTAGTCAACCGGTCGACAATAACCCAAATGCTATCATTAGACTTTGTAGATCTTGGAAATCCCGATACAAAATCCATTATAATATGTTCCCACTTCCACTCTGGTATCTCTAAAGGATGTAATTCTCCCTCGGGTCGTTGATGTTCCAGTTTCACCTTTTGGCAAGTCATACATTTAGACACAAATTCTGTGACTTCTCGCTTTATACCACTTTACAAGTAAATTTCTCGTAAGTCTCGATACATTTTGGTACTACCCGGATGTACTGAATATCTGGTATTGTGAGCTTCTTCCATAACTCTGTCTCTCAAATCACCAACTTTAGGAACACATAATCGATTGATGTACTTCAGAACACCATTTTGGAAACTGAATTCTGGCCTTCTCCCCTCAGGTAATTCATCCACAATCTTCTTGAATTCTGGGTCTAGAAGTTGATTAGTCTTGATTTCACCAATTAAACTCGGTTGTGCCACAATCGCCGCCATTAAACCTTCTCTAATCTTGGGAATCACCTCAAGTTTTAATTGTTCAAATTCATTTACCAACTTTTCCTGTCTAGTTAAGGTATAAGCTAAGTTTTCTGATGATTTCCGACTCAAGGCATCGGCAACTACATTGGCCTTTCCCGGGTGATACTGAATCTTCAAGTGATAGTCTTTGGCAACTACATTGGCAACTACGTTGGCCTAAACCGCGATACCAATGGTTAGCCAAGGATCACTCAACCATTGCATCCATCTGCTCTGGTTGACCACTTCCCACACCAAGCAAGTAGTTGTCACTACTATAAACTCTTAAATATCGAGAGGTGTGCACCGGCATGAAATTATATCAAACTCCCCTTTGACCCACATAGACATTTAGCATACTCACATAATCATGTCACCATGCTTTTCTATACGTACTCGCTAAAATTAACGAGCCTAATTTAACACATAAGTTTGCCTGGATCACAATTCATACAAAATATCTAAAACATCCAAAATTCCCTATATTACATAGGTTTAAAATTCATACCTCGAGCTACATCTCTCAAACTTTAGGAGAAGTACTAGGAGACCAAATAAACGTCGGATCTCCGATCTTAATCGATTCCTACAAGTTTAGACATGTTTTTCCCAATTTCTTAAAATTAACTTTTCAGAAAAATTTTACCAAACGAGGCCTAAGAGGTATCAAAATGAAGCTCTTACCTCGGGGAGTCCAAATACGAAATCTGGTGAAAAACTGACGGACGAACGGTCGCCGTTTGCAGTCGACAAGGTCGTGGCAATAAATCTCCCTTTTCTCTCTCCTCCTCGAGATATTTTGAAGTTGTGGATAATAATGAAAATCTCTTTTACCAGTATATATAAGCACGACTCTCGGGAATTGCGTTTACCTTCCCACGAGTTCTCAAAACTTCTAATTAACTCTTGAAATGTCGCACACGTCCATTTTATGACTTTACGAGTTAAAACTAAAATTTATAAAAGTTTTTGTCTAGGTTCAGTTTGGGGTCCAAAAATCACGTTCTGAAACTAATTTCGTGAAATCTCTAGACTACTTACTTTTTAAGCAACGTATCACTCACGTTCTCACCACAGTGTTCCACGAGTTCTTAAAACTTCTATTTAACTCCTGAAACGTCGCACATGTCCATTTTATGACTTCACGAATCAAAACTAAAATTTATAAAAGTTATAGTCTAGGTTCCGTTTGGGCTCCAAAAATCACGTTCTGAAACTAATTTCGTGAAATCTCTAGACTACTTACTTTTTAAGCAACGTATCACTCACGTTCTCACCACAGTGTTCAAAATGATCTAAGGCTAGATCAAACTACCAGAAATTTACTCTACACAAGTAAATTTACTATTCATGAAAATACCAGATATCTCAAATAACATTTAATCACATAAATGTCATTTAAATCGTGTTGTTGTCATGTGATTTCCTATTATCGTGTCTTTAATTGACACCTCACCATAGACCTCCAGTCAACCTCATTCTCAATTATCAAATAACATTGATAATTCACAAAATTTCATTTATGCATTTTAAAATCATGATTTTCCTGGAACGGGTGTGATAAGTTGATGAAGGGAGATATCAACGTCTTGTGGGAAAACTAATCAATCTTTCACATTTAAGGCTGGATATCGGCTTCTCCGTTAGTGTGGTAAGTCAATTCATGAACAATCCAATTGAAAAACACATGACCGCTGTAACCAAAATATTGAGGTACCTCAAATGACATTGGGAAAGGGCCTTTTCTTCCAAAGAGCAACAACGAGAGAGATTGAGAATTTTTTAGATACAGATTGGGCAGGTTCAATGACTGATCGGAGATCAACTTCCGGCTATTTTTCATTTGTTTGGGGGAACTTGGTTACATAACAGAGCAAGAAACAATCAGTGGTAGCCCGCAGCAATGCTGAGGCAGAATTCTGTGCTATGGCTGTAATGACCCACCTCCCAGTCTAGAAACAATATTGTCCGCTTTAGGCCTAAACACAAAGAACTTCCCAGGGGGTCACTCATCCTTGGTATTGCTCTGGCAGCACCATGCTTAACTGTGGAGTTCTTTTGTGTTTAGCTCTCTCACGATTTTAAAAGGCCTTGTCGCATATAAAGGGGTCATTAATCCTAATAAACTAGTCCAGGAACATCACCTCAGGCGATGTGGAGCAAGCCCCCACACCTGACCTCATCTTACCTCACCTCACCTCATCCATCTTGGCCTTCATGCCTCAAGAGTATTGGCTCTTAGTTGTCATAATGGCACAAGGTATCTGCGAAGGAATTTAGTTGAAGAGGCTGCTAGAAGAGTTACGGGTCCCATTGGAGCATCCCATGGGGTTGTACTGTGACAACCAAGCCGACATCAGTATTGCTAAGAATCCGGTTCATCATGATCCAACTAAGAACATGGAGATAGATCGACACTTTATCAAGGAAAAGATTAAAGAAGGAATTTTCAAAGTCAGCTACACTCCAACAAATTGTCAAAAGGCTAACATTCTCACGAAAGCTCTTGCTTAGTTAACTTCGAAGATTTGACGGAAAAACTTGGAATGATCAACATCTACAACGCGGCTTGAGGGGGAGTGTTGAAAATCAAGCCATCGTTACCTCTTGAATGCATGTCACATGCTTGTGCATATTTGCCTTTCCTGAATTAGTGTAGTGTAGTGTAGTGTAGTGTACAACTTTTATTGTAATTGATTTATGAATAAATGTTGTTATTCACTTTCCATGTAAGAGAAATTCTATCCCTTAATTGTGTCCTATTTCCAGAATTGTCTCTCATCTGTAATCTATTTATTTCCTCTTTCTTCCATTTGGTTTTATGATGAATAATAGAACAAATTGAGTAGTGTTCCTCCATTTTTTTGTCTTCAAATTCTTCAGAAAGAGATAGAGAAAAGGAAAAAAGAAAGATTATGCATATATATATATATATATATGTATTATTAATAAAAAATAAAAAAAATTAGTGAACAATTAGAAAAATCACAGAGGTGCCATGTGCCAGGATTGTGATTCCACTTTATATTATATATATATGATACTTATCTCTTCTATATTTATTTGAGATGAACAACAATTTAAATTTCAATAATTGATTAATACTCCGTACATGCTATTAAAAAAACACCTATCTTTTAAGATGTATATCTACGGTTAAGATAATTTAAATTGTAACAATAACTTACATATTTACAAAAATTTTACTGAGTTGTAAATGTACTTAAATTGAATTTTCAATTCGAAATTTTGAATCTCATATATATATATATATATATATATTTGTACATATTAAAATAAAGAACTAAATATTTTATGAGTGTGCCACGTGCCAGAAGAGAAAGTTTTATAAAAAATATTACTTAACTTATATATATTTGTAATATGTTAGATATGTTTTCAAATTTTATATTACAAATGTGGTTTCTAATATATGTACGTGGTAGTGGTTCCACTGTCACATGTGTTGGAGTCACATTTGGGATATAAAATTTGAGAAGCATAGTTTTATAATTTTATTATTTTTTATATGTCAATCAAGTTTTTTTAACTCGAAAGAATAAAAATTACTCATTTTATTTTTTCAATCCTTTTTTAGTAGGTGCAAATTATAAAGCGTGATGCATATTTTTTATGCCAAAATGAAGCTCAATAAAAGGCTCTAGAGTCAAACCAAAGGAGCACTCCCAACCATCGGCAAAATGAAACTAAAAATTTCCTAAAAATATCAAAATAATGCTAGCTAAAACATAGCTACATAAACACCAAAGACATATATTATTATAAAAATTATACATAGATAGTTTATCATACCCTTCCATGGATACCTACATAATTTAAATTCAACCTTATAAATCAAAGACACTTATTATTTATATATCTAATAAGTGAAAATCATGATTGGTGGACAGAGAATATGACAATTAATTAGTTAGGTTTAGATTTAATTAGCATTAATTTCTATTTATTCAATTTTAAATATTGAGTGAAAAAGAAGAAGAACATTTTAGAGAAAAATTACAAGTGGCGCTCAGGTGACAAAATCAAAATCCTTTGTTTATATATATATATATATACACAATAATGTTAGGTGTACACACTTTTGTACACACTTTTTGACAAACTGCTTTAAATGCGTGTACATTGTACTGTATAAGTGGTGCATAGAAAAGTGTGTACATCTAACATTATTGATGTGTATATATATACATATAGAGAAATGATATGCACACACTCTAAATCACATCTCAAATCACACCATTGCTTTAAATGTATGTACCCTGTGCTGTGTAAGTGGTGCACAGAAAAGTGTGAAAAATTCAACCAGCACAGAGTACATGCCTTTAAAGCATAGGGTGTGGTTTAGGATGTGGTTTGATATGTGTGCCTAGCACTTCTCATATATATATTAGATTTAGTTTTTTTTTTTTTTGGAGTATAAATGAGTAAATAATATATAATCCAGTAAATTGTATTTAATCCTCGCGCAGAGCTTGGTGGGAAACTGGTAATGAAAAGCTACTGTGTAGCGACAACATTACACGAAGATGACAAAAATCAACGGTCGTCTTCAGATCTACTGCGGTTACTCTCACGCTTTCTACCGTATACAACTCTCTCTCTCTCTCTCTCTCCTCGATCTCTCTTCTCAATAAACAACTAACGGTCACTTCACTTCAAAAAATAAAACCAATTTGAAACGGTTACTCCCACCTCTTCACTTCCCACTTCTCTCTCTCTCTCTCTCTCTCTCTCTCTGTGAAAATGGCCACGATGCACTTGTCTTTCCCTCTCATCTTCATGACCACACTCTGTTTCCAATCCCTCTCCCACGCGTCACATCACCATCCTCTTCACACGAGCCGCAACCGCCTCCAAGCGACGCTGAAGCAGTCCTCCGCCGGCCGACAACCGACAGTGGAGCTCTGGTGCGTGGCCAAGAACAACGCCGAGGACTCTGCCCTCCAGACAGCCATTGATTGGGCCTGTGGGCCAGGTGGGGCCAACTGTGGGCCCATTCAACAAGGCGGGCCCTGCTACGACCCCGCCGATTTGCAGAAGACGGCGTCGTATGCATTCAATGATTACTTCCTCAAGCACGGCTTGACGGAGGACAGCTGCAATTTTCACAACACGGCCGCCCTTACATCTCTAAACCCTAGTAAGATTTTGGCATAAAGTTAGGGTTTTTATGGGTGTTTGAGACCTTAATTCATAAACCCTCATTTCTAATTTATGATTTTATTTGATTTTATTTTCTTGTGGTTTTTCTTTGGTGATTTTCTATTTTCTGGTTTGTAGGTCACAAGAATTGCAAATTCCCATCCAGGTAATGCCACAAATCAGTTGTGTGTGTGTGTGTGTGTGTGTTTTTTTTTGTTCTGAATATATGACTGAATGTGTGCTTGTATAGAAATTGTTGTGTTTTAGGTTACTTTAGGACTTGGAAAGAACTAGACTCTGAACTGTTATAAGAAAACTCAAAAAGTGGAGTATTATTTAGTTAGAGAAACTCCAAATGGTAACCAAATGCAATAACTACCGATTTGATTATTCATTCTCTCAAAATTACACCCGAACCGGGTAACCAAATCGATAAACAAAATACAGACCGTTGATTAGAATAATCAATCCATTCTCTCAAAATTCACACAACTTTTCATCCACAACCCACACAAAAAGTGTGTCTATCTCTCTCCTAGTTTCATCCTGTAATGTTTCACTCATCAGATCTATCTTATATTGGGCAATGGTGTGGGACCCAAAAAAGAGTGATCCAACGGCCAAGAATTCACCACTTTCTCAACTTTAAATCTTGGCCTTTATCCACACCAAATCTACTGTTCACCCTTGGATCAACTTAATCCCACGGTCAACAATCAACCCACCAACACACCTCACATACCCTATAACTCCCTCATTACTCCCACTCAGCCGATTTTCTCTCCCACATAATTAACTTCCATTTTTCAAATAATCTTATTAAAACACAACTATTTTATCTATCCCTCATGGATCTCTCTCTCTCTTAGAAGCCACCACAATCATGTTTCTCTCCTCCCTCCATAGAACTTCTCTCTACAGAAATCTTACTGATTTGAGTACCAACAAAAAGGAAATCTCACTGATTTCACTCTCTCTTTCTGCACATCTCTCTCTCTCTCTCTCTCTCTCTCTCAATAAACACCGAATATTTGAATATTGAATTGCAACACCGCTGTCGTAAGCGTAACCATCAATAATCTCTTAGTTTTTTGCCAAGAGATTTTCTCTCAGGTTCTTACTGTTTTTCCAATTTGTTCTTACCCATTTGTGATTATTAGATTTTTGGCTAATCTACAAAGATCACTATCTTTGCTTTCTAGGCATTGGCCTTAAAATCTTATATTTTACTTGCTAATCAAAACTTCATTTGACTAATGAAGGTTTTGGTTCTGGCATTATTGCCTTTGCTTAATTGCCAATGCCCCGAGGTTTTGCCTCAATTGTTGTTCGATAGTTTATTATAGTTGTTATTTGTGCTATTTGTTCATTGCTAATTATGTTATTGCTTTCCTTTTGTTTCATTTTTTTTTTTATAAATGTGGGAAGGCTGGGAACTTGGAATTGGGGAAGAATTACATTAATTGTTTTTTTATTTTTTTATTTTATTTGTGCAATCATCTTCTTAGAACCTGTTGAGTTAGTTTTTAAAATAAGCACATTTTGGAATAAGAGGTTTTTGGGGGGAAAAAATCTTCTTTTTAGATTTTTTTTAAAGCTGTGTAAATACTAAATGCTTTTCAATTCATGGTGTGAGATGTTATGGTTGTTTGAAACATGCCTCCATATTTTCTTCTGTTGACAAATTTAGTTTCAGTTAATCTTTCCAAATTTGAATCCCAATGCTTTAATAGTTGTGTAAATATTTGAATTTGTTCTTTTGTGGAATTGGGCTAGAGGTTTTAACTATTAAGGTTTTGGAGAAAGCTTGATATCGCTTGAAAGTGCTTTGGAGATGTGTGTGTTTGTGTGTGTGCATGTGACTGATTTGGTTTTTTTTTTTTTTGGTTGTTGTGCTAAAAAAAATGTTTCCAATCCCATTTGTGTGCAGTGTCCATGTGAACTCTCAATATTAGATTTTTATTTTTAAAATTCCCATTAGTCTGCATGTGTTCATTTTAAATAAGGGTGGTGCTAACGCCAAAGCACAAAGTGTCACTAAAGATTTTAGTGACACTTAGATAAGTATCACTAAAGCCTTTAGTGACACTTTGTGCTTTGGCATTAGCACTAGCCAATAATAATTCATAACAACATTAACAGATTTCATTCTTTTTTGGTAAATTGTTGATCTTAGCATTTTATAAACAAAAAAAAACAATTTGTTGTTTCTACAGCATTTTATAAAAAATAATTGTTGATCTTAGTATTTGTTGTTTCTCGAGTAATTAATTGCATATGTTCTTTATGCATGTGATGAGGAAGTTTTTTGCTTTTACTTTTTTTTTTTTTTTTCTTGAGTTTTCCCAGATCAAGTTTACAACCAAATGATTGGTGACAAACTTAGGCAATGGCTTTGTTTGTACAAAATGGTTATTCTTACACAGCTGAGTATGTGGTCTCTCACATTTTAGCACGAACAAGGGTCTTGATGGTTAAACTTCTTAATAAGCTTTATTTATTTTTCTTTGCCTCGAATGTACTAATCCAACAAAGCCTAGGTAATATTTTGCTTTTGGAAAAAAAATACTTTTTTTTGTGTTTAGACCTCTGGTATCCGGAACCACATTCGGCTCCGACTAATCCGGATCGAGCCGGGTAGGACCCGTTAGGGCGACAAAGCTATCCCAACAAGAATTTAATCGTAGTTGCATACCCAAGACTCGAACTCAAGACCTTGGTTAAGCCAGACCTAGGTAATATTTTACTTTTGGAAAAAAAATACTTTTAAGTGCATTCTATGTCAAAGCTCGATAATTAGGCCTTGAATTTAGCATATAGACGAAGTAAAACTCTGGACACTTACCAAATTAATTGAATTAGTGTAAGTTTAATGTTGTACAACATCCTACTCATCATTATATATAATAAATGCACAATTTCCCAAAAGTAAGAAACTTAACATAAATAAATGGTCATATGAGAAGTCAGGTTTTAACCGTTGGATGAGAATTTAGCCATAAAATTTCCAAGAATTTGGAGATGCGTTTATTACTGATTCTCATCCAACAGTTAAAACCCGCATTCTCATATTATAAGCTGTTCACTATAAACTTGCCTTAAATAAATTACAACCATATCTGGTGCTTTTTGTTATTGGTTATTGTAAATATTATAAACATGTGTTGAGCTAGGAGCCACGGGGACATTAGAAATTTGATTAAAATAAATGGTTAAATGATCAGCTAGGAGTAATAGAATGATCAACCGTAGAATGATTAGCCATTGAAATGGTTAAAGGTTATATTAATGTGTTGAGCTACGAGCTATAGATTGATCAGTCATTTGGTCTGGCTTTCATTCCTTTTGATAAGTCTACAAATTTAAATCCCAAATTTTGTTCTCAAATAGCTTAACGGATGCACCACATGATATGCAGTCGGTGTTACCACTTGCCATTGCATGTAGTACAACTGACAAAGTATTTGAGAAACAAGTGTTTGGTTTTTTAATTTAGGAAGCAAAGCATTACTATTTATATATAGACCCAAAGAAGGATACACTACGTATTAAACAACTAATAGTACAATTCCCCTCTTTGACAGATAAATGTGTCCTATGAGTTTGGAATACTGACTAAGAACTTTCTTTTTCTTTTCTTTTCTTTTCTTTTTTTTTTTTTGTTCTAAGCTAAGGGATTAATTTGAGTTCTTAAATGACATGGACAACTAACTTCAAATTTTTTTTTTGGGAGGGCCATTTGAAAGACAGGAATTACTTTATGCAAAAGATTATATAACTTCATTAATTAATTTATTTCTTTTATTTTTTGTGTCGTGCCCCCGGGCACGGGTACGTACTAGTATACAGATATGGGAAGTGAGGGAGGATCATTAAAGTTTGGTGGGAAAAGAATATTACTTTAACTAACTGTTGGAAAATCATATCAATATCATTGTTGGAGATCATTAGGTGATGATAACAATTTGGGTCACATCAAAAATATTGTTCAAGTAAATCAAAATTGTATTTTGATTCCTCAATTTGATTACACTTGTTGTGGAGTTGCTCTTTTAAAAAAAAAAAAAAAAAAAAACACGGGGAATGAATTTTGTATATTTGTGGTCTTCTAGAATATTCAATGTATTGTGCTTTGTTTTAAACATCTGATTGAAATTTGCTTGGTTCCAGTTAGTTACAAGAGGAAATAACAGGGAAAACAGGGGATACCTAATTTTAGTTCTTGTGTTACTATTAACGTTGAGCGATGAACCAAATTGCTTTTAAAATTTTCAGAATATTCGATGCTATATTGTTCTCTAGTAAGATGATAATATGGGTTGGTTAGATTGTATTTGTTGGTTGATAATGTCATGTTATTCGAAATTGGACTTGGGAAATTTCTTATTCATAGCTTCATTTCCCAGTTTTTTTTTTTAAAACATTTTATGTTCAACACATTAGTTTTGTTTTTCTTGTTATGCAGCGTTACTGCGAGTAATGGAAATTTTACTGGTTCATCGCCCACAATGGGACTGGGGCCATCAGGTGCAGATATGAGTAGCAGTGATTATGTTGGTGGTAGATTGGGTTGGACCATGGTCACTATTCATTTGTTGTATGCAATTAAACTGGTCTTTTGATGACAATAAAGGCCAGTTCATTGTTATTATTATTATTATAATTATTATTATTTTTTTATTACAAATCTAGAAGTGAGGTGAAAAAAAAGCCTTATAGTTATAGTTGAGAAATGTCAATGTCTGTATGTATGTTAGACACTTGGTATTTGTTGCACGTATAATGTAAGACTTAGTAACTTTGGAACTGAAGGAAAATGTCGTATTTAAATCTCTGTGTTGATTTCTGTTCAATCTTTATAATACCTTTATTGAAATAATTTCAGTTAATTCATTTTTTGTTACTCTTGTGTATACACTGAATTGGAATTTTGAGTCTTTGATGTGGTTATGTTATATTATATCTATGCATTTGAACTGGTGGAGGGCGGCTTTGATAGCCCAATTTCATTTTACTGAAATGTGAGGCCTTTCAGTGAGTGACTACTGTGTTTGCCTTTCTTGAACTTCAGCTCTATTATCCTAGTATAAAATTGGCCTTTGCTTGTAGTGTGGGTGCAAATGTTGTACTTTGTCAAATGCTGTTAAAATATATGTGTTAGTGATCGGAGGATGTTAAAGTAGTCCTATCATTATTGAAGGCCTTACAAGGTGGGGGCATGATTGTAACATTATGGTTATGTTTTTGTGTGATAATGTTATTTGACAGACAAATTGTTAATTCAAAAATGCTACACTCACATCTAAATTCACACACAAATCTACACCTAACACATTCTAGCTCTTGATTCTGGTGGGTCTCGTGTGGGACTTACATAGGGTCCATTGGAATCAAGGGTCAGGATTATTGGGTGTGAATTTAGATTTGAGTGTAACATTTTTGTTGATTAAAGTAGTATCTTTGTTATGCTATGTTAGTCCTCTTAGTGTTCTAGTAGGGTCCAAAACGCATATCTTAGGTTCTGATTGGTGTGGAATAAATTTTTGGGTAAATTTCACAAACACCCCCTCAACTATCACCCGTTTTTACTAATACCCCCTGAGCTATTAAACAAGACAAACACACCCCCTTAACTATGTATCCTCTAACGGCTGTAACGGAGGAAATAAAAAGACTTAAATACCCCTCTTGTATTTCATATATCCTGTATACACCCTTAACCCTTATTTACACAGTTATGTCTCAAAAATTTGGGAGAAGTTGGGAACGATAGAGAGAGAGGGAACGATAGAGAGAAAGAGAGCATGGAGGGTTTGGATTAAGAGAGAGAGAAAGAGAGAGCATGGAGGGTTTGGATTGAAGACAAGAAAAGGTTTGATTGTCCGTGCAAGATCGTGCCAACGAAAAGGGCGATTCTTCATCAAGACCTAAGAAAATACCTTTCAAATACCTTTCAAGAGTCTGAAAGATACTCACACATGTCCTAGAAAATACTATAATAAACAAGTGACGGCTGGGTGGATTTCCAAAAAATATATGGATAAGTTGCAAGATGACCCATCTTGGAAAGTAACTGCAATGAGGAAGGCAGTGAGGAGAGACTGGATGGTGAATGTATCTGACACCCAGGTTTATAGGGCAAAAACAATGGCTTTGGAAGTTGTTGAGGGTAATCACAGAGAGCAATACTCAAGGTTGTGGGATTATTGTGAGATGATTCGAATACAAAATGTTGGTAGTACAGCGAAGATTAAGGTGGAAAGAACCTCTCTAAAACACACCAAACCATGAGAAATCCTCAAAAATGATACATACACACACCAAACCACCCACTAAAACACATACTGAGAAATTCTCAATGTTTACTCAGAAATTCTCAATCTTTACTGAGAAATCCTCAATGTTCACTGAGAAATTTCTCATATAATATGAGAAAATTCTCATATTTACTGAGAAATTCTCAATGTTTACTGAGAAATCCTCAATGTTTACTGAGAAATTTCTCATAGTTTAGTGAAACATTTCTCATATAATATGATAAAATTCTCATATTTACTGAGAAATTTTCAATGTTTACTGAGAAATCCTCAATGTTTACTGAGAAATTTCTCATAGTTTAGTGAAACATTTCTCATATAATATGAGAAAATTCTCATATTTACTGAGAAATTCTCAATGTTTACTGAGAAATCCTCAATGTTTACTGAGAAATTTCTCATAGTTTGGACTGTTGCAATAGTATTTGCTCTCAATGCTTGCCTAATCACCCCTCTGATCACTGACTCTTACAAGTCTCTTGATTCAATTTGATATACTCCTACTTATATATGCAGGGATTAGTGGAAAGTTTCAAAGATTTGATGCCTGGGACTGAGCACAGGTTCTGTGTTAGGCATATGTATGCCAATTTTTGGTTTGTTTAATTTAAGTACTTAAGGTTGTGGACACCTTTTTTGGGTTGTTTAATGTAAGTACTGGTGGTGCACACCTTGTTTGATTTGTTTAATTTTAGTACTTAAGGTTGTGGACACCTTTTTTGGGTTGTTAATGTAAGTACTAGTGGTGCACACCTTGTTTGGCTTGTTTAATTTTAGTACTTAAGGTTGTGGACACCTATTTTTGGTTGTTTAATGCAAGTCTTGCCATGGTTGTTTATGCGAGAGAGAGAGATTGCAGATTAGAGAGTGTGTACTGTGTGTGTGTATTTCTGCTATACAGAGAGATAGAGAGAGAGACAGAGCAAACCCATTTTGGAATTTGGGTGATTTTTACCAAGGTTAGATGGAGAGAGAGAGAGAGAGAGAGAGAGAGAGAGAGAGAGAGAGAGAGAGAGAGAGAGAGAGAGAGAGAGAGTGCAGACCCATTTTCACTGGGTGATTTCGCACAGGTTAGAGAGAGAGAGAGGGAGTAGCAGACCCAATTGAGAGACCCAATTGTCACTTTTCCTTTTAATAGTGTAAGGGCAAATATGTCCAAGTTGACATCAAATAAGTGACACCTGATGTTTAGCCGTTAGTTTTAGGATGCTTTAGAAATGGAGGGATTGTTTGTGTCAACTGTGGATAGATGAGGGGGTGTGTTTGTCTTGTTTAATAGTTCAGGGGGTATTAGTAAAAACGAGTGATAGTTGAGGGGGTGTTTGTGAAATTTACCCTAATTTTTTTTTTAAATTTTTTTTCCCCTCTGCAGCACGTGTCTAATATTTTATGTACATTACATACAGAGAGGAAAGAAAAAAAAAAAAAAAAAAAGGAAAGAAGGGTTGAGATGAAGATGAGAACATTATAGAGTAATAGTTCTTTGTTATAAAAGTGAAGGAGTATGGGATTCCATCCATCTCCAAACCATGTCCCTATATGCGAAACACATCCTCGAACTATAAAATAGAAGCAAGTAAGACTTTTTTTTTTTGAAGAAGCAAAAATTATATTAAAATACATCTTGTAAATAAGTTGAAAATGAAGATGGTGATATACTTATAATTGGCGAGAATGCATTCGACCAATGTCATTCCAAACGGACCATTTGCTGGTTGGGATCAATTTTAAGCACATTAGTGCCTCAAAACCAAGTTTTGGTTGAAGCATTTCTAGAAGTGCTTTATCACCAATGTGATGCAAGAATTAAATTTAGGTTACGGAACTTTATTAATTCTCACGATACACGATACACTCTACGTTAACTTGAAGTTAGCCAAATGTTCCTTTAGTGGTCCAAATGTGTGGATGTAGTGGTTAGGAATAGCAAGGGGGCACAGTCGATACGGAGTCTCTATTTTTCAACTCCGCATATGTTTATGCATACTCCGACTCCGCTTGATGAAGTATACCAACTCCTATATCATTTAACATTGGTCACTCCTATTCCAGTTACTGATAGCTCATATATTCTGAAAAAAAAAATTTGCTGTAAGAATATATGTGAACTAAGTTCATTCCCCAAAATTTAGTCTTCACTCTTCTCCAACAATTATCATCATCAACAAGCGTTCAATTTCTTTCTTCATCACTTTGATTCAAGTTTACTCATCAATAACCTAGCTTATTAAACAGATGAATAGTATTTCAGTAAATTACTTAAACTATTAAGGGCATTTTGGTAGACTTGTCCTATAATCGGATTGGAGTTGGGGTTATAAGTCTGTCTTACTAAAAATGCTAATATTCCTAACGGAGTTTCATATCAGTAAACCGATTCCTCTCATAACCAATTTTTATGGACTTCAAACCCTTCCCATTAGGGGTGGCTGATGGGGTGGGGTGGGGCGGAGTACCACCGGGGCAGAGAATATTAACATCTCTAGTAGTGGTGGTTCTATATGGGGTTTCGGGAACAGCAACCCTGAGGTGAATTTTTTGGATCTTTCTATACATATTTTTGGATAAGATTTTATGTATATCACATTTTTTTCATAATAAGGGTTGATCGTTTGTTATAATTCACAAAGCACAATTGATGGTTAAACAATTTGGGTTGAATTGAATTTATAAAATTACAAATACATATTGAAGTATTCAATTTTTTTGGAATGGTTGTCTAAAAATTACATATACATAGCAATGCTTTTCAAAATTTTGTATGGCTAGAAATTTCAATTTTCAAAACTACAAATAGGTATAGGATTTTTTCAATAATTTTGCAGGGCCTAGGACCCCAGCCCACCCATGCACGTACACTCCATTTGGACTAAGAGAATCGGAGCGAAGAGAAGAGAAGAGAAAGGGAATCACTTTTTTCTCCAGTTCTCTTATTTTGATAGTTAAGTTGGGAGAGAAAATAATGTTAACAGAGAGAATATGAGGAGAAAAAATAACTCAATTTTGGTTCTCTCCAAATTGGAGAGATTGAGGAGAGAAAAGAACAGCACCATAATAAAATGATTAATATATCCTGAATGTTTAATCTTATTCCAATATATCCCTTGCTCTTGCAAAGTGTCATTACCATTATTTAATAGAGGGTAAAAGAGTAAATTGGTTTTAAATTCTTTATTTCTCTTCTCATATGAAAGCCAAACAAACAATAGAATCTTATGTTTCTCTTCTCCCCATCCAAACAAGCATGCTTTCTTCTCTTAATGAAATTATTTTCTTTTTTATTCTCTCAATCTAAACATAGTGGTAATGTTAAGTATTCTACATGAAATTTTTTGAGATTTTTGACTACTTTGAGGGTATTACGTGGCATGCTATAACACCCATATTTGTAAGCCTTTCCCTGAGCATAGAGCCGGTCCATAGCGATCCTAACGATCCCCTTGAGCTTACATATATAAGCTCTTATTCACACCCCGAATCTAACAGGACCCACACCCTAAAATAGAACTCCCTGCATATAGGGGTTGTGGATCCCACCCAAAAGGTTCTTTCTCATTGATTAAAAAAGACCACGTAGACATATCACGTGGTACAATCAAAGTATAAAAAAAAAAAAATATCCTTCTCATTTTACATAAAAGGAAAACTCACAGGCTATAAAAGGCTAATCTTACTTGTGATCTCAAAAGAAAGCAATTGGCCCCACACCCAAAGGTTTCCGTAACTTGGATTCGATGGACCATTAGCTTAGTCTCCCAAATTTACTTCTTTGTGCAAACCTATATAAAGTTCAAATTCACACGCAAGTCGTGACGAATTGCCGAAATATTTGAACATGAATTGTCAAGTAGCTTAAGTCAACATAAGGTTTCTTTGTTAGTATATTATTGGCATTCCCAAAACTAATTCCTCCCCTCTATACAGTAAGTAGATCAATACAGTGGCTAATATAATAGCATTTTACATTTCTGGGATACTTTTGTGTTTTATTTTCTTTATTATGCATTAATTACACAAGAGGAAGTATTGTTCTCCTAACCTATAAATTCCCACACCATAAGACTCGAACCTACAACCACTTGCAGGTAGGATGAAATTACCGTGCCGTCCCTTGATCTCATTCCTCAGATACTCGAAGTCTCAAATTTAAGAGTTGTTGGTAGAAGTTTCCCTTATTTGTCGGGAGAAAAGAAATTGAATTTTGAGCATTAGCACAACCATATTACACATAGCATATTAAAAATGAGTTCCTACTTCCTAATTTACTTTAGCAAGATTACCTTGATGCCATCACGTTAAGGAGGTGACAATATTATTTATCCAAACAAATTAATGTGCATACTTATGATACCGTTATCCAAGTCTCTTGAAGCAGATGGTAAATCCCATACATGTGTGCATAAACAAGAAAGTGTGGAGACAAGTTCATGACAAAACCCATGGGTACCCAAAGAATAAGAAAACGTACATCGGCTAACTTTGATAACACGATATTACAAGCCAATAAAATCTCCATCTTCAGACACATACCTACCCTAATTCTATTAAATATAGCTAGCTAGTTACACGTAAGCATCATAGCTCTGTGTATTAATGAGATAATACAGATATCGTGGTACCATCTGTACATTGAATATTTTTTCAAATTAGTGAGGTGATACAGATGATGAGTATCACTCTTCTCACGCAGAGCGATCAAGAGACCACCAAGCTAGCTTATTGGGATTTAATAGGTTAGATGTTATTGAGTTAATGTCATAAAAGTTAGGGTTGGATTCGGTTGCAGCTCTAAGTGTCACTTACAATGTTGCAAAATTCAGCCCTACTGTTATAAACCACCCACCAACACACCAAAACAAGCATATATTACTTTAGTGTTGAATTTTCTCTTCGGGGACGATAAAGATTTATAATACACACACATATATACATACATACACATGCAAGGGACTTTCTCTATTAATCAAACGATATAAAAATAAAAAATAATGCAGTCAAAATCTTATTTTTTATGTTTGTTAGCCGGCCAATCGGCAAATAATGGAAGAAAATTATCTCACTCCAACTAATTGATTCGATTCTTATGCATCCCCAAATGTTTATAATATTTCAAACTAACACTAGAATTTTATTATGATATCATATTATAGTTCTAAGGTCAATGGTTGTTATTAATAATTAGCCATGTTCACATGTGATGGATCTACCTTACCTGCCCCTGTTATATACAAAATCATAATCATCTTAGGTAAAAACATCATGGCAGTTCATGACAATACAGAGTCCTCTGTTTCAACAATATTCACAAATCATTAAAAAAAAAAAATAATAATAATACAAAATAAAATTTAAAAACTTAAAAATTTATCCCATTTCGGACCGACGACCGGAGTCGAGGAAAACTCATCTCACTATACATATGTTTATATATATTGTCTTATGATACTAACATCAATAGAAGAAATAAATAGAACCATGTGATTGCAGTTGCAAAATACACAAACAAGCACACACCCAATGACCCAAAAAACACAAAAGAAAAATGAATTATTTGTTTTTACCTACAATATATCACTGTCTCTCAAGATCTTCAATACCATCATTTTCTCCACAAGATTGGATTCTTGGCGACGATTTTTCCCTACTAAGGATCCTCCGAAACGAACTCAATCGCGAGCTTGATTCAACACCTTTGGACGACGATTGTAGTACTCCACCGTCCGATGTCCCTTCCATGCTTACCAATGCAGAGTTTCCACGATCCAAAGGCGGCGCCGTGGGTGGAGCACCATTCCCGGTTGGCGGCTCACGGGGCTCTGGCATGAGCCGCGGCTCGGCCTCGGTCCGGCAAATGGGACAAGTGGACTGTGAACTCAACCATTTGTCAATGCACTCCACATGAAAAGTGTGCTTACAATTTGGTAAGAGCCTAGCCTTTTCATCATCCCCTAAATCACTTAAACAAACTGCACACTCTGTTGGGCTGGATTGATCATCTTGGGCCTCGGTTCGCTTGAAAATAAATATCGGTAGGGTGGCTATGATCGACGGGTCGAGCCCGGTCTTGGGTGGCTCGGTGGAATGAATGTGGGCCGCGGTTAGGCCCAGCTGCTGAACTATGGTTCTACGACGGGCTTGGCGTCGAAGGACGAATCGGGCATATAGGTGAAGTATGGTAACAATTACTACTACGATGGATAGAGATATAATCGCGGTGATCATGACCCTGTTGTTTAAATTGTATGAGTCGCTATGACGAAACCATGAACGTGAATTGTCGCCGTCATCCGACATGGCGAATGTGCCGGAGAAAGGGGCCGGTGGGCGAGGGGTATTTTGGTCTCTGGTATTTTGGGTTGTATGGTGGGATGTGAGAATTCAGAGCATAAGTGTAATGTTTGGGTTTCTTTTTATTTGGTGTTATGTGCGTGTGAAGAGAGACTTTGTGAATGGCGTGGGCTGTTGGGTTAATGTGGAAAAGAGGAGGAAACTTAAACAAATGAGAAACAAGTGTTTTCAAAGGGGTTGACTGTTGAAGTTTGACTTCTCTCCACACCAATTTTCTTATTTTATATATTTTTCTTTTCTCAATTAGGTGAATTGGCTTCCGTCTTTTGTACGAGGGTAGAAAAAAAGGGATTTATTTAGGCTCTGTTTGGTTCCCAGTTTTTGTAAGACAACATAAAGGAAGAACAACGTTTTTCTTTGTTTAATTGGATACAAACTATTTATTTATTTTTGGTTGAGAAAAATAGTAAAGAAAATATAGTGAGAAATAATTTAAAAAATTCGAATTTTGGGAGTCATTTTCCTCCATTTTTTCTTAAGTTACGATTATATTTAAGAATTTATTAACTTTTGATGTTTAATCGTTGGAAAAATGCTAGGGGACTAATCATTACTTTTTTTTTTTCCCCTTTCTTTCTTCCTTCTATATAAATTTACAAACCAAACAAAGCATTAAGGAATCGGAAGAAAATTAAGGCAATGCCATTGAGCCTAAAAATAATTTTCCAAGAGGGAAATGGGGGAAGAAATGGAGACTAGAGCCACAAAACGCCTTAATCATCTAGAATCAATATGTGTTTAAATTAAAGTCTTGTCTTTCCAGCAAAAAAAAATAAAAAATAAAAAAATAAAAATTGAAGTCTTGTCTAGTTTCATCATGTGACTTTGTCAATGTCTAGTATCAAAATGGGTCGAATCATAATCTAGAAAATCATGTTTCAGTCCTTGTTGTCACGTATCATGTGGGCAGTTAAATTAAATGTTATCCCACTGTGAATTATGGAAAATTTTAATTGTCTATATAATTTTTTAATTCTTGTTAGAAAAAGGTATTGATTCAAAATTCTATCTATGCCAATGCCAAACACTTCACAACTGGGTTACAACAAAGGAGTAATACGTTATGCTTCTCAAATTTTGAATCTTAAATGCTTTCAAAATACATATAACACTGGTTTACTGAAATATGATTGAAGGATGTTAAAGTGGTCCTGCCGTTATTGAAGATGGTATCACCGACTCTCACTACCACATGTATTTAGGTAGCATTTGGGATTTCGAAAGCATAGCATATTTACTGATAACAAATATAAGAAGAGAGAGAAGGTAACCAAAATTTAATTAGAGGCAATATTATAGCCATTGGATTATTTGTAAAAATGCATCTATACTTTAGTTCACCAATAAACTTCAATATTACGATTTTCTCAGTTGTCTACTATTGTTGGAGTACAAATTTACAAATGAAGATAATAGCAATTTGGGTAGTGAAAAAACACTAATAAAGTAACCGAATTATAATTTTCATTTTTCATACGTCAATTCCATGTTAGAGATGCTCTAACTTCTAAGTTATATATATATATATATATATATTGTTCCTTCAAATTTTCCATCTTTTTCAGCTAAAAATGCATTAATGTAGTATATATATGTAATAACCCCCATTTTCTTGCATTGCCATATTTAAAATTAAATATACATTGTCTGCCTTTATTTAAATTCTTATGTGAAAAATTTATTTCTTGACTAATCTCATTATTGAAATTACTTTTGGGGTCAAAATGCAATTTTCATAAAAACTGGCAATACCTGTGTTAAATTTCAAATCTGTATTTCAAAACGGTGGAATTATTTCTTTTAAAACTCAAACTGTATTTTTATAAAATCAGAAAACTATTTCTAACATTAAAATGAATTTTCTGTATTTTTGTGATAAACACCGTGTCACGAAAATACTAGTTTAGGTTTAAAACTGTCCGCGCAGTGTTAAACTTCCACAGAATTTTGGGAGTAACTGATTGGACAAATTTCTTTATACCCAATTATTATTGCTAAAGTTTTCCCTTAGGCCTTGTTTGGCAAATGCTTGTAGTATGTGTGTTGTCCTAATGCCATAA
This sequence comes from Hydrangea macrophylla, assembly GCA_033977485.1. NCBI lineage: Eukaryota > Viridiplantae > Streptophyta > Magnoliopsida > Cornales > Hydrangeaceae > Hydrangea > Hydrangea macrophylla. Next base: position 99,149,259 of record CM066990.1, read on the forward strand.
GCTTGATTTCCAAACACACCTTGACCCACACCAACTCCACCTACCCTTTCAATTATCAATGGAGCATTATGAATTGCAAGTGTATATTTACACATCATTGTTGCACTTTCTTTGTAATTAGTGGAGATTAATGGAGAATGAGTGGGATGTTAGGCAAATGTTTTCTAAGTGGGAGTTTGAGTATTTATACACCCAACCACACTACACATTCTACACTCCTAACATAGAGAGCTTGAGAGAGTCACATAGAGAGATAATAATTTCAGAATTTGAAGAGCTCAATCCTCCATAGCCAAGCTTGAAATTGGAGATTCTTAATTCTTGTATTTCTTTCTCAACAACTTCTTCAATCTACATCACTGTGAGTATTACTAACTCACTCCAAATGTAACTCATTCCTTATTTACTGATTTAGGTAGTTAATTTTAACAGTAGCAGAATTTTGTTTTCAGATTTTTGTTAGGAAAACGAATGAAATTTAAGGTTCTGCCCGCGTTGTCCCAAGTAAAACTCGATTCTGCACACTTTTCGTCTAATGCAATTTTCTCATATTTTGCACCGTTTGGGCAGAAAATGAGGATTACAGTAGCAGAAAAAGTATATTAGAAATTCAATCTAATATTTTCTCTTTTAATTTTAACAGTAGCAGAATTTTGTTTTCAGATTTTTGTTAGGAAAACGAATAAAATTTAAGGTTCTGCCCGCGCTGTCCCAAGAAAAACTCGATTCTGCACACTTTTCGTCTAATGCAATTTTCTCAGATTCTGCACCGTTTGGACAGAAAACGAGGATTTCAGTAGCAGTTTTTAGAATGCTATTAGTTATGTTTAAAATGATTAAGGCAATGAATTACGAATTTTCAATCCCCGTACGCGTATTGTTTCTTTAATTCTGTGAATTCCTTTATGTTTAAAGTTTGATGACATTCATGTGGAGTCAGTTGTACATGCATGGTGAGTGTTGGTAGTGTGTAAAAGAGTAATGATAGTGTGGAAAAGAGTAATGATTGTGTGGAAAGAGTATGAGTTTGAGTTGTGGTTGTGGTTGTGGTTGTGGTTGTAATTGTGGCTGTGGTTATGGTTGTGGTTGTGGATGTGATTGTGGTTGGAGTTGAAAAAGAGGATGAGGGTGTCTTTGAAATGCGAAGGTGGCAAAAATGGACACTCCCTGACGCCCATGGAAGCGTTAAAGTGTGTGAAGCCGAACTTGGACACTCACTGGCACCCATGGAAGTGCTAAAGTGTGGCCTATAGACACTCCCTGAATGACTCGAGTCTGGATACCTGTGTGGGGGTTGCCCCGGTATTTGCATGGCGGTTAGGGTATTCAAAGTGTGAGGCATTGGACACTCCCTGGTACCCCGGACCAAAGTGTGAGGCAAACTGGACACTCCCTGGCGCCCCGTTGCTAAAGTGTGGCTATCTTAGTATTTCAAAGATACCAGGAGTAGGATAGAGGGTTGTTGGGCTTTGTCGAGAGAAAAGAGTCGGTTAGATGAGATGGTGCATTGCTCTCATACACGGTCACATATGTGTGAATTTATCTTTTAATTATTGTTGTGGTTGTTTTTCTAACAAGCTCTTTATCATAAATATAAACTTGTGGTATTTAAATGGTAATGGGAAAAAGGTAAATGAGTATGTTTTTACATTCAAAGCTATGTTTTTAATACTCACCAGCTTCTTGAAGCTGACGGCGTTGATGCGTCCTGGACATTCGTGTCCAGGCTTTGCAGGTAATAATCAAGATGAACCGTATGACTATGCTAATTGAGATCAGTTGCTGAGAAGAGAATTTACTTTTATACGCTTTATGTGTTTTAAGATATGATTTGGTTTTGTAATAAGGATGACTGTAATAGACTGTAAGTTATTGTTTTATTTCAAGGCGGTCTGTGCCTTAGTAAACCCCGTACTATAGGATGTAATAAGTTAGAAAATTTTTTATAAGCCCAGGTTGCCCTACTCTGATTAATAGTTTTTATGTTGTTCGACGTTTGGGACGGAATCGATCCTTCAAACTGTCGCGACCTACGGGTCCATAAAGGAAATTAAACGCTTTCCATATTTATGCTACGTCGGGGCGTGACAGGATTTAGTGGTATCAGAGCCATAGGTTTTCTAGATTGACCAGGCTCAGTTATTCACGCCATAGATTAGTGACATAGGTTACCCTTAAGTTTTACTAAGCTATACAACCAAGTTCTAGTGTTAGTTTAGTACGGATTACCCTTAGTTCAGAAACTAAAATTCTAAGTTGGTTTTATCATAGAAATGATTACCCGTTTGTCTTGTCACATCGACAAGAATGATAGCAATTTCCATATACCTTCAGACATATCCATTTAGGATTAGTCGAGATAACCATAACTTATGATGCCCCTACAGACATATAGTAGCCGAGTTTCTAAGGAGTTAAAGCATACCATAGCCCTCATTAATAGCTTAGGCACTGACCAACTTCCTGAGTCAAATCTCAGAATAGTCAGTATGGCCCACAACCCAGAGTATGGAGAATAAGAATACGACCTCTTTACTATTAGACATCAGCCTCTCCACATGCTCTCACTCTCTACACGTGCATTAATATTGATACATCACTCTCTCTCCATGTGGTCTCACTCTCTACACATGCATCACACCTGCCCCCTCTCTTTCTGTCACTCTCATTCTCACCGACCCCGCTCTCTTTCTCTCTCTCTTTATGACCCTCTCACTAACCCCCTCTTTCTCTCCCTTTTTGTCACTCTCAACGCCCCACTATCTCTCTTTCTTTCTCTCTCTCTCTCTCTCTGTCACTCTCAGTGATCCTCTCTCTCTCTCTTTTCTTTCTTTCTCACCTGCCCCCTCTCTTTCTGTCACTCTCATTCTCACCGACCCCGCTCTCTTTCTCTCTCTCTTTATGACCCTCTCACTAACCCCCTCTTTCTCTCCCTTTTTGTCACTCTCAACGCCCCACTATCTCTCTTTCTTTCTCTCTCTCTCTGTCACTCTCAGTGATCCTCTCTCTCTCTCTCTTTTCTTTCTTTCTCACATGCCCCCTCTCTTTCTGTCACTCTTCACGTGCTCTCTCTCTCTCTCTCTGTCACTCTCAGTGATCCTCTCTCTCTCTCTTTTCTTTCTTTCTCACCTGCCCCCTCTCTTTCTGTCACTCTTCTCGTGCTCTCTCTCTCTTTCTCTCCTTTTAAAGACCATCCATGTCCCATATCTCTCTATCCTTCTCACCATGAGCCTTTCTCCGTCTGACCCTCCCCATCTCTTTCTTCTTCTCTTCTTCTTCCTTTTGCCTCTTGGCAGAAACTCATCTCCCCCCTAAAAAAAAAAAAAAAAAAAAAAAAAAAAAAAAAAAAACCCTCACCCAACCCAGATCTTAATAAAAGGAAGCTAAAACAAGCCAAAAATGGTTTCTAAGAAGGTTGTTAACGCAAGTCGTTGTGGTGCATGCGAGTATAACAGAAGACGGTGCAGAAGTGACTGTTCCTTGGCTCCCTACTTTCAATATGCTGGGAGTGTGAAGGATTATGAGGCAATTCACGGCCTTTTCGGATATAGGAATTTTCTACGCCTTATTGAAAGGGTACCTGAGGTAGATCATCTACAAACTATCAAATCCCTTGTGTTTGAAGCCACAGCTAGGCTTCAAGATCCCATTTTGGGTTGTGTTTCTTACATCCTTTTTCTCGAACAACAAGTTCTTGAAACGAAAGAACAAGTCTCACAACTTCAAGCTCAATCAAAAGAAGAGTCACCCAAACAATCCAAAGAGCCTGATCCAGATCCTTGGCTCAACTATGCCATGGTAGATCTAGATCACGACATAGAAAACCCTCGAAAGTGTTCCAATCTCATTTCTCACACCACAACTACTCCAATCTCTTCTGAAATCTCTAGCCCTACCTGTATTCCCCCTGTCACTCAAATTTGTACAACCTCTCCTTGGTCTAATCTGATCCAGTCTTTACTGTCCAGTAACAACCAACAAACCTCTCCAAGTCTGTTGGATCTCGCTACTCCCAACACAATTTCTCCAGTCCAGTCCTTACAATCTAGCAACAACCACCAAACTTCTTCAAATCCATTGGATCTCGCTGTTCCCAACACAATTTCTCCAGTCCAGTCCTTACAATCTAGCACCAACCACCAAACCTCTCCAACACCACTGGATCTCGCTACTCCCGACGCAATTTCTCCAGTCTCTCGTCCTGCCCCCACCACCTCCGTTACTCCAACTTGCTCCTGCTGGTCTAAACACTCACAATCTAACAAGTCCCGAATTCCCTTGGAGCAAACGAAAAAACCAGAGGTCCCAAGATATCCAAATCTCCTCCCAAATCTTCAAGCAAGTTCATCAAAAACACCTACTCCCTCCACTGATCCTTACTCTTTCTTCACTGTTAATAACTTAGCTCAAAGCTCCTTCTTGGGTTTAATTGACATGGTGGAGAGTCAACGTGTCTCTAAAAGAAAAGGAAAAAAGGTCGCGAGGTGGCTTGAGCCTCAAAACTAAGGCTCTTTTTTTGGTGTTTTCTTCAAAAAAAAAAAAAAAAAAAAAAAGAAAAAAAAAGTAGAATGAACATCATGGTCCGTATTCGAGGTAGTCCCTGTACGTCGAGTGTGCGTGGGATTGAGCCCATATGTCTTACTATGCATGTCCCTCCACCAGCTTAATGTAGTTTGGATCATTGGGTATTGTTTTATAGGGCAACTGGGAGGGTAAGCATCCCAGGACGGTATTGTCCTCAGAAGTAAGTCCTGAAGAACATTAACCCAGGGTTCTGTGGAACGGACTATAGGATCTATATGGTTGCTGAAAAGTGTGTAGGATGTCGTTAGCATTCGATCTCTGGAGGGAAGCCTCACGTTGGCAGGACTCAGTTCCCACTCAGCAAAATCCAAATGTACATTTGTATCATTGTAACTTTTCATATCTAAAAAAAAAAAAAAAAAAAAAAAAAAACCCTCCTTAGCACTATTTTCGCTTCTTATGTAATGTACCCTAAACATTGGGCTATCAGTTCAAGAATCAGCTGTGGAAATACTATCTCTTGTTAGTAACATAAGTGCACTTTCTAAAAAGAGGGTTCTAATCCCCATCACTTTCACGATCCACTTGTGTTTGCTATCATCAATTTAAACTAGCTCAAAGGCTGACATGACATGCTTGATCATTCCTAATCCTTCATTCAGGCCCAATTCGATACAATGGCAGCACATGCAAATCCATACTGCGAACATTGATATTACCAAATCCAAAACAGCACTAGTGCATTCGCAATTGTCCAAATCATCTCATTGCCAAATCAATAGGTTGCTCCACTTTCTCAAAACTTTTACTCTCTTTCAAAAAAAAAAAAAAAAGGTATAAATATTCTCTCTCTCCCTCATTTCTTATTCACTCCTCCTCCTTGAACGCAACTCTTCCCTCATCTGTGCCGATCAAGGATCGTGTAAATACATGAGCAAACAATCATATGTGTTGTTCCCATCCATCCAGTACATGCATTGTTTCTAAACCCTATACCAACAGTCTGATACCCCACAAGCCTTTGGAACGTTCGACCTATCAACTTCACCATAGATGTCTGGGGTTCACAATGTATTCCATGTGAGTATGCTAAGAAAGTACATACGAGACCCCTCGCACGTGGTTAATTATGACGATATTGAGATGAGTCATAACGTTTCTTACTAGTTAGTCTTGATTTCGGGGACGAAATCCTGTTTAAGGGAGGAAGGGTGTAATAACCCCCATTTTCTTGCATTGCCATATTTAAAATTAAATATACATTGTCTGCCTTTATTTAAATTCTTATGTGAAAAATTTATTTCTTGACTAATCTCATTATTGAAATTACTTTTGGGGTCAAAATGCAATTTTCATAAAAACTGGCAATACCTGTGTTAAATTTCAAATCTGTATTTCAAAACGGTGGAATTATTTCTTTTAAAACTCAAACTGTATTTTTATAAAATCAGAAAACTATTTCTAACATTAAAATGAATTTTCTGTATTTTTGTGATAAACACCGTGTCACGAAAATACTAGTTTAGGTTTAAAACTGTCCGCGCAGTGTTAAACTTCCACAGAATTTTGGGAGTAACTGATTGGACAAATTTCTTTATACCCAATTATTATTGCTAAAGTTTTCCCTTAGGCCTTGTTTGGCAAATGCTTGTAGTATGTGTGTTGTCCTAATGCCATAAGCTTGATTTCCAAACACACCTTGACCCACACCAACTCCACCTACCCTTTCAATTATCAATGGAGCATTATGAATTGCAAGTGTATATTTACACATCATTGTTGCACTTTCTTTGTAATTAGTGGAGATTAATGGAGAATGAGTGGGATGTTAGGCAAATGTTTTCTAAGTGGGAGTTTGAGTATTTATACACCCAACCACACTACACATTCTACACTCCTAACATAGAGAGCTTGAGAGAGTCACATAGAGAGATAATAATTTCAGAATTTGAAGAGCTCAATCCTCCATAGCCAAGCTTGAAATTGGAGATTCTTAATTCTTGTATTTCTTTCTCAACAACTTCTTCAATCTACATCACTGTGAGTATTACTAACTCACTCCAAATGTAACTCATTCCTTATTTACTGATTTAGGTAGTTAATTTTAACAGTAGCAGAATTTTGTTTTCAGATTTTTGTTAGGAAAACGAATGAAATTTAAGGTTCTGCCCGCGCTGTCCCAAGTAAAACTCGATTCTGCACACTTTTCGTCTAATGCAATTTTCTCATATTTTGCACCGTTTGGGCAGAAAATGAGGATTACAGTAGCAGAAAAAGTATATTAGAAATTCAATCTAATATTTTCTCTTTTAATTTTAACAGTAGCAGAATTTTGTTTTCAGATTTTTGTTAGGAAAACGAATAAAATTTAAGGTTCTGCCCGCGTTGTCCCAAGAAAAACTCGATTCTGCACACTTTTCGTCTAATGCAATTTTCTCAGATTCTGCACCGTTTGGACAGAAAACGAGGATTTCAGTAGCAGTTTTTAGAATGCTATTAGTTATGTTTAAAATGATTAAGGCAATGAATTACGAATTTTCAATCCCCGTACGCGTATTGTTTCTTTAATTCTGTGAATTCCTTTATGTTTAAAGTTTGATGACATTCATGTGGAGTCAGTTGTACATGCATGGTGAGTGTTGGTAGTGTGTAAAAGAGTAATGATAGTGTGGAAAAGAGTAATGATTGTGTGGAAAGAGTATGAGTTTGAGTTGTGGTTGTGGTTGTGGTTGTTGTTGTAATTGTGGCTGTGGTTATGGTTGTGGTTGTGGATGTGATTGTGGTTGGAGTTGAAAAAGAGGATGAGGGTGTCTTTGAAATGCGAAGGTGGCAAAAATGGACACTCCCTGACGCCCATGGAAGCGTTAAAGTGTGTGAAGCCGAACTTGGACACTCACTGGCACCCATGGAAGTGCTAAAGTGTGGCCTATAGACACTCCCTGAATGACTCGAGTCTGGATACCTGTGTGGGGGTTGCCCCGGTATTTGCATGGCGGTTAGGGTATTCAAAGTGTGAGGCATTGGACACTCCCTGGTACCCCGGACCAAAGTGTGAGGCAAACTGGACACTCCCTGGCGCCCCGTTGCTAAAGTGTGGCTATCTTAGTATTTCAAAGATACCAGGAGTAGGATAGAGGGTTGTTGGGTTTTGTCGAGAGAAAAGAGTCGGTTAGATGAGATGGTGCATTGCTCTCATACACGGTCACATATGTGTGAATTTATCTTTTAATTATTGTTGTGGTTGTTTTTCTAACAAGCTCTTTATCATAAATATAAACTTGTGGTATTTAAATGGTAATGGGAAAAAGGTAAATGAGTATGTTTTTACATTCAAAGCTATGTTTTTAATACTCACCAGCTTCTTGAAGCTGACGGCGTTGATGCGTCCTGGACATTCGTGTCCAGGCTTTGCAGGTAATAATCAAGATGAACCGTATGACTATGCTAATTGAGATCAGTTGCTGAGAAGAGAATTTACTTTTATACGCTTTATGTGTTTTAAGATATGATTTGGTTTTGTAATAAGGATGACTGTAATAGACTGTAAGTTATTGTTTTATTTCAAGGCGGTCTGTGCCTTAGTAAACCCCGTACTATAGGATGTAATAAGTTAGAAAATTTTTTATAAGCCCAGGTTGCCCTACTCTGATTAATAGTTTTTATGTTGTTCGACGTTTGGGACGGAATCGATCCTTCAAACTGTCGCGACCTACGGGTCCATAAAGGAAATTAAACGCTTTCCATATTTATGCTACGTCGGGGCGTGACAATATATATGGCTAGGGCATTGTCGTAATTCAAACACAAATTTGCCCTTTTCTTCTCTAATTATTATTCATATTATTGTTACTTATTAGGTATATATGTATCTACTACACTATAATAACACAAAAGCAAGCATGTCTAAAAATACGAATTTTCACCTATGCCCTTGTGTTTCTTGTTAATTACTATTAAAAAAAGAAAAAAAGAAAAGAAAAAAGTAATCAATTGTATTATGTCTAATTACATTTAGGTTCACAATATGACGGCTAATTACATTTTGGTCAATTTTCCTCCGAAAAAATATATTTAAGTCAAGCGGCTATTTACAAGTGAATCAAGTATTATATAATTAGGTCTAATTACATTTAGGGTTCACAATATGCCGGCTAATTGCATGTTGGTCAACTTTCCCTTTTAAATATTATATTTTAGTCAACTTCATTGCGGCTATTTACAGTTAAGTCAACTTTTTAAAGAATTCAGTCATTTTTTTTAATACAGATTTCAAAATCAATATACTCATCAACAAAATTCAAAATCATCAACTTGTCATCAGTAAAATTAAAATTTGTATTGGCTCTTTAAAATTTGTAAAATATCAATCTTTTACATGACGTTTGTAACAAATATTTATAATGAAAGTTGACGCTTCATAATTTGGTTCATGACTTTTAAATTTATTAAATATTACATAAAATTAGAATCCATAGAATAATTTCTGTATACAAATTTGAAAATCAATTTACTATTTTTCGGCTCTTTGGTTTTTGGTACCATTTCATATAAATAATTATATTTCAGTCAACTTTATGGCTTGAAAATTGTATACAATTATTTTTTAAAAAAATCAACAATAAGTTTAAAATTGAATGTTGTCAAACTTTGTAGAATACTTATAAATTTAAGAACCATAGTAAAATGGGTACCCATTAGTTTTGAGGTTCCACATCATAGTTCGGGAGCCTACACAACTTATTGATTAACGATAATATGCTTATAATTTTACTCTCTATGTGTCAATATTATATGCAAAATCAATAGCACAAATCACAATTTGATAATAAGTAAAAGTGTTTCCTTCAAAAGTAAAGTCATTGGCAAACTTATAGAAGTGGAAGCAATGTTTTTCCCACCTTAAGAGGAAACTTACATGCTCAGGTATACTGTAGATAATATGCACGCAAGCATACAAGACGGGTTTAGGTCATTTACCTAGCGGAATAACCCGACGGATCGCCGAACGGTGTTGTTACAAGCCTGGCGTCTTCACCCACGAACTACTGCTCCATGTTGCCTCCGTATACTCTCTTATGCTTCGCGTAGGTCGTGAAGATCACTACTAGAGCGGTCCTCGTACGTATCACGTGCTAAATCCCATGGCTCCTTTGGTGATGGCCAAGAGAGAGATGAACCGTAGGGATAGAGAGAGAGACTAACGTGAGTTAGAGAGAGAGAGAGGCTGCTGTGAATATATGAAATATCCTTAGGTTTTCCATGTGATATACATGTATATATAGGCACATAAAAACCTATAAGGCTTAAGACTCCAAAAGCCCATTATTTGGCATCCACGCCAGCCCTCTCTGGACCCAGTCCAATATAATGTGGGTGCCCGTATGGCCCAACCACAATATTTGTTACATCTCCCACTCACCCACATAGGGTTGGTACTAAAAACCAATCTCTCAACACAACGAAACTTCTCAACTCTTCATACAGGGAAATAGAACGCGCGACCTTACGAAAAGAAAGTACAGCGACAGGAGTGTAATGCCAAATCATCACCATAACCAGCAAGACACATCACTCGGAAGCTTCTCGTGTATGCCTTAGACGATTCAACCACACCGGACACAGCATTCTCAATGCCTCGGTGAAAAGAATTGCTGCACCACCTCAATGTAATGTACTCATGACATATCAGTAACAAATTACGATTGTCGTAGGCCTGCTAATGAGTCACAAAAACATGGTGTGTTATTGAATGGTCTTCCCTGAGCCCACATGTCAATCCGACTAACTTGACCGCTTGCCCAGACACACCCCATAGAACGGAATAATCTCATCGTCCTAGGATAGCATGCTAAAGTAACTGTCATCAAGCGTCTTCTTCATGACATAGTCTCAAGTCGTGAAGGCAACCAGTTTGTAGGATAACCAATGTCTTGGATATGCTACATGGCTCACACAGCAATGAAGAGGAATCCATTCACTGCTCCACAGTCGATCGCAAAAGCACATACAGTATGAAATGTATGCTATGACGTTCTTCCATAAAAATGGGCATGTCACTTTGTGTTTGGAAAACAAGTAATGCCATACGAATCTTAGTCTAGACGTTACACAACACGTCTAACCTGAGTTTTCCAGCACAGTCGCTCCTCTTAGCGCCCGTCTGAAAACTCACATTCGGCTGTAAACAGGCTACATAGAGTTGTGGGATATCTCTATGTTCGACCAAGTATAAGGTCTCATCTTAGTTCCATCTAAGGCGACATATAGAAATAATAGGATTTATATCTAGCTCGCTGTTCTTATACTGCGTAGATATAAGTGTTCAAGCTCGCTTTCTAAGCGCTATGGACACACATGTCCTAGCTAGCTATCTAAGCGCCGTGAACACAAATGTCTCATCTTGCTCGCCATCTAAGCGCCGTAGACATGCATGTCCTACTTCGCTATCTCGGCGCCAAGGTGAATCACCTGGTGACATATCACAATAAAATTTTTAAGCACATCAAATCCCCAATTGGAGATATGTCTTAAGACAACTTCCCTTTGCGCAAACCACATCTCAAATGTGACACGTGCTAGAATGGTTTTTGAAATCTTTTGCATATGCTCACGCTTACGTGCTATCACCTTTGATGAGCACAACCTCATCACTATGAGATAAAGAGCCTAGCCACTGCAAAAAAAACTCTTCAACCAAAACAGCTTCTCTTACAACTGCAGAGCACACCACATATTATGCTTCCATCGCGGACAGCATAAGGCAAGGTCCATAGTCCTCCTGCGAACATATCGCAAGATACTCTTCACTACTCTCTAGTGACAGGACCATGGTTGCTACGGCAACAACTAATTAAACCAACCGCATAGCAGACATCTGACCGAGTACGCACATTAGCATACTTCAGATTCCCTATTGCGGACGGATGTGGCAAACTGGACATTTGGTTCCTCTTCTCATTATTCTTAAGACATTGATCTAAGGTCAAGGTGAGTCCCCCAAAAATGGGATGTCTATGGGTTTTCAGTTTTTTATGTGAAAACGTTCAAGAACCTACATCTTGTATAAGTCCCTCGAGACAAACAGAAGAGCTTCTGAGAACAATATCTCACAGTCTAAACTTCCAACACATAGTTGGAATCACCATGTCCTCAATCTCAAACTAAGAGGACAACCACTCTCAAGTGGCGACAATGGAACTCATCTCATTCCCAGTTAAAAGGACGTCGTCAACATATAAAGAATTAAAACACTTTCCTTGGACCATTTAATGTACACACATTGTACCACTGCCTAGACGATTTGAGATAATAAATAGATCGTTTGAGACAGCACACTTTTGCGCTCATTCCCTTTGGTCACAACACCAATGGGATGATCCATATTTATCTCGTCGTCTTGTTCTCAATTGAGAAAAGAACAGTTTAAACATCTAACTAAAAAAAAAGTTCAAAAACTAAATATGCGACAATTGCTAGGATAAGGCGAATGGAGTCAGATCTCACCCTTTGGGAGAACATGTTTCCATAGTCTATACCCTCTCTGGGTACAAACTATCGCCACAAGGCGCGCCTAATACTTGTCAATTGAACCATCTGCCTTGCATTAGATTTTGTAAACACACTTGTCTCCAATAGCCTTATGCACAGGCGGAATGTCAACTAACTCCTAGACCTTATTTACATCCATAGGGCTCATCTCGTCTGGCATAGTAACTATCTACTCAGCTTCAGCAAACGAAGAAAAACGCTTCAACAAAAGAAGCAGGCTCATCCTCATCCACTTGTGCACACATTTGCACACATATGAAAATGTCTTCCTCAATTTCAAAACAGCGATAGGGAACATTTTCATCATCACCATACAGTGTACTACCTGAGAATCTTGAGTGCCTAGTGGTGCACTCCCACTATCTGGTACACTCCCACTAGCGTCTAGCGGTGTACTCCCACTCGGCTGGAGACTAGTACCATTTTATAGTGATTATTGGATGTGGATTCTCAATCTCCCCACCCTCGCTTAAAGATGGTATGTTGTCTTCAACATCCTCCAACTCATAGAGGTCAAGATATCTCTTAGTAATACAAATCTGGGGAAGTCATTCTCAATATCATGTGGCACCATTTCTGTCATTCCTATACCCGTATGTTCATTACACGTGACATAGCCTGTCGAGCTATTAGAATACCTTATAAAGGTATACTTTCCAGCTCTTGAGCATAGTTTCTCGCACTTATACGAGGTATAGTAAACATAACCTCCTGAGCTCCACAGGCGCAATATCGCCTTTCCATAGCTCATAAGGGGGTAGAGGGAAATGACTGAGAGGGGGCACTCTAGTATGTAGGCAGCAAACAAGAGTACATCCCCCCAAAACAACATTGGGAGGTTGACTTGCGCCATCATAGTCCTAGCCATATCTAGGAATGCCTTATTCCTTCTTTCTACAACACCATATTGTTGCGGAGTTTCTGGAAGTGAAAAGTTGTCTGCGTTTCCCCTTTTTCCTCACATAGTTCCCAGAACTGATTAGATAAATACTCGCGATCCTCACATCGCGCGAAATCATCTATAAAAGTGAGAAAATAAGAGGCGCCATGACGTGCCTTTACAACTACAGGTCCACAGATATCTGAGTGAACTAGCTCTAATGCTTGAGTAGCTCTAATAGCCTCTCTAAAAGGCTTTCGACATGCTTTGCCAACTAAGCAAGACTCACACATAGGTAGGTCAACCTTAGCGAGTAGGCCCAAAAAGGGCTTCTCGAGCTAATCAAGTTATCCTATTACATCCTATGCGCTCAAGTCCAGCATGACATGTCTCAGAATAAATGAATAACAGAGGAAACTAGAATTATATAAAACAACTCTTAAGTAGTTATCCCTAGATAACCATGTCGTAGTAACACTACCACCAAAAAGTATCCATTCTATTAATACCGAACTGGAGAACGCCCTCGATTGTACTCTTCCACCTTGTTAGCCTTGGGCGCAAACTTGCTGGCCCCACCCTGCCTCCAGGCGGGTTTACCCTTACCATTGCGTTTAGGCCCACTGGCCTTGCGCTTACTGCCACTTATGGAAGTAGTGGTCAAGAGTATAGCTATACGGTTCGCCTCACCTTTTTGGCGCTCCGTATTCAGCTCAACATGTCAGAAAATGTCAAAACCAAAAATTTAACATTTCCGTTGTGGATCATGATTTGTTTTCTATGGACCCACGAATCAGGCAAAGAACTAATCATAGCCTGAAGCTGCAGTTTGCCAGTAAAGATGTTCCGAGTATTCTGAAATCATGAATCATACCTGTCATCGACCTTAGATGTCCAGTCATCGTGTACTTGGAACGTTTCCTTTACTTTCCGAACTTCATAACTAGATGCTTAATCTAGTAGTGAATGTGCCATCGAAAACAAATTTGAGCTGATCTCATAATACTTTGGCTATTGGGTAGTACATATACTTTCCAACAAGATCATGGTGCATGCTGCTTATCACAAAGCGCGTGCTATGATCCTTCTCGAGCTAAGTATTATAGGCTATTAAGGTTATAATGATATTGGGCCGGAGGTCCATTATTCGGTTTAATGGGTTGGACCATAGAATAAGAATAATGCCCATAAGCTCTTACTCATTCTATCGGTGTGTTACTTTGTAGTGTCATATTACAAAAAATTAGTCCCTTTTAAACTTGTTACTTTTATAAAGATCGACAAAGTGTGGTTTGGAAAACATTTGTTTTTGTGAATCCAAAAAAAAATTTGAAGAATAATATTTGAGAACATGCGCAAGGGATTGACATTATTATTTGCACATTTCATAAGGATTGTTTTAAAATCCAATTACAAATGAGTTTTCCCCTTTCTACAATTTAAGACCAAAAAATTCGCTATTGCTCATTAATCAAATCTTAATTTTGTAAATCAAGAAAAACCTTTTATAATTGATTTTTCTAAACAAACATCAATTAGATGATACAAATACCTATCTAAGATCATCCACAAGATATAAAGGGCGCCATACAACAAAAAATGCGCATGGACCCCTACGTGGGTCCGAATTGACAACTTAGAGCTCATGTTAAGGTAATTCAAGTGTATGATGTATGAACAAAGAAAATCATCCCTTTGCAAGTAGGCTTTTCCAATACAAGAAATAAAACCCTCGTACTCACATTACATTTATAGCCCATAAAAAATAGGAATGCTTTGTTCATAAACATATACAAGAACAGCCTTAAACATACATCGTGAGGACACAAGCTCTTTAATCGTCAATTATTGTCCATTCATTTAAGTCAGATTAAAAAGTATTAATCACACACATCAAGCACTCATGTGGTTTTATTATAAAATGAATGGATTCATCCGTCTCTCCACTTAAGGAGGAGGAATTAGAGGTCATAGGGTCAACCAATCACAAACAACAGTAATTAAACGTGACCAATCAATGTAACGAGCCTCTAAGAAACAATAAAATTTGCAATAAAATGATTATTGCACAGCCCGGATAGCTCCCATAAGCTAAGTAAAATCAATGAAAAAATTCTAATTTTTTTTTTCATTAATTTTAACCTAATTTTAGGTCTTAAAACATAATTTAAAACCAATTTATTAAGGGCCCTTTAAATTAACAATTAATTTAAAACCTTATGGAAAGTTTAATTAATTGAAAAACAAATTTTTCATTATAAATAAAAATTTCCGGAATTTCACCAAGGCCCAAAAACATTTTGGATCAATTTAACATAATAAATTGATCTTAGTTAAACAAAATTAACTATGAGCAACAAAATTCCTAAAAATACAAAAATTTCAAGAATTTGTTCTCCAAAGATTTTCAGTGGTCTAATATGGTGTTCTAAACACCCCATATTAATTTCAAAAATTAATAATATATTTTGGCTATTTTCAGCAATTAAATAAATGCCCATATGCATAAATTTTATGCTCTAAAATACCAAAAAAATGAGATAATTCAAAAAATTTTCTCAAGTCTCCAATTAGTGTACAAAAACACTAGATATTAAATTCAAGAATTAACAACTTTAATTGGTTATATTTTAAGCAATTAATATTGCATACTCAACACAACATATATGCTCTAAAATACATCCCAAAGAGCGAGAAAATACACTAAAATAATTTTCTCAAGCTACCACTAGTGTTCTAAACATATTTTGTTAATTCCCTGAACTAATAATTAATAAAATTTTTTTAAGCAATTTAATATGTGTACAAAAATACACAATTATATGCTCTAAAATATTAATATGATTGAGATAATTTACCAAAAATTACCTGTGAGTCCCACAAAATTTTACATGATCTTAAAACAGTGTCCCTTATGTCCCACATTAATTACAAAAATTAATAATATATTATGGTCATTTTAAGCAATTAAATAAACGTCCATAATCATTAATTATATGCTCTAAAATACCATAAATACATGATAATTTACACAAAAAATTATCTTAGATTCCCTTACAGTGTACTAGATACTGTATATTAATTTCAAAAATTAACATGTATTTTGGATATTTTAAGCAATTAAAAACATATATAAAACACATATTTTATGCTCTAAAATACCAAAATCAATGAAACAATTTACCATAAAATTATTTCTGGTCCCACACAATGTCCATAAGATAGGAAAAATAAAAAATTAATTTTTCACATTTTTTCGGAATATTAAAGCAATTAAAACATATTTAAGCTATTAAAAACTATTTATTTTAATTGCAGAAACAGTTTTAATTATAAAATAATTAAAACGTTTTCTGAAAAATATATTTAAAAAATATATTAAGGACCGGGACCCCGAGGGGGACCCACACTCGCCGGAATCAATGTCGCCGGACCAACGTAGGCCGGCGAGTGGATCCTACTCTCCCCGGCGCGAGTGGGCGAGACCATGCTGAGTCTTCTTCTTCACCTAAAAACGCAGCCCAGGGCTGCGCGAACCCCTAACTTTGCCGACTTGTATCTCATTCGTTATTGATCCAAAGTTTACAAATTTGATCAAAGTTAGAAAAAAAAATCGTTTTTATTGATCCAAAAAATTAGGTTTTGCAATATCTCACTTGTTTGAGATAATCAGGCCATGAGACTTTATGGAGGGACTCTAGGGATTATATGGGACACAACCATGCCAAAAAATTGGACCCTTATTGGAGTTTCGATGTAGACCCACTTTAAAATCAAAATTTCAAAGTTTTCATAAAAGCTTGCTTGAACCTTTAATGGCAGATTCAATTCGGGTGATCTACGGGCGAATCAAACACCTATAGGCTCTGATACCAATGTAGATAATATGCACGCAAGCATACAGGACGGGTTTAGGTCACTTACCTAGCGGAATAACCCGACGGATCGCCAAACGGTGTTGTTACAAGCCGCCAGTCTTCACCCACGAACTACTGCTCCATGTTGCCTCCGTGTACTCTCTTATGCTTCGCGTAGGTCGTGAAGATCACTACTAGAGCGGTCCTCGTACGTATCACGTGCTAAATCACATGGCTCCTTTGGTGATGGCCAAGAGAGAGATGAACCGTAGGGATAGAGAGAGAGAGAGAGACTAACGTGAGTTAGAGAGGCTGCTGTGAATATATGAAATATTTTTAGGTTTTTCATGTGATATACATGTATATATAGGCACATAAAAACCTATAAGGCTTAAGACTCCAAAATTCCATTATTTGGCGTCCACGCCAGCCCTCTCTGGACCCAGTCCAATATAATGTGGGTGCCCGTATGGCCCAACCACAATATTTGTTACATATACAATGTTGAATAAATTTATACGAAATAAAATTAGAATCCAAAAAATAAATTTATATAACGAGAGCTAGTACCGCGTGCCTCGCACGCAATAACACACTAATACATATGTGTATATATATATATATATATATATGCCGTGTGTAACAAGCGAAAAAGTTTTCCAAGCAATTAGGTAGTGTTTCCTCACTAATCTTATGATCGTGATGAATTGTTTTTAGCAATGAAAGGAGGGGCAAGTAGATTGAGAAAAGTCATAAAATTGTGGCCCATTGATTGTGATGGGTAAGTTTTGTAAATGGGTCACCTTCCTTTTGTTTTACGGTTTTACCTGTATACAAGGTCTATGCATATGTTGCTTACCAAGTTTCATTAGAAATGTTTTTTGGGAATAATTACATTGACTTCCCCCTTAGCTAACACTAAACCATATGATTCTCTTTTCTGGTATAAAAAAATAAAAAGTATTATTGGTACCTCTCCTAAGTTTGATTTATAGTTGAGTGATCATAATCAGAAGAAACTAATATATATACAAGATATTAATATATATAGAAGAAACTAATATATAGTTGAGTGCAAAAAACTTTATCCAAGATATTAATATATATATACCCTAATCAGGCTAATCTCAACATGTCCATTTTGAATCAATGATTTTGCAACATTATTTTAACTAAATTTAAAGAATAACAACAAGATTTTACTTCAAACCCATTTTAATTTCGGTTATAAGTCAATTGATTAGTGAAGTTTTATCAAATCAAATACTCCTTCCGTCCCATTTTATGTGTCCATCTTTCCTTTTTGGGATGTCCCAAAATTGTTGTCCACTTTCCTAAATTAGTATATAAATTTTACTTAGTTTCCCCAACTACCCTTCCTTGCAATCAATACCAAAATAAAATAATAATAAAAAAAGTGCAATGATTATGGGCAATTGTGAAAAGTAGGTGTAGATTCTTTTTGTCCCCTTAAATAGTTGGACTCCCCAAGATGGACACATAAAATGGGACGGAAGGAGTACTTAACATGTCACAAAATTTTAGTTCTGTGAAAATTTCAAATTTCACATACATAGTTACGTGAATTTTTTTGTTAAGAGACCTTTCACCAAAATAGAAAACCGGGTCGACCTAATACCAAACAAGTCTATTTACTAGGACTTTTTGACTAAAATTCTTTTTTATCTATCCCCATTTCATGTTTTTTAAAACATAGGAAACAACTTTTGCAAAATTCAGACTCAGTTTTTTTTTTTCAGACGCAGCAAAAATAGGAAACAATTTTGAATTCTTTCAGACGCAGGAATATCAAAACCACCACTAATTTTGCATCAATTTTTTTTTTCTTTGTTTCTATATTTCTCTTTTCTCTTGGCAATGCTACAAACTAGTTATAGTAAAGTGATTATTGCGTGAGTCACGTCTCCAACGGGCAGTCAATTTCTGCTTCTTTTATACGTACATATATACATAAATATATATATATATATATGTGTGTGTATATATACAAACATTGACATAGTTTGTGCGGTCTACAAATATGGCGTGAAAGTTTGGAAAGCTAGATGGGGCTCTTTCTCTATATGAGATAACGTTATTCTATTGACTAGAAACCAAAAAAATAAAATAAAAAATTGGACTTCATAGGGTAGAAAGTTGTAGAATGGTGGGTATAAGTCAACAAATATGACTTTTGCGGTAAATGATCCACATAATTTGAATTCTCTCTTTCAATGCTCCTAATGTCGACGGAATTGAACTTCTATTTATAGTTCTATCATTCACATATGGCTATGCCATTTTCCACGGACTTTTAGGTTCAGTTTGGTTCATGAATTTTATGTCGAAAAAGAAAAAGAAAAGAAAAATAAGATGGAAAATTAATTCCCTCATATTATTTCATTGTATTTTCATTCTTACTTAATAACATTAGAAATTAAAATAATCATAATGTAACTATAATATATGAATAAAGAAAGGAAAATGACTCACAACATTTAAAATGCTTAATTGATTTCTCAACTTGTACATTTTATTTCTTATATTTTTAATTTCTTTATCGTTTTCCTTATTAACCAAACAAAGGAAAATACTTTCATCGATATTTTCCTTTCTTTTTCCTCACTAAATCCAAAAACGAAACAAAACTTTAAACGGAATTGTAATGTAGAATGTGATGCATATTTTTTTTGTTATTTGGTAGGGAGAAATTTTTGGGTACCCCCATGCTACTTGATATCCCGTGCCCAATAGAAACGTGTCACACAAATAATGAAACTCACCACAAAAAATTTAAATAGCCTAATAATCATGTGTGGCGCTACCAATCATTGGGTGGGTACTCAATCCCATGACCACCGGTCTCTGATCACAATCGTTGGACACTCGTACCGTACGGTTTCCATCTCCTCCAAAAGTTATAATTGGAAGGGAAAATACCCATTAAGAGCTCTTAAATGTAATTCAGCAACCCGCGACGGCATCCCACATTACTTACCCGAACTCACGTGGCAGGCAGGGACATAGTTAACGTGACCAGAATGGTCTTTTAACTGTGTAAAACCAATGGAGGTGGGATACGATTAAAACACATTACTTTGGGACACAACCTTCATTTTTTTGTGTCTATTTTTCTCCTAGCGGTTCTAGTGGGTTCTGTGGGGTACACTGACACTGTGGAACCTATCAGGAGAGAGATAGACACAAAATGAAGATTGTGTCCCAATGTTGTGTCTTTTGATTGTGTCCCAATATTGTGTCTTTTGATTATGTCCCAAGTATTACTCAAACCAATGACTGAAAACCAAGAGACAAGGACTGCAGAAATATCATTTCCTTTAAAATATTAATTGTATTCCAATTTTTGATTAACTATTCGCAATCCATACTTTGCATCAATTATTTGGAATAGGTAAATAGGTCTTAAATCCTTATTAAATTTGCCATATGTCTATCTAGTTAGAACCTCATGCATAGAGTTATCAATTATGATTTGGAGGGATAGGTTATTGAAGTACTTCTCTAATAAAAAAAGATAAGGAATTTAACACGGGAGACTAAATTATTATTATTTTTTATCTTCAAAATAAAAAATAAAAATCTAAAATTAAAAGAAGTGTTTTCCAAAACTATGCAACCTGGATGCCTAATGGGCTTGTGGAAGTGGATTATTAATCAACTTTTGGGTTTGGACTCAAAAGATTCGACCCAACTGTTGTATGGTTGTAATGCTATGAAAGCCCTTTGGCAATTTCTAACCCAGCCGCCCTAGTTATTTTTGTATTCATTAACTTTGAGTGAAGAAATTTGAATGCAAGTGGGATGATTTGTTCACCAGAGTAACCACATTAATGTTACATGATTTTAACCTATAAAGTAAACTATTTAAAAGTCTTTTATCTCTTATGGCTAGAAATCAACTAGTGTGGGTATTGGAGGAATCTAAAATTGGAGTGTCTGGCAAACAAGAAAAACTTAAGGTTAAAGAATTTTGAAACTAGTAGAATTGGCTAAACCAAACTTGCAAATCTGTGTTCTTACCTACTGAAATGATATCGAATTGCAGAGAAATTGTAGAAATTTGAGGAAGGCGAGGGAAGAGAAGAGTGAGATTGAGTAAGGAATCTAGAGAGAGAGTGGAACAACTTTTTTTTATTAATCAATTGCATGAATGAAAATCAGAGCTTCAATCTCTCAAATACACTTCACACCCATGGTTACAACTAAGCACAACTATTTAACAAAAACAAACTCAAGACCCAATAGAAACATTACACCCGTCCAAGCTACAAATGGTCATTTCTTCTTCATCTTCTACCTTTTTATAACAGGATCACGACAATACCCACCTCTTCAAATCATCCTTTTGTCCTCAAGGAAGGCCAACAGGGTCACGACAATAGCCACCTCTTTAAATCATCCTTGTCCTCAAAGGATGAACAATGCCGGCCCTAGTTGAATTTTTTTGGAGTCTATTTATATATAATTGGTAATTTTTTTAGGTTTACTTATATAAAATTGGCGATTTTTTTGTAGCCTACTTATTATATAAGTCTAGTTGTAAAACTCAAATATTGTATGGTATCTTTCAAAATTCTCGAGTGGACTATTTCTAAAACTCAAAAAATTCTTACATTACAAGTGTAATTTTCAAAATTCTAGGAGACCTTGCTTTTGAGTTTTATATACATGTATATCAATATATATGTAATTGATAGCACTAAATTGGGCCTTGGGTAGGCTTAAATATAAAATACTAAAAAAATCTCAAGGTAAAAATGTAATTACAAAAAAAAATTTGGGGCCCTCAAAATTTTGGGTGGCCCGGGGCGGTAGCCAATTTCCCCTCGGGGTCGGCGCTAAGGATGAAGAGAACCGGAGAAGAGTTAACAGATAGAAATTGGAATTGAGTTATCCAAATTGCGTACCCACAAGAGCTAGAGTGACCCTTCTTGTCCCTCCTGGGTCAAGACCCTTGAACCAAACAATTGTAGCCCCAGGTAATCCGTATGGGTTGAACCAAATTCTAACCCAACATTGTAGTTTGAGGGAGCACTTCATGATGTCCTTTAAATTTTTAATTGTGTACTTGTCACACCCCAACCTGCCCCGGCGGATTAGGATACGTGTAATAAGACCATACGCACCCAAACATACACTAATTAGGAAGAAAATGAGAAAAAAATCATTGCAAAAAACTTTATTGTGACAAAAACAGCCCAAGGGCAAAATGGTCATTATTAAAGTATATCAAATTTTTATACTAAAAGATAGATCTTTGAGTCTCGGTTCCAACGCAAAAAACGAAACCCGAATCCAACTTTTATAGAAAGAGATATGATTGTTTCCGTAAAAGTGGACTGCAGTTGAAAACAGGGGTGGATCGATACACCCTTTAGGGCCGGATTGATCCTATCCTGCATTTTACTAGCAGAATGTCCTCAAGGAATCGCGGATCGATCCACCCTTTATACCCGGATCGATCCGGGTTCCTGCAGAACAGTTCCTGCTGCTAAAAATGCTGCAAAACCAAGTCCAAAACTTACCAACACATATCCAATTCACATGGAAACTTCATAAAACTTTGGGAAAACCATTTTCAAACTTTTTCAAATATAAATCAAGTATATAAAACATATGCACAATCTCAATTTGGATCAAAACAACCATAAACTTAACTCCTTTGGACCAAAACAAGCTTTGGAGCTTTGGAACTTAATTCTTAACAAAATGTTTAAGAAACTTGGTGGTCATAACTCAATTACAACCGACATTATATTACAAGTGAAACATGTTCAAAATACCTGCGACTCCATCCGGACTTGCCGAAATAGTCCGAGTTAGCTACTTCTACACAATTAACCCAAAACATGGAAATTTACCCCAAGTTTCCAAGTTAACCTCATAACTATCAAATTACAAGTTTAAGATCTAAACTCCATAGTTACAACCAAAGTACCAACTTAAACATAAAAGGTACTACAATTTACAACATTTTACAAGTTAAAAAGGAGATTCCCAAATACAAGTCCCAATCTCCCCCATCTCTTCCATCTCTCCCATCTCTCCCGTCATTTCATCTCCAAGTATTGCTCTGAACCTACGGTGGTTGTTATTTACCATAACAGAAAAAGGAAAACGGTTTTTCTTAAGCATTACGCTGAGTGAGCAATCTAAATATGATTGAATGCTTAGCATGTGCAATGCTACAATTAACACATAAAACATATCCGTAATCGTCGAGTCATCGGTTCAATGACTCATTCAAACCCGAAGACCTTCATTTGGTCCCATGGTCACTTCTATTCTTTGGACTTCCGCATTTATCAGATTCTTCCTCTTCTCCTCCCTTATTACTCCAACAATGAGTCATTTCCACGGTGTTTATTGATTACCATGTAAGCATATAAACACATAAGCATGTAAGCACTACAAATTTTCATATAATTGACATGCAATTGATAATCTAGCATATTCATAGTTCCTAAGCATGAATTATCAACACTTTATTACCATTGAAGCATTTAACACATAAAACCTCAATCAAATTTCAATTAGAAAACTCACCTTAAGCAAGATTATATCCAAAATTACACTAAGAAGATGCTGAATTTCACCAAATTAAAGATTAATTCCCACTCCAATGAAATTCCTACATGAACTCGGTAGACGCGTCTCACCGATTAGTACAAGCTATCCAAAATCTAATGATTAAACATAAATTAAAGGTATAGAAACGATCGTCTCACCTCCACGAGTCTGAAAACGGCTTCGGTTCACGAATTAGACGTCGGACGACGACAAAACGGCGGAATTACGGCGTCGGTGACGAGTCCGTCTTTTTCTCTTGGTGAGCTCTCTCTTTTTCTTTGTTAATTTCTGTAAAAATGAGAGTCTAAACTCTCCTATTGACACACACACATCACATGCAAGTGATGTGTCACATATTTTCCCCTATTTTCATTTACACCCCTGATTTTTTCTTAAGTTCCTATTATGAAATCCCCAAACATTCCATTAATCGCCCAATTATCTAATGAGTGGTTGTCTAAGTCCCATATAGGTCCCAACGTGGGTCCCACATATTTTGTGAAATTGCTATCGTACCTACTAGTTAAGAATCCTTTTCATTTATACCCTTAAGTGAGTATCCAAACTAACACAAAATGCTAACATATAACATTATTTAATATGAGAGCATTTTAGGCAAATATTTATGTAATCATATAAATGCATTTAATCACATAAAATGCAGATATTTTTATCCAGGCCCTTCACTGGGTCCCACATCCAAACCAACCTTGTCCCTCCTCACTGAGGACTTTTCACTAGGGGTGGGCAAACAGTTCGGTTAACCGAACAAACCGAACCAATCGAACCGAATTTTCAATTTCAGTTCGGTTATTTCAGTTAAAAATTTCAGTTCGGTTAAAAACCGAACCGAATTAAAAATTTAAGTTCAGTTATCAGTTGCCTATAGGCAAAACCGAACCGAACCGAACCGAAAATCGAAATTTTATTTTTTATTTTCATTTTCTATATTATTAATATACTTATACATAACTATAGATAATAAAATATAAGTTTTTTACAATTAAAAACAAAGAAAAGCATGCGTTCTTTGTAATATGAAAGAAAAAGGAAAAAAACATAAAAAAGTTGCGAAAAATGAAATAAAAATAAAAATAAAAATTGGGTTTTTTACATTTCGGTTAACCGAATAACCAAACTGAACCGAATTTGTAATTCAGTTAACCGAACCGAACCAACCGAATTAAATTTCAGTCAGTTAACAGTTGACAATCTTCCAAACCGAACCGAACCCAAACCGAACCGAATAGTACCAAACCAAACCGAACCGACCGAATGCCCACCCCTACTTTTCACGGGCGAGTCCAAGCCTACCCTTAACCATTATATACACTGATTACATGAATTAATGCATGTTAAATGCTATTTAACCCTTTTCCAGAGTGCGGGTGTTACATTTCTCCCTCCCTAAAAGGGAGTTTGGTCCCCAAACTTACTCTTACCTCAGGAATCGATGAGATGCGGATATTTGGCTCGAATCTCATCCTCTCGTTCCCAAGTTACTTCCTCGACGAAATGGCTATGCCATTGGACCATAACAAGAGGTATTACCTTGGTCCTCAATACTTGATCTTTTCTATCAAGAATTTGCACCGAATGCTCCACATAAGTCATATCCTCTCGAATCTCTAACAGCTCTGGGATAATGACATGTCTTGGATCTGATACATAACGTCTAAGCATCGACACGGGAAACACATTATGTACATTCGCCAATTCTTGTGGCAATTCCAAGCGATAAGCTAACGGTCCAACTCGACTAAGAATCAAATACGGTCTAACATATCTCAGATTGAGCTTACCACGTTTACCAAAACGTGCTATGCCTTTCGAAGGTGATACTTTCAGAAACACATAGTCTCCCACTTCAAACTCCATTGGTCTTCTACCCGTATCCGCATAACTTTTATAACGACTTTGAACCGTTTGTAACCATTGTTTAATCAATCTAATCTCGGTAATAATTTGTACTATCTCCGGTCCCAAAACTTGTTTTTCACCGACTTCTGTCCAACAAATCGGTGATCTACACTTTCTTCCGTACAATGCCTCGTAAGGCGCCAATCCAATACTAGTTTGAAAACTGTTATTATTAAAGGCAAGGGGTCTCCCAACCAGCCTTGAAACCATTACACATACTCTCAACATATCTTCCAGAATTTGAATTACTCTCTTGGATTGGCAATCGGTTTGGGGATTCAGTACTAAAATGTAAAGTTGTCCCTATAGCCCTCTGTAAACTCTCCCAAAATCTTGACACAAATCGAGTATCACGATCCGATACTATTGAAACTGGTGTTCCATGAAGCCAATAATTTCCTAAATGTAAATCTCTACAAGTTTCGATGGATCTTTGGTCTTGATAAGTAGAAAATGGGCTGACTTGGTCAATCAGTCAACAATAACCCATATACTATCATTCGACTTCTGAGACTTTGGAAAACCCAAAACAAAATCCATTGTGATATACTCCCACTTCCATTCTGGTATCTCCAAAGAATGTTATTCTCCTTTGGGTCGTTGATGTTTTATTTTCACTTTTTGGTAGGTCATACATTTAGACACAAATTCTACTACCTCTCGCTTCATACCACTCCACCAGTAAATTTCTCGCAAGTCTCGGTACATTTTGGTACTACCCGGATGTACTGAATATCTGGTGTTGTGAGCTTCTTCCATAACTTTATCACTTCAATCTCCAACCTTAGGCATACATAAATGGTTGATGTACCTCAAAACACCGCCTTGAAAGCTAAACTCTGGCCTTCTACCCTCAAGTAACTCATCTACAATTTTCTTGAATCCTGGGTCTAGAAGTTGATTAGTCTGGATTTCACTAATCAAACTCGGTTGTGCCATAATCACAGCCTGTCACAGCCCGGTCCCACAATAGCGGAACCGGAGCCCGTGGCACGCCACCGAGGCTAAACCAATTCATTAACGTTCCCAAAAAATTAGGTTTGAAGAACACACGCAGCGGAAAACAAAACACATTTTAAAACCAGAGGTTCAGTCGACTGCTCAGTCGACGGAGTTAGGCAGGGATTTAAATGTCAATTCCAGTCGACTGATACTGGTGGTCCAGTCGACTGCTGAGGGGTCCAGTCGACTGCTGAGGGGTCCAGTCGACTGCTTTTGTTAAAATAAGAAGCAGTAGCTAACAGGCACAGGGGTTCAGTCGACTGCTCAGTCGACTGCTCCCCTGGCAGCAGCCCAATCTGCAGAAATTCAAGTTTTAAAAGCTTTCTAACCAACACCAATGATCAACCATTCAATCCAAACTCAAGCCAAAGTAATCCTAGCTGTATTAAAACATTATCAAACATAATTATAACAGTTTAAAATCCATCCTAACATACCAAATTAAACATGGTTTAAAACAACCAAAATCTTATTACAACATTTCTATTATCCCAAAACTACAAGATTATCTTTCAAGTTGCCTTCTAAAAGAACTCCCAACCCACGTACTCACTTCTCTGATTCCTCGCCAGCATTAACACCTGAAATGGTTATTTGAATAACCACACATATTCGATTTGTTTAAGCTAAAGCTTAGTGAATAAATCAACATATGTACATGAATGATAAACATGTCCGCATTCACATCTCTACAATTCATACTAGTCGCCGGAGACTCACGTGCCCGTCCATATTCCCAATCCGCGACTCCTCGCCAATAAGTCCACGCGAAAGGGTAAGACCCACGATTCTTCTCTTCAATCGTGCGACCTTAATGCCTATATCGGCTCCACAAAATGGCACGGTGACCACGTGCTCCTTCTGACCCATATAAGCAACTTAAAATGCTCAAACACATATCACCATACTCGCGGTAATTAAAACATATCACCGTGCTATTGAGCCTACTTATCAATATAAATGCCCAATATGAACTACACAATATATCTCTAAAAATTAATACATGCTATTCATACAAAACATGAATACATGTCAAGAAATCATTCCAAAACATAGTTGAATCACTCACCTCCGATTTACGCGCTTAAACTTCGATTCAAAGAAAATCCGTGCACAAAGAACGTGCAGAAGTCTGTCTAGTACAAATCCTATGGATCAGAATTCCATTTATCAGCTTTTATGAAAAATTCTAGAAAATAACTTTTCGGAAAACTTATCCAAACAGGCCCTAACAGGTATCAAAACGAAGCTCTTACCTCGAGGAACTCGAATATGAAATCTGGGAGAAACCAGACTGACGGAAGGTCGTCGTTTGGCGTCGCAAAGCTCTAAGCAACTAATCTCCCTCTAGCCTCCCTTTTGGCCTCCTCTTTATGGAATTAGGTTTAGACTTATGAAAAATCTAAGTCATCTCTATCTATATATAGGCAACATTCTCGGGGAATTACGTTTACCTCCCCACGAGTTTTCCAAACTCCTAATCAGTCTCTGAAACTTTCTATACAGCTTATTCTTAGCTTTATAAGTAAAACTTCAAAATTATAAAAGTTTTCGACTAAGTTTCGTTTGGTCGCTAAAACGCGAATTTCTATATGACGTTTCCGAAGTTGCTAATTAGCCTACCAAATTAATAGCGTGTTCATTCGTCCTCACCAGGATACTAAATCTAACATCAGAAATATATTCTAAGCCAGAAAATAATACAGATATTGAAATACACAGGTAAACATTTATTTTCAGATAAACATTTAAAGTGTTCCACAGTGACCGTCTCACACTCGGAGAGATGTCACAAACAATAACTCTTCAATCACAACAGTCTCAAAGGGTTCTCTAATACAGACACCCAAATCAACTCGTGAGTCAAAACTCACTCAACCATGTGTCATAATGCACAACCCCTCACATCATCATGCATGACAAATGCAATGAAATGCAATAACACAAGTGCGGGTGTTATAATACTCTCCCCCTTAAAAGAAGTTTGTCCCCAAACTTGTACCTCATGTCTCAAAAGGTGCGGATACTGAGTACGCATCTCATCTTCTCAAGTCACTAAGACTTCACGCAAGTACTTCCAACATTTACTACATACACAATCCCCTTCACTGAGATGACACAATCTCATGAGGAAAATAAATCCTCAGGCTTTTAGGGAAAATAAATCCTCAAAGTCCCCGCCTCAATCTGATAGAAGATTCAAACAGAATCCTAGCAATACCCCGAAGCATCTCGATAAATGAGAACATCGATACCTGAGTAGAACTTACTCAATAGTCAAACCTGACACTAAAACACATCACGACGTCACCACGTCCACTCACATATCCTTTTATCGTACTTATCACATATGCTGTTCGAAATCCAAAGGTTATATCCCAATCACCAAAACGAAGGAAGTAACGCATCCCCCTTCACCTATCTTTCTTGTTGACTAAAAGTCGTTGACATTACGTCTCAACTGGTTAACATCTATACACGATTCTTCATCCCGAAGTGAACCACAACTGAGTACTATCACACATATATACCCCGTCGATAAGTCAATGCTTCAATCAATGGTTTCACATACTATAGATTTAATCTCTTACTCTGCCAATCACCAGACCACTTGTAGTGCTATAATGCATTTCAAACGACTCCCAAGTTCTTATCATTTCATTCAATTTAACAAATCCCGTACTATACTTTCAATCACACGTGCCTCATCAGATACCATTCAGATTTCAAGCTTACATAACATCCCAAATCACCCACAATGAGGTCAAACAGATTCATCATTTAGCTCTCTAAAGTCTGCACTCGAACTACTGCCGATTGAAGTAGAAAATCATACCTAACAGTTTTGATTTAGAACTTTCATCAAAGTCAAACACATTTCTTTCATGTTGTTCTTTTAAAACAAATAGATTTAAAATTACGCATAACACTTCATCTCCTTCTCAACATAATTTCTCCCAATATTCATCATAACGAATAACATTGTAAATCAAAAAAATTGGCTTACTCAGTCATATACCTACCATAGAGTTCATCAACACTTATTCCCATGCTCAGAACATATTTTGTTCCTGTCTCAACCCTTGACCATTCACAATTCATTTTATTTATATAACATACACACATCTTGAGTCAATTATTTTTCTGCCGGAGATCTCAACTGCAATGCAATTCATTTTCATCCCATACCCTACTTGTATACTATTCTTTAGTCTATCCGTCTAGGTAGACCTCTACCATTTACGTAGTTTACAACTCTATACGTCTCTGGTGTTTCACTTTCACCCTTGCACAAGTCCATATCGATCATACTTCTGTATCTCAATTCTCACTGAGTTCCTAACTGCCTTTTACACTGAACATATATTCCTTGTATAACATCTCAAGGTTTCATACCTTATTTAACAATTTAGTATTTCATAACTCTAGTCAACCTGACTTAACTCCAATTCAGATTCTCTAATCCTTTATATTTGCCATTCTGATCTCAATTTCATTGTTCACGAAGAACCTGTTGTCCTAAGTATTTCATATTATTCCCGTAACCATCTGAAAATAATTCAATAATTTGGTGTTCCCAATCAAGTACTATAGTCTCACTGTGTTTGATAAATTTCTTATCGGCTTTCAATTCACATACCTTTCTTGACAATACTCAAGTCAACTCGTTTAACAGCACTACTTCCAACTTATTAATTCCAAGTGTACAACATTTCACTAGCCCCTTTTCCTTTAGAATTTCCAAGTTGATAATCTACTCACGTAGAACCCATTCGTTTGACGACCACCGTTTTGTCTCAAGCACTAAGTATACCATGTCCCACCACGATCCTCGTCTTCCAAAGTCCTCTTGATACCTTATTACAAGTATTTAACAAAGATTTTCTTGGGATGAATTCCAACATTTTCAAAATTTCTCCGACCTTGTTGGAATCTAGAACCACTGAGACAACATTCCATTGTATCCACCATTGTCTTCTAATCGCTATACAATCCTACTATCATATCTGATAAGGTACTCAACGTACTCCTAAGTCTTCATTCCACTTCTACAGTTCTTATTTACTTTCTCATCAAAGATTCATCTTCCCATTTTACATCTTCATTTCTCTAACTTGACTTGTCCAAAGTCTCTTTACTCTATCCACTTTCACAATTGTTCTTGTTCAGTATCGTAATAATTATTGTACTCCAACTTCCAGCTGGCAACCACTTGCTTCAGAAACCCAAAGATGTTTTAAAAGCATTGAAGAAAAGGTTTTCGTTTTAATTTGAAAATACATTCAAAATCTAGGTTCGAGGTCGCCCGTACTACAACTCTCTGTGATAACAACCTTTGCTACAATATCCCTATCAAGCTCCTCCCATCTCCATGTTATCCAAATATCCACTCGATTCCTCTGAATCTCTTATCACGTTCCATAATTCACACTTATCTTTTACTTCCAGCCTCCTATTTCTACTTCCTTTATTCTATCTCTTCTTACTCTTCATTTCTGTCCATTTACTCTTCATCAAGAAATTCTACAGTTTCTCCTTCAACCCATATCGTCCTTATCGTTACATCTATACGCACATTATCATCAAGTCTAAGTAACCACTCCCGAAGTATGTCATCAATTAAACTTCTACCAACTGTAGTTTCAAACCGTCAAAGTATACTCTATCATTCCTGTTCTTAACTCCTCCTCTTAGGTCAGTCCTCCAATCCCAACATTTTCACACATACAATCGATCAAGTAGCATTCACTTCTAATCCTCATACCACATCTAAATCTACCTTGGTGCCATAACCGTTCGAAATCAGGTTCAGTTGAGAGATTCTTCAATAACCACAATACTCATAGCTCACTAAGATATTTCTCAATTCCCAATACATAACACAAGATAGGTTGAGAGATTCCTCAACCGTCCAATACATACCGTAAGATAGGTTGAGAGATTCCTCAACCATCCAATCGTCTCAATGACGTACAATAAGTCGAAAAATTCTTCAACTACCTGACATACACCGTATATACCGTAAGATACATCATAAGATAACCTCGTACGATTGTACCGTAGGTTAACACCGTAAGATAAGGTGAGAGATTCCTCACCTATCCCATACACGAGCAATACATGGTGCTGGACTATCTCGCTACCATAATACCCAACTGCACATCTCTATTCTCTCGCTTCACAGCATCTAACCCATGTCTGAAGAACTATAAAGAAATCTCATCTGACGTTCACTGCTCAAACTCTGTTCTTGGTTAGATCCCCCAAAGGACACTCATCACTATCGTTGAAAACATCCACTGATTCGATCAAAAATTATTTTCTTTTAGCTTAGCAATTCCACTGTTCATCACTACCAAAATATCATCTTTCCCTCTTGTCACAACACGCGGTCTATTATAACTCATGATAACGTCATCTCATCATACAGTTCCACATCCGTATGATTTAACCGATTCACAAATGCATAATTACTATGTATGTATGGCAATAACATAATCATGTATGTATAACAACATACCATATGCATCAAACATCTCTAATATGTATGGATGCAATTTAGAACAGGTGACAATTTACTCAACACTCCACTCGTCGTCACTCAGCATATATATAACGTCACTCGTTCCCAAGGCTCTAAACTTATGCTCTGATACCACTAAATGTCACAGCCCGGTCCCACAATAGCGGAACCGGAGCCCGTGGCACGCCACCGAGGCTAAACCAATTCATTAACGTTCCCAAAAAATTAGGTTTGAAGAACACACGCAGCGGAAAACAAAACACATTTTAAAACCAGAGGTTCAGTCGACTGCTCAGTCGACGGAGTTAGGCAGGGATTTAAATGTCAATTCCAGTCGACTGATACTGGTGGTCCAGTCGACTGCTGAGGGGTCCAGTCGACTGCTGAGGGGTCCAGTCGACTGCTTTTGTTAAAATAAGAAGCAGTAGCTAACAGGCACAGGGGTTCAGTCGACTGCTCAGTCGACTGCTCCCCTGGCAGCAGCCCAATCTGCAGAAATTCAAGTTTTAAAAGCTTTCTAACCAACACCAATGATCAACCATTCAATCCAAACTCAAGCCAAAGTAATCCTAGCTGTATTAAAACATTATCAAACATAATTATAACAGTTTAAAATCCATCCTAACATACCAAATTAAACATGGTTTAAAACAACCAAAATCTTATTACAACATTTCTATTATCCCAAAACTACAAGATTATCTTTCAAGTTGCCTTCTAAAAGAACTCCCAACCCACGTACTCACTTCTCTGATTCCTCGCCAGCATTAACACCTGAAATGGTTATTTGAATAACCACACATATTCGATTTGTTTAAGCTAAAGCTTAGTGAATAAATCAACATATGTACATGAATGATAAACATGTCCGCATTCACATCTCTACAATTCATACTAGTCGCCGGAGACTCACGTGCCCGTCCATATTCCCAATCCGCGACTCCTCGCCAATAAGTCCACGCGAAAGGGTAAGACCCACGATTCTTCTCTTCAATCGTGCGACCTTAATGCCTATATCGGCTCCACAAAATGGCACGGTGACCACGTGCTCCTTCTGACCCATATAAGCAACTTAACATGCTCAAACACATATCACCATACTCGCGGTAATTAAAACATATCACCGTGCTATTGAGCCTACTTATCAATATAAATGCCCAATATGAACTACACAATATATCTCTAAAAATTAATACATGCTATTCATACAAAACATGAATACATGTCAAGAAATCATTCCAAAACATAGTTGAATCACTCACCTCCGATTTACGCGCTTAAACTTCGATTCAAAGAAAATCCGTGCACAAAGAACGTGCAGAAGTCTGTCTAGTACAAATCCTATGGATCAGAATTCCATTTATCAGCTTTTATGAAAAATTCTAGAAAATAACTTTTCGGAAAACTTATCCAAACAGGCCCTAACAGGTATCAAAACGAAGCTCTTACCTCGAGGAACTCGAATATGAAATCTGGGAGAAACCAGACTGACGGAAGGTCGTCGTTTGGCGTCGCAAAGCTCTAAGCAACTAATCTCCCTCTAGCCTCCCTTTTGGCCTCCTCTTTATGGAATTAGGTTTAGACTTATGAAAAATCTAAGTCATCTCTATCTATATATAGGCAACATTCTCGGGGAATTACGTTTACCTCCCCACGAGTTTTCCAAACTCCTAATCAGTCTCTGAAACTTTCTATACAGCTTATTCTTAGCTTTATAAGTAAAACTTCAAAATTATAAAAGTTTTCGACTAAGTTTCGTTTGGTCGCTAAAACGCGAATTTCTATATGACGTTTCCGAAGTTGCTAATTAGCCTACCAAATTAATAGCGTGTTCATTCGTCCTCACCAGGATACTAAATCTAACATCAGAAATATATTCTAAGCCAGAAAATAATACAGATATTGAAATACACAGGTAAACATTTATTTTCAGATAAACATTTAAAGTGTTCCACAGTGATCGTCTCACACTCGGAGAGATGTCACAAACAATAACTCTTCAATCACAACAGTCTCAAAGGGTTCTCTAATACAGACACCCAAATCAACTCGTGAGTCAAAACTCACTCAACCATGTGTCATAATGCACAACCCCTCACATCATCATGCATGACAAATGCAATGAAATGCAATAACACAAGTGCGGGTGTTATACAGCCATTAAACCACTTCTAATTTTGGGAATGACTTCAAGTTCTAATTGTTCAAATTCTTTTATTAGCTCCTCCTATGCTGTTAAGGAATAAGCTAAGTTTTCCGATGACTTCCGGCTCAAGGCATCAGCGACCACATTTACTTTTCTCAGGTGATATTGAATTTTCAGATCATAATCTTTCATAAGTTCCAACCACCTCCTTTGTCGCATGCTAAGGTCCCTCTAAGTGAATAAGTACTTCAAACTTTTGTGGTCGGTAAAAATTTCATACGTCTCCCCGTACACATAATGCCTCCAAATCTTAAAGCAAAGATCACTGTTGCTAACTCCAAATCGTGAGATGGATAGTTCTTTTCATTAGGTCTCAACTGTCACGAAGCATAGGCTATTACCTTTTCTTCTTGGGTTAACACGTACCCCAAACCTTGAGGAGAAGCATCACTATAAATTCTAAAATTCCCAGTACTTGTCAGAATTGTAAGTATCGGTGCTGTTGTTAACTTCTCCTTCAATGCTAAGAAACAATCTTCACATTCCTTATTCCACTCAAACGGTACATCCTTTCTCATCAACATTGTCATTGGAGTTGCAATTCTAGAAAAGTCTTTAACAAATCTTCTATAATATCCAGCTAACCCCAAGAAGCTTCGAATCTCTGACACATTTGTCGGCTTTGACCAATTCATAATGGCTTCAATCTTTTGTGTAATACATTCTTTAGAAATCACATGCCCTAAGAACATGACATTTGTCAACCAAAACTCATTTTTCTTTAATTTCCCAAACAACTGTTTCTCTCGAAGTCGCTATAAAACTAGTCTCAAGTGTCGTTCATGCTCCTCTGGACTCTTGGACTAAATAAGAATGTCATCAATGAAAACTATCACAAACTCATTCAAATATGATTTAAACACGCAGTTCATTAAATCCATAAAGGCTGCAGATGCATTAGTAACCCCAAACGGCATCACTAGGAATTCATAGTGTCCGTATCGGGACCCAAACGGCATCACATCCTCTATTTTAACTTGAAAATACTTTTGCTCACCCCAAATTTGGTACACCAATGCTCACCCAAGCATCCCATTGGCAAATGCAGTGGGGCCCAGGATTAAACAAATGTTGTTTAATATTGTTTAATCCTGGGCCCCACTGCATTGGCCAATGGGATGCTTGGGTGAGCATTGGTGTACCAAATTTGGGGTGAGCAAAAATGCTCTCTTTTAACTTTCAGTTGATGATACCTTGACCTCAAGTCAATCTTTGAAAATACCTGAGCCCCTTGAAGCTGATCAAATAGATCGTCAATACGTGGCAACGGGTACTTGTTCTTGATTGTTACTTTGTTGATTTCCCGATAATCAATGCACATCCGCATAGTATCATCCTTCTTCTTCTTCACAAATAATACTGGTGCTCCCCACGGAGACACACTAGGCCGAATAAAACCCTTGTTGAGCAGTTGTTGCAATTGAGTCTTCAACTCTTTCAACTCAATTGGAGCTATTCAATACGGTGCTCGTGATATAGGTTGCGTTCCCAGCATAAAATCAATACCAAATTCAATCTCTCGGTTGATTAATACACTAGGCAACTCTTCTGGAAATACATCCAAAAATTCGCTAACAACTGGAATATCTTCAAGTTTTAAATCAAGGCCTCTAATATCAAGTATAGTATATAAAAATCCTTGACAACCCTAATTTAACAAACGACAAGCCTCAATGGCTGACACAATGTATGGTGGTACTTCAACTCCCTTGCCTTAAAAATAAAGTACTTCCTGATTCGGAATACGAAACACTACCCCTTTGTTATTACAATCAATATTAGCATAATTAGCCGCTAACCAATCCATACCCAATATAACATCAAAATGTTGAATTACCAATGGCACCAAAGCAACAGTTAATTCCTTACCATTCATGTTAATCTCACATTTTCGAAATACACCCGAACTAACCAATGGAGCCCCCAATGGTATTGCAATAGATAAATCATAGTCTATAAATTCTAATGGTTTATCTAGTTGCTTAGCGAAGTGATGTGATACGAACAAGTGTATGGATCTTGAATCTATAAGTACATTTGCTAGGTGTGAGCAAATGGGAACCATACCTGGAACGATGGTATCAGCAGAAGTGGTCTCTCCCGGCCTGAGTTGATACGACCTCAGCTCCTGCTACTCTCTCCTTGGAGGTTGTTGAGTAGGTCTCGGTGTAATAGCACTTGCTGTATATGAACCAGAACCTGAAGCTGCCTGATGTTTGGTAGGATAATTTTTTGGTTGGTGCCCCAACTCCTTGCAAGTAAAGTATCGGCCCCTCATATCCATGTTTTGGTTTGGACAATTTCTTGTTATGTGTCCCGGTTGACGGCATATATTACAAGTGATCGGGTTTGGCAGTTGATTGCACCATCCCTAATGAAATTTCTAACAAGTCTGACACCTCGGCTTACTTCCACTAGAACCACTGCCGATACTAGCCAATGATTCTCCTGAACTCTGCCTTTTTGCACTCCCCTAACCACTGAACTAACTTGATCCCGGTCGTTTACTTTGTTGACTCGGTGGTGGTGGCATACTCAATGTATACCCAAGATCTCTTTCAGGTATGGAGGCAATATCAAGCGCCTTAGCAAACGTCTCCGGTCGGAAAACACAGTCATTCGTCCTCGGATATCACTTCGGAGCCCCGCCACAAATTTCCTTGCTTTTACTTTCTTTGTTTTTATCATATCCCCAGCAAATCTTTCCAAGCTTGTAAATTGTGTTGCATAGTCCCGAACTGACTTTTACCCTTGTACTAATTCCATAAACTCTTAAGCCTTTTGATCTCCAAACGATTCTAGAAAGTATTGTTCATTAAATATCTCCAGGAAGTGATCCTATGTAGTCAGTTGACT
The DNA here is from genome assembly GCA_033977485.1 of Hydrangea macrophylla. Taxonomy (NCBI): domain Eukaryota; kingdom Viridiplantae; phylum Streptophyta; class Magnoliopsida; order Cornales; family Hydrangeaceae; genus Hydrangea; species Hydrangea macrophylla. Next base: position 99,186,167 of record CM066990.1, read on the forward strand.
CGGGCCCAGGTTAGTTCGCCACCAATATTGTGCCTCATCTTTTAACGTGTTAGCGGCAAATAGAACTTTCTGTTCCTCCGTACACGGTAACACCTAAAGATTTTCTCCATATCAGAAACCCAAAAGTTTACCTTCATTGGGTGGGCTTTCCCACGGAATATTGTTGGCTTCTATTTATGAAATTTCGAGACAGTAACAATTTCCTCCCTCGGGTTTGGATTTGGTTGTACCGGCCTTTCCTCGACCACATGAGTTTCGGCAACTCGAACAAATCCTTCGATTGCCCGTTCAACTCATTCCATTCGGTTTGAGGTGTCACCTCCAAACATAATATCTGGCACTCACATTATTACACATACACACACACATTACTTTAAATGAACACATAGCATGCTAATCAAAAACATGCTAAGTAAACGTGTATGCATGAACATGTAGCTACGTGTCGTTGTGTGCACACTACACGCCGTACGTCTCTCGTCTCCAAAGGCTCTAGCCTACTGCCCTAATGTAAACAATTGTAACACCCCAACCCACCCTGGTGGATTAGGACACGTGTAACAAGACCATACGCACCCAAACATACACTAATTAGGAAGAAAATGTGAAGAAAACTATTACAAAGAACTTTATTGTGACAAAAATAGCCTAAGGAAAAATGGTCATTATTAAAGTATATCAAATTTTTATACTAAAAGATAGGTCTTTGAGTCCCTGTTCCAACGCAAAAAATGGCACCCGAATTCGAGTTTTCTAGAAAGAGATATGCTTGTTTTTGTAAAGTGGACAGCAGTTGAAAGCAGGGGCGGATCGATCCACCCTTTAAGGCCGGATCGATCACATCCTACATTTTACTAGCAGAATGTCCTCGAGGGATTGCAAATCGATCCACCCTTTATACCCGGATCGATTTGGGATTCTACAGAACAATTCTTGCTGCTAAAACTGCTGCAAAACCAAGTCCAAAACTTACCAACACATATCCAATTCACATGGAAACTTCATAAAACTTTGGGGAAACCATTTCCAAACATTTTCAAATATAAATCAAGTATATAAAACATATGCACGATCTCAATTTAATTCAAAACAACCATAAACTTAACTCCTTTGAATCAAAACAAGCTTTGGAGCTTTGGAACTCAATTCTTAACAAAATGTTCAAGAAACTTGGTGGACATAACTCAAGTTACAACCGACATTATATTACAAATGAAACATGTTCAAAACACCTGCGACTCCATCCGGACTTTCCGGGATAGTCCGAGTTAGCTACTTCTACACAATTAACCCAAAACATGAAATTCACCCCAAGTTTCCAAGTTAACCTCATAACTCTCAAATTACAAGTTTAAGAACTAAACTCCATAGTTACAACCAAAGTACCAACTTAAATATAAAAGGTACTACAATTTACAACATTTTACAAGTTAAAAAAGAGATTCCCAAATACAAGTCAATCTCCCCCATCTCTTCCATCTCTCCCGTCATTTCCTCTCTGGGTATTGCTCCGAACCTGCAGTAGTTGGTATTTACCACAATAGAAAAAGGAAAACGGTTTTTCTTTAGCATTACACTGAGTGAGCAATCTAAATATGATTGAATGCTTAAGTGCAATGCTACAATTAACACATAAAACATATCCGTAATCGCCGAGTCACTGGTTCAATGACTCATTCAAACCCGAAGACCTTCCCTTGGTCCCGTGGTCACTTCTATTCCTTGGACTTCCGTATTTATCAGATTCTTCCTCTTCTCTTCCCCTATTACTCCCATCAATGAGTCATTTTCCCGGTGTTCATTGATTAACATGTAAGCATATAAACACATAAGCATGTAAGCACAACAAATTTTTATATACTTGACATGCAATTGATAATCTAGCATTTTCATAGTTCCTAAGCATGAATTATCAACAATTAATCACCACTGAAGCATTTAACACATAAAACCTCAATCAATTTTTAGTTAGAAAACTCACCTTAAGCAAGATTATATCCAAAATTATACCAAGAAGATGCTGAATTTCACCAAATTAAAGCTTAATTCCCACTCCAACGAGATTCTTACATGAACTTGGTAGACGACGTCTCACAAATTAGTACGAGCTACCCAAAATCTAACTATTAAACATAAATTAAAGGTATAGAAATGATCGTCTCACCTCCATGAGTCTGAAAACGGCTTCGGGTCACGAATTGGACGTCGGACGGCGACGAAACGGCGGAATTACGGCGTCGCTGACGAGTCCATCTTTCTCTCTCAGTGAGCTCTCTCTTTTTCTTTGTTAATTTCTATAAAAATGAGAGTCTAAACTCTCTTATTGACACACACACACATCACATGCAAGTGATGTGTCACATATTTTTCCCTATTTTCATTTACACCCCTAATTTTTCGTAAGTTCCTATTATGAAATCCCCAAACATTCCATTAACCGCCCAATTATCTAATGAGTGTTTGTCTAAGTCCCGTATAGGTCCCAACGTGGGTCCCATATATTTTGTAAAATTGCTATTGCACCTACTAGTTAAGAATCCTTTTCATTTATACCGTTATGTGAGTATCCAAACTAACACCAAATGCTAACATATGACATTATATAATATGAGAGCATTTTAGGCAAATATTTATGTAATCATATAAATGCATTTAATCACATAAAATGCAAATATTTTTATCCAGACCCTTCACTGGGTCCCATATCCAAACCAACCCTGTCCTTCCTCACTGGGGACTTTTCACAGGCGAGTCCAGGCCTCCCCTTAACCATTATGTACACGAATTACATGAATTAATGCATATTAAATGATATTTAATCCTGTTCCCGAGTTCGGGTGTTACAGTACTACTCTTGGCAGGGGCGGAGCCAGGAATTTTGGACAGGAACAACCTAGGCTATACGGAAGTTTGGGGGTTCGAAGGCAGTGGCCCCGAGGCGATTAATTTATTTTTTGGGTGTACTTATACATAAAATTATGTGTAGAATTGATTTTGTGTCGCAACAAAAAGACAAAGTGGGTCTCTTTTGGTCTTCACATAGGAAAGAAAAAATATTAAAAGTGGGAGAAAAGATGTAGAATTATTTTTACACCCAATTTCTGGATAAAATATGTGATTTTTAATTTTGAAATGTGATGTTTGAAAATATAATCTGGTTCTATTTGGTGAAACTTAAACATGATATGATGTCTTTCAAAATTCCAGGGGGCCTACTTCTAAAACTCTTAAAATTGAAGGGCAGTTAGGTAGATTCCATAACTAATGGTTGTGTTTGGAGGAACTTCAGGGCTAAGTTTAAGAAAATAGAAAGGCTCGAAGCCACAATTGAAGTACCCAGATGGGACCACCCTGAGAAGAATTAAAAGAGGTTGTAAGAGATCAGCAACAATACGGTATAGATTGCCCAAGAAGAATGGTGCTAGGGCTAATCTACGTTTAATCTGAAATGCTTTGGCTAAAAAGGCAAATTCAGTCACAACCCTTTGAGACCCGGTGCAAAAAAATGTGTCTCGAGAGCCACTAAAGATAGAAACAATAGAGTTCAATGTCAGTCACCACACCCTCTGTTCTCATATAAGTCCCTAAGAAAAGATTTTAGCCTAAGGATTTTGGGTCAGTTTTGATGGAGAAGTCAATTTTAGACTCAACCATAAAATGATGGACATATTCTCCATGGGGAAAGAAATCAAGAAAATGACAAATATCAAGTATTGTTGGTCTTACAGGACTAGATTGAAGTTGAAAATGGTTGTAAATGGGATTGCAAAAGTTTACAATGCTCGAAATGAGAAAAGGGTCAAATTGGACATTAAATTTGCAAAGGTAACTCCTTTGAAGGATTCCTATTTTGTCTAGGTCAACCCATTTAGATTCACTAATCCTATTTACCCATTTTGTCCATCTGTCATCAAGAGATTTGGGCCAATAATGGTATTTGAAGTCCTTGGTTGGGATTTGAAGGGGTTCTTAATACCCTAATCTTTGTTCCCCAAATCTAGGATAGTAAACAGAAAGTTTGAGGGAAGGAGATGAGAAAGAAGGACCTATTGTGATAGAAGGACTCGAGTCAGATAAAACGGTTGGAAATAGGGTTTGAATGATTAGAGAAGACCCGCTGCCTAGGATTTGGTATTGGGCATATTCTTTTGCTATGGCTTTCTCAAAGTTCTCACTAATTGGTTCTATAGAATCACTTGGATTTGACATAATTGGTCCAGTGACGAATAGGATCATGAAGTGGTTCCTCAATGGGATCGAAGGCTTTAACTTTAGTAGTAGGAAATCGTAATTGAGTATAATCAAAGAGAAGAACTTTTTCTTGATACTCATGTATGAACATGACACATCTGTTTAGAAGTTGGGTAGAATAGTGCTCCGTAGAAAACTTTTCATGAGTAATCCTTACAAAAGTATGCACAGGAGGTCTTCCCTGAGGAAAAATGTTCTTCTCCCATTTGACTTAAAGACTAGGGGGACTTGTGGAAGAAATAAACCAAGCTTTAAGAAGATTTTGTTCAGGGGTAAAAGTGTTCGAGAAAGGATAGTAAGGATTGATTATTCTACTTGGAACAACATCTTCAGCCGCTTCGAAGTAGTCAAAGTTAGGATACACTACTGAAGGAGTGGTAATAGGGGTTTCGAGCTTCACTCTAGTATAATATCCTAATCCCCCCTCCTTCGAAACTAGCATCTTCCAAGCAGGAGGGAATTTGTAATCACCATATTTAGGTTTCGAAGAGGAAGCGTCTTAAGGATTCAAAGGCATAATGTGAGTAGCCCATTTTTTTCAGCCAGAAAGAGTGTAATGGCTAGGAGGTGATTCAACTTGGGTATTCTCATCCCAAGATGTTAAAATTTTAGGGTTTTTGAGCTTTGTAACAGCTTTAACATCTTTAGGAAGATCAAGTGGAAAATTCTCTGGACTCCATTCTTGGTCTATTTGTTCAAGATTGTGACAAAGAAAAAAGGTGTTCAAAGATAGTTTGAAGAGATGATGAAATTTGGAAAGTGATTGAAGCTTTATAAGGAGTAATTAGGGGAGTTTAGATTGAAACCATTAAGCCATGATTGTAGAATTTCATGGAGAAAATGCTAATGTGCAAGTTACTGGCAGTTATTAAGAAACTGCCAATTACACTTATGTTCAAAAGGTAATTGACGCGGGGGGTATGTTTGTACCATAAAAATCTAGTCCAGTGATATGCTAACCCATGGAGTGCCCAGGGATAGTCATAATGCATAATGCGGAAGAACAAGGCAATAACACATGGAAAGGCAATTTGAAGTAACGGTTGGAGCATATGGTGACTTGAAGAAGCAGTTATTTCGAAGGCTTATAAATAGAAGAAGAGATGGAGAAGAAGGGGGCACGGAACCACACAAACAACTCTTCAGAATATACTTCTGTTATCCTATTTCCCCTTTCCTTGGGAGTAGAATTCCACTTGGAAGTTCTCTTCGATGGTAGGATCTGTACTTTACTTCGTTTTAAATTATGTAGTTCTGTTCTTTTATTATTTTACAGTCTTTAGTTTTTAGATAACTTAGATTATATCTTACAATTGTTTGTTAATTCTACACGATAGAAGTACTTTTAATTAAGGCATTCGAACAGTCACAATTGACCTGGTGAGGCGCATTTGGCTTACACACTTAATATTCACATTGGCAACTTGCTTGCCTAGCATGCTCACACACATAAAATTACACAAATATCCTTCGAAGGATAAAAAGCCAAATAGTATCATTCTATATTTCCAACTATAACTCCCTGAAAAAAGGCATTAGGGGTACTACCTCAATTCCTCCATGTGACCCTGTTGAGTAGCCTAACTAGTAACTCAACCCCTATTATAGACTCCTAGGCCCCTTGCATGCCACTGCTCACATATATATACATATATATAGATATATATATGTATATATATCTACTATAGTATAAAAATGAATAAGTAAGCACGTCAAAAAACACGAACTTCCTCTTTTGCCCTTCACTACACCATAATTACTCATATGTCTATCTATATATCGTAAGGATATATTGATTTGTGCGAGGGTAAATCTGTCATTTTGGACAAATAATTACATTCAAGTCAACTTTTACAATTTTATTTAATATAACAATGAGGTTTTAATCAACAATCTTGTGTCTAATTACATTTGGGTCAACAATTTTTGGAATATTTATTATTGACTTCAAAAAAAGTCAACAAAAGTGACTATTTTGGTGGCTATTTAGGAATCGGTCACTAATATTTACAATTTGGTCAACTTCTTCTCTCAAACGAGGTTTCAATCAACAATTTGTGTCTAATTACATTTGGGTCAATAATTTTTGGGGTATTTATTATTCACTCCATAAAAAGTAAAAAAAAATGGCTATTTTAGTGGTTATTTAGGAATTGGTCACTAATATTTACAATTTGCTCAACTTCTTCTCTCAAAGTTAGGATTCATATATTGTAATATGTGTAATTGCATTTAGGTCAGCAAGTTTTGGGATATTTATTATTCACTTTAAACAAGTTTTAAAAAGTGGCTATTTTAATGGCTATTTAGGAATTGGTCACTAATTTCACATTTTGGTCAACTTCTTCTCTAAAATTTAAGTTCTGGTATATTTAAATTGTCAATTAAAGTGGCTATTTTAGTAGCTATTATTAATTGATCACTAATATTTACATTTTGGTCAACTTCGTCCCTCAAATTAAGGATTTATAGATTGTATTCGAATATCAATTAAGGCCTACAAACACATTCATGCCCTTTTTTTTATAGAGGAAATACCCTACTTGTGTCATATATTTTTAGTGTCACTTTATTAGGTACATTTACTACTCATTTATAAGATAGTCAGAATTATCAACTTCTTCTGTAAGAAGAGTTTTAGATTAAATAGTTACATTTACAATTTTCTATTTAACTTGTGACGCCCCGCCCCGACACGACACGAGCCCCGCAGGCAAGGGGGTGTGCTAACTAAAATAAAATAATAATATAATAACCAAGAGTGGAAGGACTAAATATACTTGTAATGCTCCAAGTCCTAGACCCGAAGCTTACCTGAAAACTCTCTTTTTAGAAAAACAGACGTTTAAACTTTAAAATCATTTAAACTCTGAAGCTCTGAAATATTTAAACTTTGAAACCTCAAAACTTTGATACCATTTTACAACGCCTTGAGTCCTAGTCTCCGAGAGTTACTGCGGAAGCATAGAATAGCCTTTCAAAATCTTTGGTGGGAAAACAAAATCTTTAAAGACTCACGGATCTGAGTAAAACTATAGCGGAAGCATTCAACTATTCTTTTGAAAAGTTTCGCTTGTCAATTTAAAAGACATTAACAGAAGCTCTTTATCGTTTCAACAAATGAACAACAGTGCAGCGGAAAACATACAGATTTGATAACATTTATCAATCTCCTTCTCCAGCTTTATAAGAAATAGAAACGCAAGTTTGGTTTCACATTTCGAAAAGTAATACAATGATCTACTTTCTTTTTCTCAAACTTTAGAAACTCTTATAATAAAACTCAAGGTTTTTAAGAATGTTAGAAATCAATACAAAGAATCATGATCTCAAAATTTCTTCCCTAAACGGGATCTTCACGAGTAAACTCTACTCCGGGCTTGAAAATTATAGTCATCATTTGGAAAACATTAATAACACAGAAATCAGGTTTTCATTTGAAAACTATCCTTTCTTGAAACAAATCATTTTCAAGATAAGCAACGAAAAATCAGAGTTAAGCTATCTCTTTATTTAAAAGTGGGTGGACTAACATTTGTCCAATTTAAACATAATAGGTTCTTTGAAACCAAATTGTATTACATTAATTTAAATGATAATCCCCATACACGGGGTCTTCAAACTATAGCGGAAGTATTGTCAAGTCTCGGGGCCTTGCCTCTATCTATATCACCTGAAAAAAAAAGTTTAATAGTTCATAAGCCAAAAGGCTCGTATAGTCATATATATAACTGCACAATAACATCTGTTATATAACATGCGTGAGTGCAATGAATGCCAATGCTAATGCATGAAAACCATTTACATGCCTTTTCAAACACTCACCTTCAATTGTCAATATCAATGCCCGGACCATGGGCTTCCCGTCCACGTAGGCCTAGCCTCAAACGTGCGGGACTTTGGGCCTTATGAATTACACGGAGGCCTAGCCTTTACCGTTACGGGGGTTTCTTGCAGCACATCCCGTAATTCGAGTTCCTAGTGGTACCCATCTCACACGCTTACCCACAAATTCGGGATTTCTAACTTTTCAAAACAAAATCCCTCCTAGAGGGTTTTATGCATGGAAGCCTCTAAGGTCTTCCCTTTTTATAACCTGGAAGCCTCTAAGGTCTTCCCTTTTCAAAAATTGAAAGCCTCTAAGGTCTTTCATCCCAAAATCATTTTCGTGATTTTCGTGTTCATGCTCATGCTTATGAAATGATATGACATATGCGAGCTCTAAGCATCCAGACATATTAAATATTTCATAAGACAGATTATTAAGGCATGCTATCAATTCAAAGCAACATAATAGACATGCTGAAATTATCCAAGTAAACACATAAGGCATAGCAACTCAAGTAATCACTTAAGGCATAACAGCTCAAGTAAACATGTAAGTACACTATTAACATGTTATACAACTTTATTGAGGGTTATACGGAACTACCGTTCACCGAGGATAGACTGAATAATTAATCAGAATAGAAACCGGAACTACTCAATCTGTTACAAATCTCAATATACAATAATGCGCGTATATTAGTGAGGTACAACACCTCAAAGCATAAGTACAACTACTACAAAGGCAAAGTAAAACTCTTAAAGCTTAGGGTACAGGGTCCCTTAGCTCGTAACATACTTAAATACAACAAAACAGAAGATTTCACCAAACTACCTGAGGTCGCGCGCGGGGGACCTCGCTCGCGCGAACCCTTGCTCGCGCGGGCGAATTGTGTTCAGTAAGGCCACGTGATTATTTTAAAAACAAATTTCAAAAATATCCTGGTCACACGCGCGAGCCGCTCGCGTGATCCCTCGCTCGCGCGGGTCGCGCGCGCGAGATGTCGCAGTGTCGTCTTCTTCCTTCTTTTTCCCCTGTTTTGAAATCAAAGGCTAATTTTTACCCATTTTGAAAACTTAATCAAAATAGACTTCCAATATATGAAACTCTTTATTTTTCTGCGTAGATTCCAAATATGAAATCAGAATTTCATTAATCAAATCACAGCTCTTGATTTTATTGAAAAACCGAACGGTGACAAAACTTTAAATCGATCGTTCGTCACAACCGTTACGAATTAGCTTTTGAAATTCGAAATGGAGTCTCTTGGGATCGAGACCTTTCATTTGATATAAAGAAATCAAATTTCTGCGATTGTTTTTCTGCTCGCTATTTTCGGACCCTTAAGATATATATACGAAATTCTATATATATCTATATGCATATATCTATATCACAGTTTATATAAATTGAAATTGAAACTTAAAAATTGATATTGAAATGTTACCCAATTCAATTACAGAGAGAGAAAGAGAAACCAATTGACAATCCAATCTTTTGGATTAAAATTTACTAATTTCTCTCACTATATATATATATATATGAAATTCTACATATATATGCTTACTGATAGAGAGAGATATAGAGAGCCAGAGAGTTGAGATGAGAGAAAAGAGAGTGTTTGAGTGTCATATAAATAATACCAAACACACACACTACGCTACACACACGCACACACAGTGCACAGTAAATGTTTGGGCTCCAAGTTTTTCATGGAAGTTATCCCATGTGTTGAGCTCGCACAATCCCACATACACACAGGTAATTTCATACTGCAAAATTACCAAAACTGGTATATTTCTCTGACAAAAATAAAGTTAAACCTTTTTAAATTTCTGGGTCACTACATAACTATTTTAACATCTGATTATATACTTTTTTTTTCGGAATATGGTTAATCTGATTATATACTTTTAACAACCACTTAACCACACGAAACGACACAATTAATTTCCTGCGCAATGCGCAAGGCTCCAACTAGTATATATATAAATATATACTAGTCGATAACCCGTGTAAATGCACGATAATTTGTCAAAAAATAGAAATATATGCCAAATTAAATACTAACATAAACATTTTGGATAGATGCAACAATAATATTTCTTAAAGTACCTTCTACTAACGCATCGAACCATATAATAGAAAGTACAAGTATTAGGTCATTATTTACATCAACCTCTATGAGCTATACTTATAAGATACAATTAAGAACTGATCTATCAATTGCTTTTTTTTTTCTTTGCAATAATAAGAACACCATATTGTGCAGAACCACAAGAAAAATTAGAAATGAATTTTTTTCTACTTAAACGGGATAATAGCGGAAACTTTCCAAATAGGGCTATAGTCACAAAGAATTTTGTGTAATGCAAATAATTTTTTAGAGCATTTTTGCTCGCCCAAATATTGCTCACCCAACTCTCCCATTGGCCAATGCAGTGGGACCCAAGATTTTACACCATTAATCCAGCCTTATTTGGCTGATTAGGCCCTTTGTTGGGTTGAGAACTCTTAGATGGGTTTTTCTGATGGCCCTTCCCTTTGTTGGGATGCCTCTGAGGAAATTGGAACCCTCCTTTATCTGGAGGTTGCATCTTGTTTTTCTTACAAAAATTCCCTGGTTAGAAAATCTGGTAAAGAATTTTGATCTCCTTTAATATATTTAATTTGGAAAACAAAATCAGATAAATCAGACTGCCATCTAGCAAAAATTTGCGTAGAAACAAGGTTCTTTACATCTTGTTTTAGAATATGTTTAGCAGCACTACAATCTATTCTAATAAGAAATGTCTGGTTAAGTAGATCATCTTGAAATTTAGTGACACACTTAATAATAGAAAGCATTTCTTTTTTGATCGTATAATAATTTTTTGAAGAACCTTTCTAAATTCCAGAAGATCTAAGAAGTTCTTCTCTATTGGTGTTAGGATTCTTTTGTTTTAGAATTCCCCCATAATCAATATCTGAAGCATTAGTTTCAACAATTTTGTCCCATTGAGGATTAGCCAATCCGAGACATGGTAATTGTTTAACTCTAAATTTAATTTTCTGAACTGCTTTAGTATGTTCAGATGTCCATGGCAAAGGATTCTTTTGAAGCCTTTGGTTGTAATGCCCTGTATTTTTGTAGTATATTATGTGAATAAGACCCTGTATGTTTCTTTTAATACTTGTTTGAGCTTGGTCTTACCCTTGGTATAATTTGGACACCAATCGATTGACATTTATACCAATCGATTGCTTTTATCAATCGATTGACACTTATGCCAATCGATTGGAGGCAGCTGGGCAGATTCTTTTGCTCTGGCTGGGGAGAGGCCACGTGAACACTCCCTCTCTATATATACCAGCCCTTTTCCTGCGTTTTTCTTTTTAGAAAAATCAGTGAGAGTGAGAGGGAGGGTTTTGTGTGTGTGTTTATATATATATACACTCATATATATATACTCACATATATACATATATATATACACACACACACAGATGGACTGAGAAGAAAGAAGAAAGAAGAGAAGAAGATCAAGAAAGAAGAAAGAAGGAGAAGGAGAAGAGAGAAGACAGAGCAGAGGAGAGAGGAGGACCACCATTGAAGCTCCAAGCTTCAATACACGTTCCCAAACACACCCTTAACGTCTAAGGTGAGTTCTAAACTCACTTGGTAGCCTTACATTGATGTTATGACATGTTTCAATGAAGAAATGGAAGAGAAACCATGTATTCCCGTTTATATGTTGCTGGGCAGTCTTCTCTGTGAAGAAGACGAAGTATCAATCGATTGACACTTTATCAATCGATTGACATCTTTCATGTTCCAATCGATTGACACTTTATGCAATCGATTGACATGGATTGTGATCCAATCGATTGAATCTTTGATCAATCGATTGACACTACTTTTATACCAATCGATTGAACCTTCTTCCAATCGATTGATGCCACTTTTAAACCAATCGATTGACATTTATACCAATCGATTGGCAGTTATAATTTACTGTTTTACTTGTTTAGATAATGTAATGACTGTTTAGTTGTTTATTTACTGCTCAGTATTTCCCAGCATGCTTTATTATTGTAATACAGACATGATAATGAGTTAATGCAACGTAGGATCATAGTAACGACAAGATTAACGGATAATGTTTATAATGTTAGATAACGGAATAGCCGTGAATCCTTTAGAGTTAACGTTCATTTCATTCAGAGTAGTCGGGCCACATTGGGATTGTCATGTATCTGTAATAGAGTTGAACTTAAGTAGGTTTGCTAAGATTCGGGAACCTTGCGTGGGCGGGCTTTGGTCGATCATATGTTCTTAAAAGCGGTAGACAGACGAAGGTGTCTATGACTTGCGGTGAACCGGACCATTTGCCCTAAGATAGCCAGATGATCTAATCATATGTTCTTAAAAGCGGTGGACCGTGATCACTGGTAGACGTCGCTAAGTCGTGGCATAGAATGATGTACTGTTGTTTAAAGCGTTATATCCCTGACATGCGATGGACTGTGCATATGTTCTTAAAAGCAGGGGATGGACTAACGTGGTATCCATGACATGCGGTGAACTGTGCATATGTTCTTAAAAGCGGTGGATGAGCAATGGTGTGTTATAGAGTTGAACTACTGTCGAGTCTGTCCCCCTATCTAGACGTATTATCGGTCTTAAATGAGTAAGACGTTAGTAATCGGATGATCGGTTTGATGTAAAGAAGTTACCCTCATAGAACTCTAACTTGTTAACGGCTTATAACTTGTAATAACTTCAATAGTTGATACCCCGTTAGTATCTAACTCACTCGGCTTTCATTAAGCTGACGGCATTTATGCCGCTGGACATTTCTACGTTCCAGCGCACCCTGGTTATGACTATACAGGTGAAGGGCCTGCAGGAGAGGACCACTATGTCAGTGACGGAGCCCCTGTGGAGGATTTCCCCGACGAAGGTCAGACCGAAGAAGACTACTACGCCGAGGACTACCTTTATGCCAACTGAAGACTAGACTAGAATTGTAGCTATTTGTCTTTACCGTTTTAGAACCCTTTTGTAGTCAGGCATATGTTGCCTTGGCATTTGCACTTCCGCTGCCTTATATTTGATTCGAGACTCTGATATGTAATAGTTAGTAACTTCCGTTGACTTTATGTTATGTTGTGATCAGAACCTAGACTTCATTGTTGTTACATTATTACTTCTTGTTGCTTAGTACTGCGTGGTGTGGACAATCATGTGACTTCACCCGTCGCTGCCTTTGGACCCAAAAAGGAAATTTATTTTTCTCTATTTTTGCCGTTCCGGGGCGTGACAGGATTTTTGGTATCAGAGCCTAGGTTGTATACCTTTTCGCTCACAGATTATCCCACACCATCTGGTCCTAGAACCTTGAGATTCTATAGATGAGTATTAAGATTAGTTCTGACTTAAGGTAGTCCCTTTTCAGGTAGCATGGCACCGCCGTTGTTCGTTCCAGACGAGTTCGGAGGACACTATGTGTATAAGAGGAGTATTGCGCCAGCAGATCCAGAGTACTATGCCTAGAAGGTTAGACAGAGAGCTATTGCAGAGACAGAGCGAGACATGCGGATTGAGCAGCAGAGATTTGGGACCCAGGACCCAGAAGTGATACGTCGGGAGATGATCTACCGCAAGGAGACCTTCAAACGCATCGAGGAGGATTCTCTACTGATGTTACGAGACCGTTCTTCGTACCAGGTTTTACTTGCAGAGGTTAGAGCATCACCTCCACCCCCACCAGAAGAGGACATGGCTGATGCACCCCCAGCAGATGAGGATCCGGAGGATGATGATGAGAGCGATGACGACGATGAGCCAGAGGATGACGACGAGGAGATGGAGGATGAAGAGGACGTGGACACCGATGATGAGGAGCCGGAGTATGACCCAGAGGAGGAGGACCCCGTGGACCTAGCCGGTATGGACGTGCCAGTTGGCATAGATATTGTGGTTGCAGAGGGTTATCCGATAGAGGAAGAGGAGGTAGCCGCAGACGATGATGCAGTAGTACCAGTCTTACCAGGAGGAGTTATAGCACAGCTAGCAGCTGAGTGGGCCGCAGAGATGGCTGCACATCCCCATGGATTTGAGATCGGAGCACCGGAGTTGGCACAGGCTATGGTACAGGCTGAGGCACTTGCAGCCGCATTTGATGTAGCCCAGGCTGACATGGCCGCTGATGCAGGAGATTTGGGAGCTGTTGTGGAGCATGATGGACCCGAGCTGATCGAGGATGTTGTGATAGAGGATGAGGACATGATGGATGACGATGACATGGATGAGGATGATGTTTTGTCTGAGGTTGCCCCAGAGGACGAGGCTTCCATCTATGGATCCGATGTGGACAACTTTTGAGTCCAGTACCTTTAGGACTTAGACTTTTACGCTTGACTTTAGGACATGTTGTCCACTTACTTTTGACGCTTACATAGACAGCTATTGACCGTAGCCTTTTTGTATAGGTAGCCACCAGTAGTGGTTTTTTGTATATCTTTCTTTTGTTTAGATCTTGTATAGGATCATGTACTACGCGGTACACAGATGATCTGTTGTGTACTCCGCTGTACATCTTTTGGGTATATATATATGGCAGATCGTTTCTCTTGGTTATTTCTGTTATCATCTCATTGTTATGTTATGGTTGTGATTTTGATTCATGTTATGCTTTCTGTTATTTAAGTATGATCATTTCCCCGAGAAGATTGTCAGCTAATCGTTAGATCCTTCATAGGTATACCTCACACGGATCACTATGGTGGGACCCACAAGGAACCAAGCACGACTGGGAGCACCCATTCCCGAGGGTATGGACCCAACTGGAGTCTTCGAAGCTTTCATGCAACGGATGGAACACATCGGCGATACCTACAATCATGCCACCAACGACAATGGCAACAACCACTTTGTCCCTCCAAGGTAGACAGGCGATAAATTGTTGGAACGATTTCGTGGCCTGCGACCCGAGAAGTTCGACGGCATGGCAGAGTCCATGAAAGCAGAGCAATGGATACGAGAGTTGGAGCTAATCTTTGAAGCCCTGGAGTGCAGTGAGCTTGACAAGAGACGTCTAGCCGCATTTCAACTGACTTACTCCGCCGCGGACTGGTGGGAGGCCGAGAGAGCCACGATTGGGATTGACGCTGCAAGGAGAATGCCTTGGGAAGCATTCAAGACTCGATTTCTCGAGAAGTATTTCCCTGAGGACGAAAGAGACCAACAAGAGAGGAATTTCCTAAGTCTAACCCAAGGAAACTGGACAGTCAGGGAGTATACTACACAATTCGAGCGACATGTTTATCACGAGCTGCCTAGCCACGATTAAGACTTCAAGCACGGAGCTTACTATCAACCAGATCCCCGTTATTCAAGACTTTGAAGATGTGTTCCGAAGTATCTCAGGACTTCCGCCGAAGAGAGAGATAGACTTCTGCATTGAGTTAGCACCCGGAACGTTGCCGATTTCCAAGACCCCGTATCGGATGGCGCCAACAGAAATGTTGGAATTGAAGAAGCAAGTTCAGGAACTTGAAGATTTAGGTTTTATTCTCCCGAGTACATCGCCTTGGAGAGCACCAGTTTTATTTGTGAAGAAGAAGGACGGAGAGCTACGACTCTGTATCGACTACAGGGAGCTGAATAAAGTCACGATCAAGAATAGGTATCCACTTCCCCGGATAGACGACCTGTTCGATCAACTACAAGGATCAAGGATATTCTCAAAAATCGATTTGCGTTCAGGATACCATCAATTACTAGTTCGGCCGAAAGATATTCCGAAAACTGCCTTCAGGACGAGATATGGACACTACGAATTTCTAGTGATGTCTTTTGGATTGACTAATGCCCCGGCAGTATTCATAGACCTAATGAATAGAGTATTCAGACCCTATCTGGATCAATTCATTATAGTATTCATTGACGACATTCTAATTTATTCAAGGACGGAAGAAGAAGATAAGAAGCATCTACGAATTTCTCTACAGACTCTCAGAGACAATAGTCTGTATGCGAAATTCAGCAAATATGAATTCTGGCTTCAGGAAGTTAAATTCCTGGGACATGTGATATCACAGGATGGGATTTCCGTAGACTCATCTAAGATCGATGCAGTCTTGAGCTGGAACAGGCCAACCAACGCGACCGAAGTTAGGAGTTTTCTAGGATTGGCTGGATATTACCGGAGATTTGTGGAAGGATTCTCTAGAATCGCAGGACCGTTGACAAGCCTAACTAGGAAGGAGACGAAGTACGAATGGACCGATAAACATGAGGATGCATTTCGGGAATTGAAGGAGAGACTAACCTCAGCACCCGTACTTGCGATACCTAAGAGTGGTGAACAATTCATAATCTATAGTGATGCATCACACCAAGGACTTGGTTGTGTGCTAATACAAGAGGGGAATGTCATCGCATACGGATCAAGACAATTGAAGCCGCATGAGAAAAACTATCCGACGCATGACTTAGAACTAGCCGCAATCGTGTTCGCCCTGAAGATTTGGAGACACTATTTGTATGGAGAAAAGTTCGACTTATTCTCAGATCACAAGAGTTTAAGGTACCTGTTCTCTCAGAAGGAGTTGAACATGCGACAACGGAGATGGATGGAACTACTCAAGGACTACGACTTCTCTTTGCAATACCACCCGGGTAAAGCAAATGTTGTAGCCGACGCTCTGAGCCGGAGGCCACGCCTTTTGGTTGCTTTGATTTTGATTAGAGAATGGCGAGCATTGGAGACGTTAGTCGAATTCGACCTTCGACCAGTGGAATCAGGAGAAGGACAACACCTTGGATGTCTTGTTGTAGAACCGACTCTCATCAGCCGCATCTTGGAAGCTCAACAGTCGAACGAGGATTTTAAGTTATGGTTTGCCAAGATGTTCGCAAAGGAACCAGAGATATGGAGTATTAGTACGGACGGAGCACTGAGATGCAAAGGTAGACTCTGTGTGCCAAATGACGATGGACTCAGGAAGAACATTCTGGACGAAGCACAAAAGTCAAGGATGACTATCCACCCAGGAGGAAACAAGATGTATAAGGACTTGAAGAGAAACTTCTGGTGGGAAGGAATGAAGCGAGAAGTGGTCGAGTATGTATCGAAATGTCTTATTTGCAAACAAGTGAAGGCAGAGCATCAGAAACCACCTGGACTCCTACAACCGCTACCGATTCCCTAATGGAAATGGGAGCACATCACCATGGATTTTGTGGTTGGATTGCCAAAATCTCAACAAAACCACGACGCTATTTGGGTAATAGTGGATCGACTCACCAAGTCAGCACATTTTATCGCCTACAGCATGACGCACCCTGTTGAAAGATTGAGCCGGATGTATCTACAGCAAGTAGTGCGACTGCACGGTGTACCTATCTCAATAGTTTCAGATCGAGATTCACGCTTTACCGCAGAATTCTGGAAGAGCCTTCAGACAGCAATGGGAACTTCATTGAACTTGAGTTCAGCCTTTCACCCACAGACAGACGGTCAGACCGAACGAGTCAATCAAGTGATGGAGGATATGTTGCGAGCCTGTGTCATTGAATTCGAGAGTTCATGGGAGACGCATCTACCTTTGATCGAGTTTGCCTACAACAACAGCTACCACACGAGCATAGGGATGGCGCCGTTTGAAGCCTTGTATGGAAGACCTTGCCGATCGCCGCTATGTTGGGCCGAAGTCGGAGATACTCAACTACTTGGGCCTGAGATGATTCGAGAAACCAGCGAAAAGATCCAGATTGTACGAGAGAAGATGAAGACAGCGCAATCCAGACACAAGAGCTATGCCGACAAGCGACGAAAAGATCTAGAGTTTGCAGTTGGAGATCACGTGCTACTCAAAGTCTCGCCAGTTCGAGGTATCGTCAGATTCGGACAGAAGAAAGGCAAGCTATCACCGCGATTCATCGGACCGTTCGAGATCCTAGAACGTGTTGGGGAGGTTGCTTATCGACTTGCGTTGCCGCCAAAGATGTCAGGAGTACACAACGTTTTCCACATCAGCATGTTGAGGACGTGTGCCCACAACCCAGCGCACGAGATCAGTTTTGAAGATATCGAAGTGAACAAGAACGTGACCTACAACGAAGGACCAGTGCGTATTCTAGACCGAGGAGTGAAGAAGCTCAGAAATAAGGAGATTCCGCTAGTGAAGGTTCAATGGAAGCAGCACGACGAAGGAGAAGCTTCATGGGAATTGGAGTCGGTGATGCAAGAGAAGTTTCCATTTTTGTTTTAACCCAGTTTATTTTGGATTTCGGGGACGAAATCTTTAATGAGTGGTGGATGATGTAATGCCCTGTATTTTTGTAGTATATTATGTGAATAAGACCCTGTATGTTTCTTTTAATACTTGTTTGAGCTTGGTCTTACCCTTGGTATAATTTGGATACCAATCGATTGACATTTATACCAATCGATTGCTTTTATCAATCGATTGACACTTATGCCAATCGATTGGAGGCAGCTGGGCAGATTCTTTTGCTCTGGCTGGGGAGAGGCCACGTGAACACTCCCTCTCTATATATACCAGCCCTTTTCCTGCGTTTTTTTTTTAGAAAAATCAGTGAGAGTGAGAGGGAGGGTTTTGTGTGTGTGTTTATATATATATACACTCATATATATATATACTCACATATATACATATATTTATACACACACATAGATGGACTGAGAAGAAAGAAGAAAGAAGAGAAGAAGATCAAGAAAGAAGAAAGAAGGAGAATGAGAAGAGAGAAGACAGAGCAGAGGAGAGAGGAGGACCACCATTGAAGCTCCAAGCTTCAATACACGTTCCCAAACACACCCTTAACGTCTAAGGTGAGTTCTAAACTCACTTGGTAGCCTTACATTGATGTTATGACATGTTTGAATGTAGAAATGGAAGAGAAACCATGTATTCCCGTTTATATGTTGCTGGGCAGTCTTCTCTGTGAAGAAGACGAAGTGTCAATCGATTGACACTTTATCAATCGATTGACATCTTTCATGTTCCAATCGATTGACACTTTATGCAATCGATTGACATGGATTGTGATCCAATCGATTCAATCTTTGATCAATCGATTGACACTACTTTTATACCAATCGATTGAACCTTCTTCCAATCGATTGATGCCACTTTTAAACCAATCGATTGACATTTATACCAATCGATTGGCAGTTACAGTTTACTGTTTTACTTGTTTAGATAATGTAATGACTGTTTAGTTGTTTATTTACTACTCAATATTTCCCAGCATGCTTTATTATTGTAATACAGACATGATAATGAGTTAATGCAACGTAGGATCATAGTAACGACAAGATTAACGGATAATGTTTATAATGTTAGATAACGGAATAGCCGTGAATCCTTTGGAGTTAACGTTCATTTCATTCAGAGTAGTCGGGCCACATTGGGATTGTCATGTATCTGTAATAGAGTTGAACTTAAGTAGGTTTGCTAAGATTCGGGAACCTTGCGTGGGCGGGCTTTGGTCGATCATATGTTCTTAAAAGCGGTAGATAGACGAAGGTGTCTATGACTTGCGGTGAACCGGACCATTTGCCCTAAGATAGCCAGATGATCTAATCATATGTTCTTAAAAGCGGTAGACAGACGAAGGTGTCTATGACATGCGGTGGACCGTGATCACTGGTAGACGTCGCTAAGTCGTGGCATAGAATGATGTACTATTGTTTAAAGCGTTATATCCCTGACATGGGGTGGACTGTGCATATGTTCTTAAAAGCGGGGGATGGACTAACGTGGTATCCATGACATGCGGTGAACTGTGCATATGTTCTTAAAAGCGGTGGATGAGCAATGGTGTGTTATAGAGTTGAACTACTGTCGAGTCTGTTCCCCTATCTAGACGTATTATCGGTCTTAAATGAGTAAGACGTTAGTAATCGGATGATCGGTTTGATGTAAAGAAGTTACCCTCACAGAACTCTAACTTGTTAACGGCTTATAACTTGTAATAACTTCAATAGTTGATACCCCGTTAGTATCTAACTCACTCGGCTTTCATTAAGCTGACGGCATTTATGCCGCTGGACATTTCTATGTTCCAGCGCACCCTGGTTATGACTATACAGGTGAAGGGCCTGCAGGAGAGGACCACTATGCCGGTGACGGAGCCCCTGTGGAGGATTTCCCCGACGGAGGTCAGACCGAAGAAGACTACTACGCCGAGGACTACCTTTATGCCAACTGAAGACTAGACTAGAATTGTAGCTATTTGTCTTTACCGTTTTAGAACCCTTTTGTAGTCAGGCATATGTTGCCTTGGCATTTGCACTTCCGCTGCCTTATATTTGATTCGAGACTCTGATATGTAATAGTTAGTAACTTCCGTTGACTTTATGTTATGTTGTGATCAGAACCTAAACTTCATTGTTGTTACACTATTACTTCTTGTTGCTTAGTACTGCGTGGTGTGGACAATCATGTGACTTCATCCGTCGCTGCCTTTGGACCCAAAAAGGAAATTTATTTTTCTCTATTTTTGCCGTTCCGGGGCGTGACATTGGTGCAGAAGTGCACAATCATGGGCAAGTTTATTATAGTGATTTCCTATGTAATTAAGACTTCCCAAAAATCTCTGTAATTGGGTCTTATCTTTTAATTCATCAAGAAATTTAGAAGCAAATTCAATACTTCTATCAATGGGAATATTTTTCCCTTTATGAATATTGAAGCCTAAGAATCTTATTTGAGTTTTGAAAAGATTCATTTTTTGGGATGAAAGAACAAAACCATTATGAATAATAATATCTTGTATAGTTTTAAGATGTTTAAAATGTTGATCTATAGATGATGAAAAGACTAAAATATCATCTATATAAACCAAACAGAATTCTGAAAAAAGGGGTGAAAATATCATTCATAATATTTACGAATTCGGAAGGAGCATTTTTTAATCCAAATAGCTTGACATTCCATTCATAATGTCCAAAAGGAACAGTGAATGTTGTCTTATATCTATCTTCTTCTTTAACCTGAATTTGTCAATATCCAGATTTTAAATCAAATTTTGATAAGATAGAGGCTTTATAAAGCCTATCCAATAGATCCTTTTTATTAGGTATTGGATATCCAATCCATTGTAAGGCATCATTAAGTGGTTTATAGTTAACCACTAATCTGGGTCTGCCTCGTTCTTTTTCAGCATTTTTATTAACATAAAAAGATGTACAGCTCCAAGGGGAATAACTTTTTCCTTATGAGCTTTTTATCCATAAGACTTTGAATTTCTTTTTTACAGAGTTCTAAGTATTCAGAATTCATTTGGCTTAGTCTAGCCTTTGTATGAATCTGATATCTTTCATCAAAATCAGGCTTATAAGGGAGAGAAACAATATGTTTCTTTCTTGTCCAAAAAGCACTAGGAATCTCACTACAAACTTTATTTTGAAATTTCTTTTTTAAACTTGCAATTTTTCTAGAAACATTTGACATCTTTAATTGGTGCTCAATTTGCATGATTCTAGTTTCTTCTTGTAAAAATTCAATGTGTCTTTCTTTTAAATCTTAAAGATTTAACTTGTTGACAATCCTTGTTTCCAGTTCTCTAAGAAAGGTAAATACTAGATCAATATTATTATAAGTAGCAAAAATGCCAGTTTGATCAACTTTTATTGGCATAATAAGCTTTAAGAAAGGAATTCCCAAAAATACTTGTTGTTGTAAATCTTTAACAAATAAAAAAGTAGATGGAATACAAACTCCTTCATTACAGATATAAACATCAAAAAGTTTGAATCGGATGTTCATCCTACTTCCACTGGCTGATGTTAAAGATTGCATAGTTTTTTCAAAATATTTAGTAGGAACTATGCCTTCTTGAATGCAGTTTAAATCTGCTCCACTATCCACCAATGCAATAGCATTATTAATGGTATATTCTTCATGGATCACTAAGTTGACCCTTATATACCATTTTTGGTAAGTAATTTTATTCAGGAGATGCAAATATTAATCTCTTGCCAAATCTATAGGGGAGGGTGACTCCTCAATATTGGGGATATTGTCACCTATGCTGATGGAAGAAGTTGTAATATTTAAATTATCAATTTTTTCTTCCAGTTGGGAAAAATCAATTTGGGGTGCTTTAATATCGGACTGAACCAAATTGATTTCATGTTTTAAATCTTAAACAATAATGGGTTTTTCAACCTTTTCCATTCTGTTAGTATATTGATTTACCTTATGAGGATTTTCTTCAGGCTTGTCTTTTCGAGTCTGATTTATACATAATTGAATTATCTTCACCTTAAGTTCAGGATCAGTAATTTTATCAATTATGTTAATCATATCATTATGTTCTGCCGTGAGAACATTAAGAGTAAGACCATTAATTATAGCAATGGCCTTCCAATAATCTGCATCATGACATCCATTAGCACATGATGATGATGGCTGGTTTGCTTCTTCTTGGGAATAGAATCCATCATCATCATCTTCAGGAATATCCTTTTCTTCAGATATTTCTGGAGAAGTATTTAATAAAATCTTATAGAGTTGTGCTTTTAATCCTTTATCTATTTGCAACTCTGTTAATTTTTTCTTTGTAGTACATTTGTTTGCCAAATGTCCTACCTTTCCACACTTCCAGCGTACCCTAGTCTCTTTGAGATTGGGACCTTTAGCAGGTCTTTTCCTAGGTGGATTGCTTTTCTTGGGAGGTGATTTAGATCTAATATTTTTAGGATGAGGATTAGTATTCCTTTTCCTACACTACAAGGAAAAAAGGCCTTTTATGTTACTTAAAAAGTAACATAAATACCTTAAAAAAAAGGCCTTTTATGTCACTTAAAAAAGGCCTTTTATGTCACTTAAAAAGTGACATAAATAGGTATTTATGTCACTTTTTTTTTCAGTAAAAAGTGACATAAATATTTTATAAAAGTGACATAAATGTTTCATAAAACCAACACATTTGTTAATAAAAAGTGACATAAATACCACTTTATTTATGTCACTTTTAACCTGAAGTGACATAAAAGTAGAAAAGTGACATAAATACCAAACAAAATTATTACATCAAAGTCTTAAAAGTGACATAAATACTTAAAAGTGACATAAATACAATTTTATTTATGTCACTTTTAACCTAAAGTGACATAAAAGTAAAAAAGTGACATAAATACCAAAAAAAATTATTACATCAAAGTCTTAAAAGTGACATAAATACTTTAAAAGTGACATAAATACCACCCTTCAAAAACAATATATACCACCTTGTACATATATACAATACCATCCTGTACAAAATTAAATCCAACTCAATAATCTATTTCAACTACTAAATTTCAACGATTCATCTCAATATCAACCATTAATTGGGATAAAAAAATATATATATACAATCGATCCGAGTCAAGTGCTAAACTAATAACATATACATATTACATATTCATCAAAAAGTACTAACAAAACTATGAAAGAAACAAAAAAAAAATTAGCCCAACAAAAAAAGTGGTTCACTTGCATGTTAGAACTTTCCATCAAAATGTGAAACTTTGTACCTACAAAAAAGAAAAAGTTTCCATTAATTAGTTGTATACATAAAATAATAAATTATGTTTGGGGGTTTTGAGAGACCAAAACGTGAGAAAGGATTGTTCGATAAAGCAACAACCTAATTGCTACTGATGAGAGTCTCCAAGATTGTTCTATAAACCTTCCGCAGAGAAAACATAGCAAGATGCAAGAAATATTATATATATTTCTGACTCCTATAACAGAAAAGGGTGCATCTCGGATTAACTCCTCAAAGCTAAATTTTCAATCACAACACCAGAACGATAGTTTAATAGTAACCCTTTTATTGAGGGAACTTCGGTATTCTATTTTTTTTATACACTCTAAAAAAGAGGATAAAGCCTTATGGAGAGAGAGAGAGAGAGAGAGAGAGAGAGAGAGAGAGAGAGAGAGTTACTTTTCAAGATAAGAAAATAACAAATTTGGGGATCACCACTAAAGTAACTTACCATTTCAGCATCTTACTGACTGATGCAACCTTTGCATTCAAATCAATGGAAAGTCCTCCACTTCTCAACAAATTACAGGCTACCTCAGTCACCTCCTTATCAATGTTGCCAGGTGAGTAGCATCGAAGAGCGTTGTAGACACCCCAATTTTGACCAAACGTCAAATCCAGGGATTGGTTACCTCTCAAAGACCGATGATGACGATGACCGTGACGTTCGAAGATTTTCCAAGAAATTCAAAATCTTCAAGATGTTCTTCAAGTTTAAATTGCAAAATTAAAAAATATAATAAAAAAAAATATAAAAGAGAGAGGGTTTGGGTATTCGGGAGAAACCCGAACATTGAAGGACACATGAGGAAATCAGTCTGAAAATTTGCTCAATATATATATAAAAAGGTTTTGAAAGAAAGTATAAAATGAAAATGATAAAAAGGAGTTTTAAATAAAGGAAAATTGTCTCTTGAAAAAATAATAATAATAATAATAATAATAATAAGAAAAGCATAGTATATTGAAGAATATACCATGCACATGGGTGCATACCACCCACATGGGTGCATTTTAGCACAAATATACATGAATATATAAAGATAACTCACAAAAAATAAGTTTAGATTAATTTTCCTTTCAAAAATTTAAAAAAAAAGGAGCAAATTCAGTTAGCCCCGGCACCCGGAAAACCCGTCGGCACTCACTGAGTGCCGCGCCGGCACTCACGGGTTGCCGCCCAGCACTCAAAGAATGCCGCCCGGCACTCAGTGAATGCCGCCGGCACCCGTCGAGTGCCGCTGGCTGTAACAGACTGTTTTTCTCACATGTTCTAGAAGAAAACTTTGCACATGGGTCTCCACCCGAATTTACCCATTTATCCTTGAGATGATGGTCTATATAAACAGACCTTCATCTTCATTAAGAGGAGGTGGAACTTTTGAATCAATATACATACATATACAAGAGATATACTTGAGTTTTTAGAGGGAGAGAGAGATAAGAATCATATAGAGAATTGAGAAGAAGAAAAGAATTTCTTGAAGAATTTGAAGAACTTTGAGAAGAATTTGAAGATCTTGGAAGAGCTTCACAAGAAATTGAAGAATTCTTTGAGGTCATAGAGGTAACCTCTTAATCCTTGGTAGAGTTAGGATAATTCAATCACAAGTTCTTAGATCTAGGAACTTTTCACATTTTCAAAACCTCTCTTCTTACCCCATTTCATCACACACCACCAAGAACTTATGATTGAATTTCATGACATCTCATTAATTTGGATCTAATTAATGCCTTGGGTTTGAGATAAATTAGTTTTGAAGAATTTGTGTTCCTAAATAAAACTTTGATTTCCTTTATTTCTATTTCATTCATAAGGTTCATGAGATCTTCCATATCTCATTGAAACTCTTTGAATTTGATTCCTTATTCTCCTATAACCTTGTGATTCATATGGAGTTTAAGGTTGATCATGGTCACATCTACACATAATTGGTAAAATACTAGTATCAACTCATGACTAGGATCTCTTTACTAAGAATCTTATGGAATTCTTACTATATTCCATAGAGGTTTGAGTGGATTTGTGTCTTATTTAGCCTCCAAGGACCATTAATTTGAGAGGGGAATGAGTTGACTCTATATTCTTCAAGGATCACATATTCGAGAGAAGAATTGGATGTAGACTCTCATAATCTATGTTTAAAATAAGTAAGACCTTAGGATTTTCTTGATAGATCTCCAACTATGAGATCTATGATAAGAATCCATCAAGGTTAAATCTATGAACATCTTCCCATGTCATTAATTTGTCCCAATAATCACAACCATGCTTGATTCTAGTCCTTTGTAGGATCATGGATCAAGTTGGTTTTAAAATATGAACATCAATTCAATATTGGTGCAGTGAATCCTTAAACCCTCTGTGATCAAAGATTTTTCATAAAATCATGGTCCATTGGAATGGGATGAGACCAATTGGAGGTGTTCATAACTCATATGAGTACCGCTGTGATTGTTGTTTTGATAAGATTCCATACTTAGGATGGTTTGGGCTTATGATTTCCAAATAAGCAATTCTCTGTCCAAAATTTCAGAACAGCAAACCGGTTTTAAAATTGATAGATCAGAACCCTAACCAAGTTTTCATGACCTTTAATAATTGTTTCTAAGAACCTTAATGTGTTAGGAAGGTTCCCTAAAAAGAATGAAGCAATTCAGATTTGTTTGCTATTTTTAAAAAATCATACAAGATCTCTGGACACAGAGTTGTAAAATCCTGAGTGAGGTCTAGTATTTTCCATATTTCCGGAGATCTAACCGTTGAAACCTCGATCTTAGTTTTGGGTTAGAAACTAGACTCACAGAGGCATAACATATCCAAAAATCATTAAGATCCAACCGTTGGAAGTATTTTATTTCTATTTTTTAAGATCTGGTCTGCTCTCTGTAATTCATAAAAAACTGCAACTGTTTTTGTCTAATCTTATTTATTTCAACTCAAATGGTTCCCTAATGTCTTGGGACCCAAATCATGTTTTGAATAATGATAATTTAGCTTAAATCCAGAGGCTAAGTGATCCAAATTAGTGAATAAATCCATGTTTTATTCTTATTCACATTCATTCATTCATGTACATCAATGCTTATGATTAGAACTAGCTATTGAATAAAGTTGGATTTCATGCTTAATAGATCTAAGCTAGAGAATTGGGATTGATTTTTTGATATCATATTATTATGTGAAGCATGTAGACTAATCTTTGTTTTGTAGCGCATTTGAGGTACAATTTCTCATCTCTTCTCTGGTTTATTTACTTCATTGATTTTAATTGATTTTCGACTCCATGTGCGACACCTTAGCTTAGGTTTTGCCTTATGTGAATATGTGAATTAGAGACCTTTTCTTAGGCTTTGTATTTTGTGTATGCATTGCACGTTTCCATTTCGCGGCTGGATCCCGGGTGAGTTCTCTAGTTCCTTACTTGTACATCATGATGTTTGCTAGTTGAATTATGTGACTTATGAATGATATTTTACCGTTAGCAATTTTACAC
This sequence comes from Hydrangea macrophylla, assembly GCA_033977485.1. Lineage (NCBI taxonomy): Eukaryota > Viridiplantae > Streptophyta > Magnoliopsida > Cornales > Hydrangeaceae > Hydrangea > Hydrangea macrophylla. The sequence continues at coordinate 99,213,291 of CM066990.1, forward strand.
CATTTCCAACATGCTTGTGTTATGTATACCTATATATGTATTAATTGAGGGCATGCTTAGATTAATAACTTGATTAAAGAGGATGTTGAGTAGAGGCCTATCGTGAGATAGGATGAAAGGGGGTGTTTTAGTCCGCCGGGTTCCTTCCCCTTTCATTCCATAATCCCCGGACCCAGTTTATCTTTGGTTTCGCAAAAGATCAGTTTGCTTTAAAATGGTTTCTTAATTTTCCTTTTAAAAATTAAGTGGCGACTCATTTGTTTTTGAATTTGAAATTTGAAAGATGTTTTAAAAAAAAAAAGTGGGCCCAAATGCCGGTATCCACAATGATTTTCAAATAAATTTCAAAAGCAAAGTTTCAACCCAATCATCTTTTGTTTAGAAATGTTGTTGTCTTCAAAGGAAAGCTTCTTAAGGAATTTTGAAAAGATCCCATCATTTAGGGGAAATATTTGTCAAAAATTCTAAATTTGTAAACCTTGAAGGGGTAAAGAGGATCACAATGAAAGGAGAAATTAGCACACTCAACATGGATGAGGATTTTATGTGCTTATGTGTTAGGATTAGAATTTTCTTTTTTTGGCATATAGAATAGGCACACACACACACATGCATTGCATCCGTGTGACATATGAATCATTCATGAGCATTTCATTTGGCATAAAAATTTAATAAAAATCAATAGAAGTATAAGATTCTCTTGAGAAAATCAGTCAAAGTTGATTAAAGATAAGTGTTGTTGTAAGCGAAATAGCACCCGAGTCAAGCACTGTTTGGTACAGAGATTCAAACACGAGATTAGTCAGGAAGGAACAGATAATAGGAAGAGAGATGTTTATGCACATATGTTGCTAGTAAGGTGATAGTGTTTTGAAATACGGCTGCTAAAGCAAATATGGATGCTCCTGGGGACCCAACAATTTGAAAGTCGTCTGTGACACTCCAGTTGAGACCAAGTCGAGTCCAGTCTGTAGTCGAGTTATGTTAAGTTGGAGTCAAATGTCAAGTCCAGTCGAGTCTTCTGGTCAGTCTGTTATCAAGTTTGTTTGCAAGTCTTTGTCGAGTTTATCGAGTCGAGTGATGTAATCCTCTTTCCCTACTAGTTGAATAAAATCTCATTTTTCTTGATTCAGTGTGCTAAGTCGTGAATGTATGGATCATTAAGCCAAAAAAAAAGTCACTTTTTCAAACGATCATGGAAAATACTTTGTTAATAAATCTTTGCATTGAAAAGGATCCCAAGCGATCAAGCAAATTCTGTGCCAAATCCAAAGAGGAGTAGAGAATTGATTAGCTTTACTTTAAAGATGCTCTTGCTCAATCTTGAAAAGATGAACTTGGAACTTGAAGCTTGCTCACCATTCCCTTCTCTCAAATACCAAGCCTAAAAGATGAGCCCAACCAGTCTAAAGCCATAAACTTGGTCCTTAATGGTAGCCAGACATTTTAAATGAACTTCTTACAAAAAAAGAAAAAAAAAAGAAAAAAGAGCTCGCTAGGATGAAAACCCGGAAGGGCGCCTAGCCAAAAGTTAGAGCACAAAAAAAAAAAAAAAGAAAAAGAAGAAAGAGCTCGCTAGGATGAAAACCCGGAAGGGCGCCTAGGCAAAAGTTAGAGCAAAAATAAGATGCGTGTTGATTTCAAAATCCTAATCCTGGCCAGTCAAAATCATGGAGAGAATAAGAGATAGTAAGGTAGAGAAAAAAAGGGGGGAAAGAGAAAAGAAAAGCAGAGAATAGATAAGATTGAGAATTCTTGAGCACTTCAAAGTAGATCATTGGCACATGAACTATCTCAAGGCATTGTGTTGTTCTAAACAAAGAAAAGAAATTGGAAATGAAAAGAGAGACTTATCAGCTTCAAGCTCAAACGCTAAATAAGCCTAAAATAATGCAGGGATATCTTTGAGAAAAATGAATAAAGATTTGAAGGGCTGATATTACTTTGTGAATATGATAGAGTATGAATAAAACATGATGAGAGTTGTAAAGATTAACTGGCTAGTGAAAAGGTTAAAGAATCAACCGTCAAATAAAAAAAGGAAGAAAAGAAAAGAGAACTGAGAATAAAGGAAAAAGTAGTTCATCATGCTACACAAGGGCTACCACAAGTGACATGCACTCCCTAGACCTAAAATGGCAACATGGCTCGAAAAGCCCACCAATTCTTGAAGTCTAATTCTTTCAAGACCTCCAGAGTACTTGAACTATGCTCGGCCTGATTCCCACTCGGGGACACGTAGGCAACCTATCTGGTTCGGTCACCACCATCGTCATAATATGGTGTGCCCTTTCAGGCCTTGGCCATATTACCTTGGACCTGATTCCTATTCGGGGATAAGTTGAATCCTTTGCGCATATGGTTATGATCTTTTAAAACTAGGAGCAAACTTGTATTTGCCTAGGTCCACATATGTATTGCCAAACTAGGGGCAAACAAAGTTTGCCAATCAGCATTGGGACATCACCCTTCAGCCCATCACATTCATGATGATTACCTCTAGATTGGGAGTAAATGCATTGCAAGCATCCTGCACCAACATGTTCTCAAGGCCCTTGGGATGAGCCTATTTTCCCTTAAGACTAGGGGGAAAAACTTCATTTGCTGAAAGCCCCATTTTACCCTAGAAGCGAGCCCCAAGTCTCTTTCAAACTAAGGGCAAACTCTGTTTGCCAAATGCAAGTTCTCAAGTCACCAAGTCTGTTTTGGAACGCTTTGAAATGGAGTGTCTTTTATTCTATAAGCTAAAACACTAATTTGAAGCATACTCTAAATAGGCAAAGAATTCAATAAAAGGGAAGTTTTCAAAATTTTGATTTATTAGCAAAGTACTACCATTTGTCAGATAATGAATAAACGAAAGGTGAGATGATACATTATTCACGATGAAAGCACATTGATTCATAATGAATGTAGAATTTTCATTAGTCATCTTGAGTAACTGGCTTTGTCATGTCTGTCCTCCTTTGATGAGTCAATAATAGTCTCAAATGTGTGGGTTTAAGATGATGAATAAAGATTTGAAAAGTCTCCATAAGCATCCCACGAGCAATGCAAGCAGGAGTTTTAAACACTATCACAACACAATGCTAAAAGTGGAAATATGAGAATGGTCCAAGACTAGGGGCAAAGGTGACTTCCCTCTTTTGACACAATCATTACGTTTCTTCTAAATGGTCTGCAAGTGCAAAAAAATCATGCTTTCAAGAGACTACTAGGGCAGCACAGACCCCGTCAGCTCCGTTCAAATTCTTTGAGCACCGAGGACTCCCCATTTTTGTGAAATCAATTCTTGGAGTCCGTGGACTCCCTGTTTTTGTGAAATCAATTCTTGGAGTCCATGGACTCCCTATTTTTGTGAAATCAATTCTTGGAGTCTGTGGACTCCCTGTTTTTGTAAAATCAATTCTTTAAGTCCAAGGGCTACCCATTTTTGTAAAATCATTTCTTTAAGTCCGAGGACTACCCACTTTTGTAAAATCAATTCTTTAAGTCCGAGGACTACCCATTTTTTGAAAAATCATTTCTTTGAGTCCGAGGACTACCCATTTTTGTAAAACCACTTCTTTGAGTCCGAGGACTACCCATTTAAAAAAAAAAACTAACTCTTTGAGTCTGTGTGACTCCATTTGTATAAAAGTAAAAGTTTGTTGGGTTTGTATGACTCCGTTTGTGTAAAAAAGTGAATTTGTTGAGTCCGTGTGATTTTGTTTGAATAAAGATATGAATTTTCGAGTCCGCGTGACTCCGTTTATGTAAAATATGAATTTTTGAGTCCGCGTGACTCCATCTATGTAAAATATAAAATTTCGAGTCTGCGTGACTCCGTCTGTGTAAAATATGAATTTTTGAGTCTGCGTGACTCCGTCTATGTAAAATATGAACTCTTGAGTCTGCATGACTCCGTTTGTATAAAATGTGAGTTTGTTGAGTTCGTGTGACTCCGTTTGTGAAAAATATGAATTTGTTGGGTCCGTGGGTCTCCATTTATGTAAAATACTGAGTTCTTGAGTCCGCGTGACTCCGTCTTTTAAAAATATATATATAAATATATTTTTTTAGTCTGTATGACTTCGTGTTTATAGAATGTGAATTTTTGAGTCCGTATGAATCCGTGTTTGAGAAATGTGAAAATTTTCAAGATTATATGACTCTCCTTTGTAAAATGTGAATCAGTGCGACTCCCCTTTGGAAATAGGAATTGTTTCAAGTTGAATCGACTCCAAACTCTAGATTTTGAGAATTTAAATTTGTTTGAGTCTAATTGACTTCTGATTCATGAGTTTGAACTAAATTGAGTCTGATTGACTCCCAATTTTGTGAAGCAAAAATTCTTTGAGTTTTATCAACTCCTAATTTTGTGAAACTAAAATTCTTTGAGTCTGATTGACTCCAATTTTGTGAAACAGAAATTCTTTGAGTCTAATTGACTTTTGAATTGGTGAAATAGAAATTATTTAAGTCTGATTGAATTCCAATTTTAGAATATGGAACTGAAATGAGTTTGATTGACTCCAGATTTTGAAAAATTAAATTAAATTGAGCCTAATTGACTCCCAATTCTAAAAGTTGAATTGAATTGAATTGAATCTGACTAACTTCTGATTTTAGAATTTGAATAAAGCTGAGTTTGACTGACTCTGATGAACTGAATTGAATTAAATTGAGTCTAATTTGACTCCCGATTTTGGGAATTGAAATAAATTGAGTCTGATTTAACTCCTGATTTTGAAAATTGGAATTTTTTGTTGAGTCAAAATTGACTCTGATTAAGAAAATTTGAAATGTTATAAATTAACCCTCGATTTGAAATAGGAAATTCTTTGAGTCCGTGTGACTCCATTTGTATAAAAAGTGAATTCGTTGAGTCCATGTGACTCCATTCGTATAAATATATATATATACACATTTGTTAAGTCTGTATGACTCCATTTGTATGAAATGTGAGTTCGATTGAGTCTGTGTGATTCCATTTGTATAAGAAGTGAATTTTTGTTGAGTTCGTGTGACTCCGTGAATTTCGTTGAGTCCGAGTGACTCTGTTGTTGTAAAATGCAAATTTTGAGTCCAAATGACTCCGTGGTTGTAAAATGCGAGTTTTCGAGTCCTAGTGACTCCGTTGTTGTGGAAATGCGGGTCCATGGATCCGAATGACTCTTTTTGTTTTAAAATGTGAATTTATTGACTCCTTGTGTAAGAAAATTGAATTTTTGGATCCACGTGACTCCCTTTGAATTTGTGAGTCTGCTTAACTCTAAATTTTATTGGAATTGAATTCTTTGAGTCTAACCGACTCCGAACTTTTGAAAGTTTGGGCTAAAATGGATCTAACTATCGCCAGATTTTAATGTTAAATTAAGTTGAATCTGATTAGCTCCCGATTGCGGAAATTAAAATCATTAAATGCGTCCGATTCCCGATTCATGAAAGTCTAACTTAGCACCCGAGCTTAAAAATTGAATTGAATTGAGTCTGATTGACTCCTAATTCTAGAAAAATTCATTTGAGTCTGATTTGACTCCAGATTTTAGAGTTTTTTGAATCGAATTGAGTCTGTTTTTTTTAATTTGAAATTCTTTGAGTCTGATCGACTCCCAATTTTAGATTTGAGTCTGATTGACTCTCGGTGTTGTGAAATAGAATCCGATTCGAGTGCAATTGACTCATGTTCTAGAAATTTGAAATTATTTTGAGTTTGTTTGACTCCGATTTTGAAATTAGAAATTCTTTTGAGTATGATTGACTCATAATTTGGAATTGGGAATTCTTTTGAGTCTGATTGGTTCATGTTTTTGGAAATTAGAAACTCTTTTGAGTCTGGTTGGCTCTCAATCTTTTGAAATTAAAAATTCTTTTGAGTATGATTGACTCATGATTTGGAATTATAATTTCTTTTGAGTCTGATTGGCTCAAGTTTTTGGAAATTAGAAATTCTTTTAAGTATGATTGACTCATGTTTTTGGAAATTAGAAATTCTTTTGAGTCTGAATGGCTCGTGTTTTTGGAAATTAGAAATTCTTTTGAGTCTGGTTGACTCCCAATCTTGTGAAATAGAAATTCTTTGAGTTCGATTGACTCCCAATTTTGTAAAAATCCTTTTGTGAAATAGAAATTCTTCAAACCCAGTTTTATGAATTTAAATTTCTTTGAGTCCGGTTGACTCCTGGTTTTGTCCGATTTTGCGAAACAAGAAATTGAATCAAGTCTGATTGACTCATGATTTAGGATTTGAATTTGAATTTGAATTTGAATTTGAATTTGATTTGAGTCAAATTGACTCCGGACTTGGTGAAATTGAATTTGTTTGAGTTTGACTGACTCCTGATTTCAGAAAATGAATTAAGTCGAGTCTAGGCGACTCCTAATTTAGCATTTAAATTTGGACTCGAATTGAGTCAAATCGACTCCGGACTTGGTGCAATTGAGTTTATTTGAGTCTAGCTGACTCCTTATCGAAATTTGAAAAAAATAAAGCTTGATTGACTACCAATTTTGGAAATTGAATTAAATTGAGTCTAACCGATTCTCGATTTTGGAAATTGAAGTGGATTTGAGTCCATTGAACCCCCGGCTTTAGATATTTGAAATAATTTAAGTCCATCCGACTCCCGATTTAGAAATTTGAAATAATTTGAGTCTGATGTACTAGACTCCGAATGTTTGAAAGTAAATGGAATGAAATTTGTTTGACTAAGAAGGGAATTTGTTGGACTCTCGATTTTAGAAAATCGAATTAAGTCTGAAGGACTCCAGATTTTTGGAATTGAATTGATTTGAATCAGACTGACTCCAAATTTTGAATTAAATTGAGTAAAGTCTGTCCGACTCCAGGTTTTGAAAAATAAAATGAATTTGAGTTTGTCCGACTCCAGGTTTTGAAAAATAAAATGAATTTAAGTCTGTCCGACTCCAGGTTTTGAAAAATAAAATGACTTTGAGAATTGAAAAGAATTTGAGTCGATTTGACTCCAAATTTTGAAAATTGAAAAGAATTTGAGTCTGGTTGACTCCCGATTTTGAAAGATGAAATGAATTTGAGTCTGATTGACTCCGGAATTTTGAAAATTGATTTGGTTCAAGCCTGATTGGCTCCGATTCTTTGGAAATTTGTTTAATTAGAACCTGATTGACTCCGGACCTTTGAAAACTGATTTGATCTGGAGTATAATTGACTCCCGAATTTAGAAAATTGAATAAATTGGAGTTTAATTGACTCCCGCCTTTTGAAAATTGATTTGAATTGGAATCTGATTGACTCCCGAATTTAGAAAATTGAATAAATTGGAGTTTAATTCACTCCCGCCTTTTGAAAATTGATTTGAATTGGAATCTGATTGACTCCCGAATTTAGAAAATTGAATAAATTGGAGTTTAATTGACTCCCGCCTTTTGAAAATTGATTTGAATTGAAATCAGGGTCCGATCGACTCCGAATTCTGAAATTTGATTTAAGAAATTGACTGGAGCTTGATTGCTCCGGATTTTGAAAATTAAAGTGAATTGAAGCCTGATTATAGGAGAGTGAATTAATTTAAGTTAACGAATTGAATTTAATCGAGTCCGATTGACTCTCAAAATCAAAAGCATGAATTGACTCGAGCCCGATTGACTCCTGATTTTGAATTGATTTGATTTGAGTCTGAATGACTCTGAACTGTTGAAAATTGATTTGACTTTGAGTTTGCTTGACTTCGAATTGCGAGAAGTTAAGCCAATCTGATTCTTATTGATCCTCAATTCTAGAAATGAAAGTGGATGCGCATCTTAGTGCTCCTAGATTTAGGGAAATTTGAAAATGAACTTCGAAAAAGAGAGTAACTCCAAAAATAGGAGTTAGGAGTTAAATCGAGTCGACGTTGACTTTGTCCCGTGAAATGACACATTTGTATCCTTGGTTTCTGCAAACAAATCTGCACCGACCCTAATGCCGCTACTTGATTCGGCTCAGTCGATCAGATGATTCTTGGAAGACACCGGAGTATAAGGCGCGAAGCGCATCTCAGTCTTTCGGCGTGCTACCTGATTCGACACCGGAGTATAAGGCGCGAAGCGCATCTCAGTCGATCAGATGATTCTTGGAAGACACCGGAGTATAAGGCGCGAAGCGCATCTCAGTCGATCAGATGATTCTTGGAAGACACCGGAGTATAAGGCGCGAAGTGCATCTCAGTCTTTCAGCGTGCTACCTGATTCGACACCGGAGTATAAGGCGCGAAGCGCATCTCAGTCGATCAGATGATTCTTGGAAGACACCGGAGTATAAGGCGCGAAGCGCATCTCAGTCTTTCAGCGTGCTACCTGATTCGACACCGGAGTATAAGGCGCGAAGCGCATCTCAGTCAATCAGATGATTCTTGGAAGACACCGGAGTATAAGGCGTGAAGCGCATCTCAGTCTTTCAGCGTGCTACCTGATTCGACACCGGAGTATAAGGCGCGAAGCACATCTTAGTCAATCAGATGATTCTTGGGAGATTATGGAGCGTAAGGCATGAAGCGGCTCAATCTTTCAGCGTGCTACCTGATTCGACTATGGAGCGTAAGGCATAAAGCGGCTCAGTCAATCAGACGATTCTCAAAATTCGCATAGAGCATGCACGTGTTCCCAGAATAGGACGATGTCATAATAGGAAAACTTGAGGTATTAGTGCATTTCTGATGATATGAAGGAGCATAGTTCTGTATCGCCACATTTGGGAGCATGGGACACCAATTTGTTGAGCATATGCATCACGATAAGATAGGAGCATTCATCTATGTGACTACCTGCGCTTGCGTTTCATCATCCCGTACCCGAACTACGTCTTGGTCTGATTCCCGATGGGATACGTAGGCAGCTCACCCTTGAGCACGACCAGCATCTTGGCTCTCCGCGTACCCGATTTTGCAACGCACTTTTGTTTTTACCTAGCTTCGACTGTTTGGTCAAAGGCTTGTCTTTCACACAGGCTTTGACATTCATTTGTGATACGCGTTGCTCCACGAACTCTGTCAAAGAGGGGCAAATTGTAGACACCCCAATTTTGACCAAACGTCAAATCCAAGGATTGGTTACCTCTCAAAGACCGATGATGACGATGACCGTGACGTTCGAAGATTTTCCAAGAAATTCAAAATCTTCAAGATGTTCTTCAAGTTAAAATTGCAAAATTAAAAAATATAATAAAAAAATATAAAAGAGAGAGGGTTTGGGTATTCGGGAGAAACCCGAACATTGAAGGACACATGAGGAAATCAGTCTGAAAATTTGCTCAATATATATATAAAAAGGTTTTGAAAGAAAGTATAAAATGAAAATGATAAAAAGGAGTTTTAAATAAAGGAAAATTGTCTCTTGAAATAATAATAATAATAATAATAATAATAATAATAAGAAAAGCATAGTATATTGAAGAATATACCATGAACATTGGTGCATACCACCCACATGGGTGCATTTTAGCACAAATATACATGAATATATAAAGATAACTCACAAAAATTAAGTTTAGATTAATTTTCCTTTCAAAAATTAAAAAAAAAAAAAAAAAAAGGAGCAAATTCAGTTAGCCCCGACACCCGGAAAACCCGACGGTAGTGAGTGCCGCGCCGGCACTCACGGGTTGCCGCCCGGCATTCAGTGAATGCCGCCCGGCACTCAGTGAATGCCGCCGGCACCCGTCGAGTGCCGCTGGCTGTAACAGACTGTTTTTCTCACATGTTCTAGAAGAAAACTTTGCACATGGGTCTCCACCCGAATTTACCCATTTATCCTTGAGATGATGGTCTATATAAACAGACCTTCATCTTCATTAAGAGGAGGTGGAACTTTTGAATCAATATACATACATATACAAGAGATATACTTGAGTTTTTAGAGGGAGAGAGAGATAAGAATCATATAGAGAATTGAGAAGAAGAAAAGAATTTCTTGAAGAATTTGAAGAACTTTGAGAAGAATTTGAAGATCTTGGAAGAGCTTCACAAGAAATTGAAGAATTCTTTGAGGTCATAGAGGTAACCTCTTAATCCTTGGTAGAGTTAGGATAATTCAATCACAAGTTCTTAGATCTAGGAACTTTTCACATTTTCAAAACCTCTCTTCTTACCCCATTTCATCACACACCACCAAGAACTTATGATTGAATTTCATGACATCTCATTAATTTGGATCTAATTAATGCCTTGGGTTTGAGATAAATTAGTTTTGAAGAATTTGTGTTCCTAAATAAAACTTTGATTTCCTTTATTTCTATTTCATTCATAAGGTTCATGAGATCTTCCATATCTCATTGAAACTCTTTGAATTTGATTCCTTATTCTCCTATAACCTTGTGATTCATATGGAGTTTAAGGTTGATCATGGTCACATCTACACATAATTGGTAAAATACTAGTATCAACTCATGACTAGGATCTCTTTACTAAGAATCTTATGGAATTCTTACTATATTCCATAGAGGTTTGAGTGGATTTGTGTCTTATTTAGCCTCCAAGGACCATTAATTTGAGAGGGGAATGAGTTGACTCTATATTCTTCAAGGATCACATATTCGAGAGAAGAATTGGATGTAGACTCTCATAATCTATGTTTAAAATAAGTAAGACCTTAGGATTTTCTTGATAGATCTCCAACTATGAGATCTATGATAAGAATCCATCAAGGTTAAATCTATGAACATCTTCCCATGTCATTAATTTGTCCCAATAATCACAACCATGCTTGATTCTAGTCCTTTGTAGGATCATGGATCAAGTTGGTTTTAAAATATGAACATCAATTCAATATTGGTGCAGTAAATCCTTAAACCCTCTGTGATCAAAGATTTTTCATAAAATCATGGTCCATTGGAATGGGATGAGACCAATTGGAGGGTGTTCATAACTCATATGAGTACCGCTGTGATTGTTGTTTTGATAAGATTCCATACTTAGGATGGTTTGGGCTTATGATTTCCAAATAAGCAATTCTCTGTCCAAAATTTCAGAACAGCAAACCGGTTTTAAAATTGATAGATCAGAACCCTAACCAAGTTTTCATGACCTTTAATAATTGTTTCTAAGAACCTTAATGTGTTAGGAAGGTTCCCTAAAAAGAATGAAGCAATTCAGATTTGTTTGCTATTTTTAAAAAATCATACAAGATCTCTGGACACAGAGTTGTAAAATCCTGAGTGAGGTCTAGTATTTTCCGTATTTCCGGAGATCTAACCGTTGAAACCTCGATCTTAGTTTTGGGTTAGAAACTAGACTCACAGAGGCATAACATATCCAAAAATCATTAAGATCCAACCGTTGGAAGTATTTTATTTCTATTTGTTAAGATCTGGTCTGCTCTCTGTAATTCATAAAAAACTGCTACTGTTTTTGTCTAATCTTATTTATTTCAACTCAAATGGTTCCCTAATGTCTTGGGACCCAAATCATATTTTGAATAATGATAATTTAGCTTAAATCCAAAGGCTAAGTGATCCAAATTAGTGAATAAATCCATGTTTTATTCTTATTCACATTCATTCATTCATGTACATCAATGCTTATGATTAGAACTAGCTATTGAATAAAGTTGGATTTCATGCTTAATAGATCTAAGCTAGAGAATTGGGATTGATTTTTTTATATCATATTATTATGTGAAGCATGTGGACTAATCTTTGTTTTGTAGCGCATTTGAGGTACAATTTCTCATCTCTTCTCTGGTTTATTTACTTCATTGATTTTAATTGATTTTCGACTCCATGTGCGACACCTTAGCTTAGGTTTTGCCTTATGTGAATATGTGAATTAGAGACCTTTTCTTAGGCTTTGTATTTTGTGTATGCATTGCACGTTTCCATTTCGCGGCTGGATCCCGGGTGAGTTCTCTAGTTCCTTACTTGCACATCATGATGTTTGCTAGTTGAATTATGTGACTTATGAATGATATTTTACCGTTAGCAATTTTACACCATTTCCAACATGCTTGTGTTATGTATACCTATATATGTATTAATTGAGGGCATGCTTAGATTAATAACTTGATTAAAGAGGATGTTGAGTAGAGGCCTATCGTGAGATAGGATGAAAGGGGGTGTTTTAGTCCGCCGGGCTCCTTCCCCTTTCATTCCATAATCCCCGGACCCAGTTTATCTTTGGTTTCGCAAAAGATCAGTTTGCTTTAAAATGGTTTCTTAATTTTCCTTTTAAAAATTAAGTGGCGACTCATTTGTTTTTGAATTTGAAATTTGAAAGATGTTTTAAAAAAATAAAAGTGGGCCCAAATGCCGGTATCCACAAGCGTGCCTGGACCGATATCCACAAACCAGGGAAAAGTGAATAAGAGGCTCTGGATATGGGAGTGCAACCTTATCGGAAAGAGATAAGTAAACAAAATGAAGAAAATTAACGAGAAAAGCAATAAAAACCATCTGTAAAAATATTAGAAAACTACGGGTAAGAGAATATAGCTGATGAACACACAATACTTCTCTACTGACAACCGAATATCAACCCAAGGAAAACTCTCCAACTCTTCATCTAATAATCTAATCAGAACAGGTCCTTTAAACATGAACAAATTGGCAGCGAAAAAAAACTTACCTGCCTCCAATATTTACGATGAACAATTTCTAGCAATTATGATTTGAACTCCCCTTGCCCATTACAAAAATTCCCAGAGAGAGAGATTTTATGTTTCTATTCGCCTTAAATATTAGCCATAGTGCCAGGGGAAAAGAAAGTAGAATAGTTCACAGTCACATAAACGACCTTTGAACGTTAACACTGATTTCATCTAATATAATTGCAAGGTATATATGCTACTAGCTGTTGATTTTATTTCAAGCGGCCTTTAATCGTCAAACAGAGAAATATACTACACGATAAAATGGAATATGTTATTTATCTATATGTTGAATACTGTGCAATGTTCTGCACAAACAGAGATTTGGCATGTGCAATATGAAAGTCACAGCATATAAGATTCTTCAATAATTTGTTACCTTAATCATAAGATAAAACTCATCAATCAGAAAACTATAAAAACCTCAAAGAGAAGGTCTACAGTGGCATTCTTGGATCAAAGTGTACATTAAAAAAGACTATTTTGTTATAATATGTAAACCCATTGTAAGAGCATAAGACATTAGTTTGACAAATATGATATAGATTCACTTCCCTAAGCTGTTCCTACGAACTTTTTATCTGATAACAAACAAACCTGTTTGTTTAGGATTTATCCTTGATTCATTACTGAAAATTAAGCTCTTTGATTCGCTTGAAAAATGTACAAGGTAAAGCAGAAGAGAAAGAAATCGAAAATTTAAATAAAGACATTGTATAGTCTATAAAAGTGTGTTTTGTAACAATTTACAAGTATCCCCTCACCCTGACCCTTACCTTACCCTTGACTTTTTGACAAGTGAAATAAAGTTCAGAGAAAGTAAATCACCATTTTTAACAGATGACTATGAAGATAATAAAAACTAGCTTGCAAGGCTTCTCTAGTAGTTGAAATTTGATTGAGTATGACTCAGTTGTCAAGATGGACCATTCAAACAGAACCCAATGGAAATAGTCACTATGTTCTGAATGGGTTCTGTGGTCAAAATACCATGCACTACATATTATCTCTCAAGAAGAACCACTTAAATCTGACAATCTGGAACCTACATGCTGGTTGCTTTCAATTCCGTGCCCATACATATGATTTGAAAGTGTTCCAAATTATATATTTTAGTAAGGACACACACATGTCATTTTAGTTAGATATTGAAGTATGGAGGATCAAGTTATATTCCTCCAAATATCTCACAAAGCAATTCAATGCCTCCAAAGGCTCTCCAAGTCATGCCATGACAATGATTGACATTCCTTGTTTTTTTTTTAATATGTGATTGGCATTCGTTGTTAAATAACTCTACAAAACCTTCCTTACCCAAATCTACAGGTTTTTTTTTTAAACCAAACATTAAACAGAGAATACTCTTGTGTAACTATTTCTCACCAACATCTTACCTTTCATTAATGATGCTTTGTATATTGCATTGCCAATGATTTCTACTCTACATCTACCCAGAATATTCAATCAATTGGTCCATTATCTCGGCAAAACCCAAAATCCAAATGAAGAGTATCCAAACCCACACTCGTAGATGTTGAAGAAGGTGCTACACATGGAGGTGAAGAGAAAGCAAGACAAAAGAACCCCTTACTGCATCAAATATTTACTTCACGAGATTTGCACATGGATTTCCTCAAAATTCTTGTTCTACTTCAGTGGCATCAGCGCCGCGAACGGACTGCCATACGGTGCTGCAGCCAACGGCGGATATCCAGAACCGTGCTGTGGAGTCGATGACTGATATCCAGAACTGTACGACGGCGGGGAAGATGGATAGTCGGAGTCGTGCGGCGCGGCGGCGTGGACTGGGGGTAGCTAGAGCCTTGCGGTTGAGCGGCGCCATAGGGTTTGTCCTTTGGGGTTTGTGATCTCCTCCTCCTGGGGCGTACGGTGCTGATGGGGCGGCGTAGGGTGCGGCGGAGTAGGGTTGTTGTTGTCCCGGCAGTGGAGCGCCGTAGGGGACGGCGTACGGTTAAGAGCCGTAACTGGAGGGTGGGTACCCAGACATTTTTTTTAGTTTGAGAGAGTAGAGAGACAGAGAGGGTTTTTAGAGGGAATATTTGAGAAGACCGCGCGCATAAATTTTTTTGTCACTTTTTAAAAAATTTTGATATTTATGACATAAAAATTAATGTTTTATTTACAAAAATGCCACCGCGTTTTTATTTATGTCACTTTTTAAAAAGTGACATAAATACTTAAAAAGTGACATAAAAAGACCCTGCAAGAAATAATTATGTCACTCAAAATAAAAGTGACATAAATACAATATTTAAAGTGACATAAAAAGCCTTTTTCCTTGTAGTACTAGTAATATTTTGATTGCTCTGCCTCCTTTTCTTTTTAGCTGGGTTGACAGGCATATCTAGAGGTGTAAAATGGGCTGGGTTAGCCCAGTCCAGCCCGGACCAGCCCACTCAAATAGCCAAACCCAGCCCAGCCCAGCCCGTATAGGCCCAGCCCTTGAAACCCAGCCCACCTCACCGTGCCGGGCTAGTTCACTAATATGGAACCCACGGCCCAGGCTCGCATTAACCCACTTTTACCCATGACCCATCCCGACCCGCGACCAGTCCAACCCAGCCTGTGACCCAGCCCAAACCTCAACCTGTGACCCAGCCCAGTCCAGTCCATTCCAACTAAGCCCGCTGCCCTACAACACATCTACTTGTCTACTAATTCAGTAATACTATTTGCATAATTGCACCAACTACGAAACTGTGCTAACAAGTTATGTCACTTTATTATTTTAACTGCATTGTTGACAAAATGACAAGCTGCACAGTAGATTATAGGTATTCGTGTGAGGCAAGCTGGTAGCTTAGCTACAAATTTTTCTGTATCTGCATACTGCAGCCTACAGGAAAAGAAAAAAAAGAGAGAAGTACAAAAATTGTAAAGAGAACTTATTCTCTGATAATCTAATTCTAGTATGCTATAGAAAAAAGAACTTAGAGAACAAAGAAATTTTTATATATATATATATATAGCACAAACAGAAGTACAAGAATAGAATAAAAAATATGTATTGTCTTTGTCAAAGTCACTATCATAGTATCATGCAAGGACAAAGGCTGAAACACACTTTCTTCAATTCTTTTCTTTGGAAGTTGAAAGTGTCAATTTGACAATACACAGTATACACTCAATAGCCAGTACTAGTCTCAACGGCTACTTTAAGAGCCGTTTGGTAATGTCTATCAATGAAACTCATCTACCCTCGTTATTTCTCACTCCACTCTCAAGTCTCTAGCATTTTGCAATTCTTTCTCTCAGCTCTCTGAATTCTCTACAGACTACATTCTTCAAAAAAAATTTTAAATAAATTCTCTACAGACTACCGATCTACTAGCAATTCTCCAAACATGTTCTTCAAGTTGAAGTATTATTGTGGTGTCCTCTACAATTGCAATTTTTCAAGATTTGCTCAGCAAGGAGTAAGGACTAATTCAAGTACTTAAAGTATCTATCATATATATTCACCAATACAAACATTCCATTGTTCAAGTTTATTTATTTCCAAGTGAGGGGGTTACTAAGGTATGATACTTTTCCAGTGAGGTAATACTTCCTTTCTCTGAATTGTTAATTGTTACTGCTTTTTTTTTCCCCAAAAAAAGAAAGAAAAGTAGTACTTAGTTGTTCTTACTTTGTAAAAAAAGTTCATTTATTTCATATTTTTGTTATTACATCTTTTTTTTTCTAAATCAACTTTAAACAAAAAAAAAATGGATCGTAGTAGAGCACATGATCTAGCAGATTTAACATATGGTGAGGTGAATGAGATTGATGATTTGGAGGCTGATGATGATGTTGAGGTTGTTGGTTCTGTTGACTCGTCAACCCAACCACTTTGTGGCTCTCAACCCCCAACCTCAAGTAACAAAAGAGATCGTAAGGCAAAAGTGTGGAGTTTTTTTTATTTTACTGAGATAACAAATGCACTGGAAATTTTTGAAACATGGGTTATTTGTAAAATTTGGAAAAAAAAAGTATTTACATGAAAAATCTGGTGGTACGGGCACTGTTACTAGACATATACAAAAAGTACATTCGGCAGTTTGGGGTGAGAATGGTGAAGGTGGTGAACTTATTGGGGCTAAACAATCCCAAATTAGCCAAAGTGCCACGGGTGGTTTAGGAAATTTTGTTTATTCTCAAAAGAAAATGAGAGACGGTTTGGCCCGCTATATAGCTGCAGTGGAACAACCGTTTACATTCACTGAAGATGCTAGATTTGAACGTTTTATCAAAGAATTTGTTAATCCTGTTTATCAGGCAATTTCTAGAAATACTACTAGAAATGATATTCAAAATATTTTCCTAGATACAAAAAAAGCTTTGATTTATGATTTTGCTAGTTTTAACTGTACAATTGCATGCACCTCTGATATGTGGACTGGTATTAAATTTGGGATATATTTGTGTTACCGCCCATTTCGTCGATCGTAGTTGGATTTTAAATAAAAATATTATAGCTTTTCACGCCCTAGAATATCCCCATAATGCTAATAATATTTACACTTATATTATGTCTATTTTCAGAGAATAAGAAATTTCTGAAAAAATCATGAGCATTACTTTCGATAATCATACTGCAAATATTGCTGCTATTGCAATGTTTAAAGATAATTTGCGTCCAACCTTAGGCGGACAATTATTTCATGGTCGATGTGTGTGCCATATAATTAATTTAATTATTCAAGATGGATTGCATTTGACTGGCCCACAAATAGTAAAGATTAGAGAATCGGTTCTTTTTATTGCGTCAACTCGTAGTAGGCAACAAGGATTTTTTGAATTGTGTAAAGCAAATGGTAAAAATCCTAGAAAATTAAAAGCGGATGTGAAAACTCGTTGGAACACTACTTATCTTATGATTGAATCTTGTAAAAAGTACTATCTTCTTATTACTCAATATATCAATGAGAGATTTGGAGATTTAATGCTAACATCTAGTGATTGGGAAATGGCTTTTGAATTTTACAACTTTTTGAAAATATTTTACGATGCTACAAATATACTTTCGGGTGTCTATTATCCCACATCTTGTCTGGATCTTCCTGAATTGCTTAATTTTGCTGCGGCTTTTAATAAATATAGAAATGGTGCAGCTTTTACAAATGTTTGTGTCCAAATGGAAGTAAAATATAGAAAATATTGGAATGCAATTCCGCCTATTTTTTATTTAGCTGCAATAATGGATCCTAGAATAAAATTAGATGGTGTATGTTTCCTCGTTGATGAAATTTCCAAAAACTTAGTAGAGGAAATCAAAACCACCAAAGAAAACGTAAAAAACTACTTTGTTTTCATTATATAGTCTTTATGAAAGTTAATTTTCAAGAACTACATCATCATCTACTTCATCTTCCTCCTTGGTTTTGAGTAATCGTATGGGTGCGTCGGCATGGTTCAGGCTTGCTGCTTGGAAGTTTGCATGGTTATCACAAGGAAGTGTAAGTTCTGGGCATATGAACTTTCTAAATAATTAGAGACTGAATATGTCTACCAACTTAGTCAAGAAGAGTTAAAATCTTTTGAAGTTTTGTCATGGTGGAAAACACATCAAATAAGCTTTCCTATACTTTCCATCATGGCCCGTGATCTACTACACCTCCAGCTTCCACGGTAGCATCAGAGTTTGCTTTTAGTGTAGGTAGTAGGGTGCTGGATGAGAGGAGGAGCAGATTATCCCCTGACATGTTGGACTGCCTTATGTGCTTAAAGGATTGGGAGGACGCAAAGTACCGCTCTCAAGACCATAAAAATGAAATTCTCGAAGATTTTGCAAACTTGGACATCGAAGAATAAAAGATAATTTATAGTTGTGCAATTTTTATAGGACTAGGAGGACGCAAAGAACCGCTCTCAGGACCGTAAAAATGAAATTCTCGAAGGTTTTACAAACATGGACATCGAAGAATAATTCAGCAAAAAAAAATGGACATCGAAGAATAGAAGATTTTTTCTTGTACTATGTCACTGTTAGTTGCTTTTGTTCAAAACTTCAACTGTATTTCTAATCCTTACTTGTACTATGTCATTGTTAGTTGCTTTTGTTCAACACTTCAACTTTATTTTCAATTAACTCCAATATTTTGCTCTATTGTACTTTTTCTCAATTATTCTTCAATAAAATTCAGAGGTATATTCAGAAATTTTTGATTTTTTATAATTATTCAATTACTTGTTTAAATATAGTTAAAATAACAATGATTAAATATATGTCTTTTTTTTTTGCTCAAGTAGTATGTATATTGATTGAATAAAAAGGTATAATTATAAGTGTATATAGTTATAATTAGGTAATAGTGATATCTTCTCAAAAAATAAAAGTGTTATTAACTCATATAAGTATACTGAATATACATAATAAGCTAATAGTTAATACTGAATATACATAATAAGTTAATTAATAATACTATAATAGTATACTTAAATTTAGTGTAAGTTAACATAAGTTATATAAATTATAAGTAACAATACTTTTAAAGATTTAAACCAACCCTTGACCCTCTTGGAAATTTCTTTTTTTAAAACCAACCCGACCCAGACCAAAATAGCAGTTTTGTCACGCCCCGACGTAGCATCAATAAGGAAAGCGTTTAATTTCCTTTATGGACCCGTAGGTTGCGACAGTTTGAAGGATCGATTCCGTCCCAAACGTCGAACAACGATAAACAATAATTAGAGTAGAGCAATCAAAGCTTACAAATATTTTTCTAACTTAATAAATATTACCGAACGGGTCATCTAAAGGCACAGACCGCCTTAAATTTAAAACAATAACTTAGTGTCTATTACAGTTATCCTTATTACAAAACTGTTTAAAACTTAAAGCACATAACGGAAAATTTCTCTTTCCAGCAGTTGTCTCAATTCGCATAGTCATAAGATTCCTCCTGGTTATAACCTGAAAAGCTTGAACATGAATGTCCAGGACGCATCAACATCGTCAGCTTCAAGAAGCTAGTGAGTATTAAAAATATGACTTTGAATGTAAAACATACCCCTTTACAAATTTTCTCTTTTTAGGTTTGTAAAATCAATGGTTAAATTATGGGAAGAATTCAATTATAAAAATAACAGGGAATATATTTAAAAGTCGTTCATTCATTAAAACATATGATTATGTATGAGATGATGCACCACACTCATCTTACCGACTCTTTTCTCTCGACAAACACAACAACCCACTATCTCACACCAGTATCTTTGAAATACTCCGATAGCCACACTTTAGCACAGGGGTGCCAGGGAATGTCCAGTTTGCCTCACACTTTAGTCCGGGGTACCAGGGAGTGTCCAATGCCTCACACTTTGAATACCTAAACCGCCATGCAAATACCGGAGGAACCCTCACGCAGTATCCAGACTCGGGTATCAGGGAGTGTCCGTAGGCCACATGCACTTTAGCACTTCCATGGGTGCCAGGAAATGTCCAAGTTCGGCGTCACACACTTTGACGCTACCATGGTCATCAGGGAGTGTCCAGTTTTGCCACCGTCGCATTTCAAAGACACTTTCACCGCAATCTCAACACGTCACACTTTGGTACACAACAACCAGGGAGTGTCCACAACACAATCTCAATCTCAATCTCATACTCTTTTCCACACTGACCATTACTCTTTTTCACACTGACTGACACCCACATGCATGTACAACTGACTCCACATGTATGTCATGAACCTTAAACATAAAAGAATTTAATGAATTAAAGAAACACGTACGTACGGGGATTGATAGGTCACAATTCATTGTTTTAATCATCTATACATAATTAAATAGGATTCTGCTTAAATAAATTTCCCAAACAGAGCTTTAACAGTTCATAAAATACCACCCAAACAGTTCCTTAACACAAAATAAGCAAGAACTAGAAACTGCCAGAAGTCGCACGCGCGGGTCGCTCGCGCGATGTGCCCAATTTTCGTTTTATTATAAAAAACCTTTCTTTCTGCCTGAAATCAGCCACCTCGTGCGCGCGGGTCGCTCGCGCAAAAGGTCTCTCGCGCGGCCCTCGCTCGCGCGACCTGCCTATTTTTCATTTTTTATAAAAAAAAAAAAAAAAACTTTTCTGTCTGCCTGAAACCACGCGGCTCACGCGCACTGCTCGCTCGCGCGATCGCGCGCCCGAGATGAAGCAGAGGCTTCATCTTGGCTTCATCTTCTTCGTCATAACTGCTTTGTTTCAGATTTCAGGGGATCTTTTGACCCATTTTGCAAACTGATCAAAACCTAGCCTTATTATATATGGATCTCTTCGTTTTTAAATGAGAATTAAGAATCTACGACTAATTTTACATGATTCAATCTATAACTCTTGAATTTTATGAAAGATTAAAAGATGATAAAACTTAATTTCTAATATACTTTTTCATATGAACCAATTGGACTCTAAAACTTCAAATATGGCATATATGACATATAATCTTTCATATTTTATTCTAAAAACTGATTTTGATTAAGTTTGGAAATTCATGGTTTTCAAGCTATGAAATTCATACGTATAATTATCAATGGAGATTTCTTAAACAAGCTATATAATATGAAATTGGACTATGTATTACAAGTCAAGTGAGTTAGAAATACTCACTGTGATATAGATTGGAGAAGTTGTTGAGAAAGATATAAGAATTTAGCAACCAAATAAAAGCTTTGGCTATGGTGATGTACTTCCTCTCTCTCTAGAAAATTTGTAGAACTCTCTGTGTATCTCTCTCAACTCTCTCAATTTGTGAAGTGCAGAAAGTGTAGAGTGTCCAAAATGTGAGCTGTGGGTGGTGTATATATAACAAGCATGAACTTGGAGCCCAAGTATTACTTTAAGCTCTCCTA
This sequence comes from Hydrangea macrophylla, assembly GCA_033977485.1. Lineage (NCBI taxonomy): Eukaryota > Viridiplantae > Streptophyta > Magnoliopsida > Cornales > Hydrangeaceae > Hydrangea > Hydrangea macrophylla. Next base: position 99,234,714 of record CM066990.1, read on the forward strand.
AACCCAATTAACTTAACAAGAACCCCTTAATATCTCCTAAACCTCCAGCATATATACACATACGTATATGCATTTATAGATTGTTAACCCAATAGATCCTCCAAGAGCCAAGTTAGTTATATAGGGGCCAACTAAGGTGTTTGGGAAATGCATATTAAGGTTCAACAACGCATACACAAACACAAGCTTGGCCAAACAAGGCACACACAAGTTGCTGGGAATCTAAACATATGTTTGGGTAAAATAGCTTATGGCACAACTCAACACACACAAACTGTACATTTCCAAACAAAGCTTAAGGCAATCATTAGTTTCCATAAATGGCAATAAAGCATAAGTCTAATCAAACTTTACATCACTTCCAAAATCTGTGGAAGTTTAGCACAGCACGGACAGTTTTAAACATAAACTGGTATTTTCGTGGTGCGGTGTCCGTCACAAAAACACAGAGAACTCATTTTAACTCAAGAAATGATTTTCTGTTTTTATAAAAATACTGTTTGAGTCAAAAGAAATTATTTTCACCATTTGAAATACAGATTTTGCAAATCCAACACAGGTGTTACTAACTTTCCAGAAATTGTAATTTGACCCCAATAATAATTTTCAAATATGAAACAAAGCAAGAATTAATTTCTACACACAAGAATTGTAATTAAAATAAAAGTGGACAATCAATATTAAATATGACAATGCAAATGAATGAAAATGCTGGTTATTACAAGTATACCCAGCCTAACCCACAAACCCAACCCAACCCAGCCCAGCCCACGATTATCAAATTAACAGTCCAACCCAGCTCAACCCACAACCCAGCCCACGAACCTAGCCCACAGACCCAGCCATGGACCCAGCCCACGGCCCAACCCGCCAGCCCAGCCCAGCCCAGCCCGCTAGGGCCATGCCAAGTGGGTCAGTCTGGGTCCACCATTTTGTCTCCAAACCCGGCCCAGCCCGCCTGTAACGTGGGCCTGGCACGACCTAACCCGCGACCCGCTTGGGCCCGAAATTTGGTGAGCCGGGTTGGCCCAGCCCGGCATGTTTTACACCTCTAGGCATATCATAACCCCATTGTTTACAAAATTATCCTAATTCTTGTTTACCAGTAAGATTTTGCTTTCTCATTTGATACTGTAATTTCATGTCATTACGGAAACTTAATCCAACTTGGGTGCAGACACTCATGATCTTTCCGTAGTTTAAACTTGTATATGGAATATTGTTTCCATCATGCTGATCACGAAGTTTTTGTCTGACCTTTTTCAGCAAATAATTTTGGAAGTCCATCAATAAAACGAGCTTTCCAAAATTCATTATTTGCATAAGTTCTATGCATGACTTTACAAATAAAAACATCTTTATACCATCCGAATTGGGTTAAAGAAGGGCATCTTAAATTCATAAGAAGCTCCCTTCCCCTTTCAGATCTTTGAGGAAGAGATGATCCCACAAAGTGCATAATAATAGTCTGTGCCAAAGTAATAATGGCATCAGGAACAGCTATAGATTGCCCATTTTCTATTCCATTTTTGTACTGTTTAGAATTTTTTCCCTTTGGGCATTGGTTAGGACATTGTCCCACCAACCTTTAAGACATCCTGAAAAACCATTGGTAAGCAGGATTGCAGTATTTTTATCAGTATTTCTACAATTTTTACTCATAGTGGCCAACATGAGCATTTTGTGAATAATCTCATAGATTTGGTATTCACTGTACCCATCTATGTTCCATTCACATAATTCTTTTCCACTATAAGAAGCCTGTGGATTTCTCCAATAACTTTCTTCAAATAGAAGATCTTGTGGAGAGGGTCTATGATAATAGTATGGTATGACTGAATAATCATAACCAATTTTATTAATTTGAGGACAGGGATTTTTGAAATTATTTTCTTTGAAATTGCTTTCAATAATATGAAAGTTTTCCCATAAATCTCTCTTGCTTATATAATCTATTTCCTGATCTTCTTCCACATCATCTGTTTCTTGTGGATCAAAAGAAGAATCTTCTTTAGAAAGAACATTAAGAGAAACATCTTTTATCTTCTTGGTTAGGAGCTCTATGAACTATTCTTCCTCCTTGTTACACTGTGTACGAAATTCATCAACCTTATAAGGAGGCTTAAAAGTAGTTTTTTCAAAAGAAGAAGAACTAACTTCAGGCTTTTTAACCACCTGTTGCTTTTTTAAATTTTCTTCTTGTTCCAGAAGTTTATTTTCAATTCTGGTTAACTGGCCTTCTATTGAGACAATAGATAGGTTTGTCCAGTTAATTTGCTTACAAATATGATCACTTGTTAGGGCAGTATCTGAAGGTTTAGCTATAAAAGCTGCTGCTTCGATATCTTTATCATTAACCCTGTAATCTAAATGCATAGGAGGAGGATGGAATTTTTCAACAAATTCTTTGTCCCGGTGTACTCTCCATCTGGTTGTATTAATGGAATTCAGTACCTTTTGGGTAGGAAACCATTGATTAAACCAATCAACAAACCAAATTATAGTTTTTTTTTGTTCTAGATCTTGGTAATATAATTCTTTTATCAGCTCTAGATCATTTTTATTAAAAAATTTGAAATATTCTTGTAGGAACTCAAGGTTTTTCTCCAACATAAAATCTCTACTAATTACTTCTCTTAAAATTGAATTTAGACTAAAATCCATTAAACATAAACAGAAGTATTATCATGAGAATAAGAGGGATCAAATGGATCTCTTTTCTCTCTATTTTCTTGTTATTCAGGACCATAAATTCGTTGAGGAATCTGTTGGTTTGAATTAATAATTTCTTTTAAAACATTTTCTCTTTCGAAGTTCTGGAGGTGTTCCAGATCCATATTAGGTCTAGGTTGGTTCGACATGGAATGTCTTGAAGAGGAAGGATATGAAACTGTATATGGTTTTTTAGAAGGAGCAGTATAAAAACTCCTTGTAGAATTACTCATATTTAAAGATAATTTACTAAACTGAGTAGGAGTAAAAGAAACTTCAATATCACCATCTTTCGATTGGGTGATTTGATCTAATTGAGAAGGAGGGACAGGTGCTGGTGGAACAGCATTTGGTAGAGTCCAATCCGTTGGGAAATTTATTTCATCCCATTTTATTAATCTAGGAGTAGCAATATTAGTAGTAAGACAATTACTGTCAATTGCTATTGTTTTTCCTGGAATACTTTTTAATATAGCATTAGGACATAAAGTATTCATTAAAAAGTATTCATAACTTTATAATAAATCCTATATGTAGTATTAACAGTACTTGTTCCAGGTAAATAATTATAACCATGTGTTTGAATCTTAAGAGTAGTAGCTTCAAACAAATTTTTTTATCTTTTAAAGAAAGTTTCAAGTTAGGATAAACATCAAAATAGACTGAACAATGACACAAACTTGTTTGTATAATACCCATAAGAGAAGGTACAAAGTCTGTACATCTAGCATCTCTTAGGTATGCCAAAATAGTTGCATTACGACCAATTAAAGTACTCCTAAAAAAAAAAGACCAATTAAAGTAAGTGGTTTAAATGCAACCTGGATACATCGTATGTGGATGTAATTATATTTTTCTAAGCTTTTCTCAATATCTCTTAGACATAGTAATCTAAGAGTTTGTTCATTATTTTCAAGAACAATATCATGTTCAACAGTTTTGACATGATCTTTAGATATAAAAGCAAATGTACCACTTTTATAAATTTGTGAAGAAGAGATGGACACAATTGTCCATTGATTAAGTTGTTCCGTTTGGTCAAACGCAACAAGTTCTGTATTTATAATATTATATCTGGATCTTGAAGATGATCCAAGTCCTGACTTGGTTGTTCTTTTGAACATGGCCAAGATGAAGCTACCTTGGTATAAATTGCTTCACATATTATGACTATTATCATAAATTTTTATGAAAATTCTTATAGAGTTTGTTCCAGTCAACAGTTGTTATAGCCAAACAGCCGCTCCTTGGCAAACAAGCCCAAGCTTTTGCGACTAACGAAAACTTATGACCCCATAAGAATTATCATATTAATTTATTTCAAATAATCATAATAATTCTTTAGTTTATACCATGATAGCTTCACAGAATTAGCCACACATGGCTCTGATACCAAATATAAGCAGGATTAAAATAAAAAAATAGGAAAGATATTTATTACTTACTTGTGGTGAACCACAATTACAGAACAGAAGAGTGAATATTAGAGAGGTAAGGGATCAGAGATAAGAGAGAGAGAGAGGGGGAGAGAGAGAGAGGGAGAGAGCTGAGATGCCTATCAACAAGCCTGAGGGTCATCTTAAATACAACACAAAAAGTATACAATCTTTAGACAAGGTACTGTAGATGTATAGTAAAAAGTAAAAAGACAAAACACGCGTCCTCTGTTGGTGGAGTCGTCCAAAATGTCTTTAAACTTTAAAATTCTCAAAACCACCGAAATGCAAAACGGTGCGCCAAATCTGTGGGTGGACAAAACGTCACTGCATGCGTCATTGGAGTGAATACGCCACTGCATACGTCAATTATTTCAGCTTGTCAGTTGGCTTGCTGGACTGTGATGTTGTAGTAATAATAGCATCAAACATGTCTTCCATGATTGGGACCTGACTGGAAATGGACGTTGTATCCATTTCTTCATCATCTTCATATGGGTCCTGTGCTTCGCCTGCAAGGCAGCCAAAAGTATTTGGCTGTGGAGACTGGGAAGACTGTCCCTCATCCTTCACCTGGCTGGAGGAAGCCTGGGCCTGACTGTTGCCTGGGAAACTTGGGAGGCCAAAAACTGCCCTTTGAGAGCTTCCATGACTTTAACTTGTGTCTCTTCCCATGATAAGTGAGAATATTTTCCCCTAATTGAATTAAATATGAGGTTGAATATATTCAATTTAGAGGAGTATTGGGATGCTTCCAGAAGAAACTTGTCATCCCGTTTCTTTTTTTCTTCCACAAAAATTCGGACATAGTCTTTGGTGGCTGTTTGAATTTTTGAAAAAGCAGTAGAAACACAAAACCATTCCACCATTTGACTGAAAAAGTTCTCTAAAGTGTAGAGATCTTTAAATGATCTATAAAATGTTGAATATCCCATTTTCAAATCCAAACAAGTCTGAATTCAGCAAAGAAAAATAATGCATTTCTTCCAAAAGGGATATTTTCTAATGATTTTTCTCTGAGAACTGGATGGTGATAAAACCATACAGTGAAGTAATCAAGAAGTTCTCGAGGAACAATTCCAATTTTGGGTCCCATTTTTTCCCACAACTGATAAAACCAGTTAGGAAAACTCTCAAGACCATTTCTAATGATTTGATCATTTATTATGAAAAGCCAAGTGTGCTTTCTTAAGGGATTCATATACAGAAAAGCCTTATTCCATGCTTCAAGAAAATCCCAACAATTAAAAGTTGCTCCATTAATTTTTAAAGTTCTTGCTTGGATTGGATTAAGACCCCATTGGTTTGCATGAAGAACTTTAATAATATAACACTTTGAATGTGTTATAGGAGTCTTTTTATCTGTTGGGATAGTATGAAAATATTCAATTTGAACAGATCCTGACTCAACAAGCATTGCCTCATAAGCAAATCTAGGTTTACATTCTTGGGGTCTTGAAATTATGCATATTGAGGGATCTTTCTTTATAGCCCCAAGCATCTGTTTCAAGTTTATCATCAATTTTTATATTGTCTAGCTACCTTGGAATAAACTGCTTCACATATTATGACTATTATCATAAATTTTTATGAAAATTCTTATAGAGTCAGTTCCAGTCAACATTTGCTATAACCAAACAGTCATTCCTTGGCAAACGTGCCTAAACTTTTGCGACTAACGCAAACTTATGACCCTATAAGAAATATAAAATCCTGGATCTCACCGCATTAGCCAATGGGAGAGTTGAGTGAGCATTGGGTGAACAAATTTTGGATGAGCAAAAATATTTCATAATTTTTAAAGCGGATATTCTATGTTATACATGTATGATAGATATAGTAGACATACTAGATAGGGAAAATACTATGTGCCATAATGAGGAAGTATTTTTATTTATTTTTTTATTTTTTTTTTATATATTGTAGAAATATATACATATATGTTATCTAAAAAAGAAAGGGTGATGTTATTGCCACTCCATCATTGAACCAAGCCACTCCATGGTACCATTTTTAAAGCATGTGGTACATGCATGTCATGCATTACATACATGGTACCACATGCTCTGATAATGGTACTATAGAGTACATTGGTTCAATGATGGAGTGGAAATAACAATTCCCAAAAGAAATATATACATACATACATATATATATATACAAAGATTCTCTAAAGAGGACGCCCTTCTGTTTTGGCCGTCAGATCGTGTTTAAAAATTGTGAAATGACAAAACTGCCTTTAATAAAAATACGATTCGGCCAAAACAGAGACCCTCTCTTTAATAAAGAGAGGGCGTCCTCTTTAGAGCCTGACTGTATATATTTATGTTTGTACGTTTATATATATATATGTGTGTGTGTGTGTGTGTATATAAAGAGAGAGAGAGAGAGAGAGAGAGAGAGAGAGAGAGAGAAGGGAAATGGAGAAGCATTGGAATAAAAGGTGATTGGGAATAGAGAGAGAGAGACACATTAAATTGATGACTGATATTGTAAAAATTAAAAAAAGGAAAAAAGAAAAGAAATAAAAAAAAATGAAAAATATAAGGAATCCTATGTAGCAAAAAGAAAAACAACTAAAATACCAAATGACACTCTAGATGAAAAGATTTTGACTGTCTTATATATATATATATATACTCTTAAGTGAACATGATAGAGTGAATATTGTATTTTATCCTAAAAGAACCCGCATACCGCTCTGCTAATCCGCGTGTCCCACTGGACCCGCCAGTTCTTTTTAGGCAAGAAACAATGTTCACTGGGTATGTTCACTCTACCCTGTGGCACTCTAGATGAAAAGATTTTGGCTTTGTCTTTTATGTATGTATATATATATATATATATATGCTCTTAAGTGAACATGGTAGAGTGAAGATTGTTTTTGCCTAAAAGAACCCGCGGACCGCTCTGCTAACCCGCGTGTCCCACTGACCCGCCGGTTCTTTTTAGGCAAGAAACAATGTTCACTCTACTATGTTCACTCAAGAGTCTGACCGTATATTATATATATATATATATATGCACTAGTGAAGTTAACGAATCCTCATCACCAAAAAAACTCAATTAGAAAATTTGCCCACACATACGTACACACACTATCCCTGTAGAGGAAGGATCCTTGGCAGCAAATAGGGTGTTGCTAGGTGGCAGGACTATAAAATTTTATTTTTCTTTTGGGTATTTTTTCAAGAGTAATGTTTGGGCCACACGCATTTTCATACTCAAAAAGTATCCACACCCTGAGGTGGACTAATGAGAAGAGAGATAGAGATTCTTGGATCCACTGTCAGTCTCTTCTTATTAATCCACCTTAGGGTGTAGATGCTTTTTGAGTGTAAATGAGTACGATTCTAGCATTGTTGTTTTTTCAAAATGTAAAAAAGTAATATATGATCCTACAAATATCACGTGAGTGCTGCCCACCCAACACATTTGTCAGCTGTAGAAGATCCATAACCATCCCTGTATCAATAAAAGGAGTTGGCCTATTAGGCTATAACAAACAGGCTACAGAGTTAGACGCAAAGTCTGATAACAATATTAAGCAACAACCCAACAATCTACAAATGGTCCAAACAAAGTTTACCTAAGAGAGACAAATCAATAAATAATAAAAGAGGGCATCAAAATATATAGATACAGACAGCATGAGTATATGAAAACCACAGGAATTAAGTTAAAATTAGGTGTTTTGACTTCACCCATCTCTTTTTCTTCCTTAGTAGATGTGTTGAATTGACCCAATTCTCTTCTCATTGGCTTGAACATGATTTAATATCCTGAAAACCACATTGAGCAAAAACAAGTGTCTAGTTCATCTAAAGCTTAAATTTAGTTAAAACAAAGGGAATTTTGTCAAAAAGACCTACAAAATAGAATTTTAATTTTATGTTTAACTAGTTTTTTATTTTATTAAAAAGTCCATCAAAAAAATAATTTATATACTCTCTCCGTCCCATATTAAGAGTCTCTTTTGGGAATTTCAACTTATTAAAAGGAAAATCTTGATTTTGGTGAGATTTTCAACTTTCTAATATTGCCCTTTTGAAATTCAAAATTATAGTCACATAAATAAAATAAAATAAAAAAAGAGGGAAGAGTTGGATATAATAAAGGAAAAATTGGAAAGTGTGTATTAAAGTACTTTGACTTTTCAAATAGGACTCTTAAAATGGGACATCAAAAAATGGCATCAAAGACTTTTATTATGGGACAGAGGGAGTAATTAGTTATGTAAAATTTGAAATTTTCTTTACAAAATATCAGATAACTAATTATGTAAAATTTTGTAATTACATAAGAAAATGATTTGATTAAATTTCACTAATCATGACCAAAATTAAAAATAGGTTGTACTTTGAACTCAAAAAATCCAAAATTAGGGATTTTTTTTGGAACAATTAGTGAAAATGACATTATGATCATATTTTTTATAGTTAAAAGACAATTAAATTCTTGATTAGGCGAAGGTCTACATACAAAAATATTAAGTAAAATTTCACTGAACTCGTAAATGAATATTAAGTGAAAGGGTAATGCTACGTGCACATAAATATCTAGATCATTCATTTCAGTAAAGCCCGTGTCTGCATACATGGGACCCATCGGAATGAATGACTCAGATCTTTATATGCACACTTTATGTGCACCAATCATTACTCTATGTGAAATTTCACTTAACTCGATCTTTGAGAGACTTTTTAATAAATTAAGAATCAAATTAGATTTTAAACTTTTTACAGTTACTTCTAAGTACTTTTGTCTAAATTTCTATTTTTAAAAACAATTTTCTACTAAACATACAAATGGATATAAAAGCATTGCTTAACTATACTTTAGTACCCTCTAATTTGTGAAAAGTTTCACTTTGGGCCATCGATTTCAATTTAGACACTCAAAGGCTCGTAATTTCAAATTAGTTGCAATGTGGAGCCTATTACTAACTCTGTCAAAAAAAAGTTAACCAAAATTACTTATTACTTTATGTTTTTTTTTCAAAAACACCCACCCATATTTTCAAACTCTCATATTTGCCCCAAACTACCACTATCCACCGCCTCCACCTCTCTCCACACTCATGGCCACCAGTCCCACCACCACTCTCCACCGCCTCCACCTCTCTCTACACTCACGGCTACCAAAACCACCACTCTCAGCCACTACGTCCACCACCACTACGACACTCGGCCACCACTCTCTCTCTCTCTCTCTCTCTCTCTCCACAGTTACACATATGTATAAACACCACCATCAGTACCACGATATAAAATCAGGGGTAATACTTGGGACACAACCAAAGCCACAACCTTTTTTGCACAACCTTCATTTTGTGTCTATCTCTCTCCTAGTGGGCACTGTGGGGTCACTGGCACTGTGGGACCCATCAAGAGAGATAGACACAAAATGAAAGTTGTGCAAAAAAGGTTGTGGCTTTGGTTGTGCCCCAAGTATTACTCTAAAATCAGACCCCTCACCCAAACCGTATACATATGTGTGTGTGTGACGGAAAAGATGGTTACAGTAACGGCGGGACTGGTATTTTTTATATGTATGTAGACATATGTATGTGTGTGTGCGCGATAGGAACAAATCAAAATCCTAAAAATGAGAGTGAAAACTGAGAGTTCATCAATTGCAAATCCACAAACCCATTGGTCTCTCTCTCTCTACATATTTGGTGTTAGGTTCGTAAGGGGGTTGGTAGTTGAGGGTCGATGGTGCCAGTAGTGATAGTGGCGATCGAAAAGGGGTTTCACTCTCTCTCTATACTTTTGTTTGGGTCATGAAATTGGCAACACCACCTTTTATTTGAGAACCATGGATGCATTTTGCAATGTTAAATTGTAGTGGCTACAATCTGGGTCTACTATTGGGTTCATGGATTTATGGGTTTATTGGGAGATTCCTCAAAGGTTAAAAGAGGGGGAAAAAGAGTAAAGAAGAAATGGGATAAGTCCATTGTCTTTTTGATGTAGAAAGGGGAAAGGGAGTGGACAAATTTGCAGAAAAACGAGAAAGAAGAAATGAAGATCTTCAAGAGAAAATGACGAAAGAGACAGAGAGAGAGAGAGTGATGGAGGAGGGAAAGAGAGACTAAGTGAAGTGGGTTTGTTTTTGGTGTGCCAGTGATGCTGTGGTGGCCGATGGTGGAAGGAGAAGGGGTTGGGTAGCTGGCCGATGGTGGTGATGTGGTGGCTGATGGTGGAAGGAGAAAGTGGGCGGGTGGGTGTTTGTAATATGGGTGTGGGGCAAACATGAGAATTTGGGAAGGTGGGTGGGGTGTGTGGGTGTTTTCAAAAGAAAACATAAAATTATGTCTATTTTCTATTATTCCCTCTGTCCATATTAAGAGTTTTTGATGTTATTTTTTTATGTTCTATTTTAATACTAGTTTTTTTTTAAAAGTCAAATTTACTTTAATACACACTTCATAAATTTGTCCTTTATTACATCCAACTATTCTTTTCGTCCTTTTTTAATGTGATACTCTAATTTTAAATTTCAAAAAAGAGAATATTAGAAAGTTGAAAATCTCACCAAAATCAAGTTGTCCCCTTAAATAAATTTGAATTCCCCAAAAAGACTAAATATGATACAGAGGAAATAATTTTTTTTTTTTGAACTGAGTTGGTCAAAAACCCCATATTACAACTAATTTGAAACTACTGGAGGGCCCAAGGTGAAGTACTAAAGTGTAGTTAAAGCCTAAAAACATACCTTATGGATATTAGCTTGCCACACATTCTGTTCATTCAATGGTGAGAATTGGGAGGAGAGACAGAGGATGGCTTAGCCGAAGCCAAACAAAGCTGTTCATCACCGTGAATTCGTGCCGGAACTTGAAAACTTGAAGACCCTTGGGATAAAAATTGAGTTCCAGACATTGAAGATTGATGAACCATATCTGTATTTTGATGCTCTGTGGAAGCAATTCCATGGTGATCCCAAGCATGAAACGACTGAGTAAAACTGGACTGAAGGGGTTCCCTCTGCGAAAATGCCGAGTTATGGCATATCAGTGACTGTTGTTGTGGCATTGATATAGAGTTGTATATATATCTATCTCGACTCTCTTGATCTGTATCACCATTCCAACCCACCATTCTTTGATAATTTGACTCGAAACCTGAACCCGAAAACAGGGGTTCTTGATTAGTTGAATGAGTGTTTCCAGCATTTGGGTCTTGCAGAGATTGGAGAGACAGACAAAGATCTTCATTCTGGATTGTGTTTCTCGACATAATAATCTCATGTGGGTAGCTCTGAAAATTCATCGATTGAGTCTCCGAACTAGTGGGAAAGAACGATTTCATTGTCTCTGCAATCGACTCTGAATCTATATTTTGGGGTTGAAACGATGGACCCAATTGGCTGTTGAGCTGGAATTCGTAAGATTCACGAGACTGTTTTTCAATGGGGGTCTCATGTGGGTCCCACTTAGGAAGCTCTGCGAGGTTGTCAATGGCGGTCTTGGCCTTGTTCATGAGCCAATCTACGGCTTTGCTCGGCCTGTCGTAACCTAATCGGTCTTGGACGTCGTAGAATTGAATTGCGGTGTGGGCCGATAAGCGGACCCTACGGTCTCTCGGCCCCTTTGCTGTGTAGACCTTGCTGTGCCTGTCTTTCCGGCCGGTTGACCGGATAATGTGGCCGCCGTGAACTTGTACTATCTCTCCTCCTTCACTGCCCTTCATCCTCATTCTCTCTCTCTCTCTCTCTCTCTCTCTCTCTCTCTCTCTCCAGAGCCTTTTTGCTGATTTTGCTGTTCTAATGTTTAAATCTCTCTCTCTCTCTCTCTCTCTCTCTCTGATCTGCAACTGTCACAACTCTGAAAACTGTGATTCTGCTGATCCCAAAGAACTCTGCTGCTAAGCTCTCTAGATTGCATACCCCAATGACATCTCCAAAAAAATAAATAAAAAAAAAAAAAAAATCCAAAATTCAATTTCAAGAACCAAAAAGAATAGAAAACAAAATAAAAAAGTGAAGATAATTGGTTGCGGAATATACTATAAAGGCAAATAAAAATCTAGCCAAAAAGAGAATACAAGGAGGATTGAGGAATCTAAATGGTTACAGAATCAGGTTAGTACCCAATAGAAAACAAAACCCAAAAGTGGAAATCTTGATGTTTTGGGAATTTTAGAGAGGGTTTTAACTGGTTTTAGTTTTGTACTAGTTTGTTTCAAGGGAGGTTTTAGAGATGGGGAAAGGATGAAGAAAGTTGGGGATAAACCCTAATTGTTTTGGACTGAGAGAGTTTGATGCTTCTGCTTAGGGTGACACAGTTTTCTGATTGGAGAGAAAAGTTTCACTGTCAATCTCTCTATACATCAAATCAATACATCTATATATATATATATATTTCATCCGTCGTATAGTAAGAGTCTCTTTTGGTCTTTTGGAAATTCCAATTTATTAAGGGGACAACTTTGATTTTGGTGAGATTTTCAACCTTCTAATATTGTCCTTTTTGAAATTCAAAATTTTAGTGTTACATAAAAAATAAAAAAAAAAGGGAAAGAGTTGAATATAATAAATGGCAAAATTGAAAAATGTGTATTAAAGTACTTTGACTTTTCAAAGATGACTTTTAAAATAGGACATCAAAAAATGGCATCAAAGACTCTTAATATGGTACAGAGGGAGTATATATTTAGAGGGAAAATTCTTCAATACATGCATGCACTTCCGGTTCTGCGGTACAACCTAAGTTTGGGTCCCAATCTGTGGTAATAATGTCCTGTTTATAATAACTTGCGGGCAATGCTATTGTGAGAAGCTTCTCACATGAGAAGGCGGGTTTTAACCGTAGGATGAGCATCTAGCCTTAAGATTCCCAGGAATCTGGAGAGAATCTTAAGGCTAGATGCTCATCTAACGGTTAAAACCCGCCTTCTCACATGAGAAGCTGCTCATAATAGCATTTCCCATAACTTGCTGCCAAATTGCCAACGGGCAATACTTGTTTGTTTATTTAATAATGATAGGCACACAACACCAATGATAATATAAATTATGATTGTATTTTAAATATATGTACCTTATGTTTTTCAAAAAATGTGAGTTCTATGTAAAAAATTTATACAGCATAAGGTACATGTATTTAAAACATATGTTATAGTTAGTGTTGTGTGCGTAGTATTATTATTGTTTATTTAAATTGCACACCAGTTGATGTGCACGTAAATTACAATTTTGAAAGTAAATCTAAATTCGTGCTCTTTTGTTTTGTAATTAATGAAGGCTTTATTTATAAAATATATTATTGAAGTTTGGTCTTAATTTTATTTGGGTAACTTAATATATAGTCCTAATATATGCATCTAACTAGAAATGAGCTCCTTTTTCAAATGAATCTAGAAATAGGTCCCTATAATATTTTAAGGACAAAACTGCCCCTGTATATATATATATATATATGAAATCAGTGTTTCAAATTCAAATCAGGAAATTTCTCACTTTTAACACGCTTCCCACTTTTTTGTGAGAAATTCTCACATTTTACCTAGTCCGTTTTTTAAAGTCCACTTAAAATCGGACCGTCTATATATTTAGATAGAGAGAGAGAAAGAGAGAGAAAATCTGCTAGAGAGAGAAAGATCAAGACAGAGAGGGAGAACGAAGAGAGAGAGAGAGGGTCGCAACCCCTCCACCGCCACCGACGACCACCCACCACCTTCCTCCTCCTCCCCTCTCTACCTCCCTTCACCTATATCAACCATGCACCTGTAACGCCCCGATTTTCATTACCAAAAAATAAAAGAAATATTTACATTAAAATTGTAAATAGCCAAGTGTATTTTAAAACAACAAAAATATTTACACTTGAGTGTCCAAAAATTACAATTTAATTCGTTTACACGGCTAGGACCCAAATAACTCCAACCCACACGGTACTCTAATGTACTCCAATTTGACTGCTACCAATGGTACCTGCATCTAAAATAACACACGGGGAAGTATACAATATGACAGGAATAATAAAGGCTCAAAAGTACAATGAACAACCACGACGACATAAAAGTTGCTAGGATTAAATAAAATAGACCAATCACTCAACCCATCCGTTCACACAATTTACCCGCTCACCCACAAGAGCCTCATACCAGGTTCCTCTTGGTCACATAGTAAAGAGTCACCTCACCTCACCTCACCCGTCACCATTCCTTGGTCCCTGAGGCCTGTTGGACTGTTGGTAGGTGCTCATTGCTCATGTACCCTTTAGTCCCATAGCACTTAGCCAAAATAATATATTAATATTATTTAACCAAAAAGACATGGATTCCAATAAAAAGACAACATAAATCAAAAAGAGTACAAATAGGGATGACAAAGAAAATACTCCGGAGATTTATGAGCATATTGTACACAACCCCGTACCTTAAAAATAATGTTGAGCAATTTCTCCAATCTCTGAATATATATGTATATGTGTATCAATATATGTAATCTGTGTGTATGTAATAATATGTGTGTGTGTGTGTTCTTGCCGAGAGAGAGAGCTGCAGAGAGACTGAGAGATAGATGAGAGATAGAGAGTCTGATGAGGGGAGGAATTAATGGGTGTGTATATATAAATGTAAAGTGCTTGGCACTTATGCATATAAAACACACCACTATGTTTGCACTACACACACAAGACACTCCACCCACATTCCACTAAACACAGCACACACTGCACTAATTTCTTGAGTGGTTTCCATGTGTACACAAGATACCCTTGTGTGTGTTGAGCTCACGCAATGATACACACACACAGGTAAAATTTATACTGCCCATTTCCAAAACTGGTATTTTTTTTTAATTAAAAAGCGAAAATAAAATACGGGGTATTACACTCTACCCTCCTTAAAAGAATTTCGTCCGCGAAATTACAGCATAAATATTTTGACAAACAACTTGAAAATTTTCAAATTTTTTTTTTTTTTTTGTAGAGACAAAAATCCAAGTAGTACAAATAAATAGTACTACCCTCATTGATTCGCCCAGGCGATGTGGAACTAAGTCCTACATTTCCGGCTGGGTACAGGCTCTGATACCATTTGTAACGCCCCGATTTTCATTACCAAAAAATAAAAGAAATATTTACATTAAAATTGTAAATAGCCAAGTGTATTTTAAAACAACAAAAATATTTACACTTGAGTGTCCAAAAATTACAATTTAATTCGTTTACACGGCTAGGACCCAAATAACTCCAACCCACACGGTACTCTAATGTACTCCAATTTGACTGCTACCAATGGTACCTGCATCTAAAATAACACACGGGGAAGTATACAATATGACAGGAATAATAAAGGCTCAAAAGTACAATGAACAACCACGACGACATAAAAGTTGCTAGGATTAAATAAAATAGACCAATCACTCAACCCATCCGTTCACACAATTTACCCGCTCACCCACAAGAGCCTCATACCAGGTTCCTCTTGGTCACATAGTAAAGAGTCACCTCACCTCACCTCACCCGTCACCATTCCTTGGTCCCTGAGGCCTGTTGGACTGTTGGTAGGTGCTCATTGCTCATGTACCCTTTAGTCCCATAGCACTTAGCCAAAATAATATATTAATATTATTTAACCAAAAAGACATGGATTCCAATAAAAAGACAACATAAATCAAAAAGAGTACAAATAGGGATGACAAAGAAAATACTCCGGAGATTTATGAGCATATTGTACACAACCCCGTACCTTAAAAATAATGTTGAGCAATTTCTCCAATCTCTGAATATATATGTATATGTGTATCAATATATGTAATCTGTGTGTATGTAATAATATGTGTGTGTGTGTGTTCTTGCCGAGAGAGAGAGCTGCAGAGAGACTGAGAGATAGATGAGAGATAGAGAGTCTGATGAGGGGAGGAATTAATGGGTGTGTATATATAAATGTAAAGTGCTTGGCACTTATGCATATAAAACACACCACTATGTTTGCACTACACACACAAGACACTCCACCCACATTCCACTAAACACAGCACACACTGCACTAATTTCTTGAGTGGTTTCCATGTGTACACAAGATACCCTTGTGTGTGTTGAGCTCACGCAATGATACACACACACAGGTAAAATTTATACTGCCCATTTCCAAAACTGGTATTTTTTTTTAATTAAAAAGCGAAAATAAAATACGGGGTATTACAGCACCACCATCTCCGGCCACCACTCTCCACCGGTGACCACTATGTGAACAAATTACTCACTAATTCGTGAGAAAAAAAATCAAAATATCTCACTGAAATCGAATTGTTTTAGGCGCGAAAATTCAATTTCACCTTTGTTCTCGAAAATGCGAGTGAAAAGCAAGGTTTCAAATTTGCAACCTATCATCAACAAAATCAACCGATTGCGAGACGAGATAGAAGACGATCACTCCGAATTGGTTCATGGATTTGATGCATTCATCTACGGTTGTGCCATAGATTTACTCACTTCCATAAATTAGTATACACAGTCCGAACTGTGTAAAAAAGTGAAAAATTCTCACAATAACGTGCAAATTTCTCATATTTTGAAATTTCTTTAGGTCCGATTTTTAAGGTTCGCTTAAGATCCGAACCATTTGTATACATACATATAGTATTGATGAGGATCTCCTTATTGTATAGGCTGTAAGAAATTCCTCACTTGTTATGTAGATAAAGTTAGTGAGAAATTTCTCACTTTTATAGGCTGCAATAAATTGCTCATTTGTTATGTAGTGAAATTAGTTAGAAATTTCTCACTTGTATAGGCTGTAAGAAATTACTTCCTCATTGTATGTAGATTAAATTAGTGAGAATTTTTTCACCTGTATAGACTGTAATCAATAGATAATGTGTTATGTAAATGAAATTAGTGAGAAATTTCTCACAAAAAAATAAGAAATTCCCACATCACTTTGTCAAACCGAAAATCCCTTGATTATAGGGATATTAATTCCCTTATTCATGATCTCCTAAAAATACGTTTCCCAAAACTGCATATAACACAATTTTGGAAGTTTTTTCAACTTACAAAACAATATATACAAAAAAAAAAAAAAGGTGAGAAATTCTCACATTACTCTGTTAAACCGAAATCCCTTGATTTTAGGGATATTAATCCCCTTAACCATGATCTCCTAAAAATTCGTTTCCCATAACTATATATACACGATTTTGAAAGTGTTTTGAATATACACAGCTATCTCTCTCTCTCTCTCTCTCTCTCTCTCTCTATATATATATATATATATATATATGAATTTCGTACTATATTAAGAGAATTTCTCACATTTTTCTCAACAACCTTCAATAAGGAAACTTCTTGATTTTAGCACTTAGTATTTAGTCCTAATATAGACACTTAACTAGCAAACAAATTTAAAAGTTGAGTAAAATAAGGAAACTTCTTGGAAAACAAAATGAAAAATCATGCATACGATATGTGAAATTAAATACATTCATGTGAATTTCTTATACTGTTTACAGAAATTCTCATATTTTTCTTACCAACCTTTAAACTTTCACGCAAGATTATTTGTTATTTTTTTGATACGAAACAAATAACCATGTTTACATGCAGATTTAAAAAGGATCTTTTTTGAAACACAAATCAGCATAATTTTTGGGATACAGCACATTATCCATGATCTCCTATAAATCATCTCCATTTATTAACTACCTTATTTAGACTTTTTTGAATTTCACATGTTTGCTTATATGTGAATACATATAATCAGTTATGTATAGATATCTATATATATCACAAGAGTATAATGGTCCAGAATTGAACTACCTATTTAGGAATAGGGACTAATTATTGATTTCTATTGCAAATTAAGGATTAATTTCTGAAAACCAAATCAAGTAAGGATCAATTTCTATTAATGGCCATAATTAGGGACCAAATCGTATATTTCTAATTTTATTTTAGTCCTCATAGTTTCCATTGCATAAATTTGGTCTCTGGAGTTTTTAAAATAGAAATAATGTGGTCCAAATATCCAATTCGACCAAATTTATACAATTAAACTATATGCACTAAAATGAGACAAGGATCGAACTTCTAGGGTATATTTTGTAATTTTAGTAGTAACAATGTGTCATTTGATAATTTTAGCAAAAAAATAAAAATAAAGATTGAGTACAATTTTGCTCACCCCAAAATTGCTCACTCTGTAATCACCCCCCTCTCCTATTGGCTAATACAGTAGGGCCACGTACTTTACACCATTAAATAATTCTCATTTAATACTAAACTCCAGTGCATTAGCCAATAAAAAAGGAGAATGAGCAATTTTGAGGTGAACAAAAATATATTAAAAAATATATGTCATTTGATTATAACATTTTAAAGTGCCATTCATTAGAAACATTTGGTCATATTAGTAACCAAGTTCTAATGAAATATATCTAATGGTATATGTGTAATACAACCAAATTACATTGTTGTATCCAAGAAGTTCTCATATATGTTATGATACAACCAAATTACTGCCTTGTATCCAAGAAGTTCCCATATAAGGTTGGTGTTTCACTTCTAAATAGGGGAAATTCGAGGATGCACCCTAGTGTTTTAAAAAGTATCATACATTTTAAAAATTGTGATTCTAACATAATTAAAAAAAAGGGGGGGGGGGGGAATTGATTTTAAAAAGTAGGTAGATTATTTTAGAGAAATTAAAAAATAAATTTTAATATTACAACTATTTATCATCAACTTAATACATTTTGCCACTGAAAGTGTTATTAAAATGTTATAACTTAGTTACAGGATGTATCATAGAACATCCCTCTAAGTAGACATTGATAGTAATGAATTGTGATTAGGATCCAAGGTTTTATTTCCAATTATTTGGGTAGGGCCCTACAAAGTTGATAAATAACTGAGTTGGGTGGCCCCCACTCCCACCCACTCCTATTGAAGCTTGATAATGATCTGTAACAGCTTTTTCTGGTTTCGTTGCTCTGCGTACTTTTTTTAGTTTCACTAAAAAGCAACGCATTTTTCACTAAAAAGAAAAGACAAACATCCTACCTTTGGTTGCACTTTCTCAGCATCTTTTTCTGGACATTGTACTCCCACCACCATCAACTTGCAATCTTTCACTCAAAAGAAAAAGGAAAAGAAATTGGAAAAAGAAAAAAGAAATCAAAATTTTAATTTGCCCATTATATTTCGCAAAACAAAGAGTGAATAATTTTATGGAATGGTTTTATTTATCCTTTCAAACTAGGGTAATAGGAAAACATACAGTACATGTATTAGCGGACAAAAAAATATGTCTTTTGCAACGTCCTTAGTAAAATAAAGGCAGGTGTGAATTTTATAATTCAATGAGCCCGTCACACCACGTCAGTATGTTGATGTAGAGTGACCAATTAATTTCAACCACCTACTTGCCCCTTCATTCTAGTCACTTGCCCCTTCCTTCTAGGGAGATCATGACAAGTGATTAGTAGAATTTTAAATTTTAAATTTAATAACCATAATCCCCTAGAAGGAAGGGACAAGTAAGTGGTTGAGATTAAATGGTCACACCACGTCAGCATACTGAAAACGAAACCTAGAAGGAAGGGACAAATAAATGGTTGAGATTAAATGGTCACACCACGTCAGCATACTGAAAACGAAACTGAAAGAATTGCTCTCATTTAACATGCATCTTTTGACAAATTTTTTTCTCTTTAATTAATACTCTATTTGTTTTTTCTCTTTTAACTAGTGGAGTGAATTGCACCACATATAGAAAAAACAACAGAGTTAACTAATTAAGATTATGTCAAATTTTTGTTCTATATTAAAGTAGACTTCAAGAAAAGCTAGATGGTTGGATTTTACCCCGGCTTTTAACCATTAACCTTTTCTATTATTCTTTGGACAATATTATTATGAGAAGCTTTTTATATGCATAAACACTTTATAATCATTAAATGAAGATTTAATCTCAAAATATTAAATTAAAATATTATTAAATAATTTTTTATTCACAATTTTCATTAAAATTTAGACAATCAAATATTTTAGAGTGGTTGTGTACGTAAAAAATTTATCATCATAACATTACCCTTGTCCTCTACTATAGATCACACCGCCCATATCTTTAAGTTGAGACACGTGGATACAAAGTGCTATATGTATATGTACATATATTTTTATTTAGATACTCGAAGTGCATTTTGTGGATGTATTCTCATTTGGCAATAGTAAAGGTGATTCGATCACCCGCTGGAAAGATCTTCCATTAGGGTCCACTTATTTTGCACGGAAAGCGTTGGAACACTGAAATCACAGAGTACTACATTAGATTATGATACAACATTGAGAATTTGAGATATACATCTCTATTAACGGTGATTTTGGTAGAGTTTTTCAACCGATCATATGGTTAGATTTAGTTCGATTTTTTTTTTTTTTTTTATTTTAGTGTAATTTTTTTTTCAATGCGTGCGGTTCAAATTTTATACTATAAAACTGATCGATTTGGTTCGATAATTCAATTTTTCGGTTTTATATTTCACCCCTAATCTCTATGTATGTACAAATATTAGGCCATTAGGGAGTCTTAGAATATAGTCAATATACCAAAAGTTTATTCCAATAAACTTGTAAAGCCTAGGGAATTTCCCACAACTAAATTAGCTTAAGAAAATACTGTCTAGGCTTATTCCTCTAGTTAAATTAGGGACTGAACCAAATTTTGTGGAAAATCGTATAGGGGTTGTTTAAAAAGGTAAAGAATCCATTCTGAATCATTCTACAAATTTGTGTGTGGTTTTATAAATTTATTTGTTTGATATCATTTTTTGCACAGTAGTTCGTGTCAGTTTGATATTTCTCTTAAAGTTGATTCTCAACTTGATAGACCAACATTATTGAAATCAGTAACTAAATAAAAAGTAATACTGAGATTGAACCAGATTTTATTTTGATACTTCCCATAGAGGCCCTCAATTTCAAATTTCAAGCGCGTAATACAAGTAGAAAAAAGTTTCAAAGGCATTAATTTGTGGTGTTAATATCAGCTTGTTTGTTGTTTATTTAATTGTAATTCTTATTATTTTCCTGTAAAAAGGACAAGGAAATAAAACACAAATATGCAATTTTGCATAAACATAGAAAAAATTAATTTAAGCAATCTGAATTGTAGAACCGCATTATAAGATAACAAAGTTGTAAGGGCGTATCTATGGGGGGGGGGGGGTGGGGGGGGGGGGCTAATTTCTGAGTATATATTGACTAATTTTAATTCAGCCCGCAACTTTTCTTTTGTTTTCACTAGCTCTCCAACATCTTGCCAATTTTGTTGATCTAGTCAACATTTTATTTATTTATTTATTTTTGTTTAGCCTACCCCAAAAAAAAAAAAAATTTTGAAAAAATTATGTCTCCATCTTTGTGAGAAACTATTCAGTAAGCCTCTCACACCACATCAGCATACGTCAGCATGTTGAGATGGAGTGACCATTTAATCTAAGTCATAAAATTAGCCTCCTTTAGGGGATCATGTGAAGTGGTTAATTAGCAAGAGTTCAAATTTTAAATATGCCAACTATACTTGTTGATCATGATCTTTTTGGATTAAATGATCACACCACGTTAATAAACATGCTGACGTAGTGTGACTAACTCACTGAGTAACTTCTCAAGTACCTTTGCAAAAGTTGGCAAAATGTGATCTACATCTTAAATTTATGACTAAAACTTGCAAATGTGTATTTTTGACTCAAAACCTAAGATTCTGCCCATAAATTGAAGAGAAGTGATATACTTCATGAACAAGCTACTACCACATGGCCCTCTCTCTCTCTCTCTCTCTCTCTCTCTCTCTCTCTCTCTCACGCACACACACGCTCATACACACATTGCATACATGTATCTAAATAGAGTAATATTTGGGGCACTAACAACTTCAACTAACACTTACTAACACACTCTATCTCTCTCCTAGTGGTATTGTGGGGTCCGCAGTGGGCTCCGCAGTACCACTAAGAGAGAGATAGAGTGTATTAGTAAGTGTTAGTGGAAGTTGTTAGTGCCCCTAACATTGCCCATCCAAATATACATCAAACCTTCTCCTAGAAAAGGACAATAGCGGAGTAATGTAAGACAATTGCCCATTCTGTCACAATCTTCACCTGTGGAAAACGTGAATGTCAGAAGGCGCGTGATCCAAGATGATCAGTGTCCACTGAAATGTCTGAATTAAGCAGAGAGAGAGAGAGAGAGAGAGAGAGATTGTTCAATATTTGTTTGGTCGCAATTAATGGTGGACTGACTAGAAAGAAAATGCCAACTTTATCTCTGTCTTTGCAAATTCTGCAACAGTTGCCATCCACACAGACACACACATATACATATACATATATATATATGCATGTATATATACATATATATAATATATCCAACAGCAGTGTACGTGCTCATACTATTATAAGCCTTCTGGGATGCTTACTGAAAGGCTCAACTTCAATTTCATCTTCTTACTTCTAGCTTAGCTAGTGCCACAAAATTTGTTCAGGGACAGCACCTCCGGTCTGAATTTTGTTTAGTAGAAATGTGGTAATTTTTTATTTCTATAGTTTTTAAACTTATATGGTTATTTTGTGGGTTTCACATGTATTGGGTTAAGAGATAAAATATAATTATTAAAAGAAAAAATATATTTATTTTAGATGAAATTAGTAAAGTTTGAGGAATCCAAGTATTAATATTTCAGAATTTAGAAGAGGCAAATTATAAATTTATGGCAGACATAAATGCCTAAAACACCAAATACATACGGTAAAAATATAATTTATGAAAAGTTAAGGGGAGTCACGTGCCCCTGTAATATAAGTAACTCCGCTCCTAATTAATTACTCCCTCTGTCCCATATTAAGAGTTTTAGATGTCATTTTTTGATATCTCATTTTAATAGTCCTTTTTGAAAAGTCAAAGTACTTTAATACACACTTTACAAATTTGCCCTTTATTACATCCAACCCTTCATTCTCTCCTTTTTTGACGTGACACTATAATTTTGAATTTCAAAAAGGATAATATTAGAAAGTTGAAAATCTCACCAAAATCAAGGTTGTCCCCTTAATAAGTTGAATTTCCCAAAAGAGACTCTAAATATGAGACGGAGGGAATATGAGTAAAGTTTGGGACACACCCAAAATCCACGCACCTAAGATCACACCTTAAGGTGTACCAATGAGAATATCGAGTGAAAGAGATTATGGGATCCACTGTTAGTGTGGGATCCACCAGAGTAATACGAGTGAGGTGTGTGCTTTTGGTGTGTCCATAACATTGTCCATTAACTATTAGAGTTTGAATCACTCTTTCTTATTTGTCAACTTACTCAACTGATAAAAAAAAAAGATCAAAACTTTTGCCTTACGTATGATATGAAGGCCCCTGAAGATGGAAGTAATCTAGCCAAATGCAATACTTTTAAGGAAACAAAAATATTAGGCACACTATATATTTTAAAGAGTAATATTTGGGGCACTAACAACTTTTACTAACACGTACTAACACACTCTATCTCTCTCTTAGTGGTACTGTGGGGTCCGCAGTGGACCCCGCAGTACCAGTAGGAGAGAGATAGAGTGTGTTACTAAGTGTTAGTAAAACACGTAGTAACACACTCTATCTCTCTCCTAGTGGTATTGTGGGGTCCGCAGTGGACCCCGCAGTACCAGTAGGAGAGAGATAGAGTGTGTTAGTAAGTGTTAGTGGAAGTTATTAGTGCCCCTAGCATTGCCCTATTTTAAAACACATTTTACAACAGAGTTTTAAATCTTGTGGTGTGTAAGTGGTGCATAGAAAAGTGTAAAAAAAAATCAAACACAGGGTACAACACATTTAAAAAAGCCCTGTTGTAAAATGTTGTGAAATGTGTTGTGTGCCTAGCATTATTGTTAAGGAAAATGCTAAGTTTACCTAATTTAGGAATCTGAAAACATCAGTAGATGATAATATTGTTAATCCTGAAATTAAATACAACTAGAGTTGTAATCCGTGCGATGCACGAGAGAGTTGCTATAATTCAAACATTTGATTGAAACAACTCTACAAAATCATTGGAATATAAGGGCTTGTTTGATAAAAACTAATAATTAATTACTGGAAACTAAGGGTGTGTTTGATAACCCAATTAAGTGGTGAAAATGAAAATTGTTGGCACTAATTTTTTTCAGAGCATTTGATAATGTATCACATAATTTAAAAAGCAACAAAAAAACTCGGCCACAGAAAACTTTAAGTGAAAAAATTCTACGAAAATAACCACTGAATGCAGGCTATTTCTATATTGCAAATTTACTCGCTTAAAATTTTCAGTGCGTAAATTTCAGCACTTACTTTTCAGTTTTACCAAACAGACTCTTAGTGTTGAATTTTAAGTACTAAAAATTTAAGAAATAAAATATGGTTAAAGTAAAATATGGATAACTTCTTCTTTGGTTAGAACTCTTGCACTTGTAAAAATATAGATTAAATTAGATGTGATTTAAAAAGTAGTAAACGATATACTTGGATTTAATTGTATATATATATATTTATGTATTAAAAAATGTGAATTTCATGAGTATTTTTTCGCTAAGAAAATTTTATGTACGTAAATTTGTTAGTGATATTGTTATATTATATAATATGTAGTTATATTATTTTAATTAATTAGTTTAGTTTGTATCATGTATGTGTGTATATTTGGAGATATATATATATATATGTATGTATATATATAGATATATTTGTATAGATTAGATATTGATGAGATTTGATATGGTTTAAAAAAAGATATAGAGAGAGAGAGATTATTTTGGTGTCTTTTTTAGATGTACTAAGCATTTTCACTTATACACACAACTCCAAGTTAATTAGCCCAAAAAGGAGAATTGAATTCACGAAACAAAGTGAAAGAAAACAAAGTTCTTCAAGCTCTAGAGAAAATCTCAAGAAGGCTAGCTTGAAGGACACAATTATTCTAACGGTGGGTCCAATAGTTATACCAATGAATAGGACTTAACAAGTGGAGCTAGATGGGTATATATGAATGTCACGACTCTCAACAATAACAATCAAGCCTTGTCGCAATCTGTTTGAGGATGAGTACATGAATTATTTTCCTCCATTCTATTCAATCGTGATCTGTGTGCTCATGAAAGACAATTCATTTTTCTTCATCACGAATACTTTATGGACAATCTTTGGTTCCTTATTTCAAATTTGCTTTTAAATATATGTGACAGCGATACCACTTTAAAAATTGTAGTGCCACTTCATTCTGATTAAATTTTTTTTAAAGCAGTCTTATTGTCACATATGTTACTAAAATAAATTTGGGACACAAATTCCGGAACGAAAGCATGCACTACTCAAAAGAAAATGCCTTCTAAGCCTGAAAAGAGAAGGCTTAAGGGCTTGTTTGGAATTCCTAAAATAGGATTGGGTTCAATCATGCTCTTCTTCCTTCTCTAATTTATTTTTTTGAAAATTAACATCGATCTACGCAATTAAATAGTATGATTCAAACATACTTAAAAATTAGAATCGATTCACTTGTGAACAGTGGCAGATCCAGGATTTTATGGTCGGTCGGGGGGAGGGGGGCACAAGTTAAGTGGACTTGGGTCCGCTAGTAAATAAGTTTTATGTGGGGGGTTAGGGGGCAAGGGGAATTTTTGGTCTATTTATATACATATTTTTAGTCGTGCGAGATAGATAGTAGTTTGGTCGATTAGATTTAGGTCATTTTTTGTCTCACAAATTAGGTAATTGGGTATTACTCTTTTCCTTTACTATTATAGGGGATAGTTAATGCTACACTCCTGAATTAAATAGTCCTCCATATTATAACTATTAAGTTGATATTGACAATTAAACTTGCACTGTTTGGCCGAGCAAATAACGAACTATTAAATTAAAAGTGATTGTTGGTCCGATTGTTTATGTCCTTAGAATTAATAGTCTTGCGAAACAAACTGTGACCTTGGGAGCTTTTGATTTTAAATTGACTTTAATAGATGATTTATATTGTAAATGTTTAAAATTTGAAAGGGCTAATTTCTAAATTAATTTTCAAATGATAAAATTATTTATATATCCTACAAATTGTCAAAAATTTTGAGAGAGCCATGGCTTAGCTCCCTTTAGTCTCCACCCGCCCCCTGCTTGTGAACCATAGAACCGGTTATTAATCTTTTCCAAACTAACCCCACAAATCACAAACAAGCTGAGTTGCTCGTGACCAGTCTAAATTAACTTGGTAGCTATCAAAACCTGTCTTACGAACTGTCTTAATTCTAGCCTTCCAAACTACCGTTGTACGTTCTCCAAAACAGGTTACAACGTGGTCCATATATAGGACGGCAAAATACATGCCCCGGAGTTAATGGAATGGGAGGAATATAATAGGAGTAGTGGTGAATCCGGTAATTAAAATCAAAGTCTTATAGGAATTTTGGCGCAGCTGGTAATTAAAAATTTATAACTACAAACCCACGTTGATTACACTATCAATTTACTAGTTACCCTTATATTCTATCTTATTGACTGAAACCCTGTGATTATATAAATAGGTAACCACTATTAGGACATATTATAAGAGTAATTCTACGTGTACATAAATTTGCACACACTTTTGCACACAAATGCTTTAAATGCATGTACCATGTGCTGTGTAAGTAGTGCACAGAAAAGTGTAAAAAATTCAAACAGCACAAGGTACATGCATTTAAAGCATTTGTGTGCAAAAGTGTATACAAAAATTGTATACACCTAGCATTACTCATATTATAATTATGTGTAGTACATTTACTTGAATCTTTTAATTAAAGAGAGTTGTTAGCATATTTTGCAAAATGCCCTTTTGCCTCGGTGATATTAGAGTTTAAAAAAGAGTCAATAATTGTTTGTATTGTAAACTATCAAGATTGAAAATTTTTCATTTACACAGAATGGTGTAGAGTGGAGTCGGGGTGACCATTATTAAAATGAGTATGAATTGGTATATATAACTCATTAGGCAGGATGGGACATCGGATCGTCGGAGTAGAAGTATAATTAACAGAATCGTGGTAATTTGGTAAAAGGGGACTCCGAAACAACGCCACTCCATTAATAACAATACGCGGAGTTGAAAAACTTTACTTTCTCCACAACATCAGATCATTGTCCACCCACCAATGAGGTAATTGATTAGCGAATCACCCATATTTAAATTTTTGTGGACTGTGATAGTAAAGAGTCGTACAAGTAGGGGTATGCATGATCAGCTGAACAGTTCAACAAGGGCTCACAGCTCGGCTCGACTCGTATAATAAACGAGTCAAACTCTTGAGCTTGAATACAGAGCTCGCGTACTAAACGAGAC
The DNA here is from genome assembly GCA_033977485.1 of Hydrangea macrophylla. NCBI lineage: Eukaryota > Viridiplantae > Streptophyta > Magnoliopsida > Cornales > Hydrangeaceae > Hydrangea > Hydrangea macrophylla. The sequence continues at coordinate 99,262,207 of CM066990.1, forward strand.
AAGCTAAGCACACATGGGATCGGCTCGATAAGATTCGTGAATAATTCGATTAAAGCTCGTGAAAAACTCGTTAATAGATTTGATAAAGCTCAAGTTCGAGCTCGAACTTGAACTTGATTTATTAAGCTTAATTAGTTGAGCAAGCTCGATATTCTTAGTTCTTTATCAAGCCATGCTAGATCAAGCCGGCACGTTTAAGTTTTTCACAAACTCAAGCCGAGGTTTTAACAAGTCAAGCCGACTCGTGTATACCCTACATACAAGTAATTCATGGGAAGTCACTCTCTTTATTAGTAGAACTTTTTCGTTTTTTTCTCCTACTGTCTCCATCTATTATGGGCTGTACATGTTTAACTGCGTTCATCTCTGGCTACACAAGAAGTAAGTTGTACTTGAGCATTTGAAAACCACAAGTTGCTCCACTACGTACGTACTCCAAAGGTTCCTCTTCTTTTTATTTTTTCTTTTTTGTCCTCCCCCTTTGGGATCTTTTAATGCTATTTTGTTTTAATTTTTCCCTTTTAGGTTCTATTCGTAGATGTAGAGAAGGAAAAGAAAATAGAAAGAAAAAAAAAGTGTATAAGTGTATTTTTTGTTTGCTCTAGTTTATTTATTTATTATTATAATTATCTTTTAGAGTATATTTTTTAAAGTAGCATTAAAAATTAAGACTTTTCCAAATATAATAGTTACTTAAAAAAAAAAGGAAAAGAATTAATGAAGTGACTTACATAGTTCAAAACTTATGATAAATACCCTATTTTTCCCTCTCTATTTTATTTCACTTATTAACCATATAGAGGGAATAGTTTTTTTTTTTTTTTCCAGTGTTTTCTTTGTTTTTTTTTTTTTGTCCCCTTACTAAATCATTGAATCAAACAAACCATGTGTTATGTATAATTCATGGATTTAGTGAGGGGGAAAAGGGAAGCACTACGGAAAATACTTAGCTTTGTGTGGTTAACAAGGAAATTGGTGAGAAAAATAGGAAGGAGGAAAAAATATAGTGAGAAATTAAATTTTTTGAATTTAATGAATCATTTCCTCCAATTTTTTCTTACGTTACAATTTAATTTGAAACATAAAAATCTTTAATGTTATTTAAGCATGGAAAAAAACACAGGAAAAAAATATAACAAATTTTTCTCTATTAGTTCTTTTTTTCTTTTTTTATTTTCTTCTCTACATCCACAAATTGAAAGGATGGGAAGGAGCTAGGACTGCTCAAAATTCAACCGTCCACCCGACTCACCTGTAGCATTTTTATTGGTTTTTAAACAATGTGGGTGAAGTCACGTGTCTAGGGGGTGAAAACCCGATTCACCCGACCCGACTCAAAACACACTTAATTTAATTTTTTAAAATATATATGTAATATGCTTATATCAATATATGCATTATGTATTATATAGTCTTTAATATATACATATATGTAATATGCTTATATCAGTTTATGTATTATGTATTATATAGTCTTTAAATATATATATATATATATATTTATGTTATATTCTTGTATCAATAAAATATATATGTCACTAACGAGGTCATAAAAACATTAAAACCATCAAACTAGCACATGACTATGTTTTTATTTTTTGTTTGGTCAGAGCTTTGGTTAGCCCATGACTATATAGACAAAAACATTCAAAGCAAAAAAAAAATATATATATATATAAATATATATATATATATATATATGAAGACAAAGTTATGTGTAAAGCAAATGCTTGATTGAGACAAATTAATGAGACAGTCGGGTTTCACCCAATTCACCTGACCACCCGATGAGTCGGGTGTATCCGATAAAGCGAGTGCATGACGGGTGGAAAGAGGACAAACCCGACTAAATTCGGAGAGATGAGCGAATAATGGTCAAATCTGATTCACCCAACTCGTGAGCACCCTAAAAGGAGCAATATTTGAATAAAGAGTGGAAAATTGGTTGGTTTTTTATTATTTTTATTTTTTTGGCCAAAAAGTTGGGTTGTAATAACCTGCATTTTCATGCATTATTATATTTAAAATTTTCATTATCATTTGCATTATCATATTTAAAATTTAATATATATTGTCTGTTTATATGTTAATTCTTATGTGAAAAGTTTAATTCTTGACTAATTTCATAATTAAAATTTCTTTTGGGGTCAAAATGCAATTTTCATAAAAACTTGCAATACCTGTGTTAAATTTCAAAACTGTATTTCAAGACGGTGGAATTATTTCTTTTAAACTCAAACTGTATTTTTATAAAATCAGAAAACTATTTCTAACGTTAAAATGAATTCTCTATATTTTTGTAATGATTGAACAAATTTATTTATACTCAATTATGAATGCTGATGCTTTTCCCTTAGGACTTGTTTGGCAAATGTTGTTGTATGTGTGTTTTCCTTATGCCATAAGCTTGATTCCCAAACACACCTTGACCCACACCAACTCCACCTACCCTTTCAATTATCAATGGAGCATTATGAATTGCAAGTGTATATTTACACATCATTGCTGCACTTTCTTTGTAATTAGTGGAGATTAATGGAGAATGAGTGAGATGTTAGGCAAATGTTTTCTAAGTGGGAGTTTGAGTATTTATACACCCAACCACACTACACATTCTACACTCCTAACATAGAGAGCTTGAGAGAGTCACATAGAGAGATAATAATTTCAGAATTTGAAGAGCTCAATCCTCCATAGCCAAGCTTGAAATTGGGGATTCTTAATTCTTGTATTTCTTTCTCAACAACTTCTTCAATCTACATCACGGTGAGTATTTCTAACTCACTCCAAATGTAACTCATTCCTTATTTACTGATTTAGGTAGTTAATTTTAACAGTAGCAGAATTTTGTTTTCAGATTTTTGTTAGGAAAACGAGTGAAATTTAAGGTTCTGCCCGCTTGGTCCCAAGCAAAACTCGATTCTGCACACTTTTCGTCTAATGCAATTTTCTCAGATTCTGCACCGTTTGGACAGAAAATGAGGATTTCAGTAGCAGTTTTTTTAGAATGCTATTAGTTATGTTTAAAATGATTAAGGCAATGAATTACGAATTTTCAATCCCCGTACGCGTATTATTTCTTTAATTCTGTGAATTCCTTTATGTTTAAAGTTTGATGACATTCATGTGGAGTCAGTTGTACATGCATGGTGAGTGTTGGTAGTGTGTAAAAGAGTAATGATAGTGTGGAAAAGAGTAATGATTGTGTGGAAAGAGTATGAGTTTGAGTTGTGGTTGTGGTTGTGGTTGTGGTTGTAATTGTGGCTGTGGTTATGGTTGTGGTTGTGGATGTGATTGTGGTTGGAGTTGAAAAAGAGGATGAGGGTGTCTTTGAAATGCGAAGGTGGCAAAAATGGACACTCCCTGACGCCCATGGAAGCGTTAAAGTGTGTGAAGCCGAACTTGGACACTCACTGGCACCCATGGAAGTGCTAAAGTGTGGCCTATAGACACTCCCTGAATGACTCGAGTCTGGATACCTGTGTGGGGGTTGCCCCGGTATTTGCATGGCGGTTAGGGTATTCAAAGTGTGAGGCATTGGACACTCCCTGGTACCCCGGACCAAAGTGTGAGGCAAACTGGACACTCCCTGGCGCCCCGTTGCTAAAGTGTGGCTATCTTAGTATTTCAAAGATACCAGGAGTAGGATAGAGGGTTGTTGGGTGTTGTCGAGAGAAAAGAGTCGGATAGATGAGATGGTGCATTGTTCTCATACACGGTCACATATGTGTGAAATTATCTTTAAAATAATGTTGTGGTTGTTTTCTAAAACGAGTTTTTTTTTTTTATCATAAATATAAACTTGTGGTATTTAAATGGAAATGGGAAAAAGGTAAATGAGTATGTTTTACATTCAGAGTTATGTTTTTAATACTCACCAGCTTCTTGAAGCTGACGGCGTTGATGCGTCCTGGACATTCGTGTTCAGGCTTTGCAGGTTATAATCAGGATGAACCATATGACTATGCTAATTGAGATCAACTGCTGAGAAGAGAATTTACTTTTATATGCTTTATGTTTATGTGCTTTAAGATATGATTTGGTTTTGTAATAAGGATGACTGTAATAGACTTTAAGTTATTGTTTTATTTTAAGGCGGTCTGTGCCTTAGTTAACCCCGTACCATAAGTTGTAATAAGTTAGAAAAATTTTTATGAGCCCTGTTTGCCCTACTCTGATTAATAGTTTTATGTTGTTAGAAGTTTTTGGGACGGAATCGATCCTTCAAACTGTCGCGACCTACGGGTCCATAAAGGAAATTAAACGCTTTCCATATTTATGCTACGTCGGGGCGTGACAGGATTTGGTGGTATCAGAGCCATAGGTTTTCTAGATTGACCAGGCTCAGTTTTTCACGCCATAGATTAGTGACATAGGTTACCCTTAAGTTTTACTAAGCTATATAACCAAGTTCTAGTTTTAGTTTAGTACGGATTACCCTTAGTTCAGAAACTAAAATTCTAAGTTGGTTTTATCATAGAAATGATTACCCGTTTGTCTTGTCACATCGACAAGAATGATAGCAATTTCCATATACCTTCAGACATATCCATTTAGGATTAGCCGAGATAGCCATATTTTACGATGCCCCTACAGACATATAGTAGCCGAGTTTCTAAGGAGTTAAAGCATACCATAGCCCTCATTAATAGCTTAGGCACTGACCAACTTCCTGAGTCAAATCTCGGAACAGTCAGTATGGCCCACAACCCAGAGTCTAGAGGATAAGAATACGACCTCTTTGCTATTAGACAGCCCTAGTTCGAATACGAGTATTATATGTACTTAATATATATTTTATTGTATGCTTATGTGATAATACGAGTATGTGATATAGTGATAAATACTCCTTTGAAAATTTTCGTCATAGTACTGTTGCATGCATGTTTCTCATTCTTCTACCCCTATCATGCATAGAATGGCTGGAAGACCAAGGAGGAACAGAAATCTGATTGAAGGAGCGCCCGAGGCTGCCGACCCCACGGGAATATTTGAAGCTTTTATCAGACGTCTCGAGAGGGTTAGTAATGCGAATGAAAACCAACGAGACCGCCAGACGGGAGATAAGCTGCTGGAGAGATTCCGTGCGCTCAGACCCGAGCAATTTGCGGGTACCACGGATCCCTGGAAGGCAGAACAATGGTTAAGACAGATGGACCGCATGTTTGAAGCTGTCCAATGCAACGAGATGGACAAAAGGAGATTGGCTACTTTTCAACTAACCGACGCCGCTGCAGATTGGTGGGACTCGGTCATAGCCACTATCGGAAACACCGCTGCTATGGGGATGACATGGACGGCGTTCAAAGGGAGATTCCTGGAGAAGTACTTTCCGGCTACGGAGAGGCACAGAAGAGAGAAGGAGTTTATGGATCTGACGCAAGGAACCAAGACGGTGCAAGAGTATACCACACAGTTCGAGAGGCTGTCACGGTTTGCCCCGCACATGGTTGATACTGAGGAGAAGAAGATCCGGAAGTATAACCAAGGGTTGGCACCGCAGATTCGTCGCCTGACTCTCGGCCACCTAGACAAATCGTTTGAAGGACTAGTCGGCCTGGCTACCGACCTGGAAGAAGATGCAAGAGTATACCGTAAACAATTCGAATTCCGACCGCCTCAGAGGGGTAATTTTGGGAATAGACCACCAATGAATCGTACCCAAGGGCAGAAGAGGAACTTTGATGGGAGCAAGAAGGCACAAGCTATTGCCCATCCGACTCAACCCCGAGTAGGAGAAGGAAGTAGTGGAGTAAAGTGCTTCAACTGTGGCAATCCGGGACATGTGGCTCGGGACTGCAGGGCACCAAGGCGTGCTGCTCAGCCAGGAATAGTCTGCTTCAACTGTGGTGAACCAGGTCACATCAGCAGGTTCTGCACTGCTCCTAAGCAAGCGACTTATGGACAACAGGGTCAGACCCGCTTGAATGCTGTTATTCCTGATGCCGCGGGTGATGATGGAGCTGCATATGAAGATGGAGATCTTGGAGAAGTTCAACCTGATCAGCAAGCAGTGGAAGGTACATTGACTCTATTTAACTCCCATGTTAGAGTATTATTTGATACGGGTGCTGCTCTTTCATTCATATCCATTAATACAATTCGGAGATTGGGTATCTTACCTCATCGCTTAGAGAAAGCTTTGAAGGCTACATCACCAATAGGAGTTGCGGTCAGTTTAGGACATGTATGCAAGGATTGTCCTCTACGGATTGGAGACCGAGAAATCCCTGCAAGGTTGATCGTCCTATCGATGAAGGAGTTCGACATAATCCTAGGAATGGATTGGCTGTCTCAGAATCAAGTGAAGTTGGATTGCGCGAGGAAGAGAATTACATTCTCCGACAATGAGAATCAACCCTTTGATTTTCAATGTAACCCTTCGGGAGATATGTTCCTCACAAGATGTTTAGCCAACATCGAAGTCGTCAGTACAGAGGTGACAGCATCATCTATACCTGTAGTCAAGGACTTCGAAGAAGTATTTCAAGACATTTCTGGATTACCGCCCGAGAGAAGTATAGAGTTCTGTATTGAGCTTATACCGGGTACCGTACCAATTACCAAGGTTCCCTACAGAATGGCCCCCACAGAACTGCTAGAATTAAAGGGACAAGTACAAGAGCTCGAGAACCTAGGTTTTGTACGTCCAAGTACATCGCCTTGGGGAGCACCGGTGTTATTTGTGAAGAAGAAGGACGGGACGCTCAGGCTGTGTATCGACTACAGAGAATTGAATCGAGTGACAATCAAGAACAAGTATCCTTTGCCTCGGATCGACGATTTATTTGATCAACTACAAGGAGCTACGATATTTTCCAAGATAGACCTAAGGTCGGGGTATCATCAGTTGAGGGTACGGAAGGAAGACATACCTAAGACTGCTTTCAGAACCCGATATGGTCATTATGAATTTCTGGTGATGCCGTTTGGATTAACGAACGCCCCGGCAGTGTTTATGGATCTGATGAACAGAGTATTCAAGCCTTATTTAGATCAGTTTGTCATCGTCTTTATTGATGATATTTTGATCTATTCTAAGTCAAGAGAAGAACACGAGCAACATCTTCGGATTACGATGCAGACGCTTAAGGACCACCACTTGTATGCCAAGTTCAGTAAGTGTGAGTTCTGGTTGCAAGAAGTGAAACTTTTGGGACACAAGGTGTCATCTCAAGGAATTTCTGTGGATTCGTCCAAGACCGATGCTGTATCCAACTGGGTTAGGCCAAGCAACCCTACAGAAGTTCGGAGTTTTCTTGGACTCGCAGGCTATTACAGGAGATTTGTTGAGGGATTCTCCAAGATAGCTGCACCATTGACTGGGTTGACAAAGAAGAATTTGAAATTCGAATGGACAGAGAAGCATGAGCGAGCCTTTCTAGAGTTGAAAGAGAGACTCACTACCGCACCAGTACTAGCAATACCCAAGCCTGGTGAGAAGTTCACTATCTTTAGTGACGCATCATATCAAGGACTAGGGTGTGTACTTATGCAAGATGACAGAGTTATAGCCTATGGATCCAGGCAGCTGAAGCCGAATGAGTTGAACTATCCTATTCATGATTTGGAGTTGGCAGCAGTGGTTTTTGCACTCAAGATTTGGAGACATTATCTCTACGGTGAGAAGTTTGATTTGTTCTCCGATCACAAGAGTCTGAAGTATTTGTTCACACAGAAAGAGTTGAACATGAGGCAGCGCAGATGGATGGAGTTGATCAAAGATTACGACTTCACGTTGGAATACCACCCTGGTAAAGCTAATGTGGTCGCTGATGCTTTGAGTAGGCAGACTCGGGAGACGATCGCCTCCTTAATGGTTAGAGAGTGGCGAGCTTTGGAGACGTTGGTGGAGTTCGATGTACAGAGTGCTGAAAGAGGAGAAGGACAACTTTTTGGATGTCTTATCCTACAGCCTGTTCTTATCGACCGCGTTATTGAAGCTCAGAAAGAAGATGAGAAGTTTCAGACATGGTTTGTAAAAATGTCAGAAAAAGACCCGACCGAATGGAAGGTGGGGAGTGACGGAGGGTATCGATGCAGAGACAGATTATGTGTACCAGATTGTGGGAATTTGAGAAAAGATATTCTGGAAGAAGCACATAAATCAAGGTATACAGTTCACCCGGGAGGAACTAAGATGTATAAAGATTTGAAGAGAAATTTCTGGTGGGAAGGCATGAAGAAGGATGTGGCCGAGTTTGTATCCAAGTGTTTGACGTGTCAGCAAGTCAAGGCCGAACATCAGAGACCGTCAGGATTGTTGCAACCGCTACCTATTCCTGGTTGGAAGTGGGAGCACATTACGATGGATTTTGTAGTAGGATTGCCCCGGTCGCAACAGAATCATGACGCTATTTGGGTAATTGTGGATCGATTGACGAAGTCAGCTCATTTTATTGCTTACAGTATGACATACCCGGTGGAAAAGATGAGCCGGATGTACATACAACAAGTTGTGCGACTTCACGGTGCACCTGTATCGATCGTGTCAGACCGTGACGCACGTTTTACTTCTGGATTTTGGGAAAGTCTGCAAGAAGCTATGGGAACTTCACTCAAGATGAGTACTGCTTTTCACCCTCAGACAGATGGGCAAACTGAGCGTGTTAATCAGATCATGGAGGATATGCTTAGGGCTTGTGTGATCGATTTTGAAGAATCTTGGGAGACACACTTGCCTTTGGTTGAATTTGCCTATAACAATAGTTATCACGCGAGTATCGGTATGGCTCCGTTCGAGGCACTGTACGGACGACCGTGTCGTTCTCCATTGTGTTGGGCAGAAGTTGGTGATACAGAGTTGTTGGGACCGGATTTGGTTAGAGAAACCAACGAGAAGATTTCCTCGGTCAAGGAAAGGATGAGAACCGCTCAGAGCAGGTATAAGAGTTATGCTGATCGGCGCCGGAAAGATCTGGAGTTTAGTGTTGGAGATCACGTACTTCTTAAGGTTTCACCAACACGAGGAGTAGTACGCTTTGGTCTCAAGAGAGGGAAGTTAGCTCCGCGTTTTATTGGACCGTTTGAGATTTTGGAACGTATCGGGAAAGTGGCCTATCAGCTGGCGCTACCACCGAAGATGTCTGGGGTTCACAACGTGTTTCACGTGAGTATGTTGAGGAAATACATACGAGATCCCTCGCACGTGGTTAGTTATGACGACATTGAGACGAGTCATAACGTTTCTTACAAGGAGAGACCTGTGAAGATTTTGGATCAGAGTATCAAGAAGCTGAGGAATAAGGATATCCCGTTGGTGAAGGTTCAGTGGAATCACCATGACGAGAATGAAGCCTCGTGGGAAGTTGAAGCTGATATGAGGAAGAAGTACCCGGAGTTGTTTCATGACTAGTTAGTCTTGATTTCGGGGACGAAATCCTGTTTAAGGGGGGAAGGGTGTAATAACCTGCATTTTCATGCATTATTATATTTAAAATTTTCATTATCATTTGCATTATCATATTTAAAATTTAATATATATTGTCTGTTTATATGTTAATTCTTATGTGAAAAGTTTAATTCTTGACTAATTTCATAATTAAAATTTCTTTTGGGGTCAAAATGCAATTTTCATAAAAACTTGCAATACCTGTGTTAAATTTCAAAACTGTATTTCAAGACGGTGGAATTATTTCTTTTAAACTCAAACTGTATTTTTATAAAATCAGAAAACTATTTCTAACGTTAAAATGAATTCTCTATATTTTTGTAATGATTGAACAAATTTATTTATACTCAATTATGAATGCTGATGCTTTTCCCTTAGGACTTGTTTGGCAAATGTTGTTGTATGTGTGTTTTCCTTATGCCATAAGCTTGATTCCCAAACACACCTTGACCCACACCAACTCCACCTACCCTTTCAATTATCAATGGAGCATTATGAATTGCAAGTGTATATTTACACATCATTGCTGCACTTTCTTTGTAATTAGTGGAGATTAATGGAGAATGAGTGAGATGTTAGGCAAATGTTTTCTAAGTGGGAGTTTGAGTATTTATACACCCAACCACACTACACATTCTACACTCCTAACATAGAGAGCTTGAGAGAGTCACATAGAGAGATAATAATTTCAGAATTTGAAGAGCTCAATCCTCCATAGCCAAGCTTGAAATTGGGGATTCTTAATTCTTGTATTTCTTTCTCAACAACTTCTTCAATCTACATCACGGTGAGTATTTCTAACTCACTCCAAATGTAACTCATTCCTTATTTACTGATTTAGGTAGTTAATTTTAACAGTAGCAGAATTTTGTTTTCAGATTTTTGTTAGGAAAACGAGTGAAATTTAAGGTTCTGCCCGCTTGGTCCCAAGCAAAACTCGATTCTGCACACTTTTCGTCTAATGCAATTTTCTCAGATTCTGCACCGTTTGGACAGAAAATGAGGATTTCAGTAGCAGTTTTTTTAGAATGCTATTAGTTATGTTTAAAATGATTAAGGCAATGAATTACGAATTTTCAATCCCCGTACGCGTATTATTTCTTTAATTCTGTGAATTCCTTTATGTTTAAAGTTTGATGACATTCATGTGGAGTCAGTTGTACATGCATGGTGAGTGTTGGTAGTGTGTAAAAGAGTAATGATAGTGTGGAAAAGAGTAATGATTGTGTGGAAAGAGTATGAGTTTGAGTTGTGGTTGTGGTTGTGGTTGTGGTTGTAATTGTGGCTGTGGTTATGGTTGTGGTTGTGGATGTGATTGTGGTTGGAGTTGAAAAAGAGGATGAGGGTGTCTTTGAAATGCGAAGGTGGCAAAAATGGACACTCCCTGACGCCCATGGAAGCGTTAAAGTGTGTGAAGCCGAACTTGGACACTCACTGGCACCCATGGAAGTGCTAAAGTGTGGCCTATAGACACTCCCTGAATGACTCGAGTCTGGATACCTGTGTGGGGGTTGCCCCGGTATTTGCATGGCGGTTAGGGTATTCAAAGTGTGAGGCATTGGACACTCCCTGGTACCCCGGACCAAAGTGTGAGGCAAACTGGACACTCCCTGGCGCCCCGTTGCTAAAGTGTGGCTATCTTAGTATTTCAAAGATACCAGGAGTAGGATAGAGGGTTGTTGGGTGTTGTCGAGAGAAAAGAGTCGGATAGATGAGATGGTGCATTGTTCTCATACACGGTCACATATGTGTGAAATTATCTTTAAAATAATGTTGTGGTTGTTTTCTAAAACGAGTTTTTTTTTTTTATCATAAATATAAACTTGTGGTATTTAAATGGAAATGGGAAAAAGGTAAATGAGTATGTTTTACATTCAGAGTTATGTTTTTAATACTCACCAGCTTCTTGAAGCTGACGGCGTTGATGCGTCCTGGACATTCGTGTTCAGGCTTTGCAGGTTATAATCAGGATGAACCATATGACTATGCTAATTGAGATCAACTGCTGAGAAGAGAATTTACTTTTATATGCTTTATGTTTATGTGCTTTAAGATATGATTTGGTTTTGTAATAAGGATGACTGTAATAGACTTTAAGTTATTGTTTTATTTTAAGGCGGTCTGTGCCTTAGTTAACCCCGTACCATAAGTTGTAATAAGTTAGAAAAATTTTTATGAGCCCTGTTTGCCCTACTCTGATTAATAGTTTTATGTTGTTAGAAGTTTTTGGGACGGAATCGATCCTTCAAACTGTCGCGACCTACGGGTCCATAAAGGAAATTAAACGCTTTCCATATTTATGCTACGTCGGGGCGTGACATGGGTGGAGGGGGACTTATTGCAAGAAAAGAGCCATTCAGTTGTTGGCTTTGTTGCCATAGCTTTCCATAGGTATATAGTAGGTCAATGTGGAAGCAGCGTAGCCTACCATTTCTAGCTATAAAAATTTAATGAAAATGTAATCAGCCTCTCCTATGTTGGTGTCAAATTCGCATAAAATCCCAAAGCCCAAGCCCCGCGAGCCTGATCGGTCCAGATTTTTTTTTTTTCGACCACATAACTTTTTTTTTTTAATCTCTTACTTAGATTATGACTGGATACGCGTACCATGCACACCACATACCTCAACCCAACCTCAAAGCTAAACAATAACCCGTAGCAAAGTTCTACGAAGGTCACTAATTCCTAATGAAAAACAAATAGGTGGGCAAGAACTCTCATAAATGGAGTCGATTTACCACATAAGTTAGTAACCCAGTAAATGCATCAACAGAAATTTGATAAAAAGTTTTACATATTTGAATTATTTGAGTTTAAAGGATAACACATTTTTTTTTTTTTTTTTTTTTTTATCTTTTTCAAATTCTAATCAAAATTTTATGTTGCAGAATTTCACATAATTAAAATAAAAAATAAATTGAACCTAAAACCAATAAAAAAAAATATTTTTTGATTGAAATTTGACAAATCACATGGATTATTAACAAAAGTTCCAATATTGTCATGTCCCAACCCGCCTCGGCGGGTTGGGACATGTATAACAAGCCCACTCATCAAATTATCCTCAAAACCAAGAAAAACAAGAATTAGACATCTTAAAAGAAGTTTATTGACACAAAACAACATCAAGGGTAAAATGGCCATTAATAAATTATAGCCAAATTTTATATCAAAAGATAGATCTTTGAGTTTCGGTTCCAATGCAAAAAACGGCGCGTAAATTCGAATTTTCTAGAAAGAGTTATGTATGTTTCCGTAAAAGTCAATGGCCCAAAATTTCGTACGCGGGTCGATCCACCCTTTAAGCCGGATCGATCCGATTTAAACAATTTCCTACAAAATGTCCCCCAAGAGGTCCGGATCGATCCACCCTTTAACTCAAATCGGCAGAATGTAATTTTACTGCTAAAAATCCTATTTTTACATGTCTAAATCATACCAAATCAAAACCATACTATTTGGAGACATCAAAAACCATTTCAAAACCAATTCTAAGTGTCTTCAAACTGTAACTAAAACTCATAATAGTTTCAAAAACCATTTTCCAACACTTGATTAGTTATACACATACTCAAAACTCATAATGCTCCAATTAGGAGCTTAAGTAAGCATCAAACAACATTTTCTAACTCATCATGAATATAAGTACTCAAACAAAAGGAACTAAGTTTAATTTACATCGAGTTATTTAAGTTTCATCTCAAACCCTTACAACTTGTCCCTTTTAAGCACACGCCTTAACATAGGACATAACCAACATTTAAAACCCAACTTGACATATTACAAGTCTTTCAAAACATAAGTTGTTTATACAGCTCCAAAACAAAAGTTACACTAGGGCCTTAACCATCTAAGCACATAAGCATATCTATATGTTTACAACTTCGAAAACCCAACCAGACATGCCAGTCATTTCCTTCCGCGTCGTACCTGCAGTGGTTATTCAATAACCATAACAGAAAAATAATATTCGTTTAAGCTTTCACTTAGTGAGAGTAATCATGCTATTGGAATACTCAAAATGTAAATTCAACAATTATCATAAACATAAACAAAATGATCTCCAAAAAGTCAAGTGACTCCAGCCACTACCCCCGGGTCCTTCTCACCCCGGATCTTCCTCACTCTTTAGTCACATATAGCGTCTCTTTCACACTTGTGACCCCAAAAGCATCACCGTCATTTCATTGTGGTCGTCACCACGCCCTACTCTTGAGGGCCTTTTTATCCATTTTCCTTTGATCCACATAAGCATATCAGTAACTTAGCATAGAAGCATAACAAATCACACCATTGGCATTGTAATGCCCCCAATAACCAAGCCATGTGGACAAGGTCAACAAGTCAAACAATATAAAGGAAAGCAAGGAATAGCCTTGCGTGGACCAATCCAACAAGGAAGAAGCATAGAGGAATCCTACGTGGATTCCGAAAAAAAAAAAGTCAATAAGTCAAGGATTGACCCTCGAGGACCAAATGGGTCAAATAGGGTCAATCAATATGGTTTTGGTTTGAAATGAGTTTTAAAGAAACCCCAAGGTTTAAAAGAAACAAAATCTAAAATTTGGTTTAGAAGTCCATAATAATAGAGGTTTGGGAAAGATAACGACCAAACGTTCCTTAGAAAATCAAAAGTAGCATTTTTCCCCTAATAGGGTAACCATGGGCTAAGTATAAACCAAATTAGTTTTGAAAATTTTGAAGTTTTGGAAAAATTTACTATTCATATTAGAGGGTCTTTCTACCGGTCGAATAGTCATGTTGGACCGTCGAAAGCGTATCTTGCAGAACCTAAGCCTAAAAACACCTAGAATTTCATAAGTGTCAAAGGCAAGGAAAAACTAACAAGTGTTAAGAACATAATATAACAAGAATCCAAGAAGATCCAACTAACAAGTTCAAGATCAAGAAGGAATTTACAAATAATTTCTTGTAATTCAAATCTATGAATGAGACAACGGTAACAACAATTACAATGTTCCTACCATGAACTATATTATTGGAACATTAACATATCACAAGACTTCCTTGTAAGGAATCTTACAAAATGAGATGCCATGCGTCGGATAACTCTTGGGCCTTGCCCTAATCAACATTTCTTGAAAAAAGGCTTTTATAGATTCATTAAGCACGATGGCTCAGTAGAAAACATTGTAGAAATGTACTACTACTTCTAAAATCATGCTATGACATGCGGTGCAATGCTTTACCGCCATGGCGATGCAACTAGCCGGATGGCCGAACCGTGAGACATTCCCGACTCAATATCCAAATCGCACACTCTTACACTGGATAGCGATCCACTCAAACGTGAGTGTAGCATACAAGATTTCCGGTAGCTAACCGAATGTGACCTTGCATTTTCGAAGGTTTTAAGGATCACAAACAACCTTCCTCACTTCACACCCGCCTCCAGAATTTCATCAAACCACAACCCCCAAATGGGGATTCAAGAGATATTCCCCAATCGTGAGAATTTAAACAATAAACATACATCCCAAGCCAATGCCATGAATGCTTTGCCAACTTTGCGACTATGAAATGCTATCAGACGCGATTATGCTTTAACAATGTCATTTCTATGATTTCAATATTATGATATAAGCATGGTAGTTCAAGATACCAAAACTAAATTAATAGGATAAAACATATAAAAACACAACCATCATCTAGGGCAATTAAGAGGTCACTAACATCAACAATTATTTGAGGCCATAACAACTAAATGACATTTAGGTTAAGCATGGATTCACTTAGGCGCATAAGAGCATATATGTCATACCCGTCCCAGGAATTCATAATTTTATCATGCATATTTGTAATTTGGGTGTTTATCAATGTTAGTTGATAATGGTGATGAGGTTGACTGTGAGTCAACGGTAAGGTGTCAGTGAGGACACGGGAACATGGCAGTTCATATTACATGGGCATGAGTAAATGACATTTATATGATTTAAATGTTATTCGACTTTATCTGGTATTCCTGTGAATAGTAATTATGCCTGTGTAGTATAATTCTGGTATTTGGATACTTTAGTATATCATGTTGAGAACTGTGGTGAGAATGTGATTGATACGTTAATTAAAAAGGTAGGTTGTGTAGAGATTCCACATAATTTAGTTTTCGGACGTTATTTTGGACCAAACGAGTCTTAGTCGGAAACTTCTGAAATTTATCATTTTCACTCGTAAAGGCATAAAATGAACGTGTGCAAAGTTTCGAGAGCTAGTGAGAAGCTTGAGGAACTCGTGGGGAGGTAACCGCAATTCACAGAAAGTTTTTCTATAAATAGTGGTGGATGAGATTCATTCTCATCCAAATCCTTCTAAAATATCTAGAGAGAGGAGAGAGAAAGGGAGATTGGAGCCAACGGGCTTTGCGACGACAAACGACGACCGTTCGTCCATCAGATTTTCTCCAGATTTTAGATTTGAACTCGTGAAAGTAAGATCTACGTTTTGAAACTACTTAGGCCGTGTTTGGCCAATTTTTGTAAAAATCTTAATTCTAGAAATTTGGGAAAAACAGGTATAAACTTGTAGGAATCGTCTCAAATTCGAAATCCGACGATTAATCGACCTCCTAGTCGATCTTTCAAAGTTTGGGAGAAATCGCACGAGGTATGAAGTTCTAACTTGTGAAATATAGAAAAATACATGTTTTATATTTCGACGACGAAATTGAGATCCGGGCAAAATCCTTGTGTTAATTATAGGCCCGTTAATTATGCACGCGCTAAATTGTGAAAAGCATGTTGTGGATATCGCAGGTTGACTTACCCACAGCTTTTCAAAATCAATTTCTAAAACAAAATGAGTCGCCACTTAATTTTTAAAGGGAAAATTAAGAAACCATTTTAAAAGCAAACTGATCTTTTAGAAACCAGAGATTAACTAGGTCCGGGGATTATGGAATGAGAGAGGAAGGAGCCCATCGGACTAAAACACCCTCTCTCATCCTATCTTGCGATAGGCCTCTACTCAACATCCTTTTAATCAAATTTATTAATCTAAGCATGCCCTCAACTAATACATATATACATATACATCACAAAAGCATGTCCAAAGGGTGTAAAATTGCAATTGACAAAATATCATTCAAAAGCCACATAATTCAGGTAACAAGCGATATGATATGCAATAGGGAACAAGTGAACTTACCCGGGGTCCAGCAGCGATAATAAACGTGCAATGCATGCGATTAAATAAAACCTAGGAAAAGAGTCTCTAATCCATATATACACATAAGGCAAATCTTAACTCTAAGGTGTTGCGCATAAGGTCGAAAATCAAATAAAAATTAAGGAATTTGATAAACTAGAGAGGGATTGAGAAATCGTACCTTAATAGCGCTACAAAACAAAGGGTTAGTTCACATGATATGTAAAACATGATGTTAGAAATAACAACCCTAAATTTCTAGCTTAAATCTATCTAATGTAATTAAATCCAAAGCAAATAAATCTTAATTACAAATGTCGAATCATATAGATGAATATGTACATGGACAAGGATAAACTATGAGATACTCTTAAACCTTGAATTCAAGCTCAACTAATCATTATTAAAGCATGGTTTAAGCCTTAGATCATAAGAAAGTCATTTAGGCCCTTATTTACAAAGTAAGTCAAATGTGTCATAAAAACTCTGAAAATTGCAGAGAGCAGACCAGAACTTAAAAGAAATAAAAAGCACGTCTCTTATGGTTTGATGTTGATGAATTTTGGACACGAGATGCCCCTGTGAGTCTAGTTTCCAAATCAAAAAGAAAATCAAGGTTTCAACGGTCGGATCTCTGGGAAAAGGACAAACACCAGACATCACTCAGAGATGTACAACTCTCTGTCCAGAGATTTTGTTTGATTTTTTAAAAATAGTAAAATAATCCAAAATGCTTCATTCTTTTTAGGGGATCTTCCTAACACATTAAGGTACCCAGAAAAAATTATTAGAGACCCCAAAAACTCCATTAGACTTCTGATTTATGAATTTCAAAATGGACTTGCTGTTCTGAAACTATTCTGAAACTCTGGGCAGATTGTGGTTGACTCACAAAACCCATGATCAAACCCTTCTAAACATAAAACCACCTTAAAACAAAATTTACAGTGGTAGAATATTGTGTTATTGACACTTTCCCGTTGGTTTCACTTGATTTCAACGGTTAGATTTTGAACTAAAAATCTTTGATCAAAAACAGTTTGTGAACTCACTGTTTTCATTTGTCAAGTTCAACTTTTATTTGTTAATCCCAACTATTAAACCATGAAGTTGGGTTTAAACCAAACCACTTCTCCTACCATTTGATGGTCATTGGAGGCTAAAGACTTTTATATTTGTAGATTTCAAATGAAGTATGAATAGACTTCATGAAATCTCAAGATGATGAATCCAAACCATAGAGATGAGTTTAGACCCAAAATACTTTCTCCTACCACTTGATGGTCATTGGAGATGAAGATATGACTAATACTCATGAGTCTCCAAGGAATATATAAGGGATTCCATGAAACATCAAGCTAGAGGACTCAAGTCATAAGCATGGACTTGGATCCATCTATTTACTTATAAAAAAAGTGATGATCAAACTTTGACTCCCATGTGAAGTATAAGCTTACATGAGATTCAAAACATCAAACTCAAGAGCTTTCAAGGGAGATATTGAAGATCTCCAAGAATCTCAAAAGAAGAACATAAACAAGAAAAATAGAAGAAGGATCAAAGAACTAGGAAGTAAGGACTTCCAAGTTTACTTAACAAACTCTAAAACTTAATCAAGAAAAACTAAATGACTTGTAAATTAGAAGCTCAAAAGAAAGAAAACACAACTAAGATTAGAGGGTCACCTCCAAACTATCCTCAAAGTTTCTCTCCTTTGAAGATCTTCCAAACTCTTCTTCAAGCTCTCCAAACTCTCTTTTCTCTCTAAAAAATGTTGGTGGAATGGAAGTATTTTTTTGTGTGTTTCCTCCCTCCTCTTTTTTGCATGTGTTTCTCAATGGAGATACCTCTTCTTATATAGACAAAAATACCTAGGTCATTTCAGTAAATTCGGAGCAAAAGACATGTGTAAACATCTCATTAGTTGGTACAATGTGTACTTTCTGAAATTATGCAGACTGCTGTCCAGCGCGGCAGTCCAGATACTGACGCGGCAGTCCGTGACTGCCGCTGCGGCATTCATCAAATGCCGTTGCGGCACTTAATGACTGCCGCGCGGCATTCACCAAATGCCGCGACAATTAATGGATTGCCGCAATTTTGTCAGTCTTACTTTATCAGTTTTTTGTTCTTATTTGCATGCGCATACGTATTGCTCTGCAAAATACAGATTTTAAAAGCGAACGGCAGTCAGAAACCTGTGGCGGCACTTGATGAGTGCCGGCACGGCACTCTGTGACAGCCGAGCGGCAGTCACCGAGTGCCGCGGAATCCCGCCGTGTGCCGTTTTTAGCTAAGATTCCCTCTTTAGGTCTTCCTCCTTTTCAAAGCAAATTATTTTTGAAAATCTTTTCCGAAAATTGTATTTTATATCCGAATTCCCCTAAATACCTGGTATTTTCTCCTTTCTGTGAAATTTTATCGCGTTTTGGAGACTTTTTGAAGAGCTTGGAATACTTCAAATCTTTCGGTCCTTATCATCATCGGACTTGGAGGTGACACTCTCCTAAATTCGACGTTAGGTCAAAATTGGGGTGTCTACACATGTCTAAATTTACGCGAGCACATTGAGTTGTCTATGTGGGTCAAAGGGGAGTTTTATACAAATTCATGTCGGAGTAAGCTTCTCGTTGTTTGAGAATTTTAGTAGCGACGGCTACTGTGCATGGTTGTAGGCTTGGACTTGCCATAGCACTTGTGGGGATGTAATGGTTGTAGGCTTGGACTTGCCATTGACATTGCGGTTTAAGGCTTGGACTTGCCGCTAACGGATGAATGCGTATTTTTCTCCCTAGAGACTATTGATATGATTTACGAGATTAAAGCATGTTTTGTCGTATATTGCATATGTTAGACTTGTACGCTCAACATATAGCTGAGCAGTGGAGATGTACTCCATTGCAGGTAAGAAGAAAGACAAGAAGAAGCGTGATGAGTGAGGCCATTAAAGAACGCCGGGGGAATCATTTGTTTATATTTTTGTTTCTATTTCCTAAACTAGTATCAAGGAATTGGGTTATGTAATACGTTGTAATAGATCTTTGGATTAGTTCCGTAGTATGGTAATCCTGTATTTGAACGTCTGTGGTTATGTTTTAAATGTTGTAATTCAGTTATGGTTGTGATTATTGTTAGTGTGGAGAAGCATGAGTTATTAATTTTCACAACAGGGCTGCCCAGTAGGGGAGCAGTCGACTGGACCCTATGTCAATCGACTGGATCCCGTGTGATTGAGACACTGAAAGTGAATAGTAAGAGAAGCAGTCGACTGCACCCTTTATCAGTCGACTGAACACTGTTGATTTTTGGCTACTGCTTTTATATATGGCAAAACCAGTCGACTGTACCATCAATCAGTCGACTGGACCCCTTTTGAAAATGTTGCATTTTGGTTCTGCATAACACAGTCGACTGGGGACCTTTGATCAGTCGACTGAACTATTGTAGATTTTAGCTATTGATCCAAATAGCAACCAGTGCAGTCGACTGGGTTCCCTGATCAGTCGACTGGACCTCTGTTGAGAATTTTGGATTTTGGTTTCTGCTAGGAACAGTCAACTGGACCCTAGGCACAGTCGACTGAACCTATGTTTTCAAAAACTGTTTTCTTTTGAAAGGTTTCGATTGGCCAAAACTTTTTACAACTCTGATTTTAATGGATTTTAATAATATTTTCCACTGCTATTGACTTTAATGGAACTGGATAAGCCTTGATGGCGTGCCACGTGTCCTATTTCCACGCGTAGTGGGATGGGTCGTGACATTTAGTGGTATCAGAGCTATAGGTAACAAAACTTTGGGGAACGTTCGACTACGAGAGGAGTGTTGAGTGAATTGTCACATGTTCTAAATTGCATCCATATATATTAGAGATGTTTGATGCATATGTATGTTATTTTACATACATGCTATTATTATTGTTGTACATGCATAGTGTTTATGCATTGAGAACTACAGGATTGTAACCATGAGTGACGAAGAGCGAAATCTATCGCCACACACTCGACGTATGAATGAAATGGCAGAAATGATGGGGAATATGAGGGAAATGATACGGAATATAGCGGAGCGACTGCCTCCTACGCCCCAAATCGAAGTGGAACCAATAACTGTAGTGTATGCACCCGAAACTAGAGGTATAAGATCCGTATCCGAACAATTCGCTCGAAAGAAACCAATGGAATTTCACGGGACACCCGATCCAACGCTCGCAGAACATTGGATATGGACATGGAAAGAATTTTCCGATCTATTCCGATGAACAACAGGGAGAAGATGGGAAATGCAAGTGATGTGCTAAAGGGTGAAGCCCAGAACTGGTGGGTAAATGTTCTAGATCAAGGGGCACCGCTTACTTGGGAAGGGTTCAAGGCGGAATTCAATCGCCGGTTCTTTCCGCGAGCCGCCTATAATGCAAAGAAGAGAGAATTTGATAACTTGAAGCAGGGAGATATGACTGTAACCGAATATACTTCCAAGTACAACGCTTTGTTGAGATTTGGAAAGGGTTCCGTACCAGAGGAGGAAGATAGGGCAAGGAAATTCGAAGAGGGTTTAAGGGAAAATATTCATCTAAGGGTGGAAACCTACAAACATTCGACTGTGGCAGCAGTACAACAAACGGCGCTAGTGGCCGAGAGTGGAATGGAAAGGTCAAGGCAGAATTAGCACGGTAAACGAAGCAATGAGAGTGGGGATAGGAACCTAGGCGGATTTTTTCCAAAGGCCATTTCAAAGAGGCTCTGGTTCTAGTTTAAGTGATTTCAGGAGAATGCCAAGTAACATACCGTTGTGTTCACTTTGCAACCGACCACACTCAGGTCGATGTTTCATGACCAAACCCCAGAACAGGAATCAGGAAGGAGGTAGTGCTAATTCGACTCCTGATATGAGAGGTAAGTGTTATGACTGTGGAGTTTTTGGACATCAAGCCAAGGATTTCACAAGGAAGCATTCTCAGCAAGGAGCTAGTTCTGTGGCTTCTAGTGGGTCGAAGCCTAGATAATCCAATGACGGGGGAGAAAGGACGGAACAATGTCAAGGAAGAGCATATCAGATGAACCCAGGGGATATGACTGCTTCAGAGACAATAGTCTCAGGTATGGTGCTTGTATGTTCATACTTAGCACGCATACTTGTCGACTCGGGATCTACGCATTCTTTTATATCGCATGCCTTTGTTGAAAATTTGAATGTTAAATCGGCACCATTAGGATATGAATTGTCTATTGCTGTGCCACTTAGTAAATCGATAATGACGTCTACTATATATAAGAACTATGAGATCAAACTAGGCGAGAAGTTGATGACTGTAGACCTTATACCGATTATAGTGAACCATTTCGATGTGATACTGGGAATGGATTGGTTAGCTCTTAACCACGCCACAATAGACTGTGAATGGAAAGAGGTTAATTTTCGATCACCGGTACATGGGAACTTTTATTTCCAAGGGAGTGGGGTGATACCGCCGCCGTATTTGATTTCAGCTATCCAAGCGGGAAGGTTATTGAAAAAGGGATGTCAAGGATTCCTATGTTCAGTGACTAATGTCTCAGTGACCGAATTAAAGGTAGAAGACATTCCGATAGTGCGAGAATATCCAGATGTATTTCCTGATGACCTACCAGATGTTCTTATTGAGAGAGAGGTTGAGTTTACTATTGAGGTTATACCAGACTCAAGACCCGTATCAAAGGCACCATATAGAATGGCACCCATAGAATTGAAAGAGCTAAAAATCCAATTACAAGAGCTATTTGACAAGGTTTTCATTCGACCAAGTATTTCGCCGTGGGGAGCTCCAGTGTTGTTCGTAAAGAAGAAAGATGGTTCAATGCGTATGTGTGTTGATTACCGGGAACTGAACAAGTTAACGATTAAGAACAAGTATCCACTGCCGAGAATCGATGACCTATTTGATCAACTTTATGGGGCTCAAGTATTTTTGAAGATAGATTTGAGATCAGGTTACCATCAGTTGAAAGTGAAGGTCGAAGATGTTGAGAAAACTGCTTTCAGAACGCGCTAACGACATTATGAGTTCTTAGTCATGCCGTTTGGGGTTACGAATGCACCAGCCGCATTCATGGATCTTATGAATCGAGTATTCAAGGATTATTTGGATGATTTTGTGATAGTGTTCATCGACGACATTCTTATCTATTCACCGAGTGAGATAGAACACGAGAACCACTTGAGGTTGATACTTCAGAGATTGTGAGAGAAAAAATTATTTGGAAAATTCAAGAAATGTGAATTTTGGTTGTCTAGTATTACTTTTCTTGGTCACGTGATTGACAAAAATGGAGTATCAGTTGATCCTCACAAAGTAGAAGCTGTATCTAATTGGTAGAGGCCAACATCCGTATCTGAAATTCGAAGTTTCTTGGGATTAGCAGGATATTACCACCGTTTTATTGAGCACTTCTCGAAGATTTCTTTACCTATGACCAAGTTGATGAGGAAAGGGATTACCTTTGAATGGAGTCAAGAATGTGAAGACAGTTTTCAAGAGTTGAAGTCACAGTTGACGGAAGCACTGATATTGACAATACCATCTGGAACCGAAGGATTTGTAATCTATAGTGATGCTTCACACAAAGGGTTGGGATGTGTGCTTATGCAAGGGGGTAAAGTAATTGCATATGCTTCTAGACAGTTAAAGACACATGAGGTTAACTATCCGACCCATGGTCTTGAATTAGCCGCAGTAATTCATGCTTTGAAAATTTGGAGACACTACCTGTACGGGGAAAAGTGCGAGATATTCACGGACCACAAGAGTTTGAAATACATTTTCACCCAACGGGGCTTGAATATGAGACTGCGAAGATGGTTGGAACTGATGAAGGATTATGATCTTTCGATTAAGTACCATCCGGGAAAGGCGAATGTAGTAGCCGATGCATTAAGCCGAAAGACGTCAAGGAACTTAGCCGACGAGCTAACACAACAAAAGGAATTGGTAAAAGAAATGGAACGTTTGGAATTGGATGTGATTCTAGGGACCAATGATGGCTTAATGGTGGCGATTATAGCACACCCCGATATTATTGATGAAATCAAGAGGGAACAGTTCCACGATGTTTACTTGTGCAAAATGAGAGACGATATACCTTTAGAGAAGCGACCGGAATTAAGATTTGGGAACTAATTATGTGTACTGAATGTGAAAGACCTAAAGGAACGACTTTTAGAGGAAGCTCATAGTACGAAATATTCAGTGCACCCGGAAAGTAATAAGATGTATAGAAACTTGAGAGAAAACTTCTGGTGGAAGGGTATGAAGCGTGAAGTCGCTAAGTTTGTATCTGAATGTTCGGTATGTCAACAGGTCAAAGCAGAGAGACAAGTACCCGCGGGGTTACTACAGCTATTGCCAGTGTCAGAATGGAAGTGGGACGAGATCACGATGGACTTTGTTTCTGGATTTCCGCGATCGCGTAACAAGAATGATAAGATTTGGGTTATAGTCGACCGATTAACCAAGTCGGCTCATTTTCTACCAATTAAGACTACTAAGCCGTCCAAATTAGCAGAATTGTATGTGAAAGAGATTGTAAGGCTACATGGAGTCCCAGCTGTGATTGTATCATATCGTGATAGTAGTTTTACGTCAAGGTTTTGGGGAAGTCTACAAACAGCTATGGGTACGAAGTTGAGCTTCAGTACTGCATTTCATCCTCAGACCGATGGACAGTTGGAGCGTATGATTCAGACATTAGAAGATATGTTACGATTGTGTGTATTGGATTTTAGGAATGATTGGGAGCACCACTTGCCATTAATTGAATTTGCGTATAATAACGGATTTCAGTCAAGTATTGGTATGGCACCATATGAAGCTTTGTATGGCCGTAAGTGTCGATCACCGGTTTGTTGGACCGAGGTTGGAGAAAGGAAGTTACTAGGACCTGAGTTAATACAGGTGACTACTGAGAAGGTGAAGTTGATTCAGGATCGACTTAAGGAAGCTCAGAGCCGATATAAGAGTTATGCAGACTCGAAACGGCGACTGATGACGTTCGAAGTAGGTGACTTTGTTTACTTACGAATATTGCCTTCGAAAGGCATTGTTCGATTTGGAAAGCGAGGGAAACTTAACCCAAGATTCATAGGACCGTTTGAGATTCTAGAGAGAATAGGGCCGGTGGCTTACCGATTGCCTTTATCAGTTGAGTTATCATTTGTGCACAACGTGTTTCACGTGTCTATGTTGAGACGTTGTATGACTGATATGAGTAAGATCATTGTACCTGAACCACTGCAGATTCAGGGAGACTTGACTTATGTGGAACAACCGGTAGAGATTCTAGATCGAAAAGAACAAGTCTTGAGAACTAAAACGATTCCGATGGTGAAGGTATTGTGGCGTAGTCACACTGTTGAAGAGGCTACGTGGAAAAATGAGGAAGACATGCGGAATGAGTATCCGTACCTGTTCGACATATGAGGTATAAGTTTGGGGACAAACTTCCTTTTTGGAGGGGAGAGTCGTCACACCCGTCCCAGGAATTCATAATTTTATCATGCATATTTGTAATTTGGGAGTTTATCAATGTTAGTTGATAATGGTGATGAGGTTGACTGTGAGTCAACGGTAAGGTGTCAGTGAGGACACGGAAACATGGCAGTTCATATTGTATGGGCATGAGTAAATGGCATTTATATGATTTAAATGTTATTCGACTTTATCTGGTATTCCTGTGAATAGTGATTATGCTTGTGTAGTATAATTCTGGTATTTGGATACTTAAGTATATCATGTTGAGAACTGTGGTGAGAACGTGAGTGATACGTTAATTAAAAAGGTAGGTTGTGTAGAGATTCCACATAATTTAGTTTTCGGACGTTATTTTGGACCAAACGAGACTTAGTCGGAAACTTCTGAAATTTATCATTTTCACTCGTAAAGGCATAAAATGAACGTGTGCAAAGTTTTGAGAGCTAGTGAGAAGCTTGAGGAACTCGTGGGGAGGTAACCGCAATTCACAGAAAGTTTTTCTATAAATAGTGGTGGATGAGATTCATTCTCATCCAAATCCTTCTAAAATATCTAGAGAGAGGAGAGAGAAAGGGAGATTGGAGCCAACGGGCTTTGCGACGACAAACGACGACCGTTCGTCCGTCAGATTTTCTCCAGATTTTAGATTTGAACTCATGAAAGTAAGATCTACGTTTTGATACTACTTAGGCCGTGTTTGGCCAATTTTTGTAAAAATCTTAATTCTAGAAATTTGGAAAAACAGGTATAAACTTGTAGGAATCATCACAAATTCAAAATCCGACGATTAATTGACCTCCTAGTCGATCCTTCAAAGTTTGGGGGAAATCGCACGAGGTATGAAGTTCTAACTTGTGAAATATAGAGAAATACATGTTTTATATTTCGACGACGAAATTGAGATCCAGGCAAAATCCATGTGTTAATTGTAGGCCCGTTAATTATGCACGCACTAAATCTTGAAAAGCATGTCTAAATTTACGCGAGCACGTTGAGTTGTCTATGTGGGTCAAAGGGGAGTTTTATACAAATTCATGCCGAAGTAAGCTTCTCGTTGTTTGAGAATTTTAGTAGCGACGGCTACTGTGCATGGTTGTAGGCTTGGACTTGCCATGGCACTTATGGGGATGTAATGGTTGTAGGCTTGGACTTGCCATTGACATCGCGGTTTAAGGCTTGGACTTGCCGCTAACGGATGAATGCGTATTTTTCTCCCTAGAGACTATTGATATGATTTACGAGATTAAAGCATGTTTTGTCGTATATTGCATATGTTAGACTTGTACGCTCAGCATATAGCTGAGCAGTGGAGATGTACTCCATTGCAGGTAAGAAGAAAGACAAGAAGAAGCGTGATGAGTGAGGCCGTTAAAGAACGCCGGGGGAATCATTTGTTTATATTTTTGTTTCTATTTCCTAAACTAGTATCAAGGAATTGGGTTATGTAATACGTTGTAATAGATCTTTGGATTAGTTCCGTAGTATGGTAATCCTGTATTTGAACGTCTGTGGTTATGTTTTAAATGTTGCAATTCATTTATGGTTGTGATTGTTGTTAGTGTGGAGAAGCATGAGTTGTTAATTTTCACAACAGGGCTGCCCAGCAGGGGAGCAGTCGACTGGACCCTATGTCAGTCGACTGGATCCCGTGTGATTGAGACACTGAAAGTGAATAGTAAGAGAAGCAGTCGAGTGGACCCTTTATCAGTCGACTGAACACTGTTGATTTTTGGCTACTGCTTTTATATATGGCAAAACCAGTCGACTGTACCATCAATCAGTCGACTGGACCCTTTTTGAAAATGTTGCATTTTGGTTCTGCATAACACAGTCGACTGGGGACCTTTGATCAGTCGACTGAACTACTGTAGATTTTATCTACTGATCCAAATAGTAACCAGTGTAGTCGACTGGGTTCCCTGATCAGTCGACTGGACCTCTGTTGAGAATTTTGGATTTTGGTTTCTGATCGGCTCAGAATCAAGATATAAAAGTATGTTTATTTATGCTTTACTTTCAAAAGATTTGTAGTGTGGAAAGTAAAGGTCGAACCCATAGGGATTGTTAACTTTTAATCCTTTAATTACTAAAATCTAATTTATCTAGTTATAAGAAAATCGGAAGTTTGATTGATTTGGAATTTGATTATTACTACTACTTTAAACTATGAATTAAACTAAGAAATTATGGGAATAAAATCTAGAATTAAATCTAAGAAAACTTGTATACGAAATTCAAAGTTGATTTAAATATGTGGAGATGGGATCTAGGATTACAAATCCACCACTAACTATGCATTGGGGATCTATACTTCTTATTCTTAGTTCTATGTTTAGATAGTTATGATCTATTGTAGCTACAAGCCCAATAGTATCGTCAAGAAGATATCGTTAGTTTAATCTAAACATAATCCATCTACGGTTCACATGAATTATCTACCTATAACTAGGGTGTAGCATAACTCAACTTTCCTAAGCATGGATTATAAAAGATGTAAACATCACAATCACATAAGCACCATTGTATGTAAATACTCCTATCAATCACAGAAATCAAGGACTATTGAGTTCAATAAGCATAAGGAAAAATCTAAGACAAGAATAGATCCAAAATACTCTTGATTATTAACATTAAAAACTGATTATATAAAATCCATTAACATACAATCACTATCCCAAACCATAAAATCTTAAAATAGAAAAGTATAGAATCCCCCTTTACATAGCTAGGGTTTCATTGAAACCCTAGATTATGAGTTTAGTTGCTCATGATGGGTGAAAACATGAAGATTGAGTTGATGGAAGCCATTAGAAACCTTCAAGCTTGCTCTTCTCCTTCCTCTTGCCTTCAATGAATGTATGTGAATAGATCTCTAGGTGTGTAACCCTTAAAAATCATAAAAACTAAGAATATATAGAGTTTACAAGAGCTTTCTAAAGCTTTCCTCCCCCGAAACGGATTAAAACAGGTGTTATTTACAATCTGGACGTCTTCAAGCAGTTTCGTTTGCACAGGACTCTTCAGAATACTGAAATACGCAGCTTTGATTTTTGTACGGATCGCGCGAGCGGGCCGCGCGAGCGCGTCATTTGGGAGGTCGCGCGCGCGGATCGCGCGAGCGAATTCTGGGTTTTCGCGCCCGCGGATCGTGCCCGCGATGTGTCTTTTTTCTGCTTCTTTCTTCCTGCTTTTTCACCTTGTTTACCCTGGTATACTTGTTTTCTTCTAAAACCTGACAGAAAATAGAAAATAAAGTAAAACTACACAAAAACAGGATAAAAACGACTAACAAATGTGAATTAAGGCGTATAGTTAGGATTTGTTCTCTCCCGATCACACCCCCAAAGCTACATTTTGCTAGTCCTCGAGCAAAAAGAATAACATAAAACTACTAATAATAAAATTCCTAATCCATTTTCGTATGGATAACGATTGCACTTAGCCTGTGCAACAAGCCTTTTAAACCTCTAGGCGTCCCTAGTCGGACGAGTGAAGTCTCGTGAGGGTTCTCGTCAACAAGTCACCCACAACCATCTTTATTAACTTGTAAAGATTTTATTCAAAATTTTAAATATTTCAATGTCACATCCTTTTTCGATAAAATCAACCTCAAATGAAACTTTAAAATTATCAAGAGTAAAACAATCGTATGCCCTCCTACATTATGAAAAATAATCCGAAAACATATATCACCAGAATCAATAGAATATATCGAAGACTCGCATGTGTGTGAAATAGTAGTCAAGTGGATACACGGCAACTATGAACGTAAAATATAAATCAGATGACTATTTAGTGATGCTTTGACTACAAATCTCACGTTGTCAATTACACTCTAAAATAAAGTCACTTTGAAACAGGTGTGAGCACTCATATGTTGTCACGACCCATCCCACTACGCGTGGAAATAGGACACGTGGCACGCCACCAAGGCTCATCCAAACAGCAATATAACTTTACGCAGCGGAAAGAACTGTAAAAACAACCCTGGGTATTTAAAACTTAGGAAACATTCCCCTCTGAGTTGCAAAATACATTGAAATTAGAGTCATAAAAAGTTTTGGCCAAGTGAAAACGCATTCAAAATAAAATAGTTTTGAAAACAGAGGTTCAGTCGACTGCCCCGTCGACTGCACTAGGGTCCAGTCGACTGCTCCGTCGACTGTGTTAAGCAGAACCAAAAATACATCATGTTGCAAAGGAGTCCAGTCGACTGATCTGGGGATCCAGTCGACTGCTTTTCAATTAATGGAAGCAGTAGCTAAAATAACCAGTGTTCAGTCGACTGCCCAAGGGGTCCAGTCGACTGCTTCTCTTATACTATACTATCAGTGACTCCATCCCACAAGGTCCAGTCGACTGACCCCTGGGTCCAGTCGACTGCTTCCCTGCTGGGCAGCATGTGCTGAAAATATTAACAACTCATGCTACTCAATACCAACAACAATCCAACCACAACTAATTCTAACATATTAAAACACAGTTACAGGCGTTCAATTACAAGATTTCAACACTGAGAAGCTAATCCATGTTTCTAATACAACATACTACAATATTCAAATCCTTATACAAGTTTTAGGATTAAAACAAAACATTTACAAGTGTAATCCCCCGGCGTTCATCGGCCTCACTCCACACACTTCTTCTTGTCTTTCTTCTTACCTGCAATGGAGTACATCTCCACTGCTCAGCTATATGCTGAGCGTACAATTCTAAATGTATGCATATATGACAGTTCATGGTTTAAGCATCTAAAACACATAGAAATAGTCTCTGGGGTGAGTGGTACGCATTCATCCGGTCGATGCCGTAGGAGGCCCACCTCTCCCACGCATCTCGTACACTGGTTGGGCCTTCCTCCATACCAGGTACCGTGTACTGGTTGGGCCCACCTCCAATCCAGACACAACCACAAATTCCAATTCCAACAAGATCACAATCCTCAAGGTTCGAGGAGCTTACTCCGAATGAATTTGCACCAAACTCCCCTTTGACCCAAGTAGACACATAACATGCTCACATAAACAGTTATACGTGCTTTTATCATAATTTCACGTGCATAATTAACGGGCCTAACTAACACATGAATTTCGCCCGGATCCAAGAATATCAAAAGTGATGTCCAAAACATGAAAATCCATATATTTCATAGATCTAGAATTCATACCTCGTGCGAATCTCTTCAAACTTTGAAGGATCGTCTAGGGGGCTAAATAATCGTCGGATTTCGAATTTGGTACGATTCCTATAAGTTTTACCTGATTTTTCCCAAAAGTCCAAAATTAAGATTTTTACAAAACTCAGCCAAACATGACCTACGTAGTATCAAAACGTAGGTCTTACCTCCACGAGTTCAAATCTGAAATCTGGAGAAAATCTGACGGACGAACGGTCGTCGATCGGCGTCGCAAAGCCCGTGGCAACAAAATCTCCCTTCTCTCTCCTCTCTCTAGATATTTAGGAGTTGTGGATGAGATTTGAAATCTCATACTCATCTATATATAGGCAAAGTTTTCGGGGAATTACGTTTACCTCCCCGCAAGTTTCTCAAACTTCTAATTAACCTATGAAACTTCGCACACGTTCATTTTATAGCTTTACGAGTAAAAATTATAAATTTCAAAAGTTTTCAACTAAGTTTCGTTTGGGTCCAAAATAACGTCCGAAAACTATATTCTGTGGAATCTCTACACAACCTACCTTTTTCAATTAACGTATCACTCACGTTCTCACCACAGTTCTCAAATCGATATATAACAATATCAAAGATTACCACAATTTACCAATACAGGTAAAATTATTATTCACAAAATACCAGATAAAGTCATATAACATTTAAGTCATATAAATGTCATTTACTCATGCCAATGCAACAGGCGTTACCAAGTCTTCGTGTCTCCACTAGACACATCATCGTTGACTCACGTCAACTCAACTCAATCAAATTATTAATAACATTAATAATTCCACAAATCTCAATTTATGCATGTTTTAAAACCATGAAATTCTGGAACGGGTGTGACAACTCTCCCCTCCAAAAAGGAAGTTTGTCCCCAAACTTTACCTCATACGTCAAATAAGTACGGATACTCATTCCTCATGTCTTCCTCATGTTCCCATGTAGCCTCTTCCACCGTGTGACTACGCCATAGCACTTTTACCATTGGAATCGTCTTAGTTCTTAAAACTTGTTCTTTGCGATCTAGAATCTCCACTGGTTGTTCCACATAGGTCAAGTCTCCCTGGATCTGTAGCGGTTCAGGTACAATGATCTTACTCATGTCAGTCATACAACATCTCAACATAGACACGTGAAACACATTATGTACATGTTCCAATTCTGATGATAAGGCCAATCGATAAGCCACTGGGCCAACCCTCTCTAGGATCTCAAAAGGTCCTATGAATCTCGGATTGAGCTTTCCCCTCTTCCCAAATCGTACAATGCCTTTTTGAAGGCGATACTCGCAAGTATACGAAATTTCCAACTTCAAAATTCATCGGTCGTCGTTTAGAGTCTGCATAACTCTTATATCGGCTCTGAGCTACCTTGAGTCGCTCTTGAATCAACTTCACCTT
Source organism: Hydrangea macrophylla (assembly GCA_033977485.1). Classification (NCBI taxonomy): domain Eukaryota; kingdom Viridiplantae; phylum Streptophyta; class Magnoliopsida; order Cornales; family Hydrangeaceae; genus Hydrangea; species Hydrangea macrophylla. The sequence continues at coordinate 99,293,844 of CM066990.1, forward strand.
TTCAGTAGTCACCTGTATTAACTCAGGTCCTAATAACTTCCTTTCTCCAACCTCGGTCCAACAAACCGGTGATCGACACTTACGGCCATACAAAGCTTCATACGGTGCCATTCCGATACTTGACTGGAATCCATTATTATAAGCAAATTCAATCAACGGAAAGTGGTGTTCCCAATCATTCCCAAAGTCTAAGACACACAATCTCAACATATCTTCCAAGGTCTGAATCATACACTCGGACTGTCCATCGGTCTGAGGATGAAATGCAGTACTGAAACTCAATTTCGTACCCATAGCGTTTTGCAAACTTCCCCTAAACCTTGACGTAAAACTACTATCACGATCGGATATAATCACAGCTGGGACTCCATGTAGTCTTACAATCTCTTTCACATACAATTCCGCTAACTTGGACGGTTTAGTCGTCTTGATCGGTAGAAAATGAGCTGACTTTGTTAATCGGTCAACTATAACCCAAATCTTATCATTCTTATTGATTGATCGTGGAAATCCTGAAACAAAGTCCATGGTGATCTCGTCCCACTTCTATTCCGACACTGGCAATGGCTGTAGTAATCCAGCAGGTACTTGTCTCTCTGCTTTCACTTGCTGACATGCCGAACATTCGGATACAAACTTAGCAACTTCACGCTTCATACCCTTCCACCAAAAGTTTTCCCTCAGGTTTCTGTACATCTTATTACTCCCCGGGTGCACTGAATATTTTGTACTATGAGCTTCTTCTAGAATTCTCTCTTTCAAGTCTTTCATCTCTCATTTTGCACAAGTAGACATCGTTAAATTGTTCTTTCTGAATCTCATCAATAATATCTGGGTGTACAATGATCGCCATCATTAAACCACCACTAGTCTCTGGAATTACATCCAACTCTAATCGTTCCATCTCCTTTACCAATTCTTTTTGTTGTGTTAGCTCGTCGGCTAAATTCCTTTGCGTCTTCCGGCTTAATGCATCGACTACTACATTTGCCTTTCCCGGATAGTACTCAATCAAAAGATCGTAATCCTTCATCAACTCCAACCATCTTCGCTGTCTCATATTCAAGTCCCGTTGGGTAAAAATATATTTCAAACTCTTGTGGTCCGTGAATATCTCACACCTTTCTCCGTATAAGTAGTGTCTCCAGATCTTCAAAGCATGAATTACTGCGGCTAATTCAAGATCATGGGTCGGATAATTAATCTTGTGTGTCTTCAACTGTCTAGAAGCATAAGCAATCACTTTACCACCTTGCATCAACACGCATCCCAACCCTTGATGCGACGCATCACTAAAGATCACAAACCCCTCGGTTCCGGATGGTATTGTCAAAATAGGTGCTCTCGTCAATCGTGACTTCAATTCTTGAAAACTGTCCTCGCATTCCTGACTCCATTCAAATGTAACTCCCTTCCTCATCAATCTTGTCATAGGCAATGAAATCTTAGAGAAATGCTCAATAAAACGGCGGTAGTATCCCGCTAACCCCAAGAAACTTTGAATTTCAGATACAGATGTCGGTCTTTGCCAATTTGATACAGCTTCTACTTTGTGAGGATCAACTGAAACTCCATTCTTGTCAATTACATAACCAAGAAAAGTAATGCTAGGTAACCAAAATTCACATTTCTTGAATTTACCAAATAATTGCTTCTCTCGCAATCTCTGAAGTATCAACCTCAAGTGGTTCTCGTGTTCTATCTCACTAGGTGAATAGATAAGGATATCATCAATGAATACAATCACAAAGTCGTCCAAATAATCTTTGAATACTCGATTCATAAGGTCCATGAACGCAGCTGGTGCATTAGTAACCCCAAATGGCATAACTAAGAACTCGTAGTGTCCATAACGCGTTCTGAAAGCTGTTTTCTCAACATCTTCGGCCTTCACTTTCAACTGATGATAACCCGATCTTAGGTCTATCTTGGAGAATACTTGTGCCCCACGAAGTTGATCAAATAAATCATCAATTCTGGGTAGTGGATACTTGTTCTTGATTGTCAACTTGTTCAATTCCCGATAATCAACACACATCCTCATCGAACCATCTTTCTTCTTTACAAACAACACTGGAGCTCCCCACGGCGATACACTTGGTCGAATGAAACCCTTGTCAAGTAATTCTTGCAATTGAACTTTCAGTTCCTTCAATTCTACTGGTGCCATTCTATACGGTGCTTTGGATACCGGCCTTGAGTCTGGATTTACCTCAATGGTGAATTCAATCTCTCTCTCGATAAGAACATCTGGTAGATCATCAGGAAAGACATCTGAATATTCTCGCACTATCGGAATGTCTTCTACTTTTAATTCGGTCGCTGAGACATCAGTCACTGAACATAGAAATCCCTGACATCCCTTTTTCAATAACTTTCCCGCTCGGATAGCTGAAATCAAATACGGCGGCGGTATAACCCCACTCCCTTGGAAACAAAAGCTCCCATGTACCGGTGATCGAAAATTAACCTCTTTCCGTTCACAATCTATCGTAGCTTGGTTAAGGGCTAACCAATCCATCCCCAATATCACATCGAAATGGTTCATCACAATCGGTATAAGGTCTACAGTCATCAACTTCTCGCCTAGTTTGATTGAACAGTTCTTATATATAGTAGATGTCACTACTGACTTACTAAGTGGCACAGCGATAGACAATTCATATCCTAGTGGCGCGGACTTAACATTCAAATGTTCAACAAAGTTATGAGATACAAACGAATGCGTAGATCCTGAATCAACGAGTATGCGTGCTAAGTGCGAACATACAAGCACCATACCTGAGACCACTGTATCAGTAGCAGCCACGTCTCCAGGGTTCATCTGGAATGATCTTCCCTGACGTTGCTCTATCCTTTGTCCTCCGTCACTAGACTGCTTAGGCTTCGAACCACTAGAAGCCATAGAACTTGCCCCTTGTTGAGAACGCTTCTTTGGGCAATCTTTCGCTCGGTGTCCCAAGGTACCACAGTCAAAACACTTGAGTTGCGAATGAGTCGTAGAACTCACACTGTTTCCCCCTGTAGATCTGTTCTGAAAGTTAGTCAGAAAACATTGACCGGTGTGTGGTCGGTTGCAAAGTGAACACAACGGTATGTTACTTGGTACTCTCCTGGAATCATTAAAACCAGAACTAGAGCCTCGTGAAAACGGCCTCTTAAAAGATCCCCCCTGACTTCGGTCACCACCCTCATGACTTCGCTTTCTTTGGGGATTTTGTCTCGATCTCTCTATTCTACTTTCGGCTACAAGCGCCGTCTGCTGTACTGCTGCAACAGTCGAATGTTCGTAGGTTTCTACCCTCAACCGGATATTTTCCCTTAAGCCTTCTTCAAATTTCCTTGCCCTATCTTCCTCTCCTGGCACTGAACCTTTACCAAATCTCAACAACGCATTATACTTGGAAGTATACTCTGTCACAGTCATGTCTCCTTGCTTCAAGTTATCAAATTCTCTCTTCTTTGCGTTGTAGGCGGCTCGCGGAAAGAACCGGCGATTGAATTCTGCCTTAAACCCTTCCCAAGTAATCGGTGCTCCTTGATCTAGGACATTCACCAACCAGTTCTGGCCTTCACCCCTCAGTACGTCACTTGCATTCTCAACCTTCTCCCTATCTGACATCGGAATAGATCGAAAAATTCGCTCCATGTCCATGACCCAATGTTCTGCTAATGTTGTATCAGGTGTCCCATGAAACTCCATCGGTTTCTTTCGAGTAAACTGCTCAGATATTGATCTCATACCCCTATTTTCGGGTGCATGTACTACAGTTATTGGTTCTACTTCGATGTGGGGTGTGGGAGGCAGTCGCTCCGATATATTCTGTATCATTTCCCCCATATTTCCCATCATCTCTGCCATTTCATTCATACGTCGAGTATGTGGCGATAGTTCTCGCTCTTCGTCACTCATGACTTCAATCCTGTAGTTCTCAATGCATAAACACTATGCATGTACAACAATAACAATAGTATGTATGTAAAACAACATCCATATGCATCAAACATCTCTAAGATGCATGAATGCAATTGAAAACATGTGGCAATTCACTCAACACTCCACTCGTCGTCGAACGTTCCCAAAGTTTTGTTACCTCTAGCTTTGATACCACTAAATGTCACGACCCATCCCACTACGCGTGGAAATAGGACACATGGCACGCCACCAAGGCTCATCCAAACAGCAATATAACTTTACGCAGCGGAAAGAACTGTAAAAACAACCCTGGGTATTTAAAACTTAGGAAACATTCCCCTCTGAGTTGCAAAATACATTGAAATTAGAGTCATAAAAAGTTTTGGCCAAGTGAAAACGCATTCAAAATAATATAGTTTTGAAAACAGAGGTTCAGTCGACTGCCCCGTCGACTGCACTAGGGTCCAGTCGACTGCTCCGTCGACTGTGTTAAGCAGAACCAAAAATACATCATGTTGCAAAGGAGTCCAGTCGACTGATCTGGGGATCCAGTCGACTGCTTTTCAATTAATGGAAGCAGTAGCTAAAATAACCAGTGTTCAGTCGACTGCCCAAGGGGTCCAGTCGACTGCTTCTCTTATACTATACTATCAGTGACTCCATCCCACGAGGTCCAGTCGACTGACCCCTGGGTCCAGTCGACTGCTCCCCTGTTGGGCAGCCTGTGCTGAAAATATTAACAACTCATGCTACTCAATACCAACAACAATCCAACCACAACTGATTCTAACATATTAAAACACAGTTACAGGCGTTCAATTACAAGATTTCAACACTGAGAAGCTAATCCATGTTTCTAATACAACATACTACAATATTCAAATCCTTATACAAGTTTTAGGATTAAAACAAAACATTTACAAGTGTAATCCCCCGGCGTTCATCGGCCTCACTCCACACACTTCTTCTTGTCTTTCTTCTTACCTGCAATGGAGTACATCTCCACTGCTCAGCTATATGCTGAGCGTACAATTCTAAATGTATGCATATATGACAGTTCATGGTTTAAGCATCTAAAACACATAGAAATAGTCTCTGGGGTGAGTGGTACGCATTCATCCGGTCGATGCCGTAGGAGGCCCACCTCTCCCACGCATCTCGTACACTGGTTGGGCCTTCCTCCATACCAGGTACCGTGTACTGGTTGGGCCCACCTCCAATCCAGACACAACCACAAATTCCAATTCCAACAAGATCACAATCCTCAAGGTTCGAGGAGCTTACTCCGAATGAATTTGCACCAAACTCCCCTTTGACCCAAGTAGACACATAACATGCTCACATAAACAGTTATACGTGCTTTTATCATAATTTCACGTGCATAATTAACGGGCCTAACTAACACATGAATTTCGCCCGGATCCAAGAATATCAAAAGTGATGTCCAAAACATGAAAATCCATATATTTCATAGATCTAGAATTCATACCTCGTGCGAATCTCTTCAAACTTTGAAGGATCGTCTAGGGGGCTAAATAATCGTCGGATTTCGAATTTGGTACGATTCCTATAAGTTTTACTTGATTTTTCCCAAAAGTCCAAAATTAAGATTTTTACAAAACTTAGCCAAACATGACCTAAGTAGTATCAAAACGTAGGTCTTACCTCCACGAGTTCAAATATGAAATCTGGAGAAAATCTGACGGACGAACGGTCGTCGATCGGCGTCGCAAAGCCCGTGGCAACAAAATCTCCCTTCTCTCTCCTCTCTCTAGATATTTAGGAGTTGTGGATGAGATTTGAAATCTCATACTCATCTATATATAGGCAAGTTTTCGGGGAATTACGTTTACCTCCCCGCAAGTTTCTCAAACTTCTAATTAACCCATGAAACTTCGCACACGTTCATTTTATAACTTTACGAGTGAAAATTATAAATTTCAAAAGTTTTCAACTAAGTTTCGTTTGGGTCCAAAATAACGTCCGGAAACTATATTCTGTGGAATCTCTACACAACCTACCTTTTTCAATTAACGTATCACTCACGTTCTCACCACAGTTCTCAAATCGATATATAACAATATCAAAGATTACCACAATTTACCAATACAGGTAAAATTATTATTCACAAAATACCAGATAAAGTCATATAACATTTAAGTCATATAAATGTCATTTACTCATGCCAATGCAACAGGCGTTACCAAGTCTTCGTGTCTCCACTAGACACATCACCGTTGACTCACGTCAACTCAACTCAATCAAATTATTAATAACATTAATAATTCCACAAATCTCAATTTATGCATGTTTTAAAACCATGAAATTCTGGAACGGGTGTGACATATGTACCCAGACACGAGAAAGAATTATTGTACAAAACAAATAAACTCGCGTATGACTCCAAACAACGTATGACACGACACAAATAACATAGTCTCATGAATAGATATCGATCGTCAAGTAAATATTATTACTACCATGCTTATACTTCCTTTCCTTTAGCGGTTCCATTTTCAAATCATGTTTCCATAGAATCAACTAGGACTTTATAAGGGTTGTAATGTTGGTCAAGGGTTAAGGCTTAGAAAAGAAAGGTAAAAGGGATTCAAAAAGTCCGTAAGTACCTAGGAACAGCCTTAATGTGCAACGCAAGGGCTTTACTATAACGACTAGTTATATCACTTTTTTTCTTTTCTTTATCTCTTTCAAGAGAATCATATCTTTTTTTTTTTCAATAACTATTTTCTCCTTTTTTTTTTCTTTTACTACTCAATACATCATATTTTTTCTAGTCGTTTACTAGCCCAATTTCTTTATGAAAACTATTCTCTAACTACTTTTGGACATATGGTAGGTAATATTTAATAGTGGCAAACTCCATATCAGAGTGGGTAGGATAATAGGTGAGCAAAGAAATGGCTTATTTAAAAACGGCTCAAATGGGTTAACAAGGGAAAAATATTTATATTTGGGTAGGCCAAAGGTCAAAAAGGTATATTAGAACAAACGACCTAGTGTCATTTTCTAGAGTCACATGATTCTTCAATGTTCGGATACCAAAGGACAGAATTTTTCTATATATATATATATATATTTTTTTTTTAAACATGGTAATTCTAATACTCACTCGACTTTCAATCAAAAAGAAAAAAAATAATGAGACCAATCAACGAAATAATGCGATATGTCCGAAGAGATTCGATAATATACTTTACAAACCCTCAAAAAGAATGATAGGCTCAACAGCTCACCGGGTTTAGTCTCCACAATTTTACTATTTAGAAATCCAAGTTATATTACAGTTCAATGTTAATATGTATCCATATGACTACGTGCAGTGCAACAAGATATGCAAGTATAAGATATAAAAACAATGATTCCGATAATATATAGTTCTCAAAACATACCTTCATAGATTCGGTAGACATCAGATTACATACTCTCTAAATTCCCAAAATCTCAACGAAATCTACTTACAAAAAGAAGTAACGCAGCATTGAATAATATTAAGAAATTATTTAAGAAACTGTTTTCATTTATTTAAAGAACAATTACAATGTTTACTTTTCTATTCTTATTACTCCTATTTTGTATTAATATCTATAATTTTTTTTTTTTATTATTTTTTTTTAACATTGAATGAAAGAAATAACATATAAACGACATAACAAAAATAAAAGAACTAAGAACTAAAAATAAAACGACAATACTAAATGAATATCCATATACTCTCCCCCAAACCAAATCATTGCATGTCCCTATGCAGGTGGAAACATGACAATGACATGGATGTAGTCCTCACAAAAGATCACCAGGACGTCTACTCTACGAAAAATGTCTGATGGTAGCTGTACGCCAGATCGAAAGAACCAATCCACAACCTCCCACTCCGGGTGCTCCACAGGGTCGAACGGTGGGCCCACCTCATCAAAATCAGCATGTAAATCCGGACGCTCACCCTCCTCAATCCCCTCAATGACACTCGGACCCAAATCCACCCTATCATCATCAGGACCGGAATAAGGCGCAAATATCGAAGCAATGTCCTTAGGGGACCAGTCAGGGTGACCCGGACGCTGTCGAACAACGTCCGGCACATAATCAGGTAGGTTCCTATATGGATAGGCAACCTCGGGTGTAGGCACAATAGACTCAACAGGGTCAGATAAAGAAATAGCCGCTAATCCGGAGACAACACCCTCATCGTCCTCATCGGTCGAGGAATCGGCCGATTCAGACGAAGATGACTCGAAAGACGTAGGAGGAGCGCCATAAGGGCCATCAATAACAGTAGGGTCATCGCCAAATAGGTCATCCTCGTCGGAAGAATCAGAATAGCTAAGAATGGGCATACGAGGACGACAACGACACCAGCCGGGACGACCTACCGGGCCGTCAGGTTTGGCTAACCTAGGACTCAGTATAGGAATATTAGAAAGCAAGCTGGAGTCAGAATAATAACTCGACTGACTCGGAGACCTATCAGGTGAAGTAGGAGGAGAAATTGGGTGGTCCATAATATGAGGATAAGATACAACTGAGATATGAGGGTCGAAGTAACTATATGGATATCAGAAAACTAAAAACCTGAAACCAAAAAATTAAGCCACAATTGCACTGGATTAGTTGGAGGTATTAGAAGAAATATGATTAGCATCACTAGTGGTGTGTGCGTGTTGCATTAATGAAAATCTATACCTTACATTACGTTGTCAATTAATTTTCATATTAAATAGAAATTCCGACATTGTTTCCCCCAAACTGGAACCTAAGAGATTCCTGTTATAGTGCAATGGGAGTGGGAATAACTGGGCAATATTAATTCAATGACAATCACTCTTTATGAATAAAGACGACATTATTATAAGCAAGCACGAAAGGAAAAACAAAACTAATTAGCGGTGACTTAACTAATGTAACTAACCAGAGGCAACAGGAGTAAAACAACCATAAACGAAAAACAATAACCACATAACGGAATAAGTACAGACCCAAGTATCAAAAACAAACAATAAAACAAAAACAAAAAATAAACTGACCGGTCGAGGTCGGGTACATCAGAATCCTAATAATAACCAAACGACTAAATAAAAAGGAAAAACAATGAAATAATAATATACAGGCCCAAACTGTCTGAGAATGTCTAAATCTCCCATCCAAATACAAAGAACACTGAAAAAGAAATGCACAATCACTCAACCAAACCAAACTAATCCTCCCCGCCCTCAATCAATACCAGCTCTAGCCCTGTACTCCCCTGTCCCGTCGTACCACCATCGCCATCTCCATCATCATCACTCCCATCTCCTCCATCTCCATCACCATCATCGCCCGCCACCTCCTCCTCGCCCTGCACCTTACCCTTCTCCTCCTCTGCCACCTGTTGTGCCGGTCGCGGGAAAGCCGACTGGTATGCAGCCTCTCCCTGAGCCAAAATATCATCCAACTGATCCGGATGAGCCAGCTGGAAGTATAACCACATATAAGACTGAAGCCGCAGGGTCTCTCCACGGAAAGCACACACGTCTCCATATGTCCACGCGTACGGCGTATCCTCCGGGGGAGGTGGACGCTGTGCTGCCTGCTCGCGACAGGCCTGGGCTGCCTCTCAGGCCCTCCTGACCTCCAGGTCTAGACGATCCAGGCTCAACTTCCAATCGGCAGAAGCGAACTCCGGGATACAGGTATCGATAGGCTCATCGGACGGCATAGGAAAGGCCTTAGCCCGAAGAATAGCAGTGATGGTGCGAGGGTAGGGCAAAAGGGTCTTAGGATCTATGGAATTATCTATGGCCTGTGTAGCAAGGCGCATGCCATCCATAATGACTAGGCCGGGGTGGAACCAGTCACTACGGTAGACAGCGTGGAGGGCGTGGTGGACTTCCTTGGTCCGTTCTTGCTCATGGCCAAGGGGGTACAGGTTTCGTTTGAAGACATGGTCTACGAACCACATCTGGCGGGGCATGTGAGATCGTCGTATAGATTGCCCCGACCCAGTGCGGCCGCCACACATGTCCTAGACGATGTGTAAAAAGGTGTGAGCTTTGGTGAGGACATTTAATTTTGGGACTTGGTATGAGTGGGAGGGGAATTGGAGGATTTCGGCGATGTTATCTGGGTTGAGGGTGACGTCGTGGCCATCTATTATAGTGGAGATAAAGGCGTGTTGGCTGAGGGATTGTTTATGGTAGCGGAGGTTTTGGTAGAATAGGCGGACGAGGCGGGGGTAGCTAATTAAATCGGGGTTTCGAAAGAGTTGTGGGGCCAATTTACGGGCTACTAGGTTGTTGTGGCCCCATTTGGCGTCCTTGTCAGACGCAAAATACTCGGCGTCGATAGCGGCCTCGTAATTCAGGCCGCGGTTTACGTATTTGGGGCCTAGGTCGTTGGGGTTCGGGTCGTCTGGGGGAGGTGGTGGAGTTGGGCCAGTTTGTTTTTCTTTTCCTTTTGACTTTTTCTAGGGCGGTTGGGAAGAGGAAGCGGATCTGACGGTTCGTTTGGTCATTTTTTAAGAAGGTTGGTACAAATTTTTAGGAAAAATTTGAAAATGTGGGCTTTAAAATTGGTCTATACCCAGAAAAGAAAATAGAAAAGGGAGTGGGAATGGGTCACCTGCAAAGAAAAACATCCCGGCAAGGGACACAATCAATATAATTCAACAGTTGTAAAAGAAATTGGGGTTCACGGGGGAACACCCAGCAACTGTGAGAAGAGCCGGTCCCTTCTCACCCACTGTCCCGACAAGGGCACACACTTTGCGGCAAGTCGCGGGGTACTTGCCGCGTGTTAATGTTCAATGCAAATAAATTAACGATAGGAACATGGTTATCGACACAATTAGGTCAGATGTCCAAATGATAAGCAGTGATTTCCCGGCATTTATAAAGTTACGAGCGAAGTAAAGAAATTCAAAACCACAATCTATGTTAACATCTGAACACTCTAACATTAACTGAGGATTTAAATGTGAGGTAAAACCCCCAAATTTAAATGTTTATTCAACTTTCTTTAAAGAATTGCAAATTCCAGATGGTGTACTCATGTAAAAGCACGTGGTCGTGAATGGACAAGAATCTTACTATGTTAGTGTCATGCCTAAACAGTGAATTAGTGGTAAAATTATATGAGCATCTAAATTTGGTCATAGAATTATATGTTAGGTGCCCCGGAAATTTTCAAATTCTATGACCCTAACAAATTTTTTAACGCAGACTTAAATACATGAGATGATTTCCAAATCTTATAAGCCTGCATTAGTAAGTTATAGATTTGCTATAGATGTGCTTAAAAGTTCGTCAACTACTCTTTGAATTTGGAACACCTGTGTGCGTTAATTGTTAAACCAAGGATAGGGGCATGGATCTTGGACATCTAATACATGTATGTCTATATCTGTGAGTGGATTTGGGTCAAAGTATCAGTAACTATATAAGTTTATGCCTATAAACTGAATTCCTCATGTTTTTTGAAAGCGATGTAAGCATATATTCATATTGGTATCCACACCACTGATCACAAACAATTTACTCAAAACAGAAAACTGTATGCAGAAGTTGAAGTCACTTGTATTTAATTTGTATACACAAATGTGGTCATAAGAAAATTCCTAATTCAATCTCAGCATGAACGAACATATGAACTCAATTAGTTTAGGGTATAAAATTCGTGTTAAGTGTTAATTAGGAATTAGAGCATGTGAACTGAGTTTAGGGTTTTATATCTTGATTTTTAACGGTATATACCAAAGATTATGAGTATCGAAACCCCCAAACACAAACCCTAATTTCAACAGTGATCATATGTGAATCTAACTTAGGGTTTCGAAAGAAACCCCGAAATTTAGCCCTAAAATCGAATCCGGGTGTGATTATGTGTGAATCCATGTGTGTAATGATATGCATATATATATATATGAGTATGTGTACGGGCCTATATGGATATAGGTGGGTATATTACCTGTGAAGAAGGGTTCAAGAATGGGGAGGGTTGTGGCCTCGGTTTTGGTGGATGTGGATGATGATGATGCGGCGACGGCGGTTTTGGTGATCCGACGGCGGCGTAGTGGTATAAGGTGATGATTGGTGGCGGTTGATGGAGGCCGGCGGCGGTGCTTGTGGTGGGTTGTGGTGGAGATAAGAGAGAGAGTGTCGTCGTGAGAGAGAGAAACTAAGAAAGAGAGAGAAAAGAATTCTGAAGAAAATTAAGGCTCAGCCCTATATATAAAGGGACGAGAACCTCGCGCGAGCGGATCGCGCGCGCGAGCTTCGCACGCGCGGATCCCTTTGCGAGGAAAAGCTGAGGCTTTCTTTTGGTTTGTTAAAAATTTTCCCAAAGTGTCAAGCTCGCGCGAGCGGGCCGCTCTAGCGAACTTCTCGCGCGCGCGAATTTAGGCGCGATCAAAAGCTGAGGCTCCCTTTTTGTTCAATCAAAGAAAATGTTCCAAGTAACAAATTTGCTCGAGTGGGCCGCTCCAGCGAGTGCTTCGCTCGCGCGATTTGGTGCGCGAGTAAGACCTGAGGCTTCATTTCAAAAGATTTCAAAAATTTTGTCTAAGGGGCTAATTCGCGCGAGCGATGTTTCGCGCGAGCGGGCCGCGCGCGCGAAACATGGGTTTCTCATTTTTCTTTGTTGTTTCCTTGTAAAAATGTTTTATAATTTTAAATTTTCATCTTATGGGAGTTCTAAAGACTCAGACACTGGCCATAACTACTAACTAGTGTACAAAATTGAAGAAAATTCTAACTAAAGCTTGGGTTGCCTCCCAAGAAGCGCTAAGTTTTACGTCGTTAGCTCGACCGATGCATGTGCTCAGTCGAGATAGACCGGGTCTACCAGATCTATAGATTCAATTTCTCTTTCTTCTGTTTCCTCGGTTCGATATGGCTTAAGCCGTTGGCCGTTTACTTTAAACGGGGTTCCACCGTTCGTATCTTGAATTTTAATTGCCCCATGCGGGAACACTTGCGTTACTATAAACGGACCGTCCCATCGGGACCGTAGCTTACCCGGGAATAATCTTAATTTCGAATTAAACAACCAAACACGTTGTTCGATCTCAAATTTTTTTCTTACAATCATTTTATCGTGGAAAGATTTAGATCGTTCTTTGTAGTTTCTCGAATTTTCATACGCTTCCTTTCTCAATTCTTCAAGCTTTTGCAATTGAAGTTTACGATGACATCCTGCCGCTTTTATATCTTGGTTAAGCGTTTTTACGGCCCAATAGGATCGATGTTCGAGTTCCACCGGTAGGTGGCACGCTTTTCCAAATACTAGTCGGTAAGAAGACATCCCAATAGGAGTTTTAAACGCTGTACGATATGCCCAAAGCGCATCGGTCAGTCGTTGTGACCAATCTTTACGGTCTGGACGTACCGTTTTTTCTAATATACTTTTGACCTCTCTATTAGACACTTCAACTTGGCCTTGGGTTTGCGGATGGTATGCGGTTCCTACTTTATGGGTGACAGAATATTTTCGGACGAGGGCTTCAAAGTAACGATTACAGAAATGCTTTCCCCCATCGCTTATAATTGCCCGTGGCGTACCAAACCGACAAAATATGTTCTCTTTTATAAATTGGACCACAACTTTATGGTCGTTGGTTCTCGTCACCACTGCCTCCACCCACTTAGAAACATAGTCGACCGCGACTAAAATATATTCGACACCACAAGACGAGGGGAACGGACCCATAAAGTCGATGCCCCACACATCAAATATTTCAATAATAAGAATTGGGGTCATGGGCATCGCGTCACGTTGTGACATGTTCCCTGTTTGTTGACAACGTACACAGTTCTGACAGAATTCATGTGCGTCTTTAAACAATGTGGGCCAATATAACCCACTTTGGAGAACTTTAGCGGCCGTTCGGAGGCCTCCAAAGTGACCTCCGCATTCTAGAGAATGATAAAAATTTAACATGGATTTGAATTCACTTTCCGGAACACAACGTCGTATAATTTGATCAGAACAGTGTTTAAATAACAGCGGGTCGTCCCAGTAGTAATGTTTAATTTGAGAAAAGAACCGATCTTTGTCTAAACGAGACCACGTATGTAGGATATATCCCGTAGCTAAGAAATTAACAATGTCGCTGAAGCATGGACGATTTACGGCAGATAACGCAAATAATTGTTCGTCTAGAAACGAATCCTTTAGCGGTGTAATATCGTTAGATTCGACAAGAATTCGTGACAAGTGGTCAGCTACAACGTTTTCAGAACCCTTTTTATCCCGTATTTCATAATTAAACTCTTGAAGGAGTAAAATCCATCGGATTAACCTAGGTTTCGTTTCTTTCTTATTCAATAAATGACGCAATGCCGCATGATCAGTATAAACGATGACTTTTGAACCCAATAAATAAGAACGGAATTTGTCGAGGGCAAACACAACCGCAAGTAATTCTTTTTCAGTTGTTGTGTAGTTCAATTGCACGTCATTTAGTGTTTTACTCGCATATTAAATTACGTGAGGGATTTTATTAACTTTTTGTCCTAATACCGCTCCAACAGCATAATCGAAAGCATCACACATCAATTCAAACGGTAATGACCAATCAGGTGATTGGATTACCGGAGCCGTGGATAGTAAGGTGCGCAACGTTTCAAAAGACTTCAGACAGTCATTGTCAAAGATAAAAGGAACATCCTTGGCAAGCAGGTTGCACAAGGGGCGTGAAATTTTACTAAAGTCTTTGATAAATCGTCTATAAAAACCGGCGTGACCTAGGAAGGAACGGATCTGACGAATGGATGATGGCGGTGGAAGTTTGTCTATTAATTCAATTTTCGCTTTATCAACCTCTATACCTCTATTGGAAACAACGTGACCCAAGACTATTCCCTCTTGAACCATGAAATGGCTCTTTTCCCAACTTAATACTAAATTTGCTTCCTCGCACCGTGCGAGGACTTTCGTAAGATTTCGAAGGCATTCATCAAATGTAGGTCCGAAAACAGAGAAATCGTCCATAAATACTTCGAGAAATTTCTCCACCATGTCCGAAAATATTGCCAGCATATACCGTTGAAAGGTTGCCGGTGCATTACACAAACCAAACGGCATTCGACGGTAGGCAAAGGTTCCAAAAGGACATGTGAATGTCGTCTTTTCTTGATCATCAGGATAAACGGGCACCTGGTTGTAACCAGAATATCCGTCTAAGAAACAATAATAACTCTGACCGGACAGACGTTCGAGGATTTGATCAATAAATGGAAGAGGGAAGTGGTCCTTACGCGTCATCGAATTAAGTTTTCTATAGTCAATGCAAACCCGCCAACCAGTAGTTTGACGAGTGGGTATAAGGACTCCTTTTTCGTTGGGTACAACTGTGATACCTGATTTCTTTGGGACAACCTGAGTTGGGCTGACCCAATTACTATCGGAGATCGGGTATATAATACCGGCATCTAAGAGTTTTATAACTTCCTTCATAACCACTTCTTTCATGTTAGGGTTGAGACGTCGTTGCATTTCCCTAGATGGTTTAGCATTTTCTTCTAAATTTATTCTATGCATGCAAACCGACGGGTCAATTCCTTTTAGATCAGCGACCGTCCATCCAATCGCCTTTTTATGATTACCTAGAACCTCGATCAGCTGTACTTCCTGAATTTCAGTTAAATTTGACGCGATTATAACTGGAAGGGTCGCGTTAGTCCCTAGGAATGCATATTTTAAAGAATCCGGCAATGGCTTAAGTTCAAGTGTTGGAGAACACTGAATGGATGGTAAGGCCGGTTCATGTGCAAGAGGCGGTAAAGCTTCTATTTTAGGTTTCCATGGAAGTGCACTGGTTGTGTTTACTGATTCCAATAGAGTATTTACATCTTCAATATTTGTGTCAATGTTGAAATCATTAAAATTGAAATGTGATAAGCATGCTTCCAACGCTTCCTTAGTCAACATAAAAGGTGCTGCCTCCTCGACTAATTCGTCTATTAAGTCTATGGCATAGCAATCTGCCTCTTCATCATCTCTATATGGTTGATTAGATGCATTGAAGACGTTAAGACGCACGGTCATGTTACCAAAAGTTATATCCATCACACCAGTCCTACAGTTAATAATCGAATTAGCCGTAGCTAGGAAAGGGCGTCCTAGAATGACTGGAACTTGTTTACTAGCATCTAGGACGGGTTCGGTGTCTAGTACGATAAAATCGACCGGATAATAGCATCTATCAACTTTGACCAATACATCCTCTACTACCCCCCGTGGAACTTTAATTGACCTATCGGCTAATTGTAAGGTGGCCGCAGTCGGTTTCAGTTCTCCTAAACCCAAATGTTCATAAACTGAATAGGGTATCAAATTCACACTCGCACCTAAATCAAGAAGAGCCCGGTGAATGTATTTATCACCAATGTGACAAGCGATGGTTGGAGTACCCGGGTCTTTATATTTGAGAGTGTTAGTATTAAACAGGGAGCTAACCTTTTCCGTTAGGAACACTTTCTTAGATAAATGGTTTCTAGACTTCCTCTTCTGAGGGCATAGATCCTTTAAGAACTTAGCATACGGGGGTATCTGTTTAATCGCATCTAGTAGTGGAATATTGATTTTTACTTCTTTAAATATTTCGAGAATATCTTCCGGTTTCGTGCTTTTTCTAGTGAAGTGAGCCGGGGCTTCCCCGCTCGATGGGAAGGGCATCCTAGGCACATAGTCGGAAGGATTCGCTACTTTAGATGTTTTATTAGATACCAAAGGATTAGCGTCTTTTGAAACTGGAATAGAATTCTCTTCCTTTTCATCTTTTTCTTTACCCTTACCTTTTCGTGCCTCTAGAGGAGGTACAACCTCCTCAGGACGTTCGGTGGTCCTTGTTGAGACAGCGTTAACTTGATCACTCGCCGAACTCACCTCATACCGCCCCTTAGGATTTTGCACAGGCTGACTTGGTAATTTTCCCTCATTACGTCGATTCAATGTATTAGCTAATTGTCCCATTTGGGACTCTAACTTCGCTATAGATTGCATATGGGAATTCACAAGTTGAGACTGCGATTGTGATTGGGCCTCTAAGGTCTTTAATGATGCCAACACGCTTTCTTTGAAAGTTTTATCCCTAGGAGGATTAGCATGGAAGGGAGGCTGTTGGTATTGGTTAGATTGTGGTTTATACGCATTAGGAAAATTGGTAGTATCGGGTTTCGAATACAGTTTCTCACTATTAGAGTTCCATGAAAGGTTCGGGTGAGATCCCCATGTCGTGTTTGGTTTATACCCCGTGGGGGTTATAATTGGGTCGTTGGAACTGTTGAACCGCATTTATATGTTGTTCTACAAATTCCAGGAACTGGGATGCAGACGGACATGCTAATGTTGAATGTGACGAATCTGAGCATAACTGGCATACTTCAGCAGAAGGAGGTGGGCCTTGCATGCGGCCCATCATCATAAGTTGGTCCATTTTTCTATTTAATTCTTGAATTTCATATGAATGATTAGACTCAACTTTCGCCTCTCTCTTTGGATTAGGTAGAAGGTGTCTTTCAGGTCGTACGGATACCGCTTGATGCATAGAGTTTTCACTTAATGTTTCAAATATCTTCCATGCTTCATTGGCACTCTTGTGGAGGAACGTCCCCGCACAAATAGCGTCAACAGTATTTCGAACGGTGGGAATTAATCCCTCATAGAAGACTTGCACTAGCTGCCATTTGGGTATCTGGTGATGAGGGCAAGACCTTAAGAGTTCTTTAAACTGTTCCCATGTATCGTAAAGTGTTTCCCCATCTTGCATTGTAAAATTAGTTATTGACTTTCTAATCTGATTCGTCCTGGTTATGGGGAAGAATTTTTGTAGGAACGCAGTTTGCAACTCATCCCATATTCTTATTGAATTTGGCTCCAACGATTGGAGCCAGTACTTCGCTTTATCTTTAAGTGAAAACGGGAACAGGCGCATTTTTAATTCATCATCTGTTAAGTTCTGAATCTTTAAAGTCGCACAGATACCCTGAAATTCGCCTAGATGATTATAAGGGTCTTCCTTAACACGCCCGTGAAATGACGGTAGGAGCGCAATAGTTGATGATTTAATTTCAAAGTGGGCTGCCGTCACTTCCGGTAATGCAATACACGACAGTGGTGTGTAGGCGGTAGGAGTAAAATAGTCTTTTAACGGAGGTGGTGGGGGTATGTTAAGGTCATCCCCATTATTTTGATTGTTTCCATTATTCCTGTTATGTCCAAAATCGGCCATTGGAATAGGTTCGATTTTTATCGTTTTAGTTTTTCTTAACTGATTACGAGTACTTCGGATTTCTGATTCAAACAAAGATGACGGTTCCGGTGTGGATTCGTCGTCTAACATCAACCGAGCTTTCGCAGCTTGGGTTGATGACCTAAGGCCTCTAAGTGTGCGTTCAAGTTCGAGATTAAGCGGATTTAATTTAGGTTTAGTTGAACGAGTACCAAACATACACTAAGGACTGACTCAATAAAAAAAATAAAAAAAATAGCTACGCTAACAACCAAGCATGCAAGCACACAAGACTAATGTGATGCATGAAAATATCCTGTAATGCAATGACCGCGTCAAGCCCAGCGCCCCGGGTTTCCTAGCTAATGCAATGCTCATTCCACACCTACCCTAATGCAAGTATTGCGTTACAGCGCCCTGACATATAGTGGTTCGATGCGAAATTTAAATAACGGATTTACTTGGTGATTTTAAATTGATTGCAATTTATTTTATTGTTCAGGTCCACGTAAGCTCCGTTGACGTGCACAGCTGCTCCACTCGATCTTGCTAGAATTGACGAATGAGATCTGTAGAACAAGAATAATTTTAGCGACTCTAAAATAAAAGTAAAAACTAAGAAAATAAAAAGGAAACTAATATTTACTAAGTAAGTAAATTACGATTCTAATAATTAACAGTAAAAATTATTTCAATCCCCGGCAACGGCGCCAAAAATTGATCGGGTCAGAATCAAGATATAAAAGTATGCTTATTTATGCTTTACTTTCAAAAGATTTGTAGTGTGGAAAGTAAAGGTCGAACCCACAGGGATTGTTAACTTTTAATCCTTTAATTACTAAAATCTAATTTATCTAGTTATAAGAAAATCGGAAGTTTGATTGATTTGGAATTTGATTATTACTACTACTTTAAACTATGAATTAAACTAAGAAATTATGGGAATAAAATCTAGAATTAAATCTAAGAAAACTTGTATACGAAATTCAAAGTTGATTTAAATATGTGGAGATGGGATCTAGGATTACAAATCCACCACTAACTATGCATTGGGGATCTATACTTCTTATTCTAAGTTCTATGTTTAGATAGTTATGATCTATTGTAGCTACAAGCCCAATAGTATCGTCAAGAAGATATCGTTAGTTTAATCTAAACATAATCTATCTACGGTTCACATGAATTATCTACCTATAACTAGGGTGTAGCATAACTCAACTTTCCTAAGCATGGATTATAAAAGATGTAAACATCACAATCACATAAGCACCATTGTATGTAAATACTCCTATCAATCACAAAAATCAAGGACTATTGAGTTCAATAAGCATAAGGAAAAATCTAAGACAAGAATAGATCCAAAATACTCTTGATTATTAACATTAAAAACTGATTATATAAAATCCATCAACATACAATCACTATCCCAAACCATAAAATCTTAAAATAGAAAAGTATAGAATCCCCCTTTACATAGCTAGGGTTTCATTGAAACCCTAGATTATGAGTTTAGTTGCTCATGATGGGTGAAAACATGAAGATTGAGTTGATGGAAGCCATTAGAAACCTTCAAGCTTGCTCTTCTCCTTCCTCTTGCCTTCAATGAATGTATGTGAATAGATCTCTAGGTGTGTAACCCTTAAAAATCATAAAAACTAAGAATATATAGAGTTTACAAGAGCTTTCTAAAGCTTTCCTCCCCCGAAATGGATTAAAACAGGTGTTATTTACAATCTGGACGTCATCAAGCAGTTTCGTTTGCACAGGACTCTTCAGAATACTGAAATACGCAGCTTTGATTTTTGTACGGATCGCGCGAGCGGGCCGCGCGAGCGCGTCATTTGGGAGGTCGCGCGCGCGGATCGCGCGAGCGAATTCTGGGTTTTCGCGCCCGCGGATCGTGCCCGCGATGTGTCTTTTTTCTGCTTCTTTCTTCCTGCTTTTTCACCTTGTTTACCCTGGTATACTTGTTTTCTTCTAAAACCTGACAGAAAATAGAAAATAAAGTAAAACTACACAAAAACAGGATAAAAACGACTAACAAATGTGAATTAAGGCGTATAATTAGGATTTGTTCTCTCCCGATCAGTTTCTGCTAGGAATAGTCGACTGGACCCTAGGCACAGTCGACTGAACCTATGTTTTCAAAAACTGTTTTCTTTTGAAAGGTTTCGATTAGCCAAAACTTTTTACAACTCTGATTTTAATGGATTTTAGTAATGTTTTCCGCTGCTATTGACTTTAATGGAACTGGATAAGCCTTGATGGCGTGCCACGTGTCCTATTTCCACGCGTAGTGGGATGGGTCGTGATAATGTAGCACTTAATCAAATCATGTAGGAAAAATTCTAAAACAAGATTAATCAAGTAATAGGTATAACCTACACATAGCAAACCATGAAATTAGAAATAGGAGTGCACTAAGACAATGAAATCTACCTCTTGAGTATTCGAGCAAATACATCACCAAAGAAATCCAAAGGGGAAATCATTAACACAAGCATATCCTACAAGATATCAACACCTAATTACATCAATCAAACTTAAGAGTGAAAACTATGGTGTAATTAAGATAACATAAATTATCTCTTGAGTTTTAGGGCAAGAAGTACCAAATTATAAATCCCATGAAGAAACCGAGAACACCGGTGTGAAGGTCTAGGTGAGATGATCAAAATGGTCTCTAATAGCCTTGACCAAAACGTGAGTCCTTGGCCTCTAAATGAAGCTTGAAAGCTGTAAGCTTCCATGGAGTTGTATCTCCCAAAACTAGAGAGAGAGATGAGAGATATAGAGAGACGGACCAAAGAGAGGAAAAAGAATAGATAAGGAGGGAGAGAGAAAGGAAAATTTCTTAAAGAAGTTTTGGTGGTTGGGAGTGGTTGGGAGTAGTTTGGGGAGGTGACTTATGGGTCCTACCCTTGTCCCCTCACACACACACACACACCCCCAAATATGTACCATACATATATACACATGTGCCAAAACAAATACCAAAGTGATACCACCATATACCAAAATAAAACACACCGTCCCAAACCAAGACGCACATTGGTCCAAATTACCAAAATGCCCTTTTGAAATTCTGGGTTTCTATAATTTGCCCCCTTTAAAGAATTCCGTCCCAGAATTAGAACAAGAACGAATCAAAGATTGGTACACGACCACACCAAATGCTGTAGTGTCGCAAACAACGTGAACATTAGCACAACGTGAGAAAACAAAACATCTCACACATCGATTCCAAAAAGAAAAAGGAAGCTCAATAAAATAGTTGGTAAGCACACCATGAGTGCTGAGGGACAAACGCCAGGGACATACAAGATCCAACATTAAAAGACGGAGTCAACTCCAAAGATCAACAATAATAATGGACATGAACCTCCAAACCATTGGATTAACCGAAACGTACTTGAATGAAAACAAAGTACAACTGGATAAAAATTCATCGAATCAAAACAAACGTGATCCCTTCAAAAGGAACACATGATCACAAGAATACAACGGGGTGTGTATACCCAAAATTTGTCTCAAAAATGAATAAGCAATAAGTATACAAAGGATATGTATACCAACAAAAGATATGATCTAGTCATCAACCGGAAACCCAATCCAAAGAGCAGAGGGTAGCCGTAGAATGGAAATAACATTCTACAACCATCACTCATGGTGAAAACATTCACAAGACCCAAGGAATTAATGGGATAAGATTCAATCGATATATAAAAGGATTAAAGGAAGAAATAAACAAGCATGAATATCACACAGAGATCGAATTACAATTAAACACAGGATTCTCAAAGTAGATCAATGATATACCATCAAAGAATTGTCATACGAAGCAAAAGTATGATGTTTCAAGACACGAGTTCCAAAATGAACCAAATAACTAGTTAACCCCCAAGGAATGATCCAAACACTCAAGAATGAAACCAAAGAAAAAAAAGTAAATGATATACCCAGTACTAAAGACTGTAACGACTCAAAGTTATGTCTTAACATAAGAGGTACGAGCCATAAAGACTTACTCGTAATACATCGCTCCTCACCATAAGACAATGATCAATATAAACACAAAAGTCTATAATAATGACAACGAGAAGTTGATAAAAGAAATGATTATCACCTCCCAAAACATTAACGTCGCTATAGTCAATTAAAACAATTTCACTAATAGATGGATCTATTGAGAGATCCCATCTCAAAACAATAAGGCTAAAGAAATGCCACTGTCAAAAGTCAAAGGGTCTTACAAGGAAAAGTGTATAAGAAGACATAATAATGCCACAACAAGACAACAATAAATCAAACAGGTAAACGAATGGATGTAAACCAACAAGTTCCCCCACATTCGTTGTTGCACGCGACAACCAAAAAATATAATATATCAAAGAATTACGCCTTGACCAAAACAAGAAAACATATGGTCATAACGATATCAAGCTCCCGAACTTTCAACTATTGAAAACCGGATTCACATCAAGGCGATCTAGAAGTTCCCGGACTGGGTGATCTTGAAGTGTCACATAAAAGAGGAAAGCAAACTAGGCGACACACCTATAACAAAAGTTATAACAAACTCACGACACAAACAGACCACAAATAACGAAAGTGTTCAAGGAAACACAGTTGAAGTTTCTCAATAGAATGAAGACAACTCTACAGAAGTAGCCACACTACCTGAACGCGATCTCAAAACAAATGATCACCAAGAATCCTCCTCTGTTCGAAGCAAGGATGAAATTGAAAGATTGCAACGACCTTAAACAAAGCACAATCACGATAATCTCACGACATGGTAAAGAAAAAGAACTCACTGATCACAATAAACAAGGAATGCACCAAGTGCATGAATCCAACTTGTCAATAATGTCATCAACAATAATATATCAAGATCATATGAAAGTAAAAACTAAAGGTCTGTCTAGCTATTGAAAGCTCGTAACCCAAACAAAATTGACCCAGGAGGTCTAAAATTACTAGCACAGATTCTCACATAATCCACTTCCAAACACAGAGTAATTGAAATTACTAACAAGAGAACATGCCCTAGACATACTCCTATCACCAATACAGAAATAAGGTGGATGGTGTGAAACAGCTACTCTCATTCGAATAACAAAATGAGAGATAAATCAATGAATCAAATGATGAAACCAAATACAATCTAATGGATAATTCATAGAATCAACAAAAAAAATCCCCCCTACGGATCAATCGTAAGGTCAAAGAAATAATAACAGTTCACATTGATAGGCCACCTCAATAGGCCACAAAATTAGGCAACATCAATAGGCAATTGCTAGAAAGCCCAAAATAACATGGAAATTACAACAACGCCCCTTAACAAGGACAACGTAAGTTTGAGTTCAACATGAAATGGAATCAAAGAACTCACAAACGACTACTAAGTCCAAACGGGTCCATGGTCAAAACCGTCGACGCCCTAGAAGAAGAGAAGAGGGAAAGAAAAGATTAACTATAAGGAAAACAATCCTTACAGTCCCAGCAAAAGATACATCTAATGCAGATTTCCACGAAAATTTTACACAATACAACAATAAGGTACCATGCAAACGACAATAGCATTCAAGGTATAATAGATCACACGATTGTTAAACAACAAGCCCTCAAGACATACAATAAGACGCAATTGAATTTAAGCCTTAACGAATAATAAATTAAGGCTGCCAACAACAAAGATCCACAACACGTAAGAGATCATTTTCCCAAAAATCGGTATGATCTTGAATTCATGGAGATAATGAAATCAAGAGTCTCAACAATACATCATCTAACAACATATATCCCTCAAGGCGTAGGGAAAGATTCAAGTGTCCAACAACTCAAGTTCAAATTCAACGAAATAAATTCCAAGAATTTAATAAGGCAAAACCGTCGGAGAAAGATCAATTCAAAAATCAACGAGACCAAAGAAAAAGGTCATCACAGCACTACAATGCGACATACCCAAGTTCAAAACTTAAATGTGAACTAGTTTGAAATCAACAACCCTCAAACACGAGAATCGAATCAACAAGGCACAAATGTGCTTTCAAGAAAAGACTTGGAATAATGGAATCAAACGCTCTAGAAAAAGCTTAGAGATCATAAGGATCAATAATCAACCTACTTCCAAGAAGTTCAATAGAAACAAGAATCCATACTTACTCACAAGGGAAGAAATACCAGAAAGTACATGTTTCTAAGACCAACATCACGGCATTTACCATACAACATTAACCGCGAATCATTAATGAAAATCATAACAAAAATCAATAACAATCGATAAACAACTCATAGAAAAGATTTCAGTACCAATCAATAGGATATGTAGTCTCGAAAGAAGATAAGATCCTCAGAGTCGCGGAATTCACTCAAACACGAAAATCAGCGAATAAAGGAACTAATAGATTTGGAACAACATAAATCTATTCCCCACAAAAGCTAGAATCCTCACAACAATTCATACGATAGGATTTGATCATATGAAATGATCACATAGTGAAACTACAATTTGATTGGGAAGATTTAAGCAATCACCAGAAATTTGGGTCAACCGACCAACCATATGATAGAAACTCGTAATCTACTCGGAAGAGTAGATTACAATGTCAATCTGACATTCGAACGATGAAATTCTCACAAGACAAAGAGTACGACAATCTTATAAGAAGGAAGAACTATTCCAACGATAAACAACAAGTATTTGTATCCACATGAAATATACATGGACTACCAACCACAATCGAGAGCTAAGATAGAATGCTCTCATAAAGATTAACATAGCCTTTAGAGAGGTTTTGTATCACGTGCAAAATAAAACGCATGCCACCCGAAGGAAAGCATCTCAAGAATGTACACGAAAATGTAGGAATACCCGAGTCCAAAGACACAACCTATATAAGCCATCTAATAGTACACAACGTCGCGTTATTAGAACCAATAGGTTATTCGTCAGGTTAGAAAACATCTTTTAAGTACTTCAAAAGTACATATAGATATAGGTTTTCAAACATGCGCGACATATCAACATGTTGGTTTTCACAAGTTCAAAACTCATCTTCCAGATTTTTTTTACTCAAGAAATCTCATTATGAAACACCGATCAAAGTATCTATAAGTACGCATATGAGCTACTCTAAACATGTAAAACATGAAATATTATCTCAACATGTTATCGTTATCATGCTTAACAATTCAATGATATTGAAAAAAATAATCACGAAAGCACATTAGCATGTTATCACATAATCCCGAAGGCAAGTAAGCATTATTTTCATCCTTTTCATTTATAACATGAAAATCCATCGCGTAATGTGCTAACCAATAAATTATGTTACAATGGAGTAAACATATAAAATATATGCACGAAAACATATAGACACATAATTTCAAAGGCATGTAGCATCTGAGCATGCTCACATAACATCTTCCAACTTAAAGAAAATTGATGACAATTTTATCATATAGGCATGCAACATTTAACATGTTTCCTCAACAACTAAAATGCAAATAACTAGTGATATGAGGTCAATAAAAATAATTGAGATCTTTTAATAATACAACTCGATGTAAGGCACTGTTCAATAAACCCTTCAAGGCGCAGTACGTCGAGCGAATAATCCAAACAAGAAAACCCTCATGTATGTACCTTTTAACCTTGCACGGTTAATGATTAAACATCAACAAATAGTCATACCAAGATGCTTTACAAAAACTAGTTCTAATGAGTATAGCGTTAAGGTAAAACAAAAAGTAAAAACCACCTTATATTCACAAATCACATATTCAAAATATATAGGCATGTGATCACATAAACACATAAGCTCTTAAGCACGTCAACACGTAATCCCGTAGGCAAGTAAACATGATATCATAATCAACTCATCATATAAATGAAACAAAACGATTCATTTAACTATGAATGATTAAAATCAAAAGAGGTGCAATGGTCATACATGGACCCAATTAACTCCCAGAGTACCAAGGTATTCGAACCCGGTTAGCTTTGATACCATTCTATAACGCCCCAAAAACCAAGCCACGTAGACAAGGTCAACGAGTCAAACAATATAAAGAAAAGCAATGAATAGTCCTGCGTGGACCGATCCAACAAGGCAGAAGCATAGAGGAATCCTACATGAATTCTGAAGAAAAGTCAATAAGTCAAGGATTGACCCTCGAGGACCAAATGGGTCAAATAGGGCCAATCAATATGGTTTTGGTTTGAAATGAGTTTATCAAAATATATAAAGAAACCCCAAGGTTTAAAAGAAACAAAATATAAAGTTTAGTTTAGAAGTCCATAATAATAAAGGTTTGGGAAAGATGACAACCAAATGTTCCTTAGAAAATCAAAAGTAGTATTTTTCCCCTAATCGGGTAACCATGGGCTAAGTATAAACTAAATTAGTTTTGAAAATTTTGAAGTTTTGGAAAAAGTTACTATTCACATTAGAGTGTCTTTCTACCGGTCGAATAGTCCCATTGGACCAGTCGAAAGGGTACCTTACAGAACCTAAGCCTAAGAATACCTAAAATTTCATAAGTGTCAAAGGCAAGGAAAAACTAACAAGTGTTAAGAACATAATATAACAAGAATCCAAGAAGATCCAACTAGCAAGTTCAAGATCAAGAAGGAATTTACAAATAATTTCTTGTAATTCAAATCTACGAATGAGATAACGGTAACAACAATTACAATGTTCCTACCATGAACTATATCATTGGAACATTAACATATCACAAAACTTCCTCGTAAGGAATCTTACAAAACGAGATGACATGTGTCGGATAACTCTTGGGCTTCGGCCCTAATCAACATTTCCTGAAAAAAAGGGTTTTAGAGATTCATTAAGCATGACGGCTCAGTAGAAAACATTATAGAAATGTACTACTACTTCTAAAATCATGCTATAACATGCAGTACAATGCCTTTCTGTCGTGGTGATGCAACTAGCAGGATGGCCGAATCATGAGACATTCCCAACTCAATATCCCAACCACACACTCTCACATTGGATAGCGAGCCGCTCAAACGTGAGTGTAGCATACAAGATCTCCGGTAGCTAACTGAATTTGACCTTGCATTTTTGAATGTTTCAAGGATCACAAACAACCTTCCTTACTTCACACCCGCTTCTGGAATTTCATCAAACCACAACCCTCAAATGGGGATTCAAGAGATATTCCCCAATCGTGAGAATTCAAACAACAAACATACGTCCCAAGCCAATGCCATGAACGCTTTGCCAACTTGGCGACTACAAAATGCTACTAGACGCGATAATGCTTTAACAATGTCATTTCTATGATTTCAATATTATGATGTAAGCATGGTAGTTCAAGATACCAAAACTAAATTAATAGGGAAAAATATATAAAAGCACAACCATAATCTAGGGCAATTAAGAGGTCACTAAGATCAACAATTATTTGAAGGCATAACAACTAAATGACATTTAGGTTAAGCATGGATTCACTTAGGCACATAAGAGCATGTAGCACTTAATCAAATAATGTAGGAAAAATTCTAAAACAAGATTAATCAATTAATAGGTATAACCTACACATAGCAAACCATGAAATTAGAAATAGGAGTGCACTTAGACAATGAAATCTACCTCTTGAGTATTTGAGCAAATACTCTCACCAAAGAAATCCAAAGGGGAAATCATTAACATAAGCATATCCTACAAGATATCAACACCTAGTTACATAAACCAAACTTAGGAGTGAAAACTATGGTGTAATTAAGATAACATAAATTACCTCTTGAGTTCTAGGGCAAGAAGTACCAAATTTCAAATCCCACGAAGAAACCGAGAACACCAGTGTGAAGGTCTAGGTGAGATGATCAAAATGGTCTCCAAATTTGAGTCCTTAGCCTCCAAATGGAGCTTGAAAGCTCTAAGCTTCTGTGGAGTTGTATCTCCCAAAACTACAGAGAGATGAGAGATATAGAGAGATAGACCAAAGAGAGAAAAAAAATAGATAAGGAGGGAGAGAGAAAGGAAAGCTTCTTAAAGAAGCTTTGGTGGGTGGAGTGGTTGGGAGTTGCTTGGGCAGGTGACTTGTGGGTCCCACTCTTGTCCCCTCACACACACACACACCCAAATATGTAACATACATATACACACATTTGCTAAAACAAATACCAAAGTGATACCACCATATACCAAAATAAAACACATTGTCCCAAACCAAGACCCATATTGGTCCAAAATTACCAAAATTCCCTTTTAAAATTCTGGGTTTCTACAGACATGCTTTTCAACAAATTCATCATCGTTTAACCATATGAGCATGAATTGAGCAATATTTGCTAACAATTACTACATTAACATATCTAAACACCCAATTTTAGGATTAGAACACTCATCTCTTCGATTCTTAGCAAATTTGCTCCTACAATCCAATTCTAATCTAGAATCTTGCCCAATTCTTGTTTTAGAGTTAATCCTAAATGAATTTGATACATCAATTTCTAACAACCAAGAATGGTCATCCGAAAAACGTTACCAAAAATGAAAATAAAGGAACTGCATGTGATCCTCTAACCTCCACGAGTTCGAATATGGTCTCGGTTCATGAATCCGATGTCAGACGGTAGAGGAACGATGACAAGTGTTCGGCGAAAACCCCCGTCGTTTTCGTTCTCCCCTTCTCTACGTGTCTCTCACTCTCGATCTGTTGTAAATGACTCTAATGAGTCATCATCAACCTCTTCCAAGAGATATACATTTCTTTTCACCAAATTTTTATTTACCTTCCCCAACTTTTCTAAGTGTTTATTATGAAACCCCATGTTAATTATGTTAACTACCCACCTTTTTAAAATGGATTTAATTTAAGTCCCGCGTGGGTCCCAAACTTGGTCCCACATATAATATGAGGTTGCTATAAAACTTACCAATTATGAACCATTTTTCAAATACGCCCTCACATGGGTACCCAAATTGGTCTCCTTTACCTATCATAAAACATAATAATATCTTTAAACCTTAAGCAAGTACTCATATAAGCATATATAATGACATCAAAATGCAAATTATTGTAACTAGACCCTCATTGTGCCCCACTTTTATACCAGTCCTACTTATCACAGGACTTTCATCCGTGTCCGCATTCGAACACCCTTTTCACATGTGGGTTCATATCCCCACCTTAAACCATTGTATGCATTAATTATCTTTTAACACGTATTAATACCGCATTAAGCTTCTTTTTTGGGTATGGGTGTTACAAATATATGTATAGATACAGAATCTCATTACACTGTGTATCAATCAGAGATTGTTTTCTGCTGAATGTGTGAATCTCTTTATATCACTTGAGTCGGTTTGAGTGTTTTCTAGATGGGTAATACTTCACTCACAACTTTTATACAACTTTTTGTTCACAAGTCACAATCCACAAAACGGTGTCTATCTCTCTTCTATGTCATCCTGTGATGTCAGTGAACTCCACAGTGACATAGCAGAGAGATAGACAAAATTTTGTCGGTTGTGAACAAAAAGTTGTGTGAAAGTTATGAGTGAAGTATTAGTCTTTCTAGATCAGTTTGAAGTATTTACAAATTCTGTTATAATAGTTTGTTGTAGTAGTTTTGTAACAAACTCTAAAACTTTTTTGCTCTCTCTATAAGTAGAGAACTAGTCAATAAGCCGTACGTGCATTGTGAAATAGCATAATAGCTCTTGACTTAAGAACTAAAGTCCATCAAGGTAATTGTATGAATTCTCGTAATTGAAGTGGTAATTAGATGATAGGAAGACTCTAACAAAATTTATTGTAAGATGGTTAGATCTATGGGGAAAAAAATTAAGAGATTTGTATTGGAAGTTAGGAAATATCTAAGTAGTATATGTCAAATGAATTATGTAACTATTGCATACAAAATGTTTTACAAATTCTAATTTAATGTTACAATTGAATCATTTTATATCTATTATAAATAAATAAATAATTTGAGCAAATCTCAAGGCTCAATAGGTATTGGTTTTTGCCCTATATATATATATATAAATATATAGTATAAATAGATAGATTTCATAGTGCGAGTCTCATGTTGATACATTTACTATTTTTTTTATAACAATTGGGGAGAGGTGTTGGGCGATTGAGTTAAGACATCGGTCCTATTATTTCGACCTTGACCTTCTTCATTCTTCCACATTAATTTTTATATTTACAATACTTATATGTTAATTATTTACCAAGAAACTAAATTATTAACTTTTTAATTGCCATCTTCACAAATAAAGAAATTAAAAGATATAAACTTAAGCAAAACATTGGATAAAAACTAAAAATTCCATAAGAGATATCTACGTATCAATTACTTAGATGTCACCTTACCTATATCTATGTGAGGCTAAAAATGTTAAATCAGTTTCTTTCTTCTTCATTTTGTTAGACTGAATGTTAATCACCTCAAATTTACAGATTACAGAAACTCTATTGCAGTAATTAAAATGCTAATAAAATAGTTTTAAAACATAGAGAAAAGAAAAGAAAAGAGCTAGTGTGTACATGTGTAGATGCTTACAACTCAGTATCTATGCGTAGATATTGAGAGTAGGAGGACTGGAGCACAAAACTTTTTGGATAAAATGGGAGTCCTCACAGCATGACATGTAATGTACAACCAAATACACATATTGTAGCTTCCACCAATCACTACCAACAGCCATGCACCATCAAGCACTACCAAAGCACCGGTTGTGCCTAACAAATGCCACTATCTTACAATACCAATAACTTTCTTGAAATAGTGACCAGGTGTATTGGAAAAATGGCAACACCACCTAGCTAAAATAAGAAAACCAAAAATGTCCCAACAATTATAAAAACACAAATCCATGAGATCCAAGAAATATATAAATGGCCTGGTGGTAGCACAACAATGGCCTGGTAGTGTTGTGTGGTGAAGAGGGATCTTTTGGAGGGTGAGATATTGATCAATGGGGAGAGTTAGATAGATGGATTGCTATGGGGAATACAAATATTGGTAAACGTGGAGAGAAAATTTGATGTGGAGAGAGGGTAGTTGAACAGATTTGATTTTTGGGAGAATGTAGAGAAAATTCAATCAGATCGAAGGGTAGATGGAGAGATTTTTTTTTTTCGGAAAAGGGTGAATAAATCCAAAAAAAGAGGGCCAAACCCCAGGATATTACACGAAGCTCAAAGAAACCATGTTCAAAGGGAACAACAAGATGCAAAAGCACACTTGGGATGGGTGTTAACCTGCGAAGAGACACCCATCCCTATCAAACAAAAGAACGAAAAACAAAGAACAAAAAATGGAAAACTCCAAAGACCCATTCAAGATCGGTGTCGGCCCTTAGGGCGATTTCCACTAAATCTCATCTTTGCTTCCTTCTTTTTTTGCCTCGACGAAGTGGATTGCTCGGGAATAAGGAGAGATTCATCATAAACATCATCAATATTTTCGTCGATCTCTGCATCATTCATATCCAAATTGTCATTATCATACTCTCTTTCTTGGATTTGAAAATTCCCATCTTCAGCACTAAGACCCGACCTATGATCTTCCTCAGGATAGCCATCAATTTCATAAACATAAGGCACCAACTTATTGAAAGAGTTACTTATCTTAATTTCCTGAGCATAAGAAGAGGACGGCGCATGAGGAACAACCACCTTGGTAGCATCAAGCTGCCCTTCCTTTGCAACCACACCCTTTCCCTTACTCTTTCCAACAACTTGAGTCCACTGATCTTTCTCATTCTCAACTGTATTCCCAGCAACATCTTTCATGTCGTTCGGAACCTTTTTGATAGGTATCCATTGGTGAGTAGACTTTTGATTGGCAGGATTAGAATATGTTGGCTGGGACTGAACCTTCCGTTCACAGTCATGTCCAAAGCACTTACATACATTGCAACGAGAAGGTGTCCATTGATATTCAACTTTTATCAAGACCGGGGCATTGCATAAGAGGGGATCCGCCGCAACCAGATCAAAGCTTGTAATCCATTCATCCTTCGCATCAACCTCAATGCAGACTCTAGCATAAGTAATTCGCCGACGGGATGCTGTCATCTTATCAACTCGAAGAGGTTTCCCAATCATGCTAGCGATGTAACTAATACCCCCGGGGGTCCAATATTCAAGCGGGATATTGTAGAAATGCACCCAAATAGGAACTTTAGAGACTTTGTCTTTGTTGATAGAGAAATGCGGTTCCCATTTTTGTAGGATAAGGGGCTGCCCAGCAATATTCCAAGGGCCTCCTTCCAACACCGCATCCAATGTAAAACTTGAGCTAAATTTGAAAAAATAAGTACCATGATCAGTAGCAAGGATATCAATGAGGCCAGCATTCTCCCAAAATTTGGATGTAGCTTTGTGAACAAGGGAATATGGCAATTTGCATCCTAAGAAAAACCCCACAAGAGTGTTGTTCCATTCGTGGCATCCTGAATCTATAACAGCAGGGGGAACAACAAGCCTACGTTCCTGTCTACATGAGCTAACATCAATATGGGACAAGCTGAAATCATGAGAAGTGGGCTTAAGTAAATCAGCCCACTTATTCTTATTTATCGAGTCATTGCATGGGGAAGCAGGGACTTGGTAAGCAAGCGTGGGCCCATTGGAAACCTTTGCTTGCACTCCATCAGTTGGATTCATGTAGTTAACAAGATGGACACCATCATGGGTGAGTGACACGTTGGCAAGGGGGCCCACACCAGTGATGTGGTCTTTACCAAAATCTATAATAGCCGAAAGACTATTAGGATCACCACTTGCGCCTAAGGTTTGCATGACAGCGCCTATATTTTTAATATTTTTTGTGGGCTCCACAAGCTGAAAATCGCAGGAATCATTAAGGGCTGGGAGACCATCACCTGGGTACGCAGCTTTGTGGGCATCAACCTGGATTTGGCTTCGCTCCTTGGGCAGCGTGTGGCTAAGAATAAAATTGGTAGATGGAAAATAAGACTGACACGTGTCTTTGGCATTAACAGCTTCAATGGGAGGAGGGACCTTCTCGTCATTATCAGAAGACCCCATGTGAGGCAATAAAACTTTAACCGGAAATTCCAGATTATCCAAAGGAGGCACATGCTTTATCTGTCCGTTATATGAGCTGGAATTCAGAGTAGCTGGCCTGCTGTCCAACGGCGCAGAAGGTGACAAATGCGCGTGGTCCATACTTTCACTCGCCAACACATTGGAATTCACGAATTGCACATCCAACGGATCAAGGAGACCCTTATCATCTTCAACCTGCTCGGATTTCTCAAGTCCTGCCCCACCAATATCAACTTTGATATTAAGAGCATTTGGTTCAACATCAATCTCATGGGTTTGCCTCAAGCAAGCCGAAATAGCCATCTTCTCTTTAGACAGCTCAAAGATCCCTTCATCATTCAGGGCGACCATAATAGATTGGTTAGGGTTTGAGATAATAAAACCTTGTCCAGCATCAAGATCATCAGATTTTGTGAGGTCAGGATCTATGGGACCACTAGTTGCAGAAAACTTAGGAGTATTGAGAGTTGGAGAAGCAACCTTTAACGTTGAATCAAGGCCAATGCTAACTGAGTCTCCATACAATCGATCCTCGGGGACTCTAGAGTATCTATCTTTAATGGAGTTAACCCATGAAATTTCTCTATTTTTTGGAAGTGCAACAGAAGGAGTTTGAAAAGGGGATGCATTCAGTGGCCCCTCAAGAGTGTCTGAATCAGCTACATGAGTATCAGTACCAGCATTATGGAAGTCGGGAAGAACAACTTGGTCTCTTTCATGAAGCTCATCAGCTCCATTAATCCCTCTCTTACTGCTTGGAGATGGACCAGGAGCGTCATCAGCTGTAGAATACTCATCATCATCAACATTCTCGGATGCTCTAGTTGTTGTAATAACCTTTGGTTCTAGTTGTTGTAGATGGAGAGATTTAGTCTTGGGGAAAATATTTATTAGCTTTTACTAAATCATTAAAAGCTTCAAGGAATATGTAAAGTCAAAATTGTTTACTCAACACTTATCTGAAAAAGAAATAGACAAAAAAAAATTTAAAAATATATATGAGATGCCATGTGGACAAAAGAAGATCAAAGGAAAGGCCACTTGGCACAATGTGGAATAAGGTTTTTGCTTTGTCTTTTATACATATAACTAGTCGAGATCCCGTGCTATGCACGAGTTGTACAGTACATATATTTTAACAATTGAACTTCATGATATTATGAAATATCATTTAACTTTTTATGAGTTTTTATAACTATAGAAATTTCATTGTAACTTCATTATATCCTTTGGTTAATTTTTTTTTTGATAAAGTATATCCTTTGGTTAATTAGATTACTTAAAACCATAAATCGTTCAAACAAATCATTAAAAAGTAGTCCTTCCGTCACATTTTTTTGAGTCGTAGCCTTCTCCTGCAACCACACACATATTTAGCACTTCTTTTTTTTTTAATTTTTTTCTTCTTATTTTATTATCCTTTCTCTGCGATTCAGCCAGCACATCCAAGCTTTGCTTCTATTAAAGATCTTCTAATTCTTGGCCACACCAATCACAGAATACACAGCTTATGCCAAAAATCTAAAGTGAATTCTCCAAGGGAGTCGTCAAACAAATATTGAATAGACTCCTCTTGCATTTCCATATCAGACAATGGTGTTTCATTGTGGTTGTCTACCACAGGGAAAGGCCTTGACGATGGGCAGTGGCAAGGCATATGGCCATTTAAGCCGCATACCTCACACGAAAATTATAGAAAAGAAACATAATGTTTACGTCACCTTAATATGAATATTAAAAATAAGAAACCAATATGCTCGTAACTCAGTTATTGCAGTCGTTATCTTAGAAACCAACCTACACAGGATGCACTTCGGTGAATTCTAACCTGCTTAAACATGTCTAACGATGGCATTTCAGAACCGAATGGTTGTGAATAATCATAACACCATGACAATTGGGAGCATCACATCTTATATTTAATGATGGGCATATATGCACAGTATGCCAAGCAACATGACAAAGTTGACATATTTCGCACATCTACAAGGAGCATAATTAGTCAATGGTAATTGGCAAATAGCATTAAAATTGTTGACTTAACAACCAAACTCTTTAAAACTATTTTATCAGTGTTTGTTAGTATATGTTCATCAATTCGTCACAATATCAATCCAAAATTATTTACAGAAAGGTATAATAAACGAAGTGTAAGTGTATGAGCTTAGTTGTATTTTTCATCCCAAAAACATAGCATTTGTAATTATATATACTAATTTCTTGTCATTCTATAACAAAATAATTAAAAACAAAAGAAAAGAAAGAGAAAAGAAAAGAAGGGGGGAAAAATTCTCCACATATAGTCACATTAAATGTAACAGTAAAATCTGTTTGAGTAATCAATTGATCAACAAAGTCATCAGTATATGAGAAACCCATTGAAGCATTTAAT
The DNA here is from genome assembly GCA_033977485.1 of Hydrangea macrophylla. NCBI lineage: Eukaryota > Viridiplantae > Streptophyta > Magnoliopsida > Cornales > Hydrangeaceae > Hydrangea > Hydrangea macrophylla. The sequence continues at coordinate 99,329,445 of CM066990.1, forward strand.
GCAGAATGACATAGCACATGCAGATAACAATATATACGTGTATTTAAAAAGGCAAAGAGAAGCAATTCTGAAAGCATCAAATTAGACCCAGGAAAACACATTTGAACATCATTTGGCCAAATTTTAAATCCATGGCACACAAAAAACAACAATGAAAACCCTATTTAAATGGGAGTATGAATTCAATGTTCATAAACCATAAGGGAATGAGAGATAGGGTCATGGGGGTTCCTAAACCTGAAGTTTTGAAAAAAAGCATTCAAACCATAGTGCTTAATTCTTCAAAATGTGACTAAGATGTAGTTTTCCTGGAGAGAAACCAAACGTGAAATTAGTGGTCAATAAAATAAGAAGAGTGTTCAAGAGGATGGGAAAACTAAAATCAATGGAATAAACAAAGTACTGGTGTTTGGTTCCTTTTCCTGCTTTTTTTTAGTAGCTCGTCTCTTCTTTGAACCTTGAGGCAATAATTGTATGTAATTGAAAATGAGAAACCTATATGTGGTATATAAAAATAGTAAATGGCATGAATGAAGGTAAATAGCAACAGCTGAATGAAGGAGAATGGCAGCAACTGTAGCAAATAAATGTGTCGTGATTGAAGGAAAATGGCAGTAGCTACACATAGTCCCACATAAACACATAAAATTAGTTCAGTTTCTCCGTGATTTCATCACTGTAGCTTTCATAAAAAAAATATCAATTGATTGTTTTTAGTAAAAATGAGGACTCAAAATATGTTGTTTAAATTAATTGCCTTAACTACATGTGGAGAATTAATTTCAACTTAGGTTGGAAATCCAATTCTTTCTAGTACTTTCAATTCTCATCAGTAAAATACTTTTAAAAATATATGAGCATAAAAACCAGAGACAAATTCTAACAAATTCAAGTTTAACCATGGCTTTTCCAATATTTTGTTTCCTACTAATCTTGTTGGGTTTGGCCAATGAAGTTTGTGGTTAGTCCAATGTGTTCAATGTCAAGGATTTTGGTGCAGTTACAAACGGTCAAACTGATAACAGCAAGGTAAATCAATAAAGTACACATGTAACTACAATCATAGGAATAAGGACATGCTTCCCAAATTTGGATTTTAATTCGGCTCCCAAATGACTTAACAGTTGTATAATATGTTGTGGCGGTGATCGGTGGTATTACATGCTACTGTATGTGGTACAACTCATGACATAGCTTATGAGAACCAAATTTGGAAATCAAATTTGGGAGCAGTGCATTACTGTAATAATCTATGTATGTGTGAGTATTGTTTTTGGGTATGCTTATACTGTACTATAGGTCGTAGACAACAAAACTAAAACACATAATCAACAATCAAAAGCAGACAAAATACCTTCAAAATAGATATATATAACCAAAAAGCTTGTAAAAAAATTACAGTCCAAATCTGGACGATAGAACAATCAGCCCATCACATAGTCATATGAACCAAACGATTTTCAACCAACTACTATGAAGATTATGGCCGGCCACATTGGAAAAGCCAGGGGTTGTGGTTTCAAGGAAGACCATGAATTCAATCTCTTCTTTCTAGAGAGGGAAAAAAATACAGATTTGTATATATATAGCAATGGAAAAGTAGATGAGCTACTAAAAAGTAAAAAATAGGGCCAACTCAGCCATAGCACCCTAAAACCAATACAATGCTACATAAAGCCCAAGGCCCAACTAATTAACTCAATAACTACTTCCCCAACCAAAAAGACCAAAATAACGTAATTCCCTAAGAAACCAAAAATGTCCTCTCCTCCTACGCAGTAAAAGTGATGACAACGATGGTGATGGCGGTGCTGATGGTGATGGTGGTGACGATGACGGGTGGTAGTGTTGCGATAGTGATGGAGGTGACGAAGTGGTGGAGATGCTCCGATGTGACGATGGTGGTGGTGATGGTGTGATGGTGGTAGTGGTGGTGCTGCAATGGTGGTAGTGGTGGTGCTGTGATGGTGGTGATGATGGTGATGGTAATGGAGGTGATGATGGTGTGATATTGATGGCAACGGTGATGGCGATGACAACAGCAATGACAACGATGACAGCAACAATGATAATGGCACGGTGCAGTGGTGGTGGTAGTGGTGGCGGTGGTGCTCCGATGGTGGTGGTGCATGGTGCTGCAAAATTATCTATTTTTTGAAAACAGATAATATTGTGGTGTTGCTAGTGGTGGTCGTGGTGGTACTGTAATGGCAGTTGTTGTGAACTGTGCTATTATGGGGGTGGTAGTGGTGGTAGTGGTGGTGCGGTGGTGGTGTTGCTCTGATGGTGGTGGTGGTGCTGCAGCAAAATTATCTGTTTTCGAAAACAGATAATATTGTCAAAACCGATAATATTACATGTTTTCAAAAACAGATAATATTGTGGTGCTACTGGTAGTGGTTGTAGTAGTGCTGTGATGGCAGTGGTTGTGAACAGTGTTGTTATGGGGGTGGTGGTGATGACGATGGTGATGTTAGTGGTGGTGGTGACGACGATGGTGATGATGATAATAAATAATATTATCTATAAGCAATAGAACTCTGTTATGAAACAGATAATATTATCTGTTTTGAACCAGATAACAAAGGAAAAAAAAACTACTCATCTATGAAGATGACGAGGAAGAAGAAAATAATGATGAAAATGAAGAAGAAGAATAAAAAAATGATGAAAATAGAATGTAAAAAAACATAATTGTTGTTGAAAAACACATACCATTACTATTTTGTTCTCTGATTTGCTCTATATCAAATGAGGTCTCTATTTACTTGTTTAGGAAAATAGATAATATTATCTGCTGTGTACAACTTTTATATAACATACAATTGCTTTATCTTGCACATTATTGATAGCTTTATCTGTTCTACATTATACAATTTTTAATTTTGTAATGCTAATTATCTGTACAGCTTATGTTTTCTGTAATTTGTTGACAAATTTTAACAGATATTAATATTATCTGTTGGGCAATGGAACTCTGTTGTGAAACAGATAATATTATCTATTTTGAATACTATAATATTATCTGTTGTGAACCAAATAACTTTATCTGATGTACATTATAGATAAATAAATGTGTTCTAATTAGCAACTGAAACTCTTGTACACAACAAATAATATTATCTGTTGTTCATATCATATTCTCTGTTGTGCATTACAAATTCTCTTATCCAACAGATAATATTATCTGTTAACAAATTTTGACAGATAATATCATCTGTTAGTAGATTTTGACAGATAGAATCCGTGAACCAAAAAATCTTAAATTAAGGCTCAAAATGAGATGTCTTTATAAAATTGCGAGTAAACTGCGTAGATCTTGAAAAAATAAATGAAAGAAATCTCAAAAGACCAAAAGATGAGAAAGTTATGGCCATTTTAAGTTGATTTTTTCCAAACAGATAATATTATCTGTTGAGCATAACAGATAATATCGTATATCTGTGAAATTATCATCTTTAATAATATAATCTGTTGAGCATGATAGATAATAACAACACAATGGTGGTGGTGGTGGTGGTGGTACTGGTGCTGCGATGGTGGTGGTGCAAAATTTTCTATTTTCAAAAACAGATAATATTGTTAAAACAGATACTATTAATTGATAGACAATAACATCACAATGGTGCTGTTATGTTATATGTTTGACAAACAGATGTTAACAAGTAATATTACTTGTGTGTATGTATATATATCATCTTCTTCAATGATGATGGTGGTGGTGGTAGCGGTGCAATGGTAGTGGTGATGGTGGCAGTGGCGGTGCGATGGTGATGGTGATGGTGATGGTAGTGGTGGCGGCGATATTATTTGTGTGTATATATATCTATATATATTATCTTCTTCAGTGGCGATGGTGGTAGTCGCGGTGTGATGGTGGTGGCGATGGGGGTGGTCTTGCTACGAAGGTGGTGGCGGTTGCAGTGTGATGGTGGTGTCGATGGGATGGTGGCGGTCTCGCAACGATGGTGGTGGTGATGGTGGTTTCGCTGCGATGTGGTGGTAGTGGCAGTCACCGGTGTAGGGCAATTTCGTCGATGTCGGGGGCAACGTCGTCATTAAAATAGATATAAATAAAATAAAATAAAAAACCAAACAAACAAACAAACAAAAACAAAATAAAACAAAAATGGGTTTTTGGTTGCAAACTTAAAACGCGTATGGGCTTTAGATTAAACAAGAATTTGATTGGGTTTTGCACATTATTGACTAATTCTAAGGGATTTATCTCCAAATTCCCTAAAAAATAAGGGTGAGTGTGTTCCATTTGGGCCATTAATGGTGATGAAAGTTCCCAACCCAGTACTACCCTTTGCCCTTTTTTTTTCCTATAGTAATCAAACTTATTAGAAATAATAAACACAAATCCATTTCAAAATATAACCTATTTTGTTTTTATTTCCTATTCTGTAAGTTTTTCAAACATGATTGCTACTTGATTTTTTTTTCTATGGGAAAAAAATCAAATAAAACTCATTTACATTGCACTTATTTCAGTAGGGAGAAGTCTTCAAATGGAAGTAAGAGAAACATGCCATTAATGAACTAATTCATATATATGCGCTTTTCCTATCATGTCAATGCTGCCATAATGTTTTCCGAAGGAGATACACATTACTAATTCTACACAATTGGCAATTTAATGTGGCTGAGAAGATAAAGAACATAGCAAGAAAACTTAGATGGATTCAATCAGAAATCCTAGGCAGTTCAGTTTCTTCTATTTTGTGGTGCAATTTCTCAAATTACTTGGCAACCAAACAGAGCATATGAATGTCACAAAATCATATCAAAGTGTAATTCTGTAACACCCATATTTTCATACATGTATTTTCATGTACTGTTTATGTTTCCTTATATATAAATAAATGTGGTATGTTTATTTATATATCTTAGTCTACTTAATTAATTTGTTAACGTTAATTAACTATTTTTAGTTGTTTTAAATTTTAATGTTTGGATGTGAATCTTAATTATTTATTTTATTTTATTGGGTTAAAGTTTAGTTCTTTGGGTCTAAAGCCCATTTTATTTCATGCATAACCCAAACCCATTTATTTAACCCAAGCCCATTTGAATTTAACCCAAGCCCATTTAATGTCTTACATTTATATATATCTATATAGATGGAGCATCCCCATTGGGGTCTCCATTTTGGTTAGAAAGAGAGAGTGCCGAGAATTATAAAAAAAAAATGAGAGCTTGCATTCTTTCTTCTTGCATGTGTGTTTAGATCATTTCTTCCACCTCCCAAGAACTCAAGCCTTCAAGCTTGGATCATCTTCATAACTTGCAAATACTTGCTTGCATGTGCTCTTTTTGGATGATCTAACATCATCCTTTGCTTGGTGAGCATTCCTTACTACTTATTATAGCTTTAAATCACCTTGCATGTCATCATAAATCAATTAAATGCATTGCATGTGCTTGAAAATGATTAGAAATCAAGAAATCACAATGTTCAGATTTTGTTTTGCCCAGGGGATTCTGTTTCAGCAGATTTTCGGACATGTTACATTATGTTTGAGTTTGTGGAATTATTTTTAGAATAAACTTCATTGAAATAGCTTTCTTTTGACATAAGATAGACGTCCATACGATCTCGGAAGATTTAGTTATGAATTTTACAAGAACGGTCGACGAAACTGGACAGAGGCAGTTTTTGTCCCGGACAGAGACTAAATTCGGCCAATGTAAATTCATTCTGAGTTTGTGAAATTATTTTTAGATGAAACTTCATTTAATTAGCTTTCTTTTGACATAAGATAGGCACTCATACGATTTTCCTAGATTTAATTAGAATTTCCGCAAGATCGGTCGACGAACTTGGGCAAAATCTGTCCTTAAATAAATAAAGTTTTTGTGTGTTGTTTCGCCATTTCTTTGCGATGCAACTACTTGTATAACGATTATAATGCTATGTTTATATGGATTTCATAGTTACGTCGACTAATTGAATAACTCTCGGCTTGAATTGCATGTAATCGTTTGCTAATTTTCGCTACGCTCGATCAAAAAAAAAAAAAAAAGGGTTTCGAATGTTTTAAAACATTTCTTAATAATTACATATTGTTGAAATATTTTAGTGTATTATGTGGTAATGTGAGGGTTTTATATAAATAAATACTTAACAAGATCTTTGGACATAAATATTTTTATAAAAGATTTTGGAACTAAATCATTTTCGGTTAATTATTTACTATGTTTTTCTTGTCGAAAATCCGTAGTAATTAGACCGTTGATCCGAAAATTACGCTGTTTGTTTCTAAAATCTTAGAATAATATTTAAAGAAGTTCCACTAAGTTTGGTGACGTTTCGAATCAGTAAAAATACAGCGTACGGTTAGGACCCACACATGCATAGGAACCCAGCCTTTTTAGTGACGGACTCCGATTTGAGTCTAGTCAATGGCGTTGGACTCATAATGATGTGTGGATCATCATCTTGAGGGTTAGGCACACGTTTGACATTTTTTATTATTTCTAATTTTTAGTGTTAATTTCTTAAGCATTGTTGTGATTATTCGCTGTAGGGATATTCTTGTCTCTACCAGGAATTTCTGTTTATTGCTGAGACGCTCTGGTGAGTACTCTAACCCACTTGGAAACACTCGATTTATAATTTTAACAAGACTTATGTTTTATGAGAATTGGTAATAAAACTTGGGTTTCTATGGTGAATTGTATGCTTAGTAATTTTGGGAAATTGAAATATGCACATCTAAGTGGAATATGGACTTATAATTATGTTATAATCGTTTTAGATGATATTATGATTTTTTTTGTGAGCAAGTGCAATGCTAGGATTGCGACGACGACTGTTGGGTAGATAACCTAAAGGCAGATTATAAAATTGTGCGGGAATGTATAATTGACGCTAACGTCCGATGAATAATGCTTGAGGGTGTGTTTTCGTTTCTTGTCATATCATGGTCAGTCTTAGTTCAGTTCTGGTTGCTATTGTTTTGTTGTTCCGTTGTTGTTGAGATTTCGGGCCCAGACCCAACTTTACTTGGTAGCGTTCTTTCAGTCGCATGGTTGAGTTCAGCATAGTTGGTGGAAATGATGTGATGAGGGTATTATGAATGGTTACTGAGTATCTTGATATGGTCGGCTTTAGAGCACGTATGCCCAATGTGGGTATGCCATTCAAGCGGCTTTAGAGCACGTATACTCCTTGGATATCTTGATATGGTCGGCTTTAGAGCACGTATGCCCGATGAGGGTATGCCATTCAAGCGGCTTTAGAGCACGTATATCCTTTAACCAACGGCTTACACCGGTAATTTGTGAAAATAGGAGATGATGTATTTGGGGAGAGTAAGTGATTCATGGGTTTGTGTTCAGTGGATTATGTCTGTTCTTGAAATTGATTCGTGTTCAGTTTTGTTGAGTTGTTCTATCCTTCTTGTCATGGTCTTGTATCCGTGGTTTCGAGTTTAGGATTCTCGATTTAGTGAATGGTTGGTTGGGTTAACGTTTAAACTACACGACAATAGTTGCGAGTATTATTATTAATTCTTTATTGTTTCTTTGTGAGTGTTGTACTCGCTCAGCTTTCGCAAGCTGACGGGGTGTTTATACCCTGGACATCCGATGTCCAGATTATCAGTATGGTGATGCAGGTGATGGACAGGTAGATGGAGACTACCATGATTATGATGATGCCTACGATGAGGAAGACTTTGGCTTTGCTAGTTAGCATTGGGAGACAACGTTGTTGCGGCTCTTTTATAATTCTGTTGTTATGTTTATGTTGTTCGAGATACTACTATGTATTATATTTTGGGCAGACGTTGCCTAGACCTCTGTTTATATTTGTTTAAATTTGGATGGATTTTATGTCGTTTAAAATTTATGTAAGACTTCTACTTCCGCTGTTACTTTTAGCCATTGCATGAACCTTTATTAAGCATATATTTCTATTAGAATGTTTTATGGACAATCAGATGATCCTTCAACTAGTCGCGTACCTAAGGGTCCAAAGTTGGAAATCTAATTTTTTTCCCAAACTTTGCTACGCCGGGGCGTGACAGGGTTTTAGTGGTATCAGATCTGCGTTGAGTCACGCTCGCTGATTGTCCTATACACTTAAGCTATGAACTGTAAGAGTTACCCTTGCGCTAGTACTGACTTTAAGCTAATTTTCTTTGCAGGACGATGGATCCTATTGCTGTCCCAGATGCTTTCGGAGGATTTCTTATCTACGCTGATCACGTGGAGGCGATCGATCCTATCGCTTACCAGGAGGGTATTCGAGAGAGAGCCTGTCGATATTTAGAGGAGGATATCTGGAGAGCCGTCTACGAGACAGACGATGACCGCCCTATCCGAGTGCGCATGAGCATTCTTCATAGATCACTGACGATGGAGCGCATCTACACAGAGATGGCCCGGATTGTTGCTCATGAGTCAGAGTACCGCCCGATCATGCTACAGGCTATTCGTCTCGGACCACCTATTCCACCTCCAGCAGTTATTCCAGAGCCGGTGATTCCTGAGCCCGTAGTCCCCGAGGACATTCCCCCAGCTGAGGCAGACCCTCCAGTGCCCGTTGAGCCTATTATGGTAGAGGATCCTGCTGAGCCAGTGCCTGAGGTGCCTGGATCACCTATAGCTGTTGTTCCACTTGCTGAGCCAGTGCCTGAGGTGCCCGGATCACCTATAGCTGTTGTTCCACTTGCAGCCGTTCCTATTGCTGACCTTGAGGGAGACAGTATCGACGATGATGACTTCCTTGAGGAGCCAGAGGAGGAGGAGCCTATATAGGATGACGCCGACGCCGATGTTGACCCAGTTGCAGAGGAGGGTGTTGAGGATGACCCCGAGGAGATCGAGCCAGTAGAGGATATGGATTTAGATGTTGATCTCGGAGTCGATGCTGATGAGGAGGAGCTGGAGCTCGAGCCTGACATTATCCACATTCCTGATGATGCCCCGCCGCCAGTTGCTGAGGAGCCAGTCTTTGTGCAGGAGGGAGTTGCTCTTGGAGTCATTGACGAGTTTGACTTCTGGTTAGACTTGGTGCCTTCTGAGACATATATCGTACCAGCTAATGAGATTCCGCCCGAGGTGCTCGATGATGACGACTTCTGGGATCATCTTCATATCTAGATCTTTTGCATGACTGTTTGGGCCTGCGTGCCTACCTCTTTTGTTGTTATATATGATGTATAGGTACCAGCCTTGATGGTAGTAGGAGTAGCCATCCTTTTGTCGCGCTTGCGCGTTGTATATAGTTTTAGCATTAGCGCTGCAGTCGCATCTGTATATTTTGGTTGTACTACTCTTTTGATCTATATATATGTGCGACTGTTATTATTGAGGTATTTGTTTTTGGTTTACATGTGCACATATTGCATCATGTTTTATGATACATTCTATATCTATATGGTATCTTTATTTGGAGTTTCATATTTTTATAGTCATCTCAAAACCAAAATAGAATCATTAACCGCGAAGTATGGGTACTGACGTACAGATCGCAGATGGCAGGAAGGCCAAGAAGAAATAGAAACGGGGTAGACCCTGAAGTTCCTCTGCTAAATGAGATTGACCCAACTGGATTGTTTAGTGCTCTTGTCCGACGAATAGAGAGAGCTTCCAACAATATCAACAACAATCATGGACCACCTCAGCGACAGATTGGAGACAAATTAGTGGAGCGTTTTCGTGCACTTCGCCCCGAAAAGTTCGATGGTGCCGCTGAGCCATGGAAAGTAGAACAATGGCTACGGGATATGGATTTAATTTTTGAGACAATGGGATGCACGGAACTAGAGAAACGCCGATTGGCCACCTTCCAACTGATCTATGCTGCGGCTGATTGGTGGGAAGCCGAAAGAGCTGCTATAGGGGAAGAAGCGGTGAGACAGATGACATGGACAGCATTTTGAGAACTCTTTCTGGAGAATTACTTTCCACATGCAGAAAAGATAAAGAAACAGAAAGAATTCTTGGAGTTAACTCAGGGATCTCAGACTGTGAGGGAATATACAGTGCAGTTTGACAGGTTGTCCCGATTCGCACAACACATGGTGGATACCCCAGAGAAGAAGAACCAGCGGTATCACCAAGGACTTAACTTACGACTGCAACAGTTGACCTTGAGTTATCGGAATCAGAATTTTAAGGATCTCGTGGGTGTTCGGCTAAGGAGCTCGAGGATATGAATCAAAGGGAACAAAGAAGGTTTGGAAACCGATCTTCCCTGCCATTCAACAACCCATCTTCATCCCACAACAAGCAAGGACAGAGACCCCTGCCACACAATAGGTAAGGACACCGACCCCCAGTTCGCTTCCAGAACAACAAGCGTACTTGGAATGGAGAGAGGAAGCCTCAACAGCAGCAGCAGAAAGCCCCACCTACTGCACCAACAGTGCACAAACCCCTAGTTGTCCTAGAGAAGGGTGAAGAAAAGTGTTTTAATTGTGGGATACCAGGGCATATGGCTAGAGATTGCAGAGCACCTCGAACCTTTGGCCGACAGAACATAGTTTGTTATAACTGTGGCAAGCCAGGTCACCTCAGTAGGGATTGCAGAGAACCCCGCCGTGAGAATTTTGGACAACAGAGGCAAGCTAGGGTGAATGCTATCATCCCAGAGGAGGCTGGATTTGACGCCGAAGAACAGCAAAATCTAGAAGGTACACTTACACTCTTTCGTAGTAGGGTTAAAGTGTTATTTGATACTGGTGCGTCGAATTCTTTTATTGCGTTTAAGTTGGTGCAAGAATTGGGTTTAGTGCCTCAAAACCTTGATGTAATACTGAATGCAGTGTCTCCTTTGGGAGCTACGGTTAAGTTGGGTAGAGTATGTCAGGACTGCCCTATAACTATAGATGATAGAAATTTTCCCGCAGATCTGATAGTGTTATCTATGAAGGAATTTGATGTCATTTTGGGAATCGATTGGCTCACTAAGTTCTATGCTAACTTGGATTGTGTGAGTAAGTCTATTACTTTTTCAGTACCTGGAAGTTTACCCCTTAAACTTCAGTGCACTTGTTCTAGTGATGGACTCTTTACTAGTCGTTTAGCCGCTATTGAGACTACGACGTCGGAGATTGTCATTTCACAGATTCTAGTGGTACAAGAATTTGAGGATGTATTCCAGGATATCACGGGTTTACCGCCAAAGAGAGAGATAGACTTTTGCATAGAATTGGTACCCGGCACAATTCCAATATCCAAGACTCCTTATCGAATGGCACCAACGGAGATGCTCGAGTTGAAGAAGCAAGTGCAGGAATTAGAAGATTTGGGATTCATTCGGCCCAGTACTTCACCTTGGGGAGCACCCGTACTCTTTGTGAAGAAGAAAGATGAATCGCTCCGATTGTGTATTGACTATAGAGAGTTAAATAAAATGACGATCAAGAACAAATATCCACTCCCCAGGATAGATGATTTGTTTGATCAGTTGCAAGGAGCAACAATCTTTTCAAAGATAGACTTGAGATCAGGTTATCATCAGTTACTTGTGCGACCCGAAGATGTGCCAAAGACAGCTTTTCGCACGAGATATGGGCATTACGAGTTCCTAGTGATGTCATTTGGTCTAACCAATGCCCCAGCAGTGTTTATGGATTTGATGAATAGAGTCTTCCGACCATACTTGGATCAATTTGTTATTATTTTTATCGATGACATATTGATTTATTCCAAGAGTATGGAAGAGCACAAGAAGCACCTGCGAATCGCATTATAAACCTTAAGAGACAATCGTTTGTACGCAAAGTTTAGCAAGTGCGAATTTTGGCTCAAGGAAGTCAAGTTTTCAGGACATGTTGTGTCCGAGAAGGGAATTTCTGTTGACCCATCCAAGACTGATGCAGTGTCAAGTTGGATTAGGCCGAGCAACGCCTCAGAAGTCAAAAGTTTTCTTGGGTTAGCAGGGTATTATCGGAGATTTGTGGAGGGATTCTCCAAGATTGCAGCTCCGCTGACTGGGTTGACGAAGAAGGATGTAAAGTATGACTGGAAAGACAGGCATGAATGCGCATTTCAAGAATTGAAGGAGAGATTGACCTCTGCGCCAGTGCTTGCTATTCCGAGAAGCGGCGAGAGATTTACCATCTATAGTGATGCGTCATACCAAGGATTGGGTTGTGTATTGATGCAAGATGGGAAAGTGATAGCATATGGGTCTAGACAGTTGAAGCCCCATGAGAAGAACTATCTGACACACGATATTGAGTTAGCCGCTGTAGTTTTTGCTCTTAAGATCTGGAGACACTACCTAATCGGAGAGTAGTTCGATTTGTTTTCGGACCATAAGAGTTTGAAGTATCTCTTCTCGCAGAAGGAGTTGAATATGAGACAACGCAGGTGGATGGAGCTGCTCAAGGATTATGATTTCACACTGCAGTACCACCCCGGCAAGGCTAATGTTGTTGCAGATGCCTTAAGTCGAAAATCCTATGATATGTTAGCCTCCCTCATGATTAGAGAATGGCGAGCGATGGAAACGTTAAGTGAGTTTGACGTGCAGCCAATAGAAGCAGCAGGAGAATGACAATACCTTGGATGTCTAGTGGTACAGCCGACCATTATTAACAGAATTTTGGAAGCACAGAAGCAGGATGCCAGATTCCAAGAATGGTCTGCTAGGATGGCAACCAAAGATTCTAAAATTTGGACCATGAGTTCAGATGGTGGGTTTAGATGCAAGAATCGACTTTGTGTGCCCAATGTGGGCGATCTTAGGAAAGATATACTGGATGAAGCACACAAATCTCGTTTGACAGTTCACCCCGGAGGAACAAAGATGTACCGAGATTTGAAGAGAAATTTCTGGTGGGAAGGAATGAAGCGTGAAGTGGCAGAGTACGTTTCCAAATGTCTTACTTGCCAGCAAGTCAAGGCCGAACATCGGAAACCGTCAGGACTTTTGCAACCGTTGCCAATACCGCAGTGGAAATGGGAACACATTACTATGGACTTTGTGGTTGGATTGCCAAGGTCACAGCAAAACCACGATGCCATTTGGGTGATTGTAGATCGTTTGACCAAGTCAGCTCACTTCATTGCATATAATATGACGTATCCAGTGGAGATGCTGAGTCAAATGTATATACAACAAGTGGTTCGACTTCATGGTGTACCCGTGTCAATCGTATCAGATCGCGATTCTCGGTTCACCGCAAAATTTTGGGAGAGTTTACAGCAGCATTGGGAACATCGTTGAAGATGAGTTCAGCTTTTCATCCACAAACCGATGGGCAAACGGAGAGAACGAATCAAGTCATGGAGTATATGCTTAGAGCATGTGTCATTGACTTTGAGAGTTCATGGGAAACTCATTTGCCTTTAGTTGAGTTTGCGTACAACAACAACTATCACTCAAGCATAGGGATGGCACCATTTGAAGCTTTGTATGGAAGATCGTGCCGATCACCCTCATGTTGGGCCGAGGTTGGAGACAGCCAACTTCTTGGACCATACATGGTTCGAGAGACCAATGAGAAGATTGCCGTTGTTAGAGGAAAGATGAAAGCAGCACAAGACCGATACAAGAGTTATGCAGATCAGCACCGTAAAGATAAGGAGTTCAGTGTCGGTGATCATGTCTTGCTTAAGGTATCTCCGATCCGAGGAATAGTGAGATTTGGACAGAAGATAGGAAAGTTGTCGCCTCGCTACATTGGACCGTTTGAGATATTAGAGCGTGTAGGTAAAGTGGCCTATAGACTTGCATTGCCACCCAGACTATCAGGAGTTCATAATGTCTTTCACATCAGCATGTTGAAGGACTATCACCAGGGCCCAACGCCACATGTAATTGACTTTAACGACATAGAAGTGAATGACAATGTATCCTACATCGAAAAATCGGTAAGGATTTTGGATCAAGACACCAAGAAGCTGCGAAACAAGGAAATTCCATTGGTGAAGGTGCAGTAGAATAATCACGACGAGAGAGAAGCATCTTGGGAGATGGAGTCGGAGATGCGTAAGAAGTATCCGGAATTGTTTCAAGACTATCCGCTCTGATTTCGGGGACGGAATCTTTTCTTTGGTGGTGGAGAGATGTAACACCCATATTTTCATACATGTATTTTCATGTACTGTTTATGTTTCCTTATATATAAATAAATGTGGTATGTTTATTTATATATCTTAGTCTACTTAATTAATTTGTTAACGTTAATTAACTATTTTTAGTTGTTTTAAATTTTAATATTTGGATGTGAATCTTAATTATTTATTTTATTTTATTGGGTTAAAGTTTAGTTCTTTGGGTCTAAAGCCCATTTTATTTCATGCATAACCCAAACCCATTTATTTAACCCAAGCCCATTTGAATTTAACCCAAGCCCATTTAATGTCTTACATTTATATATATCTATATAGATGGAGCATCCCCATTGGGGTCTCCATTTTGGTTAGAAAGAGAGAGTGCCGAGAATTATAAAAAAAAAAATGAGAGCTTGCATTCTTTCTTCTTGCATGTGTGTTTAGATCATTTCTTCCACCTCCCAAGAACTCAAGCCTTCAAGCTTGGATCATCTTCATAACTTGCAAATACTTGCTTGCATGTGCTCTTTTTGGATGATCTAACATCATCCTTTGCTTGGTGAGCATTCCTTACTACTTATTATAGCTTTAAATCACCTTGCATGTCATCATAAATCAATTAAATGCATTGCATGTGCTTGAAAATGATTAGAAATCAAGAAATCACAATGTTCAGATTTTGTTTTGCCCAGGGGATTCTGTTTCAGCAGATTTTCGGACATGTTACATTATGTTTGAGTTTGTGGAATTATTTTTAGAATAAACTTCATTGAAATAGCTTTCTTTTGACATAAGATAGACGTCCATACGATCTCGGAAGATTTAGTTATGAATTTTACAAGAACGGTCGACGAAACTGGACAGAGGCAGTTTTTGTCCCGGACAGAGACTAAATTCGGCCAATGTAAATTCATTCTGAGTTTGTGAAATTATTTTTAGATGAAACTTCATTGAATTAGCTTTCTTTTGACATAAGATAGGCACTCATACGATTTTCCTAGATTTAATTAGAATTTCCGCAAGATCGGTCGACGAACTTGGGCAAAATCTGTCCTTAAATAAATAAAGTTTTTGTGTGTTGTTTCGCCATTTCTTTGCGATGCAACTACTTGTATAACGATTATAATGCTATGTTTATATGGATTTCATAGTTACGTCGACTAATTGAATAACTCTCGGCTTGAATTGCATGTAATCGTTTGCTAATTTTCGCTACGCTCGATCAAAAAAAAAAAAAAGGGTTTCGAATGTTTTAAAACATTTCTTAATAATTACATATTGTTGAAATATTTTAGTGTATTATGTGGTAATGTGAGGGTTTTATATAAATAAATACTTAACAAGATCTTTGGACATAAATATTTTTATAAAAGATTTTGGAACTAAATCATTTTCGGTTAATTATTTACTATGTTTTTCTTGTCGAAAATCCGTAGTAATTAGACCGTTGATCCGAAAATTACGCCGTTTGTTTCTAAAATCTTAGAATAATATTTAAAGAAGTTCCACTAAGTTTGGTGACGTTTCGAATCAGTAAAAATACAGCGTACGGTTAGGACCCACACGTGCATAGGAACCCAGCCTTTTTAGTGACGGACTCCGATTTGAGTCTAGTCAATGGCGTTGGACTCATAATGATGTGTGGATCATCATCTTGAGGGTTAGGCACACGTTTGACATTTTTTATTATTTCTAATTTTTAGTGTTCATTTCTTAAGCATTATTGTGATTATTCGCTGTAGGGATATTCTTGTCTCTACCAGGAATTTCTGTTTATTGCTAAGACGCTCTGGTGAGTACTCTAACTCACTTGGAAACACTCGATTTATAATTTTAACAAGACTTATGTTTTATGAGAATTGGTAATAAAACTTGGGTTTCTATGGTGAATTGTATGCTTAGTAATTTTGGGAAATTGAAATATGCACATCTAAGTGGAATATGGACTTATAATTATGTTATAATCGTTTTAGATGATATTATGATTTTTTTTGTGAGCAAGTGCGATGCTAGGATTGCGACGACGACTGTTGGGTAGATAACCTAAAGGTAGATTATAAAATTGTGCGGGAATGTATAATTGACGCTAACGTCCGATGAATAATGCTTGAGGGTGTGTTTTCGTTTCTTGTCATATCATGGTCAGTCTTAGTTCAGTTCTGGTTGCTATTGTTTTGTTGTTCCGTTGTTGTTGAGATTTCGGGCCCAGACCCAACTTTACTTGGTAGCGTTCTTTCAGTCGCATGGTTGAGTTCAGCATAGTTGGTGGAAATGATGTGATGAGGGTATTATGAATGGTTACTGAGTATCTTGATATGGTCGGCTTTAGAGCACGTATGCCCAATGTGGGTATGCCATTCAAGCGGCTTTAGAGCACATATACTCCTTGGATATCTTGATATGGTCGGCTTTAGAGCACGTATGCCCGATGAGGGTATGCCATTCAAGCGGCTTTAGAGCACGTATATCCTTTAACCAACGGCTTACACCGGTAATTTGTGAAAATAGGAGATGATGTATTTGGGGAGAGTAAGTGATTCATGGGTTTGTGTTCAGTGGATTATGTCTGTTCTTGAAATTGATTCGTGTTCAGTTTTGTTGAGTTGTTCTATCCTTCTTGTCATGGTCTTGTATCCGTGGTTTCGAGTTTAGGATTCTCGATTTAGTGAATGGTTGGTTGGGTTAACGTTTAAACTACACGACAATAGTTGCGAGTATTATTATTAATTCTTTATTGTTTCTTTGTGAGTGTTGTACTCGCTCAGCTTTCGCAAGCTGACGGGGTGTTTATACCCTGGACATCCGATGTCCAGATTATCAGTATGGTGATGCAGGTGATGGACAGGTAGATGGAGACTACCATGATTATGATGATGCCTACGATGAGGAAGACTTTGGCTTTGCTAGTTAGCATTGGGAGACAACGTTGTTGCGGCTCTTTTATAATTCTGTTGTTATGTTTATGTTGTTCGAGATACTACTATGTATTATATTTTGGGCAGACGTTGCCTAGACCTCTGTTTATATTTGTTTAAATTTGGATGGATTTTATGTCGTTTAAAATTTATGTAAGACTTCTACTTCCGCTGTTACTTTTAGCCATTGCATGAACCTTTATTAAGCATATATTTCTATTAGAATGTTTTATGGACAATCAGATGATCCTTCAACTAGTCGCATACCTAAGGGGTCCAAAGTTGGAAATCTAATTTTTTTTCCCGAACTTTGCTACGCCGGGGCGTGACAAATTCACCTGTGGAGCTTCCATAGGGTAATGCTGAGGAAAATCAACTTGGAGCTGATAAGTTTCATTAACATTGAGGGTTCCATCTGCACCGTTGACCTCAATCACTCATATTTCCTACCAAAAATAGACAAATTATAAATATACACACACACACATGAAATTACAAAAGCAACCTTTTTTCTTACAGGAAAACAAAAATTGATCAATTCTGAGTAAAAAAGGTCAGAGTACCTTTTTTAGATTATCAGTGACTTTGTGTTTGAAGCCTGACGGTGAGTTAATTTGGCCTTCCAAAAGCTCTTTCTGGACCCGATTGCAAGCGATCTTGCTAAGAGCCTGAACAAAAATTAGAAACTTTATTATCAGAAAATAAATAAAATCAGCGCCAACTAAACATACATATATATATATATGTATATGTGTGTGTATAGGACCTTCCAAGATGGGGTGGAGGTACTGGTCATGGGTTTTGGAGCAAGAGAGAGAGAGAGAGAGAGAGAGAGAGAGAGGGAAGTGGGGGACACCACTTCCAATTGAAGAACAGAGCTTTTGAGGCAACTGATTTGAAGCACAATATCTATATATACATACACACATATAGATGAATCTGGGAGAGAATAAGTGTCAGGTAGAGGAGGGGTTGGGGAGGCGACGAATTCGATGGGCTTGGGAAGTGGACGGAGTGTGCAGGGAGACTCTCTCTCTCTCTCTTGATTGTTTTGGTCTGTGTAGGAATTGTGCCACCTAGGATTTTTAATAGGAATAGAGAAGGCTGATGTGGCAGATTGAGAGCTTTTTTGAGCTTCAGCCTTTATAGATATATAATAGACTAGTCAATAACCCGTGCAAATGCACGAGTTGTTATAGAATTAAAATACCCAAATCATTGTCAATTAAGCAATAAATACTCCATTAAAAAATTGGGGCAGCAACTATGGAAAGAAATGCACTCTCTTTAAACTCTAATAATGTGTTTTTGGAATTCCTATAAACTTAATGCAGCGATGCTTTTGGATTTGGTAATCTTCACCTTAATTGATGAAATGAAAAGCAAAAAAGGAAGTAAAAAGAATTTAGCAATTTACAGGAAATCTATGATGAAATGAAATCTGAGTTGCATTGCAGCCAAATCTTGAAGAAGAGGATGCACAATTGACACACCAAAATTAGCACCCTCAACCCCCTTAGTTTTACAACAATGAGGAGAAACAAAGAGGTTTCACTAAGTGATTTTGCTCTCAGTTATTTGTTGCACACAATATTGTGAATAGATATATACGTGCATTTGGAGTTAATGAGGAGCCAAATCGTGCTAGCTTCTTTACAGAGCATATAGCATCTAGAGCTCTCAATAATCCCAAATCGTGCTAGGGAACCAAGTGAATTGAAATGATCCCAAGGCTCCTACAAACAAAGAACAAAACAAAGGCACCAATCAGAATACTATAGTTTCAAAGAAATGTCAACATGTGAACCATGATTCTAGCAAAAATCGATAATTTGTTCAAAAACAATGTGCTTTTCATTATAGTGTATTACCTTCTGAAGCAAACATGTATTACCAAATTGTAGCAAAAACCCAAAATTTGTTCAATAACATTAGCCATAATTGCAAAGTTCCTATAATATTTTAAAACTTTACAAATGGAAAACTTCAAATAAAAACGTGATGAAAAACAAAGTCTTGTTTGAATATTTACCAAATTGACATACAATTTCAAATTGGGGGGGTGGGGGTGGGGAATGTGCATAATGCATCAATTATACCTCTTAGCAAAACTTAGGAATGTCCACGTATAAAGAAATTTGATAAACTTTTCTATTTTTCTAAATGAACTATTCATGGAGGAATAGTTGTTGGATTAGTTTATTGGGTTTAAATATTTGTGGGTTATTTATTTGTTTGGGTTATAGTATTTGTTAAAACCAAGCAATTGGGCCATGGGCCTCTTTATTTCAAAAACCCAAAACCAAGCTAAAGTTTGATTTTTACTTCTATCCCACATTGAAATTTTACAAGAGTTTTCTACTCCTTTTATATACTCTCCTTTCATAAGCTAGTAAGCTTGTATTGGGGAAATGCCCTCTCACGCGCGCGCAGGGAGGGGTGCGAATCTTGGGTTCGGACCGTCTGATTTGGCTTAAAAATTGTGACTTGCGCGTGCACGTCCTGCGGACACGAATGCGCCTCGAATTGTACACTCGCGCATAGGGGTAGTACTATCACGTTTTTGCAAGTGGTATTAAATTTTTTGGACTGTTGGAGTATTCTGCATTCTGCACATGCTAAAAATCTATATGACTGTTGAAGTTCTGCACATGCTAAAATATAAATATATATATATATATGACTGTTGGAGTATTAATCCAATATATGACTGTTGGAAGTCATTATTTATTTTCTGTATTAAATAATATGACTGTTGGAGAGTCATTATAATCTCAATCTGTTTTACTATATATACTTGATCACACTCTTCCAGATTTACACAACAAAACCAATCCTCTTTTTTGTTCTTCTCTATATTTTCTGGAGCAAATTCTGAGTACTCACTTTACTCTTCCAATTCAAGTGCATGTTTGGAAGAGTTGGTTGCTGAATCCTGGAGAACATAGCGCTGTGACCTTGTGCATCGAGTCACTGACTTAGAGGGCCGGAATTGTTCTTAAGGACAGTGCAATACATTGCACGCCTCAACCAAAAAATCATAGTTTCATCCTTCAATTTCCAACAATCTTAGGAACAATATGGATACTGCTATGATTGCTGCGAAGTCACTGCCTGATGTTTCCAAGATTGATCACTTCAATGGTACATGTTTCAAGCATTGGCAACAAAAGGTGCGTTCTACTTTGGACGTGCACAACTTGGCGCATATTATGATAGAAAAGCAACCGATCCTTGGGTCCGAAGAATATGAGCAGCATTTTACGATTTGGGAGAAAGGTAACAAAATATGTCGTCATACAATTCTTAGCACCCTCTCTAATGAATTGTTTGACATATATTGCAACTATAAAAATGCGGAAGAAATTTGGGATTTGTTACATAAAAAATATATAGTAGAAGATGCTGGAAATCAAAAGTATGCCATAGGCAATTTTTCGAATTTCCAAATGAATGAAGAAAAAGATGTTTCATCCCAAATACATGATTTTCACGTTCTTGTCAATGATCTCAAAATTGAAGAAATCACTTTGCCCGAAACTTTTATTGTCGGATTTCTTATTGAGAGGTTGCCGGAGTCATGGAAAGATTATAAAAATAACCTTAAACACAAGAGGAAGCACATGACTCTTGAAGATGTTATTGTCCACATTCGTATTGAAGAAAAGAATAGGCTTAGGGATAAGGCTATTCTTGCTAAGGAAATTGCATCCAAGGCTAATTTGATAGAGGGTGGTTCAAGTAAACCTCAATTTCGTTCCCAACAAAATTTTAAAGGAAAAATAATTTTTCTAAATTTAATAAAAATAAGACTAATCGAAGCTTCCAAGCTCCTACTCCTCCTTCTTTCAAGAAGAAAGGAAATTATTTTGTTTGTGGAAACCCAGGTCACTATGCCTCCCAATGTAAATTCAGAAAGGGGCCTCTTCCTCCTCCTAAGGCAAATTTGGTAGAAGCAAACGATGGAGATATCATAGCTGCTGTTGTTTCACAAGTCCTTATGGCAGCCACTTCCAAGAATTGGGTCATTGATTTTGGAGCAACACGACACATTTGTGGAGACAGAAATGCCTTCAACTCATATACTCCTCTTAAAAATGGTGAAGAGCAAGTTTTTATGGGAGATTCTTCTGCTGCACCGGTGGTTGGTAAAGGGAAAGTTCTTCTTAAACTCACTTCAGGAAAAACCCTCTCTCTTAGTGATGTGTTACATGTTCCTAATATTCGTGCTAATTTGGTGTCTGTTGCTTTGCTTGGTAAGGTTGGAATTAAGCTTATTTTTGAGTCCGATAAAATAGTTATGACTAAGAATGACATGTTTATTGGTAAGGGGTACTGTAACCAAGGACTGTTTATTTTGAATGTCCTTAATGTCGTTAATGATATTGCATCTTCTTCTGCTTATATGGTGGACTCTTTTGATTTGTGGCATGCTAGACTAGGACATGTGAATATGTCTTATATTAAAAAAAATGAAAGAATTATGATTAATTCATAACATGACAGATTCTAGTAACGTGAAATGTGAAATGTGAAATATGTGTTGAATCCAAATCAACAAAGAAGTCTTGTAAATCTGTGAAAAGAGAATCTGAATAGTTAGGATTAATTCATTCTGACTTAGGTGACTTAAAAAGTAACGATGAATAGAGGTGGTAAAAAATATTATATTATTTTTGTAGATGACTATTCTAGATATACTGTTTTATATTTACTTCGATCTAAACATGAAGCATGCGATATGTTTATTAAATATAAATCAGAAGTTGAAAATCAGTTGAATAAAAAGATAAAAAGGCTTAGGTCCGATAGAGGAGGAGAATATGAAGATGGACTTCTTAGTGATTTTTGTGAGAAACATGGTATTATTCATGAGACTACACCTCCTTACTCTCCTGCCTCTAATGGGGTAGCCGAAAGGAAAAATAGAACTTTAAAAGAAATGATGAATACTTTGTTGATTAGTTCTGGAGCTCCTCCTAATTTATGGGGAGAAGCTATTTTATCTGCATGTTTTATTCAAAATAGAGTACCTTATAAGAAAACTGGTACAACACCTTATGAGTTATGGAAAGGTTATGCACCAGATTTAAAATATTTAAAAGTTTGGGGTTGTTTAGCTAAGGTTCTATTACCTGAACCTAAAAAGAGGAAAATTAGTCCTAAAACTTTTGATTGTATGTTTATTGGTTATGCTTATAATAGTGCTGCTTATAGATTCTTAGTTGTTAAAAGTGATGTTATGGATCCTAATACAATAGTTGAATCTAAGAATGCAGACTTTTTTGAGCATGTTTTCCCTTTAAAAACTCGTGTAGATAAAATTGCTCATGTACCTGAAATTGCTTCTTTGGATGAGTCTGTTGACAATGAAAATGTTGAAATTGAATTAAGAAGGAGTAAAAGGGCTAGAAAAGAAACAAATCTAGGAGATGATTTTTATACTTTTCTTGTTGAAGATGATCCTCTTACTTACACACAAGCTATTACTTCTCATGATTCAACATTTTGGAAAGAAGCTATTAACAATGAATTAGAGTCTATTTTATCTAATCATACTTGGGAGTTAGTGGACCTACCTCCTGGTTCTAAAGCTATTGGATGTAAATGGATTTTTAAAAAGAAGCTTAAACCAGATGGGTCCATTGATAAGTATAAAGCTAGATTGGTAGCTAAAGGATATTCACAAAAGAAAGATATTGATTATTTTGATACTTTTTCTCCTGTAACTCGAATTTCTTCTATTTGAATTTTAATTGCTTTAGCTGCTATTCATAACTTGGTAATTCATCAAATGGATGTTAAGACAGCTTTTTTAAATGGTGATTTGAATGAAGAAATTTATATGGATCAACCGGAAGGATATGTTGTAAAGTTTGTAAACTTATGAAATCTTTGTATGGTCTTAAACAAGCACCAAAACAATGGCATGAAAAATTTGATCAAGTTTTATTATCTAATGGTTTTTTGATCAATGAGGCAGATGAATGTGTTTATAGTAAATTTGATGGCTATTTTGGTGTTATTATCTGCCTATATGTTGATGACATGCTTATTATGGGTACTTGTTTAGATGTTGTAATTGAAACTAAAAAGTTTCTTTCTTCTAGTTTTGATATGAAAGATATGGGTAAGGCAGATTTTATACTTGGTATTAAAATCAGAAAATCTAATAGAGGGATTATGCTCTCATAAGAGCATTATGTGGAGAAAATTTTAAAGAAATTTGATCATTTTGATTGTAAATCTGTTTCTACTCCATATGATGCTAATTCTAAATTAAAGAAGAATACAGAAGCTAGTATTTCTCAGAACGAGTATGCACAAGTCATTGGTAGTTTAATGTACTTGATGAATTGTACTCGTCCTGACATTGCATAGGCGGTTTGTAGGTTAAGTCGCTATACTCAAAGTCCACACAGAGAGCATTGGACAGTTTTAAACATATTACTTAAATATTTGAAAGGAACAAATAATTATGGATTAATGTATTCTGGTTTGCTTGCAATTTTAGAAGGATATAGCGATGCTAACTGGATTTCAGATTCAGATGAGACGAAATCAACTAGTGGGTTTATCTTTACACTTAGTGGAGGTGCAGTTTCTTGGAAGTCGTCCAAACAAACTTGCACAGCTAAATCAACGATGGAATCGGAGTTTGTGGCTCTTGAGAAAGCTGGTACCGAGGCTGAGTGGTTAATAAACTTCTTAGCAGATGTTCCTATTTGGAATAAGCCAGTTCCATCGGTATCTTTACACTGTGATAGCCAGGCCGCCATTGGTCGAGCTATGAATAAGTCCTATAATGGCAAGAGTAGGCATATACGCCTAAGACACAATATTGTAAGGCAGCTGCTTGATGATGGAGTAATATCTCTTAATTTTGTAAGGTCAGAAGTTAATTTGGCTGACCCTTTAACAAAACCACTAGGGAGAAAACTAGTGTATGAAACATCGAAGGGAATGGGGCTTATGCCTATAACAAAAATCAACAATGCTGATAACCCAACCTATGTAATTGGAGAACCCAAGAAATAGGTTCATATGGGTAATAATAAGTCATTGGTTGATTTGAGATGCACTATAATTTAATTATCCTTTGTCCATTCCTATGGTGTATAGTGCAGTTGCAATGTGTAAAGGTTGAGTTAAACTCTTAATGAAATTCATAGTCCATATTATTTGGATGGTATGTTTAATTGCAATACATACTTGATGAATTCACCTATATAAGTGTGAAAGTGGGCCGCTTTTTATGAAAACTTAGGCAAGTTTTCTAGAGCACTTATGAAAAACCAGGATAGGCGCAGGGCATAGAGGTGCCACACCGATTAGAGTTACTCAGATTCTGAGAGATCAATGTGGGTGTAAGACGATTGATTTACGATAAAGGGATTATGGCTCTTAGAAATGTTATTTCACCAGATTCCTGTAATATCACTTCTTATATTCCTAGGGACTGGTTCATAGCCCTAAAGGCACCAGTTCTGATGCATTGAGGTCTCAAGCTCCATTATTTTTTTTGTTTGAATTTTTGAAATAGAGGGGGATTGTTGGATTAGTTTATTGGGTTTAAATATTTGTGGGTTATTTATTTGTTTGGGTTATAGTATTTGTTAAAACCAAGCAATTGGGCCATGGGCCTCTTTATTTCAAAAACCCAAAACCAAGCTAAAGTTTGATTTTTACTTCTATCCCACATTGAAATTTTACAAGAGTTTTCTACTCCTTTTATATACTCTCCTTTCATAAGCTAGTAAGCTTGTATTAGGGAAATGCCCTCTCACGCGCGCGCAGGGAGGGGTGCGAATCTTGGGTTCGGACCGTCTGATTTGGCTTAAAAATTGTGACTTGCGCGTGCACGTCCTGCGGACACGAATGCGCCTCGAATTGTACACTCGCGCATAGGGGTAGTACTATCACATTTTTGCAAGTGGTATTAAATTTTTTGGACTGTTGGAGTATTCTGCATTCTGCACATGCTAAAAATCTATATGACTGTTGAAGTTCTGCACATGCAAAAATATAAATATATATATATATATGACTGTTGGAGTATTAATCCAATATATGACTGTTGGAAGTCATTATTTATTTTCTGTATTAAATAATATGACTGTTGGAGAGTCATTATAATCTCAATCTGTTTTACTATATATACTTGATCACACTCTTCCAGATTTACACAACAAAACCAATCCTCTTTTCTGTTCTTCTCTATATTTTCTGGAGCAAATTCTGAGTACTCACTTTACTCTTCCAATTCAAGTGCATGTTTGGAAGAGTTGGTTGCTGAATCCTGGAGAACATAGTGTAATAACCTGCATTCTCATACTTAATTTGTAATTGCATTGTCATATTTAATTTCATTTGGTATTGACTGCTTCATTTAATTACATTTCTCATGTTCTAAATTTTATTCCTTGAATTATTGCAAGCTAAGAATTGGTTGGGGTCAAACTGTAATTTTCATAAAATCTATAATACTCGTGTGGATTTCAAAGTCTGTATTTCAAAGACGGTGAAAATAATTTCTTTGGATTCAATCAGTATTTTTATAGAACCAGAAAATCAATTCGTAAGTTAAAGTGGACTTTCTGTATTTTTGTGGCGAACACCGCACCCCGAAAATACCAGTTTATACTCAAAACTGTCCACGCTATGTTGAACTTCCACAGATTGGGGAAGTGACTGATTGGGCATTTACTTTATATCTATTTAATGTTGCTAATGATTGCCTTGCACTTGTTTGGGAATGTATAACTTGTGTGTGTTAATGTTGTGCCTAAGCTAATATTCCCAAACACTTCTAGCTTATGACCTCTACTAGCCTATGGTTGCCTCTTCAAATCTTGTAGGAGTGTGTATACGTATATGCATTTTGTATATGGGCTGTGTATAAATCACATATGCATTTAACTAATTTAAAATCCAATTTGTTGAGCCTTGATCAAGGGACTTGGAGCCCAAGTTCTCAAAACTTGCCATTCTATTTATACATCACAAACACACACTTGATCCTACACTTTTGGCAAATCAATACAAAGAGTTAGAGAGTTTCAGAGAGAAAAGAAAGTGCAGAAAGTTTATAATTTCTGTAGAAGAGAAAACTTCCAAATCACCATAGCCAAGCTTGGGTTAATTTCTTATTGAGCTCATCTTTCTCAACAATCTCTCTATATTCAATCTCAGTGAGTATTTCTAACTCACTAAGAATGTTAATTATACTTGTTTGCTATGTATATGATTGTAAATTATAATCCTCCATTTCAAATTTCGTCCATGGAAGCTTGAGCTTCAAAATCAAGATTTTCAAAACTTAATCTAAATTCGTTTTCAGAGTTGAATATCAAAGATTATAGTATATAGAGTATATAGTTCAAGTTATAGAGCCTAATTTGTTCATACCACAAAGTATGTAAGAAAATTAGTTTTGACATGTTTTAGTTTTTCATAAAATTGGAGAGCTATGGATCAAATGGTGTTAAATTGATTATGGATTTGAATTCCTTACGAAAAACTGAAGAGAAACATATATTATAAGGCTTAGTTAATTTCAGTTTTGGAAATGGGTCAAATAGACCCCATTAAGCTGAAACAGAGCAGTTTCTGCGAGGAAGAAGAAGCCTCATCATCATCTCGCGCCACGATCGCGCGTGCGAGAATCACGCGAGCGGCCCGCGCAAGTGACCCCTCGCGCGAGCGGCCCGCACGCGCGAGGCATGCGTCTCCAGGTAGATAAGAAAGTTTTTATATATAAATGGATTTTAGGCAGATCGCGCGAGCGAGGGTCGCGCGAGGAACCCTTCGCGCGAGCGGCCCGCGCGCGCGACCTTGGCTTTTTCAGGCAGACAGAAAAGTATATATAAAATGAAAATTGGGCATATCGCGCGAGCGGCTCGCGCGAGCGACCCTTCGCGCGAGCGGCCCGCGCGCGCGACCTCTGGCAGATTCTGGTTTTTGTCTATTTTGTATTTAGGGACTGTTGGGTTCAAATTTTTTTAAGTACTGTTAAGGTTCTGTTTGGAAATTTTATTAATACAGAATGCTATTAGTTATGTTTGAATTGATTAAGGAAATGAATTACAAGTTATCAATCCCTGTACGCGTGTTGTTCATTTAATTCAGTATTTTGCTTATGTTTAAGTGTATATCATTCATGTGGGGTCAGTGGTACATGCATGTGGGTGTCAGTCAGTGTGGAAAAGAGTAATGGTAGTGTGGAAAGAGTATGAGTTTGAGTTTGTGGTTGTGGCTGTGATTGTGGTTGTGGTTGTGGTTGAGATTGTGGTTGTGGTTGTGGTCGTGGTTGAGATTGCGATGAGGGTATATTTGAAATGTGACGGTGGCAAAACTGGACACTCCCTGACGCCCATGGAAGCGTTAAAGTGTGTGACGCCGAACTTGGACATTCCCTGGCACCCATGGTAGTGCTAAAGTGTGGCCTACGGACACTCCCTGATACTCGAGTCTGGATACTGCGTGAGGGGTTGCCCCGGTATTTTCATGGCGGTTAGGGTATTCAAAGTGTGAGGCATTGGACACTCCCTGGTACCCCGGACCAAAGTGTGAGGCAAACTGGACACTCCCTGGCGCTCCGTTGCTAAAGTATGGCTATCTTAGTGTTTCAAAGATACCAGGAGTAAGATAATGGGTTGTTGGGTTTTGTCGAGAGAAAAGAGTCGTTCAGATGAGATGGTGCATCGTTCTCATACACGGTCACATATGTGTGAATTTATCTTTTAAATAATGTTGTGGTTGTTTTCTAAACAAGCTCTTTATCTTAAATATAAATTTGTGAATTTAAATGGGAATTGGAAAATGGTAAATGAGTATGTTTTACATTTAAAGTTATGTTTTTAATACTCACCAGCTTCTTGAAGCTGACGACGTTGATGCGTCCTGGACATTCGTGTTCAGACTTTTCAGGTTATGATCAGGAAGGACCTTATGACTATGCTAACTGAGAATGGCTGCCTTTGGAATGAGAAAACTGTTTATTGATTATCTGCTTTAAGTTTTATGTTTTAAGTTTTAGACTGTTTTGTTTTATAAGGATGACTGTAATAGACACTAAGTTATTGTTTTGTTTCAAGGCGGTCTGTGCCTTAGTTGACCCCGTGTTGTAATATGTAATAAGTTAGGAAATTTTTATAAGCCTTGATTGCTCTGCTCTGATTATTGTTTATTGTTGTTTGACGTTTCGGACGGAATCGATCCTTCAAACTGTCGCGACCTACGGGTCCATAAAGGAAATTAAACGCTTTCCTTATTTATGCTACGTCGGGGCGTGACAGGATTTAGTGGTATCAGAGCCAGGTTATGATTTATCTCAAGATAGTTTAGCCAGGTTAGGGTTTACCAGTATAGACCCGATTCCAATAAGCCATCTTCCGCCTTCAGCTGATAAATACTCTTTTTACTTGAACTTGAACTGGGCTGAGTTCTCGTCACTTGAGTTTCCCATTCCGGTGCATGTTCGGCTAACCATTCGAAATGAGCTTCTGCTTGGTCAGCATTTTTGCTCATGAATTCACCGTCACTCGTAGTTTCTACGAGCTTCTTTGACTTTGGGCTTAGGCCATCAAAGAAAAAACTTATTGTTCGCCACTTCTCAAAACCATGATGCGGGCAGAGCAGTAACAAATCCTTGAAACGCTCCCATGCCTCAGCAAAAGTTTCTTCCTCTTTTTGATTATACATCTTGATTTGTCTCAAGATGTCAGTTGTTAACCGATTAGGGAAAAACTTTTTGAGGAAGGCTTCATGAATTGCTGGCCAAGTCGATATCGAATTCGGTTTGAGTGACAATAACCATGACTTCGCTTTGTCCTTCAAAGTGAAGGGAAAGAGCTTAAGTCGGATTATATCACTTGGGCAAGTCTGATCTGTGAAAGTGCCACAAACATCTTCGAAATCTCGAATGTGCAAGTATGCCTTCTCTTTATCCATCCCATGAAATGTGGGTAACAGTTGAATCATCCCATTACGAAAATGGAATGTGCCTGTGTGTGGAGGGATGCGGATACAAGAAGGTGTGGCTGTTCGATCAGGGGCCAAGAGTTCTCGTAAAGGTCGCTGACCGTCATCGATGAGGTCATGCCTATTCTCTCCTTGTTGGCTCTCCGTATCAGACATTGAGTTAGAAGTGGATGGGGTGAAAATGGGATTATCAGCACTATGGATTGGATCTTCAAATAGATTTGTGATGAAGGCTTCAGTGGAATCAAAGGACATAGAAGGACACAACAATACGGCTTGTGTTCTGAAGAAATGAAAAAGAAAAAGAAAGATAGAAATGGGATAAGAAAAGATTGGATCAAATCAAAATTCCTGGCCTTTGTTACCGTCCCCGGCAACGGCGCCAAAAACTTGACACGACTGGAATTGTGTTCTCCGAAGAGTACGTCCAAGTGTAGACGGTCGCGTCGCGTTAAAACCGGTAAGACCGGGTCGAATCCCAAAGGACGGATTGTATAGGCGGAAGAATCTAGATTGAATCCTAGAATGAAATAAAAGATGATTTCTTTTAGATGGGAGGGAGTTATAACAGTCCTATAGAGCAAATGAAAGAAACAAAATAAAGTAAAGCAATAACTTAACTCAATTGAATTACAAGCTGTGATATGAAATCAAATATGAAAAGAATTGGGAGCATGTGAATCCACAAAGTACCAGCCACTACCATGATTTTAACAAAACAAACAGCTGGGGTTTTTATCCTTAGAGTATTCCTTATTTCGAAAATGATTAAATTAAGCATTCTGGACACTAAGTATGTGAATTGCATACTTAGTGGTTTGATTACCTAACTTATTTATGAAGGACTGAAATAAAAAAATTAATTAAAACCATGAACAATAACTAACAAATTGAGTATGAAATATTTAATGTGTTTGTTATGTGTGTTCACTGACTTAACTAACCAAAAGTACTCTTATTTCAAAATCAGATTGCAATTTGAACTAGAAAGATCAAATTGGGCTTAGTTTCTGAAACAAAAGTTACTGGAATACAAAAAGGAGTAAACCCAAGTCATAAACATACCAATCGATTAACATCATATCAATCGATTGATATGAAATGGCTTTCAATCGATTGACATCAAGGTCCAATCGATTGAACTCTGTATTCAATCGATTGACATTGACTCTTCTACAGAATCATGGCAGAGGGCTGGGAACATGTTTCTTCACATTATTCCCAACCAGAATCTACTCAAACATGTTTAATCTAATGAAAACAGAAATATTTCGAAGGAAATTATAATCTAAAGGCATGAATTAAACTTACAACACAATAAATTTTCAAAAATAAAATTCAAATCAAACCAAGGTATTATGCAAGTACTCAAGCAGCATAACCAAAAGGAAAATGGAAATAGACCTGAATTTAAACTGAATTCGAAAAGAAAAACAAATCCCTCAACTTGAGTTTTAGTTTAATCCGAAAATAACCATGGAACTCCTACAAAACAATACAAAAATGAGCTAACCCCCCAACCCTTTTACTTTCCTCTATATATAATGTTAAACCCACGAGCTGGAAGTGTCCAGGTTCATCCATAACGGCTGGTCGTCGTCCAGATTTGCTGAAATCTTGCTCCATTAACGCAGAATGTTTCCAGTTTTAGTCAATCGATTGATAAAATAGTCAATCGATTGATAAACTATTCAATCGATTGACAAAAACATCAATCGATTGATCATAAAAGTATGTCAATCGATTGGTATTATGTCAATCGATTGATAACAGGGCTCCATCTATTTGCTTCTTGAGTTGTTCCCTTCAACTTTGCAATCCATTTTAACTTCAGAACCTGCATTCAAAGAGCTAAACACAACAACATACCACGAAAAATATATCATTGTGTAAAGAGACGAATTAAAACACAAGTGCAGGTAATACTAGAGAAATGGGGTTAAATCCAGCCAGTTTTTACTCCTTATCGAGCTAATATTAAGCAAATATCAGCTCTCATCACGACCCCCAACTAGCGCTTTGCTAGTCTCTAGCAACGAAGCGGAATCAACTCAAACCAAGACGAACAACAATTGACGTTACAGTTCTTATTGAGCTAAAATAAAATAGAGATCCTAACTCACTTTCGCAGGAATCGCGGTTGCATTTAGCATATGCAACAAGCCTTTGAACCTTTAGGTTTACCCTAATGGACGAGTTGTGTCTCGTGAGGGTTTTCAGAGAATTCACCCACAAAATTCAAGTGTCAACGTTTCCAACTTAACAAAGAACTTCAATTTCTCCTCTATGCTACAAATTCTGCTTAACAAGGACATGAATTCCTTTATCATGTTATGGAAGTAAACAACATGTTACAAAGTAACTATTCCAGTCAAACTACATTCACAGCCTTTGTATATCCTTGTGTGTGTGTGGAGTTAACAACTACGATTGAAATCTTTATCTAAGAGTTATTTAGATTGACATGTTTAAGATTTCATAGTTTCAACTCAAATCTCACACGGTTTACGCTCAACATAAAATCACTCTGAAACTGGCATAAAAGTTGTGCACTCATAGTATGAAGCTCAAATGAGTAAATGTAGAGGCAATCAAACATGCTTACATACTAGACACTGAAGAACGCTTATTTGAGGTGCATGAGTCTCATGGATGGAATGCCAATTACAACAAGAGCGATCTACTGTGGAAAACTCGTTTCATACTCGAGATTTGTTAAAATTAATCTAGAATCTTCAGGACTTGTGACAGAAATATGAGGAGAGGTAAGAGATGATGGACTGTGAAAAATGAGTTCAAGCATGTGACATAATAAAACCAGCTCCACTTCACACCTTTTATTTATCAATTCTCCAATTTCCCTTTTTGTTTTTGTTTTTTTTTTTTTTTTTTGCTTTCCACTTTTCTTCTCTCTTTTTTTTTATATATATATAAATATCTGCAATCACTTCTCCTTTTTCTCCTTTCACAATTTTCACAAAACCGTCACATGCTTGATTATAAAAGGGTGATTTTAGGTAGAGGCCTTAATTTGTGATAGGTAAGTAAGGTTTTAGACTTCCTCGAGAAATGAGGTGAGGAAACGATGGCCTAAATCATCTTCTAGACATTATAACTTATCTCAAGTATTTCCTGAGTTTTAAAATTAGTAAATCCTGAACGTTCTTCTGATGCATCAGCCAAATGAAACAAGAATGAGACTCTCAACGAGATAAAAGTGTATTTCAAGAATTAACACGAGTTTTGCGGTTAACCCTCAGAATAAAAGAATGGCTCAAAACTCACTAGGGTTAAAAGTTTCACTATTAATCCATTAATCATGACAATCGTATTTCATTCTCATTCAAAGATTCTTTCGTGATTGTCAACTCGTGCAAAATTGTTTCAGGATATATTCGTGCTATGGATGTAAAACTAGATTAGTGACCAAGTAATATGTAATCGAAATCCATAATATAGCAAGGAAAACATGAATGCATCATTGCACAATAATTTAGCTAGGAGGAACGAGGTTTTGATAGTTAGAAATTTAACAACAGTTTTTTTTTTTTTTTTTAAATTCAAAACAAACTAAGAAAGCTAGAAACTTGGAAATTCAAATATTAAACAGGTGTGCATTTTAAATTCAAGAGAGAAAACAGGTGGATATATCTATTCCCTACCCCCAACTGAAATTGACATTGTCCACAATGGAAGTATTGCAAGAAAAAGAAGATATCACCTGCTTAAAGCATTTCCATACACATCAGAGAATACACCTTGTTTAATATAACAATCTCCGCACACAACCAAGATCAAGAGTAAAAGGATAATAATAAAAAATATCAACAATAGAAACACAATCCATGAACACACAGAACTATCTGTATAGTAAGATTAGCATCCAACTATAAACATCCAACCAAACCATAAAGTATCCACAATCACAGATCCAAAAATAGTCATCCAACCCAAAATATCCACAGAGACAAAATAAAGTGACAAAAGAGAAAGAAAGATATATGAAATAACAAATCACTCTCTCGCTCGCCACATCTCCCTCCTAAGGATCGGCAGTCTAGTCAACGGATGGCGTGATAACTACCTCACTGCCACCCTCAGCAGCTGTCCCAGTCTGGGCGACAACCGCCGGGTCACTCACAGCTGGCGGTGAAGCAGCAGCTGGAGGTGGTGGCTGTGAAGGTGTCTCTGAGATACTGCCCTCTGGTGGAGCTGACGTAGACGCCAGAGCTATCGTCGATGCTGGAGCTGTCGGAGGAGGTGGCATAGATGAGCGTAAGGATTGCTCGATCCCAAGCAGCATCGAAATCTGCTCAATCTGACCACCTAGCTGCCCGAGTCTCCCCTAAACTACATCACGATCCAACGACATCTGGGCAGCTATCAACATCAACTCCGCAGAGAGTTCGCGAACCATCCCATGAAGCTGTAATCTCGCGGTTCGCTCCTCTACCAAGAAGTCGTAAATGGTCTGGAGAGATGGAGGGGTAGATGTGGATGCTGTAGGTGGTGTGGATGCTGTAGGTGGCTCACGCATCCTCAACTCATACTGACCCTCAGCCGCGGGCGGCGTCCCTGAGTCCTCATCCTCCTCCTCCTCAACTACAACCGTATCCTGACCCTCCGCCTCGGGCGTCCCTGGGTCCTCATCCTCTGACTCTGACGTTGTATCTCCCCTCTTCCTTTTCTTTTTCTTACTGCTCTCTCCTATCTTCCCTTTTCCTTTCGCCTTCTTTTTGAACTGTGACAACGATCGCCGAGCCACAGACTCTCCAAAAACTCCCAACTTTGACTTCTGCAGAACCTCACCAGCTGGTGCCTCTAAACTAGCCACCTCACAAACCCGATGAATCGCCCATGCACCCTTCAAGTGCTGAGATTTACTGGGATGACGTGTAGGCTCAATGAAAAACTCGATGAAGAGTCGGGCGAGGCAGATAGGCAATCCTGTCCCGATAGCATACAAAACTCTAGTGTACCACCCGGCGAAGTCTAACTTATAAGTA
The DNA here is from genome assembly GCA_033977485.1 of Hydrangea macrophylla. NCBI lineage: Eukaryota > Viridiplantae > Streptophyta > Magnoliopsida > Cornales > Hydrangeaceae > Hydrangea > Hydrangea macrophylla. Next base: position 99,363,370 of record CM066990.1, read on the forward strand.
GTGGGAAGAATGCAACTGCAGAGTGTCAGGTGCAACAGGTGGTAGTCCATCGTCAGGTCATGGTCGTCGAACACTATGATCCCAGAATACTTCTTAACCTTCCCTCCTGAAATCTCCGTGGCCACAACATCGTAAGATGGAAATGGGCGGTCAGGATGAATAGGGTACATATGATCGGGAACCTCTGGGATACCAAGCGCCTGAGCGACTGTGGCTGGGCTGAACTCGATCGCCCGTCCCGATACACACGAGAAATATGTGTAAGGGACGTTTGGCACCTTAACCATACTAGCACATGCCGCTCGAATCCACGAAGGCCGAACTTGCTTATCCGCTGTCAGAACCGGGAGCCAATCGGGAAAAGCTCGAAGACGGGCCAAATGGAATGGAATCTTGTCGTCGCTCCATATATTCTCGAATTGCCTTTCCACCATAATTGCGCGAGTTCGGAAATATTTGGTGTACCACGTGTTTTCTTTAGCGTTTCTGAACCCGTGGGCAAGCGGTGGGTCCGGAATCTCGAGGGACGTGGATTTTTCTGGGTGGGGCCCACTGTCCTTGGGCTTTGGAGCCATGGGAGCTGCAATGGAAGCGTAACAGAGAGTTAAAATGAGAAAAGAGAGATTCTGCTTCTCTGTTTATGTCAATCGATTGACATAAATTGTCAATCGATTGAAGTGAGGTATCAATCGATTGAGCCCTGATGTCAATCGATTGACATCAGCGATTCAAGAGGGCTACCCACAACAAGGTCTCACGTCCCCCTTTTCATCATTTTAGTGGTCTTAAGACCATGAGGGGCTCCCTCTTTTGTTTTAAAACAGAAATGATGAAAATGGAAAGTGGGTTTTGGGAGTTACCTTGATTAAAAACGCCACAAAATTGCGCGCCTAAATTGTTGAGGACGAGATTTATGGTGAAAAAGTGATGGTGATGCTGTGATTTATAGCCCAAGTCACCCTCTTTCTTCTCCCCCCTATGATTACGCGAGAACAGTGGCCGCGGCGGTGGTGATGAAGATGAAGATGATGAAGATGGAGATGATGAGGGATGATGATGAATGAAGATGATGATGAAAGTATGGGGAGGGGTTTCCTTCTCACTTCCCTGGAAATCGCCTCCTCCCTCTCTCTCTCACAGAATTTGAATTGAAATGAGGGAGAGGGAGAAGAACAGACATTACGTCTGGAGGGATTTTCAATCGATTGACAATATATGTCAATCGATTGAACACAATTCAAGTCAATCGATTGAACAAATTATCAATCGATTGACAAAGAAATTCATGGGAACCCACATGTTCCTCATGTGATCACCCCCAACAGTTTTAAGAATGCATTTTTAAGACAGAAACAAAACTTTTGATCATTCAAACAGGAATCAAACCTATCAATCACACAAGTTGGAAGAATTTATTCCAAACATCATCAATTCAAAGTTCGAAATGGATTATTATCATCCAAAGAGTACAAGATCTTGGTCGAGAAACAAACAAACACAAAGAAAAACAAGAAACAAAATTCTGTCTTTATTCATCTGCCATAGGAATTATCAATTCTGCTCAGGTTCAGGGGAAGAAAAGTCTTCTCCTAAAGCATAATCCACAGAGTACTCCACGACTTCCCTGTCCGAATTAATTTGAAGGTCTTCCAGAATTTCTCGAACTGCGTAAAGCAAATCCCAGGTATTCATATTGGCGATTACCGCAATAGGGGAATCTGGGCATGAACTGGAAAGTGGAGTAAAAATTGGCCTTTCTTGCTCCCTCTGTTCTGGGGTTCCTGGAGAACGGACCCCATGGTAGAGCAAATGTGGTAGGTAATGCAATGGATTCATCCTACAGCCAATCAAAAGAAACAGAATAAGAATAAAAGGAAACAAAGAAGCACACAAAGAAAAGAAAACTACAATACAACAACATCAGGTTCTCAAATTTCAAGAAGAATAATCAGGATCATCCAGGTGGATGGTCTCTGATTCTGGTTCGAACCTCTCCAAAAATGGTTTTAAACGTTGTCCATTGACTTTAAAAGCATTACCATTCTTGGGATTAACGATTTCTATTGCTCCGTGTGGAAACACTTCCTTGACAACAAATGGTCCTATCCACCGTGACCTCAGCTTCCCGGGAAAGAGATGAAGTTTTGAATCGTAAAGTAACACTTTCTGCCCCGGTTCAAACTTCTTTCTCAAGATCGATCGATCATGCTTAGCTTTTAATTTTGACTTATAAGTTCGAGCACGATCATATGCATCATTCCGGATCTCTTCCAATTCATTGAGTTGTAATTTCCTCAATGTACCACTTTCATGGATATCAAAATTTAGCAATCTCATTGCCCATTATGCCTTATGCTCCAATTCCACAGGCAAGTGGCAAGCTTTTCCATAAATTAGCTTGTAGGGAGACATCCCAAGATTCGTCTTATACGCTGTCCTGTACGCCCACAAAGCATCAGTTAAACGTGACGACCAATCCTTTCTATTGATGTTAACAGTCTTTTCCAGGATATGTTTGATCTCCCTGTTGGCTAACTCTGCCTGACCATTTGACTATGGGTGATATGATAAAGCAACCTTATGGTTGACCCCATACTTCTTCATCAGCGCCTCAAAGGGCTTATTGCAGAAATGGGTTCCACGATCACTAATCATGGCCTTTGGTGTTCCGAATCTTGACAGAATATTCTCCTTTAAGAATGAGATCACTGTTCTGTGATCACTTTTTCTTGTCGGAATGGCCTCAACCCACTTGGACACATATTCGACCGCCAGAAGAATATATTCGTAATGAGATGATGGCGGGAATGGTCCCATGAAATCGATGCCCCAGCAATCGAAGATTTCAATAGTAATAATCGGGGTCATTGGAATTTCATTTCTCTTTCACAAGCTTCCTAGCATTTGGCATCTAGCACATGCTCTACAAAATGCATAACAGTCTTTGAAAACTGTCGGCCAATAGAAACCACTACTAAACACTTTTTGAGCAGTTTTCTGGGCTGAGAAATGGCCACCGCAGGCCTCTGAGTGGCAAGAAGCTAGAATTTGAGAGATATCCTCCTCAGGGACACATCGCCTGATTACTTGATCCGCACAGTACTTGAACAAGTACGGATCATCAAAGTAAAACTATCGGGCGATGGATAGAAACCTCTTTCTGTCAGGGGTGGACCAATGAGATGGAGTCTCCCCTGTTGCCAGGTAATTGACAATATCGGCATACCAAGGCAAACTAGTTGCAGCAAAGAGTTGCTCATCCGGGAAAGATTCACTGATCGGAATAGATTGTGAAGAATTGTCTTCAAACGTCAATCGTGAGAGGTGATCAGCAACAACATTCTCCACCCCCTTTTTATCTTTGATAATCAAATCAAATTCTTGGAGCAGGAGAATCCAGCGTATTAATCGCTGTTTGGTATCCTTTTTGGATAGCAGATACTTCAACGCAGCATGGTCAGTGAAGCAAATGATCTGCGAGCCAATTAGATATTGCCTGAATTTCTCCAATGCAAATACAATTGCTAGCAACTCCTTTTCGGTAGTAGAGTAATTACGTTGAGCTCCATCAAGGGTTCTGCTAGCGTAGTAGATCACAGTAGGCTTTTTGTCTTTCCTTTGCCCTAAAACAGCTCCGATCGCTGTGTCACTCGCATCACACATCAGCTCGAAAGGAAGACTCCAATCCGGAGATTGCATTATCGGAGCTGTTGTTAAGTGATGTTTGAGTTTATCAAAGGATTCCTGACACTTGCTGTTCCACTCAAAAGGTTGGTCCTTAACAAGAAGTTGGCACAGTGGCCGAGATACAACACTGAAATCTTTAATAAACCTCCGGTAGAAACCGGCGTGACCTAGGAATGATCGTATTTCTTTCACTGTAGTGGGAACAGGAAGATTTGAAATTATATCGATCTTTGCCTTGTCTACTTGTATTCCTTCGGCGGACACGATATGTCCCAAGACAATCCCCTTTGTCACCATAAAGTGACATTTCTCCCAGTTGAGGACCAAATTCTTGTCCTCGCATCTTTTCAGGACTTTCTGGAGGTTCTCCAGGCAATGATCAAAACTGCTTCCAAATACGGAGAAATCGTCCATAAAAACCTCCATGATCTTCTCCACCATATCGCTGAAGATGATCAGCATGCACCGCTGAAAAGTAGCAGGTGCGTTGCACAATCCGAATGGCATCCGGCGATATGCAAATGTTCCAAACGAACAGGTAAAAGTGGTTTTTTCTTGATCGGCAGGATCAATTTCGATTTGGTTATAACCACTATAACCGTCCAAGAAGCAGTAGAATTGGTGTCCTGCTACTCTTTCGAGCATTTGATCCATAAAGGGTAATGGAAAATGATCCTTCCGAGTTACCGCATTCAACCTTCGATAGTCAATACACATGCGCCAGCTGGTGGTTACACGTGTGGGTACCAATTCTCCTTCTTTGTTTTCTACCACTGTAATGCCAGCTTTCTTTGGCACTACTTGCGTCGGACTTACCCAGGGACTATCCGAGATTGGATAAATGACCCCAACATCCAGTAATTTCATAACTTTCTTCTTCACCACCTCTTGCATGTTTGGATTAAGACGCCTTTGCATTTGACGACAAGGTTTGGCATCTTCCTCAAGGTAAATCCTGTGGGTGCATATAGATGGACTAATTCCTCTTAAATCAGCAACGGTCCATCCTAACGCACTCCTGTGTTGCTTAAGCAACTGTATCAGTTTGCCTTCCTGTTCTTGATTTAAAACAGATGAAATTATTACAGGAAAGGTCCTCTCTTCTCCCAGGAATACATATTTCAATTCTTTTGGGAGCTCTTTCAGTTCCAACTCTGGAAATTGCAAGTTTGACGGCACAGCCAACTTGGTCTTTGGCGGTAGCTGCTCATATTGAGCCGTCCACATTGTTCTTGCAACTTCCTCTTCAACAACCTCCAATATAGAACATATCTGACTCATCTTTTCATCTTGTGGAGTGTATCTTTCAAATTCATAGCATGAGTTAGTCATAACGGACTCCACAGGATCCGAGTGAGCAGTTGAATCAAAGCAATCTTGAATTACTGCTTCTACCCAATTCACCTCCTCTTCCTCCTCATCAAAATCTTCAATTTTAGGATTTGAAAAGATCTTGATATTTAATGTCATATTCCCAAAAACAACGGTCATAACTCCACTCCTTACTTTGATCGTCGCATCAATTGTCGCGAGGAAAGGACGTCCAAAGATCACCGGAATCTGAGATTTAGCATTATGTACTGGTTCGGTGTCTAGGACAACGAAGTCAACAGGAAAGACAAAGGTGTCAATCTGGACCAGAACGTCTTCCAGCACTCCTCGCGGGTATTTGATTGATCGATCTGCCAGTTGAAGGGTAATGCGAGTGGGCTTAAGTTCTCCTAACCCTAACTGTTGATAAACAGTGTAAGGTAAGAGATTAACACTCGATCCTAAATCGAGTAACGCATTGTTCACTTTCTTCTGACCGATTATACAAGAAACTGTTGGTGTGCCTGGATCCTTGTATTTAGGAGGCAAATCGTGTTTTACGATCGCACTTGCCTGGCATGCCAAGTAAGCACTCTTCTTAACACTTTGCTTCCTTTTTACAGTGCACAAGTCTTTTAGGAACTTGGCGTAGGAAGGCACTTGTTTAATTGCGTCTAAGAGTGGGAGATTGATCTTTACCTGCTTGAATAACTCCAGAAACTCCTGACTTTTCGTTTCTTGTTGAGGTTTCTTCAACCTCCGAGGATATGGTGCCGGAAAAGGACATTTGGGTGCCTCCTCGATGAGAGGTTCTTTTCCAGGTCTTCTCTTTATTTCATTATCCTCAGGAATTGTTATTTTGGGCTCAACTGTTTCGCCCTCTTTTCCTTCTTCCACCAATTCTTCTTCATTCTCTACCTCTTCTTCATCACTAACTACAGGTTGTGAGGGCAAAGAGACTTTCTCAATTTCTTTTCCACTCCTCAACACAGTTACCGCCTTGGCCTCCTCATGTGGTCCAGATCCCGAGGGTCCTGTACCCGAGTGTTGGCCTTTAGGATTTTGCTCTGGCTGTGCAGGGAACATAGTTCGTTCTCGATCCCCTTGTTGGGCAGCTAACCTCTCTACACTTGTATTGAGTTTACTCATTAGCTGCATCATCTGCTGCATCATGAGTGTATTAGGATCTTCTTGTGCCTTCTTATGAGGTGGCACATAAGTGTTTGGTGAGGGTTGGTTGTTGCCTCCCTGATTGTAGTTGGATTGAGGTGAATGATTTTGATATTGGTTCTGGTGATACCCTTGATTTTGTTGATAAGTAGAAGGAGGTTGGTAATTCTGGTGGTACCCTTGGTTTTGAGGCCGGTACTGGTTTCCTTTATTCGGCTGCCACTGTTGAGATGGGTTTGCTGCAGCAGCACTGTTTCTTTGATCGAAACCAGGATGACTCCACCTATCATTGGGGTTGAAACGATTAGGGGCATTTACAGCATGTACCTCCACTGGACTCTGTTCTTGGTAAACAGGGTATATTTGGCAATGTTGAGAGGTATGCCCCATCTGTAGACAACTCGAACATGATTCTTCAGATGCAAATTGTATTACCGGGTCCTTCTTTGCTTCCAAAATTTCCAATTTACGAGCTAGTTGCTCGTATTTCTCCAATAAGCCATCTTCCGCCTTCAGCTGATAAATACTCTTTTTACTTGAACTTGAACTGGGCTGAGTTCTCGTCACTTGAGTTTCCCATTCCGGTGCATGTTCGGCTAACCATTCGAAATGAGCTTCTACTTGGTCAGCATTTTTGCTCATGAATTCACCGTCACTCGTAGTTTCTACGAGCTTCTTTGACTTTGGGCTTAGGCCATCAAAGAAAAAACTTATTGTTCGCCACTTCTCAAAACCATGATGCGGGCAGAGCAGTAACAAATCCTTGAAACGCTCCCATGCCTCAGCAAAAGTTTTGTCACGCCCCGACGTAGCATAATTCAGGAAAGCATTTAATTTCCTTTATGGACTCGTAGGTCGTGACAAGTGAGTATGACCAATTGTCCCTGCAACAAATAACTTAACAACATTTCTAAAAGAAAGGATACTAATAAAACATAAGCTCCGAAATTTAAAACTTGTTAAACTATTACATAAGTCAATGTCTTAGGCACAAAACGCCCTTATTCAAAAGCTATTCTCCAGTCTATTACAACTTCAGAAAATGAAAGACATAGGAAATAATAAGCAGCCTCCTGGAAAGTTCCCTGCCTCTAACTAGCGTAGTCGAAGTACCCTGGCTGCTCCTGCCCCTGAAAATCTGGACATACAGTCCAGGACGCATCAACGCCGTCAGCTTATGAAAGCTGGTGAGTAAAATAAACAAGTGCTCGCAATGTATATATAAGCAAATAAACAACGGTACCATTTAACTTTAACAGTAATATATTCAAGGTTCCAATTCCAACATGAATCACGGGGGAATATAGTAATAAATAAATACGAAATTGTACATGAATTGTGAAACATCTTATTTTGCCAATTCTTTCCTTTAGAACAATCCAATTAAATCAACACATCATTTCAGCTACCAGAAGTAATAAGTATTCAGTCATCCAATTCATACGCTACACTATCGCCTCCAATACCAGGAATACTATCCGATCGGTATTGAAGTCACACGCCACACTACTGCCTCAGATACCAGGAATACTATCCGATCGATATCTAGACCAAACACACCCAACCATCGCTCCGGATATCAGGAATACTATCCGATCAATATCCGAAACGCGCGCCTTAGATACCAGGAATACTATCCGATCGATATCTAAGTCGTACACAACACTATCACCATCGCTTCGGATATCAGGAATACTATCCGATCAATATTCGAAACACGCGCCTTAGATACCAGGAATACTATCCGATCGATATCTAAGTCGTACACAACACTATCACCTCCAATACCAGGAATACTATCCGATCGATATTGAGGTCACACACCAAACTGCCACCCTTTACTCTTTTCACGCTTTCTCATACACATGCATGTTGACCCAACCTCAACCCTAATATGTATGTCAATGTTTCATAAATAACACCATTACTTAATCACAAAGCCGGATAATCGTACGAGCATAAATTTCGATCTAAGTTGTTCTTGTTTCGTACAATTCTTAAAACACAGACCTTTAAAACAATATTTTTGCCAAACTGTTCTTTAAAAACTTTTAAAACATTTTCCAAATAGTCCCTAATAAGAAAACATAGAAACTGCTCAAACTGCCAGGTCGCGCGAGCGGGTCGTGCGAGCGGGGGAGAGGTGATGTCGCGCGCGCGGGTCGCGCGAGCGGAGGGGAAGGCCAGATCGCGCGAGCGGGGGAGCTGGACAGGTCGCGCGAGCGGATCGCGCGCGCGAAGGGGGGAAATGGTTCGCGCGAGCGGGCCGCGCGAGCGAGCCTCGCGCGAGCGGGTCGCGCGCGCGAGTTCTTGCAGAATGTCATCTTCTTCGTTTTCTCCCCTGTTTTCAATTTCTGGACTGAAATTACCCATTTTCAGATTCTGTTCGTACCAGGACATGTGATATATGGTTCTCTTCAGTTTTCCGCGTAGATTAAGAATACGCAATCAATTTTAACTAATACGGATTATATCTCTAGATATTCGCGATTAAAGTGAGGGTGTCAAAACTTTAAATCAACGGTACGTCGCGATACGGGTAAATTACTGTGTAGGATTCGAACCACAGCTTATCGGGATCAATATCTTCCATTTCCAATTTACAGAATCGATTTTGGTTACGATTTCTAAAACTTCAATTTTCAAGCTCTCAATGGTGTATTGATATATATACACATATACACACCTATATACACTGAAATTTACATATATATACGTGGCGAGTGAGTTTATAATACTCACAGAGGGTGCTAGTACAAAAATTTGAGACCGAGAATATCCGCCGAGAATTCCGTCGTTGTGAGAATTTCCTCCTCCGTTCTTGATATTGATATATATATATATATAACTACGTATGTGACTGAATATATGTATATATATAATCTGTATGTGTGTTATATGTGTGTGTTCTTGAGAGAGTTGAGAGATTGGAGAGAATTTGAGAGAAATGAGGGAGATTGAGAGAGACATAGTGAGTGAGAGAGAGAGACACTGTTATACACTCACATATATAGACTGCCCAAAAATTGGGCTCCAAGAAAGAGGTGGAAAATGCACGGTGTGGTTGAGCTCACGTGCTCCCACACCTAAAACGCGATATAAGGCGCAGTTTGAAATTAAAACTGGTATTTTACGGTTGAAAATAAAATGCAGAAAATTATATTAACATAGGAATTAAATTCCCGGTTATACAAAATTATAGATATCGATTTTGAAACCATAGAAAATATTTTCCATATTTTCAAATATTACGGTTTGGCCCCAGATAATTATATTAAATCAACTACTCATGGAAATAAAATGCAATATTTATTTATTAATGATAATAAAATACAGGGCGTTACAAGTCTCTTCCTCTTTTTGATTATACATCTTGATTTGTTTCAAGATGTCAGTTGTTAACCGATTAGGGAAAAACTTTTTGAGGAAGGCTTCATGAATTGCTGGCCAAGTCGATATCGAATTCGGTTTGAGTGACAATAACCATGACTTCGCTTTGTCCTTCAAAGTGAAGGGAAAGAGCTTAAGTCGGATTATATCACTTGGGCAAGTCTGATCTGTGAAAGTGCCACAAACATCTTCGAAATCTCGAATGTGCAAGTATGCCTTATCTTTATCCATCCCATGAAATGTGGGTAACAGTTGAATCATCCCATTACGAAAATGGAATGTGCCTGTGTGTGGAGGGATGCGGATACAAGAAGGTGTGGCTGTTCGATCAGGGGCCAAGAGTTCTCGTAAAGGTCGCTGACCGTCATCGATGAGGTGATCATGCCTATTCTCTCCTTGTTGGCTCTCCGTATCAGACATTGAGTTAGAAGTGGATGGGGTGAAAATGGGATTATCAGCACTATGGATTGGATCTTCAAATAGATTTGTGATGAAGGCTTCAGTGGAATCAAAGGACATAGAAGGACACAACAATACGGCTTGTGTTCTGAAGAAATGAAAAAGAAAAAGAAAGATAGAAATGGGATAAGAAAAGATTGGATCAAATCAAAATTCCTGGCCTTTGTTACCGTCCCCGGCAACGGCGCCAAAAACTTGACACGACTGGAATTGTGTTCTCCGAAGAGTACGTCCAAGTGTAGACGGTCGCGTCGCGTTAAAACCGGTAAGACCGGGTCGAATCCCAAAGGACGGATTGTATAGGCGGAAGAATCTAGATTGAATCCTAGAATGAAATAAAAGATGATTTCTTTTAGATGGGAGGGAGTTATAACAGTCCTATAGAGCAAATGAAAGAAACAAAATAAAGTAAAGCAATAACTTAACTCAATTGAATTACAAGCTGTGATATGAAATCAAATATGAAAAGAATTGGGAGCATGTGAATCCACAAAGTACCAGCCACTACCATGATTTTAACAAAACAAACAGCTGGGGTTTTTATCCTTAGAGTATTCCTTATTTCGAAAATGATTAAATTAAGCATTCTGGACACTAAGTATGTGAATTGCATACTTAGTGGTTTGATTACCTAACTTATTTATGAAGGACTGAAATAAAAAAAATTAATTAAAACCATGAACAATAACTAACAAATTGAGTATGAAATATTTAATGTGTTTGTTATGTGTGTTCACTGACTTAACTAACCAAAAGTACTCTTATTTCAAAATCAGATTGCAATTTGAACTAGAAAGATCGAATTGGGCTTAGTTTCTGAAACAAAAGTTACTGGAATACAAAAAGGAGTAAACCCAAGTCATAAACATACCAATCGATTAACATCATATCAATCGATTGATATGAAATGGCTTTCAATCGATTGACATCAGGGTCCAATCGATTGACTTGGAATCAATGTCAATCGATTGAACTCTGTATTCAATCGATTGACATTGACTCTTCTACAGAATCATGGCAGAGGGCTGGGAACAATGTCTCTTCACATTATTCCCAACCAGAATCTACTCAAACATGTTTAATCTAATGAAAACAGAAATATTTCAAAGGAAATTATAATCTAAAGGCATGAATTAAACTTGCAACACAATAAATTTTCAAAAATAAAATTCAAATCAAACCAAGGTATTATGCAAGTACTCAAGCAGCATAACCAAAAGGAAAATGGAAATAGACCTGAATTTAAACTGAATTCGAAAAGAAAAACAAATCCCTCAACTTGAGCTTTAGTTTAATCCGAAAATAACCATGGAACTCCTACAAAACAATACAAAAATGAGCTAACCCCCAACCCTTTTACTTTCCTCTATATATAATGTTAAACCCACGAGCTGGAAGTGTCCAGGTTCATCCATAACGGCTGGTCGTCGTCCAGATTTGCTGAAATCTTGCTCCATTAACGCAGAATGTTTCCAGTTTTAGTCAATCGATTGATAAAATAGTCAATCGATTGATAAACTATTCAATCGATTGACAAAAACATCAATCGATTGATCATAAAAGTATGTCAATCGATTGGTATTATGTCAATCGATTGATAACAGGGCTCCATCTATTTGCTTCTTGAGTTGTTCCCTTCAACTTTGCAATCCATTTTAACTTCAGAACCTGCATTCAAAGAGCTAAACACAACAACATACCACGAAAAATATATCATTGTGTAAAGAGACGAATTAAAACACAAGTGCAGGTAATACTAGAGAAATGGGGTTAAATCCAGCCAGTTTTTACTCCTTATCGAGCTAATATTAAGCAAATATCAGCTCTCATCACGACCCCCAACTAGCGCTTTGCTAGTCTCTAGCAACGAAGCGGAATCAACTCAAACCAAGACGAACAACAATTGACGTTACAGTTCTTATTGAGCTAAAATAAAAGAGAGATCCTAACTCACTTTCGCAGGAATCGCGGTTGCATTTAGCATATGCAACAAGCCTTTGAACCTTTAGGTTTACCCTAATGGACGAGTTGTGTCTCGTGAGGGTTTTCAGAGAATTCACCCACAAAATTCAAGTGTCAACGTTTCCAACTTAACAAAGAACTTCAATTTCTCCTCTATGCTACAAATTCTGCTTAACAAGGACATGAATTCCTTTATCATGTTATGGAAGTAAACAACATGTTACAAAGTAACTATTCCAGTCAAACTACATTCACAGCCTTTGTATATCCTTGTGTGTGTGTGGAGTTAACAACTACGATTGAAATCTTTATCTAAGAGTTATTTAGATTGACATGTTTAAGATTTCATAGTTTCAACTCAAATCTCACACGGTTTACGCTCAACATAAAATCACTCTGAAACTGGCATAAAAGTTGTGCACTCATAGTATGAAGCTCAAATGAGTAAATGTAGAGGCAATCAAACATGCTTACATACTAGACACTGAAGAACGCTTATTTGAGGTGCATGAGTCTCATGGATGGAATGCCAATTACAACAAGAGCGATCTATTGTGGAAAACTCGTTTCATACTCGAGATTTGTTAAAATTAATCTAGAATCTTCAGGACTTGTGACAGAAATATGAGGAGAGGTAAGAGATGATGGACTGTGAAAAATGAGTTCAAGCATGTGACATAATAAAACCAGCTCCACTTCACACCTTTTATTTATCAATTCTCCAATTTCCCTTTTTTTTTTTTGCTTTCCACTTTTCTTCTCTTTTTTTATTTATTTTTTATTTTTTATATATATATAAATATCTGCAATCACTTCTCCTTTTTCTCCTTTTACAATTTTCACAAAACCGTCACATGCTTGATTATAAAAGGGTGATTTTAGGTAGAGGCCTTAATTTGTGATAGGTAAGTGAGGTTTTAGACTTCCTCGAGAAATGAGGTGAGGAAACGATGGCCTAAATCATCTTCTAGACATTATAACTTATCTCAAGTATTTCCTGAGTTTTAAAATTAGTAAATCCTGAACGTTCTCCTGATGCATCAGCCAAATGAAACAAGAATGAGACTCTCAACGAGATAAAAGTGTATTTCAAGAATTAACACGAGTTTTGCGGTTAACCCTCAGAATAAAAGAATGGCTCAAAACTCACTAGGGTTAAAAGTTTCACTATTAATCCATTAATCATGACAATCGTATTTCATTCTCATTCAAAGATTCTTTCGTGATTGTCAACTCGTGCAAAATTGTTTCAGGATATATTCGTGCTATGGATGTAAAACTAGATTAGTGACCAAGTAATATGTAATCGAAATCCATAATATAGCAAGGAAAACATGAATGCATCATTGCACAATAATTTAGCTAGGAGGAACGAGGTTTTGATAGTTAGAAATTTAACAACAGTTTTTTTTTTTTTTTTTTTTTTTTTTTTTTTTTTTAAATTCAAAACAAACTAAGAAAGCTAGAAACTTGGAAATTCAAATATTAAACAGGTGTGCATTTTAAATTCAAGAGAGAAAACAGGTTTGCTGAAATCTTGCTCCATTAACGCAGAATGTTTCCAGTTTTAGTCAATCGATTGATAAAATAGTCAATCGATTGATAAACTATTCAATCGATTGACAAAAACATCAATCGATTGATCATAAAAGTATGTCAATCGATTGGTATTATGTCAATCGATTGATAACAGGGCTCCATCTATTTGCTTCTTGAGTTGTTCCCTTCAACTTTGCAATCCATTTTAACTTCAGAACCTGCATTCAAAGAGCTAAACACAACAACATACCACGAAAAATATATCATTGTGTAAAGAGACGAATTAAAACACAAGTGCAGGTAATACTAGAGAAATGGGGTTAAATCCAGCCAGTTGTTACTCCTTATCGAGCTAATATTAAGCAAATATCAGCTCTCATCACTTGTATATATTGACTGTATTGACTATTAGCTCTATTTCTTTTTGCAACTGTAATTACATGCATTAGAGTGTAGGGCAATGACCCATTTTTGTAACATTAACACTTGCATGCGTCCTAACCCATACAGATAGGGTAGGCATTGATCTGACCATACATGCTTTTTGTATCAACTTGACAAGAAGTTATATATATAATATACCCTTTTGGATATTATCGTCATTTAAATTGCTTCATAGTACTGTTGATCTAAAGAAGAATTCTACAATTCTCATCACAACCAACTATGGTTGTTAGGGATATATATTAAAGGCCATGCTTTATGTAGTTGATTTATTATTCATTTAATAAAATCAGTTAATCCATTTTTTATGAGAATCTGTGTGGGCAATATTTGTATTATATTGTTTATTTAATATTATGCATGTGTGTCTTTCACTCTACATAGTAGGTGGTTTGGTGTGTAAAGTTCGTCTTGCACAGGGAAGATCAGACCATCGGATCTTATAGAATGTAAGATTTTGGTTTACAGTCTTAGATGGATTGGACACACCATCGGTAGGACTGCAGCATGGTGTTGTAGTAGGTTTGTCTTGACTGCGGGAAACGGTATAGTTTCAACTCACCATGCTGGTACATTTTGTGTATTAAACGGGACCGACTTGGGGTAATTATCTTTATACTAACTTATAAGATAATTAATACCTCATGACTATTATGAGTGCTTATGCTCTAAATCCTAAGTTATTTAATGGACACGTACATTTGATATTTACACTTTGATCCCTAAAAGGGTGAGATCCTTAAATGGGTCAATATCTCATTGGATTGGGTGACAATATTAATTGTGTGGTGGATATTAATTAATGATGGAATCCATGTCTCAATTTTGGGATTGATGATATCCCCTTGGGAAAGCTTATAATTTTTTATTATGTCAAACCCTGCAGGTGGATTTTGTATCCGACATATCAGATAAGTTAAGTAGAGGATCTCAAGGAATTTTAAGAGATTAATTAAATATGATTGTCAGTAATTATATTTAATTAATGGATATCTGTAATCTTAACATGAGGAGATAATAAGCATTTAATAACATGGAGCTCGAAATATATTTTTGAGATAAGGGTAGGAGTGCAATTATAATTCTTTAATGGTATGAATTATAATTTATGGAAATAGGAATCTGATTCAATTCGAATTAGGGTTTCCTAATTCCATAAGGAAGCCTATTCCTTATTGACTTCTTATGGTCCCTATCGTAGCCTATATATATGCTGCTTTGGCTCTCTCCTCAGTTTGCGTTTTTCTATCAAGAGTATTATAACTCGGAATAGAAAAGAGAGCGTAAAAAGAGATAGCAGAAACATAAAGGATTTCGAAGGAGCCCACACTCAGTTCGATATTCTGGCAGCAAAGGAATACGGTAGAAGATCGTGAGCTAATATCGAGCCCGTGTTCTCGATTCGTCTACTACATCAATCCGTTTTAGCAGTTTAAGGTAACCCTAGTTCCGCCTTGTAGGGTTATTGTAGTTTTCACGTAATTTTTTTTTTTTGCAGTACCAACTTATACGCGCTGTCAATGGATTCTGGGAACGCAGTTTCCTAACAGGTAAGACTTGGCATATTAATTTAAAATCACAAGTTGTTCAAACATCCCTAGTACAAAAGTTACATTTGAAATTACAACCATCTAAGCATATGGACATGACCACACATATATACAAATCCCAAGCCTAAACCCGACGTGCCGGTCATTTCCTCTCCTCTTCCCGTGCTGTACCTACGGTGGTTATTTAATAACCACAACATAAAATAATATTTGTTTAAGCTTTCACTTAGTGAGAGAACTAATCATGCTATTGGAATGTTCAACATGTAAATGCAACAATCATTATAATCATCAACAAAATGATCTCGAAAAAGTCAAGTAACTCCAGCCACCACACCCGGGTCCTTTTCACCCTGGATCTTTCTCACTTTTGGACACATATAGTGTATCATACACTCTCTTGTGACCCCAAAGTCGTCACCGTTTTATCATTGTGGTAATCACCATGCCCTTTCTCTTGAGGGCTTCCAATCCCTTACATATGGGTCCTATAAATGGTGACCACTACTTGATTTCCATTTGATCTACATAAGCATGTAAACAAATAGGCATATAACATGACAACTTCTACATAATTGACATGCTTTTCAATAAATTCATCATCATTTAATCATATAAGCAAGAATTAAGCAATCTTTACTAACAATTATTACATTTTCATATCTAAACACCCAATTTTGGGATTAGAACACTCATCTCTTGGATTCTTAGCCAATTAAGCCTAGATTTTTCCAACTCTTACCAATTTTTAATTCGATTCCTAACTGGTGATAACTCTACATGATTTTGATACATTAATTGCTAACAACCAAGAACGGTCGCCAGAAAAATATTACCAAAATTGAAAATAAAAGACGTGCATGTGTGGATACGGGGACCCTGAATGTTCTTTTTAACTTTTCATTTCTAAACAAATAGAGTCGCCACTTAATTTTGAGGAAAATCAAGAAACCATTTTAAAAGCAAACTGATCTTTTGGAAACCAGAGTTTTCTAGGTCCGGGGATTATGGAATGAGAGAGGAAGGAGCCCGGTGGACTAAAACACCCCTTTTATCCTATCTTGTGATAGGCCTCTCCTCAACATCCTTTTAATTTAATTAATAATCTAAGTATGCCCTCAACTAATATTTAGATATACATACATTCCAAAAACATGTCAAAAGGGGGTGCAAGATTGCTGACGATAAAAGGCATACAAAATCACATAATTCATATAGCAAGCAAAATGATATGTAAGAAGGAACAAAGAAACTTACCGGGGATCCAGCTGTGAAAGGAATCATGCAATGCATACAATAAAATTGAAAATCTAAGAAAAAGTTTCTAACACATATATACACATAAGGCAAACCCTAATCTAAGGTGTCACACATGAAGTCGAAAATCAATAAAATCAAATAAAAAAAGGGTGGTTCAAGAGGCCATACCTCAATAGCGCTACAAAACAAGGGTTAGTCCATATGCTTGAACATTAACATTTTATTGAATTTAACCTAATCTATCAAGAATGGGAAAGTTGGCAAGATCATAAATTCCTTCCGATTGTTGAAATCACAACATCTATATAGATATACAATTCTCAACGAGCAGCCAATGTATGTCCATATAGAAATGATATGACCTCAAAATAACTAAAAGGAATCCATGATCAAGTTCAACTAATCACAACTCATTTCAATGATTTTTAAGTTAAAGTCTTAAGATACAAGTACCATGACCACCTATGAAGATTGTGAATGCATGAGCATGAACAAGACATGAATTATTTATTGTTTTGGATCTTCTAACCTCTGGATTTAAATTTAATTAACTTTATTCAAAGCATGATTTAAGTTTTAAGTCATATAAAAAGTATTTGGATCATCATTATTAAGGTTTATCAAATTTGTTATAGAATTCATGATTTATAGAGAAGAAATCAAATATCTAAAAATAGAAAAGTCATAGTTTCCATGGATTGATCTTAGTGATTTTTGGGTATAATGTGCCTCTGGGAGTCTAGTTTCTAACCCAAAAAGAAACTCAATGATCAAATAGTCCAATCTCTGGAAATGGATCATAACCAGACATCACTTAGAGTTCATCAACTCTCTGTCCAGAGATTTTATATGATTTATTAAAAATAGTAAACGAACCTTAATCCTTCTTGACTTTTTAAAGGATATTATTAACTTATTAAACATCATAGAAAAATTTATTTGAAGCTTAAAATACTTGATAAAGGTTCTGATCTAAACAATTTAAAATTAACTTACTATTCTGGAATTCTGGACAGAGAGTAATCACATTACAAAACCTATGATCAAACCATGATAACCATGTAATCTGCTCAAAACAGAAATTACTATGGTAGGATTAGATGTTATGAACACATTCCAATTAGTCTCATTCAAACCCAACGGATCATGATTTAATAAAAATATTTGATCACCATTTGACAATGAATTCACTGCACCATTATTGAATGGTCATCTACTTGTTAAACCAAATTTGGTACAAAATTCTAGAGAGAATTTGGACCAAATTAGAGTTATAACCATTATTATAATAATTAAACTTACCAAAAGAAGTCCCTAGATTAGAACTCAAGAAGACTTCAATGAGGATCTCAATCTCCTATCCATACTTGAATACTTGCGATTATTTTGGATATAGATTATCAAACCATGAAAATTGACCTCTCATAAGTCCAATTCCTCTCTCAAGTTGATGATCCCTAAGGAATTGAGTATAACACCCATCTTTGTGTTATTGCATTTCATTACACTGTCATGCATGATAGTGTGATGTGTTGTGCATTTTGGCACATGTTTGAGTGAGTTTTGACTCATGAGTCGAATTAGGTGTCTGTGTAAGAGAATCCTTTGAGATTGCGTCGATTGAGTGTTTTGATGTTGTGAAGTCTCTCCGAGTATGAGAAGTTCAATATGGAATACCTTAAATGTTTATCTGAAAATAAATGTTTACTTATGTATTTCACTATCTGTATTATTTTCTGGTTTAGAATATATCTCTGATGTTAATTTTAGTATCCTGGTGAGGACGAATTAGCTCGCTATTAATTTGGTAAGCTAATTAACAATTTCGAAAAAGTCATGTAGATACTTGCGTTTTAGCAACCAAACAGAAATTAGTCGGAAACTTTTATAATTTTGAGGTTCTGCTTGTAAAGCTATGATTTAGCTGTGTAGAATGTTTCAGAAACTGATTAGGAGTTTTGAAAACTCGTGGGGAGGTAAACACAACTTTCGAAAGTGTTGCCTATATATAGATACTTGATATTTTTTATAAGTTTTAACCTAAAACTCAAAAGGAGGCCAAAAGGGGGTTTAGTTGCTTAGATCTTCACGAAGGAAAATGATGGACTTCTACCCGTTTATTTTCTCCTAGATTTCATATTCGAACTCCTTGAGGTAAGGGCTTCGTTTTGATATATGTTAAGCCTTGTTTGGCTAAGTTTTTCGAAAAGTCATTTTCTAAAATTTTCCATAAAAGTTGATAATCAGATTTCTGATCGATAGGAATTATACTAGACGGACTTCTGCACGTTCTTTGTGCACGATTTTTTTTTTGGATTGAATTATAGGAGTGTTATTCGGAGGTGAGTGATTCAACTAAGTTTTTGGAATGATTTCTTGACATGTATTAGTGTTTTGTGTGAAAAGCATGTGTTAGTACAGATATATTGTGTAGTTAATATTGGGTAATTATATTGATAAGTAGGCCCAATAGCACGGTGATATATTTTGATTATCGAAAGCACGGTGATATGTGAATTGAGCATGTTGAGTTGTTATTTGGGTCAAAGGAGCACGTGGTTACAAAGCCATCTTGTGGAGTCGATATAGACATTAAGGTCGCATGATTGAAGAAAAGAATCGTGGGTCTTACCTTTTCATGTGGACTTATTGGTGAGGAGTCACAGATTAGGAGTATGGAACGTACATGCAAGTCTCCGGAGACTAGTATGAAATGAAGAGATGTGAATGCGAGCATGTTTATCATTCATGTGCATTTGTTGTTTTATTCACTAAGCATTAGCTTAAACAAATCGAATATGTGTGGTTATTCAAATAACCATTTCAGGTGTTAATGTCGGTGAGGAATCGCAGAAGTGAGCACATGGGTTTAGAAGTTCTTGTAGGAGGCGACTTATCATGTTTATCTCATCATTTTGTAATAAACTTGTTGTAATAAGAATTTTATGGCTTTTGGCTATGTTAATTTTAGATTTGTGGAACAGATTCTTAATATTGTAATAGATAGGAATATTTTGTATTTACGCTTTAGTAATGTTTAATCCAGTGGGAATCGTTTTGGTATGAGTTTGAAGTGTGTGTTTGGACCTTGGTTGATTTCAGAAAACTTTTAAACTTGGAAATTCTACAGAAGGGGGCTGCTGTTGTAAAACAGTCGACTGGACCCCTGTTTTAAAAGACTTTTCTCCTTTGTTTTCAGGACTTCAGTCGAATGATTCCCAGGACACAGTTGACTGGTTTCTGTACGAAAATTGGAATTCTGCTAGGATGGGTTCAATTGACCGGACGAGCCCAGTCGACTGAAAATTTGAGGCATCAATCGACTGGACAGAGGGGTCAGTCGACTGAAGGTAGCACTTGGGGATCTGTTGTTCTCTGCAACTCCAGGTCAGTCGACTGGAGCCCCGACCCAGTCGACTGGACTTCTTGTTTTAAAACGATTTGTTTTGTTTTCTACTGCGTGTTTTTAAAACTAATTTTTGGGAACGTTAATGAGTTGGTTAGCCTCGGTGGCGTGCCATGGGCTCTGGTTCTACTATTGTGGGACCGGGCTGTGACATTGAGACCTACTTTAATCATTTCTGCTCCCAAATCAATGGTCCTTGGAGACTAAAATAATACTAATACCTATGAATTTCAATAGGATATGAAGAAAATCCCATGAAACCTCAAATTGAAATACCCAAATCATGATTATGAGACTTGGATCCATCAATTATTCATGAATATAGTTGAGATTAACCTTAATTCTCATGTAAATCATAAATCTACAGAAAAATCAAAGGATCAATCTTAAGGGATTCAAGTGAGATATTGAAAATCCAATGATTCCCTAGAGAAGAGCATGAACAAAAAGAGATAAAATCAAAAACCCAATTGATGATCCAAATTGAATTTCACTTTGAAACATATTTTATTCTAAACCCAAAGCTATTTAGAACAAAATCAACAAATATAATAAGGAATTCAATCACAATTCAAGTGGTGTGTGATGAAATGGGGTTATAAGAGACTTTTTGAAAATTGTGTAAAGATCCTAAGGAATTCTATGAATTATGAATGAATTAATGCTAAGGACAAGCAAAGATTAGAGGATTACCTCCAAATATCCTCAGATTTTCTTGGTTGTGGTAAAGTTCTTCAATATTCTTCAAGCACTTCTTCAAGTTCTTTAATCTTCTTTAATGACTTCTCTTCAATTCTCTTAATTATGCTCTCAAGTATATATCAAATCTCTAGCCAAAGTGTCTAACCCCTTACAATGGAGAAATACATCTCCTTCTATAGACAAATTGAGAGGGGTTAATTCAGTAAATTCCAAGTGATCTTGCATGTGCCATGGCATCTTTGGGTGTTAAATATGTATTTAAAAAAAAAATAGTCTGTTACAAAGGGCGGTACTCGCTGAGTTGTCCGCGGCGCTCAGTGAATGCCGATCCGGCACTCGCTGACTGCAGTGAGTGTCGACGTGACACTCAGTGACTGTCGCCAGTTTCGTCGTGTGCCGCCGCATCCTCTTTATATATATATATATATTTGTTTTCTTTTTCAAATTTCTTTTCCTTTCTTTTTTCTTTTCAAATTTCTTTTCTTTTCTTTTCTTCTTTTTTTCTTTTTAAATTTCTTTTTAACCAAATTCATTCATTTTCTTAAAAGGAACACACACACACACACACACATATTTATATTTATATTTTGAACATATTTATATATTTTTTAGATTCTTCCCATACATATTTTCATACCTGAAATTCCCATATATAACACCTGATTTCTTTTCATCCCTTTTTGAATTCTGCGATTTTGGAGATTGAGGGACCTTCCGAAGAGCTTGAATTATCCTTGAAGACTTTCGAATTCTGCCGGACATTTGTCGTCATTAGTTTTAGAGATAATCATCCCCTGAATTCGACGATTTGATCAAAATTGGGGTGTCTACAATATGTGATCCTCTTACCTCCACGAGTCCGAGTAGGGTATCGGTTCGCAAATCTGACGCCGGACGGCGAAGTAACGGCAAGAAAACATTGTGCGGAGCTCTATCATCAACTTAATAGCTCTCGGTTCCCTCTCTACGTGTTTTTCTAACTTTCATCTGATATGTATGTGCAAATGAGTCATCCTAAGACTCACCAAATAAGATACATATCAAGTTTTTGCTATTTTTCATTTATACCCCTGCATTTTCTAAATGTTTATTATGAAAACCCCAAGTTAATTGAGTTAACTACCCATATTTTTCTAATTGAGTTTAGTCTATGTTCTCGTGGGTCCCAAACGTGGTTCCATATATTATATGAGGTTGCTATTAAACCTACCAATTATGAGCTGTATTCAAATACGCACTTACATGAGTACCCAAACTGGTTCCTTTACTTGACACATGACGTCATAATATTTTTAACCAACTAAACAAGTATTCATTGAGCATATAATTACATCTATATACAATTCACATTATTTAGACCTTCGTCAGGTCTTACTTTTATACCAGTTTCACTTGACTGGAAACTTTCATCTGTGTTTGCATCTGAACACCTTTTCACATGTGGATCCATAACCCCACCTTAAACCATCATAAGCATTTAATTATCACACATTAACATTACATTAACTTTCTTTTCCCAAAAGTGTAATGCTATGCTTTCCAAATTTCTATCTCAAAAATGTTTCCCAAATGATGTGACATAATCATGTCTAATACAGTGGGATCAATTGAGTTTTGATTGGAAGTTGTTTATTTGGCCCCACTGCCACATTATTTAGGAAGCGCTTCTGGGATAAAATTTTGAGAAGCATATCATTACTCAATTTGGAAAGCATACCAATATAAGAATACCCATAAGGTCCCATCACTTACTCAAAACAATAATGATACATACACACTTTTCTACGTCATAAAATCCTGACCATTGATTCTAGTGAACCCCATATGCTCTGAACCCGCATTAGACTCATGTAAAAGCTATATGGGATCCACTGAAATTAATAATCAAAATTGTGGTGTAGAAAAATGTGTGTATCATTACTTACTCAAAAGGGTAATACTTGAGACACAACCAAAGCCACAACATTTTGCTCACAACCTCTATTTTGTGTCTATCTCTCTCCTAGTGGGCACTGTGGGGTCACTGGCACTCTGGGACCATCAAGAGAGAGATAGACACAAAATAGAGATTGTGAGCATAAGGTTGTGGTTTTGGTTGTGCCCCAAGTATTATCCTACTAAAAAACGTCAAGAATATATATATATATATATATATATTTTGTCAAGGGTCATCCTCCTTTCGTGCTGACATGATCTGTTTTCATTGGTGTAAGAGTCAGACTTGAGAATTTCTTTTCCTTTAGTTTTGCCTCCTTACACTTGGCGCCCAAATCTCTTGTACACAAAAGCATTTTTCATTTTTCACCAAATCAGATTCCCAAACCACATCACCCGGGAACCAGATCTTCTTCCATATTGGGAATGGGGACCCCCAAAATTTTAAAATCTCCCCTCTTGTCTCTCTCTCTCACACACACACACACATTTGGCTATCTAGCTGTTTAAGAATTGAGATGAGATACAAATTTCAAACTAAAAAGCACAAAAACAAACTCCTCCCTCCCTGGAGCTGAAATGTTAAAAAATTGAATACTCAAAACACCTTAAAACTTTGACAGAGAGAAAGAGAGAGAGAAACAAATTACAAATTTTGAGTCATCCCTCCAAAACAAATCTCTACCCTCATTACATATATAGCTCAATCACTCCACACCAATCTAACTATCTCAAAACAAACCTCCCCTCCCTTCTCTCTCTCTCTCTCTCTCTCTCTCTCTCTCTCTCTCTCTCTCCCTATCTACAAGAGCTTATCAAATGGAGGCCATATCGCTCAATGAACACAACAACAAAGAGAACAAGCCACCTCTCTCTCCAAATTCAAACAACCCACTTCCTTCATGTGTCCAATCTTCCAAAAACAATGTCAAGAGAAGGTTTAGGAAACCATTAATGGACATCACCCACCTCTTCAATTCCACAATCCAATCAACTTCACCTCCACAAATTGATTTTCAGATTTCTTCACCTCTTCCACCTTTCAAATTGATCGATAGAAAGAGAAAAGCTGTTGATGCCATTGATGATTCAATGCACAAGAACAATTCAAAGTCTTTGAGGATCAATTTCAGATAGTTTTCATTTTATTTTTCCTTATATACTGAGTTATTTTATCATACGGTTGCTTTAATGCTTTTGTAATTGACAGAAATTAAAAATTTTAGTATTTGATTCATCCCAGTACTAGAATCTCTGGTTTATCTTTTTTTTTTTTTTTTTTTTTAATTTGTGTTTTATTATTATTATTATTTTTTATGCTTCTCCTAATTGGGTAAAATTGTGTCCTGTGTGGAAATTCCTAAAATTTACAAAGCTGATAAGGATTTTCTCTGTAGCGTTGTGGTTTTTGATTTTCGATGTTTAATTTTTTTGTTTTGGTGAATGAATTTTCTTAGATTAGAGTCGGTTATTAAAATTAAAAAAAAAACAAAAACAAAAACAAAAACAAAAATGGAAGCCAAAAACGCCAATGTTACAAAACAATTCTCTAATTGAGGGAAACATGAAATTAGCTTTGGAAGTGGTAAGTGTGTACAATAGTCGTCTTGGTAAAGTTTTATCTCTATATATGAACTAGAATTTACCTGTTGGCTGCTGTCTTCTATTCGGAAAATTATTTTGTGTGATGGGTTTTTGTGTAACGAATTATCGTGAATCGTTAAATCAACATGGAACCATAAGATCGACGGTAAATGATGATTCGTCACATTCTTTTTTCCTTTTCTCCGCCGTCTCAAAACTATTGTCTATTAAGAATATTTGATGACAATTTTAGTTACTTTCTAAAATTATCATTAGTGATTTTGAAATTGTCCAACAAAAAGTAAAAGGGCAGAAAAAACAAGCATGGGTATTATGGAACTTTGCAAGAAGTTCATGCCATGTGAATGGCCATCAAATGATTATGTCCCTTAAAAGTTGAACTCCCAAAGGTGAACAAATGAACTGAAGGTGCCCTTGTTGTGCCCAATCTCATGTACTTTCGTTGTCAATGTTATTACAATAGGATTTAAATTGAGGTTTGGACCGTTTTGTAGAGGTTTCCCAAGTTTGAGCCCAATCAATTCAGTCCAAGCCTGACTTAAGGATTAGTAGAGTCCAGGGTTAAGCTTGATCAAACCAGCTGCCAAGGTTTGGCACCAATATGAATCTGTTTATCTACATAATACATTGGCTTAGTTATAAAATACATCATTGAAGTTTGGTATCCTAAGTTTTTTAAATAGAAGCAATAGTTCAGCCTTGTCTCAAATTTCATTAAAAGTTGTCCTAAGCACTTGATATTGTTGCCCCAAGTGCCAGCCCAGCCCAAGTCATTTTGCGCTGGTGATTTTGAGCCCATTCCCACCCCAATTTCATTAAGGCTTTGTTTGAATCATGATATCCTGAGGGGAAAACAACAAAAGTGAAAGAAAAAATAAGAAGAAAAACTAATTTCTTCATGTTTTTCCTAGTATTTTCCATCATGATTAAATAACATAAAAAAATTAAAGGTTTTTAAAATATAATTGTACTATATGAATAATAGTAGTTTAGGTTCTATGATAGATCTAAAATTGAGAGGGTCAATTGTTGATCCGTTAGATGAATACAAGAAAGCGGTAGGCATGATATAATGATGCAAAGTGTAATAAATATATTGATGGGGCAAAGAAACAACCTCAAATCATGGTATGAGAAGAGAAAAAGTCAAATTGAAGAAGACACTGATTACAGATTAAGAGTTGATAGAGAAAGAAATCAGAAGTGGCCAAGAATTTGAAAATAAATAAGGAGAGAAATACAAAATATATAGTAAAGTAAGTGAGGTGCCTTTACTACTTCAAATAAAAGGTAAAAAAACTGATTTTTTTAAACTTAAAATTAGGCGCCCTAATTAAAAAATGAAGGTGACTTTATCGCCAGCCAAAATTAAAGGTCATTAAAATATAATTGTAGTATATGAATAATAATAGTAGTTTAGGTTATATATGAATAACATACGAATCTTATACATCCGAGAACTTTAATGATATCATAGTAGTTTAGATTGTATGATACATCCAAAATTGGTGTCAAGATAGAGTAACTGATGTCCTGTAATTTTGAAAACCACTTTATTTTCTAAAGCATAGAGTTTGTTTGGCACAGCGATAGCTTTGCGATTGAGATAGCTTAGCGATTGCTTTTGTGATAATAGATTATGGTCATAATAGATTATGGTAATTGTGGTGTTTGGCTAAAGTACTGAAAAAGTGGTTATAGTGTTATAATAGATTATGTAAGTGTTTGGTTACATAAATGTAAAAGTGATTTGAATGTACAAAAGATAATTTTGTCCTTATTGTTGTGTACATAATAAAGTATAGTTTCATTGGTACGTATTAGTAATTGTTATTAAATAATTATTTAATTGCATAATCAAATAGGTAAACATATTAATTGTTAAAAAGTTATCAAAAAAAGTTATATTTTAGGGCCATTTTGGTCCAAAAATATAGGTAAACATATTAATTGTTAAAGCCTGTGGACATATTGTACATTTTGGTCCGTATTAGGGAGCTATGGCCAACTGCCCTATATAGAGCATAGGGAAAAGCAATGTTTTTGTCTTTTAGTGATGGACAATGCAGTTAATTTGTGTAGAGCATATGGACCACATTGTCATTTCAGTGTAATGGTTGAACACTAGTCAACAACGTTCACTGTTAAGCTGTCCCTCCCAGCTTTGGGATAACTGCGTTTCAATTGCGGGTATTCATCTTGAACTCTATGAATCAATTTACAAACTGTTTTGCCAAACAGTCATATTGTGGGATTTTGAAACAAAACGTGGGTTTGGGGGCCACAAACGCGTCCCCAAACAGTCTCATAGTAGTTTTCGAAGTTAGCACACTTTTGAGATCTAGCTACACTTTAGGGACATAAGTTATACCATCTTGACACTCAAAATCATTAGTATATATCAGACAACCAAAACCACTAGATTGTATCATTTATATATTCTAATAGTCGATTTGTTTGATCCAAAATTCAGACCAAACATATGATATTCTATTAAGCATCCACTGCATAACGCTATATTTGGAATGATATTTTAGCAATGCATTTCTCACCGATTATAATTACATCACCGTCTTCATTATTGACTTATTATAAAGATGCATTCTAATATAATTTTTACTTTTATTTTTATTTTTCTCACAAAAGCAAGTCTTCCATGCTCCTGTTTTTAAATTAGAGATGATGTTTTGCACATGAGAACATGAGTTGAGGGTTGACGAAACTCCATACTCCTCAACTACCATAACAAATAACTCTCACTCTATAATATTCCTATCTCCATCTCTACAACTCTTTCGGTATTTATCTCTGTACTATAAATATGTGAAATATATTAATATTACTTCACGTGCTATGAAAAAAAGTCACTAATATACCCAATGAATTGAAGCATAATTTACCAACAAAGTAGTTAGAAAAATCATACAAATTAGAATAATGCTACTCTTAACACATTTGAATTGTAAATTTGATTCTTGAAGTACTTTAACAGTTGTACCATATCCGACCTTAATCTAGTGGTACCACTTATCACTATATGTAATACAAATAATAAATCATTTGATAATCAAATTTGAGAAACTAACCGTCACTCATTTAAAAAAAAAAAAAAAAAAAAAACCACATACCTGCCGCCTTGGGCCCAAGTGATGATTGCTTGATGATTGGGTACGCAAATTAGTGCTTGTTTGAAATTGAATTAGCTTTACCAACCATTTACCAAGATCCTTATTGGAGACATGGTACATTCTTGTCTGATGTATGACTTCTTAAGCTTTTTGCCTTCAGTGGATGATATCTTAGGTTTGCTTAATACCCCAAAAAAGGGTAGGGGGGAAAAAAAAATTTAAGATCAACACAAATAAAAAAGGAAGTTCACTTTTCTGCTGGTGGATTAGTAAACAAATGTTGGCTAATTAACCTGTAGAATCAAGGTATATAATGTACAAGTTTAAAAAAAGTTGGCTTTTGCTAGTGGTCAGGGCCGTGGTCAGGGTTGGTCTGAGTATTTGGAGGTTTGGGACGAATTACTAAAACGGAAGCCTCTATACAAGGGTTCGGGGGTTGCGCCTCCAAGGCGATTTGTTTGGGGTCTACTTATACATAATTGACCAATTTTTTAAGGTCTACTTATACATGATTGACAATATTTTTGGGGATTATTTATAATGCGAGTATATTTGTGAAACTTAAATATTATATGGTGACATACATTCAAAATTCTAGAGGGGCTTATTTTTAAAACTCAAAAAATTCTTATACTAAAAGTGTAATTTTTAAAATTCTAGGGGCCTTTGCTTTTGAGTTATATATATATATATATATGTATATCAATTTATATGTAGTTGATGACACTAAATTGAGCCTTGGGCTCCTTTCTGGGGCCTAAACATAAGTTGAGGGGGGACTTAAACATAATTGAGGGGGGCTTAAATATAAAATACTAAAATTATAGATGCGCTGGATTGAATTATCAAAACAAACACGCAAACCACAATTAAGAATAATAGAAGTATTAAAGACATATTTAACTTCGTTCGGCGTTATGCCTACGTATAATTCAATCTCCTCGGCCCGATCCTACTAGTGATTTATTATAGATGTGTTGGATTGAATTATTGAAACAAACACGCAAACCACAAGAATAAAAGAAATATTAAAGACACATATATTTAACTTCGTTTGGCGTTATGCTTACGTACACAATGGTGATAGAAGTTTCTAGTATATCAAAAACGAATTAGAATTACAACTCATATATCAGTAAAACTCCCTCACAACCACACCCAACAAGATGATCAATGAGGTGGCCATGCTTATCATCCCCGAGATTCTGTTTTGAATTCAATCATTGAGATAGGGATGATTTTCTTTATCTTGTTTACCTCTGCATAAGATTCTTGGTTGTCATGAGGAAAAAAAAAATCATCAAAACCAGTCAGCTTTTCATTGTGCTTTATAGAGTATAGTCTATAGAATATTTTTAGTGGCTTTAGTATTGCTCTGCAAGTACTACATAGTACTAGTAAATTTCAGTTTCTTTCATCAAGCTATTTCACTTTGTAATTGCCTTGACCGTTAAATTATTTTGTGTTTGATAGTTATATATACCTATGTATTTGTATATACTAAATTACTAATTGACAAGGATTATAAGAGGTCATCAAGCTGGAGGATCATGCTTAATTATCTATCTAGTGGGATTGATCCAACCACATATGACATATATATGAATATTCAAACTTGGAAGCTAGTGTAAAATCCAACTTAGTCATCATATAAAAACAGGCTACTTTTGTTCACATCTTGCTACAAATTGAGTGGGTTCAAAAAGTGTATTAAGATTTAAGAAAGAAGCCAAAATTATGGACACTGGCCCTTCAAATACTTCAGGGGAAAAAGTCCATCGTGAGCCTTCAAATTGCTAGTTCTGTACCCTTTGAGCTTTTGAACATCATAAGTAGGCATATATATATATACAGTCAGGCTATAAAGAGGGCGCCCTTTCTTTATTAAAGAGAGGACCTCTGTTTTGGCCGTCGGATCGTGTTTTCATTAATGGCAGTTTTGTCATTTCACGGTTTTTAAACACAATCCAATGGCCAAAATAGAGGTCCTCTCTTTAATAAAGAAAGGTGGCCCTCTTTAGAGAATCTTTGTATATATATATATATATATAGGGAGTGAACTTACCTAGTGAATTGAATTTTAAGCCTAAAATAGCAAGCGCACAGGATGGGACGTGGGTCAGCGGAGCAGTTACGGATTATTTTAGGCTTAAAATTCAGTTCATTGAGTATGTTCACTCTACCCAATTCACTTAAGAGCCCCTTTCTATATATATATATATATATAGAAGGACAAAACAAAGTCCACTGACTAGACTCACACTCAGTTCTAAGTACTTGATAATGCAGATTGGAGGGCTGTTACAAATGAGAAATCATGATACAGATAGCTCATATCTAATTACATATTGGCTAATTGATAGAAATATTACAGTTAAATTATATAAACATTAAGTGCACCATGAGCTATATATATATATACATACACACACATATACGTGACTATGCTACTAGTTTGAAAGCCTCAAGAGGACAATGGCATGCTGGAAATTCATGGTATGTCTTAATTTAGTCATGTTTTTGCTAGTAAGGTGTGAAGCCAGGCCTCTTGGTGAGCCATTTTGGCAGAGGAAGAGACTTAGTGAACCGTTTCGAGCATTGTTTGAGGAAAAGAAATTAGAAAAGGTAGGAATTGGGGGAGATGATGATGAGGATGTCTCAAGCTTTTACCAGACCATGAGGTTTAGTCCAGGAGGACCTGATCCACAACATCACTTTGAGATTCAATCCTAATGAAGTTCTGGCTTTGCTGAAGGAGGGTGATAATAAAACAAGAAGAAAGAGAGGGTTAATTAAAGAATGGTAGTAGTTGATTGCTAGATTGTGTGTTATATAGGAACTTCTATGGTACATCCTAGTAATTTTGATTGTATGATACATCTAAAACTAGTGTAAAGATAGAGTAATTGATGTCCCAGAATGTGTAAGTAGGTCCCGAGTGTGTGGTAATTCTCTAAAACCCGATTGACTTTTAGAAGAAAAAAAAGTTGGTTTTCAAAGTTACAGTATTTTGGGACCTAATTACACTTTTGAGATATAAGTCATATCATCATGACACGGACACACAAAACTACTAGTATATATATATATGATACAATCAAAATTACTAGAATGTATCTTAGAATTTTCCTTTGATATATTGTTATGATTTGAGTGAATTGAAAAAGAGAGTACACTCCTAACACGGTGGCATTGTGTGAAAAGTTGCTTTCATTTTATAAAATTGTAACATTTGTACATGTAAGTGTTAGTAATGTTGGAGGATGTTGAAAGTTATCAAATTTGTCTGTAGGAATTACGCCGTGAAGGTGCCAATCACAATTTTTTTTCTTCCTTTTTTTGAATTGACCATGTCAGAAAATCTCAAACCACCTTTGCTCGTAATAAAGGAAAGTTCTATGATATATCTTTTGGTCTCAAAAATGGTGTAGTTAAATCCTAAATACTTTGCTTAAAAGAATTCTCATATTGAATTATTTGAATTTTATGAATAACTTATTTTTACTTTTGGTCTTAAGTCTCTTGACTAGTAAATTTAATCAAATTAAATATTTATGTAACAAAATTTCAAATAAATACACATTTTGCAGGAGCATTTTTTCTAAAATTATAAAATGAGTTAAACCTAAATCTAAAAAAACTTCTACTTTATATGATTTTTGGCTAAATTTTTTATTTAAAAAATGAATTAGTTACAATATACGCCCTTGATGTTTGATCTCTATCTCATTTTAGTCCCTATAATTTCAATTATATCAATTTAGTCTTTGGAGTTATTAAATATAAGCAAATTCTGTCCAAAATGTCCCATTTTGGGAGAAAAAAATTAATGAAGCCGCACACAATTACACTGAAAGCGGGCGAGAAGATTGGTGTGTTCCATTTTATCCCATGAAAAACATGACCATGCATTGTGAATATATTAAATAATCAAGAAAACAACAAAGGAAAAAGAGAAAAGACAGCTAGAGTTTCTCATAATACAAAAACTGAATGAATGAATACAATAGAATAGAAGAGACAATAATAGTACATCTAGGTATACAGTATTTGACACGAGACTTTTCTTGTGCGCTCTTGTGCAATACCCAAGTGTAGGTAGACGTGCAAGTAATATCTGGTAAGACCAGGTCGATCACACAGGGAAGGTGTTGACCTATCGAATTAGATTAACCTCTAAAGAAAATAAAATAAAATAACTAAGATTGAATGATGGTGCAGAACACAAAGTTCCACGAACTAGGATTACTAATGAAAATAATTAAAATTAACTAAACAATCTAACTAGCTAATTAAAACAGTACTTAAAATTAGGGTGTTTAACTTTAAAAAGAAAGTGTTGGGATTACACGAATCCGCAGTAACCTAGCCATCTACCATGCATTTACCTTGAAGCACAATGGAGTATATTACCTACAGTTTTCTGTATTCCTCAAAAGATAAAGATTCTATGGCCCTTTCATGACCGAGACCATATCATCACAGTTAAATTGAAATACACAAAAGCGGTTTAATTCAATAGTTAAGACTCGCATCCTCAATGGTGTTAGCATTGAAGATGGTTTGCAAAATGTATTGAAAGAAAATGCCTTAGGGCCTTAGTTTTAAAACTGTTTTGACAGACTGAGTATTTATTTGGGACAGAATGATAACACATCTTAAGACAAAAGGTCCTGGAATACTGCAGGGAACATCCTCAAGATTCAGGGAGTTCGATCGATCGACGCGCCTTCGATCGATCGAAGACCTTCATCCCTCAATCAATCGAACTGACTTCGATCGCTTGACTGTCTCTGGTTCGATCGATCGAACTAACTTCGATCGATCGAACACAGCGATTATTCTGCTGCATGGCAGAGGCTGGAGATCACTGTTTCATCGTGTTCTCCCAACCTGGGACTACTCAGACATCGTCTGGAGTGTCGAGGATTGATTTTTAACGTAAGAAAATATTAATACCTTGTTTGATTGTGAGTTATTCATGAAAAATCTAAAATCTATGGTTTTATAACTATTCAGCATGCCACACTGTAAAACAAGCAATCTAACTACGTCTAACACGTGCAGAATATGAATAAGCAATAAATATGTAACCTGGAATGAAAGATACTTGTATAAACTTCAAGAAATCCAATCCACAATATGAAAAACCTACAAAAAACCAAACAAACTCTCTATCTCTCCTTCTAAACTGCTAAAATGTAAAAGTGGGCGTCCTTATGGACGTGTACAAAACGCATATATATAGAAAACCTAAGGCACTAGGGTTAAAATCCGCATTCTGCTGCGCACGCAAATGTTTCTGAAAATACCCCGTTCGATCGATCGAACAGCTCTCGATCGATCGAACACTTGAGCCTCAAGCGCTTGTACTCTCGTCGAGCGATCGAACGCTCGATCGAACGAACCTTCTTAGATCGATCGAACTTCACTTTTCAGCTTTGACTTCTTTTGTTTGCATTCCAGCATTCCATTTATTCTGATGTTCATCTGTTTAGTCCGCACAGCAGTGATCTGCATAAACAACAGCTAAAACAATACAACTTATCATAGATTAATCATACTGTATAAGAATTAGCCTTGCAATGCAAATTGCGGATAACACGGGAAGTTATGATAAAAACTAATACAATTCTTCCTTTTAGCGCGGTCGTATTTTACAAATACCCCCGCTTTGCACAACCCCCAACTAGTTTATTGCTAGTCCCTAGTGATAAAGTGAAAATAAAAATAAAACAAAAACTCCTCAACTAATACTACCACGACTAAGAAACAAAGAAAAAACTAAAAACAACCTAAACTAAGATAGAGAGAAAAAAAAACTAACTCACTTTCGCAGGAATCGCGGTTGCATTTAGCGAATGCAACAAGCCGTTAAACCCCTAGGTTCCCCCTAGTGGACGAGTGTTGTCTCGTGAGGGTTTTCAGTGAATATACCCACAAAATTCCAATTTTTAAGCTCAAGAAGATTTAGAATAACTTGTAGAATTTCCCTTTCCTTTAAACTGTTAATTCAACTCTACAATAATATAATATCCTCTATCAACCCATGAAAGAGATCCACATGCTCCCCCAAATCACCAAGTAAAATATAACCCATGCATTACCATCATGCACCCGTGTGTGTGTGAAATTAACAACCATGCGTCCAACCCTTATTAAGAGTTATCTAGACTATTGTACTTTGGATACTTGCAGTTTTAGCTCAATTCTCACATTGGTCACACTCAAAAAGAACGTCTCTCAGAAACTTGCTTTACAATGATCGCACATCGTATGAAAGCTTTGATAAGGATGATATTCTAAGTGCTAATGCTTTCATACTTGACTCTATGAAAAACGGACATTTTAAGAGTGTATAGTCTCATGAATGGAATACTACTTACTAGAGGAGCGAAATACCGTGGAGAACTCAACTCACACTTCCATGTTCAAATCAATTATTGAGAATCTTCAAGACTTTGACTTGCGGCTTTTATTTAATAGGTGGGGGTGTTGTAGAGAAGAGTATGCTTTTTAGTATGTGATGGAATTTCCACTTCTCTTTTTATTATTTATACTTTTCTCCACCCAATCTCCCATTCATTTCATATACTTTTTTTTTTTTTTTTTAACCTCTTCATTCATCATCATTTTTTTTTTTTTTTTAACCTGGACATCCCCACAACAACTTCATTCCATTTCACATACTTTGATGACTCATTCTCAACAAATTTATCAAACGGTTCAATGAGGTCAAGGTATAGATCAAAGATTTGGATTCTTGTGATTTCATTGGAAATATTTAATTGAGGTGGGATCAGGGGTGAAACGATTCAACGAATGAGGGTGAGCTATATTAGATAAAGGAATGGGTAAACGATGGCTTGAATCATTTTCTCAACTTTCAATTTTTAGCACTTAAGTGTTCATCGAGTTTAATTGGTAAATCCTGAACGTTCTCCTCTAACAAGCAGTCAAAACTTTAAAGAAAACTGAGACTTAACAACGAATTTACCAAGTATATGCAAGAAAAAACATTCGACAATGTATGAGAATCCCCTCAGAAATGATGACTGGCTCAATAGCTCACAAAGGGTTATTAGCTTCCACTACTTGTTCTTTTTCGCACAATATTCATTTTAACTCCATTTTCAGATTTTCTACATGGCTGCTAATTAGTGCACAAAAGTGTTGGGTACATAATAGCTTTACAGATGCAATTCATTTCAGTGATACAGAAAAAATGCGTGGATTTAATCCATAAAAAGATAAGAATACTATAAATGTATCATTGTCTAATTAACAAGCAGGAAATGTTATTCAGAGTTATTCTATCAATATTATTCAATAAAAATTTTTCAAATTTTTAACAGACTGTGTTCTCATTAAATTTAAAACATATCTAAGTGCAACACCTGATTATTACGGGTGTATACCTATCTACTGTCTCCTACCCCCAACTGAAAACAACAAAGTCCCCAGAAGTTGGTTTTCAATAAATAAAAGAGATGGGTATCACCTGTATAGAGCAAATGATGATCGCAAGCAAAGCAACCTAGCATAGAAAAGTAGAACACAATCTCCAAAACAGACAGGATCAAAAGATAACAATAATACGATAAAACCATGATCCAATCAATCGAAACCACTAGAATATGAACAGAATAAAATAAAATACAAGCAGTGATAAAAACTGTCCATACAATACCAACTAACCAAATAATACACCCAAAAACCACCAACATATACAACCAACCAAAAATACATAAATACCACCTCCCTGACTAAAACTAATCGACCCCAGATGGCGTATCCTCGGCTATATCAGAAGGGATGTCGATGGGAGTAGGCGGCAATACAGTAGTAGTAGGAGCAGTAGTAGATGGCTCGGAAGCAGGAGTGGAAACAGGAGCAGTAGCCTCAGAAGCTGGGGCAGCAGATGATGGATCAGTAAGTGGTGGATCCGTAGGAGTAGCAACATGTGACGGATCAGCAGCAGGCGGGGGCAGAAGGGGTGGCTGTGGGATGGTGAGCAGCGTGAACAGCCTGATCAACCCCTATCTGAATCAAAATGGACTCCAGTAGAGTCTGGATCTGATCCATCCGGCCCTCGAGTCTAATCCTGGCCTCTCTCTCCTCCAATAATAGCTCACGAACTGTCGGGAGAGGCACAGAAGAAGAAGACTCTCCCTGGGCACGAGACTGCGACCGCTGTCGCAGCTCAAACTGCTGAACCGCAGTAACTGGATCATCCTCATCATCCGAATCAAGCTCCTCCACCTCGGTGGGTGTCCCTGAAGCTCCGGCCTCCGTGTCTGTACCACCACGCCTCTTCTTCCTCCCCCTCACCCTCGCTGTCCCTTTCCCCTTGCGCTTCCTCTTCTGGGCGTCGGAGCGGCGAGCAGCCGCCTCGCTAAATCGGCGGGGAGAAGGGCGGATATCATCTCCAGCGAGCTCAAGGAAACCGGCGTCAGCCATAACCCTCTGAATAGCCCAAGCACCCTTCAGGTGCTTCCTGGACGAGATATAACGGGTGGGGTGGACCATAAAATCAATATATAGGCGTGGTATACAAACCGGCTGTCCTGTCCCCACAGCATATAAGACTCGCGCATACCAAGCCGCGATCTTCTCTCGATAGGACGTCACGAGGAGGCAATTGCTGAGGACCAAATGAAGCATGTGGTAGTCATCAGTAAGAAAATGGTCCTCGATCAAAGCATCGCCATCCCAAGACGGAACGGCGCCTCCAGTGAGCTCTCTGATAATAGCGGATGGTGGGGTCACGGGTGCATCAGGCCGGTGGGGGCAAACATAATCAGGTACCTCTGGTACCCCCAACGCGGCGGAAACGGTCGCGGGACTAATGATGAACGGCCGGCTCCGAAAGAAAGCATGGTAGGTGAATGACGTAAACGGGTCGCTAATCATAGTCGCACACGCACCTCTAATCCAGGATAGGTTGACCCTCTTGGCCAACGACAGGAGATGGAACCAGTGAGGCATAGTGCGGATGCGTGTAAGGAACCACGGGCTCTCAGTCCAGATATGCTCAATAGGCCGCTCGATCATCACCATCCTCGTCTGAAAGTATCGCTCAAACCAAACCCTATCCTCGTTATTCCGGAACCCGTGAGCGGGTACCGGATCTGGTATAGTACGGTCGAGGGGCTTGGACTTATGATAGCCCGTCACTGGATTCATCTTGCAGTCCTGAAAAGAAGACCACACAAGATACAGATAAGAATAGGAAGAAAAAGAAACAAAACAAACACTGCTGGAGTTCGATCGATTGAACTGAGTTCGATCGATCGAACTGGAGTAGACTTCGATCGCTTGAACTCTGTTCGATCGATCGAACATCTCCCCTTCGATCGCTCGAAACCAGTTCGAGCGATCGAACACAGCGGTGTGCATCACTCGCAGAAACGGAAAGGAAACCTATCTTACGCTAACAACAGACGATCCTAAGACCAAGGGGACACCCCCTTGGGATTTTCTAACACAAACAAGAAGGAAAAAGAGAACTCAAACGAACGGGGCCTACCTCGGGTAAGAACCTGCAGTGGGGATGGACGGATGATGAGATGAAGATGAAGATGATCCAGAAGGATTGATCAGGGCTCCCTTTTGGATGCCAGAAACGAAAATCTTCCGAGTCGCCTTCTCCCTGTCTTCGAGCGATTGAGAGTGAGAGTGAGGGAAATGAAGTGGTGTCCCGAAGACGCCTCGTTTAAATGCCTCGTTCGATCGATCGAAGTAGGTTCGATCGATCGAACACAAATCCTTCAATCGATTGAAAGTAAACTACAAGCGCTTGAACATTCAGGTTTCGATCGATCGAAATGGGTTCGATCGATCGAACACAAAAATTCCAGAATTCATTGGGGCATGAACCACATCACCCCCAACTATCAAAAACAAATCTAGACATGCAGAGAGACTGAAAGAACAGTTGAAGAACAAGCATGTATGACAGGAATTCATCCTCAGAATAGAAAATTGCACTTTATATCAAAATAAAACTTTATTAGTGCATCCAAATTGCAACATTATCATCCCCAACTGTGGTTAAAACCTTATTTAACTAAAGAAAACCAAAAATAAACCAAAAACTAAAACCAAAACATTTTGTCAAGGATTACACTCCAGTTGCTAAACAAGAATTGAAATTGAACAGAAACAACTGAAATGTAGCACTAGTCTTCGAGTATAAAGATTTCCTCTTCCACGATCTCTTCATAATCCGCCGAATCTTCAGAAGTGAAGCCCAAACTCGATGATTCCCTTTCCCAGAACAATCGAAAAGCAGCAAGGACATTATCAAACAAGTCTGGAGTCTCCAAGGAATTGAAAGCCCATACAAGAGGTGATCCGGATGGAGACAAGGATAACGGAGTGTGATTGCGCAACGGACTGTCCTCTCGCGGCGGGAGTGAGTGGAGGCCTTATGTAGGGCCCAAGACCATGAATCAGTTGATGTGGAAGGAATACCGGGATGCCATTTAGGAACATAGTGACAATCCTGGACAAAAGACAACAAACTGAAATTAAAACAACAGAACACAAGAAACACGAATTAATACAAAAAGAAAAACAAAGAATGGAAACAAGAATACAAAAAAACTGTGACAAGCTCCAACCTCACTATTGGCGTAGGTTCCCAAAATGCACTAGCTGGTAAGGGGCATTGTAGCCTGAAAAGCAAGTAGCTCAAGTGCACGTAGCGGTATGGGACCAACTCAAGCACGAGGAAATCGTCCCTGAAAACAAAGACGGCATTGTGGCGTTCTGGGACGACATCCTGAAGGTCATGATCCCCCCATGGCTCCCACATGTCATCGTTTTCCCACTGCGCCATGAGTGCGTCATCCACCATTCGTCCCATGTACAGGTCTTCTTCCTCATCCACCTCTTCGTAATCCTGAAATCCCATATTTTCGTATGGATTGATGTCCAGGAGGGCTGGTGGATATGGGATGTACCCTTGAGTAGCATCAATAAGAGAATGAGCTTCGGGGTCCTGATGAAACAAGGGGCAAGGTATGAGTTCACCCTCAGTCCAGGTGCCACAGCGACATTCTGAATCAGCCCAAGAACCGACAGAATGAACATCATCACCTCGCATCTAAGCACCTGCAACAGAGTGGTTTAAGGTATAATGAGTTAGAACTAAATCACAAACACGAAAGAACGAACAAAAACTAAACACAAAAGAAGGAAAGAAACTAAAATGCAGGGAAAGAAGAAAAATACAACAACAATTTGGAACTCCACTTGAGATTTAGGTGTGAGAATAGCTGGGCTCATCCAGCTGGATGTGCTCAACTTCAGAGTGGAAATTCTCCAAGAACGGCTTCAATCTTTGGCCATTGACCTTGAAACAATCATCGTTCTTGGGATTGACAATCTCGACTGCCCCATGTGGAAAAATAGTTTTTACGATGAACGGGCCTGTCCACCGGGAACGGAGCTTTCCTGGGAAAAGATGGAGGCGAGAATCATACAGCAACACTTTCTGCCCCGGCTCAAATGATTTACGAAAAATCGTACGATCGTGTCGAGCCTTCAACTTTTCCTTATGTAACTTTGCAGAGTCATACGCATCTTGTCGTATTTCCTCTAGCTCTGCAAGTTGAAGCTTGCGTAGCTGGCCTCCCTCTTGAATATCAAAGTTCAATGAGCGTGTCGCCCAATAAGCTTTATGTTCAATTTCAACAGGAAGGTGGCAAGCTTTCCCGTAAACTAGTCTATACGGGGACATACCAAGATTAGTCTTATAAGCCGTACGGTATGCCCATAATGCGTCAGTTAATTTGTATGCCCAGTCTTTTCTATTGGAACTAACCGTCTTCTCGAGAATATGCTTGATTTCTCGGTTAGCCAATTCTGCTTGCCCATTTGACTGTGGATGATAAGCAAGAGCGATTTTATGATGGACTCCATATTTCTTTAGAAGTGACTCCAAGGGCTTATTGCAGAAATGCTTGCCTTGGTCACTTAGTAAAGCTTTCGGAGTACCAAAACGAGACAGAATATGCTCTCTGAGAAATGACATGACCGTTCTGTGGTCATTTCGTCTCATTGGTATCGCTTCTACCCATTTGGATACATACTCCACGGCAAGGAGTATGTATTCACAGTTATTCGACTTGGGAAATGGGCCCATAAAATCTATGCCCCAACAATCGAATATCTCAATTGTGATGATAGGGGTTAAAGGCATAGAATTCCTTTTAGAAATGGTTCCAAGCTTTTGACAGCGTTGGCATGCCTTACAAAAGGAATAAGCATCTTTGAAGACTGTGGGCCAGTAAAAATCGCTTTGCAACACTTTTTGTGCGGTCTTTTGTGACGCAAAATGGC
Organism: Hydrangea macrophylla; assembly: GCA_033977485.1. NCBI lineage: Eukaryota > Viridiplantae > Streptophyta > Magnoliopsida > Cornales > Hydrangeaceae > Hydrangea > Hydrangea macrophylla. Next base: position 99,403,266 of record CM066990.1, read on the forward strand.
CACCGCATGCCTCAGAATGGCATGACGCTAATATTATGGTTATATCCTCGTTGGGTACGCAACGCCTGATGACCTGATCAGCACAGTATTTGAAAAGGTATGGGTCATCAAAGAAAAAGTGGCGTGCGAACGAGAGGAACCGTTTCCTATCTTGGTTCGACCAATGAGTCGGCGTCTCACCTGTGACAAGATAGTTTACCACATCAGCATACCAAGGCAGACTACTTACTGCCAGTAGCTGTTCATCTGGGAACTCATCTTTAATGGATTGGGATTCAGTGTTGTCGGTAAAAGTCAACCGGGATAAATGATCCGCAACCACATTCTCTACTCCTTTCTTGTCCTTGATTGTTAAATCAAACTCTTGGAGTAAGAGTATCCAGCGAATAAGTCGTTGTTTAGCGTCTTTTTTTGACAAGAGATACTTGAGGGCCGAATGATCTGTAAAACAAACGATTGGCGACCCTATCAGGTAAGACCTAAACTTGTCCAGAGCGAACACTACGGCCAACAGCTCCTTTTCAGTAGTAGTGTAATTCATTTGAGCTTCATTTAAAGTTCGGCTGGCGTAGTATATCACATGTGGCTTATTGTCCTTCCTCTGACCTAGGACTGCGCCAATGGCGTAATCACTAGCATCGCACATTAATTCAAAAGGCAAACTCCAGTCGGGTGCCTGTATTATAGGTGCGGAGGTGAGGAGATCTTTTAGATCCTCAAAGGACTTTTGGCAACTCTCTGACCACTCGAAAGGTGCATCTTTGACAAGAAGTTGACAAAGGGGTCGAGAGATTGCACTAAAATTCTAGATAAATCGACGATAAAAACCTGCATGCCCCAAAAATGAACGAATGTCTCGCACTGTACGGGGGACAGGTAGATTTGAGATTATGTCGATCTTAGCCTTATCCACTTGGATTCCTTCATCGGATATTATGTGGCCTAGAACTATACCCTTGGTCACCATAAAGTGACACTTCTCCCAATTCAAGACTAGGTGTTTGTCCTCACACCTCATTAACACCTGTTCGAGATTGCTGAGGCAATCCTCGAAGCTATGGCCGAATACTGAAAAATCATCCATGAAAACTTCAAGGATGTTTTCGACCATGTCACTGAATATGCTTAGCATGCACCGCTGGAAGGTAGCCGGTGCATTGCATAGGCCAAACGGCATTCGTCGGTAGGCAAAAGTACCGAATGGACACGTGAATGTGGTTTTCTCCTGATCTTCAGGAGCAATCTCAATTTGATTATATCCACTGTATCCATCCAAGAAACAGTAATACTTGTGACCCGCCACACGTTCTAGCATTTGATCCATGAATGGCAAAGGAAAATGGTCCTTTCGGGTCACAGTATTTAACTTCCTGTAGTTAATGCACATCCTCCATCCAGTGGGGACACGTGTCGGTACTAATTCACCCTCTTTGTTTGGGATGACCGTTATGCCTGCTTTCTTTGGCACTACTTGGGTAGGACTAACCCAAGGACTATCAGATATTGGATATATCATCCCAACATCAAGTAGTTTAAGCACTTCCTTTTTAACTACTTCTTGCATGTTGGGGTTCAGACGCCTTTGCATTTGCCTTGAGGGTTTAGCGTCTTCCTCCAGATATATCTTATGTGTGCATATGGATGGGCTTATGCCTTTGAGGTCAGCAATTGTCCATCCCATAGCATCCTTATGCTTGGTAAGCATTTCCACTAGCTTACTTTCCTGTTCATGAGTTAATACAGATGAAATGATCACAGGATAAGTTTTTCCAGTCCCTAGGAATGCGTATTTTAGCTCTTTGGGGAGCTCCTTCAATTCTAATTCCGGGAACTGGAAACTAGAGGGCATTACCAACTTGGTTTTAGGAGGCAGTTGTTCATATGGCTGTATCCACATGCAATCAGCTCTATCCTCCTCTTTCGTATCCATCATAAGACACGTCTGGTTCAAGTCAGCATCCAATGGGGTGGACTCTGCAGGCTGATAAATATCGCCAAATTGAGTCATCACAACTTCCAAAGGATCTTTATAGTCGACCAAGTCAACTTCATCTTCAATGACCGTGTCTATATAATGGATTTCTTCCTCATCATCGTATTCTTCAGGTCGGGGATTAGAGAAGATCTTGATATTCAACGTCATGTTCCCGAATACGATAGTCATGACACCAGTTCTAATCTTGATTGTGGCATCAATGGTGTTGAGGAATGGACGTCCAAAAATAACCGGGATCTGTGCACCAGGATTGGATACAGGTTCTGTGTCTAATATCACGAAATCAACCGGAAATACAAAAGTGTCTATTTGGACAAGGACGTCCTCCAATACCCCTCTAGGGTACTTTACAGATCTGTCTGCCAATTGCAAAGCAACTCGGGTGGGTTTGAGTTCACCCAACCCTAGCTGTTTATAGACTGAGTATGGCAGCAGGTTCACGCTTGCTCCTAAATCGAGGAGTGCGTTGTCTATCTTTTGATCCCCAATTCTGCATGAGACAGTAGGTGTACCGGGATCTTTGAGTTTTGGAGGCAACTCGTTTTGAATGATCGCGCTTGCTTGGCACGCGACATAAGCATGTTTCTTCACGCTTTGCCTCCTCTTGACCGTGCATAGATCTTTGAGATACTTAGCATAGGCCGGCACTTGCTTGATAGCATCTAGGAGTGGAAGGTTAATCTTAACTTGCTTAAACAGTTCCAGAAACTCCTGATTCTTCGTCTCATTCTTGGGTTTCTTCAACCGTTGAGGATAAGGTACAGGGAAAGGGCATTTTGGTGGTTCCTCCTTAACAGACTCCTTCCCAGGCCTTCGCTCAACTTCTTCCTCTACTCCAGGAGCTGCAATGTTTGCCTTGATAGGATCGTCATTGGTAGACTGCTCCTCCTCTTGAGTAGATGGTAGCTCAACTTCCTCATCCAACACTTCCCCCTCTTTGTACACTTCGGGAGTGGACAGAGGCATGCTTTTCTCTATGATTTTTCCACTTCTTAGTGTAGTCACAGCTTTAGCATGTTCTTGATTGCTAGGACCATTGTTATGTCCCTTGGGGTTCTGAAGTGGTTGAGCAGGGAATGTTCCTCCTGAGCTCTCTTGCCGTGCATCTATCCTCTCTAATGTAGCGGACATTCTACTCATCATTTGGATGAGTTGCTGCGTTAGATTGGCATTAGCAAGTGGCTCCTCTTCTTGTACCTTCTTGTGCGGGGGCACATAGGCATTGGTTTGTGGTGCATTGGAGGGTTGAGCTTGATTGTAATTATTAGTTCTGTTTTGATTGTAATGCTGGGTTGGCCTATTGTTTTGCCCTTGATATTGATTGTTGTTGTAGGGCTGCTGTTGATATTGATTTTGGGTTCCAGCATTATTTCTCCAATCAAAACCTGGGTGATTCCATCTATTGTTATTTTGAAAATTATTGTTGGAATTCCCCGCCCCTCCAAAACCTTGCATGGCATTCATCTCTACAGGGGCTTGCTCTTGAAAATATGGCACATTAGGACAATACTGAGTTGTATGTCCCAACATGTTGCATGTGCCACATGGTTCTTCAGGCATGACTTGCCTAGAACTCTCTCCTTTCATACTTAACTCTTCTACCTTCTTTGCTAGCTCTGTGTACTTAGTCATGAGGCGATCTTCATTGGTTAACTGATATAGGCTTTTCTCTTCTACACAGGATATCTGTGAGCGTGAGATATTGTCAGAATTTGACCATTCATGAGCGTATTCAGCTAACCATTCGAAATGGGCTTCGGCCTCTTCAGTGTTTTTTCGCAGAAATGGTCCAGAGCTCATTGTTTCCACCAACTTCTTTGTTTCACCATTCAATCCCTGATAAAAGAAGCTGATAGTTCGCCATTTCTCAAACCCATGGTGTGGGCATGAGAGAAGAAAATCTTTGAAACGCTCCCACGCTTGTGTAAAGGTTTCATTGCTCTTTTGTTTGTAGGAATTGATTTGACGCTGAAGATCTGTGGTCATGCGAGTGGGATAGAATTTCTTCAGAAACGCGGTGCTCATCGCATGCCAGGTGAAAATTGAATTCGGCTTTAGGGAGTGGAGCCACGCCTTCGCTTTATCTTTCAAAGTGAAGGGGAATAGCATTAAATGCGTCACCTCCCTAGGATAATTTTGCGAGAATGTTTTGCAAACATCCTCGAAATCGGTGACATGTAAATACGCCTTTTCGCTTTCCATCCCATGAAAAGTGGGAAGCAGTTGAATCATCCCATTGCGAAACTGGAATTCGCCATTATGCGGTGGGATTTGAATGCAAGAGGGCGTAGGTGCATGTTCTGGTTGCATAAGATCGCAAAGAGGACGGAGTGCCTCATCAATTGGCACCACAACATTGTCACCATTTTCACTCTGCTGATCATCCATTGATGCAGTTGGAGTGACTATGGGGTTGATGGAGCTATCAGAATCAGACAGGTAGAAAGGGTTTCCAAAAAAATCCTTCAATGGAATTTTCGGACATGAACTAGGAGAGTTCCTAGGGTGAGAACTTACCTAAAGAACGGAAAAGAAAAGAAAAGAAAAACAGAAAGAGATGAAGAGAGACTGAGGTAATCGAAAGAATTGATCGTCGCCTTCCCCGGCAACGGCGCCAAAAACTTGACACGAGACTTTTCTTGTGCGCTCTTGTGCAATACCCAAGTGTAGGTAGACGTGCAAGTAATATCTGGTAAGACCAGGTCGATCCCACAGGGAAGGTGTTGACCTATCGAATTAGATTAACCTCTAAAGAAAATAAAATAAAATAACTAAGATTGAATGATGGTGCAGAACACAAAGTTCCACGAACTAGGATTACTAATGAAAATAATTAAAATTAACTAAACAATCTAACTAGCTAATTAAAACAGTACTTAAAATTAGGGTGTTTAACTTTAAAAAGAAAGTGTTGGGATTACACGAATCCGCAGTAACCTAGCCATCTACCATGCATTTACCTTGAAGCACAATGGAGTATATTACCTACAGTTTTCCGTATTCCTCAAAAGATAAAGATTCTATGGCCCTTTCATGACCGGGACCATATCATCACAGTTAAATTGAAATACACAAAAGCGGTTTAATTCAATAGTTAAGACTCGCATCCTCAATGGTGTTAGCATTGAAGATGGTTTGCAAAATGTATTGAAAGAAAATGCCTTAGGGCCTTAGTTTTAAAACTGTTTTGACAGACTGAGCATTTATTTGGGACAGAATGATAACACATCTTAAGACAAAAGGTCCTGGAATACTGCAGGGAACATCCTCAAGATTCAGGGAGTTCGATCGATCGACGCGCCTTCGATCGATCGAAGACCTTCATCCCTCAATCAATCGAACTGACTTCGATCGCTTGACTGTCTCTGGTTCGATCGATCGAACTAACTTCGATCGATCGAACACAGCGATTATTCTGCTGCATGGCAGAGGCTGGAGATCACTGTTTCATCGTGTTCTCCCAACCTGGGACTACTCAGACATCGTCTGGAGTGTCGAGGATTGATTTTTAACGTAAGAAAATATTAATACCTTGTTTGATTGTGAGTTATTCATGAAAAATCTAAAATCTATGGTTTTATAACTATTCAGCATGCCACACTGTAAAACAAGCAATCTAACTACGTCTAACACGTGCAGAATATGAATAAGCAATAAATATGTAACCTGGAATGAAAGATACTTGTATAAACTTCAAGAAATCCAATCCACAATATGAAAAACCTACAAAAAACCAAACAAACTCTCTATCTCTCCTTCTAAACTGCTAAAATGTAAAAGTGGGCGTCCTTATGGACGTGTACAAAACGCATATATATAGAAAACCTAAGGCACTAGGGTTAAAATCCGCATTCTGCTGCGCACGCAAATGTTTCTGAAAATACCCCGTTCGATCGATCGAACAGCTCTCGATCGATCGAACACTTGAGCCTCAAGCGCTTGTACTCTCGTCGAGCGATCGAACGCTCGATCGATCGAACCTTCTTAGATCGATCGAACTTCACTTTTCAGCTTTGACTTCTTTTGTTTGCATTCCAGCATTCCATTTATTCTGATGTTCATCTGTTTAGTCCGCACAGCAGTGATCTGCATAAACAACAGCTAAAACAATACAACTTATCATAGATTAATCATACTGTATAAGAATTAGCCTTGCAATGCAAATTGCGGATAACACGGGAAGTTGTGATAAAAACTAATACAATTCTTCCTTTTTGCGCGGTCGTATTTTACAAATACCCCCGCTTTGCAGTATTACCCTAATAGAAAGTAAAAGACTAAACTACCCTAAAGCTAATAAAACTAATAATTCTAATAGCTAACTCTAATATCCCGCCTCAAACTCACGATGCTGCAACTAGAAGCATAGAGAGTTTGCCAACTAAAAAACGAAAACGCTAAATCAGATGTGACTTTGTAAACAAATCAGCAATCTGTGCGGAAGAAGAAATAAAAGGCAAAGTGATAGCTCCATGCTTAAGGTGATGACGAGTAATGTGACAATCAATCTCTATATGCTTGGTCCTCTCATGGAAAACTGAATTGTGAGCAATCTGAATAACACTTTTATTATCACAATACCTAGGTGAATGGCGAGGAAAGGAGACACCATATCTGTAAGTAGCCGGCGTAACCAAATAACCTCATGTGTAGTCGAAGCCATAGCACGATACTCATCTTCTGTGGAAGACACAACAACAACATCTTGCTTCTTGCTCTTCCAAAAAATGAAAGAATCACCAAAAAAATATACAATATTCAGTAACAAACTTGCGATCTGTAGGATCACCGGCCCAATCAGCATCAGAGTATGCACGCAGCTCCAAGGAAGAAGATGACGACAGTAAAAGATTTTGAAACCGAGTGCCTCTCACGTACCTCAAAATACGATGAACAGTAGCCCAACGAACTAGCCCAATGAACTGTAGTAAGGGAAGTAACAAACTGACTAACAATATGAACAACATGAGCAATATCCGAACGATTAACAGTAAGATAAACCAAGCTACCAATAATAGTGCGATATAAGGTAGGATCAGGCAAAGGAACACCATCAGAAGGAGAAAGACGAACATTAAGCTCCAAAGGGGTATCAGCAATCTTATTATCAGTGAGGCGAGCACGCTCAAGAATGTCACCTGTATACTTAGACTGAGAAAGAAGATAACCTTTTGGAGAAAAGGCCACTTCAATCCCCAAAAAATAACGTAGTGGACCTAAGTCCTTCATTTCAAAACAACGAGCTAATTCAGACTTCAACACTGCAATCCCATTAACATCATCACCAGTAGTAATCATGTCATCAACATACATAGAAAGCATAATACGACCAGCAGTGGTACAGCTGATAAAGAAAGCTGAATCATACTCACTCGGGGAAAACCCAAATGAGGTAATCACAGTGGAAAACTTTTCAAACCAAGCTCGAGGGGCTTGTTTAAGACCATATAAGGATTTCTTAAGCTTGCAAACTTCACCAAAACCATGAGGAACACCCAGAGGAGGAACCATATAAACCTCCTCTTGGAGGTCTCTATTCAAGAAAACATTTTTAACATCCATCTGAGTTATATGCCATTGACGAACAAAAGCAATTGCAATAAGAGCACGAACAGTAGTCATTTTAGCAACATGAGCAAAATTCTCCTCGTAATCCATATCATATTGCTGGGAAAAATCCTTGGACACCAATCTTGCTTTGTACCTCTCAACAGCCCATCTGACTTGGCTTTAATTTTATAAACCCAACGAGAACTAATAGCACTCTTACCAGAAGATAAGGGAACCAAACTCCAAGCGTCTGTCTTATACAATTCAGAGAGTTCCTCTGCCATGGCCTACTGCTAAAGAGGATCAAGAGCTGCCTCTTTATAGGACAGAGGCTCAGAAAGATCATGAATTGAAGCTAAAAAGGAAACAAAAGAATCTGAATAACAAGAATAAACAATATCAGGTGATTGAGTGGACTTACGAGTGCGAGGAGGATGGCGAGGAGGTTCCACAATCTCAGCAGGTGCTTGGGCGGCCTCGGGAAGGGAGGTAACATCAGGCGGCAAGGTACTTATGAAATTACTCAGCAAGGGAGATCATGGACGGAGTGGATGGGGAAGGAGAATCGGGTCCAAATGAGTCTGATGGTGGTACAACTGTTGCAGTGTTAAGCTGTGGAGGCCTATACGAATGCTGCTGAGATTGGTTGTCAGATTTCCAATGAGAAGGTTGAGGTTGCTGTTGTTGTGGTGGTCGACTATGTGAGGGTTGGTTGCTGCTATTGGGCTGGTTTACTCGACCCAACCTAAGACACTAAGCCTTCCAATGACCCTTCTCCTTACAGTAGCTGCATACATCACTACCAACTCTCGAGTAAGGCTTATTCTGATTATTGGATGGTGGTCGAAAAGGGGCTGCTAAAATAGACAGAGTAGAGTCAGGGAGAATTCCATTTCTAGACTGAGTCTTGAGACGTATTTCCTCGGCTACTATAACACCCGTACCCGGAAAATAAGATTAATGTGATATTAATGTATGTTAATTAAAGATAATTAATGCATGAAATGGTTTTAGGTGGGGTTATGAACCCACATGTGAAAAGGTGCTCAAATGTGCAGATGAAAGTCCTATAAAATGCGAGACTGGTATGAATATGGGGCCCAACGAGGGTCTAATTAAAATAATTTACATTTTTATGTCATTATATGTTTATGTGAGTACTTGTTTAAATGTTTAAAGATTTTGTTATATCTTATGATAGGTAAGGGGACCAATTTGGATACCCATGTGAGAGCGTATTTGAATATAATTAATAATTGGTAGGTTTAATAGCAACCTCATGAATTATGTGGGACCACGTTTGGGACCCACGCGGGTCTTAGTTTAAATCTATTTAGAAAAGGTGGGTAATTAATGTAATTAACATGGGGGTTTTATAATAAAACTTAGGAAAGATTGGGGGGTATAAATGCAATAAAGGAAAATTTAATGACCACACATATGCATGAGGCATATGTGTCTCATTCACAATACATCTCCATCAATTTAGAGAATTGAAGAGCTCAGGTCGGCGACGGAATTCTCGACGACGTTCATTGCCGTTCTTTCGCTGTCCGACGTCGGATTCACGAACCGAGACCGGATTTGGACTCGTGGAGGTAAAAGGATCACATGCACGTCCTTTATTTTCATTTTCGGCAATGTTTTATGGCGGTCGTTCTTAATAGATGATGTTCTTGGCACCAAACTTATGTAGGAATTACACCGGTGGAATTTGGGTTAAAAAATTGCTAGAGGTTAGGATTTCTAAGCTTAATTCGCTAGTAAATCGAAGAGGTGAGTGTTCTAGTTCCTCAATTGGATGCTTAGTTATGATTATGAGTTAATTGTTACTCAATTCATGCTTATGTACATATATATTGGAGAGTTTGGGAGTAAAATATGTCAATTATGTATATCTTGCCATGTTATATGCTTGAGTTGCTTATATACTTATGTGGATCAAAGAGAAGTCAAGTAGTGGTCACAATTTATAGGTCCCATATGTAAGGGATAGGAAGTCCTCAATGAGTAGGATGTGGTGACGACCACAATGAAATGCCGATGAAGCCTTCGGGGTCACAAGAGAGTGTGTGTTGCGCTATATGCGCCAAAAGTGAGAAAGATCCGGGGTGAGAAGGACCCGTGGGTGGTGACTGGAATGACTTGACTTTCCGGAGATCAAATTGGTGACGTTTATAATGATTGTTGCATTTGCATACTTTGCATTCCTATTGCATGATTAGTTCCCTCACTAAGCGAAAGCTTAAACGAAAAATATATTTTATGTTTTGGTTATTGAATAACCACCGCAGGTACGGCACGGGAGGACGAGGGAAATGATCTGCACGACGGGTTGGGCGCGGAAGTTGTGCATATATGGATATGTTCATATGACTAGTTAGTCTTAGTTTTAAATGTAACCTTATAATAGATATGTGAACAACTCTTGTTTTGAGAAAACTTGTAATATGTTATGTTGGGTGTTGAGTTTTGTTGTACAACAAACCATGTGTCATGGTTGCTAGATACAAGTCATGAACATGGGGATCAACTTTGAAGAAACTAAGTAATTTTGATTGTAAACTTAACTTGGATTTCCCTAATTCTTGTGTTGAAACTTGTAGTATGTTAAAATGTGGACTTTTGATGCAAGTTAGTAATCTTAGTTGGAACTAAAGTGTTTTGGGTGTTTAAATTCATTTTCAAATGTTTGGAAATGGTTTGAAAACCTCTTATGATGTTTGGGTAAAGTTTTGAGACACTTGGGAGTGCTTCCCAAATGGTTTTTGATGTGTCTAAAAGGGTTTGATATGGTTTAATCAAGTTTTGACAGCTGATCGAGAGAGAACAGAGCCTATTTATACGCCTTAACATACGTTTGTTAGTACTTTTTTATCCTATTTTTGTATATTTTTACTTCATTTTCTATTTTCTGACAGGATTTGGAAGAAATCAAGTATACCAAGCTAAATGGGGTGAAAAAGCAAGCAAAAAGAAGCTGAAAAAACCATTTCGCGCGCGCGACCCGCTCGCGCGAAAATTTGAATATCGCTCGCGCGACCCGCTCGCGCGAAAACCCAAGAAATCGCTCGCGCGAGGTCCCAACATCGCGCTCGCGCGACATGTGTAAAAATGGAACTTGCGTATTTCAGTATACTGATGATTCCTACACGAACGAAACTGCCTAATTGCGTCCAGATTGTAAAATATAGCAGTTTTAGTGCGTTTCGGGTTAGGAAAGCTTCCAAAACTTGTTGTAAATCTATATATACCCTATTTTACTTCAAATTAGGGGTTGGACAATCAATATACAACCAATATATACACACTTTCAGCCATTGAAGAGAGGGAAGTAAGGAGAAGAAGAAGAAGCCCAAGGATTTCCATGGCCTCCTCCATCAACTACTTGTTATCTACCACTTCCATGGACAACTAGACTCTAGATCTAGGGTTTCAATGAAACCCTAGCCAAATAATAGGGTTTAATTTATGTTTTTCTTTTTAGTTTTATTATGTATGGATGATGATTACATGTTTAGAGGATTTTTATAAATAAATCGTGCTTTTATTGATTAAATCATTACTTTCAAAGTTTATTCTTGTCTTAGATCTATTTTGACTGTGATGTGCTCAATGATCTATATTTGCTGTGCTCGTATGGATTGTTTACATGTAATGGTGCTTAAATTGAATTGTGCTATCAAGTATCCGAATAGTCCATGCCTAAATTAGACGGATTATACCACAACCCTAGTTTAGTGTGGGATAATTGAATGCATAAATATTCCTATTATGAAGCTAGCAGTGGATTTGCAATCCTAGGTTTTTTTAAACATATTTATAAAAACAATTTTAAATCACTTTCGTAATTTAGATTTATTTTCATTGTTATTAGTTTAATTAAAATTCAAATCCAATTCCGTTTTCTTAATTAATTAAATTTAGGTTTTAAAATTAAAGTGTTTTAGTATTTCAATCTCTATGGGTTCGACCTTTACTTCCACACTACAAATGTTTAGAAAAGTAAAGTATACTTTTTATATCTTGATATTGACAACATCAACAGCATTTTTTTTTACTCATGTTTAGCTAAATGTTGACTTGATGCAAGTTTGTATTAAAACCTTGAGTTTTTATGGTTTCTTGGTGCTTGAGAGTACTTGTTAATGTTTCCACAAAGTTTGGTTAAGTTAGAGTGGTTTTGAGCTTGTAAATATGAAATTTTTAGCAACAATTTGTTTTAGCAGCAGCAAAACATATTCTGCTGGAAGTTGGACTGAGCAAACTTTGGTTAGATTGAGCAAACTCTGGGCAGAGTATATTTTGCAGAAAGTTGGACTGAGAAAACTCTGGTTGGGTTGAGCAAACTCTGGGCAGAGCATCTTTTGCAGAAAGTTGGATTAAGCAAGCCATATTCTGCAGAAAGTTTGATTGATCCAACTCTTGGCAGCAAGTTTTTGTACTGGAGTATAATCAAAACCAAGATAAAAATGAACATAACTTGAACTTGGTCTAGGAAGTTCGTATTCATGCGCCGTTTTCAACGTTGAGTTCCTTATTTGAAAAGCTACCTATTGAGATGGAACTCGACAAAAAAATTTTAAAATGACCATTTTACCCTTGGGGTTCGTTACATACCAATGAGTTTTATAACGAGTTTAAAAGATAATTTAGACTTGATTTATGTTGTATCCATTGGGGACGTGCTTCGGTAGCATTGTTACACGTGTCCTAATTCGCCCGTGGCGGGTTGGGGAGTGACAACTACTAACTCATGGACAACAAAATCAACTGATAGAAGTGGGCTATGATGGAGAATGGACCCACGAAGGCCCTCAAAATCATCATGTAGAGCTATCAAAAACTGAATCAGACGTTGTTCCTCCCTACTAGCGATATATGGTGCAAACGCCCGCAATTCGGGCGACTCTATAAGAACCAACTGATCCCAAAAACCTGTCATTGTAGAATAGAATTTCTGAATACTCAAATTTTTTTGTTCAAGGGCACGAATATCACACTCTAATTGGTAAATTTTCGCAAAATTGGACTGTGTAAACAATTTAGCCAAATGATCCCACACCTCCTTTGCATATACAAATTTTGCCAATTGCATACCTATCGAGGGAGCAACGGAGTTGTTGATCCAAGTAATGATTTTCAAATTGTTTGTTTCCCAAACATCTAGCAATTCTGCAAATTTATCAGCCTGTTCATTTGTAGGTTTACTAAAATCTCCATTGATATAATCCCACATCTTCTTCCCCTTCAGAAAAATTTTCATCACATAATTTCAATATGCAAAATTCTTTCCATCGAGTTTAACACTAATCGCTTGAAGCGAATCATTGCGTTCAACAACCATTATGAAAACGAAGCAATTAAATAACACAAAACAAACGAACCAAAATCAAAGACAGATCCAAAAACACAAAACAAACGAACCAGAATCATGGACAGATCAAAAAATGAACGCGAATTAGTGCAAGATCGATCCAAATATGAATCTGAGTTAGCGAGAAATCCAAAAACGAACCAATAGAAAAGAAGAGACAATAATAGTATATCTAGGTATAAAGTATTACCCTAATAGAAAGTAAAAGACTAAACTACCCTAAAGCTAATAAAACTAATAATTCTAATAGCTACTCTAATATGCATAACACATAGGTCGTAGATGACTTACATCAATTTTTCTCATAGATGGGACATCTGGACTAGGCGTACATAACACGCGAGACAAGAAGATTGGTGGTGTTCTATTTTTATCTCCTGAAAAGCATGGCCATGCGTAACACGTTGGGTGACTTCAATCAATTTTTCTCACATAATTGGACATCTGGATCACATTGCTTCTATTAAAAATTGAGTAACACAATGCTTCCCAAATATTTATCCCAAATGTGTTTCTAAAATGATGTGGTAGTGAGGCCATGTCTAATGCAATGGGACCAATTGAATTTTGATTGGAAGTTACCTTGTCCCACTGCCACATCATTTGAAAAGATTGTTAGGATAGAAATTTTACAAAGCATAGCATTACTCTTTAAAATTTCATGGACCAAATTGATGCAATTGAAATTTGAGGGATTATAATGAGACAAGGACCCAACTTCAAAAGAAAATTTTGTAATTAACCCAAAAAGAGTTGAACAATTAAATTAAGGGTTAATTATACAGACCTCCCCTCTATATTGTTAAATTACACAGATCTTACCACTAATATGAATTTACTATTTTACCAGTACTTTGTTTACCATTTTACTAAACTACCTATCTCTCTCTCTCTCTCTCTCTCTCTCTCTCTCCTATGTGTGTATATACATACATAGATATAGATATATAAAGAAGTACATACATAATATATGGACATATATATATATATATATGAATTTGTTCAAAAAATCAAAATTTTAAACTCACAATAAATTTATTCCAAAAACTAATTTATTCCTAAGATTTAAACCCAAACTTAATTCATTCCAAAAACTAATTTGTTCTTAAAATGAAACCCAAAATCAATTTGTTCTAAAAACTTAAGATCTAAGCGCAAAATATCAACCACACCTCAAAGATGTATAAAGGTTTCTATGTACATATGTATTCAATGACTATATGTATACAAATATGTATGCATATATGGTATGTGTTTGTATGTATGTATGTATGTATGTATGTATGTACATACAATAGAGAGAAAGAGGGGAGAGGGTTTTTTTTTTTAATAACTAAGGGTATTTTCAGCATTAACTAATTAAGAAGGGAGGTCTCTATAAATCTTGCAATTTAGAGGGATTTAGAGGGGAGCTGTGTGTAATTCAAATCCAAACCTCAAGGGAGATCTTTGTAATTTTGCAATATAGAGGGAAGGTGGGTGTAATTTCGCCAAACCTTCGGGGGAGGTCCGTGTAATTAACTCTTAAATTAATTAATGTGCTTAATTGGAAGGGAAAAAAAACGCTTTACAGATACTGTAGAGTGTAGACATTTCTTGGGACTGCATGAGAAAGGGAGCTTCAGTTGCCTCAAGGTCTCTGCAGCTCTTTAACCACACTAACAGCTTATCTTCTTCACCAAATTTTCTCTTCTCAATCTCAGTTAGAAACTCTCATTATAATCACAATGTCTGTCACCAACATTTTAATGAAAAACTCAATCACCAATGGTTCATTCAGCTTCTTCAGAAATGCTCAAAGTTTCGATCACTTGGCGCAGCTAAGTCCCTCCACGCTCTCTCAATTACAATGGGTTCGAGTTTGCGACAAACCATCTTTGTTGACAACAATGTTATTTCATTGTATGCATCAATTGGTAAAATATGGTCTGCTCGTTATGTGTTCGACGAAATGTCTGACCGAAATGTAGTATCCTATAATACGATGATTGGTGCTTATAGCCGTCAAGGAATGGAAGATGAAGCTTGGGATTTGTTTTCTGAGATGAGAATTTGTGGGTTTGAACCAACCCAGTTTACGTTCGGTGGGCTCTTGTCTTGTGCTTCTTTGGACCTTTTTCGAGGACTTTACTTGCAGGCATTGATTATTAAGAGTGGGTTGTTGTATACTGATGCTTTCGTGGGAACTGCACTGTTGGGTGTTTTTGGGAGGCATGGATGCTTAGATGAAGCGCTTCAAATATTTGAAGACATGCCTTTTAAGAATTTGGTGACATGGAATTCAATGATATCTTTGTTTGGGCATCATGGGTTTTCTGAAGAATCTGTGATTATGTTTCGAGATCTCTTGAGGTCGGGAGTGACTTTATCTGAGTATTCTTTTGTGGGTGTTTTATCTGGATTTGTATCGAAGCAAGACCAAGAATTGGGAGAGCAATTGCATGGGTTAGTAACTAAAATTGGTTTGGAATTCGAAGTTTCAGTTGCGAATTCTTTGATCAATATGTATGTGAAGTGCTCATGCGTAAACACGGCCGAGAAGATGTTTGAGATGGTGCCTTTTAGGAATGTTGTGTCGTGGAATACAATCATTGGAGGATTGGCAATGAGCGAAAGACCAGGCAATGCATTAGAGCTATTCTTGAAGATGTGTGAAAATGGAGTCTTTCCTAACCAAACTACATTTTTGAGTGTTATTAACTCATGTACTAGCTTGCAGGTTCCAATATATGGGGAATTCGTCCATGCTAAAACGATCAAGAACATGTTTGAATTTGATACATATGTTGGTAGTGCATTGGTTGATTTCTATGCAAAATGTGACCAATTAGAAAATGCACATCGCTGTTTTAACGAGATATATGAGAAAAATGCGGTTTCTTGGAATTCTTTAATGTTGGGTTACACGAATAAGTTCCATTCTTCTGCTTTTTCGCTGCTGCGAGAAATGATTAAATTGGGTTATTGCCCTAATGAATTTTCGATTTCAATTGTTCTTAAATCATCGTTTGCCTTAGAGCTTCAACAGCTTCATTCTTTGATGATAAAATTGGGTTACCACCGGAACGATTATGCATCAAGCTCTCTCATTACCTCATACGCCAAACATGGTCTAATAACTGAGGCCTTGACCTTTGTTGTTTCAGCTGATATGCCTCTTCCTGTTGTCTCCTCCAATGTAATTGCTGGAATTTATAACAGAACTGGACAGTATCATAAAACTCAAGAATTGTTTTCTGATCTTGAAGAACCCGACTCTGTGTCTTGGAACATTTTGATCGAAGCTTGTACCCGAACGGGTGATCATAAGGAGGTTTTCGAGCTTTTCGAACATATGCAGAAAACCCAAATCCGTCCTGACAATTACACTTATGTCAGTCTCTTCAATGTTTGTACTAAACTTTGCAACCTAGCTTTGGGTAGTTCTCTTCATGGACTTATAATAAAGACTGATTTTGAGTGTTGTGATGCATTTGTTGGCAATGTAATGATAGACATGTATGGTAAATGTGGGAGTCTTGAGAGTTCAGTGAAAATTTTCAACGAAATGACAGAAAAAAATCTCATTTCATGGACTGCTCTAATATCAGTTCTTGGACTCCATGGACGGGCAAACGAGGCTTTGGAAAGGTTCAAGGAAATGGAGATTGTGGGGGTTAGGCCAGATCGGGTAGCTTTCATTTCCGTGCTCTCAGCTTGCAGACATGGAGGGTTAGCCGAGGAAGGAAAGAAAATTTTTGCGCTAATGAAATGGGAATACGGGGTTGAACCAGAGATGGATCACTATCTTATTGTGGTCGACTTATTAGCTAGATATGGAAATCTCAAGGAAGCAGATGAATTGATTTCTTCAATGCCTTTCCCACCAAATGCCCTAATTTGGCGTAGTTTTCTTGAAGGCTGTAAGAGAAAACAAAGTGTAGAGAATATAGATGTGAATCATGTAAACTTGGAATTGAACCCTTAAATTGCATCTTTGATTCTTTGTTAATGTGTTAAAAAGATTGATATCCTTAAAAGGCTGACACTGAAGAACTATGAATTAAGGAAGTCTACTTTTCTGTTCTCTCTTGATCCTGTGTGTTGTTTTGTTGGTTCAGATCTTGTAGAGTTAATAAGAAATTGCTTACAAGTCACAAGCTCTCTTCCCTTTATCTCCCCATCCCGCCATCCATCCACTTTGGACCTAGGAGCACTGGTGCGAGAGCGGGTGTGGGGATACTCATGCGGGGAATGTGGGTACGGGGATTCCTTAATTTTTCAAAAATTAAGAGTGTGGGTGCAGGAGTACTTATTATCAATTATTAAAAATCTACTTCCAAATACTTTGAAAACTATACTTTTTCGTATTTATTTCTTTTATGCAATTAACACGAATAACTAAGCAATACTAGCATTTTGAAGTGTAATCCAACTCCCAACTTTCTTAAATTGACTCGGATTTTCCTAAAATTATGTTAGAGTCCCTTGTTTAAAAAAAAAAAAAAGAATTGATCGAAAGAAACACCCTACCCCATTCGAGAAGAATCCAAGCCAGTGCGGGCGCAGGTGCGTATGGAGTGCGGTCGTGTGGGTGCTTCGACCTTTTAAAAGAGTCCGTGCATCCTTGCTTTGTACAGATGAGAAAAGGTCGGCCAGGAGGAATGCCTCTTACCGCCTCACTTAATTTCCCTCCCCTTTTCCACTCTTCCCTCCTTCCTCTCTTCGTCCTTCGTACAAAAAGTGCATAAGGCAAAACAAGTGAACCCTCTTCCACTTATAACGTACACTTGGATTCTTTCTATTTTCTTATATCGTTACTTTCAAGCTTTGTTTTGTTTCAAATTCATCGAAGGAAAAGAAAGCGAAAGGACAACAAGATATAAAACTCATCCCTTGTGTTCTTCCTTGTATTTTTCTTATTTCTTAAATAACATTTTAAGTTAAAAACTTTCAAAATATTATTGCACCTATAAGAAAACAAAAATGGACCGTGACTGACTCATAAAAATAATTAATTAATTTATTTATTTATTTCACACTACTTTTTCTTTTCATTCCTATTTCCTCATTATTTTCCTTGATAACGAATTAAATGAAAACGTTTTCCGTAGTGATTTCCTTTCTTTTCCGGTTTTCCCTCACTAAATTCATCAACCAAACAGAGCTGTAGAGAACATGAAGTTAAGGAATATAGAATTCAGCATCAAGGTTCATCTAATGGCTCAATTAAGATGTTTTAAAAGTAATTTTATGACCCTTCAGAGTATCCAATATTAATCATTTTTGTATCCAATATCATATATTCCAAATAAAATCACAATATGTATCATAGAAATTTAGAAAACATCTGAAACATAATGGCAACAGAAGGTTCTTCATATTAAAATCAATCACACAACCCCAACATCCAACCACCAACTAAGGACACTCAGAGTATGTCTAAATTTGTACGTGGCAAACTTATAAGGAATTGATTAAACAAATCCAACCACGGATTTATTCACAGCCACTAATGTTTGCTGCAAATTTATAAGAGTATGATAATGAAAAGATGATTGGATTCTCTTGAAAACCATGATGATTTGGAGAGACAGAAAAAGATAAGAATTTGCACTCTAATGAAATGGAAACCATTATATGATAGTGGTTTAATGTAAGCAATGGGATGCCATAAAATTGCAGAGGACTCACATTTTGTTAAGAACAATTAAAAGCATTATGAAAACTTTATTTGATGTTATGTAAAGCACATTGATCCAATAAACTGAATAAAAGTGCCTGAGTTTCAGGGTCACCAAGGTCCAGCCTAAAACTGATCGAAAACTGAAGTATTGAATTTTTAATTCGAATGATTTTAAGCTATTTAATTTGCAGTTTTGGAACAGCGTTTCGAGTACTAAAGCATACTACATTCGGTGGTTTCTTTTCCATTAGAACTTTTTACTTAATTTTTTCAGTGGGTTTTTAGTTGCTTTTTCAATAAAGTCGTACATTCTCAAATGCACTAAAAAAAAAAAGTAAGTGCATAAGTTTTTTAATTTATATTTTCACTACTTAATCGGTTATCAAACACACTCCTTGTTTGCTTGTAATTTGCGCGGGCGTGCCAGAGCCAAACGGGCTCGGTGTGAGAGTGTGTGTAAACTAATTTCCTAAACGCTTGTGTGAGTGATACACAAGGCTTTATGAATCTGACTTCTAAACAGAGTGATTGTGTGCAGTGAGTAGGAAAGTACCCTCACCATAAATTCCTTAGCAGTACTGAAGCGCACAAGCTAAACAGCGCAATTTACCAAGTAAACAAATCACAAACGATTTAATAAAACGTGGATTTTATTAAGTGTTTGGAAAATTAAACAAATCCAAAGAACAGACTAGAACAGACTCTGATTGTCCAGAAGAACAAAAGAAATTAACAAAAAGGATAGACCTATTTGCTATGAATGCAGAAAGAATATAAAGGTTTGAATGCTTTGAATGCAGTGTGTGCTGTTTCGAGATGACGCGGAGTGCCTTTGCTTGGTTGACCTGCCTTCATATTTATAGCGGCCATGAGTGAATTCTGATTAGGAAAGGACTCCCTCGTTTGCGACCCCCCCCCCCCCCGCACATGACAGCTAGCAGAATCCTTCCTTAACTCCAACTCTTACCTTATCCAAATTCTGATTGAATCAATCCCACTAATTTAGGGATTAACCTTCTAAATCCAGCTGGACGTGATCAGATTCTTTTACCAAACGGACCTTGATTCTCCCAAATCTAGGATGATGTCGCAAATGACAGCCAAAAGCTGAACCGCCTTCATGATACACCCATCGACCTCACCACCGTTATTCTTGGCTTCATCAGGCTCAAGCAAGCTCCTGCTATCCTCCCTTGCTTTCATGTCCGATGTCGGTGCATCAAACGCTTGTGGCCGATTGGGCTCATACAACTGGCCTTCACCGCTTATCTCAAATATGATGTCCGATAGCCCAATCTGCTCTTCTAGCTACCCATCGGGCTTCCGCTCTGACACCGTGCCATATCTTACGGTTGCCCGATAAAGGTCCTCCGTACCTGACGTCCCACTCGGGCTTTAATGCACGTCATTACTTCCTTATTTTTACAAATGATGCCCGATTGATACATACGTATTCTATACTGCCTACCGGGCTCCATCCTACCGGGTCAACTAGGTTGTAACACTTCCCCTAACCCGATGATCCTTTATCACTTTGGGCCAGCCAGCCCTAGACACGTCTTAGTCCAATTACCTCCAAGTCCATTGCTCTATACCAGTCGGGATAAAAAACCTTTGCCGGTTTTTAGGTGCAAACAATTGCCCCCCAAAAGGTCATATCAAACGTCCTGCCCTTGGTTGATGTGATGTTTTGAATTTTAAATTCTAAACCCTTGCCACGTGTCATACATGTAGAGAATGTCAGATCATTGAGAATCCCACTAATCATTCCTCCTTAAATGCTACGCGTATAAGTAAAGATTTTCAAAAATCTCTTTACCTTCTCCATTTGCGTCTCCTGCTTTCTCTCTCTAAACCAAAAACGAACCAGAACCTCTCTCTCTACAACCTCCATTCTTTCCGGCGAAGAAAGCCTCCATCCCTATTGCAGAAATGGCTCCTAAAACAGCTCCGACGGCGCCATCCAAAGGCAAAAAGGCTTTTCTAAATACTTCTCCCCAAAATCGATGCAGAGAGGTTAGGACCCTAGCAAAAACCCATGCTTCCGAGATCTCTACCGAGTTTTTTACCCCTTAGAACTCTCCTGACGGTACTCCGGTGGCACCTGGACTTGGCGTCGTATTTCACAGCGATCACCGGCAGCATTCAATCCTTATTTCCTACCAGTGGGAAACGAATCGTTTCTCTAGGTACCTACCCACTGGGGCAAATTCCAAACTACTACCCACCCCATTAGAGGTTAGCCGACCCCTGCTGCTGACTGGGACAAATGAGTTACAAGAGTATCGGCCTCTAAGGCTGATATCTGGAGGCAAACGGGCATCTATGACGCCATAATGCTTAGTCGGGCTAGGATTGAGATAGACCGACCTCTTCTACTCTCTGCTCTGTTGTTTTGGTCTTCATATTGCAACGGATTCCTCTTCCGCTACGGACCGATGGCCCCAACCATCAAGGACATTAGTTACTTGCTCGGTCTTCGGCCTCACGGGCAAGAAATTATCCCCGGGCTCAATGTAGGAACGACCAGCTTCGCTTACCCTCAGCAAGAGACTATCAGAGACGGGGCCGTTTCATATAGACCGATTACAGCCTATGGAGGCTTCCTTACTGCTTTCATTGGTGTGGATGAAACGGAGGTGTCCGACGCCGAACACACCGCATTCCTTATATACTGGCTCAATAAATATCTCTTCTGGTCGGCCAGCTAAGCCATTACCAAAGAGTACACCACCTTGGCCTTGGCTCTCGCATCGGGGAATCCCTTAGTTATGGCTACCCTTGTCTGGGCACACTTGGTCCGTGGTGTGACAAACTTTGTTCACTCGGGCTTCGGTGCTGGTAGAAGCCCGATATGGATACTTCAACTCTGGCTGTCCTCCTATTTCCCGGAGTTTCAACCAACCATTCGCCACATGGTCGATGTCCCTATTTCCGCCGTCCAGTTTGTGGATGTAGCGCCTTCTTCCCACTCCTTTGAGGAGTGTTTTACCTTATTCTATCAAGGGTGTTCCCCTCGAGCCATAAATCTCTTCACCCCTTTCTTTTCGCTTAAATTTTCTTCATTCCTTCAACTTTCCAACAACCCCTCCAACTGGGGCTCGGGCACTCAAATGACCTACAACGAGATCTTTTCCAGCTACTTGGTGGCTAGAGATATCATTTTCAGCCCCACTATCCCTTCAGTCAACAATAAGCGTGGAGCAGAGTATTACTTTGCTCCTCTCTATGCCCGTCAGTTCGGGCTTACTCAACTTGTGCCTGTCCCCCCAGGCATCACTGTGAATGTTGATTGCGTGGAGCACAGCCTAATCGTCAATGACGGGCAGGTGAAGAAAATCAAAGAAAGGTCAGACAAACTCAAGGCCGCATTCAACTTCACCCCCTTCTCTGTCCGGCCTGTGGTATCAGACGAATTTACCAAGTGGTGGACCAATCGGGCCAACCAAATATTCCAGGATACGGCTGCCGAAGCCCTTGTACGATTTGCTGTGTCATCAGCAGCTGAGGCCAACGCTTCTGCTCCAACAATAGCTCCAGCCCGACGCAAACAAATAGCAAAGAGGCCAGCTCGCAAGCCAGCTCCAGGCAAAGGTCTTGCTCAAAAGAAGAAGAAACAAACACCGGCCTCAATAACTCAGGTTGCATTTATTTTATTTCTGACCTGTTAAGCCCGACTATGTTGTTGAATTCTAATCTTTCCTTTCTCACTTCAGCTTGTTGATGAAGACTCCGGGGAAGACTTACCATTAACCGGAGCAGTTCCCCAACCGCCATAAATCCAGCCTCAAGCTCTTCTGGCTGATTTCCCAGCCTCTCCTACCTCCGCAGCGGCCTACTTGGAACAAGTCACCGTGAGAGTGATGCCACTACACATTGTGCCACCTCTCACCCCCTCTGATGATGATGAAGATGGTGATCCCTCTGGAGGCAACATTCATAAATAAGTGGTTCTTTCCTCCAGCAGCGAGGACGTGCTCGATGCCGGTATTGGTATGGAGATGGTCGGAGAAAAAATTGAGCAGACTGCTCCGATTGTAGTCGGAACCCCCTCTGGCCAGGATGACCCCAGCGCTGCCACAAGATCGTCCTCTCAAGCAACAAGGGAACCTGTTGAAGCCGATCCCTCCCATACTCATGAAGATCCTGCATTTCTAAGGGTTGAGGATGGGGCGCATGACTCGGGCTCTGCCCTGGGCATTCAATCTTTATCGACTTAAGAGATTGCTTGCCCAGTAGTGGAAACCAGTACTGCTCCTTCCTCTGAACTTGGTCAGCAGTCCTCTTAACCATCAACCTCTTAGCCAAGTGAGGCCGATGTTCGTCAAGAGATCTCAGCCTCGCTACTCCCTCACGCCCAGGTATTGTAGCCTCTTACCTTATTTCATTCATGAGCACTTAAAACATCTTTTGACCTCTATTCTTTTGAACAGGTCATTCCCATAGGTCCAAGGCTGTACATCCCATTTGACGATTTCTTCTCTGGCCTGGACCTGGGAGCTTTTGAACTTGGTCCTCTTGAGCCCGAGGCGGTCTTTCCTCAACGCCTTCAGTAATCAAAAGACCTACTCCTCGGGCTTGCTAATCAGGACCTCTCTAATCTTCCTCTTGCTGTTGATGTTGAAGCAGCTTTGAACACACTCATGGCCGATCCCTCTCTTTCTGATGGGCAGCTATTCCTACTCCGTGAGACACAGGAAAGACTCCCAAGCTACTGTCTCCTAGACCGATCGGCCTTGATGGTTCAAGCTGATGCAGAAGTTCACTTTGGCTCTCGGCAGAAGGCAGTGAAGTTTCTTGAGGGGGCCAAAGCTAATTTCGAAGCGGGCAAGTCCTCTCGGGCTCAAGTGATAGCCAGAGACGCTTGGCTGCACAATCACATTGCTGCACTTAAAGCTCAGCTTGAACAATGCGAGGCCGAGGTCGTCACCAATAATGCAGCCTTGGTGAAAATCGACGAACACCTGACCCAGCTCGGTGGAGATGCCCAGAAATGTAGTGCCGAATTACATGCCAGCCTCCCGATATCCCGAGCATGCGCCCAAAAACTTGATAAGGAAAAGCGAGATCGGGCTGGAGCTATCAAGGCTTGGAAAGATTTAAGGGCCAAACTTAGGAATTTTGGGTCGGCCTAGAGGCCGACTCCCAACTTTTGTACCTTGTATATTATTTATTCTTTATAGAATATTTTTGTAAGTAAGTTGTGCTCAGCTTTATTAATGCAAATAATGTTTTCTTTAATCATTCGGGCTCAAGCTCATAATTGACAAGTTGCTCGTATTCCAACCCTGGATTTGGTTTGTATTCAAGATCAATGGTCTCCCACAACGTAGGATAATAGGACTTTAAATACT
The DNA here is from genome assembly GCA_033977485.1 of Hydrangea macrophylla. NCBI lineage: Eukaryota > Viridiplantae > Streptophyta > Magnoliopsida > Cornales > Hydrangeaceae > Hydrangea > Hydrangea macrophylla. The sequence goes on from CM066990.1 coordinate 99,427,208, forward strand.
GACCATTAATTAACCTAGCATGAACCGTTCCATCAACGTCTCTTAGCCTGTACGCACCACCTTTCTTGACTTGGTGAACGACAAAAGGGCCTTCCCAATTGACCGACCATTTACCCTACCGGTTGTCTTTTTCTCTGATAGGTAAAACGGCCTTTGTACAAAAAGACTTCTCTCTCACCCTTTTGTTGTATGCTCGGGCTGCCCATTGTTTTTGAACCTTCAACGAATCCAAGGCCATAATCTGCGCTTCATTAAGCGCCTCCAACTCAGCTATCATGGCCTCTATATACTCAGCAGGCTCAAGTTGATTCTGTAAAGCCCTTCTAGTCGATCGGACTGTAACTTCCATAGGTAACATAGTGTCATGCTCATAGGTCAGCATGAACGGTATGACCCCGGTACTTGGCCTTTTAGATGTCCGATAGGCCCATAGAGCTTCAGACAATAGCTTGTCCCACTCCCTGGGGTTTTCATCGATCATCTTCTCAATGATCCCCTTAAGGATCTTGTTTGTAGACTTAGCCTGCCCGTTAGCCTGTGCATAGTAGGGCATAGAATTGAGAATTTTGATCCCCCTACTTTCTGCAAAGGCTAACGTTTCCATTCCTGTGAAAACAGACCCTTGATCGGCCGTAATAGTCTCCGGCAGGCCAAACCTGCTAATGATATGTTCTTCAATAAATTTTATTACAGTGGCCTGAGTCACTGTTCTGCAGGGTATGGCCTCAGCCCACTTAGTAAAATAGTCTGTAGCTAATAATAAAATAGTGTTGGACCGATGACGGCGCTAGGACTTTGCCAATTAAATCCATAGCCCATCGTCAGAACGGCCATGGTTTGATTACTGGTTGGAGCTCTTTAGCTGGCACATGCTGGATCGGGCTATGCTTCTGGCAAGCTTGACATCCCTTTGCGTAGCTGATACAATCTTTCAGCATACTGGGCGAGTAATAGTTGTATCTTCTCAGCAACCACTTCATCTTGGTACTGGCCTGATGTGCCCAACAGATCCCTTCATGTACTTCGACCATAACCTGCATGGCCTGTTTTTTACCTAAACACCTCAAGATCACGTCATCACCGATGGGTTTCTTGAACAATTCTCCATGAAGCATAACAATTCGAACAGCGAACAGTCTAACCTTTCGGTCTACCCTGACGTTCGGGTGATTCAGGTATTCAATGATGGGCATTATCCAATCGTCGTCCTCCATCAAGACCGAATTAGTGGTAGTGTACCAGCCTCTCCTTGTAACTGATGGTAATGATCGGACATGAACAGTGATAACTTGGTCTTCTAATTTCTTCCTAAAAGACGAGGCTCATCCTGTTTTTGCCAGCTTATCGGCCTTGGTATTTATGGACCTCGGAATATAACTCACACTAATGTCGTCAAATGCTTCCATGAGTTGAGTGGCCATAGAGTAGAATGGGCAGAGTTCCCAACTTCTTATCTAGAATTCTCCAGATATCTTTCCGATCACCAGCCCTGAGTCTCCCTTTATGTGCATGGATGATGCCCCCATTTCAAGGAGTATTTCTAGTCCGATAATAAGCGCTTCGTATTCGGCCTGATTGTTGGTGCACTTGAAATTGAGCCAAAATGACATTTTAGTCTTCTTATACTTGGGTGATACAATAACCACACCTGCCCCAGTACCCTCTGTGTTTTTGGAACCATCAAAGATCAACGTCCATGGGACCAAGGACGTGTTTAGAACTTTAGGTGTTAGGGGCAATTCTCCCAAATCAGTAGGATCTGGGTGATCGGCCAGGAAATTTGCTATGGCCTGGCCTTTGACCGATTGCTGTGATCGGTATTGGATGGCGAATTCCATCAAGGCCAAGGTCCATTTCCCAATTCGGCCTCGCATGATTGGTCTCGACAACATATATTTTATCACATCAGTTTGACATTTTATATAAGTGAAAACGGACAGCATATACGTTCTTAACTTTTGTGAGAAAAAATACAATGCCAAGCATCACTTCTCAATTGGCGCATAGCGCTGCTCGATTGGAGTCAAAATTCTACTTAAATAATAAACGGCCTGCTCGTTGCCTTGCTCATTGTCTTGAGCTAACATACTTCCTATTGAACAGTCGGAGGCCGATATATACAATTTAAGGTACCGACCCCTCTTAGGTGGCAGTAATTCTGGAGAAGTTGACAAATATTGTTTAATTCCCTCGAAGGCTTGTTGATGGATGTCTTCCCATTTGAATTCTTCATCGGTCTTGATCTTCAATAGTGGGGTCCATACTTGGGTTTTCCCTGCACAATTAGATATAAATCTTCTCAGGAAATTGATCTGCCCGAGCAACCTCTAAAGCTCTTTCTTATTAGTTGGTGGCTTTACTGCCTGGATAGCCTGAGCCTTATTTTTGTCAACCTCTATCCCTCTTTGATGCACTAGGAAACCTAGGAAATTCCTTGTTGTGACGCCGAAAGCACATTTGAGAGGGTTCATCTTAAGTTTGTGAGCCCGCATTCTTTCAAATGCCTTTTCCAAGTCTCTCAGATGATCAGCGTTACTTCCTGACTTCACCACCACGTCATCGATGTAGACCTCCATGAATCATCCAATCATATCATGGAAGATTGAATTCATCGCTCGTTGATAGGTGGCTCCAGCATTCTTCAGACCAAAGGGCATGACAACCCATTCAAAGGTTCTAATTGCCCCCGGGCACCGAAAAGCAGTCTTTGGGACATCTTCTTCGACAATTTAGATCTGGTTGTACCCCGAGTGCCCGTCCATAAAGGACAAAATTTTATGTTTGGCGGCCGAATTAATCAACTGATCGGCCATGGGCATAGGGTACTCATCCTTTGGGGTGGCTAGATTTAAGTTTCTGAAGTCATTGCAGACCCTCAACTTCCCGTTTTTCTTCACCACTAGAACTACATTTGATACCCAATCCATGTACCTAGCAGTCCGAATGATAACAGCCCCCAAAAGCCTCTCAATTTCTTCTTTTACCTTCAGAGTTACTTCAGGTAACATGCGCCGGGGAAGCTATTTGAACAGCCTGTATCCTGACTTGATTGGCAATCGGTGTTCAACCAATTCCCTGGATAGTCCAAGTATCTCATCGTAATCCCAAGCAAAGCAATCCTTGTATTTGTGTAAGAGGGCAATGATCTTGGCCTGAGACTGTGGCTCGAGCGCCTGACTCACATATATAGGCTTGTGTTCTCCTTCCTCACCTAGGTTGATCTCCAATAGTAGGTCTTGTACGTCGGCCTTCAAATCATCAAGCTTGGCCGTTGCCGTTTCCAATTCATCCATCTGAATCTCTTCCTCGGTGTTTCTTCTTCATAGATATAATCGGCCAAATTTACCATTCCATCCACTGGGCCGATCTCCAATCTCCTATCGGCCATGTATGCACACCATCTGGCCATGCTGGCCTTTAGGGCCAGTTGTCTCTTAACCTTAATCTGTTGTGAATCCATCAACGTTTTCTTGCTCGTTTATCTCAATCGACCTTGATTCTTCTGTCTAACTGAGATTGTGGTAACCGTTTTTCAAGTCAGGTGCAATTTCTTTACGGAATGTAGCTGCGTTTGGTCTGCCCAATTTGCTACATCCTAATAACTTGACTGGTCTGATATCATCCTCATATAACATTGCATCATCCGTTTACACTTGTGCTACGAATGGCTTTGTATCGGCCACCACTACTTCTACTTCTACTTCGTCGCCTCTCCAGAAAATCAGTAACTGATGGAGAGTAAAAGGGATACAATAATTAGGATGTATCCAATCACGGCCTAACAATGCGTTGTAAGCGGCCGAGGTCTCAACAATGAAAAAAACTGTCATGACTGTTTTAGTCCCAACGGTCAACTCTAGAGGTAGGATACCCTTTGTCCTTGATGGTGTACCTGTGAAGCTTTGAACATTCATCTCGGTTGGAATTAACTCTGACTCAGACTTCTGAAGGATCCTCAGCATTATTTGGGGTATAATGTTGATGGTAGATCCACCATCAACCAATATTCTATTTATGGGGACTCCTTCAATGTGTCCCTTTACGTATAACGGCTTCAAGTGATGAGACATTTGATAGGTAGGTTTTTCAAAAACCACTTTGACTGGGCCCGTCGACCTTAGTCCTTCTTCATTCTGGAGTCCTTTTGGTCTCAAGATGGTTATTTAGGCCGATCGGACTGTATATTAGTAGCATCCACATTCTTGCTTGTGGCCTCCACCACACTGGGTTTAACAGTCTCTCCCCCATTCCAGATAACATCTTCTATCATGGCCGAATCTTTGGTCAGGCCCTCCATTACGTTGCCATCCATGGCCGTTGGCTAATCTGGCTTGGCCATGAAAGACATGGGCAAAGTAAACACCATATTAGATGACAGACTTATCGGGATAGTTCCGAATTGAATTAGTGAGGTGCTGGAATCTGACATATCATCAACGGATTCCATACTTATCTTATCCGATGTGGGCTTGCATCCCTCCTCCTTCAGGTGTCCCGTAGTATGCATCGCTCTAGCCTCTCTGTCACAAAATAGTTCCGCCTTAGCTGAAAGTTCTTGAGTGTCAGACAATGTAGGTGTTGTGGGTTTAGGAGGGTTTCCAGCCTGATTTTTCCAGTACTGGCGTTCCCGTTCAGCCTGTCTCATGCGTTGATACCTTCTTTTTTGAGACTTGCTATACTGTGGCTGTGTTGGGAATTTGGGATGTTCAACCCTATGCCACCTCCCATCTTCCATCCGGGATGGTAACACCATCCTTGGGATTTTGTTTGAGGTTGATGACTTTGTTTGCAGCCTAGGCTTTGGAATTGTTCGGGTACCTCTTGCCCCCAATCGGCCTGATTCATTTAGGCCGGTTTGCGGAGTAAAGGAGGGTTTTGCCCGCCATTCAGGCTTCGCCTGACTTTGCCAAGGCAGTGACAATCTCTCATATACAGATCTTCTCAGGCTTGGCTCCCGGTTTCATTGCCTCTTGGCCTCTTACTCGGGCTAGAAATATCCTTTTTGATATCAGCCTTGCATCTTGGGCAAAGGCTTTGTTCAATGAACTCCAGTTGTCGTTGCAGATCCGCTATCAAATTATCAATATCGGACCTAGCCATTTCTTCCTCGGCCTTGTGGCCCTTTTCTTTCCGCTCCGGATAACTTCTTTGGAGCTCATGTATTGTCACTTTCAGCCTATCTGTGGCCGAAATGGCGATTTGATTTCCTTCTCTCTGCCTTGGCAAAACTTCTTGGTCGGTCAAGTCTATCTTCGGCCTTGGCCATGTCAGTTTCGTTAAGTCGGGCATAACCATATTAGTGCCGATAATTTGAGGAAACAGATTTGCGTCAATCCCCATAGCCTTATCCGAGAACTTGAACAATCCTTTCTCCACGTTTTCCTGTATAACATTACAAAAAATAACACAATTATTAATGGAGTGCTTCCAGGAATTATGCCACTTACAGTATTCCTTATTTTTTAGGTCATCGGCCTTTGGGATCCGATGGCCCTCACTCAGCTTGATCACTTTATCGGCCAATAAGGCAACGAATATTTGATCAGCCATGGTTATGTCAAAAGTATAATTTTTTCCCGCCTCAAATGCCATCTTCTTTGTAGCGGCATTATTGTTGATAGGTTTATTCAAGGCGTTACATATAATTGGCCGTTTGCAGATTAACTCGGTCATGTCACTCTATGCTTTGAGGTCACACTCCGCTAGGTGGACCTCGTAATTAGGGTCTTTATAATACGTCCCTTTGGACGAGTTCTTCTTCTCCTGCTCATACAAAAGGATGTGCTCATAACGAGTGGCCCGCGTGGCTAGCTCAAATAAATCACAAAAGTCAGTTCCTTCAAACCTCTTGCAAAGTTCAAAGGGCATGCCCCCTATGGCCATTTTAGCATATTCTTCCTCAAGCAAAACCGTCATGCATCGATACTTTGCCTTATGGAAACGGGCTATGTAGGTTTCTACAGTTTCTCCTACTAATTGCATCATCCTGAACAGGTCTGTCAGCGATGTTTCGGGCTCAGTCCTATAGAACTGGCTGTGAAATAGCTCTTCCATCCCTTGCCAAGTTTGCACCGAATTGGCGGGGAGATTGACATACCACAAAAACGCCATGCCCGTTAGAGAATTTGGAAATAACCTCAACTTTAATGGGTCACTACTACCCACATGGCCGCATTGAACTATGAAACGGCCAATATGCTCCACCGAAGACTGTTCACTCTCTCCAGAAAACATAGTGAAGTTTGGTACTTTGTACCCCTGGGGAAATATGACCTGGTCAATTTTAGGGGGATATGGCCGTCTGTACGTCGGCCTCTCCATTCTTCTCATAAACGGGCCATACTCTTCATGTATGGCCGCTACCAACTCCTCCCTATTGAAGGGTTGTGAAGCTACGGGCTGAGCAACCCTCAACGGGGGCACCAACGGCGGTGGTAGTTGCTGTTGATTGTTATTGGTCTGATGGGTCCAAAACCCACCATTGTTTCTTTGCCCCCCAATAGTGTGAACTGGAGGTTGTGTGTGGCCGGCTGAGCCTTCAGTATGGCCTGTTGATCGAACAAAACCTGATGTCGTCGATCCATTGGGATCGGTAACTATCGATCCGTTAGCCAGTCCATTCTGTGATTCAGATTGCTTGCCTGAGCCATTACCCTCCCTAAGGTTCGGACAGAAGTAAGGCGAATCTTTTGGCTTATCGGACTCAAGCGAGGTACCAGTGCTCGATCCAGTGACCTTCTCTTTGCTACCCTCGGCCTTATAGGTATCTATAAGTTTACCGATCATGTCTGTCAAGCGATCCAATTTTATATGGGTGGTCCTAGTCTCTAAGACTAGGTCAGCTTGGCTCTTTGATCCTATTAACGCATTGTATTCCTGCCACATGGGCTCAACGTTCACTCTCATGGCCTCCGAAATTGCCTCAAGAGTGACACTGCTGTCTCGTGGAGAATGACCAGTACTTTCCACCATAGGTGGGTCAACAGGATCATCTTGTATGTTTTTTGTTGTCTGCTTGTCCTTCTTTGGAGGCATGGCTTGACACTGTGGGTCCCACTGGGCGTGTCAAAATGTTTGCTATATTTATTTATTCGGGCGTGCCAGAGCCTTGTTAGGTAGACCCAAACTAATAAAGACAAGATTTCCTAAAATCACTTGTGTGAGTGATACACAATGTTTCATGAATCTAACTTCTAATAGGCGATTGTGCGAATAAGTAGGAAAGTACCCTTATTCTAGGTCCCTAGACAGTGTTGAAGCACACAAGTCTATCAAGTGGTGAAAGAGAAGGAAAGAGAGAATTAAATAAAACAGACTTTTATTTAATTAATGGAAAAGAAATTACATGAATGTAATTGTAATGCTAAGAAAGCCTAGGAAAATAAAAAGAATGCTAAGAATGCATGTTTGAGTGCTTTGGGATGCGGTTTGTCGAAGTGACGCTGAGTGCCTTTGCAGCTTGGCCAGCCTGCTGTATTTGTAGTGGCCATAGAGGTCTTTCTAGATAAGGTAGGAAATCTGATGAATAATAATCTGGTAAAAAATACCAGATTTTCCCTCCATATCTGATCTTGACTCCCAAAATTATCTGGTATAAAATACCAGATTTCTTCCATATCAGTAGATAACATCTGATAAAAGCTGCCATATCTTCGAATATATACATGTATGTATATGCATATATATCTTGTATCTGGTCCGAATATGGTATAGATTCAGTTGCCTTTGCTTGCAAGTAAAAGATAATACTGATAATATGCTGATATTATCTCCCAAATTTGATAATATTTTGATATTATCTTTCCATAACAGATAATACTCCCATATCAGATAATAATATTATCTCCCAAATATTCTACTATAATAATCATAGAGATTTTAGCAATGGTAACCTTCCATAGTGGGTCCATTACTTTCCAAAGATAGCTGAATTAATTCTTGCCAAACAAATGGCCTGAATTAACAGCCAAATGATGGCTTCAGCCCGAATCTCAAGTCATGGAGTTGGGAGGATTGCTGTAAATACGTACCATTATTGAGCATGGCCCACCATGAGTTTAAATGGCTACGTGTTTACTAAATGATGCTCAGTCCGATTTTTAAGAAGTGCCAAACAAAGCTTAAGGCCAAGGTAGCCTAAGATGCTCAGCCCGATTCTTAGAAGCCATATTAAGGTTACTATATTTACAGAATGGTCAACTGGCAGAATTTACACAAAAGGGCAACTATAGTGGCCCAAAATGTAAAGTCAAACTAAACTAAACCAAAGTGTTGCAAATTTAGTCTGAATTGCACAACCAAAATGAGGCAGCCCGAGATTGTAGAATACCCAAATATTAGGCATGATTGAAGTGTGGCCCACTAAAGCTGTGAAACCAACATGCCTGACTAGATTAATATGTTGACTGAAATATAATCAAGACCAATGAGGCAATGAAGGGATCGGACTGACTTGCTGTCACACATTAACTATCCATTCTTCTGGGTCCCACCACCATTAAATATATCATTAAATCCTTGCAATTTTCCCATCAGACTCCATGTAATCCATGTGGCTGAAGAAAGAAACCATCCTATATACCTAAGGCAGCCAAACAATGTGTACAGCCCGAATGAAGAGTGCATGCCAGCCCGAATGTAGTTTGTCTGAACATAACTCATTCGGCCCTACCAACTTTGAATCAGTCAATTGGCTCTAAATTTTAGCAATTGGTCTGTATATCCGATAAAAAGGCTACAATCGGCCTCTACCAAAATTTAATTTAAAAAATATATTTTTTAGGTGCAAACAATTGCCCGCCTGGCTGTTTAAAATAAAAGCAATGTAATTTTGAATAGCCAAATTTATCTAAAGACCGATTACCTTAGACTGATATCGGGCTTATCCATGCTTGACCATTTGACACCTCACTATGTAGCTTGACCGAGACATGTAATTACTCTGGAACATACTCATATAAACGGGCTTCACCACTTAACTGTTACACAAGCAATTCTGACACTATACCATCGACCTCTATGAACAATTCAGCATCCCAAGCATCCTTCCAGCAGTACTTTATTTATTATCATTATTATTATTATTATTATTTCTCTTGCTTTCGGTCTTGTGAGTCCGAATAGCACTGTTAGTTAGACCGAATTAATATTTTCACCTTCGGTCTTAATAACTTTTCAGTCTCTTGATAATACCATTGTTGCAGAAATATCCACCAAATAATATTCAATTTTTGGTGACATCCACATAGCCATTGTGGATGTAAATTAATAGTAGCCAAATTATTAATTGGCTTAGAATGAAGAATAAAATTGGTCACTATAAGGAGACCAAAAAATTTGACCAACTCCTCAAGGCTGAGTTTCCTCACAGGAACGTGTTCAAAAACTTCATGGACCGATTTAATTTCAATCGATCTTGGTGAAACTTGCCCCCCAAGCGCCAAGTCGCCATCTTTTTCACCATTAAGGGGGTCTTCATCATCGTCCTCCTCATCAACCGAAGGGTCTATGGCCGATACAGGATCACTCGACCTGCCACACTCTACTATTTCGGCCTCAACAAAATTGTGAGGCTCGTCTTGAATTTGCCCCCGGGTGCTGCATCGTCTCTTTCAATGTCGGTGAGGAGCTCTATGGCTGATATAAGATTATTCGGCTCTTTATTTAATTGTTTGCCGTCTTGCCCCCCGAGCAGTTTGGACAGCGTGGAATCAAGATGACCAGAGACATCGGTCTCTTGATTTAGAGTGGTAACATCGGCCTTCTCGGGCCGTTGTTGTGACTTTAAAAATTGTTCGATCTTATGCTCTTGAGCTTCTAGTATTTCCAGGCTTGCTTTCGTGCCTTCTTCAAATCGGCTAAGCTTTGCCTGCTGTTCTCTCGAGAACGCCTTCATATCTTCAAGAGCACGATAAATGTTGTCACAAAGTAGCTTCTTTCGCCAGTCACCGTATAGAAAATCGTCTAGAGACATAAACGAATTTCCCTCGGACGGCGGTTCATCAGCTCCACTCGAAGCTTTGAGGAGGCCGATTTCCTGATTAAAAAATTGTATGTCAGCCTCAAAACGGTCTATCTCATTATAAAGATGACCAGTTTCATTCCAATATCCATCGTTGTAGAGACGATATATAGATTTCTTCGCGAAGTTGGCGTATTGACTCATTCCGCCAACCAATCTGGTTGTTGTAGAAGTGTAGCCATGCTTCAGTGTATGCATGGCTCATCACTTGGCCGTCCCACCGGGCGTGCCAAAATGTTTGCTTGTAATTTGCGCGGGCGTTCCAGAGCCAAATGAGCAAATTACAAGCAAACATTTTGGCTTCATCGGGCTCAAGCAAGCTCCTTCTATCCTCCCTTGCTTTCATGTCCGATGTCGGTGCATTAAATGCTTGTGGCCGATTGGGCTTATACAACTGTCCTTCACCGCTTATCTCAAATATGATGTCCGATAGCCCAATCTGCTCTTCTAGCTACCCATCGGGCTTCCGCTCTGACACCGTGCCATATCTTACGGATGCCCGATAAAGGTCCTCCGTGCTTGACGTCCCACTCGGGCTTTATTGCACGTCATTACTTCCTTATTTTTAAAAATGATCCCCGATTGATACATACGTATTCTATACTGCCTACCGGGCTCCATCCTACCGGGTCAACTAGGTTGTAACACTTCCCCAAACCCAATGATCCTTTATCACTTTGGGCCAGCCAGCCCTAGACACGTCTTAGCCCAATTTCCTCCAGGCCCATTGCTCTATTCCAGTCGGGCTTAAAAACCTTTGGTGGTTTTTAGGTGCAAACACTCCTAGACTAAACTTAGTGGCACTCATTCTCTATCAATTTCAAGCATGACCATCAATCCAATAAATGGAAGGAAAATACATGCTTTTTTCTTTTGTGTTTCCTCGATCTCTTAAATCAAACTAAAAATTATTTTTCCGAATACAGTGAAAATCGTGAATAAAAGCAAAAATGACATAAAATGGAAAGAGAAAAATTCTTCGATTAGGCTTTCGATTCTAAAGCTTTGTTTGGTTCATGGATTATGTGAGGGAAAAAGAAAAGAAAAAAACAAAGGAAAACACTTTCTTTGTTTAGTTAGTGAGGAAAGGAATGAGGAAAATAGGAAAGAAAAGAAGATAGAGTAAAGTAAAATTAAATTTTTTGAATATTGTGTGTCATTTTCCTTAATTACTCTTTCCTAGATATACTAATACACTTCTAGAAATTATAATTTCTGTTATTTAAGAGTGGAGAAGAACTTTAAGATAAGTACTAAGGAAATACTTTTTCCTCTAGATTTCCTCCTTTTTTCTTTTCCCTCACTAAATCCGCAAATGAAACAGAGACTAAAAGTACTTTGAAACTCTATAGACAGAAAAAATGAATGATACAAAAGTTCACAAATATGTAAACTCGGGAATTACCAAAAACAATAGTTTTGATAGAGCATCTCCAATGCAAAAAAATGTCATTTTCTCCATGTCAAACTTTTATTTTGGCATTGCTACATGAGTATCTAAATACTTATTTTTTTACATATATGCTTGAATGGTACATTCGATAAAAATTGCTATTTTTTTGGCACAATGGCTATTCTTGTTGTATTCTACGTAATGTATTTTGTACACTAGTTTATTGGAATGAGTGCAAAAGTTAAATTACAGTATGAATCCAAAAGAAACATCTTCATGAATGCACCTTCTATCACTTATCTCAAAGTATAGCAATGTTATTCTTGCTCTCACATTTGAGAGAAAGAATAATTTTGCTATTTTTTTTTTAATAGAAAGCGCATTGGAGATGTGTTTTTGAGCATTCATGATATAATTTGACTATAACTTAAAAAATAGAAATTACATAATTGGAGAAGCTCATAGATATTATAAAATAAAGATGATTATGAGAAGATGAGTAGGAAAAGAAAGCATTATGACTTTAATAGTGCAATGTAAAAGAATGAATCGAATTTTTTCTTTCTTTTTCTTTTTTCTTTTCAATGTGGATAAGGACTATAATTTCCTAAAGGCAAATTGTTGTCAACTTATCATAGTAGCTTTATGAGTCTATGACTCTTCAGAGTTCAAATTAATATTCTTGTATATTTTTAAACTAGGTGGCCAAGAGACATATATTTGCGTGGAGCGACTCGGGTATGAAAAGTATTATGAATGTATTGTAATTAATATATAATAAAGTGGTATAGAAGGAGGAAGTCTGACATATATGCTGATGATCTGAATTTTGTTTCTGCGAAAAAGATGCAATATTTTTGTTTTTAGTACTTTGGGATTTAATTTGAAGATTCAAAAACACCCTTTAGACGAACAACAACTGTCCAAGTGAGGCAATAGAAAATTTTCAGAGGCACCACAAAGAAACTAGTTATTGGTGGTCCAATGTTGGTTGAAAAATTTCGGAGAACTTTTCAAACTTGAATAAAAGGATTTCTTTTGTTAAGATAATGACAATGATGTGTTGCAAGAATCTCTCTGGTGTAGGGTCCTCCATGATCATGCACTAAAGAAAACAATTAGGATCAAACAATAATCTTTTTTATTTATTTTTAATCAAATTAACAATAATTAAAGAATGGTGCATGTTCTGAATTTCCTCGAATAGTACTAATTTGGTAATCATGAAAGTCAAATTAATTTGGGAGAAATTACTCCGTGAGCATGTCATACCACGTTAGCGTGATGATACGGTAAAAAGATTTACCTTTTTTCTTTCTTCTTTTTTTGTTACTTTGTACTATTATATACTTAATTAGTTATTCAAAGAAAAGAGAAAATGCTAGATTTAAAAAAAAATTCTGAGGAGTTTAGTACAATTCTTTAAACTACTAGGATTCTAACTTTAATTATAAAAAATGCACTTTCTGTACTTCTAGCAAAATTTTACTTTGGACCCTACATCTTTTATTACAATACTTTGGGCCCTCAATTTCCAAACTTATTTCAATCAAAGACAATCATTTACTGCGTCCAAAAAGTCTAACAACATGGATCACATGGAGTTTCACTTTGGGCCCTGTACTTATAGCGAAGTTTTACTTTGCGTCCTGTAGTTATAGCAAAGTTTCACTTTGGACCCTGTACATATAGCGAAGTTTCACTTTGGGCTCTGTGGTTATAGCAAAGTTTCACTTTGGGCCCTGTACATATAGCGAAGTGTCACTTTGGACTCTATAGTTATATCAAAGTTTCACTCTGGGCCCTCCATGTGGTCCATTATGTTATATTTTTTACCCCATTAACAATTGTCCTTAATTGAAACAAGTTTATAAATTGAGGATCTAAAGTGTTGCAATCGAAAATGTAGGGCCCAAAGTGAAACTTCGCTATAAACACAAGGTACTAAAGTATTTTTTTAGCCCTACAAAAGACCTGATTGGATTTAATTGTCACACTTATGAATCTCCAGGATCTAAAATGTCCAAATTGAAGTACATGAACTAAAATGTCATGACCTCAAACTATAACGGTGAAAAGTTCAATTTACCCTAATCAAAATGTTTATGAATGGCAAGAAAGAGTCGCTCCAAAACAATGAATATTGTAGTTGGTGTTTCTAGTAACTAACATTTTCACACTTCAAACTAGGGGTGTTCATAAAGGCCAAAAAATTGAAAATCGACCGATGCCAATTCGACCAAATACTGCTTGGTCGGTTTATTTATTTATTTTTTTTAAAAAAAAGAAGTGCACAAGCTTATACTGACTAATACCGCCTATAAGGAAGTATATTGTAGTGTTGTAGAAGTTATTTCAACAACTATTATTGTTGTGTCCATTCAAATATTTGATTGTTTGATCTCTTTAATTTGACATGCATTTCTATTTTGAAAAATTCCCGTGTATTTTGCACGGGTTAAACCATATGTGTTTGGGATATATGCTAATGTTTCACCTATTTTTCTGGGTAGAATTGTTCAAAGAGGTGAATCGGTAAATAGTAAATAAACCGTGTTTTCACACAGCTTAGAGCATCTCCAATGGTCATATTGTTTTTGCCAGCTACTTGGTTAAAAAAAACTAGTTTAACAATCCACGATTCCGTCACACATCGGATAAATACAAAATATTAATATATGTAGAACCAAGGAGTTGGCTAATACTAACAACTTGGGCTTAAGCATTTTAAGGGTCAATGTGGCAGGTCGTTAAGTCGTTGGGCTAGCTAGTTGACCACTTGGGGCGTTATAAATGGTATCAGAGCCAACCCTGGTTCCGCAAGGATACTGTGGTTTTGTGGCAGAGTTAGTAGAGACTCCGGAGATAGAGGGGTAGAGACCCCGAGGTAGTTTACTTTGTGCACGCTTATGGGCTACTCTATGGTCACCAATGATCTGCTTTTACATCGACCAACCGGGGACTAGGCCAACGAGACGAGGACGCCTTGTTTTTGAGTGAGGGAGATTGTGATCCCCTCCCTCATAAGTTAAATACAAAATGTTAATATATGTAGAACTAAGGAGACTACTACTAACAACTTAAGCTTACATATTTTAATGGTCAATGTGATAGGCCGTCAAATTGTTAGACTAGTGAACCGATTGAGGCGTTACACAACTCCAGTAGTTTAGCTAATCGATTGACTTTATTTATTTTTTTATAATTGAGATTTCTGACAACTTATATTAAAAAAAAATCAATTTTTTTTTTAATTTGAAGAGAGAAGATAGCTGGTGAATACTCAAAAGAAAAATCTCACTAGCCATAAAGAAATCTACATATATATATATATATATATATTTTGCTAGGGATAAAGATATTTACACAGTAGTTCATCAAATGCTTATTTTGTTGGAGCTCATAATCTCCACTCCGTCTGAGCTCAAAAGTCAATTTGTATGGCTAGGCTCTTGGCTCAGCCATGGACCATGGACATCTTCTTTTCATGGAATTTTTGGGTACTAGAACTGTACTATGTGGCATGTCTATGTCAACCGAATTGGTTCATTTAGGTAGGATCCACACAGAGATTAATAGCAAGGGGTGGGTTCACATCCAAATGCCTAGTTTGCGAGTTAGGTGAAAAAATAAAATTTTAAACATGCAGGCTTCATAAGACTTAGTTTTGGGATTTTGACGGGTGAAATAGTAAACCGTCAACCGGTATGGAATGTAACTTCACTGACTCCTCACACACACCTAAAAAAAGTTATGGGAGCAAACAGGACCCTTATCGGATTCCTAGATTGCGAATTAGGTGACAAAATATAAATTCAAACACTAAGCTTCATAAAACTTAGTTTCGGGGGAGTTTTGGCGGGTGAAATGATAAACCGCCGATCAGTATGGAACGGAACTTCGAGACCCTTATCGGATTCCCAGTTTGTGAGCTAGACGAAAAAAATAGAATTTCAAACGCATAAACTTTATAAAACTTAATTTTGGGATATTGACGGGTGAAACGATAAACCGCCAACTGGTATGGAACAAAACTTCATCAATACCTTACACATACACCTAAAGAAAGTTGTGAGAATAAATAGGACACTTATCGGATATCTGGTTTGCGAGTTTGGCGAAAAAATAGAATTTCAAATGCTTTCGCATAATAAGTTTTCCATTTTTTTGATTTTAACATTCTCTTATTACTTGTAGATTGTAAATACTCAATTATGTTTTTTTTTTTTTTTTTTTTATGTTTCAGGTATGGTATTTTATTGGAAGATGGCCAACTTTTGATTGATTTTATTATTTTAAAAGAAAATTCGGAGACACTGAAACTTAAGTGACTTATTTTGGATAGAATTGTGACAGACATGTTGAATTTATTTAGTGACTTTACTGACTTATTTTGTATGAATTAATATTCACATGTTAGAATTATTTTTTAATACTTGTATGTGAATGACTATTTTGCGTGCATTAAGTCTATTTCTGTTTATGATTGCAAATATTGATATTGTAGCAGGTATACAATATGGGAAAAAAAACTTAATCAATTCAAATTTTAATTTCACAAGTAGTATTTGTGGCATACTTGTTGCGTCACAAATATTGTAAACAAAATTTGCTCATAGTATTTGCGTCGTATATGAAGCGTCCCAAATACTACCATGTATAATGTGATTATAGTATTTGTAGCGCGTATAGCGCATCACAAATACTACTGTGACTAATTTGCTTAAAGTACTTTTGGCGCATAATGCGCATCACAAATACAACTATATTAAATTTCTGATAACTATTTGTTGCGCAGTCAACGCACCACAAATAGTACATTATTTGTGACGCCAAATTCACACGTCACAGATGATTTAGATACCCAATAATAGACGCGCATTACCAACGAAAATGGCTTTTATTTGTGGTGCGTTGATTGCGCCACAAATAGTTTTTAGAGACGCGAGATTAACTGACACACAGGCAACACGTTGAACGAATCGAAAAAGACTTTGTGTGGCCGAAAGTATTTGCGCCACAATAGTCACATTTCTTGTAGTGGATCCAATGCTATTGGTTGTTTAGTGCCACGGAATCATGACTCGTAGTACCTGCAAGTACCCAATATGGTGTAATGTCTCTTTAAAAGAAACTTTTAATCACAAAAACACATACCAAAAAACCTGCGACTAAACAATATGCTCACTGGGTATGTTCACTCAACTCTATTTACTTAATTAAGAGCCTCACTATGTTTATATGTATGTATGTATATATCAGTCAGGCTATGGAGAGGGCGCCCTCTTTTTAATAAGGAGAGGGCGCCCTCTTTTTAATAAAGAAAGGGCATCTATTTTGATCGTTAGATCGTGTTTTCATTAAGGGCAGATTTATCACTTAACATTTTTTAAGTACGATCTGACGGTCAAAACAGAAGTCATCTCTTTAATAAAGAGAGGACGTCCTCTCCATAGAATTTTCGTGTGTGTGTATATATGTATATATATATATATATATTGTTTCTTTCTTTGGAATCTTTATCCAACCAAAACCAATATCCCACTGATTTCCCATGAACCTCACTAGATTTTCTTTGTTTAATTTTTGTTGTTTGGACAGACCTTCATTA
The DNA here is from genome assembly GCA_033977485.1 of Hydrangea macrophylla. Classification (NCBI taxonomy): domain Eukaryota; kingdom Viridiplantae; phylum Streptophyta; class Magnoliopsida; order Cornales; family Hydrangeaceae; genus Hydrangea; species Hydrangea macrophylla. The sequence goes on from CM066990.1 coordinate 99,444,233, forward strand.
CCAGATTAAATCCACAACACAGTCACCAACACGCAGCTGCGAGGCACGCCTATTATATTCAAATTGGGGCGCCGCCTCTGCATTATTTGAAACAGATTTTTTTGTTAATCATAAAAATCTTGAGGAATATGTAAATCTATAGCCAAAAGAAACAGAACTGTTGGGGGGGGGGACAAATCCAACTTTTAAGATAACAACAAACATTACGCCTTGCTTCATTGTCAGGATAAGAGATAGTGTTTAGTAGCACTATTGGATATGATAAAATAATCATGAATTAGGTTTTTATTTCATGAGAGTGGGATAACTCTAACCCATGGGGGGAGGTGGTATTAGGTGAGATTAGAAGTTTGGGATAACTTCATGAGACAAAAAAAACTTTTTTTTTTTAACATTTGATTTTTTTTTCAGATTTTTTTTTTCTTTTTCATATATGATTTCCCCCCCAATCCCCCCCCCCCCCCCCCCCCCCCCTCCCCCCTCTCCTCTTTTCATTTTCCGATCTTCTTATTTATTTATTTAATTTTTTTTTCAGATCCAGTTGTTTTCAGATTTTTTTTTCTTTTTTTATTTGCATATCTGCCTACTTTTTTTGTCTCATATCTTCTTCTTCTATTTTTCTTTCTTTTTTTTTTTTTTTTTTTTTTTTCCTTTTTTCATTTTCAGATCTCTCTCTCCTTTTTTTTTTTCAAATCTCTCAATTTTTTTTTGTTTTTAGATCTACACATTTTTTTTTCTTTTTTTCTTTTTTTTCTTTCTTCAGATCCCATTTTGTGTTAAAAAGTAATGATTTAGTTATTATCCGGAACTTATCTCCAGGTACGACCAAACACAAGATTAGAATATAACAGTTTATCTGACAGTTTTATCCAACACGTTCCAAACATAGGACCTCATAATAGCTTATCCGACATGATTACTATCCTATCCGATCCTGCCTTATCCTGTCATATCCGACAATTTATCCGGCCTGCCAAACGAGGCCTAAAAGAAGAAAATGTGTGGTTTATTTCCCTTTGTTATAGAATGACCCTTGGTCTCTCAGTTAGGGCTTCCAGTGTTTGGATGTTGGCCGTGTTTGTGTGAGTGTGTCCAAGTAAGTAATTAAAAAAAAAATGAGTTGATATGATTTGATATTTATTGATTAATTTTCCTTTTGCTATCATTTTCATTGTGAAAACCACTAATAGATTAATTGTGGGCAAAAGTGTTTGTAATGTAAAGAAAAGAAAGAAAGATTGAAAAAAGTACTACAAAAATGAAATCGATTGTATAGACCACAATTTTCCATATGGGAATTACATGAACATTGGGGGTCACGGCAGTACTCCCCGAAACATTGAGCAATGCCACATGGCAATATGCCCTAAAAGTTTCAACCACTAGAGCTGCCTTTCAATTTCAGTATTCACAATGCAGCCGTGAACCAAAACTGGATGCTAATACTGGGTTCCAGTTGGAAATCCGTAAAACATGATCCAGTTTAATCTAAGACTCCGATGAAATTAGAAATAAAGTACTAAAAATTAAGTGCTAGAATTTTAAGAATCGAAAATTTTAAGCCAATGAATGGTGTAATATTCACCAAGTCGCCTTTTTAAATTTTAATTTTTTTTTTTGGTATGAACAATAGACACAAGCAGCTAATTTTAGATATAGCAGACCACATTCAGTAACTTTTGAAAAATAGAATTATTTTTACTTAAAGCTTTCAGTAAGCTTTTAATTTGCTAACTTTTCTATTAAATGGTCAGCCCTTATACATGGAACATTATCAAATATATTGGAAAACAAAAAAAGAGAGTTGAAAACTAAAATTTAAATTAACCAACTCTTGGAACATTTTTTAAACCCAATAAGGAGTTTTATGTATCCAAGAAGCAACTACACAATTACCAAACTATTTAGGCTTAGTTTGGCCCCCACGTGGTGCTTCTCCTTTTTTAAAGCACAATTTTATGTTAATTCATTTGGTTACTAGTTTACGAGCTTTGCAAAAATTGAACTTAGGGCTTTTTTGAAGGGAGCTTTTAAAAGCTCTAGAATGGAGCTTTTAAAAGCTCAAAATTGCTTTTTGATTTCATGACGTCTTTTTGAAGAATAGTATGTCACTTGTATAAAATTATTAAAGAACTTAGTAATAAATTTCATAAACTCCTTTTAAAAAGCCACATGGGGGCCAAACTAAGCCTTAGAACTGATTCTTTTTTAAAATAATAAAAGCAGTTCTTGATTACCCAATTAAACAGCTCTAGAATAGCAACCATATGGATGATTAAGAATTAATGAAGAGTTGATTTTGATTGTTACACGGATATATTAGGTAAAGCTAAGGACTTCTTTTGTGAGAAAAATAATCTTAGGACTGCGGTCATAAGTTTTTATTATTATTATTATATATATAGGGAATTATTATGTACATTCGTGTATTTGCTATGTACATCTAAATTTCTTTATTCGAATCATTTTTCTTCTAAAAATTTTTACTTTTGTAAAGTTGAGTGGTGTACATAGCAAAATTAGCAATGTACATTGCAATTCCCTATTATATGGATTTTTTTTAAACGTAAATGTATTCTCAACAGAGTACCTCAAGCATGAAACGACAAACTTAATTGTATAAGCAGATCAGAGCAAATCCAACAACAAACACTTTTAGGATACAAATCTCTACAGTGAAGAATGAAACTCATTGGTCATTGAAGGAGTGAAAGAAGCACTACAGCTGTCAAATTAAAGGAAATGAAGTACTTATATTAATATTAACACTCTGTTTGGATTGAGAGAAATAGAGAGAAGAGAAGAAAAGAGAAATAAGAGCATCTTCTCTCAATTTATCTGATCTGGTAAGGTACGTAAGTGAGAAGAGAAGAAAGGTTGATGGAGAGAAAGAGGAGAGAAAGTGAGGAGAAAAAAGCCTGACCTATTTTTTTCCTCTATAACGGAGAGAAAAGATGAAGAGAATAAGAATAATACATTCTTTTGAAATGCAAATGTACTACTGAGTGTGTCACAATTATAAAGTCAATCAATAGGAATAAAACCTTACTAAATTATGTTGTTCGCTCTAAATACTTTCGTTTTTTCTGCCTTACACATGAATGCTAACCAAATGATAGAAATTTGCATTTCTTTTCTCTTCTCTTATATCTTGTGAAGCTTGCTAGACGAGAGAAAGAAATATTCATAACAGAATTGACTTTTTGTGGCGTGCAAAGTACAACACAAATAATCAAAATGCGTCACAAATACTCATTTGGGTCGCAGTAACGCGTCACAATTAGCGTCATAATATCCCTAGTCGCAAATAATCTTTTTGTGACACAGTCAACGCATCACAAATAATAGAATACAGTGCCACAAATAAACTTCCATGAATACCAGATATATGCACCACAAATAAGAGTGTAATTTGTGACGCACTATACGCATCACAAAGAGTGACTATTGGTGACATGTGTATGCACCACAAATACACTATTTGTGACTATTTTCCCTAATTTGATAATTTTACATGCTATATACCTGTGATAATATCAATATTTCAAAAACATAATTGCGATACGAATGCACAAGAAATAAACATTAATATATAATTTAGGGATCAAGTCCAACATCCAAAATACTAATTTATACAAACAAAAAGTTTAAGTCTTTTCAAATGTAACACTAAAATTCAACACATCCAACATTTGGAATCACAAAACACATCCAACATCTTCTACCATCAAATGCAACTCCAAACCTGAAATGCGAAAAAAAAAAATTCGCAATACATTTTAGCCAATCCAAGAAAAATTGTAAAATGAATAAAAAAGAAGACTTATTTTGAAGTCTAACTAGGAAAATGAAAAAATATAACTTGTGACACGTAATTTGATAACCGAGAGTCCGTTTTACATTCCGTTTGTTCCTACAACTTTCTTTTATCTTGTTTGAGGTGCGAGTTAGGTTTCATGTCCTTCTGTCACACCCGTTTTGAAAATTTATGATCCTGAAAATGCATCATTTGAGATTTTAAAATTATTAATGTTATTAATAATTTGAGTTGGGGTTGACTGTGAGTCAACGGTAAGGTGTCAGTGAGGACACGGGAACATGGTAGTTCATATGGCATGAGCATGAGCATGAGCATGAGCATGAGTAAATGGCATTTATATGATTTAAATGTTATTTGACTTATATGGTATTTTGTGAATAGTGAATTATACCTGTGTAGTATAATTTCTGGTATTTTCGGTATTGTTTGTTAACATTTTGAGAACTGTGGTGAGAACGTGAGTGTCACGGTAAATAAAAAGTAGGTTGTGTAGAGATTCCACAGAATATAGTTTTCGGACGTTATTTTTGAACCCAAACGAAACCTTGTCGAAAACTTTTGAAATTTATAGTTTTCACTCGTAAAGTTATAAAATGGACGTGTGAGAAGTTTCATGGGTTAATTAGAAGTTTGAGAAACTTGCAGGGAGGTAAACATAATTTCCAGAACGTTTATCTATATATAGAAATGGATGAGATTTCATTCTCATCCAAACTTCCAAAATATCTAGAGAGAGGAGAGAGAAGGGAGATTGGAGCCAACGGGCTTTGCGACACCGATCGACGACTGTTCGTCCGTCAGATTTTCTCCAGATTTCAGATTTGAACTCGTGGAGGTAAGATCTACGTTTTGATACTACTTAGTCCGTGTTTGGCCAATTTTTGTAAAAATCTTAATTCTAGACTTTTGGGAAAAACAGGTATAAACTTGTAGGAATTTTCTCAATTTCGAAATCCAACGATTAATTAGCCTCCTAGTCGATCCTTCAAAGTTTGGGAGAAATCGCACGAGGTATGAAGTTCTAACTTATGAAATATAGAGAAATACATGTTTTATATTTCGACTACGAAATTGAGATCCGGGCAAAATCTATGTGTTATTTATAGACCCGTTAATTATGCACGCGCTAAATTGTGAAAAGCATGTCTAAATTTACGCGAGCACGTTGAGTTGTCTATGTGGGTCAAAGGGGAGTCTTATACAAATTCATGCCGGAGTAAGCTTCTCGATGTTTGAAAATTTGAGTAGCGACGGCTACTGTGCATGGTTGTAGGCTTGGACTTGCCATGGCACTTGTGGGGATGTAATGGTTGTAGGCTTGGACTTGCCATTGACATCGCGGTTTAAGGCTTTGACTTGCCGCTACTGGATGAAGGCGTATTTTTCTCCCTAGAGACTATTGATATGATTTATGAGATTAAAGCATGTTTTGTTATATATTGCACATGTTAGACTTGTACGCTCAGCATATAGCTGAGCAGTGGAGATGTACTCCATTGTAGGTAAGAAGAAAGACAAAAAGAAGCGTGATGAGTGAGACCGTTAAAGAACGCCGGGGAATCACTTTGTATATGTTTTTGTATCTATTTCCTAAACTGGTGTAAGGATTGGGAGTTGTAATATGTTGTAATAGAACCATAGATTAGTTTCACAGTATTGTAATCTTGTAATTGAACATCTGTGATTATGTTTCAAATGTTGAAAATCAGTTGTGGTTGTATTGGAGTTGGGTTTGGAGAAGCATGTGTTAGTATTTTTCATTACAGGCTGCCCAGCAGGGGAGCAGTCGACTGGACCCAGGATCAGTCGACTGGATCCCGTGTGTTTGAGACACTGAAAGTGAATAGTAAGAGTAGCAGTCGACTGGACCCTTTTATCAGTCGACTGAACACTGTTGATTTTTGGCTACTGCTTCTATTAATGGCAAAACCAGTCAACTGTACCATAACTCAGTCGACTGGACCCCTTTTGAAAACTGATGAATTTTGGTTCTGCATAACACAGTCGAATGGGTTCCCTGATCAGTCGACTGGACCTCTGTTGAGAATTTTAGGTTTTGGTTTCTGCTAAGTACAGCCGACTGGACCCTAGGCATAGTCGACTGAACCCCTATTTTCAAAACTGATTCTTTTGACGTGTTTCTAATTGGCCAAAACTTTGTATAACTCTGATTCTAATGAAATGTACAACTCAGAGGGCAATGTTTCCTAAAGTTTTAAAATACTCAGGATTGTTTTAAAGTTCTTTCCGCTGCGTATAATTATATTGATGTTTGGATGAGCCTTGGTGGCGTGCCACGTGTCCTAATTCCACGTGTAGTGGGATGGTTCGTGACACCTTCAGATCGGCGGTTTATAGTTTCATCCCCCCAAACCCCTAAAACATAGCTTTTTCCAAGCCTAAGTATGTCAAAACTATTTTTTTTTTTGCGTTATTTGATAGCCAGAAGTCCGTTTTGCATTCCGTTTGTTCTCACAACTTTCTTTAGGCGTGTTTAAGGTGCGAGTTAGGTTTCATGTCCATCGGATCGACGGTTTACGGTTTCCACCCCCCAAACCCCAAAACATAGTTTTTTGAAACCTAAGTATCTGAAAACTTTTTTTTTCGCGTTATTTGATAGCCGAAAGTTCGTTTTGTATTCCATTTGTTCCCACAACTTTCCTTAGGCATGTTTGAGGTGCAAGTTAGGTTTCATGTCCATCAGATCAACGGTTTACAGTTTCGCCCCCCTCCCCCCCCCCCCCCCTCCCTCCCAAAACTCCAAAAACATAGCTCTTTGAAGCTTAAGTATGTCAAAACTTGTTTTTTTTTTTTTTTTCGAGTTATTTGATAACCAGAAGTCCATTTTCCATTATGTTTGTTCCCACAACATTCTTTAGGTGTGCTTGAGATGTGAGTTAAGTTTCACGTCCTTCGAATTGATGGTTTACCATTTCACCCTCCCCCCTGCCCCAAACCCTAAAACATACTTTTTTCAAGCCTAAGTATGTCAAAATTTGTTTTTTCCGCGTTATTTGATAATCGTAAGTCTGTTTTGCATTTCGTTTGTTCCCACAATAGTCTTTAGGCGTGTTTGATGTGAGAGTCAACTTTCATGTCCATCGGATCGACGTTTTACCGTTTCACCCCCCCTCCCCCCAAACCCAAAAAACATAGTTCTTTGAAGCCTAAGTATGTCAAAAACTTATTTTTTTGCGTAATTTGATAACTAAAAGTCTGTTGTGGATTCTGTTTGTTCCCACTACTTTTTTTAGGCGTGTTTGAAGTGTGAGTTAACTTTCATGTCCATCGGATCGACGGTTTACCGTTTCACTCCCCTAAACCCCAAAAACATAGCTCTTTGAAGCCCAAGTATGTCAAAACTTATTTTTTTCGCGTTATTTGATAACTGGTAGTCCGTTTTGCATTCCGTTTGTTCCCATAAATTTCTTTAGACGTTTTTGAGGTGCAAATTGACTTTCACATTCATCGGATCAACGGTTTATTGTTTCACTCTCCCAAACCTAAAAAACATAGCTCTTTGAAGCCTAAGTATGTCAAAACTTATTTTTTCGCATTATTTGATAACCAGAAGTCCGTTTTGCATTCCATTTATTTCCATAACTTTCTTTAGGCATGTTTGAGGTGCAAGTTAATTTTTACGTCCATCGGAGCGACGGTTTACCATTTCACCCCCCAAACCCCAATTACATAGCTCTTTGAAGCCTAGGTATGTCAAAACTTTTTTTTTACGTCATTTGATAACCGAAAGTCCGTTTTTTTATTCTATTTATTCCCACAATATTATTTAAGTGTGTTTGAGGTAAGAGTTAGGTTTCAAGTCCATCGGATTGACGGTTTACCGTTTCCCCCCCCCAAATCCCAAAAACGTAGCTTTTTGAGCCTAAGTATGTCAAAACTTTTTATTTTGAGTTAATTGTTAACCGGAAGTCTGTTTTGCATTTCTTTTGTTCCCACAATATTTTTTAGGCATGTTTGAGGTGTGAATAACGTTTCATGATCATCGGATCGACGGTTTATCATTTCACCCCAAAACATAGCTCTTTGAAGCCAAAGTATGTCAAAACTTGTTTTTTTTTTTTGCGTTATTTGATAACCGAAAGTCCAATTTGCATTCCCTTTGTTCCCACAACTTTCTTGAGGTGTGTTTGAGGTACGAGTCAGGTTTCATGTCCATCGAATCGACGATTTATAGTTTCACCCCCCCCCCCCCCCCCCAAACTAGAGGTGTCAATCGGGTCGAGTTGGGCCGGCCGGCCCTGCTCGACCCAATTTTTTCGGGCTAAAAGCCCGGCCTAGCCCGCCACAAGACCCGGTTCACATACCCCGGGCCGGGGTTGACACCCATCCTTCCGTCAACATCTTGGCCCAAACCCAACCACGACCTAGTCCAAAAGTTAAAGAAAACCCGCAAGCCTGTCTGGCCAGGCTTGATTTTCGGCTCGCTAGGCCCGAGCTACCGGTCCGAGGCGGACATCCCCCTCCTCTCCCAAGCCCAGCCCGATGTTTGGTTAAGCCCGGCCTGGTCGAAGCCCTATCGGTGCCCGCTTTGACCGGGCCCATCCCGGCCCGTTTGACACCTCTACCCAAACCCCAAAAATAAAGCTTTTTGAAGCCTAAGTATGTCAAAATTTGTTTTTTTTTTCGCGTTATTTAATAACGGGAAGTCTGTTTTGTATTCCATTTATTCCAACAATATTCTTTAGGCGTGCTTGAGTTACAAGTTAAGTTTTACGTCCTTCGGATCGACGGTTTACAATTTCACCCCCCCCCCCCCCCCCCAAACCCCAAAACATAGTTTTTTGAAGCCTAAGTATGTCAAAACTTGTTTTTTTTTTTCAGGTTATTTGACAACTGGAAGTCCGTTTTGCATTCTATTTTTTCCCAAAACATTCTTTAGGCATGTTTGATGCGAGTTAACTTTCATGTCCATCGGATCGACGTTTTACCGTTTTATCCCCCCAAACCCCAAAAACATAACTCTTTGAAGCCTAAATATGTCAAAACTGGTTTTTTTTTGCGTTATTTGATAACTGGAAGTCCATTTTGCATTCTATTTGTTCCTACAACTTTCTTTAGGTGTGTTTGAGGCGCGAGTTCAGATTCATGTCCATCGGATCGACGGTTTACCGTTTCACCACCCCCCCCCCCCCCCAAACCCCAAATACATAGCTCTTTGAAGCCTAAGTACGTCAAAACTTATTTTTTTTTCTTTCGTGTTATTTGATAACTGAAAGTTTGTTTTGTATTCTATTTGTTTCCACAACTTTCTTTAGGCGTGTTTGAGGTGAGAGTTAGGTTTCATCTCCATCGGATCAACGGTTTACCGTTTCACCACCCCAAACCCCAAAAACAAAGCTTTTTGAAGCCTAATTATGTCAAAACTTGTTTTATCCGAGTTATTGATAACCAGAAGTCCATTTAGCATTCCGTTTATTCCCACATATTCTTTAGACGTGTTTGAGGTGTGAGTTAGGTTTCATGTCCATCGGATCGACGGTTTATAGTTTCACACCCCCCCCCCCCTAAAACCCCAAAAGCATAGCTCTTTGAAGCCTAAGTATGTCAAAACTTTTTTTTTTTTTTTTTTTGCATTATTTGATAACCGGAGTCCGTTTTGCATTCCGTTTGTTACCACAAATTTCTTTAGGCGTGTTTAACGTGCGAGTTAGGTTTCATGTCCATCGGATTGACGATTTATCGTTTCAACCCCCCAACCCCAAAACATAGCTTTTTGAAGCTTAATTATGTCAAAACTTGTTTTTTTTTTTTTTTTTTTTTTTTTTTTTCGGGTTATTTGACAACCAGAAGTCTATTTTGCATTCCGTTTGTTCCCCATAACATACTTAATGCGTGTTTGATGTGCAAGTTAACTTTCATGTCCATCGGATTGACCTTTTACCGTTTCACCACCCCCCTCCCCCAAAAAAAAAAACAAAAAAAAAACCAAAAACATAGCTCTTTGAAACCTAAGTATGTCAAAGTTTGTTTTTTATTTTTATTTTTTCGAATTATTTGATAACAGGAAGTCCGTTTTGCCTTCCGTTTGTTCCCATAACATTCTTTAGGAGTTTTTGAGCTGCGAGTTAGAATTCATGTCCATCGAATCGACAGTTTATCGTTTCACCGCCCCCAAACCCCAAAAAACATAGATTTTTGAAGCCTAAGTATGTCAAAACTTATTTTTTTTTTTTTTTTTGCGTTATTTGATAACCGGAAGTCTGTTTTGCATTCCGTTTGTTCCCCCAGCTTTCTTTAGCCATGTTTGAGATACGAGTTAGGCTTCATGTCCATCGATCGATGTTTAATGGTTTTACCCCCCAAACCCCCAAAACATATCTTTTTGAAGCCCAAATATGTCAAAACATGTTTTTTTTCGAGTTATTTCATAACTGGAAGTCTATTTTGCATTCTGTTTGTTTCCACAACATTCTTTAGGTGTGCTTGAGGTGCGAGTTAAGTTTTTCTTCCTTCGGATTGACGGTTTACGATTTCACCCCCCCCCCCCCCCAAACCCCAAAAATAGCTTTTTGAAGCCTAAGTATGTCAAAACTTGTTTTTTTTTGCATTATTTGAAAACCGGAAGTCCATTTTGCAATCCATTTGTTCGTACAACATTCTTTACTCGTGTTTGATGTGTGAATTTCCTTTCACATCCATCGGATCGACGTTTTACGATTGCACCCCCCAAACCCCAAAAACATAGCTCTTTAAAGTCTAAGTATGTCAAAACTTGTTTTTTTTGCGTTATTTGATAATCGAAAGTCTGTTTTGCATTCCGTTTGTTCCTACACTTTCTTTAGGCGTGTTTGAGATGTGAGTTATCTTTCACGTCCATCAGATCGACGGTTTACCGTTTTTCCCCCCCAAACCACAAAAACATAACTCTTTGAAGCCTAAGTATGTCAAAACTCTTTTTTGTGTTATTTGATAATCGAAAGTCTGTTTTGCATTTCGTTTGTTCCCACAATTTTCTTTAGGCGTGTTTGAGGTGTGAGTTAGGTTTCATCCCCATTGGATCGACGGTTTACAATTTCACGCCCCCCCCCCCCCCTCTCTCCCCTCCCCTCCATACCCCCAAAACTTAGCTCTTTGAAGTCTGAGTATGTCAAAACTTTTTTTTTTTACGTTATTTGATAACCGGAAGTCCGTTCCCATAACTTTCTTTAGGCGTGTTTGAGGTACGAGTTAACTTTCATGTCTATCGGATTGACAGTTTAGAAGCCTAAGTATGTCAAAACTTGTTTTTTCGCATTATTTGATAACCAAAAGTCCATTTTACATTCCGTTTGTTCCCACAACTTTTTTTGTCGTGTTTGTGGTGCGAGTTAACTTTCACGTCCTTTGGATCGACGGTTTACCATTTCACCCCCCAAATCCCAAAAACATAGTTTTTTTCAAGACAATGTTTGTCAATTCTTGTTTGTAATCAATGTGCATAGTTATTATGTTATGAAATACTTAATGAAACTTATTAATATGTAATGAAATAGTTGTTTATGTCGCATAACTTACCATTTCATGTAGATGAGACCCCTGCCTTCCCAATGACTCGATCAACGAGTGAATTTCTGCATTTTGTTGTTGTTCACGTAGTGACACCTCTAGTGCTGCTCTCATATCTACTTCCTCTCGTTGAGCCTGCTCTAACATTTCATTCTTTTCCCGCACCCTTGCTTCACATGTCAAGTGAGAATCGGATCTAGTTGAGATTGGCACCACCCTGTGGCTGAGTCCTCGAAATATTTGGACCTCCTTCCCAATACACACGCAAATATCTCCTCATTTATGGGTGGGTTGCATCCCTATGGGCTAGGCTCTATTCTTATCCTTTTCATTTTGTCCTACAAATGAAAAGTTTGATTAGCTTTAAGACCACCTGATACGTCCATAAATATTCTGCTAAAGCCAAACTGCCACGTCGGCAGCGAAGGACCCGGACTATCCGGAATGGGCGCTTGTGGCCCACCAATCCCGAGGTCTTTCGACTGTTACCGCTCGGGATGCTCGCACAGCCCAGGCATGCAGCGCAGCAGCTCTCCACAGTGGGCAATTTGACAACCAAGCAGCTCAGTAGTTTCCTAAATCAATCAGAAGACTAATGGAAAGTGTAAATAGTTTCCTAAGCCACTTAGGAAACCTCCCATGATTTATGCTCATCAAATTGTAATTAGATGGAGCTTCCTTATCTAATCAGTTGCCTTGTGCGGGTGGTCTCTTGCACCTATAAAAGGGGCCACTCACCCCTATTAAGGGGGATCGCATTCTTAACCTAGAGAATAGCTGTATATACTGATTTCATACGCATATACCCCGCCTATATTACTGGTAGTGTCGCCTAATTGTTGGCTCACCAGGCCCACCGGTGATCTGCTAGTGAAGCGCACTGACGCACCTGTGGACGTAGGTCAACTCATTAACGGGGCCGAACCACATACAATTTATTGTGTTACGATATCTCTCTTCTTAATCTCTCTTACCAATTTTCAGCATCATCACCACCATTTACAAATTTAAACTACGAGCATGTAACTTAAAAAATGAAGCTTACATAATTATTTTTCGCTTCAGAACAAGTCCATTGATCAGTTTTGTCATTGTAATGTATTTTTTTTTGTACAATTGTATAACGATCACTGGACCTTGCAAATCTGATACTTGGGATTGGAATTGGGATTGGGATTTGGATTCAGATTCAGATTCAGATTCGGATTGGGATTGACCTTGAGATTGGGCTTGGGCTTGCAACTGGGATTCGTTCTGCACCATTCAAAAAATGCAAAGTGAAAAATAAAATATTAAAACCATGAAAGAAATCATACATATTAAACTTTACACATACCAACTCATGGTGATATTGAGCAAAGGACTTCGATCCACATAAGTGGCTAACTGTGAGTTGTGCCCTAGATGCAGAATTTTGCACACTAAGTGCCTACAATAATAAACAATCATTAGTCCATTGGGCAACATTCTAATGAAAATGTTATAAAATAATAAAAAAAGATTAATTAGTATATCACTTTAAACTCCTTGCTCTAGAATCGGGTGCAATACAATTGCCATTCTTCCGATGACATACCAGTCGGGGGGTGGCTTTGGGGATTCTGTGTCTCCTTATAATGTTTGTAGAAATCGTATCTAAAACCCTTGAACTGTTTCATACAATACGTGTTGACTAATTTTTTGGTATGAGGATCGAGAAGATCAACATCAAAGGATTGCTACAGGGAATTTAAAATATAAGATTAGACATAATAAGATAATTTAGTACTAATATCAAAATTAATATAAACTCAAATGTAGTATACTCTACCTGAATGCTTGTGTGCCATGCACTCACAACCTATTCTGGGACCTCATTTGAAGAGCTCGCAGCAACTGGGGGATTCATTTTTAACTATTATCCCCACCTTCGCCTTGAAAATTTTTCCCTATTTCCCTACCGGTTCCTTTACACCGGGTACAATGACAATTTTATTCCGTTGACCGCCACTTGGAGGCCTAAATTTTTCGACCTCCCACGTACCTTTTTAATCGATGATGATGCTATTAATATAATTAAAACGCTAATTAAGAAGAGTTTAAAATACACTAACAAAGGATTAATTAGTTGATGTAATTAAGGTGCTAAAGAAAAATAAACTTGATCCTACCAATGCTTGATGACAATGGGTTGGTTTCATGTGACATCTCGGGAAGAATCAGTTCGATCGGGGCTGACTGGGTGGGCCATGTAACGTGTCGTCTACTAGGCTCCATATCTACAAACTGATTAGATGCAATCATAGCAACATAAAAAGAAAGTAGGTAATCAATATAAAGATAAAACAACAAATCAACGTAAAGACAAAACTTATAAGCAACATAAAAGAGGAAATAGTTAATGAACATAAATAAAAATAAGATAATCATCATAAAGAGAAAACAATTAATCCACATAAATAGAGAACACATAATCACCATATAACCCCGAAAATAGTTGATGAACATAAATTAAAACAAATAAACAACACCAAAATACACTATCAGACATTGAAAATAACGTCTGAATACAATATCAATCATCAATATCTGTGTCTAAATCTGCAGGCAGAAGTTCTTCTTCATCAGAATAATACTCCATCAATGTGTCATCCTCCTCCTCTTCCTCCTCCTCCTTCCCCTCATCATCATCATCATCATCATCATCATCATCATCATCATCATCACCATCACCATCACCATCACCATCACCATCACCATCATTAATAAAAGTTACACCTGAATGACGTAATTGTACTAGAGGGTGGATAACACTAGCATCAACATGATCCGAGTCTACACTTAGCCTAGTCAAATCCACCGACACTCCTTCTTCACCAACATTCTGGATAACCACACGATCGCCTGATTGGAACTCTTCTTGGAATGCCACGTCTGTTGCATCAATATCTTCATCTATCAAACCCATATCCGAAACATCGTACACATTCCGTGGCTTTATGTTCTGAATGACTTGCCAATCACCTCTAAATTTTGTGTCTTTAAGATAAAAGACTTTTTTCACTTGAGATGCTAGCACATAAGGATCATCCTTATAATATGTTCGGGTTGCATTAATACTTGTGAAGTAGGCATCAGTATGGATTCTGGTCTTATTGTTACCAACATCCCACCAATCACATTTGAACAATATCATAGAGTCTTGACATCTGTACTTTAACTCTATAATTTCTTTTATAACCCCGTAGAACTCCAAATAATTGTTACCCTCGTACACCCCTTCAACCAGAACACCACTATTTTGAGTTTTCTTATGCATTTCGCGTTCCTTGGTGTGAAATCGTACACCCTAAAAAATACATCTGGTGTGTCGCGACACTCGTTCATCAAGACCACATGCTAAGGCGTATAGGCCGTCAGTAGCTTCAGGCAAGTTTTGATGTCGCAATAGTTGAATCTATTATTAAGACACAAAATGATAATAAAAGTGATTAAGACACAAGTGTTGTGACAAGTTTACTTAATCTTTATACTCAATACTTACACGGTTCTTGAACCATTTAGCAAACTGTTGTTGATGTGTTTTATCTCTATCGGCCACATTTTGTTTCCGCAATTTAGCCTTATGTTCCCTATATAAGCAATTAAGCAATTGTGAGAAAATTAAATGACAATGACATGCAAAATAGAACTTGGCTAGTCAACTTACTCAAAATAGACTACTATCTCATCACAGTTATTCAACACTATGTAATGCGTTTTTCCCAAGTCAACCAGGTCGTACCACCCGTAGTTGAGGCACTTATTGCCCACCAATACTTTTTGAAAATGGGATGGTCACTTCCACCCGGCCTACTATCTCCAGCATAGTTTCTTTCCTCTTATCTATCTTTAAGGTACATGGACATGAATGTGATACATTCATAATCAATGTATGCCTCGGCAATCAAACCTTCGGGCCCTGCTTTGTTTTGAACAAATTTCTTAAGAGTGCCCAAAAACCTAAAAAGAATTCTAGTTATTAAGTATTTCATATGCATTCTTAAGTTTATACTAATGAAGGATAAATATAGACAAGTACCGTTTGTTAGATACATCCACCGATACTGCACCGGTACACCTAATTTGGCCTCTAAGGGTAAATGGACCGCTAGGTGGACCATAACATCAAATAACACTAGTTGAAATATCTGTTCCAACTTGCAAAGGATTATGGCAATGTCGTTTTCCAGGTTCTCAAGTACTTGTAATTTCAACTTCTTAGCACACAATTCCCTACAGAATATTCTCAACTCAATCAAGGTGGTTGATGCAAAGTCATTTAGATATGCACGGATGACAACCGGAAGAAGACATTGTAAGAGCACATGGTTGTCATGGCTCTTCAAACCAGTTATTTTGCCTTCTTTAACGTTAACACACCTAGATATATTTGATGCATATCCATCTGGGAACTTCACCAATTTAAACCACTCACACCAACTCTTTCTCCCATCGGGTGATAAAGTATAGCATGCTGGTGGTATGATAAATTTATCTCCACTTTGAGTTAGGTACAATTTATTTCTAGTACTGAGCGCTTCCAGGTCCAGTCGGGCTTTAGCACTATTCTTTGTTTTCCCTTCAATGTTCATTAACGTTCCCATCACATTGTCACAAATATTCTTCTCGATGTGCATAACGTCCAAATTGTGGTGCAAATTAAGGGTCTTCCAATATGGTAGTTCAAAAAAATGCTACATTTTGTCCAATTCAACTCGACATTTGGACGTTTCCTCTTCTTATTACTCGGATCCTTCCCAAATCTCACAGGTTCGATGAGTTCTAACTATGCCAGCACATCGTCCCCAGACAAGAACCTAGGGAATATTATGATTTCTACATTGTCATCAAACAAATTTTTCTTGCGGGTTCGCCGCCCATGTGTTCGCGATAGGAAACGACGATGACCCATGTAGTATATTTTCTTCCCATTAGGCAGTCTTTGTGAACATGTATCCTTGTTGCAAACTGGATATGCTATATACCCCTTAGTGCTCTAACTAGAAAGGTTTCCGTACACAGGATAATCGCTTATAGTCCATAATAGTGATGCATGCATTCGGAATGTCTCATTCTTAGCTACATCATACGTCTCCACACCCACTTTCCACAATTCCTTCAATTCATCTACTAAAGGCCGCAAGTAAACATCAATGTCATTTCCTGGTGCTTTCAGTCCAGGAATAAGCAATGACATGAAAAGAAAGGGTTATTTCATACACTTCTAAGGTAGCAAATTATACGGCATCACCATAACAGACCACATGCTGTAAGCATTGCTCATGTCACCGAATGGATTGAACACGTCACTAGCAAGGCCTAGTCTCACATTACGCGGCTCATCGACAAACCATTTGTGATTTTCATCAAAATCTTTCCACTCTTGACCGTCTACCGGATGCCTATACACGTCTTCTCCCATTAGACGCTTCTTTGCATGCCATCTCATATCTGAAGCTATTTTCTATGATGCGTATAACCTTTGTAGCCTCGATATCAAGGGAAAGTACCTTAATACCTTATGCGGAATTTTCTTACCCTTTCCTTCATCAATTATATACCTCGGCTCACTATAAATTCGACACTTTTGCTCTTTCTTGGTCTCCTTCTAAAAAAGAATGCAATCATTTTTACATACATGGATAGGGATATAGCCGAGGCCTATGTCCCTCATATACTTCTTCACCTCATAATATGAATTTGGAAGTTCTCCTAAAGGAAGTGCTCTTTTGATTAGTTGAAGAAGCTTGTTGAATGATTTATTACTCCAGATGTTGATGGTCTTAAGATGAAGTAACTTCACCAAATACTCTAACTTTGAGAACTTCTGACAACCTGGAAAAAGTGGCAACTTTGCATCCCTGAACAAAAGTCTATATGGTCCCGATTCTCTAGGATCACAATTGTTTGAGGCATCCCCTTCAGGAATGAAGTGACTCGTCTCACCCCTCTCCAAGTCTTCCAACATTTCGTCCAATCCCTCAGAACCAAAATCACTAAGTTTACCATAATCCTCATCCTCACTCAGTACTTCATAAACTTTCTCCCCTTTCTCCCCGTGATAGTTCCATCGAGTGTATCCTTATGCATCCATGTATCCAATAGATGTACTCTCACAGTATCTATGTGCAAATAACCAGTATTCTTACACTTAGTACATGGAAACCTTATCCTATCCATCCCATCCACAAATGCACGTGCATACTAAATGAAATCTTCAGTCCCTTTCACATACTCGGGTAAATATCTACCCAGAAGGTTCATCCAACTCTTATCCATATCTGTTTACCTTTCACAATTTAAAGACTTTTTTAAATTGGAAAGCAAAAAACACTAACATCCTATACTAGTCACCTAGAACTTAACTTTATTACTTTGGGTAGACAAATTTAGACCATTAAAATTATAGAACTTGAGTGAGAATCAATATAAGGCAATGTCATAATAACAAAGTGGAAAAATGTCATTATATAGTATAAACCCACCAAGTAATTAACCTATTTTAGAAGTTAGTAAAAAGGTTGTGAGAATCTCAACTATGCGCCCCCAATAAAAAAAAAGTGATCTATTTGCCCACTTTTGGGTGATAATTAGTAATGCATGCCTGTTAACATTATAGAATCATAGCGTAATAAGTGGTTGTGTGACACAAAAGTAGGTAATTTGATAAAAATTTGACAGTATGACCGCGCTAAATATCTCCTAAGTTCTCGATGGTGCATATGGTCAACACAAAAAGTATGTGTGTATGCATAGATAAAAGTCTTTCTTTTGTTGTTCTAGATGAAACCTAATAATAATCCATAGCCTCACTATCCTAAGGCTCTATTTTATTAAAGCAATACCACACGAAAGCATAAACGTTTTACAATTTAATAATAAACATTTTACATTTTAGTGATAAATACCCGAGAGAATTAAAAAAAGAAAAATTTACCAACACTACAAAAACTACAAATTTGGACATCATTAGAACATTGCAAAAAAAATATAAGTTAAAGAACCACATTTATGATATAAATTTAAGGAGCATAGCATTACTCTTAAACTTAAGAAGCCTAAAACAAAAATGAAAAAGAATATTTAAGATGCCCAAAATCTCTATAGGTCGGTTGGCTTGAGAAAATATTGGTCTAGGCACAATTTGATTAAGGCAGTGGACATGGATGAGTGCATGACTTTCAAACACAAAATACCATTTGGACTTCATAGATTTTGTTCTTATTCAACTCCAGCCCATGAACACCCATAGAATCATACCCGAAATCCTGACAAGCATACTACCAAGCACACTATAAGCATACACAATAGTTAAAAGAAAAGAAAAGAAAAACTCCCTTCCCCATTGAATCAATCCCCAATCCACAGAACAATAATGTAGAAAAAGTAATCCAATTGGAAAACATAAAAGCCCCATCCTATCAATTGAACCTACTTCGAAAAACACCCAAGCAAATTAATTAATCTCAAAATGATACTTGAAAATCTAAAAACTGAGATGAGGAAGTGTGATTACTTTCTTAAAGGAGTCAAAGGAAATCAAACCTCTCTGGTGTGTGAGAACATAACTAGGTGTGTGTAATCTTTGAGAGGGAAAGAGAGAGAGAGAGAGAGAGAGAGTGACAGAGCTGTGTGTGTATGAGAGAGTAGTGTGGGTGTGTGTATGTGTGGGTGTGTGAAAGAGAGAGAGAGAGAGAGAGGGAGAGAGCCGAGAGGTGCTAGAGGCGGTGGATGTGGTGATCCAATAGATGAGGCGGCGGAGGAGACGACAAGGTACTGGAGCCGTACGTGGGATGCTGGTGGAATTTTGGGGGAAAAATGTGATGCGAGTGAGATTGTGACTAGAGATTTGGGGAAAATGTTATAAGAGCTTTTGGGAAATTTGGGGGAAAGTGAAATGTAATTGGGCTTCTTTTTTTTTTTTTTTTTTTTTTTGGGGGGGGGGGGGGGGCGGCTATAAACCTACAACTTTATCTCATTTTTTATTTTATTTTAGTTTAATTTTTTTTAAACACTAAACCGATGGATTTTTTTTAGGGCTATAAGCCTATAATTTTATCTCATTATTTTATTTTATTTTAATTTTTTTTAAAACACAAAACCGATGGAGTAATGCTTATTTTAATTGCATTAAATTTTTTTTGGCGAGTTAGTTGCACTTGTCATTTGGGAGTAATGATGTGCTTTCCAAATTTTTATCCCAAAATTGCTTCCCAAATGATGTAGCGATGAAGCCATGTAAATAACTTCCAATCAAAATTTAATTGATCCCACTTTATTAGACTTGGCCCCACTGTCACATCATTTGGGAAACATTTTTGGAATACGAATTTGGGAAGCATACCATTACTCGTCATTTAGAGGGTGTTAAGTCTACATGGCAAAATATAGGGTTGGGTTGGGTTGGTTTGGTTTGGGTTGGGTTGAATTTGAACGGGTGATTAATAAATGAGTTTGACCCACCAATTTCGGGTTGGAGCTGGGCAGGTCCAGCTGGGCAGATTAACCTATCAAAAATATATTAAAATTTTATACATAATTCACACACACACTCTCTCTCTCTATCCTCTTCTTGTCTCTCTATATATATTTGCTTAAAAATGACTAGGTCACCGGTTCAACCGTCGCACGAACCAGAATCAAACTCTGACGTTATAATTATATATGTAAAATATACATTATTAATTTAATAATTTCATTAATTAAAACTTATCAAAAATTCTAAATTTTATTTTCACTCTTTAACAATTATAGTATACAGTGTCCAATTTATTAATCAATTATGTTTTGTTTCGTGAATTTGAGTCCCAAATTTGTTTTTCAAATTATTCAAATTTGTAGAACATATTGTGTAAGTGATAATTGGTATCAATGCCATTTCATGTGGTAGATCTAATAAATATTTGAAAACCTAATTTGGTATTTAAATTTGGAAAGTATAGCATTACTTTTTTAATTAAAAAAATTACAATACCTACGTTGAAAATAAAAATATAACAACATTGTATAGAAAATACTTTTGAACACCAAAACTTAAACTTCCAATGTATCGACAATTTTACAAACTCCTGGTTGAACCGTTCCGGTTTGGAAGGTTTGTTTTGGAACTGTGAACGGTTTCTAGCTCATCCCGACCCATTTTATAGCCCGGTTCACGATTTCGACAGTTCGACCGTCCGGTCCGTCTTTTAAACCATTGTATACACATATGTACATATGCTTCATATGCAACAAATATATATATATATATTTCATCAAAATATAGTTAGAAGAAATTAAACTTACCCACATCAAAATTTGTTTCTGTTTTCAGCAATTTTGAAATCATGAAAATGATCCAAGGCTTTGATTACTTATTTCAAACATTAATTGTAAATAGTTCTTGAGTAGCTTCTATATGAACTGTAATTATAAATAGTTCTTGGCGTCGTCGAAACTGTGAAAGTTGAAGAAGAGTTCTCCTTATGATCTAACCTTTTGGGATGAGAATCAAAGGGACCCAAACATAGATGATGAGAGAAATAGAAACCGCAAAGACTAAGATTCGTTTCTCTCTATTTTTAGAGATCAACCCGCAACCAATCGCAAATATGAATTTCAATTGCCAGGTCTAATTTAGATTTAGAGATCTCTATCTCTACTATCAATAAAGTAGAGACAGAGATTTTATTTGTGGCACACCATATGTGTCAGACTTAGCAAGTATTTTATTTGTGGCGCACTAGATGCATCAAAAATTCTAGAGAATTTATTTGTGGCGCATTATATGTGTCACAAATAGTAGGGATTTAATTGTTAATTTTATTTGTGTCGCACCAGATGCGTCACAAATAGTAGGGATTTTATATGTGGCGCATTAGATGCGTAACCAATAGTAGGAATTTTATTTGTGGCGCACAATATGCGTCACAAATAGTAGAGATTTTATTTGTGACGCAGCAAATGAGTCACAAATAGTAGGGACTATATTTCTGACGCACTTGATGCGTCACAAATAGTAGGGATTTTATTTGTCGTCACAAATGAAGTCCAATAGTTGGTCAAACTAATATTTTTGTGACATCTGTAAATGCATCACAAATACTAAATACATGTCACAAATAATGATCTTTTGTGACGCGTTTGCACGTCACAAAAAATTGGACGTTACAAAAAACGATATTTGTTGTAGCGATTGTTTCTCTTCTCTTCTCTTCTTTATTGCTTATCTAAACAGGGTAGGAGAAAACCTAGCTTACTTTATGTTCTCTTCAATCTTCCAATTCAAAGGGATTGTAACAATCAAAGCATGCTCATGTTTAATTTACATAATTCTTTTTATCATGCATTCATTTCCATTTGATAATTGAATTACCAAATTTGTTTTTCAAATGCTTTAACAATTGTACCATATATTACGGCAGTGATCGGTGGTACCACATACCATTACATGTGTATACTAATAAAGCATTTGAGAACTAAAGTAAAATTCAAATCTTGGGAACCATAGCAGCCATAGCAATTTGTGTGTGTGTGTGTGTGTGTGTGTGTGTGTGTGTGTGTGTGTGTGTGTGTGCGGGGGGGGGGGGGGGGGGGGGGGTGTAAAAATCTGATTTCGGTTTATGAGATTCACCAAAATTAATACTCCCTCTGTCCCTTTTTTGAGTCCTGTATTCCATTTTGGGATGTCCCAAAATTAGTGTCCACTTTTTTAAATTAGTATACAATTTTTACTTATTTTTCAAACTACCCTTCCTTGAAATCTACATCAAGACAAAACTAAAAAAGTTATTATAATGATTAGGGGCAATTGTGGAAAGTAGATGTAGATTCTTTTTGTCCCCTTAATTATTTGAGTTTCCAAAAATAGACTCAAAAAAAGGGACGAAGGGAGTAGCTCAAATCTTCATGTGCACATTTTATTTACACCAATCATTACTTTTTTTTTTTTTTTTTTTTTTTTTGAGTTCAGCAACTTTAAGAAATTTCGTACAAGCTGTCATGTTCAAAGAGCATAGAAGTCCAAGAGCCCAAAAGGACATCAAGACATATAATACCGACCAAACTGGAACCTCAACAATATCTCAATTGAAAATATAAGTTAGGGTTAACTATATTTTACACCATTGTACTATATATATATCCGTTTTTTCAATTTGATATACGTACTTTTTTTTTTGTTTAATTAAACTCTTGAACTTTAAAAATTCATTCAATTAAATTTAAATTCTGACACTGCTGGCTTAAACTAATAGAAATTGTCACGTGAGTTACGTTAATACTTACCTGCCTAGGTTAGATTATGAATGATGCGAAAAATTATATTCAATCATATCCAAAATCACATCCAACCACATCCAAAATTGCATTCAATTATATCCAAAATCACATCATTTTTGAGGCATTTGCAATCTCCTTCGTTAATTTGTTTTAACCTAATATGTGACAGATAAGTATTTCGTGCAACTTACATGATAATTTCCACTAATTTAAGCCAATGACGTCAAATTTTGAAGTTCAGGAGTTCGATTGAACAAAGAAAAAAAAAGAAAAGAAAAAAAGAATATACATCCAATTAAAAACGCGAATATAGTATAAAGGTGTAAAGTGTAATTAGGCCAAAATATAACTACCACCGAATAAAGCAATGACTAGGCATACTTTCTTTTTATTTTTTTGATGACAATGACTGGGCATACTTAGCTATTTCACAATTTGTCTGCATAGTGTGGGAGGGGAGTAAATATTGGTTATAATGCGCAGGATATCACGTTAGAATTGTAGCATTATTAATATATTTAAAAAATTTGCTGATGTGGGAAGGATTTTTTTTATAGAAATAGGATGTACAGATTTATAAATATTGTTTGTATTGATTTGGGATACCACGTCATTTCAATAACCGTGAAATCAATATTTTTCCGTGTGTGTGTGTGAGAGAGAGAGAGAGAGAAAGAAAGATGAGGAGGAGGAGGAGGAGGAGGAGGATATGTTAGCAATTAAGGATGGAAGACATGATAATATGGGAGGGCCGGCCATAAAACCACCGACAACCGTCCGCGTAGGAAGAATTTGTCGGTTTACATATTTAAATATATATACACATAACATGTTCTCTCCACTAACCCTAGCCCCCCTCTCTCTCTCTCTCTCTCTCTCTCTCTCTCTCTCTCCAAGCTGAGGTTCCTATAAATAGGAAGCCTTGTCAAATATATAGGATCATTCAAAGCTAGCAAACCATAAGTACTTATAGTCTTCCTCAATCGATCTCACTGCATGCATGGCGAATTCAGCAGCTCCAACTCTGACCTCATTACTTCTTCTTCTTCTATTAGTGTTCTTCGCTCTAATCATCACTTCTGAGGCTCGAATTGTTCATCATACTTCAAAGCCCTTGCAGAAGATCAATACAAATAACAAACTTTTTCTACGAAAATTAGGGTTCGGTTTGGAAGAACTTGAGAAATATACGAGGGGGTCACTAAATGCAGGTCCTGAGAGAGTTGCCCCAGGAGGGCCGGATTCTCAACATCACCCATAAGTTATAGTCTCTCTCTGTCCCGTATTTTATGTGTCCATCGTTTGAGAATATATCTAACTTTTAGCATTGGCAATTTTATTTCTAAAACTACCCTTTCTTGATTTTTTTTGTATATATATATATTTTTCATCTTTTTGGTTGGATGTTTGAAATCAGCAAAGCTAGCGTAGTTTTGGAAAGTTAATGTTGAATGTTCATAAGGGATATCAGTTTTGATACAGCCAAAAAATGAAAGAAAGCTAGATGCATAATATAAAACGGAGGGAGTAACTATTAATTTTGTGAAGAGATTTGGGGGGCATAAATAGCTCTGCCCTTGAAAGAATTATAGAAACCACGAGTGTATTTGATAACCCAATTAAGTGGTGAAATTAAAAATATTCAGCACTTAATTTTTTTAGTGCGTTTGATAATGTACCACTTAATTGAAAATGCAGCAAAAATTTCACTGAAAACGTTAAGTAAAAATTTTTGACTGAAAATAATCACTGAATGCAATTAAAATGTTTTAGTTCTTGAAACACTCAGTATTGTAAATACAAATCACTTAAATTTTCACAGTTTAGGAAGGCGTAAAATCACTGCACTTAGTTGCAAGACTAAAGTTTTTGAAAAAATAATTTGCAAAAAAGGATGGTCCAACCGTGTGAGCCCGCGAGGCCGGGATTTGCACCCCCCTGCGCGCGAGTAAGACGTGACGCGCCCGGTTAAACGATTTCCGGATCGAAACCCAAATTTATATTGGATTTGGGATTAGCTTGGGTTTGGCTCATGTGCGCGTAAGAGCCCACATGTTCCAACTTATTACTAAGCCCATAAAGACAAAGTATATATTAAGCCTCTCAACTCCCTCTTCCTAAGCAATGTGGGACAAAAGTCTCCACCACTCTTTTACCCAACACTACATCAATAAGAGAGATGTAGAGAGAGAAAAAGTTTGACTTTGAAAAAACACCCATTTTGGACCACAAATTACAACAAAATTACAACACATTCTTATATGTAAAATTGAATGATGGTACAAGTTCAAGGATCTCAGAAGGAATCAAAGTACGTGAAAAGTAAGACTCAAAATTGAAAATTCTGAGGCATTGTTCTATATATCAAATTGCAGAAAATATATATTCATATATATATATATATATATATGTGTGTGTGTGTGTTCAAGCAATTGTTTGATATGCTTGTTGAAACAATTGGGTATGAAAATCACTGCACTTGTTAATGTGTTTTAATCAAGAAAACAAAATTTAGTCTTGCAACTGTTGTGATATGTTTCACCAATTGAGTATTGTTAAGCCTTAGAAGTGCTCACACATTGTACCCAAAAAAAGTACTCACGCTGTCACACAAACCGCTAAGTACTATTGTAGATTGGACTTGTGATGATCCAAGGAAAAAAATCTTTTCACTAGTCTGCAAATTGAACATTTATTAAGTGAAATCCTTATCCACTTTTATCAAGTGAAATCCTTATCGATTGTACATATAAAAATGCACGAGCTTCCCGTACGCTATTGTGGGGTTTGGGGAAGGTGAGATGTATGTACGCAACCTTTACCTCTACAAGTAAAGAGTTTGTTTCCATATCGAACTCGTGATCTCCAGGTCACAATAGAACAAGCTTACCGTTACGCCAATGCTCCCCTTATTGAGTGTACATATAATTAAACAAAAAGAAAAGGTTTTATAACGTGCATATGTCGAATGATTACATGCATTCAGTTCTCCAATTATTGTCTGAGAACTTAATTTATGTGAAGAAATATTCTTTTCATTCTCCACGGAGAAGAATATCTCGGTCCTGAAGTACAATACTTATGTGCAGCTGGAGCTCTTATGTGTCTTGCAAATTGCATTAAATCTGAAATAGCATTTTTTTTTTTTTTGGTCAAGTTATTTGTGTTGCACCCGTTGAAAAAAATTGGTGTGGGGGTGAATTGCACATGATTCTACGTTTTCTCTATAGAGAAACTCACTACATGAGTTTGTTTTATTCCAATATATGAATGAAAACCATAGTTAATTAGAAGATATGTTATCTGTTTTTACAATATTACGGTCATATATACCTGAACATGTTTCAATTTGGTGATTAGAATTTAACACAATATATGTATATATATTATGGTCAAAACTGAACAAACAATAATATCAAGTCTTCGATCAAATGAGTTTGAGATTTTTCAAATTTATGAAAAAGTCATGACCACATGTGATTGAGATTCATGGTCAAACATATTCTAGTTAATATACAAGTGAATTATCTTCGATCAAAGTTATTTCGATTAGTTGAGGGATTAGTTAAGGTGCACGCAAACTGATCCGGACACTCATGGTTATCAACAAAAAAAAAAAAAAAAAAAGATATTTCGATGACATTATATAAAGATAATATTTATACATGACTTGGACAATTAATTATTGGAGGTACATAGTAGAAATATCACATTTCACCCTAATTCTTTATACGATAGAGAAGAGTGGTGACTTTGATGCTCAACATATATACCCAAATGACAGTCAAATAGATCAATGATTCACAAAAGCATTGTTAACTGCGACATTCAAAAAGCTTATTCAGAATATTAGAATGCACGAATTTCATGCTTAGCAAATTATGAAGCAATTTTGATCATTCGTACATACTCCCGAGGGGAAGTATATATTGACCTAAAAAGGTACATACATACAAACATTGTACTTGTGTATTTGTTATATATGCTTTTGACCTATATATAAGATTTTCTTAAAAAGGAAGATTTAATGAGGAATATACTCGGTACGTATATGATCGTCCAATTGAAATTGTTATATAAATGGGCATAAACATATATGTATCGTGAATGATTATTTGTTGGGAAAATTAGTGAAAAATTCCTCAAATGGACTCTTAAGGGTTCTGGGCCCAAAAGATTTCTTAATTTGTGTCATGACCCATTCCGCTACGGGCGAAAATAGGACACATGGCATGCCACCGAGACTCAACAAATTCATTAAAAAATTATAACAGCGGAAAAATGAACTTAAAACAATCTTGAGTATTTAAAACTTTTGGAAACGATGCCTTTCGAGTTGTAAAATCCGTATAAAATTGAAAACGTAATTATATTACGAACCAGATAAATTTATGTTGAAAGGGACCCTAAAGGTACTCTAAGTACCAATCAAAACATTAAATAATTTCCGGAAGAGGTAGAAAAAGATTTCATGCAGGGGTCATTTTGACCGGTCGAACAGTCAGTCCCCTTCGACCGGTCGAATGACTCTCGGGCATAAGTCCTTGAAGGCAAAGGGTACTTCGACCGGTCGAACAAACTCTTTCGACCGGTGTTCGACCGGTCGAATGACCCCCGGCAGAACTTTGCCTAAAAGTCATCCAACCTTACTCCCATTCATCAAACTTGATTTCCATTGTTCCCAACTATCTCCAAACCATAAGAACACACATTAACCTTACTAAACTTTGAAAAGAGAACATAATTAAAATAAGTTAAGGCTTGTTTGGATTAAAACATCGAAGTACTAATACATTCCTCCAACAAACAAACTTGACGAGTTAGGCATTCAAAACACGAATCCACGAGTTCAGATTCATTACAACCATAACCAAAGTAGTTCCCACTACCTATTACAACATTCGAATTCATTTCCAAGGTTTCCAAATCAAGTACATAGTTCCGGCTAGCTATCCGAAAGGCTTACCATTACAACATTTGAAATGGAAATCAAAAATATATACAAAGACGTTCCCGCCGTGCCGCCTGCCACACTCTTCTCGCTTCTTCTTTCCTTTTTTTATTACCTGCAATGGAGGAAGTCTCCACTACTCAGCTATAAATTGAGTGTACAATTCTAAACATATGCATATGAAGTAATTCATGCTTTAAACATCTAAACCACATAATTTAGTCTCTAAGGAGAGTGATACGCAATCATCCGGTATATCGGCAAGCCCAAAGTCTATCAACCGTGATGCCAATGGCAAGCCCATAGTCTATCAATCATTGTACGCAACTGCTCTGGCAAGGCCGGTTCCCAAACCAAGCAAGTAGCTGTCGCTACTAGAACTCTCAAATATCGAGAGGTGTACCCTGACATGAACTTGTACCAAACTCCCATTTGACCCACGTAGTCATTTAGCATGCTGTGGATATCGCATTTTTCCTACCCACAGCATTTTAAATTTCTTTCTAAATTCAAAACATCAAAAAACACGAGTCACCACTTAATTTGTAAAAGGAAAAATTAAGAAACCATTTTAAAGCAAACCGATCTTTTTTGGAAACCAGAGATTAACCAGGTCCGGAGATTATGAAATGAGAGAAGAAGAAGCCCGGCGGACTAAAACACTTCCTCTCATCCTACACTACACCATATGGCCTCATTACTAACGGATATATCCGTTAGAATAAATGTTACTAACGGATATATCCGTTAGTATTTTAGTGTTAGTAATATTACTAACGGATATCTCCGTTAGTAAATCAAAGGATTTCTAACGGATATATCCGTTAGAAAGCTGTTTACTAACGGTTTTTTCAACTAATTTTAAAAGATTTATGTTGAATACTAACGGTTTGTCAAGAATTACTAACGGATATATCCGTTAGTAATTTACAGGAAAAAATTTTAAAAAAAAAAAAGACTAACGGAATTACTAACAGATACATCCGTTAGAAATATTAATACACTAAAAATAAAAATAAAAAATTATTCATGTGCATGCTTCGCTTTTTTTATTTGCACCTAATCAACAAGCATAATAATTCATACCAAACACAATAAAAATTATTTATAATAATAAAAATAAGTAGAATCCAAAATATTTCATACATCCAAACCTAAACTAACAAACCAAATGTGTACACCGTCATTCCTTGCATAATTACAAGTAATAGATGCTAACATAACAAATTCTGAAGTCTTGTAATGTGCAGTAATAAAAATTCACATTTACACCAATTTATCATAAAAGACCTCGATGATCTACCAACTAGTGTCTTGCCACTTGGAACCATACCACCAGGGGATCCAAGTCACTTGTACTAAGTACCAACAATAGTACCCATACATGTGCAAAAAGAACGAGAAAAACTCTATGTCCATTAATTTGTAGCTTTACACATTGGACTTATGTCGAAACAATTAAATTACCGACCAAAATTTAAACAAAACTTAAAAATTGAGTAGTAATTGATAAGAGGAAAAAAAAACAAGTTATTGAAACTAAAAGAAGCAAACTAATCACAAAGGACAATTCCTAATCCTATCTAAATTATTTCTCTCATTTAAAGGCTTTTCGGTTTAGTTTGTTCTGATTGTGTAGAACAAGAAGCATAACTGAAGTTCCCACAACCACGAAGAAAGAAAAGAGCAAATCATATGGCTAATCAAAATATCAATCCGCAGTTACATTCAAAAGAACTCCAACTTAAGAAACTTTATAACATGGATACCTTGCAAGGGTTTCTGAGTTTGATTAACAAAGGGAAGAAATACTTGAATATAACTTTTAACAAGGTTTTGAACATAGAAACCATGTTAGTGGCAACAAATTCAGCTGTGCACTGAGTTCACACACATTAGCAACAAAGCTTGGAAATGTAAAAGACATGTAATACACTGTATCCAAGTGAGATATGTTGTTAGATACAATAGCCCCAACGTGTGGGTCAACAAGACAAGATGACAGAAAACTTGAGACTCAACTTCTGAAAATGGAAATATTGATTGTAATTTATATGAGAGAACATTAACACACATGAGCAGGTACTATATGTACTGACCCAATTTTGTACAGTGGTCATGAGACTAATCCCTAATTTTTTTTTTCTTCTTTCATGCAAATTTGGAAGTAGAGGTACATGTACAAACCCAATTCAGAAGTAGTGGAAGCAAGTTAGTTTGTCACAATCATCCCAAATTTTAATTTTTTGTTCCTCCCTTGCACTTTCTCAGCCACCACATGACATATGAAATTTATATTGGCAGAAATGAAGCAAATTACACCTCAAAATCAATTATACGTACATCTACATAGTTAATGTCTTCAATAAACAGAAGAATAAAACTAACCTTTAGGCCATTAAGAAAGGAAGCTTTCACTCAAGGTTGTAATTAGACAGCAGCACCTGATCTTGCAAGGCCATAGTCAAATGATGTACAACTGTTTTCAAAGGAAACCGGTAAAAAGTTAAGGTACAATGCACTGATCATTTCTATAAGAACATCCATGATATAGGGGTGCATCCTGAATTTCTGATAAGCTAGAAAATGGATACATCCATTGAAAAAGAAAAAAAGAAAAAGAGGATGCTAAAGCAACTCGAAATATTCAAGAAAAAATCAAGTCTCGAAACTTAGCTGCAGTAATTGCACCAAGCACGCTTAGTATCTTACGCACATGGTTGTTAGTAGTTACACTCAGTCAATTCACGAGTTGATTCATACAACATGGTCCGGTTCACGAAATTCAATTCACAATTTATAATTGTCAACTTGGAGGTCTTGGGTGAAACATTCAGAGACTTGATTTTGCATGGAACTTGTGTTAAATTGTTATATTGTTCATTTTAAGCATTGTACGTGTGTTTTTGTATGCATTGTACGTGTGTTCTAAATAGAGCAAAATGTAAGATTTCATGAACCCACCTATATGGTAAACCCAAATGCTTAACCAATTGAGTTAAGAGAAAGAAAACAATATAAAGGAGAGAAAATTTTTCAAAAAGGCGTGCATTCAACTATTTAATGAACACCAATCTTAGAGAATTAACATCAACTCCTTAAAATCCACTTATTAGATTAGCAACAACCAATTTCACATGTCATATTCTTTTAATAGCTTTTATTAAGTGTTTATAAATATATGTATGTATAAGCTATGGTGAATTTATTATTAGTACGGATTGAAGTGTGTGTGTGTGTGTGAGAGAGAGAGAGAGAGAGAGAGAGAGAGTGAGGGTTTTTAAAATTGAACAGAAACGCACTGAGAAGAGAGAGGAAGGAGACGCATGTTTTAATTTTCTCTGCCACGTGGCAGCTTCGGAGACCACATCAGGGAACACCTTCCGCAATTAGTATTTACTAATAGATAGATAGATATAGATATAGATATAGATATAATAGATATTAAATTCTAATTCCTAATATCTTGAAAGAAAGTTTATTCATTGGCTAGTAATGTTATTTTGCAGGCCAAAACGAGAAGACGTCAATGGGAAGATGGAAAGGATAATAGTAGCAGTATAGCTGGCAGTTTAAAGGCAAACTTACAGTTCCTTTATGCGAACTTTGAACCCTTGAGAACTCAATATCCTGACTGTTACGGCTTCTTTTTTCTTTTACGAGAACAATTGCACATTTGCACGTGTAATACACAAGTACAACACAAAGAGAAAACACAACAATAGAGAGGCATTGACATCATTTCTGCACAATCTGGATAATACCCATAATTTCCCATATCATATACACGGACTGATAAAACAGCACCATGTTCTTCATCCTGTACCAATTAAATTTCAATATGATAACCAGCAAAGCCAATGGTAGCAAATTAATTCAAGGGGTAATTAGTAAAAAGGACACTATGATAAGATTTTTTTAGAGTTAAGGACAATTAAGACTCTTGATTAGGGAAAGATCCTCCATACAAAAATATTAAGTGAAATTTCACTTGACATATCTTAATATTAAGTAAAATTTCACTGAACCCGTACATGGATATTAAGTGAAATTTCACTTAACTCGACTTTTGAAGTTTTGAGGGACTTTAAACAAACTAAGAATCAAATTCGACTTTAAATTCTTGAAAGTTATTTCTAGGGACTTTTCCCTAAATTTCTGTTAATTCAATGACTACACCAGAGTTTCAGATTTTTAGAGTAGTACAATACCTACATCGGGTTATACTCAAAGATAATATGGTAACATCTACAAGACTACAACAAAGATGAATGATAAAACATATGCATAACCATATAAGAATAGTTGTTAGAATCGATCAATTCGAGCTTCAAACAACCCGATACGATTAAAGATTCATAATTTTAAACTTTTAAGTTTTAAATTTTAAATACCACTGACCTCCCTTAGGTTTGCCATCACATCGGCGACCTCCTCTATATGTTGGAAATATCAAGTACCTGCCTTGCAAGTAACAGCTCGTCAACACTGTTAGAAGGTGATATAAAACAACGATTATGCCACTTTTGTGCATTTGAAAAGGATAAATTTATCCAATTAGGGTACCATTTACAAGGATGTTTATGTCCTCTAGCTAGATAGTACAAGGAATTGTTGTCAATGTCAAATAACACATACACAAGGCCATATTCATCAGTTCACTTTGAATATTGCTGACATCCCAAGATTCCTTCAACTTTAGTCAACGGAGGGCATATCGACAAAGTTTTGATTTTAAGGGAGATCACTGATATTATTCAAAATTAAGGGGAAGCCGCTGATATAATGACAATCCTCACGGGAGGGTCAGTTATATTTACCCTAAAAATATTTACAAATTACAGCCTTAATTATTCTATGATGGAGATTTCTATGTGAAGAACGGAGGTTTTCAATTTCACCACCTAATTAGTTATCACTAATCTGAATTTTATACATTGAATCAAACAAAGCTTAGTTAGTGTTAAAAGAACAAATAAAATATTTCATGCTAATTCACTCACATGATATAACAGGTGTTGCATGATGTTGTTGCAGTCATTAATTGTTCCCTGGAAAATCTAATGCCTTTTGCTTCGACCATAAAATGTCTTGAGACGATAGCAAATGTCTAAATGGCTGCCACTGATAACTTCCCTTTAACTTCAATTCAGTTGTACTAATAAGCTCAGCTGGTAGATTGGTTGTTAAAAATCCAGAATTGACTTCCACAGAAAACATGACGAGAAAGTCAGACTTATTGCCTGAAATAGAATCAATCAGTTGAATATCAGGCCTCTAGATATTAAGGCTAAGGCTCTATTTGGTTTGTGGTATTAGGGAAGGAAAACTATTTCCCTTGTCTTTTCCATAATGTTTTCCCTCATGCTTGAATAACGTTAGGAATTAAAAGTTCCAAAATATAAGAGGATGTCAAGAAAAGAGGAAGGTCAGTGACTCACAAATTTGAAAACTTTTATTTGGTTTTCACTGTATTTTCTTGTCCTTATTTTCATCACATTTTTCCTTATTAACCAAACAAATAAAGTGTTTTCCTGAGTGTTTTCTTTTCCTTTTCTTCACCAAACTCATGAACCAAACCGAGCCTAATTATGAAGATATGTAGTAAAAAGTCTACGAACATAAGCATTAAGCATCTACCCACTGTGTTACAATTTTAGATCTTAAATTCCCTAAACTCGGGATGATCTTAGAACTATTCAAATGATAAAACTAGAGTTCACGTCCTAACTTAAATTTGTTCTTTAAACCGAAAATGTTCTATTGTTTTCTTGTTATAATAATACTCATAACTACATTTAATATTTACTCTATAAAACCGCCCACTATATTTCAACAGTTTGTTCAATAATATACTTGAAATACAGCTCAAGAGGCCCATAGTCTTGATGCCGAGTAGCCTAAGCTTATCGTCAAGTTGCTACTAACAGTACAGCTATCTGAATCATAAGAACCAAAACAAACACTTTGTTTCAAAATCTTCAATTTCTAAGCCACTGATTTAGAGTATATTATAACTAACATAAGAAAATCCTTGTCAGAGGATGAGCAAGATCCAGATTTAGATACAGTATTGAAACTGGATAATACAAGGGGAGTAGAAGCTTAACCTGCAAAGTTCAATGAGGAAAGAGTGTCGTGGTAAGAAACAGCACGGTACAAGCATCCATAGACCATGAGTCCTGAAAAACAAATAAAACGTAGAAGTTACACAGGACACATAGTCACTAAAACAAGAGTTGAACAAATAACCATATATACAAACATTCTAGGACGTGTTGACTTATGGGTTTATTTCTTACTTGGGTTCATATATTGTTTTTCTTTCTTACAATTTGTCCCCAAACGTTTGAGGTAAGGATTGTTTCCTTAAAGAAATTTTGTATTTTGTATTTTGTCAGATCTAGGGTTTAGAAGAAAAAAAACTGTCCGATCTAGAGATTAGAAGAAGAAAAAAACTGTCCGATCTAGGGTGTAGATCTAGGGCTGCGACTGGGAGGAAGAAGAAGAAGAGGAGAAGAAAAAAAATGTCCGATCTAGGGCTGCGGCTGGGAAGAAGAAGAAGAAGATAGATCGTGTACCTTTCTCCGGTGGAGCAGTAGCGGCAATAGCGCTCGGCGGAGTCTGGCGGAGCGACGGCAGCAGTGCTTCTCTTTCTCTCTCTCTCAACTCTCTTTTTTTTTTCTTTTTCTCTTTATGAAAAACAGATGCTCGATAGTTTCTTAAATGTAAATTATATTATTAATTTATTTTTTTTCCCAGATCAAAATTTAGAACAATTAATTATATGACTTAATTCAAATTACTAACGGTTTTTTTCTATTTCTAACGGATATATCCGTTAGTAATTACTAACGGAAATATTCGTTAGAAAGCATAAAAGTTGTCCGTTAGAAATCAGGCCATATGGTGTAGTGCTATCTCGCGACAGGCTTTTACTCAACATCATATTAATCATTAATCTAAATATGACCTCAACTAACACATAGATATAGATATACATTACAAAAGCACGTCCAAAGGGTGTAAGATTGCTAATGGTAAAAATATCATTCAAAATCACATAATTCAATTAGCAAGCGATATGATATGTGATAGGGAACAAGAGAGCTTAACCGGGATCCGACCGCAAGTGTTAAACGTGCAATGCATACAAAAATTAGAAATCTTAATAAAAGGTCTCTAATCACATATACACATATAAGGCAAATCTTAATTCTAAGGTGCCGTGCATGAGGTCGAAAAATCAATAAAATTAAGAAATTAAATAAGTTAAGGAGGGGTTTGAGAAATCATACCTTAATAGCGCTACAAAACAAAGAGTTCGTCCACATGCTTTAGATAAGATATAATGTTGAATCTTAAATAACATTCCTAAACTTCTAGCCTAAATCTAGATCAAGTATGAAAGAATTGACATAATCATGGATTCCTTTCAATTAGTTGGAAACACAACATCTCTATAGATATACAAGTCTCAACTAGCTAGGAGCCAATGTAATATCCATATAGAGGTGGAATAGTCCCAACATGATCACAAGGAACTCATCATTATGTTCAATCAAGTGCAATTTAATCTAAAAAAATGAATCCTAATTACAAGTATCAAACCACATGGATGAATGTATATAGATATATAAACATGAACAAGGATAAGCTATGAATTATTCATTGATTTGGATCACTAAACCTCTGTATTTAAGTTTAATTGATCATTATTAAAACATGGTTTGAGCCCTAGGTCATAGAAAAGTCATTTGGACCATTATTTACAAAGTTGGTCAAATCTGTCAGAAAATTCTAAAAATTACAGAGAGCAGACCAAAACTTCAAAAATTGGAAAAGCATGGTTCCGTGGTTTGATTTTGATGATTTTTGGACACAAGGTGTTTCTGCGAGTCTAGTTTTTATCCCAAAAAGAAAAAGCAAAGATCAACGGTCCAATCTCTGAAAAAAAAAAAAAAAAAAAAAAAAAAAAAAGGTAAAACCAGACGTCACTCAGAGATTTGCAAATCTCTGTCCAGAGATTTTGTACGATTTTCTAAAAATAGTAAACAAATCAGAATCACTTTGATCTTTTTAGGGGATCTTATTAATACATTAAACTTCATATAAAAATTTATTTGATGCCAAGAATGCCTAATTAAAGCTCGGATTTATTCATTTCAAGAAGGTGTTACTGTTCTGAAATTCTGGACAGATTATGATTATCTCACAAAACTCATGACCAAACCATTTTAAACACGAAATTTCATTAAAACAAAAATCATAGTCATAAAACTTTGTGTTATTGACACTCTCCAATTGGTTTCATTTAATTCCAACGGTTCGTTATTTAACTAAAAATCTTTGATCAAAACTGGTTCATGAATTCACTGCTCCACTATTGGGCTTATCACCCTTTTGTTACATCTACCAAACAAGCCATGGACATTGGCTTATCCTAATCTAACTCTCCTTTCCATTGAGGGTCATTGGAGATACGAGTCATTGGAGATATGAGAATGACTATAATCATGATTTCCAAAAGGATATAGAGAAAATCCCATGAAACTCCAAGTTAGAGAATCCAAGTCATGAGTGTGGACTTGGACCCATCTACTTGTTTATAAATGATTATCAAACCTTGGCTCACATGTGAAGCATAAGCTTACATGAAATCAAAAGATCAAATTCAAGAGCCTTCAAGAGAGGTATTGAAGATCTAAGAATCTCAAGAGAAAAACATAAAATAAAAAAATAAAAAAATAAAAAGAAAAAACTTAGATAAAAACCAAAAGAGAAAGTGCTCTAAATCCACCAAGGAATCTTTTAGAAAACTTGTTTACTTCAAGTTCATAAGCATTATTGATCCAAACCAAAGAAAGAAACAAAAGAATGAAAACATAACTAAAGTTTAGAGGATCACCTCCAACTATCCTCAAACTTCTACAGTTTGAAAGTCTTCCAAGCTCTTCACAATGTTCTTTTCAAAAACTCACTCAAAGTTCTTCTCTCTAACCCAAAATTCTTTTTGTTTTTCCTTTGAAATTTCCCAAGATTCCTCTCTCAATCCTCCCTTCTCAAAAGTGTGTAGTAGTCCCACTACAGGAAACAAACTTTTTTTCCACACAAAAAAAGTGTCGAGAATAAGAAAAAAGTGTCGAAAAAACTTTTTTTGGCGATTTTCCTGGCGATTAGGTAACCGACCGAGAAAAAGGGGGTAGTAAATACTTTCCGATGGTTGTGCAAACTGCCAGAAGCTTTTTTCGACGCTATTTCTGACGGTTTTACTATTGTAGAGACAAATTCATTGGCGACACTTGTTATCCACGAGAAATCAGTGTCGGAAAAAACTATTCTCGACAAGATATTAGTTACGTAAAAAGTATTAAATATGGCGGTTTCCAAGTGTTGAAATAGTTTAATTCCGACAGTATTATTTGTGTTGGAAATGTTTGTGCTAAGAAAATAATATATTTTTTTCATCATTATTCCAAAAACTCAAACTCTCATTTAAAAGAAAAATAGAAGAAGAAAGGAAAACAACGCATGAATTACAAAGTGAAATAACAATGAAAATAACCATTAATTAGATTTAAATGTTACAAAAGTTTGTAAAAACTATCCATCGATCACATGTATAGATCAAAATACTACAAAAGAGAAACGAATTAGATCGTCAATCTGAGTTCCATCTTCAATATATGGAACAAGGCTCACATATATTTGCTGCAACAACAATCATGATCTACAAAAAAGAAAATAAAAACCAGGTTTCAGTAATAGTGAACTTTTAGTCGTTAAGTCAAATACTACATAAATCAAAAACGGAAAATTTAGTACATCAAGATCCCACGCAACACTTGTGCCTTGTGCAAGTTTTTACTTCATGAATCAGTTAGATTCATATAGTTTTAAGAATTTTTACATATAATTACATTACCTTGTTGCCAATCTCTTGCTGCTTCTTTTCCTTCCTTAGAATTATGCAACTATATCATGTAGTAACATGCATTACTCAAATGCATATAAAAATAGTTAATGACAATTAGATGATAAAAATAAGAGAAATTTAACTACTTTTAGCCCAAGAACCTCGGGAGACATAAAATAAATAAATTAATTAATAAGCACACACAAGTATTTTATATTAATATCAGGAACAATTACATAGTGAAATAAGTTAAGCTCTAGCAGTGCGACAAAAAAAAAAAAAAAAAAACCTTCAGTTAACTTGCTTCATTGGTAAAATCATCTATCACTGAAAACACGCATAACATGATTGTAAGATTGAACATGGCCAAAGAAGAGAGTGGGCATGCCATGTTGGCCTCTCATTGGTATTGTTTACAAAATTTTGAGATAAATGTGATGATAAAATAAAATGGTAGATATATAATAAGTTTATTTAAGAACTAAGGAAGAGGGAAATAACATATTAGATATATCAGTAATAAAAGAAATTTCTTATGTTCGTCGTATCCTATCAGCCCCAGGATCCTTCATTTTAGGATTTTTCGTGTGTTCATATCGTGTTGTATCCGTGTCACTTATCCATATACATGCTACAAAACATTTACGTGCTTAGGACCAAGGAAAGGAAACAACTTCCAATGTGCTGACATTGTAGCCCCAACATCTATACACACAGATCCTAAATACTCTAAGAAACGGAACCACAAATTGCTTGCATGACTAGCAAAATTGGGGAAATCGCAAAGAGAAATAACATTGTGAATTTGAGAGGATTCCTTTACTTACCTCACGGTTGCAGAATTTTTACTATAATTAGAAATTCCGCAATATGAAAGCGGCAATGCGCGAATGATTGTGGCCGGAGTTGGGACAACTGCCAGCGAGAGAAAAAGATACGAATCTGCGGGCAAGCATAGAAGAAGAAAATGGCAAAATAAAATTAAACCATTCCAGACTCCTTACAGAAAACAAAAACCAAACCACCCCATTAATTAGTACCCAAATACATAGAAAACTAAAATACAGAATCAAAGAAGAGAACTTACTTAGGATGTGAAATCCCAATAGATGATGATGAAGGCAACCATGTTGTTTTGGAGAAGACCGATGGAGAGAATCGAGAGATCGTGTCACGTACAGAGGAGGAGAGAAAGTGCCAATTTGGTAATTGAGCGGGACAGTCAAATTTGGTGAAAACAACAAAAATCCTAACTAGTGGAGTAATAAAAAAAATAAAAATAAAAACATTCCCTCTTAAACTATAACACTATTTTCGTGCCTCAATAAAAATAAAAAAAATAAAAATAAAACACTATTTTCATCCTTAGGAGGTACCTACCAATCAATACGCATATGGAACGATATGGTCCCAAAACAAAGCTTTTTTGAATTGTTATTATGATCGGTGAACATGACTTAACTTTATTGATCTCAAATATATGAGTATGAGTAATAATGTACTTTTCAAATTTTGTTATCTCAAATGTGTTACTAACCCATGTGGCAGTTGGCCCGTTTGATTTGTATTGAAATATTAACGTGCTTTCAATAACTCTCTAAAATTTCAATGCCAAGGAGCAACCATGTAGCCTAATTGGTAAAAAGACTCTCTATACCACGCTCATACTAAGGTTCGAACCTTGTCCCCTCCCCCAAGCCATGGCACTTATGTCCTCGCATGAGATCACTACACCAAATGATCGGGAAAAAAAATTCCAAATTGGAAATTTTTTTTCTTTTTTTTGGAAAGTAATTGGACAATTGGCACTGCAACAAATTGGTACTTATTTAATTTGTATTGATTCTTCCTTAATGTATGTACATATGTAATCATTATATAAGCATATATACATATATATATATATATACTTATAACAATTAATTATAGCATCCAATCTTTTTTTTTTGCTCCAATTGTACCATTCAATCTAAAACAAGCTAGTTTTCATGTCCAAATTAGTTAGACCAAAAAAAAATCCCCAAGAGAATAATTATAGTGAATAAAATAAATTTATTCTAGCAGTAGCATTATTGCCAAAAAAATCGTGGAAAAAAGTCTATTTTTTCTAGCACTTTTCTAAAATTGTCGTAAAAAGCGCCATAAAAGTTGACTCTTTTTCGGCACTTCAGATATTGTCGTAAAAAGTGTCAAAAAAAATCAACTTTTCACGACATTAACAATACTGTCGCAATAAATGTTGGAAAAAATCCCTTTTCCTGGCAGTTTATATAGCGTCGTAATTATCGTCGAAAAACACTTTTTCCCGACGCAATTTTTACCACCGTTTTGAACCGCCGAGAAAAGCAATCTTTCTTGGCAGTTTTTCTAGTGCCAAAAAATAACTGCCGGAAAAAGCCTTTTTTCCTGTAGTGTCCCCCTCTTTCAAATGAAGATACTCCTCCTTATATAGGTAGTTTTTAAAAGGGTATTTCAGTATTTTCTGGGGCAAATCCTAATTTTGGACGTCCTTTTGAAGATATAAAACGTACTATTACAAAGTTGGCAGCCACAAAAACGCGACTCTCAACGGAGATGGAAGCAACACTCAATAAGTGCCGAAGCGGCACTCACTGAATGTCGGTGTGGCATTCATTGAATGCCGCAGACAACTCCATAGACTGCCGCCTTTTCTGGAATTCTAATTTTTACGGCATTTAATGCATTTTCACGGCTTTCAATGACTGTCGTTGCGGCACTTACTGACTGCCGGACGACAATTAGAGAGTGCCGCAACGGCAACCCGTGACTGCCGCAAGCTGTGCCATGTGTCGTTTTCTTCTATTCTATCTTTTTCTTTTGAAAAGGTTTTCTTTGAAAAATTTTCCAAAACTGGTAGTTTACACACGAATTATCTTGATCACCAGGTCTTTTTCTTTTTCTGTGAAAATTTATCGCGATCGGAGAACCTTCTGAAGAGCCTAAAACACTTCAATATTACCAGACTTTGTCATCATCGGACTTGGAGGTGATACTCCCCTTAATTCGATTGTTTGGTCAAAATCGGGATGTCTACACATGCTTTTCATATGTACTTGCTAAATTTAATAGGTCTAAATTAACACAAGAGTTTCCCCGGATGATAATATCATACATGATATCTAAAACATCCAAAATTCCTTATATGCCATAAGTTGAGAATTCATACCTCGAGCTATCGTCCTATAATTCTAAGGTAAGTACTAGTAGTCTGCTTAAACGTCAGATCTCTTATTAGAAGTGATTCCTTCAAGTATTCACGTGTTTTTCTCAAATTCCTAGAATTAGGATTTTATAAAAACTAAGCCAAACGTGGCCTAAGAGGTATTGAAACAATGCTCTTACCTCGAGGAGTTCAAATAAGAAATTTAGAAGAAAATAAACGAGCAGAAGTCCGTCTATTGGCATCGTGAAACTCTAAGCAAAAATCACATCTCTTGATTAGGTTTTGAACAAAAGTTGAAATGAAAATATCTTGCCTCTTTCTATATATAGGCAACACTTTCAAAATTTACGTTTACCTCCCCACGAGTTCTCAAAACTTCTAATTATTCCTCGAAATGTCGCACACGTCCAATTTGTTACTTCAGGAGTGAAAATAACAATTTATGAAAGTTTTCGCCTAAGTTCCGTTTGTCGCCGTAATTACGTTTCGAAAACTAATTTCGTGGAATTTCTAGATAACCTACTTTTTATGCAACACATCTTATTGGTTATCGCTAAATCAACCAAGATGATCTTTAAACAAGATCAAAACTAACAGAAAGTGTACTACACAGGTAAATTTACTATTCACAATTTACCATAGGTCAAATAACATTAAAATCATATAAATGTCATTTAATCACACAAATTCCTCCATGATTATTGAATCACCGTGTCCTCACTTGACACCTTCCGTTGACCACCGTTAACCACTCATCTCAATTTTCAAATAACATTGAAAATCCTTGAAATTCAATTATGCAGTTTAAAAATAAATGATTTTCCCGGGACGGGTGTGACAACTCTTCCATCCAAAAAGGAAGTTTGTCCCCAAACTTATACCTCATGAATTGAAAAGGTGCAGATACTCATTCGTCATCTCTTCCTCATTCTCCAACGTAGCTTTCAACTTAATGACTACGCCATAACACTTTCACTATTAGAATCGTCTTCCTTCTCAACACTTGTTCCTTTCGATCTAAAATCTCTACTAGGTGCTCTACATAAGTCAAGTCTTCCTGAATCTATAATGGTTCCGGTACGATAATCTTGCTCATATCCGACATACATCGTCTCAACATTGACACATGAAACTCGTTGTGCACAAATGCTAACCCTGATGATAGGGCTAATCGGTACGCCACTGGTCCTACCCTCTCTAGGATCTCAAACGGTCCTACGAATCTCGGATTAAGTTTTCCCCGTTTCCTCAATCGAACAAAGCCTTTCAAAGGTGATACACGCAAGTATATAAAGTCTCATACTTCAAATGGCTTCGGTCGTCGCTTAGAGGCATAGCTCTAATAATGACTCTGAGCTACCTTAAGTCACTCCTGAATTAAATTCACCCTCTCAGTAGT
Source organism: Hydrangea macrophylla (assembly GCA_033977485.1). Classification (NCBI taxonomy): domain Eukaryota; kingdom Viridiplantae; phylum Streptophyta; class Magnoliopsida; order Cornales; family Hydrangeaceae; genus Hydrangea; species Hydrangea macrophylla. Next base: position 99,486,289 of record CM066990.1, read on the forward strand.
TAATTGTACTATCTCAAGTTCTATCAGTCTTCTTTCTCCAACTTTGGTCCAACAAATCGGTGAACAACACTTTCGGTCGTACAAAGCTTCATACGATGCCATACCAATACTTGACTGGAAGCCATTATTGTAAGCGATTCAACTAACAGTAAGTGTCTCTCGTAATCGCTCCCAAAGTCTAGAAGGCATAATCTAAGCATATCTTCTAGCATCTGAGTCATTCGTTCAGACTGTCCGTCGATCTGAGGATGAAAAGCAATAAAAGCTCAACTTCGTACCCATAGCCTTTTGCAAACTTCTTTAAAATCTTGATGTAAAACTACTATCTCGATCCGATGTAATTACTACTGGAACTCCGCGTAGTCTCACAATTTCTTTCACATACAACTCTTCTAACTTGGACGGCTTAGTTGTGATTGGTAGAAAATGAGCTAATTTTGTCAACTTGTCAACTATAACCCAAATTTTATCGTTCTTATTAGGTGACCGTGGAAATCTGAAAATAAATCCATCGTGATCTCATACCATTTCCACTCTGACACTGGTAAAGGTTGTAGTAGTCCCGTAGGTACTTGTCTCTCTACTTTGACTTGTTGACAAGCCGAACATTCAGAAACATACTTAGAAACTTTTTGCTTCATTCCTATCCACCAAAAGTTTTCCCGTAAGTTCCGGTACATCTTCTTACCTCTCGGATGAACCGAATACTTAGTACTATGTGCTTTCTCTCGGATTCGCTCCTTTAAGTCTATTACATTCGGTACACATAATTGATTTCCAAGCATCAATACCCTTTGTTCCAAAGTAAAGCCGAATCATTTCCCCAAAGGTATCTCGTCTCTCATTTTGCATACATAGTAATCGTTGAACTGTTTTGCCTTTATCTCATTTATAATGTCTGGGTGAGCTATGATCGCCATCATCAAACCACCATTCGTCTATGGAATTACATCTGACTCCAATCACTCCATCTCTCTGACCAATTCCTTTTGCTTGGTTAGCTCGTCGGCTAAGTTCCCTATCGTCTTCCAGCTTAAAGCGTAGGCTACAACATTAGCCATTCCCGGGTGATACTCAATCGAAATATCGTAATCCTTCATCAACTCCAACCAACTTCTTTGTCTTATGTTCAAATCTCATTTCATGAATAGGTATTTCAAACTCTAGTGGTCTGTAAAGATCTCACATTTCTCCCCGTACAAGTAATGTCTCCAAATCTTCAAAGCACAGATTACCACGGCTAATTAAAGGTCATGAGTCGGATAATTAGCCTCATATGTCTTTAATTTTCTAGACGCGTAAGCAATCACCTTGCCATCTTGCATAAGTATACACCCCAAGCCTTGATGCGAAGCATCACTTTAGATCACAAATCCTTCAGTTTCGGATGGTATCCTCAAGATAGGTGCTCTTGTCAAATGTGACCTCAACTTCTGGAAATTGTCTTTACATTCTGAGCTCCATTTAAATGTAACACTCTTCCTTATCAATTTTGTCATAGGTACCAAAATCTTGGAGAAATTCTCGATGAAACGGTAGTAATATCCCGCTAATCCTAAGAAACTTCAAATTTTGATAATTGAAGTCGGTCTCTGCCAATTAGATATAACCTCTACCTTGTGAGGATCAATTGAAATGCCATTCTTGTTGATCACATGACCAAGAAAAGCAATGCTCGGTAGCCAGAATTCACATTTCTTAAATTTCCCGTACAGTTGCTTCTCTCGCAATCTCTGCAGTATAAGTCTCAAGTGTCTCTCGTGTTCACTTCACTTGGTGAATAGATAAGAATGTCATCTATAAACACGATCACAAAGTCATCTAAGTAGTCCTTGAAGACTCGATTCATAAGTATCATGAACGCGGCTAGTACATTGGTAACTCCGAATGGCATTATTAGAAATTTGTAGTGTCCGTAACGCGTTCTAAAAGCTATCTTCTCAACATCTTCGACCTTTACTTTCAACTGATGATAACCCGATCTCATATCTATCTTTAAAAACACTTGTGCGCCATGAAGTTGATCGAATAGGTCATCGATTCTAGGCAATGGATACTTGTTCTAGATTGTCAATTTGTTTAACTCTCAGTAGTCGACACACATGCGCATTGAGCCATCTTTCTTCTTCATAAATAATACTGGAGCTCCCCATGGCGATATACTAGGTCAAATAAAACAATTGTCGAGTAGTTCTTGTAGTTGGACTTTCAATTTTTTCAACTCTATGGGTGCTATTCGATACGGGTCTTGAGTCTGGCATTATCTCAATGATGAACTAAATCTCTCTTTCAATGAGAACATCTGGTAGCTCATCAAGAAACATATCTAGATACACTCATACTATTGGAATGTCTTCTAATTTTAATTCGGTCACCGAAGTATCAATCACCGAGCATAGAAATCCCTGACATCCTTTTCTCAACAATTTACCTGCTCGGATAGCCACAATCAAATAAGGTGTTGGTGTAACCGCACTCCCTTAGAAACAAAAGCTTCCATGCACCGATGATCGAAATTAACTTCTTTTCATTCACAATCTATCGTGACTTGGTTAAGGGATAACCAATCCATTCCTAGTATCACATCAAAATGGTTCACGACAAGCGGTATAAGGTCTACAGTCATCAACTTCTCGCCTAATGTGATCTCACAGTTCTTGTGTATCGTAGACGTTACTATTAGCTTGCTAAGAGTTACTGCAATGGATAATTCCTATCCTAACGATGCCAATCTAACATTCAAATGATCAACAAAATGATGTGATATAAATGAATACGTAGATCCCGAATCAACAAGTATGTGTACTAGATGTATACCTGAGACATCTCCAGGATTCATCTGGAATGATCTCGCATCACGCTCCTTGGTCCTTTATCTCCCATCATTGGATTGATTTGGCTTTGAACCACTTAAAGCCATAGAACTATCCCCTTACGAAGGACGGTTCCTTAGGAAATCCCTGGATCGATGTCCGAGCATCCCACAACCACAACCCTTGCCCTCATATCAGGTGTTGAATTTGTACTACCCATTCCTTGGTTCTTGTTCTGAAAGTTAGTCATGAAACATTGGTCGGTGTGTGGTCGATTACAAAGTAGACAAATTGGTATGTTGCTCGTTGTCCTTCCTTGTCCACCGAAACTGGAACTAGAACCAGAACCCCTCGCAAAAGGCCGTCCAATCACCACCCTTATAGTTTCTCTTCTCTTTTTGGTTCTGCCTTGACATCTCCATTCCACTTTCAGCCACCAGTGCCATTTGTTGCACCGCTCCAACGTTGAGTGTTCATAGGTCTTTACTCTCAAGCAGATGTTCTCCCCCAGTCCTTCAAATTTCCTTGCCCTATCCTCTTCAGCCAGTACAGACCCCTTTTCTAAATCTCAATAGTGCATTATACTTGGAAGTGTACTTGGTCACAGTCTTGTTGTCACGCTCTGGAGAAGCAAAAATAGAGTAAATAAATTCCTTTTTGGTCTTATAGGCCAGTGATTGGTGAATAACCGTATTGTCATCTATTCAAACCAATAAACTCAACGATAGGGAGGATGCTATTCATAGAACATATCTTTTTAACATAATCAGAGGCAAAAGCGAAAACATAAAAGGTTTGGAAGCAACACATGCCCGAGTACCAATTATAAAAGTCTACTAAAACTATTGCAACAGCTGGCTTATAGTCTGAAACCTATAACAATAATAACAGCAGTACAATAGATATACAAACTAACTATTACAAAGCGGCACATCTTCGTCTTTAAGCCTTTAACTTTATGTCCGGCGAAACATTAGTCTTCCTTCCTCAATACCTGCAAAGCTCTAGACATTTGAATGTCCAAGGCATAAACACCATCAGCTTTGAATACAAAGCTGAGGGAGTACATCAAAACACTCCTCACCCATTCTTGTTCAGTATCTTAAAATGCAGTTAATCTCTTATCAATGACGTCACTCACGGACATAACAGAGGTCGCATTAAACTATACATGAAAACAATGATAGCAGGAAACATATTAAATAATGACAAAGATAAAGATTATGGTATAACATCTCATCACGCTATTCACCAAATCCATGCATGCATGCATCCATCCATCCCATGCATCTACCTTTATGTCAGGATGCTGAATCTACGACTGAAGCATCATCTATTCTATCCATACCCATATCCATAGTCATACTCGTATTCATATTCTTATTCGCATTTGTATCCATACATTAATACAATAATTCCAATCTGATATCCATAAGTCGGTACCACATAATTGAGCTAGCAAGTCACACTGGTCGCTTACCCGGTGGTGTCCTACTTCACACGATTCCTTGACAGGTTATCGGTCGTCTACTCGGTATATCATATTTGTAAATGATTAAAACGGCACGTCGAATGTCTTCTACGATGTGTATATCCTCACTGGTCGTTTACACGGTGAGAATACATTAGAGCACTAGCTGGACATCTTCAATGGTACACTAGACGTCTTCAACAGTGCATACGCATCACTGGACGTCTTTAACAGTGAGAGACACACTAGGAACTCTAACCATCCACGTCCACTTGGCTCATTAGCCGTTGATCCCACGGATTCAAAGTACATATATCTCATATTCCACATTAAAGCACAGTTCTTAATTCTCATCATATTCTCTTAACCCTTCATACCACTATCCCATGCATGCTGACCACATATCGTGAAAGGCATTACTCTAGACAAAAGGACTATCACATGCTCTATATTTATTATATCTACTCATTATCTGGTTATTAACATGCTGTCGTGTTCTGTCAATTATACAGATCGATAGTCCTAACATATGGCAGTTCATCTTATATCCGCAATTAACAACAATTCATCTTGATCAACATAAAATAGATAACGTATATCGTGTTGATTATTCACATAACTAACTATCACAATATCACATATGGTACAACTATTAACAAGTCAGATACATCACAACTAACTCATATCATATAACAATAAATAAAAAAACATTCTGTTCTTACCCAATCGATTGGAAACCATGGCAATTGATTGGGTTATAAAGGCAATCAATTGTACAAAATTGCAATCGAATGGCATAACAATCAATTGGAAACCATGGCAATCGATTGAGATAATACTCAATCGATTGGCGTCAATGGCAATCGATTGGACTCTGTCTTCTTTCGCAAACTGACTGGTTTTGTTACAAACACATTGGGGGTTCTTTTTCTTCTCATGCACGTTGTTAAACATACAGAAACTCCAACAATAACCCTTAAGTGAGTTAATGAAACTTACCTTATCCCGGTGGTCCCGAGCTCTGCGGCGGCAGCGGCTATAGTGAACTCTCTCTTCCTTCTTCTCTTTTTTCTCTAGTCTCTTCTCTCTCTCTCTGTTCTTCTCTTCTCTTACTCCTCTTCTTCTTCTCCTCTCTCTCCAACCCGACAGAGTATATATATCACACACACACATACACAGTTATATATATGTATATATAACACAACATGTACACACACACACCCCTCTCTCTCTCTGCTCAAACACCACGCACACACACACACACACACATACGAATAGACAATATACATAGAGTAAAAAAAAGGGCAGGTGGCAATTGAAGCGCATAAAGATCAAACCATTGGCAATCAATTAGGATAAGGTAGCAATAGATTAGGACCAGATAGTTGATGGTAATCGATTGGATTGAAGGGAAATCGATTGGGATAGGGACACGTCATGAATTCAGGTCAGCAGGATGGCAATTGATTAAGAAAGATGACAATTGATTGGGATCAAAAAGTGGCAATCGATTGGGAATATGGCAATTGAATGGGAACCAAACTCACCCAAAAACTACGAAAGGTACTAGGGGTATATATATGCATTCGAAAATACAGGGTATTACTCATGTCTCCTTGTTGCAGATTATCAAACTCCCTCTTTTTCATATTATGAGCGACTCGCAAAAAGAACTGGCGATTGAATTCTGCCTTGAACCCTTCCCAAGTTATCAGTCTCCTTGATCCAACACATTAACCCACCAATTCTGGGCCTCACCCTTGAGTATATCACTAGCGTTCTCAATCTTCAGCGCATCTAACATCAGAATAGGTTTGAAAATCTTTTCCATATCCATAACCCAATGCTCTGCTAGTGTCGTGTCAGAGATCCCATGAAACTCTGTCAGCTTCTTCCTTGTAAATTATTTTGACACAAATGTCCCACCCCCTGTTCTCAGGTACAGTCACAATGGCTATTGGCAGTCTCAAAAAGAGGCATTGGAGGTAACCGCTCCGCTATACTCCTTATCAAGTCTCCCATCTTTCCGATCATCTCTGATAGATGGTCTATGCATGCATTTGGTGATTGCTCATGATCATCACTCATGATTTCAATTTGTCAATCATGATGCATAAATACTATGCGTGGATGCCACCAAATGAACATGTATGTGTAATAACATACTATATGCATCAAACATCTCTACAATATGAGGATGCATTATAAAGCACACGTCAAATCACTCAACACTCCACTCGACATCGAACGTTCCCAAAGTTTTGTTACCTATAGCTCTGATACAAATAAATTTCACGACCCATCCTACCACGAGTAGAAATAGGACACGTAGCATGCCAGCGAGACTCAACCTATAACACATGTGTACGAGTTTGTCGCAGTTCATTATATTTGTCATGCATGATAATGTAATGTGATGTGCATTTGTGGCACATGTGTGAGTGAGTTGTGACTCACGAGTTAAATTGGATTTCTGTGTAAGAGAACCCTCTAAGACATTGTAGAATGAATGTTTTGATGTTGTGAAGTCTCTCCGAGATTGAGACGTTCATTGTGGAAAACCCTAAATGTTTATCTGAAAATAAAGGTTTACCTAAATTTTTACCTAGTGTATTTCATTATCTGTATTATTATCTGGTTTAGAATATATTTCTGGCATATATTTTAGTATCCTTGTAAGGACGAATCAACATGCTATATAATTAGTATGCTAATTCGTGATTTCTTAAAACCATGTAGAATCGCGTTCTAGCAACCAAACAGAACTTAGATGAAAACTTTTATAATTCATAGTTTTCACTCGGGACGTAATGAATTTGATATGTAAGACTTTTCGGTGAATAATTAGATGTTTTGCAAACTCGTAGGGAGGTAAATGTAATTTTTTTAGGGGTGTCCCTATGTATAGAAAGAGGTGAGATATTTTCATTTTACAAAAGTTTTCTAACCTAAATCTAGAAAGGCCAAAAGGGAGATTTGGAAGCTTTGATCTTCATGATGCCAAACGACGACAGTTCGTCCGTTAGTTTTCAAACCAAAATCATGTTTTTCAACTCCTAGAGGCAAGAGCTTTGTTTTGATTTCCACTAGGACGTGTTTGGCTAAGTTTTTCGAAAACTTGTTTTCTAGAATTTTCCTAAAAAGTTATTAATTAGACTTTTGATCATAGGAATTATACCAAACGAACTTCTGCACATTCTTTGTGCTCGGGTTTTCTTTTGAATGAGTTTTAGGAGTTAATCAGAGGTGAGTGATTCAATTATGTGTTTTGGACTGATTTCTTGACATGTATTCTTGTTTTGTATGAAAAGCATGTATTAGTTCATAGATATATATTATTTAGTTCATATTGGGCGACTATATTGATAAGTAGGCCCAATTTCAGGGTGAAACATTTGACTTATGTCGAAAGCACTGTGAAATGTGATTTGAGCATGTATAGTTGCTATTTGGGTCAAAGGATCACGTGGTACCAAGCCATTTTGTGGAGCCATTATAGGCATAAGATTTCACGTTTGAAGAAAAGAAATATGGGTCTTACCTTGTCGCGTGGACTTATTGGCGAGGAGTCGCGGACTAGGAGTGTGGCCCGTACACGGGAGACTCTGGAGACTAGTATGAAATATAGAGAATGTGAATGCGAGCATGTTTATCATTTATGTGCATTGTTGTTTTATTCACTAAACGTTAACTTAAACGAATCGAAATATGTGTGGTTATTCAAATAACCATTGCAGATGTGAATGTCGGCGAGGATTCAGGGAAGTGATCACAGAGTATTGGGATTTCAATTAGAAGGAGATTCAGCATGTTTACCTCGCAGTGTTGATAAATGTTGTAATAAGCATTTTATGACTTTTAAACTATGTTTAACTTGGAACCTTAGAATGAATTCGTTATATTGTAATAGATAGTAATCTTTTATAATTATGTTTAGGTGATGTTATAATTCAGTTAGGATCACTTTGAAATGAGTTTGGAATGGATAATTAGCCTCTGGATGAACTCAGAAAACCTCTAACTTAGAAATTCTATAGAATATTCAACTGAAGGGTAAACCAGTCGACCAGGCCAAGTGCCAGTCGACTGGATTCATTTGTTAAGCGAGACACTGCCTCCTTTTTGTAAAAGCGGTCGATTAGGTCCCCCGACACAGTCGACTGATTTGTGTTTTAGAATCAGATCTTTTTGCTTTGACTGTATTTCAGTCGACCGAATAGAACCAGTCAACTGAAAATTTGACACCCCAGTCGACTGGACATGGAAAAGCAGTCGACTGGATCGGTTGCTGAGATTTTGAGCTCTCTGTATCTTGCATTTCCAGTCAAGCGGACCTCTGATCAGTTGACTGGATTGCTAGTTTTAAAATGAATTGTTTTCTTTTCCGCTGCGTGTTCTTAAACTAATTCTTTTGGGAACGTTAATGAATTGAATTGGGGGAGCCTCGGTGGCGAGGAAAGGCTTCAGTTCTGCTATTGTGGGACCGGGTTGTGACACAGCCAATTCATTAAAAGATTATAGCAGCCGAAAAAGGAACTTAAAACAACCTTGAGTATTTAAAACTTTTGAAAACGATGCTTTCTGTGTTGTAATATCCGTATAAAATTGAAAACGTAATTATATTTTGAACCCGATGAATTTATGTTGAAAGGGACCCTAAAGGTACCCTAAGGACCAATCAAAATATTTAAATAATTTTCAGAATGGGCATTGTCACGACCCATCCCGCTACGCGCAGAAATAGGACACGTGATACACTAACAAGGCTCATCCAACTCCTTTAAAGTAAATAGCAGCGGAAAACATAAGTAAAATCCATTAAAATCATAGTTAGAAAAAGTTTTGCCCTAATTGAAATACTTCCAAAACTAAACCATTTTGAAAACAGTGGTCCAGTCAACTGTGGTGGGGATCCAGTCGACTGGAGGTCAATTGTAGCGAATGTGAAAGTTCAATAGCCTGATCCAATAGATCGTGTCGGGGACTCAATCGACTGGGACCTTAATTTATCAGTTGACTGGCACATGCCCGGTCGACTAAACCCATTCAAGCAAAATGCCAAGTTTTCGTGCAAAACCAGTCGACTGTTTCCCGTCTTTTAGTCGATTGAAGCCAGCGAAAACTGAAGAGATATTTCGTTAAAATAGGTGTCTAGTCAACTGTGTCAGAGACCCAGTCGACTAATCTCCCTCAAAACTGTATAGTCTACAACAGCTCAAACCCATGGTTCTCCAATCAAATGCCAACATTAACACCCTTATAGTCCAACGTTCAAAACATAGATTACAAGAATTCTTGCTAGTGATTACAATACCACAGAACTATCCCAAGATTCTATTATGACATATTATAAGTTACCAAATCCTTATTACAAGTTTAGAATGAAAACAAAAGTATAAACAAGTAGTGATTCCTTGGCGTTCCTCGACCTCACTCCTCTCGCTTCTTCTTTCCTTTCTTCTTATCACCTGCAATGGAGTAAAGCTTCACTGCTCAACTATATGCTGAGTGTACAAATTCTAACATACCCATATATGAAAAAACATGCTTTAATCTCATAAATCACATCAAATAGTCTCTAGGGAGAAAAACACGCATTCATCCGGTAGCGGCAATTCCAAGTCTTAAATCGTGATGCCCACAACTAGTCCAAACCAACAACCTTTGCATCCCCAAGTGTCATGGCAAGTCCAAGTCTTAAACCGTACACAACAGTCGTCGCTACTAAATTCTCAAACATCGAGAAGCTTACTCCAGCATGAAATTGTATAAGTCCCCCTTTTGACCCACATAAACAACTCAACGTACTCATGTAAAATTAGAGATGCTTTTCACATTTAAGCGCGTGCATAATTAACGGGCCACTATTGACACATAATTTTTGCCCATATCACAATTTGGTCGTCGAAAACCAAAACGAGCATATTCCTATATAACACAGGTTAGAACTTCATACCACGTGCGATTTCTTCCTAACTTCAGGGGAAGTACTAGGGGGATAGTTTAAACGTCGGATCTCTGATTTCAAATGATTCCTACAAGTTTACAGGTGTTTTCCCCTAATTTTTAAAAATTAGATTTTTTGTAAAAGTTAGCCAAACGAGGTCTAAGAGGTATCAAAACGTAGCTCTTACCTCGAGGAGTTCAAATATAAAATCTGGTGAAAAACTGACAGTCAGAAGTTCGTCGTAGGTTGCCGAAAAGCTCAAGGGAATAAATCTCCCTTTCTCTCTCTCTCTCTCTCTCTCTCTCTCTCTCTCTCTCTCTCTCTTTTAACTTTTTGGATATTTTTATGAAAATATCCTAAGTCTTCCTATTTATAGGCATGGCTTTCAAAAATTACATTTACCTCCCCACGAGTTCTCAAAACTTCTAATTATCTCTAAAATGTCTCACGCGTCCATTTAATTACTTCACGAGTGAAAACTAAAAATTATAAAAGTTTTTGTCAAAGTTCCGTTTGGGCCCAAAAACTAATCTCTGTGGAATCTCTATACCACCTCTTTTTATGCAACGTATCACTCACGTTCTTACCACAGTATTCAAAATGATCGAAAACCAGATCAAAACTACTAGAAATTATACAAAACAGGTATAATAACTATTCACAAAATATCAAAAACATCAAATAACATTTAAGCCAGATAACTGTCATTTACTCATATTATTGTCTCATGGATTATCATATCCTCGTGTCCTTACTTGACACTCTCCGTTGACCCACAGTCCACCCATCTTGATTATTAATCAACATTAATAATCCCAAATTTCAAATATGCAAATTTTAAATAATGAAATTCCCGGGACGAGTGTGACAGGAAGAAAAAGATTTCATGTAGGGGTCATTTCGACCGGTCGAACGGTCCCTTCGACCAATCGAATGACCCTCGGGCATAAGTCCTTTAAGGCAAAGGGTACTTTGACCGGTCGAACTAACCCTTTCGATCGGTAGAATGACCCCTGGCAGAACTTTGCCTAGAAGTTATCCAACCTTACTCCCATTCATCAAACTTGATTTCCATCCTTCCCAACTATCTCTAAACTATAAGAACACACATTAACCTTACTAAACTTTGAAAGGAGAACATAATTAAAATAAGTTAAGGCTTGTTTAGATCAAAACATCGAAGTCCTAATACATTCCTCCAACAAACAAACTTGACGAGTTAGGCATTCAAAACACGAATCCACAACTTCGAATTCATTACAACCATAACCAAAGTAGTTCTTACTACCTATTACAACATTTGAATTCATTTCCAAGGTTTCCAAATCAAGTGCATAGTTCCATCTATTCGAAAGGCTCACTATTACAACATTTAAAATGGAAATCAAAAACATACACAAAGACGTTCCCGTCGTTCCGTCGGCCTCAATCTTCTTGCTTCTTCATGCCTTTCTTTTTATCACCTACAATGGAAAAAGTCTCCAGTGGTCAGCTATATGTTGAGTGTATAATTCTAAACATATGCATATGAAGTAATTCATGCTTTAAACATCTAAACCACATAATTTAGTCTCTAGGGAGAGAGAGATACGCATTCATCTAGCATATCGGCAAGCCCAAAGTCCATCAACCGTGATGCCAATGGCAAGCCCACAGTCTATCAACCATTGTACCCAACTGCTCTAGCACGGCCAGTTCCCAAACCAAGCAAGTAGCCATCGCTACTATAACTCTCAAACATCAAGAGGCGTACCCTGACATGAAATTGTACCAAACTCCCCTTTGACCCACATAGTCATTTAGCATGCTCACATAGTCATACAAACATGCTTTTTATATGTACTTGCTAAATTTAACGGGACTAAATTTACACAAGAGTTTCGCCTGGATCACAATAACTAAAACAACCAAAATTCCTTATATATCATAAGTTGAGAATTCATACCTCGAGCTATCGTCCTATGATTCTGAGGAAAGCATTAGTAGTCCGATTAAACGTTGGATCTCCTATTAGAAGTGATTCCTACAAGTATTCACATATTTTTTCCAAATTCCTAAAATTAGGATTTTATAAAAATTAAGCCAAACATGGCCTAAGATGTATTAAAATGAAGCTCTTACCTCGAGGAGTTCAAATATGAAATTTGGAAGAAAATAAACGGGCAGAAGTCCGTCTATTGGCACATGAAGCTCTAAGCAAAAATCACATCTCTTGACTTAGGTTTTAAACAAAAGTTAAAATGAAAATATCTTGTCTCTTTCTATATATAGGCAGCACTTCTGGAATTTGTGTTTACCTCCCCACGAGTTCTCAAAACTTCTAATTATTCCTCGAAACATCGCAGACGTTCAATTTATTACTTCACGAGTGAAAATTATAATTTATGAAAGTTTTCGTCTAAGTTCCGTTTGTCGCTGTAATTACGTGCCAAAAACTAATTTTGTGGAATTCTATATTAGCTACCTTTTATGCAACACATCGTATTAGTTATCGCTAAATCAACCAAGATGATATTTAAACAAGATCAAAACTAACAGAAAGTTTACTACACAGGTAAATTAACTATTCATAATTTACCATATAAGTCAAATAATATTTAAATCATATAAGTGTCATTAAATCACACAAATTCCTCCATGATTATCGAATCACTGTGTTTTCACTTGACACCTTCCGTTGACCACCATCAACCACTCATCTCAATTTTCAAATAACATTGAAAATCCTTAAAATTTAATTCTACAGTTTAAAACAAATGATTTTCCCGGGACGGGTGTAACAATTTGTTAAAAAGTCCCTCTAGTTGAAACTTATATTTGGTAAACATCCCTAGACTAAATTTCTCTCTCTCTCTCTCTCTCTCTCTCTCTCTCTCTCTCTCTAAGATCTGAGTTTGCCTCCACTATAATTGGAGTCACTCACAAGAAGAATTCAAGTGAAATTTTTTTTGAGTTCAAAGAAGACGCCTCCAACTACTTAGAGGAACCTACTCTTCTTCGGTTTCAGAATCGGTTGATGAATAAGAAGAATCTATTGCCTCCACTTCAATACATTACAAAGAAGCTAGTTGCTATAACTCAATCTTGTTTATTCCCATCCTTCAACTCTTCTAGACTAGATCTTTCAACCAACTAATTTAACCCTTCACTATGTATATGTGATAGACTCTTTTATGCTCTTTACCCATCAAACATGCCAATATTGGCACTGATGGTTCGTAAATGTAACTCGTTATTCAAACAACTATTTAGAGTTCCTAGAGCTCCTTGTAGGGCTTGTTGGAAAACCCGTTGTTCGATCTGCCGCTACCATCACAAAGCCACTGCCATCTGCCACCATCACCAAGATCGCAAGCCATCGCCAACCACCACCACTATCCCCAATCGCCACCACCACTACCACCATTGTTGCAGCCACCACATCCGGTCATCTCCGACGAGCTCAAATCAGATCAGGTCATCTCCACGTAAGTTGCAGATTTTTCAAATATTAAGTAAAATTTTACTTATTATAGGAAAGGTTAAGTGAAATTTCATTTATTGTTTTCTATATCAAGTGAAATTTCACTTAACTTTGGCTATAACAAGTGAAATTTTACTTTTTTTTTAATTGCTGGAGGTGGCAGGGTGGTCGTCAGAGATGGTAGGGGTGGTGGTAAGGGTGGTAGTAATGGTGGTTAGAGTTAAATGATGAAGATGAGAGCATTTTAGTCTAAGAAATAGGGGGAGGACTATAACACCCACATTTGTGTTATTGCATTGCATTACATTACATGCATGATAATGTGATGTGGAGTGTCTTATGACACATGTTTGGGTGAGTTTTGACTCACGAGTTGATTTGGGTGTCTGTATTAGAGAATCCTTTGAAACTGTGGTGATTGAGGATTGTTGTTGCGACGTCTCTCCGAGTGTGAGACGGTCACTATGGAATACTTTAAATGTTTATCTGAAAATAAATGTTTACCTGTGTATTTCAATATATGTATTATTTTCTATTTTAGAATTTATATCTGTTGTTAGTTTTAGTATCCTGGTGAGAACGAATTAACACGCTATTAATTTGGTAGGCTAATTAGCAACTTCGGAAACGTCATGTAGAAATTCGCGTTTTAGCGACCAAACGAAACTTAGTCGAAAACTTTTATAATTTTGAGGTTTCACTTATAAAGCTATGAATAAGCTGTATAGAAAGTTTCAGAGACTAATTCGGAGTTTTGAAGACTCATGGGGAGGTAAACGTAATTCCGATAGTTTTGCCTATATATAGATAGAGATGACGTTAGATTTTTCATAAGTCTTAACCTAAAGTTCAAGAAGGAGGCCAAAGGGGATTTTTGGAGCTTGGAGCTTAGAGCTTTGCGACGCCAAACGACAACCTTCCGTCAGTCTGTTTTCTCCCATATTTCATATTCGAACTCCTCGAGGTAAGAGCTTCGTTTTGATATATGTTAGGGCTTGTTTGGCCAAGTTTTCTGAAAAGTTGTTTACTAGAATTTTTCATAAAAGTTGATAAATGGAATTTTGATCCATAGGAATTGTGCTAAATGGACTTCTGCACGTTCTTTGTTCACGGGTTTTCTTCAGATTGAATTATAAGAGCGTAAATCGGAGGTGAGTAATTTAACTATATTTTTGGAATGGTTTCTTGACATGTATTCATGTTATGTTTGAATAGCATATATTAATACGTAGAGATATCTTGTGTAGTTCATGTTGGGCATTTATATTGATAAGTAGGCCCAATAGCACGATGAAATGTTTTGATTACCGCGAGCATGGTGATGTGTATTTGAGCATGTTAAGTTGCTTATTTGGGTCAGAAGGAGCACGTGGTCACCATGCCATTTTGTGGAGCCGATATAGGCATTAAGGTCGCACGATTGAAGAGAAGAATCGTGGATCTTACCCTTTCGCGTGGACTTATTGGCAACGAGTCGCGGATTGGGAGTATGGACGGGCACGTGAATTTCCCGCGACTAGTATGAAATGTTGAGATGTGAATGCGGACATGTTTATCATTCATGTGCATATGTTGTTTTATTCACTAAGCGTTAGCTTAAACAAATCGAATATCTGTGGTTATTCAAATAACCATTTCAGGTGTTAATGTTGGCGAGGAATCGGAGAAGTGAGCACGTGGGTTTAGAGTTCTTTTAGAAGGCAACTTGAACGTTAATCTTGTAGTTTTGGGACTATAGGAATGTTGTAATAAGAATTCTTATGATTTTTAGTTATGTTTAACTTGGTATGTTAGAACGAATCTAAAATGTTGTAATAGTTAGTAACATGTTGTAATTGTACTTCGGTAATATGTTAATGCAATTAGGATTGTTTTTGGAGTACTTTTGGAAGTGTGTGTTTGATCCCCGTTTGAATTCAAAAGCTTTTAAACTTGAAAATGCTGCAGAATGTGCTAATGCCAGGGGATCAGTCGACTAGTTTGTTGAACAGTCGACTGGAGCCTCCTTTTTAGCAACTCTCTGCATCGTTTCATGGAGGATCAATCGACTGGGTCCTCAACACAGTCGATTGGATCATGGTTTTCAAAACTGATATTTTTGGCCAGGCTGGACTTCAGTAGACCGGACTTTACCAGTCGACTGAAATTTTGAAGCCCCAGTCGACTGGATGTAGAAAGCAGTCGACTGGATGGTGTTTTAAAATCCAACTTTCTACTGGACCAGGATCAGTCGACTGGATCCGAGGATCAGTCGACTGGACGGATGGTTTTCAAAATGACTTGTTTTATTCCGCTGCGTGTGTTCTTCAAACTAATTTTTGGGAACGTTAATGAATTGGTTTAGCCTCAGTGGCGTGCCACAGACTCCGGTTCCGCTATTGTGAGACCGGGCTATGACATTTAGTGGTATTAGAGCATAAGTTTAGAGCCTTGGGAACGAGTGACGTTATATATGCTGAGTGTCGTCGAGTGGAGTGTGTAATTATGAAAAAAATTGTTATCATTGTAGAAATGCTTCATGTGTTAGCATTTGTTGATTGTGATGAACTGTGCGCATATATCTATATTGTGGTATAGCATGCATGGTCATTATGCATTGAACTCAATAGGGGAATATTTAAAACATTATGGCTGATCTGCCGAGAGAATTGTCATCGCATTCGCGGATGGACCAAATAGTGAATATGGTGGGAAATTTCATACAAGCGGTAAGTGAAAGAGAACAGATGAACGTTCAGCCTCTACCAGTGGAAATTCGTTATATCAATGCACCACCGACACCGCAACCTCAACACACAATCATGGAATAGTTTCATAAGCAGAAACCGACCTTGTATTATGGACAAGTTAACATAGACTTGGCCGATCATTGGATGATAGCATGGAAAGACATTTCCGTTAGGTAATATGTACCGAAGAGGAAAAAATTTTATGCGCATCCGATACGTTGATGGGCGAAGTATTGGATTGGTGGAACAACGTACTTGAACAAGGGAAGCCGACCACATGGGAAGCATTTAAAGAAGAATTCAACAAACATTTTTTTCCGCAATCTGCTTATACTCAGAAACGCCAAGAGTTTGCAAGTCTGGTTCAGGGAGACATGACTGTGAGTGAGTATGTATCCCGTTACAATGCCTTGTTACGATTTGGGAAAACTACCGTTCCGACTGATAGGGATAAAGCTCGTAAGTTTGAGGAAGGACTTAGAGAGAATATCTGTGGTCGTGTGGATATGTTACAACACCCGACCATTTCTCTCGTTGAGGAAGCTGCTCGTATTGCTGAGAAAAGTGTCGACAGATATCGACAGGGACAACAAGGGAAGAGAGCAAATGACAGTCGGAGTAAGAGTCAAGGAAATGCCAAGAAACCATTCACACAGAGTTCGGGATCATATCTGAGTAGCCAAGGAGGGAGTACGTTCATGGGGGACTCGAGACCGTTGTGTCCGACATGTAACCTGTGACATAGAGGAACCTGCTATCAATTGACCACTTGCTACCTTTTCAAGAAATTGGGACAAGTATCTAGGAATTGTCCTTTGAATGCGAATGTGACTACACCGAACACTACCTCAAACACGAAGAGTTACAACCCAGAGATGAGGGGAAAATGTTTTGAATGTGGACAACCGGGACACATAGTGAAAAACTGCCCGAGTAAGAGATAATCGGGAATAAGTACCGGGGCATCGAGTGTGCCAAGCGGATCAAGAGTAGAACCTCGAGTGCATAAAGGGAAAGGAGTCGCGCAACAACAAGGACGATACTTCCAGCTCAGGCCGGGGAATACGGATGATACCGTCGTATCAGGTATTCTTCTTATTTGTTTGTATCCTGCACGTATACTTATGGATTCTGGTTCAACACATTCATTCGTGTCACGTGATTTTGTTAAGCATTTAACTGTTAAGTCAGAACCGCTAGGATATGACTTGTGTGTATCATTGCCTAGTAGTGAACCGCTAGTTACTTCTTCGATATTCAAGTTATGTGAGATCAAGATAGGTGATAAAGTCTTGAGCGTTGATTTGATTCCATTGACGGTGAACTACTTTGATGTTATCTTGGGTATGGATTGGTTGTCGGTAAATCAAGCCAGAATCGATTGTGAACAGAAACGAGTTAGTTTCTATCCGTCAGGGCGAGAAGAGTTTACTTTTCAGGGTAAGGGAGTGATCGTACCGCTGTACTTGATATCGACGATTCAAGCGAGTAAGATGTTGAAGAGGGGTTGTTCGGGTTTCTTATGTTCAATTGTCGACACGCGAGTTCTTGGACCACTAATAGAAGACATTTTAGTAGTTCGAGAATTTCTAGATGTTTTTACCGATGAATTACCCGACGTATTGATTGAAAGAGGACTTGAGTTCACAATAAAAATAGTACCAGGGTCACAATCGATATCTAAAGCGCCGTACCGAATGGCACCGATAGAGTTGAAAGAATTGAAGGTTCAGTTACAAGAACTACTTGAGAAGGGTTTTATCCGACCGAGTGTTTCACCGTGGGGAGCTCCAGTCTTGTTTGTGAAGAAGAAAGATGGAACAATGCGTATGTGCATCGACTACCGAGAGTTGAATAAGTTGACCGTCAAGAATAAGTATCCGTTGCCGCGAATAGATGACTTGTTTGATCAGTTACAAGGGGCCCAGGTATTTTTGAAGATAGACTTGAGATCCGATTACCATCAGTTGAAAGTCAAAGAAGAAGATGTTGAGAAGACAGCTTTCAAGACTCGATATGGTCACTTTGAATTTTTGGATATGCCATTTGGAGTGACTAATGAACCAGCTGCTTTCATGGACTTGATGAACCGTGTTTTCAAGGATTATTTAGATGAGTTTGTTATCGTGTTCATAGATGACATCCTAATCTACTCCAAAAGCGTTGAAGATCACGAGCATCATTTGCGATTAGCTTTACAACGATTGCGTGAAAAGAGATTATTCGGCAAATTGAAGAAGTGTGAGTTTTGGTTGACTGAGATAGTTTTCCTTGGACATATAGTGTCGGCAAAGGGAATTTCTGTAGACCCTCAGAAGATAGAAGCAGTTACCAACTGGGTGAGACCAACGAATGTGACAGACATCCGAAGTTTCCTAGGATTAGCTGGGTATTATCGGAGATTTGTAAAAGACTTTTCGCGTATAGCAATGCCGATGACACAGTTAATGAGGAAAGATATTGCTTTTGTTTGGAGTCCAGAATGTGAAGAAAGTTTTCAAGAGTTGAAGAGCCGACTAGTGAAAGCACCAATTTTAGCCGTTCCGTCAGGGACTGAAGGGTTTATCATCTACAGTGATGCTTCATATAGAGGTTTATGTTGCGTTCTTATGCAAAGTGATAAGGTTATTGCATATGCGTCAAGACAACTTAAATCGCACGAGAAGAATTATCCAACACATGATCTAGAATTGGCCGCCGTGATTTTTGCATTGAAGCTTTGGCGTCATTACCTATACGGGGAGAAATGTGAGATCTATACGGATCACAAGAGTTTGAAGTACATGTTTACACAACGAGATTTGAACATGAGGCAAAGGAGATGGTAAGAGTTGATAAAGGACTATGACTTGTCAATTCAGTATCATCCGGGCAAGGCGAATGTCGTCGCCGATGCTCTTAGTCACAAAGTACCAACCAACACCGCATCAGATTTGACTTCTCAGAAAGAACTGATACGAGATATTGAGAATTTGGAGCTTGAAGTGATACCGAGGATTGAAAGTGGCTTGATGTCGACGATGGTGGCACAACCACTCTTGATTCACGAGATTGCAGAGAAACAACTTCAAGATGTGGCTTTGAAGAAGATTTGTGATGAGATTTCGATGGGCAAACAACCGGGATTTACTTTTGAGAATGATGTTTTGAGGTTGAGGGGTAGAATTTGTGTGCCTAATGAGAAGGAGTTAAAATGGAACATCCTAGAGGAAGCATACAATACGAAGTATACCGTTCATCCGGGAAGCACCAAGATGTATAGAGATTTGAGACATATTTATTGGTGGCCGGGAATGAAGAGAGAAATAGCACGTTATGTTTCACGTTGTACTAGTTGTCAACAAGTAAAGGACGAACGCCAAGTACCCTCGGGATTGTTAAAACCGTTACCGATAGCCGAGTGGAAATGGGAGCACATAACAATGGATTTTGTTAGCGGGTTTCCGAGGTCGAAGAGATCGAACACTATTATTTGGGTGATCGTTGATCGTTTGACGAAGTCGTCGCATTTCCTACCAATCTGAACAACTAAGCCAATGACGTTAGCTAAGTTGTATATTCGCGAAATTGTGAGACTACATGGTATCCCAGTTTCTATCGTTTCGGATAGGATAGTAGTTTTACATCGAAGTTTTGGAGATCCTTGCAAGAAGCAATGGGTACCAAATTGCACTTTAGTACAGCTTTTCATCCTCAGACCGATGGTCAATCAGAGAGAGTAATCCAGATTTTGGAGGACATGCTTCGGTTATGTGTACTTGATTTCCAAGGTGATTGGGAAGATCACCTACCGTTAATTGAGTTTGCATATAACAACAGTTTTCAGTCGAGTATTGGGAATGGCTCCTTATGAAGCTTTATACGGTCCTGTATGTCGTTCACCGATTAATTGGACAGAGATGGGAGAAAGAATGATAGAAGGGCCAAAAATTGTACAAGAAACGACGGACAAGATAAAGGTAATTAGACAACGGTTACTGACAGCTCAGAGTAGGTATAAGAGTTATGCCGACAAGCACAGACGGCCGTTGGAATTCAATGTAGGAGACTTGGTGTATTTGAAGGTGTCACCTTCAAAGGGAATAACCAGATTTGATAGATACGGGAAACTCAACCCGAGGTATATAGGATCTTTTGAGATTATTGGGAGAGTTGGACCCGTAGCTTATCATTTGAAATTGCCGAGTGAGTATGCTCGAGTGCATAACGTGTTTCACATGTCATTGTTACGTAAACACTTAGTGGAGGACAGAGATCAAGTTATGACTCCGATATCGAATGAGATTCAGAGTGATTTGACGTATGTTGCGTATCCGGTAGAGATATTGGATCAAAAAGACCAAGTCTTGCGAAATAAGGCAATATCGAAAGTGAAAGTGTTATGGCGTAGCCAAACGACGGAAGAGATGACATAGGAAATCGAAGATGAGATGCGTACTCAGTATCCACACCTTTTTGAGACATGAGGTATAAGTTTGAGGACAAACTTCTTTTAAGGGGGAGAGTATTATAACACCCGCATTTGTGTTATTGCATTGCATTACATTTCATGCATGATAATGTGATGTGGCGTGTCTTATAACACATGTTTGGGTGAGTTTTGACTCACGAGTTGATTTGGGTGTCTGTATTAGAGAACCCTTTGAAACTGTGGTGATTGAGGATTTGTTGTTGCGACATCTCTCCGAGTGTAAGACGGTCACTGTGGAATACTTTAAATATTTATCTGAAAATAAATGTTTACCTGTGTATTTCAATTGTAATAACCTGCTTTTCATTTAATTAATCTGTACATTGCATTGTCATATTTAAAATTAAATATACATGGTTTGCTTTTATTTTAATTTCAATTCTTATGTGTGAAATTTATTTCTTGACTGATCTTATAATTGAAATTACTTTTGGGGTCAAACTGCGATTATGTGAAATTTAGCAACACCTGTATTGAATTTCAAATCTGTATTTCAAAACGGTGGAAATGTTCTCTTTTAATTCAAGCTGTATTTTTATGAAACCAGAAAATCACTTCCTACGTTAAAATGAATTTTCTGTATTTTTGTGGTGAACACCGCGCCACGAAAATACCAGTTTACCTTCAAAACTGTCTGTGCCGCGTTAAACTTGCTCAGTTTTGATTTGGACGTATAAGATTGAAGTGACTATACATCACTTTCCATTTATGGCAACTAATGATTGCCTTAGGCCTTGTTTGGAAATGCTTGTAGTGTATGTGTATTCCTTAGGCCATAAGCTAAATTCCCAAACACACACATATTGCCCCCTAGGACTCTACATGACCTTTCAACCAATTTGGGAGACAATTACTGTTTAGAATCTGTGTATGTGTGTGTATACGTATATTCTTATGAGCTGTGTATAATTGATATTCATGATTTTGTCAAATTGAAATCATTTGTTGAGTCTTCAAGGTTGAACTTGGTGGCCAAGTTTGGCTTTCTCTATATATACTCACATACACTCCCTCTAAACACCCATTCTGCACTTCAAACACAGAGAGAGAACACAGAGAGTTCATAATTTCATAATTCATTTTAGAGAGAGAGAGAGAGCAAGCTTCAAACTCCATAGCTAAAACTTGAAGTTTTGTATTCTTATTTGGGTTTCTTTCTCAACTTATTTTCTTCTATCTCAATCATCAGTGAGTATTACTAACTCACTCCAAATGTATTTCATTCTTCTATTTCTGTTTTGTATTGTTAATTTAAGAATCACCATTTTTGCTACACGTATGAACTCCATAGCCCAAAAGGCTTGATTTTCCAACCTTAAACAAAATGAATTTTCAGAGTTGATTATAAGAGATTCATGTCCCTAGATGCTATATCTAAAGTTTTAGAGCTTAATTCATCCATATGAAAAAGTATATTAAGAATTAAGTTTTGACAACTTTTAGTTTTTCATGAAATTCAAGAGCTATGGTTTGATTTGTGTTAAATTGATCGTAGATTCTTTATCCTCGTTGAAAAACAAAGAGATTCATATATAATAAGGCTAGGTTTCGTTCAGTTTGCAAAATGGGTCTAAAAATCTGAAACAGGGGATAATCAGTGGAGAAGACGAAGACACTGCATGAACTCGCGCGCGCGATCGCACGAGCGAGGGTCGCGTGAGCGAGGGTCGCGCGAGCGGACCGCGCGAGCGACCCCTCGCGCGAGCGGCCCGCGCCCGCGAGCCCTGTGTTTTCTGGTTGAAGGAAAAGATATATATATATATATATAAAGGGAAAATAGGCAAATCGCGCGAGCGGCCCGCGCGCGCGATCTGCCAGTTTATGGTTTTTTTTTGTTTGTTTTGGGTTAAGGGACTGTTTTGGTTCAACTTTTAAGTACTGTTAAGGTTCTGTTTGGAAATTTTATTAATACAGAATGCTATTAGTTAGTTTGAAATGATTAAGGCAATGAATTACAAGTTATCAATCCATGTACGTGCGTTATTCCTTTAATTCAGCGATTTACTTTATGTTAAGTTCGTGTCATTTATATGGGGTCAGTGGTACATGCATGTGGGTGTCAGTCGGTGTGGAAAAGAGTAATGGTAGTGTGGAAAGAGTATGAGATTGAGATTGAGATTGTGTTTGTGGTTGTGGTTATGGTTGAGATTGCGGTTGTGGTTGTGGTTGAGATTGCGGTGAGGGTATCTTTGAAATGCGACGGTGGCAAATATGGACACTCCCTGACGCCCATGGAAGCGTTAAAGTGTGTGACGCCGAACTTGGACATTCCCTGGCACCCATGGTAGTGCTAAAGTGT
The DNA here is from genome assembly GCA_033977485.1 of Hydrangea macrophylla. Taxonomy (NCBI): domain Eukaryota; kingdom Viridiplantae; phylum Streptophyta; class Magnoliopsida; order Cornales; family Hydrangeaceae; genus Hydrangea; species Hydrangea macrophylla. Next base: position 99,509,482 of record CM066990.1, read on the forward strand.
GGCCTACGGACACTCCCTGATACCCGAGTCTGGATACTGCGTGAGATTGCTCCAGTATTTGCATGGCGGTTTAGGTATTTAAAGTATGAGGCAATGGACACTCCCTGGTACCCCGGACCAAAGTGTGAGGCAAACTGGACACTCCATGGCGCCCCGTTGCTAAAGTGTGGCTATCTTAGTGTTTCAAAGATACCAGGAGTAAGATAGTGGGTTGTTGTGTCTGTCGAGAGAAAAGAGTCGGCAAGATGAGTGTGGTGCATTGTCTCATACACGAACATCTGTTTTTATGAATTAACGACTTTTAATATATTCCTTGTTGTTTTATAAAATGAATCCTTTCTGCGGTTTATCTATTGATTTATACAAATTGAAAAATGGAAAAAGGTAAATGGGTATGATTTACATTCAAAGCTATGTTTTTAATACTCACCAGCTTCTTGAAGCTGACGACGTTGATGCGTCCTGGACATTCGTGTTCAGGCTTTTCAGGTTATAACCAGGAGGAATCGTACGACTATGCTAAATGAGAATGGCTGCTTTCGGAATGAGGAAACTGTTTATTTATTATATATTTTTAAGTTTTAAACTGTTTGTGTTATAAGGATGACTGTTACAGACATTAAGCTATTGTTTTGTTTCAAGGCGGTCTGTGCCTTTAGATAACCCGTGTTGTAATATTGTTTAAGTTAGGAAAATATTTGTAAGCCATGTTTGCTCTATTCTGATTATTATGTTTTGCTGTTCGACGTTTGGGACGGAATCGATCCTTCAAACTGTCGCGACCTACGGGTCCATAAAGGAAATTAAACGCTTTCCTTATTTATGCTACGTCGGGGCGTGATATCAATATCTGTATTATTTTCTATTTTAGAATTTATATCTGTTGTTAGTTTTAGTATCCTGGTGAGAACGAATTAACACGCTATTAATTTGGTAGGCTAATTAGCAACTTCGGAAACGTCGTGTAGAAATTCGCGTTTTAGCGACCAAACAAAACTTAGTTGAAAACTTTTATAATTTTGAGGTTTCACTTATAAAGCTATGAATAAGCTGCATAGAAAGTTTCGGAGACTAATTCGGAGTTTTGAAGACTCGTGGGGAGGTTAACGTAGTTCCCGATAGTTTTGCCTATATATAGATAGAGATGACTTTAGATTTTTCATAAGTCTTAACCTAAAGTTCAAGAAGGAGGCCAAAGGGGATTTTTGGAGCTTAGAGCTTTACAACGCCAAACGACGACCTTCTGTCAGTCTGTTTTCTTCCATATTTCATATTCGAGCTCCTCGAGGTAAGAGTTTCGTTTTGATATATGTTAGGGCTTGTTTGGCCAAGTTTTTCGAAAAGTTGTTTACTAGAATTTTTCATAAAAGTTGATAAATGGAATTTTGATCCATAGGAATTGTGCTAGACGGACTTCTGCACGTTCTTTGTGCACGGGTTTTCTTCAGATTGAATTATAAGAGCGTAAATCGGAGGTGAGTGATTCAACTATGTTTTTGGAATGGTTTTTTGACATGTATTCATGTTATGTTTGAATAGCATGTATTAATACGTAGAGATATCTTGTGTAGTTCATGTTGGGCATTTATATTGATAAGTAGGCCCAATAGCACGATGAAATGTTTTGATTACCGCGAGCATGGTAATGTGTATTTGAGCATGTTAGGTTGCTTATTTGGGTCAGAAGGAGCACGTGGTCACCGTGCCATTTTGTGGAGCCGATATAGGCATTAAGGTCGCACGATTGAAGAGAAGAATCGTGGATCTTACCCTTTCGCGTGGACTTATTGGCAACGAGTCGCGGATTGGGAGTATGGACGGGCACGTGAATTTCCCGCGACTAGTATGAAATGTTGAGATGTGAATGCGGACATGTTTATCATTCATGTGCATATGTTGTTTTATTCACTAAGCGTTAGCTTAAACAAATCGAATATCTGTGGTTATTCAAATAACCATTTCAGGTGTTAATGTTGGCGAGGAATCGGAGAAGTGAGCACGTGGGTTTAGAGTTCTTTTAGAAGGCAACTTGAACGTTAATCTTGTAGTTTTGGGACTATAGGAATGTTGTAATAAGAATTCTTATGGTTTTTAGTTATGTGTAACTTGGTATGTTAGAACGAATCTAAAATATTGTAATAGTTAGTAACATGTTGTAACTGTGCTTCGGTAATATGTTAATGCAATTAGGATTGTTTTTGGAGTACTTTTGGAAGTGTGTGTTTGATCCCCGTTTGAATTCAAAAGCTTTTAAACTTGAAAATGCTGCAGAATGTGCTGCTGCTAGAGGATCAGTCGACTGGTTTGTTTAACAGTCGACTGGAGCCTCCTTTTTAGCAACTCTCTACATCGTTTCATGGAGGATCAATTGACTGGGTTCTCAACACAGTCGACTGGATCATGGTTTTCAAAATTGATATTTTTTGCCAGGCTGGACTTCAGTCGACTGGACTTTACCAGTCGACTGAAATTTTGAAGCCCCAGTCGACTGGATGTAAAAAGCAATCGACTGGATGGTGTTTTAAAACCCAACTTTCTGCTGGACCAGGATCAGTCGACTGGACGGATGGTTTTCAAAATGACTTGTTTTATTCCGCTGCGTGTGTTCTTCAAACTAATTTTTGGGAACGTTAATAAATTGGTTTAGCCTCAGTGGCGTGCCACGGACTCCGGTTCCGCTATTGTGGGACCGGACTGTGACAAGAACTTATTCTTAATGATAGATTTAAGTTGTCCTTAATATAAACAAATTATCTTATACATTAGTTATTTCCACTAACTGTACACCTCATTTATTTGGTTTGTGGGGTAAACTTTCTTTATTTTAAAATAGCAACTGTTCCTATTTATCAATTGTTTGTACTAAAAAAAATTATTTATCAATTGTGAGAAAAAGTTTAGATATTGCATCTACCCATAATATGTTAAGTAATTAATTAGAGTAATGTAAATTTAAACGGGATACTTAAACTATCCACCCGTTGATGTGGATTTCAAAAATAATTCATCAGTTACCAAATAAAGTTCAAATTAATTTCAACACTGCCACGATACATCAACAAATGAATGATTTAGGTGTCCCTAACATTACTCAATTCATGAATGTAACTCTTAGTTTAGGGTCAAAGCAAGATTAATATATATATATATATATATATGTCAAATTTATACAAGCATTGATTGCATGTAACTTAAAACACACACACACACATATATATATATATACATATATATGTTACATACTAATTACTTGCATGTATTACATTTTAGACATTTTGGAAAATAGAAGCACCTATGTGAGGATGCAATTCGTAACAATTTTTAATTAGATATATATGTTACATGTATAATTATTAATAAATTCACCAGTTACATTTTATGCGCAATATACATACACATATGAAGCTAGAAAGAAAATGTGAGAAGAAAAATAAAAATTAGACAAGTGATTTAAATATGTATGCCAGCATCAATAACTAGATACATTGATACATCTATAACATCTATAAAAGAGTGAATGTAGGGAGCGTTTTTTAATAATTATTTTTTGATCCATTGTTTTTTTCTTTTTCATTTTCAGATCTCTCTCTATCTTTCTATTACTACTTTTTTTTTCTTCAGATTTGCAATTTGTGGCTGATTAAGCTGTTATGATGACCTCTGTTTAGAATATTTTGGATAAAATTGTCAGATAAGTTGTTATAATATAATCATGTATTTGGTCAGGCAATATAAGTTCTAGATAATAACTAAATTATTGTTTTTTAACACCCAAAAAATGGGCTAGAGTTATCCCACTTATCATGGGATAAATCCCAAGTTCAGGACTATTTTATCCTCCAAATTGCGCCACCAAATGATGGATAGGATAAAACTTATTCTATACCAAACTCCAATCCGGCGAAACAGACGAGGTCTTAGAGTGTGTTTGATAACCCAATTAAGTGGTGAAAATGAAAATTTTCAGCACTTATTTTTATTTTTATTTTTCCTTTCAGTGTGTTTGATAATATACCATTTAATTCAAAATGCAATAAAAAACACATTGAAAACTTTAAGTGAGAATTCCTTACTAAAATCAATCATTGCATGCGGTCTATTTCAGCACTTAAAATACTATTTTCAATATTAAAAATTCAATTGTATAAAATTTTCAGTACTTAAAATTTAGCACTTAATTTTCAATTTTATCAAACGGACTAAAGTTAAAGTACTTAGTCCCACATAGAGATTAAATGTTAAAATTAGCTCCACATAGAAGAGTTTAAGTGTCAAAATTAACCCCACATAACCCCAAAAATAGTCTCACATGAGGTTAAGTGTTAAAAAATTAGCCCCCACATAGGTAGGGTAAGTAGCAACATTATCCCCACATAGGGGGTTAAATCTAAACTACCCTGAGAAAGAGGATTAAGTGTTAATACTTTGATGCAATTTTAAAATTTTCATCCGTTTTGAAAAAAAAATATTAACAGTTTTATTTTAGTCCGAAACCACAGGGGTAAAGTGACAAATAAACCTAACCGTAGGGGGTAAATTACAATAACACCCCCTGAACTATGACCATTTTTTACCAACACCCCTCAACTTTAAAATTGAACATACTCACCCCCTTAAACTATCTAAAATGAACAAACTCACCCCTAAAGAAGAGAGTGTAGTGTCAACAAAGCATAGTTTAGGGGTGAGTGTGTTCAGTTTTAAAATTTATAGGGTGCAAGTGAAAAAGGTCATAGTTCAGGAGGTGTTACTGTAATTTACCCAATAAATCAGAAAAGTTAACAGAAAAAAGAAAGAGAAATATGTATGGAAAATTTTCCGGGAAAGAGAGACTCCTCTCTGATTTATAAGGGTCTGTTAGGATTAGGATTCCTATCTTAATTAGGAGAGAATCACCTATATATATATATACAGACCCAAACACAGATTAATTTTTTTGTGATATTCATTGTTTTTGTGTGTGACATTAGAATAGAAGCAAAACTTAGATAGAGAAAGAGAGATGGAACTTGATTTGTCGCCCCAATTGCCAAAGCAGACTTATGGTGGTAATGGAGGATCCTACCATGCATGGTGTCCCAAGGAGCTCCCAATGTTGCGTGAAGGTAACATTGGGGCATCGAAGCTCGCTCTGGAGAAGAATGGGTTTGCCCTCCCTTGCTACTCTGATTCTGCCAAGGTTGCTTATGTTCTTCAAGGTATATCATATATGTATAACACCCATATATGTGTGTATATGTGTTTTTGTTGGATTTTATTTGCTGATCTTATGTGGTTGTGATTTGATTTTTGATATGGGTTTTGTCCTTGTCATCTATTGTTTATTTTTATTTTTTTCAGATTGTTGATAGTTGCTAGTTTTGATATTTCATGTTTCAGATATTTTTACTACGTTTGTTATGTTTTGTATGTGCATCAATATATTACACTCTGTCTCTGTGGAATTATTCAAATTATGGGTTGATTTTTATCATTGATGATTCAGCCATGATTTTTGTTTCAGTCATTGTTTTTTGGTCTTTTGATAATTGATTGTTTCATATATATATATATATATATATATGCTATTGTGTTATTTTTATGAGGTCCCTCCCTGAAAATAACTTTTTTTTTTGTTTTTGCGCGCCGGGGGGTGGGGTGGGGGGCGGTTTGTTTAACGAGTAGTTTCCACAAATATTGCCATTAAAAAACTTAATTATTAAACTAAGGTCCGTTTTAACTTAAAGACAGAATAGGGGTAAAACGTTTTTACTAAAAACGCCATTACAATAGCGTTATTTCAAAAAACGCTACTACTAGGAACAACGTGATTACAAAAGACGCTATTATAGTGGCGTTTTTACAAAAAACGCTATTAATAATTGATTTTTTTCCCATTTCCAAAATAGAAAACATTTTATGAAAATTTAGAAAAATTAAATTTTGAAAATAGTAGTGGCGGTTTTACAAAACACGCCATTTACCTTTTTAAATTTTTTCAAATTTTTAAAACAAAATGTATATAATAAAAAAAAGGGAAAAAAAATAAATGTAATAGTAATAACGTCCTTAGAAAGAACGTTATTACCTTTTTTATTTTTTTTATTTTTAAAAACATGTATAAAAAAAGGTATTACTATTACATTTATTAAAAAGGTATTACTACTCCCTCCGTCCCATAATAAGTGTCCACTTCCTTTTTGCACAATATTTAAGAAATTTGTATTATATTAATTTATTTGGTTCATTAAAAAGTCACTTTCCAATTTTACCCTTTGATGTGATGGGTGTTTGACTTTTTGCTTGTTTTGGAACCACAAATAAATGCTTCTTTGTCTTTATTATAAGGGTAGTTTTGGAAAGTAAGTAAAAGCTATATGCCAATTTAGGAAAGTGGACACTTATTGTGGGACATCCAAAAAAGGAAATGTGAACACTTATTAAGGGACGGAGGGAGTATTAAAAAGGTATAAAAAAAGGTATCCTTAACGTACTTGTTTTTAAAAATAAAAAAATAAAAAAGGTAATGACGTTCTTTCTAAGGACGTTATTACTATTACATTTATTTTTTTTCCTTTTTTTTTATTATATACGTTTTGTTTTAAAAATTTGAAAAAATTAAAAAAGGTAAATGGCGTGTTTTGTAAAACCGCCACTACTATTTTCAAAAATTAATTTTTTTGAATTTTCATAAAACGTTTTCTATTTTGGAAATGGGAAAAAAATCAATTATTAATAGCGTTTTTTGTAAAAACGCCACTATAATAGCGTCTTTTGTAATCACGTTGTTCCTATTAGTAGCGTTTTTTGAAATAACGCTATTGTAATGGCGTTTTTAGTAAAAACGTTTTACCCCTATTATGTCTTTAAGTTAAAACGGACCTTAGTTTAATAATTAAGTTTTTTAATGACAATATTTGTGGAAACTACTCTTGTTTAACCCAATAGAAAAATCTGTCTGTTTGTTATTCCTGTCGGGAACCAATTCAGAAAACTGCTGTTTGTATATACCCTATATTATTTCATGTGAACTGTTTTGAGAATTAGAATTCGATTTTTCTCTTTAATTCTTATTGCAGAAGAAAAAAATTTCAATACTGGAACTAGGACATTATATTGTTTTGAGACTTTTATTGTTTGAGTTAAAGTTTGAAACTTTTTTCAATTCAGGGGATAATCAGAATAGTGGAACCAGGAGGTTCAGGACATTTGGATTTTGGGCAAGAAATTTTTTTTTTTTCTTTGAGTTTAAGAGTTTTTTGTTCCTTCTTTTTTACGTGTGTTTTTGTGTGTGTATTCTTTTGCTGAACGGTAGATTGTGTAATTCTTTCAGCCGCCAAAGCTTTCTGTTCTTATACATGACAGTGATTTTTTTATTTTTCATGCGACTCTTGTGTTTTGTATTAGTTGTGGTCCATTTTTTTTTTGTCAGTAATGTGATACTCCCTATATACACACATACACACACAAGAGTCACTTGAAAAATAAAAATATGGGCCTCTTCATATTCTCTAAATTCTCCAAAGATGGGTAATTTGCTGTCTCTCATATAGGCCTCTTCATATCCCACTTGTAATCTGTTTCTCTGTTGTCTTTTTTCGCCCCTTGTCTCTGTTTATAAGTTGAGTGTACCTGTATTACATTTTGTAGGCACTGGTGTTGTCGGAATTGTCCTTCCCGAGAAGGAAGAGAAAGTACTTGAAATCAAGAAGGGTGATTCCCTTGCCCTACCTTTCGGTGTCATCACATGGTGGCACAATAAAGAGGACACCGAACTTGTCATTCTCTTCTTGGGTGATACCTCAAAAGGCCACAAACCCGGTTCATTCACCGATTTCTTTCTAACCGGTTCAAACGGAATCTTCAACGGATTCACCACCGAGTTCGTGAGCCGAGCGTGGGACTTGGAAGAAAATGCCGTAAAGACCCTTGTCGAAAATCAGTCAGGCAGTGGCATAGTCAAACTAGACGGAGGCTTTACTTTGCCCGAGCCCAAGAAGGAACATCGAAATGGGATGGTCTTGAACTGTTTGGAAGCTCCATTGGATGTTGATATTAAGAATGGTGGAAGGGTTGTGGTTTTGAACACTAAGAACTTGCCTTTGGTTGGTGAGGTTGGCCTTGGGGCTGATCTTGTTAGGTTGGATGGAAGTGCTATGTGCTCTCCCGGTTTTTCGTGTGACTCGGCTTTGCAGGTGACTTACATTGTTAGGGGCAGTGGCCGTGTTCAGGTTGTTGGGGTTGACGGCAAACGCGTGCTTGAGACTACTATTAAGGGTGGTGACTTGTTCATAGTGCCGAGGTTTTTCGTTGTTTCGAAGATTGCTGACCCGGATGGCTTGGAGTGGTTCTCCATCATCACCACCCCCAAGTAAGTATTTCTTACGTAGTTATTGTTATTTGGTGTTTGGAATGCATAATATAAAGATCATGTCCAGTTCAACTCTATCTACCTGATTTAATTGCATAGAAACTTCTGTCATGTTAAAGAGTGATTTACACATGCGTATGTGATAGAAGTGCATCTAAATATAGAACTTGTTCACTCATGGTCCACATAATCAAGCTTTAGCTTCAGTCTCCCCAAACAACTGCTTGATAGTTTAATGTCTTCTCATTCTTCTTACATGTTCATGTTAGCCATTTTATAATGTCACTAATAGATAACCTTTTGTACAAGTTTGTTTCTTTTATCTTTTCATAAAAACTTGCATCATATTTTGATTTGACTACCTACCTTAAAAGACTCCCATGCAATAGAAGGGCATCTACCAAATAATTGAGGAACAAGAAACGGTTGACTTATGAACCAAATAACCAGCATTTAGCTGTGTCCCAAACAGCCCCTTTGTCAATAATTTATAATATCTACTCATTCTTTGCTTGTTTGGAGTACCACTAATGCATTAAGATATATATATATATATATATATATACTGTGTATTGCAGTCCTACATTCACTCATTTGGCTGGGAGTATTGGCACGTGGAAGGCGTTGTCTCCACAGGTGCTTCAGGCTTCCTTCAAGGTGTCCGCAGATATAGAGAAGCAATTCCGTTCCAAGAGGACTGCCGATGCCATCTTCTTCCCTCCTCCAAATTGAGAAAAAGCAATGACTACTTCCTTCTCTTAATTTAGTTTTAGTATAAATAAAGTTTTTTTTTTTTTTTTTCAAGTGATTGTTTATAATGAGTTGGTAAGTTTGGTACCCTGTTTGGCTCCCAAACTTTCCATCTATGGTAGTGTTTTGGTATTATTGACAATTTAGTACATGTAAGAGATGCTCTTCAGTTTGGATTTTTCATTTTTATGGTGTTGCATTGTGATTTTTGGCTGTGATTCGATCTGTTTGTTTATTTTGGTGCTTTTGGTCATTGGATAGGCTATACAAAAAGCCTATCTAAGTATTCTACTTGATGGTTCATTTGGCCAGCCTAGAAAGCGGTTCTTTATCAATAATGCTAGAGGCACAGAATTTGTGCACTGAAAAATCTGTTGGGGGAAAAAATGCGGAAATCCCCAATATTAGAAGCAACACTTCGGTGCTGTTTGGCGTAACTTCTCACACAGAAGTCCATTTCCGGAATGGACTTCTGAAGATGGAATTTTTAAAATGGACTTTTTTTAAAGAAGGATTTGTTTGGCGAATGAGTGTTTTTTAAATAAAAAGTGCATCTAAATGTACAAATTTGTTTGGTGGCAACTTTTTAAAAGTAAAAACTTATACTTACTTACCAATATTACCCTTAATCATGAATTTAAAACTAAATGGATATAACATATTATTGTATATAATTTTAGACTGCAAAATAGTTAGCTGAAATAAATTAAAAATATTTATCCATAACTATCATGTCAAATGAACTAAAATTGGGCACCGAAAAAAATAGAAAAAAGAAAAAATCACTTTTAATTACAATGTTGGATAAATGACTTATTTTCTATAGGAATTGTAAAACAATAGGGATTCGGCTAGGCTACATAATTCATGTATGGGGTTTGGATAAAGAGGGCATTAATTATAAAACAAGGGATAAAAGTGTAATTCTGTGTATAAAGCTCCTGACTTCTGGAAAAGTGCAAAAATCACAGTTTTGAGAAGTCAAGATTTTTGACTTCTTGAAATGGGTATTCTGGAGATGCACTTCTTGTCAAGAAGTCCATTCTCAAATCTCACCAAACGAATTTCAATTCTGTAAATGGACTTCTTCTTCCAGAAGTCCATTCCCTTTGGTTTCCAAACACCCTCTTCCTAACCTTGTCTAGTGTAAATTAAATAGGCACAAATAATATCCAAGCTACAATGGATAATTCCTTTCACCAATCAACCACAAGCAATATAATAATAATAGGGCACCCAAGCAAGAAAATAAATGACACCAAAATTTATGTGAAAAACCCTCCAATGGGGAGGGAAAAAACCACAGGGCAACTCCGAAAGATTCCACTATATCAAAATAAGGAATACACAAGTTCTCTCAAGTTTTTGCCCTAAACTTGAGGTATTCAATCAAAGAGAGTGAGTACAAGGATTACCTCTTAGGGTTTACAATACCCAAAGGAATACAAGATAAAAGCTTCTTCAAAATACCTCAATGATCTTGATACACAAACAATCCCTTAAAAAACACCCAACCTCTCAATCTCCCTGAAACTGCCGCCGCACACAATCTGGGCACACCCACCGAGAGACCTCTCTGTATCTATGATGAATGCTGCGCAGAACCTTAGGTCTAGCATATCTCTATATTGTATTCATTAGTTAAATGAATAAAATAACAAGCATGGCCCACGGGCTCACAATGGCTAGTAAACATAAGCTAAATAGAAATAAGCCCATGTAAATGGGATTTGCTCTCATGTGGTAGGGACCACGACTACCACTATTGAATACTCAACAATCTCCCCCTCCATACACATGAGAGGAGGGAATACCCAAACTCGACCCCTCACTTGGAGTCCATTCCGGCGAGAGCTTTACAAAGCTTAAGCTTCTCTCTTGTCACGACCTTAGTCATCATATCAGACGGATTCTTATCTGTATGAATTTTCTTCAATTTCATTTTTTGCTTTTCCATTACCTCACGTATCCAATGGTAGCGAACATCAATATGTTTTGTACGGGAGTGATACGTAGCATTCTTGCTCAAGTCCATAGCACTTTGACTATCACAATGAACCACGTACCCATCTTGCTTCAAATCCAACTCTTGGAGAAACCGTTTCATCCATAACATCTCTTTACCTGCTTCAGTAGCAGCAATATACTCAGCTTCAGTGGTAGACAAGGCAACACATTTTTGCAACTTGGACTGCCACGAGACAGCTCCCCCCGCAAAAGTAAACAAGAAACCCGAAATAGACTTTCGGTCATCGATGTCCCCTGCCATATCTGAATCTGTAAACCCTTCCAAGACTGGTTTTGAACCCCCAAAACATAAACACAAACTCGAAGTACCCTTCAAGTAACGAAGAATCCACTTGACTGCTTCCCAATGCTCTCTTCCGGGATTGGAAAGAAATCTACTCACTACACCAACTGCATGAGCAATGTCTGGCCGTGTACAAACCATCGCATACATAAGACTCCCTACTGCCGAGGAGTAAGGAACAACTGCCATTTCTTCTCTTCCTTCTCTAGTAGAGGGACACAAGCTTTTACTTAGCTTAAAGTGACTCGCAAGAGGAGTGCTAACTGGCTTAGCATCTCTCATGTTGAACTTTTCAAGCACCCGTTCAACGTATTTCTCTTGTGACAACCATATCTTCTTGGCTTTCCTGTCACGAACAATCTTCATACCCAAAATCTGTCGGGCCGGGCCCAAGTCCTTCATATCAAAGGACTTGAACAACTCTCCTTTTAGCCTGTGAATCATATTAACATCTTGTCCAATAACAAGCATATCATCAACATAAAGCAAAAGCATAACAAAATTACCATCGGGAAATTTCTGGACATAAACACATTGATCTGCAGCGGTTCTCTTGAACCCATGACCCACCATGAATGAGTCGAATTTCCTGTACCATTGTCTCGGAGCTTGCTTAAGGCCGTAGAGACTCTTCTTCAACTTGCAAACCAAGTGCTCTTTCCCCTTAACTTCAAATCCCTCTGGTTGTACCATGTAAATCTCTTCCTCCAAATCACCATGAAGGAAGGCAGTCTTCACATCTACCTGCTCAAGCTCAAGATCCATGCTAGCTACCAAACCCAAAGCAACTCGAATAGAACTCATCTTCACCACCGGTGAGAAAATCTCATCAAAATCAATGCCATGCTTCTGCCCAAAGCCCTTGACAACTAAACGAGCCTTGTACTTTAGTAACTTGTCACCATCCTTCTTCAACTTGAACACCCATTTGTTTCTCAACGCTTTTCTGCCCTTAGGAAGATCAACCAACTCATAAGTGTTGTTCTTATGCAATGAATTCATCTCATCTTGCATAGCTTGTACCCAACTGCCTTTGTCTCTGTGAGACTGAACTTCCTGAAAACTCTCTGGCTCCCCCTCATCTGTAAGCAAAATATACTCAGAACTGGAATACTTGACTGATGGCCTGTGCTCTCTAGTCGATCTCCTGACTGGAGGTATGGTAATATCTAGTTGAGGGGGCTGCTCCCCCTGCTCAACACCCTCTGTATCTGGCACATCATCATCATCCCCAAATTCTGGAACATCTATAACTGGCTCATACTGTACTTCTCCCCCATCTATGGCACCCTGTGATGTGGAAGGAACTGATGTGAGGTCTGGAGCACTGCTCGCTCTAGGCTGTGTAGGTTTCTCAAAATCTGCCAAAGTCTGATGCTCGTGAAAAATCACATCTCTGCTTCTAATCATCTTTTTATTTTCTGGATCCCACAACCTGTACCCAAACTCTGTATCTCCATAACCAACAAAGATACATGGAGTAGCTTTGTCATCAAGCTTAGATCTCTGCTCCTTAGCAACATGTGCAAATGCCTTGCACCCAAACACCCTCAGATAAGAGTAGAAAATATCACCACCGGTCCATACTTTCTCTGGAATCTCAAAATCCAAAGGAGCTGAAGGAGACCTATTAATCAAGTAACAAGCTGTGCGAACTGCTTCACCCCAGAATGACTTAGGCAGCTTAGCCATTCGTAGCATGCATCTGACTCTCTCTACAATAGTGCGGTTCATCCTCTCGGCCACACCATTGTGCTGTGGGGTTCGTGGAACTATCCTCTTATGCCGTATACCGTGACCTGCACAATATGCTTCAAACTCTTTTGAAGTGTACTCTCCCCCGTTATCAGTACGAAGGCACTTCAAAGGTTTTCCTATCTCTCTTTCCACCATGGCATGGAACCTCTGAAAATACTGAAAGACCTGGTCTTTTGTTTTCAGAAAATATACTCACACTTTACGTGAAGCATCATCAATAAAAGTAAGAAAATACTTATTACCACCCAAAGACTCCACCTCAATGGGACCACAAACATCATAATAAACCATATCAAGCAACTTGGTTTTTCTCTTACTAGAAGCATGAAAAGAAACTCTATGGTGCTTACCAAATAAGCAATAATCACAAGGGTTAAGAACTGTACCTTTGGCAAAGGGAATGAGGGACTTCTTTGCCAAAATCTGCAACCCTTTCTCACTCATGTGTGCCAACCTCCTGTGCCACAAATTTGGTGAAGACTCATCCTCAATTGCATTGAGCCCGCTTGAACACACCTTCACATGAGTCTTGTACAAAGTACAACAAAGTTCCCCTTTTGCAACAACTAGGGACCCTTTGGTGAGTTTCCACTTTCCGCTCCCAAAATGGTTATCATAACCCATCTTATCTAGTGCAACACCAGAAATCAAATTCAACCGTAAATCAGGAACATGTCGAACATCCTTCAATGTCAAAGTGCAACCCAGGCTAGTCTGAATACACACGTCACCTATCCCCTCAATCTTGGAATAGCTGGTATTACCCATCTTCACAGTACCAAAGTCACCGGTTTTTTACGAAGTGAAGAACTCTCTCCTAGGAATAGCATGGTAGGAGGCGGCTGTATCAACAACCCAATCAACATCACTATCTGTAACATGTAGGCACTCCTCATCTCCAAATGAGAGTACCACTACATCCTCAGAAACTGTAGCCGTAGTATTCTTGTCTTCTGACTTCTTCTCAGTATTTCCCTGTTTCTGATCTCACTTACGAATTCTACAATTTTTGCTCGTGTGGCCTTCCTTGTTATAATAATAGCATACAAAACCTCCTCTCGCCTGTGACTTGCCTCTGTTGTTCTTGGACTTACTACGATCTTTAGATCCTTTCCAAGACCCTCTGTTCGGATTCCTACCCCTGTTCTCCGTGACAAGAGCTTGTGTTTGATCTGTACGCATACCCTTTCGCCTGGCTTCCTCATTAAACATGCTGTCTTTAACAATCTCCAAAGTCAGCTTACCATTGGGAGCTGAATTACTAAGAGACACAACCAACGTCTCCCAACTATCAGGCAAAGAACTCAATAAAAGCAAAGCTTGAAATTCATCATCTAAATTCATCTTCATCGTAGCCAACTGATTAACTATACTCTGAAAGTCACTCAAGTGCTCGGCAACGGAATTCCCATCTTTGAATTTCAAATTCACAAGCCTTCGAATCAAGAAAGCTTTGTTCTGCGCGGTCTTCCTCTCATACATAGACTCTAATTTATTCCATAAACTTTGTGCATTAACTTCTTGGGCAACGTGGTGAAACACGGTGTGATCAACCCACTGTCTCATTTGACCCACTGTCTTCCGATTTGATTTTACCCAATCCGCATCGGACATAGTTGTAGGCTTGGCCGTATCACCCTCAATCGGATCATACAAATCCTTACAATAAAGGATATCCTCCATTCGCGGTTTCCAAATTGCATAATTTGAAGCCGTGAGCTTAATCATTGAATTTGATGATTCCTCCATTTAATTACACAAGACAATAAATAATAATGAACCTTAGCTCTGATACCACTTTGTTGGGGAAAAAATGCAGAAATCCCCAATATTAGGAGCAACACTTCCTAACCTTGTCTAGTGTAAATTAAATAGGCACAAATAATATCCAAGCTATAATGGATAATTCCTTTCACCAATCAACCACAAGCAATATAATAATAATGGGGCACCCAAGCAAGAAAATAAATGACACCAAAATTTATGTGAAAAACCCTCCAATGGGGAGGGAAAAAACCACAGGGCAACTCTGAAAGATTCCACTATATCAAAATAAGAAATACACAAGTTCTCTCAAGTTTTTGCCCTAAACTTGAGGTATTCAATCAAAGAGAGTGAGTACAAGGATTACCTCTTAGGGTTTACAATACCCAAAGGAATACAAGATAAAAGCTTCTTCAAAATACCTCAATGATCTTGATACACAAACAATCCCTTAAAAAACACCCAACCTCTCAATCTCCCTGAAACTGCCGCCGCACACAATCTGGGCACACCCACCGAGAGACCTCTCTGTATCTATGATGAATGCTGCGCAGAACCTTAGGTCTAGCATATCTCTATATTGTATTCATTAGTTAAATGAATAAAATAACAAGCATGGCCCACGGGCTCACAATGGCTAGTAAACATAAGCTGAATAGAATTAAGCCCATGTAAATGGGTTTTGCTCTCATGTGGTAGGGACCACGACTACCACTATGGAATACTCAACAAAATCAAGGCAATTCATTTCAGTGGGCTCCATGCACTTTAGCGTGGGGGCCATTGAAATAAATGACTCCAATTTTTTAGTGCACAAATTCGATGCACATTTTCGGTCACCCAAGTATTGTTGTAATCTTATTATCATCGGATTTGTTGGGGAAGCCATAAAACATTATCAGAAACAACCCGATTCTCCATTTTCATGTGGTTCTTTTGAAAACCAACGCTACATAGGTTTGACAAAAAACTTGTTTTAAGGGTAATTTGAGATCTAATACGACTCCCATTCTATTTATATATATATATAAATATATATATTATCAAACACTTTAAAAAATATCGAACCAATTCATAACCCCATCTTAAAACACTACGAATTCCACTTGGCCTTGTTTGGAGCAACACTACGAATTCCACTTTGGCCTTATTTGGAGCAACACTACGAATTTCACTTGGGCTAGTTGATAGTAGAAACTAGTCGATAACCCGTGCTATGCATGGGCTGTAATCCTTGCTATGCAGACATTGTTATAGTGTTATCTGCGCCCAAAAAAAAAAGGGGAAAGAAAAAGTGAAAAAAAAAAGTACAAGGATTTTTTTTTTATCTTTATATAAGGTACAAATGAGTTGAAGAGGCAGACAAAGGATTAATAAAAAAATATTATAACTTCTGTCACAAATGATAATTCTTTTTTTAACATCAATGTCATTTTATTAACAATAATCCATAGTAGGAAAGATACATCATTAGCACTAATAGACAAAACTACCTACATGGTAATAATACCTGCAGGATATCACCAAAAACTCTGTAAGTGGAAAAACTCAAGCATGTGGCATGCGGGACAACGCAACCAAAAACACCCTACCTGAAACTTGAGTAAACCATATAATTGAAATTTAGAAGGCAACATACAAAAATACACCATCCTATCAATGTAAAACAAAAGGAAAAAACCAAAGACAAATTATAAAATCCAATCACAACCAAATATTAAAGGAAGCAACAATCTATAACATAGATCCAAACAACACTAATCAAGAAGATGACACTGCTGTTGTAGCTAGTGTGCCACTTGGTTCTGGTTTTTTTTTTTTTTTTTGTACGCTTAATTTATTAGAAGGAAAACATTAGTTTAGAATGTAAGTAACACTTAAAGAGGTAAGTCTAACTATTGTGCTGCTATGGTACTATTAACTGTTGTGTTCATGTTTTGCCGAATTTCCTCAATTTATTTTTTTTGTTCTTTTTTCTCTTGTTTTTCGCTGATACCCTGGTTGTGTCCATTTCTGTTGCTGCTGCATCTTCAGTATTCTGTTATTCTAATTGTGTTGCAACTCTTTTCTTTTGAATTGATCATGTGGTTGATGCTTTTGCTATAGGGTTAGACTGCCTTGCCTGTTTTGCATTCAACAGCCAGCTTAGTGCAGAATGATGTTTTATTCAATTGTAATTTATTAGTTCGATGGAGGTATAAGCTAGTTTGGTTTTTATAAGCCATGAAGTTTGATTGTTATCGTTTCGTTGTGAGTTTCTGAGTTGTCACGTTTTGATATGGCACTATGTTCATCGGAGACTTTGTTGATGGTATAATTTTGCCTTCCTTCTTTGAGATTGTAGTCATTCAACTTCAGTTGGAAAATGTAGCTTTTTCCCGATGAGGTTGTGAAGATCAGTTGGGAGTGTAGCATTATTGTTTCCATGTTCCTGTACACGACATGTTAAGTAATTGTTAGAATGAAGAAGTTAGCTAATTGCATTGAAAATTATTTTTTAATGTAATGAAAGTATCGGATTTGTACATCTATTGATACGTCCGGAAATATCCTACTAAAGCTCAACCGTCACGAGAAGAGAGCCTGGGGCCCGCGCCCTGCATCAGACGCCATCGCTCGGGATCATCAGCTGGCCCGGGCGTAAGAAGCGGCGACTCCTCAGGAGGTGCAGCTCGGGTGAAGCTCTCCGGGCAGTTTCCTTATGTGGCCAGGACTCTATTAAGGAAAGATGAGTAGCTTCCCAAATCACTTAGGAAACTCTCCTAAGATCATGCCAATCTATTGTAATTAGGTTAGGTTTCCCAATCTTACTAACTTACCATGTAAGGTTGGACTCTTGCATCTATAAAAGAGCCCACCTCCCCTGTCAAAGGGGAGGACCAGATATACTCTCTGAGCATACAAGCACTGAGAGAAAACACCATCTGCACGCATATACCCGGCCGGTATTACTGGGAGTGCCACCCGTCCTTGTTGGCTCACCAGGCCTGCCGGTGATCTGCTAGTGAGAAGCGCCCAGACGCAACCGTGGACGTAGGTCACCTCGTTAACGGGACCGAACCACATACAAACTTCTTTTCGCTTTATTTTCCTGCATAAGTCTTGCTTACCAATTTTCGGCATCATCAGTTTGGCGCCGTCTGTGGGAAACGACAAGTCTTCTCATCAACAAATCTCTTGACTGATCGTCATGCCGCCAAAGAAGGGTAAGAAGACCGCCGACTCAGCCGGTTAGGAAAACTTGCAGATCCAGCCGCGGGCTGCTTCTATGACCACCGAACAGGTCACAGCGGCGCTGGAGCAACTCTTGGAAGGCCAGCGTGTTGGGTTTGTGCCCTCAAACCATTACTTTATATAGGAGACATTGACATTTTAATATATGGATATCAGCTTTACATTTTATGATGTATGTTCCTTTCATGAGATGATTGTTTAATCCATAAGTATCATAGTAAGTAATTCGTATATGTATGAGATATATACAAGTGAGATACGAATTACTATTCTTTGATACTTAAAGCTTGTCACAGTGGATGATGAGACTGGATATGTCATCAGGTCTACACTGTAGCATGATTGACTACCATTGGATGGAGTGATTAATCTCAATCACTAGAGTGTTACTCTTAGTTGATATGCTAGTGCTTATAGTGCATTGACGGACCTGAGCTTTCCTGTTGACACTCAAGACTGTCAAATAGTCAATAGGAACTCATAACTTGTATAAGGTACGTGTTCTTAATCTTGAGACGATTATGAACACAGACTGTGGATATGGCTGCTTTGACTTACCAATCAGTGAGGTCTATAAAAGATCAACACCTGGGTATCTTGGGTATGTCATGTTCATAGGGTTGTGAACATATATTGTCAAGATAGAATCTACCCTCTGATTCAGAGTAAGCATTCCCTTGAGAATGTCACCAAGTTGATTACTGAGTACTGCAGTCTTGTTGATAAGAGTTATCAACATGTTTGGTAATCATGAGAGGTGAATGGGACTCAAGGAATACAAGAAGTAATCATGATTCAGGTTGACAGTAACAGTTATCCGACTACCTGAATATGATTACGAATGCTGACGGTAGAGGGACATTAGTACACCATACAAGTCTAGTTATCGCTTCGGATATGTTCTTTTGCGTTGGAGTTCAGTTATCGTTTTATAGTAGAGTAAACGTTAACTGATCAGTCGATTAATTTGCTGATCAAAGAGTTTGGTCATGGGAGTTAATCAACTGATCTGAGCCAACAATAAAGAGCCTAGGAGGTCCCACTCTTAGCTCCGCTAGGATGCTTGGAAAGGCAAATGAGGATAATGTCAAGACAGGTTCGATCGATTGAAGTCTAGACAGGTTCGATCGATTGAAGATGGTCGATCGATCGAATGTTCGATCGATCGAAACCACTTCGATCGTTCAAGAGCTAGGTCGGTTCTGGGAATCTATAAATAGGACAGCTGCGTTCTGGAAAAGTTGTTCGTTGTTTTGAACGTCAGAAGCTGCAGAAACTGTTTTAGAGCCCCAAAACCTTCTCCTTCCTCTCTATTAGAGATCCCACCGTCTCTAGTCTTTTCGGTAGGTATCCGTAGGAGACATAAGGGTGAAGACAACCTAGTGGAGGCTGCTGCATCACCAAGGAAGAAGAAAATCAGAATTGGGTTCAAGACACTAAGGTATAACTCTTGCTCCCCTCTTGTGCGCATCTATAGAGTTGATGGGTAGTAGATTCGGGCATGCCAATTAAGTTTTATAACTTGATTTTTCCGCTGCGCGTTTAAACTTAGAACTTAAACCGGTTTTTCCAAGAATTGGTATCAGAGCCACGCTCGTTTGGATCTATAGATGCGTTTTTGGAATACTATTTTGATTTGCATGTTGATTTTAGAACTGTTTTCGAAACTGCATCGTCACAGATCTGTTTCTGCAGTGTTATCGCAGCAGTATACAAATCTGTGATTGCATAGGATGCAAGGAGGATTCGATCGATCGAACATATTTCGATCGATCGAACATCTGTTCTCAAGCGATCGAACAGGCTTCGATCGATCGAAACCTGCTGGTATTCGAGTGATCGAATGAAGTTAGATCGATCGAGACAGATTCTTTGTCAGGTTCTCTGTTTCACAGTTTTAAAGTGTTTTGAAATTAAAAATTTTAATTTTAAAATATTCTGTAAAATTTTCAAATCATTCTGTGAAACAGAATGTTCAAGCGATTGAACAGTGTTCAATCGATCGAAGGTTCGAGCGATCGAACGGTCTTCGATCGATCGAACTGTGACAGAGAAGTAAGATGCTATTTTAAATTCTAATTCAGTATGTAAAGAGTTTATATACTGTGTGAATCAATTAAGTGTTTCAACAGTTACATATATTTGTTATGTATGTATGGATGCGTGTACGACTAACCCTTTTGCAGCTAGATTAGTCGCTATCTCCCATGGCACCAAATCATTTGAATATTTGTATTTAAATTGTTTGAGATTGGTGCATGTTGTAATTTAAGTTTGGTTTGGTTTTAAGGCATATGTAAAGGGCGCTGCGACTTCAATCCTACGAAAAGGAAAGTCGCACCGGTTTCCCTAGCCTTTTATTTTGTTGTTATTTCTATTTCTAGATAAATTATAAACTTCGAAAGAAGCATAGGACAAATGTAATAGAATTAGAAAATCCATGAAGATGGAGCAAGGAGCCGTTATCCATGAAGATAGAGCTAGAGGCGATCAAACCAAAAGGAGGTTCTATAGAGATAGAGCCATGGGAGATAGAGGCATTGTTTGAATGCCTATATTTCATTTTAGTTTTTGTTTTATGTGCTTGGTTTGTGATTGGCGTATAATACATTGTTGCATGCACGCAAAACAAGTTTTCTAAAATAAAATTCAAAAACCGTTTTCAACACATTAGTAAACATTAGATGTTTATGGGAAGTGTGTAGAAACAGATTTTCTCAAAAAGCAAAATCCTTTTACTAAAACTAGTGGGAGAGGGTCTTATTAATTACACCCACGATCTTCCATTAACGGTTCACTGTAAGATGAGTGGTGCATTCTGTGTCACCTCGTCAGGGGTGATCATTCCATACGGAGGGTGCATTACTCATTGGTTACTAGATGTGAACTTCTTATGATAGGATCAATCAGACGTGTTAGAGGGTGGCCACCACACGGAGGTGCTACTTGAGACGGTTGTGATTGGATCCTAGTTAATGGTACACACTAGCTAAGCTATGGATAAGGGATCCCACACGGGGCATTGTTCAGAAACTTAGAGATCAAAAGGGATCGGGAGTCATAACTTGTTTTGCAAGAGTTGCATAGCGGACAAGTCTTGATTAATCGAAAAATAGAAAATTGACCTCCACACGGAGGCTTTATTCTTTTGTTTCGATATTCCGGCGACTTTGTTTTAAAATAAGAGTTTTAAGGATTCTTTTATTTCAAACTGTCAAATCCTGATATCCATATTTATTTTGTTTGTTTGATTTTCAGTAATCATAATGTCTGGATCTGCATTTAGTCCACTTGCCACCATACTCACTCAAAACAAGTTAACTGGAAACAACTACACTGAATGGAAACGTAACCTTGACATCGTGTTAACTGCGGAGGATTACATATATGTCCTCACCACCCCATGCCCCGAAGAACCCGCGGCAAATGCTTCGGCAGCTGCCAGACGCGAGTTCGACAAATGGAAGAAGTCGAATGGAATGGCTCGTTGCTATATTCTGGCCTCAATGGCTGGTGTGTTGCAACACCAATTCCAATCGAATGATTCTGCCAGTGACATTATCACATCCCTGAAAAAGATGTTTGGGGAGCATGGCAGGCCTGCCAGGCAGGTAGCCATGCAAAAGATAATGAGTGCAAAGATGTCGAAAGGGACTCCAGTCAAGGAACATGTTTTAAAAATGATTGGTTATTTAAATGAGCTGGAGACCCTAGGTGCCAACATCGATGCACAAACCCAAGTTGATATGATCCTCAATTCGCTGTCGCCTTCATTTGCTCAATTTAAACTTAACTATAATATGAATCAAATGAATTTTTCAATGAGCGAATTGATGAGTTCTCTTTTGGCAGCGGAAGGGGTGATCAAACCTGGGGTCAACGTTTTGAACGTTGAGAAAAGCGCTTCCTCCTCCCGATCTGTGCCAAAAGGAAAGAAAGGGAAGAAGAAAGCTAGCACTGGTGGTTCAAGTGTTGGACCAATCCCTAAGATTGCAAAATCTAAGGGAAAAGGTAAGGGCAAAGGGAAGGTGGGTGGCCAAGGCAAAGGAAAGTGTTTCCAATGCGGTGAGAAGGGCCACTGGAAGAGGAACTGTCCAGAATTCTTAGCTACAAGAGTTCAAGGTATGTTTGAATCACATGTGATTGAAGTAAGTTTTATAACGGATACTTCAAACACTTGGTGCATTGATTCTGGTGCGACTAACCATATCTGTAATTCATTGCAGGGGTTCAGATCAACCAGGAGGTGCAGTGATGGGGAAATCGTACTTACTCTAGGTTCTAGCGCAACCATTTCTGCGGTTGCTATAGGAGTCGTAGTTTTAGAATTTCTAGACAATAAAATTTTGATTTTATCAGATGTACTTTACGTCCCTTCAATGAGACGTAATTTAATTTCAGTTTCTAATTTATCGAATAATGGTTATTCTTTTCATTTTGGAACTGAAGTTGTGATCAAAAGAAATAGTTCTTTTATATGTTCTGGTGTTAAATCAAATGGTTTGTATGTGATTACTCCCAATATTTCTGAAGACTCTTGCATGGAACTTAATAACTCAGTGGTTAATGTACCATCTAAAAGAAAGAGACCTTCCACTAATCCAACAAGGCTTTGGCATATGAGGCTTGGCCATATCAATCTAAATAGGATTGGCAGACTAGTCAAAGAAGGGATCTTAGGCGATTTGGTTTTAGAACCAATGGAAGTCTGCGAGTCTTGTTTAGAGGGTAAGATGACCAAAAGGCCCTTTCCTACAAAGGGAAATAGAACCGATGCATTATTGGAATTAGTTCATACTGATGTGTGTGGACCAATAAATATTAGAGCAAGGAGTGGTTATGAGTATTTCATAACATTTACTGATGACCACTCCAGGTATGGATATGTGTACCTAATGCAGCACAAGTCTGAATCCTTTGAAAAGTTCAAAGAGTTTAGGGCTGAAGTGGAGAAGCAATTGGGCACACATATCAAGGCCATTCGATCTGATCGAGGTGGCGAGTACCTCTCTAATGAGTTTATTGATCACCTCGTACAGAATGGGATTCTGTCACAGTTGACTGCACCTGGTACGCCTCAGCAAAACGGTGTAGCGGAGAGAAGGAATCGGACTCTTTTAGACATGACTAGGTCGATGATGAGTTACTCGGAGTTGCCATTATTCCTTTGGGGTTATGCTTTGGAAACCGCTGCGTACATACTAAATCTAGTACCAAGCAAATCTGTTCCCAGGACACCACGAGAGATGTGGATTGGGCGCAAGCCTTCTTTGCAACATCTCCGGATATGGGGGTGTCCGGCACATGTGCTGAAAGGAAAGATGAGCAAGTTGGATTCTAGATCGGAAGTATGTTACTTCGTAGGGTATCCAAAGGGTACTTATGGATGGTATTTTTATGATCCAAGAGAGCAGAAAGTGTTTGTTAGTACGAATGCTGTTTTCTTGGAGGATGACTATATCATGAACCATAAACCTAAGGGAAGGATAGATCTTAGAGAGATAGAAGGAGAGCCCTCAGTCCAACCCGTAGTTGATAACGATATAAATCAAGAAAATACCACTTATTCACCCATTTTCGCACCGGTACCTCGTCGTAGTGGGAGGATTATCAGCCAGCCTGATAGATACATGTTCTTAGGAGAAGTTTTTGAAGCTGTCTCCATAGAATCTGAATCTGATCCTGCCACATACGAAGAGGCAATGGCTGATGTTGATTCAGAACATTGGGTTAAAGCTATGAAGGCTGAATTAGAATCTATGGATTCTAATCAGGTCTGGGATCTTGTAGAACTTCCAGCCAATATTAAACCCATTGGTTGTAAGTGGGTCTACAAGAGGAAAAGAGCATCTGATGGAAAGGTTGAGACCTTTAAGGCTAGGCTTGTAGCGAAAGGTTATACTCAGAGGGAGGGCATTGACTATGAGGAAACCTTCTCGCTGGTAGCCATGCTCAAGTCCATCAGAATACTCTTATCCATTGCTGCATGCCTAGATTATGAGATCTGGCAGATGGACGTCAAGACTGCATTCTTGAATGGCAATCTTGAGGAGGACATCTATATGCAACAACCAGAAGGGTTCATAGCTGGTCGGAAAGGTAACTTGGTATGCAAGCTGCAAAAGTCCATTTATGGGCTTAAGCAGGCATCCAGGAGTTGGAACATCCGATTTGACCAAGTGGTCAAGTCGTTTGGTTTCATACAGAATCTGGATGAACCTTGTGTATACAAGAAGTGTGAAGGGAAAGTGATGGCCTTTCTTGTGCTTTACGTTGACGATATTCTACTCATTGGGAATGATGTAGCGGCATTGTCAACGGTCAAGGTTTGGCTAGCTAGTACTTTCGATATGAAGGATCTAGGAGAGGCGAGCTATATTCTTGGGATAAAGCTTTTTCGGGATCGCAAGCGAAAGATAATGGGATTGTCTCAAGCTGGTTATATCGATAAGGTGCTAACTAAGTTTTCAATGGATAATTCGAAGAAAGGATTGTTACCTTTCAGGCATGGTTTAGCGTTCTCCAAGGACCAGTGTCCAAAGACACAGGATGAGAGGAATCGCATGATAGGAGTTCCCTATGCTTCAGCAGTGGGAAGTCTTATGTATGCGATGTTATGCACTAGACCAGATATTTGCTTTGCCGTTGGCATGGTTAGCAGATATCAGTCGAATCCAGGTCCAGAGCACTGGACAGCCGTCAAGCACATTCTTAAGTACTTGAGAAGGACTAAAGATTGCATGCTTATGTACGGTGGTAGTGAGTTAATTCCAGTAGGATACACTGACTCGGACTTTATGTTAGATAAAGATTCGAGGAAGTCGACATCCGGTCATCTCTTTACCTTGGGAGGTGGTGCTGTCAGTTGGAGGAGCATTAAGCAGAAATGCATTGCAGACTCAACTACAGAAGCTGAGTATGTGGCTGCTTGTGAAGCCGCAAAGGAAGCTGTTTTGCTCAAGAAGTTCCTTATGGAGCTCGAGGTGGTACCAGCGTCGCTGTCACCTATTACGCTTTATTGTGATAATAGTGGGGCAGTGGCTCAGTCCAAGGAGCCAAGGAACCACGGAAAAGGGAAGCACGTAGAGCGGAAATATCATCTTATCCGAGATATTGTTCAACGTGGAGATGTGACTGTCACCAAGATTGCCACCGTTGACAATCTTGCTGATCCGTTTACAAAGGCTTTGCCACAAAAGGTCTTTGATCGTCATCTAGATAGTCTAGGTCTCAGATGTAATCCTGTATGGTTGTGAGTGCAAGTGGGAGTTTGTTGGGTTTGTGCCCTCAAACCATTACTTTATATAGGAGACATTGACATTTTAATATATGGATATCAGCTTTACATTTTATGATGTATGTTCCTTCATGAGATGATTGTTTAATCCATAAGTATCATAGTAAGTAATTCGTGTATGTATGAGATATATACAAGTGAGATACGAATTACTATTCTTTGATACTTAAAGCTTGTCACAGTGGATGATGAGACTGGATATGTCATCAGGTCTACACTGTAGCATGATTGACTACCATTGGATGGAGTGATTAATCTCAATCACTAGAGTGTTACTCTTAGTTGATATGCTAGTGCTTATAGTGCATTGACGGACCTGAGCTTTCCTGTTGACACTCAAGACTGTCAAATAGTCAATAGGAACTCATAACTTGTATAAGGTACGTGTTCTTAATCTTGAGACGATTATGAACACAGACTGTGGATATGACTGCTTTGACTTACCAATCAGTGAGGTCTATAAAAGATCAACACCTGGGTATCTTGGGTATGTCATGTTCATAGGGTTGTGAACATATATTGTCAAGATAGAATCTACCCTCTGATTCAGAGTAAGCATTCCCTTGAGAATGTCACCAAGTTGATTACTGAGTACTGCAGTCTTGTTGATAAGAGTTATCAACATGTTTGGTAATCATGAGAGGTGAATGGGACTCAAGGAATACAAGAAGTAATCATGATTCAGGTTGACAGTAACAGTTATCCGACTACCTGAATATGATTACGAATGCTGACGGTAGAGGGACATTAGTACACCATACAAGTCTAGTTATCGCTTCGGATATGTTCTTTTGCGTTGGAGTTCAGTTATCGTTTTATAGTGGAGTAAACGTTAACTGATCAGTCGATTAATTTGCTGATCAAAGAGTTTGGTCATGGGAGTTAATCAACTGATCTGAGCCAACAATAAAGAGCCTAGGAGGTCCCACTCTTAGCTCCGCTAGGATGCTTGGAAAGGCAAATGAGGATAATGTCAAGACAGGTTCGATCGATTGAAGTCTAGACAGGTTCGATCGATTGAAGATGGTCGATCGATCGAATGTTCGATCGATCGAAACCACTTCGATCGCTCGAGAGCTAGGTTGGTTCTGGGAATCTATAAATAGGGCAGCTGCGTTCTGGAAAAGTTGTTCGTCGTTTTGAACGTCAGAAGCTGCAGAAACTGTTTTAGAGCCCCAAAACCTTCTCTTTCCTCTCTATTAGAGATCCCACCGTCTCTAGTCTTTCCGGTAGGTATCCGTAGGAGACATAAGGGTGAAGACAACCTAGTGGAGGCTGCTACATCACCAAGGAAGAAGAAAATCAGAATTGGGTTCAAGACACTAAGGTATAACTCTTGCTCCCCTCTTGTGCGCATCTATAGAGTTGATGGGTAGTAGATTCGGGCATGCCAATTAAGTTTTATAACTTGATTTTTCCGCTGCGCGTTTAAACTTAGAACTTAAACCGGTTTTTCCAACACAGCGTCGAACACAGCAACAGATAGACGCGCTTATGGCCCAACACGAGAAGCGCCCCGCGTCAGAAAATCAGCCTGAGGAAAGCATTCCTGTCCACAGGCCCGCTAGGGTGCGTAGGCAAGCTCGATCAGCTCCAGTGTCCCCACCAGACCGGGAACATCCCGCAGATGGAGAGCGCAGTCAGGCCACCAAGCGCTAGCAAAGAGTACCTCGGTACATCCCTTGCCGAGCGCGCCGAGCGGAGGACGCCAGAATCATCATTGATTGGCGGCGCGCAGCAAGGGCAGAAGAGTCTGGACGGAAAATTCGACAATCGGTCGACGACCCTCCCGTCCTGAGCCGGGGGGACCTTAGGCACAGGCTTTCCCGGACCCACAGCCAGGTACTATCCCCAAGGTCGACACACTTTGAGGAGGAGGCCTCATCATCTGACCCCACCTACCGTTCAGACACGGATAGGAGAGCAAGGCGGAGGGACGTCAAAGCCCAGGTCGAGGAACTACAGCAGCAGATCGAAAGGCTGAACCGCAAGTCCGGTCACGACCTCACTAACACGGAGACAGAATTGGCCTATACCGCTCGGGTGACCCAATTTTCTATTCCGCGAAAGTTCAAACCCCCTCAGCTCAGCTCAGCTCAGCTCATACGACGGCACAGGGAGTCCAGTAGACCACATCCGCACCTACAAGGCGCAGATGGCACTGGTCACCAAGATAGATGAGTTGATGTGCCTGGCTTTCCCCAGTACCCTAAAGAGGTCAGCCGCACAGTGGTTCCACGCATTGAAGCCACGGACGGTTGACAGCTTCAAAGCCCTCGGCAAACTCTTCATCAGTCAGTTTGTCGGGATGCTCGACCGGTCACAGCCGGACACCCAGCTGCTAACCGTCAAGCAGCGCAAAGGGGAATCCTTGAGGGAATATGTGGACTGGTTCAATCAGCAAAGGCTCCTGATCCACAACCTCAATGAAACGGCCGCCATTATGGCCTTCTGTTCGGGAGTTCAGCACACCAAGGTCGCCACGTCGTTCCATCGCGACCGACCGGCGACCCTGGTGGAACTCTCAGAGAGGGTCGGAAAATACATAGACACCGAGGAGTTCCTGAAGGCAAAGTGCGCTGGCCAAGCTGGGGACGAATCCCCCAAAGCCAAGCGCAAGCGCGAAGGGCTTGAGAAAAGTTCGGGAAAGAAGCCGAAGCAAGATCAGAGAGATACAAGGGGTCAGCCCCAGACTACTTTCACACCTCTTTCCCGCCCGATCCATGAAGTTATGGCCGTCGCCGAGGCCCAGAGGCTGCTTCCGCAGCCAGCTAAACTTAGAGCCCCGCCCGGTAAGAGGAACCGGGACAAGTTTTGCCGCTACGACAGGGATCACGGCCATGAAACAGAGGATTGCTTCAAATTGAAGATAGAAATCGAGAAGCTGATTGAGCAGGGACACCTCGCCGAGTTTGTCACAGAAGGACGGCCTCGGCAGGACATCCGGGCTCCTAACCAGCTACCGTCACTACCACTCGGCCACATCCATGTGATTTTCGGAGGAACATCAGGCGGAGGCGATTCACAATCAGCACGGAAGAGGCATGCCCGGGCTTCCCGAGCGGATGTCCAACAGGTCCAATCCACCGGCTCCTCCCCAACCGATGTCCTAACATTCACGTCCGACGATCTGTAGGGGATCCACTGCCCCCACGATGACCCGCTAGTAATAACACTCTCTATAGCCAACTACATGGTCCAGAGGGTGCTAGTGGACACGGGCAGCTCGTCCGACATCATGTTCACATCGGCGTTTGACCAACTAGGGATCTCCAGGGATCGGCTCTAACCGGTCGCTACTCCCCTTGTCAGATTCAACGGCTCCAGTACACAACCGCTCGGGACAATCGAGCTTCCAGTTCTCATGGGGACCTACCCTCAGCAGGCCTCCATGCTCACCAATTTTGTGATCGTAGAGGCCCCATCGGCATACAACATCATCCTTGGCAGGCCGACTCTCAATAGGGCCAGGGCGGTCGTCTCTACCTACAGCCTGACAGTTAAGTTCCCAACTCTACAGGGGCCTGGATCCTTGCGCGGAGATCAGAGCACCGCCCGTAGTTGTTATGTTAGCTCATTGCGCCGGGGGGTAATAACAGAAACGTTAAACGTCCAGGAAATGGACCCTCGGGACCAGAGCGACATGATAGGACCGGTGGAAGAACTGGAACAAATCATGCTAAACCCTGAATACCCAGACCGCGTGGTCAGCATAGGGTCCCTACTGGAACCTACCCTGAAGAAAAAACTGACTCAATTCCTAAGGCAAAATCAAGACGTTTTTGCTTGGAGTCATGAGGATATGCCCGGGATTGACCCTCAGGTCATGACCCATCGTCTCAATGTCAGCCCGGACTGCCGTCCAGTTAAGCAAAAAAGAAGGGGCATGGCCCCCGAGAGACAGAAGGCAGTGAGCGAGGAGATCGAGAAGCTCCAAAGGGCAAAGTCAATCCGAGAAGTCCACTATCCCGATTGGCTAGCCAACGTCGTTCTTGTTAAGAAAAGCAACGGGAAGTGGAGAATGTGCGTAGACTTCACCGACCTCAACAAGGCCTGCCCAAAGGACTACTACCCGCTACCCAGGATAGACCTCCTTGTCGACTCAACAGCAGGTCACTCACTTCTCTCATTCATGGACGCTTACTCGGGGTATAATCAGATCAGCATGTACCCTGGGGATGAAGAGAAGACAGCGTTCATCACCGACCAAGGCACGTACTGTTACAAAGTCATGTCGTTCGGCCTCAAGAATGCCGGGGCTACCTACCAGCGCCTGGTTAACTACATGTTTAAGGACCTCATCAGAAAATATATGGAAGTGTATGTGGACGATCTTCTGGTTAAGAGCCGGGACGAGTCCGACCACCTAGAGCATCTGGCTGGGGCCTTCAGCATTTTGAGAAAGTTCAAGATGAGGTTGAACCCGGCCAAATGCACCTTTGGTGTCTCATCCGGGAAATTCCTCGGCCATCTAGTTAGCAAATGGGGAATTGAGGCAAACCCCGAGAAGATCAAAGCTATCATCAACATGCGGTCACCCAAGTCAACGAAGGAAGTGCAAAGCCTAGCCGGGCGGGTGGCCGCACTGAACAGATTCGTATCCCGAGCTACCGACTGGTGTTTGCCGTTCTTCAAAATCCTCCGCCAAGCGTTTCAGTTGTCAGAAGAGTGTAAGGAGGCATTCCAGAAACTCAAGAAGTACCTGGCATCCCCTCCTTTGCTCTCGACACTCGTACCCGGAGAAGAATTGTTTCTATACCTGGCACTGTCATCATCGGCGGTGAGTTCGACACTTATTCGGGAAGAGCACGGGATATAGTTCCCAGTGTACTAAACCAGTCGGGCGTTGCAAGGCGCGGAGAGCAGATACTCTCGCATCGAGAAACTGGCCTTCGCCCTCATCACCTCAGCCCGAAGGCTCCGCCCGTATTTTCAGGCCTATGCCATTGTAGTCCTGACCGATCAGCCTCTACGTAGAATTCTCAGTCGGCCAGACACATCCGGGAGGCTCGTCAAGTGGGCCTTGGAGTTGGAAGAGTTTGAAGTAATTTATCGACACCGGACAGCCATCAAGGGACAAGCTGTAGCAGACTTTCTGGTCGAGTTTACGTACCCCGAAGACCCAGTCGAAGAGTCCGAGCCTCCGGTTTTACCGCCCGGATTAAGTCCCGATGTCCCAACTTGGGTGCTGCACATGGACAGTTCCTCCAATCAGCAAGGTAGTGGAGTTGGAATCATCCTGACTACCCTCGACGGTATCCAGCTTGAATATGCTTTAAGGTTTGGATTTCGTGCCTCCAACAACGAGGCCGAGTACGAAGCCCTCTTGGTCGGATTACAGTTAGCCACCTCGATGAGTACACAGCAGGTACAGGGCTACAGCGACTCCCAGCTCGTGGTCAACCAAGTAAACCAAGAATACGAAGCGCGGGAGGACAACATGGTAGCCTACTTGGCCCTTGTCCGGGCGGTTTCCAAGAAGCTCCGGGGATTCTCCATCACCCAGATACCTAGAGAAGAAAATACCAGAGCAGACCGGCTGGCTCGCCTTGCCTCGTCTTCTGAGTCAGACTTGCTCGGGATAAGGATACAATTCCTACCCGAGCCAAGCGTGATCAACTCAGAGGGCATGGAGGTTGACCCGGTCACTTTGGGACCCAGTTGGATGGACCCGTTCGTGACGTTCCTGACGACAGGAAGGCTACCAGATGACAAGGATGAGGCGCGCCGGGTCAAGTACCGGGCGGCGCGATATCACCTCCTTGACAGCATTCTCTACAAGAGGGGATTCACTATCTCATACCTCCGCTGCGTTCACCCTGCGCTAGTACAAGCAATACTGTTTGAAATCCATGAAGGTGTGTGCGGGAACCACATCGGAGGTCGGGCGCTTTCCAGAAAGGCCCTCCTACAGGGTTACTATTGGCCGACCATGGCCCAAGATTCGCAGGAATATATGCGAAGGTGTGACAAGTGCCAGAAGTACTCTCCCATGATCAACCAACCGGGAGAACTCCAGACGCCGATCCACAGTCCCTGGCCATTTGCCCAGTGGGGAATTGACATTGTTGGTCCCTTACCGACGGGGAAAGGGCAAGTTAGATTTGCCGTGATAGCGGTTGACTACTTCACCAAATGGGCGGAGGCGGAGCCCTTGGCAACGATAACCAAGCGGAAAATGGAAAGCTTTGTGGAAAGAAATATCCTCAGCAGGTTCGGTATTCCCCGAGTCCTGATCAGCGATAATGGCAGACAATTCGACACACTCGTCTTCAGGCAGTTCTGCTCGGGCTATGGGATACTAAATCATTACTCTTCTCCCGAGCACCCACAAGCCAATGGTCAAGCCGAGGTAACCAACCGGACGATCTTGCAATCAATCAAGACAAGGCTTGAAGGCGCCAAGGGCCTGTGGGCTGACGAGCTACCAACCTTCTATGGGCATACCGCACTACACCTCGAACGGCTACTGGTGGGACCCCGTTCTCCTTAACTTACGGGTTCGAGGCAGTGGTCCCCACCGAGCTCGGGCTGCCAACATACCGGGTGGCCAACTTCAGCGATCCAGACAACGGGGAAGCCCTCAGGACAGAATTGGACCTAGTGGAAGAAAAAAGAGACCAGGCCTATATGAAGGTGGCCGCCTACAAGCAAAGAGTCTCGCGATATTACAATAGCAAGGTGAAGCACCGTAGCTTTCAAGTTGGAGACCTCGTCCTCAAAGCAGTGAACCAGTCTACCCGAATCCCAAGCCACGGCAAGTTGGGGGCAAACTGGGAAGGCCCGTATAAAGTGACTCGGGTCAACTGTCCGGGAACCTACTGGTTATAGAGCATGGACGGGCATGATCTTACTCATCCTTGGAATGTGCAACACCTCCGCAAGTATTATCAGTAGCACCTGATCAGGGGAATTTAGTACTATAGGGAAATTTTTTTTTTTGTAGCTCTGAGGGGGCAACCATTACAGATTACTACTTTTAAAATAAAATTGACTAGTTTGTTTCGAAAAAATTTTCTTGTACCCCGTGCCATGCAAAACATAGAAGGAAAAGACCTCGGGCCTAACCCCGAGGCACCAAAGACCTCGGACATAACCCCGAGGCAACAAAGACCTTGGGCCTAACCCCAAGGCAGAAAAGACCTCGGGCTCCGAACCCAGGCACAAAAGGACCCTGCAACCACCCATGTTCCAGGTCGGTTTCCTATGGCCACTCCTCAACACGCCCTCGCCTTAACAGGACACCTAGGGCAAGGGGATTGTAGACCTAAACAGGAAATTACTTCAAGCTTCGCTTAGGCCGACCGACAACGGGGCCAAACCCCTAGGTGCCCGACGATGGCGAGCTTCAAATGCCCCTGCGACCACCCATGTCCCAGGTCGGTTCCCTACGGTCACCTATTTCTATACTCCCACCTCAGCAAAATGCTTGAGGGGCAGGGGAATATTAGGCCAAAACAGGGAATCACACCGGTCGCCACAAGAGCTTGGATGATCTTCCTACGCGCTTACAGTGATCAGAGATATATCCCGAGTCGTAAAACAGGATACACCTATGATACACTGGGACAACCCGGACGGTAGTACAGGGTATTCCTATAATACACCGGACGATCCCAGATGCTAGGTAGGGCTTGTCTCTACTGCGCTCCGGGCGATCACCTTTTAGAAAGGTCGGTAAGACTAGGTGTTTTGTTGGTTACGGTCCTAAAACATTTGCTAAGGCTGGTGTTAGGTCGGCCAAAACCAAACGGGTACTAGCAATTACAAAGGCATAGTGCAGAAAAAGAAAACAGTTAGTGGAGGGGAAATCTGACCTCAGGGGCCTTTTTTTATTAATTGAAACAAAATGTACAAAGCCTGGGGGGCAGTTGTAGTAGCCTCCCCACCAAAACAAAAATTAGAAAAGTCCTTGAGAAGGGAGCCTAGTGGTCGTCTACATCAACAATGTCTACATTCTCATCGACTCCTCCCCCGGCCGGCCCTTCCGGTGCAACATCTCCTTCTTGGTCAGCCGGGGTAGTGACACCCTCAGCCGGGGCAGCGATCCCACGAGCCTCGGCAGTAGCACCCTCAGTGGCCTCGAGTATCATGTCCCAATAGTCAGAATCCACACCCTGGTAGGGAGTGGTGTCCAACTCCGGGTGGTCCCGGGCCAGCCTCCTCTTCAAGTCCTCGTACCCGAGGAAGAAGCCGTCATCGAAAGTTTTCCCTGGGGGATCGGCTGCTGCCGCCTCCAAGAGTGTTCTCTCCCGATCTTCGGCTGCCGTACAGCATGCCCGTTCAGCCTCCACTCCGCCAGAGCCATCGCCATTTCTTCCTGGGCTGCCCCGAGGCTCGAAGCCAAGCCCTTGACCCTGTTTTTCTCCACGGTCAAGGCCCTCTCTTTGGTCTCCAAGGCAACTTCTTTCTCGGCCAGGGCAACTTCTTTCTCGGCCAGGGCGGTCTCGGCAGCGGTGGCCCTCCCAGCAAGGGCTGACATGAAGGACTCAGCTCCGGCAGCCAGACAGCCGACCTGCAAACGAAGTAAAATGGAAAATGGTCGGTCAATAGTACCAGCAAAGCAAAGAATGCGAAAAATGCAGAAAAGTTACTTACCAGATGGGAAATGCTGTATAGCCAAGCCTGAAAAATTGGGGGAGACAGATCGGCGCACCTCTCCACCTGACTGGGGAGTAGGCATGGTCTGACCCTCTCTCGAGTCTCCCTAGATTCATCCAGGGACGTCCCGGTGGGAACCTCGGCTCGAGCGACGGATGTTTCCCCCACTGCTATCACCCGGGGGGTTATTGTCTCCCCAGGAGCCTGGGCCGCCGATGGGCCATGCCTAAGTCGTCTAAACTGGCGCGCGCTGCCAGAGGCTTCAATGGTTGGCCTCTTCCCGGTTGCCACCATCCGCTCGGCAGCTGCAGCCTGCAGAGCCCTCTGCCGCTCGGGATCTCTTCTGGGGGCCATCTCTGCAAAAGAGAAACAGCTGTGATGTCAACAGCCAGAATAACAAGGTGTCAAAAGTTAGCCGAAGTCAAACTAAGTGGCAAAACTCATACCCGGGATGATGCTAGGGAAGATCGGCGCTACGGCTGGACGACGGGGTCGGCGGTCGCCTTTCTGGTCTCCCGACCGGGTCAACACGTCCCAAACGTTGACAGGCTGCTCAATCAAGCCCCTGATTCTCTCCTCACAATCCTCCGGGATGTTTGGGAGATTGACGGGCCCTGCTACAAAAACAAACCAAGATTATTAGTTCGAAGCCGTAAAACAAAAGCCTAAAAAAAATTAAAGGCTAGAGAAGACTCGGGATGGGCTTACCCCTCAACTCCTCTGCCCAGGAGGTCCTCAGTTGACTCCCAGGGGCTGGCTCACAAAACCCAGGAGCGGACACTTGGAAGAATTTGTTCTTCCACCCCTTGTTGTTGCTCGGGCAGTTGACTATGACCTTCTTCCCCTGCCGAGCCCCCAGGGAAAAGAACCCGGCCTCCCCGTGAACTGGGAATGGTCGGTAAATCCAGAAGAACTTTTGGAGGGTGAGTTCGTACCCAAAGATCTGGGGCCACAAGGAGATGGACCCCATAAGATACCTCCATCCGTTCGGGGCTAGCTGCCCGGGAGCTATCCCCAGGAAGATTAAGACGTCCCGAGTGACAGGATGGAGGGGAACTCGAAGGCCAGCTATGAGGGTGTCCTCGTATAAGGTAATAAAGCCCCGGCGGTAAATGTGAGCCCTGCCGGGGTGGACAGACAAAGAACTATTGTCGGGGATGGCGTACTTACCCCTGATCCGATCAAGGTCCCCGGCACGCAGAGCCGAGGGGATGAACTCGCATGCGAATGCTACCGAGGAAGCAGATTCCTCAGGCGCCTCATCACCTGAACCCCGTGACACCGAGGCAACGGGGGCCTCTTGGTCGGCCTCGTCACTGGATACTCGGACTGGGATTCGGCTCTCGCTGTGATGATCGGAGGGGGAACTTGAAGGTAGGTCTAAGCTGGTGTTGGGCGAGCCCGACCGGAACATCTCATTCTCTGACCGGGAAGCGGAGTTGAAATCGGAATGTTCCATCTCACGTATCCCCGCAGAAGGGAGAAGAAGAAGGACATGGCCTGAGTACGGGTCAGGGACTCCGAGCCGGACGTATAAGAGGAGAAGGACCACCGACTTAAAGGGTAGAAAATAAAGCATCCTCAACATTAAAGTGGCACTCTCTCAGAACTACTCCGGAGACACTCGAGCGCTCTAACAACCCTAAGGAGCCCCCTGCCCTAAGGAAGAAACAGAACCTGAGGAAGAAGAAATCCCACTCATGTTCCAACTTAAGGAGGTTCGCTCTCTCCAGTCTCGCTCAGAAAAGAGGAAAGAAGGGGACAGGAAAAAAGAAAAAGAAGAACTTACAAGGTTAGGTACAGAAAAGGGGGCTCGGGAATCTTGTTCGGGATTACTCTGACTCTTAAGGCGCTCGGTGGTCAAAATCTCTGCAGTAAAGGGTTGAAGAAATGGGCAAAAGTCTTTTATATAGAACCCAGGGATGTCCTGGATCAAAGGGAATCCAGCGGGTCGCGTGTTTTCCCGCCCAAGGTGACAGACAGTTGTCACTTCGGGCATGCGAACCACTACCTCAAAAGGCGCGTGCATTGAATGCATGACGGAGACGTTTCAGTTACCACGAAGATGATTCGGTTATCCCCAAGCTGGCATCATTGGATCCTAACCAGATCAATGGCCAGTCGACACGTGGCATAGCCAGGACCCGGGCCGCAGGTCACCACTCGGTTTGTAACCCAGTTGATCATCCCGACCGGTTCCATACGGCAGGGGTTTCGGCCTAGTGTCGAACGGCCCATCATGGGCGGTTTTAATTTTTAAATTCGCATCGGATGAAGTGCCAAACCATCGTAAAAGGAACGGGCCATCACGAGCCAGGCATTGGCAATCACAAATGACACAATCGACAATAAAGGAAAGGTGGCCTCCAAGGACCTTTTTATTAATAATAGCATTTTGTACAACGGGAGGCAGTTCTAATAGCCTCCACGGCAAAAAAAAAAAAGGAAAGGAAAAAATTCTTCAGGTCCCCTTGCTCTTCAAGGACCGGATCTCCTCCTCCAGGACAATCACCTTGGCCACCAGCTCTTTGACGGTGAGCTCCAAGGCGTGGAAATCCACCTCCCGCATAATGGAGTCCGTCTGCAGTTGGGCGCTCTGTTTCTCCACCTCCTGTAGGCGACCCTCCAAATTGGCAAAGGAGAGGCCTGTCCATGAGCTGGACACATGCAGACCGGCGGGTGTTTCCAGCCGACTCCTCTTCGGTGGGGGTTGAGACCCTTCCCCGACCACTTTTTCTTTGCCCTTCCTGGTCGGGCTCGGTTGCGGATCCGTGTCCTCGGATGAGGATGAACCTGAGCTGGTGGACAGAGCGATAGGTCCTTCAGGCTTGGAGGAACCCCCCATGGTGCGCGGGCCGGAGGCCATGGACCGAGTATAACGGCGCAATCCTGAGGCGGCCGTATCAGGAGCTGCGAGGGGAGCTTCACCGCCGGCCTGACCAGCAGGTTCCCCGATCAAATCGGAAAAACTTAAGCCGGCTTCTACCGCTAGGTTGATCGCTTCAATATCGGCCACAGAAGAAGCGACGTCATGGAAAGCGGTGAAGGACATCTTGCAAAGCTCGGGATTGAAGTTCGCAGGGGGGCAGAGGGAAGTATCCGTCAGCCAATTGCCAGAGACAACGACCCAAGGATATTGGCGCCAGTGCTTGTTGTCAAACTCCAGCCCACGAATAAGGTGTTTTCCCTCCGCACCAATGCGTAGGTAAGGGTCCCCGCGTTCAATCCCTAAGACGTAGCACTTGGTGATGTCAGCCAAGCGGAGGAGTAGCCCAAGCCGCTGGTTCAGTGCCGAAACACCCCAAAGGAGGCGGGCAATTTTCGGACGGCACCGGGACAGCGGAATGCGCAACCCCTGTAATAAGTCGCAGAAGAGGGCAGGTAAAGGGAAGCGTAACCCCACTATAAGCAGCAGGTAGCTGCTGATGATGACTGAGGGAAAGGCCACCTCCTCCACTTCGATGTGAGGACGGACCCCGACGTCGTCAGGGATCTCGCAGTCCCTCCGAAAAACTCCAAGTCCATCGTCGGAGGTCAGATCAACATGAGAGGCCATTGGTGAGCAGTTTGGATTATGAGAAAGTATTGGGAGGAGAGCTCGGGAAAGCTGTGTTCTCGGGGATCGCTCGGTATACTCAATCTTAAGCAATGGGAATATTTTGAATGAGCAAGTACACCTTATATAGAAGTCATGAACGGCTCAGATGAAAGATGATCTGACGGATCAGACGCTCTCCTGCCAAAAGTAGTCGCCAGCTATCATCTCGGGCACGTGAGGGGTTGCCTAAAACAGCGCCCGCATTAAATGCGTGACATGACGGTCAGGTTGCCACACGACTGGTTAGTTACATCCGAACTGATTCCGCTGGACCATGACCAGGCCAATTGATCCCTGACACGTGGCAATACTCACATCCGGGCTCTAATCTGAACCGGTCGGTAAATCCACCGAGCGACCTAGAGTGTGGGCCCCATCTCATGCCGCACACCCGAGCGGCACTCGGGTGGTTTCCGAGGCAATGCAGATTTTCGAATCCTCGCCCAATGACATATCCAGTCAGTTCCGAAAATGGGGGGCAGCTGATACGTCCGGAAATGTCCTACTAAAGCTCAACCGTCACGAGAAGAGAGCCTGGGGCCCGCGCCCCGCATCAGACGCCATCGATCGGGATCATCAGCTGGCCCGGGCGTAAGAAGTGGCGACTCCTTAGGAGGTGCAGCTCAGGTGAAGCTCTCCAGGCAGTTTCCTTATGTGGCCAGGACTCTATTAAGGAAAGATGAATAGCTTCCCAAATCACTTAGGAAACTCTCCTAAGATCATGCCAATCTATTGTAATTAGGTTAGGTTTCCCAATCTTACTTACCATGTAAGGGTGGACTCTTGCATCTATAAAAGAGCCCACCTCCCCTGTCAAAGGGGAGGACCAGATATACTCTCTGAGCATACAAGCACTGAGAGAACACACCATCTGCACGCATATACCCGGCCGGTATTACTGGGAGTGCCATCCGTCCTTGTTGGCTCACCAGGCCTGCCGGTGATCTGCTAGTGAGAAGCGCCCAGACGCAACCGTGGACGTAGGTCACCTCGTTAACGGGACCGAACCACATACAAACTTCTTTTCGCTTTATTTTCCTGCATAAGTCTTGCTTACCAATTTTCGGCATCATCATCTATTAATTGATTTGCTAGCGTTGTTGCTGGCTTTCAATTAGTTTTTCTGCCTCTCTATCAAAAATCACAAACGAAGTATAACCCGTTGAATTTGCTACTTGTAGCTATATCCTATATATGTTTTGAAGGCACGATTTTATCATTATATCTAGTTATTGTTTTCCTTGTTACTTCTTAAATGGAATGAAACTTATGATTGTTTAGTACCTATGTTTCGGGTATTGAGCCTTTATTTTGCAAGTGTCACACCAGAGAGTATCGTCCTTTGGTTTTAGCTTCTTGGAATACAGTTCACAAGAGATGTAGTACCATCCACAATGTTCTTCAATGTCCTCAATTGTTGCCTTGCAAATGACTATTGTTTCTTGTAGGATAAAAGTCCACAATCTGTTAATAACTCTTCCTTTAATTAAATTTTTAATGTGAAATTATTTTTTTGTTAACTGGTCATTAGATTCCCACTGTAATGACCAGGTAACAATAAACAGTGGGAATCACAAAGATAGCATTTGGGAAAAAGAAAACAGAAAGCACTATTCTCCATGGGTGCACAAACATTCCACTCTAATCCACCATACATACACAAATACGTGGGTGAACCATCACATGCTAATCTATAGATGCATGTGATTTTAATGTTTTTGTTTTTGTCCTTTATTGTTTTATAGGAAGGACCAATTTGTACGGACTGGTTGCTTGCATGTTTGGGGTATTTCTTAAGTGGTTTGTTTTTTTAAAAAAAAAAAAAGAAAGAAAAAAGATTTAGTTCTTTACAAAAAAAAAAAAAAAAAAAAACTGTTTATCCCCTAAACATTTTTTTGTTCTAAACTTTTTTTGACTGTGAAGCATTTAGCAGTTAGCAAATTCCATGCCAAACTATGCTTAAGAATTAGATTAAACAAAGCAAAATATATCATGCACAAATCCAACCATAAAGCGAATGGTGTCTTACTTGGACATCTTATTATTTATGTGTAGCACTAATTCACAAACAGTTGAGGATTGAATGTTGTCCATAGCTTTCACAGCAAAAAATAAATAAATAAATAAATAAATAAATAAAAATAAAAATAAAAAACAACAACAACAACAAACCCACACTGTCTTAGCAGCCAAATGAAATCATTTTTTAGAACTTGAAAGGTTTTTCTTTCATGATTTTGTTGCCAAACAAACTACTTTTCATTTCCTTTGGACTTTGTTTGTTGGCCCAAATGTGAAAACCTTAGAGGGGGGGTGAATAAGGTTTTAGCGAAAATTAACCTTTTTTTTTTAAAACTTGATAGCAAATTAAAACACAATCACAAGAGATAATATGAAGAGATAAGGAAAGAGATACTTGCAAACCGAGTTTTCAAGTGGTTCGGCAATCGTACCCCGCGGCCTACGTCCACACCCCTCAAGATCACCTCTTGAGGATTCCTTTAATCCGATCTACTTCACGGGTGTAGACCAAACCGTTACAAGAGCATTCAATCTCTCCCAAAGAAGAAAACCTCTTCTTTGCACACAAGGGTTACTAACCCTCACTCTTTACAATTGAAATGGGTACAAATGATAACTCTCTATCTAGAGTGGATAATACAATTTGAAGCTCACACAATAACTCCTTAGTGAGTAGATAATACAAATGAAAGCTCACTACAATTTACTCTTAAAGAAATACAAATCAAATACTAGAGCAAATTGATAAACTCACACAACTAGGGCTCAAATATGAATGATTAGAAATCAACAAGTTGTGTGATTTAAATAGATGTTTTCCAATAGATTGATCAACATAAAATGGTGTGGGAAAACATGTATTTATAGTCCAAGAAAGATTATAGCCGTTGGTGGCAAGTTTGGTAATTAAAACCCCCTTTAAAAACTAGCCGTTATAAGCATTTCAGCGCGATCCAGTCGACTGAAAGTCCATCCAGTCGACTGAAAAGTTTGAGGCAGTAGCTACCTTTCAAAAACTAAAAACAGTCGACTTTTTTGTAATCCAGTCGACTGGAACAGTACCTTCAGTCGACTGGACATTTATCCGGTCGACTGGACCCTTAAAAAATCAGTCGACTGGTTTTAAGCAGTTTTTGGCAGACTGACACCTCTTTACTAAAACGGCCATAACTCCCTCTACAAAACTCATATTTGCGATCCGTTTGAAGATTCGGAAACTAGATTCACATACCTTTCCAGACATATAAAACTCAAGATCTAATTCCTTACCAATTGGATCAGGTTTTCATTTAAAGTTGACCTATCTGCGCAAATGTACTTTCTTTTGACTTAGCCACTTGAAAGCTTTTGTGAAATAAATTTAATTGAGTGGTCTAAGTATGTTTAGGTCCTTGAAAGTATTTTAAAGTATAAGTGCAAGGATCCTAAAGTCCAATTAAAGTTACTTGAGCCCCTATGAGTGATTGATCAAAATGCTTACATATAAATCCTAGTCTTCAACCAAGGATGAAAAAATCTTCAAGTCTTCAAGCTTGATCCTTATTGAGCTCCCTCACTCTTGGACTTCACCACATGCTATCTCATGATCTCAAACAAAGTTATAACATTTAAGTACATGAATCAAGAGATTAACATAATAAAAATGACATGATAATTGATTAAAATAGAACCAATGAAAGTATGCAATTATCACTAGATTTGTTATCATCAAAACAAAACAAAAATAATGCCTTAAATAAATTCAAGACTAACATTGTTCATACTTCACTAACTCTCTATTTCTCATGAAAACAGAAAGGAGAACCGGCCGCAAATTGCCAAATAAGTGAAGGTCCTCAGAATCTATGAATGCACATACTCAGAATATGTAGCCATGGAATGTGTTTGGAAATCAAATATAGAACAATAACTAAATGTGAAATCTACCAACATGATATTGATTTAGCGATATAAGAAAGGAAAAAAGTGCTAGAACATAGTCGAAGCCAAGAATTAACAGTAGACTCATGTAAGAGTGTGGTTAAAATTCAGTCTTTTTCTTCTTCTTCTTTTTGGTTTTATTCATGTAGATCAACATCTACCCACAATTCTGTCTTTATTTTACTACTTACTACGCTTTAATTATCTTGTGAATTGTTTGTAAATACCTATTTTGCTATTATTGTTATAATTATTTTGAGTAATGCTAGATGCACTCCTAAATGCACAATCAAATGCAC
This sequence comes from Hydrangea macrophylla, assembly GCA_033977485.1. NCBI lineage: Eukaryota > Viridiplantae > Streptophyta > Magnoliopsida > Cornales > Hydrangeaceae > Hydrangea > Hydrangea macrophylla. The sequence continues at coordinate 99,551,386 of CM066990.1, forward strand.
AACTCCGTTTTAAAATGTTGGACTTCGTGCTGAAAAGTCTGTACACATAAAAGGGGGTGTGCAAGCTTTTCAACACGAAGCCCAATATTTTTTAAGCAGGGTTGTGCATTTAGTTGTGCATTTGGGAGTGCATCTAGCATTACTCAATTATTTTTGGTTGGTAAAGTTATGAAATGTTAGAAAAAAAAATTTGCCTTGGGTGGGAGATGATGAGAGAAAAGTAAAAGAATCAACATGATTTGAGGTCATTAGCAGAAGTTGAAATTTGTTGAACAAATAAAAGAACTTGGTAGCGAATTGGGTATCAAATACCCATGCTCACAGTCTCTTTCATTGTTTTGAGAACATTAGAAGTTGTATTAAAGTAGAACCATTGTAAAGGAAATATTGGGGAAAAAGGACCACAGAATGAAGCAATTATTAGAAAGAAAAAGGAATTTTTTTAATAACAAAAAATAGTAGCAGCTGTACAAAACGCAGTCATTCTAATGTTTATGCAAAAAAAGTATATGGAAAGATAAATAAGTCATTAATTTAAAGTCCCTAAAGCTCAAAATCATTAAAATCTTAATAAAAATATATTGCCTACTCATTTGAAGTTACATGAATTCTTAAACTGGGCATCAATGCTCATAAAAATTGTTGTCCAACTACTCACATTTGGTTGGTCAATTTAGCTGCTTGTTGATACTACTTGTTTGAACTTATTGATACTACTTGGTTATGCTTGCACATTCTAATTCACAAATGAAGAATGTGTGTATATGATACATTAGAATAAGCGATGGAATACATAAACAAAAAACATACACAATTTTTGTTTTCTTAGTCATGTTTCTCACCTAGTGCAGAGCCATATATATAATTAATTGCATCAAAAGGAATCCTTTCTTGTACAAACCACTGGAACGAAGATACTAAACCTTGTCTTTGTCAACAGAAGTGGAATAAATTGACTTGGATGCTTTTATATTGGAAATTATACCATATAGATGGCTATTAAACTTATTATATATCATAGCACTAACATATTACTTTAGGCTAAATATTTAAAAATAGAGGGGGAAAAAACCATTTCAAAGTAGATAGAAGGAACCATATAGACAAAGGTATGTTCAATTCCATTGTAATGATCTTGTGAATTGCTTGTAAATACATGTTTTGCTATTATTGTTATTGGTTCAATTCCATTGTAGTTATCTTCGAAGGAAAACATGTGTATTGTTTCATTTCTATTTTTTTTAAAAGGAAAAAAAAGGGAAATTCTATTCATAAATGTAAGGGAGGGGGGAAAAATCAAAAGGGCCGTATAAACACAAACACTCTTAAGGGGCCGAAACACAAACACTTGGCATGCATATTGTAACCCACCAACAATCAAGCTTATAAACAGTCTAATTCAAGATCAGATTTGAACCACATACATCACATGTTAATCAAAATACAACAATGGAAGCACAAATAGAAGTCTGTAAATACCTGGAAGGAACAACAATTGCAATTCTACCACTTTGCTGTGAGGAGTTGCGTTCAAGGAATTATATGAAATCCCCAAGAAATTACCTTACAAAACCATCCCAAACCAAAAATTTGTTACAAATACATTTGTCAACTACATAAGATGGGAAAACTAAAACAGTTGTGGTGGAATACATACTGTATTCAAAGTAACCGAGTGTTTGGAAATTGTTGGACAGAGGAGTTTGAAGGGATATATATGGGCACACAGCAAGAGGGGGATAGACTGAGAATTGATTATGTATGGCCATTGTTGTTCGCTTAAAAGTTGTTAAAAGACAAAAATGCTTGAAAATAATCACTTAATATTTACGTGTTGTACTTTTTTGTCATTTTTATAGAAATAAACACTTTTTGCAGCTTGTTTACCACACTCTTATTTTTTAACTTATGAATATTTTAGTAAACCCAAAACACCTAACAACTTAATAACTGCAAATTAATAATTTAACAAATTTTAAGGTTAGAGCCACTTAACTTAAAAAAAAAAAAAAAAAAAAAAAAAAAACATATTAAAACCAATTTTTTCCTTTCATAAAAGAATGAATATCATTAAGAAAAATGCAGTTTTTTGGTTTGTTACGTAGTTATTTTTAAATTTGGGAATCTACTAAATTTTTTAGGGTTAATTAGATATACATTCTTGTAGTTGGCACGCTTTTCACTATGCCTCTAGTAGTTTTAAACATATCACTAATACCCCTACGATTTGAACTAATATGCATGTGTCAGTAAATCAGTTAAACCAATAGAACAAAAGTTTGGATAGTTATTTAATTCCTGAATTAATTACATATACACCTCCTATGATTAGTATATATATATATATAATCCCTCCACACATCCTCCATTTAGTTAAATTTAATAGATTTACTAACGGTAGAACATTAGTAACACATTTGAAACTATAGAAATTTAGAAAGCAAACTAAAAAAAGATAGCATGTTTACTCACCTAAAAATAATCACTTATTACTCATCCAGATCTCCATTGGTTGACATATGTCTCAATTCAATAATTATGTTAATGATATACTGTCAAAATGAAAGTAGAATATGACACATGTCACCCAGTTGAGACCTTAGTGAGTAATGAGCGAAAATAACAAAAGGGGGATTACAGGGTGCATATATACTTAACCTTTTTTGTAAGGACAAAAATGCCCCTGTCGATAAAAATGCAAGGTATGGAAGGTTTGGGCCTGGAAAATCAAAAAACTAGCCCAACGACCTCTGAACTTCCCGAGCAAGCAGATATTTTACACTCAAAAACGAACTTTCATCTCACGCGTCACCCACAGCCCGTACATCAAAATCGTCTCCCCCGAAACACGCCCTCCGATTCATCCGTGTCCTACACGCTCCATGTAGGCGCGTGAGTGTTTCACCACCTCTCATCATCGGGGCTTTGCTTTTGCAGTTCTTCCCGACCACGGCTTTTTGGGAAGAAGATAAGATGGGGAGAGAGAGAAGGCGATGAGAGAGAAAGTCGAGAGAGAGAGAGAGAGAGAGAGAGGCAGAAGGACACTGAGGATCGATCTGATCGAGAAAAGGTACGATTTTGAACTCTCCACTCGTACTGTGAAGTACACACTTAGCTGAAGAATTAGGGTTTGAAATCATCGAAACTTTCAATTTCAGATTACAAAGTTGTATATATATATATGCGTGTAACTGTTTGAGAAAGATCGAGAAAAGTTACGATTTCGGACTCTCACTCTTACTGAAGTAAACACCTAGATGAGCAATTAGGGTTTGAAATGATCGAAAAATTCAATTTTGGGGAGGACGAAGTATATATATAACTATATATGCGTATAATTGTTTGAGAAAATCGAATTAGGGTTTTCGATTTACATATATGGCTTCGGGTTCGATTGTTGGAGGTAGTGGAGGTAACGAAGGTTCTGGAGATAAGCAGAGATGGGCTGAGAGTAAGGTTTATATAAGAAAATCGTTTAAAGGTCTGAAGAACAACAAGACCACTAGCAATTTATCGCAACCCAAAACTCAAACTATCCCTTCCAAAGACGCGAACCCATCTCAACAGCAGCTTGTGGGTCGCTTTGATGCTGCCTCAGATGATTCTTCGAGTTTAAACCGTCTGCAGGCTGTGGCCCCAAGCTCTCGCGGCGGTCCAACGGGTAATGGGCCGGTGAAACAGGGGCTTTCGAGGCAGGAGAATCGTGTTACGATTAGTTTATCGTCTAGGTCGAAGCAGGAGATGAGGGTGCTTCGGAGGAAGTTGGAGAGTGAGCTCGATTTGATCCGGAGTTTGGTGAAGAAGACTGAGGCAAAAGAGGTGAAAATTAGTGGTGTGGTTGATAATGGCGGAGCAAAGCGGGCTCATTCGGAAGTTGTCTCAGTGGGTCCTACTCGCGAGTCAAGGCCATTAAACCAGCTCAGTATATCGGTGATAGAGAACAGTCAAGGTACGAGTGATAATGTGGAGAAAGAGAAGAGGACACCGAAGGTGAACCAGTTCTATCGAAAATCGGAATTCCTTCTTGCGAAGGATAAGTTTCCTCCAGCAGAAAGCAATAAGAAGTTGAAATCAAATGCGAAGAAGCAAGGAGGGGTTGAATTGGGACATGGGTTTGGTCTGGGCAAGTTTTCAAACCAAGTTTTCAAGAGTTGTAGTGCTTTGCTAGAGAAGTTGATGAAGCACAAGCATGGTTGGGTGTTCAATAACCCCGTTGATGTAAAGGGTCTTTGTTTGCACGATTACCTTGACATTATTAAGCATCCAATGGATTTGGGTACAGTTAAGTCTAGGCTTGATAAGAATTTTTACAAGTCCCCAAGAGAATTTGCTGAGGATGTGAGACTTACATTTTCCAATGCTATGACTTATAATGCAAAAGGGCAAGATGTGTATATAATGGCAGAGCAGCTATCAAAGATATTTGAGGACAAATGGATTGTTATAGAATCGGATTATATGAGGGAATTGAGACTCGCAGTGGATTATGAAGTGAGTTTACCTACCCCAACATCAAAGCTGGCTCCGCGGATTTTAGATAGGTCAGAATCAATGACACATCCTGTCACTCCCAAACAAAAAGCAATGACTTTTACTGGTCGGATCCCCGCCCCAAAGAAGCCTAAGGCCAAGGATCGCGATAAAAGGGACATGACATATGAGGAAAAGCAAAAACTTAGCGCAAACTTGCAGAGTTTACCGTCTGAGAAGCTTGATAATATTGTCCAGATAATTAAGAAGAGAAATTCGTCACTTTGCCAACACGATGATGAGATTGAAGTGGACATTGACAGCGTTGATACGGAAACTCTTTGGGAGCTTGATAGATTTGTAACCAACCATAAGAAGAGTTTGAGCAAGAATAAGAGAAAAGCTGAACTTGCTGCTCAAGAAAGAGCAGGGGATGAGCAAAATGTCCAGCAACCGGTAACGACTTAATTTTTTTACATTGACATTCTTAATCCTTTCCTGTCATATGCATTAGTTGCTTGATAGATCTTTTTTTCTCTCTCTTTTTTTTTTTTTCCGCAGAACCCTGTCCCTGTCCATGTCCCAGTAAAAACGCCAAAAGAAACTGGAACAGGTAATGAGAAGTAGAGGTATTTTTATTCAGTGATGAGGCATTTATGCTCTGCCATTTTCTAATTGTTCACTTTATTAGCAGATGGAAACAATGCTGCCTCTTCATCTCCTGTTCAAGAGGAAAAGAAAGGGGACAAGGAGAATAGATCAAGTAGTTCGAGTAGCTCTAGCAGCGATACTGGATCTTCCTCTAGCGGTACTGCTATAGTCTTCTTTCTACCTTTTTAGATTCAATACCATGCCTCTGCTGATTATGCCTGTGGTTATTTTCGTCGATGTATATTTGGTTGAATTAAGCTGTTTATTTGTTGATTACAGAGTCTGGTAGTGAAAGTTCTTCTGAAATTGGATCTGATTCAGGCCATGCACCTCATGCCTGAGTATATTGAGTTCAGGTATATTAACATTTTCTTAAATTTCTTTGTGAAGTTCATATACTGGTAACCCAAGTGGCCTATACTGATTTTATCATTGGTTCTTGATTGTCTTCTTTCGTATCCATTTGAACTTTAATCGTTTTTTGGATGAGACCATTTGGCTTGAGCACCAACACTTTACTTTGGCCATCGTATTGGTGTCGACAGCATACTCGACACCGACACTTTGTGAACATGTGTCGGATACTCCAAATATCATGTCTGGATTGTTTATTCCGTTTTTTTTTTCAAACGGACACGCAAAGGAGACGCACACGACACACTTGGACATTCCGGCAAAAGGTAAGTATTATTCCGGGAAAATGGGATTACAACCAACAAGGGGCATACCCTAGGAAAAAAAGATCAAACGATCTCAGCAAAAAGAAAGAAAGACCGGAAATACAAAAAGCTAATTAAGCGAAGCTAGTTTTTCTAAAATTGTTAAACATAATGGATGTTTATGAAAGTTTTTAAAATTGTGGTGAACATAAAAGAAAGTCTAGGATTAAAAAAGATCAAATGAAGAATATACTAAGACGAATTCATTTGGCAAATACCTAAGTAATGCAATAACGTATGCATGTTGATGAATGATGGTTAATGAAGATGTTCTTGAGTTTTATTTATTGGCTTTGTTATTACTGATAATGTCCGAATATTGTTGTAATTTATGGTTTATAAGCCAATTTTGATTAGACGTGGTAAAATATTTGTTTAAAATTTTTTAAAAAATAATTCTACGTGTCCCAGACGTATTCGCATCCTGCGTTTTTGAGAAATATCGTATCCACGTCACATTGTGCCCGTGTTGGTGCTTCTTAGCGTCTTCGGAATACGTCAATACAATGTGAGAGCATAGTTTGACTTAGAAATCTATTTTGTGCTTTCTTGTGAAGAGTATATTGATAGTATTTGAGTTCACTGTTGAAGGGCAGTAGTCGAGGTATCCATCATGGACAGACTCCGAACCAAAGGACCTTTGGCCCATCAAAACAACTGCATTGGCAGGAAACTAATGACTTGGATTCAATACCTGTCTCACAAAGTATACCATGGTGAACACATATTGGTTTATTGGTTTCTGGAAGTGAAAGACTCGGCACGTGTCCCCAATGTCGGAGACTCTTTTTCATTAGCCTTCTATTTTTAGTAGCTAATACATCCATACATGAATGTATATGTTGGCAGGTCCCTCTCGTGGATAGCTTCTGATCATACAGCTAAGACTTTAAGGGTAACGTGGTTGTGCGTTGTTGTAGTCCAGAAAGTTCAATTGAACTAACAGATTGTGAGATAGGTAAGAGATGTAAGCTAAAAGGTATATATATTGTAGTTCTACGAACCAGTGGCAGACCTAGCATATAGTCAGGGGTGGCACAGGCCCCCCCTGGACTTTTGAAAATTATTGTATTACATGTAATATTTTACAGATTTTACGAATAGGCCCTCCTAAAATTCACACAGGCCCCTCCTGGACTTTTAAAAATTCTAAATTTACATACAAAATTTTATAAGTTTTAGACACAGGCCCCTTGGACTTTTGAAAATTCTAGATTTATATGTAGTATATTACAAGTTTTAGAAATAGACCCCCTAAAATTACATGATTTACCCCAAACTAGGGGTGTTAAACCAATTTTACAATTTTACACATAATTATAGACCTAAAAAATTTCGCCTCGGGGGCACTGCCTCCGAACCCCCGTATGGTTTAGGCCCCCCCTGACAAAAAATCCTGGGTCCGCCCTTGCTACGAACTACTCTCAACTTCAACCTAATGCAGACTTTATGTGGTCCAGCTAGCTAGGGGTGGGCAATCGGTCGGTTCGGGTTCGAACTGTGAAATTCGGGTCGGGTTGATCGGATTCGGGTTGATCAAAATGGTACCGATATCCGAACTGACCTAAAATTCGAAAATTCATTTCGGTTTTCGAACTTTTAGTTCGGGTTCGGATCGGATATTCGGGTTCGAAATTGTTGAGCCAAATATGCAAATACCCAATTTGAGCCAAACTGGCAAACTCTATTGCAAACCCAAGTACCCAATTTGAGCCAAGCTCCATTGCAAATTTGCAAACCCAAATACCCAATTGAGCCAAACTTCATTGCAAACTAAATGCCCAATTTTGAGCCAAACTCCATTGTTACTGTGAGACAAACACAAAAACTTACATACATATATATATATATATACACACACAAACTCCATTGTAATTTGTATCAGTCACTATGACTCTGTGAGACAAACACACAAACTCACATATATATATACACATACACACACGCACACTCATATACTCACAATCACGACTCTCACACATACACACACATACATATATATACACACCTGTTAGGCTGTTAGGGAGGGGATGAGACGAAGAGAGAGAGAGAGAGAGAGAGAGAGATATCTCGTCCTCGTCGTCGAGACTGAACCAGAGCCACGCCGCCGTGCCGTTACCGTCGCCGAGAGGAGGAATGAGTGAGATGAGGTCTGCTACTCTGCATGAGCCTTGAGGATTCAGCCGTCGTTAACTTTTGGGGTCTGAGAGAGAGTTCAGACTGAGAGTTTGATTTCAGATTTTGAGCCCTAATTAACTAATTCCTCAAAAATGTTTTTTATATGTTACTTAAAAGTTCGGATATTCGGTTTCGAACTGAACTTTTTTCCTTTACCGAAAACCGAACCAAACTAATGAATTCAGTTCGGTTTCGAACTGAAAAAAGTTTGGTTCGGTTTTTATCCGACCTGATTTGAGATAAAACTTCGGGTTCGGTTCGGTTATTCGGGTTGACCCGAAATATGCCCACCCCTACAGCTAGCTGAGTAGACAGTGACGACCTAGGTGTTATTTGGACTACAGTGGATAACTTATCCCACTTACTAGTCTTGCCTCATTAAATAAGTGCTGCTCTGAAATTTCTGAAGTGATGGGAGGCAGGGGGCTTGCATATTAAGGTAACATTAGTGTAAAAATAAGATGCTAAAAGGGAGTTATGGGAATATAGGTTGTGTCATTAAGAGATTAATGGGATTGCAACAAATTTATCGAGGTTTGCAAGGAAAGTGTAGTCAACTATTATGACATAGTAGGTTAAAAGCAAACCATTGTCCACATTTCTGTCACGTAAAGTAGCTTTAAAATGTATTGAAGGGTGAAGGAAAAAATAAGAAGAAGAAGAAAGAAATTAATTTTCTGATAAGCCAAAAATTTACACACAAGCCAAATTAAGGATAATCCAACATTTTGGCTTCTTCTTTACAAAGAAACATGGATTCTTCTGGGCGAAGAACATTGATTTAGATAAGACAAACTGTTCACGTCTTTTGTGAACATTGATTCAGTGTACCAAATTCTAGGATTCCCATTTATAGTTTAACGGCTAAGACTTCCATACAACCAAGTGGTTTGGTTGTATGGTACAACCAAGTGGTTTTGGTTAGGAATGTTTGTACATTTGGTAAGAGATGTTTGTTCTTTTCGTAAGAGATGCTTGAACGAAGTGGTTTTGTGGTTTTGAGAGATACGATCATCCCTTACCAAAGAACAAACATCTCTTACCAAATGTACACGAAACTTTGGTTGTACCATACAACCAAACCACTTGGTTGTATGGAAGTCTTAGCCTAGTTTAACAACCATGTTTTTATCTGATATCGTGGACACTGGGCGTAGTGTTCTAGGGGAAACACAAGATTCTCGACAACTATCCTATCCCGTGTGTCTTATTTCAGGCCGTTAGATACAACCGGCGAACTGCGAAGGAGGATGTTATTTATAAATGCTGTCACAATTATAAACGTTAGCAAAGTAATCACTGTACTTTGGGTGTAAATGGTAAAAGCCAATTCTGTTCATAATATGGGTAGCAGGGATTTGGGTCTTAGACAAAACACTCTGTGCATGAAGTTTGTTGTTTGTTACGGTTGTACTTTTGTAACAAACTCCACCCCTCTTTTACCTATGTTAACTGTTCTTTATAAATCCAATGTGCTAATATTCTGCTTTTGTATTGGCAGATCTCATGTATTTCGAGAATATCGGAAATCTGTGTTTGGTTATATGAAGCGTTTTCCGAACTTGGTTCTGTATCAACCTACATTTGTTGCACATTGGAAACAATTTCAACGGTCTTCCTGTAGAATAGTTGCCCCTGCTTTGTTGTTCTCTTAACGTATAGACCCTTCTCCACCAGGGGCCATATTTGTAAAATAATTTTAGGTGGCGTCAAGTCGATACAATGAATTTGTTAGGTGTGGCACTTGTACATTACTAACACAACTTCCACTCATCTCTGTTTTTGTAGCTTTGTTTGGTGTTTGTTCTTGCAGATTAAGGGCAGTCTTTGATGTTGTGCAGTGTAGGTATTTTGTTTCAGTTTTTAGGCTTGTTGGTTGGTCCAAGCTTTTGGGTGCCAATGCCATGGTTAGCAATCATGTGAAACAAGGTCAAATTTATCTGCAATGGTCTCTCAGCTTCGCCAAAGTTCCTTATTATTATTATTTTTTCTGTGAACATTTGGTATCTGTGATACTGACTTAGGCATCAAACACAGTGAGAAGAACCTTGGGGAGAGTTGAACTTATGTCTTGAAAATGATTTTTGAAAGCCTTTGGCAATAATAATGGTAATTTGAAACAGTGATCAACAGAGAACTCACTTCATCATCAAGCAAGAAAATAAGCAAGTAGTATTTTGGAGAATACATCATTGCTCACTCCAAAATTATTCACCATTTGTTCACTCCAAACTTGCTCACCATGCGTTAACCCTTTCTAACATTACGCTCTCCCCCTTCACGCGCCCTGGGAAACATGTCTTCACAAGAAAGCACCAAGTCAAATGATAAATAAAAATATAAATAAAAATAAAAATAAATCTATCTAGAAATTACAAATACACTTCAAGAACTACATTGAGATTAAGTTTCTAACTTTTGAGTAAGTTGGGTATATAGTTTCCTTTGTGCTGAGTTAGGTCTTAGGCTCCTTGATTACTTAAGTTGAGTGTTTGACCATCACTTTTTTCTTTAGTAATAAAACAAGAAAAAGGTCCAACTTTTGAACCATGTGGTAAAGTAAAAATAGATCTGAGAGCATCTTCAATGGTGTATAATGATATAAGGTAAAACTAACTTAAGTTGCTATACTATACCACGAATTCACACAACAGTGTAATAAACTAACCGACAGAGGGAATGTCGGCTAGAGTGGGCCAGTTGAAATAATGCCTCCCAATTTAATTTTATTTATTTTTAATCATTTCTTTGCCTAAAAAAAAATTAGAACAATTCCCAGCTGGCATTGCCCATGCTTGCTAGGGGTTGCATTAAAAGAAATGGTAAATATCACCTAGATCTCTTGAAGTTTGCTCTAATCACATTTAGACCCTCACATTTTAGTAATATCACCTACATCCCCTGAGATTTGAAGAGTGCATCACCTAGACCCCCTCCGTCAATTCACCGTTCGAAAAGTGACGGACTAACTTAAATAAATACAAAAAATACCCCTAAAAATTTTGGTCCTTGTGTCATTTTAGTCCATATAGTTTCAATTGGATCAATTTGGGCCCAAAGTTTTAAATTGAAGCAATTTAATTCAAATGTTCAATTATGTGAGAAAAAAATTGACAGAATTTACTCACAAACTATGTATTGTCACACTTTTTAAGGGAAAAAATAGAACACCACTGCCACACCCCAATCCGCCTCGGGCGGATTAGGACACGTGTAACAATGCCACCAAGGCACGTCCCCAATGGATTTAACATGAATCAAGTTTAAACTCTTTATAAAACTCATTTGCTTGTAATTAACCTGTAATACCCGTACCCGAAAAAAAGTAGTAATATTTATTTCTCATGCATTAATTTGAATCATTAATTGCATGTGATGATTTGGGTGAGTTTCAGTCACCCCGGTATGGTAAGTGTTCAGTAAATAACACCATTGAAAGTTCCACTAGAGGTGCGCTAGATATGAAAGTGAGACCTACGAGAGGTCTAGATTAAATATATTGCATTTGGTTGCATTTATGTGCTTAAATGAATATTTGTTAAAGTGTTTTTAATATTTTATTGTTAATTGTGACCCTTTATGGTACTAGTTTGGGTACCCATGTGAGAGCAAATATGAATTGGATTCGTAAATAATAGGTTAATTAGCAACTTCAAGAAATATTTGGGACCACTTTTGGGACTCATACGTGACATAGACACATACCCACTTACACATCAGGGTAGTTAATATAATATTCAGGGGATTTCATGATAGGACTTAAAAGTTGTAGGGGTGTAAATAGAATAACAAAAAGTTTGGTTTAGGGCCCTAGAGGATGACACCTCTTTAAGGTGACTCATTATCATGTTAAGTTAAAAAAAAAAAAAAAAAAACAAAAACAAAAACAAAAGAGTAATACTTGAGACACAACCAAAAGACACAACCTCCATTTTGTGTCTATCTCTCTCCTAGTAGTTCTAGTGGGTACTGTGGGGTCTACTGACACTGTGGGGCCCGTCAGAAGAGAGATAGACACAAAATGGAGGTTGTGTCTCAAAGTTGTGTCTTTTAATTGTGTTCCAAGTATTACTCAAAACAAAAAGAGGAAGTTGAATAGAGATACAGAGAGTATCTCAGCAAGAAAGAGAAAAAAAAAAGTTTTACGTTTACCGTATTCGTCGCCATAGCTTCGCTGTCCGATTTCTATTTCGCGAACCGAAGTCATATTCAGACTCGTGAAGGTGAGAGGATTATTTTATAACACTCGTAATTGTGTGTTATTGCATTTTATTACCTTGTCATGCATGATAATATGATGTGTTGTGCATTTTGGCACATGTTTGAGTGAGTTTTGACTCACGAGTTGATTTGGGTGTCTGTGTTAGAGAACCCTTTGAGACATTGTGAAATGAGTTGTTTGTGGTTGTGAAGTCTCTCCGAGTATGAGACGTTCATTGTGGAATACTTTAAATGTTTATCTAAAAATAAATGTTTATCTGTGTATTTCACTATCTGTATTATTTCTAGTTTAGAATTTATTTCTGTTGTTAATTTTAGTATCCTGGAGAGGACGAATTAACACGCTATTAATTTGATAGGCTAATTAGCAACTTCGGAAACGTCATGTAGAAATTCACATTTTAGCAACCAAACGGAACTTAGTCAGAAACTTTTATAATTTGGAGGTTTCACTCGTAAAGCTATGAATTAGCAGTGTAGAAAGTTTCAGAGACTGATTAGGAGTTTTGAAAACTCGTGGGGAGGTAAACACAAATTTGAAAAATGTTGCCTATATATAGAAAGTGATGACTTTCATATTTTCTAAACTCTTAACCTAAAATTCAAGAAGGAGACCAAAAGGAAGATTTAGGAGCTTAGAGCTTTGCGACGCCAAACGACGACCTTCTGCCCGTCTGATTTCTTCTAGATTTCATATTCGAGCTTCTCGAGGTAAGAGCTTCGTTTTGATATCTATTAGGGCATGTTTGGCTAAGTTTTCAGAAAAGTCAATTTTTAGAATTTTTCATAAAAGTTTATATTTGGACTTTTGATCCATAGGAATTGTACTACAAGCTTTTCTGCACGTTCTTTGTGCACGGATTTTCCTTGGATGGTAGTTTAAGAGCGTTATTTGGAGGTGAGTGATTCAACTTTGTATTATGGAACGATTGCTTGGCGTGTATTCATGTTATGTTCGAATAACATGTGTTAATTCATAGAGATATATTGTGTAGTTCATATTGGGAGACTATATTGATAAGTAGGCCCAATAGCATGGTAAAATGTTTTAATTACCGAGAGCACGGTGATATATATTTGAGCATGTTGAGTTGCTTATTTGGGTCAGAAAGAGCACGTGGTCACTAAGACATTTTGTGGAGTCGATATAGGCATTAAGGTCGCACAATTGAAGAGAAGAATCGTGGGTCTTACCCTTTCGCATGGACTTATTGGCGAGGAGTCACGGATTGGGAGTATGGAACGTGCACGTGAGTCTCCGGCGACTAGTATGAAATGCAGAGATGTGAATACGAGCATGTTTGTCATTCATGTGCATATGTTGTTTTATTCACTAAGCGTTAGCTTAAACAAATCGAATATGTATGGTTATTCAAATAACCATTGCAGGTATTAATGCTGGCGAGGAATCGCAAAAGTGAGCACGTGGGTTTGGGAGTTCACTTAGAAGGCAACCTGAATGTTAATCTCATAGTTTTGGGACAGTAGGAATGTTGTAATAAGGATTTGGTTGTTTTAACTTATATTAACGTGGAATCATGGAACGAGTTCATAATGTTGTAATAGACTATAACATGCTGTAATTATGTTTTAGTAATGTTTCAAACAGTTAGGATCACTTTGGAGTGAGTTTGGTATGTGTGTTTAATCGCTAAACGAATTGAGAAAGCTTTTAACTTTGAAAGTCTGCAGAATGTGTGATGTGCCATAAATCAGTCGACTGGCTTGTGGAACAGTCGACAACCAGTCGACTGGACCCTCTTTTTCAGCAACTCACTGCATTTTTTTTATAGAGGATCAGTCGACTGGGTCCCCAACACAGTCGACTGGATCGTGTTTTCAAATCAGATATTTTTCATCTAGATTGGACTTCAGTCGACCGGACCGTACCAGTCGACTGAAAATTTGAAGTCCTAGTCGACTGGACATCGAAAACAGTCGACTGGATTATGTTTCAAATTCAAAGTTTCTGCTGGACCAGTATCAGTCGACTGGGTATGAGGTGCAGTCGACTGGACTGCTGCTTTTCAAAAATATTTTGTTTTGTTCCGCTGCGTGTGTTCTTCAAACTAGTTTTTGAGAACGTTAATGAATTGGTTTAACCCGGATGGCGTGCCACGGGCTCCAGTTCTGCTATTGTGGGACTGGGCTGTGACATTTAGTGGTATCAGAGATATAGGTTTAGAGCCTTGGGAACGAGTGACGTTATATGTTGAGTGACGTCGAGTGGAGTGGGTAATCATAACGATAATATTGTTATCATTGTAGAAAATACTCATATGTTAGCATCTGTTGATTATGGCGATGAACTGTGCACATATATATCTTGTGACATGTCATCCATCGTCTTTATGCATTGTACTCAACCAGGTAAATACATGATAACATTATGACTGAGCCGATAAGAGAATTGCCACTACATTCGTGTACGGATCAGATAGTGAATATGGTGGGGGAATTTTGTTCAAGTCGTAAGTGAACAAGATCAGATGAATGTTCAGGCTCCACCGGTTGAAGTTTGATATATCAATGCACTACTGGTACCAAACGATTATAGAACAGTTCCATAAATGATATGAGACGAGATGGGATGAAGTGGGATTGGATGATGGTAAGATTACTGTGTATACCGTAGACACTATAGAGTTGTCGAAGGTGATAGATGATATCATCTTGGTAGCCATTTAATTTTCAAAATCTTAAATCGTAAAAAGTTTTCAAAATCGACGGGAACGAGTTTTCTTTGAGTACGAGGTGGAGATGGAATTCGGATAGTAAACAATGGAAGCAGTTTGATGGTGGTTCACATGTTGAGAGAAGCACCTTCCGTATACATGTAGTGCGAGTGATTATGGGAAGTTATACTTTCAAGATTGGTTTAACGATTGTGACGTGAATATATGAGATTGTGACATGAGTATATCGGGGACGACGGCAAAATTGATTGTATAGCAAGCGTCAGGAAGTATATATATAGATATTTTTGTGTATGGTGTATAGTTGAGGAATCTCTCAACTTACCTTACGGTATTGAAGTATGGGATGGTTGAGGAATCTCTCAACCTATCTTATGGTGGGTATCAGATGGTTGAGGAATCTCTCAACCTATATTACAGTAAGTATTGGGAGTTGAAAACGGTATTGGGGTAGTGGACGATTGAGGAATCTTTCAACCTATCTTATGGTTAGTATTGTGGGATGTTGAGGAATCTCTCAACTGAATCTATTATCTCTGGGTTGTGAGACAATTTTCCTATGAGTGGTCGATATGTGTTTGGGAATAACCGTAATGAGAATACAATCGAAGATTTGATGAGTTATGTGACATCAATTGGTCTTGGAAGTAAAATGATGCCAGAACAAATGTGGAGAAAAGAGGGTTGAGGTTAAAGTATGGAATTTTTGGTGTAAATTTCAAGATTCAGATTGAATGTAGAATTGATAGAACTATTGGGTGCACGGACAGTGAGCTCATATCAAGAGCCAATAGCTTAATCCAGGTGTGACTTGTGATGGGTGCGGTGCGGACCTGACTCTGGTGATGTTCCCAAGTAGATCTAAGTTTCACATGAACGTAGATTTAATATTGGTGGAGTAGCAGTGAATGAGAATGAGATAAGTGTATGTAAACATTATTTGGAGTTTTGACCTTTACCACGATGAAGAGAGCAAAGGAATGAATATGTGAGACAACAAGTTTAACAATTTACGAGATTGGTTATAGGTGAGGCGAGTGGTGCGTAGTGGGACAATTGTCGCATTGTCACTTGAGGCGTTGATGTGGTAAGTGGATATTGAATTGCGAATACATTTCAGGAAGTGAATGGACGAAGTAGTAAGTAGAAGATGTTGATCAATAATGTGTTTAACAAGTTCTGTGAAAAATAAGAAGAAAAAGGCGATTTCTAAGGACGTGAATGTATAAATTGGAAAGATGGTACTTGATGAGTAAGTGAATGGCATAAGTATAATGGACCCTGGTGGTACGTGAACTTAATTACGATCTCGATCATGGTTAAAGGAATTTGTTTTAAAGAAAAAAAAAATATATGTGTATGAAAACTTTAATTTTGTACGATGTCGTGAAGGCAATAATTGGAAGAAAGATACAGAACAAGAATGGATGTAAAGGAAAGTTGTCAAATCAGAGAGGAGACTGTAATGGCCTTGATTGAGGATAAATGTCTTGTTAGAAAGTTACCGATGGAATATTGGGATTAATGTTAGAAAATGAACGATAAGGAAATGGGAATGATGGGAAAGAGACTAGGAAGTGACTATTAGAATTTCGAGAATGGAGGCTGGTTTATGTGAGGAGTTGGTTCAGGGAAAAATGGAGAATGAAATGGTTAGCTATAATACAGAGCTGTTGTCTAAAGGACACAAGTTTCGAACTTTTAAAACATTTTTGGTAATGATCAAAATCGCTACTGGAAGTGGATTTAAAATCAAAGCTTTGTTTTTTTTTTTTAAAGCAAACAAATTGGCTATGAGATACTTATAAAGCATTGAGAAGAACAGGGGTGTGTTTGATGTTGATTTCAGTAGAGGGAAAAACTGGAGATTATGAGATTATTATAGTTGTATCGGTATTTAGTTTAGATGGATGAATTTGAAAGATGGGATAAGATTAGTCGAGGATGATTTCTATGAGTTATGAGATAGAAATGAACTGAGGTATTGCGATTGATGTAACGGTCATTGATAGAAGGGGAAACAACTCGGACATGACTAAGACGGATTCGAATTGTCACTGATAAGAGGGACAAAATATCAAAGATCGTATTGTAATCTTGAATATGTTACAAGGAAGAGCATGGGTTGAAGGAATTACGGGGAGTTTTGAGTAACGGGTGAATCAAGTTCTGTTAACAGTGGTGGTTGTTACGATTGACGTTGTTGGAATGGTAGTGAGGTGATATAGAAGAAAAGCTTACGAGAAATTTGAGAAGTTTATTTTAAAACAAAAAGAAGAAAACGTATTTATTTTAGTGAAAGTTTGAGAATAAATTCTTATCGTTCTTTGTTTGTAAAACAATGGCTTGTTCAAGTGGAAGGATAATTGGAGGATAAGATGTTACGACATTTTGACTTTGCTCGAGTAAATAAGGTGTTGGTTGTGGAAGGTTGGCTATAGCAAAGATTTGCAATTGGGATCCAGAATATTGAATGAATGGGAAAAATATTGATGAGTTGATTGATGAAGTCGGAAGAAAAAGAGGCGACACAATGATAGTTATGGATATCGAGGGTTACCGTTGTGGAATAGCTTGGAAGGGAAGCGTTGACATATGATGAGAAATAGAAAGAAGTTTGCACGTGTAAGTATTATGCAAAGGTTTCATGGGTGGAAAATATAAGGGATTGAATTTTGAAGGTATCAAACAATTGGTTGAAGAAGCAATGTATTAATGCAGTGTGTACGGATGTTCGTACTCAATAATAGTTGGGTTCAAGATATGGGATCAGAAGAAATTGCTGAACGGTACAAGACGATTGTAAATGACTGTAGGTCGGAAAGAAAAAAAAGTGAGGAGAGATGACTCATCTACTCGGGTTGCGTATTCAAGTTTGCGGTTTTAGATCAAGTATGGTAGAATGAGTATGGGACATTGTGGTATAATCTATTATCAGAAAAGAATGAGCGTGTCCTACTTGAATCTTGATATTCTTACTCGGAAGAAATGTTGATTGGTTGCATGTGTTCAATTTGACACCTTAAGTGGATATAGACGGAATTCAGAGGAGTCATTCTCACGGACTTGAGGATTTATTTTCCTCATGAGTTGTGACATCGTAGTCGAGAGATAGAAATTGTGAACAAAAAGACAAGTGCTGGGGAGCATGTAGGAGTAGTCATGCTAGGAGACTACGTAAGTTTGGGGACAAACTTCTCTTAAGGAGGAGAGAATTATAACACCCATAATTGTGTTATTGCATTTCATTACATTGTCATCCATGATAATGTGATGTGTTGTGCATTTTGGCACTTGGTTGAGTGAGTTTTGACTCACGAGTTGATTTGGGTGCCTGTGTTAGAGAACCCTTTGAGACATTGTGAAATGAGTTGTTTGTGGTTGTGAAGTCTCTCCGAGTATGAGACGTTCATTGTGGAATACTTTAAATGTTTATCTGAAAATAAATATTCATCTATGCATTTCACTATATGTATTATTTCTAGTTTAGAATTTATTTCTGTTGTTAATTTTAGTATCTTGGTGAGGACGAATTAACCCGCTATTATTTTGGTAGGCTAATTAGCAACTTCGAAAACGTCATGTAGAAATTCACGTTTTAGAACCAAACGGAACTTAGTCAGAAACTTTTATAATTTGGAGGTTTCACTTGTAAAGCTATGAATTAGCAGTGTAGGAATTTTAGAGACTGATTAGGAGTTTTGAAAACTCGTGGGGAGGTAAACACAAATTTAAAAAATATTGCCTATATATAGAAAGTGATGACTTTCATATTTTCTAAACTCTTAACCTAAAATTCAAGAAGGAGGCCAAAAGGAAGATTTAGGAGCTTAGAGCTCTGCGACGCCAAACGACGACCTTCTGCCCGTCTGATTTCTTCTAGATTTCATATTCGAGCTTCTCGAGGTAAGAGCTTCGTTTTGATATCTATTAGGGCATGTTTGGCTAAGTTTTCAGAAAAGTCAATTTCTAGAATTTTTCATAAAAGTTGATATTTGGACTTTTGATCCATAAGAATTGTACTACAAGCTTTTCTGCACGTTCTTTGTGCACGGGTTTTCCTTGGATCGTAGTTTAAGAGCGTTATTTGGAGGTGAGTGATTCAACTTTGTATTATGGAACGATTGCTTGGCGTGTATTCATGTTATGTTCGAATAGCATGTGTTAATTCATAGAGATATATTGTGTAGTTCATATTGGGCGACTATATTGATAAGTAGGCCCAATAGCATGGTGAAATGTTTTAATTACCGAGAGCATGGTGATATATATTTGAGCATGTTGAGTTGCTTATTTGGGTCAGAAAGAACACGTGGTCACTAAGACATTTTGTGGAGTCGATATAGGCATTGAGGTCGCACAATTGAAGAGAAGAATCGTGGGTCTTACCCTTTCGCATGGACTTATTGGCGAGGAGTCACGGATTGGGAGTATGGAACGTGCACGTGAGTCTCCGGCGACTAGTATGAAATGCAGAGATGTGAATACGAGCATGTTTGTCATTCATGTGCATATGTTGTTTTATTCACTAAGCGTTAGCATAAACAAATCGAATATGTATGGTTATTCAAATAACCATTGCAGGTATTAATGCTGGCGAGGAATCGCAAAAGTGAGCACGTGGGTTTGGGAGTTCACTTAGAAGGCAACCTGAATGTTAATCTCATAGTTTTGGGATAGTAGGAATGTTGTAATAAGGATTTGGTTGTTTTAACTTATATTAACGTGGAATCATGGAACGAGTTCATAATGTTGTAATAGACTATAACATGTTGTAATTATGTTTTAGTAATGTTTCAATACAGTTAGGATCACTTTGGAGTGAGTTTGGTATGTGTGTTTAGTCCCTAAACGATTTGAGAAAGCTTTTAACTTTGAAAGTCTGCAGAATGTGTGTTGTGCCATACATCAGTCGACTAGTTTGTGGAACAGTCGACTGGACCCTCTTTTTCAGCAACTCACTGCATTTTTTTTTATAGAGGATCAGTCGACTGTGTTCTGGATCTTGTTTTTAAATAAGATATTTTTCGTCTAGACTGGAATTCAGTCGACCAGACCGTACCAGTCGACTGAAAATTTGAAGTCCCAGTCGACTGGACATAGAAAACAGTTAACTGGATTATGTTTCAAATTCAAAGTTTCTGCTGGACCACTATCAGTCGACTGGGCACGAGGTGCAGTCGACTGGACTGCTGCTTTTCAAAAATGTTTTGTTTTGTTCCGCTGCGTGTGTTCTTCAAACTAATTTTTGGGAACGTTAATGAATTGGCTTAGCCTGGGTGGCGTGCCACGGGCTCCGGTTCTGCTATTGCGGGACTGGGCTGTGACATATTTTTATGTCTTCCTTTTTCAATTTTGATAACGTTTTTCTTTACCCATTTTGAGGGGTGATACATGCATGTGATATTTATATGTAGGGATATCATTGGGAATAACTAGAGCTAGTTTTGCGAAGGAGTTTGGGATTTCTAGGCTTATTTGGGACTTATTCGTGGGTGAGTGTCCTAATCCTAAAATTGGATATTTAATGTTGTCTATTTGTTAGTGAATGCTTAAATTCCTTAATTGTGATTAAGTAGAAAAATATGTGATTAATTATTATTTAACATGTCCAAAATGTTGAAATTGTCATGTTGACATATTGAGTTGTTTATGTGCTTATTTGGGTCAAAGGGTCTCAAGTGATAATCACCATTATTTAGCTTGTATATAAGGTGTGCCATTCCTCAGAGAAAAGAGGGATGATGATGAAGTCCTCAAAGAAAAGGGGACGGTGGTGACGACCACAGCGAATTGACTTCGGTCACATGAGAGTGTGTGATATAGCTTTTAAAGCGACGACAAAGTAAGAATAGCCCGGAATCAGGGGTCCAGGACGATGGTGATTGATTACTTGACATGCCTGCGACCATTTATTGTTGAGAATGTTTAATTTGTGTTATGAATCATTAAATACTCCAATTGCGTGATTAGTACCACGTACTCACTGAGCGAAAGCTTATTCGATTTTGTGGCTAATGATCACGTAGGTTCAGATGAACATCACAGTGAGAAGCGTTGACCCACGGGGTTCTGGACAACTTAAGAGTATGTTTCTTTTGTTTATATATGTTAATACGTTGTTTGTGGGCATACTCATTTGGGTTGGGAGTTGGTGTAGAAATTTAATCTGCAAAATCCGCAGATCTATTTTTGACAAGTCGACTTTTACGGAAACGGACATAAATCTTTTTAGAAAATTTGAATTCGCGAGCATTTTTTTGCGTTGGAAGGAACCAAGACTCGAATGGCTATCTTTTGATATAACATTTGACTATACTTTCTTAATGACTATTTTACCCTTAGGCTAGTATAATCCAGTGAAGTCATTTTATTATGTTTAATTCTTGTTTTACTATTACTAAGAGGCATTTTATTTGGGTAATTCTTTGTTACACATGTCCTAGCCTGCTGGGACGGGTTGGGGTGTGACAATTTTTGGTATCAGAGCAATAGACTAGAGCCTTGGGTATGAGTGACGATGCGTGAGTGTTCACACAACGACACATAATTGCACGGTCATGCATACACGTTTGTTTTAGCATGCTTAAAATATTGTTTAGCATGCTTATGATGTACATAACATAGTATGCATGGTGACCATTAAAGTTATTGGATGCAAGTCTTAATTGTCTGGTAGCAATGGATTTGGAGAAGAGACAAATATCACCAACAAGGGTGGATCGAATGGGAAAGGGTTATAGGAATAATTATGAGAATAGTACAAATTAGTACAGTATCAGAGGAAGAGGAAGAGGCATATGAAAATTCAAACCTAGAGGTAAAAATAGAACTATTGATCATAGAAGAGTTTCTGAGAGAGTCCAGTCAACATCAAAAAGGTAAGAGACTACGAGAAAGTCTAAGGGAAAATCAAGGTAAGACGAGAAGAGTAAATGAGGGTAGTTCATCGACAAGTGGCATTTGTAGAGAAAATAAATTGTGTTGTCCAATTTGTTATAAATGAAATTGGGATGTATGTTGCCGGTCTTCTGTAATTTGTTATGTTTGTCGACAACTCGGGTACATCGCAAGAAATTGTCCAAGTCAAGAGCAAAAATTAAAGATAAGAGTTATATGACTCTAGACAGTATGGGCATCGGGCACATGATTACCCTAATAGATGACAAGGAAATCCAAGTTTATCGACATCTAAAAATCACTTCGGAATTTGTCCAACTACCAACGGGACTAGAGCAAACGGAAGACAAATTTACTCAATTTATAGTTGAACCACCAGAGGCATCAGATACAAATAAGGTAATCATTTACCTCCAAATTATATTTGTGTATTCTTGAATCCAAAAACTTCATGTTAATTGTATCATGGTAGTTATCTAATGTTCAAATACATTATTGGGAATCTCTGTATGTTGGACTTGGTTAACGATAATATATTGGAATTTATATTATTGGTTCTGATAAACCAGGGGTTTATGATGTAAGAATAATACAGAATTAGTAAGAGTGAGTATAACAAGTTATTTTGATATGATGATAAGTGGATGTTGATCAAGTACGTGGTAGTTATAGTTAGCTGTGTAACGGGTAAACGTTGAATCAAGCAGGGTTATATCTTCGAGACAGTTAGTATGACGCCATTATTTTGTATTGAGACAGTTATCAGAATTTGTTAGTATATGAAGGAGGGGTTGTTAAGAACTTTGTATTTGTATAAATTATGAGAAGACATCGAATTGATATCTGGAAATGTTTGGGTAGTAAACGAATTCTTGATATGTCATTTGAGGACTGGTTGAATAATTTGATTGGAAGAAGATAGAATTACTATCAGTAAAATATTAGAAATATAACTAATTTTCAGGGTACCGTATCTAATGGAGTTATAGAGTTAAGAATGAAGAAGTTGCAAAACGTGAAATTTATTTGATAAGGGATTCATTCATCCAAAATAATATTGTGGAGATTATAGGTGTTATTATAAGAAGAAAGATAGAGTAATCAAAATCAGCTGAAGTTGCTTGAAATTATAGTCAAGAAGCAGTATATGAGCAATGAGTAAATGAATTATCTGTTAGTCTCAATTGTACGTACATGTGTTCCCTGACATAAACTTGAGATTTGAGTACGAGTAACAGAAGAATAGAGTGAAGACATTGTTAAGATTTGTTGAAGACCCGGTACAGAAAATGTAAATATTTGTGAAGATAATTAGGGGGTAACTACAACATCAGTTGAAATTTATAAATTTATGAATATGTGACGGTATTAGTGATGATATTATTATTCAACGTTAGTTTATATATAGTTTGGAAGGACACGGGATATGAAGAAAATTTGTGAGAACTATGCTGAAGACCCAAGTTGTAAGATGCTGATATGTGAACTGCTCTGCTTGTATTGAGAATCTGTTATAGATAGTTAAAAAAAATAAAAATAAAAATTTGTTGAAGATTGCAGTTTTGATTTGAGATGAATGAAGAAGTTTTCTACAACGGTTGAAGCCATAAGGTAAGAGATGAGCTAATAGAAGACCTAGGAGTGATAACCATCATAACTGCACCATAGATTTAGTTATTTATACAGGAACACTTGTGAAATTATATTGATCACATAAAAGATTTATGAGGAACTAAAGAATTGATTTATGAAGACATGGATTTGAGTAGTTGTTCTATACCTGAACATTTATTGATTCAGATGAAACTTTGAATTGAGATTGAGTTGTATGTTGATATGATAACTGCTTGTATTTTACGGGGAATTGGAACTTTACAAGGCAAATCATCAGACACAATATTTGAAATTTGAGAGATTACTTCTGTATTGACTATTTGGCAGTGTTAGTTTGCAAGCATGAAGCTTATATGAATTGCAGAGATTTGAAATATTTGATTACATGACAGGAATTGAGTACATTGTGAAGAAGACAGTTGAAACTCATGCTGAGCTACAATTTGACATTCAACGTTATTCAGGTAAAGCCAAAATGATTATTAGTATTTTGAGTTAGAGATTGGCAGAAGAACTTTGTATGTGTATTGATTATCCGAAAATGATTGTGTTGAAATAGAGACCTGATAAAAATTG
This sequence comes from Hydrangea macrophylla, assembly GCA_033977485.1. Taxonomy (NCBI): domain Eukaryota; kingdom Viridiplantae; phylum Streptophyta; class Magnoliopsida; order Cornales; family Hydrangeaceae; genus Hydrangea; species Hydrangea macrophylla. The sequence continues at coordinate 99,575,411 of CM066990.1, forward strand.
AAATTTTTTGAGACAACTAGACAAGAGATGATAACAATAGAAATATAGGTACAAGTGACATTATTGCATCAGAACAGGTAGAATTGATTCAAGTATCCGTTTGTTTTTGTGCTTTTTGGAGAAAGAAAATTTATGATGAAATTATTGAAAGGGGAATGATCAGATTTCTACTTTACAGTAAATTAAGTAAGTATTTTGAATGAAATTGATTCAGGGAAAAGATTGTGATTGTATTCTGTTGTATATAATGATTTGATAATCAGCAGCAGGAATATAAGGTTGTTGATATTTAATTTGATATCTGGATATTACCAGTAGAAGTTTAAGATGAATTATTGAGAAGATTATCTACAGATGATAAATTGTTTATTACATGCTTAAATGTTGGGTTAGTCAAGTACAGAGATAGAATATCAAGAATCGTTGAGCTAGTGCAACATTAATTGTCGATATTTTGACAAGTATGAGTAAATGAGGTGTAATTTGATTCAATCGATGCTATTGTGTCACGAGGAGGAAGTTGACTTAAAGATATGTTTGAGTTTCTGTTTTTGTTATAAAAAAAAATTGGGAAGAAAAGTTACTGATAGAATACTGAAAGGGAAGCGATTGGGTATCATTCTACAGTAACATGTGTTGAAATTTAGAAGACTATTATGTGTTTTGAATGCAGATAGCTCAAGGAATGGATTTTAGAAGATATATTGAAGCTCATAACGAGATTGTGGAATAATATGTTAATAGGCAGATATGAGATTGTGCTACTTGTATTTTATTATATAGGATGACTCATTAATCAATTACAGGGGATAAAAGCTTTCGAGGATAGATTCAAAATTTGGGTACCATCAGTTAGCAGTTAAAGCTAAGATGTTGAGAAGATCACCCCCAGATGAGAATTGTAAAACATACTAGAGATGTGTAGTTTAACAGAAATAAAGACAGAAATATCGAAAGCAGGATTATTGTCATGACCAAAACGAAATGAATATCTATCGTAATGAACTTCGTGACTGCATAGTTAAGATCAACAGAGATTAGATATTGACAAGTGAATGATTGTAGACAGATAATGGAATTCGATTGTTAATGATTCGAAATACAAATTTGCTGGGGTTAATCGATTTGTATGTAAAAAGGAATTGTGAAATTCTATGCTTACTGATGTCTATCATCATAAAGTGGAATATTTGACTTGTAATGATATTTTGGGAGTTCGCACGAGGTAATGGGAAAGAAATTGAATTATGGAAGAGTGCCTTCCACAAGTTGATAACTTTTGACAAGTCAGCAATTGGTTGAAAATACATCACATATAAGCGAGTCTTGTTTCCAAGAAGTTGATAGAAATTAATGTCTACTACGGGGACAGAAATATTCTAAATGTGTTATCATCAGAGAATGGTATGGTTTGCAGAACTGAAATTCGACGGGATCATTTGAAATGTTAAAGAAAATGGGAATCAGTTGACTACCAATTGAGATAGTAGTCGGTATTAACCAATGGGCGCAATACATTTTAAATTGCGTGTTACAGTGTTGGAAGTCAGAATTGAACCGTGAGTAGTAGATTCGAGGGAATATATTTGTATGCAATCGGTAATGGAGGCAAGAAAAGTTTGGGGACAAACTTCCTAAAAGGAAGGGAGAGATGTAATACCCGTACGCAAAAAAAAGGTAGTAATATTTACTTTTCATACATTAATTGGAATAACTAATTGCATGTGATGATTTGGGTGAGTTTCAGTCACCCCGGTATGGTAAGTGTTCAGCAAATAACACCATTGAAAGTTCCACTAGAGGTGCGCTAGATATGAAATTGGGACCCACGAGAGGTCTAGATTAAATATATTGCATTTGGTTGCATTTATATGCTTAAATGAATATTTGTTAATGTGTTTTTAATATTTTATTGTTAATTGTGACCCTTTTATGGTACCAGTTTGGGTACCCATGTGAGAGTGAATAGGAATTAGATTTATAACTAATAGGTTAATTAGCATCTTCATGAATTATTTGGGACCACTTTTGGGACTCATATCATATGTGACATAGACACATACCCACTTAGATAATAGGGTAGTTAATATAATATTTAGGGGATTTCATAATAGGACTTAGAAGTTATGGGGGTGTAAATAGAATAACTAGAAGTTTGGTTTAGGGCCCTAGAGGATGTCACCTCTTTAAGGTGACTCATTATGATGTTAAGTAAAAAACAAAAAAACAAAAAAAAAGGAAGCAGAATAGAGATACAGAGAGTATCTCGGCAAGAAAAAAAAAAAGAAAGTTTTACGTTTGTCGTATTCGTCGCCATAGCTTTGCCGTCCGATCTCTATTTCGCAAACCGAAGACATATTCGGACTTGTGAAGGTGAGAGGATTATTTTTATGTCTTCCTTTTTCAATTTTGGTAACGTTTTTCTGCGACCCATTTTGAGGTAATATTTATATGTAGCGATATCATTGGAAATAACTAGAGCTAGTTTTGAGTTTGGGATTTCTAGGTTTATTTGGGACTTATTCGTGAGGTGAGTGTCCTAATCCCAAAATTGGATATTTAATGTTATATATTTGTTAGTGAATGCTTAAATTGCTTAATTATGATTACGTAGAAAAATATGTGATTAATTATTATTTAACATATCCAAAAATACTGAAATTGCCATGTTGACATGTTAAGTTGTTTATCTACTTATTTAGGTCAAAGGGTCTCAAGTGATAATCACTATTATTTAGCCCGTATATAAGGGACGCCATTCCTCAGAGAAAAGGGGGATGATGATGAAGTCCTCAGAGAAAAGGGGACAGTAGTGACGACCACTGCAAATTGACTTTGGTCACATGAGAGTGTGTGATATCGCTTTTAAAGTGACGACAAAGTGAGAATGGCCTGGAATCAGGGGTCCAGAACGATGGTGATTGATTACTTGACACGCCTGCGACCATTTATTGTTGAGAATGTTTAATTGGTGTTATGAATAATTAAATACTCCAATTGCATGATTAGTACCATGTACTCACTGAGCGAAAGCTTATTCGATTTTGTGGCTAATGGTCACGCAAGTTCAGATGAACATCACAGTGAGAAGCGTTGACCCATGTGGTTCTGGACTACTTGGGAGTATGTTTCTTTTTTTTTTTCTTTCTATATGTTAATACATTGTTTGTGGGTGTACTCATTTGGGTTGGGAGTTGGTGTAGAAATTTGATCTGCAGAATTTACAGGTCTATTTTTGGCATGTCGACTTTTACGGAAACAGACATAAATCTTTCTAAAAAATTCGGATCCGTGTGCCGTTTTTTGCGTTGGAACCGAGGCTCGAAGGGCTATCTTTTGATATAATATTTGACTATTTTACCCTTGGGCTGGTATAATCCAATGAAGTCATTTTACTATGTTTAATTCTTGTTTTACTATTACTAAGAGGCATTTATTTGGGTAATTCTTTGTTACACATGTCCTAGCCTGTTGGGGCGGGTTGGGGTGTGACATAACCCCAAGAATAAAATGGTCATTTAAGATTTTTTTGTCGGGATATCACCTCAAAAGAAAGGTTTTCAAATAAGGAATCCAACGTTGAAAATGGCGCGTGAATACGAGCTCCCTAGACCAAGTTATGTTCATTTAAATCTTGAATTTGATTGTTCAAAATGTGCTCAAGCCTTCTGCCAAGAGTTCGATCAAGCACAATTATTTTGTGCTCAATCCAACTTTTGCAGAAACAGATTCTGCCTAGAGTTAGATCAATCTAACTTTCTGCAAAGATAATTCTGCCCAGAGTTAGATCAATCCAACTATCAGCAGAATCTCATTTTGCTGCTGCTAAAAAAACACTCTAGTTTGCAAGTTTAAAACATTCCCAAGTCACATAGATTAATTCCAACTACAAATTAAACTTCATGTAAACTGTTAAAACCATTTCAAATCACACTCAAGTGTGATAAAACCATCAAAACACCCCAATTTTCATTAATCTAACCCATATGGAAACATCCCAAAACCAGTTGGAAAGCACTCCCAAGTATTACCAAATATCAAAAGAGTTTCCAAAACATTTTAAACCCTTTGATTAGCTATTCACAAACATTAATATTTTACTCCAACTAGGAGCTCAAGCATACATCTAATCCCCATTTCGACCCCAACATGAGCATAAATACTCAAACAAGAGAAACCAAGTTTAATTCACATCAAGAGTTACTTAACTCCCAAAGTCCTTTCCAACATACATGACTTGTGACTTGCAAGTGCAACTCACATCACAAAACACAACTAACACTAAATTGCACTTGACATATTCCAAAGTTTTCCAAAACATAAGTTGTTCAAATACTTCAAGGACACAACTACATTAGGAAGCCAAACACTTAAGTCTATGAAACTCGCATGCCCAAAACCCGTCGTGCCGGTCATTTCCTCTCCTCTTTTTGTTCCGTAGCAATGGTGGTTATTCAATAACCACAACAGAAAATAGTATTTGTTTAAGCTTTCGATTAGTGAGTAAAACTAATCACATGTATGAGTGCATGTCATATCCAATGCACAATTCAACAATCAACATATCATTTAGTTTCCAAAAGACTAAATATCAATTCACCGTGACGTCGCTCTTGCCTTTTGCCCTTATGTGCATATAGCACCTCTAATTCACACCATCTCACATACCCTTCCACAGCTGGGTCGTCATCCACACACCTTTACAAAGTTAGTGTGGTGGGTACCCTTACACCGTTGGGTTTTTCCACGTTTCTTTATTATGGAGTAAATTCACGGTGAACCAACATAAGGCTTTCTTCAACCCATATAAGCACATAATCACATAACTATCTCAAGTATGACAATTCTTATAAAATTAAGCATATTAAGCTCCCAATTTATACTATCATGTTTTAACCAACATAATTGAATATACTAACATCACAATCACATAATACATCATATATCATAACTTTAAACACAAATATACATTCAACCCATGGATTAGAGTCACTCATCTCCGTTCGATTCCTATTCCAAATGCCAAATTCGAACCCAATTGAAAGCCTTGTTAAGTTCCTACACATTTTAGGAATAACGCGGTTTATCAGTTAAATCTCTGACGTTAAACTACACATTTAGAGTAAAATTAAACTATATAGAGATATTAATCTTACCTTTCTTTGCCCAGCCCAATTAAAACTCCAATTGATGAATAAGTTGAGGTCTTCCTACCCAATTTGGAAGTTGCAAGCTAGACCCACTTGGTGGATACATATTATTCTTTTTCTTCTTCTTCCTTTCTTCTAATTCCCCTAAGTAATTCAGTTGAGGTGCTGAATTGCTGAGAATTCTCAGCTCCTACTCTTTCTCTTAACCTTCTAAAATGATCCCCCAAGTTTACCCATGAAGCCCAAAACCCCAATTTTCTTTTCCTTTCTTCCTTTTCTTTCCTTTTTTGTGGTTTAGATGAAGAATGAGCTGAAATGGACAGCTCGTTCTTCTCTCTCTCTACGTGTAGCAACAAGAAGATGGTTTGGGCAGCTCATGCTTGCCTCTTCCCAAAACCTTCTACACACTTCCTAACTCTTTTCTCCTTTTTTGTTTTGGTTTGATGGAGAGCTGAGTAGTCCAGCTCTTCATTTCTTTCTATATTCCTCTAAATGGGTCTAAAGAAGTCTAGACAAACCCACTAAGTCTTGTTTGGGGAAGACCAAGTTACACCACCATGTTTGTATTATGTACCCACTTAACTCTCCCACTTCCTAATGGGTCCAAACTAAATTAATTATTATACCCAACATGTAGTCCCAATTATTTTGTGAAGTTGCTAACACCCTACTAATTATGAATCTTTTTGCAAAAATGCCCTTACTGGGTTAATAAGTAGATATCAAAAGCTAACATATGAACAATGTGATATGAAAACAACTAAACGTATACCAAGTAGTCATATAAAATGCATTTAATCATGTACATGCAATTTATTTTATTATTTTATACTAGCCCTTCACTGGATCCCACTTCCAAACCTGTCCCTCCTCACTGGGGACTTTTTCATGGGCGAGTCCAAGCCTCCCCTTAATCTATTCTTATACACTAATTAATATTAATTAATGCATATTATGAAATAGTTAAAACTTTTTCCCGGGTACGGGTGTTACAACCACCAATCTCCCAACCCGCTTATTAGCATAATTGTGCATAACAGTGGATAAATTCTAACAATTTTTCTGACAGAATCAGGCATTTGAATCAAATTGCTCCAATTTAAAACTGTAGGAATCAAATTGACCCAATTGAAACTACATGGACTGAAATGACACAAGGACCAAACTTTTAGGGGTATGATTTGTATTTATTTATGTTAGTCCGTCACTTTTTTTATCGGTGAGTTGATGGAGGGGGTCTAGGTGATACGCGCTTCAAACCTCGGGGGTTGTCGATGATATTACTGAAACATGAGAGGTTTAAGTGTGATTAGAGCAAACCTACGGGGGTTTAGGTGTCACTCTTAAAAAAAAAATCCAAACGACAAAGGCTTTGTCGGCTGCAACCAAACGACATTGCCTTTGCCGGTTGGTTAGTAGGGTAAGAAATTTAACTGAATGATAAAGTTAGGTCCGTATACCATACAACTAACTTAACTTACCCTACAGCTACACCATTGGGGCTATTTTTTTTTATCTAAAATTAAGTTAACTTACCCTACCAACTACACCATTGAAGATGCTCTAATTACAAGTGATAAAATATAGATGTGACTAACTCTGATATTTTACCATAATTAGAAAACAAAATGACCCAAATTTTTTTTTACTGACTTTGGCCTAGATGAGATTGGAAGAGGTTGTTTTGATAAAACAATAAATGATTTTATTATCCATAAATTCTTGCTTTTCTTGAACACCCCTAATATATATATATATATATACATATGGCAAAGCACCCACAGGTGCACGCACACACAAGGGTGGTCACAGACCTACAACTAGGGGTGATACAAATAACCGGAACACCGAATCAGCACGTCGGAGGCGACCGGTTGAGACAGTTTTGGCCGGTTTCTGTGATTGGCAGTCGGTGGTTGGTAATTAAGAGTGGGGAAATCGAAATTTTGGTTCAGCGCACGGTATTATGTTTTAAATTCCGAACTACCGATGGTTAGGCCAACAAGCCTCACAGGGCAAACTCCTCTAAGGGATGACTCCAACAGGAATCGAACTTCCCCACTCCAAAGGGCCCTAGAGTCTAGGTACCAAACCAAACAACTCTTGGGCTTAGTTTGGCCCCCATTTTGGTGGTTTTCTATTTTTAAAGCACAATTTCATGTTATTTCATTTGGTAATTAATTTATGACTTTTATAAAAATTGAACTTTAAGGCTTTTTTGGGAGGAGTTTTTAAAAGCTCAAGATTATTTTTTGGTTTCATGATATTTTTCTAAAGAGTACTGTATCACTTATACAAAATTATCAAACTGTTGTAAATATTATATATCTATGTGTGGATGTCCACATTTTGTATTAGATTAGGATCTAATTGTAAAGTGATATTTATTTACACACCCCTACCTTACCGTATTTATAGGGAGCATATCAATGAGAAAAGCTTGCTTGATTCTGGTATTACTTTTCTGCCTTCTCTTATTCTCTCTTTATAACACTTTATCAGCACGATAGCCTCTTAAAACCCTAGGTATTAAAAAGAGGTTAGTTTTCTTTCTTTATGATAGAAATCACAATAAATATATCAAATCTATTTTATTCTTGCTTCCGAACACCAAATCTGTTCTCTTCTTGCTCGAACTTTGTCTTATTATTGATAAAGTGAAATTCACAGTTGATCAAAACCAAACCATAAGGTTCATGAACATGACCCGTTTGTTGCTTGTGGCCTCAAACAAATTTAAATTGATTTTTTTTTTGTCATAACTTGCTGACAAGGCTATTATAGCATAGCCTTTCCAAATATCACTTTGATTATTTTTTTTTTCTTTTTGTTCATGACATTGATAATTTAACCCAATCATAGAACTTCCATGAGACTCACGGCTCATATATCTTGCCTGGCTATATATATATATATATATATTTGGCACTTAATTGTCATTAATAAGTGTAGATCTTTGTTTTTATTTTATATTATGTCAATAATTGATAATTTTATGTAAATAATATTTTCATTCCATTTGTAGATCTTTGTTTTTTATTTTATGTTATGTCAATAGTTGATAATTTTATGTAAATTATATTTTCATTCCATTGTATGGATCAAATCTATGGAATAAAAATATATATTAGAACCTGAAGTTCTTTATAAAATAATAGTACATACCTGAAGATTTGTGATGTATATTTTGGAACCTGAAGTTCTATATGAATATAATAATCCAGACCTGAAGATCTGTGATATATGTTTAGAACTTGAAGTTCTATTATTCCAGTTATTGGAAGCTATTTTTATTCATGTTTTATTATTCAAATAAAAGTGTTAATTGAAACTGGAAGTTTCACATAATATTACTTAAACTCCTGAAGTATTCCAATTTTTATCATGCCCAGATTTTATATCTTCTTTAACTGTTTATTCATTTATTTATTTTTCTCCCTTCAGATGTCGAGTCTTACAAAACTTGAATTTAATGCTCTTGCTGTCAATGGAGGGAACTATTTGTCTTGGCAGCTTGATGACAAACTTCACTTACAGTCTAAAAAGTTGGGTGAAGCTATTGAAGAAGGAAATAAAATGTCTCCTGAAGAGAAAGCATCTGCACTTATTTTCTTGCGTCACCATATTCATGATGACCTCAAGAATGAATACTTAACTGAGGAAGATCCCTTAAGTCTATGGAAGTCCCTGAAGGACAGGTATAACCACCAGAAGATGGTTATACTTTCCAATGCACATAGTGAGTTTTTGAACTTAAGGTACCAAGATTTTAAGATGGTTTCAGAATATAACTCCACACTGTTCAACATTGTCTCTCGTCTTAAATTATGTGGTGAAAAAGTGAAAGATGCTCAAATGATAGAAAAGACACTATCAACCTTGCATGCCTTAAATGTGCTCCTGCAGCAGCAATATCGAGCGCGTAACTTTGCCAAGTATTCAGAATTGGTAACTTGTCTCCTTGTTGCAGAGGAAAATAGTAAGGTTCTAATGAAAAATCATAATGCAAGACCAACTGGAGCCGTGGCATTTCCTGAAGCAAATGCAAACTTTGGCTACTAAAAAGGCCAAGGCAGGGGACGTGGTAGAAATATTAACTTTGGAAGAGGTGGCAACCCCAAAAGAGGTGGTCATAATAATCATTCCAAGAGAAGTGGTTAAAATAATTTTGGTCCACAAAAAAATGTTAATTTCAAGAACCACAAGAAATGGTCTGCAACTCATGCCAAAGGTATCAAGGGCACACCTAATAATACAAATGCACCCAATGATGTTTGTTATAGATGTGGAAAAAGTGGACATTGGTCGCGCAATTTTCGTGCGTCCAAGCAAGAGGTGGAGCAATACCAAGCATCTATTAGAACTGCGGAGACAAACTTATTGAAAGAATGGGAAAATAGTGATATCCCATCTGGATACACAATTGGCAACACACACTTGGATTGTTCGTATTTTTTTCAGGATGAAGATGGAGAGCCTATCACTAATGAGGCATTCAATTTAATGTTAGGAGATCCACCAGTCTCAGTCTAGCTAGCTGGATAATTTCTTTAGTTAGAACTATCTTTATTTTATTTGTTTGCATGGGATGAGTTTAATTTGTTTGGGACATTTGAATCATATGCGTTGAATAATATTTAAGATAGTTCATTGCTTAGTTAAATATTTTTTTTTCGTTTTCAAGGTATGGAACTTGGGATGCAAAAATGTGAGGATGATATATGCCTGGTCGATAGTGGGACAACTCACACCATACTTAAATATCAAAAGTTCTTCTCTACACTAGAATTAACAAACAAAATATGTCCACTATAGTTGGATCTGCACAAATTATTGAAGGCTCCGGAAGAGCCCATATTTTGTTACCACATGGTACTCACATATTCATTCAAAATGCGTTATATTCAAATAGTTCCCGAAGAAACTTGTTAAGTTTTAAAGATATACGCATGAATGGGTATCACATTGAAACTAAAAATGAAGGTAACAAAGAATTTTTATGCATAATTTCTTATGTTGGAAGCCAAAAGCTTACATTAGAAAAATTCTCTATTATCTCACTGGGATTATATTACACAACTATTGAGATTGTTGAATCACATGCCATCATGAGCCAGAAGCTTAAAGGGAGCCAGAAACTCAAAGACCCAAGAAATTTAATTTTTTGGCATGATCGTTTGGGTCATCCTGGATCTACAGTGTTGAAGAAGATAGTGGATAACTCAAATGGGCATAATCTAGCAAACCAACATTTAATTTTTTCTAGTGGACACCTTTGTATTCCTGTTCACAAGGAAAACTTATAACTAGACCATCATTTCTTAAAAAGCCCATATCAATGGTCCCACGAAGGTATCTAAAAATGTGTTTTATTCTAGTCCAATGCCTATAGGTCGGTGCAGAACTAAATCTCGCAAGCAGATTCACAGAAAATGCAATGTCTGGTCTTGTACTTTGAGCCAAGTACAATAGTGCACCAATAGCACTCATGTATGGTACTTCAGGACCAAGGATTTCTTCATTTTTTTCTTTTGGTCGGTATGGATCTTTCTTGACATCTAGGGACCTGACAACCATGGGTGTACTTAATGGATGAGATTTGTCCATATTAAAGCGCTTCAACATCTTTTCAGTATAGTTTGATTGATGAACTAATATTCCACTAGTACTTCTGTAACACCCTGTATTTTATTTTCATTAATAAATAAATACTGCATTTCATTTCTATGAGTATTTGATTTAATTTCTCTTTGTAATATATATCTGGGGTCAAACTATAATTTCCATAAATACAAAAAAATATTTTCTATGGTTTCAAAATCAATATCTATATTTTTGTACAACCCGGAATTTATTCCTACACTAATATAATTTCTGTATTTTTATTTCAATCGTAAAATACCAGTTTTGATTTAAATTTGCGCCTTATACCGCATCTTGGGTGAGGGAACACGTGAGCTCAACCTCACCGGGTAATTTCCGGGATTTGCTTGGAGCCCAAATTTACGTATCAGTATATATGTTTGCAATGACTCTCATTCCCTCACAGTCTCTAATTCTCTCAACTCACTGTCTCCCTATTTCCCTCTCAATTCTCTTGACCTCTCAAGACATTACACACCCATAAACCATTCTATATGATGATACATACCTACACACAGTAGCTTATATAGATACATAGTTACTTATATCAATCAAGAGAAGGAGTAGAATCAAGGACATTGGAAAATTTGACAGATTATTCAGCGGATATTCTCGGTCTCAAAATTCTCTGAATAATCACCTCAGTGAGTAATTTAAACTCACTCACAATGTTTATATATGTGTATTTCAGTGTATATATATGTGTATATGTGTAAATATATAGATACACCATTAAAGCTTTGAATTGGAGTTTTACAAAACTCAACCAAAATCAATTCCGTGAATTGATTTTGGAAGATCTTAGTCCCAATAAGCTGTGGTTCGAATCCTACGCAGTAATTCATCCGTATCGCGACGTACCAATGATTTAAAGTTTTGATACCCTTACTTTAATTGCGAATATCTAGAGATATAATCCGTAATTATTTAAATTGATTGCGTATTCTTAATCTACGCGGAAAACTGAAGAGATCCATATATTACATGTATCGTTTGAATCAGAATTTGAAAATGGGTATAAATTCAGTTTAAAACCAGAAACAGGGGAAAAACGAGGAAGATGATGAAACTGTAAGAACTCGCGCGCGCGACCCACTCGCGCGAGGGCTCGCGCAGCCCACTCGCGCGAACCATTCCCCCATTCGCGCGCGCGACCAGTGCTCCACCTTCGCTCGCGCGACCCGCTTGCGCGAACCATTCCCCCATTCGCGCACACGACCAGTGCTCCACCTTCACTCGCGCGACCCGCTCGCGCGACCACCCATCCCCCTTCGCGCGCGCGACCCGCTCGCGCGACCCGGGGCAGTTTGAACAGTTTTTGTATTTCTTTATAAGGGACTGTTTGGAAAAGGTTTTGAAAGTTTTTAAAGATCTGTTTGACAAATATACTATTTTAAAGGCTCACTGATTAGGTATTGGACTTGTAAGAACATTTAAGACCGAGATTTATGTTGAACGAATATCCAGCTTTGAGATTAATAACTGCTACTACAAATTGTGAACATTGACATACATATTAGGGTCGAGGTTGTGTCAACATGCATGTGTGTGAGAAAGCGTGAAAAGAGTAAAGAGTGGCGGTCTGATGTGTGACCTCAATATCGATCGGATATTATTCCTGGTATTGGAGGCGACAGTATGGAGTACGGCTTAGATATCGATCGGATATTATTCCTGGTATCTAAGGCGCTCATTTCGGATATCGATCGGATATTATTCCTGGTATCCGAAGCGATAGTATTGAGTTACGACTTAGATATCGATCGGATATTATTCCTGGTATCTAGGGCGCTTGTTTTAGATATCGATCGGATATTATTCCTGATATCCGAAGCGATGGTATTGAGTTACGGCTTAGATATCGATCGGATATTATTCCTGGTATCTAGGGCGCTCGTTTCGGATATCGATCAGATATTATTCCTGGTATCCGAAACGATGATATTGAGTTCGGCTTACATATCGATCGGATATTATTCGTGGTATCTGAAGCGATGGTATGGTGTGCTGTTTTGGATATCGATCGGATAGTATTCCTGGTATCTGAGGTAATGGTTTGGTTGAGTCGGTTTTTGTTGAGAGAAAAGAGTCAGAAAGATGAGATGTTATATTGTTCATGCATGGTCGCATATTTATTGCTTACATTATTCCCCCATGACTTATGTTGGAATTGGAACCTTGAATCTATTGCTTTTAAAGTTAAATTGCACAGTTGCTTATATGCTTATATATATACATTGTGAGCACTCGTTTATTTTGCTCACCAGCTTTCATAAGCTGACGGCGTTGATGCGTCCTGGACTGTATGTCCAGATTTTCAGGGTCAGGAGCAGCCAATTTCGACTATGCTAGTTAGAGGTAGGCAACTTTCCAAGAGGCTGCTTTATATTCCTATGTCCTTTTAATTTGGGTTGTAAAAACTAGTTTTAGACTTTTGAATAAGGCGTTTTGTGCCTAAGTTTATGACTGCTATAATAGTTTAGTAAGTTTTAATTTCGGAGCTTATGTTTATTAGTATCCTTTCTTTTAGAAATGCTATTAAGTTATTTTGTTGCAGGGACAATTGGTCATACTCACTTGTCACGACTTACGAGTCCATAAAAGAAATTAAATACTTTCCTGTATTATGCTACGTCGGGGCGTGATAGGCTTTTTGGTATCAGAGCCAGGTTATGGCTCGACCAATTGTCCAAGACATATAGGATCTCATGTTAAGATAGAATTAAGATAAGATAGTTCGACTTCATTCCGTGTTTAGTCGCTTTCTATCGTTTAAAATTTTCCTTCTTCTCGAGAGATTGACCGAATTCTTGTTGATCAATGGATAGGTATCGTTCTCTCGATTATATGGCTGGAAGAAATCTCAGGAATCGTCCCGCTATTGAAGATGCACCCCCGGTAGTAGATCCAACCGGAATATTTGAGGCTTTTGTAAGAAGATTGGAGAGGGTTAGTGATCAGAATGCGAGGAACAATAATCAGAATGGGAATTATAACGGGAATGGGAGGCAAGCCCACCAGACTGGAGACAAGATTCTCAAGGAATTTCGCGCTCTACGACCCGAGTATTTTGCGGGGACTGATGAACCCTGGCAAGCGGAACAGTGGCTACGCCAGATGGAACGTATCTTTGAGACCATAGAGTGCACTGATCTAGAGAAGAAGCATTTGGCTATCTTTCAGCTGTCTTATGCAGCGGCTGATTGGTGGGATGCTGAAAAGGCGACCATAGGGGAAGAAGTTGCAAGGAGAATGCCGTGGGTGGTGTTCAAGGAAAGGTTTCTCGAGAAGTATTTTCCTGAAGAAGAGAAGGACAAGAGAGAGAAAGAGTTTATGGACTTAGATCAAGGGAATATGACTGTCCGTGAGTACACTACTCGGTTTGAACGGTTGTCTCGCTTTGCTCCATATATGGTGGACACACCCCAGAGGAAAATCAAGAAGTATCACCGGCGTCTCAACTTGTCTCTCCGACATCTGACTATGGGGCATCTGGGCCAGTCATTTGAAGCTCTGGTGAGATTGGCTACGGGGTTAGAGAATGATGGTTGTCAGAATTCGAAGCCATTTGGAAATCGACCTCCACAGAAGGGTTATTCAGGACAGAAATCAGGGTACCCTCAGGGACAGAAAATGACCTGGGATGGAGGGAAGAAACCTCAACAGACATAAGCAGTACAACAGTATCCGCCTCGAGCAACAGGAGGGAACAACAACAATAACTCCTTCAATTGTGGTAATCCCGGTCACTGAGCTAAAGATTGCAGACTGACTAGGCGTGCTGATCGTCCGGGAATTGTGTGCTATAATTATGGCATGCCAGGTCACATAAGTCCGGAATGCAAGGCTCCTAGGAGAGGCAATCACGGTCAGCAAGGACAGGCCCGCCTGAATGCTGTTATCCCCGAGGCTGCTGGTTATGAAGAAACAAGTTATGAAGGAGGTGCTTATGAGGAGGGACTGCCTGAGCAACGAGCAGTGGAAGGTACTCTAACCTTGTTTAACTCTCATGTTAAAGTTTTATTTGACACGGGTGCTACACATTCCTTTATATCTGTTAAGATTGTTCGGAAGTTGGGTATAGTACCGCAACGTTTAGAGGAAGCTTTGAGTGCTGTCTCACCCTTAGGAACCACCATCAAGTTATTACATGTATATAAGGACTGTCCTCTACGGTTAGGAGACCATGAACTTTTGGCGAGATTGGTGGTTCTGTCGATGAAAGAATTTGATATAATCCTGGGAATGGATTGGCTCAAGGAGAATCACGCGAAGTTGGATTGTGCAAGGAAGAGGATCACATTTACGGACAATGGGAATCGACTCTTT
The DNA here is from genome assembly GCA_033977485.1 of Hydrangea macrophylla. Taxonomy (NCBI): domain Eukaryota; kingdom Viridiplantae; phylum Streptophyta; class Magnoliopsida; order Cornales; family Hydrangeaceae; genus Hydrangea; species Hydrangea macrophylla. The sequence continues at coordinate 99,590,533 of CM066990.1, forward strand.
GATTTCCAATGTAACCCTTCAGGTGATATGTTCCTCACCAGATGCCTAACAAACATTGAGGTTGTCAGTACAGAGGTGACAGTGTCATCAATCCCGGTGATTAAGGAATTTGACGAAGTATTCTGAGATATTTCAGGATTACCGCCAGAAAGGGACATAGAATTCTGTGTGGAATTGGTGTCAGGCACTCATCCTATAACCAAGGTTCCCTATAGGATGGCCCCTTCAGAGCTACTGGAGCTGAAGGAACAAGTTCAAGAACTTGAGAAGTTGGATTTTGTTCGTCCAAGTACTTTACCCTGGGGAGCACCAGTGTTATTCGTGAAGAAGAAGGATGGGACAGTGCGGTTGTGTATTGACTACCGAGAACTAAATAAGGTTACTATCAAGAATAAGTATCCTTTACCTCGGATAGACGATCTGTTTGATCAGTTGCAAGGAGCCATAACCTTTTCTAAGATTGATCTACGGTTAGGGTATCACCAGTTAAGGGTGCGGAAGGAAGACATACCTAAAACTGCTTTCAGGACGAGGTACGGACACTATGAGTTCTTAGTGATGCCGTTTGGGATGACGAATGCCCCGGCTGTGTTTATGGACTTGATGAACAGAGTATTCAAGCCCTATTTGGATCAATTCGTTATTGTCTTTATTGATGATATTTTGATCTATTCCAAGTCAGAGGAAGAGCATGAGCAACATCTAAGGATCGCGTTGCAGACTCTCAAGGATCACCGCATGTATGCTAAATTCAGCAAGTGTGAATTCTAGCTTCAGGAAGTTAAGTTTCTCGGGCATGTGATCTCACAACAAGGAATCGCGGTTGACTCCTCAAAGACCGATGCAGTGGCGAATTAGACTCGGCCAACCAATGCTACAGAAGTCAGAAGTTTTCTGGGACTAGCTGGTTACTATCGGAGATTCGTGGAAGGATTCTCAAAGATAGCAGCTTCGTTGACTGGCTTGACTAAGAAAGATTTGAAGTTTGAATGGACTGATAAGCATGAACGCGCTTTTTTGGAATTGAAATAGAGATTGACAACAGCGCCAGTACTTGCGATACCAAAGGATGGTGAGAAGTTCACTATTTTCAATGACGCCTCGTATCAAGGATTGGGTTGTGTCCTTATGCAAGACGGAAAGGTTATCGTATATGGTTCACGACAGTTGAAGCCGAATGAATTCAATTACCCAACTCATGATTTGGAGCTGGCAGCCGTTGTGTTTGCACTCAAGATCTGGAGACACTACCTCTATGGGGAGGAGTTTGATTTGTTCTCGGACCACAAGAGCCTTAAGTATTTGTTTACTCAGAAAGAGCTGAACATGAGGCAACGTCGGTGGATGGAGCTGATTAAGGACTACGACTTCACATTAGAGTACCACCCTGGTAAGGCTAATGTAGTTGCTGACGCCCTAAGTCAAAAACCTCGAGGAACGATTGCTTCATTGATGATGAGAGAATGGAAAGCTTTAGAGACAATCGCAGAATTTGATATGCAGATTTTTGAGGGAAGTGTCGGGCAACACTTTGGATGCCTCATAGTACAACCAACACTTGTGAGTCGAATCATCGAGGCCCAAAAGGAAGATGAGAAATTTCAAGTATGGTTCGCCAAGATGTCAGAAAAGGACCCTACGGAATGGAAGGTTGGGACCGATGGAGGATACCGATGTCGAGACAGATTATGTGTGCCAGATTTAGGAGAATTGAGAAAAGATATTCTTGAAGAAGCACATAAATCAAGACTGACAGTACACCCAGGAGGGACAAAGATGTATAAGGATTTGAAGAAAAACTTCTAGTGGGAAGGGATGAAACGAAAAGTAGCCGAGTTTGTGTCTGAATGTTTGACTTGTCAACAAGTGAAGGCCGAACATTAGAGACCCTCGGGATTGTTGCAACCCTTACCTGTTCCAGGATGGAAGTGGGAACACATAACTATGGATTTCGTGGTTGGATTACCCCGATCACAACAGAACCATGACGCAATTTGGGTAATTGTGGATCGTTTGACGAAGTCTGTATACTTTATCGCGTACAATATGACTTACCCAATAGAAAGGATGAGTCGAATGCACCTATAGCAAGTGGTGCCACTGCATGGTGCGCCTGTGTAGATTGTATCAGACCGCGATGCACGTTTTACCTCGGGATTTTGGGAAAGTCTGCAGAAGGCTATGGGAACTTCGCTCAAGATGAGTACTGCTTTCCATCCTCAGACCGATGGACAGACCGAGCGTGTTAATCAAATTATGGAAGATATGCTCAGAGCTTGTGCAATTGACTTTGAAGAGTCTTGGGAGACGCATTTGCCGTTGGTCAAATTTGCGTATAACAACAGTTATCACTCGAGTATTGGGATGGCACCGTTCGAAGCCTTGTACGGATGGCCATGTCGATCTCCGTTGTGTTGGGCTGAAGTGGGAGACACAGAACTTTTGGGACCAGATTTGGTGAGAGAGACCAATGAGAAGATTTCACTGGTCAGGGAAAGAATGAAAACTGCACAGAGTAGACACAAGAGTTATGCGGATCGACGTCAAAAGGACTTGGAGTTCAGTATCAGTGATCACGTACTCCTTAAGGTTTTACCTGTTCGGGGAGTAGTACATTTTGGTCAGAAAAGAGGGAAGTTGGCACCTCGTTTTATCGGACCATTTGAAATATTGGAGCGAGTTGGAAAAGTGGCTTATCGACTCGCGTTGCCACCAAAGATGTCTGGTGTTCATAATGCATTCCATGTTAGTATGTTAAGGAAATACATATGGGATCCTTCACATGTGGTAAATTTTGATGATATTGAGACAAGTCAGAATGTTGTCTACAAGGATAGACCTGTGAGAATTCTTGACCAGAGTATCAAGAGGCTGAGAAGAAGAGACGTTCCTTTGGTTAAGGTTCAGTGGAGGCATCATGACGAGGGAGAAGCGTCATGGGAGTTAGAGTCATGAGGACTAGATACCCCGAGTTGTTTCAGGATTAGTGAGCTCAGATTTCGGGGCAAAATCTCTGTTAAGGTGGGTAGAGTGTAACACCCTGTATTTTATTTTCATTAATAAATAAATACTGCATTTCATTTCTATGAGTATTTGATTTAATTTCTCTTTGTAATATATAGCTGGGGTCAAACTATAATTTCCATAAATACAGAAAAATATTTTCTATGGTTTCAAAATCAATATCTATATTTTTGTACAACCCGGAATTTATTCCTACACTAATATAATTTCTGTATTTTTATTTCAACCGTAAAATACCAGTTTTGATTTAAATTTGCGCCTTATACCGCGTCTTGGGTGAGGGAACACGTGAGCTCAACCTCACCGGGTAATTTCCGGGCTTTGCTTGGAGCCCAAATTTACGTATCAGTATATATGTTTGCAATGACTCTCAGTCCCTCACAGTCTCTAATTCTCTCAACTCACTGTCTCCCTATTTCCCTCTCAATTCTCTTGACCTCTCAAGACATTACACACCCATAAACCATTCTATATGATGATACATACCTACACACAGTAGCTTATATAGATACATAGTTACTTATATCAATCAAGAGAAGGAGTAGAATTAAGGACATTGGAAAATTTGACGGATTATTCAGCGAATATTCTCGGTCTCAAAATTCTCTGAATAATCACCTCAGTGAGTAATTTAAACTCACTCACAATGTTTATATATGTGTATTTCAGTGTATATATATGTGTATATGTGTAAATATATAGATACACCATTAAAGCTTTGAATTGGAGTTTTACAAAACTCAACCAAAATCAATTCCGTGAATTGATTTTGGAAGATCTTAGTCCCAATAAGTTGTGGTTCGAATCCTACGCAGTAATTCATCCATATCGCGACGTACCGTTGATTTAAAGTTTTGACACCCTTACTTTAATTGCGAATATCTAGAGATATAATCCGTAATTGTTTAGATTGATTGCGTATTCTTAATCTACGCAAAAAAATGAAGAGATCCATATATTACATGTATCGTTTGAATCAGAATTTGAAAATGGGTATAAATTCAGTTTAAAACCAGAAACAGGGGAAAAACGAGGAAGATGATGAAACTGTAAGAACTCGCGCGCGCGACCCGCTCGCGCGACCAGTGCTTCACCTTCGCTCGCGCGACCACCCATCCCCCTTCGCGCGCGCGACCCGCTCGCGCGACCCGGGGCAGTTTGAGCAGTTTTTGTATTTCTTTATAAGGGACTGTTTGGAAAAGGTTTTGAAAGTTTTTTAAGAACTGTTTGACAAATATACTATTTTAAAGGCTCACTAATTAGGTATTGGACTTGTAAGAACGTTTAAGACCAAGATTTATGTTGAACGAATATCCAGCTTTGAGATTAATAACTGCTACTACAAATTGTGACATTGACATACATATTAGGGTTGAGGTTGTGTCAACATGCATGTGTGTGAGAAAGCGTGAAAAGAGTAAAGAGTGGCGGTCTGGTGTGTGACCTCAATATCGATCGGATATTATTCCTGGTATTAGAGGCGACAGTATGGAGTACGGTTTAGATATCGATCGGATATTATTCCTGGTATCTAAGACGCTCGTTTCGGATATCGATCGAATATTATTCCTGGTATCCGAAGCGATGGTATTGAGTTACGGCTTAGATATCGATCGGATATTATTCCTGGTATCTAGGGCGCTCGTTTCGGATATCGATCGGATATTATTCCTGGTATCCGAAGCGATGGTATTGAGTTACGGCTTAGATATCGATCGGATATTATTCCTGGTATCTAGGGCGCTCGTTTCGGATATCGATCGGATATTATTCCTGGTATCCGAAACGATGGTATTGAGTTCGGCTTAGATATCGATCGGATATTATTCCTGGTATCTGAAGCGATGGTTTGGTGTGCTGTTTTGGATATCGATCGGATAATATTCCTGGTATCTGAGGTAATGGTTTGGTTAAGTCGGTTTTTGTTGAGAGAAAAGAGTTAGAAGATGAGATGTTATATTGTTCATGCATGGTCGCATATTTATTGCTTACATTATTCCCCCGTGACTTATGTTGGAATTAGAACCATGAATCTATTGCTTTTAAAGTGAAATTGCACCGTTGCTCATATGCTTATATATATACATTGCGAGCACTTGTTTATTTTGCTCACCAGCTTTCATAAGCTGACGGCGTTGATGCGTCCTGGACTGTATGTCCAGATTTTCAGGGTCAGGAGCAGCCAATTTCAACTATGCTAGTTAGAGGCAGGCGACTTTCCAGGAGGCTGCTTTATATTTCCTATGTCCTTTTAATTTGGGTTGTAATAAACTAGTTTTAGACTTTTGAATAAGGCGTTTTGTGCCTAAGTTTATGACTACTGTAATAGTTTAGTAAGTTTTAATTTCGGAGCTTATGTTTATTAGTATCCTTTCTTTTAGAAATGCTATTAAGTTATTTTGTTGCAGGGACAATTGGTCATACTCACTTGTCACGACTTACGAGTCCATAAAGGAAATTAAATGCTTTCCTGTATTATGCTACGTCGGGGCGTGACAACTTCTCTCGAGCTGCAGGCCGAGACAAAATTTTGTTTCCCCAAGGTCTTTCATTTCAAACTCTTTCTTCAAATAGCTAGCAGTTTTCTCAAGCTCTTCTGACGACCCAATTAGATTTAAATCATCCACATAAACTGCTACTATGGCAAATCCATTTTCAAATTTCTTTATGAAGACACATGGACAAATGGGATTATTTTCATACCCTTCCTTAGACAAATATTCACTAAGACGGTTGTACCACATTCTTCTGGATTGTTTCAAACCGTACAATGCACGTCTTAGTTTGATCGAGTACGTACTTTTTGGTTTTGCTTCAGGCAAAGCCAATCCTTCAGGGATCTTCATGTAAATATCTATGTCTAAGTCCCCATATAGGTATGCAGTTACTACATCCATGAGTCTCATGTCTAATTTTACAGAAACTGCGAGACTTATTAAATATTTGAATGTGATTGCATCCATAACTGGGGAGTATGTTTCTTCATAATCAATTCCAGGTTTCTACAGGAAACATTGTGCTAAAAGACATGCCTTATATCTTGCAATATCATTTTCTCATTCATTTTTCTCACAAACACCCATTTAAAACCTACCTGGTTTACATTCTTTGGTGTTTGTGCTATAGGTCCAAATATGCCACGTTTTTCAAGAGATTTCAATTCTACTTGAATTGCTTCTTTACATTTTGGCCAATCATTTCTTTGTCGACATTCATTTATACTACGTGGTTCAGTGTCATCATTTTCATCGTTGCCCTTCGATATTTCAGTAGCTACGGCATAAGTAAATATGTCATCAATGACTAATTTCTTTGGCTCCCACATTTCTCCTGAAAGTATATGGAATATTGAGATCTCACTATTATCAGGTATCTGAGTCATAGTCTCTTCAGGGACTAGTGCCTTGTCTAAAGCATTATCTTCTGCGGAGATTTCAGGGGAAAGTGGATTTTTGGTACATAACCTCTTCCAGAGCGCTATGAACATCTTCTTCTGGAGCTTTATTAGGGCATGATTTTTCATTCACTCTCCGCTTTCGGGGAGCGGAATCTTTAGAACCTATAGGTCTGCCACGCTTCTAGCGTGCAACAGATTCATTGGTTGTCGTATTCGAAATTCGTCCTACAGGGACACTAATTCGAGCAGATGCATTCATAGCTGGCACATGTGACTTTGTCACCTTAGCTGCATCATTAAATGAATTAGGTAATTGGTTCGCAATTTCCTGTAAATGTAATATTCTCCTTACCTCATAATCACATTGATAAGTTCTTGGATCTAGATGAGACAAAGTGGAAGTAGTCCACGATAATTCACGCCGTTCTTCAGGAACAAGTTGTTTGCTATTAATATCATTTCCTTCCCCCTAACGGCGGGAAGACTGTCTCATCAAATTGGCAATCTGCAAACCTGGCAGTAAATACATCACCTGTTAATAGTTCTAGATAACGAATAATAGAAGGTGAGTCAAAACCAACATAAATTCCCAAACGCCTTTAGGGCCCATCCTAGTACGTTTTGGGGGTGGATAGGAACATGTACTGCACAACCAAATTTTTGCAAGTGTGAAATGTTAGGCTGACAACCTGTCACAATTTGTGCAAGTGAAATTGATTATAAGAAGTGGGTCTAAGTTTAAGTAATATTTTAGCATGCAAGATAGCATGTCCCCATGCACTAACAGGGAGTCTAGATTGCATAAGCAAAGGCCTTGCAACAAGTTGAAGGCATTTAATTAGGGATTCTGCTAAACATTTAGTGTGTGTACATGCGGGACAGGATGTTCAACATCAATTCCTATGGATGAACTGTAATAACCTGCATTTTCATTCATTTGCATTGTTATATTTAATATTCATTGTCCACTTTTATTTTAATTACAATTCTTGTGTGTAGAATTTATTTCTTGCTTTATTTCATATTTGAAATTCTTATTGGGGCCAAACTACAATTTTACAAAATTAGTAATACCTGTGTGAGATTTCAATACTGTATTTCAAAAGGGTGGAAATGTTGCTTTTGACTCAATCAGTATTTTTATAAAACCAGAAAATCAATTCTTACACAAAAATGAATTTTTCGTATTTTTGTGACAAACACCGCGTCACGAAAATACCACTTTATGTCTAAAACTGTCCACGCTGCGTCAAACTTGCACAGCTTTTGGACATGACATAAAACATGAGGTGACATACACTTTACTTTCCATTTATGGCAAACTAATGATTTCCTTAGGCTTTGTTTGGAAATGTATAGTTTGTGTGGGTTGAGTTTTGCCTAATAACTAAGTTTTCCAAACAACCACATTTGACCCCTATACACCTATCCATGGCCTTTGGCTTAAGCTTGGGTCATATCAAAACTGTGTATTATGTATACACGTTTGATTATATGCTGCTGTTAGTGAGAAGTTAGAAAATTTGTTAAAACAAATCTTAATTAGTAGTGTAAATCCTAAAAAAATACTTGGAGCCCAAGTTCACTTCTTTCAAGCTTCTATTTATACACTCTCATATCTCACAAAACACACATTCTACACTTCACATTTGATAAAGAGATTTCACAGAGAGTTTAATTTCAGTAATTTTAGAGAGAGAGAAGAGCCCCAACCTCCATAGCCTAGCTTCAATTGGGAATTCTTGTTCTCATATTCTTTCTCAACAAATTTCTACTCTCTGATTCACAGTAAGTATTTTTAAACTCACTCCCAATGTGATTTGTACTTAATTTCACGTTGTATGTATGTATCTATTAATCACCATTGTTGATTTTCATGATAGCTTGAAATTAGAAAAAAGAGTGATTTTTACAAACTTAATCAAAACAAGTTTTAGAGATGATTTAGGAAGATTATAGTTCCTACAAGCTACTGTTCAAGTATTGAAGTCTAATGCATCCACAGGAAAAAGTATATAAGAAAATTAGTTTTTCCATCTTTTAGTTTTTCATTAAATTCTAGAGTTATAGTTGAATTCATGTAAAATTGATCATAGATTCATAATCCTTGTGAAAAACCTTTAAATTGAAAATAGGGGAAAACCAGCGAGGAAGACGAAGCCTCTGCTTCATCTCGCGCGCGCGATCGCGCGAGCGAGGGTCGCACGAGAGGCCCCTCGCGCGAGCGGCCCGCGCGCGTGAGACTTGTATTCTCAGGCAGACAGAAGAGTTTATATATTAAAAATGAAAATTGGGCAGATCGCGCGAGCGGCCCGCGCGCGCGAGACTTGTATTCTCAGGCAGACAGAAGAGTTTATATATTAAAAATGAAAATTGGGCAGATCGCGCGAGCGGCCCGCGCGCGCGAGACTTGTATTCTCAGGCAGACAGAAGAGTTTATATATTAAAAATGAAAATTGAGCAGATCGCGCGAGCGGCCCGTGCGAGCGACCCCTCGCGCGACTTCTGGCAGTTTCTTGTTTTGCTTGTTTTGTGATAAGGACTGTTTGGGATAAAATTTATATACTGTTTGAGTACTGTTTGGGAAATTTATTAAATCAGAATCTTAATTGGTTATGTTTGAACGATTAAAACGTTGGATTATGACTTATCAATCCCCGTACGCTCATTGTTTATAGAATTCAGTGATTTGCCTCGTGTTTTAAAGTTTCATGACATACATGTGGAGTCAGTTGTACATGCATGGTGAGTGTGAATGTTGGTCAGTATGGAAAAGAGTAAAGGACAGTGTGGTATAGTGAGTGCGATTGAGATTGTGATGTGGACACTCCCTGGTAAATGAGTACCAAAGTGTGTTGTGGTTGAGATTGCGGCGAGGGTGTCTTTGAAATGCGACGGTGGCAAAACTGGACACTCCCTGACGACCATGGTAGCGTCAAAGTGTGTGAAGCCGAACTTGGACATTCCCTGGCACCCATGGTAGTGCTAAAGTGTGGCCTACGGACACTCCCTGATACTCGAGTTTGGATACTGCGTGAGGGTTCCTCCGGTATTTGCATGGTGGATTAGATAGTCAAAGTGTGAGGCAATGGACACTCCCTGGTACCCCGGACCAAAGTGTGAGGCAAACTGGACATTCCCTGGCACCCCTGTGCTAAAGTGTGGCTATCTTAGCATTTCAAAGATACCAGTGTGTGATGGTGGGTTGTTGGATTTTGTCGAGAGAAAAGAGTCGGTAAGATGAGATGGTGCATTGTTCTCATACACGGTCATATATACGAGAATTATATCTTTTAAATAATATTGTGCTTGGTCCCTAAAATGAACTCCTTGCTTTAATATTGGATTAAATGAGAAATGTAGAAGGGTAAATGAGTATGTTTTACATTCAAAGTTATGTTTTTAATACTCACCAGCTTCTTGAAGCTGACGATGTTGATGCGTCCTGGACATTCGTGTTCAGGTTTTTCAGGTTATGATAAGGCTGAACGTTATGACTATGCGAATTGAGAACAACTGCTGGAAACAGAATTTACTTTCATATGCTTTAAGTTGAACTGATTTCGAAATAAGGATGACTGTAATAGACATTAGTTATTATTTTGTTTTAAGGCGGTTTGTGCCTTTAGAGACCCCGTGCTGTAATATGTAATAAGTTAGAAATTTTTTTTATAAGCCTTGATTGCTCTACTCTGATTATGTTTTTGTTGTTCAACGTTTGGGACGGAATCGATCCTTCAAACTGTCGCGACCTATGGGTCCATAAAGGAAATTAAACGTTTTCCTTATTTATACTACGTCGGGGCGTGACAGGATTTAGTGGTATCAGAGCCATGTTATTATTTATCTCAAGATAGTTTAGCCAGGTTAGGGTTTACCAGTTTAGACCCGATTCCACGATCTGTTTGCTTAAGCTTTGCACCCCGATGTTACGACAGGGAGGATAGACTCAGAACCCAGACGCCTAAGATTATCTCTGTCCTGATTTAAGTTAGTACCTTTTTCAGGTATGGATCCAGCTCAGCCCCTTCTTGTACCCGACGCTTTTGGAGGGCATTGGGTTACTGTAGGACCGATAGTGCCGGTCTCGACAACACTTTATTTCACCACTGTTGGGCAGCGTGCAGCTGCTACCGCCGAGTTAGACCTCTGGCACCAGATTCATGTGTTAGGGCTGGTCGACTTGCCCCGTGCTCGCCTCGAGATCCTGTACTAGATAGAGATTCAGCGCTTAGTGCTTGTAGAAATGGTTCGCTTGGTTAATAGTGATGCCTTCTATCTACCCCTTGAGGTTCAAGTTGTGCAGGCTCACCTTGCACAGCTGGAGATGCCTCCACCAGTCGTTCCCACTATTGAGGATGATGGTGACGATGACGTTGTACTTGCTCCTATTATTGAGGACGCTGAGGAGGATGGCATAGGTTGGGACGACCTCGCGATTGACCTTGAAGAGGCACTAGCACTTGAGCTAGCTTTGCCAGAGGCAGATGCCCCTGGACCTGCTTCGTTGTTGACCTCACATAGCTATAATTTTGGGACAGGCCCCTCTCATGTTCAGCGACTTCATCAGGCCGACTCGCTTGACCTTTTGATGGCTACCTATGGCGATGACTGACCGTTTAGATGTCGCCTTGTATATATTAACTACTTTTGACTATTAGCTCTACCTCTTTTTGCAAACTGTAATTACATGCATTAGCAGATAGGGCGATGACCCCATTTTTTGTAACATTAACTCTTGCATGTGTCCTAACCCATACAGATAGGGTAGGCACAGATCTGATCATACATGCTTTTTGTATCAACTTGACAAGAAGTTATATATAAAATATACTCTTTTAAATGTTGTCGTCACTTAAATTTCTTCATAGTACTGCTCCATGCATGTTTCTCATTCTGCTATCACCATCACGCATAGAATGGCTGGAAGACCGAGGAGGAACAGGAATTTGATTGAGGGAGCACCTGAGGCTGCCGATCCCACAAGAATGTTTGAAGCTTTCGTCAGACATCTCGAAAGGGTTAGTAATCAGAATGAAAACCGACGAGACTGCCAGACTGGAGATAAACTGCTGGAGAGATTCCGTGCGCTCAGACCCGAGCAGTTTGCGGGTACCGCAGAACCATTGAAAGCGGAACAGTGGTTAAGACAGATGGACCGCATGTTCGAAGCTGTCCAGTGCAATGAGATGGACAAGAGGAGGTTAGCTACCTTTCAATTGACTGATGTTGCCGCAGATTGGTGGGATTCGGTCATAGCTACTATCGGAAATGGAGCTGCAATGGGAATGACGTGGACTGCATTCAAAGGTAGATTTTTGGATAAGTATTTCCCAGCTACGGAGAGGTACAGAAGAGAGAATGAATTCATGGACCTGACGCAAGGAACCAAGTCGGTGCAAGAGTACACCACACAGTTCGAGAGATTGTCTCGGTTCGCCCCTCACATGGTTGATACCGAGGAAAAGAGGGTCCGTAAGTACAACCAAGGGCTGACACCCCTAATTCGCTGCCTGACTCTCGGTCACCAGATAAGTCGTTTGAGGGATTGGTTGGCTTGGCTACTGATCTAGAAGAAGACGCTCGAGTGAATCGGAAGCAGTTTAAATTCCGATCGCCTCAGAGGGGTAATTTTGGAAATAGACCACCAATGAACCGTACCCAAGGACAGAAGAGGAATTTCGACGGGAGCAGGAAGACTCAAGCTATCACCTATCCGACTCAACCTCGAGTTGGTGAAGGAAGTAGCACTGGGAAGTGTTTCAATTGTGGCAACCTCGGTCATCTGGCTCGAGATTGCAAGGCACCAAGGCGTGCTACTCAACAAGGCATAGTCTGCTACAACTGTGGCGAACCAGGTCACATCAGCAAGTTCTGTATTGCCCCTAAGCAAGTGACTTATGGTCAGCAAGATCAAACTCGCGTGAATGCTGTTATTCTTGATGCCGCTGGAAATGATGGGACTGTGTACGAAGAAGGAGATTATGGAGAAGCTCAACCTGATCAGCAAGTAGTGGAAGGTACATTGACTTTGTTTAACTCTCATGTTAAAGTGTTATTTGATACAGGTGCTGCTCTTTCGTTCATATCTGTTAATATAATTCGGAGATTGGGTATCTTACCTCATCGTTTAGAGAAAGCTTTGAGGGCTACTTCGTCATTAGGAGCTGCAGTCATATTAGGACACGTGTACAAGGATTATCCTTTATGGCTAGGAGACCGTGAAATCCCTGCAAGGTTGATTGTCCTATCGATGAAAGAGTTCGACATAATCCTAGGAATGGATTGGCTCTCTCAGAATCAAGTGAAGTTGGATTGTGCGAGGAAGAGAATTACATTCTCCGACAACAAGAATCAACCCTTTGATTTTCAATGTAACCCTTCGGGAGATATGTTCCTCACTAGATGTTTGGCTAACATTGAAGTCGTCAGTACAGAAACTACAACGTCGTCTATACCTGTAGTCAAGGACTTCGAAGAAGTATTTCAAGACATTTCTGGTTTGCCGCCCGAGAGAAGTATAGAGTTCTGTATTGAGCTTATACCGGGTACCGTACCAATCACAAGGTTCCCTACAGAATGGCTCCCACCGAACTATTGGAATTGAAGGAACAAGTTCAAGAGCTCAAGAACCTAGGTTTTGTACGTCCAAGTACATCGCCTTGGGGAGCACCAGTGTTATTCGTGAAGAAGAAGGACGGAACGCTTCGGTTGTGTATCGATTACAGAGAATTAAACCGTGTGACTATTAAGAACAAGTATCCCTTACCTCGGATTGATGATTTGTTTGATCAACTACAAGGAGCTACGACATTTTCCAAGATAGACCTTAGGTCGGGATATCATCAGTTGAGGGTACGGAAAGAAGACATACCTAAGACTGCTTTCATAACCCGATATGGTCATTATGAATTTTTGGTGATGCCGTTTGGAATGACGAACGCCCCGGCAGTGTTTATGGATCTTGATGAACAGAGTGTTCAAGCCTTATTTGGATCAATTTGTCATCGTCTTTATAGATGATATTTTGATCTATTCTAAGTCAGCAGAAGAACACGAGCAACACCTACAGATTGCGATGCAGACGCTCAAGGACCACCATTTGTATGCCAAGTTCAGTAAGTGTGAGTTCTGGTTGCAAGAAGTAAAATTTTTAGGACACAAGGTGTCATCTCAAGGAATTTCTGTGGATTCGTCCAAGACAGATGCTGTGTCAAACTGGGTTAGGCCGAGCAACCCTACAGAGGTTAGGAGTTTTCTGGGACTCGCAGGCTATTATCGGAGATTTGTTGAGGGATTCTCCAAGATAGCGACACCGTTGACTGGGTTGACGAAGAAGAATTTGAAGTTCGACTGGACAGTGAAGCATGAGCATGCCTTTCTAGAGTTGAAAGAGAGACTTACTACCGCGCTGGTACTAGCTATACCCAAGCCTGATGAGAAGTTCACTATCTTTAGTGACGCGTCATATCAAGGACTAGGGTGTGTAATTATGCAAGATGGTAGAGTTATCACTTATGGATCCAGACAGTTGAAGCTGAATGAGTTGAACTATCCTATTCATGATTTGGAATTGGCAGCAGTAGTTTTCGCACTCAAGATTTGGAGACACTACTTCTACGGTGAGAAGTTTGATTTATTCTCCGATCACAAGAGCCTAAAATATTTGTTCACATAGAAAGAGTTGAACATGAGGCAACGCAGATGGATGGAGCTGATCAAAGATTACGACTTCATGTTAGAGTACCACCCTGGTAAAGCTAATGTGGTTGCTGATGCTTTGAGTCGGCAGACTCGGGAGATGATCGCCTCCTTAATGATTAGAGAATGGCGAGCATTGGAGACGTTGGCACAATTCGACGTACAGAGTACTGAGGAAGGAGGAGGACAACTTTTCGGATGTCTTATCCTACAGCCTGTTCTTATCGACCGCATTATTGGAGCTCAGAAAGAAAATGAGAAGTTTCAGTCATGGTTCGTTAAGATGTCAGAGAAAGATCCGACAGAATGGAAGGTGGGAGTCGATGGAGGGTATCGTTGCAGGAATAGATTATGTGTGCCAGTTACTGGAGAGCTTAGGAAGGATATCCTGGAAGAAGCACATAAATCAAGGTACACAGTTCACCCAGGAGAAACGAAGATGTACAAAGATTTGAAGAGAAACTTCTGGTGGGAATGTATGAAGAAGGATGTGGCCGAATTTGTATCCAAGTGTTTGACGTGTCAGCAAGTCAAGACTGAACATCAGAGACCGTTAGGATTGTTGCAACCACTACCTATTCCAGGTTGGAAACGGGAGCACATCACGATGGATTTTGTAGTAGGATTGCCTCTATCACAGCAGAATCATGATGCCATTTGGGTAATCGTGGATCGATTGACGAAATCAGCACATTTCATCGCTTATAGTATGACTTACCCGGTAGAAAAGATGAGCCGGATGTACATACAACAAGTTGTGCGACTTCACGGTGCACCTGTGTCGATTGTGTCAGACCGTGACGCACGTTTTACTTCTGGATTTTGGAAAAGTCTGCAAGAAGCTATGGGAACCTTGCTCAAGATGAGAACTGCTTTTCACCCTCAGACAGATGGACAAACTGAGTGTGTCAATCAGATTATGGAAGATATGCTTAGGGCTTGTGTTATTGATTTTGAAGAATCTTGGGAGACACACTTGTCTTTGGTCGAATTTGCCTATAACAACAATTATCACACGAGTATCGGTATGGCTCCGTTCGAAGCATTGTACGGACGACCCTGTCATTCTCCGTTGTGTTGGGCAGAGGTAGGAGACACAGAGTTGTTGGGACCAGATTTGGTTAGAGAAACCAACGAGAAGATTTCCTTGGTCAAGGAGAGGATGAGAACCGCTCAAAGCAGGTATAAGAGTTATGCCGATCGACGCCGGAAAGAATTGGGATTTAGTGTTGGAGATCACGTGCTCCTTAAGGTTTCACCGACCCGAGGAGTAGTACGCTTCGGTCTCAAGAGAGGGAAATTAGCTCCGCGTTTCATTGGACTGTTTGAGATTTTGGTTCGTGTCGGGAAAATGGCATATCGACTGGCGCTACCACCGAAGATGTCTGGGGTTCACAATGTATTTCATGTGAGTATGCTGAGAAAGTACATACAAGATCCCTCACATGTGGTTAGTTATGACGATATTGAGACGAGTCATAAAGTTTCTTACAAAGAGAGGCCCGTGAAGATTCTAGATCAGAGTATCAAGAAGTTGAGGAATAAGGATATTCCATTTATGAAGGTTCAGTGGAATCACCATGACGAGAACGAAGCCTAGTGGGAAGTCGAAGCTGATATGAGGAAGAAGTACCCGGAGTTGTTTCAGGACTAGTTAGTCTTGATTTCGGGGACGAAATCCTGTTTAAGGGAGGAAAGGTGTAATAATCTGCATTTTCATTCATTTGCAATGTTATATTTAATATTCATTGTCCACTTTTATTTTAATTACAATTCTTGTGTGTAGAATTTATTTCTTGCTTTATTTCATATTTGAAATTCTTATTGGGGCCAAACTGCAATTTTACAAAATTAATAATACCTGTCTGGGATTTCAAAACTGTATTTCAAAACGGTGGAAATGTTGCTTTTGACTTAATCAGTATTTTTATAAAACCAGAAAATCAATTCTTACACAAAAATGAATTTTTCGTATTTTTGTGACAAACACCGCGTCACGAAAATACCAGTTTATGTCTAAAACTGTCCACGCTACGTCAAACTTGCACAGCTTTTGGACATGACATAAAACATGAGGTGACATACACTTTACTTTCCATTTATGGGAAACTAATGATTTCCTTAGGCTTTGTTTGGAAATGTATAGTTTGTGTGGGTTGAGTTTTGCCTAATAACTAAGTTTTCCAAACAACCTCATTTGACCCCTATACACCTATCCATGGCCTTTGGCTTAAGCTTGGGTCATATCAAAACTGTGTATTATGTATACATGTTTGATTATGTGTAACACCCGTACCCGGAAAAGAAGATTAATTTAGTGTTAATGTGTGTTAATTAAAGATAATTAATGCATGAGATGAATTAAGGTGGGGTTATGAACCCACGTGTGAAAAGGTGTTCAAATGCGGACACAGATGAAAGTCCTGTGAAAGGCGGGACTGGTATAAAAGTGGGGCCCAACGAGGGTCTAATTAAAATAATTTGCATTTTGATGTCATTATGTGCTTACATGATTACTTGTTTAAATGCTTATTGATATTATTATGTCTTATGATAGGAAAGGGGACCAATTTGGGTACCCATGTGAGGGCGTATTTGAATAAAATTGATAACTGGTAGGTTTAATAGTAACCTCATAATTTATGTGGGACCACGTTTGGGACCCATGCGGGACTTAGATTAAATCCATTTAGAAAATGTGGGTAGATATTGTAATTGACTTTGGGGTTTCATAATAAAACTTAAAGAAAGTCAGGGGAGGTAAATACAATTAATGAAAAGTGGAGACAACACATATGCATGAGGCATATGTGTCTCTACACAGTAAGCACAATTGGGTATTAGAAGCTTGGAGAGAATGAGAGCTCCCGAGTCGGCGACGGAAATTCTCGACGACGTTTCTTACCGTTCCTTCGCCGTCCGGCGTCGGATTCACGAACCGAGACCGGATTTGAACTCGTGGAGGTAAGGGGATCACATGCATGTACTTTATTTTCATTTTTGGCAACGTTTTTACGGCAACCGTTTTTAATAGACGATGTTCTTGGTACCAAACTTATGTAGGAATTACACCGGTGAAATTTGGGTTGGAAATTAGCAAGAGATTGGGAAAATTCTAAGCTTAATTGCATATAAATCAAAGATGTGAGTGTCCTAATCTCTCAATTGGATGTTTAGCTATGATAATGTGATAATTGTGGTTCATACTTGTTAAACTCATGCTCATGTATATATATATATGTTGTTGAATTTGGGCAAAAAGCATGCCAATAAGGTGAAATTGTTATGCTTATATGCTAAGTTGCTTAAATGTTGATATGGGTCAAAGGGAAGTCAAGCACCATTTATAGGTCCCATATGTAAGGGATATGAAGTCCTCAATGAGTAGGACGTGGTGACGACCACAATGAAATGCCGGTGACGCTTTTGGGGTCACAATAGAGTGTGTGTTGCGCTATATGCGCCAAAAGTGAGAAAGATCCGGGGTGAGAAGGACCCGGGGGTGGTGGCTGGAATGACTTGACTTCCCGGAGATCAATTTGTTGTCATTTATAATGATTGTTGCATTTACATACTTTGCATTCCAATGGCACGATTAGTTCCCTCACTAAGCGAAAGCTTAAACGAAAATATATTTCTGTTGTGGTTATTGACTAACCATCACAGGTACCAAGCGAGACGAGGAGAGGAAATGATTCACACGACGGGTGGGCGTGGGAGTAGTGTTCATGTGATTATGTTCATAGGCCTAGCTAGTTTATGCTTAGAATGTATCTTTTGTTGGCAATGTAAATGTATCTTGGGTTTTTGGAAAACTTGTAATATGCAAAGTTGGGTATGGTTGATTGTTAATGCTCCAAACCATGAGTTATACTTGCAAGTTGCAAATTATGTATTTGGGAGTGAAGTTAGAAAGAGTTAGTAGCTTTGGGTTGTAAAACTAACTTGGTTTTCCTTTTTGTAGTAACGTGTATGTATGTGGTGGAAGGTTATGGATTTGAATGTAAACTAATGTTTCTAGTTGGAACTTATGGACAGTGTGGTATAGTGAGTGCGATTGAGATTGTGATGTGGACACTCCCTTGTAAGTGAGTATCAAAGTGTGTTGTGGTTGAGATTGCGGCGAGGGTGTCTTTGAAATGCGACGGTGGCAAAACTGGACACTCCTTGACGACCATGGTAGCGTCAAAGTGTGTGAAGCCGAACTTGGACATTCCCTGGCACCCATGGTAGTGCTAAAGTGTGGCCTACGGACACTCCTTGATACCCGAGTCTGGATACTGCGTGAGGGTTCCTCCAGTATTTGCATGGCGGATTAGGCAGTCAAAGTGTGAGGCAATGGACACTCCCTGGTACCCTGGACCAAAGTGTGAGGCAAACTGGACATTCCCTGGCACCCCTGTGCTAAAGTGTGGCTATCTTAGCATTTCAAAGATACCGGTGTGTGATAGTGGGTTGTTGGATTTTGTCGAGAGAAAAGAGTCGGTAAGATGAGATGGTGCATTGTTCTCATACACGGTCATATATACGAGAATTATATCTTTTAAATAATATTGTGCTTGGTCCCTAAAATGAACTCCTTGCTTTAATATTGGATTAAATGAGAAATGTAGAAAGGTAAATGAGTATGTTTTACATTCAAAGTTATGTTTTTAATACTCACCAGCTTCTTGAAGCTGACGACGTTGATGCGTCCTGGACATTCGTGTTCAGGTTTTTCAGGTTATGATCAGGCTGAACGTTATGACTATGCGAATTGAGAACAACTGCTGGAAACAGAATTTACTTTCATCTGCTTTTAAGTTGAACTGATTTCCAAATAAGGATGATTGTAATAGACATTAGTTATTATTTTGTTTTAAGGCGGTTTGTGCCTTTAGAGACCCCGTGCTGTAATATGTAATAAGTTAGAAAAAAAATTTATAAGCCTTGATTGCTCTACTCTGATTATGTTTTTGTTGTTCGACGTTTGGGACGGAATCGATCCTTCAAACTATCGCGACCTACGGGTCCATAAAGGAAATTAAACGCTTTCCTTATTTATGCTACGTCGGGGTGTGACATGAACAATAGTCATCAATAACTTGAGAGGTGAATTCAGCTGCATTGTCAAGTCGAATAGACTTAATTGGTTGGTCCGGAAAGTGTGCCTTAAGTTTTATAATTTGACTAAGTAATCTGGCAAAGGCAAGATTACGTGTAGAGAGTAGGCATACATGTGACCATCTAGTAGAAGCATCTAATAGGACCATGTAATATCTAAATGGGCCACTAGCAGGGTGAATTGGACCACAAATGTCACCTTGTATCCTTTGCAAGAAGGATGGCGACTCAGAAGCAATTTTAAGAAATGATGGTCTAGTTATAAGTTTTCCTTGTGAACAAGGAATACAAAGGTGTCCACTAGGAAAAATTAAATGTTGGTTTGCTAGATTATGCCCATTTGAGTTATCCACTATCTTCTTCAACATTGTAGATTCAGGATGACCCAAACGATCATGCCAAAGAATTAAATTTCTTGGGTCTTTGAGTTTCTGGCTCCCTTTAAGCTTCTGGCTCATGATGGCATGTGATTCAACAATCTCAATTGTTGTGTAATATATTCCCAATGAGAGAATAAAGAATTTTTCTAATGTAAGCTTCTGGCTTCCAACATAAGAAATTATGCATAAAAATTCTTTGTTACCTTCATTTTTAGTTTCAATATGATACCCATTCATGCGTATATCTTTAAAACTTAACAAGTTTCTTCGGGAACTACTTGAATATAACGCATTTTGAATGAATATGTGAGTACCATGTGGTAACAAAATATGGGCTCTTCCGGAGCCTTCAATAATTTGTGCGGATCCAGCTATAGTGGACACATTTTGTTTATTAAGTTCTAGTGTAGAGAAGAACTTTTGATATTTAAGTATGGTGTGAGTTGTCCCACTATCGACCAGGCATATATCATCCTCACATTTTTGCATCCCAAGTTCCATACCATGAAAATGAAAAAAAATATATTTAACTAAGCAATGAACTATCTTAAATATTATTCAACGCATATGATTCAAATGTCCCAAACAAATTAAACTCATCTCATGCAAACAAGTAAAATAAAGATAGTTCCAACTAAAGAAATTATCCAGCTAGCTAGACTGAGGCTGGTGGATCTCCTAACATTAAATTGAATGCCTCATTAGTGACAAGCTCTCTATTTTCATCTTGAAAAAAATCCAAACAATCCAAGTGGGCGTTGCCAATTGTGTATCCAGATGGAATATCACTATTTTCCTATTCTTCCAATAAGTTTGTCTTCGTAGTTCTAATAGATGCTTGGTATTGCTCCACCTCTTGCTTGGACCCATGACAATTGCGCGACCAATGTCCACTTTTTCCACATCTGTAACAAACATCATTCGGCGCATTTGTATTATTAGGTGTGCCCTTGTTACCTTTGGCAGGAGTTGCAGACCATTTCTTGTGGTTCTTGAAATTAACATTCTTTTGTGGATCAAAATTATTGTAACCACTTCTCTTGGAATGATTATTATGACCACCTCTTCTGGGGTTGCCATCTCTTCCAAAGTTAATATTTCTACCACGTTCCCTGCCTCGACCTCTTTGGTAGCCAAAGTTTGCATTTGCTTCAGGAAATGCCACGGCTCCAGTTGGTCTAGCATTATGATTTTTCATTAGAACCTTACTATTTTCCTCTGCAACAAGAAGACAAGTTACCAATTCTGAATACTTGGCAAAGTTACGCGCTCGATATTGCTGCTGCAGGAGCACATTTCGAGGTATGAAAGGTTGAGAGTGTCTTTTCTATCATTTGAGCATCTTTCACTTTTCACTACATAATTTAAGACGAGAGGCAATGTTGAACAGTGTGGAGTTATATTCTGAAATTGTCTTAAAATCTTGGTACCTTAAGTTCAAAAACTCACTATGTGCATTGGGAAGTATAACCATCTTCTGGTGGTTATACCTGTCCTTCAGGGACTTCCATAGACTCAAGGGATCTTTCTCAGTTAAGTATTCATTCTTGAGGTCATCATGAATATGGTGACGCAAGAAAATAAGTGCAGATGCTTTCTCTTCAGGAGACATTTTATTTCCTTCTTCAATAGCTTTACCCAACTTTTTAGACTGTAAGTGAAGTTTGGCATCAAGCTGCCAAGACAAATAGTTCTCTCCATTGACAGCAAGAGCATTCAATTCAAGTTTTGTAAGACTCGACATCTGAAGGGAGAAAAATAAATAAATGAATAAACAGTTAAAGAAGATATAGAATCTGGGCATGATAAAAATTAGAATACTTCAGGATTTTAAGTAATATCATGTGAAACTTCCATTTCAATTAACACTTTTATTTGAATAATAAAACATAAATAAAAATAGCTTCCAATAACTGGAATAATAGAACTTCAGGTTCTAAACATATATCATAGATCTTCAGGTCTGGATTATTATATTCATATGGAACTTCAGGTTCCAAAATATACATCACAAATCTTCGGGTCTGTACTATTATTTTATAAAGAACTTCAGGTTCTAATATATATTTTTATTCCATAGATTTGATCCATACAATGGAATGAAAATATAATTTACATAAAATTATCAACTGTTGACATAATATAAAATAAAAAAGATCTACAAATGGAATGAAAATATAATTTACATAAAATTATCAACTATTGACATAATATAAAATAAAAACAAAGATCTACACTTATTAATGATAATTAAGTGCCAAAAAAAAATAGCCAGGCAAGATATATGAGCCGTGAGTCTCATGGAAGTTCTATGATTGGGTTTGATTATCAATGTCATGAACAAAAAGAAAAAAAAAATAATCAAAGTGATATTTGGAAAGGCTATGCTATAATAGCCTTCTCAGCAAGTTATGACAAAAAAAAATCAATTAAAATTTGTTTGAGGCCACAAGCAACAAACGGGTCATGATCATGAACCTTATGGTTCGGTTTTGATCAACTGTGAATTTCACTTTATCAATAATAAGACAAAGTTCGAGCAAGTAGAGAACAGATTTGGTGTTCGGAAGCAAGAATAAAACAGATTTGATGTATTTGTTGTGATTTCTATCATAAAGAAAGAAAACTAACCTATCTGCTCGAATTAGTGTCCCTGTAGGACGAACTTCGAATATGGCAACCAATGAATCTGTTGCATGCCAGAAGCGTGGCATACCTATAGATTCTAACGATTCAGCTCCCCGGAAGCGAAGAGTGAATGAAAAATCATGCCCTAATAAAGCTCCAGAAGAAGACGTTCATAGCGTTTTGGAAGAGGTAATGTACCAAAAACCCACTTTCCCTGAAATCTCCGTGGAAGATAATGCCTTAGACAAGGCACTAGTCCCTGAAGATACTATGACTCAGGTACCTAATAATAGTGAGATCTCAATATTCCATATACTTTCAGGAGAAATGTGGGAGCGAAAGAAATAAGTCATCGATGACATATTTACTTATGCAGTAGCTATTGAAATATCGAAGGGCAATGATGAAAATGATGATACTGAACCACGTTGTATAAATGAATGTCGACAAAGAAATGATTGGCCAAAATGGAAAGAAGCAATTCAAGCAGAATTGAAATCTCTTGAAAAACATGGCGTATTTAGACCTATAGCACAAACACCAAAGAATGTAAACCCGGTAGGTTTTAAATAGGTGTTTGTGAGAAAAAGGAATGAGAAAAATGATATTGCAAGATATAAGGCACGTCTTGTAGCACAAGGTTTCCTGCAGAAACCTGGAATTGATTATGAAGAAACATACTCCCTAGTTATGGATGCAATCACATTCAGATATTTAATAAGTCTCGTAGTTTCTGAAAAATTAGACATGAGACTCATGGATGTATTAACTGCATACCTATATGGGGACTTAGACACAGATATTTACATGAAGATCTCTGAAGGATTGGCTTTGCCTGAAGCAAAACCAAGAAGTACGTACTCGATCAAACTAAGACGTGCATTGTACGGTTTGAAACAATCTAGAAGCATGTTGTACAACCGTCTTAGTGAATATTTTTCTAAGGAAGGGTATGAAAATAATCCCATTTGTCCATGTGAGTTTATAAAAAAAATTTGAAAATGGATTTGCCATAGTAGTAGTTTATGTGGATGATATAAATCTAATTGGGTCGCCAGAAGAGTTTGAGAAAACTGCTAGCTATTTGAAGAAAGAGTTTGAAATGAAAGACCTTGGGGAAACAAAATTTTGTCTCGGCCTGCAGCTCGAGAGAAGTACTAGTGAAATATTAGTTCATCAATCAAACTATACTGAAAAGATGTTAAAGCGCTTTAATATGGACAAATCTCATCCATTAAGTACGCCCATGGTTGTCAGGTCCCTAGATGTCAAGAAAGATCCATACCGACCAAAAGAAGAAAATGAAAAAATCATTGGTCCTGAAGTACCATACATGAGTGCTATTGGTGTACTATTGTACTTGGCTCAAAGTACAAGACCAGACATTGCATTTTCTGTGAATCTGCTTGCGAGATTTAGTTCTACACCGACCTATAGGCATTGGACTGGAATAAAACACATTTTTAGATACCTTTTCGTGGGACCATTGATATGGGCTTGTTTTATTCATCTGATTTATCTAATCATTCCCATTTAGTTGGTTATGCAGATTCAGGCTATCTGTTTGATCCTCATAAGGGTCGCTCACAAACAAGTTATGTATTTCTGAACAATAATGCGGCTATTTCTTGGCGCTCTACTAAACAAGCTTTAGTAACTACATCCTCCAACCATTCTGGAATTCTAGCACTCCTTGAAGCAAGTCGAGAGAGTGTCTGGCTAAGATCATTAGTCCAACATATACGGAGTAGTTGTCAATTAACTCCAGTCGTTGATGAGCCGATTACAATCTATGAAGACAATGCTGCATGTATTGCTCAAATTCAAGGAGGTGTCATCAAGGGAGATCGGATCAAGCACATTTCACCCAAATTTTTCTTCACACATGAACTTCAAGAGAATCGTGAAATTGAAGTCAAACAAATTCGATCAAGCGATAACCTTGTTGATCTCTTTACTAAGGCATTACCCAAGTCAAAATTTCAAAAATTGGTGTACAGAATTGGCATGCGTCGTCTCAATCATCAGACTAACTGAAGTTTTCTCTAAATGAGGGGGAGTGATCATAAAAGAAGCATCCTAAAGTATGCAATATTTGAATTTTAGGCGCGCTGTACTCTTTTTTCTTTGATTAGAGTTTTTTCCCACATAGTTTTCTCTTATCAAGGTTTTAATGAGGCAGCATTATACGCATCTACCAAGTTCCTGAAAAACGTTGTATTCTTTTTTCTTAGCTTCGATTTTTCCCACTGGGTTTCCTTAGCAAGGTTTTAATGAGGCAACAATCATTTAATGGTGGACATCCAAGAGGAGTATATATCTATGTGTGGATGTCCACATTTTGTATTAGATTATGATCTAATTGTAAAGTGATATTTATTCACACACCCCCTACCTTATCCTATTTATAGGGAACATATCAATAAGAAAAGCTTGCTTGATTCTGATATTACTTTTCTGCCTTATCTTATTCTTTCTTTATAACACAAACAATTTAATAATAAATTTCATAAGCTATTTTTAAAAAGTAATAAGCCCGGATCTGGCAGTTAGCACGTATTATCAAAGACGAAAAATGAGAAAAACAGAGTGAGCAAGCTTGGGAGTTGGGGCTTGGTACTTGATAATTGGTATCAAGAGTAGTCTAAGTCTGATGACTCTCATGTCATTGAAATGCATCACCTCAATCAAACTCAAACCCATGCTTACCACAACACTAACATGCGCCTGGTGCTCACCACACCCACCTCCCATCTTCAAACCCAAGTCCTTTTCATCTTCTTCTTCTTCTTCCTTGGACCATCCACAATGGTTTGGTCTCCAAAACTGGAGAGATAGCCCCTTGAACCAAAACCGCTTCTGGGGTCCCACCGGTCCTCAGCCTCCGATTCCCTCGTCGGTCGAAATCGATTATGGTTCAGTGACGTCGGCGTCTTCTCTGGCGGAGTTGGGTGCTCTGGTTCTCTCCACAGGTGACCCTCTCACCAAATCCAAGCTTTCCCATCTTGCTTATTCTAGGTGGCGCCGTGAGAGTCTTCCTATTGGGGTCTATGACCCGCCCCATCGACCCGCTCGCCCAAACAAGCCCCAGTTGGTTCGATCTCTCTGACTCTCAAATTCTCTTTTAGTTTTTTCAATTTGTTGAACTGATTGTGCTATTACAGCTAAATTGCTTTCTGGGTTTTTGACATTTGTAGTCAGTAGTGTATACATACATACATACATACATACATACATTATGAACCCATCAAAATTTGTTTACTGTGAAAAATTGGAGCATCTACAATATAAGATTCTTATTGGCAAAATAATACGAGAGAGATGGGTACTTCTTATTTCATGTGATTTAGTTATTTCCAATGAGTTTGATTTCTAATTTTAATTTTGAATATATATATATATATATACAGAACCCTTCTTATGAGGGATCCCTCACTTTGTTAAAGTGAGGACTTCTTTTTACATTCGTTGGATCCAGTTTTCATTAAGGGTATTGAAGTAATTTTACAGACTAAAAATTGAATCCAACGGCTATAAAAAGAAGCCCTCACTTTATTAAAGTGAGGGATCCCTCATAAGAAGGGTTCTGTATATATATATATACTAGTAAAACAACACGTGAGCACGTGGTTGGTGCTTATATTGTTAAAGTAGTTATCAAAGGCAAAGTTATATTTGGAATTGCAACTACTATGAGTAAAAATTGATAAAAATGAAACGCATTGTGATATGTAACTCATAAGTAACTTGATTGAAATAGTGTTATGGACCCAAAATTAAGGCAACTGAAATTCTAAGAAGGTGAAATAAAAAGTACAATTGATAAAAGTATAGAACCATGATAAGATTTGTAATGAGATCATGACAATGTGGCAAAATTTAAAATCTTAGTTGTCATAACTCATAATTATAGTTGTTTGCTGAATAATCTAGTGTAAGCAAGAAGAGATAAATATATTAACCTCACATAAGAAAACAATATAAAACACTAAAGACTATTACAAAATGTTTATGTATTTGCAAACTTATTCTTTTTCTATTTTGATTTTATCCTTCACGGCACGTTTCTTCTTTCCATCACCTTTCTCTAATCTTTGTTTTCTTTTCTTGAAACTTCGGATGTTTTCATCGTCTTCAATAACTATTGGTCCCATATCTTCCACCCGCTCAAGTGATTGAACAATGATGCCTTTATTTGATGAGAAATCTTTGTCATCTGTAGGTAATTTGAAGTAGAACTTGTGTTCTTGTAATTTGCATGAACACAGATTTCTATAAAACTTGGACCTATTACATCCCTGTGTTTGCAATAATATTATAATTAGATAGATGTTTAAATGACAAGCCATGCAACAATATGAAATTTGTTGTTAAAGCATCGGAATACGTATCTCAGTTATGGAAGCGATATATTCTGATATTGGACATCCTATTAAAATTCGTGCTGGCTCGTCAAACATAAAAACATTCATTGTATTTGTCCCATTAATAGTTTCTAGCCTCACAATATACCTTAATAAGAAACAAAGTTTAGTATTCTTGTGAAAAAGTACCAATATTAGGCTAAGTTTTGCTTATTTAAATATATATATATATTACCTTGGACTATGTTCTACATTCTGTTTTTGGCAGGTTGTGCATTCTGTTTCATCTTCATTTATAACTTTTTTTTTGCCGCATGTTTTGCACGCATCATACCATGGTCGATCGTGATTGAGAATTCTTTCTACGGTTGATTGAAAGTAATACCACTTATTCTGTTTATTATTTTGTTAAAAAAAGCTAGTATTAAAGTAATTCAAATCTATACTTAGTTTTGTGAAGTTATAGTAACATTACCTTTTTTAGGGATTTCGGGTTGGATGATATCACTCCGACTTTGACTTCTATTGTTTCATTCATTTTGGATTTGAATGTCAATAATTCTAATTTTCCAGTTTTCTTGGAAGATTTCAACCTGAATTTTTATTGTAAAATGTTGAAGCATATAAATAAAGATTGAACTTATAAATGTAACAAATTTCATTTAACCAATATGCATATCACTCATGAACTTGTCAATATTGGTTATTTAATAGTCCATCCATCTCAAATTAAGAGTCATTGATTCCATATTCTGATATCCCATTTTAAGAGTCACTTTGAAAAATCAATATACTTTTAACTACACACTTTTCGAGTTTAGTCTTTACTCTATAAAACTCTTCCACTTTTTCTTTGATATGAATTTTGAAATTCAAAAGGATGATAATGAAAAATTACGGAGTATTAAATTTCATAAGAATCAAAGATTTCATTTAAAAATTTTGAATTCCCATTAAAGAAACTCTTAATATGGGACAAAGAGAGTATAGCATTGTCTAATATTCAAATCACGCACTAAAATTAATGATTAGACCCAGATATCAAATGCCTTATAACAATTACAAAGTTCAGTTATATTCCGAAAAAATTACAAAGTTCAGTTATACATGTACAAAAAAAGAGAAAATTACCTGAGCATTGCCAAAGAAGATAGACTCGTTGGTCTTCCACATAGATAGAGGTAAGAAATAAATTCGAACTGTATTCGTGTGAAAGGAAGAAAATTAGGATAAATTTTAACTTATCTATTTTAGCTTCCAAGCGTCAAAGGGATTTGACCTTTATTATTAGAATTCTAAATTTAGTTAAAAGTGTTTTTGTTAATTTAAGATTTGTATTGAACAGATTATAAGTTATAAGTGTTTGTATTGAAGTTGGATTTGGATTCTTGTAATCAATTGAATTTGATAACTAATATAATGGCATGTGGAAGTTGATTCTTATATAAAACATAAAACGGAAAAAAAGAAAAAAGAAAAGGAGTTGATACACTGATAAATTTTGGCATATATATATATATATATACAGTCAGGCTCTAAAGAGGGCGCCCTCTCTTTATTAAAGAGAGGACCTCTGTTTTGACCGTTGGATCGTGTTTAAAAACTATGAAATGACAACACTGCCCTTAATGAAAACACGATCTGACGGCCAAAACAGAGGCCCTCTCTTTAATAAAGAGAGGAGGTCCTCTTTAGAGAATTTTCTAGATAAACAAGTATTGCTACACAATATATATGAAAAAAAAAGTGGCATACCAAACTTACACTACAAATAAAAAAGTGGTATACTAAAATTTTAAAACTCTTACTTCTAAGGAAAATAGTTAAGTAAAAGTGCACCGATTGATAAAAGTGTAAAACACTTATGCACATTGGTACATTTATATATATTATAGATACAAAGATTCTCTAAAGAGGACCACCTCTCTTTATTAAAGAGAGGACCTCTGTTTTGGCCGTTGGATTGTGTTTAAAAACTGTGAAATGACAAAACTGCCATTAATGAAAACACGATCCGACGGCCAAAACAGAGGTCCTCTCTTTAATAAAGAAAGGGCGCCCTCTTTATTGCCTGACTAATTATAGATATTGGTTTATTATGATAAGCTTTATTCAGTCTTTACTTTTGAAACATTTATATTCATAACCTAGGAAGCACGGACACGTACACGTGACACGATGCGACACCGCCACGTCAAATTCTAAAAAACAAGGACACGACACGCCAGGGATACGTTTATTTTTAAATATTTTTTAAAAATATATTTTAATGCTATGTACTTACAAGCACGGCATTACAAGCACGGGTTCAAATATGGAAAAAGCCTCTCTGCTTGCAGGGGTAAGGTTGTGTACATCTCACCCTCTCCAGACCCCGCAATGGCGAGAGCCTCGTGCACTGGACTGCTCTTTTTTTTTACTTACAAGTTTAAAATACCCACTAGTCTAGTTCTTGGCACTGTTAGGTTTTAAAAAGAAATAAAAAAAAATTGCATAAATTTGAACAAATAACCAATAAAACTAATCTCCCATTACCAATAGAAAGCAACACCAATTAAAATTAATGAGAACTCTTACCTACACAATATCAATTATCAAATTTAAAAAATACCCACTAGGCACTATTATATTTTTAAAAATTGTACCTAAATTTTATTCAGTTAAACACATAAATTATTAAAGTAATTGCTCATTTACTAGTTACTATCAGTTATCACTTTCAAAGAAAAAGAAACAGTGAAACACCAATTAATTAAACAAAGGAAAAGCAAACCAAATCAAAAAATAAAGCCCCCAAGGCAAAAGCAGAAACCCCCCAGACTGAGTGTCCCGTGAGTGTCCGTGCGTGTCCCTTGCGTGTCAGGGACGTGTCTGGGGGTTAAAACTCAATTACACAAATAGAGCTAGGATTTAAAAATATATATATATATATATATTTGTCCCGTGCGTGTCTCATGAGTGTCCGTGCGTGTCGGTGACGTGTCTGGGGGTTAAAACTCAATTACACAAAGTTGGACACACTTTTGGCGTGTCGGGCGCGTGTCCGTGTCTGACACGTGTACGCTTCAGTTTTTGAAGTGTCGGTACTTCATAGTTCATAACTTCCATGGGAGGCTCCAAATGTGGTTTCAAAACGTAGTTTGTGTGTTTGGCAAAATCGCAATTGGAATTCGTAGATTTTACAAATGGCCCCTTTGTTCAATTGTATGTTCTTAGATGATGATTTTAGAATTGGAGCTTCTAGTGTTGTGGAGATGAAAGGTAGCTATTGCTATTTTTATTCATTTGGGTTGGTAGCTATGTTGCTTGTTCAATTTTTTCCTTCTAATTTGGTGAGATTCAGGTTCCACCCAAGGAAATTCCATCTCCCAAAAACTCAAGTTTGCCTCTTAATGCGTATATGCTACACAACCTTGCACATGTGGAGTTAAATGCGATTGATTTGGCCTGGGACACTGTCGTCCGCTTTTCACCCCATAGCGAGTTTCTCGAAGAGGGGTTCTTTGATGATTTTGCTCATGTTGCTGATGATGAGAGTCGCCATTTTGGTTGGTGTTCACAGAGACTGGCAGAGCTTGGTTTTAGGTGAGAATTGTCTACAATGAATGATTTTGTTCGTTTCTGGCTAAATTTCAATGTCTTCCCTTACAAGCAGTTATGGAGACATGCCATCACATAATCTGCTTTGGAGGGAGTGCGAGAAATCATCGGACAATGTTGCGGCACGTTTGGCAGTTATCCCGCTAGTCCAGGTAATATTGCTGCGGGACAAGATGTATATTTCTGAATTTCTAGTGATGTTCAACTTGACTTCTTATGCTATTAAAAATTTTCTCTGGTGAAGTGTATTTCCTTGTTTCCTTTTTGCCACTTGTAATGGATAATGCCCAAAAATAGTGGTCGAGGTCATAATTGTGAATAAGAACCTGCAAACCCTGGCCGTTACACAATGATCGTCATGCTTATATAGGGTGCTATGAGGGATGGACCAGAGACAGCGGTGGACTGAACAAGGGACAAGGGGGGTCTCAAGCCCCCCCTAGGTTTTTGAAACATATCAGATTTACCCTAAAAGAAAAAATATTTTTATAGTTAAGCCCCCCCCCAAAAAAATTATAAAAGCCCACATAATATTATAAATTTATCATATTATGCCCTAGGAAGCATGGGTACTCCATTTTGAGTGTAGTAGCAGTACCGGGTACTTGGGGGACACTGACACCCGTACCATACGCCTGGGTACGTGTCGGGTACTCTTCTAACGGTGTCCTGATACTTTTAAGTGAAGGATTCAACTTGGGTACAGCTCGGGTACATCGTGGGTACGGACGGCATGGGTACTTCGTGGGTACGACACTGGGGTCAGATTTTATTTTTTGAAAACTATGGAGGGTATAACTATGGGGGGTATTTCGTGGGTACAGCGTGGGTACTTAGTGGACTTGCCTCTTCTTCGTCTTTTTTATTTATTTTTATTTTTTCTTTAATGTTGTGGACTTGTAATGCTAAAACAATGTTGTTTAGTCCTTAGACTACTTATTTGCTAATATGCTATGGATTAATATGTAGTAGTGTTGTTCAATCTTCTTCTTTTTCTTTTTTTCTTTTTCTTTTTTAATTATTAAAAGTACGCTTTTAAAAATATTTTTTTAGTTAAGGTACCCTAGCCATACCCGTACCCTACATTTTTGGAAATTGCCGTACCCCCATACCCGTATCGTATCATACCCGTGTCACGTGTCAGTACCCGTGCTACATAGATGCCCCCTCTCTCTTATGTTTTTGGGCTAATTATATAAAAGCCCCTCCCTTTTATGTTTTTGTGATGATTTTTATAGCATTAGCTTATATCATCTACACAAAATGTACACAATATATGTATAAATAGGCCCAAAAAAAAATTTTCGGGGGCAACCCCATACACTAGCCTCTATCAAGTCCCCCCTGGATTGATTGTCTAGATCCACCCCAGACAAGAGACACACCTAATCTTTTGATTGTTTGTGCAAAGTGGCGATTCTCTATCAGTTCACAAATATGTAAATTCTTGCATTCTGGTTTAAAATTTAAGACTTTGTTTCAATGTATTTCCCACTGATAGTGAAGGAAACTTCATAGTAGTTTTTAGCCACTGATTGCCAGTATGAGAAGGTTTGCATAAACCAAGCTGCATTGGTGCCAACGAGAAGTCGAGCTCTGAAATGCTTTGAGTTTTGGCACAAATGATTTTATCGCACAATACCACTAATAATCGACTGATGATGGTTCCCAATTGAGAATAAGATTAATGCTGTGTGTGTGTGTGTGTGTGTGTGTGTGTGTGTGAGCACACACCTACGTCTGTGTATGTGGGTGTCATGTGTGTGTATTGAGCTAGCGCACATGTTTGTATTGAACTGAGTTATATGGAAAAATTTTGTACACTAACATTTGAATTGGGAACTAGGAAAATTTTTGTGAATAATTAATACTTATGATTTCATAAGGTAGGCCTTTTTTTTTTTTTCTGTTATTATGCTACGATTACGTACATTGCATAATAATTATGTAGAATTATGAGACCATTGTTTGGTGCAGTGGTTAAAAGCTTTGGTTACTCAATAGGGAACGTGAAGTCGAGAATGGGGTCAGCCACTTGATGTAAATAATGCTGAAGGTTAGGTCTACACTCGGCATACCCTTCCCCAAGTATGAGAGAGAGAGAGAGAGAGAGAGAGAGAGAGAGAGAGAGAGAGAGAGAGAGAGAGAGAGAGAGATGGCTTCTCTAATCGATTAGGTGTTATACGATACAATACATACATTTTTGTCCAAGCATATCCCATTATGATGCTGGGTTATGAAATTATTTTAAGGTAATTCCGAAAACTAAATGGCTTCCTTTTCATGTACAAATATAAATTCAGGTGCGACTTCAGATTTTTTTTTTGTTGCTTAAAACAGATTCCATTTAACAGAACAAAAAGGAACAAGGGTCATCTGGTCCTTGGTGAGACTTCAGATGTAGAGTGAAGAAGAGACAGATAGGAGGGTGGAGAAAGAGAGAAAACGATAGAAATGAAAATTCTCATTGAAGAGGTTTAGGGCAGCGTACGTTAATGAACTACTTTTGTCTCTGTATGCATATATCTCCAATTCTCCAATATAAAAGGACAAGGAAGTTGAGTTTTAAGGAGTTACAAAATACGTACTAACTCTTACTGAAGAGATCAATTCAAAATGTGATTCTAACAACATCCTTTACTTTTGTTTCTATAATCTATTTTGTGTTATCGCCTTTGTTATTGTAGGAGGCTAGAGGACTTGATGCTGGGCCACGGCTTGTACAAAAATTGGTAGGTTTCGGAGATTGTAGGTCATCCAAGATTGTGGATAGGATTGCTGATGAAGAAGTTGCTCATGTGGCAGTTGGTGTCCACTGGTTCGTCTCAGTTTGCCGGAAAATGGGTCGTGCACCTTGCTCCACTTTTAGAGGTGCAGTGGCTGTCTGAGTTATATTACCTCTGGTAACAACATGGACATTTTATATCAATTGGAATGGTTTCATATTATATAGTTTTCCTTTTCTGGTGGAACCTTGCAGACGTATTAGAAGAATATGGTGTGGAGGTGAAAGGGCCCTTTAACTATTCAGCTCGAACCGAAGCTGGACTTCCGCGAGAATGGTGAGAATATTAATGTATCTTGAAAGTTCGTTTAGGCTCTGTTTGGTTTGCGGATTTAAAGAAGCAAAAAGAACATGGAAAGGAAAGGAAAACAAGAAATAAAAGTGTTTTCTCTTCCATGTTTTCCTCCGTGATTAAATAATATTAGAAAGTAGAAAAATTTCTACGTTTCCTAGATATTGATAATGAACCTAACGAAATGTTATTTGGAATTTGCAAGCATTTTGCTGATTGGGTTTGAAATCTTGTATAAAATTTTCACTCTCCCTCGCCCTCGTTTTCCTCTCTTTTCTTAGCTATCAATGACATGGATTATTGTTTTACTATGCAATTTTAACTAGCTGTGTTTCAAATGGTTTCTAGGTATGACACACCATCGACTTTTAAACAGCCTAAGAATGAGCAGCTTTCTCAGGTAAATGATAAGGCAACTTCAAATTAGTTTCAGAATTATAAATATAAAAAAGGGTAAATATCATCTACCTCCCTTGAGGTTTGGCCTAATAACACTTACCTCCCTCCACGTTTCAGAACTAACATTTACCTCCCTTATTTTTGAATTTCAGTAACACTTACCTCCCCTCTGTTAACAAACTGTTAGAAAAACTAACGGAATGACGATGATATCACTTAATAACGATCTAAAATACCAATATTACCCTTCTTCTTGGCTCACTTCTTACTTGAGCAGACCCCTGAAAATGGAAAGCAGATTTTCTATCAAATATTTAAGTGGGTAAGACCCCTATAGAAAGCTGGTTTTCGATCAAATACTTAAGTGGGTAAGTTAGATTGATGAAAGAAGTGAGTAGGAAGGGTAATTTTGGTATTTTAGATCTCTATTAAGTGATATTATCGTCATTCCGTTAGTTTTTCTAACGGCTTGTTAACGGAGGGGAGGTAAGTGTTATTGAAATTCAAAAATAAGGGAGGTAACTGTTAGTTCTGAAACGTGGAGGGAGATAAGTGTTATTAGGCCAAACCTCAAGGGAGGTAGGTGATATTTACCCTATAAAAAAAAATAAATAAATAAAAAAAAATCATGAGATGTGTAAAATTGTCGTATTGTCAAAAGAATGGTATAACATGAAGTTTCACAACAGGTCTATGATAGGCTTGCTTGCATCATCTCTATGGAGCAAGAAAACTCGAGTTTGAATAAGCCGCCCGGATGATCTTTTTAACTCTGTTCGGTGTATCAGCTCAAATTAACGGAAATGCCATTTTCTTGTGTAAGCAAAGGAAATCGATTTTTTTCCTGTTTGGTTGCATTTTAACATTTTCAATCCTATAATTCCAATATGGTCATATGACAGGTTAGTGGAAAACACGGTTTGGTCTTAATCCTGCTGCATTAGCCAGAGTACTGTTCTGCAATCTAGCATTTCCTTAAACCAGGTAACCTAGTTCCTGTTTCATCTGACTCTGGCTGGGGCCAAGGCATCAGAATCGGTTGATTCATATGAGTTTATTCGAGTTTCATACACCCATTCGATTCCTCAACCGGCTCTTAATAATATTCATAGCAGAAAAAAGCTCTCTCGATACTAGCCGTTGCAACTGGTAAAATTAGGGGTGGCAATTCGGGTTCTCGTGTCATAATCGTGTCCTTAATCGGGTTGTGTGTTTTGGGTTTGATTTTTAGTTTCGAATACTATTCATCTAAAATATAAACTATTTTAAATTAATCGTGTCATATCGTGTCGTGTTCGGGTTGTCTCTGTAAAACGGGTTGTCGTGTCAAAAATTGCCTCCCCTAGGTAAAATCAATGCCAAAGTTAGGAGCAAGCAAACTATTTGATACACTGATATGTTTAGTTCTTCATAGTGGTGGCCTTCGGTGTACTGTGTACATAGTCTAATCTGAGTTTTTTTTTTTGTGTTGTCACACTCAGCTCCCTCCCTTCCGTTAGTCTGTCTGTCAATTGACTGATAATTATGAGTTTTAAACTATTTAATTTTATTTCCTCCTTGTTTTAAGGGCGTATCTTAAGGACAAATTCGTCAATTCGTCATGTTTTGACACTGATTATTAACTCATACTTTATATTTTATCAAGGATATATCAATACTTTTGCATGTAACTTTAACACTGTTGGGGTTTCATTTATGACAAGAGAAAGGTACTACAAATTTATTTATTTATTTATTTATTTTTATTTGTGCCTATTTCTCTCTTGATGAATTCCACAATTCCAATGGACCCTACAGTGTCCATTAGAAAAGAGATAAGACACAAAGTTGTGGGAAGGTTGTGAGTCAAAGGATTAATACCCATATAATAATGGGCAATGCTAGGGGCACTAACAACTTCCACTAACATTTACTAACACACTCTATATCTCTCCTAGTGGCACTGTGGGCTCCGCAGCGGAGCCCACAGTGCCACTAGGAGAGATATAGAGTGTGTTAGTAAGTGTTAGTGGAAGTTGTTAGTGCCCCAAATATTACTCTATAATAATAGTGTATACTCGACAATGCCGCTACAAAAAATGTAACTCATAATTTCATCAATTCGACCATTATAAAAAAAAATTAATAAAAAAACTAAATTGGATCTTAGCAATTCTACAAGTTGACACATTTTCATCTACGCATTGGATTTGAAAATTTTACAAAGAAAAGATAAGTTACATTCTAATTTTGAGATTTTATCTGTCTAACAGATAACTTTATCAATTCTTGGACTTGCTTGGGTGAAATTATTATTATTATTATTATTATTATTATTATTATTATTATTATTATTATTATTATTTTATGTATTTTTTCAAGATGTATGCATATATAGTCCAAATTTTACAAAGGGAAACGTTTTTATTATATTTATGCCAAAAAATATAGTTTTTCATATTTGTTTAATTTATATGGTTTTTTTCCCCAGAATTTTATGGTCAATATGAATCTCATTTGATAGATTTTATTTTGTTGATTTTAATACATCAAATTTTACAAAAAAAATAGACTTGTAACTAAAGTTATAGCACTTTGAATTGTTACGGTATAAAAAGAATCTAATGAGTAGAAGAAAATTAGCATGAGTTTTAGGTTGAAAGTGATTTATTCGAGAAGGTTATGGTCGAAGCTCCCCAAAAAAGGGTTAAGGATCCTTGGTCTTATCGTGCGTGGCTGCCAGGCAGGCTACACTCACGTGGCACTAGCAGGATCATAATTTTTTTATTTTTTATTTAGAGAAAAAAAATAATAATTTGTGTGGTCTTGCCAGTACCTAGGGGTGTACACGAGCTGAGCCGCTCAACAAGGGCTCGTGGCTTGACTCGATAACTGCTCGGGTCGTATAATAAACGAGCTAAGCTCGAGCTGCCAGGACTCGGCTCGATAAGGCTCACGAACAGTTTGATCAAGGCTCATACAATAGGTTTGTGAAATTTTTCTTTAATAGGTTTGATAAGGGTTTGTTTAATTATATATATATGATAATTATAAAAATAAAATATATGTATAATGTACAGTATTTAAAATTGAAAGAATATTATATATATATGATAATTATAAAAATGTAATGTGTATGATGTAAAGTATTTCAAATTGAAATAATATTGACATATTATAATGTGAATAGTCTTAAATTCACGTGTCAAAACAATTATTTTAGGTAAAAATATATATGTATATGTCAACTGTCAAGCATTGAGTTTGGTCCGTGGATTTTAGTTGACAACTTAAACTTATTACTAAGGGTGTACACAAGTTGAGCCGCTCAACAGGGCTCGGGGCTTCGTTCGATAACAGCCATGCTCGACTCGACTCGATAATAAACGAGCCGAGTTTAAGTTTGAGTGGGATGCCAACTCTTAAAGTTTGGCTCGAATTTAACTCAAGATAAAAAAAAACTCGATACGAGTACAGCTCTACCAGAACCACTCGAGCACTACCCAATTGGTACAGCCGGGTGAACAACACCCAATTGGCTGCCGACGGCGCTCCAAATAAAATATTACCTAACACGTTTGAAAAATTAAGGAAAGCTTAAAAAAAAAAAAAAAAAAGCTCATTTTAGACACCTAGGCCAATTTTATAGCAATACGACACGAATTTAATTTTTATTTCTTACCTTTACTTTAAGGGTGATGCTATTGTCACTCCATCATTGAACCAAGGCACTCCATGGTACCGCTCTTAAAACATGTGGTACCATGTATGTTATGCATTGTATACATGGTACCATATGCTCTGAGAGTGGTACTATGAAGTGCTTTAGTTCAATGATGGAGTGGAAATAACAATTCTCTACTTTAATCTTTTTTTTTTTTTTTTTTGGGGGTCATAAATTGCTTATTCCATAAGCAAATATAACGTGTCCCTCCCTCCCCTCTTCCTAATTACTCACTCCAGCATCATCAATCCTTCACACCACACAACACTTACAGATATATATATATACTACTACTATATAGAGAGAGAAATTAGCAGTAAGCCTTCATAATACAGCTATTGTAGAGAGAGAGAGAGAGAGAGAGAGATCATGTGCTGCGGAGACGGTGATTGCAGGCCACTGGGCTTCCTATTGGGGCTTCCCTTCGCTTTCCTTGCACTCCTCATCTCCATCGTCGGCATCATTGTCTGGATCGTCGGGTTTGTTCCCCCCCTCTTTCAATCTCTCTCTCTCTCTCTCTCACTCTCTGTAGATTCTCTTTCTCTGTCTAGAATTATCCTGGTTTCAATTAATTTGATGATCTGATTTGATTATTTTTTGATTTAATTGTGTGGGGAATAATACAAATTACTCATACAAATACAGATTGACGTTGACGTGCATATGCCCGTGTTGTCTGTGCGTGACGATCATAGTGGAGCTAGCTTTGGAGCTCATCAAGGCCCCAATTCATGTTATGGAGTGGTTCACTTCTAAGATCCCTTGTTAAAACCTTTCCCATTTCTTTCTTTGTTTTTTTTCTAATCTACTCTCTCTCTCTCTCTCTCTTGTTAACATTTATTATTACGTCTGCCATGTAATTAAACTAGCTTTTGATGTTTGTGTCCTCTCTCTCTCTCTCTCTCTAACTGATTGTTTCTTGATTACTCTAGGATTTCAATTCACACAAGTATTAGTTTGTTGATCAATATTATTTTTTTAGGTTTAACTTTTATTTTTATTTTTTTATATTGAAAATAAATAAATAATTATAACACATACATTATGGATTTTATTTTTATTTTTTTCATAAGAGCCAAGGGGTAAAAACTGCTATAGGGAGAGTCGAACTCTTGCACAGTTTTATATTCACTTGGGGAAGGCAAGGTCACACCTCTAAGCCGGACCTTGAAAGTATGGATTTTTGGGTTACGGATCCTCGGCCGCAAGGTGGGTGGTTGCTGGGTGGGCAGCACCACTCACATGGCACTGACAGGATCACAAAATTTTATTTTTAAGTATATTTTTAAAAGATAAAATTAAAATGTGTGATTCTACCAGAGTGCTACATCTGTCCATCAGCACCTAGTCCCCAATTTTGGTGTTTTATTTGATAGGATATTAAGAGAGGGTGGCAATTTGGTAAATGTTATGAAGGTGGCGACGATGGTGGGATAAGGAAACATTTGAAAGTAATTTATTTGTTTGTTTTTTATTTTTTGTTTTTGTTTGACCAAATTAATTTATTTGTTGGTATGTCACTGTCAGCTCGTGGATAAGAAAAAAACCAACTCATTGATTAAATGTGTATGGGTTGACCACCACTCTTGGTGGCAAGCACATGGCTGCCCATGTGGTTTGTGATTTATTTTTTATTTTTTTTATAGGTTGATCACCAGTCTTGATATTTGTACAAGCTATAGACTATGGAAATGTACATAAAAATAAAACTGTAATAGGACCACAAGCTAAATAGCAGGGGCATAAAACACCAACCCCATCCCAATAAAAACACACTCTAAGCCCAGAATCAAAAGACAACAGAGCCTGGTTGGGGCTTTGCGTTGTTCAAATACTCTTTGGGTAGTAGTGTCCAGGGGTGACATTTGTGCCATGTTTCTAATTCTGTGTCCAAAATCTCGACCCAAATCCAATTTGTGTAATACAAGTGTAACCCGACACAACACAATTTGTTTAATAAACAGGTCGTGTAGAGAGTCAAACATAACACGATTAAACCGTAAAACTGTGTAACCTCGTATGATATGAACTGAACAATATATCTCGGGATGTGAGATAGCTTAGGGACGACTAATTAGTTTTGTACGGAGAGATGGTAATTGATATTAGGATTTGATAGTAGGTAATGTTCTAGATATTTTCAAAAACACCCTCACTAAATAGCTAAATAACCAAGTCATTCGGGTTCCTACTATGTATTAGGTTCCAATACGTGTCAAAAATTGCAGTGCAAGGATTTTTGCATTTTCAAAAGTTATCTTGATTTTTTTTTTTTTTTTTGACGTTATGCAAGAACACACGCACCCATGCAAACCCCGTGAACTAGGACCTACGAAAGTAAGCTCATACGACACACTTGAGCATATGGGTCAAAGAAGGGAAAAACCCCTCAAACCACTCCCCCCTAAGGGGAATGGAACCCTCAACAGGGTGAGTGATGTATTGGCTTGATCTTTTGATCTTTCTCAAAAGTGTTAAAACCTTCGGCTCAAGAAAGAGATAATTCAGGCCTCGTTTGTTTCGCAGAATTAATGAGGGGATAGTGGGGGATTGGATTAATAGTTTCATTGAATTGAATAGTCTAGTGTTTGGCAAAACCACTTTGCTCGGGACTAATTGTCCATTTTGAAAGAATAATCACCCATATGGGGGACTAAGTTACCATGGAGGAGATGGTATTATTAGTCCCGAGACTATCAATTAAATGGGACTATTATCTAATCCCTCCTCCGCCATCCAAACGTGGCCTAAATGAGACAGTCCACTACTGTGGAAATTTGGCAAGCGTTAGGTTTACGCCAATTTTAAATCCCACTCCTTGTTCAAACTCATTATTTTGTTGGGGTAGTGGAACCGAAGTATTTGAACAAAAAGTGGATAGGGTCCAAAAATTGCTCAAAAAGGAAAACTTTTCCACATAATTCTCTTTTTGCCTTAATTTCAAGCCTTAAAATATGCCAGCTTTTTCACTTCTCCAGAGTAGAGTTTGGTCCTTGAAAGACCCACTTTAGCCAAAGAATAGATGGAACAGAAGACCAAAAATGGGGTCTCCATGTGCAGTGAATGGTGAGTTGGTTCACACTTTTCTTCCCTCTTCACCACAAACAAAAGGCCATCTTCTCTCTGAATCAATTGTAATCTTTGTATCCATTTGGGAACCAAAAAAAGTACTACTAACAAAAGGCCAACCTCTTGTTGAATCGATTCTAATCTTTTATTGTAGTCATGGAACCAAAAAAGAGTACTACTAAATGCATGACACAAACGTTACAACAAAATGATAGTACTACTAATTGGCCTGTGTCAATTGGCTTGAACAAAAGGACACATTGTTGCATTGTTAATTACTACAAATTTAGACCTAAATATTTAAATGTGCCATACAATCAAAATTACTTGGTCGTAAAACTTAAATGGGTCATACATTCAAAAGCAATTGGTCGTAACACAAAGACGCATAGCCCAAATGACAAGACTTGCACTTAGTGTCCTACTGTGTATTCATGTTCTATGTCCCCATATAATAAAATAAATAAATAAATAAATAAGTAGAATCGTAAAATTGTACCTTTTATATTAGCCATAATTAATATGATTACTATGTAAACCCTCCTTGGTCTTGTGCCACAATGCTCAATTGCTCTCCTGGCCAGCTAGAGCATTCAACTACAGCACCAATCCCACAAGGGGGGAAAAACAAAAAGAGAGAGAGAAGGGTGGGTTTGTTCAACACTTCAATACACGTGTGCTCAACACATGATACACAGAGATCGAATTACCAATTTATTCAATACTTGAATTACAAAACATACCCTACAACAAAAACACTTCATCCACGCCCAGGAAACCCCCCTATTTACATATATATATATATATAAAGACAGTTTCTATTTTTTGTTTTGTTTTTAGGAGACTTGTTACATTGGGAATTTGGGACATGCCTTATTTTGGTTGGTCTTGCTTTTCTTCACCGGCCAGTACATTGTCTGCTGCTGGTTGAGTACCTCCAGGTCCGCCACTAAGAAGGTCTTTGGTGGTCTGAGCAATTTCAACTATAGTCTCGCCAACCGCGTGTAGCACTCCCTGGCCACCAGTACCCTCTTGTTGCTCACCTGATCTCTCGTCGTTTTGTGGTTCGTTCGTAAACAACTCTTGGATGGTTTCAGTTGGTTTTGCTTCTCTCTCGGACTCCTCCGGCTCCAGCTCATCCCTTCTCCCGCCTCTTTCAACACCACCTTGTTCTTCACCTGTTGACTGACCTCCAAAGTTCCGCCAAGGGGCAAGAAAAGATAAGAAGAGAAAACAAGTCATAAATTAAAATGGAACATATATATATATATATATATATAATGTCATGAAATTTAACAGCTTATGTAACAAGTGAAGCCACCTTAATTTGACCCTCCCTCCACTAGGAGAGTTAGATGAGGGCCATCATGTGATGATGCATCAAATAGATGCAATACATGTACTTTGATTAAGTTACTTCAAGTAGTGAACATCTATTGCCTTGGTAGAGAGGAAAAAAAAAACCTCTCATGAATCGCCATTCCCCAACAAGACACCCTATTATGAGCAACTTTAACACCAAACTGTACTTAGGTACATGCAGTTTGGAGTACACTCAATTAAGCTTCCATTCACATAAGTACTGTGTGTCTATCATGGAGAAATTTTCTACTGTGATTTGAGTTTTATGTAGGTCCTACAATAACAAATGAATCACAATGGACGTTATACTGTGTGACAGTCAAATGAGATAATTTCAGTGCAGCATGACAGAACCACGTCTTGCTGCGGATTCAATTGAACCCACAGACATTGGAGAACAAAAAGAATTTGCACGCTGATTAGAGAATTATCTTTCAGTAAGTTGAATCCACTAAAATTAAGGGCAATATAAGAGGGGTCTCAAATTTGTAATTTTCAAGAGGTTTTGAAACTCCATCATCTTTCACAAAGAATAGTGTATTCAACAAATACATTGGGAAAGAAAGATGTATTTGATGGCATAAGCATCAAATGCATCAGGGAAATCAAGCAACAGCTTCAAAATATAAAATTAAAAAAAAATGGCCAAAGAGAATTGTTAATTAATAGTGTTTTTTTTTTTTTTTTGGGTCTATGTATTAGACATCTAACCGTCTCTATGAGATGAACGGGGTTAGTATCCTAGAAGTTAGAATCACACGCACACGCAAGGTGGCCATACCGTTCTTTAGTTGGTGTTGTTAAGGTGTTGAGTGACGCACCAATGTATTAATCATAGAATCAGCTACTAGTGTTCCACACTACTTATCATGAAATGGTAAGTCCCAATCTCGTAACTATCACTACAAGAAAACTGGTTTTTTGCCGATCGCAATTTTAAGCACAAAGGCATACACATATAATTAAACAAGTAGAACAAAA
Source organism: Hydrangea macrophylla (assembly GCA_033977485.1). Taxonomy (NCBI): domain Eukaryota; kingdom Viridiplantae; phylum Streptophyta; class Magnoliopsida; order Cornales; family Hydrangeaceae; genus Hydrangea; species Hydrangea macrophylla. The sequence goes on from CM066990.1 coordinate 99,633,321, forward strand.
CTAATTACTCGTACACAAGTGTTATATACAGACCCTACTAAAAAGTAACAGAATACTTTTTAAGTTTTTGTAGTACTAAGAAATGCAAACCTTTGATTCGGTTGATGATTTCTTTGCTTCAAGTTCTTTCTTAGCCTCTTCCTTCCTCCTAGCCGCATACTCTGCCGCACTCTCCTCCGCTGCCACTATAGCATCCTTGGCAGCAACCACCTTCTCCGCCACCACATCTTTTGCCGCCACCGCCTTCTCACCCACGTAACCGGCAACCCCCTGAGCCACACTCGCCGCCTTCTCCGTCGCCTCCGCCGACTTCTCAAACGTAAATTCAGCCGCCCCCCAACCCGCCACCACCGCCTCATCCTTCACCTTCACCGCCACTTTTCCGGCATACCCCGCCGCACTCTTCCCCGTCTCCACTGTTGCATCTTTCGCCGCCGCCACTTTCTCTCCTGCATAACCTGCAACGTTCTTAGTCACATCCACTACCTTTTCTTTCACCCCGGCCGCTTTCTCGCCAGTGTCAGTGTCACTGACCAGACTGGTAGGGGCCAGATTTCTGGCCTTTCCAGCCGTAGTCTGACCCGTGCTAACAAGGGTATCTTTGGTCCCTTGTTGGCCCTTCTCAAGGACAGTGTCCTTAACAACACTGCCCTTCTCAACAATTGTGTCCTTAGCTTGGGCACCCTTCCCTACGGCATAAGAAGCCGCGGCGCCAAACCCTTGCCCCGCCGATTCTTTCAGGTTCTGAATCGCCGTCGTTCCTAATTCTTTTGCCTTGTTATACCTCTCCTCGGCGGCCCTAATCGCATCGATTGAATTTTGCTGCGCCGTTTCTCTGTACTTTGAAATCTCTTCCAATGATGGCCCCTGTTCCTCTCTCTCCTCACCCTCCATTTCTCTATTTCTCTCTCTATTAGATTCTGCCTCTCGTTCTTTAACCATGTTTGCATTTCTCGCTCTATCAGCATATGACTCTGTTTCTTGCTCTGTCTCTCTCTGTTTCTCTATTCGACCCTTTTTACCGCCGGCGTCGACATTATCGGAATCTACGCCGCCGGTGACATCTGGGTTTCTCACTTTCTCTGATAGAGACTCGAAATGAGTTGTCATTTTGGGTACACTGTCTTTTTCAATTTCAAGTAGGTCAGTAGTGTTCTCTCTCCTAGACATTTGCTCTGAAGCCATTGTTGTTTTGTCTCTGTCAAAATGGGTATTTTGTGAAAGTTGTAGTAATTGTTTAGGGAATTAAAAATGGAGACTTTGGTTATAAAGAGTGGAGAAGATGGGCAATGGCAATGGCAATGGCAATGGCGGTCGAAGATTATCTGAATTTGGGGTTTGTAGAGAGTGGACAAGTGGTGGGGCTGGTGAGTAATGTGGTGCCACGTGTTGTGGGCTGAGGAGAATGGGAGGGTGACTCAGCTGTTACCTCTATTCTGAAGTTTTGACACGTGTAAGATGGCCCAATGGAGCGTGATGCGGGTGGGCTCGAGTGAAGTCAAAAAGATGTAATGACGTGGCACTCGAACAACCATGCTTGGTCAGAAGTAGGGGTGTGTTTCGGCCGGAACGGATCGGAAACACTCATTTCGGAAAAAATTCCAAAATTTTCGGAAGCCAAAAATGCATTCCGAATTCCGTTCCGAAATTTCGGAAATTTCGGAATTTTCGGAAATTTCGGAATTTCATCAGATTCGGAATTTTTCGGAATATTCGGAATATTTTCGGAATTTTTCGGAATATTCGGAATTTAAGCTTAATGGGATTTCACTTGAGACTTGTAGGTCTTTTATAGAAGCACATTACATCCCATTTTTTGTGTTTTTTCGATGTGGGATGAACACAATTTTCGGAATATTTCGGAATATTTTCGGAAAAGTTTCGGAAAATACAATTTCGGAATATATTCGGAAATTTTTCGGAATATTTTCGGAAAAGTTTCGGAAAATACAATTTCGGAATATTTTCGGAAATTTTTCGGAATTTTCGGAATTCTAAAAACAATTCCGATTCCGATCCGATTTTTTTCGGAATTTTCGGAATTCGGAAATTCGGAATTCGGAATGCATATTTAGTTGCCAAAATCGGAATTTTTCGGATCGGAATCGGAATTTCCGTTCCAAATGACACCCCTAGTCAGAAGTGTTTAAATGGTGAGTTATATATTCAGATAGTATTTTTTTTTTGCTAAGAAGTTATATATTCTAGGGAGCATTTTTGTTCATAAAAAAAATGGTTTATTAATGCTCATTTAAGAATCTTATTGACCAATGCAGTGGGATCTAAGATTAAACAAAATGTTGTCAATGAGATCCTACTGCATTGGCCAATGAGATGCTTGAGTGAGCATTGGTGAACTATTTTTTAGATAAGCAAAAATATTTTCTTTATCTTGGTAAAGAGCATCTCTAAAGGAGCTAGGCACTTGAATTAGGCAAAACACCATTTTTACACTTTGCCTAGTTGAATAGTAAAATGCTTAATCAATTTATTAAATCATCTCCAATCACACTAACAAAAGGAGTAGTTATTTTGTTTATTTTGCATTTACTAAATTTTCATTCAAATGCTAAGCACTTAATTTTTTTTTGTTTTTTTAACAAATGCATAAATTGAATAACGACAACAATTTAAATCAAACCCAAACCAAAAATTAAAAAAAAAAAAAATTAAACTAATAAGAATTAAGAAAGCCCAAATAACTATAAAAAGAAAAAAAAATGTCTAAAATAATCATGTATTACTGTATTAACTAAATTAGCATATAATATATAAGATAATCCATATAACTAACCCTAACCTTTCACTAATTAAAAGCCTAGCCCAGCCCACAAATTAACTAACCCTAACCTTTCCATTACCTTCACGTTTTATTACCCAGCCCTAGGGGTGTCATTTGGAACGGAAATTCCGATTCCGACCGATTCCGATCCGAAAAATTCCGATTTTGGCAACTAAATATGCATTCCGAATTCCGAATTTCCGAATTCCGAAAATTCCGAAAAAAATCGGATCGGAATCGGAATTGTTTTTAGAATTCCGAAAATTCCGAAAATTCCGAAAAATTTCCGAAAATATTCCGAAATTGTATTTTCCGAAACTTTTCCGAAAATATTCCGAAATATTCCGAAAAATTTCCGAATATATTCCGAAATTGTATTTTCCGAAACTTTTCCGAAAATATTCCGAAATATTCCGAAAATTGTGTTCATCCCACATCGAAAAAACACAAAAAGTGGGATGTAATGTGCTTCTATAAAAGGCCTACAAGTCTCAAGTGAAATCTCATTAAGCTTGAATTCCGAATATTCCGAAAAATTCCGAAAATATTCCGAATATTCCGAAAAATTCCGAATCTGATGAAATTCCGAAAATTCCGAAATTTCCGAAATTTCGGAATCGGAAATAATTTTGGAATTTCCGAAATTTCGGAACGGAATTCGGAATGCATTTTTGGCTTCCGAAAATTTTTGAATTTTTTCCGAAAGGGGTGTTTCCGATCTGTTCCGGCCGAAACACACCCCTACCCAGCATTCCGAATTCCGAATCGGAATTCCGAAAATTCCGAAAAAAATCGGATCGGAATCGGAATTATTTTAAGAATTCCGAAAATTCCGAAAATTTTCCGAAATTGCATTTTCCGAAACTTTTCCGAAAATATTCCGAAAAATTCCGAAAAATTTCCGAACATATTCCGAAATTGAATTTTCCGAAACTTTTCCGAAAATATTCCGAAATATTCCGAAAATTGTGTTCATCCCACATCGAAAAAACACAAAAAGTGGGATGTAATGTGCTTCTATAAAAGGCCTACAAGTCTCAAGTGAAATCTCATTAAGCTTGAATTTCGAATATTCCGAAAAATTCCGAAAATATTCCGAATATTCCGAAAAATTCCGAATCTGATGAAATTCCGAAAATTCCGAAATTTCCGAAATTTCGGAATCGGAAATAATTTTGGAATTTCCGAAATTTCGGAACGGAATTCGGAATGCATTTTTGGCTTCCGAAAATTTTTGAATTTTTTCCGAAAGGGGTGTTTCCGATCCGTTCCGGCCGAAACACACCCCTACCCAGCATTCCGAATTCCGAATCGGAATTCCGAAAATTCCGAAAAAAATCGGATCGGAATCGGAAAATATTTTAAGAATTCCGAAAATTCCGAAAATTTTCCGAAATTGCATTTTCCGAAACTTTTCCGAAAATATTCCGAAAAATTCCGAAAAATTTCCGAACATATTCCGAAATTGAATTTTCCGAAACTTTTCCGAAAATATTCCGAAATATTCCGAAAATTGTGTTCATCCCACATCGAAAAAACATAAAAGAGGGGGTGTGATGTGCTTCTATAAAAGGCCTACAAGTCTCAAGTGAAATCCCATTAACCTTGAATTCCGAATATTCCGAAAAATTCCGAAAATATTCCGAATATTCCGAAAAATTCCGAATCTGATGAAATTCCGAAAAATTCCGAAAAATTCCGAAAATTCCGAAAATTCCGAAATTTCGGAATCGGAACTAATTTTGGAATTTCCGAAATTTCGGAACGGAATTCGGAATGCATTTTTGGCTTCCGAAAATTTCGGAATTTTTTCCGAAATGGGTGTTTCCGATCCGTTCTGGCCGAAACACACCCCTGGGCCAGCCCACCGCACAAATCAAACCTAGCCCCTTTCACTTCTTCTTCTTCACTTTTTTACACACACAGACAGAGAAAGAGGGTGAAGTAGAGAAGAGAGAGATAAAGATGCGTAGAGACTGAGAGATGTGGATGATGTAATTTCTGGAAGAGGTATGTTAAATCTCTCAATTTATAGTTTGATTTTATATTTTCATTTAAAAATAGCACTGTTCATAGACATTGGAATCCATTCATTGGAGAGGCCATGAATAGTGTCGCGCCAAAAATTTTCTCTTCTCTTCCACACTCTGAAAACTGGCTCGTCGTTTTGGGGCTCTCCATTTTACAGAGCTAGGTGGCTTGTCCATTGGAGTGATGATTTATGGGATCGAACGAGCCATTTTGACAATTGGATTGTTTGGCTGTGTGATGCCTCTCCCGTGGAAGATGTCTAACCAAATTGGAATACCAACTTATATACAGCTAAGTTCCATTTATTGGAAAAGGTCAAAGAGTGAGCCGAAGAAAAAATAACAATAATAAAATAAGGCCAACCAAAATCTAGCTGCTATGGCCTTTCCTATGTCACTTATGTTTTCGTACGAGACTACAATATTAAAAGATAAATAAATAAAGGGTAATGATACACACATATATTTGTATATACTTTTCTACATTACACAATTTTGGTCATTGATTTCAGTGGATTCTATGTAAAGGAAAATGCTAGACCCACACACAATGCTTTAAATGCATGTATCTTATGTTGCTGAATTTTTCACATTTTTATGTGCACCACTTACACATCACATGGTACATGCATTTAAAGCTGGGTGTGAAAAAGTGCATGAAAAGTGTGTGGGTGTAGTAGTGTTCCTATGTAAATTCCACATAGGTCTCACGCGAGAACACATGGGGTCCACTTGAATCAATGGTCAGTATTGTGTGGTGTAGAAAAGTGTGTACAAAAACATATGTGTGTATCATTATTGATACATAAATTGTAGTTGGTATGGTTTCAGGCGCCTTAAAACATTTGTTGGAGTCTCTTGTAAGGTAGAGTTCGAAATTATTGCTACGATTAGTGCTACATCCACACACTTTTTGACACCTAGCTTTAAATGCATGTACCCTGTGTTATGTAAGTGGTGCACAGAAAAATGTGAAATTTAAACAACACAAAATACATGTGTTTAAAGCATAGTATGTCAAAAAAATATGTATACCAAACATTCCCCTATTGCTACTAATTCTATATTTCTATATACAGTATAATTTTGGGCTGAGCTTTACCCAAATCTAGGCTGCCAAGTTTATTTGTTTGTGAGACCCAATGGCCCAAGACAAGTAATGCAGCTTCTCCTTAATTATGTATGTTGATTTATGGTAATTGGGCTGTGAAATGTTCGCTTAGTTTAGAGTTTGACTTGTAGGCTTGTAGCTGTGTCCGATGGTAAAAAAAAAAAAGTGTTTAGAAGGTTTGATTAGTCACCAGAAATTTGTGCTTCCATCGTGAAAGTTAACTTCCAAAATTAGTCACTAGAAATAGGAAACCTAGCTAGTTTTTTTTTTTTTCAAAAAAATGTAAATTAATTCCAAAAAAGAAGAAGAACATAAGTAGAAGGGACACACCCCAGGATATACAAAAAAACCAAAACATGGGATGAATGACTATCTAAACATAGAAGGATAAGAGAGACACACATCCCAAATATCCAAAACCAAAAAACAACCAAACATGGCCCAAAACCAAGGAAAAGACATCACAAACGACCACAAATAGTTCGAACAATTCTAACTATCAAAACATGTCTCAGCCTAAGCACTGAACTTCATCTTTGCTTCTCGTTTTTTCTGTCTATTGGGGATAACTAGCTTTCAATAGTCAGGGTTCCTTCCTCAATCGCATCCTCAGAGAAATTTCCTCCACTTCAAGAAGGGTGCTGGGAGCCTCCCGCTCCGCATCAAACACAGAAGAGGGGTGGTGAGTAGGACTAGTCATAGATAATTCCCTAGGGGGAAGGAAACACAACTTCAATCTAAGCTGAATCTTGATAAGCTTTTTTTAATATCATGGGAAAGCACGAAAAACATATTGCCTACATTCTGAGAAGCATCCACAGAGTCACACAATTTACTTTTACCCTAGTTATACTTCCTCGAACACTTGCTTTTTATTTATTTAAAGCTTAGACATTAACGTTTTTCAGTTTTTCGAATTTCAAAAATTACTATAGTGAAAATTGAAATAATATGAAATTGATCTTAGTTCATATGCCACCTTTTTTTCTTTCTTTCTTTTTTTGTTGATTTTAGGATGTGAGAAAGATTAATTTCTAATTTGTATGTGAAGAAAAATACTAGGTAATTGATTTTCTAATGACTATAACATCTTGTCGATAGACAATCATATATCAGATTATATTGCATATTTTTGTATCATTAAATGCATCATCGATCTCTAGAAAAAAAAATATTTTATTTACTTAACAAAGAATTTTAATGGCAATATTGGCATATATTCCTGATTTGTGCAGTACATAGCGGCAACTTTTTAACTTGGTTGGTCATTTTGGTTTATAAAAATTTCGAAGCCACTTTTATTTTTTTCTTTTTTTTGGTTTCCAATTCAATTTTATTTTTTTTTATTTCTTTTCCAAAAAAAAAAACAACATTTGCTCCAACCTTTGTTTCCAAAGAAAAAAAAAATTGAAAATAGAAAATCACAACATCACCAAGCAAACCCTTATGTTATGTCAGAACTTTTCTCATGTAAGTAACTATGAATGCTTATAGGCCTTACATGCAGAGAAATTATTGTACTATTTCATACTTCAATCGTCGTTTACAAAATAATGATAAACCTAAAGAATATCCAAATCGAGGGTATTCACTTCAAACTTAATTAGGCAACTCTGTGCCAAAAAAATTCAATGTCACTTTACAATTGAAGCATCACCATTCTTATTACCTACATGTGATGAAAATGAAACTTGGTCCCTATCATTGAAACAATGATTTTCCCTTTCAAATTAAATCAAACTAATTAAGTACAATAACAAATCCTCCTAGCTCATAAACTTCAACTAATGAGAGCTGCATAGAGGAGGTGGTTCCAAGTATCTGGCAACCCAGGGAGACACCAGTGGCTGCAGTCCGCGTTACTGCGCCCAATGGTGTAAATCGAAGGGTGGGCGTCCTTCCGGTACTGCGTGAGAGTCGTGACGTCGAGCAAATAAACTGGCTTCTTAATCCGGCTCAAAACTTTGTTCACAACAATAGAAGCCATAGGTGTGCCTGCAGGGTACTTTATACCAAAAAATGGGTTTGTCTCACCAACACATGACTTGGATGGTTGACCCCAGTCTCTGCCTCTGGTTTTCATGAAACAAAGTATCAATTAGAGTAATGGAAATGCTGTAACTTTATTGGATCTCTTTTTGGTGCTCACATTTCTTAGTTTGACAGAATTAGGTGTTGTGAAACAAACATGTGCACGTGAATGTTGTCCGTGTTAACAACTTTCATAAAATAAATTAAATTCATTAATATATAGTCTATCTTTCTTTTGGGTAGTTCTTTACGGTCTACTGAAAATTAATCGAACTCCACAGTGCTATTCAGAAGAGAGATAGACTATTAGTGGATTTTATTTGTAAAAGTTGTTAGTGACCCAATCATTACTCACATGTGAATGACCAAACGTTCACTAATGAAGGCTTAATATAAAAAGGTTTTGTTAACATGTGCCCTTAGGACATATGTTAAGTTCCAAAAGTAGAAATAAATTAATAAGGGGTACAGTGTGGGTATTAGTGTCCGGTGTGAGTTTCAATGTTTGTCTCTCTTATTTATTTCTATTTTTGGAACCTTAACATATACCCTAAGGGCACATGTTAACAAAACCCAATATAAAAAATATATATAATACAAACATGTAATAATTATATGAATATATATGCACCTATATATAGATTTAATATTAGAGTTATATTTGGGGCACTAACAATTTCCACTAACACTTACTAACACACTCTATCTCTCTCCTAGTGGCATTGTGGGGTTCGCAGTGGACCCCGCAGTACCACTAGGAGAGAGATAGAGTGTGTTAGTAAGTGTTAGTGGATTTTGTTAGTGCCCCTAGCATTGCCCTTAATATTAATGCGCTCATGTTCGAGTTGGCCGGCAGGGGTGGACCTACCTTGGGGCTAAAGGGAGCCATGGCCCTTGCATAATTTTAGGAATTTTACCTACATGTAATTTTTCAAAATATTTTGTACTTTTATGTAATTTTGAAAAACTTTTGATATTTAAGTGTAATTTTATACCACCATTCTAAAATGTTTAAAAACGCCAATATATATATATATATATATATGTAATTTTATAAATTTAGCATAACCTAAGTTGTTTTACCATAGTCAATTTTACAAATTGCAGTATGGGATCTATCATTATAGTCAAAAAAAAAATTTTATTGTACAAAAAAATAAATAAATAGACCAAAAAAAACTTCACCTCGGGCGCCCCCAAACACCATATAAGTCCACTACTATATACACATCCATTCTATCTTGACCTCCCAACTACAAATTTTTGGGTCCGCCATTGTTGTCTAGCTGGCATAAACTCCGCCACATCATACGCGCATGTTCGAATACCCTTCGGGCCTCTCCCATTGTAATTACCAAATAGAATGAAAGAAAGAAAAGAAAAAAAAAATTCATTGAAGAAACATCTAGCTTTTACTTTAAAGCTTTTTAAAGAAAAAGAAGTGCGGAGTAACAATTTTTTTTTTTTTTTTTTTTGGTTTCACTCTTTTTTTCTTTCTGGGTTTGCATTTCTAAAGGTTCGTTTTCTCATATGGAAATTGGAAACCAATAAAACACATGGCCGGAGAGAGAGAGAGAGAGAGAGAGAGAGAGAGAGAGAGAGAGAGAGAGAGAGAGAGAGAGAGAGAGAGAGAGATGAAAATGGAAAGTAAGAAAGAAAATTGGAGATATGAGATTGCTTACAGGTAATGTGTGGGGGAGATTCCTTGGAAGAAGACTTTGGTTTTGGAAGGGTCAACATTGCGATTGACCCACCTTGCCCATGTGTTCAGTCCTTTGTAGAAAGCAATCAGACGGTTCATATCTTTGTACAATATGTTCCCTTCTTGCATGTAATCCCATCTGCAATTACAGTCCTTTGATTTATGCCTCCATCAACTCCAAAATCAGCCCACTCGATCTCTCTCCCCCCCCAAAAAAAAAGTTATGCTATATATATATATATTTTTCATATTTAGGATATAAATTTAATTATGTTATATTACTTAAATTTGAATCACAAATTCGGTTCTAAAATGACTTAACAGTTATAACGCGTGTTGTGCCAATAACCAGTTATACCACATGGTCACTACATTTATTATAACTGACAAAATATTTAAAATCCAATTTAAAATTTAAATTTGAGATAAATAGCATAACTCATAATAGTATAAATTTGGAAAATGTAAACATTACTTAGAAAAATAACTAACAGAAACAAGAAACAGAAGATACATTCAGCAATCTTACGGTTGACTACTTCCAGTGTGGGTCCACCAATGCCACGTGTTGAAAATCAGCATGTCCATTCCTAACCAAGAGTTGCCATTTTGGATGGAGTCCAGTTTCAGAACCTGACCCTTGTTTTCACCAACCATATCAACGAGATAGGGTGTACGATACAGAAGCAATGTAACTCCATAATCCTGTACAACAAAAAAAAAAATTATATATATATATATATATAATGTGAGCCTATCACCACTGTTCATTATACAAAAGTTTTCAATTATACAACATTTTTCCCGAATATTTTCCAATTACATGGTGCTTAAAATTTTTCTATTTCTGAAAATAGAAAACTTTTTTGGGAGTAAAACATTTCATGATAGCCCATGAAAAATTGTAATGAGTCCCTTTTTTTTTTTTTTCTTTTTTCTTTTTTCTTTTTTTCCGACTCCATTATGTGTACATTAATTGGAAGAAGGTGTGTATTTACTAAAAAAAGACCTGAGTGCGGTCAATTTCAATACTTCAAATATTATTTTTAGTATTACAAATTTAATAATTTAAAATTTTCAGTATTTAATTATTAATTTAATCAACGGGGATGCCAGCAAAATTCAATGCTGAAGAAAAAAAATAATAAAGAAGGGACGAGGGTTCAATTTTTAGTGTATTTTTGTTTTTTGTAAAGCATAATTTGGGTATGGGATGAAGTTATATATGGGTCCTAAGTAAAACTTTTCTAATAATTATTTCTTCATATGTAGCAGATATCATATAGGGGTGATCAATCTAAAAAATATACCATATCGTAATTAAAAAAAAAATGAAGATCCTTATCTTAAATATCTTATATATTTTTTGGGGTCATAAGAAATCATTAAATTATTTGGTTGTCCATGACTCCATGTGTTAGTTGCCCCCAGCAAGCATCCCAATTACGTACCCAAATTGTATTTGACTAGTTAACATATCTAAACACTATTTAGTAGTTATGTACGTATAGTTCATAAACATTTTCAATTAATTAAATTGTCCCCTAGCTAGGTGGTCCAATTTTCCATTGTCACCTTCCAATGAAAAGAAAAGGCATGTGAACTATCTATAATTAAGAGTATATAGATTGATACCACCAGATTGAAAAGAATTGAGCATCATCATTAAAGTGTTATGTTGAGAATATAAACAAAAAAAGGAGGTTTCTCAAGTCTTTGTCAGCTGTACGTCTTCTTTCACACTAAAATATGTCAACATTTATTTGTTGATCGAAAAATGTCCTTTCATTTTAATTCAAAGACAGGCACTAATTTTAGAACACTTCGGTACCTCTCACATGATCAGTAAAAATTATAAAATTACAAGTTTGTCTAAATTATTTTTACTGTTCACGTGAGAGGAACTATACTAACCATACTGAAGGAATTTTACTGAAATTTTTACCCTAATTCTACACACTTTCCAAAGCATTTAACTTCTTGTTTTGCTATATAAAAATAAATAAATAACTATAATTTGTGTCCGTTAGGCTTTTTTTTTTTCCTCTTTATTTTTCTTTATGTTGTATGCTTAGCTGCGAAAATAAACATTGTGGGTAGTGAGGATAAAAAAATGAAATAAATAATATTAAAAGGTAGTAAAGGAAGGACATGAAAATATAATGGAGATCTAAACTACTATCAAGTATGTTTTGTTTCTTACTTGCTTGTATACCTAACTGGCTAACTGAACAAACCAGAATGGGTGGCCCCACTAGTGCTACAGCTACAAAGTGTTGTACCATGGGACGGTAGGCGGTAGCTGAACTTCAGTCAGTGACTCAGTTCTCACTGTCTTCATAAAACTAAATTCCAAAAGCTATACTAGCTTGTACAAAATAGAATCAAATAAAATTACCGCCTAAAAATTTCAAAAAAAAAAATGTATATATATAGCAACTTCACTATAAGTCTATAACCTTGTCTAAAGAGAATTTGTCATATAGTTATACTCAAAGCACTACCCAGAATTAAATTACCAAACTACTAAAAACCACCAGAAAATTGAAAATTAAAGCATATACACAGTATTGTCACCAAAAAAATACTGTAGTTATCTTAAAAGCAATCCACACACAACCCCCCCCCCCCCTTTTTTTTTCCTCTTTTTCTCTCTCTCTCTCTATCTCTCGAAATATATATATATATGTATATGTACGTTCCATAGTTAGCTGTTTTTGTCTAGTCCAGTCTCACATGAGCTCCGGTAGGTGAACACTTTGATTGACCAGAACTATTAAACAAAATTGGAGTGGAAAATTGGAGAATTTAATGCCTCAAAAAGAGAAATGTAATGACTTTACCTTCTACAATAGACTAGAATATGAAGTACAAGACAAAGGAGAAATTAATCTATCATTCGGGATCATGGCCAAGTGCTGGTCCATAAGAATAGGACGTTGCCCTATGATGTGGCCAATTAAGCGGTCTGGGGCTAATTTGAGACCAAAAACAAAATTCTACAATTGACCACATGGCAATCTATTATTTTGAATGAAATAGAATAACAAAGGCATTACATGCACTCTATTCTACATACCAATAAATGATTTTTTTGATTGCTTAATAGGCAAAGTGACTGAGACCAAATTCAAAACATAAAATAAATAAATAAATAAAAGGACCAAATTCAAGTAGGAAAAAAAAGAGAGGAGTAACCAAACACACCTCAAATGTAACTGAAGTAAGTACGCCTCTCCTCACAAGGGTGTACTTAGCCTTTGGCACCCAAGCATGAATCATACAACTCAGTGACTCCCACATGTTCAAACTCAGTGAGTCACCCACAAACATGATCTTCTTCCCTCTCCATCTCTCCAAGAAATCCAACCCATTAAACCTACACCCAATTCACAATTAACCATTTTAGACACAGAAAGTCATATAAATATATATATATATATAGAGAGAGAGAGAGAGCGAGGCAGTACTAATGGAGCAGAGTACCTTGGTAAGTTGCAAGAAAAGGGTTGCCACCTGTATTTTTGGTACGATTTATCAGGCCTACCGTGCTTTTGACAATTGAATTCTGTATCTATGAAGGGACAGCTTGAATCATATAGAGGGTATGAATTATCCAAAACCCATTTGCCTTGGAAAAAATTACACCCACTTGCGAGCTTTCTGGTTCTTGAACTGCTTGAATTGCTGTAATGCTCTGCCTCTGCCTCTGTTTGATTTGAAAACAAAAGTAGAGAGAGGAACAGGGCTCTGAGCAACAGACCCATTTTGGGTTTCGACCCGGAATGGGGTTGTAGAATAAGACGAGGTGTGGAGAAAAAGGTTGTCCCAGAATGTGCTCATATAATGTACTACTCCTTTATATATATATATATATGTAGAGAGAGAGAGAGAGAGAGAGAGAGAGAGAGAGAGGGAGGGGGGAAGAGAGAGAGAAACAGGGGAGGTGCGGCTGCACATGATATGTGCCACAAAGTCCTAATACATTTTCTGACATAATTGTGAAAATCTTGTGTGGATTTTTGATTGGCTAGCCTTATTCTCAAAGTAGCAATGGTTAATGCTATAGTAAAAAATTTTGTTAAAAATTTTAGCGACAAACTTTTTATTCTGACATTAATTACTGTTGTTTTGACAATAACATTAATTTTAATTGTAGTTACTGTCTCATGTGGGGAGGGGGTTCAATTCTTACTGCTTGGGAGAAGCAAAGATTTGGTTATGTATTTGGTTATTTAGTGAATTGGTTCTATAAATTTAAAATTTTAACGATTGATTATTTTCTCACATATGAGTCATGTATTGTATAGTTTAATAACTCTATTAAAATCATTTTTTTTTTATTTATCAAATCAACACTACTTTTGTTCTTACAAAAATCTGAATAAAAAAAATTAGACTTAAATTAAACATGTTCCAATTTTAGAATTTTCTGAACATTTAAAAAAAAAAAAAGAAAAAAAAAAAGAAAAGAAAACTCAGACGATGATTAGTGAGGAAATAAAAATGTTTAAAAAAAAAAAATCTTTGATTAAAGTTCCTTTTTTTTTGGGTAGGTGACTGGTGAAAAGTGGAATTCAAAAGTCACTATCAAGTTTATGCTCATTCATGGATGGAAACTTGTGCATCTATTTGTCCCTAAGTTTTTGCAATTTAGAATAACAAACTCCACTAAAGTAAAATTGGTAAAGTTTGTCTCTACTTTACAACTATCAAATTTCATATATTAGTGCCTAACTTATAAATATTTTTGTAAACTCCTGATCATAACTTTCTAGGTGGATGCTTTACTTAGCAAATTGTAGTGTAAATTACATTCACGTCTGGTGATCAGGTAAGTTTAAAATATAGGAACCTCTCTTGTAATTTGTATAATCTTACTTACCTCTTCTGTTAGGGATAAAAACCTAAAGAAGTTAACAGTTCATGCAAAATAACCTAAAAATTAGAATAAAATATTATAACGTATTAATTTAATAAATTAACAAAACATTAACAGGCAAATTTCCAATTAGGAAAAAAAAAATAAGATACTTCAAATACATATTAGAGGGAAAAAAAATGTTATATGAAATTATTATTAACTTTGGTAAGGGCAAATTGGTTTTTGATAAAAAAAAAATTTAATAATCCAATTAACGGTCAATTGATTGTTGACTAACAGAAAGGAAAAATGTTACTTAACCCCAAATCTCAAGGAGGTCAATATAATTATGCAAACCACGAGAGAGCCCCTATATTTTGACCATAACTAAGGAGAAATCAATGTAATTTAACCTAAATTATATCGCATTGAAAACTAGAAATTCTAAAATTTGCCATTGGATAGTATTACTTGCAAGTTTAAGTATGTTAATATGTAGAATTAACAACACAATTTAGAATAGCCGGAAGTTCAACGTAAAACTTGCAAAATTTTAGTGAACTCTAGAATTATAGATTCTTATTAGTTATATATATATATATATATACAGACATGTAACATTTTAATGATCCCAACCCTTGCTCTTCCTAACTTAAGACCCTTCCTAACTGGATATGTTTTCTTGATAACTTATATTTTTGTACATCTTCACAAGTTATAGAACATTTTCAATGTTAAAGTCTAGTTCATTAATACCTAAGTTGTGTTTTCAACTTTTCGGATCCCCTTATGTATGAGAACTTCATTGAGCACGTAAGAGTTATATGCGACGAACTATTGTGATCTCTTCATTGATCATAAAAATCTATAAAAGCTAAAATTATAATTGCCTACTCATCTTAATTATGTAGAGCACAATATGTTAATAGTGCGTCAATTAATAATGTGAAATATGATATCATCAATTCCCTCATCTTCAGAAGAACCGTTTTCAAATAGTGTTGATCGATTACGTATTAATCAATATATATTCTGATAGGTTTGAGGTTATCAATAAAAAAGATTTGTCTAAGCTACGTCGTTTCTTTTTGTCTGAGTCACTTCTTTTTTTGTCCAAGTTGCTTTTCTTTTTATCTAACTCACTTCCTTTTATCTTTATGAGCTTCGGAATATCCTCATTCATAGGTCCGAGATGTAGATCTATGAGTTGAAAGGTCCGAATGATCCACTCTCCATTTTTCTTTCTTTGAAGTGTACAATTGTATTTATCACCTATTGATTAAACTGCTAACCTCATTTTCCATATGATCTTTAATTTTGACCAACCATTATAAAAGCTTTAGTAGTCTTACCAGCTCACTTGGTGTTTGTGAGGCAAAAACCCATATTAAAGAAATATTTTTATTAAAAAAATATATACATTCTCTACAAATATTGTCTAAAATTTAGAGCACTCAATAACCTAAAATTTGTAATTTTCTTCTCAAAGCTTTATATATGAAAGTCAAATTTATGAGTGCAAACTAGTACTGTCTATCTCAGTCTTCTCAAATTCTCAATTGATCATTTCTGGCACCCACATAAATCTTACAAGAAACAGACTTCTCAAGTTTTTGAATAAAAAATCCTTGCAATTATCCAGCTGTTACATTCCAAGCCAAAAAAAAAAAAATTCTAGCTGTTACACAATAGAAGTTGACAAAAATTTGATTCAATCTTCATTTCTACTCATTTGGTATTTGAAATATGTAAGGCACCACAAAGTCACTTATTTCGCTCATTTTGACCATGTGCCAACCACCATACTCATAATTTACTAATGTGCACTCTTCTTTTAGTGCCAACCAGCATTATTTCATTTGGCTTTCTATTGAAAAAGAACAACAAAAAAAGTGG
Organism: Hydrangea macrophylla; assembly: GCA_033977485.1. Classification (NCBI taxonomy): domain Eukaryota; kingdom Viridiplantae; phylum Streptophyta; class Magnoliopsida; order Cornales; family Hydrangeaceae; genus Hydrangea; species Hydrangea macrophylla. The sequence goes on from CM066990.1 coordinate 99,649,737, forward strand.
ATGCTAGGAATTCAAAATTGCGGTTTCCTTTTTCTTGGTTGCTTTCTCATGGCATATTTAAGCCAAAACTGTTTGGTTTGAGATTTTTTTGTGTAAACTCATACAAATGATTTCATTTTTCTTTATTTGATTATATTATAAGTAAAAAAAAAAAAAAATCAATAGAAAGTAGGGAATGATCTTAAAAATACGTTCTTTATTTTTAGGATAATTTATACTGACCTCCCTCGAGATTTTGTATTTGCTAACAAATTATCTCTTGTTGTCGATGGTTGTTAAGTACATGGATGGAAATGGATGATATTAGCAAATTTTTGTTAAAAAAAAATCCAATTCTATCCCTCTAGGAACGAAAAGTGTTTATATGCTTAATTTTCTAAATAAAACAAAGAAATTTTTTTAAAACCCATCATTACTCTCCGCGACTATATAAAAAAAGGGATAACTACTCTGACCTCCCTTGAATTTAGGTCTAATTACATGGACCTCTCTGTGGTTTGAATAATTACACTGACCTCCCTTGAGCTTAGTGTTTCTGTAACACTTTCCCCCTTCATTACAAAACGTTAAAATTCCTGACGAAAATTACTTACATCATCAAATAAATGTGCTGTTCTTCCAAAAATTCCCTCAACTGCTTCTCTAAAGTTTACTCTGACCTCCCTCGAGGTTATGTCAAATTACAAGGACTTCTCTTGTAGCTTTTTAAAAATTACACTAAACCATTTAAAATCTAGAAAGAGAAATACCTATTTAATCAATATGTATTTAATTTAAACTATATATACCACCATCATCATTGATGCTCCGCCACCACCTCCAAAACTACCACATTGTAACACCCTGTATTTTCAGTATATATTAATACAATAAGATTCTGTATACTTCCCTTGACTATACTTGAAATTTCACTTTCAATCGATTGAACCATTTTCAAACGATCGAGAATTTCTATGTTCAATCGATTGAACCTCTTTCAAGCAATCAAAATCCTACAGACCTGAATTTATGACGTGGTTCCCACTTCAATCGATCGAGTCGGTCTTCAATCGATCAAACCTGGTCGATCTGCTCTCAAGTGATCGAAGTCACTTCGATCGATCAAACTTGTCAAAATATTTTATCTTCAGTTCACGCTGGACAGCCACCTTGCACCCTCCATCTTCTATATATATATATGTGACCCAAATTGTGTGTGTGATGTTTGTTTCTCAGAATTCATAGAGAGAGAGAGAGAGAGAGAGAGCTTGGCATATATATATATATACCACACACATCCATATATACACATATTATATATATACACAATCCGAGAGAGAGAGAGAGAGAGAGAGAGAGAGCGAGAGAGAGAGAGAGAGAAGCAGAGACAAAAGAAGATGAGAAGAAAGGAGAGATAGAGAAAGGGGAGACGGAGGCAGAGAGAAGAGGAGAGAGAATGAGGAGTCATCAAAGCTCAAGCTTGGGAACTCAAGCCAAACACGCCCTTAACGACGTTCGGTGAGCCTCAAACTCACTCGGTAGCTTAGACATATTATTTTACATGTTTTAGATGTTTTAAAATGACCCAAACATGCCCTAACAGATTGTGGACGTTCATTGCCAGAATCTGGGAAAGACAACTTTTGAGCGATCGAACTGGGTTCAATCGATCGAATACACAGAATCTCAATTGATCGAGATGACTTCAATCGATCGAGACCACCTTCTCCTCAATCGATCAAGCACACTTCAATCGATCGAACTTTACTTTCTTCAGTCGATTGATATGGTTTCAATCGATCAAATTTAACAGAACACGGTTGTTTCCTCTAAAGTTATAATTCATAATGCTAGTTGTTTAATTGATGTTCCATACTTCTATTATGTGATAGTATGGATTAAGGGATAATAGGTTACGATAATGAGAGTATATGGTGAGTAACGTATTTCGGTTGAGAACATCAGTAAAGGTTGAGTCGAGCTGATGATTACCTCTTGTTAAATCCGATAAGAGTATAATAGGGATTTGACCAGGATAGTGAGAGCTATGGGTGTATAGTATTCGCACGAGTTCATAAAATTGGTGAACAGTAAGACTTCTTAAAAGTGGTAAACAAGAGTAAATGGTACGTCCATAGACAGGTTGTTATATTGGAGCGAGGTATAGTGCTCACAAAAGTTCTTTAAAGTGGTGAACAATAAGAGTTCTTAAAAGCGATGAATAAGAGCACTTGTATGTCGTGATGATTTAATCATTTTTGGTTAGTCAGTTGAGGTCGGTACAGCTGGTCTTAAGGTTTAGAGGTCAATAGAACCAGGTATTGAATTCAGAATAAAAGAAAGAAAGATACTAATAGTAGCACTACAATATATAGTTCATAACTTGTAATTACTTTATATATATATGAGACTGTGTGAGTTTATTCTCACTCAACTTTCAATAAGCTGATGGCCTTCATTACCTGGACATTCCTCATCCAGCCTTATAACACCCGTATTTGTGTTATTGCTTTTGCATTATATTATCATGCATGATAATGTGATGTGGAGTGTCTTTTGGCACATGGTTGAGTGAGTTTTGACTCATGAGTCATTTTGGGGTATCTGTGTTAGAGGGCCCTCTGAGAATTTGTTAGTGAGTGTTTTGTGGTTGTGAAGTCTCTTCGAGTATGAGACTGTCACTGAGGAACATTTTAAATGTTTATCTGAAAATAAATGTTTACCTGTGTATTTTAATATCTGTATTATTTTCTGTTTTAGAATTCATATCTGTTGTTAGTTTTAGTATCCTGGTGAGAACGAATGAACATGCTATTAATTTGGTAGGCTAATTAGCAACTTCGGAAACGTCATGTAGAAATTTGCGTTTTAGCGACCAAACGAAACTTAGTCGAAAACTTTTATAATTTTGAGGTTTCACTTATAAAGCTATGGATAAGCTGTGTAGAAAGTTTTAGAGACTGATTAGTAGTTTTGAAAACTCGTGGGGAGGTAAACGTAATTCCCGAGAGTTTTGCCTATATATAGATAGAGATGGTTGAGATATTTTCTAAGTTCTTAACCTAAATTCCAAAAAGGGGGCCATAGGGAGATTTTGGAACTTAGAGATTTGTGACGCCAAACGACGACCTTCCTTCAGTCTGTTTTCTCCCATATTTCATATTCGAGCTCCTCGAGGTAAGAGCTTCGTTTTGATATATGTTAGGGCTTGTTTGGCCAAGTTTTCTAAAAAGTTGTTTTCTAGAATTTTTCATAAAAGTTGATAAATGGAATTTCGATCCATAGGAATTGTACTAGACGGACTTATACACGTTCTTTGTACACGGGTTTTATTTGGATCGAAGTTTAAGAGCGTAAATCGGAGGTGAGTGATCCAACTATGTTTTGGAATGATTTCTTAGCGTGTATTCATGTTATGTTTGAATAGCATGTATTTAATTCATAGCTATATACTGTGCAGTTCATATTGGGCATTTGTATTGATAAGTAGGCCCAATAGCACAATGAAATGTTTAAATTTTGCGAGCATGGTGATATGTATTTGAGCATGTTAAGTTGCTTATGTGGGTCAGAAGGAGCACGTGGTCACCGTGCCATTTTGTGGAGCCGATATAGGCATTAAGGTCGCACGATTGAAGAGAAAAATCGTGGGTCTTACCCTTTTGCGTGGACTTATTAGCGAGGAGTCGTGGATTGGGAGTATGGACGGGCACGTGAGTCTCCCGCGACTAGTATGAATTGTAGAGATGTGAATGCGGACATGTTTATCATTCATGTGCATATGTTGTTTTATTCACTAAGCGTTAGCTTAAACAAATCGAATATCTGTGGTTATTCAAATAACCATTTCAGGTGTTAATGCTGGCGAGGAATCGGAGAAGTGAGCACGTGGGTTGGGAGTTCTTTTAGAAGGCAACCCGAATGTTGATCTTGTAGTTTTGGAACAATAGGAATGTTGTAATAAAGATTTTGAATGGTTTTATCTTATGTTTAACTTAGTATGTTAGAGTGGACCTAAAGCATGGTAATAGTTAGTAACTCGCTGTAATTATACTTTGATAATGTCTTAATACAGCTAGGATTACTTTGATGAGAAGTTGGAGTGCGTGGTTAACACTTGGTTGTTTTTTAAAAACTTTTGAAACTTGTTTTTCTGCAGATTGGTCTGCTGTCAGGGGAGCAGTCGACTGGACCCTTGTGCCTGCTAGCTACTGCTTTTTAATATGGCAAAAGCAGTCGACTGGCCCCTGCCTTAGTCGACTAGACCTCTGTAGGTTTTGTGTTCATTTTGGTTCTGCTTGCTTCCGTCGACCGAAGGGGGAATTCAGTTGACTGAAAGTTGGAGTCCCAGTCGACTGGACCCCAGTCTCAGTTGACTGGATGGTCTGTTAAACTTTTTTGAAAACTCTCTGCTTTCTTCAGTCGACTGAGGTCCAGACCCAGTCGACTGGACTACTAGTCTAGAAAATGTGTTTTATTTTCCGCTGCGTGTGTTCTTCAAAACCTAATTTTGGGAACGTTAATGAATTGGTTTAGCCTCGGTGGCGTGCCACGGGCTCCGGTTCCGCTATTGTGGGACCGGGCTGTGACAAGCCTACCCTATTTAGGCCATTATAGGTAATGAACTGGATGGCGGTGGCTACTATCCAAAGGAGGGCTACGTTGAGGGTGAATCTACTGAAGTTGGAGAGGTCAAGGTAGACTATTATGCGGATGATTACATTTACGCGAGCTGAAGAAGAAGACAGAGTTTTAGTTTATATCCTATTAACTTTGTTATAAATGGGTACTTGGGCATATGTTACTTCCAGACTTATTATATTTCCTGTAGCACACTCTGATGATATTGTAATAACTAGAACTCTTGTAATATATATAGTTTAGTATTATCACTGTTCTTGTTGCTTCTAGTTGGCACTATAATATATCGTTCATAACTGGTAATTACTTTATATCTATGACACCATGTTAGTTTATTCTCACTCAACTTTCAATAAGCTGATGGCCTTCATTACCTGGACATTCTCCATCCAGCCTACCCTGTCTAGGCCATTACATGTAATGAACTGGATGGCGGTGGCTACTATCCAGTGGAGGGCTACGTCAAGGGTGAATCTACTAAAGTTGGAGAGGTCAGGGTAGACTATTAAGCGGATGATTACATTTACGCGAGCTAAAGAAGAAGACAGAGTTTTAGTTTATATCCTGTTAACTTTGTTATAAATGGGTACTCAGGCATATGTTACTTCCAGACCTATTATATTTCCTGTAACACACTCTGACGATATTATAATAACTAGAACTCTTGTAATATATATAGTTTAGTAATATCACTGTTCTTGTTGCTTCTAGTTGGCTAGTACTGTGAGGTGTAGACAAATTAGTGACATTCACCCACCATTCCTTATGGACCCAAAAAGGAAATTTATTTTCTCAATTTTTACTGTTTTGGGGGTGTGACAGGATTTTTGGTATCAGAGCATTAGGTTGATACTTTCATTCACTAATGGTTCCATACCATCTGGTCCTAGCATTTAAGATACCTTAGATGAGATATGATAAGATAAGTTCATCTTTCTGACGATAGATAGTTTTTCTTTGCAGGTTAGCATGAATCCAGACTTCCATATGTTTGTGGATAAACCATTTGGAGGACACATGATTCACGGAGACGCGGTTGAGCCTGCTATACCAGATATATATCGTAGCTATATTCGCCAGAAGGCTAGTTGTTACTTAGAGGAGAGGATGTGGATTTCTCTATACGTTGAAGGCATAACACACCCGACAGAGATGCGCATGAACGTGTATCACTATGCGATGACCCGAGCATCTATATACCGAGAGATGGCTCGATTGATCCATAGTAAGCCGGAGATGGATGCGATCAAGTTGCGAGCTATTTTGACAGGACCCATACCGCCAAACCTGCAGTACCGATAGCATCACTAGTACCCGACGTACCAGTCCCAGAGTCACAGGATCAACCTGATGATCCAGCGCCAAAGCCAGAGCTGATTCCAGATGACAAGGAGCCAGAGGATGAGCATCCTGATGAAGATATAGATGGAGATGGTAAGGAGGAGCATATAGATGATGAGGAGGAGTCGGAGGATGACCCTGAGGAGCCAGAGTATGCACCAGTAGATGACCCGGAGGATCTAGAGCCAGCCAATATGGATGACGTAGTTAAGGATGATGTAGTAGTTCCGGGGGACGATGAGGTGATTGAGATAGCCAAGGAGGATATTCTTGACGAGGAGATCATTGTACCTGAGATACCCGTGGTACCTGTAATACCAGCAGAACCCATAATATATATATGGCAACCATTGCTAATATGGCAGCAGAGTGGGTAGCCTAGATAGTTACACAGTTGGATGGATTCATTGTAGGACATGCCGAGCTAGTGGAGGCTATGGCCATAGTTAGAGGATTTGCTGAGACGGTTGCTGATACTGCCAAGCCAGCATTCGGTTTTGAAAATATGGACATTGATGAGATGATGGTGGAGGATTGGAATATTGGAGTGGTAGTTGGAGGACTCGCCGCACCTATTGAGGATGATCCACCTTTAGAGATAGACATTGCATCGGAGGATGAGGCACCACCATCAGCATCAGATGTTGAAGATTTTTGAGCCAGGATCTGTAGGGTTAGATTTGTTAGTTTTATCAGGACATGTTGTCCATATGTTTTTTGGGAGCTTGAGAGATTGCTTTTGTATAGAGGTTTGTGATTCGTGTCTAATATTGCATTCTTAACTTCATGATTTTACCCTTATTGGACACGAATTATCACTTATACTGGGAGATTTAATGGATAAATTGTACTTTTTTTGTTCTTGTTGTTGTTGTTCACTTTTTGTTAATAAAATCTCTTTCTTGTAGATTTTGGGAGCTTGGTTGATGTTGGAACTAAGTATTTTGGTTCCCACCTCATAAAAAGGGCAATAAACACCATTCAGCAAGACCGAATCGATCCGAGCACAAAGGCGGATCGATCCACTGCTTCCCCAAGACCTGGAGACGTATTCTCGTAAAGTCGGATCGATTCGGCTTTTACACGCAGATCGATCCGCGATTTTGGAAGAAGATTCTGCTTGCGTTTTGGAATAACGGATCGATCCGGCATTTTGCCTGGGATTGATCCGCCCCTGCAGTTTTTTCCCCTTTTGTATTTACAAGTTTGCCATTGAGTGTGGGTTGTATAAATAGGAAGAGATAGGGTTTTTGTATATATACTATCTTTTGGTGATTTTTTCCCAACATTCTTCCTCTTCTTCTCTCATTTTTGGGAACCCACTTGGGTTCCCTTCCATTTCTTCTTCATTTGTATAAACTTAAAGCTTGGATTGAAGTTTTAATGGCTAGGTATATTTTCTATCTCTTCTCTTTTGATGATATTACTATGCTTTTTATTATTAGTTAGATTTACTTAGATTGTGGATCATGAGATCTTGGATTTAATGTGGTAGCATTTCTAGGGTTCATTTGTGTAGGATTCAAAACTAGGGGCTTCATCTTCTTTGTGTTTCATTTTTGATTGTCATAACTTAGACTTTGAATCCTATCCTATGTATTTCATATGGAATATTATGTAACCTTTTGTTTTGCACTCCATGAGTTTGATAAATGTTGTGTGTGGGATTTATAACTTGGGGTCTTCATCTTTGATGTCAAGCATCTTTGATTGTTCAAACTCTTGGGTTTTAAATACTATCTTTTGAAGGCTTCATAAGTGATTTGTCCACCAAGTAGATTAGTTAGTGTAGGGTGGACAAATCATTCGGATTAAAAGCCATAGAGGCTTCATCTTGTATGTCATGCATCCTCGATAGTCAAACGTTAGCTTCAAATTCGTTTCTATGGAAATCTCAAAGCTTCCTTCATCTTTCACATAGATGCACTCCTTGTGTTTGATAATATGCCACAATAAAGTGTTACGTACCTTAGAATGTGCTTGAAACACTAGTCCATTTCATCTTGTTGTGACCCAAGATGGGGGGAATGATCCCAACCTATTGCTTTTTAGATTAGTATTTATTTATCCTTTTCTCCTCCAAAAACCAAACAAAAAGCCGCAAGACGCAAAGTCATTTTTATTCCTTTTTATCATCTTTTCTTACTTCTTTCTTTTGAGCATTATAATTAGTTACTAAACTTTCCAAACGTTGTTCTTGTATCAATCCCTGTGGACTCGACATCCTACTGAGGGCCTCTTGTAGGTACACTTCACACGAGATCACTATGGTTGGACCCAAAAGGAATCAATCACGATTAGGAGCACCTAATCCTGAGGGCAAGGATCCAAAGGTGTCTTTGAGGCATTTATGCAGAGGATGGGGCACGTAGGTGACACCTACAACCATGCTACCAATCAACGACCTGTCCAACCCCCTATTGCACCATTTTCGCCAAGACAGACAGGAGATAAGCTACTCAAACATATTCACGGATTACGTCCAGAGAAATACAATAGGTTAACCAAGCAATGGAGAGTTGAGCAGTGGATAAGGGATATGGAGCTGATATTCGAAGCTTTGAAGTGTAATGAGCAAGATATGCATCACCTTACTACATTCTAGCTTACTTATGCTACCGCAGATTGGTGGGAGGCTGAAAGGGCCATAATAGGGATGAACGCTACCAGGATAATGCCATGGAAGATGTTTAAGGGAAATTTTTTGGAAAAATACTTCCCAGAAGATGAGAAGGATCAACAGGAGAAGAATGTTCTCAATTTGGTCCAAAGAAGTTGGATTGTTAGGGAATATACCACCCAGGTCGAGCGATTGTCCAGATTCGCTTCGCACATGATCGACACACCACCAAAGAAGCTGAAAAGGTTTCACCAGGGACTGAACCCCCACATGCGACACATGATGATTGGGCACCTTAACCAATCGTTTGAAGGATTAGTTAGACTTGCTGTAAGTCTGGAGAAGGACGCCTATCCAGTGTAGCGACAACAAATGAACCGACCCCAGCCGACGAGGAGTTTCCCGCAGAGGAATTTCCAGACGTAGTCATCGAGGAATACTCCAGGGTGGAGACCTCAGGGTAACTTTCAAGGGAACAAATGCACCTGGGATAGAGCCAGAAAGTTTCAGCAGAATTATCCTCGACCCCAACAATATCGCCAACAAGGGCCACAACCGCAGACATTGCTTATGGCCCCATAATCAAGTAACAGGGGATGTTTTAATTATGGAAAGCTGGGGCACATTGCAAGGAATTGCACAGCCCCTAGGGTAAACCGCTGATTGGATATTGTAACACCCGTACCTAGGGAATGGGTTAATTACTTGTTAATATGCATTAATTGGTATAATTAGTGTATAAACGGATTAAGGGGAGGCTTGGACTCGCCCATGTAAAAAGTGTTCAGAGAGGGACACTAGTTGGAAAAGTCCCCAGTGAGGTGGGACAGGTTTGGAAGTGGGACCCAGTGAAGGGCCTAAATGAAAATATTTGCATTTTACATGATTAAATGCATTTATATGAATACATGAATATTTGTTTAAAATGCTTCTATATTATATGATGATATAGGTGTTAACATTTGGTGATAGCTTGGACACCCAAATAAGGGTATAAAAGAAAAAGATTTAAAATTAGTAGGTACGATAGTAATTTCACAAAATATGTGGGACCCACGTTGGGACCCATACAAAACTTAGACAAACACTCATTAAGAAATTGTGTAGTTAATGGAATGTGTGGGGGGATTTCATAATAAGAACTTAAGAAAATTGGGGGATGCAAATGACAATTTGGCAAAAAGGTATGGCAATGATACCACACACTTGCATGTGTGTGTATGTGTCAAGAGGGAAAGAGAGACTCTCAAAATCTGTAGAAAATCAAAAAAGAAAACAAAAGAGAAATCACCGGGAGAGAGGACGAACCGTCACCGAAGTCGAAATCTTGTCGTTCCGTCGCCATCGTTCGTCGGATTCACCAATCCAAGCCATTTTTGGACTCGTGGAGGTGAGACGAATGTTTCTATACCTTTAATTTACGTCTTAATTGTCGGATTTTGGTAGCTCATACTTAACGGTGAGACACCGTCTACCGAAATTCTTGTAGGATTTACTTGGTGAGGAAATTGAGCTTAAATTGGTGAAATTCAGCACATCTCTAGCTTGAAATTGGGTATAATCTTGCTTGAGGTGAGTTTTCTAATTAACAAGTGATTGGGGTTTAAAGTGTTCAATGTTACATTTATGTTGTGTTGATGAAATTATGCTTAGAAGCTATAATATTGTTAAGTTGTGATTTTTATGTTAATTATGTGAAGAATTGCCAAGCTTATGTGCATATATGCTTAGATGCTTAGATGTTTATATGTCTATGTAGTAGTCAATGAGCACCGGGGAAATGGTTCATTGTTGGGAGTAATAAGGGTGGTGTAGAGGAAGAATTCGATAAATACGAAAGTCCAAGGAATAGAAGTGGCCACGGGACCAAGGGAGGTCTTCGGGTCTGAATGAACCATATAACCGATGTATCGGCGACTACATTTATGTTTTATGTGTTAATTGTAGCATTGCACGTGTTAAACATTCAATCATGTTAGATTGCTCACTAAGCGTAATTGCTTAAGAAAACCGTTTTCCTATTTCTGTTGTGGTACATAACAACCACCGTAGGTTTAGAGCCATTTTCCTATTTCTGTTGTAAAATGATGTAAATTATGGGTTGTTTTATGTTAATGATAACACTTGAGTGGTAGGAAGAGAGTTTGGATTCAAACTTGTATTTTGATGATTGGAAGTAACTTTAAGAACCAATGTGTTATCTCTCTTGGTTTGCTCAAGTGATGTAAGTTGGTAGTTAAGACCATCTTGGCAAGTTCGGATGTGTCGCAACTGTTATGGACAAGATTTGGTTGTATAAATGATGTTGGTTGTAGCTTGAGTTCATATCTAATGAGTTTCATGTATTTTTGGGTGAGAATTGAGTTTCAAAGTTTAAAAGTTTTTTTTAGTTCAAATGAAATGAGTTCTTGGTAGATTTGATCAAATGGTGAATGTGTTTGTGTAATCCATGCTTGATTTAAGTTTAAAAGTGTTTGGAAATGTGTTGGATATGTTTTCCCAAAGTTTTATAAAGTTTCCATGTGATTTGGTTATGTTTTGGCATGTTTTAAAACTTGTAGCAGCAAGAATTTTGCAGCAGAAACTATTCTGCAGGAACCCGGATCGATTCGGGTACAAAGGGTGGATTGATCCGGGGTTCTGGAGGGACATTCTGCTAGAAAAACAACAAATTGGATCGATCCGGATTTTGTGGGCGGATCGATCCGCCCTTGTTTTCAGCCGCCGTCCACTTTTAGGGAAACGTGCATATCTCTCTCTAGAAAACTCGGATTTGCGCACCGTTTTTTTATGTAGAACCGGGACTTAAAGACCTATCTTTTGGTATAAAAATTTGATATACTTATTAATGACTATTTTTCCCTTGGGTTGGTTTTTGTCACAATAAAGCTCTTAAAGGTGGGTTAAATCATACTTTTTATTCCTAATTAGTGTATTTTGGGTGTGTATCGCCTTGTTACACGTGTCCTAATCCGCTAGAGCGGGTTGGGGTGTGACAGTTATCGTCTATCGGAATTATAGCAAGTCAGGCCATATGAGCAAGGATTGTCCCGCACCTCACAGAGGATACTATAGAGCACCCGTTTAGGGAATACAAGGACCCCTAGAAATGTTATCATTATGGAAGGGATAGGATTTAATGTCGAGGAGCAACAGAATTTGCAAGGTATGTTGGTACTCTTTCATAGTCAAGTTAAAGATTTATTCGATACTGGTGCTGCAAGCTCATTTTTTGCTGTTAAGATTGTGCGTCAGTTGGGTTTAAAACCCCAGACACTTGAGCCAGCACTTAATGATGTGTCACCATTTGCAGTGACTATTAAGTTGCGTAACGTGTGCAAAGATTGTCCACTGACCTTGGGACATAAAAATCTTTCGACAAACTTGGTAGTTCTGTCAATGTCAGAGTTCGACATTATCCTAGGGATAGATTAGCTTACCAAGTACAGTGCCAACTTAGATTGCCCTATCAGGACGATTGTATTTTCGATACCAAGGCGAACGATCAGATTTTAGTGTCAGTCGACGGGGGACATATTTTTGACAAGTTATTTAGTTGTGATTGGAGGTACGAGTACGGAATCTACGAGGGATCAAATTCCTACCAAACTGGATTTCGAAGATGTATTCCAGGATATTAAAGGACTTCCACCAAAGAGAGAAATAGTGTTTTGCATGGAACTGGTACCTAGAACCTTACCGATATCTAAAACTCCATATCGGAAGGCACCAACAGAGATGTTGGAATTGAAGAAGTAAGTTCAAGAACTTGAAGATTTGGGATTTGTTTGCTCAAGTACGTCACCTTGGAGGGCACCAGTACTATTTGTGAAGAAGAATGATGAGACCCTTCGACTCTATATAGACTATAGGGAGTTAAACAAGGTCACGATCAAGAATAGATATCCACTTCCTCAGATAGAAGACCTATTCGACCAATTGCAAGGATCAAGGATATTTTTAAAAATTGATATGCATTCAGGATATCACAAGTTGTTAGTTCAACCAGAGGATGTGTCAAAGACTGCGTTTAGAGCGAGATATGGGCATTGTGAGTTTCTTGCTGTGCATTTCAGATTGACTACTGCGCTAACAGTATTCATGGACTTAATGAATAGAATATTTAGATCATGTCTGGATCAATTCATTATAGTATTCATTGACGACATCCTGATCTACTCATAGACAGAAGAAGATCACAAAGAGCACTTACAGACAACTTTGCAGAAGCTTCGAGATAATAAGTTGTACGCGAAGTTCAGCAAGTGTGAATTTTGGCTACAGGAAGTCAAATTTCTGGGGCATGTGATTTTACAATAGGGTATCCGTATGGACTCATCTAAGATCGATGCAGTCCTTTAAGCTGGAACAGACCGACCAATGCAACAGAAGTTAGAAGTTCTTGGCCCCGTAGGATATTACAGAAGATTCGTAGAAGGATTCTCCAAGATGGCAGGACCTTTGACGAATCTGACAAGGAAGGAAACAAAGTACAAATGGAAGGATAACACATGAAGGTGCATTTCATGAGTAAAAGGAAAGATTGAATTTTGCACCGGTACTTGCAATACCCAGGAGTAGAGGAAGGTACGTAATCTATAGTGATGCATCGTACCAAGGACTTGGATATGTGCTTATGAAGGATGGGAGTGTGATCGCGTATGGATCCAGACAGTTGAAAGTATATGAGAAGAATTATCCAATGCATGATCTGGAAATAGTTGCGATAGTATTCGCATTGAAGATCTGGAGACACTATCTCTATGGAGAAAAGTTCAATTTGTTTTCCGATCATAAGACCTTGAAGTATTTGTTCTCTCAGAGGGAGTTGAACATGCGACAACGAAGGTGGATGGAATTACTCAAAGACTATGACTTTTCATTGCAATACCATCCGGGTAAAACAAATGTTGTAGCCGATGCTCTGAGTCGTCAACCTTAACTAGTAATCGCTGCATTTTTAATTTGAGAATGGCAAGCATTGGAAGCTTTAGCTGAATACGATCTTCAGCCAGTGGAAGCAATGAAAGGACAACATCTCAGATGTCCTATGATATAACCAACTCTAATCAATCGTATCATAGAGGCACAACAAACAATGGAGGATTTGAAGTTATGGTTCGCTAAGATGTCAACAAAGGAACCAGAGGTCTGGAGTATTGGCACAGACGGGGCCTTACGATGTAAAGGTAGACTCTGTGTACCCGACGAAGAAAATCATAGAAAAGAAATATTGAATAAAGCACACAAATCATGAATGACTATTCATCCTAGAGGTACGAAGATATATAAGGATTTGAAAAGGAATGAAGCGAGAAGTAGCTGAGTATGTGTCTAAGTGTCTTACTTGTAAGCAAGTGAAGGCAGAACATCAGAGACTACTTGGACTACTACAACCATTTCCGATTCTCTAATGGAAATGGGAACACTTAACCATGGATTTTGTGATAGGTTTGCCGAAATCTCAATAGAACCACAACGCTATTTGGTAATCATGGATCGACTTACGAAGACTGCGCATTTGATTACATATAGCATGACGTATCCAGTAGAACAATTGAGCCAAATGTATCTACAACACATGGTACGACTACGCGGCGTACCTGTTTCTATCGTATCGAATCGAGATTCGCACTTTGCTACAGAATTCTGGTAGAGCCTTTAAACAACGATGGGAACAACACTAAACTTGAGTTCAGCCTTTCATCCACAAACCGACAGACAGACGGAACGTGTCAATCAAGTGATGGAAGACATGCAACGTGCTTGTGTTATCGATTTTAAGGGTTCTTGGGAGACGCACCTGCCGCTGATCGAGTTCGTCTACAACAATAGCAACCATACGAAAAAAAGAATGGCGTTGTTTGAAGCTTTATATGAAAGACCTTGTCGATTGCCACTATGTTGGGCCGAAGTCAGAGATACTCAACTTCTTGGGCTATAAATGGTACGAAAAACTAGCTAGAAGAATCAAGTCACACGTGAGAAGATGAAGACAGCTCAAACTCGACACAAGATCTATGTTGACGAGCGACGCAAAGACTGGGAGCTCTCCGTTGGAGATCACATGCTACTTAAGGTCTCACCATTGTCAAATTTGGGCAGAAGAGGGACAAGCTATCGCCGTAATTCATCGGACCATCCAAGATTCTAGAATGCGTTGAAAAAGTTGTTTATCGACTCGCGTTGCCGCCAAAGATATCAGGAGTACACAATGTTTTCCACATTAGTATGCTACGGAAGTGTGCCCAGGACAATCTTCCAGTTCCAAATATTCAGACACACGAGATCAACTTCGAAGACATTGAAGTAAATGACAACGTTACATTCAACGAAGGACCAGTGTGGCTTCTAGATCGAGGGATCAATAAGCTCATAAACAAGGAGATTCCGTTGGTGAAGATTCAGTGGAAGCATCACAATGAAGGGGAAGCTTCGTGGGAGCTAGAGTTAGAGATGCAAGAGAAGTTTCCATTTTTATTTTAACTCTACTACTTCCGATTTCGAGGATTAAATCTTTTAATAAGTGGTAGATGATGCAATACCCTGTATTTTCAGTATATGTTAATACAATAAGATTATGTATACTTCCCTTGATTATACTTGAAATTTTACTTTCAATCGATCGAACTCTTTTCAAGCGATCGAGAATTTCTATGTTCAAGCGATCGAACCTCTTTCATGCAATGGAAACCCTACCGACCTGAATTTATGACATGGTCCCCACTTCAATCGATCGAATCGGTCTTCAATCAATCAAACCTGTCCGATCTTCTCTCAAGCGATCGAAGTCACTTCGATCGATCGAACTCGTCATAACATCTTATCTTCAGTTCACGCTAGACAGCCACCTTGCACCCTCCTCTTCTACATATATGTGACCCAAATTGTGTGTGTGAGGTTTAATTCTCAGAATTCATAGATAGATAGATAGATATCTATATATACATAGAGAGAGAGTGCTTGGCATACATATATATACCACACACATCCATATATATACACACATATTATATATAGAGAGAGAGAGAAGCGACAAAAGAAGAGGAGAAGAAAGGAGAGACAAAATATAGGAGACAGAGGCAGAGAGAAGAGGAGAGAGAAGGAGGGGCCATTAAAGCTCAAGCTTGGGAACTCAAGCCAAACGCGCCCTTAACGAAGTTCGGTGAGTCTCAAACTCATTCGGTAGCTTAGACATATTGTTTTACATATTGTGGACGTTTTAAAATGACCCAAATAAGCACTAACAAATTTTGGACGTTCACTGCCAGAATCTGGGGAAGACGACTTTCGAGTGATCGAACTGGGTTCAATCGATCGAAAACACAGAGTCTCAATCGATCGAGATGACTTCAATTGATCAAGACCACCTTCACCTCAATCGATAGAGCACACTTCGATCGATTGAACTTTACTTTCTTTAATCAATTGATATGGTTTCAATCGATCGAACTTAATAGAACATGGTTGTTTCCTCTAAGTTTATAATTCATAATGCTTAGTTGTTTAGCTGATGTTCCATATTTCTATTATGCGATAGAATGGATTAAGGGATAATAGGGACGATAATGAGAGTATATGATGAGTAACGTATTTTGGTTCAGAATGTTAGTAAAGGTTTAGTCGAGCTGATAATTGCTCATGTTAAATCCGATAAGCGGGTAACAGGGATTTGACTAGGGTAGTGAGAGCTATGGGTGTACAGTATTTGCAAAAGTTCATAAAAGTGGTGAACAGTAAGAGTTCTTAAAAGCGGTGAACAAGGGTAAATGGTACGTCCATAGACAGGTCGTTATATTGGAGAGAGGTATGGTACTCGTAAAAGCTCTTAAAAACGGTGAACAATAAGGGTTCTTAAAAGCGGTGAACAAGAGCACTCGTATGTCGTGATGATATAATCAGTTCCAATTAGTCAGTTGAGGTCGGTACAGTCGGTCTTAGGGTTTGGAAGTTGATAGAACCGGTTATTGAATTCAGAACAAAAGAAAGAAAGATACTAATAGCATCACTACAATATATCATTCATAACTGGTAATTACTTTATATCTATGAGACCGTGTTAGTTTATTCTCACTCAGCTTTCAATAAGCTGATGGTCATCATTGCCTGGACATTCCCTGTCCAGCCTACCCTATCTATGCCATTACAGGTAACGAATTAGATGATCGTGGCTACTATCTGGAGGAGAGCTACGTCAAGGGTGAATCTACTGAAGTTGGAGAGGTCGGGGTAGACTATTACACGAATGATTACATTTACGCGAGCTAAAGAAGAAGACAGAGTTTTAGTTTATATTCCTATTAACTTTGTTATAAATGGGTACTTGGGCATATGTTGCTTCCAGACTTGTTATATTTTCTATACAGTACTCTAATGATATAGTTTAGTATTATCACTGTTCGTGTTGCTTCTAGTTGGATTGTACTGTGTGGTGTGGACAAATTAGTGACATTCACCAGTCATTCCCTATGGTCCCAAAAAGAAACTTTATTTTTCTCTATTTTTGCTATTCCGTGACGTGACACATATACACCACCACACTCAACTCAATATTTTTCCATATTTCTTCTCATTGATCATATGAAGCTATGACACAATCACAATCAATTCAATAATTTTATTTTTCTATATTTTCCCTCTTTGATTTTCTAAAAGCGCCAACGTAACCCCAATCAAGCAAAATTAAGGCCCATTAACAACCCTAATCAATAAAAATTTGGCTCCAATCACAAAACCTCAATTAAGCAAATTTTTTAGCATAGACAGTATATGGTTTTCTTGCTTTGTGTATAAACCCAAATCGAACCACAAGTTGAAATTGAAATTCAAGCGATCAGAGCTTTTCTTTTGATTGAGAGATAACATATTGAACTTTTTTGGGCATACATGTATGTCGATCTATGGGTATTAAAAATAAAAAGTTATATAAAATCAATGCATCATACATGTACATAGAAACAGAGTATGTAACATGTTGTAGACACCCCAATTTTGACCGAACTATTAAACTTAGAGGGATTTACTTCTGGAGATCAATGATGAATATGTCTCGCGAGAATCAAGACTCTTACAAGCAATCTGATTCTTTTCCAAGAAGAATCTCTGTCCAAAATCGCCCTTTTCCAGCCAAAAAGACCAAAATTCCCATCTACCTGTCACCTTGTAGACCTTGAGTTTTGAACACGTCTAGAAACATAGCATCGTTCTCGGAGCATCTTAAAACCAATTTTAAAAGAAGAGAAATTCAGCATGAATCCCAAAAAAAGTCAACAGTTTACCCCGTGAAAAGTCAACAGGTCAAAAGGGGGTCAATCGTAAAATTTTCGAATTTTAAGATTAAAAATCCAGATAATTGTTCATTGGGTCTCCCTTGTGCTAAAAATGATTTTTAAGGATTTTTAAATAAAAGAAATCATGGTGAGATAGAAAGGCTTTTAGGAAGAATTGTGGAAAAAATCGATATTTTGCCTTCGTAGGGAGAGTTAACTTTTCCTTAAGGATTTTTTTTTTAGACATTTTTATTGAATCCAAATGGGAGGTATTTTTTTTAATGACATTTAATATTTTAAGTAAATACATAAATTTTTAAGTAAATATATAAATTAAACGACATTTACTTAAATGACATGAAATGGAATTAAGGTGCTGAATAGTGCTAAAATTGCTATGCAGTGGCACTCAGAGTGCCCGAACGGCAGTCCTTGAATGCTGTCGCTGAGTGCCACCTCATCTTCATTGAATGTCAGCCTGGGCTAAATTGCATTTTTATGCCAAAATTTCTTTTCATTCTTTGATCAAATGAATGCACCAAACGATGCCCTTTTTTTGTACGTGTTTACCACTCTTAGGTCATGCAAACCATGCTCCCACCATCCCTAATTGACCTATCTACCCTTATCTTAACCCCTAAGAAAATGAAATTTTATATAAAAAAAACCCCATTTTCTCTCATTTGTTGAGGTTGGAGATTTGAATCTTAGAGATGATACTTGAATCTAAGAGAGAGGAGCTAAAATTGGAAAATTGAGTTTGTTCTTAGAGAAATATAGAGAGAGAAACTCAAAAACCCCATAGAAACCTTACCCAATTCACCCAATTCTTAAAATCTCCATTAAAGGACCTTGAAACTTCAAGGAAGAAGAAGGAGAGTATTGCTTGTAAGGCTTGGATCTCTTCAAATAATCAAGTTCTGAGAATTCCCAAAGGTAAAACTTCAAATCTATATCATTATCTTTTACAATTCAATCACAATTCTTAGAATTCTAGGACCCTTTTACACATTTTCAAAAAGTCTCTTCTATATCCCCTTC
The DNA here is from genome assembly GCA_033977485.1 of Hydrangea macrophylla. Taxonomy (NCBI): domain Eukaryota; kingdom Viridiplantae; phylum Streptophyta; class Magnoliopsida; order Cornales; family Hydrangeaceae; genus Hydrangea; species Hydrangea macrophylla. The sequence goes on from CM066990.1 coordinate 99,668,628, forward strand.
TTCACACACTACTTTGAATTGTGATCGAATTCTTATGTAGAGTTGTGGTTTGGATTTGTATGGTTTCATAATCCATATGAATTATGTTTTCAAAGAAGAATTGAACTTTGGATCATTCTACTGGCTTTGATTTCACCTTTTCTCTCTTATACTCTTCTCTTGGAATTCATGGAATCCTCAATATTCCATGTGAATTTCTTGAGTTAGATCATCTAATTTTCTGTAAATTTTATATTTATATGAGGAATTAAGTTGATCTAAGTCTTATCTATGAATAAATGAGTGGATCTAAACCTGTTTATGGTTTTGGTTCATCCTTTTGGAACTAATCCATGTTTCATTGAGTTCCATATAATTTAGTTCATAATCCTCAAGGACCAATTTATGTGGGAGAGGAATTAGATGTAGATCTAGTTGTTTTTGATGATTTGATTGTTGAATTTGTCACGCCCCGGAACAGCAAAAATAGAGAAAAATAAATTTCCTTTTTGGGTCAAAAGGCAGCGACGGGTGAAGTCACATGATTGTCCACACCACGCAGTACTAAGCAACAAGAAGTAATAGTGTAACAAGAATGAAGTCTAGGTTCTAATCACAATGTAACATAAAGTCAACAGAAGTTACTAACTATTACACATCAGAGTCTCGAATCAAATATAAGAAAGCGGAAGTACAAATGTCAAGGCAACATATGCCTGACTACAAAAAGGGTTCAAAAAGGGTAACGACAATTAGCTACAATTCTAGTCTAGTCTTCAGTTGACGTAAAGGTAGTCCTCGGCGTAGTAGTCTTCTTCGGTCGGACCTCCGTCAGGGAAATTCTCCACGGGAACGTCGTCACTAGCATGGTAGTCTTCTCCTGTGGGCCCTTCACCTGTATAGTCATAATCAAGGTGCGCTGGAACATAGAAATGTCCAGCGGCATAAACGCCGCCAGCTTAATGAAAGCTGAGTGAGTTAGATACTAACAGGGTATCAACTATTGAAGTTATTACAAGTTATAAACCGTAACCAAATTAGAGTTCAGTGAGGGTAACTCCTTCACATCAAACCGATTATCCGATTACTAACGTCTTACTCATTTTAAGACCGATAACACGTCTTGAGGGAAAACAGACTCGACAATAGTTCAACTCTATAAATACACCATTGCTCATCCACCGCTTTTAAGAACATATGCACAGTTCACCGCATGTCATGGATACCACGTTAGTCCATCCCCCGCTTTTAAGAACATATGCACAGTTCACCGCATGTCAGGGATATAACGCTTTAAACAACAGTACATCACTCTATGCCACGACTTAGCGACGTCTACCAGTGATCACGGTCCACCGCATGTCATAGACACCTTCGTCTGTCTACCGCTTTTAAGAACATATGATTAGATCATCTGGCTATCTTAGGGCAAATGGTCCGGTTCACCGCAAGTCATAGACACCTTCGTCTGTCTACCGCTTTTAAGAACATATGATCGACCAAAGCCCGCCCACGCAAATTTCCCGAATCTTAGCAAACCTACTTAAGTTCAACTCTATCACTGATACATGACAATCCCAATGTGGCCCGACTACTCTGAATGAAATGAACGTTAACTCCAAAGGATTCACGACTATTCCGTTATCTAACATCATAAACATTATCCGTTAATCTTGTTGTTACTACGATCCTACGCTGCATTAACTCATTATCATGTCTGTATTACAATAATAAAGCATGCTGGGAAATACTGAACAGTAAATAAACAACCAAACATTTATTATAAGGAAACAGTATTCTGAAGCTTCCAATCGATTGGTATAGAGGTTCAATCGATTGGTATAAAAGTGGCATCAATCGATTGGAAAAAGATTCAATCGATTGGCATAGAAGTAGTGTCAATCGATTGATAAAAGGTTTAATCGATTGGATCACAATCCATGCCAATCGATTGCACAAAATGTCAATCGATTGGGACCTGAAAGATGTCAATCGATTGGTAAGAGTACCAATCGATTGATACTTCGTCTTATTCACAGTGAAGACTGTCCAGCAACATATAAACGGGAATACATGGTTTCTTCTCCATTTCTTCATTCAAAGCATGTTCTAACGCCAATATAAAGCTACTAAGTGAGTTTAAAACTCACCTTAGGCGTTAAGGGCATGTTTGGTTGTGTGTGTTTGAGCTTTGGAAGCTCCAATGGTGGTCTCCCTCTCTCTCTCCTCTGCTCTGTCTCTCCTCTGTCTTCTTTTTTCTTCTTCTTCTTTCTTCTCTGGTCTTCTTCTCTTCTCTCAATCCCTGGATGTGTGTGTGAATATATGTATATATATGTGTATATATATATATGAGTGTTTATATATATATAAACACACACAAACACTCCCTCTCACTCCCTCTGATTTCTTGGAACCCCCAAAAACGCATAAATGAGCTGATATATATAGGGAGAAAGTGTTCACGTGGACAAACCCCAGCCAGAGCAAAAGAATCTGCCCAGCTGCCTTCAATCGATTGATATAGAGGTCAATCGATTGGCATAAGCAATCGATTGGTATATAGGTTCAATCGATTGGTACCCAAAATAAGGCAATCGATTGGTATACTTACCAATCGATTGGTATCCAAATTATACCAAGGGTAAGGCCAAGCTCATACAAGTATTAAAAGAAACATACAGGGTCTCATTCACATAATATATTACAAAAATACAGGGTATTACAGAATTCAAGTGTTCAAGTTCACCTAAGGGATTGAGTAAGTCCTTAGAACCCATGTCTAAGCTCTCTTGTGAGTTCTATATTGGAGTTTCTTCAAGGCTAAATCCATGAGAATTCTACACTATGATGATGCTTTTATGTTGATCATAACCACACTTGGTCTAGATTCTTTGTAGAGTCATGGATCTAGTTTGGTTTGGTTCATGAATATTGATTCAATAATGGTGCAGTGATTTCAAAGACCATCAGTGATCAAAGATTTTTAATTAAATCATGACATGTTGGATTTGAATGAGAACAATTGGAATGTGTCCATAACACTTAGTTTTACCACTATAATTTTTGTTTTGAATAGATTACATGGTTAACATGGTTAGATCGTGGGTTTTGCAAAGTAAATACTCTCTGTCCAAAATTCCATAACAGCAAGTCAATTTTAAATTGTTTAGATCAGAACATTAAACAAGCATTTTAAACTTCAAATAAATTTTTCCATGAAGTTTAATGAGTCAATAACATCCTCCATAATGTTTAGAAGGATTAAGGTTTGTTTACTATTTTTAATAAATCATATAATTGTTAGGAAACTGTGTTCCCAGAATCCATTGACAGCGCTTATAAGTTGGTACTGCAAAAAAATTACGTGAAAACTATAATAACCCTGCAAAGGCGGAACTAGGGTTACCTTAAACTGCTAAAACGGATTGCTGTAGTAGACGAATCGAGAACACGGGCTCGATAACAGCTCACGATCTTCTACCGTATTCATTTGCTGCCAGAATATCGAACTGAGTGTGGGCTCTTTTGAAATCCTTTCTGTTTTCTGCTCTCCCTTTTTTACGCTCTCTTTTCTATTCCGAGTTATAATTCTCTATATAGAAAAACGCTAGCTGAGGAGAGAGCCAAAGCAGCATATATATAGGCTACGATAGGGACCATAAGAAGTCAATAAGGAATAGGCTTCCTTATGGAATTAGGAAACCCTAATTCGAACTGAATCAGATTCCTATTTTCATAAATTATAATTCATACCACTAAAGAATTATAATTGCACTCCTACCCTTATCTCAAAAATATATTTCGAGCTCCATGTTATTAAATGCTTATTATCTCCCCATGTTAAGATTACAGATATCCATTAATTAAATATAATTACTGACAATCATATTTAATTAATTGCTTAAAATTTCTTGAGATCCTCTGCTTAACTTATCTGATATGTCGGATACAAAATCCACCTGCAGGGTTTGACATAATCAAAACTTATAAGCTTTCTCAAGGGGATATCATCAATCCCAAAATTGAGACATGGATTCCATCATTAATTAATATCCACCACACAATTAATATTGCCACCCAATCCAATGAGATATTGACCCATTTAAGGATCTCACCCTTTCAGGGATCAAAGTGTAAATATCAAATGTACGTGTCTACAAATTAACTTAGGATTTAGAGCATAAGCACTTATAATAGCCATAAGGTATTAATTATCTTATAAGTCAGTATAAAGATAATTACCCTAAGTCAGTCCCGTTTAATACACAAAGTGTACCAGCATAGTGAGTTGAAACTATACCGTTTTCCGTAGTCAAGACAAACCTACTACAACACTATGCTGCAGTCCTACCAATGGTGTGTCCAATCCCATCTAAGACTGTAAACCAAAATCTTACATTCTATAATATCTGATGGCCTGATCTTCCGTGTGTAAGCCGAACTCTACACACCAAATCACCTACTATATAGAATGAGAGACACACATGCATAATATTAAATAAATAATATAATACAAACATTGCCCACACAGATTCTCATAAAAAAAATAGATTAACTGATTTTATTAAATGAATAATAAATCAACTACATAAAGCATGGCTTTTAGTATATATCCCTAACAATAATATCTCTGGATAGAGAGTTGATAAACTTTGAGTGATGTCTGGTCTTAGTCCAATTCCCAGAGATTGAACTATTTGATCTTTGATTTTCTTTTTGGTTTAGAAACTAGACTCACATATGCATCTTGTGTCCAAAAATCACTAAGATCAAACCATAGGAACTATGACTTTTCCATTTTTAGATATCTGATCTTCTCTGTAATTCCTAAAGTTCTGTGATAGATTTGATTAACCTTGTTAATGATGATCCTAATAATTTTTTCTATGACTCAAGACTTAAATCATGCTTTGAATAAGGGTAATTAAGCTTAAATTCAGAGGCTAAAAGATCCAAATCAAGGAATAATTCATGTCTTGTTCATGCTCATGCATTCATAATCATCATGTGTGATAGTGATAATTGTATCTTAGGGCTTTGATTTGCAAAATTATTGAATTAAGTCGTGATTGGTTGAATTTAGTCTTGGACTCCTTTTAATCGTGTTAAGGTCATATCATTTCTATATGGACATTACATTGGCTCCAAGTTGAGACTTGTATATCTATAGGAATGTTGTGATTTCAATAAATTGAAAGGAATTCATAACTATGATAACCTTTTCCATTTTTTTATGTTAGATTTAAGTTAAAATTTGGTACTATATTGTATACAAACATGTGGACTAATCTTTGTTTTGTAGCGCTATTGAGATATGATTTCCTGACTTTTCTCTCATCTGTTTCATTTATTAATTTTTATTGATTTTGGACTCCAAGCGCGATACCTTAGATTAGGGTTTTGTATTATATGTAATATGTGAATTAGAGACTCTTTTTCTAGGATTTCTATTTTCATATGCATTGCACGTTTTTTATATTCGCAGCTGGATCCCGAGTACGTTTCTTTGTTCTCTATTTGCATGTCATTTTGCTTACTATTTGAACTATGTGAATTTTTATATGCCATTTTATCATTAGCAATCTTGCACCCCTTTCGAGATACTTTTGGAATATGTGTGTGTGTGTGTATATGTGTATTAGTTAAGGGCTTGATTGGATTAATAATTTGATTAAAAATTATGTTGAATAGAGGCTTATTGCGAGATAGAATGAGAGGGAGTGTTTTAGTCTGCCGGGCTTCTTCCCCTCTCATTCCATAATTCCTGGACCTAGAAATCTGTGGTTTCCAAAAGATCAGTTTGCTTTTAAAATGATTTCTTAATTTTTCTCAAAATTAAGTGGCTGCTCTATTTTTTTTTTATTTTAAATAAAAAAGTAAAAAGAACATCCAGGGTCCCATATCCACACATGTATTCAAATACAACATTTGATTATGATTTGAATAGAGATGATACTGACACAATTACAAACAATCTTAAATATAAGTTTTGTAGTCTTGTACACCTATATGTATACGTCTATGTATATAACATTCAAAATCTTTTATTGTAAGTGTCATAAGGAAAAGCGTGCATATTTTGAGAAATGTAACTTGAAAATCAACATTTTTTTTTTGTCAACCCATTGTTGATTAAAGGAGGAGGGTGAGTGTTACATAACTGAAAACCTCAAAGGAGGTCCATGTAACTAGGTCATAGCTCAGGTGAGGTGAGTGTATTTACCTAGTTGAGGGTAAACATATACTTTCGCATAAACTTTAACTGCGTTAGTCTACCGCTATTAAGAAGGAAAGTTAGTGTAATTATTCAAACTACAAGGGAGGTCTGTATAATTAGACCTAGACTCGAGGGAAGTCAGAGTAGTTATGCCTAAAAAAATTTGTGTCATATGCTTAATTTCTTTTTTACTTTTTTTTTCTTTTTTTTTTTTACTTACTAGTTTTACGTATAAAACAAAAATCCTTGGGATGTTCAAAATGGTTTTCTACAAGGTCTTAATTACTTAATCATAATTGAGTAAATAGGATATTCATTGGGGTGAATATATAATTGAGTTTCTTCATTTGTGAATTTTTTTTTTTATACAAAATAAAATAAAGTTTAAAATAACCAACTCATTATTTACTAAATATACAAAAATAAAAATATTTAAAAAATAAAAATAAAAATAAAAGAAGAAGAAGAAGAAGAAGAAGAAGAAGAAGAAGAAGAAACTCATATTTAAAATGGAATATTTTGTAAAACCTCAAGGGGAGGTTTATGAAAAAATGCTAAACTTCAAAGGGGGTCATTGACATGTCAATTGAGTGTAAAAAAAAAAAGTCATTTAACCATTTTCGTTAACGGTGTTAAGCCAACAAGATTGACAAGGGAGCTAGGGCTGTGTGTTGTATCAGAAACCATAGGGGAGGTTTGTGAAAAAGTGCTAAATCTCAAGGGATGTGTCACGCCCCGACGTAGCATAAATATGGAAAGCGTTTAATTTCCTTTATGGACCCGTAGGTCGCGACAGTTTGAAGGATCGATTCCGTCCCAAAAACTTCTAACAACATAAAACTATTAATCAGAGTAGGGCAAACAGGGCTCATAAAATTTTTTTTTCTAACTTATTACAACTTATGGTACGGGGTTAACTAAGGCACAGACCGCCTTAAAATAAAACAATAACTTAAAGTCTATTACAGTCATCCTTATTACAAAACCAAATCATATCTTAAAGCACATAAACATAAAGCATATAAAAGTAAATTCTCTTCTCAGCAGTTGATCTCAATTAGCATAGTCATATGGTTCATCCTGATTATAACCTGCAAAGCCTGAACACGAATGTCCAGGACGCATCAACGCCGTCAGCTTCAAGAAGCTGGTGAGTATTAAAAACATAACTCTGAATGTAAAACATACTCATTTACCTTTTTCCCATTTCCATTTAAATACCACAAGTTTATATTTATGATAAAAAGCTCGTTTTAGAAAACAACCACAACATTATTTAAAAGATAATTTCACACATATGTGACCGTGTATGAGAACAATGCACCATCTCATCTATCCGACTCTTTTCTCTCGACAACACCCAACAACCCTCTATCCTACTCCTGGTATCTTTGAAATACTAAGATAGCCACACTTTAGCAACGGGGCGCCAGGGAGTGTCCAGTTTGCCTCACACTTTGGTCCGGGGTACCAGGGAGTGTCCAATGCCTCACACTTTGAATACCCTAACCGCCATGCAAATACCGGGGCAACCCCCACACAGGTATCCAGACTCGAGTCATTCAGGGAGTGTCTATAGGCCACACTTTAGCACTTCCATGGGTGCCAGTGAGTGTCCAAGTTCGGCTTCACACACTTTAACGCTTCCATGGGCGTCAGGGAGTGTCCATTTTTGCCACCTTCGCATTTCAAAGACACCCTCATCCTCTTTTTCAACTCCAACCACAATCACATCCACAACCACAACCATAACCACAGCCACAATTACAACCACAACCACAACCACAACCACAACTCAAACTCATACTCTTTCCACACAATCATTACTCTTTTCCACACTATCATTACTCTTTTACACACTACCAACACTCACCATGCATGTACAACTGACTCCACATGAATATCATCAAACTTTAAACATAAAGGAATTCACAGAATTAAAGAAATAATACGCGTACGGGGATTGAAAATTCGTAATTCATTGCCTTAATCATTTTATACATAACTAATAGCATTCTAAAAACTGCTACTGAAATCCTCGTTTTCTGTCCAAACGGTGCAGAATCTGAGAAAATTGCATTAGACGAAAAGTGTGCAGAATCGAGTTTTGCTTGGGACAACGCGGGCAGAACCTTAAATTTCATTCGTTTTCCTAACAAAAATCTGAAAACAAAATTCTGCTACTGTTAAAATTAAAAGAGAAAATATTAGATTGAATTTCTAATATACTTTTTCTGCTACTGTAATCCTCATTTTCTGCCCAAACGGTGCAAAATCTGAGAAAATTGCATTAGACGAAAAGTGTGCAGAATCGAGTTTTACTTGGGACAACGCGGGCAGAACCTTAAATTTCATTCGTTTTCCTAACAAAAATCTGAAAACAAAATTCTGCTACTGTTAAAATTAACTACCTAAATCAGTAAATAAGGAATGAGTTACATTTGGAGTGAGTTAGTAATACTCACCGTGATGTAGATTGAAGAAGTTGTTGAGAAAGAAATACAAGAATTAAGAATCTCCAATTTCAAGCTTGGCTATGGAGGATTGAGCTCTTCAAATTCTGAAATTATTATCTCTCTATGTGACTCTCTCAAGCTCTCTATGTTAGGAGTGTAGAATGTGTAGTGTGGTTGGGTGTATAAATACTCAAACTCCCACTTAGAAAACATTTGCCTAACATCCCACTCATTCTCCATTAATCTCCACTAATTACAAAGAAAGTGCAGCAATGATGTGTAAATATACACTTGCAATTCATAATGCTCCATTGATAATTGAAAGGGTAGGTGGAGTTGGTGTGGGTCAAGGTGTGTTTGGGAATCAAGCTTATGGCATTAGGACAACACACATACTACAAGCATTTGCCAAACAAGGCCAAAGGGAAAACTTTAGTAATAATAATTGGGTATAAAGAAATTTGTCCAATCAGTTACTCCCAAAATTCTGTGGAAGTTTAACACTGCGCGGACAGTTTTAAACCTAAACTAGTATTTTCGTGACACGGTGTTTATCACAAAAATACAGAAAATTCATTTTAATGTTAGAAATAGTTTTCTGATTTTATAAAAATACAGTTTGAGTTTTAAAAGAAATAATTCCACCGTTTTGAAATACAGATTTGAAATTTAACACAGGTATTGCCAGTTTTTATGAAAATTGCATTTTGACCCCAAAAGAAATTTCAATTATGAAATTAGTCAAGAATTAAACTTTTCACATAAGAATTAACATATAAACAGACAATATATATTAAATTTTAAATATGATAATGCAAATGATAATGAAAATTTTAAATATAATAATGCATGAAAATGCAGGTTATTACAGGATGTCAATGTAAGTTACATTTATTTTTATGAGCTTTCAATGTTACTGAGATATTATTAGGTTCTAATCATTCTTCAAATCATTTTCAATAATTTCATGGAACAAAAAGATGCTTAGGGTGTAAGTTAAGGATATTTTTGTTTTTACAATAAGGACTATCTAAAAACTAGTTGTGTTACTCTCAATTTGGCAGCAACTAATTGAATGAGTTTTAGCACCCAAAAAAAAGAGTTTTTTTTTTCCTCTCCTTTTGCCAAATTTCAAAAAGCTATATCTTCCAAACGACAACTCCAATTTCGATTAATATACATCTAGATTAGAAAATTGAGATCTTACAAATGAGACCATATTGGATTAGAAATTCTGAAGAAGAAAAAAATCGAGTTTGATCAAATCTTAGAATGTCGCTTAATCTGGAAAACTTAGAGACATTTTCAGAGAATATCTCCAAAAAAATTCAAAGATATTTTGTGATTTTGAGACATTTTTAGAGAATGCCTTTAAAAATTCAAGTGTCTGAAATTTTGTGATTTTTAGATATTTATTTAGAGTGTCGTTGAAAATTCAGAGAAACTTTGTGATTTCCAGAGATTCTTTGGGAATGTCTCTGGAAATCAGCAAAAAATCTAGGGACATATTTTGGAATTTTTTTTTTAAGACATCAAAATCGAAAGGAGAAGAGAAAAAGAAGATCACCGAATAACAAACAAATAAAAGTAATGCCATGCTTCTCAAATATCTATCCCAAAACTGTTTTTCCAAATGATATGACAGTGGGACTAAGTAAATAACTTCTAATTAAAATTCAACTAATTCCAATATATTAGATTGACATGACCCCACTGCCACGTCTCATTATAACTTTTGGAGATCCATAATCTCTTATGACTCTACGAGCTGCTGCCAAAGAGTATGGCACCCTTGTGCGTTTAAAAATTGCTTACTTTTCACAAATAGTAGGCAATATTCTAAATTCATGCAATTGGGAAAAAGGTTTATGGAGGTAAATAAAATTCATTACCCCATCTCTTTTTAAAAAAAGAAAAAAAAAAAAAAAAAGAAAAGAAAAGAAAAGAAAAAACATACAGAAACAAACAAGTTATGAATGGTGTGGTAGGGAGCCTAATCAAGGGGACCAGATTGGAAGGCTTTTTAATCAACAAATAAAGTTTTGTCTACACAGTGGAAGTGGGCAGAAAAACGTGTGGTGGGTGATGTTACCAAGTCGCCATCCTTCCATGTGCCTCAGCACCACTAAATACATTCTCTTATTGTCACCTTCAAAATTTAGTCACATTAATACTCAAAGGTCACTCCATAAAAGTTGTGAAACCCCACCTCAGCCCTTCACACAGTTTTGGGCCTTTTGGCTCCACTCTTATGGAAATATCAACCATGATTGACTGTGACCTTACCTTATGAATTAATTTCATCCTTGTTTTCTTCACTACAAATCAACAAATTGATTTTGATCATTTAGGTTTTAGGCGGCCGAGAAAATTATAAGATACATTTTAGTGATTTCGGACCTTTCGGTATAGGATATATATGTGTGGTATAAAATATTCTAGTGGATTTGGTGCTAAAATATTGTACTTCGGTGCTAAATGTTGTACCATTTACAAAACAGTGATTTTTAAACCCATAGTAATTTTTTCAAAAGTTTTTTTTTTTTTTTTCAAAAGTTTAGTGATTTAAAGTTACAATAATTTGGCACCAAATTGGTGCTAGAATGTGTATGATAGCATGAGGATGTATCATAGAAGTTCCCATTATAAGAGGACATATTTCTCTATATATAACTGTATATGTTGTAATCAATCACATTTCATGTGGATTTAATTTTCTCATTATTGAGGCCTCTATTGTAAGAATATATAACAATGGACCGCTAATGAGGGACTTAATTTGCAACGCAAGCTTCTGACAAAATTAAAGGGAAATATTGTCGTTTTCATTATCTTACTAAATTTGCTTAATTTATTGGTAGACCAATAGGCCAACTTGTAGTAAGATTAACACCTCAGAAAAGAAAAATCAACATAAGGAATGAGAGCAAGGAAATTAAAGAAAATGACAGAATAGAAAGGAGGCTAGAGATAGATAAAATTTTGATATCAGATATAATTAACATCGTCGTGCTGATGTAGTGTGACATTCCAATCATATCCATGAATGTATTAAATGAATACTTATTTTGTCATTTCTTCCCTGAAATTAAGAACTATTTTTAGTGGTTACATGTTAAAAAGAAAGGGTGGTTATAGACACTGATTATACGTATGTAATTGGTAAGTCACTCACACCACACCAGTGAAATGACATTGTGTGACGGTCACTTTGAATAACTTCTTGTGTATTGGTCCCCCTAATAATTTCCGCTCAAGTAGTGGGATGTAAGGGGGGAGGGGGGGGGGGGGGGGGAAAGCTTGGAAAGCTTGCCCATTCCATTCACTCTTTTAGCCAATTCTTATCCAAGCTTTCCCATTCCATTCACTCTTTTAGCCAATTCTTATCTCTCTGCACATCCATTGCAAAAGATTCAACAGCTTTTCATCTTGTCAATTTCTAGCTAAATGGAGAGATCACATATTTCTGTGGAAGTTGTTGTTAGGAACATTTTGCACTGTTTTGATTTGTGATTGGACAATATATATAATAGTATTGTTTAGGGTTAATCATATTTTACCCCTGTAGTTAGAGGCCTATTTTCACTCTATCTTCATGTGGTTCAAAATTGCACACTTAACCCCCTATAGTTATAGATTAAAGTGAAACTATTAAGATTTCTGTCAAAATAACCTCACATGGGGATTAAGTGTTAAAATTAACCCCACATAAACACTAAAATTAACCCCACAAGGGGTTAAAGTGTTAAAAATTAGCCTCACATTTATTAGTTTAATGACAGCATCATCTCCACATAGGAGGTTAACCCCAAAATTAACCTCACAATAGGGTTAATTGTTAATATATTTGGGTAATTTCAGAATTTTTATCAATTTTGAGATAAATCTGAACAGTGTCACTTTAATCCACAATCACAAGGGGGGTCACTTTTAAACCACAGGAGAATAAAGCAAAAGTGAGCCTAACCACAAAGGGTAAAAATGTAACTAACCTATTATAGAAGAGATTGCATACAGTCCCTACAGAAATAGCAAACACATTTAACAAACCATATGTTTAACACATACATTAATTACATTCACAATGGCCGCCCACAAGTTGATCAAAATACAGTGACAGCTTTTGGATATAACAATGGTAAAATGGGGTTTATGATGAGTATGGGCCCAGCATTTACATACTCTCATTTGTATTATATTGCCAATGGGATCAAAGTAGAAAGGGCAATGCTAGGGGTACAAATAAATCTCACTAACACTTACTAACACACTATATCTTTCTTCTAGTGGTACTGCGGGGTCACTGCAGACCCCGCAGTACCACTAGGAGAGAAATAGAGTGTGTTAATAAATGTTAGTGGAATTTGTTAGTGCCCCAAATATTACTCAAGTTCAAAATACCATTTCCCCGCATAAAGCCTAACAAATAAGCACTTGGCCGGACATCCTCTTGAGTCTTGCCCCAATATTGTACAAAGAGTTTCTGTCAATGCACTCCAACTCAAATTATTACTTAAAAACTAACTCCATGCCCCACCCCCATGTCTGATTTATATATGTACATATATAAGCTGCTCCCTTGCAAGACATGTTAGATAAGAACTCGGCTTATATTCATGTATTTAATAAAAAAGCAAAGTTTAAACCTAAATTTTAAGCTCATTTATAAATAAACAAATTAAGCTCAAGTATGTACAAAAGCTCGTGAACATAGTAGGATAAGGTGGCATAAGTAAGCTTGTATAAAAGATAGTAAAAGACTTGTTAAGTGCTTTGTATATTGGCTTGTTTTTTAGATATATAATAAAATTACATACTTTTAGACGATACATGGGCTTGACTCGTTCACCCGAGTCAAGTTCGAGTATGGATAAAAAGATATTGAACATACTACTTTTCATACGAGTCAAGTTCAGACTTAGATTGCAACTAGCTCAGTTAATAAATCAGTCGAGCTCGAGCTTACATGAGCTATGCTTGTATTCATTTGTCAATAAACAAGTTAATTAGCTCAAGTCTGGATTTCAGGCTCATTCAGTAAACATGCTTAGCTTAATCATACATAAGCTCAACTTGGATAGGCTCATATACACCCATATCATTTATATGTGTGTGTGTGTGTGTGTGTTTGGGGGGGGGGGGGGGGGGGGGGCGGTTTTAATGTCAGACCTTGGTTATATGATATTTTGTTTTTCTAATTGAAGATAAGAAACTTTAAGAAACCATGACTTCCCTTCAAATCCACCACTTAATTAATTGTGTTCATTATTCTTGATGGGTGGGCCCTAAAAATTAATAAGAGGATAGCCCAATTTGGTGAGTGTACTTGAGTTTCGCACTACAAAATGAGACTAGTTTCTCTTAGTAAGTCACAATAATTGAGAACTAAGTGCCATTTGAAGAGAGATGACAAATAGGCCAACAAACATGTTTTTTTAAGCAATAATAGTCTTGGCAATGACAAGCTGTCTCATATGACCAATTCAAAATTGGTTAGCAAAATTAACTGGTAGCTTCATTTAGATTTTTTTTTTTTTTTTGCAAAACTCTACTTATTTTTTATGATCAGGTAAATTCTTGAATTTTCCATATATCTAGAATTAGAGATCTTGCACTCCTTGAGGAAGAGGGAAAAAATGTCCGACAAAATCGACCGAACCGACCATGTTCAGACCGATTTTCAAACACGGCAAAAACTGAAGGAAAAAAAAAATCGATCAAATCAAAAAGTGTGCACCACTACGTTGAGGCACCACTCCCCATTGAAATTACAAGCACTTCAAGATTTAAATTTGTCGATGCGTTATAATATTTTATTTTGCTTGGGACATAAGGTAAGTACTTTAATTATCATATGTTAAATTAATGTTCTTTATTGGGTTGTGTGGTACTTAAAACTTTGATTAATATTTGAGTGACGAACACTTTTTACAAACACTTACAAATACACTTAGGTGGTATTGTGGGGTTCAGATAATTTCAGTGGACCCCACAGTGTCACCCAAGAGAGAGTTAGAATGTGTTTATAAGTATTTGTAAAAAGTGTTTTGTCACGTTAGCATTGTTGTAAAACTTTTATCCACCAACCCTGTAGCTCATTAAGGAAAATGCATATACCATGTCAAATTGGGCTAGATGGTGGGCCTTTTGGGAAAAGGTCTGGCCCACTTAAATGGATTTGGTAGAAGTGGCTTATGGAATAGTCAACATCCTTTGTTTCTTTCGTCAATGAAATTTGGAATATACATTTGTGTAGACCCTCCCAAATGTTAATCATAATACAAACCTCTTGTAATTTTTTTTTTTTTTTGACAAGTGTCTCAGAGACAAACAACCTCTGTAACATGAGTGGGGTTAGTAGTTACTAGGTAGTGTTAGTAACACACGAACATCCAAAAGGGGCCATATCCCACTTAAAGCAATTAACTCTCTTGATCACCTCTTCGGAGCACCTAGAGAGGCTCGAACCCACAACCTCTCCATTTGACAGTGGACTCTGGCCGGCTCGGCTAACTAGCTGCTTGCCTCTTGTAATTCAAATTGGCTATATCTACCACCCTGTACTTAACAAAAAAAGGCGCAATATTAAGTATCCAAATGATGATGGATTTGTTGGAATAAGTGGTTTTATCGGGAATATATATCTCATTACCTTTTGATAAAATTTAAAATTAGGAATTGAATTTTTATTACTGAAAATCTTAAGCTATTGAATTAGAGATCTGAAACCTAGTTTCAAGTATTGAAATAAATTGCATTTAGTGATTTTTTTTCTTTAGTAGAACCTTTATTCTTATGGTTTTTAGTAGGTTTTTGACTACTGTTTCAGTGAAGTGGTACATTATAAACGCACTTTTGAAAAAAAAATTTTGCTAAAACCTTTTATTTTTAACACTTATTTGGGTTATCAAACACATCCTAAATCAGTGAAGTGGTACACGTTTTTCCAATGTTTGTTTGCCCAATCTGGTAAATCATTTGAAAAGCTGGGTTATTGGGCCAAGTTGAGGCCCAAAACTGCTGATTTATAATTTGCATTGGGCTACATTTAAAGACGAATGGGCTGACAGTATGTTCCTTACTAAAATCACACCTATGAGCCAGTGATCCCTCAAAGGTGATGGATTTAGCAATTCTCTAGAACAAAACAAGAAGAAAAGAAGAAGAAAACTAGCTACACTTGCGAAGTTCTAGGTAGGGGTGTCACATCTCAAAACCACCCATATAATTCTATCTAGGACATGTGGCACGCCACCAAGGCGTAGGAGTGTCACACCTCGGAACCACCCATATGATTCTATCTAGGGTACATGGCACGCCGAGTGAAACTCTGAATTCTATCGACACTTTAGAGTTATAGATTCACAACGGCCAATTCCGGCCTAAATAACACAATCAAGTCTTACACGACGGAACCAAATCGACCAAACTTAATACTACAAGAGTCTTAAACAAGAGTTTACAACATGAGTTCTACTTTAAGTAATTGACAACATCTACATAACTCGGATTAAGAACCGACTACAAACACGTTACAAGCCCAGAGTTTACCACTCGATTAACATATATTACAAGTTCTAAGTACCCAAGAATACAAGTATACACCTCTAAACATGAAACTATAGCAGAGAAATATAAACAAGAATTCATTCTCACCCAAGCCCATGACTACACCATTCTCGTCTCACTTCTTCGGTTCCTCGCATGATCACCTACAATGGTTATACCATAACCACTACAATTTTCAAGGTATATGCTTAGTGAATAAGGTATATGCTTAGTGAATAACAATTTTCAAGAACATGGTTAAATAACAAGTTCAAACTTATCACATTACACATAATTATATCATCGGGAATAACAAGTGCATTCACTCTCAATCCGGCCCACGACTCCACCGATAAGTCCATGCAACTGGGGTACCCATGCCTCTTCCTTCAGACCTACAATACCCAAAAGCCTTTGGCAGTTCAAATTCCAACACATGACAAGCACAAGTATCTCATTGAACCAATTAGACAACTCAACACGCTCACAGAATCAATACATCAAATAAGCACACAACTACGCCTTACTAACCGATTTGGCACAATTCTACACCATGAGTTCACTAACTAAGTTAAACATGTAATAATTAAGCTAAATAGACATAACCTAAACAAGAATTCATCCAAAATTCTTAATTAATGCCACTCACCTCTTAGAAATCGTTCATACATACAAGAATATTGCTCCTTTAAACTCCAGGTACAAATCCTATACAAAATCTGTGAATTATGAACTAAAATCACAAAATGGGTCGCAGAAAAACTGTCACTAAACTCAGTAAAATTGGTACTAATATGTTAGATTCACCTTCAGGAGTCCAAATATGTGTTTCGTTTTGAAAACAGACGTCAAATGGCACTTCAAACGACAACGAGAACGATGATGAAACTCCGTCGCAAGTTCTCTCTCTATCACTCTCTGTGTTTTGGCTGAACAGTTTGTTGAGGAAGAAGAAGAAGTATCTTCTTCTCAATAGGACACCTCGTATGTGATTTTTTTCATTTTATTATGAAACCCCCACAAGTTCTGATTTATTGCAATTACGCCCCTACTAATTATAAAACTATGTTAAAATTATCCTAAACTTAAATGGGTCTTTGTGTATGTCATGTGTGGGTCCCATATAATATTATGAAATTACTAATTAACCTACTAATTATGTAATGTGTTCAATTCACCCTCACAAAGGTATCCCAAACTGACCACAAAAGTGGTCTCTACTAACCCACATGATATAAAATAATATTAAAATATTTCACACATGCCCATAATAACCATTTAAGCACATAAGGTGATTCCACATCACTATCTCATCCCACAAGGATCTCTCAACACATGTCCCAATTTGGGCCGCATTGGCCATAACTAGGTTCCTACTTGGACACTCAAAACCAACTTAGTAGGTCAAAATCACATCACATATATTCCCAATATTATTAAATAACTAATACTGCATGCTAAATATTATTAAAAGTAATCCACGGGAGCGAGTATTACAAGGGGCGCACATATTACCTAGCGACCCGACCCGACCCGACCCGGTTGGTTCAAATTTGAACAAGACTGGGCCCGCTGGCGAGTCTTCTCAAGATCAATAAATTTCATGTCAGTTCCATACCATTGTCAGTTGTGGTTGTGGTTGTGGTTCTAGAGTCTGGGAACGTGCTTTTGTTAGTTAGGTTCCATGTCTGGCTGAGACCCGAGCCATGTGCACCTCACTACATTGGCAATACTAGCTTAGTACCTTACAATGTTTTAAAAGTCGAACTGGACCGATCGGCTCAACCGGTTGGATCGCCAACTGGTGAGTTTTCCAGCTCGTTTCTGACCGGAGAACCGGATTGGCAACAGAACCGGAGTATTTTTCAAGAACCAATAAATCCAGCCGGTTTAAACGTTAGCCTTGAAAACCGTCAACGGTTCGATCGAACTGGACAGATCTTAAAAACTACATCACCAAACCCAAATCTTAGATTTGTGAAGAATGTCATCGTCGCTCACTTTACCGGCTGTCGTTGTTGCGTCACACAGGTTGTCACCGTCCCTCTCCTTCATGTGCTCCATTGTCAGATCATATCTAGAGAGTGGTAATAATTTTTATCTATAAATCCTACCCTTTTATAGGGAGGTGGGGTTTGGGCACGAGCTTTTTTAATGTGGCAATCTAGTGTGACGTTTGGTCTTTAGAGAGAGAAAATAGGTGGGGTAATTACTCTTATAAAATGAGGAAACCCAATGTCTCGGAAAGAACAAAGTAAACAAAGTAAGATCAAATATGTATCCCAATTAGCCTTTTAAGTAATCCAATTTAGGTTTTTTGGTTTAATACTATTGTTATTGTTTATGAATAAATATATGATTAATGATATTTTTTTCATTTTTGTATCCCAAATGGTTCTTAAACATTATATGACAATGGGATCACTTAATTTTGATTGGACAATTCTTAATGGAATACTGTAAATATATTTATCACTTAATTATAACATTCCGGTTCACCCGACGGTTGTACCACTAACCTGTGATCCGACCATTTTTCCGGTTCATCGAACGGTTCGATTTTCAGAACATTGCATGCCTAAACTCAATTCAGACCTTGTTGAAGCCCAACCTTTCCATGGGTTGCTCACAAGACATTGTATATTATAATTTGGCTAGTTGGGTTTGGGCCAGCCGTCTTGTTATACTATGTTTTCTATTGGGCCTCTCATTCCTCTTCTACTTGTTGGGAGAGAGAGAGATAGAGAGTTAAGAAACTTTACTTGTGGGCTATCATGTTGTTCCCTTCACATGAATAGTAAGTACAGTATAAAATTACAATTTCAATCAAATTGCTTTTACTGTTCAAGGGAATAGATGAACAACACCCAAAGAAATGTACTGAAGTCGTGTCTAGAAGGAAAAAACTTCAATACAAGATTTTAACTAAAACTATTTTTACTATTCATGTTAGGGGTGGGCATTCGGCTAGTCATTCGATTTTGGGCAAATCGTCAGCCGAACCGATGTGATCGGTTTTCTCTCTACTAGAACCATCAAGTCGACTTTCGATCGGTTTAGTTTGTGTCGGTTGGTGGTCAGTTTAGTCGGTTGGACCATTTTCAAATTGGGCTTAATTCCATTAAATTTAATTTATATTTAGGCCTTTTTTTAGTACACGGCCAGCTAAATAATTGGAAACATAAGAAGAGCATGGAAGAAAACAAGCCCATAATAAACCACTCAAATTGGGCCTGATTTCCAATAAATTCATTTTATATATGTAGGCCTATGTTTTGGACACCACCTGCATAACCAAACATATAATTACATATAAGAATAGGGAAGAAACAAAGGCACTAATAAATACTACCAAACATTTGCAATATGTAATATGTCTACCATCAAACACAGGTCCACATACCAACATAGCATACATTAAACAATAACAAACATGTTCATAGAGGTGGCAGCAACATCGTCTCCAACGTCTACAATCTCCACATCACTATATCCAACCGTGACGTCCACCATTGCACCTAAACAACATTAACACTAACGAAAAACTACATTTTTATCAAATTGAAAGACCACAATGAATGTTATTCGGGGGGGGGGGGGGGGGGGGGGGGGGAGGGAATAAGAAATCTTAGAACTCTTAAAAAAAATTTTTACAACATACAACATAATCACTCTGCTTATATAAGTCTAAAATTTCTTGAAATAAACTTTGAAATTTTTTCAAGCAAAAAAGACACTATTTTTTTTCTTGAAAAAATACAACATACAACCTAATCAGTCTATTTAAACAAATACATTTTTTTAAAAAAAAATTAACTCATGCATTGAAAATTACCGTACAGAAATTTTTAATTCACAAAATTTCTATTGTTTTGATATATATATATATATATATAGTACAGTCGAGTGTCAGGTAAAGAAAAAAAGAGAAAGAGAGAAGAAGATAAACATACTCTACGAATGGAGGTTTGAGGTTCGAACTATGGTGTGTGATTCCTTCGAACTATGCGATCTAAGACTGAGAGAGTGAAAGGGAAAGTGAGATCTGCGATTCCTTCAAACTGTGAGATATGCAATGTCTTCAAACTGTGTGATCTTATACTCAGGGGTGCACTGATGGTGAGTGATGAGTGTCGATGGTGAGAGTCCTTGAGGAAGATGGACGATGAGTGTGTGTGTGAGAGAGAGAGAGAGAGAGAGAGAGAAGGCAGAGGAGAAGTAACGTGAGGCGGGATTTGATTTCTCATCCTCTAATGTGTTAAGTATATGTATCTTATATAAAATAATAAGAGATTCTATAAAGACGGCGCCCTTTTTTTATTAAAGAGCGGACTCTTTTTTTTGCCGTGTAAAAAGTGAGAATTTTTCACAAAAAAGTGAGAATTTCTCACATCTTTAATTATGTGAGAAATTCTCACTTTTTACACGGCCAAAAAAAGGTCCGCTCTTTAATAAATAAAAAATAAAAAAAGGGCGCCATCTTTATAGACTGACTGATAAAATAATATATTAAAAGTACATTCTTAAGTTCTCCTAAAACAAAAGTACATTCTTAAGTTAACTATCGGTCGGTTCGATTATATCGGTTTTATAGCTATGCAAACCGAGAACTGACCGTGGAATCGAAAAAAATTATAAAATCTCAACCAAAATCGACCACAGATTGACATTAAACCGTCCATTGCATATAGTTAGGTCAGTTTGCGATCGGTTGATCAGCGGTTCAGTTCGATTTTTGTACACCCCTAATTCATGTGATGGAAACACTATCCATAGAAATGTACTTATATGTAGGAACTCTTACATCCCACTGAACCATAAAGACTATAAAGTCTACATAACTACTTTATTGTTGTTATTTCTTATTGCTTCTAGTTAGTGGTTCGATGAACATGTTAAATTGCCAAAAAACGTTTTTTTGAACATTTACAAAATCTAAAAATCTATACTGATAAAAGTTATTCTGATTTAGTAGAGGCATGTTCATATATCATAAATGTATTTTGTTGTCCTTTTGAGGCATGCATGATGTGCATTAGAACCCTTTTTTTTTTTCTTGATTTTTCAATTCTCAAGGGTTACATAGAATAAGAGAGTGCTTCTATCTATCTACTCTCAGGTAGCTTACTTTTTTTTAGGTCTAAAGCAAGGGCTTTTTGAGTGCAATTTTGTTTACCTCAAAATTGTTCAATCATTTGTTCACTCTCTTCTCCCATTAGTTAATACAATGAGGTTCAATACTTTACACAATTAATTTTTAATTCTCATTGAATTTGGGCTTTTTTTTGGCTGAATGGTTAAGCCAGCTTTGCTGGTTTATTTTCTCCCATTAGGCTTTAAGGGCCTCTTCAAATTTGACTAGCTACTCCAGCATTTGCACCTTCAATCCACTCCAACATACACTTCAAATGCCAGTAGCAAATCAAAGAGTCATTCATTACCTCTTTTTAATTAATTTTTTTTTTTGCCTTTTCTTTTCTTTTTTCTTTTTCTTTTTTATTTTTTCAAAAAAAAAAATTTCTTTTTTTTATGTAGAGCCTTTTGGCTCTTCAAACTCATATTTTTTATATTATTTTGATGCAATGTTGGAGCCTCAATTGACAAAAGTAATTATTTTTAAGAGTCTCTTGGAAGGCCGCAAATCATCTCCAGCACCCAAACCTACTGCCATCTCGACAACACCGATGGTGTGATGTTAGCACAACAGTGTCTTTTCTTTTCTTTTCTTTTTTTTAAAAAAAAAAATTTATATATTATTACTACTTTTGCCTTTTTTTTTCAAAAACTGTAAAAGTGGAAAATTGGTGTGCTGCCGAGTTGGCAGATTCGACTACGCATTTGGTGCTACTGATAATCCGTTCCCGTCTTAGATGCTTCAAATTTTTGAGAAAAAAGTGGCTCGCCAAAAAGTTTCATTTACTACAAAGAGTTATATTTGGGGCACTAACAATATCCATTAACACTTATTAACACACACTATCTCTCTCCTAGTGGTATTGTGGAGTCCGCAGTGGACCCCGCAGTACCATTACGAGAGAGATAGAGTGTGTTAGTGGATATTGTTAGTGCCCCTAGCATTGCCCTTAGTACAAATTTGAAGATTATATTTTGAAGTGGGTTTGTTTGCTGATTCACATAGTCACATGAATCTAATCAGCGGCGGACCCATTAAGGGACGGGGAGGCTACAGTTCCTGCAAAAAAAATTATAAATTTTGATGGTTTATATAGAATTTTAAAGATTTGAAAATATTTTACATAGTGGCTCCCCCAAATTTGCGGTTTTACATGTGGATATTCTTAACACTTATTGTCCACTTTATTTTCATTATGTTGAAATGGTGTTGAGTTAGGAATCACATTTGGGGATAAAAAAATTTGGAAAAAATAACATTACAGGATTAATAATAATATCCACTAGTGTGACCGTGTGACAATAAAAGTTCCTATTAATAGTGAAGGGCGTAATGTCCCCTTATTCAGCTCAAGAGATAAATAATGTCTAAATCTAATTTGTCACAACTATTTGTTCGACTCTCTGTCTCACTTAAAAATAAAAAATATGTACAAGTGATCCAAAAAAAATTTCTCTCATAGAACTTGCCCCCTCTACCACAAAATCTTAGATCCACCACTGAATCTAATGATTCACCATCTAGACTATTTCTCTTCCCTCTTTTAGAACAAATATAAATGCTATATTGGACTAAATGCAGAGCTATGCGAGCTTTAAAAGGAGAATTTTTTTTAGGTACTTTAAGTAGGGCCTGCAAATAATGAGACCCCGAAGGTACCACGTCACTATGCCACGTGGTACCTCAAGGTTCCTAAATATCTCTCATTGGGTATATTCTTGGTAAACCTTGAGTTTGAGCCAACCAAACAGAGCCTTAAAAGTTGATTTGGTTCATCTACCACCCACCAAATATAGAAAATCAAGAAGGATTAAGCTAACCTAATACATCCTATACCTGCTCTGAAGCCTGGACTCAACAGTTATAAGTCTGTCAACTACTCAAAAACACTAAACAATGTACTGAAACAAAACATCATGAACACAAAAAGAAAACTAAAATCAAAGAGAGGTCAACACATCAAGAAAGTTTATAAAATGAAACACATAAACAACTATAAAAAGAAAAACTGAAAATGAAGTGATGTTTCCAAATCTAACTGAACCCATAAATAAAACTATACAAATTAAGGCCCACATTGCCATCCTCGTTAAGGCCCGTTTGATAAAATTAAAAATAAAGTACTAATTTTTTAGTGCTAAAAATTTTAAGCTGTATTGAAAATACTCCCTTTGTTCCATATTTTGAGTCTTATCTTCCATTTTGGGATGTCCCAAATTGATGTCCACCTTTGAAAGTCAAAGCATACTTTTCACTATTTTCCCAATTTTGCCTCACTGCTTAATGAAAAAACATGCTATCTTTTTATGCAATGATAATATTTCCTTAATAAGTTGGATTCCTAAAAATGGACTTTAAATATGGGACGGAGGAATTAATGTTTTATTAAAAGTATTCGGTAGAGTTTTTTTACCGAATACTTTTTTAGTTAAGTGATGAGGTCTTATACATTATATCACACATTGAAAAATAAAAAAAATAAATAAAAAAAAAAATATATATATATATATATATATATTTAATAAGTGCACTTAAAAACATGCCCTAAGTCTTGTTAGGATGAAAGTGCTCATGAGATCATTCAATCATAATGGGTGAAAAAGATGTAAAGGCTTAGCAACTCACAAGACTTTAGTTCACTAACTTTTGATCCAAACCCATTTTTAACCAACTTCAACCTGAATATCTCATATTTAAAAAAGCAAAAAGCAAAAAACAAAACAAACCAAACCAACCCACAACCCATCATTCTCTCTTTCAACTTCTTACACACACAGAGCCATGGACACCACTTCCACCATTAATGAGAGATGGAAGCTCTGTACATTTGTGAGCTTCATGGGCTGCTTCATTCTATTACTCTGCCTTCAAAATCATCAATATGGTGTAAATCTATCAACTATTCGAAATGGCACGGTGATGATTTCACTGTCATTGGATAGTTCTTCAAGGACAAACCCTGAATTCTTGAGGTCATCAGGTTTCTTAAAAAATGGGGTGACAATGAACCAGACCAGAGAAGTGAAGTGTGATGTTTTTGATGGAAAATGGGTTTACAAGTTCAGTGAAAACCCACCATATGATGAACTGAAGTGTCCATTCCTTAGTGATCAAGTGAGCTGCCAGAGAAATGGACGGCCAGATTTTGATTATGAGAATTGGAGTTGGGAAGCTAAAGATTGTGAGATTCCAAGGTAAGCCAATCCAATATAATATACATATATATATATATATATATGCATAAAATCGAGAATTCGTCAAATCGTAAAAATATCCGAGTGGGTCAAGTGTCACTGGTTCAATCGTCGGATCAACCGAAATTGAAGCATGGTGTCATAAAATAAAATAAACAAAAGTTCTCCAATTTTTCCTGTTCAATTGTCGGTTTTTCCAGTTTTTAAAAAATAAATAAATAAAATAGAAGGAAGGGTTTTGAGAATTTTCTAGTGTTTACCGGACTGTTTCCTTGACAGGTCTCCGGTTCAACCAGTTGAACCCGGACAGTCGGACCCAGGTTTTAAATGTGTGTATGTGTTGATATAATTAGGGGAAAGTGACATGGTAAGGTGGTTTTTTTTTTTTTTTTTTAAGGTTTAATGGGAGAGACATGTTGGAGAAGCTTAGAGGGATGAGAGTGATCATAGTTGGTGATTCACTCAATAGAAACCAATGGGAGTCTCTTGCTTGCCTCCTTTATTCTTCTATGCCTTCGTCGCAAGCTCATGTTGATGTTCAAAGTGGTGTGTACAAAGTCTTCAAAGCAAAGGTGAAGCCAATTTCATGCCCCTAGTTTTTAGGGTCCGTTTGGCAACAACTTCTGCTTCTGCAATTGCCTAGCAGCTCTCCAAGATTATCGCAGAAGCTAAGTTTGCTAAATAGTTTTATGGTCTCCTTTAGCAACAGCTTTTGGAGGAGCCCGTAACTGATTGTGGAATTCCAAAAGCTATTTGAAATTGTTCAGCAAACCAAATTATGCGATTAATTGTAGATAAAAAAAGTTTATTCAATAACAAAAAATTGCGATTGGACAAAAACTATCTTCAACAGCTTTTGGGCAAAAGCAGTTTTCTAATGATGAATTTTAAAAGTAGAAGCAATTGCCAAACGGGCCCTACAGCAGCTTTTGGCCAAACAGGGGCTTACAATACATCATTCAATATAAACGCGTGTGTGAATACATTTGGCTTCTATCCTCCAACTATTTTTCTGCTGTTACAGGAATATAATTGTTCTATTGAGTTCTATTGGAGCCCATTTCTAGTACAACTAGACACAAACCAAGCCAATGGAACTAAAAATCTAAGGCTAGACAAACTTGTACCCTCGGCTAAGCATTGGAGAGGCGCTGATATTATGGTATTCAACACCGGGCACTGGTGGCTGCACCGTACAGTGTAAGTTAGGTTCTGTTTGGTTCATAGATTTAGTGAAGAAAGGAAAAGAAAAATAACATTTTTCTTTATTTCATTAATAAATAAAACCATGCAAAAATTAGGAACGAAAAGAAAATAGAGTGAAAATGTCATTATATTTGTTAAATTTTGTAAGTTTTTCTTTCCTTTTTATTTTCTTCTGTAAATCCGCATACCAAAAGGAACTTCGTAAACTTGTAAAGAAGTTCTTGAATTTCAAATTGTGAGTTAGATCCAAATAAAAAAATAAAAAATAAAAAAAGAAAAAGAAAAAGAAAAGAAAAGAAAAGAAAAAGTGCCTAATGAGTTATGACATAAAAACTGCAGGTGGGACTTGTTTCAGTACAAGGGCAAAACTACAGAGGAAATGAAAATAGAGACGGCTTTTAAAATGGCAATGGAAACTTGGGCAAATTGGGTTGATCAAAATGTCAATAAAACAAAAACAACTGTTGTTTTTCGAAGCATTTCGCCGGAGCACAAGGGGAATCAATTCTGCTACAATGTAACACAACCTATATTAGATGAGTCCTACATTGCAACATTTCCTGAACCAATCATCAAGGCCGTCGAGAGGACGATCGGAGCGATGAGAACGCCGGTCAAGTACTTGAACATCACGAAACTATCTCAATACCGGAGAGACGCTCATTCAACGGTGTACGCGAAAAAGATCAAAAGTAGATCGGAGTCCAAGGCGGATTGTAGCCATTGGTGCCTTCCTGGGCTGCCCGATACGTGGAACAGGCTGTTATATGCACTTCTGATGTTTGACACCTCTAGAGACACCTTTGGTTCTTCAGATTTGGTGGTTTGATCATTTGGTAATTTGATTACTTTGAAACAGATCATGATTTCTTTTCTTTTCTTTTTTCTTTTTTTTTTGTGTATATGTGTGTGTGTTTTTTTTTTTTTCGGGGGGGGGGTGGGTTTGGGAGAGAGAAATTTATGAGGTTTTAGGGAATTCAAGAAAGCATCTAGTTTCACTTTTCGTCCACAAATCTAAGTTTTTCCAAATTCCCAAAGTTTGTAAAAGAAGATATAGAATGAAAAACTAGCACCTTAGACCATGTTTGAAGCTCATTTTCTAGGCATTTATTAACAAGGACTTCCTGATGTCAACTTACATAGGCAAGAACAAGTCAACGACAATGTTTGTATATTCAAAAGAAAATGAGACGACTAACATGAAATTCCATCAACCCCAACTTATGTCCGCATGTAGAACCGTATCTCCAATTTAAAAAGTTGAAATTGAACGCAAGTAAACTCGTTTTTTTTTTTTTAAATAGAATAAAACCAGGAAAAACTGAAAAATAGAATAAAACCAGAAAACCAACATGAAATTCAGCAGAGGTAAAACTGAAAAATAAGTTTTGCATCATATAATTATGAGCAGTATATATAAAACCAGTGTCACTACACCCATTATGCTGGTTCAAATTATAATTTTTTTTAAACCTTTTTTTGGGTCGATAGAAAAACTATCGGTTACTTAAAACCACTAATAAGTGGGTAATTTTGCAAGTTTACCACCTCACTACGGTGTTCTACAAGTAAATATTTTAAGTTGCCATTAATGACAAGAAGAGAGTATTTTCACTCCCATTCAGCTGTAGGAATAGCCAGCATATACTGATAAGTGTAATAAGTATTTACAGAGGCTTTGCAACAATGGTTCGGTACCTAGAGAAGCTCCCACTCAGATTCGCAGAAATCATGAGCCGGTACATTCTTTGCATCTGCGTTACTGGTAAGAGTAGGCAGCTGACGATCAGAAGATATTTCTTCGTTTGATCCTGTATCTACTATATCTTCATATCGTACTGCAAGCTGCTCATACTCTTTCCTCGCTAATTTCATTTTTGAAGAGAAGGCTTCCCTAATTTTTTTCTGAAAGAAAAGATTTTGTCAATAACACACCCAAAACACAAACTCTCACATACACACACACACATATATACATACAGAGAGAGAGAGAGAGAGAGAGAGAGAGAGAGAGAGAGAGAGAGAGAGAGTATCCACCTTGTATGACCGACGTTTGCCTTCAGGGTGAGGAACAGACAAAAGTTCGTTCCCATCAACCAAGACACAAGTTTCCTCCAGCTTCAGTTTATTAAAATGTTCGTTGGTCTTCATCTCTGGCTCAGTTATATTGCTATTCACAATCACATCCATGTGTCCTGAATTCTCTGTAAAGCATCAATGACTTTACGAGATAGAACTAAGAAATTAAATAGCACAGAATGTTTGCCATATGAGCTTACTGTGAATGCACAAAATTTGACTTTCTCAGTTATGAGGATAAATATAAGATGGCTTAAAAGTCAGAAGAAAGTCAAGACATTGACTGGGTGCAAAAAAAAAAAAAAGAAAGAAAAGAAAAGAAAAAAGAAGAAGAATTTCAGTTATGAGGATAATAAACAGTGGTTTAAAAGCCACACGAGAGCCTTCTGGGAGGTATCATCACCCATTATTTCCACATTTCAAATGGCAAATGAGAAGTATTTTAGACTGTCTTTGGGGAGGGGAGGCACTTTTTCCCACCTAAGGCCATAGTTGGAATGAATTCTTGCCATCGGTTTCTTACAATATCTTCTTCATCTCCAAGTTATTTCAAGATTCATTTTTATTCAATTTCACTTCTTATTTATTTATTTATAAAAAGCGTGTTTTAATCGCTTCCTCTTCTAAATTGGAGATGTGTAATTCATGTGTCTTAATTTGGGTTATGTTATATGAGTCTTATTTGCTATTTCTAGAGTAGTTCAATATTTCCTCTTTTCAAGTCATAGTCCTAATCTTTAGGATTATGGTAGGAAAGATTGAGAACCTCTAAATATCTACTTAGTCCGACTTGGAATTGAGTGTTGGAGCATTAAAGATTATTGATGTTCTCTATACAAAATTGCTCTGCAAATCTTGTTGTAGATACATTAATGAATGACAATAGCCATAACCACCCCCATCCAATTAACAATGATGCAGAACGGCATTCTTATCTATTCATTTACATGCATGTATGTAGATAAGTATAAGCATATGTACACTCATATATGACAACTCCTATCTACTTCATTGCCCACACGTGAAACCCCCCTAGAACTTGCCCTTTTTATTTTGTAAATACAAGCTTAGTTGTAATAAAGTTAAGTTTACTGATTATTCTACATTTTTAGTGCTTCTGCTGCTTTGTGGCACCTACTTCTTGCATAACTTGTACATCCTTCATACACCCCATTTCACAAACTACTATTAGACCGAAATCAAGTTGATGCAAACATAACAACTAATGTTCAAAATTTAACCACAAGAAGAAAATCAAGTTTCAAATTATGCGTATATGCAGACAATAATTCCAATATGGGATGGAGAAGGCCATCTTACCCGCAGATTCACTGAACCGTGTATTCTCAGTAACACATGAACCCATTGGAGAAACCACCTCATTGTTCATATGTGTGTCTGCAGCTGCCAAAGCAAGGCGGTCACAAAAAGCTAGAGGAATTGAGAAAAAGGTATAATATAATGCACATCCAGGAAATAATCACCACACGATTCCACTGATAAGCCACCGGGCCCATCACTAGATGAAGTACATCTCAATTTTGATCCTTTCTTCGCACTGGATTCAAATTTTTGAATTATCTCATAAACAGGAAAATCAGATGAAGCATCAGCAGAAGATGAAGTTTCCCTCACAACATCATTAAAAATTTCCCGCTTATCGAAGGAGTCATAACCTGTAACTTCATGACTTTCACTTATTTCAGCATTTTTATTAATACCCTCATTTGAATGAAGACAGATTTCATTCTTGTGATCAGTATCACAAAGTTTTCTGATTGATGGTGTATCATTTTCATCCACATCAGCAATAAGTTCAGATTCCTCGGTTATTTTCTTGTCAACTTTTATAGGATCTTTGTTGTTTCTTGCTTTTGGTTTTTTGTAGATCTCAACATCAGCATGTGGGTCCAGCGTAGATGGAGGAAGTAAATCTTGCATGACGTCTGAGTAGAACTTTTTGACACTTGAACTGACTGTCTGGACCTGACTTTCGACGTATTGAACTGTATCCTATCCAAAATAAGTTAAGTTACAGTGAAAAAAATGCCAGTTACGGTGGTAGTTCACAATTCGAGTTAATAAAACACAATAATTCAACCGCGTGATGAGAAAGGGAATCACATTAATAAAATCACATCTAGACTGTAAGGCTCTGTTTGGTTCATGGATTAGCGATGGGGGGAAAGGGAAACACTAAGGCTCTGTTTAGTTTGCGGAACTGAAAAAGATAAAGAAAGGAAACTTAGTTCCCTTGTGTTTTCCTTCATGCTTAAACTACATTAAAAGTTTAAATTTTACAAAATATTGTTGTAGTGTAACTTAGAGAGGAGGGAAGTGACTCACGAAATTAAAAAAATTGTAAAATATTTCCTAATGTATTTTCCTTTCTTTTCCATTTTCCTCACTATTTCCTAGGTAAAGGAAAAGCGCTAAACTTTACTAGGTTTCACATCCCAATATAAGATGTGAAATACCTGATTATATTTCTCACTATATCCCAATATTCAGGTATTTCACATCTAAACTTTCCCGCCCCCGCCGCTCCCGAGCGGCGGGGGCGCGGGAAAGCGCTAAACTTTATGAGGTTTCAAAGGTTTCTTCTTGAGCAAGGCGGGAGCGGAAGCAGGGTTGGGAGAGGGAGCCACTTTTAAAGACTCCTGCTTCTAAGAGCCAAACAGAGCCTTGATGTTATTTTGGCATGGAGGAAAACATAAGAGAACTAATAGTTCTTTTTGTTTTCATTTCTTGCCGTCTCTAAATACACAGACCAAGCAAAGCCTTATGTTTGTGCAAGACAGGTGCACATTACATGCAGCTACCTCCCACTTGGGAAGTTTAACGAATCAAGTTTGGTAAACAAATAGAGTGTGTGCTGTGAGGGGGAGTTTGGGTGTATGTGCATACCTGGTACATAACTTCTTCGACCTCCAAGCACATAGCTTCAAACTTCTCGTACATATCCCCAACCCATGTTATACCTTTAAACTCCATAGCAATCATATATTAACCACAATTTGATGTGTCTTCCACTTTCTAGTGGTTTAACTTAACACTTACTCCAAAATGGGGCGACTCCTTAAACTGCAGAAATCCAGATGAACATTTTATTGAGGCTATCATGAACTAAATTCGTTATTACTGAACTATAATCTCTTCTTAGCTTAAGTAAACTTGACTAGTAAATGCACAGAAAGGTTCCAAAAAAGAATGGTACAGTTTTTCTTGATGTATTTGTTTTGGCAAGTAACAAAGCATTTCTATGGCAAAGCAAACGAAATTGTCGTTTTCAATAATTTCAATTCCATCAATTCATTTTGTAAGACGTTCAAATGGGAAATAAGTAGAGAAAACACTTACGAGCATCCAAAGTTTTTAAATCACGATCAGACACATATAGTTGAACAATTTCGGTTTCCCTTTAATTAAGCAATTCCATGAACAAAATATTCCAATATAAGATGTGAAATACCTGAATATTGTTGGTTCCTCTATTTATTCTGCCACTCTAATTAGGTGACAACAGATTTTGGTGCTATAGTAACGAACACATTAAAACATAGCTCTAACACAAAGGAGTAACTCCTTACAAGGTTGTATACCTGGCCTGGGCGTTCGTCACACCTCCAAAAAGCCTATGTTTCAGATTACCCACAAAAGTGGTGGACCTGGTGGTAGGACGTACGTTACACAACCAAGAATAAGCTAAAGTAAAAGAAGATAATAAGCACTACTCCTGATTCCTTCACTCCGAAAAATGCACCTTTACTGTTGGTGTAGCCATTCTCAAATTGTGAATCGGTTTGCAAAAATTATGAGTTGTCAGTCGTAAAATTCACTTTTTTGGAAAATAAATAATGATCCATGCAGATACAGTATACATATAAAAACACATGTGTAGTGATGAGAATAAACAAAATAACAATTTAACACAAGCTTCACACAATACCATGGCTAAAATATTGCAAGTTACCCACTTAAACATGAATCAATTGATTCTAAAAACCGTGATAATAAGCACTACTACTGATTCCTTCAATCCACAAAAAATGAAGCATCTTGACTGATCACACAGCTATCTTCAAGTAAAGAAGGGTTGTTTCATGCAAAGTGTCCAATGGAGAAAATGTGTAATGCTTAAAATAAACAAATAACAATTAAACAAAAGTTTCATGCAACATCAAGGCTCAATGGAGAAAATGTAACAGAAGCAACTACTTACAAGAATGAAGGCAAATCAAATAATAATGCAAATATCATACATGATTCAATATGGCTGGAGATCATTTCCAGTCATGAAGAAATGTAGAAAAAGTTGTAAATTCGTAAGGGTTAGGGAAAAGTTTTAAGAGATGCAAAGTTGCACAAAGACTTGAGAAGATCTTTCTATGGTATGAAATAGGAAATGAAAGGAAAGTCTATCTATGGCATGATTGGTTAATACACATAGTGATTGGATTGCGTGTAACTACCCTTAACACATTGACTCACGAACGAAGATAAAGATCTAAGTTAGCAACACTTTACTTCTAATTTCCCGATTCTTCGTACAATGGCACCAAAAAGTCTCAATACTCCTCCGATATAACATATCATCATTCCGACATCTGAATTTCATCAATTTCCGAATGCGTTCCTCAATATACATTATTTATCAATATTTAAACGAAAAAGCAACATAAAAATAGAACTGACAAAAAGCCTACAACAATCGTATCAATGAAATGGCCAGACGCAATCAGGTAACAACTTTCCCAATATTATGTGAAAATCTGAAAAAAAAAAAATAGGATATTTCTCTTCATGAGCTATGAAACTTAAAAATGAGCATACGCTAAAAAAAACTAACAATGAAGAAAACTCAGAGAGAGAGAGAGAGAGAGATTAGGGTGACAGTCAGATGGAGGTAGCTTGCATAGCATCTTTATGCATCAAAAGTCCATGGAGGAACCCCCATCAGAATTCAGAAGAAAGGTGTATACTTTACACTTGCCAGGGGAAGGGGGAAAAAAAGGTGTTTACTTTACAAATAATTTAGATTTTAGAAGGGTAAACATCCAAATTTTTAAAAGCACTTTCTTAACGTGTTTGCTATATGTATGGACAACTTATGCTTGAAATAGTTTTTGATGCTTTCCATATCATATAAGTTATCTCTACTAGTTGTCCATGAGAATGAGGTTTGAAGTGTTCTAATTCCCCAAAACAACAACTTTCCCAAATTTCTAAAGAAAAAACACAAAACCCATGAAGTAATTTACCCAAATTCTAAGGTTCTAGAAAAACAAAACAAAACACCAGTCAATCAAAATTGCTGATGAGTAACTCAAACAAAGATCAAAAACCCAGAAAGAGTAATTTAACTAAGAACAAAAATCTTTTTTTCAAATTTAAATATTAATACACAGAATTATGAAACCAAGTATTGAAAAGGCTCAAGTAAGAGGCACTGACCTATTGTAAAAGATGAACACACCCAGAAGCAAAAACCTTGAGATATCAAAGGTAACGAGTAAACCCAAACATCAATTTAGTTTCCGAGTAATTTGTTCGAAAATATAGCTTTACGGGACGAGAGAGAGAGAGAGAGTTTGAGTAGAAGAATCAGAAACGTAGAGACGGAGTCCATTGGGGCTTCTTGCAACCTGATTTCTTGACACGTGCATAAGAATATACTAAAGAGTTTTAATAAATAGAATCATATGCTACAATTTCGGAGCCATAATCTTTACAGAAATAAATAAGAAAAAAAATTAAGTAAAGAAAAATTTTAATAATGTACTGGCTTTTATACTTAATGTACGGCTATTAACAGACCAGTATTTTGGTTTTGTCAAAAAAAAAAAAAAAATTCCAATTCAAGAGTTGTACATGATGCTTCTACAGTTGATAATGCTTTGGAAACTGGCACTACATGCCTGGGCCACCCTCCTAAGTAATATTTTAATTTTATGCTTTTTAAATATTTTATTAATTGTACCACATGCACGATAGAATGAGATAATGCTATGCTTGTCACATTTGCATCTCAAATGTGGTTTTTATGGGCTCACTTGATTTTTATTAAAAATTTGTTAAAAAGAGTAATGTTATACCCACATCTAAATTCACACCCAACAATCCTAGCCCTTGATTCTAGTGGCCTCATGTGAGTCCTACATGGGTCCCACACGAGACTTACCGGAATCAAGAGTCACGATGTGTTGAGTGTCGATTTAAATGTGGGTGTAGCATTTTTGTTGTTGAGTATCATATGAGATGCCATATTCTTTTGTGAGTATCTCTTGTAACCATTTTGTATTCCAAACATTGGTCATTCTCTCCGCTGTTGAGACCCACTTGCGTTCACTATGTATAATTTTAGTTAGATTTAAGAAGTAAGAAACTTCAAACATCTAACAAACACTTAATGGCTAAAACTTGTGAATGTACAGCGGAATTTTAGGTTATAAGGGCATCCTAAGTTTTTTTTTTTTAGCATGCTAAGTTTTTTTAAAAAAAAAAAATTGTGTCCTAATTATAAATACCAAATGATATAACAGTGAGATCATCCGAATAATTTTCAGTCAAATTTAGTTGGCTTAATTATAATTCATTTCACATGAAATATGTGAGATCTCAACTCCAAGAACCGTGAGTGGGTTAAAATAACACCACAAGTTTGTTACTAGTAACTTGGATTTAAGTATTTTGGACTATTTGTTGGTCCTTTCATCAAATAGTTACTGGGTCAGTAGGCTTGGGGCGTTACAAATGATATTAGAGTGGACACTGGTTCGGCGGTGTAGTACTCTTATGGTTACCCACAAGGAGACACGTGGCGCTCCAACATGGAAGATCCTGTGTGGGAGTGGGATCGTAAGGTGCGCGGGGTTGCGTTCTAAACTCACTCTCTAGGTAAAGTTCATGGACCTGAGTCGTGGTCAACTACAACAAATGTTAGTGGACTTATAATTACACCACAAGCTACTATTTTTAACTTGAGCTTAAATATTTTGAGATACGTATTAGGTCCTTTCATCAAATTACTGGGCCATTAGGCTTGGAGCGTTCCAAAAATTTTACAATTTTAAAAATCTTAAAAGTTATTCACCAAGTCTAGTTATTGGAATATCTTATTTGTTTGCTAACTATTGGGTAGAGCTCAACCTTATCCACCAACGGTGGCGGATATTGGCCTAATTATATTCGAATATATCTCAAATAATTAGTCACATACTCTTTTAGTTTTTTCTTAGTGAATAGTTTAGCTCAACCAAATTGTTTTACTATCGTTGCAAGCTTTACAAATTAAAAATTACAATTAGTACTTAATATTTTTTAAAAAAAAATGATAACTTACACGCAAGGACATAGTTACAAATAGATCCAAAAAATTTTATCTCAAGAGATCTGTCCGAACCCCCATATAATTCTATGCCTTTGTACACGGCCCCTAGCCAATTATTCCTGAATCCACCAATGTCCAGCAACAAAGAGTGTTCAAGGGTGGGGAGGAGTTGAGTTTTGATGTGAAATTGTCTAAGCAGAACCCACATCATTCGGGTTCACCCACCAACCGACGGACTCAAGTGTGGAGCCGGATTTGGTTGGGTTCGAGTGACAGCAACCAAAAAATGAATTTAATTGATGCCTGACTCTATGAAGTGAGAGAATGAAACCAATTATAGTCTTTTAGTATTTCCTATTAGGGAAGTACCAAAATATGCATATGTTGAGCTTATTTTATCTAAATGAAGAACATGATAGCATTTAGATGACAAGAACAATAATAAATTAGAACTGGAAAAAAAAAATTTTGTAATAGAGTTGGAACACGTTTAAAACGCTTATATCCATCCCTTTGTGAGAAGAGAAGTTATATGAGTGAATAGTCATATCTTTACTTTTTATTTGGTACAATATTGTGATTTCTTTACACAAATTTAAGAGTTAGTTTTGACTATAAATAAGATATTCTAGGGTTATCAGTTTTTTATGCAATGAAGAGAATGGCCCTTTCAGAAAATGATCACAATCACACTGAGAAGCTTTGTTTAATCTTAAAGGTAACTCGGTAATGTACAGTATTGAAAGATCGACGGAATTTGCAGTAATGGATCTAATGAAAACCACCATACATAACAACTCATCCAAAACATGAAATCCAATTTAGACAATTCTGAATATAAACACATCTGTTTCAACAAACCATATCACCTTGCAGCTTGAAAATCCCCAAAATCATCATCTGGAATATCTTGTGAGATTTGATTTTCAGGAGACTCCGATTCTTTCGAATGTTCTTTTGCTGAGCCTGAAAACTTGACTTCAGAAGTTTCCTCGAGACTCAATTTTGAAGGGACTTCAGAGGGAGATTTCATAGCTGCAGCAGCCGGTGAAAGTGGTGACGGTGGAGGTGGAGGTGGTTTGATACTTATCGTGGGCTCTTTTTGCTTACCCTTTTCCTCCAACGAGAGATTATTCAAACCCTGCTCGAAAAACTTGGACCTCACACCACGACCACCTTTCTGTTGACACCAGAAAAGGGTAAATTCTGTCAGAAATCCAAAAGGACGATTTTTTTTTAATGTACTTTGAGGGTCCCACGTGGTAAACTGCAGCCAATCAAAATGGGTTTTGGGGAGATGGGACCCACCTGCATGCAAGAGGGGTCTGACAGTTTGTGGATCCCAATTCCCAGGATAGGGATCCCGCCCACATAAACCATTCCCATTGACTACAGGGTACTGCACAGCAGTTGGTACCTAAAAAATTCTCCCCTAAAACAGCCTTGGTTTATCCGAGTTCATAAGGAGATGCAAGAGAGCTTACATTATTTAATTGAAGTACAAGGGTCTCGCCGTCTTTTAAACTGTAATCAACCGATGAGTCTTTCTGGTACTGCTGTTCCATCTCTTCAGCAGTTTTCTTTTTGTTCAGATACCTTTTCACAATTTAAGAACATAGCAAACTCATTAGGAGCTTCGGGTACTGGGAAAATATCAAAAGAATCAACTGTACAGAATACGCCTGGTTAGGAGAATATACTTCATATGATCATGAAGGGCAGCTTGAAAGTCGTAAGCTTCGGGTCTTTCTCGGAATCCTACACCAATAAAAGCATGACGAAGGCGGCCACCTGCATGAGTTCGAAACAAGTATAATGTTCAAGAAAAGGTAGAGAAATAGGAGGTGGGAGGGAAAATGATAATATATGTAGCTTTAAGCAGTTAACAGTTTGCAATGCAATCCCAAACTTACGCAGAGCTCTCAAGAAGGTTGCTTTTCTTTTTCACATTTCTTTTTTCGGAAAGTTGGTTGTTCTGCAACTAGATTGAATACTGTCTTACATTATGTTGAAAAAATTCAGGACTGGATGTTCTTCCAGTATGATTGGACTTTAAGCATACAGACAGCGAGTCAATGACAGATGAGCATCAGGAGAATATATGTATCTGGAGTGATAAAACCTGGGACATAGGCGCTCCGTATATACAAGGAATATGTAAAAACCAGTTCTTGATATGTATTAAACATGTATATCGATGTTAATTTTTTCCTTGCTGATTTAGTAAAGTATTCCAAGCAAAGTGAAAAAGAAAGAACTCAAACCAAAACTATCTGAAGCAACTATTCAATATTCTTGTCACACTTTGGAATTAATCAACTCAAATCAATTTTCAATGCATATTGGTTAAGTGGAGTGAATATGTCTCTATATCAAACGTAAAATTAACATGGTCAAAAGTATTCCAAGCTTTGACTGTTACTTAGCAGTCTGAGCTAAACTGTGCAAGTGTAAGCAACCCCAAGCAATCGACAATGCTTTTAAAGGATCTAGGAATGCACCTGATCACCTAGGCCCACGTGTAACCTAGTCTGGTATTGCCTTAAGTCCTACTGCCACTTAAAAAAGGGGTTTTTGAGTGTGGACTCACCAGATAACAGGGAAGAATTACCGAATAATTTTTCTAAATATTGAAATTTCAAAGTTATATTTTGCTTGCTAACTATGCTCGCTCGAAAATAACAATTTTGAATAATCTACGGTTTGTCAAACATACTTGTCTTGTATAACTGTATAATGTGCTTGAAAGCTGATCAGTGTCCACCAATGGTTAAGTGACATTCACAAAATATGCAAGTTCATGTGGCTAAAGTCGCTTAGGCTTTGGCTACTTGAATTATGTGTCGTTCTAGTGCCATAAATCTTCAGCCTCATAAATCATGCTAGAAATCAAGGGATGCATTTATCAGTGCTTCAAGGACGATCAATATCCAACCATGATATAATAACCTAGTTAAATGCAACTCCATGCAGATGCAGGGGCTTATTCTCTGGCAACTCAAATTATGAAAATCTCATTCTTAATGAGTAATGATATGGTTCCAAAATTGGTATCCCAAATTTGGTTCCCAACACATGTAGCAGCAGGACCACATATTGGCATTCAACTTTGGGAACCAGAGCATTACTCTTATAAATTTCCAAGATCAGGTAAACAAATGAACTCAATGATATAGCCCGTTATTTTACTCTTGCTCTCAGCCTAGGCTCTAGTCTTTGCCCTTCCATCTTCTTTCCATTCAATTTTCTCTCTTTCTATTTCCTTATCAACATTAGATTAAATAAGTGATATCCAACTTCAAGCCAAGTTGTGGATGGATAAGACAATGTCAGTAAATTAGCTTCTCTATGAAGAAATAAGCAGTATCTTCAAGGAAAAAATAGAACTTCAAAGGAGGGAATAATTTTAAATTACCAATATTCTCTTCTATCCGGAGAACAAAATATCTGTAGGGAAAACGAAATGAAAAGTAAAGTTTAGACACGGTACAGACACCAGGTTTAACGAACTAAAACTAAAAGATCAAATAATATAAAATAATTAGGGGTAAATGATCCAAACCTGCTGCTATCGATTACAGGCTCCACTGGATGTGGCTCACCATCTCGCAAAAATGCGCGAGCATACAGCTCACCTATTTTAATACCAAGTGATTAATAGAAACCATTTGTCACTAATGCCAAAGAATTTGCCACGCCATTCTTCCCTAATAGTAGCTCAGCGAGGACTGAGGAATTCACCTGTTGTCTTATCTTCAAGTCTGATAATGCATTCTTCTCCCTTGCTTACAACTTTGAGCATCCCCTCCCATGCCCATTTATTAACATTCCATTCATCAGCCCTACAACATTATAAGATAACTACTCAGTTTCGAGCTGAAGGTCCTTTGCACTCCCCATAGCTCAATACGGCATTCAATACTTGTCTTTCCAGAAGAAACTGTGGCAATAGAGCATTTTGGGCAGTTTGGTCCCACAAATGAACTTTTTATAGTAAGTGGTATTTGTATGAAGAAAAGTGGAAAGGTAAATAATCATTATAATATTCAAAGATCGGAATCAAAACTTCCCCCTTGTGGTATGCAGAATAATGACATCGCCAACAATTAATATTTTCTGAAACAGCGATCAAACAAAAGCACAGTCAAATCTCTACTGGTTTTTTCCATCGTGAAGTGATCATTCTCATATTCTTAACTATCACTTATTCTTTGCATTCACATATATCGATCTAACAATGGCCGTTGTTTGATGCTATGGTAAAAAGAAATTGGACTTGTAAGCACTTGGTAATGGCCTTTGTCTATATCTATCTAACAAAAACCTATCACCTATATTTTGCCTATTCTTAAAATCTTGACGCTTTGCTTCTTATAAATCAGTTCATTACTTACCAAAACAAAACCCTCCATTTATATTTAATCCTTTTTCCATCTTCGATTCCCATCACTTAGGAATCATTTTCAATTAGAAGATTGGTAATAGGGGGAAAATATCAAGTTCCGGACAGATTACTCAAAAAGTAATGAACACGTCTCAGGTAAGAATAGGGATGGCAATTGACCCGAAAATTGCGGATTCCCGGCCCACCCCACCCTGCCCCGCCCCGCCCCGCCCCGAATGGGACGGGTTTGGGAAGCCCTTAAAAGGGTTAGGGGCGGGTATGGGATGTCATATTTGAACCTGTCACGGGTTAGGGGCGGGGGTGGTATTAGTGAACTGTACCCCGACAGACCCGATTATGTTATATTTTATTACATGTTGTCCCACATCGGTACCTTAAGAATTAGCTGAGCATTCTTTTACTTATAAGAAATGCATTTGCGTGGTATTGTTTTGCTCATTGAAATGACAAGTGGTCATAGGGAGTTGAAATCCCTGACATATGACATAAAGTTGCTTTTGCATTGGGGATGCAAGGCTTTAACACGTGGTTCTAAAAGTAACCACATTCATATAAAGTTGAACAGTTTGGTTGGCATTTAACATCTAATTAATTTATTAACTATTAGTATTCTCACCGGGGGTTTGGGACGAGGACGGGTTGAACTGCTATAGGCGGGGTCGGGGATGGGAAGATCAACTATGCTAGGCTAGGCGGGGCGGGGCAGGGGTGGGGGAGGGTGTCACATTCATATAAAGTTGAACAGTTTGGTTGGCATTTAAAATTTAATTAATTTATTAACTATTAGTATTCTCACCGGGGGTTTGGGACGAGGACGGGTTGAACTGCTATAGGCAGGGTCGGGGATGGGAAGATCAACTATGCTAGGCGGGGCGGGGCAGGGGTGGGGGAGGGTGTCACTGTGGCGGGGCGGGGTCGGGGAAAGGTCACCCCATCCCATACCCACCCCGTTGCCATCCCTAGGTAAGAAATTAACCATTATAGCGACAAAAAATAAAGAAATCATCATAGTTTTCTGTTGAGCAGCGGAACACAGAAGAAATCTAAACAATGAAGCAAAATTTATTAGCACATCAGAAAGCATATTTGGATCATAAAAGATGGGTGAAAACCTGTAGGAAGCTGCACTAATCCTCGGTGGTATCTGCAAAAACAAAATTCAATAAGAAATTAGAATATGTGGGTTGTCATCATCATAACTACTAAAGCCATTCATCAAAAGAATGAAGAGAACATAAAAATATATATATTAAAAAATAAATGGAACTGGGAAATTTTAATTACACTAAACCTTGGCTTCCTCCAAAAAATATTTATTTGCTTGATGATGTAAATTAAAAAGGCAGTGATAATGCCACAAGCTCATAGTGGCCCATATTTCCTACATACAAGTATTTCTTCGATAAAAGGTTTGATCAAGATAAGAACTTGACTCAATTATTCTATTTTAGATTTGGTTGTGGTGGGAGCAGGTTCCGACAAGCTTCTAAGTAAGAAGCGTGGAATCGAGAGTTTGAGGTGGGATCATGCAACTGTGGCGAGGGCTAGATCTCCGGTGACAATAGTGTGGCAAGGCTAGGCGACGATTGTGAGAGGCAGATTGGTAATTAGGGTTTTTAATTTTGAGCTTTGCATATGTGTGACTGTGTGAGAATGAGGAAGAAGAATAGGAAGAAGAAGTGGGTTGATGGAAGAAGAGGCAGAGAGGACAAAGAGGGTTTTTTGATTTCTTAGGTTAGATTTGAGTCTGATCTCTTT
This sequence comes from Hydrangea macrophylla, assembly GCA_033977485.1. Lineage (NCBI taxonomy): Eukaryota > Viridiplantae > Streptophyta > Magnoliopsida > Cornales > Hydrangeaceae > Hydrangea > Hydrangea macrophylla. Next base: position 99,709,934 of record CM066990.1, read on the forward strand.
GAAAGTGAGTACGCATGTATATGGTATATATGATATATGCGTTTGTTTTAAGCATATAGCGGGGCAGGGTCGGGTTTGTCGGGCGGGCAAGACCATAAACCGATGACCGAACCGAACCCCGAAAATTATATACTGTCACCCGCCACTTGAACCTTCACATTGATAAACCGAGTAAAAGGATGTGGGTCGAATCGGGTGAGTCGGTTTTCTCGGGTTGGCGGGTTTGATGAACATCCCTAGGTCAGAGCATGACCTCTTTAGAAGGACCCTACTTCTAAGGTTTCAACTCTTTCGCCCAAATACATGATTAAGAATGTGATGTCTTACAGGAATGGCAAACAATCGTATGACGGAACCAAATCCAAGGCAAAAAAAAAAAACACGTTATTCTTTTCAGAAACACGAAGAGGGTAAAAGATATTAAATCCAACGGCATGTCCTAGTATAAGCACCAACCTATTGCTCCTGTACTGAGCTATTACAAAAACATTAATACTATTTATAAGTGCCCAATAGTTTCTTTAGTCATTTTATTTCAGGATTTTTGTTATTCGTAAATATAAAAATAAAAAAATAATATTGATCCCAACTGCGAGGCACTGTTGTGGCAACCAGTGGAGTCACTCCAGTGGTGACCTTTCAATATCACATGCACCAAGCTGCTCCTTTTAGTCATTTTACTTTTGAAGTTTCTACTTCCCTTTTTAAGTCTGCAAAATTTCATAATCATAGGAAACCAAATCTGTATGCTGCATAAAATGCTCATTGCTTGCTGGTCTTATGTTAGCATGGAGTTGTATCGGATAGTCTAAAAGACTGCATACCTATACCTTAAACCCCAATACGAAACCATGTCCAGAACTCAACTCTTTAAATCTCACATTGTCCATAAATCACCAAAAGCAGAAAAGAAAATTATGACCATAAATGAACTCTTTAAATCTTGAGTACGTCCTTAAAGAACCTAACATAAAACAAAGAGATCTCCAATTGTTGAAGCTTGATATACATTGTTGTGCAAATTCTCTAACATATTAAGCTTTTGGAGCAAATGGTGATTTAACATGGTATTAGAGCCTTGTTTGTGGGAGGTCTAGGGTTCGATTCCCCATTCCCGCTTTGGTGTGCATATTTGCACTTAGTTGTTTGTCTCCATTATGATGGGTGTAGTTTGTAGGCTCTCCACGTGCGAGGTGGGGCCGCACGTGAGGGAGGGTGCTGAAGATTGATATGCATTTTTGGTCCCCATTCTCTGGCAGCTTAAGCTTTTGGAGCAATTGGTGACTTGACACAAATCACAATTTAGCAAACACGAGGCAGTCACCCAAAACTACACTATAATCTCCATAGTAGCAAATTAGCAATCTGGAGAAAGGGACTTCCTTTGTATCCTAAAGAGATTGCAAAAACAGATTACAATATGCAAAACTTCAAAACCAATCAAATTGAACTGCTACACATATATCTATATTCAATATACAAACCCAGTTCAGTGGGGGGGTGGGGGAACAATGCACAAAATTATTGAGATTTGCGTGACAAAGAACAATATTAGCAAATCTTTTATTTCAAACCAATTCTACAAAACCCTAATGCATTAAAGTGACTCAGATTCCAATCCTGACAGAAGCTCATGAATTAGAATAAAACTATTTATTTCCAAAATCACATCAATGAAATTATCTATACAATCACATCTATATATATATATAACTATTTGTGTATGTGTATAGAGAGGGACTCAGAGAGAAAAGAGGAATAATTACCAAATAAACGTAACATTCAGAGACTTGAAAGAGAAGAAGCTCAACTGCTTCGGTGTCTTCGTTCTCTTCTAATCCACCGGGATTATCTCGCAACTTCGATTCCTTCTGTTCTTTCTCCATGATCTAGAGAGAGAAAGATACAGGAGAGAGAGAGAGACAGTTGAACTGCGGGATCAGGAGCAGAGTAAATCAAATCAGCAAACTTTGGACTCCTCTCTCTCTCTCTCTCTCTGAGAGAATTGAGAGCACAAATTTGGACTAATTGGGAATTTTCGTAAATTTGTTTGGTTTCAAGGGAATGGAAAATTCTGAATGGGAATATGTTTTTGCTGTGTGCCTGTGTCCTAGGATAGTGTTTTTGCTCTATGGTCCGTTGATTAAATCTATGTCCTTATCACAACCGTTCATTGGAAAGATTGACTATGATTTTGACGGTAGTGATTGTCTTACCGTACATTGCCTAAGTCTTTAATGGAGAGTCAACAAACATACAGTGTAGGTGATAGGTTGGTGGATTTGTTGCTTGATTTCTAAGAATGGAAGATCCCTTTATTTATTCCAAAGTGGTACCATTTGGCTATGGCCTAAGGGAAAAAATAGTAGTAGTAAGGCCATGTTTCGATTCAAAGGGAGAAGTACAACAATTAGTCTATTTTAATTAGATATAACACGGGATAAATAAACTCAATCACCCTTGAGACAATTAGTAGCCCAAATTCACGACTATTCAATTAAATGAATTCATAGTCTAGAAATGCTAACGTTAAATCAGAAATTGCGAATGTCAAAGTAGTAAGTGTCGCTAAAAGGTTTAGCGATAAAAAGCTTTTAGCGACACTTTCTGCTTTGACATTAACAATAGCCTATAGTCTCGCGTGATTTTTTTTTTTTTGGTAATCGGGGGTCCGGGTCAGCTTGCGCGCACCTCGACTAATCCCCCGAGGCCTGGAGGCGTCGGGTGAATACTCCAGTGGCCACGCCCCCCATGACTCGAACACTAAACCTCTTGAGTAGTACACCCAAGAAGTTTACCACTCGGCCACAAGGAGACTTGGTTAGTCTCGCGTGATATTGGTAATCCAAAGGCTGGACTATTTCAATTAATATGGACAACTAGTCCAAAAACCCCTATCCCCTTTAAATCCGCACAAGTTTCATTTCTATCTACGTAGAGTGGGGAGAAGTATAAGCTCAATGAAAAAATGTTTGATAAAAACATATTTCATTTTATCTTTAGTAGGTTTTTTTTTTCTCCTTCTTTTTCTTTTTTCTTTTTTTTTTTTTTTGGGGGGGGGGGGATTCAATGAAAAAAAAAAATTTGCCTGTTATTTGAAGTGTTTTTCAATTTTTAACTGCACTATACTGTTTGGTTTAGGAAAAGGTGAGGATAGCCTCCTTAAATTGGAATATTTAGTAAAATTTTCAAGAAAAAAGTGTCGTACTTCCGCAAAAAGAGGGGAAAAACCATTTTCGATATTAGGTATACATCAGTGGTTAGTTATTAGCACGTTAGCGGGGGTTGGATTGGGTGAAGATGGGTCATGATCGAACTTTTGACCCGATGAGAAGTGGGCACTATGTTGATATGTATGTTGATTGTTGCCCATTTACCACAAACTGAATCATTTTTCTAAAAATGGTGTGCATTACATGAAAATAAGTAAATAAATTGATTTTCCAAGTGTAATGCTTTTGTTATTAAAAAAAAAAAAGAAGAAGAAGAAGAAGAAGAAGAAGAAGAAGAAGAAGAAGAAGAAAGAAAGAAAAATGAAAAAAAAAAAAAAAAAGTTTAGTAATGTTCCCTAGATGAACATTGAAGTGAGGAAGAAGTAGAACATTTACATTTAACGGCCTGATTTAGCTACAATTATTCAATGAAGTCTACAAACTGGTCCATTCAAGTGATAAATGGTAAATAAATAAAATACAAAAAAGATTTCAGAATTTTGTACTTTTATTTTCGGACACTTTGTATATTGATGCAAATACTCTTGAGACTATGTACTTGTTCTCATAATTAAGAAATTCGTTTATATGTTATTTGACTTTCACCTTTAAACACAAAAAATATATATATATATATATATATATATCTATTACTATATTATAAGAATACATCCTTTGTTTAAGCAGGCACGTCAAAACTTTTGAACTCTCAATTATGCCCTCGTTTTTATTGCAAAGTTCTCCATACTACCCCTACTTTGAATATCTATTTACATTGCTTACAGTCACTGCCTTCTCCTTCTATCTCTCTCTTTCTCTCTCTCTCTCTCTCTCTCTCTCTCTCTCTCTCTCTCTCTCTCTCTCTCTTGCTTTCTAAACAAACGCAGCAAAGTGAAGAATCAGAGGCTACTGCAGTCATTTTACCTTCTGCTGTTAAATGGACACTAAGCAAGCTTCCATTCTTCCACGCATTGATGTGGTTCTGTCCCCCTCTCTCTCTCTCTCTCTCTCTCTCTCTCTCTCTCTCTCTCTCTCTCTCTCTCTCTCTCGCGTTGCCCTCATCCTCGTCTGCTAATTGGGTGTTCAGTCTCTCTCTTTGCGCCGCTTCAAACATTGCGGCCTCGAAGTGCTCGCTGTCTGGCTATTCCTCTTGACTTTGGTGCTTCACACTTCTCCTGTGCGTCTTTTGTTCCCAACATCTACCATCGAAAAGGTACTACTCGCTCTCCCTATAATTTCTGTCTCTTCTTCTACTTCTTCTTCTTCCTCTCTCTCTCTGATCTCTCTATCTCTCTCTGTTACGAAGCTCTCTGGTTTGGACGTTTGCAAATCGTTCTTGCATGAATGAATGAAAGATCTCTCTCAGATGGTGCAGACTTGAAAATCAAAACTCTCGAAGAGGGTATGGTCTCCTTCTCTGTACTTTATGATTTGGGTTTTCCGAAATCCTCAGGTTTTGGGTTTGATTTCAAAGTTCGTTGGAATTAAATACGAGTTTCAGACGTTGGGTTCCCAAATAAGCAGCTCCGACTATAATGACTGACCCATAGCAAGAGTCGATAACGGCAACAACAAATTGAGTAGTTCGCTTTTGGTTCTTCGATTTGAGGTAATTTTCTGATCTTATTTCCTTTTCGGTCATCTTCCCATCCTCCGAGATTTTAAAATTTGTGTCTTCTTAAATTATTGGTTCTTCAATTTAGGGTTTTATTAAATTGGGGGTTTTTTTTTTTTTTTTTCAAAATAGGCTTCTTAAGGTCGATTGAATATTTCTTGGGTATATTATGATTTCATTAAGTGGATGCCTATAAACTGGAGTATGAAGTTTGAAAAAAAAGAACACTGATGCCCCTATGCTTATATGCAGATTGGGTTGATCAAGGGTTTTTGAGCTTTGGGCTTTGAGGAAGGTTAGTTTGTGTTTGCCTTTGTTCTCATTTATGACATTTGATAGATGCAGTTGATTTTATTACTTAGATTAGTAGAGAAAGCCAGCTTCTTATAGCAATTTCGTGAATGTCTTCTAAGCTTTTCTACACTCAGATTATGGTCTTATAAGATTTGAAACTTTCAACTATAACTGTAGACATCCTGTTACTGAACTTTTGCTTCAGGCTTATTAGATTTATTTATCTTAACATTAGATCTATTTGTATTTGCTTTCTTTCATTTGATCATTAGCATATTTACAATCTTTGAAAAGGTGCATACATACTACACATCATAACAAAAAAATTGGACAATGCCGGCGCTTCCAACGCTACTACATACTCAAGTATTACAAACACGCAGAAAGAAAGATACCGACTAAAAAGACAGAAGCTTAAAAAGGAAACTATACAACAAAGAAAAGATTGTACAGTTACTGAAAATGTATCCATTAGAGAAGATATATCTCGAACATTTTATGCTGAAGACTTACATCAAAAACTACCAACAAACAAAGGAAAGGAAGTGATTACTGAAAAACAAGGTAGTAACCAATCAAGCTTGGCTTGAAAAAAAATTATAGCAATAACCAATGCTTTAGGTACAATTGATTTGTTTTCCTGTTTTCTCGGCTTTAGCAGAAAGGAAATCCTACACAAAAGGTTAGCAACTTATGAAAACAAAATCTAAAGAGTATATTTCCCAATGTGAGGAAGTGGCTCAGACAACCCTACAGTTATGTAGTTTACCAAATTTCACAGGTAAATATTGCGATTAAATTTACTTTATTACAAATTTGTTAAAAAGAATGAATATGCAAGTTCATATATAGAATGATTGGAATCATTGTCATGCAGCAATCAGCTCAAGCCTCAAACGGAGACGACCAAGGAAACATACTGTTCCAACACATTCCTTTACATTGCCTTTGCCTACCACTTGCACATTTTGTAAGGCAAAATTATTTAAACATGAAACTAAGAATTTATGTTGCGGTAATGGAAAAATATCCCTCCTACCAGATAACATACAAAATAGACTATATGATTTATATACTGGAACTACAGCAGAAAGCCAATTTTTTAGAAAATATGCTAGATCATACAACAACAAATTCGCATTCACTTCGATGGGTGTCACATACGATAAGGAATTATGTAAAAACACCAAAGGCATTTACACATTTAGAGTACAAGGTCAAGTATATCATTTTATTAACCATTTACTCCCAAATGACTCAAGACCACCCACCTATTTACAATTATATTTTTATGATACAGAACATGAATTTCAATACCGTGCGGCACAATGCAATAAATTCGACTCATCTACTCTACAAATACTAATATCTGTGATGTCGACCAATCCGTACACGAATTTTTTTAAAACATTGCAAAATATTCCCGACCTAGAAACATATGAAATTGTAATACGAGCAACTCCAGATTTAGATCAAAGAGTATACAACCAACCTTCTGTTTCACAAGTTGCTGCCGTTTGGATCGAAAATGATGATAGTGGTAACTACAGAGAACGCGATATTATTGTTCACAAACATGACAGACAAAGTGAAACAATCAAATATTATTATGGCTGCTATGACCCACTACAATATCCTTTACTCTTCCCGTTTGGTCAGCCCGGATGGCATGAAGGAATTCAATTTACAACCACAAAACGAAAATCTAATTCATCTACTATAGAGGGTATGCTCAACCCAGCATTAGCAGTCTCAGCAAGTACAATCATCGAAAATGAAGAAAAAGGTAGGTAATAATTTAGCAAATGTGTACGTATCATATACATTACCTATTTTTGACTCACAAAGCCACATTTCCTTATTCACAGTGCTTCTACGGAATCGTACAAAACGAGGGACTGTTTCATGTCGAGAATATTATTGTTACAAGATTCAAATTAGATCCGACATGCAATCAATAGTCCTTCACTCGGGACGTTTATTTCAACAATATGTGGTAGATATGTATATCAAGATAGAAACTTCAAGATTAGATTACTGTCGACTAAATCAGAATGTGATACGAGCTGATCTATACCAAGGAGTAATGGACACTATAGCTCAAGGAGAGACAAATCCTTCTAAGATTGGTCGAAGAATAGTTTTACCTAGCTCATTTATTGGTGGACCACGAGATCTAAGAAAACGCTACATTGATGCAATGACTTTAGTACAAAAATATGGAAAACCTGATATTTTCTTAACAATGACATGTAATCCTTCTTGGCCAGAAATTACCCAACAACTTGCTCCAACAGATGAAGCTCAAAATAGACCTGATCTTATTGCTCGTGTCTTCCATAGTAAACTTGAAGAATTGAAAAATGATATCATCAAAAAGGAATTATTTGGAGTAGTAGCTGCATATACATACGTAATTGAATTCCAAAAAAGAGGACTACCACATGTTCATTTCCTATTGATATTAGCAAAGGATTCAAAACTAACATCATCTGAAAAGTACGATTCATATGTTTCTGCAGAACTACCAGATTCAAAAAAAGAACCCCATTTATATTCAATGGTACTAAAGCATATGATTCATGGTCCATGTGGAACATTAAATCATACAAATGTGTGCATGAAAAACGGACGATGTAAAAACCATTATCCAAAACCTTTCACAGAAATTACTACCATTGGAAAGAAATCATACCCAATCTACAGACGCCGAGAAGATGGAAAACAAGCACGAGTACGTCAGCAAATGCTTGATAATCGATGGGTAATCCCGTATAGTCCTTACCTACTCGCTAAGTATGATAGTCATATCAATGTAGAGATTTGTTCAACAATCAAAGCTGTCAAGTACTTGTACAAATACATTTACAAAGGCCATGATCGAGTGTCATTCCATATAAGTGAAAACCACCAGACAGATACAGTTGATGAAATACAACAATTTCAATCTGCAAGATGGATATCTGCCCCTGAGGCAATGTGGCGGATTTACAGATTCCCTATGAATGAAGTTTTCCCACCAGTTATTAAACTCCAACTTCATCTCGAAAACTGTCAAATGATAACGTTTCGAAAATCAACTAATCTAACAAACATTGCAAACAATGACAACTATTCTGAAACAATGCTTACTCAATTCTTCATGATGAATCGAACTAATGAAACTGCTAGAAGGAAAAACTTATTATACCGAGAGTTTCCTGAACATTTTGTTTGGTGGCCTGAAGATAAAGTATGGACTGAAAGAAAAAGAGGAAGAGTTGTTGGACGTATCATAACATCAACTCCAACTGAAGGTGAACGATATTTTCTGCGACTTTTATTAAACCATGTTCGTGCACCAACATCTTTCGACGATCTTAGAACTGTCGCAGGGAAAAAAGTATCTACATTTTGAGAGGCAGCTATTTTACATAACCTTTTGCAAGCAGACAATAGTATTGATGAATGCTTAGAAGAAGCGATTGTTTACAGAATGCCAAATTCACTACGACGACTATTTGCAACCATATTAGTCTATTGTGCTCCAAATAATCCTCAACAGTTATGGGAGAAATATAGAACATATATGTCTGAAGATCACAAAAAAGACCTAACATTAACGAAGAGCCAAAGATACCAAAAAACATTAAAAGACATCAATCTAACTCTTGAATCAATGGGGAAAAACATTGAACAATACGGAATTGTGATACCGAGTAGTTACTATGATTTACAAAACAATAATAATAAAGAAGTTGAAGACGAACAAAATATTATTCCTTCAGCATCTGATCTAATGTCAATATCACTTTTAAATAAAGAACAATCATATATTTATCAAAAAATCCTTCACAGTGTTTTATCAAATCAACCTGAATGTTTTTTCATAGATGGCCCAGGTGGAACGGGGAAAACATTTCTGTACCGTGCACTTTTAGCAACAGTTAGATCATATAAAATAATAGCTCTTGCAACAGTATCTTCAGGAGTAGCTGCCTCTAACCTTCCAGGAGGAAGAACTACGCATTCCCGGTTCAAAATCCCAGTACAAGTAGATCCTACTATGACATGTAATGTGAGTAAACAAAGTGATCTCGCCAAGCTTCTAAGACTTAGTAGATTGATAATATGGGATGAAGCACCGATGGCAAGACGAGAAATCATAGAGGCCACTGATGTAATGCTAAGAGATATAAATGATTGTAACCTACCTTTTGGAGGGAAAATAATAGTATTTGGTGGTGATTTCCGCCAAGTACTACCTGTAGTACCAAAGGCATCACGAGAAGAAGTAATAAATACCAGCTTATTAAAATCACCCATTTGGAATGGTCTTACAAAATTAACATTAACAACCAATATGCGAGCAAAATCTGATCCTTCATTTAGTACATTCTTACTACGAATCGGAAATGGAACTGAACCATGTGACAATGAAAACCGAATACAAATTCCGCCATCGATGATTATCCCTTGGACAAATGCTATAGATTCAATGAATACTTTAATTAGATCAATATTCCCAAATCTAGATGAATACTATGAAAATGCAATGGCCATGATGTCTTCAGCTATATTAACATCCAAAAATGAAACTGTGGATGAATTAAACAATCTTCTAATCAGTGACTTTCCAGGTGAAGAAATGGAATACATCGCAATCGATAAAGCTATTGATCCACACGAACAAGGACAATATGAAGATTTCCTTAACTCTTTAAGCCCAACTGGACTTCCACCACACAGATTACAACTTAAAAAAAATGTACCCATCATGTTACTTCGAAACATAGATCCACCAAGAGGACTTTGCAATGGAACACGTCTAATTTGCCGTGATTTCAAAAGAAACATAATATGCGCAGAAATAGCAGTTGGCGATCACCAAGGTGAAATGGTCTTACTGCCAAGAATTCCTCTACAACCATCTGAAAAAGAGAAATATCCAATTCAATTTACAAGAACTCAATTTCCCGTAAGATTATGTTTTGCAATGACGATCAACAAAGCTCAGGGGCAAACTTTAAAACAAGTTGGACTCTATCTAAAGCAACCGGTTTTCTCCCATGGACAACTCTATGTTGCATTATCTAGAGCAACAACTGCATCGTCTATCAAAGTTTTACTACAACCAACCACCGAATATGACGATAAACCAACCCATACTCAAAACATTGTATACGAGGAGATACTACATTTAGCTCACTATTTATAATATTTGCTTCCTTTTCCTACTCCTCATATGTACAAAATTTAGAACAATCACATTTACACATCGATGTACAATCCACGTGGAGGTTAAACCTTATTCTTACCTTCTAACTTGTAAATAAACGAATGTCCACTTATTTTATTTAATTTACCAATATTTACTTTATTATTTGCAGGACAATGGCACTAGAATTGAAAATAATTATAGTGGAGCAAACAACAACAAAGTTCATGTCCAAGTTACCTACAAGCAAGATCCCAAAGAGAAGACTTCAAATCCGCTGATTTAATAAACAAGAGATATTATCGACTCATTGTTTGTGATGCATAGGTATGTCTAATAAACAAAACCCGAAAGCTTTTTAAAAAATTCTAATTTCTGTTTAACCAAATTAGGAATTCTTTTGATTGTGTTTTAGTGAATTGGGTTATTTTGGTACTTTGATTGATTGTTGTAAATTAGTTCATAAGCAGTTGTATCATCAAAACCCCTTTGTTCATAATAGAAGCAAACTTACTTTTGGTTATTTAAAATTCTTCTTTCTTCCCCCCCCCCCCCCCCCCCCCCCCCCCCCCCCTCCTCCTCCTCCATATTTTTAATCATTTTTGATGTTTTTATTCGTAATGTTCTGCTGTTTGGATGAAGCTTTATGTTATACAACTATTCGCCTGTGCCTTTGCTCTTTCTTCAGCGATCTCTCTCTCTCTCTCTCTCTCTCTCTCTCTCTCTCTCTCTCTCTCTCTCTTCGTTTCTCAGTGTTCTCCGCTTTTGACTCTTCTCTTTTGTGCATATTTCATTACATGAATGTGTGCTCATAGTTTGTCCTAACAAATAGTGTATTGTAGGAAAATTATACATACATTAAAGACTTTCTGGACAGGAAAACAAATACTAATGGTCCTTGAATTAGGTAAAGACTTTACAACCTTTGTATCTATCTCTTTTCTGTTTAACTGTAATTTAGTTCCCAACATGTGAAAGTGGAACCACATTTAATCATACTTCAACTAAGCACAAATGTTGAAAAGTTGTTTTTTTGCCCCCCTTTTCCAAAAATTAAAAACTTAACATATACAATTGTATTACTAGATGCATTAAATAATTATATTTCTACCTTTGAACTACAAAGACCACCAGTTTACAAACATCCAGAACATAAAATCGATCCCCTTTAGCTTCTGTTATTGTTTGGTTACTCTAACTGTTACCTGATGCTACTTGAGACCACACTTGGAAGTATGTCCATGAGTATGACCATTATATTCTTTATTCTCTATACAAGTTATTGATGTGACCAAAACATCAACAATGGGATGTGTGGATATCGCAGGTTGGTTTACCCACAGCTTTTCAAAATCAATTTCTAAAACAAAATGAGTCGCCACTTAATTTTTAAAAGGGAAATTAAGAAACCATTTTAAAGCAACCGATCTTTTGCGAAACCAAAGATTAACTAGGTCCGGGGATTATGGAATGAGAGAGGAAGGAGCCCGTCGGACTAAAACACCCTCTCTCATCCTATCTTGCGATAGGCCTCTACTCAACATCCTTTTAATCAAATTTATTAATCTAAGCATGCCCTCAATTAATACATATATACATATACATCACAAAAGCATGTCCAAAGGGTGTAAAATTGCAATTGACAAAATACCATTCAAAAACCACATAATTCAGGTAGCAAGCGATATGATATGTAATAGGGAACAAGTGAACTTACCCGGGATCCAGTAGCGATAGTAAACGTGCAATGCATGCGAATAAAAGAAAATCCTAAAAAGAGTCTCTAATCATATATACACATAAGGCAAAACCTAACTCCAAGGTGTCGCGTATTAAGTCGAAAAATCAAATAAAAATCAAGGATTTTAATAAACTAGAGAGGGATTGAGAAATCGTACCTTAAGAGCGCTACAAAACAAGGGGTTAGTCCACATGATATGCAAAATATGATGCTAGAAATAATAATCTAGCTTAAATCTATCTAATATAATTAAATCCAAAGCAAATAAATCCTAATTACAAGTGCCAAACCATATGATTGAACATGTACATGGACAAGGATAAACTATGAAATACTCTTAAACTTTGAATTCAAGCTCGACTAATCATTATTAAAGCATGGTTTAAGCCCTAGATCATAAAAAAGTCATTTAGATCCTTATTTACAAAAATAAGTCAAATGTGTCATAAAACTCTGAAAATTGCAGAGAGCAACCCAGAACTTAAAAGAAATAAAAAACACGTCTCTCGTGGTTTGATCTTGGTGAATTTTGGGGCACAAAATGCCCCTGTGAGTCTAGTTTCCAAATCAAAAAGAAAATCAAGGTTTCAACGGTTAGATCTCCGGGAATATGGAAAACACTAGACATCACTCAGCATCTTACAATCTCCTGTCCAGAATTCTTGCACGATTTATTAAAAATAGTAAAAAAATCAGAATTGCTTTGTTCTTTTTAGGGTGACTTCCTAACACATTAATATACTTGAAAAAAATTATTTTGGGTCATAGAAACTTTGTTAGAACTCTGATTTAATTATTTCAAAAGAGTGTTGCTGTTCTGAAACTATTCTGAAATTCTGGACAGATTATTGTTGCTTCACAAAACCCATGATCAAACCATTCTAAACATGAAACCACCTCAAGACAAAAATTACAGTGGTAGAACAATGTGTTATTGACACTTTCCCGTTGGTTTCACTTAATTTCAACGGTTAGATTTCGAACTAAAAATCTTTGATCAAAAACAGTTTGTGAATTCACTGTTTTTATTTTGCTAGTTCAACTTTTATTTGGTAACTCCAACTATTAAACCATGAAGTTGGGTTTAAACCAAACCATTTCTCCTACCATTTGATGGCCATTGGAGACTACAAACCTTTATTCTTTGTAGATTTCAAGTGAAGTATGGATTGACTTCATGAAATCTAAAGGATAGGGAAATCTAAACCATGGAGATGGATTTAGACTCAAAACTATATTATCCTACCATTTAATGGTCATTGGAGATGAAGGTGCAACTAATACTTGGTAGTTTTCAAAGGAATATGGAAATGATTCCATGAAACACCAAGTTTAGAGGATCCAAGTCATGAATATGGACTTGGGTCCTATCTATGTGAAATAAAATGATGATCAAGTTTTGACTTCCATGTAGAGCATGAGCTTACATGAGATTCAAAGGATCATGCTCAAGAGATCAATAGAGATATTGAAGATCTCCAAGACCTTTAAGAGAAGAAGATAGACAAAAAATAGAAAGAAGTATTGGGAACAAAAGACTACTAAGTTTAAAACAAAGAAAGATGATGAAATATTCTAAGATTTAAAGATTTCAAGAGAAAAAAGAAAGAGTAAGCTAATAATCTAGGTTTAGAGGATCACCTCCAAATTATCCTCAAAGCTTTCTTTTGAAGATTATCCAAACTCTCCTTCAAGCTCCCCCAAAAACTCTCTTTTTTTCTTTCTCAAATGTGGGTGTAATGGAAGTATTTTTTTTGTATATGTTTTCCCCCCCAAATGCCTTTATCTCTTGGTCCTCCTTTACCAACAAGATCCCTTCTCTTTTATAGGCAAGAATACCAGGTATTTTTGGTGAATTTCGGAGCAAAAAACAGGTGTAATTCTCTCATTTGGTGGTGCAATGTGTACTTTCTGAAATTACACAGACTGCTGCCCAGCGCGGCAGTCAGAAACCTGCCGCGGCAGTCCGTGAATGCCGTTGCGGCACTCAACAATTGCCGTTGCGGCACTTCGTGAGTGCCGCGCGGCTCTCATCGACTGCCGCGTCATTTAATTAATTGCCGTGTTTTTGTCAGTCTTACTTTATCAGTTTTTTGTTCTTATCTGCATACGCATACGTATTGCACTGCAAAATACAGACTTAAAAAGTGAACGGCAGTCAGAATTCTGTGGCGGCACTCGGAGAATGCCGCAGCGGCACTCTCTGACTGCCGCGCGGCACTCATGGAGTGCCGCGGAATCCGCCGTGTGCCGTGTTTTGGTGAGATTCCCCTTTTTAGGTCTTTTTCTCTTTTTGAAACAAATTATCTTTGAAGATCCTTTCCAAAAATCATGTCTTTTTTCTGAATTCCCCTAAATACCTGGTATTTTTCCTCTTTCTGTGAAATTTTATCGCGTTTTGGAGATTTTCTGAAGAGCTTGGAATACTTCAATTTTTCGGTCCTTGTCATCATCGGATACGGAGGTGACACTCTCCTAAATTCGACGTTAGGTCAAAATTGGGGTGTCTACAGTTTGCCCCTCTTCGGCAGAGCTTGTGGAGCAACGCGTACCACAAGTGAATGTCGAAGCCTGTGTGAAGACAAGCCTTTGACCAGACCGTCGAATTTAGGTAAAAACAAAATGCGTTGCAAAAAGAGAACATGCGCAGGGCAATGGTTCACGCTGGTCGTGCTCGATGATGAGCTGCCTACGTATCCGTTCAGGAATCAGACCAAGACGTAGTTCGGGTCAAGGATCAAACATACACAAGCGCAAATAGTCATACGGATGAATGCACCTATCTTATCGTGATGCACGTGCTCAAGCAATCTGGTGCTTTCTGAATTAACCTGGTTATGTAAATGTCATGCTTATCACATTTTCCCTATGTATGACGCGCATTTCGTGGCGTGTTAGTCAGGGAAGATTATCTATGTGAGAATCTGTCATAGGAGTCATGAGAGCGCTTTTGATTTGATCACGAAGGTCAACGCAAATCCGTTGCGAAAACCGGGAATATAAATCCGTTATATTCTCAAAAACGAGGGTTAACGCAAGTCCGTTGCGAAAACCGGGAATATAAATCCGTTATATTCTCAAAAATGAGGGTTAACGCAAATCCGTTGCGAGAACCGGGAATATAAATCCGTTATATTCTCAAAAACGAGGGTTAACGCAAGTCCGTTGCGAAAACCGGGAATATAAATCCGTTATATTCTCAAAAACGAGGGTTAACGCAAATCCGTTGCGAGAACCGGGAATATAAATCCGTTATATTCTCAAACGAGGGTTAACGCAAATCCGTTGCGAGAACCGGGAATATAAATCCGTTATATTCTCAAAAGAGGGTTAATCGCAAGTCCGTTGCGAGAACCGGGAATATAAATTCGTTATATTCTCCAAACGAGGGTTAATCGCAAGTCCGTTGCGAAAACCGGGAATATAAATCCGTTATATTCTCCAAAAGAGGGTTAATCGCAAGTCCGTTGCGAGAACCGGGAATATAAATCCGTTATATTCTCCAAACGAGGGTTAATCGCAAGTCCGTTGCGAAAACCGGGAATATAAATCCGTTATATTCTCCAAAAGAGGGTTAATCGCAAGTCCGTTGCGAAAACCGGGAATATAAATCCGTTATATTCTCAAAAACGAGGGTTAACGCAAATCTGTTGCGAAAACCGGGAATATAAATCCGTTATATTCTCAAAAGAGGGTTAATCGCAAATCTGTTGCGAAAACCGGGAATATAAATCCGTTATATTCTCAAAAATGAGGGTTAACGCAAATCTGTTGCGAAAACCGGGAATATAAATCCGTTATATTCTCAAAAGAGGGTTAATCGCAAGTCCGTTGCGAAAACCGGGAATATAAATCCGTTATATTCTCAAAAGAGGGTTAATCGCAAGTCCGTTGCGAGAACCGGGAATATAAATCCGTTATATTCTCCAAACGAGGGTTAATCGCAAGTCCGTTGCGAAAACCGGGAATATAAATCCGTTATATTCTCCAAACGAGGGTTAATCGCAAGTCCGTTGCGAAAACCGGGAATATAAATCCGTTATATTCTCCAAACGAGGGTTAATCGCAAGTCCGTTGCGAAAACCGGGAATATAAATCCGTTATATTCTCAAAAACGAGGGTTAACGCAAATCCGTTGCGAGAACCGGGAATATAAATCCGTTATATTCTCCAAAAGAGGGTTAATCGCAAGTCCGTTGCGAAAACCGGGAATATAAATCCGTTATATTCTCAAAAGAGGGTTAATCGCAAGTCCGTTGCGAAAAAAACCTGGGAATATGAGTTTGGGCCCGCAGGCTCGAATGTTGCGATTTTCAAAATTGGGAACCCAACGGGCCCAAATATCTTAATTTTCATAAATTGGGCGTCCACGAGCTCAAACATCTCCAATTTTCAAAATGGGGGCCCATGGGCTCAAATATTTTCTGAATTCAAAAATTTGTAGTCAAAGTGTACCTATGAAACGACCCTGAGGGCCAAAAGCGCAATGGGGCAATTTTTGGGGCCTCAAATTCAATTTTTGGGACTTGATTTGAATTTTTGGGGGGAATGTAAATATCTTTGAACCGCCTTAATCGCGGCACACGCGGTTTTTCGCGGCAGTCCGTGACTGCCGCGCGGCACTCACGGAGTGCCGTTGCGGCACTCAGCGAGTGCCGCGCGGCAGTTGACTGACTGCCGCGCACGAAAAAATGAGTGCCGCGTTTGAGGGCAGTGGCTTAAACCGCCGGGGTTCAACATGTTTTCTCATTCTCTCACTCTCTCCATCTCGAAATCTCTCTGGAGAAATTTTCTCTCATCCTCTTCTCTGCTTCTATATCGATCTACGACGTCCACAGGTAAGTTCTGCTAGATCATGGTTCGGTTAAACTCTTTTATTTCATTGTTTTCCTAAACTTTCACGAATTTTAACGTGCGAATCTCCCTTTTTCTTCTTCTCTCTTTTTTTGACAGGTTATGGCGAGTGGTTCTAGGAAGAAGAAGGCCAAGTATACAGCCACCCATCATCCAGACGCTACTCTCTTATTGAGAGACCCTGATGAGCATTTGTCAGTCCGCGCGTTCAAGCGCGAGGTAAACGCTTCCCTTTTGTCTATTTCTCGTATTTCTTTCCCGTATATCTTCCTTGTGAATGTAACATAGGATTGTCACTGCTTTTAGATACCCTGTTCCAAATGTCATGTTTGTGGTGCCCTCGAGCGTATCGAATACCTTATTCCATGCTTTTCGTAAAGGAATCCAAATTTTGTTATCTTTATTTCTCGCGGACTTGAAAAAAAAAAAAATAAAATAGAAAATGAATTCTATGCTCGATTTATCCTTTATTTTCCCTTTTGATTTTGTTCAACGACTTTTGAAAACCATTTAATCGAAATCTCAAACATTGCTTGTGAATAATGAAATCCAATGCTCGTAGAAATGAAATCACGAACCTTTTCCTGTATTTACCGTCCTGGCGATTTTTCTTAATGCCATTTTATTCAAAATGATTGATTAGTGAATATTTGCAATCACGCATTCCTTTTGCAACCAGACTCGGGCCCAAAATCTCCTTTAAAACTTGTATATGCATGTTTTTCCAAAGTGGGTGGACAAAACTGCTCTTTCTCTTTTTTTTCTTCTTCTTCTTTTTTTTGAATCTTTGTTAAAATTCTGAGCGTTTCCTTTTATTCATTTTCTCTTAAATTGCAAACGAATGTCTCTCCTGTGAAATCCTATGTGAACACTTCTATACTTTCTTTCCTTTTATTTATTACTTATCTCCTTCTTCATTGCCTTCTCTTTTTATTTATTCTCTGACAACGAATCTTGTGATTCTTTCTTGCAGCTGCAGCCCAAAGTGCTGAAGGGCCACGGCAGCCTTGCACATGGCCATGAGTGGTATACGCAGCTGAGCCCGACTGTGAGGGCTTTGGTGGACGCAGCGGGTTTTGGAGACTTCGTCAAACTTTTGACGAAGAGCTCCAACGACTTGCAGCAGATACATGCGCTGGCTGAGCGGTGGTGGGATACCACGAGTACCTTCCACTTCTCTTTCGGCGAGATGACGTTGACCCCGCTGGACTTCTCGATGATTACGGGGATTCCATTCGGGGGAGAGCCCCTGCGGCATCTCACGGACCAGGAGTGGGATCAGATGGAGCCGCTGCTAGGAGTGGTCCCGGAGGAGACCCTGGTTACAGCTCGGTGGTTCATGGATACCTTCCGGGGAAAACCCGGTTTTTCGGACGAGCAGATGGCCCGCGGCTTCTTGATGTACGTGCTGGGGTGCTCTTTGTTGAGCACCAAGGGTGACCGGATTTCTGCTCCCCTGGTGGCGTCGCTGGAGCATCTGGATCGGGTCACCGAGTTTGATTGGGCTGGTACAGGTTTAGCTATCCTGTACAGGCATATGGGTGACATTTCCCGGGGCAGGTCGACAGCCACCAGTGGGTATTGGAGAGCGTGGGAGGTATATACATATCTTATTCATTTTTTACATTCCATCGCTTATTTTTCTTTCAGAAATTTATTTACATTGCGATACTAATCTCTCTTTTCCCTCTCCCTTTTCATTACAGATTTGGTCCCATGAGTATCTCCGCATGATGTCTCCTGAGACACGTGCTGCGGACGCCCTCGTCATGCCCCAGGGGCTGAAGTGGGCGAAGGACAGGGTCGGGCGGAAGACCGGGGCTCATGACTTTGTTTCGTTCAGGAATTTCCTGACGAACCTACGGGAGGAGCATGTGCAGTGGCAGCCGTGGCTCAGGGCGCTACCCGAGGCTAGCGCGGGGATTCAGGAGTCGGCCGGGTATGACCCGATGAGACTGCTACTTGATGGTAGGTCAGAGGGCATGGCGTGGTACTTGGGAGAGAGGGTGACCAGGCAGTCTATAGCGGCTCCCAGATTCTTTGTGTCGTTCCCTCCTCCCGACTCTATGAGAGCTACAGACACTCTCCAGGGCGGCGACTACTCGGCTGCTCTAGCCGGCTTCGGTATCCACGGCTTCTTGGACGACCCTGATGGATACGCGGCCTTCCGTGCCGCCAAGCTGATGCCGAACTTCCCGCTGATGGAAGTGACTCGGGTGAGTAAATGATTCCTTTATTGTTTTTGTGATTCTTCCTTTTACTCTTTACCCATGTTTTATTACCTTTGTTTGCAGCATGTCCCTGCTGCGGTCCGCCCCCCTGGCCTACCTGAGTGGGACTGGACTATGCCGATTGTCTCGTTTGGCGAGCCTCACGTGACGACGATTCCCCGACTTTCGCAGGGCGCCCCCACCATTCCTATTCACTACGACCTTGTCCCGCGCGCTTACGCGGAGGAGGGCCTGTCGTATGCCCACAGCGTGCGACAGTGGGTTGCTGGGCGGGAGTGGATGGCAAGAAATTCATTCTCACTCCTATCTTTGACTGGAATTGTATCTCTTTTTACTGATCTTTATTTCTGTTTCTTGTTTTCAGGCCGAGGGAGCTCGAGCGACCGCCGCGGTTCAGTCGAGGGCCCTGGTATGATCTCTACCCTTTCCATATTCTTAGCATTCCGAATCCCTTTTCAATGATTTTCATGGACTCATCCCTTCTCTTCCAGATGGAGGAGAACAGAGTCTTATCTCAGCAGGTGGGGCAGCTCCAGCATCGGCTTCAGCAGTTCGGCATCTCTTTCAGCGACGCCCCCGGAGGTAGCGGTGCTGGGCGTGGCGGAGGCGTTGGCGAGGGCACTAGCGGCGGCAGGGGCCGAGGCAGCGGGCGTGGAGAGAGTGGAGGAGGCAGCGGGACTGAGTCAAAGGAGGAGCCTCTCAGACGCACGACTCGCCAGACTCGCGGCTGGGGTCGGGGTCGGAGTTGATCCTGCTTATATTTTTGCTTTCTTTTGAGAGGATTTTTTTTATTGTACATATTTGGGTGGATGACTGTATAAATATACAAATATGCTTTATTTTGATGGCTGCTTCCTTTTATTATGCTTTCTGCTTTATTCACCGTATGTGTGACCATAGCTTGGTCCAAATTTTGCCGTATGTGGGACCATGGCTTGGTCCCGATTTTATTTCTATCTTTGAATGCTTCTGCTTCTTTTACTTATTTGATATATACAAATGAATGAAATGAATGAATGAATGTATGTATTTGCACGTGCTGCATGATGCGCACGCTTTATTGCTTCTCAATTAATTTTCTGTTTGCAGGTGGGCTGATCGTGTTACAAACAGATTCTGGCCAATGAAAAACTCAGAACGGCACTCGGTTAAGCCTCCGCGGCACTCAACGAATGCCGCAACGACAGTCAGTGAATGCCGTGCGGCACTCACGAACTGCTGCGCGGCACTTCATGGAGTGCCGCTGCACTTTATCGAGTGCCGCGATCTAGTGGGCAGCTCTATTTCCCTACTTATACTCCTCCTATTCTAACACTCCGCAAAACATCTCTCTCTCTTTCCACCCTCCTTTCAAATGGCCCCCATTAGCTCCCAAACTCTCTTCCCATGGATGGATACTCTCTCAGGTATTGAAAGGCTCAATTTTGAATGCTTCAGATTGAATGATCTCTTTTCTTTCCGACACATGAACTTGAACGAGGGCTTACTTCGAGCTGCTATTCAGTGTTGGGACCCTGCTCTCAACGTCTTTCGTTTCGGCTTTCAGGAGATTTGTCCTTTGTTCGAGGAATTTAGCGCTATTCTCCACACTGATCCTTTTGCTGAACTGACGGTTCCTCAGATTCAGGCTGGGTATGTCCGCGACTTAGCCACTCTTCTCCACATATCTCGAAATGCGGCAAGTTCTTTTGTTCATGATGGGCAGATCGACTTCGAACGCCTTTCTTCCGTTTATGCTCCTATAGGGGACCCTTATGATGGTGAGCATCAGATCATCCGGCGTAGTGCCTTGTCGGTTGCTATGCTCTCTTACTTTCTCTTCCAGTCATCTTCTGACATTCTCATACCCATCGCCTGCGGTTTGCGGGAGATGAAGAGTGCCGTTATGCTAGTCCTTGGTGAAACTCTGATCGGGCTGGGCCATGCTCATGCTACTGGGGTTATGCTATCTGCCGGGGCACCTTTTGTTCTGCAAGTTTGGCTCATGGAACGCCTTGATCTCTTCATTCACCCCTCGCATCTTCGTGGGCCGTTTTCTTACGACCGCATGGAAATCCATTGCTTATTCCAATCTGCCGATGCATGGCTCGGTTGGCTCCAAGGCCTCTCTTCTGGTGACATTTGCTGGATCTGCCCTCAGTGGACTCATCGTTCTGTTGCTGTACGCCTCCCTGGGCGTCCTGGCATCTGGCTGCCGGGTTTAAACGCTACGACTTTCTACATTCCTGACCGAGTTGTCCGTCAGTTCGGACTTTTGCAAGATACTACTGAATCTGTGGCTGCTGATTTCACCAGGGGTTCTACTCTGCGTCCTCCCATTGTGAAGGCTTTCATAGAGGCTTGGTCGAGTAGGATGGCTGCTCCGTGCTCGAGGGTCCCTGCTTCGATTGTGCCCACTGCCCAGTATCTTCTGGAGATCCAGGCCTTGGTTGTGAGACAGACTTGATGAGGCACGTGCACAATAAAACAGACGAAAACAGAGAAAAGTTGTCCCTTTCACAAAACTTTCTGACGGACCCTGCCTACTCTTTTACGCTTTCCGAATGTGATTGACTGATGTTGTTATCTTTAGGGAAATTTCTAGCATGCTTAATCAAAGCGCTCAACCTTTCGATTAATCTTTTATGAAGAATTCTCCTTTTAATGTCTTTATTCGGCCCCGTACTTCGCTTTTTGTTTTCTACTCATTCTTTTCCATGAATTCTTATTTGTTTCTTTATAGTACTTATTCTGACAGCCAGGTGACCTGAAGGATGGTTTTATTTCTGGGTTCTTCGGCTAGCAAACGAAATTTGCCCCTGGTTTTAGGGCTTCGAAGCGATTCCGGGCAAACGCCAGTTTGCCCCTAGTTTAGCACTTTTTTTTTTTTTTTTTTAAATGGCCGAACCAAGTTGGTTGCCTACGTATCCCCTAGCGGGAATCAGGTCAAGCGTAGTTCATCAAGGTAGGAGGCTTCGAAAGAAATGGTTTCAAGCAAAGTATTTCTTGAGGCGATCGAGGTTAATCGGCTGTTTAAATTCAACCCCGTCCAGATCCATGAGATAAGCCGCTCCTCCCGAAAGGAGGGTCTTAATGATGTATGGTCCGACCCAGTTGGGTTTGAATTTTCCTCTGGGGTCATAAACGGGCACTTTTAGTTCTTTGAGGACCAGGTCACCCTCAGCAAGCTTCCTTGGGCGAACCTTTTTGTTGAAAGCACGAGCTATCCTCTTCTGGTATCCCCGAGTATGGTTTATCGCGGTCAACCTCTTTTCATCAAGCAACATCAATTCTTCATATCTTCCTCGTATCCATTCTGATTCTGCCACTTCACATTCTGTCAAGACTCTGAGAGAGGGTATTTCCACCTCGACTGGAAGGACTGCTTCCATCCCGTAGACTAACGAGTATGGCGTAGCGCCCGTTGAAGTCCTTACTGACGTCCGGTACCCCCATAAGGTAAATGGCAGCTTCTCATGCCAATCCTTATATGTATCTGTCGTCTTCCCCAAGATTGCTTTAACATTCTTATTCGCTGCCTCTACTGCTCCATTCGTCTGGGGCCTAT
This sequence comes from Hydrangea macrophylla, assembly GCA_033977485.1. NCBI lineage: Eukaryota > Viridiplantae > Streptophyta > Magnoliopsida > Cornales > Hydrangeaceae > Hydrangea > Hydrangea macrophylla. Next base: position 99,732,625 of record CM066990.1, read on the forward strand.
ACGGGGATGACTGATGGCGAGTGATCTTATATTTCTCTAAGAGCGGGATAACTTCCCCCTGGAAATGGCTACCATGATCGGAGGTAAACTCGTTCGGGACTCCATATCTGCAGATTATGTTCTTCTCAATGAAACTCACCACATCTTTGGCTTTCAAGGTCGCATACGAGGCTGCTTCTACCCATTTTGTGAAATAATCGATCGCCACGATTATATACCGGTGCCCATTGGAAGCCTTTGGGACTATCTCACCAATGATATCAATCCCCCATACAGAAAATGGCCAAGGGGTGGTCATGCTATAAAGCTGCGACGGTGGGGTGTGCATCAAATTTGCATGAATCTGACACTTGTGACACCTTCTAACATATTCACAACAGTCTTTGTCCAAGGTCGTCCAATAGTACCCTTGTCGGATGATTCTTTGCCAGCATGTGCCCGTTCATGTGGGGCCCGCATACTCCCTCATGTATTTCCTCCATCATTCTCTTAGCTTCCCTCCCATATAAACACTCCAAATTATACCCGGTGTAGGACTTCTTCCATAGTTTATCTGCGTAGATCACGAATTGAGCGGCAAATCGTCGTATCGCCTTCTTGTCCTTTTCTGAGGCTCCTTCGGGGTATTCTCCTTCTTTAATGAACTTCCATACGTCCACATACCAAGGCACTTCATCTTCTCTCTCTATGGCTGCGATCATCTCAAATGACGGTTGATTCCTTACTTCTATGGACAGCGGAATCATGGCAATTTTGGAAGGGATTTGGATCGTCGAGGCTAAGGTAGCCAAAGAATCGGCTAGTTGGTTTTCTTCACGAGGGAGGTAGTGTAGACACCCCATTTTGTCGGCTATCAGATTTAGGAGACCCATAGCTTGGTGGTTCACAATGATCGTAAAAGACTCAAAAGGACTCTCGAAAGTCAGCTCTATCTCTCAGAATGCTCAGAATGACCAAAATACCCCTGAAAGCCTGAAAACTCCCAGATTTGGTCCCAAAGTTCTGGAAACATGCTACGTTGTAAGAAAAGCAATAAAATGAGTTTTTAAGTAAAATCTGATGAAATCGTCAGCTCCCATAGACCCCCAGAAGTCCCGGAAGTTCCCGGAAAGTCCCCGTTGACCGGTTTGACCAGGTTTGACCAGAGTTTGACCAAGTTTGACCAAGTTTGACCGAAATCGTCCGAATTCACCGAAATCATTCTAAATCATGAGAAAAGTATTAAAACGAGTTTCAAAAGAAAATCGAGCGAAAACGTCAGCTCTTGGGAACTCCCGGAGATTTCCAGAACTTCCCGGGAATCCCAGGTTTGACCAGTTTGACCAAGATTTGACTTTGGAACTGAGGCACCGAAACAATTTTCAAATATTTTTCACGGATACTAGAGGTCGATAGCTTTTCAACGGTATATCGCACACAATTTTCGGATTTAAAACGAGTTTATTATCAATTTCCGAAGACAAAAAAAGGCGATCAAATCGGCTTTTATCGCAAATACCGCAAAACTTTTCAAAGTGACCCATCCCCGAACTATTTTTTATGTAAAGTAGACTCCATTACCTTTCCAACGGTATATCACAATCTCAATTTGGAGTTCGTATGCATTTTCTGTGAATTTCGGACGAAATAGGGCCTTTTCGTGAATACCGGAACCTCTGGGGGCCTAAACGTAAATTTCTGGGCGTCTGAGGAGCAGTGCCGCCGCGGCACTGGCCCACTGCCGCCGCGGCACAGGCCCAGTGCCGCCGCGGCACTCAACCCTCGCAGAGTCCATTTTTGTAATTTTTTTGGGGGTCCAATTTGATTAATTGAAAGTCAAAACGACATAGTTTTGTATTCACAGTTGTTTGGGACCAATGGGAGTACTTCTAAAACCCCAAAACCACCCCAAATTGGCCTATATAAACCCCCCATTGCTCTTCATTTTAGGGAGGCCAAGTGCAAAGCTTAAAAAGTTGTAGAGAAGAAGAGAGATAGAGATAGGTTTAGAAGAGAGAAAGGGAGCTTCTCCCATTGATTTTCCATAAGAAAGTGAGTTTTATTCTTGTTTTCTTCCATCATCCTTCTATATACTTCACATTCAAAGTCCACTTCAACCCTCATTCTTGAGCATTCATGAGATAGGAAGCTACTTCCATGTCCAAATGTCAAAATCTATGAGTGAAACACCAAGCTACAAGTCCAAAATCACATTGATTATCATCTATTGATTGCTATTTACTTGCTTTGATTATATATATGTTCATCTCTCCTTATCTCATTTCTTTTTCTTTTCTTTATTTACTTACTAGTTCATCATCATCTAAGTGATGACATGAAGTTTGGGGTGAGTGAATCCTTATGGATAGTAGCTCTTGACCTCAAAAACATGTTTGATAGATGATGATCATAACCTCAATACTTCCAAGGTATTCTTGGAATGTATTGAAGTTATGCCCAAAAATAAAATAAATCTCTCCAACAATCTTGGAGGTTCTTAAATGATGAGTTTGATGTAGGTATTCTAAGTGGCTATGATCCTTATTGAATGTTGAAAACATGTTTTCAAAACATCTATTTCAAAACCCCTCTCAATCCCTCTTATTTGGTTTCAAGAAACAAAACTTTGTTTTCTCCAAAATCTTCAAAACAATGAGTCAAAACAGTGAGTGAGTTGAGTTCAAAGATTTCTCTAGAACTCAATACTCAACATATGGATGCAAGGCCACTTGGAAAGCCTTCCTAACTCATTGGAGAATACCCATGATTTTTGGTTTGACTTGGAAGTACTTGGAAATGGTCCATTTGGGTCCCAACATTCCTTCCAAACATTCTGTTTTTGCTGTCACAGCAGCTAGGTCAACTTACGACCTCTTTTCCAGAAAACTTTTCCAAAAGGGGTGGTCCTAACTTATTTTTCCCTTAAAATTCAATGTCTTAGGAAACTTTCTGTATAAAATGGGCCTCTAGATCATTCATTTTCATTTTCTAAGATTTTCTAACATTTCAGTCGACAGTACGAACTCTGTTTCTGAGTGACCTTCATTGTTTATATGATTTCTCTCAATCTGTGATAGCTATTCAAGATTGGCCTTTTGGGTTGTGTTCTAGACACAGTAAGGAACATCTCCATAAAAAATCATGCATTTAAAACATTCCTAACCCCTCCTTTCAAATTCCAAAAGATCATGCTACTGTTTTGTCCACTATTCACAGCAAGTATACTTTAACTTTCATTCTTTGATTTGATGCTTATATGCATTCCAAATTAGTTCATATCTTAGGAAGTAGTTCATACTACATTTGTACACATCCCATGTTGATTTAATTCATTCATTCATACACATTTTAGACTTCTAAGTCTTCTAGAAATCCATGTACCCAAAACACACTACAACCTTTGCACACCTTAGATACATACATTGCATTCATGCAAGATTTGGGATTTTTGTAACTCTTAATCTAAGAAGATTATAAGGAATGATCATGATCATACGTTCATGCTTCCCCTTTGATCTAATCATCCTTTCTCATCCGTCCCGGGGATTGAGAGATCTTCTTTTCTCAAAGAATAACATGCATCATACTAGCTTGTTAAGCATGTTTTGATTTCTTTGTTTATTTGTTTCAAGAACAATTCATGTCCCCTTTAGATTAGGAAAACTTGATTAATTGATATATGATTAGACAATTTTTTTCCTAGGTTTATTTGTGTGATCTTTCACTTTGCATTGTGTGATATTTGGCTTAGATCTTATGAATGATATCTTATCTTTAGATCTTCCATTTCAAATCTCCTTATGTGATGTAATATACTATCATAGTATTATTTGTCGAACCATACATAGTATAAGATGATTATTTGGATGCTAATTGAGGCCCGTCGAAAGACGGGGCGAGTTGAGGGTGTTTTAGTCGTGACAAAGGCTCCTTCCTCTCTCGTACCAAAACCCCGAACCAAGTTCTTTGGTTATGAAGGGCCGGTGCCCTTATCCGCTTGGGTGAGTCAAAATTAGGTTTCTTGGTTCCTTAAAGACCAAGTGGCGACTCTGTATCTGTTTTCAACAGACCATTTTCTTTTCTTTGATCCAAGTCAAATTCCTTTTCAAAACAATCTCAAACAAGAGAGAAGCGGTGGAATCCCGGTATCCACAGGTAGTAGAAGGAAATCTTTTGGAATTGCGCTTTCAGACTTTCTAGATAGTCATGGTAAGGTCTCAATTTCTCATGTTTTACCCTCCAATCTCCTCGGACCTGGGATATGATCAAGTTGGAATCTCCGAAGACATCAATCCGTCCGACTTTCAAAGCCAAGGCCGCTTCCATTCCAATTATGCAGGCTTCGTACTCTGCGGTATTGTTGGTTGAGTCGTATTTGAGTTTGACAGCTAATGGGGTAGGGACCCCGTCTGGTGCCATGAGAACGATTCCGACCCCGTAACCTAACTGGTTGGCTGCTCCATCAAAGTACATTTTCCACAATTCTTCCTTCACTTCCATTATTCCTTCATCTGGGAACTTGAAGTCTCCCTTATCCTCAGATTCTACGGCGAGGTCGGCTAGAAATTCGGCGACGGTCCTTCCTTTTACAGACTTGGAGGTGACATATCTGATATCGAACTCCGCCAGCATCATGGTCCAACGGGAAATCCTACTGGTCAAGACGGGTTTTTCGAACAGGTATTTTAACGGGTCCATCCGGGAAATTAGGATCACGGGGAAGGCTAACATATAGTGGTGGAGGCGACGGGTACACCAAACCAAGGCCCAACAGGCCTTCTCCAAGGGCGAATACTTTAACTCATATCCTACCATTCTCTTGCTTAAGTAGTAAATGGCCTTCTCCACGTGCCCCTCTTCTCCTTCTTGGGCCAGCATACATCCCATCGAATCTTCGGATACAGAGAGATAAAGTAACAGAGGTCTCCCGGGTGAAGGTGGTGACAAGACAGGTGGATTCTGGAGATAGGTTTTGATTTTGTCGAAGGCTTGCTGACATGGGGTGTCCCAATTGAATCTTTCTCCCTTTCTGAGTAGCTTGAACAGCGGGTCGCAGGTCATGGTGAGCTTTGAAATGAAACGACTTATAAATTGTATTCTACCCAGAAACCCTCTCAGTTCTTTCTCATTTTTCGGTGGGTTCATCTCGGTTAAAGCCTTTATTTTGGTAGGGTCCACTTCTATTCCCCTTTGGGTAATGAGAAATCCTAACAGCTTGCCAGTAGTGACTCCGAACGTGCATTTCTGTGGGTTCAGCCTCATCTTGAACTCCCTCAATCTCCCAAAGAACTTTCTCAAAGCCTCTAGGTGTCCTCCCCTCTCCTTGGATTTCACAATCATATCGTCCACATACACCTCTACCTCTTTGTGGATCATGTCGTGCAGTAAAGTGGTGGCAGCCCTTTGATAGGTTGCGCCCGCGTTCTTGAGTCCGAATGGCATGACCCTATAGCAATATGTTCCCCACGGAGTGATGAACGTGGTTTTCTCTCTATCCTCGGGAGCCATGAGGATTTGATTATACCCGGAGAACCCATCCATGAAAGATAGAAGTTCATGTCCCGCGGTGTTATCAACCAACACGTCGATGTGGGGTAATGGGAAATCGTCTTTAGGGCTTGCTTTGTTCAAATCCCGAAAATCCACGCAAACCCTAACACGACCATCCTTCTTTGGGACAGGCACAATGTTGGCAATCCACTCGGGATACTCGGTGACCATCAAGAATCCAGCTCTTAATTGCTTTTCAACTTCCTTTTTTACTTTGAGTGCCCATTCTGGCCTCATTCGCCTCAATTTTTGTTTTACGGGTTTGGAATTAGGAAAGAGGGGGATGTGGTGTTGGACTATTTTTGGATCGATACCTGGCATATCATTGTAAGACCATGCAAAAACATCCTTGAATTCATTTAATAGACTGATTAGTTCTGTTCTTTCTTTATTGCTAAGTGTAGAGCCGATGAAGACATTTTGAGGATTGTTCTCATTTCCAAGATTAATTGTTAGGGTGTCCTCAATGATTTTACATGCAGATTCTTTTTCTTTTTCAATTAGTTTTTGCAGTTCAATAGGTATTTCATGATCATCACATTCATCACATTCATTAAGCGCGTTCGAGTAGGCAGAATCAGTCATACTTTCATTGATTTTCTTTGAAGTGATTACAACAGACATAGAAATTGAAAGACGCCTCATTTGGGCCATTACAGACTCTGGGTGTGGGGGGAACCTATCACTAGACTCAAAAACCCACTCTTTCTTGTGCTCTCCTCCCAGGCCAGTAATAAAGTATTCTTCCGGACCTCCTGTCTTGGTCATTTTCTCCATCTCTTCTTCCTCAGCCTTTCCTTCCTCACCTTCTTCACTTTCGGCGGCTTCCTCCACTATGCCCTCGACGTATTCACCTTTGGTCTTCCCGGGATCCTCCTTCATGACTTCTGCGTTTCCTTCGCCTAACAGATCTTTCATGGTAGGACCGTCCAGCATACCAACCCAGTCCTTGGCAGCAACAAATTTTTCAGGCTTTTGCAAAAATGGGTCTTTGTACCCCGAAAATTCGTGGGAGAAGAAGATCTCGAACCCTGGCTTCATGCATTTGTCTTTTTGGTCCATCCATGGTTCTGGGAAACCACAGAAGGGGAAATCCTCTCCTTCCTTCACAAAATACCCGTTGAGGGTCTTCAAGTAAGGGTCTAGTGGCGCATTGACGTCATTCTTCTTTGCTCTCAGCTCCTTCTTCGTTGGCTGATACCCGAGACCATGAGTGTGAGTCTGAGTAGGGATTCTTGGGGCCTCTGGCAGGCCTTGAAGATTCTTCCCCAACCCCAATCCTGGAAAGAAACCCATCTTCTTCATGATTCCGGCGACGACTGGACTAGCATATTGATCAAAATGGGGTGGTAGGGACTCTCCCGACTTTCCTTCTTCTATCACGCTGATGAACTCGAATCCTCCCATTTTTGCTTCTTCTTCTTGTAGCTGTAACTCTAGGACCGGTGCACTTGACGACGCTTCAGATGATCGAACCCAACTGTCTCCGAGGATATCACAGACTTTGTTTTCCCAGACATACTTAACCTTTTGATGAATTGTTGATGGTATAGCGCCCAAACTGTCCAACCAAGGTCTTCCCAGCAGCAGATTGAAAGAAGCGGGGATATCGATGATTTGGAACTCAGCTTCCTTGTCCATTGATCCGATAGCAAGGTTAAGAAAGATGATGCCCATGACTGTCCTTTGGGTGTTATCATATGCCCGGACCTTTTGTTGAGACGGCACAAAAGAAGATTCATCCAAGCCCATTCGTTTGGCTGTGCGGAAAGGACACACATTAAGAGCAGACCCGTTGTCAACGAGACAAGCGGGTACGGTGTTCCCCAAACATTCAACAGTGATGTACAAAGGCTTATTGAGCATGGGCCCTCCCGGTGGTAAGTCATTTGATGAGAAAGCAATAGCCAAAGTCGGAATTTTATTGATCAGCCCTACAAGGTCTTCCGGGGTGGTGTCGATAGACACGTCAGATTGATTAAGGGCGTCTAGGACCGCCTGCCTATGACGTTTGGAGGCAATCAGCAATCCCCAAACAGTAATGTTAGCCTGAGTCTTCTTCATCTGCTTGAGGACTCTATCCTCTTCTTCTTCCTCGTTCATCTTTCCTTTCCCTTTCTCCAGCTCCCTCCCCGGGTGATCTTCCTCTAATTCATGTGGCTTGAAGTGCCTACCAGACCGAGTCAAGTGGTCAATTTCTTCTTTTGCCCAAATATCGTCGGTTTCTGAAACGGTCTTTGGGCCCTCTTCTACCTCTTCGTCGCTTTGGTACCATAGATCATCTTCCCCTACCAGGCCTATGTTCCGATCATTGCTTTCTTGGACCCACCAATCTGACTGCCCCGTTGCTTCATTCTCCCATATCCCTGGCTGGCTTCCAATCATACAGATTTCCGGATTTTCTGGTAACTGATAGAACTTCCTTGGTTCCCCGACCTTGGTGATTAGCTTGGACGGATCGAATGTCACTTCTTCTACTCCCAAGAAGTAAAGACCCCGTGGCGGCGGTACGGCACGATGGTTTGGCAGTGGATTCTTGGTGACATTGGGAGCCTTGACAGGTGGCTCGGATATCACTTTGTTGTCAATGAGGTCCTGTATGTCATGCCTTAACCTCATGCACCGATCGGTCGAGTGGCCCTTTTGTTGGTGATATTTGCAGTAGAGATCTCCTTTGAAGTACGGCGGGAGTGGACTCGGCGGGGGTCGAGGTTCCAGCTGGCGGAGATGCCCTTTTGCTAACAGCCTGTCGAGGGCGGTTGATAATGATACTCCCAAATCTGAAAACTTCATCATTGGCTTGTCTTCCCCTCCCCTTGGATGACTTCTGGTGATATCGAATTTCTTCTCCGGCTCGCTAAGCGCATTGACATCGGTGGGGCCAGAGTGACCTCCCGAATGCCCTCCATTTGACCCATTGCTAGGCCTCCGATATCGGTTCTGTGGTTCTTCCTTCTTGATTGTTCCTTCTTGGATTGCATCTTCGATTCTCGTTCCTACATCGAATACCTCAGCAAAGGTATTGATTGACTGGAACCTCATCTTTTCCTGATAAACTGGCTGTAGATTTTTCATCAACATTCGGATCTGATCCTTCTCGGATGGCCTTTGCACCATTTTCGCAGCTTTCCCTCTCCATCGGCTTAAATACTCGGCAAATGATTCTTTGTTCCCCTGCCTGGTTGTTTCCAAATCTCGGATAGTAACATCCAAGTCCTGATTGTATTCGTACTGTGCCACAAATGCCTTAATCACTTCTTCCCATACTCTGGTTTTGCTTGGCTCAAGTGTAAGATACCACGATAAAGCGGCTCCTGTTAAGGTTTGTTGGAAAAGGACAGCCATCATGGTAGTGCTCAGCCCACTAGGCTGAAAAGCCCCTATGCACATTCGGACATGACTGCGGGGGTTGCCTGTGCCATCAAATTTATCAAAGACGGGCATTTTAAAACCGGCCGGCAGCGTCTCATGGACTCCGTCGTACAACCCTTCCAGTTCCATTAGATAAGTATCCACCCCTTGAGCTTTGCGCATTACCCTCTCCAACTTTTCTATCTTCTCGGTCAGCAGCTTCTCCTTCTCATCTTTTTCCCTGTCTCTGTTGGCTCTCAGTGCATCATTCCAATGCGCCTCTTGATCGTCGAACCAATCCCCGTCTCCTCCTCCCAAAGGCGGGTCCATGACAGGCGGAACCACATGCGGTGGTCGACGGTTCAGCTCCTCTATCATTCCCATCATTCGGTTCATGTTTTCAGCCTGTCTTCGCATCTGTTCCGCTTGTTGCTCAACTAGTACCCTCAATCCGGTCATCTCTTCATTGTTTCTCTCTTCGGCCATGTCAACGTATCCTCTTCTTACTAACCTTGCCGTAGGACCTCTAAACCACCCTTGGTTTGCTATTTTTGCTCCTACAATAAATTTTGGAAATTTCTTTTTAGAAAAACCCTTCTTTACCTTTATTTTAGCAAAACTTTTATTTTGTAAGTCATGCGGATGCAATGCATGTGTGTGTGTGTGCCTACTCTATATGCAAAAGAAAGGAAAATTCTAGTCCTAACACATAAAACACATAAGCACATATAATCCTCATTCATGTCAAAATGCGCCAATTTCACCTATCATTGTGATCTTCACTACCCTTTCAAAGGTCGGGCGAAATATTTTTGAAATTTATTTGAAAAGCATTTCTTTAAATGATGAGATTTTTTCAAAACAATTCTCAAGGATTTTGAATCTTTTATTTAAAAAATGAGGATGTGAAAATGTTTCTCAATAACGATGATTGGATTGAAATCTTGCTTTGAAATTCATTTGGAAAGCATTTCTTCCAAAAACAATTCCCGAAGATTAGTTTGGAGTTTTAATCGAAAGTGAATTCCAAAGATTTTTTTGAAAGAGTAATTGAAAAACTTTGAAAAAAAGATTACAAAAATCCATTCGCTTTCAAAGATGGATTTAAAATTCTTTGGGTAGAAGGATCACATGATCGGATTATCACCGTACTTTTCATGAATTTGGATGCATACAAGGTCGATGGTGCTTAGCTAACATGATATAAGAAGTGTAATCTTATAATCAAGGTTCAACATGTTCTCCAAATGTCGTGGAACATGAGGAGAAATTGCTAAAAGGTGATTAAGAGTTTACACATCTTCTATTAGGCAAGCATCGTCATCATCTCAAGTAATCCTTTCCGGGCATACAAAACTTCCTAGCACATAACCCTAATCAAGAATTGATTTCCTAAGATTGAAAGGTTCTATGGAAGCTACTATGCAAAAGCTGGGTTTTGGTCAAACAAGGGACCCTTGACACACACCCGATAGGATGCTTCATATACCAAAACATGGTACGAGATCAAGGGTGATCACACAGTCCCATGATGACTTGACCGACCGGGTTGCCCCGAGCCTTCAAGGTCATAGTTCCGTGCAATCGACTGGCTGGACATGCAAGTGAAATGCAACAGGCACACAAAGATTAATTAATTTGATTAAAAGGACATTTTTCAAGTCTAATCCTCAAGTGAACCCAAAATCAGAATTCTGGTCTGCGAAACCAGAGATTCTGGGTTCGATCCCCAGCAGAGTCGCCAGATTGTGGATATCGCAGGTTGGTTTACCCACAGCTTTTCAAAATCAATTTCTAAAACAAAATGAGTCGCCACTTAATTTTTAAAAGGGAAATTAAGAAACCATTTTAAAGCAACCGATCTTTTGCGAAACCAAAGATTAACTAGGTCCGGGGATTATGGAATGAGAGAGGAAGGAGCCCGTCGGACTAAAACACCCTCTCTCATCCTATCTTGCGATAGGCCTCTACTCAACATCCTTTTAATCAAATTTATTAATCTAAGCATGCCCTCAATTAATACATATATACATATACATCACAAAAGCATGTCCAAAGGGTGTAAAATTGCAATTGACAAAATACCATTCAAAAACCACATAATTCAGGTAGCAAGCGATATGATATGTAATAGGGAACAAGTGAACTTACCCGGGATCCAGTAGCGATAGTAAACGTGCAATGCATGCGAATAAAAGAAAATCCTAAAAAGAGTCTCTAATCATATATACACATAAGGCAAAACCTAACTCCAAGGTGTCGCGTATTAAGTCGAAAAATCAAATAAAAATCAAGGATTTTAATAAACTAGAGAGGGATTGAGAAATCGTACCTTAAGAGCGCTACAAAACAAGGGGTTAGTCCACATGATATGCAAAATATGATGCTAGAAATAATAATCTAGCTTAAATCTATCTAATATAATTAAATCCAAAGCAAATAAATCCTAATTACAAGTGCCAAACCATATGATTGAACATGTACATGGACAAGGATAAACTATGAAATACTCTTAAACTTTGAATTCAAGCTCGACTAATCATTATTAAAGCATGGTTTAAGCCCTAGATCATAAAAAAGTCATTTAGATCCTTATTTACAAAAATAAGTCAAATGTGTCATAAAACTCTGAAAATTGCAGAGAGCAACCCAGAACTTAAAAGAAATAAAAAACACGTCTCTCGTGGTTTGATCTTGGTGAATTTTGGGGCACAAAATGCCCCTGTGAGTCTAGTTTCCAAATCAAAAAGAAAATCAAGGTTTCAACGGTTAGATCTCCGGGAATATGGAAAACACTAGACATCACTCAGCATCTTACAATCTCCTGTCCAGAATTCTTGCACGATTTATTAAAAATAGTAAAAAAATCATAATTGCTTTGTTCTTTTTAGGGTGACTTCCTAACACATTAATATACTTGAAAAAAATTATTTTGGGTCATAGAAACTTTGTTAGAACTCTGATTTAATTATTTCAAAAGAGTGTTGCTGTTCTGAAACTATTCTGAAATTCTGGACAGATTATTGTTGCTTCACAAAACCCATGATCAAACCATTCTAAACATGAAACCACCTCAAGACAAAAATTACAGTGGTAGAACAATGTGTTATTGACACTTTCCCGTTGGTTTCACTTAATTTCAACGGTTAGATTTCGAACTAAAAATCTTTGATCAAAAACAGTTTGTGAATTCACTATTTTTATTTTGCTAGTTCAACTTTTATTTGGTAACTCCAACTATTAAACCATGAAGTTGGGTTTAAACCAAACCATTTCTCCTACCATTTGATGGCCATTGGAGACTACAAACCTTTATTCTTTGTAGATTTCAAGTGAAGTATGGATTGACTTCATGAAATCTAAAGGATAGGGAAATCTAAACCATGGAGATGGATTTAGACTCAAAACTATATTATCCTACCATTTAATGGTCATTGGAGATGAAGGTGCAACTAATACTTGGTAGTTTTCAAAGGAATATGGAAATGATTCCATGAAACACCAAGTTTAGAGGATCCAAGTCATGAATATGGACTTGGGTCCTATCTATGTGAAATAAAATGATGATCAAGTTTTGACTTCCATGTAGAGCATGAGCTTACATGAGATTCAAAGGATCATGCTCAAGAGATCAATAGAGATATTGAAGATCTCCAAGACCTTTAAGAGAAGAAGATAGACAAAAAATAGAAAGAAGTATTGGGAACAAAAGACTACTAAGTTTAAAACAAAGAAAGATGATGAAATATTCTAAGATTTAAAGATTTCAAGAGAAAAAAGAAAGAGTAAGCTAATAATCTAGGTTTAGAGGATCACCTCCAAATTATCCTCAAAGCTTTCTTTTGAAGATTATCCAAACTCTCCTTCAAGCTCCCCCAAAAACTCTCTTTTTTTCTTTCTCAAATGTGGGTGTAATGGAAGTATTTTTTTTGTATATGTTTTCCCCCCCAAATGCCTTTTTCTCTTGGTCCTCCTTTACCAACAAGATCCCTTCTCTTTTATAGGCAAGAATACCAGGTATTTTTGGTGAATTTTGGAGCAAAAAACAGGTGTAATTCTCTCATTTGGTGGTGCAATGTGTACTTTCTGAAATTACACAGACTGCTGCCCAGCGCGGCAGTCAGAAACCTGCCGCGGCAGTCCGTGAATGCCGTTGCGGCACTCAACAATTGCCGTTGCGGCACTTCGTGAGTGCCGCGCGGCTCTCATCGACTGCCGCGTCATTTAATTAATTGCCGCGTTTTTGTCAGTCTTACTTTATCAGTTTTTTGTTCTTATCTGCATACGCATACGTATTGCACTGCAAAATACAGACTTAAAAAGTGAACGGCAGTCAGAATTCTGTGGCGGCACTCGGAGAATGCCGCAGCGGCACTCTCTGACTGCCGCGCGGCACTCATGGAGTGCCGCGGAATCCGCCGTGTGCCGTGTTTTGGTGAGATTCCCCTTTTTAGGTCTTTTTCTCTTTTTGAAACAAATTATCTTTGAAGATCCTTTCCAAAAATCACGTCTTTTTTCTGAATTCCCCTAAATACCTGGTATTTTTCCTCTTTCTGTGAAATTTTATCGCGTTTTGGAGATTTTCTGAAGAGCTTGGAATACTTCAATTTTTCGGTCCTTGTCATCATCGGATACGGAGGTGACACTCTCCTAAATTCGATGTTAGGTCAAAATTGGGGTGTCTACAGGATGTCGGTACTTTTATTGGAGACTTGGAGAATGAAAATTTTTTGAGGTTGAAATATTAATTTTGTGACAGCACTATTTTGGTTGTTTAGATTTGGTTGTCAAGAGGAGCGCATCCTCTTTATGTAGTTACTTCTCTTTTACTCTTCTTTCTTTTTGGTTTGATCATATTTGTTTCATTTATTTCTTCGTCTTCAATTATGAGGATATCGTCCCCATTTTTTAAAGCTTTGTTTTCAGCTGCTCACTCTTGCATTTTTGTTTTTGTTTTCTGTAGATCAGTAGAGAAGGACCTTTTCTGTAGACACCTTGTATCCCAATTACTGGTTTGACAATCCTTATGTGATCTACTGTAACTTTTATAGTATTTTAGAGAAAAATTTAGCATGTTGAATGATGGCATTTGAAAAATAGGGAACTTCACACATTTCTTTTCATATTGACATTCCCATCATTTTCTTGAAATGACAATTTTGTGATTAAGCATTATTCTGAATAAGCATTAAATGGATCTATTCAAGATGCTGAACTTCTTGGTTAAAAATATTTTGGAAATTTTTAGTACATGTATCCCATATATTCTAGGACGCGCAATGATTTTGTGGGAATGAATATGTTGTTTGTTAAAAGTGGATGTATATTCTATGTTAAAAGTGGATGTATATTCTATCTTTGTTAGTGACTGCAGAAGTCTACTGCTTTCCAAGAGTAGTGTTACACGATGTTTATTTTATTACAGCATACGAAATTTGGTTCCTTCGTTTTGAGTTACACTACTCAGAGTAATATTCTTGGAATTGGTAAGACTCGGAGTTTCAATTAGTTATGGTCTCTCATGAATTTGAATTGCCCATTCATGATTTCTAAAGCATATTTATACAAAAACCAATCATCTTGAATGTAGCCATCTCTTGAATGTAGCATATTTCTAAAGCATATTTGTAGTGTTCTACGTAACTAGATGAAGTATCATCATACACGCCGTTTGATTCTTACCACCAATTTAGGAGTGACCATCACAAGTACATCACTAACACTGTGTTTGATTTTTATCACCAATTAAGGAGTGACCATCATGAGTAAATCACTAAGGGAAACATTCATTAGTAGTTGATCATTTATTAGCCTTCACAAGCCCTTTAATTTGTGGACCAAAAATCTTTTACCAGCATAACCTATTAATATGGTTGCCTTCATTTTGATAAAATGTAATCTTTGTTTGGATTAATGCTGAAAATTGGGTTCTTGTTAAGTTAAAGCGGTGATTTTCTGCAGGGTTCAATGTCGAGACTGTGGAGTACAAAAAAATCAGCTTCACTGTTTGGGATGTTGGGGGTTAGGACAAGGTAAGAATTTTCCTTTTTGTACACTCAACTCAACTATGCCTTGTACCAAATTATTTGGGTCGATGTCGTGAATCATGTTGTCCATTTACTCTATCTAAAATTACATTCCCACTAAAATTGCATGTGAACTAATATTTGCTTTTGACTTCACTCATGTCACTCTTGGTATTGCCCCTGAAATTCTCATTCTTTCCAAAACAGGTGTAGTCATTGGTCTTCTTTTATGTGTCCAAACCATCTTAATCAATTTTGTCTTATTTAATTTGAAGTATGTAGTTATCTACTACTTTTTCTATCTTATGAATGAATTTATTGATGATTTTTACTTGAGGTATATCATAGTTTTCATTAGTTGTTGTAGTGGGAGCAACTAGGTTTTTCTATTTTATTGTACATAATTGAGAGGAAACTCTATGAAATGAAATTTAATGCTTTTTTTTATGACATTGGTTTAGGATGCACTTCGAGATGCAGTGTTACTGATATTTGCTAACAAACAAGATCTTCCTAATGCAATGAATGCTGCTGAAATAACTGATAAGCTCAGCCTTAACTCTCTCTGACAGCATCACTGGTATATTTGATGATTTTTCTGCCAAACTGTAATATTTTACAGTAACATTATGACCCTTTGTCATGTTATTGTGTTAATTTTGTCGTTGTGCTCTTTCCAGGTACATCCAAAGTACTTGCGCGACCTCTGGAGAGAGGCTTTACGAAGGCTTAGATTGGCTCTCCAACAACATTGCTAACAAGGCATGTACTTCGACACCTTCTCTCTCATTTTGTAACTGGAAATTGTTCAATGAGTGATGCTAAATCTACACCTACCAAATTTCTCTCTACATCCACATTACGCACTGAGGTGTATACCACGCATCTCATGTTGTGCATTTAGCAACTGGCCCAAGATTTGTTTTTGGGTCTATACAAATATGTAGTTTTCGTCTCTTTGTTATTTATTCAATGTTTTGATTCTTATGTTCTTCATTTTGGTCACATGCATGAGTTAATGTGGAAGCAATTTACTTACATTTAGAATTTCCTATTTAATCGTTTTAACATCTTATTGTACCACTTAATCCCAGAAAACAATAGAATTAAAGGGATGTTATTTTTAGTAAGTTACATCTTTAGACATCTAATTTACTTGAGGCCGAGATGTGGTAAAGCTTTGTTCATTTAAGCTCCTCATTGAACCATTTCGCTTGATCGAACTTGGATTAATTTTGGTTTAATATTTATTTAATGTTCTTGGCATAGAAAATGAATGGTTTATTAATGCTATCTTTGAAATCAATGATACAAAGCTCAGATTTTTACAACTCTTTCGTTAATTGAATGATGAATTCACATTAAATTTGGCTGAATTTTATATAAAATCTGGATTAATTACTGGATGAGAAGTTGTTTTTAAAATTCCTTTCCAAGCTAAGTGCAAGTAACTTTATTTTCTACACATGTACATCTGGATTTGCATGTACACATCATGGAATATCGTTCATGAATCTTCCATAGGTGTTCGTGCTTCTTTTGATACCAATGAAATTGTGGTGTTGATAAAATGCAGGGAAATACAAACAGCAGAAGTGTTAAAATAACAATTTTTGACCCTTTTTCAATGTGGGCAGATGTGTGACCTTGCAGGTACTTTCTCTTTCAAGTGACTGTTCAGTGCATTTACTTAAGAGCGAACATTCTATTTTATGCTTTTGAGAGATTTTCTTGCTTGATTGCTTACAAGCATGTATGTGTCTTTGCTTAACTGCTTACACATGTTTACAAATAACCCTTAATAGCCCCCAAATCAGCTGCTAAACAGTCTGCAAACAGGCCCTAAAACAAATCCAAGATAATGTATGATTCCCAAATTTAAATCCCAAATGGTTTTCAGAGTATACCTACTTGTAGTGGAGCCAATTGAATTTTCATTGGAACTTCTTTTATGTAGTCCTACTATAAAAGCATTTAGGAACTAAATTTGGAATTCAAATTTGGAAGATACATTTGTGTCATTTTTTTTTTCCAATGGTTGTATGTTCTCTTTCTGTCTCAGCTCTGTCTAACAGGATTGTAATTTTTCTTACACTATATGAGCTGTGTTTTAATAATATGTGTATGGTAGAGCACATATGGGCTTTCACCCAAAAAAAATATTTATTCTGGCATTATCTTTGTTGGATGACATTTGAAAAGCTTATAATTATTGATGTTATTGAACCTCTACAGATAAAGACATGCAGTGAAAAGTAAGTTCCTTATTTTGTTTTCCTTTAGACCAAACAATTTAGCTGTTGGTTAGCGTTTCGTAATTAACATAATAGCATGACTACTATTACAATAACATTGAAACCAGCCATGCTTTTGCCATTTTAATGCTATTATCTTCATGTTTGCAACATAACGAAAAAATTATCTTCACGATTGATAAATGTTCTTTAAAGTAAGACATTCTTCGAGACACAGAAAGTTTTTCTTTTCTTTTTAATTTTTCCTTTTAAATTACATTTTTTTTTAAAGACTAGGCATGTTCTTCTCTCTTGGCTGTAATTGATTTTTCGTGTTTTTCTTTCCTTGGACAGAAATACAGTTGTCATCTTTTCATGTTTCTATACATCCTTCTTACATAGTTTCAGCAATGACTTCTCTCAAGAAATATCATGATAAGTCTACATTTTATGGATGTAATCAAGTCACTTTCTGCATAGTTGAAATGCAGAAAGATGGCACCCATGTCGGGAAGGTGTGTGACTACAGCTGAGATGTCTGGCCAACAGTGTAAAATGATTAGAACCTTCCAATGCTATTCTATGTAAAAGAACTACTAGCTCATCCTCATCACCATGTAAGGTCATTTAATTTCTGTTTTAGTGATGAATTTTTTCATATTCTCTCAAGTAATTTTTTACACATACAAATGATGCATCTATGCATAGTTGGTATATGGATACATTGTTGAGAGATTATTATCAATCAAAGCCTCCAGTTTAATGGACTATACGTCATAGGTAGTTAGTTATACACGACAAGGAAACATGGAAGTCTTTGCAAACCAAACTTTGATTGTACGTTCAATTCAATTGAACAAAATGGAATGTTTTTGTTCTGCAAACTTCTGTATATATTTTGTATGTAAGGCTAACTTCAAAGACCAGCATTCTGTTACCTCTAAATATGTTGTTTTCATATTCTTATTTGATTACTTTAACACTGACTCGTTAAGCAACTTTACAATGAGTAGTAATAGATTCCAAACACCAGCAAATTCACAATATAGGTTGTTATTTGACAGTAATTTTATTGTTCCACATTCTCTCATCTATTTTGAAACTCCTCCTCTTCATTTAAAATGACTCATACCAGTATTTTATATACTGACCCGGGTACGTAATGCATTCGGGGCATTTCTATATGAAACGTAGTCGAATGTATGTGCAGGTTAGTAATGGAGAAGATTTTCTGTGGAGATTTGTCTGTGTTTTATTCCTGTTCTTTTTGGTACTACCAAAAGCACTCATTTTATCTGCACTTTCTTTTATCAGCTGGCCTGTGGAAATCCACATGGATTGATCATGTTAAGGCTCATAAAAGATACAAATGCTTCTACAGCAATGCGAAAGAAATTGATTTCATCAAGGTAAATTCAATACACTTGAGAAATCCTCCTTTGCTAGCTCTGTTTATACAATTACAACTTATTTATTTCATCTTTCATAGTTTCTATTCTGTACAGACGTCACGAACTCTATGCTTCCATATAGTAATATACAGACTAAAGCTCAATTTTCTTAAAATGTTCAGGCAATTTGAGGCATGTTCAAGGTAAATATAGTGTACTTTTGTTGTGATGAGACAACCTCCTACAAAATAGTCTCCTCCTTATACTGCTGCCAGAGTTAGAGAGGACCCAAACTTAGAAAACGGAGCTGCTCCCAAATTGGCAGCTGACGAGGTACTTGTATCTTCTGCTCCTAAAGTAAGGATACACAAAGATCCATGAAACTGAGCTCGGAACGTATAGACTTTTCTTTTCCCCTCCTCCGATCATTGGCAACTTTTACACATATTCTATTAACTATTCCTATAGCTATTATTCACTTGTTCGTGAAAATATATTTGTTTAATGCTTAAATTCTACTTTATATCTAACTTGTTCGAATACATTTGTTTAATGCTCAAAATTTTACTTTATATGTAATTATGTCAGAATCTGGGTGAAAGAGAGAGATTCACAATACAGTTCATGGTTGTCTCAGTCAAAATATCAAGCACAAACGTCTTGCATCAATTACCTCAGAACATGAGACTTGAAGCCAAACAAGACAATCATCAGCAAGCCACATGATGAAAAATACGAGGAAAAAACCAATGAACTAATCATTGTAAAGTGATATTGGTGTATTAATGGAATCAATATTTGGTGTATTCATCTTGTGTATATGTGCTTAAGGTATTAATTCGTATTGTTAACAAAGCAAACCCACCACTTGGCATGAAGGTTGCTTCTATGCATACAATGAAGGGGGCAAAGATTACTACAAACACACGTTAACATTTTCTCAGAATTTCTGCCATATAAACTTTGTATATATAAACTTTGTACATATGATTCAGTTAATGCATTTCATCATGTTTTGTACTCAATTAAAGCCCATATATATTTTGAAATCATTTAGAGAGTTGTAAAGTGATCTTTTTGGTTTCTGCCCAAGTTAAAAGTTTTGCTTCATAGATCTTTGTTTTGTATATCTGGCCAGTTTTAACAAAGCTATGGAACAAACTTCAATCTTTCGTGTATCGTCAAGTAAGAAATTACACTGGAAGTCAGAACATCCACCAGCTTCTATGCTCAAGCGAAGCATTTTTTTCCTTTGCAGATGCTTCATCTGCTTGCAACTCTTTCAATCTCTGTATAGTATTCAGCAAGTCTAAGCAACTATCCTAATAAAACTATCTTAATACATATACCCAGTTTTTCCAGACAAACATTTGGAAAGTGCAAATAAGACTTTGTTTATCATGTAATTAAATCCAATGTATTTTGGAAAAAAGCCTTTTTTTTTTAGAAAGAAAGTAATATGAAAGATGGAATAATATGAGAACGCATCTATAATGGAAAACTACCAAAGAATTGCAAACAAAAGAAGCAATTAATTAAAAAGTTTGCTTCTAGAATGATACACGAAAGTAATATTAGAAAATAGACAAGAAGCAATTAATTTGATGATCAAGATGTTTTACAAAATACAGTTCCCATAAATTACCTTTTAAGATCTAAATTAACACTTTAATTTAATTTTTCTTATTGAATATTTTATGCATAGTCATTCACTAAAATATTCAGCACATATATCGAAAAAAAAAAAACAATGTAGAATAGATATATAATCAATCTTAAGAAATTATCCCAAATATTCATCAATTTCTCAGACTCAAAAGTATACCAAAATAGTACTTCACTAAAACTTAAACCCAAACAAACCCACACAATACCATGCACACTTAAACTTTGATATGATCTGTGTAAGAAGGAAAATTCTTTACAGTCTTGGTGATTTTGGTATCAACATGTTGTGATTCGATCCTGACATATTATAACTTTGAAAATCACTTTTATTTTAAAACCAAAATGATTTTCAAGGTAACAACATATTGGAACTGAGTTACAACATGGTGAATCACAACATGTTGGCACCAAAATGTGATTGTAAATAGAAGATCCTGTGTAAGAATTTAAGAAATTACTTTTACGCAACTTTGATTTAGTATGAGTTTGATGTAGGGTGCGTAATGCTCTTACTCAAATTTTACACCCTTGGAAGAGTAAATAATAATAATAATACAAGAAAAATGAAAATAAACCATGAAAAACCTGCATATCAAACAAATATTTTACTTAAATTTTCATGAACTTAAAAATGACCCAAACCATCATGAGATATTACAACACTTATAACCTTTTGTTCAAATTGAGTAAAAGTTTTCATTCGATATGAAGTTTTCCAATGCTTATACTCAATCTTCTTACAATAGTATTATCTTCTCCTATCACCCTTGCTTAAACTCGTATCAAAAAAATTCTGAGTATCTAAATAACATTATTTCAGTTTAGGTTAAGTTCGAGTAAAACTCAAACTGATACGTGTGTTGCAACAAATCAGAGTATTCTAGAACCATGGAGTAAAAGCAATACCCTTTATTCTGTCTTCTGTTAAGAATAGAAGCAACCAACTATTAAATATTTCGTTTCTTTTTTGCCCTTACTTTGATTGTGTGAGTTACCCTTAATACCCCCTCCATTGCAACAAATCAGAGAATTCTAGAACGATGGACTAAAAGCAATACCTATATTCTCTCCTCTGCTTCTACATCATGCGGACATGTATAATGGTCATTTCATCTCCGCCGCTTCAATTTGCTGCGCCTCGAAATAATCGCCGACGACAAAAGCAGTTGCTCCAGGCAGGAACTCTCCTCTGCTTATACATTATGGGGATATGTATTATGGTGATTTGATCTCCGCCGCTTCAATTTGCTGCGCCTCGAAGTAATCGTCCACGAGAAAAGCAGTTGCTCGAGGCAGGAGGAGAGATGACAGATCGTACAGCAGGTGCTGGAGGCGGCGGCCGCCTGCGATTCCTTTGCTTCTTTCATTTTTCCTTTCGATTCTTCTTTATCAGGCTATTTACACCTTCCATTTACTACCGGTTATTTCTACGTTGGCTTCTCCACTTAATTAGATCAGGTATGTAAAGTTTGGAAATCGAAGTAGTTTTTGGCTTTGGGTTAATTAACTTTCATAAAATTAAAGATTGATTGGTGAACCTTTGACTGCTACATGGTAAATTTCCTTCTTATAATCAAAATCTTAGACTTACAATCCTTAGGTTTAGTCCAAGTTATTCACAATTTCCCAATCTTTAGCTTCGTTGTATTTGACTAAAATCAAAGATTGGTTTAGTCGAAGTTATTAACAATTTTCCAATCTTCAGTTTCGTTGTCCTTTAACTGTTTGGGTTTCGCTTTGGACAGTAAATCTTTATTTGTTGTTTACAAAATTCTTGGTTGTGTAGTTAACTTATTCGAGTATATTAGATACTTTTAAATTCCGTCGCATTATTAATTTCGCTGAGTATTAGATTCCTATTTGTTATTTAGAAAATTCTTGGTTGTATAATTCACTTATTCAATTATATTAGACACTTTCAAATTGGGATGAATTATCAATTTGGTTTAATATTAAAGTTACTGAATATATTATTGTTTATACATATATGAAATTTTTTGCCTTAGGCTTGTTTCTTTTAATGCTAATCATACGTTACAACAAAATTTGAATACTATTCTTGAAGTTCAAATAATTTCATAACCTTAAAAGCTTACTTGTACAGTTTATTAGTTTCATCAAACCTCAAAATCTGGAGACTTAATAAACCACACGCTCATTATCAAAGATATTTTCTACAAATAGAGTACAAACTTTAAGTGAACACTTTTTCCGCAATTGAAGGAATGCAAGATATTAATCTTCAGTTTCGTTGTCCTTCAACTAATCCTTAGTGATTTCCTTCTTTCCAGATGAGTGAAATCTGTCAACTATGCCATATTCTTAGACATACTGCACAAACATGTCCAGCGTTGCATAATAGATGTAATGTTCCGAACTGTGATGGTGTTATGATACGCCACAATTCTGATGGCCATATGTTCTTCAAATGTCATCGCGAGACATGTCCAGGCTATTTCCTGTGCGTAGAAGTGACTAATTCCCACCTTGTAGATACTCTGGTTAGTATTCATATGCTCTTATTATTAATGAATGCATAAAATATGATTACATTATTAAAAACATATAATGTTTTTTTACTGCAGACACCATGTCAAGTATGTGGTCTCAATGGTCATCAACCTTACGAATGCCCATGTTCTATGCCTTTCCACAGAGCAAACGTTGATATCAACCACCTGCCAGAGCTGCAAATTCAAGAGAATGAAGAGCCTATTCGATACACATTAGATGAAAGTGAGTGCTCACATGGAATACTTACATGTCACTTCCGCATGAATCTTTTATATTTCTTTTTGTCAACATTGATCAATTACCCCCAACTGATTGAAATCCCCTCACTTGGCCAAAACATCACTACAACCTAAGAGAATATTGGCCAATTATACAACTAATAAGCTATTTAACGTTTATGCTACCAAACACCAATTAATCAATACAATTTACTCACTGTTTGTAAAAAATTGTACCAAATAAGTCCCCAACTTGTTATCAGTTCTAAAAGCTACGTCTGAAAAGCTAAAAACTATAATTTACATGGTTAACCTACATCAAAACAAGCCTAGCTACCACATTCAAAAATCTAAAGAACAGAATAAGGGAAAAAATTATAAGAACAAAGTAGTTTAATCAGAGTATTTCTGTAATTACAAGAGACCTTTATAAGAGTTTAATATATGCAATCTATAATATCTCATATATTATGCACATTTATCATGTGCTTAATAATAATTCGGTGCATGTTACATTATTACAAATATGCACTTCTTTTAATACAGTCTGATTGTAGCTATGGAGAAATTTCTTAAACCACTTAGTTGAACTCTTAGGATATCTTTTTAACATTACCTTAAGGGAGTTCACATATGAGAATATTCATTTTTGATCTCATTTTCTTATATAATTGTCTAATAAACATAAAGACATCTTACTACACGTTCCTATATTACGAAACAGTTTCTTGAAATCTATTTAGCACATACCATTATAGGCAAAGCAATATATGCTACATAAACTAAAATATTTTATTCTCTCATTAGATCCGGTATGTCAAATTTGCTATGATCTTGGCCATAATGCACGAACATGTACATGGCTCCAGCAACGTTGTTTCACTCCTAACTGTGACGGCCCCTGGATTTTCTATGATATCGGGGCTGACCAACCTCTTCAGGCTTACAACCGTGAGTGTACAGGATACAAGCATATAGGTATGGTGACTCATGATCAAATCAACTCTCCAATTGAATCGGTAAGTGATGATTCAAATAAATTACATCTTCAGCTGTCACCATTCAAGTTCTAATTTAGGCTTCCTAAAATCATCTCCTTCCATTTTTCTTGCAAGTTATCTTGCCAGCTATGTGGTGCACACGGCCATGCAGTATACCAATGCTCAGATCTACTCTCATTATACCACGAAAATGACGAACGTGACAGGCTATCTTGTGAACTTTGTGGTGTGCATGGGCATGAATTACAATCATGCCCAGATCTACTGGCATTTCATTCCGAACTTCAAGAAGAAGATGGCTTATCAACATCTACAAACCCAAACAATGATATGACGGATGCCCTACCCTAAAATAAAAGTTAGTAGGCAAATGTAAATATGTAAAGAGACGAACAATGAGAGAATGCTGAAAGTGATATCATTGTAATATTATAGCTATTTTGTGTTGTAATAATAAACCTGTTTCTGTTAGACAAAAATTAGTAGGCAGATGTAAATATATAAAGGGACGAACAACAAGGAGATGCTAAAACTAATATCGTTGTAATACTATAACTGTTATTTGTTGTAATAATATAACTGTTTGGCTTAGCTTCTTTTCTTTTTGTCTGTGCACTGTTATGCTAAAAGCAAAAGAATTAGATTACAAAAATCGGTTCAACTTTGCTCTAACTCAACAGAAACATGAACCCTTATGCCAAAGCTTCAACTTACAAAATATAATATCTGGGAATATTTTTGGACGTGTTAGCTTCCAAAAAAACGTGATTATATATTTCCATGCATTTACAATAAGTAAAAGTCAATATCTATGTAAACATACACACGCTTTATCCTATTGCATACAATAAATCTATGCTTAATTTCAAATGGACAAGAATGGCATGGTTTCCATATTGCTTTTCCAACAAATTTGGTAATAAGGCCCCTTAAAATAACTTCCAAGGAAAATCAATGGAACCCATTGTAACAAGCTCCAATTGCATGTGTAAAGCGAGCCAAATTTAGGATACAAATTGGAGAATCATTGCAATACCTCAAATTAAAAGGCTACTAATGATTTCTCAACTAATATATTCGAAGCACGCAAGTTCACGATGATAACTATTTACACTATCATTTTTACATTTTCCATCCGTAGACACTCACTTCATAACCTCTATTGTTGGTCTTCTATACAAGAATATCAAATTTAGGAGATAGAAACTTAACTTATCAGACTATGGAAAATAGGGACTTGAAAATTAAATCTCCCATACCCCAAAAAATGAAAGCGTGTTGATTTTCTGTCAAGTTGTTATGCAAAATTCTTAAACGACATGTCAACCTTCATGTTTATTGCAAAGATTGTTCTGCAAGTGTCAGTGATCTTAGAGATGGACAAAGGCATGACATGTGACTGTTTCCTTTAAATTGCAATCTCCTCAAATCTGAAAGGTTCACCGAGACTTGCTCGGCTTACGGGGAAAGCATTTGACTTGATACTTGAAACTCAGTTCTATATTGTAACAAATGAGCTGCTTGGTATAAGATTGGGATGTGGGAACAATTGGTTGATGATTGCAACCAAGCTTTTCGTATTCAACCCAATTTTGATTGTAGTTTGTCATATTCTGGAAGTCAATTGTAAGGAATGTGATACTAAACTCTATACAAGTGGAGGCAATTATCACCTCAAAGATAGTGTCTCTGATGCATCTAAAAGTCGTCTTCATCTGCTATTTTTTTTCCCTTTTTCCTCTCTGTTTTTCCATAACAGGTTTGCTAAAGCCTTGAGGTCCCTTGGCCTGAGAAAGGGTCGAGTGGTTATGGTTGTACTCCCAAATGTCGCGGAGTATGCCATTGTAGCTCTAGGCATAATGGCTGCTGGTGGCGTGTTTTTAGTTGCAAATCCATCAGCTCATGCATCAAAAATCAAGAAGCAAGTTGAGGCTGCTGAAGCCAAGCTAATTGTCACCGACACATCAAACTACGATAAGGTCTATTTTTCTTTTTCCAAATGGAGCTTTCTATAAACAGTTCTTGTTTTCTGATTAAGGGTGCATTTGGAGTAACATTTTTCAGAATGCACTTTAATTACTGTGTGTATTTTTAACTTATATATGCATTATAATACAAATTCTATTTTTCCTCAAATAAGCAAGTTTTACTTTGCTTCTACTTTTAAGTTGCTGATGATGTTTTGCATATGATGGCATGAGTTTGGAGTCACGTACGCTAGTGCTTCTTAACTTATTTAAAAGTTAATTTTCACTCTATCATGTCTCTCTCCGTCTCTCTCCCGCTGTTATTTTAGTTTTGTTTCTCTTTCTTATCTTTTTTTCTTTTGCCTTTTCTTTTCGAAATGAATATTATGGAGCAAAGAACTCAAAACAACATAAGTGAAGGGTAGTTTGTGAGTTATTTGATTCCTAGGAACCTTTTAAGCAAATTGGAGGTTTGGAGAGCAAAAATGTCCAAATGACGACGCCCATCTCACACAACTTCTCTACCCCCCCAACATGCCACTGTTGAAACTCACTGATGTGAAAAACAATACTCGGGAGGCGTGTCTCCCTATATCTAAAGTCTATCAACATTGTTTCACGTACTATATAAAGAAAACTATTACTTCCGTTGCAAACACAGAATAAGAATAATCAAAACTACACTTTTCCTTCTTGTTACTTATATTCTCCATCTAACCATGTTATGTTAAGAAGCTCAGGTAAGAGATTTGGCACTTCCTGTCATCGTACTAGGCGAAGAATGAGTCAAAAGTGCCATTTTTTGGGATGAACTTCTTGAAGCAGCAGATCGAGCCAGCACCAATACAATTACTGAAACAGTGCTCCAAACCGATCTATGTGCTCTTCCATTCTCATCAGACGCCACCGGGGTTTCCAAAGGCGTAATGCTAACTCACCGCAACTTTGTGGCTAACCTAAGCTCAACCCTCTTTAGTGTAGGCCCTGAATTAATAGGACTTGTCACCATATTAGGCCTAATGCCATTTTTCCACATCTATGGCATGACCGGAATATGTTGCGCTGATAAATTTGATCTTGGTAAGCTCAAGCTTAGGTCCATCATAACCGCGGCGACTCCTGTGGCACCAGAGATCCTTAGTGCATTCATGAAGAAGTTCCCAGGTGTTGAGGTCCAAGAGGTGAAAAAAGAAATGCCCTATATATATATACATATGTATACTCACACACACAAAGGAATCAATCAAAATGCTTACTTACCCAAGAAAATAAAAATCACTTGTTCAGTGCTGCAAAAAATTGAATTCAGTTGGTTCAAAATCTGATTGTTTTATGTTTGACATTGATGTAAATACTTTTCTTTGTTTGGTTGTTGATTAAAACCTCATTATTATATTAAATAAAATTTCAAAAGTTGACTTGAATGAAATTATTTGTCCAAAATGACAGATATACCCTCACACAAATCAATATATTGTTACGCTATATAGATAGATATATGAGTAATTATGTGATGTAGTGAAGGGCAAAAGAGGAAGTTCATATTTTTTGACGTGCTTGCTTGCTAAATGTGGCTATCTTCTTATTATATAAAGTAGATGACACTTTATTTTCTACAGGGCAAGGGCGCAGATTATCACGACTTCTTTGGCATTTTGATTTTACTTATTATCAACTTAACCATCAGTTTCATTGAGGAACATAATGCTGTCAATGCAATAGCTTTGGCTCTAAAAGCAAAGGTCTCTTCTATCCAGAATAGTTTCCTTCGGTTTTCTTGTTCAATTTTCCAACAATAAGGCCATGCATGGTTTTGACCTAAAAAAAAAAACCTATGAGAGCTCTTTACCACTTTGTCTTCAACCTTTTCTAATTAGTCCTTTCAGGTATTATGTGATGGACGATGGAGCAAAGAAGACGCTACTGTGTTGGTTCCTGGTGATAAACAGCAACAGAAACCATCACATGTAAGTTTACTAGATTGGTGATTGGATCCTTCAGAGTCATAAATAAAAAGCAAGTAAATTGTGATCATTGCAACAAACTTCAAGTACAATCTAACGGCGATGATTTATTCTAAAGTACTTTACTCTTCTGTGTATGACCTATTTTCATTATAAATTGTAGTCTACTCTAAATGGAGAATCACTTTCAGTAACCAAGAACCCCAGTGATGGGGTTTACTCGGGTTCAACATACAAGCAAGATCAGATTGAAGCAGTTGTCATTGCAATCGGAGTTCATACCTCCTTTGCAAAAGCAACCCATCTTGTGGAAAACACTATACATGTTGGAAATTTCCATAAGGTTAGTATGAAGTGCTACTCAATCTAAGGCTCTGTTTGGTTCATGCATGTAGTGAGGGAAACGGAAAGAAAACATCAAGGAAGCCACTTTTCTGTATTTAGTTAATAAACAAAACAGTGAGAACAATTAGGACGAAAAGGAAAATCAGGTGAAGAATAAAATAAAAATTTTGAACTTTGTGTTTATTCTACCTTCCTCTTTTCTTGAGTTCCTATTACATTTTGAAAGTCATTAGTTTCTAACATTATTTAGACATAGAGTATAACACCACAGAAAATGATGCAGATATAGTTTTCCATCCTGTTCTATTTTCCTTCAATAAATTCAAAAACTAAAGCCTAAGGAAAAAAGTGAGGAAAGTAGAAAGGAAAAGGAAATAGGATCCTTCCTCTTTTCATGAGCTCCTACTAAAATTTTAACAAGTCTCATTATATATATGGATAAACGTTTAGTTGTACTTCAATTTCAACCTAAAAAACCAGCAGTTCGCTTTCGGTTCTTTGATTTGAGGTCATTGCCTGATCTTATTTTCTATAATTTGTCAAATTAAGCTTCCTGGATGTGCTAAAATTTGTTTCTCCTTGGTTTATCAACATCCTAAAATTTGTTCTTCTTCAATTGTAACCCACCTACACTTTGAGGATTTTGACTCTTCCAACGTCTATTCACAGTGAATATTCAGTTCAAAAGGTTTGGGGTTTTGAATTTCTTTTTTGTTTTGAGAAAATTTTTAGGGTTTCGATATTGGTTTGAGGTTTCAGTAATTTTTTGGTTTAGATTTTGCTAGAAGGGTTCCAAACACTCAACAATCTAATCTTCAGCCTATTTATAGAATTGGATTCTCTCTCTTTTAACAAGCTGATATTCCTTGATTTTTCAGCCTGCGACTATATAGAAACTTCACCCTCACAAATAGTCCAGGTAAACATCGAAACAAGCTCTTTCAATTTGTACTTTTGAGTTTTTAAATCCTTCCCAGCTAATTTTTCTGGTTAAGGATTATCTTTTGTTTGGTTACTGAGAAAAGTTTGAAGGAAAAATGGGGATAAACTGATTTTCCCACATTTAATCTGTTTAGATGATGGATAAAAATTTAACTAATGCTGGGGTTTTGCGTACATTCAGTTTAATTTATGTTTATATTTAATTTTATTTCCTTATTTGTGTTAGAGATTCAGCTTGCTGCTCTCTTGTTTTATTATTTTGTATCTTTTCTCATAACTGTGCACATATCCCTTGTTTTGATGCTAGATTTCTGTTAGATTCTGTATTCTTCTTATGTCTTTCAATTGTAGCCGACTTTTTAATTTCCATAATTTCCAATTTACTTTTTTTTAAACAAATAAAAAACCAGTGACGTCCTATGTGTAGGCTGATAGCAGTTGAATGTTTTAGTTCTACATCTGCTTTTCCGCTTTGCTGTTATTAAATTCTAAATCTTTTAACATCTAATTTCCGATACTTAATTTCTTCTGAACTTCTAAAATTTAAATTTCATTTCGAGATTTTTGGGCCATGATTTTAGTTTATGTTCAGCTTTGCTTAATGCTCGCACACAATGTACTAAAATCTAAAACCTTCCATACGTGTATTGTATACTTTTGGTTGCAAGGTGTTCATCCTTGTGATAAAGGGAGAAGCATCAATAATGACTATGAATGCCTTTTCGTTGTAGTTGATTTTCCGCTGACAAGTACTCAAAAACTAAGATTTGCGTTTAAATTAATAGTAAGCAATTATATGTTCTTTATGTCTACCATCTTATATAGAATTAACCCATTAAATAATTTGTTTTTAAGATCTTTAGTGTAGCTTAAAATCTTAAAATCTCTGTAACTTGATCCAGAGTTCAGATCAAACAGAAAGTAAGAGCCAACATTTTCGATTAACAAGTAACTGTCAAACCTTACGCATGCCAACATGAAAGCTGCAACTTCACCCCTAGCTCATTGATAAATCTCAATGCTTGGAGGGAACCATCTAACAAAAAAATTATGAATATAATTTCTTGTGTTTGTAGTCTCTCTCGGTAGGTTCAACAGCTCCTTAAACACAACATTTACACAATAATAATAGCTTATATATTCTGGCTTCTTCTTAGGTAACATTTGTATTTCAAAACTTTTTCCTCGCCTAAATTGTAATCTAAAAATTACATTAATTTTCCTGACGCGTGCAAACTCTTAGTATCAATCCCCCATATATATATATATATATATATATATGAAGGATTACTACAATTGAGAGAACTTTCCAACCAGCATTTATCTAGAAAAAAATTTTAATTGTTGAAATTATAGAAAATGAAATAGAATTTGAAGGACCAACTATGAGTGAGAAAAAGCAAAAGTATTATTAGTTCACATAAGTTTAGATATGAACATTTTGGTGGTAAACATTCAAATACTCACCAAGAATGATTGAGACCTCAGAAAACTTTCAGTACTTGTTATGAAGGTCAATTGCATCAACTCTGTGTATAGATGATACATCTTCTCTCAAATCAGTGGTTACGATCATATAAAATGTGCAAATTCTGGTTAATTAATTGCTTTACTATGATTTATATTTTATTTACTCATTCTGTTGTCTGCAATTTCTGTGTAGGGATTTCAAGTTCAAATTATCTCTGCCTCAAGAATACTCCATGGTTGCTCCCACGATTGTTCATTGAATTTTCTGATATCTGCAAGGTTTGTGAGAATAATTTACCTATCCATTTTTCCATCTATATTCGTAACAGTTAATCTACACTGAGTATGATAACAATATTTACCTCCAGATATACAATACTTTGTGCATTTTTGTGTTTTTCCAAATTTTCTACTTGGTGTATATAAAATGTGCATATATAGTGTGCATGTAAAGATTGAAACCATTAAAAAAATTCAAATTGTTTACATCTGAATTTTTATAGCAATTGAATTAAAAGTAAAACACTTTTCATATTAAAAGACAAATATAAAAGTGTGTCGCCAATCTTTTAGGTACTAAATTAATCCACGTAGCAGGAAGATGAAACAGATACTTCATATTGTGCAACTTTTCCTGCAGCTCTTATTATTCTGCAATATACATACTTTATGGTTGCATGGTTCAATATGGTTGCATGTGTCACAAGGTAGAGATTTAAACCATGAAAAAAAATCAAATTCTTTAAATTTAAATTTTTATAGTAATTGAATTAAAAGTAAAACACTTTTCGTATTAAAAGACAAATATAAAAGTATGTGGCCAATCTTTTAGATACTAAATTAATCCACATGGCAAGAAGATGAAGCATACACTTCATATTGTGCAACTTTTCCTGCAGCTCTTATTATTCTGCAGTATACATACTTTATGGCTGCATGGTTCAACATGTGTCACAAGGTAAATTCCCACTTGTCACTTCACCGTTCACTTAACTTGTGACTATGTATTTGACATGATTAAACATCTGTATTTGCCTTTCTCCTTCATTTTCTAAATCTTTATTTCTCTGTACCTGGACATCTACTTCTCTATTTTCCCTTAACCTTTCTGTTTTCTGTTACTTTTACCTTCACCTTACTACCAATTCATCAGTGTCTAAGATTTACAACCAAAAAATTACTTCCATTCACAAAAACTTCTGTTCAATTGTCAAAAAGAAAACTCCAGCTATTTCCAAATTTAAAGGTCTTATTTCACATATTCAGTTTCTTCTCCTTTTATTTAATGTTTTGCAGATTTCATTTTCTTGAATTGAAGCACTTGTGTTTTATTCATCATGAATAAGTTTAATTTTCTCTGGTAGGGCTTAGGTTGAAAAGAAAAGGAAAAACTGAAAAAAGGGGGGGAAACAAAAAAAGAAAATAAAAGAAAGAAAAAACCTTTGAGCAGTGTGGTGATTATCTTCAAAATCAATTGGCTTTGTTTATCAAATTAAGCATGATAGTTTTGATACCTCTAACACCTGTGGGGAAGAAGACATATTCAAGTAGCTGAAAAAGGTGTGTCGTATTTAACAATACTTTTTATTTGATCTAATTAGAAAAAAAGGATAAAGTTTAGGCCAGCTGAGGAGATGGGTTTTGAATGAATATTATAAAGTAGCCTACTATGTGCTATATTTGGAATTTTTACTCTTTGTATTTTTGTTAGTAAAAGTTGGTTTAGTGTTGTTTCTATTACTGTTCCTGATTTGTTATTTTCTCTACATCAAATGCAGTATTGATCTTTTTCCTAAGCTGATAATATTAACAATTAATTCAAAGTCATTTCACAAAATTCATTACTCTTTTTAAATGGAGACTACAATCAGTAATAACATAAACATACTACTTCTTCATTGAAAACATTTTCCATATATAACAATCTCATGTAAAACAATTTTGCTTGCATATGTTTTCTAACACTCAAGGAAGGAACTACGTGCATTTTCAGGAAAAAGAACAACTTATAAGCATATTTTAAGTTCTTTCTTTAAGAACTTTTCAACGTCTTATTTGCAAAATTAAGATTTTGTTTTACAAGAGAAGCATAGCACATTAGTAGAATGTTACATTTATCTGTTCCATGAAGATGTGGCATTGTTGCTCATTTCCACTGTCAATCTTTACAGCTCACACCATCAAATTATCTTTAAATCTGTATTTATCTGTATATGTATCTCGAACCTGTATCTTTAGGCCAAAATTTCAATCGGAACTTTCTGTCCAACACAGCTTTTGTTTGACTACCCACACTACACTGGTGGAAATTCCCCTCAAAGTTCAGCATCAATCAGACAATTCTCATCACTTATCTCACTATTCTGCTCGTAAGTTAAGCAGGTAACTAAAATCTCTCGAACTATGATATGATTTCCAATCCCATAATAAAATTTTGCCTACATAAATTATATTACTTCAGTACACTTATTAATGAGCATGTGTATGTTTACATACACTTTCACTTATTTTAAATGCTTCGAAATATGAGCACTTTTTGTAAGTGGTGTTTCAATATCTTTGAAATATTAGCATCAGCTTGTTTTGTTTTTGTTTGATATGCTACAAACTTTAGAAAAATGAGCTTTTATTATCCAACATCTTCCTAATACTTTAGTATTACGTATTAGCTATCTATTGCAATTTTCCAGTACATGGTATGATATTTCAAACAACAAGAATAAAGACTTATAGAGAACCATTGTCACTGCAATGTATAAATTCTGAAAGCAAAATGTAGCTGAATAGCTTCTAATCTATATCACAGAGTTGCTGCGTTTTAGAATAGCAGCAAACCCCTTTTTTTTTATATGTCCAACAGATTTTGTAAAAGTCTTTGAAAAAACTATTTCAAAACCCCAAACAAGTTTCTCAACTCCCAAATCAAAATTTAAGCAAAAATCCTAAACATAAAATTACTCAAACCAATATTCAAGCCCCAAAATTTTTCGTAAAACAAAAAATGAAATCCAAAATTCCAAACTTTTTAAATTGCACATACTCATTGTCAATAAACGTTTGAAGGAGTCGAAAAAACCTCAAAGTACAGGTTAGTTAAAATTAAAGAAAAACAAATACTTAAATTAAAACTTACAAACTAATCTGAAAATTTGCCAGAAACTGTATACGCAGAAACAAGCTTGCAGCAACATTAACTAATTGGAATTTGGTAACCATTACTTTTACATTTACAAACTTTAGCTACAAATGAATATTTTTTTAACTCTGTTCATCTCATTAACAAGTGCAAATGCTAATATAATGCATCTTATTCTCTGTAAACAAACATAAAAAGTAAAATGCGTTGTATTATTCAAAACTTCCACATATTACTAATTATGTTCAGCCATTGTTATTATTATATTACATAAACATCATACCTACACTTTACTATAATAAGCATAAATAATACATTGGTGCCCAAAGTATTTAAACAAAACACTCCTCAAAAACACAACCTACCTATTTACAATTATATTTCTACGACACAGATCATGAATTAAAACATCGAACAACAGAATCTGACAAATTCAACCCATCTATTATAACCACATTAATGTCTATAATATAGCAAAACCCATATAGTAAATTGTTTTAGAATGTACAAAATATCTCAAACTTAGAAACATATATAATTACAATACAAGCAATTGCAGATTTGGACCAACGAGTATACAACCACCCTACAATTTCTCAAGTAGCAGCTGTATAGATTGAACATAGCAACAATGATGAGCATAGACAACGTGATATCATAGTTCTAACAAACAAATAAATTTGATGCAGGGGTACAACTCATCCAGAAGCTATTCAATCAATCCCACGAGACATTTCTACCTATTATGTGGACATTCAACCTTTACCTCCTCCATCAGTTGAAATCATCTCAATCATTAACCTTCCAACTCCAACAACAAAAGTAATCCTATTCTTTATCAAAATTCAATAAATGCTACTCACGCTAAATTGAAAATGTTACAATTATGATAATGTTTAATATACAGAAACAGATATGCTGGGTTAAAGCACAAGCTACAATAACAAACTACAACCAACACTTCTGGTTCTTAAGTTGTAGCAAATGTCATCAAACTACACGTGGAGAAATAGGCGACATCAATAGATGTGTTGGCTGCCAGAAACTAACACGTGCAGAAGCAAGGTAAATCTTACAAGGAGTTCTTAACACATTATCAACATTATTAAACTTACAAATTATAACTACTCTTCCTCAAAACAAAAAAAATTCTAACTGCTGATTTTTTCCCATTAAAAATATATGTAGATGTCGAGTAGCAGTTGAATTAGAAGACACAAGTGGACAAATAGATGCTGTGATATATGGACATCTCGTTGAACGATTGCTATCCATCAAAGCATCTACTCTTGCAGACTACACATCAGAAGTAAGAATCAAAATTCAATTATTACTCCAATGTTCAGAAACATAAAATAATTTCAACAACTTCTGCAGAATGACATCGTCTCACTAGAAGCATTTCAAACATTGGCATCAACTGAAACCCATGCGATGCAACTTTGCCTACAGAAAAAAGATACACAGAGAGATGCAGCCAGCGAAGTAATTGTTCTTTCAGTTGATTTTGAAGAAAATGAAGCTCAACAACAAAGTGACCCCACAACAAAACGGGGACGTTCTCCTTCAATAACCTCTGACCACACAACAGCTAGCTCAACAACCCAGTCAACAACAGGAACCCACCAGAAAGCCAAAAAAACAAACTCAAAGAAAAACAAATAACCCAAAGAATGGCAATCTCACGCTTCCAGAGAATGAATACTCAGACTGTAATATTATTTATAATAATTTATGTTCAAACAATGTAATGTAAGCTATGAATTTAGCTCATACCATCGTTGTAATATAAATCCCCCTATGTTCTGTTCTTACTACACTTTTTCATTCTCCTATATATAACTGCATTTATGTACTTCTAAAGGTAATTCTACACACTATATTTTACTAATTACTCCTTCAAAGCTAATGTCTTCTTATATATAAGTTGTATTGATTTCATTACATGCCTCTTATTTCCAAGAATTAGTCTTTCAACCACAACCATTTTCCTATAAGGTTTGTAACTTCTATAGATTTATCACTACACTTACATTTATATCTTCTTAAATCTAATACTTTCTTCAACTGATATTGCAGGTAAAATTGCAGTTAAAAGCTGCTGTAATTACCCCTGCCCAACTAATTACTTCCTGATATTGGTAAGGCTCTAAACAACTATTTTTAATTATTATAATTATTAATGTTCTTAACATTAAAGGAAATAAAGACAGAAGAAAAAACCCATCACCTTTTCTTCTACTGTACAATGCATGTCTCGTTATAATTAAAATTACATATTGGAATCAACTAATAAGAGTGTGACATTTTTTCACAGTATAAAACTACAGCTTCAAGCTACATGTTAAAAAACAATTCCTTGTAAAATAACATTACGGATTCGTATTGCATGTCACATATAATGTTCATAAACCAAAGACAACCCTTCTCGTTTTTGGCGTTGATGATTTACATGTTATGGTTTGTTCACAAGTACTTCCTAAAAAAAAAACCCCTTAACTTTTTTGCTGATCATGTTTAATTAGATGGATATAGGTGTATCTAAAGTCATAGACAACAATATACATGACAACAATATACATGGCATTCTTCACAAGTATTTCCTACAAAAATTTTTTTTTGCTACTCATGTTTAATTGGATAAATTTTGCAACGTTCATTTTCAAGCCCTTGCTATGAATGCAGAGTGTCGCGAAGTCAAAATAATGGGAATATTAATTAATAAATCACTCAGGTAATTATTCTTTTTATGTACTATTTGAATTTTTCATACTCTTTTTGTACACCACTTACTTTACAAAAGTGTGTACACATAACATTATTATATGATGTAATTTTTCTTCTTGTAACTATGTAAAAGATTTCATAATCTTCTGAGAGCTTAATAAAATGGCATTATTGCAAATTAAAATGTGTTACAATTAATATGATCTCATTTTGAATGTACTATACAACTTATAATACTTTATCTCAATTTTGTCCTCACCCTCCCTCATTTCCTTAAGAATTCAAAATGCTTCTGTCTTTCAATTTCAAAGTTATCATGATTTTAAAGAAATACACAAACATCCAAAAGAAAACGAAAATAGCAGCAGTATTTTAGAGCTCTCTATCATTAAAATTGCTCAAGAAATAGAAACATATATACTATATTTGAAAGGCTTAACTAAACATGGGTATTTCTTATCTCCAACAACATTTTACTTTTTCAATCCTTGTGTTTGTTTTTGCATTGGAATCTTCTCATAAACTTAGCTAAAATGTACAGTTTTCTTTATAAAGGAAAACTTCAAAAAAAAAAACAAAAAAAAAAAAAATCAAAAAGTGCATAGTATTCTCTATAATGCTGGTTTTTCAATCAACTAATATTTATATATACCAAATCAAATTTCATGCATCGCTCTACAGAACCAGTATTTATATGTAAGAAACAACATTGCATTTGCAGGTCTACAAATATTTTTGTTCTTGTGAGTCCACATGAGAAGACACTCTTACTGTTACAAGCAAAAGCTAAGGAAAGGCCTTGGTCCTACGAACAAATGACCAGGTTATATAACCATGGCTGTTGAAGCTCTGTCCCCAAACTTACAGGTGCTAAAAACTTCATTAGTAAGCTCATTCTTTTATATAGTTTTTTTTTTTTTTTTAGCAAAATGCAAATTTCTTTTAAAAACTAAAAATCAAACTTGTATTCCATAACAACAAAGGACCTGCCCTCTTAGGAAAAGTTCTACACTCAGGTGAATTAACTATTTCAGACCTAATTTAAAAAGAGGAACATTTTCACAACAAGAAGAAAATTTGGTAATAGAACTTCATACAGTTCTAGGCAACAGGTATTTGACATTATATACATACAATCATACTATATATATGTGTATGTTTATATATATACATACATATATATCGACTAATAATATAAGTTATTTCATCAGATGCTCTCAGATTGCTGCACAATTACCAGGAAAAACTGACAATAAATTAAAAACTTTTGCACAAATATCCCCATAATACCCATTATTGGTAGTACTAAAAGCAAGTTATTATTATCAACTCAAAGCTTATTTCGCCCTTATGCCTAACCCTTTGCAGCCAATTTGTATTCCTCAATTTGCAAGTGTTCATATATTTTAAAGTTATACTTCCAAATCCAACTACAAATATTTACTAAGTTTTAAACCAGTCAATGTGGTGTTTTCTGCAACTTTGTATTTATGAAAAATCTCTATCATGTTAATTTAAGATACATTGAAAGGAAAACCTCTTTGAAAAGTCAATCAACATGCAAGGTCTTCTTCCAAAAAGGGATGGAGCCTAATCCTGTGATCCAATCATCAACCGAGATATTACTGTTACATGGTGTTTCTCAATTGCAACATATTTCTTCCCACTTTCATGATGCTCTGAGATTAGATCCGCTTGCAAAGAATTGTGAGATTATGATTAGTCCTTAATTGTTTACATTTTCCTATCTTGTATGGCTAGTGCTATGCATAACAAGTGCACCCATGAATCCCTGAAGACTGATGGCAAGTACGGCCTAGCTGATCCTGAGTTTCATTTGGCACAGAAGAAAAGCATTATTAACATCCTATAAATTTAAGCGAAACCACAGTAAGCAATGCCAAAGGTGCAATTTTCCCTAAAGCTTGGAGCAACTATGAAGACTAATCGTGTTGACAAATTTTTTTGCAGGTTTGAAGAGAATTATTGGCAGATTCTAATACCAAAGAATATGCAGCTATGTGAATCTGTGAGCTTCCAATGCTTTACATCATTAGAATCATTGTGAGTCTCAGTTTCTATTTAGCTTAGACAATTTGGTGCATTGTCAGTTTTCTTTTACTACGTTTTATTAAGACGACTCAATAACTTTATCTGTCCATGTCATAGAGCCAACCTACAGAATTATGTTTAAGCAACTTTGATACTTTTGGTTGCTTGCTAACATTCCGCACTTTCATCTTTCGAGCTTATAGTATGTAAAATAACTTCTAAATTTAAGAGTCCTAATCCAAGAGTCCTAAGGTTCATCACAACAACTAGAACTGAAAGAACTGCTGATAAAAATAGCTAAACATAGCACTCATTTCTATTGCTTGAGTACATTTCTTTTCACAAGGACAGACTAGAATGAAACTTCGATTCATGAACCAAAAAAACCAATTAGGATCCTTCCCAAACAGCTCCTAAACTTCATACAACTATGCAATTGTGTCTCTGGCCAGTCAGAATAGTTCCTTCAAGATCAACCAAAGAGTATACATTGATCTGGATATGGTTCTATGCTCTTCAATCATCAGTGTAAACAGTACAGAAGACAATTCCTGAAACATTAAGAACCCATGAGAAATCTTTTAAGTCCAATTGTGGTTTTGTCAATAAACTCCAAAGCAACTCTTTGCAAAGATTCAAGAATTAGACAACATTTTCAAATATCACATTTAGGTTTAATTCCTTAAAAGAAAGATGAAAATTTGGACTCTTGCAACTATTAGAGGTTGAAACTTATTGCTAGTGTGATATCTTTTACTTTTTTCTCAACCTTCTTGGTGAGTAAACAATAAATAGGTAACTCAGAAGTATTTCGTCATCTGCCCAAAATCATATATTAATTTAATTACACAATTGCATTATACGGAGAAGCAATCCGTTTCAAAAAACTGCAATAAGTTCTAAGTAAACAAAACCGGGATATGTTGTACCTGAAGAATCTTTGACTTGGGCTGCAAAACGAGTAAAAGTACCCAAAATCATTCTTTTAAGGAGTACAACAAAATCACAAGTTAAAATCATACAAGAGTTGTATTAATTACCGAATCATCTGTCAAAGCAATAGTGCCTCCAGATCGAAGCAGCCGGAATGCTTCCTTCACTAGATTAAGTATTGCTCTTGCAGGACATTCATGAAGCTGCACACATGTATTTAGCAGGTCAGAGCCACAACATTCATTAACAAAGAGATCTCTCAAAGGGATGGACATGAAAAGTGGACTTATAAAAAGTATAGAAATCCTATTATTGGAATCGTTGACTTTAGAGATTGACTCGAGGGTTAGAACCCCACATTTCCTTCTATTTCCTTTCAAAAGCCATTTTGGATACCTTATCCTATAGGCCACCCAGGAAAACAGTATGCACAAAAAGAAATGGTTATATTATATATAACCGTTTGGAATGACATATCCCGAATGCATTCTTGCCCATTACAATTACATCATCATTTTCATTTTTAATTGAAGATGCATTCTAATACAGTTTTTGCTGCTTCAAAAAAGCAAGCATTACATGCTTCTGCTTTTAAGTTAGAGGAGGTGCTCCGTATATAGGCTCATGAGTTGGGGGTTGATGGAACCCCACACTCCTTCACGTTTATAACAAAGAACTATCACTCTATAATGGTTCAACCTTCATCTTTACCGTTGTTTCATCTTTTTTCTCTGTACATCTAATGTACATAACAAATTATACATCTGGTGCGAAAAAAAAAAGTTACTTTCATACCCAACAGAGTTTAACACTAGCATAAAATGTGTTCAAACATCATTTTTATACAATGTTCAAGTAGACTCTAATACTAACTGTGCTAAGACATGTTCTGTAAGTTTGAATTAGAACCAATGGCGGACCCGGGATTTTGTATTAGGGGGGGCCAAGTTTTATGCGAGGGTTCGGGGGCAACGCCCCCGAAATTTTTTTTTGGGTCATTTATACATATTTTTATTTTTAAGTGAGACAGAGAATCGAACGAGTAGTTATGACAAATTCGATTGAGGCATTGTTTCTCCTGAGCTGAATAAGGGGATATTACTCTTCCCCTTCACTAATAATAAGGACTTTTAATGTCACACTAGTGGATATTGTTATTAATCCTGTAATGTTATTCTTCCCAAATTTTTTTAACCCCAAATGTGATTCCTAACACATTACCATTTCAACATAATGAAAATCAAGTGAACACCATGTGTTAAGAACCTCCACATGTAAAGTCACAACTTTGGGGGGGCCACTATGTAAAATATTTTCAAATCTTCAAAATTCTATATAGACCCCCAAACTTTTCAAATTTTTTGCGGGGGGCCGTACCCCCCCCCCCCCCCCCCTCCCCCCCCCGGTCCCTTAATGGGTCCGCCCCTGATTAGAACTGTGTAGGTAAGAAATGTGGCTCTACCAAAGTACCACCTCCGAACAGAATTCTTGATTTCTAACACCCTCTATTTTTGGCTGAGACTACATGATGTTTCTATCGTTAAGACACCAATTGGTATAAAAGCTTAAGCTAGTAGAGAATGGATCCAATGGAGTATATCAAGCTTCAACATTGTCCGTCATGTGATCCCGACTTGCACATGCAGAGGCGACAAAAGAAATTCCACCGCAATGGAAACAAACAAGAAACTACAATACACAAACCGAAACGGGGACGGAGACTTGAACCAAGAACCAAGACTATGATACCACGTTAAGTCACCACTTGCTCCTGGTAGAGAATGGACCCAACGTATATCAAGCATATGTTTCACTTCGAAAGGACTACAATATCATTCCTGGTGCAATATGCTCTCCTATTTAAATTTGTATTACCATCCACTATTTCAGAGCAAATATATCCTCAATTATCATTTGTGTTAGATGGACTCTCCTATCGCCTCACGGTACCTGTTCAACCGGAAATCACATCGGTATTGCCGTATTGGGTACAAGATATGTGCCCACCACCCCATACCCGAATAGAACGCATGGATCCTCCACGTGTGAGTTGAAAAAGCTAAAAAAAAAATGGGAGCAAAGAAAATTTTCCAGCTTTTCATACGAAGGAATGATAGAAACCCTTTAACCAGTCTCTAACGATATTGCTAAATTGGATACAAAAATTGAGCATTTCCGTAACCCAGATGTCTTCTTTACAGCATGAACTAATAAAACAGGTGGTTGGTATATCAGAGAGCATAGAAAAATATGGAACTTGTTTATGATTTACATTTAACCAGAAGCGACCAGAGATTATAGAATGCAAGCCACTAGTTCGTGAATCAGAGAGAACTAACACTCATAAAGTTGAATAAAGTACTTTTCCTTCACTATCTCAAAGTCATATCCAATAAGTACAACACCCTCTAGTTGAAAAGGCAGAAAATATATATTGATCCTTCAATCACCACCATAGCACCGTGTATGCCAAAAAATATGGACAGGGACAAGTGACCAAAAAAAAAAACAATGCAACTCATCTTTTGAAGTACCTCTATTACCAGAAATCTCCTACTGAGGATGAGTTCGGAGAATCGAAAAGGCAAGCTCTACGCCTCTTGTTAGAAAGTGTAGCTCTCGAGAACTCTTGGGAAGCGTTAAATTTATCAAGTACAGACATCATGGCCTGTCGAACAGAATTCGCAAGAAGCTCGCGTCCTTCATTATTTACAATGTTCTCTTCTTTGCAGTAAGTTAGCACAAACACATTTACCATTCTGCCCCCCAAGGTAGCAATCTCGGCCCTCACTGTTTTCACATGGAGGGCGTCCAGAGCTTGCCTTAAATCGGATAATATTTCGTGTTTATAGTCACAACATAGAGATGCCGTAAAAGAGAGAGAATCTCTATCTGTTCCGTCCTCTTGTTGTTCAACTCGTACTTCATCAATGTCCATAGGTATAAGAATACCACTACTAGCTTCTGTAGCATTTTTCCGAAGCTCCTTCAAGTGGGTTATAGCTTCACCGAGTAATGATGCTTTGTCCATCTGCGAATTCAAATTGGTAGTTCAAAAACGTTTCACAGAAACAAAACAAGCAGAAAATATACAATGAAGTACAGGATCATCACGACTGAAACAAACATCTATAACTTAGAAATCTGTGACTGTAATAGCAATTAGTACGATTTCTCTTACGGTCTTACCATAAGCTCCTTTAAAGTCATGCTTGGCAAAAAAGAGGACTGTGTTTTTCCTTTTTTATAGTTCATGCACCTTACAATCTCATATAC
The DNA here is from genome assembly GCA_033977485.1 of Hydrangea macrophylla. Classification (NCBI taxonomy): domain Eukaryota; kingdom Viridiplantae; phylum Streptophyta; class Magnoliopsida; order Cornales; family Hydrangeaceae; genus Hydrangea; species Hydrangea macrophylla. The sequence goes on from CM066990.1 coordinate 99,775,369, forward strand.
AATTGGCGTAATTTTGGGTAGGAAAGTGTTGTTTAATTTACTTGTAAGGCCCAGCTCATTCAACTCCTTAAAACCCAAGTGTTAAGGAGTGGAGAACTAAAGCCTTATAGACTGCACAGAGGGGCCATAAATGAGTGATGTGGGACATTCCAACAGGTTTTGTTTCATAGGATGCCTCATGATAGTTCCTTCTCTCTCTTCACTCTTCAGTCTTAACATATAACAATTTGAATATTAAGTTTTGATCATATATGATATATCATGAAATAGATGATTTCCTACTCCTACCCGTCATTCACATTTGCATAGTGATGTACCTATGTTCCGTATATGTAACCCAAACTCATCTAGAAAAGGGAAGGAAAAAAAAAATTGCATTATTATTTCAGCTTAACTTCAAAAGTTCTGATTTTTCACTTCTAATAACTTCAGCATAATGGATAGACTCTCAGTTTTCATTGTACATATAGCTACGGAGAAAAAAAATTGATTACAGAAACAACTTTCCAACTGAAAATCCTACAAAATGATGTTCATGTCTCCGTTAAGCATCAGATTTAGATGCTACTGTTGAGAATCTGCTTCTTACTGGTTCCAAAGTTTATGAAATATTAAAGCAATTGGAATTTCGTTCTTGATTTCATTACAATTATTTAGCAGAAGTAACACCCCGAATCACAGTAATCAACTTGACGATCTTTCTCTAAGGCTTTGTTTGCTTCACGGATTTAGTGAGGGAAAAGAAAGGGAACACAAAGGAAAATAGTGACAGTCAACTAAAAATTAATTATTTTCAACAGATTCTAAAATGTTCCTCTCATGAACAGATACTAGTTCATAATAGCTTCTGTTCAAGTTAGCTAATCAGTATAAACTTTGATTTCTACAATTATGATCATGCCTAAGCTTTCAAACAGATGTATTTAGAAAGAATACAATGATATAGTAATAATTTTAACTTAAAATAAACCAACAAGAAGAAAGACCTTATTTGTGCCAGGCATTAGGCTCCTCAGGGTGGCTAGGTGACCGTTAATCCTCTCTCTCCGCCGCCTCTCCGCCTCACTGTGGTTCCTCAAAGCCAACAAAGCTTTCTCAGCCTTCACAGTCACACCCTTTTGGCCAGGCCTCACTAAAGCCCTCACAAGCTCTCCTCTCTCACTGTCCAAAACCAGTGATGAAGATGACATGGACCCACTTCTCAATCCATCCTGAAACTCACAATTCTTCAAAATCTCACCATAAGAACCAGAAATGTCCATCTTTTTTTTTTTATGGAGCTCTGACCAAAAAAATAAATAAAAACCCAGATAGAGATTAGTCAGAAGACTAGTTTGTAACAAATTGAAGACCAGGTGGTCGATTTGTTGGGGATGCCCAGAAAGAGAAATTTGGGCATTGTTTGGGAATTCTTGAACTGGGTATGTTTCTTTTTGTACCTTCCATCACATAAATAAGACTAGTTCATGAAGGGTCTTAACAAGAAGGTTTTGAGATAACTGAATTGGCAAAAAAAAAAGGGGAATTTTGAAGCTTTAGATACAGATTTGAGAATGCCTTTTTGGAAGAGAAGACCAAAGAGACACAAACTGTGCTTAAACCCTACTGGGTCACACACTTAAATATAGCAAGATTGTAAGAGTGACAATAGCACCAAATGTGGCCTACCAGACAAAATAAATACATTCACACTGATGTGTATGTATAGACACATCACACATTAATAGATTATTATATGGAGTAGTAGTTTTAGGATTGAGACAGAGAAAACAAATGCCAGGGTCAAATGGTTTTTTGGCATTATTTTAGCAGGTTAATATTTTGTAAACTTGGAATTGATTAATGTGGAATGTGAATAAAATGGAAAATAAAAATAATAAAAAATTATTTTAAAAAAAAAAAAAAAAGCAAAAGCAAAAATTGGTGGGTTAATATTTACATCGTTAAGATGGTTGGAACTTTTGAATGACATACTATTCGCATTTCCCTAGTAAAAACAAATTCCTCTAATCATTTATATAAACTAAAGTTGTCTATGCCCTTTGGAATATCAAGAGAATATTGGTGGAAATCATTTTATGTTTAGAATTAAGGTTGAAGTGTGAGTTTGTCAACAAATGTTAGTTATTTACTAAAATTTATTTAGTCTCTGTTGCATTGCTCATGTGAAAAAGATATGACAAATAGAAATATGATACTACATTGGAGAAAAAAAAAAGTGCAAATTGCACCCCACAAGTCTTAGTCATGACGATAAATATTCACAACATAACCGTTGCGTTGCGTTGCGTCAAAGTCTACCCTTTAATATTTTCAACTTTAGTTGTCCATACTGAAACTGGACATTTAAGGGTGTAACATGGTACTCGCAATGCATAAATACATGATGCTAGAATGCGTGGATCAATTGGTAAACCGGTGGCGTATTTATGCGTTTCTTGGGTAATATAAAAATCTATCTCCTCGAATTAGTTGATTAAAAAGTACTATGACAAATAGATATATAATTGGGTTCTTTAGATTTCAGTCCTTTATTGTAGCCGTTTCTAGAAATTGATCCATTTCATATGTCAACTTAACAATTAGTCCCTCACCTATTTTGAGGACCAAAATACCCCTACTCCCTTAAATTAATGTTTTGAAATTCAAACCCAAGATTTGTTATATATATATATAGCTATATATATAGAGAGAGAGAAATACTCCCATAAATCATGGGTTTGAAATTCAAAACCCAAATTTATTTTATATATATATATATATAGAAAGAAATAAAGAATTAACAGGAAAAAAATTATACAATTGAGAATGAAAAGTGAGAAATTCCTCACTTTAAAATAACATAAGTGAGAAACTTCTCAATAACATGGTACGAAAATCTGTATATTATCGTGAGAAAGTCTCACTTCTAACCATAATGAGAAATTTCTCACTTTAAAATGCAACACTAACCATAAGTGAGAAATTTCTCATTATGGTTAGTAAACCATAAATTTCTCATTAATAATACAAATTACTCACCATCAAAACTCAAAAGTAAAAATCCACACTTTGTGAGAAATTTCTCACACTGTCGAAAATTCACACTAAAACTATCTAAACACTAAAATGCAGCAAAAATATACATGGATTTGGTGAGAAATTCTCAGTGTAATAACCACGTTCCGCCGCGCCGCCAATTGCCGAGCCGAGCGATCCCACTGCCCTAACCATGTTCCGCCACGCCGCCAATCGCCTCCTCCCCCGATCGGGCATCACCGCCGCGGCTCATCGGCCATTCTCGTTCGATTCTCCGGCGATGAGAGAGAGCAGATCCGGCGATGAGAGTGGTTGATTTGGTGGTCATTGAGATTTGGGGGAGAAATGAGTAGAGAGAGAGAGAGATTTCGATAAAAGAGACAATATGAGGTACATGGAAAAACGAGCCCCCCACTTGTTCGGACCCAGGTCAGATGAACATGATGATGATGAGGAGTCCGAACAAGAAGAGGATATGTGTGTGTGTATACGAATATATGCATATGTGTGTGTATACGAATATATGCATATGTGTGTATCTATAACCATGAAGGCATGGTTCTCTGTATTCAAGGGATGATTTGGGGTGGCCATTGATAACAACTTGATGGTGAAAATGATTTTTGGATGTCTTTTCTGTGATTCAATTAAAGGGTCTGTGGAAGTGTTTGGGAGAAGATAAAAGAAGTAATATAGATGAGCTGTTCATATAACTAACGAATCACACTATGGTGTATCAATTACTGTTTTGGAAAGTCCTACCAAATTTTTTTTACTATTTTGGAAAGTTCAAATTTAGAAGTAAATGAGATATAATCACGTAACTTTTAATGGTGCCCACAAAGAAACGGTTACGATATCAAAAACATTAAATATATTATATTTTATATTAATTGCTGCTGTCTGATTATAAATGCAAGGGTATTTATGTCAAAAAAAATTAAAAAATATTGGGGGAAGGACTAATTTCTAACTCAACTATTCATTTGGGGATCTATTTTCATGCATGCGCTATCAATAGGACCAACCTTACAATAAATGCCTATTCAAGGACTAATTCTAATATTTCTATATATAATTTTACATTGGAAAAACAAGTGCAACTTGCACTCAAAAATCTTAGTCATGACAAACAAATAATTACATCGTAATTAACTGTTGTGTTGTGTCAAAGCTTGCCCTTTAATATTCTCAACTTAATATTCTCAATTTAATGATATTTACTGAAACTAGACACTTCAGTCCAAAATAAGCACACAAGTTAAAGACCAAAACTTGATACTCGCGTTGCGTATACATGATGTTGGAAGGAGTGGATTTCTAAATGCATGGCCTATTTATGCATCTCTTTGGGAAGGGAGTGCATTTCTAACTTATGGCCTGCTTATGCGTCTATGGGTAAAATCCACAAATTGTATTCTAAAAGACAAATCTACCTCCTTGAATCAGTTGACTAAAAAAAATAGAGAACTTCATAATATTCTTTATATGTGCTCATTCTTTGACTTGTTAAAGATGATATAGTTGATGATTTGAAGCATAACTTTTTACATAACTATCGATTTTATGAGTAGCCTCATTAAGATGATGATTTTTTTTACCATAAAATGTTTTTAAAGTTATAAATTAGTGCGATCAAATTCATGAACGTGCAAACAGACTATAATCTATTATTATCATTTTTTGTTTTTTATAAATAAAGTCACACTTTACATTTGAACCGGTTAGCTCTCATTTGCAGGGGTGGATGTATGTGTAAGGGTAGGGGGCTCAACCGCTCAAGCCCACCCCAGTTTTTTTAAAAATTGCATATTTGTACTAAAAAATATTATTTTACAGTTTCGCCCCTCCTGAAAATTATAAAAGCCTCCCCTGGTATTATAAATCTGTCATATTAATTCTAAAATATACACAAAATATGTATAAATAGATCCAAAAGCCCCCATGACATTAAAAAATTTGTCATATTAGATCTTAAATATACACAAAATATGTATAAATAGGTCGAAACCCCCCTCTCACATTTATAAATTTGTCATATTAGGTCTAAAATATATGCAAAATATGTATAACTAGGTCCCAAAAGAAAAATTCGGACGAACCCCCATATCAAGTCTCCCCTAGAATAATTTTCTAAATCCGCCCCTGCTCATTTGTCCACAATTTACATCAGGATTGAATAATGTCCACTGATCTTAGACCTCTTTATAGCTGATAACATAAAGTAATCAGTCCAAAGTAGACAACACAATGCAATTGATCTGTTCCATTGTAAATCACTTTATTGTTTTTCACAGTTGGCTTGGTTCGTCCAATATTTCCACAACTCTTCATGGAACACATGCAACGTAAATAAGACATCCTATTCATGCTTTGTTTTTGAGCATATATATACAAATTGCTATATATATATATATATATTGATTTATGAAAATTGCTATGTCAACTCCAAAATTGAACTAATGCACTTCATTGTACTACGGACACACCATGCAGTCAATGTATTTCATGAAATGCATTAGTTCATCCATGAAGTATGAATATAAAGCAATGCATATCCCCTCGTATTAGCTTCTTTGGCTTTTATAATTGGTAATTTGAAATCTACTTCTTAATTAATTTCGAAGTCATAATTTTGAAATTATAGATTGACCTCTAAATTCAGTATAATTGTACAAATTAGAACTAAAAGATCAAAATGTTAGCATATGTTGTGTGTATGAATTCAGTTTATAGGTATTTGTGTGTGTAATATTAACATATACAATTATATGAAGGTAAATTTTAAAGAATGAAAACACCATACAAAATTGTGGTCTGAACTTAGTTAAAACTGAAGCTAAGTTGTCGTCTGGGAATTTAGCAATAGGAAATAACATTGTGATGGTAAAAATGCATAGAATGACATCTAAATTCAGATCTTAGAGTTAGGGTATCAAAATAGGTATTCAATAGACTTATATGCACACATGAATCATAATCCTACCACATAAGATTTGGAAAACATAGCATTACTCAAATTATATTTATATTTGCAGTAAAACCAAGATAATTATTATGATACAACTTATAATAGAAAGAGCAAAAATATACGCATATAACCATGTGTGTGCACGCGTGCTTAATTATAGTAGACCATTCTATAAGTTTTCTTGTCAAAACTAACCTATATATAAATATTATGTAAGTAGCTATTTTTGTTGATTTTTTTTTCAAGCCAATCGTAATTATGGTTGCAAAAGTTTGATATAAAATTAATATGGTTGCAAAAGTGGAGTATGAAATTAACCATTTTTTAAAATTAAAAAAAAATGATTGTGCCAAAGTTGACCATTCTATAATATTTCTTACAAAAATTGACTTGTATATAAATATTATGCTAAAAGATAACCATTCTGTAATTTTTGTTACAAAAATGACTTATATGTAAATATTGTGCCAAAAGATGACCATTCTATAACTTTTCCTTTAAAAAATTGACCTATATGATGTAAGCACTCGTTTTCATTGATTTTTTTAAGCCAATCGTAATTATGGTTGAAAATGTTGATTGAATATGAAATATTTAAGCCAAAATTGATTGAATTCTCATTATATATTTTTTTTTTTTGGTAATCGAGGGTGTCCGGGCCAGCTTGCGCGCACCTCGACTAATCCCCCGAGGCCTGGGGGCGCCGAGTGAATACTCCAGTGGCCACGCCCCCCATGACTCGAACACTAAACCTCTTGGGTAGTACACCCAAGAAGCTTACCACTCGGCCACAAGGGACTTGGTTGAATTCTCATTATTATATTAAATAAAATTTCAAAAGTTGTTTTGAATATAATTATTAGTTGGTCTGAATGTAATTATTGTCTAAAATGACAGAATTAGTTTCTCACAAATTGATACATCCTTATGTAATATACATATGTACGAATAATTATGATATACTAAAGGGATATTTTGACATTTAACTAACTATACAATTATATATATAATCAAGAATAGAATAAATAGAGAAATACTAAAATTGAATAAATCAATTTAAAAAATGGGCACGCAACAAGGTCATAGCTTCGTTTAGTATAGATAGATAGCTTCCTTTAGAATGGATGATATGTGCATATATATATATATATATACATATACACATATAGACACATATAGTATTCGACTTAAAACTTAATTTGTTTTTGAACATTTAAAACTTGCAGACTAATTGAAATCGTCAAGGTAGGCCACCAGACAAAGGTGGTTGGCCCCTTGGACTTGGAGGTAAACAACACCATCTCATCACTTTTAGAAGAGCCAATTAGCCCTTCGTCCACTTGCTTTTTGAAATTAGCATTGTGAGTCTGCGACCCCTTTTAATGATAAAATGACAAAATCGAAGATGTAAATGGACTAATTCCCAATTTTTTTACTCAGTGGTTTACTTACTTTTTCTAGAGTTTTTGGAAGTTTTTTCTTGTCAGTATCTCATTGAGGTGATTCGCTATCTTTCCCACCACAACCTTAGTGTACCAACACATGAAGCGAAGGTTTAATAATGGGGTTCCTCTATCTCTATTGGCTTAAAAAAAAATTTGTTTAGATGATAAATTCTTTTGCTCAAGTGTTTTAGGCTTCATTTGGTTTGCAGATGAGAAAAAATAAAAAAGATATCAATTAAAAATTAGAGATTGTCAACATATAAAAGAAAGGAAAGGGAAGTTACTCAGATATTTAAATTCTTAATTTGTTTTTCAACTTTTTTCTACTCTAAATTCATACAAAGAAAAGTTAAAAATATTTTGTAACACTCGTACCCAGAGAACGGGTAAATTATTATTTTTTTGTTATATGCATTAATTAATATAATTAGTGTATAAAATGGATTAAGGGGAGGCTTGGACACGTCCATGTAAAAAGTGTTCAGAGAGGGACACTAGTTGGAAAAGTCCCCAGTGAGGTGGGACATGTATTGAAATAGAACCCAGCGAAGGGTAAATTGGTAATTTGTATTTAAAATGATTAAATACATTTTTACGTGATTACATGAATATTTGTTTAAATGCTTTCATATTATATGATAATACATGTACTAGCAATGAGTATTAGTTTGGAAACCCAAATAAGGGTATAACTGAAAAAAAAAAAAAAAAAAAAAAAAAAAAAAAAAAAGAGATTTAAAATTAGTAGGTGCGATAGCAATTTTACAAAGTATGTAGGACCCGCGTTGGGACCCATACGAAACTTTGACAAACACTCATTAGATAGTTGGGTAGTCAATGGAATGTTTGGGGGATTTCATAATAAGAACTTAAGAAAAATCGAGGGTGTAAACAAAAATAGGGAAAACTTGTGACACATCACATGCATGTGATAAGTGTATGTCCATAAGAGAGTTCATACTCTCATATTCACTGAATTAAACAAAATAAAGATAAAGCTCCGGGAGAGAAAGACGAGCCCGAGACGCCGACGTCGAAATCTCGTCGTTCCGTTGTCGTCGTTTGCTGAATTTACGATTCGAGACCACTTTTGGACTCGTGGAGGTAAGAGGGTCACATACACCTAATTTGTTTTCATTTTCGGTAACGTTTTTCCGGCAACCGTTCTTGATAAATGATATTTGTTGTACCAAAACCATGTAGGATTTACTTGGGTAAGAATTGAGCAAGATTTGTGAAGAGATTCTTCATTTCTAGCTTGAATTTGGGTAGATCTTGCTAAGGTGAGTTTTCTACACTAAAGAATGGTTGTGTTTAACTATGTTCAAGACTTCAATGATGTTAGAGATGATAGTTTGTGCCTAGAAACCATGAGATTGTTCTTATTGTGTTGATTATTCATGTTTAAACCCATATTCAATTTCTAGCTATTTTGGAGAACCAAAGTGCATTTTTAGAGCTCCAATGAGTTCTCCAAATGGTTCTTCATTTTGGGGAACCCATTTGTGGTTCTCCACATTTGAGGAGAGAGAGTGTGAATATGGGTAATTACCCATAAGTAATATAATGAAAAATAATATATCATATTCATTTAAGTAGAGAGAGTGCATTAAAATTTTTAACTTTTGTATAAAAAAAATTAATTTAATAGCTCAAACCTCCCTATAATGGAGAACATGGTTGGAGTTGGAGGCTTAAAACTAATTAGCTAATATAACTTTTTAGCTATTTTGGCTAAAAATTAGAGAATTTTTAGGTAATGTGGTTGGAGATGTTCTTACTAAATTGTGAATTGCATGTCAATTTTTATGAAGATTATATATGCCTACATGTTTATGTGCTTATATGGTTATGTGATAATCAATTAGCACCAGAAAATGATTCATTGTTGGGAGTAATAAAGGTGGTGAAGAGGAAGATCCGAGAAATACGAAAGTCCAAGGAATATAGTGACCACGGGACCAAGGGAGGTTTTCGGGTCTGAATGAATCATTGAACCGGTGACTCGGCGATTACAAATATGATTTGTATGTTCATTGTTGCATTGCACATGTTAAACATTCAGCCATGTTTAGATTACTCACTAAGCATAATGCTTAAGAAAACTGTTTTCTGTTTCTGTTATGGTAAATAACAACCACCGCAGGTACGGAGCAATATCCGGAGAGGAAGTGACGTGCTCGGAAAAAGGGGGAAAGGGTTTTGGAACTTGTAGATATGCTTTAAACCTATATTACAGTGTAACTAGTGGCTTGGGGTCCTTGACTTGAGGCTTGAGGTCTTGATTTGTGGATGGGAGAGATGGAAGAGATAGAAGAGGAGAGATTGGGGAGATGTGGGACTCTTGTATATTAACTCTTTTAAAACTTGTAATATGATGTAATTACTACTTCCTAAAATGGTGGAGTGGTACTTTTGATGTAATTATAAGACTTGAATCTTGAACTTGTCATTTGGATGGGTCCAAGGTAACGTGGAAAAACTTATGTAATTTTGATGTTACAAGTTGAGTCCTTTCCAGCAAGTTTGAGTTGATGTCGTAAACACATTGAAAGAAGTTTCCTTATAAACAAGTTGGTTGTTGAACTTATGTGTTGATTCATAGCAAATTGTATATGTTTGAGCAAGCTTGGCAAAGTTTGAGGTTCAATGGTTTGTTATGGATCAATTATTGTTATAACAAGATATGTTCATGTTTTATATGTTGGGACAACTTGAATTTGTGTTTAGGAATGTTTAAAATGTGGTTAGAAATGAGTTTGAAATGTTTCCAAAATGTTCTTTGATGTTTGGTTTGGTTTGGATATGAGTTGGGTATGTTGTAGCAAAGTTTTTAGCAATAAAAGCAGGTTCTGCAGAGCCTGGATCGATCCGGGTTAATGAAGGGATCAATCCGGCCTTTTTAATGAACATTCTGTGAGAAAATTTCTAAGATGGATCGATCCGGGTTTATGAGCGGATCGATCGGCTTGTATTTTTCATAGCACGTTCGCTTTTACGGAAACGTGCATAACTCTTTCTAGAAAATTTGGATTCTTGCGCTGTTTGTTGCGTTGGAACCGGTACTCAAAAATTTAACTTTTGGTATAAAAATTTTACATACTTTTTTAATGACCATTTTGCCCTTGGGGGCTGTTTTGTCGCAATGGAGTTCTTTAAAGTGGATTATCCACATTTTCTTTCTAATTAGTGTGTGTTTTGGGTGGGGTTACTCTTGTTACATGTGTCCTAATTCGCCGGGGGTGGGTTGGGGTGTGACATATTTTCTCTTTAGTATTTCTCTTTTCTTTTCCCTTGTTCATTCTATGAATTATAAATAAAAAAAGAAAAAAGAAAAGAAACATAAGTAATAATACTTGCCGATTGTGCAACAAGGATTGGATTTTGTGTTGGAAGACAAACCTTCAAATTTGGATGAGACGGAATAGTTGAAGATGAATAAGTTGGCATGCGGATCCATTCGGCTCTGTCTCGCTAAGAATGTAAAGTATTTTGTCATGAGGGAAGTCGTGGCAAAAAATCTTTGGAAGAAATTGAAAGACAAGTATATGACCAAGAGTATGGATAATCTGCTCTATTTGAAGAAGAAGCTCTTCCGGTTTCAATTTGTTGAAGGTACGTCTATGTTAGGTCACTTGAATGCATTCAATAAATTACTTTTCGATTTATTGAATTTGGATGAAGTTGTTAAGGATGAGGATAAGGCTCTCATTCTTTTGAATTCCTTACTTGATTCGAATAAACACTTAGCAATCACTTTGATTTATGGAAATGATTCAGTCAAGTTTGAGGATGTGTCGAATGCTCTCATGAACAATGAGTTTAAGAAGAGAGATAAGGATGTCCACAACGATACATCTGAAGCTTTAGTTACAAGAGGAAGACCAACGGATAGGAAGACATGGTTTGGAAATAAATCTCGTGAAAGAGGAGTTTTAATTGGTAGGTCAAGATTGGTCAAAGATGAGTGTGTTTATTGTCACGAGCTTGGTCATTGGAAAAAGGATTGTCCTATATTGGTGGGCGATTTGAAGAAGGATGCCAATGTGGTTCAAGTTGAAGATGATGATTCCGAATTTGTGTAGGCTACCACTGTTGAAGAGGGTCACTTGGACAAATGGGTTCTTGATTCGGCTTGCTTTCATCATATGTTTCCCAATATAGAGACTTTCACCAAATTGAATTTGTTGACGGTTGGAGCAATTTATATAGGCAATGGTGTTGTTTGTGAAAAGATGGGAGTGGGTGATGTTCGTTTGAAGTTGCATGATGGAACCATCAAGAAGTTGACGGATGTGTGGTATGTTCTGGATTTGAAGATGAATTTGGTTTCGTTGGGCGCTTTGGAGTCGAAGGGTTTCAAAGTCACATTGGTAGATGGAGGCTTGAAGGTCTCAAAAGGTGCTCTCGTTTTGCTCAGAAGGGTAAGGAAAAATAATTTGTATTTCTAGCGGGGTAATTCATTTGGAGGTAGAGCCTACACCATTGGAAATAAACCTTTTATTGGTGCACACGAAGCATGGATAAGTTATTTTGGGGGCTCTACAAGGTTCGTTGGAAAAAAGGTTTGCTGGAAAGTGTCAAGACCTACAAGTTTGTTTTGGAGAGCAAGTTGTATTTAGGGTGGATACTCGTTTGGATATTGACACGTTTGATTTGAATGGGCTCGTTGATGTGCATTCGTTTGTTGGGAGTCCTATTAGAGGAGTTGATTTGGAAGTATCCCCATTTATAGAAAAGGTGGAGTGCGATAATCCCCTTGTCCAAGTTGGTTTGGAAGAGGTGTCTTCTCAACCTCGTTTGTTTGTACTCATTTAGAAGTTGGTATTTGGAGCAAAGCTAGGTTTGTGTCGACAATTCGGAATTTTCTAGCTTTGGTTAATTGTTTGGAATTGGAGTTGGTGTAACTCAATTAGGATTGTGCAACCAATTTGTATGGTGATTTTATTCTCTTGGAGAAGTTGTTGACTTCAGCCATTGGTAGGTTCAAGTTTACACTAGGTTTGGACTTGACAAATTTGAATTGAAGATCACAATTTGGAGACTAGAGCAAGGAACATTCATTTTTGGACTTGTGTAACACCCTGTATTTTCTTTTCCATTAATAAATGAATATTTTCATTTTATTTCTAATTATAATATTTTGTTTAGGGTCAAACTGTAATTTCCAAAATACTTTCTATGGTTTCAAAATCAATATCTATATTTTTGTATAAACCCGGGATTTAATTCCTACATTAATATAATTTTCTGTATTTTATTTTACCCGAAAAATATCAGTTATGTTTTAAGGTGTGTCTATATCGCGTTTTGGGGTGAGGGAGCACGTGAGCTCAACCTCACCAGGTAATCTCCCTATTACTTGGAGGCTACCCAATTATGTTTATATATATGCTTCAATGCTCTCACAGTCTCTCATTCTCTCCCTCACAAACTCACTGTAACTCTCAATTCTCTCCATTTCTCTAAACTATTTCTTACATACTCAAGATTATATACACACACAGTTACATACAATACATAGATATATATATATACATATATTAGGATACCAAAATCAAGAACGGAGGAGTAAAAGCTAACGGCGGATTTTTCGGCGAAAACTCTCGGTCTCAATTCTCTGTGAAATTAGACTCTGTGAGTATTATAAACTCACTCTCAATGTTTATATATGTATAATTCAGTGTTTATGTGAGTGTATATGTGTATATATATGTGATACACCATGGAAGCTTAAAAATGGAGTTTTGTAAAAGTTAACCAAAATCAATTCTGTAAATTGGGAATGAAAGATCTTAGTCCCAATAAACTGTGGTTCGAATCCTACGCAATAATTCGTCCGTATCGCGACGTACCGTTGATTTTAAGTTTTGACACCCTTACTTTAATCGCGAATATCTAGAGATATAATCTGTATTAGTTAAAATTGATCGCGTATTCTTAATCTACGCGGAAAACCGAAGAGATTCATATATTGCACGACATGTTTGAGGCAGAATCTGAAAATGGGTAAAATTCAGTTTAAAAACCAGAAACAGGGAAAAACGAAGAAGATGACATTCTGCAACAACTCGCGCGCGCGACCCGCTCGCGCGAACCCTTCCCCCCTTCGCTCGCGCGACCCGCGCGCGCGACCCGTCCTCCCCCTTCGCTCGCGCGACACCCCCTCTCCCTCGCTCGCGCGAGGTGGCAGTTCTGATAGTTTGTATAATTTTCGGTAAGGGACTGTTTGGAAAATGTTTTGGGAAATTTCAAGGAACTGTTTGGCAAATATACTATTTTAAAGGCTCACTGTTAGAAATTGGACTTGTAAGAATGTTTAAGACCGATATTTATGTGGAAAAGAATATTCAGCTTGAGATTAATAATTGTTGCTACAAACTGTGAACATTGACATACATATTAGGGTCGAGGTTGTGTCAACGTGCATGTGTGGAATAAAGTGTAAAAAGAGTAAAGGGTGGCGGTCTGGTGTGCGACCTCAATATCGATCGGATAGTATTCCTGGTATTTGAGGTGACAGTGTTGTTTACGACTTAGATATCGATCGGATAGTATTCTTGGTATCTAAGGTGCGCGTTTCGGATATTGATCGGATAGTATTCCTGATATCCGAAGCGATGGTGATAGTGTTGTGTACGACTTAGATATCGATCGGATAGTATTCCTGGTATTTAAGGCGCGCGTTTCGGATATTGATCGGATAGTATTTCTGATATCCGGAGCGATGGTTGGTTGTGATCGGCCTAGATATCGATCAGATAGTATTCCTGGTATCTGAGGCAGTAGTGTGGTGTGTGACTTCAATACCGATCAGATAGTATTCCTGGTATTGGAGGCGATAGTGTAGCGTGTGAACTGGATGACTGAGTAGTTATTACTCCTGGTATCTGAGATGATGTGTTGATTGAATTGGGTTGTTTTAAAGAAAAGAATTGGCAAGATAAGATATTACACAATTCATGTACAATTACGTATTTATTTCTTACTATTTTCCCCCGTGATTTATGTTGAAATTGGAACCTTGAATATATTACTGTTAATGTTAATTTGTACCTTTGTTCTATATGCTTATATACATATATATATTGCGAGCACATGTTTATTTTACTCACCAGCTTTCATAAGCTGACGGCGTCGATGCGTCCTGGACTCTATGTCCAGATTTTCCAGGTCAGGAGCAGCCAGAGTTCGTTGACTATGCTAGTTAGATGACCGAAGGCGTTCCAGAAGAGCTGTTTTATTTTCCTTATGTTTTTCCTTTCAGAGTTGTAATAAACCTTGTTAGAATTTGAATAAGGGCGTTTTGTGCCTACAATCTCGACCTATGTAATAGTTAGTAAGTTTTAAATTCTGGAGCTTAAGTTTATTAGTATCATTTCTTTTAGAAATATTGTTAAGTTATTTGTTGCAGGGACAATTGGTCATACTCACTTGTCACGACCTACGAGTCCATAAAGGAAATTAAATGCTTTCCTGTATTATGCTACGTCGGGGCGTGACAGGCTTTTTGGTATCAGAGCCAGGTTATGGCTCGACCAATTGTCCAAGACACATAGGATCTCCCGTTAAGATAGAATTAAGATAAGATAGTTCGACTTCATTCCCTGTTTAGTCGCTTTCTATCGTTTAGAATTTTCTTTCTTCTCGAGAGGTTGATCGTATTCTGTTGATTGATGGATAGGTACCTTTCTCTTAAGATATGGCTGGAAGAAATCTCAGGAATCGTCCCGCTATTGAAGATTCACCCCTGGTAATAGATCCAACCGGAATGTTCGAGGCTTTTGTAAGAAGATTGGAGAGGGTTAGTGATCAGAATGCAAGGAACAATAATCAGAATGGGATTCATAACGGGAATGGGAGGCAAGCCCACCAGACTGGAGACAAGCTTCTCAAGGAGTTTCGCGCCCTGCGACCTGAGTATTTTGCTGGGACTGATGAACCCTGGCAAGCGGAATAGTGGCTACGCCAGATGGAGCGTATCTTTGAGACCATAGAGTGCACTGATCTGGAGAAGAAGCGTCTGGCTATCTTTCAGCTGTCTTATGCAGCGGCTGATTGGTGGGATGCAGAAAAGGCGACCATAGGGGAAGAAGCTGCAAGGAGCTCACTACAACAAAAATGTGTTTTTGCAACGAATCTTGGCAAGGAAAGATGATTTTTCTTGCTAAAAGTATAGTATTAGTAAGGAAATTTTATTTTGTTGCCAAAGGGTTCAATGACGTACACATTTGGCAACGAAAGTCATATTTCCTTGCTAAAAGTGAAGTCTTTTGCAACGAAATAGCATTTTCCTTGCCTATAACGAATTCTTTGGCAACGAATATCAAATTCCTTGCTAAAAGGATTGTTTTGGCAAGGAAAATTCATTTCCTTGTTAAAAGTATGTTTTTACAACGAAATAGTCTCCTTGCTAAACCTTGCCTTAGGCAACAAAAATTAAAAACCCTTGCTAAAACAAAAATCCATCCACATAATACCCTCTCCCAAAATAAACACTACTCAAAAATTTTCTCCCCAAATTTCCCTCTTAAACATTTCCCACCAGTTTTTGCCGGGGTTTTCAATTTCAATCAATCTCCTTGGAGTAGAGAGAGAGAGAGAGAGAGAGAGAGAGAGAGAGAGAGAGAGAGAGGGAAAGGAAAAGAGAAGAGTGTGTTTATAAAAGCGTGTTTATAAGTTAATTAGTTGTAAAGACACATAATTTTTCATTTCTACAAAAAAAAAAATAATAACTGTCCATTTCTAATCCCAAATTTCAATCTCAAATGATGTGATAGTGGACCCCTAAAATTTTGATTGGATAATGTTGAAGTGGTGGCCCATCATTATTGATGACATCATTTAGGGGGTCCACTGCCACATCATTTCGGATTGTGATTTGAAATTAGGATTTAGGAAACATAGCATTACTCTTTAACTTTTTTAAGAGTAATCCTAGGTACACTTTGAAATCCACACTGCATTTGACACCCAGCTTTAAATGCATGTACTATGTGCTGTATAAGTGGTGCACAAAAAAGTGTAAAAAATTCACACAGCACAAGGTACATGAATTTAAAGCATAAAATGTCAAATTCAGTCTGAATTTCTAAGTGTGCCTAGCATTACTCCTTTTTTAAAAGTATAAAATGATATTTGAAAATTCTAAAAAAAAAATAATAATAATAATTTTAAAATTTACTAACTTTGATAGTTAGGGCACCCAAAACTACTACTCCATTCGTCCCTTTTTTTGAGTCCATCTTTGGGAACTCAACTTTTTAAGGGGACAAAAAGAATCTACACCTATTTTTCACAATTGCTCCTAATCATTACAATAATTTTTTTAGTTTTGTCTTGGTGTAGATTTCAAGAAAGGGTAGTTTTGGAAAGTAAGTAAAAATTGTATACCAATTTAGGAAAGTGGACACTAATTTTGGGACATCCCAAAATAGAATATAGGACTCAAACAAAGGGACAGAGGGAGTAGTATGTATGATACAACCAAAATTAGCAGCTCATATCATAAAAGTTTTATTTTTCTAAACCCAATTACCTAAACACAAACACCAGCGTTAACTGCTAATTTGCTTATTGAAAAAAAAAAAAAGAAGTAAACAAGAAGAAGAGAGAAACGAGCCCTAGCCCTCACCGAAGCCGATTGGGACTGACCACCATCGCCAGCGCCAAGCATTGCCAGCAGGTATTTGTATTTGTTTGATATTTATTCCTCCTAATCCTAGCTCTGCTCACCGAGTCATTGTTTTCTTTTTTAATTGTTCAGTATTGCTCATTGTGGGTAATCCATATACAAGTAGTTAGATACATTGAAAGTACTCATAAATAATATAGTAATCGAAGTGGCAAAATCTGATTATGTAATCCTTTTATTTTATTATTTTGGATGCCATTGTAGAGAAAGTGCTGTTCTTGATATGGAATATCAAAGTGGTGGTTTGTATGGCAAAGGTGATTTTTGGTCTTTTTTTTAAGGCAGTCTGATTGATGAGCAAATACCCATAAAACCCCACCATGGTATTAAGATTCTCAATGTTTATTGTTTTTTTTTTCTCCCCTTTTTCTCATTTTCTTTTTCCTTTCCTTTCTCTGTCTGTTTTCTAAACACCAATTTTTGGGTCTTCTCTCATTTTTTTAGATGTTGCTTGGAAATTAATTAGTTCACTTTATTGGATTTTTGTCTAGTTTTATTCCTGCCCTTTAATTGCAGTTAATTCCACCTGCTAATTTTGAGCATTCTAAAGACACTTTTTTTTTTTTTGGGATCCCTTGCTATTTAGACATCCATCTATTTAATCAATGTCATGTTTTTAACAAACTCTATTTTTCTGTTACATATCTAGAGAAAACTGATGGTGCTTGTCTCCTTCCATTTAATTTTGGAACAATTAAGGTTTTTTTTCCCACGTGTAGCTAGGACTTTGTAGATTGGGTGCATGTTTTTCATGGCTTACACAATGATGTTTCATTTTTTACCATTTCTTTTGACCCACTCTATTTTGTTGTTGTGTTCCCATCTTGTATATGCTATTTGATTTCCTAGGAGCCAAAGTTATTGTGGTCCCAACTTGTAAAACTTGTAAGTAGTATTCTATTTAGTAAAGTTAATGTTTTGGCCATATCCTAATGAATAAATTTAGGTAACCCAACTTGTGATTCCTAGGAGCTAAGTTCCGTGTATGATTTTTTATTGTGGTGTTATTACTCAAGGGGCCTTTTTTTTTGGTTCAGTTGGGTGTTCTTTTTTTTTTTTTTTTTGGGTCCAACAGAATTTTTTATGGGTTTGGGATAAGAGGAATGCTATGGTCATTTGGGATAACCATACTCCCATACTTTCTCTATCAACACAACCGTTTCTCGTAAAGATTTTTTGTTATTTGGGATAAGAGGAATCCACGTGTACAAGTGTATTTGTGGGGTATATACGTGAGACAAATATAGTACAATAGTATCTTAGAACTGGCACATGTGTGGACAAATAATATCTTAGACCCAAAGTACCTAAGAAATTTTTTTTTTTATGTATTATTCATCTACAAAACTTTCTTTGACCCCTTTTGCTGCAGTTTAACCAAACAGATTATAGCTTTTAGTACTCTTAAGTTGAGAACTTGTTTGTGCAGCTTTTCAGAAATAGTGATTATGCCGTAGTAGTGCTTGGTAGCGTAAGCTGTCAAACAACTTAATTGATGTATAATTGTCTAAAATGTCCTTAAAAGCTGCGTACGGATAATTTAATCGAAAGTGTATGAATTGATGTAAATAGAAAGAAAATTTAAGGACAAAATTGTTCAAGAAAAGATTTATTAAATAATAAAATAAGCTATGTGGAGAATCGCCTCCAACCCAGCATCAAATAAGTTAGCTTTTGGACCTTAAATAAGTTGACAAAAGTTGCTAGTTTTGAACACAAAATACTTCATTTCAGCGTCTTTTAAGCTATAAGTTATAACTTACTGCTTATAAACTGCACTAAAAGACACCTTCTTTACTATCTCAATTATAGTTAATTTTGGTATTTCTCTTACACCTTCGATATGACCTTGTCACATTTCTTTGTAGTTTTAGAAATTGATGTCTATATGCAAAATAAACATTGAGAGGTTCTATTTTGTTTAGTCATTAATTTTTATTACTTCCACAATGGATTCTATGATTAAAAAGAAAAAAAGAAAAAAAGGAAAGTAATTGTTCTTTGTTGTACTTGGACCAAGTCCATTTTGATATATATATATATATATATATTTCATTCAATCTCTTAGTGATATTACTTCTACTATTGCAATCATTCACTTGGTAAATATTTACATAGAACTTGTATTTGTTATTAGATATGGACAAGAGTTGGATACCATTGACTAGCACAAAAATGGGTAGATTGAGTGAGCAATATGCAAATGGGGTAAAATCATTCCTCAAGTTTGCAGTTGCGGTTAAGGACAATGAAGGTAATATTCGGTGTCCTTGTACAAAATGTGTGAACTTTCTCTTGCAGCCGCTTCCAACTGTCCACGTTCATTTGATCACGAATGGGATTATGAAAACATATGTTCACTGGGTGGAACACGGGGAACCTCAAGTCTCGCCTAGCTGTGCCGAGGATCAGGGTAATGATTATCAAATGGCAGATGATGATGGTGGGGGTCTGGATGGTATGGATGAAATGATAGAAGATCGAGTAAGGGGTGAGATGACCGATACGATGTAATAACCTGCATTTTCCTGCATGATCATAATTAAAATTTATTTTCATTATCATTTGCATTATCATATTTAAAATTTAATATATATTGTCTGTTTATATGTTAATTTCGATTCTTATGTGAAAAGTTTAATTCTTGACTAATTGAAATTACTTTTGGGGTCAAAATGCAATTTTCATAAAAACTTGCAATACCTGTGTTAAAATTCAAAACTATATTTCAAAACGGTGGAATTATTTCTTTTAAACTCAAACTGTATTTTTATAAAATCAGAAAACTATTTCTAACGTTAAAATGAATTCTCTGTATTTTTGTGATAAACACCGTGTCACGAAAATACCAGTGTAGGTTTAAAACTGTCCGCGCAGTGTTAAACTTCCACAGAATTTTGGAAGTAAATGATTGAACAAATTTATTTATACTCAATTATGAATGCTGATGCTTTTCCCTTAGGTCTTGTTTGGCAAATGTTGTAGTATGTGTGTTGTCCTTATGCCATAAGCTAGATTACCCAAACACACATTGACCCACCTCATCTCCACCTACCTCTTACTTTCAGTAGTGGAGAATAAAGGGGAGTGTATACACATCATATCTGCACATTCATGGTATTATATGGAGGTTAATGGAGATTGGGTGGAGGGTTAGGACAATGTTTTCTTAGTGGGTATTTGATTATATATACACCCAACCACACTACACATTCTGCACTTCCATCACAACACATTTCAGAATTCACAGAGAGTTTAGAGAGTGCAGAGAGTTCTTCAATTTCGTAGAGAGAGAGAAGAGCTCAATCCTCCATAGCCAAAGCTTGGAATTCGGGAATTTCGTAATTATATTTCTGTCTCAACAATTTCTTCAATCTATATCACGGTGAGTATTACTAACTCACTCCAAATGTAACTCATTCCTTATTTACTGATTTAGGTAGTTAATTTTAACAGTAGCAGAATTTTGTTTTCAGATTTTTGTTAGGAAAACGAATGAAATTTAAGGTTCTGCCCGCGTTGTCCCAAGTAAAACTCGATTCTGCACACTTTTTGTCTAATGCAATTTTCTCAGATTTTGCACCGTTTGGGCAGAAAATGAGGATTACAGTAGCAGAAAAAGTATATTAGAAATTCAATCTAATATTTTCTCTTTTAATTTTAACAGTAGCAGAATTTTGTTTTCAGATTTTTGTTAGGAAAACGAATGAAATTTAAGGTTCTGCCCGCGTTGTCCCAAGCAAAACTCGATTCTGCACACTTTTCGTCTAATGCAATTTTCTCAGATTCTGCACCGTTTGGACAGAAAACGAGGATTTCAGTAGCAGTTTTTAGAATGCTATTAGTTATGTTTAAAATGATTAAGGCAATGAATTACGAATTTTCAATCCCCGTACGCGTATTATTTCTTTAATTCTGTGAATTCCTTTATGTTTAAAGTTTGATGACATTCATGTGGAGTCAGTTGTACATGCATGGTGAGTGTTGGTAGTGTGTAAAAGAGTAATGATAGTGTGGAAAAGAGTAATGATTGTGTGGAAAGAGTATGAGTTTGAGTTGTGGTTGTGGTTGTGGTTGTGGTTGTAATTGTGGCTGTGGTTATAGTTGTGGTTGTGGATGTGATTGTGGTTGGAGTTGAAAAAGAGGATGAGGGTGTCTTTGAAATGCGAAGGTGGCAAAAATGGACACTCCCTGACGCCCATGGAAGCGTTAAAGTGTGTGAAGCCGAACTTGGACACTCACTGGCACCCATGGAAGTGCTAAAGTGTGGCCTATAGACACTCCCTGAATGACTCGAGTCTGGATACCTGTGTGGGGGTTGCCCCGGTATTTGCATGGCGGTTAGGGTATTCAAAGTGTGAGGCATTGGACACTCCCTGGTACCCCGGACCAAAGTGTGAGGCAAACTGGACACTCCCTGGCGCCCCGTTGCTAAAGTGTGGCTATCTTAGTATTTCAAAGATACCAGGAGTAGGATAGAGGGTTGTTGGGTTTTGTCGAGAGAAAAGAGTCGGTTAGATGAGATGGTGCATTGTTCTCATACACGGTCACATATGTGGTTGTTTTTTCTAACAAGCTCTTTATCATAAATATAAACTTGTGGTATTTAAATGGAAATGGGAAAAAGGTAAATGGGCATGTTTTTACATTCAAAGCTA
The DNA here is from genome assembly GCA_033977485.1 of Hydrangea macrophylla. Taxonomy (NCBI): domain Eukaryota; kingdom Viridiplantae; phylum Streptophyta; class Magnoliopsida; order Cornales; family Hydrangeaceae; genus Hydrangea; species Hydrangea macrophylla. The sequence continues at coordinate 99,797,155 of CM066990.1, forward strand.
TGTTTTTAATACTCACCAGCTTCTTGAAGCTGACGGCGTTGATGCGTCCTGGACATTCGTGTCTAGGCTTTGCAGGTTATAATCAAGAAGAACCGTATGACTATGCTAATTAAGATCTGTTGCTGAGAAGAGATGTTACCCTTATATGCTTTATGTTTATGTGTTATGATTTGGTTTGTAATAAGGATGACTATAATAGACTTTAAGTTATTGTTTTATTTCAAGGCGGTCTGTGCCTTAGTAAACCCTGTACTATAGGATGTAATAAGTTAGAAAATTTTTATAAGCCCAGGTTGCCCTACTCTGATTAATGGTTTTATGATGTTCGACGTTTTGGGACGGAATCGATCCTTCAAACTGTCGCGACCTACGGGTCCATAAAGGAAATTAAACGCTTTCCATATTTATGCTACGTCGGGGCGTGACATACGACCAACTGGGAGGAAGTGCGAAATTTTGATAGACTAATAGATGACGCAAAACGTGAGATTTACCCGGGTTGCAAGGACTTTACTCTATTGAAGTTCGTCATTAGTATACTTGATGTGAAGGTAGTGAACAATTGGAGTAATAAGTCGCTTGCAGGACCTGTGCATTATCGATGGATGTACGCGATCGAAAGGTGTATTTTATTATGATATACATGTGTAGTTTCAACTATATTTAGATGTATATTTAGATGTAGTTTTAATAATGGTCTTAATTAGCACTCTTATTGCGAAGGTATCTCGGAACTTTGAAAGGATATGTTACCAACCGAGCTCGTCCAGAAGGTTCGATCGCGGAGGCTTATATTGTCAAAGAATGTATTACTTTTTGCTCAATGTATTTAGATGAGATCGAAACCGTGTTTGATAGACCAGAACGAAACGTAGATCGTGGTGAACGTGGCCCGGGCATGATGGTATTCACAGACCCAACACGTCCTTTTGGTCTGAAGTCAAGATCTGGCAATATTACACAGGAATTTCGAGACAATGTTCAGTGGTTCTTGCTCTTCAATAGCCCCGAGGTGGAGCCGTATTTGGAGTAAGTGGCTAATAGAGTGTAGTTGTTATTATTGTCAGCTATGCACATGGTAACTATTGTTAATAAATTCCACATATTGTCTTGAGTAGGGAACACAAGAATCTGTTACAGATCCCAACTGGACACGATATCATACAGATACAACGACGAGAATTTCCCAACTGGTTTCGTGATCGTGTAAGACATTAATAATTTTATGACACAAAACTTGAACATTACGAGACTAATTAACTAACTCTATTATAATGCATGTGTATGTAGGTCAATACCTTGAAAGTTAATGGGTCTATAGAACAAAATGACCAACTGTGGGCCTTGGCAAATGGTTCAAATGTGATAGTGAAAAAATATTCAGGATGCATAATCAATGGTGTAAGATTTCATACCAGAGATCGTGACAACTTCCGTAAGAGCCAAAATAGTGGTGTGCATGTAGAAGGGGAGCACGACAACCAAATGCATGATTATTTTGGTCATCTGTGCAATGTTTGGGAATTCGAGTACATGTGTGACAATAAAGTTGTTTTGTTTGAATGTGAATGGTACAACACCGGTAGCAGGAGAACAATCCGAACTAATTCACATTGCACAAGCATTGATGTCACAACTCGGTGGTATAAAAATGATCCTTTTATCCTACCTAGCCAAGCAAAACAAGTGTTCTACCTCGATGATACTACGTTTGGTGAACCTTGGAAAGTCGTGCAACGGGTTGAGCATAGGGGAGTGTATGATCTACCAGTGGTTGTTGAAGAACATGGAGATTTACCGGAGCATAATGATGCATTCCAATTGGATGAAACTACAGAGTTTGTCCCAATTGTCATTGATGATAATGTTGCTCAATATTGTAGGAATGATGTTGACCCGGAGGTTATTCCCGATGTAGATAATGACATAAATATAGATAGGGATTATGACGAGGATGTTGATGCTGAAGGTGAAGCAAATCAGCGTATTGATTCTGATGATGATATAGATAATGACATGGATTATAGTACAGATGATGATATAGATAACGATGATTATATGGATTATAATATAGATGTGTAACTTTTGCTTTCTTTCGTTGATGACCAAATGTGCTTAATGAAATTATGATTTTACCTTTTATTTTGTTAGTTTACTTATTCAGATATATTTTATAGTGATCAATGTAATGATTGTGATATGTATGTTCTAAAATGTAATTGCGTGAATTACCATTTGATAGTTTCACAAAATGCCCAAAGACGTGAAAAAATGGGTCAAACCAGGTTTCTTAGCCGCAAACCTTGCATATGAGAAGCAAAGGGAAAAAAATATCAAAGAGAACAAACAGAGATTAGAGGCCTTAGGGTTGAAGCGTTTTCCAGCTTCTTTTAATGGGTCAGACCATCCAAAATGCAAGAATAAGAAGGGGAAGACAAATTTGGGGGATACTCACTCTGATGATGACTATATACCGTCCGACAGTGGAGATGAAGAGTCATTTGACTCTTTAGAACATGAGGTATTATATGTGTGTTTGCTTTATGGGTTGCAACTGATTTTTATTTGCAGAAATTAAAATTTATAACATGTCATTTATCTCGATTTAATGGAATTAAAGTTTCTGCATGTTTATTTCCATTGTATCATTTTTCAGGTAAGTGAGATGCCGCCAGCACGCCGCCTCACATTTTCTGAGCCTTCGGTCTCCCAAGCAGTTCAGGAGAGGGATGCCCCACTTGAGGGGAATAGCGTGCCTACTGATATGGGTGTTCACAAAGTTGTTGGGGGGTCTATCCTTCACACCGAGGAGATGGTGGATTCGGTCAGTGAGCCACGGGCTAATAGTGAGCTACGGGTTAGCAGCGCTGGTACTTCATCAAAATTACTCAAATTTATCACTTAGCAATATATTTTACTTGATCTTTTCATAAACTAGCCGAATCAATATTATGTGTTAACTGTTAAATAGGATCATCGACCAATAGACGGGGGCCTAGCCGAGGCCTTCGTGCTGACCTCCGAATTGAGAAAGAAGGCAAGCTTCCGGTGCTCATCCCTACAGAGTTTAGGCAGCCGGTGGGGCCGTATGCTACTACTTTTGCTGCCGCCACAGGCGTACAGATTAGACGGAATTTACAGCACCCAGGCGTCCGAAGATGGTCTAAAGTACCAGAAACCTCAGTCCTCCCGATAGTTCAACGCCTCAACGTAGTTAAAACAACTCTATATTTATTTATATACTTAGTCCATATGTGCTTTATAGTTAATCATCTATAATATTGTTCATTTCAGGATAAGTTTAATGTGCAAGGCGACGAGGTGGTTGTCCAAAAAGCGACGAAAGCAAAATGTGGTTCATTACTTAGTGGTTGGAGTCATAGATTGTACAAGCATTACAAAAAACTGAGAGAAACTAAGAGCGAAGAATATGCCAGGAACCACCACCCGAAATCTTGCAACCGTGATCAATGGATTGATTTAATTGATAATAAATGGAATGACCCAAAATTTCTGGTAACAAATTCATTTGTATACAAAATCAATAGATAAGGTTGAAGATTATGAACAAATTCATTTATGTTTATATATTGTTTAATTTTCCATGCAGCACCAATCAGCCGTGAACTCGGCCAATCGAGCTCATTCAAAGACCAATCACTCATGCGGCTCGAGTTCATTTGCAATTAGGGCTCATAAGCTGGTGCACATTCTTTATTTTTTAAAATTATTTTACTATTATCCATTATTAATTACTAACTTTGTACTTTGACAAACTAATGAATCAGTTAGAAGAGAATCGTGGAGTTATTGATATGCCAGAATTTTACAGCTCTTGTCACTTCAGTAAAGCAAAGAACAATTGGGTGACTTCGAACTGCGGGACAAAACATGTAAATAACTTTACTATTGATAAGTAGTTAGAAGTCTTCAAATTTATATATTAGAATTGATTGAATGTCAATTTGTTGTAAATATGACAGGAGGATATGATAAAGTTGAAGGAAGATCATAGATTGCAGCCCAATGCAAAACCGCTAAGTGCCGAGGATATATCTATTCAGTGTTTGGGTGCACGGTCTGGAATAGTGAAGGGACTTGGCATGAGACCTTCTTCCTCATCTCGTGCCACAGCCACATCTGATCAAGATAGTGAGCATGTCAAATCTCTTGAGAAAAAGATGGAGGAGACAATTGTTCAGATACAATCTGAGAGCCAGAGTCGAATTCAGGAGATGGCTGCACAGATGGCAAGCTTATATCAGTGGGCTCAGAGACATGGTTTTGACGGGTCTGAGGACTCTTCTGGTGCTGATGGAGCTTCTTGGTAAGTGGAAATTTATAATTAAACAGAACGAATAACGGACTTTCGGGGTGGATTCCGTAACGTAAAACGTCGAAAAACAACCAAAATCAAGGTTTTATGGGCAAGTTGGATAACCGACTGTCTGGCTGCCACCAAACCCACACTCCCACCTTCGATAAAACTAAATAGACATGTAGGAACAAATGGAACAAATAACGGACTCCCGGGGTGGATTCCGTAGCTTAAAATGTCAAAAAACACCCCAAAACACCCAAAATCGAGGTTTTAAGGATCGAGACGGATAACCGACAATTCTGCAGCCACAAAACCCCTACTCCCACTTCGGATACAACTAAATATACTTATAGGAAGAAATAGAATGAATAACGGACTTTTGGGGTGGATTCCGTAACTCAAAACGTCGAAACACACCCCCAAAACACCCAAAATTGAGGTCTTGAGGGACAACTCAAATAACTGACTATCCGAATGCCACCAAACCCAAACTCCAACCTCGGGTACAACTAAATAGATTTGTAGGAATAAATGTAACAAATAACGGACTCCCAGGGTGGATTCTGTAGCTTAAAATGTCCAAAAAACACCCCCAAAAAACCCAAAATCAAGATTTTAAGGGTCGAGTTGGATAACCGACAATTCGGCTGCCACAAAACCCATACTCCCACCTCTAGTACAAGACTTATAGGAAGAAATAGAATGTATAAAGGACTTTCGGGGTGGATTCCGTAGCTTCAAACGTCGAAAAAACCCCCCAAAACACCCAAAATTGAGGTTTTGAGGGTCGACTCAGATAACTGACTATCCGGATGCCACCAAACCCAAACTCCTACCTCGGGTGCAACTAAATAGACTTGTAGGAAGAAACATAATGAATAACGGACTCCTAAGGGTTGATTAGCATAAAACGTCGAGGTTTAGAGGGTAAAATAGACTACTATGTATTTTTTTTTTCTCTTTTTTTGAAAAAATTTATAAGATACTGATGTTATTCTCATATTGTTGATGCAGATGAATAGCAGAAGTTGTGGATTGCTACCTCGAGTTTGTGCAGCAATGCATTCTTTAGGTTATGTAGTGAAACTTTTTTAGTATCATGTCGGATGGTTTTTTCTTTGTTGATACTATGTCTTTTTTTTTTTTTGATACTATGTTGGATGGTTGATTATGTGGATTGTTGGGTTTCTTTATTTAATATTATGGTATGTTGGACATCTTTTTGATTATTTTATTATTCGTACGTTGGATAGGTTTTTGAAATATTACAGGAATAAATATTGGATTGAGCAGGTGTTGGTGGGGTTACTTTTTAGTGAGGAAACTATTTCATTGCCTTAGAGGAACAAAATTAGCAAGGAAATATTTTTTTCGTTGCTAAATAGCACTTTTAGCGAGGAAATTATTTCCTTGCCTGAGATGAATATAATTGCCAATGAACTATATTTTGTTGCTAAAAATCTCTTTTAGCAAGGAAATTAATTTGTTGCCTTAGGTTAATACTATTGGCAAGGAAAATATTTCCTTGCCTTAGAGTTACATATTTAGCAACGAAATATTTTCCTTGCCAAATGTCAATATTGAACACAAAAATCTGAACTTTTAGCAAGGAATCAAGCCTTTTGGCAACGAAAATATTGAGCATTAGCAAGGAAAAAAATTCCTCGCTACAAGTTAAGAATTGGCAAGGAAAATTATTTTCCTTGCTAGAGGCTTTAGAGACAAACCTTTAGCAAGGAATCTGGCAACGAAAGACTTTCCTTGCTAAAGGCTTTAGCCACAAAATTGTGACCTTTAGCAAGGAATTTTTTTCTTGCAAAAACCATTTTTTGTTGTAGAGAATGTCGTGGGTGGTGTTTAAGGAAAGATTTCTCGAAAAGTATTTTCCTGAAGAAGAGAAGGACAAGAGAGAGAAAGAGTTTATGGAGTTGACTCAAGGAAATCTGACTGTCCGTGAGTACACTACTCGATTTGAGCGTCTGTCTCGCTTTGCTCCACATATGGTGGACACACCCCAGAAGAAAATCAAGAAGTATCACCGGGGTCTCAACTTGTCTCTTCGACATCTGACTATGGGGCATCTGGGCTAGTCATTTGAAGCTCTGGTGAGATTGGCTACGGGGTTAGAGAATGATGGTTGTCAGAATTCGAAGCCGTTTGGAAATCGACCTCCATAGAAGAGTTATTCAAGACAGAAACCAGGGTACCCTCAAGGACAGAAAAGGACCTGGGATGGAGGGAAAAAACCTCAACAGACACAAGCAGTACAGCAATATCAGCCTCTAGCAATAGAAGGGGCCAAAAACAATAACTGCTTCAATTATGGAGTTCCTGGTCACCGAGCTAAAGATTGCAGAGCACCTAGGTGTGCTAATCGTCCGGGAGTTATGTGCTATAATTGTGGCATGCCAGGTCACATAAGTCTGGAATGCAAGGCTCCTAGGAGAGGCAATTACGGTCAGCAAGGACAGGCCCGTCTGAATGTTGTTATCCCTGAGGCTGCTGGTTATGAAGAAACAGGGTATGAAGGAGGTGCTTATGAGGAGGGACTGCCCGAGCAACAGACAGTGGAAGGTACTCTAACCTTGTTTAACTCTCATGTTAAAGTTTTATTCGACACGGGTGCTACACATTCTTTTATATCTGTTAAGACTGTTCGAAAGTTGGGTATAGTACCGCAACGTTTAGATGAAGCTCTGAGTGCTGTCTCACCCTTAGGAACCACCGTCAAGTTATTACATGTATGTAAGGATTGTCCTCTACGGTTAGGAGACCGTGAACTTTTGGCGAGTTTGGTGGTTCTGTCGATGAAGGAATTTGATATAATCCTTGGAATGGATTGGCTCGAGAAGAATGATGCGAAGTTGGATTGTGCAAGGAAGAGGATCACATTTGCGGACAATGGGAATCGACCCTTTGATTTCCAATGTAACCCTTCAGGTGATATGTTCCTCACTAAATGCCTAGCAAACATTGAGGTTGTCAGTGTAGAGGTGACAGTATCATCAATACCGGTAATCAAAGAGTTCGAGGAAATATTCCGAGATATTTCGGGATTGCCGCCGGAAAGGGACATAGAATTCTGTGTGGAACTGGTACCAGACACTCGACCTATAACCAAGGTTCCCTACAGGATGGCCCCTACTGAGTTGTTGGAGCTGAAGGAATAAGTTCAAGAACTTGAGAAGTTGGGTTTTGTTCGTCCAAGTACTTCACCCTGGGGAGCACCAGTGTTGTTCGTGAAGAAGAAGGATGGGACGATGCGGTTGTGTATTGACTACCGGGAATTGAATAAGGTTACTATTAAGAATAAGTATCCTTTACCTCGGATCGACGACCTGTTTGATCAGTTGCAAGGAGCCATGACATTTTCTAAGATTGATCTACGGTCAGGGTATCACCAGTTGAGGGTGCGGAAGGAAGACATACCTAAAACTGCTTTCAGGACGAGGTACGGACACTATGAGTTCTTAGTGATGCCGTTTGGGATGACAAATGCTCCGGCTGTGTTTATGGACTTGATGAACAGAGTATTCAAGCCCTATTTGGATCAATTCGTTATTGTCTTTATTGATGATATTTTGATCTATTCCAAGTCAGAGGAAGAGCATGAGCAACACCTGAGGATCGCGTTGCAGACTCTCAAGGATCACCGCCTGTATGATAAATTCAGCAAGTGTGAATTCTGGCTTCAGGAAGTTAAGTTTCTCGGGCATGTGATCTCTCAACAAGGAATCGCGGTTGACTCATCAAAGACCGATGCAGTGGCGAATTGGACTCGGCCAACCAATGCTTCAGAAGTCAGAAGTTTTCTGGGACTCGCCGGTTACTATTGGAGATTTGTAGAGGGTTTCTCCAAGATAGCAGCCCCGTTAACCGGTTTGACTAAGAAAGATTTGAAGTTTGAATGGACTAATAAGCATGAACGCGCTTTTCTGGAATTGAAAGAGAGATTGACAACAGCGCCAGTGCTTGCAATACCAAAGGATGGTGAGAAGTTCACTATTTTTAGTGACGCCTCGTATCAAGGATTGGGATGTGTCCTTATGCAAGATGGTAAGGTTATAGCCTATGGTTCACGACAGTTGAAGCCGAATGAATTGAATTACCCAACTCATGATTTGGAGCTAGCAGCCAGAGTTCGTTGACTATGCTGACGGCGTCGATGCGTCCTGGACTCTATGTCCAGATTTTCCAGGTCAGGAGCAGCCAGAGTTCGTTGACTATGCTAGTTAGATGACCGGAGGCGTTCCAGAAGAGCTGTTTTATTTTCCTTATGTTTTTCCTTTCAGAGTTTTAATAAACCTTGTTAGAATTTGAATAAGGGCGTTTTGTGCCTAAAATCTCGACCTATGTAATAGTTAGTAAGTTTTAAATTCTGGAGCTTAAGTTTATTAGTATCCTTTCTTTTAGAAATATTGTTAAGTTATTTGTTGCAGGGACAATTGGTCATACTCACTTGTCACGACCTACGAGTCCATAAAGCAAATTAAATGCTTTCCTGTATTATGCTACGTCGGGGCGTGACAACTTGGTTTGAGACGTCTTGCTATGGTAGAGGATTATTACAGGTTGCATTTGTTTTGGTTTGCATTGGGATTTTAGCTTTGGATTTGCATTTGATTGTATTGGAGCTCAAGCATTTGGATCATATCTCACCAAGGTGAAGGTTGTTTGTTTTGGAGTCGTGTGGCTCAATTTGTTTTGGAATTTGGAAATCTCGCCAAGGTGGAGATTATTGGAATTATGGCTCGATTTTATAAGAAAATAATCAATTTAGCTTTGGCATTGCTGCTCGAGTGGGCCGCACGGACAGGCCCCATGCGAGCGGGTAGGTGTGGACTCCTAGCGAGTTTTGGTTTATAATTTACTGTAATCTCACTCAATAGGGTGACCGCACGAGCGGACCGCGCAAACGGCGACGAGAGTTTGGCAGTGAGATTAAGGAAGTTATACACGATTTGGCAAGTTTAAAGGAAAATTAGCTTTCCTATTTAGTTTTTGGATTCCTAATTCAGTTTTACTAGCAAATCCTATGCATATTAGAATAGGGAATATGTATATGATGTATACAAGCTGAGCCACTCAACAAGAGGTTGTGGCTCAACTCGATAACAACTCGACTCGACTCGTATAATAAATGAGCCAAGCTTGAGCTTGAATACAAAGCTTGTTTAACAAACAAGCCAAGCTTGAGCACACATGGGCTCGGCTCGATAAGGGTCGCGAACTGTTCGATTAAGGCTCGTATAGTAGGTTCGTGAAAAATCTCTTTAATAGGTTTGATAAGGACTTGTTTAATTATATATATATGATAATTATAAAATATAATATGTGTATAATGCAAAATATTTAAAATTGAAAGAATATTATATGTATATCATAATTATATAAATATAATATATGTATAATGCAAAGTATTTAAAATTGAAAGAATATTGGTATATTATAATATGCATAGTCCTAAATTCACGTGCCAAGCAATTGATTTAGGTAATATACATATATATATATATATGCCAATTGTCAAGCATTGATCTTGGTTCGTGGGTTTTGGTTGGCAATTTAAACTTGCTACTAGGAGTGCACACGAGTTGAGCCGCTCAACAAGGGCTCGAGGCTCGACTCGGCTCGATAACGGCTATGCTCGGCTCGGCTCGATAAAAATGAGTCAAGCTCAAGCTTGAACAGCATGTCAACTCTTAAAACTCGACTTGAATTCGAAATGCTCGGTTCACGTACAACCCTATGTATATATCCCTATATAAAGACTCTTTGGAGTCATTGGAAGTAACTTTTAGGACTTTTGCAAATGAGAGGTCAAAAGTTCTTTGTTTTGGAGAACCCTAAATCTTTTGAGAGAAAGAAATTTATTGTTCAATTTGTAGAACCTCTTGATTCATTAGGATCTCTTATTTGTTTAGTCTTTTGTGAGATTTTGTTTGGAGAAATCATTTGTTTTGATTTTGGCGAGAGAGTGATTCCTCACATTGGCACTGTAATCATCCATTCGTTTGATAGTGGATTGTTCATTGGCTCCGGGGAAGCGGACATAGGCATAGTTGACCGAACCACTTGTGAAAATTGTGTCTTTGTGTGTGTTTGTTTTGCCTTTTATTTTCTCGTTTAGATGATTATATTTTCTTGTGGTTTGAAATAGTGCTTCCGCATAATACATGTACCAGTGGGAACACCTTCGATATTGGTGGGATCACTGCAACATCATCCAAATGAAAATTAATTTAACTAACTGCCACATGTATTGAGAATCACATTTGAGATACAAATTTGAAAAATATAGCATTAATCAATAAACATATAAGTTTTAGTTGTGGTGTCTTTCGAAAAATTATTCATTATAACGGTTGTATAATTTTACATGGTATCCCAAACTAATGAAGAGTTTGTATGAAATTTATCTAACCTCCTATTACTAGGAAAATGTTTTTCAACTTAACAAAAAAATTCTCCAACTCAGCAAATATTTAAATTATGTTAGAGGAAAAAACCCTACATGGTATGGTATCCATGGGATACTCCATATTCACTCGTGTCTTTCAATAATTCTCGGATGATCAGCAAAAAAAATGCTCCCTCCGTCCTATTTTTTGTGACCCTTTTTGGGAATCCAACTATTTAAGGGGACAAAAAGAATCTACACTTACTTTTCACAATTGCCGATAATCATTGCACTTTCTTTTTTTGTTTTGTTTTGGTGTTGATTGCAAGGAAGGGTAGTTTGAGAAATTAAGTAAAAATTTGTATACTAATTTAAGAAAGTGGACAACAATTTTGGGACAAACCAAAATAGAAAGGGAGACACATAAAATGGGACGGGGGAATATATATATATATATATATATATTTAAAAAAAAAATGGGATAAGGATGTCTTTCCCCTGTCACTTCCTGTCGCCTTTTATCAGTCAAAATAAGCACATGCTTTGAATTTCCAGTCTAAAAGGTAATAATAAGGGGTGGACTAATCAAGTACACTCTCCTAGCCCATTTCTGACCTTTATTAAAAAAAATTTACTAAAATTCGAGTAATTTGAATAAATTATTTTTGAGTAAAAAATTCTTTCGATGCTCTTACTCAAGTACTACGTACTCCGTAAGTCCGTATCTTCTTATAATATTCTTATTTTATCTAAAAAAAAAAGACATAAAATTTGATTGAAATTTTAAAGAATGCCCCAGCAACTCTTATTCAAAACCATATAAAATTTGCGTATATGAATAGTATAATTTTTTGAGAAAAAAATAGTACGGAGTATTATTTATATATGAATTTAAGTTCTTTATCAAAAAAAAAAAAAAAAATGGCATTTAAGTTTGAGTGTAACTCAACTTGATATAGGCTTGAGTCTAGAATTGGAGGTGATTTGTCAATATACTTACCCAAAATTAAATTTTGTACCATAAACTTTGCGTAAGGATTAATGAGCAACCTTACATTTCATGCCCTTACCTTCCATTCATCATAGTGCCTCTGAATGAAGTCCAATACTCCAAGTTAGTCTCCCAATGTTTGAGCATCAAAGTAAGATGGACACAATGTTTTCAAAGTAATGCTATACTTTTCAAATTTCATTTTCAAATGTGATATCTAAATGTTTTAACAGTTATATTACATGGTGTAACATTGATCGGTGTCACCAAATATTTTAACAATGATCCCTAGTTATTTAACTTGTTGAATGTTTAGAACATACTTGTAGGATGTAAAGCAGTAATTTCATATGCTTAGTTTAGTTACCTTGTACATTGTGAATAACCATATTTTCAACTATTCATTTGGAATAATATCGTGCGTTTTAAATTTGGATCTTAAACTTGGTTCATAAATAACTTCACAGTTATACCACATACTATGACAATAATCGATGATATCACATACCACTACATATGATACAACTAATCAAACATTTGAGACTCACAATTTGAAAACATGACATTACTCGAGACTCACAATTTGAAAACATGACATTACCCTTTCGTTTGGTTAGCGTTATTTTTAATTCATATGCATACAATGAACCAAATTAACATGGGTTAGTTAATATTTAGTCCTTATATACATCCATTCTAGAAATAGGCCCAATTTATAAACTCCTTTAAGAATTAGTCTATCTATATTTTTGAAGACCAAAATACCCTCGGTGCAGTTTTTAAATTCATATATATATATATATAGATATGTGCATAAATTACTCCCCATAAATAGGAAACAATTTCCTTTCTCACCAGTTTATCTCACCAAATTCCAATTTCTTACAAGATATATACTTCCACTTCTCATCATCTTCAAAATCCATCCATATAAATCTCGAGAAAATCTTACGACCCAAAAGACGATCGCTATGGGAGAAATTTCTCAACGATCTTGCGCATATTCACCGAAGTTTTTTGATGAATTTCATGGAAATTTCAATCTGGGTTTGAATTTTGTGCTACGATTTCTGCGATTTGACTTAGGGTTCGATCAGAGGCACGATGGCTTAGCGACTGAGATGAGTAGAATGGGTAAGAATCCTATGGCTTTACAAGCATGATTTGATATGCAGTTTTCTCAACCAATTTCACTATTTCTCATGGTTTTTTTGGATATTCATAAAACAGTGAAAATTTTCGAATGAACTAGACTTTGTAAAATCTTGAAAATTTTGGAAAAAAAATGTGTAGAATTTCGATATTGAGATATTTGACATGCACAACACTTTGTTTCCTTGGATTTTCATTATTTCCCATTCGTTTGTTGTATATTCATAAAAGACTGATATTTTTTGAATGAACTACAATTTGTAAAATTGTGAGAAATTTCATAAAAATGTGTATAAACAACACTGAGAAATTTTAATGTAAGTGAGAAATTTCATACTTATTCTGGTGATCAAAGTGTGAAATTTCACTCACAGCTTCAATTCTGATGGGTTTACGTAACATACTTGTTTTCAGCTCGTTCAAGCAAGGTTTAGAAGAATCCAAGAACACCAGCTGTGACAACATGAGCAATGTTTAGGCGTACTTTGCAATTTTTTTTTTTTGGACAGAAGACATTACCATGGTGTAATGTATAAACAATATTTTGGTCAGTTAGTTTTTTGAACAACATGAATTATTGTGGATGTATTTGACAGTAGACATTACCATGACCTTTTATTTTTTTGTCCTTCTTCTTGTCAATTGTAATTTTTTGTTTTTTTTTTTAGAAGAAATTGTGATTTTTTTTGTTGACATTCCAAAAAGGGTGAGAAATTTTTTACCAAAATCTCTGTGAATAAACCGATTGTTAGAACAAGAATAAAAAATTACTCACTTTATTATACATCGTTCACTCACAAATGATGACTTCTCTCTATACTATCTAAAAATAAATGAGAATTGCTCACTCTGTGACTGAACGAATCATGACAATATCACTCTCCATCTTATAAACAAACACACATAGGTTTATCTAGATACTAAAAAATTCTCATCAATATCAGCGCCAGTAAAAAAGAGTGAGAAATTTCTCACCATTCACACAGAAACTGAACTGATAAGAAAGCTTAACGATTGACTTACAATATTTGAATCCAATTTTATTGTTAATCAGATAATATATCATATTTGCAATAAAATCAACAACAAATATACAACACAAATATCCAGTCAAAATAAACATTTAAAATTTCAAACAATATAATTTCAACAAACCATTATTGGCATCACGCATGAATCAAGGGCCCATAACTCCACATCCCTCTTATTCAGCAACTCATTATCATGATTTATAATTAAGCCTAAAAATCAGCACAACATATTATCTTATCTAAAAATAGAAAATTTTCAAATTAATTAAAACTTTAAATGAGATTAGGGAATATTCGTCCAAAAACATGTCAGAATATTAGGGAAAATGACTAATTCTTAATATTCTGTTAGATCAAGGGATCAATTTCATAACACCCAATTCAATATGGACTTAATTATTTTAGGCACTAATTGGAGGACTTATTCGTAGGTTTCTAATTAATATTTTCCCAAAATTAGTTTACTACTCTCTCCGTCCCATTTTGAGTCCTGTATTTTATTTTGGGATGTCCCAAAATTAGAGTCCACTTTCCTAATTTGGTATATAATTTTTACTTACTTTCCAAAACTACCCTTCATTGAAATTTACACCGAGAAAAAACTAAAAAAGTAGTTATAATGATTAGGGGCAATTGTGTAAAGTAAGTGTAGATTCTTCTTGTCTCCTTAATAAGTTGAGTTCCCAAAAATGGGACGGAGGGCGTACAATTAATAATTATTATTTTGGATGAGATGTTCCCATTGATTCGATTATCTTCACAAAATTGTTTGAAGAGTACTACTTAGACTAGACATTGGACAAGGGTTAAAAACAAGAGTAATGATAGATGCACAAAAAAAAGTGCACAACGAAATGCACAACCTGCTTTAATTTGTTGGATCTCGTGTTGAAAAAGTTGTACACTCCTTTTTTTGTCTTCTTGTGTGTACAGACTTTTTAGCACGAAGTCCAACAATTTTAAGCTGGTTGTGCATTTCGTTGTGCACTTTTTTTGTGCATCTAGCATTTTCCTAAAAACAATATTTATAATATTTCTTTCTGTTCACTTGCCCAGAAATAAAAACATGTAGGTCAAGATACAGTGACTCCAATAGTGCTCTTTCTGGTGCATGATTTTTTTTTTTTTATAAATATTATTATTATTATTATATTTTTTTATGATGAAGGTGCATGATTGAATTTGATTAATTGTTCACAGAAACAAACAAATTGTGATTTGTTGTAAGGGTAGCTAGCAAGTCAGCTAGAAACATAGGCAGATGAATAAACCACCATAACATAGTCCATGCATTAAGATATGCTAATTAAAAGAACTATTTTCATGTGACATTAATTAGCTTCAACAAATCACATTTGTTGAAAGGAAGGTCAACAAAGAGGAGTTTTTTTTGACAAATTTTAGCATCAACAAATCAAGTTTTAATTGGAAGAAGGTCAACAAGATGAGACCAACCAATTTTTAGAGTTAGTCTAAGGCCTTCGTCATGTCCTTGTGCATATATATTAACAATAATGATATGTACGTAACGAATTGCACAATGAATTGCACAAAGATGCAGTACATGGTTGGACCTTGACCTGAAAAGTCTGTACACACAAAAAGGTGTGTGCAGGCTTTTCAGCACAAGGTCCAACCATGTATTGCACGTTTGTGTAATTCGTTGTGCAATTTGTTGTGTGCCTATCATTACTTATATATTAATAGCCTAGTGTTACGTAGATCTGGCTGTGGCACAGTGGTGCATGTTGGGACCCCCTCCCCTTCATGTAGAGAGAGAATGAGTTTTGTACGTGTTGAACCTTCAAGGATATTGCTGGGCTGATTCTCTAACTGTTTAATACAGTACGTATTAGAGTTTTGTGCGTTGGAGGTTCCGTGCATGCTCGAATCTCCCTCTCTGGTCTAGTTTGCATAATTCAGTTGTTGTTTATCTCTATCACAATGGAGTTTCGTTTGTTGTGTCTTCTTGTGCAAAACACGATCGCATGTGTGAGCGAGGTGGTTGAAATTTGGTATATATACATTATTGGACACATTGTCTATAATAGCTTAAGCTTTTAGAGTAATTGGTGACTTAACAGAAAACTATATCACTAATCACCCCTTCTATAGAAAAAGATAAATGTTATGATTTCCAAATTTTGATTCTCGGTGATGTGAGAGTGAGATCACCTAAACCAACTTTCAATAAAAGTCTAGGTGCTTCTGCTGTAGTAACTGAATGTGATCTCGGTGCTACATTATTGGGGAAAAAAAAATTTTGAATCCAAAATTTAGAAAACTTGACACTATTTTATGAAAAATAGCTAGCTAGTCCTATACCATTGCAAAGACGTAGTTTTACACTGTGTTGAAGAGTACACAAGGAAAGGAAAAGAATTTTGTCTGTTCGAAGGTTGTTTGGATTACATGACAACCACTTTGTGGATCACAAAAGAACAAGTTTTAAATTGTTTTTAGCATTTGTATGGCTACATTTTGGCTTCGTTGTAGTTTGTGATTAACTTTAAAATATTTTAAAATTAGCTCTTTTACAAACTAACTTATACCAGATCGATTTTCGTAAAAACCAGTTAAATGTAAGAACATGGCTGGAGTTGATCTCGTTTTAAGCTTCCTACCCAGGCCCTAAAGCACATGATTAAGACTTAATTATATCTTTCCAAATGAGCAATTGATGTGATATGATGGTCATTGACTAAAACCTTATAAAAAGCATGACACTTGAGAGGTTTTGAAAACGGCTTTATAAAAATGTAAGAGTCCAAGTACAACTAGCAACCTGCCCAATATATTTGCATTTTTGGAGTCAACTCCCAAGCTGACCAAATTCAAGTAATCTGAACTAAGTCTATTTATTATATGCTTTGTTTAGATTCAGCTCCTCTCATTGATGATTTGATGACAAACCAAACCCTATTATTATTTGACAGTTGAAAAATAAAAAATGACAAATTGCGTGAGGTAATAGAATAAGGAGAAAATGTAACATATAACCTCCCCTCTCAGGTTTAGTCACATCACTAAAGTCATTAAAAAAATATTAAAATTATTTATGAGAAATGTGTCTGTATTATGAGAAATATAACTCTGTTATTGGTCTTTATCACCAAGAAAATTATGGGCTGCAACTTGCCATGTTGGGCTTGATTTTAACTTTAGTAGAGTCTTCTCAAGTCTGAGCCTAAGCAAGGTCTGACCAAGCCGATCTCAAACCCGCAAGGGTGGAGCCATTAGTAAGCTTTCTCGGGCTATTGTATCTCAAAACGGGCAAAATCTAATAAATTTTATTAGTATATGTGATATTGTAACTCAAATGTGATCTAGTCTTCCTCAAAATTTGAGAATTTTTTTAGTACATGTGATATTTTAGCCCAAATATAGTCTATCCCACCCTAATTAAGTGTTCCAAACTCAATTTGACACCATACCTGTTTGATAAAGAGACCAAAATGTATAAATATTAACCCAAAAGATAATATTATTCTTAACTAAAAGGAATTTGACACTATATCTTATTGTCAAATATATATAAATAGACCGCAAGCCCAGCCTGAATAGAATTCGGACTTGCATTTTTCTGTTTAAATCCGGTCATGGTGAAAATACCACGGACTCAAGCCCAAACTGACCACAAATTAGCCCGCCCGAATTACAGCCTTACCTAGGCTTGGCTGCTTGGATTTAGCTCGCCCAAGTTGCAACTCTTTTGGACACCCTAATGAAACGAAAAGCGATGAAGGAACCCAATTAATGTGTCTATCTCTCTTCTGTGATGTCACTGGACCCCACAATGACAGAGGAGAGAGATTGATACATTAATTAGATTGTGTCCCAAAAGTTGTGTGTTTGATTGTGCCCCAAATATTACTCTTAAAATAAAGCGCCGCATGCAGCATTCAGGCAAGTTGTGTGTAACTTTCTTTCAGTCCACACAACTCTTTTAAGGATATTAATTTAATTCTTCTTTGGCAAGATATGAATGGCATGTCTAAGATTCTCATCACTGCAATTGAAACTTCAAGTCTCAAGCATGGGCGGATGTAAAGAAGGGCAAGGGGCAAGGCTTTCCAAAAAAAAAAAAAAAATGTACACTTGCACTAATTTATTTATTTATTTATAGTTAGTCCCCCTTAAAAATTATAATTAGACCTCTCCAATACTTTAAAATTGTTATACTAAGTCCCATTTCTTTTGTGTTTTTGTGCTAATTATAAAAACCCTCCCCCTCTTATGTTTTGGGCCAATTATTTTAGCATTAATTTATATCATCTACACAAAATATGTATAAATAAGTCCAAATCATAAGAAATCTGGGAATTGGGTATTTGAAAATGATGATTTGGGAGACGGGTTGTTTGGAAAAGCTTGGAGGTCATCAATGGCGGTTGAGAAGGGTTTAGATCGAGAAAAAAGAGCCATCAAATGAGTAAAGATCAAAACCAATTTGAAACTCAAAACCAGAAATGAGAAGCCCTTTTTGTATATGCATATATATATATATATGTGCGTGTGTGTATAGAAATTTGGGTTTGAGGTAGAGACAAAACAGGGGTGAGGACAATTTGGGTAGGTTGTGTTTAATGAAGACACTGTGTGACATTAAAGTGAGGAATGACAAGAAAGCCATTTCTCCTCTCTCTCTTTCTCGATCGATCTCTCAATCGAAGTAATATGCAGAAAATCTGAAAATGCATGGGTGTTAAGTTAAGGGAAGAAGATGGGGTTACTTTGGTCTTTTAACTCAAATCACTTTGGAGGGAAACATTCCCTCATTCATTCTCACACACCTAGTTGGAGTGTGCAATACAAAATCTGCTAAGTTTAACAGCAAAACTAACAGTGGCACTTAGAACCAAAGTATAGGGGTTATGTGTTACACAGAGAACTACAGGAGGTTCTGTGCCACTCGGTCAAACCTTACGAGGGTAAAGTGTAATTTACCCAAGATTTTTTTTTTCGGGGGGAGGGGGTTGGGGTTGAAACCCCCTGTGTGTGCAGTAACTAACTCTCTAACTTACTTACCCCCCACTCATGTCATAACTTTTTATCTAAGCATAGTTTTTTTTTAGAATCTACTTGACTCGATCTATCAAACAAGTACCATTGTTGTTATGAAAATCTGAATAAAAAAGTGATGTGAAATTTCATGCTAAAAAAGCTATGTGAAATTTCGCATAACTTTTCAAAATGAGTAATGTTATGCTTTCCAAATTTTGTATCCCAATTGGTGTCCAACACAGGTGGTCCCATTGGTTATGTGAAATTTCACATAACTTTTCAAAATGAGTAATGTTATGTTTCCTAATTTTGTATCCCAATTGATTTCCAAGACATAACATTACGTTATGTAAAAATTCACATAACTACTTATATTTCAGATAATTAGTGGTCACATGAGATGACATAAATGTCGATGCCTAAAGGATAAGGAAAGTTAAGTGCAATTCACATGAAAGAAATTGTGTGAAATTTTACATAATTTATATCTTGTCCTTTAAACTTTCAAATTTAGAATTGAGGTCTTTCAAACATGTACCACCGTGGCAGTGTCGGTATAAATTTCGGAAAAAAAAAAAACTATGAAAAAAAATCACCTTTAAGGAGTAAGTGCCAAACAAAAGACCTTAAAAGTCAACTACATTACAAACCTTAAGGCCAACACCGAACCACATGAAATATACATACTACCATTGTCGCTATGAAATTCTGAAAAGGAAAAAAAAAATTATGTGAAATCCACTCAAGTGTCCAAATTTCATATTACTGGCTGTGTGAAATTTGTGAAGGAAAAAAAAGTAATGTTAAATTCATTCTAGCATCTAAATTTCACATAACTAGTTGTGTGAAATTTCACATAGTTAGTTGTGTGAAATTTCGCATAACTTTTTTCTTTTCACAAATTTCAGACTATATCACATGGTTATGTGAAATTTCACACGACTTTTTTTCTTCTTTCCAAAATTTCATATCCCAAACTGGTTTTCAATACACAGGGTAGTGGGACCACCTTTAATAACATTGGGGCCACTTCAATATATATCCTCCAATGAAAATTCAATGGTCCCATTGCCATACGTGTAGCGAACCAATTTAGGATACAGTTTTTGTATTTCATTTCATCATGTGTGTCTTTTATTTTTTTTTTTCAAAGGGAAAAGAGAGAGAAACTTCTGAACAATTTTTGTATTTCATTTCATCATGTGTGTCTTTTATTTCTTTCAAGAAGGAATTAAAATCTCTTGTTTCTGTTATTTCTCGAAATAGGGCATAATGTTGGCTGTGTACAATTACCTATCAGAAGGTGGCAAAAAGGAGTTTTGAGGCAGCATATAGTGCCTCATATATACTATCCGTGCATGGATATCTTATATGAGTGCTATGAAGATGTAGCCAGCTGCATGCACTGAAATCCGAAGTATTGTCTATTTGTCTTGGCTGGGAGGCGCTTTTATGTATGTGCATTTCCATTATTTTATTAGAATGAAATACTACGTACTTAGCCTATTGTTGTTCTTATATCACTCGTGGTGTGACATGTAGGCAAAGTTTTTGCCCCTTAAGGATCTGTTTGGTTTAGGGTCTTATAAGATAAGGAAAAGAAAAAGAAAACAAGAAGAGAAAACTATTTTCTTTATGTTTTCACAAATGTTTGCCTCCATTTAAACACTAAGAGTTATATATTTCCAAAATACAATATGAGCTCAAGAAAAGAGAAAAGGAAGTAACTCAAAGCATTTCAAAATTGTGAATATTTTTCACCACGTTCATTTCCTTCATATTTTCCGCACTATTTTTCTTACTAACCAAGCATAGCATTTTGTTTTACTTTATGTTTTCTTGTACTTTCTCTAACTAAATCCATTAACCAAAGTACCAAACGGACCTAAAGCATTTGAAAAAAAGGGTAATACTTGAGATACACCTAAAGACACAACTTTTGGGACACAACCTAAGAGATGTGTCTATCTCGCTCTTGTGTCACTGTGGGGTCCAGTGATATCACATGAGAAATATAAATACATCTTTTGAGTTGTGTCCCCAAAATTATATCTTTGAGTGTGTCCCGATCTTTACTCTTGAAAAAAATGCGAGTGAAAGTAAATTTGACAATGCCATGGTTTTGATGTACAATATATTTACAGGAAAAGGATGGTCTACCTGCATTTCCAATGGGCACAATTGAGCAGACTTCCTATGTGGAAATTCGAGCAGCAAGGCCGGCAGGCGATCTAGGCCCATTATATCCTTTCACTGCGGGTGTCTTCGTGGCATTAAATGTCAGCTCTCTTTTGTTTAAAGTTACTCCTGCTTTATTGTCTGGTAAGGGGAATCAATTTTGTGGTTTATAAGTGATTCGGTTGTGTAAATTCAAGTGTTTGGTAAATATTCACTTCTTCTATAATAGTCTCTGTCCAGTCTATGATCTCTCTTAAACCTAGTTCTTTGTCACACCAATATAACCTTGTTTTCATAAAAATGAGATAGAAAGTGCATCTGGGAGTGAACCAGATCCTATTTTAAATATTCACAACAGGGCCTAAGGTGTGTCAGCATGCACTGCGTATTAATTCTGAACGGGTTGATTTTGTAATCGAGTTCCTACCAACTATTTAAAGAAATGTTTAAGAAACAGTTGACAGAGTGGGAGGTAATACATGATTATCTCTACCGAACTATATACCAATATCATGATTCAAACTCAAAAGTCCACTCTTTTGTATTTTTTTTTTTTTTAGGACAAATTACACTTTAGTCTAGTAAATTATATACTTGTTTTTAATTGGGTCCATAAATGTTTTTTTTTTTTTGACAATTGAGTTATTGAATTTCAAAAATTCATTTAATCAGACCTAAATTCTGACATCGTTAGCTTAAATTATTAGAATTTGTCACGTACGTTGCGCGTAATGCTTGCCTGTTACATGTTATGTTAAGACAAACATGGGAGAATGTGAATGTTAAAATATGATGTGATTTTGGGTATGATTGAATGTAATTTTAGATCTAGTCGAATGTGTTTTCGAATTTAATTAAACGCGATTTCGGATCTGATTGAATGCGATTTTTTGCATTATTCACAATCTCCCGTGCTAGTCTTAACCTAACATGTGACAGGTAAGCATTACGCAGAACGTACATGATAATTTCTAATAATTTAAGCGAACAGTGTCAGAATTTGGGTCTGATTGAATGAATTTTTGAAGTTCAAAAATCCAATAATAAAAAAATAAAAAAAAAAATTATATAGACCCAATTAAAAACATGTTATAATTTAATAAACAAAAGTGTAATTTTAACTATTTTTTAACATAACCTGAGTGGATATGAATTTGTGCAACTCCTGAAAGAAGTGTTGAGAAGATCTTTTTGCCAGAATGCTGCTGCTGACATTCTTTTTCATTTTTCTTTTCTTTAATTCAGATTGAGATTTTGAGGAAGAAAGGGCACTTCTACTCCGAGACCATCAACGAAAGTGTGATAGAGTCTGTGGATTCCTTAAACCCTTTTATGCATGCCCGTGGAGTTTCTTTCATGGTCGATAATAATTGCTCAACCACTGCCCGGCTTGGATCGAGGAAATGGGCCCCACGCAGATGCTGATTTTGTTCGCCCCGAGTTGCGCCAGTCTAGCAACTAAACTGTCGAAATCACTTTACTTTTACTTCTGGCGGAGTTGTGTTGAGAGAAAGCTTTTCAATCTAGAACTACTAGTATAATTTATCTGCTCTAGTTTTACTTTACATTTGTAGAATTGTTCTCTATGTTTTGGGATAATAAAAGTTATCAGTGTCAACATGTATGAATTTTGCCGAATCCATTCTACTTGGGTTGGTACTGGGAAATCTCGCCTCTTCCTTTCGTTCGTCAAAACAACTTATTATCTGCAACATCTGGGAAGTTCTAATTGGACCACATTTTTTTTCTATTGACAATGTACTACAGAGGATGCCACTATGTATTGCTCCTCAATGCAGGATGTGGGTAAAGAGTGAAAAATCTAGGGGGTGCATTTAGAATTTCCCGCGCAGATGCTTAGGATTGAGACATATTTTGGAGTTCGGATAACTGCAGATTTTGGTCCATTGACGGGAAATCTTCCGGTTGCAATAAAGTATGTACCATTTGTTTTATACTTGGAAGACTTTTGCAAGTTGAGCTCGAGACACACAATTTAATGGTGAAACCAGATTGTCATGTATGGCTTAAAAATTTATAAACATATACACCGTCCCTAGCTACTTATTAGATCACCACTTTTATTATTGCGATTCCGGGATTCTTCAGTTTATACTGTCGGGCTTGTATTTGGTACATAATCTTGTGGACTTGTTTTGATGAAAATACTTCTTGTTTGGTTCAAAATCTGTTGGACTTCTTTTGATAAAAATGCATCTTGGACTTTGAAACGAGGAAGCGTATGGCGTTGCTGCTATGCCTGTGAAGGCTTTGTAGGCCAAAGCCACCTCTCTCCATGATTTCCTTATCCCTGGAATTTGTCTGCTTTGATAGTTCTGTTAGTTTCTGCTCATCGACCCCCCATCCCCAAAACACATACGCACACCATGCACGCGCACACACCCACACTCGTGCACACAGTAACACACGTGCACCTGAAAACGAGAGAAAGAAAGAAAAAATCTACAGAGCTGCAAGAATGAAGAAGGAGAAAAAGATAACAGAGCTGCAGCAATAGAGAGAGTTTGGGGCCCCATGCTGTTCTGAATGGAGGTAAGAATTCAGAAATCGTTTATTAGGAGAGATCATACGTAAAAACATGGCACTCTTTAGTCTATATGCTGCTAGTTTTGATAAGTGATGATCATACATGTGTTATGTATATTAATATGTTATACATATAAGAGTGTATTGGAAAAAAAATAAGAGACATTTTTTAGAAATGTTTATTTAAAACTAAAGCAGTTTTTTTTTATCCTTGTTTAAGCCACGTTTTTCTTATGCTAAACATGTTGAGAGGTTTAAATTGCAACAGTAAAAAAAGATTTTAGTACCCCAACGAGCCTTTGGCCCAACGGTCACCTTTTTAGCCTATATAAGGCTTTCATGATTCATATGTTTAAAAAAGAGAAAGTAGAGTCAACAACAACTACATTTCAAAAAGGGAAAAGTTCCAAAGCTAGTCACAGTGCGTATTATACACTGGTAGGAAAAGAAGAATTGTGCTGTCTCTATTATTCTTGAGTGTTCTATATCTTCTTATTTTCTTGTTTCCGAGCAAATAATCCGAAAAGGTGTTTAGTTTTCCTATTTATTTTCGTGCAAAAATAAATTGAGACAGAGGTGATTTCTGGGCTGTTTTATATTGGGGACGGCGTGGCAACTTGACGAACTACTTGCATAATTTGGGCAGAGCTGCGAAACGTCTTAAAGAGAGCGAGATCCGCGACTTAACCCAAAGAATTCTTTTTACGGTTTCTACTTCACGGTAATATCGTTCTATACTCCCCACTTTAGTTTGAACAATTTTAAGACGTTATTATCTGCCATGGATTCGGGTTGATCTTCCTCCAAGTCCCCTGACCTTAACGAGCCTTTTAAGTTTGAAGGACTGCATTTTAAAAGATGGAGACAAAAAAATGCTTTTCTTTTTAACTACTAAAAAAGTTGCTTCTTTTACAACTTCTGAAAAACCTGTTGAACCCGAGAACCCCACTTTGGTTCAAATTCGAGCTGCTGAAACTTGAGTTGAAAATGATTTCCTTTGTAAAAATTATATTTTAAATGGGTTGTCCGATCCTCTCTATGATTACTACTCTAGTATTAAAATTGCCAAAGATTTTTGGGACGCCCTACAAAAGAAATATGACACACACGGAGGAATCCGGGGCCAAGAAATTTGCTATTAGTCGCTACTTAAAATTCCAAATGACGGATGACAAATCTATTGAAGCACAGTCCCATGTGCTTCAATAAATTGCTCATGATATTGTCTCCGAGGGTATGAAATTGGATGATCAATTTCAAGTGGCCGTTATTATTGACAAGTTGCCCCCTAGGATTTTAAAAATACTCTTCGTCACAAAACTAAAGAATTTTCTTTAGAAAGTTTAATTACTCGCCTTTGAATTGAGGAAGAAGCAAGAAAAAATGATTTGAAAGAGAACGTTCTAGTTGTTAACAACAACAAGCACACTCCAAATTTTAACAAAAACAAAGCTTCTGTTGTTGTGAAACCAAATTGCAAAAATATGAAATTTCAAAACTGGAACCACAACCGAGCTCAGAATCGCAATAACAATGTTCAGAATCAGATTTCGCAGCAGAATCAGAATAAGAATATACCCCCCCTCAAGATATGACAACTCCGGTCGGTTTGTTTGCTTTGACTGTGGGAAACCTAGTCATATGTCCCGGAACTGCCGGAATAGGCGTCGTCCTGCTCCTCAGGCGAACCTAGCCGAAGAGCAATTAATTGCTATGATCTCTGAGATCAACATGATTGGTGAATCCGAGGGATGGTGGGTAGACACTGGCGCTTCTCGCTATGTCTGCTATGATCGTTCTGTGTTCAAGACTTATTCTGAGGCTGAGGATAAAAGGGTGTTGTTGGGTGACTCCCACTCCACAGTTGTTGCTGGTACTGGAGGGGTAGAGCTGAAGTTTACCTCTTGAAAAACTGTCGTCCTTAGGGATGTACTGCAAACTCCAGAGATAAGAAATAATTTGGTTTCTGGCTATCTCCTCAATAAGGCTGGGTTTACCCAAACTATAAGTTTACACTTACTAAAAATGCTATTTTTGTAGGCAAAGGTTATGCCACTGATGGAATGTTTAAGCTTAATGTTGAGATGAATAAAGTTTCTACTTCTGCTTATATGCTTTCTTCTTTTAATGTTTGGCATGGTCGTTTCTGTCATATTAACAAACGCTTGGTTAAAAATATGAGTAGTTTAGGTTTTATACCTGAATTATCTATTAGTGACTTTGATAAATGTGAATATTGTAGTCAAGCGAAAATTACCAAAACTCCACATAAATTTGTCATTAGGGAATCGGAACCTCTAGACTTAATTCATTCCGATATTTGTGAATTTGAGGGTATTTTAACCAGAAATGGTAAAAGATATTTTATCACTTTTATTGATGATTGTTCAAATTATTCTTTTGTTTATCTTATGAAAAATAAAAGTGAAGCAATTGATTTTTTCAAAATTTCTTAACTGAAGTTGAAAATCAATTTAATCGGAAGATTAAGAGGTTCCGTAGTGACAGAGGTAGTGAATATGACACTAATGAGTTTATAACCTTGTATGCATCTCATGGTATTATTCACGAGAAAACAGCTCCCCCTATTCCCCCGAAATGAATGGAAAAGCTGAAAGAAAAAAATAGGACTTACACCGAACTTATAGTAGCTGTACTACTTAGTTCGGGTGCGTCGTCGTACTGGTGGGGGGAAATTCTTTTTAACTGTTTGCTATGTTTTAAATAGAGTTCCTAACTCTAAGACTAAAATTTCCCCTTATGAACTTTGGAAGAATAAGAAGCCAAATGTTTCTTATTTTCGTACTTGAGGGTGTTTAGCTTATGTGCGTATTCCAAACACTAAAAGGTCTAAACTAGCCAGTAGAGTATATAAGTGTCTTTATCGGATATGCCATTAATAGTAAAGCCTATAGATTTTATGATTTGAAAAATCATGTTATTATAGAATCGATTGATGTTGATTTTTTCGAAAATAAATTTCCGTTTAAATCAAGAAATAGTGGGGGTTCGATATTTTTTAATTTGCCTAAACTTGTAAAATCTAATGAGTATGAAATAGAGCCTAGAAAGAGTAAAAGGGCCCGAATAGCTAAGGACTATGGGCCTGATTTTTATACTTATAATGTTGAGGAGGATCCGAACACCCTCCAAGAGGCTTTATCATCTGTAGATGCCGACTTTCGGCAAGAAGCCATAAATGATGAGATGGACTCCCTTGAGTCCAATGGTACTTGGCACCTAGTTGACTTACCACATGGTTGTAAACCAATTGGGTGTAAGTGGATTCTTAAAAAGAAGTTGAAACCCGACGGTTCTATTGATAAATATAAAGCCCGCCTTGTGGCCAAGGGTTATAGGCAACGAGAGAATATAGATTCTTTGATACAAATTCACTTGTCACGAGAATAACTTCCATTAGAGTGCTAGTTGCTTTAGCTTTTGTGCATAATTTAGTAGTACACCAAATTGATGTTAAAACTGCTTTTTTGAATGGTGATTTAGACGAAGAAATTTATATGGATCAACCCGAAGGGTTTATAGTCTCGGGTCAAGAGAATAAAGTTTGCACGTTAGATAAGTCTCTTTATGGACTTAAGCAGGCTCCTAAATAATGGCACGAAAAATTTGACAATTTAGTCATTTCTAACGAGTTTAAAGATTAATGAAAGTGACAAGTGTGTTTATTATAAAATTAATAATAATCTTTGCACTATCATATGCCTGTATGTTGATGACTTGCTTATTTTTGGCTCAAATATTCATGTTGTAAATGATGTTAAAACTTTTTTACGTGCGAACTTTGACATGAAAGATTTGAGTGAAACTAGTGTAATCCTTGGAATAAAAATAACTAGATCTGAAAAGGGACTTTCTTTGGACCAGTCTCACTATATTGAGAAGATCCTTAAGAAATATAATTACTTTGATTGTAAGCCTTTTTGTACTCCATATGATCCTAGTGTAAAGTTGTTCAAGAACACTGGTGACAGTGTTAGACAGACTGAGTATGCGAGCATCATTGGTAGCCTTCGATATGCTACTGATTGCACTAGACCTGACATAGCTTATGCTGTGGGAGTACTATGTAGGTTTACTAGCAGACCTAGTATTGAGCATTGGCATGCTGTTGAAAGAGTCATGCGTTATCTTAAAAAGACCGCTGACTATGGATTACACTATGAGAGGTTTCCCGCTGTCCTTGAAGGATATGGAGATGCTGATTGGAATACCCTTTCAGATGATTCTAAGGCCACCAGTGGATACGTTTTTAGTATTACTGGGGGCGCAGTTTCATGGAAGTCTAAGAAACAGACTATTTTGGCTCAGTCCACTATGGAATCAGAGATGATAGCGCTAGCTACTGCTAGTGAGGTGGCAGGTTGGCTGAGAAGCCTTCTGTCAAATACCCCTCTATAGGAGAGACCGATACCAGCTGTTTTGATCCACTGCGATAGTACCGCGGCTATTGCAAAAGTAGAGAACCAATTTTATAACGGTAAGAGGCGACAAATACGTCGTAAGCACAACACGATTAGAGAATTTCTCTATACCGGGGTTGTAAGAGTGGATCATATATGGTCTGAGGATAATATTGCTGATCCTTTGATGAAAGAGTTAGCTCGTGAGAAGGTTTGGAAAACCTCGAAAGGGATGGGACTAAAGCCCATTGGTAGTTGAGTCACTTGTGATGGTAACCCAACCTATAGACTGGAGATTCCAAGAAATTGGTTCAAAGGGTAATAACAAGTCACAAAGTGATATGATTTGAATCATGCTATTATATATATATATATATACACACACACGGGGTTTACTCTCCGAGTCCATCCCTTAAGAAGCATGATATCCTGAAGCGATACATGGATGAGTTATTTGTAACTCTTAATGAGATCTAAACTCTGTATTGAGTGGGATACCTAGCTACATGAGTATCCTTGTTAGACTCACCTATGCAAATGTGGAAGTGGGGCTTCTTCCTATGGAATTTGGGCAAATTCTCTAGAGCATTCGCTATACTGGGATATAAGCACATGGCCATAAAGTGCTGGCTTTAAGCTACACCTTAGTAAGGTTGTGTGTGGGGTGTTGTCAGAGATAGAGTTCAAAATTACGAGTTACTCTAGTATATTCTGGATCACCATCACTATGTAAAGGTTCAAGTTGAAAAACACCTTTACTTATGCACAATCTTATGATCGATTGCTCGACAAAATTTAAAATTTTTTCAAATACAAGTGGAGGATTGTTATGTATATTAATATGTTATACATATAAGTGTGTATTGGAAAAAAAATAAGAGACAATTTTTGAGAAATGTTTATTTAAAACTAAAATAGTTTTTTTTTTATCCTTGTTTAAGCCACGTTTTTCTTATGCTAAACATGTTGAGAGGTTTAAATTGCAAGAGTAAAAAAAGCAATGCCCCAACGGGCCTTTGGCCCAACGGTCACCTTTTTAGCCTATATAAGGCTTTCATGATTCATATGTTTAAAAAAGAGAAAGTAGAGTCAACAACAACTACATTTCAAGAAGGAAAAAGTTCCAAAGCTAGTCACAGTGCGTATTATACACTGGTAGGAAAAGAAGAATTGTGCCGTGTCTCTATTATTCTTGAGTGTTCTATATCTTCTTATTTTCTTGTTTCCGAGCAAATAATCCGAAAAGGTGTTTGGTTTTCCAATTTATTTTCGTGCAAAAATAAATTGAGACAGAGGTGATTTCTGGCTGTTTTATCCTGGGAACGGCGTGGCAACTTGACGAACTGCTTGCACAATTTGGGCAGAGCCGCGAAACGTCCTAAAGAGAGCGAGATACGCGACTCAACCCAAAGAATTCTTTTTACGGTTTCTACTTCCCGGTAATGTCGTTCTATACTCCCCACTTTAGTTTCAACATGTACTAATAAAGAATAATGAAAGCGTTAAGGATTACCAATTTACCAGTCAGTCTTAACAAAGGTTTTGTTGCTCAGTTGAAAAGTGAGTGGACTGTATATAGGCAAGATTGAATGCTCAAGTTAGTTTACATTGAGCATCTGGATTTGCTTTTCTTTTGAAACTAGATTCACATTGTCTTGTTTTTTAAGTTTCATTTGCCAGATATTGTTTTTTCTTTTGAACCAGGATCTTATTTTCCTGATCCCAAAATCTAGCAGAAGCTTGTCTTGGAATTGAATCCCCATTTCTATCAAAAGCTGAAGTCTAATCAGGGAAACTGAACATGATGCACTTACATGCGATACACATGTTAATTTTTGCAATGATTTCGAAATGAGAAATACGCACACTGAAATTATGCAACAATCCAGAGTTGGATAACATAATCTTTCCTTTTTTATGATACATACTCTTGCTGCAATTCTATAACGATCAAGAGTTGGATACGGCACATTATTTACATAGATAATCAGTGCTTGTGATTTCTGATTTTATGCAGTGGGGTATGAAGCTTGCATTGCAATCCCACAAAGGCCTTCCGCGGCATCAACATCTCTCTGCATCCTTATGTACCCTTCTTCACCCCACCCTGTACCCCATGAGTTCTTCACCAGCCAATACTTAGTTCCATCTGTGCTAGTCCCATAACCAACAGCTGTAACCCCATGGTCCAAGTCAGTGCCACATGTTCCAGTGAAAACACCGCTCGAATAGAATTGGAAGTCAGAACCACCAGCATCGATGGCCACAGAGACTGGTTGACTCGCGACAACCTTTAGCAATGCACTCTCACTATTGGCAGGTACATCTTCGTACCCTGTTATTTTGGCAGCATGGTTTGCTGCCTTGTTAGCGTTGCAACTGCCATCAGTTCCTTTGTATGGGTAGTTTGCTTCACTTGTAAGTCCTTTATTTTGTTGGATGAATTCAAAGGCATTGTCCATGAGCCCTCCATTGCAACCTTGATCTTCACCACTGGTATCACAGTCAACCAGTTCTTGCTCTGATAAAGAGACTAACTTGCCAGTTGATAGTTGGGTAATTCCTTCCATAGCTGCCACAGCAGAAAATGCCCAACAGCATCCTATATTTTGATAATAGAAAAATGGTTAGGAAAAAATATATATACCTCGACATACATACAGAAGATTGTATTATCCTTAGAATAAAATCACCACTTACCACATTGGCCTTGGTCTTTGATGGGTGTGACTGCTCCTTTCTTCCTCCAGTCCATAGTAGATGGCACTGCAGTTATATTTTCATATTTGAAGGAAACTGCTGAGTTGGAGCAGACATGGGCTTTGAATCTATTCCTCGAGGTTGTGAACTCTTCATTGGTAAGGTCTGCAAATTGGTTGACCCCAAGCTTGTAAGGCTTGTTCATGGCTTTGTTGAATGATTCGATGTAATCTACATTTTCCTTGAATATCTGCAATCGCTTTTCCTTCTCACTAGCATCCTTGTATACACGCCCATAACGAGTCATCCATTGTTGGTGCCTCTCGGATATTGACGTGTCATGGAGAGAGCGGGATGTAGCTTGGGAAGCCAAAGCTCCCAAAACGAAGAGCAAAGCCAAACACATCAATTGGTTCTGGTTTGTAAAAGGCATGTTGCACTGCTTAGGAGCTGGGATTGGTAGATTGAGTTTGTTGGACAATGTGAGCTTCAGCATTGGTCTTGAGCTTTATATAGATTTTTGTTGTTGATTTGCATACCAATTGTGGATTTTCTTCGGTTAAAATATTGCTTATGTACGTGCCTTAACAAAATTTTCTGACTTGGACTTGTCTGATTAGCACTTTGCTTGGTATTGTTGGTATACCTTATATATGTTGGAAGTGCTTAATCATCTTATCTTCTTTATTTTTTTTAGTTCTTTCCTTATCAAGGGTCTTGTTTCTTTCTCAAAATAGGCTTTCACCGTACCGTTTCATTCATCACCATCTATACAAAATTGAATGATCAACAAATTGCTGCCTGTTAAATGATGTAAAAAAAAAAAAACTATTAAATAATAGACTGGGAATTGTGACATGGTATAGAGCTTTGATACATTTTTATACTGGAAGCTATATCCAGATGAGAAGAACACCTAGGAAATGTGACAAATGGGGTTTCATGAAGTCAAATTTACGGAAAATACTCAAAAACTGTTGAATTGATTTGCACAAAAGTTATTGTTTTCTAACGTTGCTAATACACGTCCTATCTTATTCCACTTAGTAATAATCAAAATTGTGATTCAGAGTGCTCTTTTGGGGAAACAAAATGAAAAAATTATGATTCAAAATAATTTTCAGATTTGCTGTCTAAATTAGTTGTGTTAAAGAATTGAAACCAAGATTGCGTTTAGTTTGGTCCGCGTCCATGTGCTGTGAAATTCCTCCTTGTTCTTCTCTTCATGTTTGTTTTCTTATTCAAATTTTTTTTTTGTTCTTCATTGTTGACTCTTCCCTTGAGAATTTTCATAAATTACCAGAGCCTAATTACCCATTTGGAGAGAATATTAACTTGTCATGTTCTGTCAAAAAAAGCCTGCAGAAGTTTTAGAGTGAAACCAGGCTTGAGTTGCATAATACGGAACGTACTTTGTGTTGCTCAATTTTCTTCTAACAGCTATTGTCTTATTAGCTGGACTCTTTTTGACTTGGTGATATAAGACCACAAACAAATAATCCAAAATCATTGAATGCATCATAGCAAGAGAATAAGCACATTTGGGTCCATGAGGAATTTTTTTTTTTGTGTATCTTGGTTTTGCATCTTATATAAAAGTCTTGAAATGGGTTGTATCATGATTTAACTTGCTTGATCAGATGCCTCATTGTAATTTATTAGTTGTGCTTCCAATCCTCTTAATTAAATACAGATCGACGTTCAATTGTATAACATAGTTATACATGCCACACATGTGGGGGAGTGTTGAGATTAACCTAGTTACTCAATATATAAGTTCAAGGGGCTACTCCACCCATTGCCAATTGGTTTTGAGTTGGATGCTCCAATTTAACAGTCTTAAAATCACAATCCTGATAATATGAGACGATAAGGGTTTTTTGAAGTATATTAAAGTAACAGAAGATTGGAGCTTAATGAACAAACATATTAGTGTCTTACAAGCAAACTAAAGTTTACATACCAGATGACATACAGAATTCAACCTGTCAGTATGTTTATATATCAGTGAAAACGTGAGCAAAACTTATAATACTGTTTTTCTTTACCTTTTTAATTTTATTTTTTATTTTTAAATATTTTATTTTATTTTATTTAAATGTGTTGCAGAATGGTACACTGGAAACATACCTAATAACTCGCTTGCTATGTACAGCTTATGTTTCTAGTTATGTTCGTTTTTTTTTTTTACACGTAACTAAATCACCTACACAACTACAGATTTAATTTTATTATTATTATTATTATTATTATTATTATTGTTATTTTTCCTGATCGGCCACAATATTATTGATGATTGATTGATCATATAGGTTTGAATAACAAGGTGATTAGGCCATGTGAATATAGGAAATATTGAATTCTGCAGAAAGTTTACATATGAATTTCAGGGTTTGCTTTCTTTTTAAATCAGGATTCACATTGTCTTGGTTTCATAGTTTTATTTGCCATTGGTGTCCACTTTTGAGTGGCTGAGGATGTTTTGGAAATTCAATAGTTTTAAGTTTCTTGATTTTTTTGGTTCTTTAAGAGTGAGGCTCTCTGTTGTTTACTACTAATTTTGCCCCCTTGTTAGGATTTGGTTCCGTATGCTTCTAGTACACTTGTACCTTTTTTTATTTTGGGTAAGTGTGGACTTATATTTTTCATTTTGAACCAGGATCACATTGTCCTGTTAATATGAACATAGTTGCGTTTACCACTGTTAGCCCAACCCTATTTTGATGCACATATACATCATAATCACACCTTGCAATGATTTACAATATGAAAAATACATAAACTATTGCTGCAATTCTATACAATCAAGAGTTGGAAGCAGTGCATACTATTTACATAGATGGTACCACTGCTTTTGATTCATATATATATATATATATATATATTTTTATGCAGTGGGATATGAAGCTGCCATTGCAATGCCACAGAGGCCTTCCGCAGCATCAATATCTCTCTGCATCCTAATGTACCCTTCTTCACCCCATGATGTACCCCATGAGTTCTTCACCAGCCAATATTTAGTTCCATCTGTGCTAGTCCCATAACCGACGGCTGTAACTCCATGATCGAGCTCTGTGCCGCATGTTCCGGTGAAAACACCACTCGAATAGAACTGGAAGTCAGAACCACCAGCATCGATGGCCACAGAGACTGGTTGGCTCGCGACAGCCTTCAACAGTGCACTCTCACTATTAGCTGGTACATCTTCGTAACCAGTTATCTTGGCTGCATGGTTTGCTTCCTTGTTGGCATTGCAACTGCCATCAGTTCCTTCATATGGGTAGTTTGCTTCACTGGTAAGTCCTTTGTTTTGTTGAATGAATTCAAAGGCGTTGTCCATGAGCCCACCATTGCAACCTTGATCTTCACCACTGGTGTCACAGTCAACCAGCTCTTGCTCGGACAGAGAGACTAATTTGCCGGTTGATAGTTGGGTAATTCCTTCCATAGCTGCCACAGCAGAAAATGCCCAGCAACATCCTATATTTGATAAAGAAAAAGGTTAGGAAAAAATATATATACCATGACATACATACAAAAGGGTTTATTATTCTTAGCATTAAATCACCACTTACCGCATTGGCCTTGGTCTTTGATGGGTGTGACAGCTCCTTTCTTCCTCCAGTCCATGGTAGATGGCATTGCGGTTAAATTTTCATATTTGAAAGAAATTGCTGAGTTGGAGCAGACATGGGCTTTGAATCTATTCCTCGAGATTGTGAACTCTTCATTTGTAAGGTCTGCAAATTGATTGACCCCAAGCTTGTAAGGCTTGTTCTGGGCTTTGTTAAATGATTCTATATATTCAACATTTTCCTTGAATATTTGCATACGCTTTTCCTTCTCACCAGCATCCCTGTAGACACGCCCGTAACGAGTCATCCATTGTTTGTGCCTCTCGGATATTGACGCGTCAGGGAGAGAGCGGGATGTTGCTTGAGAAGCCAGAACTCCCAATATGAAGAGCAAAGCAAAACAAATAAATTGGTACTTGCTTGTGGAAACCATGGTGCTTAAAGCTGCAAGCAACTTGAATTGTTAGTAAGTGAATTGTAGATACAACATGACCCTCGAGATTTATATAGAGAAGAAACTCTATAGTTGCATAAATTACAAATCATTGATTGTTTTTTTTTTTTTTTTATGTTTTGTGCATCTACGTGCCTTATAAAATGTTTCGACTTTGACCTTATTGATTAGCATTTTCATGATATATATGATTTCATTAATTTACTCCTTGCACTTGTCTCTTTATGGTGCATTAATTTATAAGGTGGAGTGCTAAACCATCTGTTGTTTAGGAAGGAAGGGGTTCCTACTTTTCTTTTGATTTCATATGCTGTCACCATACGTTTCATTCATTCTTGGAAAATAAACATCTTATACAAATTTGATGAATGATCAGTAATTGCTCGGCCTTTATTCTTGGATTAGTAAGAACTAGGAAGGAACCAAACTGTGACATATATTTGAACTCCCTATTTTTTCGCAAACGATTATTCAATGGATTTCACAAATTACAGTTCCAAAATTAACTGTAGTGTGTAGTAAGGCCTTTATATGTTCATAGACCTTGTTATAATAGTGGATTTGCGCTTTCCGTGCTTGCAGAAACACACTGAAATATTTCTACTCAGAATGGATTTCCAGAGCCATAACTTTATTTGGAGTTTTTAGTGATCAGACTAAAAGAATGAATCTCCTAGTCTCTTGGAGTAAAACTTAATACTAGGCTTTTGCATAGTAAGGTGTTCAAACTTCAAAATGGTCAATGAAATAGTAAGACTTGTTTGTTTCTTGAATTTAATGAGTGAAAAGAAATAGAGGAAAACATTTTCTTTTAGCTTAAAAAGGAAAACGACGAGGAAAATATGAAAGAAAAGATAAAGTTGAGAAATAAATTACACATTTTGAATGCTGAGATTCATTTGCCTTCCTTCCTTCATATATTACAGTTAGATTTAGTTGTTTGGTTCTTGGATTTAGTGAGGGAAAAGAAAAGAAAACATGGAGGAAAACCTTTTCCTTTGTTAGGTTAGTAAGGATAACGATGAGGGAAATAGGAAAGAAAAGATAATAACTTGAGAAATTAATTACACATTTGGAATGTTGTTATCCATTTCCCTTCCTTTTTTTATTTTTATTTTTTATCTTGCAATTATATTTTACAAATTTTTAATTTTTAATTTTATTGTAAGCATGAAGGAAAAGTGAAAAACTCAAGGGATAACACGAGGAACTAGTTTTCCTTCTTGTTTCTCCTTCCCTTTTCTTTTCCCTCACAAAATCCATAGCCTTAGAAAATTTTAATTATTAGTGTTATTTAATTATGCTTGAAGGAAAACACAAGGGCAAAACACAAGGGAACTAATTTTCCTCTCTTTTCTTTCCCTCACGAAATCCATGAACAACACAGAGCTTTAATACTTGAAAGGAATTCCAGATAAGCCATACAACTTATATTTGTAAACATATTACATACTACACAATTTGTGAAGGTTCTGATTGAAGTACTGGCAGTGGATATGAAATCAAGGGGAGGGAAAAAAAACTGGGTTATCTTACACTGAATATCAGACTTAAAAAAAAAAAAAAACTGGGTTATCTTACATACAGACTTTCTTGGTCATGATTTTGTTGTAGCAGTAGGTTTCTGGTGTAGCTCTTTGTTTCCAAATCAATAGATAATGGCATACCTAAATAGGAAGTACTGATATAGTGATATGTTTCATAAATTTAACATGAAATCTCTTTTTTTCTTTTTGCTTTTTATTATTTTGCTTTGAACTCAAGACTGCATTGCCCATACATGGATGTCTATTGATTTGTTAATTGAATTTTCTCCTCTCTTGATAAAGTCAGGATGCAATATCTTGTATTATTCTCACCTGCCTTTTTTTTCTTTTTCTTTTTTTTAATGTTCTCAATTGTGACTTAGCATTTTGGGGCTGCACAAAATGAATGCGACAGTTATAGAGCCGGGTATTGAAAGAGAAGTTGAAGCTGAATTTTGATTCATAAAATTCTGTGTTTTCCAATATGGGAAATACATAAGCTCTTGCTGCAACTATAAACAATCAAGAGTTGGATATTGCAATGTATATTATTTACATAGATAGTCACTGCTTTTGATTCATGCTTTTAGGCAGTTGGGTATGAAGCTTGCATTGCAATGCCACAAAGGCCTTCCGCGGCATCAACATCTCGCTGCATTCTTATGTAACCCTTTTCACCCCACCCTGTGCCCCAGGAGTTCTTCACCAGCCAATACTTTGTCCCATCTGTGCTAGTCCCGTAGCCAACAGCTGTAACACCGTGGTCTAGTTGTGTGCCACATGTTCCGGTGAAAACACCGCTCGAGTAGAACTGGAAGTCAGAACCACCAGCATCAATGGCCACCGACACTGGTTGGCTAGCGACAGCCTTCAACAGTGCACTCTCACTATTAGCTGGTACATCTTCGTAACCAGTTATCTTGGCTACATGGTTTGCTGCCTTGTTAGCGTTACAACTTCCATCAGTTCCTTTATATGGGTAGTTTGCTTCACTAGTAAGTCCTTTATTTTGTTGGATGAATTCAAAGGCGTTGTCCATGAGCCCACCATTGCAACCTTGATCTTCACCACTAGTGTCACAATCGACCAGTTCTTGCTCGGATAGAGAGACTAACTTGCCAGTTGATAGTTGGGTAATTCCTTCCATAGCTGCCACAGCAGAAAATGCCCAACAACAGCCTATATTTTGATAATTGAGCAAGGTTAGGAAAAAATATATACCTCGACATACCTATAAAAGATTGTATTATTCTTGGAATTAAATCATCACTTACCGCATTGGCCTTGGTCTTTGATGGGTGTGACAGCTCCTTTCTTCCTCCAATCTATTGTAGATGGCACTGCGGTTAAATTTTCATATTTGAAGGAAATTGCTGAGTTGGAGCAGACATGGGCTTTGAATCCATTCCTCGAGGTTGTGAACTCTTCATTTGTAAGGTCTGCAAATCCATTGACCCGAAGCTTATAAGGCTTGTTCATGGCTTCGTTGAATGATTCTATGTAGTCTACATTTTCCTTGAATATCTGCACACGCTTTTCCCTCTCGCCAGCATTCTTGTAGACACGCCCGTAATGAGTCATCCATTGTTCGTGCCTCTCGTATATTGACACGTCAGGTATAGAGCGGGGTGTAACTTGAGAAGCCAAAGCTCCCAAAATGAACAGCATTGCAAAAGATATACATAGGTTCTTGCTTATGAAAGCCATAGTGAGCTGCTAGCTTTCTACACAACTGAGATTTTTTTTATGTGGTTGTGTACTTATGAAACTCTAGCACCCCTTCAGCTATATATAGGGGAAAAAACAAAAAAGACTTGGCAGAATTGAATACTGATCTTTGATCTTCTTTGGGTAATTATTGTCTCTTCGTGACTTACAAAATGTTATGACTTGGACTGGCCTGATTAGCAACTTTGTTTGATATGATTTCTTTAGGATAACCTCTTCTTCTTCTTTTTTTTTTCCTTGTCTCCTTATGTTAATATAAATCTAAATTTTATGAATTTCTGAATAATCTGTTGATTATATTAGTAATGGGTTTCTCTTTTATTTTCAATTTCATATGCTTCCACCGTAGAGTTTCATTTATGTATGTGAAAGGTTTAACCATATATACAATTAAAAAATCAACAATTTGCTGCCCTTGAAAAAAATATTTTAATTCAATCCCATCTTGATACCACATAAGACATAGTAGGCTTTAAAGTTATGGGCTTGAATTAGTCACATGGTATGAAACTGTGATACATGGAGTCAGATTAGCAGAACAGTTTGTAACCTTAAAATGAGGTTGATTTGTTGGAAGTATTAACTTAATTTTGGTCAAATACATTTGGTTAAGTACATTTTACTTAAATACATTGTACACATGTTGTTGACATGTATCTAGAATATATACATGTGTATATCTAGTAATATTATTCATTGATGTAATTTGCGTGTACATGTATGTAATTAGGGAGATTCATGTATGGAAGTTAGAAGTGATACATGTATACATTAAGTATTTTGGTTCTAGAATTCTCTAACCCAAAATGTATAAACCCTTATAATCTAGCAATTTGAATCAAGTCAAAAGTGAGTTCTTCCTTTTGAGTATTTTCAAGTATATTTGAGTGTTCTTATTTCTCCTCCTCTCTCTCCTTAAACACTTGTGTGTGACTTCAAATTTTGAACATGAACAAAGAGCTGAACAAACTAGTCTAATTAATTAGATTGGGTACCCTTATGGTATTTGATATGCACAACATTTGAAATAAGTTCTTCAGTAAATTACACTTTCACCCCTGTAGTTTAGAAGTTGTGACACTTTGGTCCTGCATTTTCAATTTCGACACATTAGACCCTATAGTTTCATTAGAGTGCCAATTTACTCCAATCTTCACTTTCTATCCAAAAACGTAACCAAAAAGGACGTTCTTATGTTATTTTATTTTACATTATGGAAAGTGGAGTTTGGACTAAATTAGCACACTAATGAAACTCGCAAATGTGACAAAATTTAAAATACAGGGACCAAAGTCTCACAACCCCAAACTATGCAATTTACCCCAAGTTCTTTCTCCATGATAGGCATTTGAAAATGGTCATGGAAAAAATCATACTAAAAGCACTTTCTAGATAAGCCCCTATAGCATACCCAATAGCTCCTAAAATGGTTCAATTTTTCTGGTGCAACATGATGTTCAATTATTGCAAAATCATTTAACTACTTTCTTAAACTTCTTGTGTTTTGGCTTTGTGAACTGCTTGTTCAAATTCTTTCTTTTCATCTAAATATGCCATAAAAGGATTGACTATTAATTAGTCCATAGCTTATCAATGCAGATTTAGTAGACATACAAATTTGCATCTCTAGTTTCTGTGGGGTCCATTCCGTGAATATAAATGAAAACAATAGAAATGGGCGGTGGACATGCTATAATATGTGTGATTGCATTCATATATGGTGGTTGGACAGTTACTCTGTGCTCCAAAAAATCACTCGGGTCACAGATAGATTGGGAGAGATCAAGAAAAATACTGAGAGGGTATATTGGTTCTTAATTTGGAGTATTCAGTATTGAGAGTGGGTGTACATGTGTATTGGGGTTGGGTTATGTGATGTAATGCAAAGTAGCTTAATTGTACCAATTTATTGTCGAATACTTTAGTAGTACTATTTAACTAAATGAACATGCACGTCCGTTTAAACTTTGATATATGATATATTCTAACCTTATACAGATCTATTCGCACGTAGATTGACTGTGTCAAACGGTCCCTTAGGCATAACTGTTGACGAAAAGTCACTGGCCATGCTTCTTTACAACTTATGGCCTTAAAACAACCTAAATTCAATCATATAGGAGGATTAGATTAATTGAATTCCGAAGTTTATACTTAGTTTGTGTCAGTATCTAAGAGTACAACCGTTAGACTGGTTCACCGTACCTTTTTATTTGAAGTGGTTTTATTTGAAGTTGAAAGATACATTGTATTCTGGGAGACGATTGCCACAACCTGTGAGCACCAGTGTGGGGCAAAACTGTCTTTAAGGACAGAGAACCCAGTTCTCGATTCAATCTATTTTATGTTTTAGTTTGATTTCCAGATTTATACACATTGATTTATTTTGGACCACATTTATATCTCAATAATTATATTCTTATGTTGAAGTCACATACAGAGAACCAGTGGCCTCCTTTTTGACTTGAAACTATTGCTATTTTGAAGGACATACATGTTTGTATCTCTCAATTTAAAAAAAAAAAAAAAAATTGGATTTACAGAAAACCAGGAAATCTTTGATGCTCATAATTGTTCTCTGACTTGCCCCATATCAGTAACAAAATAGGAACCACTGTAATGTTTTATTGATTTACAATCTTTTTCTTTTTAGTTTCCTTCAAATCCAGATTGAATTGTCCTGCATTGTTGTTGTATCAGTGTTGTGACTTGCAAGATTTTGTTAATTGAATCTGCTATCCAGGGGAGAACCCAAAATAAAAAAAATAAAAATAAAATTTTAAAAGTAGAGTTTTGCCCTCTCTCTCTCTCTCTCTCTCTCGACCTCGATCTCGATCTCGATAAAGTAGGTGGGAGAAATGTATTATGAAAAATGCTAGACCCACACAATGAATCACACATTTTTTTCACACACATCTTTAAATGCTTGTACCTTGTGCTGTATAAGTGAGGCACAAAAAAGTGTAAAAAATTCAAACAGCACAAAGTACAAACATTTAAAGATGTGTGTGAAAAAAGTGTGTGGTTCATTGTGTGGATGTAGCATGACTCATGTATTATATGAACGGAAACATAACTAAGCGCAGTATTTGTGGTGTGTGGTTGGACTTCGGTTACTGTACTTGCCAATTGTGTAGGCTCCACAGGACTGGCTTAGTTTGGCCCTCACGTGGTTTTTTAAAAGTACTTTATGAAGTTATTTGATAATTTTGTACAAGTGACACATTACTCTTCAAAAAAACATCATGAAACCAAAAATTAACCTTGAGCTTTTAAATCCTCCATTCTAGAGCCTTTAAAAGCCCCCTCCCCCCCCCCAAAAAAAAGCCCCAAGTTCAATTTTTGCAATAGCTCATAAAATAATTACCAAATGAATTAACGTAAAATTGTGCTTTAAAAAAGGAGAAAGCACCAAAATGCGGGCCAAACTAAGCTTTAGTAACTTGAAATTATGGAGCTACATAGATTTTTGGTGAATTAGAGAGAATGAAACACTTTTTCACAGCAGCTGAGTTCTGTATATAAGTGTCCATCTATACTTTGGTCAACATAATTTACAGTGTTATAGTCAGTGAAATACCGAATCATTTGTTGCACATGACTAAGGCTTAGTTTGGCCCCCATTTTGGTACTTCTCCTTTATTAAAACACAATTTTATGTTAATTCATTTGGTAACTAGTTTATGAGCTTTGCAAAAATTGAACTTTAGGGCTTTTTTGGGGGAGCTTTTAAAAGCTCAAGGTTGCTTTTTTGTTTCATGATGTCTTTTTGAAGAGTAGTGTGTCGCTTGTATAAAATTATCAAACAACTTAGTAATAAATTTCATAAACTTCTTTTAAAAAGCCACGTGGGGGCCAAATTAAGCCTAAGATTGGTGCTAAGGTGATTTTCTCATTCCGAACTGAGGCTTCCTTCTCAATCTTTCTTTGGGTACGTGGGTTTGCAAAAATTCACATTGCTTAGCTAGTTAAAAACAAAAAGTTGTTGCAGAGAATTACTGGTTCCAAATAAAATGTTCTCAATTGTCTAGAGCTTGAGTGACGCAAAGTTATAGGGCTGCACATATTGAAAGCAAGTTCTTGAAGCCGGATCTTGAGTGCTAAGTTACTAACACAAATGAAGATGAAATTTTGATTCATAAAATTTTCCAACGATTTCTAATGTGAGTAACACATAAACTCTTGCTGCAACTATAAACTATCAAGATTTGGTAGCAATGCACATATTATTCACATAGATATAAGTCACAACTTTTGACTCTTAGTTTTATGCAGTGGGATATGAAGCTTGCATTGCAATGCCACATAGGGCTTCCGCAGCATCAACATCTCTCTGCATCATTATGTATCCTTCTTCACCCCACCCTGTGCCCCATGAGTTCTTCACTAGCCAATACTTAGTTCCATCTGTGCTAGTCCCATAAACCAACAGCTGTAACACCTTGGTCCAAATCAGTGCCACATGTTCTGGTGAAAACACCGGTAGAATAGAACTGGAAGTCAGAACCACGAGCATCAATGGCAACAGAGACTAGTTGACTCGCAACAGCCTTCAAAAGTGCACTCTCGCTATTAGCTGGTACATCTTCGTAACCAGTTATCTTGGCTGCATGGTTTGCTTCCTTCTTGGCATTGCAACTGCCATCA
This sequence comes from Hydrangea macrophylla, assembly GCA_033977485.1. Lineage (NCBI taxonomy): Eukaryota > Viridiplantae > Streptophyta > Magnoliopsida > Cornales > Hydrangeaceae > Hydrangea > Hydrangea macrophylla. Next base: position 99,839,830 of record CM066990.1, read on the forward strand.
ATTCCTTCGTACGGGTAGTTTGCTTCACTGGTAAGTCCCTTATTTTGTTGGATGAATTCGAAGGCATTGTCCATAAGCCCACCGTTGCAACTTTGATCTTCACCGCTGGTGTCACAGTCAACCAGTTCTTGCTTTGATAGATAGACTATCTTGCCAGTTGATAGTTGGGTGTAATTCCTTCCATGGCTGCCACAGCAGAAAATGCCCAGCAACATCCTATACTTGGATAAACGAAAGAGTCAGAATACGTACAGATACAGAAATTTGTGTCTTAATATTTTTAAAAAATTATATTATCACTTACCGCATTGGCCTTGGTCCTTGATGGGTGTTACAGTTCCTTACTTCCTCCAATCCAAGGTACAAAATTTTCGTATTTGAAAGAAGTTGCCAAGTTGGAGCATATGTGGCCCTTGAATCTATTCTGTATGAATGTGAATTCTTCGTTTGTAAGGTTTGCAAATTGATTGATCGCAAGCTTGTAAGGCTTGTCCATGGCTCTGTTGAATGATTCTATGTGTTCGACATTTTGTTTGAAAATCTTCAAATGTTTGTCCTTCTCGTCAGCATCTTTATATACACGGTCACAGCAAGTCATCCATTGCTTGTGCTTCTCATAGATTGATGGCTCGGGAAGAGACCGGGATGTAGCTTGAAAAGCCAAAGCTCCAAAAGTGAAGAGCAAAGCAAAACAAATGCATAGGTTCTTGTTAGTGAAAACCATGGTGTGCTGCTAGTTTGCTATGAGTGATAGATTTTATGAGTTGATAGATACATGGAAATCCAGCACTTCCCTTTAGGTTTATATAGAAAAGAAGTTGGATGAATTGAATATTGTTCTTTGATTTTCTTTTGGTAATTTAAATTATTCTTTCATTACTTGCCTTATAAAATGTTCTGATTTGGACCTAACTGATTAGCAAGTTTGCTTGACATTATTTCTTTGTGATGGCCTGTTTTCTTGTTTCTTTCATATGTTCACTAATCTCTATATAATGAAATGCTAAATCATCTCTTTCTTTGCTAGCTAGGGTTTCTTTTTCAATTTCATATGCTTTCACCATAGGTCCGTAGCATTTCATTTGTTCATCTGAACAGGTTTCACCAAGCATACAATTGATTAATCAAGAAAATGTTGACCATCAGAAAATTTGTTTAGTATAATCTTCATATTTCCACAAAACACAAAATCAACACTTCATGTTAATTGGGTTTTTTTTTAAGTGATGAGCAAACAAATATATCATATTGGGCTCCTTGCTGGTATTTGGGTGTACTGATTGAAACGAGTTCTTTCTGCATAGAAAGGCATTCAAAATGGTAAATATAAAACATTATACTTGAAATAGATTTCCAGATAAGTTATATAGAACCTATTCAAGTTTGTAATGGATCTCAAAGGATAAAAAAACTGGGGAAATACTACATTGAATATTAGGCTTTGCTTTGTAAGGCTTTACTTTTTTTTTTTTTTTGGCTGAAAAGTAAGGCTCTACTTGGTTCATGGATTTCGTGAGGGAAAAGAAAAGGGAAAGGAAAACAAGAAAGAAAAACTAATTCCCTCATGTTTTCCTTCATGCTTAAATAAAATTAAAAAAAAAATAATTCTAAAATATAATTATAATATATGAATAAAGGAAGGGAAATGAATCACAACATTCAAATGTTTAATTTATTTCTCAATGTATTCTCTTTTCTTTCCTAGTTTCCGTATCATTTTCTTTATTAACCAAACAAAGGAAAATGTTTTCCTCCATGTTTTCCTTTCTTTTCCCTCGGTAAATCCGAAAACAAAACAAAGCCTAAAGATGGGAAAAATCCAGATGTAAGTTGTAATGCCCCAAGCCTGTTGGCCCAGTAACTTGAAGAAATAGCCTAACAACATGGCCCAAAAAGCTTGAGTCCAAGTTACTAGTAGCCAGTCTTTCAGTGTTATATAACCCAACCATACTTCTATTGTGTAAACGATGTGGGACATCACACCAGAAAAAGTTCCCGTTGAGGTAGCACTTTGTATATTTCTGCTTATATAAAATCATAATCTTAATTGGTGTATTAACCATCTCGGATCATGACTTCGTTAACCACTCCTCATAGTTGACAAAAAAAAAAATCTTTCTTTTTGCTCTAAAATGGCACAAGGAATTGAGTTGTTAGTCCATTTCATGTACTTACAAATTTTGTAAAGAAAAAAAAAAATTGCCTCTCTAGTTACTTTGCCTATGAAGCAGTGTGGTTATCTATTTCATGAGTATATTTGTCACTTATCTTTCACTCCTTCATACTAATTGTTTTGTAAAAACAACTAAATAAAAAGAACAAAACATGAAAAGAAAAAAAAATCCTATGCACTGCGCATATATTGTACAGTTAATAAGACTGTTTATACATGTTTGCAAAATCCTATACTACGTGGCTGGAAATATAACTCAAGAGCGAAAAACCAAAGGAGTTTATGTGCATTACTTGATATAGTTTTTCAACGAAATGCTTAATCAACCGGTGCACACTAATGGTTGTTAAAATGCTCTCATTTGTGTAGAGCTTGAGTGATTAGGTGTTATACGGTTACACAAATTGAAAGCAACGTCTTGAAATCGGATCTGTAATACTAACAGAAGCTGAAAATGAATACTGATTCATAAAATTTTGCAATGATTTCCAATATGAGAAATACATGAACTCTTGCTGCAACTATAGACAATCAAGAGTACTTGGATCCAATTCATTTTATTTACATTGATATGCTTTTGATTCACAACTTTATGCAGTGGGGTATGAAGCTGCCATTGCAATGCCACAGAGGCCTTCAGCGGCATCAACATCTCTCTGCATCATTATGTATCCTTTTTCACCCCAAGATGTGCCCCATGAGTTCTTCACTAGCCAATACTTAGTTCCATCTGTGCTTGTTCCATAACCAACAGCCGTTACACCGTGGTCCAATTCAGTGCCACATGTTCCAGTAAAAACACCGCTAGAATAGAACTGGAAGTCAGAACCACCGGCATCAATGGCAACAGAGACTGGCTGACTCGCAACAGCCTTCAACAATGCACTCTCGCTATTGGCAGGTACATCTTCATACCCAGTTATTTTGGCTGCATGGTTTGCTTCCTTGTTGGCATTGCAACTGCCATCAGTTCCTTTATATGGGTAGTTTGCTTCACTTGTAAGTCCTTTGTTTTGTTGGATGAATTCGAAGGCATTGTCCATGAGCCCACCATTGCAACCTTGATCTTCACCACTAGTGTCACAATCCACCAATTCTTGCTCTGATAGAGATACTAACTTGCCAGTTGATAGTTGGGTAATTCCCTCCATAGCTGCCACAGCAGAAAATGCCCAACAACATCCTGTATATTTTGATAAAGAAAATAGTCAATACGTATATTATATTCAATGTAGAGAGATAGAAGTTTCGCTTTTATTGTCCTTCAAAACTTAATCTCTACTTACCACATTGACCTTGGTCCTTGATGGGTGTGACGGCTCCTTTCTTCCTCCAGTCTATAGTAGCTGGCACAGCTGTTACATTTTCATATTTGAAGGAAATTGCTGAGTTGGAGCAGACGTGGGCTTTGAATCTATTCCTTGAGGCTATGAACTCTTCGTTTGTGAGGTCTGCAAATTGATTGACCCCAAGCTTGTAAGTCTTATCAGTAGCTTTGTTAAATGATTCTATATAATCTACATTTTTCTTGAATATCTGGAGGCGCTTGTCCTTCTCGGTAGCATCCTTGTATACCCGTTCATAACGAGCCATCCATTGCTCGTGCTTCTCATACACTGATGCCTCGGAGAGAGAACGGGATGTAGCTTGAGAAGCCCAAACTCCCAAAATGAAAAGCAAAGCAAAAGAGATACATAGGTTCTTGTTTGTGAAAACCATGTTGCTTAATGCTTCAAGCAACTAGGATTGATGGTAAGTGAGTTGGTACCTAAGACATTGGCCTTGAGCTTTATATAGAAACATAAATTCTATAATATAGCTTAATTTTCTAGTTGTTGGTTTGTTTGTATGTTTAGCATCTACGTGCCTTATAAAATGTTCCTTCTTGATTAGCAACTTTGTTTGATATGCTTTCTTTAAGTTTATATTTGTACTTATTGGTGGTACATTAACTCATAAGGTACAGTGCTAAACTTTTCTGTTATTCAGCAAGGGGTTTGTTTATTTCATATGCTCTCGCCGTACCGTTTCATTCATTAGTGAAAAATAATTCTCATATAAAATTTGTATGCTCAATAATTCCCCCCCCCCCCCCCCCCCCCCCCCCAATTCTAGTTGTCATGATATTTGATTCGCACTTTCAAGATCTTGTAGAAATTAAACATAGTGAAGTAATTCTACTTGAAATGGATTTCTTGAAGCATAACTTCATTTCTGTAGGAAAAGAAAGGAAAACACTATGACTCTGTTTGGTTTATGGACTTAATGAGGGAAAAGAAAAGAAAACAAGGAGGAAAACATTTTCCTTTTGTTTGGTTATTGAGGAAATTGAAAGTAAAATAAATTGAGTTAGAAATAAATTGAAAATATTGAAGTTTGTGAGTCACTTTAATTTACTCCTTTTTTTTATTTAATTTTTTTATTTGGCTCTGTTTGGTTCGTGAATTTCATGAGAGAAAACACAAAGGAAAATACTTTTTTTTTTTTTAAATTTTTTTTAGCTAGTGAGGAAAATAGAGAGGAAACGAAAGTAGAGTGAAAAAGAAAGAAAAAAAAATTTAATTTCATGAATTTTGTGAGTCAATCTTCTTCCTCTTTTCTTGATTTACTATTAATTTAATGATTTCTAATGATATTGATGCATGGAGGAAAAACACTAGAAAACCATAAATCAATTGTTTTCTTCTTCTTTTTCATTTCCCTCCATAAATCCACAAACCAAGTAGAGCCTTAAGTACTATAGTATTTTGAAATTTTCTATAACTTTTAATATTGTTTATGAAAACATAGAAAACTAGTTTTCTTTTTTGTGTCTCTAATCTTTTCCATCAACAAATCTGCAAGCCAAGGAAAGCTTTTAAGTCTCTTGGAATAACTGAGTAAAACTTAAAATTAGAGTCCTACATAGTCAGACATTCAAAATGGACAAAGGAAATATTGATACTTTAAAGAAATCTCCAGATAAGTCATATAACTTAAGTTTGTAAGCAACCTCTGTAGTTTTTATTAGGTTTTGTTACAAATGAGTGTCAATAAAGGCACATTCATTTTTTAATTAGGACGCCTAATTTTAAATTAAAAAAAATAGTATTTTACCTTTTACTTTAATTAGTAAGGGTATCTCATTTATTTTACTATATATATATATATTATATTTTACAAATAAATTTAAACCACCCCAACTCATAAAAATCAGTGCAAAATAAACTTGAACCACTTCAACTAACAAAAATCACTGCAACACAGTTCTCGACATATACAACTTAAATCCAAACCTACCTCAAAAAAAAAAAAAATCTGAACTCCCTCATAGCCATAACAACTAAAGAGATCAACAGAATCAAACATCAACACTGATATGAAAGCAATATAACCATGAAAAATTAAGAACTTGAACCATAACATGATATTCAATAATACACTACCAGCTCTTAGAACCAGCACGAAGACTGAATATTATTGTATTCTAATAACTTGAATTAACTTAAAAGTCAGGACTGAATAGAAAATAGAATAAAAATAAAATACAATAATATTCAGTCTTCGTGCTGGTTCCAAGAGCTGGTGGTGTAGTATTGAATTTTATGCTATAGTTCAAGTTCTTGAATTTTCATGATTATATTACTTTCATACCAGTGTTGATGCTTGATTCTGTTGACCTTCTTAGTTGCTATGGTTATGAGGGAGTTCAGATATATATATATATATATATTGAGGTAGGTTTGGATTTAAGTTGTGTATGTCGAGAACTGTGTTGCACTAATTTTTGTTAGTTGGGGTGATTCAAGTTTATTTTGCACTGATTTTTGTCAATTTGGTGGTTTAAGTTTATTTGTAAAATAATATATATATATATATATATAGTAAAATAAGTGAGGTGCCCTTACTAATTAAAGTAAAAATATAAAAACTAATTTTTAACTTAAAATTAGTGTCCTAATTAAAAAATAAATGTGCCTTTATCAACACTGACACTCGTTACAAATAGCTGTGGTGAAAATATGCAAGTGGATATCAAATCAGAGAACCTTGGGTAACATTGCAACAATACATTGAATATCAAGCTCTTGGTCTATAAAGACGAGTCTAACCCTGCAGTTCCTGAATGATTCGATTTTGCTGATGCAACATGCTTGTTTTCTGTTTTTATTTTTTATTTTTTTATTTTTTATTTTTAAATTACACTCAACTGCTCTGAAATAGGGTCAAATTACAAGGAGCTCCTTCGTGGCATGAAAATTACGATGAGCTCTCCCTTGGTTGAGTAACACTTCTGATTCCATTAGTCTAACAGTCAGTTTACCACTAAATTGTTCGTTAAACTTTTTTTGTTTTTATTTTTTATAATGACCAATTTATGCTCACCAAATTCGATAAAAACTCTCATATACAGAGTAATATTTTATTTCTATTTGCAATATGAAACACTTATTTTATTGGAAAGTTTGTCTGCTGGTAATGCGTTGATATTTTAATATAATAATTTACATCTTTGTTTGGTAATCTAGGTAATTTTGCAAGCACCATTAATTTTGTTAGGTTTCATTTCTGAGAGGCAAGATTTGCTTAATTATGCATACCACAATGGAGAGCTCTATATTTTGATCTAATCGCAGGGGAGGCCAGTGTAATAATTTTTTATTTTATTTTTATTTATGGAGTATATTTTTTATTATTATTTTTAATGCTATTCTTTGGAGCTAGTACTTTAATGTTTCTACTTAAATTCTTTCAAAAATCCTTAATTGGTGTCTTAACCTTCTTGGACTTTTTCTTCAAACACAAGTACAATTATTATTACATTAATGGATGTACTCATGTACATCTTTGATATAACCAAACGGCTAAGCACAAAACCAAGAACTCTTTGTTTCCAAATCAATGGATCAATATCAAAATAGGAACCACTGAAATGTTACATTGATTTATTTATTTTTTATTTTTTGTCTTTTAAATCTAGAATTGCAATGATTGAAGAATTGAATTGAATAACCGGGTGCCAATGACTCCCTTCTTTACGTGCCTTACATCCCTTATTGCGACACTGACTAATTACTTGATTGATTCATTCTTGTATTTCGTGAGGGCTGAATAAATGGACTAATTGAACCGGTTGGTCAAAGGATAAAACCTTGACTGCCCACATGAAACCCACCTGGGGAGGTGGGGAGGCTCCTGCCTGTTTGAATGCCTTTTTTTTTTTTTACTTGCCGACAATTGATTGGTTTTCTTTTCTTACGGGTAGATGCAGAAGAAAGAAGACGTTCCTTACTGATACTTATTGGTTTGATTAATAGATCGCTTCTAACTAAAGCAAGATTTGTTAATTGAATCTCCTATCCAAAGGACAAAGATAATAGTGGTGTTTTCTCCCTCTTGATATATTTGAAAGTGTGCCTGAGTTCTAGTTTTGTGATAAAACCATATTCAGTCTTTGCATGGGCTATAATGAAGATACTGCAATGTTCTCAATGACATTAATCATACTGAATTTTTGCAATGATTCCCAACTATAAACAATCGAAAGAGTTGGATTTGATTCATATTTTGTACATTGATAGTCACTGCTTTTGATTCATGGTTTTTATGCAGTGGGGTATGAAGCTGCCATCGCAATGCCACAGAGGCCTTCCGCAGCATCAACATCTCTTTGCATCATTATGTATCCTTCTTCTCCCCACGATGTGCCCCATGAGTTCTTCACTAGCCAATACTTAGTTCCATCTGTGCTAGTTCCATAACCAACAGCTGTAACACCGTGGTCCAATTCAGTGCCACATGTTCCAGTGAAAACGCCGCTCGAATAGAACTGGAAGTCAGAACCTCCAGCATCAATGGCAACAGAGACTGGTTGACTCGCAACAGCCTTCAACAATGAACTCTCGCTATTGGCAGGTACATCTTCGTACCCTGTTATCTTTGCTGCATGGTTTGCTTCCTTGTTGGCGTTGCAACTACCATCAGTTCCTTTGTATGGGTAGTTTGCTTCACTGGTAAGTCCTTTGTTTTGTTGGATGAATTCGAATGCATTGTCCATTAGCCCACCATTGCAACCTTGATCTTCACCACTGGTGTCACAATCGACCAATTCTTGCTCTGATAGAGAGACTAGCTTCCCAGTTGATAGTTGGGTAATTCCCTCCATAGCTGCCACAGCAGAAAATGCCCAACAACATCCTATATTTTCATAAAGCAAAGAGTCAACACATGTATTTTCATAAAGCAAAGATAGAAGTTTCATTATAATTATCCTGGAAGATTTTATCTCCACTTACCGCATTGGCCTTGGTCCTTGATGGGTGTGACAGCTCCTTTCTTCCTCCAGTCCATGGTAGCTGGCACAGCTGTCACATTTTCATATTTGAAGGAAATTGCTGAGTTGGAGCAGACGTGGGCTTTGAATCTATTCCCCGAGGCTATGAACTCTTCGTTTGTGAGGTCTGCAAATTGATTGACCCCAAGTTTGTAAGTCTTATCAGTAGCTTTGTTAAATGATTCTATATAATCTACATTTTTCTTGAATATCTGGAGGCGCTTGTCCTTTTCGGCGGCATCCTTGTATACCCGTCCATAACGAGCCATCCATTGCTCGTGCTTCTCATACACTGATGCCTCGGAGAGAGAACGGGATGTAGCTTAAGAAGCCAAAGCTACCAAAATGAAGAGCAAAGCAAAAGAGATACATAGGTTCTTGTTTGTGAAAACCATGTTGCTTTAAGGCTTCAAGCAACTAGGATTGATGGTATGTGAGTTGGTACCTAAGGCATTGGCCTTGAGCCTTATATAGAAACATAAATTCTATAATATAGCTTAATTTTCTAATTGTTGGTTTGTTTGTATGTTTAGCATCTACGTGCCTTATAAAATGTTCCTTCTTGATTAGCAACTTTGTTTGATATGCTTTCTTTAAGTTTATATTTGTACTTATTGGTGGTACATTAACTCATAAGGTACAGTGCTAAACTTTTCTGTTATTCAGCAAGGGGTTTGTTTATTTCATATGCTCTCGCCGTACCGTTTCATTCATTCGTGAAAAATGCTCCTCATAGAGAATTTGTATGCTCAATAATTTCTTGGTATTGAATCATGAATATGCCCAAAAAAAGAAAAAAGCATTTTAAGTGAAATGATATGCCATGCATCATAAATTTGAATCTCAAATGTGGTTATCAAATTAATGTTTTAAAAGTTGTACCACATAGCAGGCAGTGGTTAGCATTATTCTTAAGTGAGAGCTCTGCTTGCATGTACATGTAATGGTTTTCATGAATTGCACTTTTAGTTATTACAATCATGTGTAGTAATTGCTTTATTTTCTTCCCTAGACCTTGTCACAATATTTGATTCGCACTTTCAAGATCTTGTAGAAACATAGTGAAGTAATTCTACTTGACATGGATTTCTTGAAGCATAACTTCATTTCTGTAGGAAAAGAAAGGAAAACACTATGACTCTGTTTGGTTTATGGATTTAATGAGTGAAACATTTTCCTTTTGTTTAGTTAGTGAGAAAATTGGAAGTAAAATAAATGGAGTTAGAAATAAATTAAAAATATTGAAGTTTGTGAGTCACTTTACTCCCTTTTTTATTTGGCTCTGTTTGGTTTATGAATTTCATGAGGGAAAACATAAGAAAACACAAAGGAAAACACTTTTAGTGACACTTTATGTGTCACTAAAGCTTTTAGTGACACTTTGTGCTTTGGCATTAGCATCACCCTTTTTTTTTTGTTTAGCTAATGAGGAAAATAGAGAGGAAAAGTAAGTAAAGTGAAAAAGAAAGAAAAAATTTAATTTCATGAATTTTGTGAGTCAATCTCCTTCCTCTTTTATTGATTTACTATTAAATTTATGATTTCTAATGATATTTATGCATGGAGGAAAAACTAGAAAAACCGTAAGAAAATAGCTTTCTTCTCCTTTTTCATTTCCCTCCATAAATTCGCAAACCAAGTAGAGCCTTAAGTCACTATGATATTTTAAAATTTTTCATAACTTTTAATATTGTTTATGAAAACATGGGAAACTATTTTTTTTTCCTTATTTCTTTGTTCTGTTCCATCAAAAAATCTGCAAACCAAGCAAAGTCTTGAGTCTCCTGGAATAACTGAGTAAAACTTAAAATTAGAGTCCTACGTAGTCAGACATTCAAAATGGACAAAGGAAATACTAATACTTTAAATAAATCTCCAGATAAGCCATATAACTTAGTTTGTAAGCAACTTGTGTAATTTTTATTAGGTTTTGTTACAAATGAGTGCTAATAAAGTTACATTTATTTTTTAAGGGAATTGTTTTTGCCACTCCATTATTAAACTAATGCACTCTATGGTATCACTCTCAGAGCATGTGGTATCATGTATGCAATGCATGACATGTATGGTACCACATGTTTTAAGAGTGGTACTATGGAGTGTAATAGTTCAATGATGGAGTGACAATAACATCACCCTTTTTTAATTAGGGTATCTAATTTTAAGTTTTAAAAAAAAACAGTATTTTATCTTTTACTTTAAGTAGTAAGGGCACCTCATTTATTTTATTATATATGATATTTTACAAATAAATTTAAACCACTTCAACTGATAAAAATCAGTGCAAAATAAACTTGAACCATCCCCAACTGACAAAAATCAGTGCAATATAGTTCTCGACATACTGTGATACACAACTTAAATCCAAACCCACCTCTAAAAAAAATATGAAATCTCTCATAACCATAACAACTAAGGAGATCAACAGAATCAATCATCAACACTGATATGAAAGCATTATGACCGTGAAAAATCAAGAACTTGAACCATAGCATGATATTCAACAATACACTACCAGCTCTTGGAACCAGCATGAAGACTAAATATCATTGTATTCTAATAATTTGAATTAACTTAAAAGTCAGAACTAAATAGAATATAGAATAATAATAAAAAAAATACAATAATATTCAATCTTCGTGCTGGTTCCAAGAGCTAGTGATGTACTATTAAATATCATGCAATGGTTCAAGTTCTTGAATTTCATGATTATATTACTTTCATACCAGTGTTGATGCTTGATTCTGTTGACCTCCTTAGTTGCTATGATTATGAGGGAGCTCAGATTTTTTTATTTTTTTATTTTATTTTAGGTAGGTTTGAATTTAAATTGTGTATGTCGAGAATGCACTGATTTTTGTCAGTTGGGGTGGTTCAAGTTTACTTTGCACTGATTTTTATCAATTGGGTGATTTAAGTTTATTTGTAAAATATATAGTAAAATAAGTGAGGTGTACTTACAAATTAAAGTAAAAAATATATATATAAAAAATTAATTTTTAACTTAAAATTAGTGTCCTAATTAAAAATAAATGTGCCTTTTATGGGCACTCGTTACAAATAGCGGTGGTAAAAATATGTAAGTGGATATCAAATCAGAGAACCTTGGGTAACATTGCAACAATACATTGAATATCAAGCTCTTGCTCCACTAAGACGAGTCTAACCCTGCAGTTCCTGAATGGTTCGATTTTGCTAATGCAACATGCTTGTTTTCTGGTTTTTTTTTTTTTTTTTTGGTATAAATTCCACTCAAGGTGTGACCAATTAATCCCATCCACTCACTTGCCCCCCTCCTTTTAAAGAGATCATGACAAGTGGTTGGTGGAATTTCAAATTTTAAATGTGATAACCACTTGTCATAATCTCCTAGAAAGAGGGGATAAGTGGACGGTTGAGATTAAATGGTCACACTATGTTAGTATGCTGACGTGGCGTGATGGACTCACTAAATAATCGGAAATGCTAGATGCACAAAAAAAGTGCACAACGAAATGCACAACCAGTTTAAAATTGTTGGACTTTGTGCTGAAAAGTCTGTACACACAAAAAGACAAAAAAAAAAGAGTGTACAACTTTTTCAACACGAGGTCCAACAAATTAAAGCAGGTTGTGCATTTCATTGTGCACTTTTTTTGTGCATCTAACATTACTCCTAAATAATTTCTCGTGAAATATGGTCAAAATACAAGGAGCTTCCTCGTGGCATGGAAATTACGATGTGCTCCCTTGAGGCTTGGGGTTGAGTAACTCTTCCGATTCCATTAGTTTAACTGTCAGTTTACCACTATTGTTCCTTAAACTTTTTTTTTTATTTTTTATTTTTTATAATGACCAGTTTATGCTAACCAAATTCGATAAAACTCTCATAGACAGGAGTAATATTTTCTTTCTATTTGCAATATGAAACTCTTATTTTATTGGAAAGTTTGTGTGTTGGTAATGCGTTGATATTTTATTATAGAGTAATACTTGGGACATAATCAAAAGACACAACATTGGGACCTAACATCCATTTTGTGTCTATCTCTATCCTGACGGGCACCACAGTGTCAGTAGACCCCACAGTACCCACTAGGACCATTAGGAAAGAGATAGATACAAAATGGAGGTTGTGTTCCAAGGTTGTGTCTTTTGGTTGTGTCCCAAGTATAACTCTTTTAATATAATAATTTACATCTTTGCTTGGTAATCTAGGTAATTTTGCAAGCTCCATTAATTTTGTTAGGTTTCATTTCTGAGAGGCGAGATTTGCTTAATTATGCATACCACAATGGAGAGCTCTATATTATGATCTAATCGCAGGGGAGGCCAGTGTAATTTGGTTTTTTTTTTTTTAAATGCTATTATTTGGAGCTAGTACTTTAATAGTTCTACTTAAATTCTTTCAAATATCCTTAATTGGTGTCTTAACCTTCTTGGACTTTTTCTTTAAACACAAGTAGAATTATTCTTATATTGATGGGTGTACATCTTTGATATAACCAAACGGCTAAGCAGAGAAAACCAAGAACTCTTTGTTTCCAAATCAATGGATCAATATAAAAATAGGAACCACTGAAATGTTCCATTGATTTTTTTTTTTTTTTTTTGTCTTTTAAATCTAGAATTGCAATGATTGAAGAATTGAATTGAATAACCAGGTGCCAATGACTCCCTTCTTTACGTGCCTTACACCAGTTGGTCAAAGGATAAAGCCCTGACTGCCCAGATGAAACCCACCCGAGGAGGTGGGGAGGCTCCTGCCTGTTTGAATGCCTCCTTTTTTTTTTTATCTCGCCAACAACTGATTGGTTTTCTTTTCTTACGGGTAAATGCTGAAGAAAGAAAACTTTCCTTACTGACTCTTACTGGTTTGATTAATAGATCGCTTCTAACTAAAGCAAGATTTGTTTATTGTCTCTTATCCAAAGGACAAAGATAATAGTGTGTTTTCTCCCTCTTGAGTATTCATATATTTGAAAATGTGCCTGAGTTCTAGTTTTGTGATAAAACCAGATTCAGTCTTTGCATGGGCTATACTGAAGATACTGCAATGTTCTCAATGACATTAATCATACTGAATTTCTGCAATGATTCCCAATTATAAACAATCGAAAGAGTTGGATCTGATTCATATTTTGTACATTGATAGTTATATAGATAGTCACTGCTTTTGATTCATGATTTTATGCTGTGGGGTATGAAGCTGCCATTGCAATGCCACAGAGGCCTTCCGCGGCATCAACATCTCTCTGCATCATTATGTAACCTTCTTCACCCCACGATGTGCCCCATGAGTTCTTCACCAACCAATACTTAGTTCCATCTGTGCTAGTTCCATAACCAACAGCTGTAACACCGTGGTCCAATTCTGTGCCACATGTTCCAGTAAAAACACCGCTCGAATAGAACTGGAAGTCAGAACCTCCAGCATCAATTGCAACAGAGACTGGTTGACTCGCAACAGCCTTCAACAATGAACTCTCGCTATTGGCAGGTACATCTTCGTACCCTGTTATCTTTGCTGCATGGTTTGCTTCCTTGTTGGCGTTGCAACTACCATCAGTTCCTTTGTATGGGTAGTTTGCTTCACTGGTAAGTCCTTTGTTTTGTTGGATGAATTCGAATGCATTGTCCATTAGCCCACCATTGCAACCTTGATCTTCACCACTGGTGTCACAATCGACCAATTCTTGCTCTGATAGAGAGACTAGCTTCCCAGTTGATAGTTGGGTAATTCCCTCCATAGCTGCCACAGCAGAAAATGCCCAACAACATCCTATATTTTCATAAAGCAAAGAGTCAACACATGTATTTTCATAAAGCAAAGATAGAAGTTTCATTATAATTATCCTGGAAGATTTTATCTCCACTTACCGCATTGGCCTTGGTCCTTGATGGGTGTGACAGCTCCTTTCTTCCTCCAGTCCATGGTATCTGGCACAGCTGTCACATTTTCATATTTGAAGGAAATTGCTGAGTTGGAGCAGACGTGGGCTTTGAATCTATTCCTCGAGGCTATGAACTCTTCGTTTGTGAGGTCTGCAAATTGATTGACCCCAAGTTTGTAAGTCTTATCAGTAGCTTTGTTAAATGATTCTATATAATCTACATTTTTCTTGAATATCTGGAGGCGCTTGTCCTTTTCGGCGGCATCCTTGTATACCCGTCCATAACGAGCCATCCATTGCTCGTGCTTCTCATATACTGATGCCTCGGAGAGAGAACGGGATGTAGCTTGAGAAGCCAAAGCTACCAAAATGAAGAGCAAAGCAAAAGAGATACATAGGTTCTTGTTTGTGAAAACCATGTTGCTTTAAGGCTTCAAGCAACTAGGATTGATGGTATGTGAGTTGGTACCTAAGGCATTGGCCTTGAGCCTTATATAGAAACATAAATTCTATAATATAGCTTAATTTTCTAATTGTTGGTTTGTTTGTATGTTTAGCATCTACGTGCCTTATAAAATGTTCTGATTTGTTCCTTCTTGATTAGCAACTTTGTTTGATATGCTTTCTTTAAGTTAATATTTGTACTTATTCGTGGTACATTAACTCATAAGGTACAATGCTAAACTTTTTTGTTATTCAGCAAGGGGTTATTTTTATCTAGTCTATTTCATATGCTCTCGCCGTACCGTTGCATTTGATATACAATTTGAATGCTCAATAATTACTTGGTATTGAATCATGAATATGTAACAAAAATAAGCATTTTAAGTGAAATGTAATACTATGCTGCATCTCAAATTCGGTTCTCAAATGTTCTAACAGTTGTACCACGTAGCACGCAGTGGTTAGCAAGTGAAAGCTCTGTTTGGATTACTAGGAAGGAACCAAACTGTGTAGTAATTGCTTATACTCATGTAATGGATTTCATAAATTATACTTTTAGTTATCAAAATCATGTGTAGTAATTGCTTTATTTTCTTCCCAGACCTCGTCATAATACTGGATTTGAACTTTCAAGATCTTGTAGAAACATAATGAAGTAATTCTACTAGAAATGGATTTCTAGAACCATAACTTCATTTTTGAAGGAAAGGAAAGGAAAACAGTAATAAGGCTACGTGTGGTTCATTGATTTAGCGAGGAATAACAAAAGTGGAGAAAAATGTTTTCCATTGTTTGGTTATTGAGGAAAATAGGAAGGAAAAAATACGGAGTTATTAGTAATGAATTGAAAATATTGAAGTTTGTCAGTCACTTCTGTTTGGTTCATGAATTTCATGAGGGAAAGAAAAGAAAACAGAAAGGAAAACACTTTTCTTATTTGGCTATTGGTTCATGAATTTCATGAGGGAAAGAAAAGAAAACAGAAAGGAAAACACTTTTCTTATTTGGCTAATGAGGGAAAAAAAATGGATGAAAAAAATAATTAATTTTCTTGAATTTTTTTAGTCAATTTCCTTCCTATTTTCTTGATTTACTATTGAAATTACGATTTCTAATGATATTTATGCTGGAAGAACCGTAAGGAAATAGTTTTATCTCCCTTTTCATTTCTCTCACTAAATCTGCAAGCCAAGTAGAACCTTAAGTTGCAATAATATATTGAACTTTTCTAACTTTTAATGTTGTTTAAGAAAATACAAGGAAACTAGTTTTCTTTTCTTTTCCATCAACAAATCTGCAAAACAAACAAACCCTTAAGTCTCTTGGAATAACTGAGTAAAACTTAAAATTAGACTCTAGTCAGACATTCAAAATGGACAAAGGAAATACTACTAATACTTTAAAAATTAAGTTTGTTAGCAACCTCTGTAATTTTTGTTAGGTTCTGATACAAATAGTTGTGGTCAAAATACGTAGTGGAAATAAAATCATAGAAACTTTGGTAATATTACATTGAATATCAAACTTTTGCTTTACAAAAATGAGGCAAACCCAGCAGTTCCTTAATGGTTCGATTTTGCTGATGCAATATGCTTGGTTTCTGGTTTTTTTTTTTTTTTGCCCTCCCTTGAAAAAGGTCAAAATACAGGGACATCCCTCGTGCTATGAAAAATTACAATGAGCTCCCTTGAGGCTTGGGGTAGGTTAACACATTCCTATTTTGTTTGTCAACGGTCAGTTTACTGCTAGATTGTTTCTTAAACTTTTTGATAATGACCAATTTACGCTTACCAAATTCAATAAAAACTTCATATAATATTTCCTTGATATTGTCAATATCAAACTACACTTTTTTTAATTGAAAATTTGTCCATTGATACTTAGTTGATTTTTTAAATAAATAATTTACACAGCATTTGGGAATCTAGGTAATTTTGCAAGCACCATTAACTTTGTTAGGTTTTCATTTCTAGCATGGGAGGTATATATAATTACGCATACCACAAGGGAGGTCTCTATATTTTAACCTTATCTCAGTGGCCGGTGTAATTTACTCCTTTTTTTTAATGCTTCTCTAGGAGCTAGTACTTTCATATTTCTGCCTATATTCTTTTAAAATCCTTCATTGATGTCTTTACCTTCTTGGAATTTTTCTCAAACATAAGTAGAATTATTCTTATATTGATGGGTATTCATGTTTGATATAGTCATATAACCAAATGGCTAAGCAGAAAACCAAAAACTCCTTGTTTCCAATATATAGGAACCACTGAAATATTTCTTTAATTTAACATCTCTAAGCCTCTCTAAGCCTCTCTCTCTCTAAGCCTCTCTCTCTCTCTCTCTGCATTGTCCTGCATGACTGTTATATATTGTGGACTAATTAATTAAAGCAAGATTTTTTAATTGAATCTCCTTCTAAAGGAAAAAGATAATAGTGAGGTACGTTTAATAAAACTGAAAATTAAATGCTGAATATTAAGTAGTGAAAATTTTAAGCGATCGAATTTACAGTACTGCAAAACAGTTTTTTAAGTACTGAAATAGATTGCATTCAGTGATTTTTTTCAGCAGAAATTTTTCACTTAAAGTTTTCAGTGATTTTTTGGCTGCTTTTTCAATTAAGTGATATGTTATCAAACGCACTGAAGCAAAATAAGTGCTGAAAGTTTTCATTTCACTACTTAATTAGGTTATCAAACATACCCTGAGTCTAGTTTTGCGCTAAAACAGATTCAGGCATTGCATGGGCTATATAGGCTATACTGAAGATATTGCAATGTTCTCAATGACATTAATCATAGTGAATATCTGCAATGATTCCCCATATGATAAATACACACAGCTCTTGTTGCAACTATAAACAATCAAGAGTTGGATCTGATTCATATTTTGTACATTGATAGTTACATAGATAATCACTGCTTTTGATTCATGATTTTATGCAGTGGGGTATGAAGCTGCCATTGCAATGCCACAGAGGCCTTCAGCGGCATCAACATCTCTCTGCATCCTTATGTATCCTTCTTCACCCCACCCTGTGCCCCATGAGTTCTTCACTAGCCAATACTTAGTTCCATCTGTGCTAGTTCCATAACCAACGGCTGTAACACCGTGGTCCAATTCAGTGCCACATGTTCCAGTGAAAACACCGCTCGAATAGAACTGGAAGTCCGAACCACCAGCATCAATTGCAACGGAGACTGGTTGACTCGCAACAGCCTTCAACAATGCACTCTCGCTATTGGCAGGTACATCTTCGTACCCAGTTATTTTGGCTGCATGGTTTGCTTCCTTGTTGGCATTGCAACTGCCATCAGTTCCTTTATATGGGTAGTTCGCTTCACTGGTAAGTCCTTTGTTTTGTTGGATGAATTCGAAGGCATTGTCCATGAGCCCACCATTGCAACCTTGATCTTCACCACTGGTGTCACAATCGACCAATTCTTGCTCTGATAGAGAGACTAACTTGCCAGTTGATAGTTGGGTAATTCCCTCCATAGCTGCCACAGCAGAAAATGCCCAACAGCATCCTGTATTTTTTGATGAAGAAATAGTCAATACGTATATATAGTATATTCAAATGTAGAGAGAGAGAATTTTCGTTTTTATTGTCCTTCAAAACTTAATCTCTACTTACCACATTGGCCTTGGTCCTTGATGGGTGTGACAGCTCCTTTCTTCCTCCAGTCCATGGTTGCTGGCACAGCAGTCACATTTTCATATTTGAAGGAAATTGCTGAGTTGGAGCAGATATGGGCTTTGAATCTATTCCTCGACGCTATGAACTCTTCGTTTGTGAGGTCCGCAAATTGATTGACCCCAAGCTTGTAAGTCTTATCAGTGGCTTTGTTAAATGATTCTATATAATCTACATTTTTCTTGAATATCTGGAGGCGCCTGTCCTTCTCGGCAGCATCCGTGTATACACGCCCATAATGAGCCATCCACTGCTCGTGCTTCTCATACAGTGATGCCTTGGAGAGAGAACGGGATGTAGCTTGAGAAGCCAAAGCTCCCAAAATGAAGAGCAAAGCAAAAGAGATAAATAGGTTCTTGTTTGTGAAAACCATGTTGCTTAAAGCTTCGAGCAAGTAGGATTGATAATAAGTGAGTTGGTGCTTACAACAAATGGGCTTGAGCCTTATTATATAGGTAAAGAAACTACATAAATTATTGCATAAATTTGAAATCATTTGTCATTAGATTTCTGTATATATATATATATATATATATTGCATCTACCTATCTACGTGCCTTATAAAATGTTCTGATTTGTTCCTTCTTTGTTTTCTCTTGATAAATGATTTGTTCTTGATTAGTGATATTAATTTATATAATTTTTTGTTTAAATTTATCTTTTTTCTTGTCTCTGTGTACATTAGTTTATAATGTTTAGGGCTAAACCATCTCTTGTATGGCAAGGGGCGGTCTATTCTTTTTATTTCCATTTCATAAGCTTTCACCGTACCGTTTTATCCAGTCATGGTAATATTTCACCAAATATAAAATTTCATCGCTTGGCCTTTAGTCATTATATAAACAAAAATTAAATATTTTAGTGAAAGATATGCTTTGATTTGTAGGAAGGAACCAAACTGGAGTATATATAGTTATCTCTAGCAACTATTGCCAGATGAGCAGAACACTACACTACTGAGAGGAATTTGTATTGCACAACGTACATTTGAAGTTCATTATGCGCGGCTACGTATTTGAAACTAAACTGTATATACATATAATCATGGGAATTTTAGTCAAATGTCCTATAAATTAGACTTTTATATATGGTTTTAGTTTCAACCCGTTTTTTAATTCTAGTAAGAAGTCCTCAGCAGAAATTTCTCGTAACTAGTTATGTTAAATTTTATAATATAAGAATTTGATCACCGATGAGGGACTTACAAAAATTACAACTGGGTCGTCATTTAAACCAAAATAATCCAATATGAAGAACTTGTTACTAAATTTCTACATAGTCAATACTATGGATTTCACAAATTGAAATTCTAATTATTGCTGTCATGACTCGTGAGTGATGGCTTTATATCCTCCCTAGACCTCCTTGTAAAAATAGACTTACACTTTCAAGTGCTTGTTTTGAGTTTGCTGATCAGACTACAACAACTTTCTGTAAATCTCTTGGAAGTATTGATCAGTGAAACTTAGGGTCTGTTGGCGCGTCCCATAAATTTGAAAGAGCTTATCCATGATTTACAAAGTATTTCAATATATAAATCCATCATCTTGGATTAGGTCATTTTGGCATAATGGTTGTTATGCTCAGGGGCGGAGCCACGAATTTTGGGCCAAGGGGGAAGGGGCCTAGGCTATAAGGGGGTTCGGGGGCAACGCCCCCGAGGCGATTTTTTTGGGGTCTACTTAAGGGGGCTTATTTCTAAAACGCATAAAATTATTACACTGAGAGTGTAATTTTTAAAATTTTAGGCGCCATTCCTTTGAGTTGTATATACCTGTATATCAATATATATGTAATTGATAATTTGATAGCACTAAATTGGGCCTTGGACCCCTTTGAGGGCCTAAGCATAAGTTGAGAGAGGCCTAAACATAAATTGAGGGGGGGCCTAAACATAGTTGAGGGGGGCCTAAATATAAAATACTAAAAAAAAATTTAGGATAAAATTTTAATTCTCAAAATTTTAGGAGGGCCTGCCCCCCCTCGTCCCCTAGTGTCTCCACCAGTGGTTATGCTGAAGTTGTGCTTATACACATCAATTATGTCACATCTTATAAGAACTTAAGAATGACCACATGTTAAAGAAACATGATATCACTTTTCTATTTTTCAACAATGAACGAATTCAAGTTGATTAGTTTATACATAAAATGTTTTACAAATTGTGAAAATGGTCCACTCAAATTCGTGGATGCACAAAATGCTTTTACAATTATATCACGTGTTGTGGCAATTGTTGGTGGCAATGGTGAACCCATCACAGACAACCCCCCCTAGATTTTGAATTTTTTTAAGCTATCCAAAACAAATTATTTTTTACACTTGAGCCCCCCGTGAAAATTCAGAAAACTCCATATTTTATTAGTGTTTGAGTTTTTATAGTATTAGGTTATATCATCTACACAGAAAAAGTGGATAAATAGACCCAAAAAAATTTCGCCTAGGATCCCTGTAAATTCAATCACTCCCGAGTTCAACTTTCAAATTCCACCCTCTCAAGCCCCCCCAACTTAAAATTTCTACATCCGCCCTGGTTGGTGGTAACTAGTATCACTGCATATGGCACAACGAACAAAACATTTTGGGAAGCAACTTTGGGAATCATAGCATTATTCTTACCAATAACACTATGATTACACTTTCCTGGTCAAAGCCCCATCTATATTAGGGTAATTAATGAATCATGACTTATGTCTAATTATACATTAACAGTACTCTTAACTACATAGCTTGAAGAATATAATTGAAAATAACCTGCAGCATCTAATAACCAAGTGTGATGTTGTACACAGCTATTAAATTGTTAAGTTAATTAGTGAAGGGTACTGAGCTATATGAGTTCAAATCTACTGTTTTCAGGCAGAAATGCACAAGTTCTGTATTGCACTAGTCTCTTAATATGTGCATTACTTAATACTGTTTGTCAGTGAAATAATGAATCATATATGTGCATAATAAGCTTGGTTCGATCATAGGTGCATCATATATGTCAGGTTGCAAATTTAAACATTGCTTGGAACCCTTAGAGAAAAAAAGAAAAAAAACATATACTATTAGCAGAGAACTAATGATTCTAGATAATAAGTTGTCAATATTCTAGAGAATGAGTGACTGAGCAATGTCTTGAGTACCAAAACAAGCTAAAGCTAAATTTTGATTCATAGAATTTGCAATGATATCCAAAATGACAAATACATGAACTCTAGATTTCTGCAACTATAAACAATCAAGAGTACTTATGGATCCAGTGCATGTTATTTACATTGATAGATCTGCTTTTGATCGATTCATAATTTTTATGCAGTGGGGTATGAAGCTGCCATTGCAATGCCGCAGAGGCCTTCTGCGGCATCAACATCTCTCTGCATCATTATGTATCCTTCTTCACCCCACGATGTGCCCCATGAGTTCTTCACTAGCCAATACTTGGTTCCATCTGTGCTAGTCCCATAACCGACAGCTGTAACACCGTGGTCCAATTCAGTGCCACATGTCCCAGTGAAAACACCGCTCGAATAGAACTGGAAGTCAGAACCACCGGCATCAATGGCAACAGAGACTGGTTGACTCGCAACAACCTTCAACAATGCACTCTCGCTATTGGCAGGTACATCTTCGTACCCAGTTATTTTCGCTGCATGGTTTGCTTCCTTCTTGGTGTTGCAACTGCCATCGGTTCCTTTGTATGGGTAGTTTGCTTCACTAGTAAGTCCTTTATTTTGTTGGATGAATTCGAAGGCATTGTCCATGAGCCCACCATTGCAACCTTGATCTTCACCACTAGTGTCACAATCAACCAGTTCTTGTTCTGATAGTGAAACTAACTTGCCAGTGGATAGTTGGGTAATTCCTTCCATAGCTGCCACAGCAGAAAATGCCCAACAACATCCTATATTTCGATAAAGCAATGAGTTAATACATAGTGTATTCAAATGCAAAAAGAGACAGAAGTTTCTTTTTTATTGTCCTTCAAAACTTAATCTCTACTTACCACATTGGCCTTGGTCCTTGACGGGTGTGACAGCTCCTTTCTTCCTCCAGTCCATGGTAGCTGGCACAACTGTCAAGTTTTCATATTTGAAGGAAATTGCTGAGTTAGAGCATACATGAGCTTTGAATCTATTCCTCGTGGTTACGAACTCTTCGTTTGTAAGGTCTGCAAATTGATTGACTCCAAGCTTGTAAGTCTTATCCGTAGCTTTGTTAAACGAATCAATATAATCTACATTTTTCTTGAATATCTGGAAACGTTTCTCCTTCTCGTCAGCATCCTTATATACACGCCCATAACGAGTCATCCATTGCTCGTGCTTCTCATACACTGATGCCTCGGGGAGAGAGCGAGATGTAGCTTGAGAAGCGAGAGCTCCCAAAAAGAAGAGCAATGCAATAGAGATAAAGAGGTGCTTGCATGTGAAAACCATGGTGTTTAAAGCTACAAGTAACTAGGATTGATGGTAAAGTGAGTTGGTATGTACAACATTGGCCTTGAGCTTTATATAGAGAAAAAGGAAACTGTATAATTTGCCTAATTTACTAATCTTTGATTTGTTTATACGTTACATATCAACGTGCCTTCAAAATTGTTCTGACTTGGACCAGCTTGATGAGCTACTTTGCTTCATATGATTTCTTTCAGTAACTCTTTGTACTTGTCTCTTTATAGTACTTTAATATATAAATTGAAGTGCTAAACCATATTTTGTTTAGCAAGTTGTTTATTCTTGTGGTTCTTTTTTTTTTTTTCTTTTTTTTTTTAATAATTAATTTCAAATGCTTTCACCGTACGATTTCATTCATTCATGGAAAGTATTTCACCACATATATAATTAGAATGATCAATAATGGAGTAAGTTAATAACTTGGCCAACAATCCTGATGTGGCAGAAAATGTCACCAGAAGCACAGATTTAAAAGTGTTCTTTTTCTTATTATCCTTCCATATATTATTCTGTTGTTCAAAAAAAATTATTACCCTCTTCTTCTTCTTCTTCTTCTTCTTCTTCTTCTTCTTCTTTTTTTTTTTTTTTTTGGGTACACAAGAAAGAAAGCAAGTCTATATCAGGGTGGGCCCTGCCTTATGGCGTCCAAAATATTGGACAATTTCAGTACCCAAAAATTTAAGTACTAAATTATTAGTAATGTTAGTTTTTAAGCCTAAATACCTCCAAACACACCCTTAGGCCATGTTTGGCAGGCGGGATAAGAGCTTAGGATAGGATAACTTTCCTGTGTTTGGTGCTGCAATCCATAGCACGTTTGTTTCGCAGGACTAAGGGGGACAGAGGTGGATTGGATTAATAGTCCATTTTAATCTAATAGTCCAACGTTTGGCGCGAGATTATTTGTCCATTTTAAAATAATAGTCCCCCAAGTGGGGGACTAATCACGTTTGGATGGCGGAGGGGGGATTGGACAATTAGTCTCATTTAATTGATAGTCCCAAGACTAATAATACCACCTCATGGGATATAACTTAGTCCCCCATATGGGGGACTATTCTTTTAAAATGGACAATTAGTCCCGAGCAAAGCGGTCTTGTCAATCACTGAACTATTCAATTAAATGAGATTATTAATCCAATTCCCCACTATCCCCTCCTTAATCTTGCGAAACAAACGAGTGGGAGAGGTGGTTATATTAGTCCCGGGTCTATCTTTTAAAAAAGACTAGTTGTCCAGTACCCTCTCTGCCATCCAAACGTGGCCTATATGAGTATTTTATCTCATTGAGTATGGGATAACTCAATACCATGGGGAGAGTGTTATTAGATGGGATAAGGGAGTTTGGGATAACTTTTGGAACAATTTTTTTTTTCCTTCTTTAGATTAGTTATTTATTTATTTATTTTTTAGATTTCTTTTTCAAGGTTTTTTTTTTAATTATTATTTTTTATTTTTAGATTTGGTTTGGTTTTTTTTTTTTTCAGATCTATTTTTTAAAAAAGTTTCAGATTTGTTTTTCTTTTTCTTTTTTTTTTCCCTATCAATTCTCTCTGTTTTTTTCCCCCTTAGATTTGTTTTTTTTAAGAAAATCTCAGATCTTTTTTTTTTCTTTAGATCACAACTTTTATTTTAATTTATGATTTTCTTTTTAAAGAAAAATAAAACAATCAGGTCTAATTAAAAAAAAAAAATTCAGAACTTTTTTTTAATTGTTAAAAAGCAACAATTTAGTTATTATCCAGAACTTATTTCCAGGCATGCTGTCACACCCCCAACCCGCCCCCACGGATTAGGACACGTGTAACAAGACTATACGCACCCAAAATACACTAATAAGCAAGAACCATGTTAGTTATGAAGGAAAAACATGATTTGAAGTAGCTTAAAACTACTATGCTGAGATAAAATAGCCCAAGGGCAAAATGGTCATTAATAAAATATGACAAAGTTTTACATCAAAAGATAGCTCTTTGAGTCCCGGTTCCAATGCAAAAAACGGCGCATGAATTCGAATTTTCTACAAAGAGTTATGCCCGTTTCTGTAAAAGGCGACGAAAAATACCTTTGAAATCACTGTCTTGTGCAGAGGGGCATTCGACCGGTCGAGCGGGTCAATTCGACCGGTCCAGATACCCTCTGAACCATATTTTCCCCCATTTAACATTCTAAGAAGTCCCCAAACACACAAGTCACTTGGGGCTACTTCCCAACCAACTAGAACTACCGAAAAGTGCACAAAAGCATCGAAAACTCATCAAATTACGCAACCGTTGGAAGATTTCAATTCATTCCAACTGAATTCAAACAAGAAGCTAACTCAAGTTCATGCTAAGAACTAGCATATACATGAAAACATTTTGAGAAAGAGTTTGAAGCTTTATTAAACAAACTTGAGCCAAATAACACTAGTAAAACTAGTGCCAATTAGGAAATTCCGGGAAAAATACCTACCAACCTTTGTAATTGAAAGTGAAGTTTTTATAGGTCAATGGGACCCCAAGGGTATCATCTTGGCCTTTTAAAAGTTAAAACAAAACTTGGAAACATCTAGAATTAAAGGGCTAGCAGTGGGTTTTTCGACCGGTCGAACGGGTCCCTTCGACCGGTCGAAAGCCCCTCTGCAGAACCATTTCTGCAGCAGCAACTTTCAACCTGCTCACACGAGATTTTGAAGCTAAAACTCACCCAAACACTTTTGAAAGCTTATAAAACCTCTTGAACATAACTCAAATACACATTGGAATACTTTTAAACTCTTTACACTAGTACCCAAGCTCAATTCAGTCAAAATAAGACATACAAGCCCAAACTTTGGTTAAACTAGGATGAACATAGAATTTTACATGAAAAGAGTTCAAAAGTTTTACATTTAACTTAGTTACAAACCAAACTTGCCCAAAATGGTTGTGACCTACACCCGGACTTGCCGGAGTGGTCCAACTCAACGAACATACAAATCCATAGTTTTAACAAAAAGACTTACATAGGTTCCACAAAGTTTAATTACAACTTCTCCAACTATAAACATTATAACTTAAGTACCATAAGTTCAAAACCATAATTTACATCATACTACAAGATTAAACATGTACTACAAATCCCAAGTCTTGCCCCATTCCCAAGTTCGATTCACTTCCTTTCCATGCCTTGCTCCGAACCTGCGGTGGTTGTTATGTACCACAACAGAAATAGGAAAACGGTTTTCTTAAGCAATTTGCTTAGTGAATTAACTAACATGCTGATGATGTCATGAACATGTATAATGCGACAACTTAAGCACATAAACATATGTAATCGCAGAATTCATGGGCTAATGGTTCACTCCGACCCGAAGACCTTTCCCTTGGTCCCGCGGCCACTTCTATTCCTTGGACTTCCGTTCTTTATAACGGATTCTTCCTCTTCTCCTCCCTTATTTCACCATAATGAACCATTATTCCCAATCATTCATTGACCACTTAACACATAGGCACATAGTCACATAATTATGATTATTTCTTCACCAAATCAACATCTAATTCTAACTTTAACATGAATTTGACTACTAAATCCAGAATTCTTATCTATTAACTAACAATTGAAGCACATAACATGTACCCACATCAAATCTTTAGTTAGAAAACTCACCTAATCCAGATTCTTCCCAAAATTAAACCTATAGATGCTGAATTTTGCCAAAACCCAGCTCAAATCTCACTCCGGTGTAATTTCCTACATGTATTCGGCAACCGTATCTCATCAATTAGCAAGGGTCACAAAATTAAGACGATTACAACGTAAAAGAATGGTATAGAAATGACTGTTTCACCTCCACGAGTCCGAATACGGCTTCGGTTTGCGAATTGGACGACGAACGGCGACGGAACGACGAATTGTCGATGTCGGAGACGTGTTCTTCCTCGTCTTCTCTCGGCGCCTCTCTCTTCTCTCCTAATTTCTGTAGTTGTTTTTGAGAGTAAACATACTCTTGACACACATGCAACCTCATGCATTGAGGTGTCAACCAAATTTTCCTCTTCTTTCATTTACACCCCCGATAGTTTCTAACTTCTTATTATGAAATCCCCAAACGTTTTATTAACTTTCCAATTATTTAAATGGGTGTTTGTCTAAGTTTCGTATGGGTCCCAACGTGGGTCCCATTTATTTTGTGAAATTGCTATCTCACCTACTGATTATGAACTTTTTCAGTTATACCCTTATGGGAGTGTTTAAACTAACTCCAAATGCTAAACATATTTTAACATATAATATGAAAGCATTTAAACAAATATTCGTATAATCACGTGAAAATGCATTTAATCATTTAAAAATGCAATTTACCAATTTACCCTTTATTGGGTTCCATTTCAATACTTGTCCCACCTCACTGGGGACTTTTTCTACTAGTGTCCCTCTCTGAACACTTTTTACATGGGCGAGTCCAAGCCTCCCCTTAATCCGTTTATACACTAATTATACTAATTAATGCATAGTAACACAATAATTAACCCGTTCTCCGGGTACGGGTGTTACATTTCTCCCTCCCTAAAAAGAAGTTTGGTCCCCAAACTTATTCTTACCTCAAGTGTCGAATAAGTGCGGGTACTTGGCTCGGATTTCATCCTCCCGCTCCCAAGTAGCTTCTTCAATTGAATGGCTACGCCATTGAACCATTACAAGCGGAATTACCTTGGTTCTTAACACTTGATCATTTCTATTAAGGATTTGCACTGGATGCTCCACATAGGTCATATCCTCTCGAATCTCCAATGGCTCTGGAATAATGACATGTCTTGGATCCGATATATAACGTCGAAGCATCGACACGTGGAACACATTATGAACATTCGCCAATTCTTGTGGTAATTCTAACCGATAAGCTAATGGTCCCACTCGATTAAGAATCAAGTAAGGTCCAACATATCTTGGACTCAGTTTACCTCGCTTACCAAATCGTGCTATGTCTTTTGAAGGCGACACTTTCAAGAAAACATACTCACCTACCTCGAACTCCAACGGTCTTCTACCCGTATCTGCATAACTTTTATAACGACTCTGAGCTGTTTGCAACCGTTGTTTAATCAATCTAATCTTGTCGGTAGTGATTTGTACTATCTCTGGCCCCAAAAGTTGTTTCTCACCAACTTCTGTCCAACAAACTGGTGATCTACACTTTCTCCCATATAATGCTTCATAAGGTGCCATTCAAATACTAGTTTGAAAACTGTTATTATAAGAGAATTCAATTAAAGGCAAGTGGGTCTCCTAATCAGCCTTGAAATCCATTACACATACTCTTAACATATCCTCCAAAATCTGAATCACTCTCTCAGATTGGCCATCAGTCTGGGGATGAAACGCGGTACTGAAATGTAAAGTTGTCCCCATAGCCCTCTGTAAGCTCTCCCAAAATCTCGACACGAATCGAGTGTCACGGTCCGACACTATTGACACTGGTGCCCCATGAAGTCTAACAATTTCTCTGATATAAATCTCTGCTAGCTTTGATGGATTCTTGGTCTTAATTGGTAAGAAATGGGCTGATTTAGTTAACCGATCTACGATGACCCAAATGCTATCATTCGACTTTTGAGATCTTGGAAATCCCGAGACAAAGTCCATCGTGATATGCTCCCACTTCTATTCTGGTATCTCTAACGGATGTAGTTCTCCCCCGGGTCGTTGATGTTCCAGTTTTACCTTTTGGCAAGTCATACATTTAGAAACAAATTCTGCTACTTCTCGCTTCATACCACTCCACCAATAAATCTCTCGTAGGTCTCTCTACATTTTGGTACTACCCGGATGTACTGAATATCTGCTATTATGGGCTTCTTCCATAACTCTATCTCTCAAATTTCCAACCTTAGGAACACATAATCGATTGATGTATTTCAGAACACCGTCTTGAAAGCTAAACTCTAACCTTCTACCCTTAGGCAACTCATCTACAATTTTCTTAAATTCTGGGTCTAAAAGTTGATTAGATTTAATTTCACCAATAAGACTCGGCTGTGCCACGATTGCAGCCATTAAACCACCCTTAACTCTAGGAATTACTTCAAGGTTCAATTGTTCAAATTCTTTCACCAACTTTTCTTGTCCAGTCAAAGTATAGGCTAAGTTTTCTGATGACTTTCGACTCAAGGCATCGGCAACTACATTGGCCTTCCCCGGGTGATATTGAATCTTCAAATCATAATCTTTCATAAGCTCCAACCACCTTCTTTGTCTCATATTTAGGTCCCTCTGAGTAAATAGATATTTCAGACTTTTATGATCGGTGAAGATTTCACAAGTCTCCCTGTATAGGTAATGCCTCCAAATCTTTAAGGCAAAGATTACCGCTGCTAATTCCAAATCATGGGTCGGGTAGTTCTTCTCGTGAGATCTCAACTGTCGCGAAGCATAAGCTATTACCTTGTCATCTTGTGTCAGAACACATCCCAACCCCTGGTGAGAAGCATCACTATAAATTCTGAATTTTCCAGTACTTTTTGGAATTGCAAGTATCGGTGTCGTTGTCAACTTCTTCTTTAACGTTATAAAACAATCCTCACACTTCTTATTCCACTCAAACGGTACATCCTTCCTCATCAGCCTTGTCATCGGAGTTGCAATTCTAGAAAAGTCTTTAACAAATCTTCTATAATATCCAACTAACCCCAAAAAGCTTCGAATCTCTAACACATTTGTCGGTTTTGACCAATTCATAACGGCTTCAATCTTCTGCGGGTCTACTGAGATACCTTCCTTAGAGATCACGTGTCCTAAGAACGTGACACTTGTCAACCAAAACTCACTTTTCTTTAACTTTCCAAATAATTGCTTTTCCCGAAGTCGTTGTAAAACCAACCTCAGGTATTGTTCATGCTCTTCCGGACTCTTGGAATAAATAAGGATGTCATCAATAAATACTATCACGAACTCATCTAAATAAGATTTAAAAACAAGATTCATTAAGTCCATAAAGGCAGCTGGCGCATTAGTAACCCCAAACGGCATCACCAGGAATTCATAGTGTCCGTATCGGGTCCTAAAGGCTGTCTTTTCTACATCTTCTGCTTTAACTTT
Source organism: Hydrangea macrophylla (assembly GCA_033977485.1). Classification (NCBI taxonomy): domain Eukaryota; kingdom Viridiplantae; phylum Streptophyta; class Magnoliopsida; order Cornales; family Hydrangeaceae; genus Hydrangea; species Hydrangea macrophylla. Next base: position 99,869,834 of record CM066990.1, read on the forward strand.
CAATTGGTGATATCCAGATCTCAAGTCAACCTTTGAAAACACCTGAGCCCCTTGAAGCTGATCAAATAAGTCATTAATACGCGGTAATGGATACTTATTCTTGATCGTTACTTTGTTGATTTCTCGGTAGTCAATACACATCCGCATTGTCCCATCCTTTTTCTTCACAAATAACACAGGTGCACCCCACGGAGACACACTAGGCTGAATAAAACCCTTATCTAATAACTCTTGCAATTGAATCTTTAACTCTTTCAACTCAACTGGTGTCATTCGATATGGTGCTCGTGAAATAGGTTGTGTCCCTGGCATAATATCAATACCAAACTCAATTTCTCGCTCAATCAACACACTAGGCAACTCCTCTGGGAATACATCCGAAAATTCTCTAACTATCGGAATATCTTCAAGTTTAGGACCATTACCTCTGGTATCAAGAATACTACACAAGAACCCATGACAACCCTTCTTTAACAAACGATAAGCTTCAATAGCTGACACGATATACGGTGGTGACACGACACCCCTACCTTGGAAATAAAATACGTCTTGATTCGGAATACGAAATACAACCCCTTTATTATTACAGTCAATAATCGCATGATTAGCTGCTAACCAATCCATACCCAATATGACATCAAAGTGTTGGATCACTAACGGCACCAAATCGACGGTTAATCCCTTACCATTAATATCTATTCCATATCCTCTAAACACCCCTGAACTAACCAACGGAGCTCCCAATGGTATCGCAATAGATAAATCATAATCTAAGAATTCTAGTGGTTTATCTAAATGTTTACCGAAGTGGTGAGATACGAATGAATGTGTGGATCCCGAATCGACAAGTACATTTGCTAAGTGTGAGCAAATGGGAACCATACCTGAGACAACGGTATCGTCAGAAGCATTCTCTCCCGGCCTGAGCTGAAATGATCGCGCCTGCCGTTGTTCCCTCCTCGGGGGTTGCTGAGTAGACCTTGGTGTGATGGCACTAGCTGCGGAAGAACCTGAGCCTGAAGTTCCTTGACGCTTGGTAGAACAATCTCTAGCTTGGTGCCCTAACTCCTTACAGATAAAACATCGACCTCTCATATCCAAGTTTTGGTTCGGACAATTTCTTGCTATATGCCCCGGTTGTCGGCATAGATTACACGTGTCCGCATTTGGGAGTTGATTACATCGTCCCCAATGAAACTTCTGACAAGTTTGACACCTCGGCTTATTTCCACTAGAACCACTGCCACTACTCGCTGATGACCCTCCAAAACCCTGCCTCTTTGCACTACCTTGACCACTGAACTGACTTGATCCCGGTTGTTTGCTTTGTTGACTTGATGGTGGTAGCATGTTTGAAGCATACCCGAGGTCTCTTTCAGCTATAGAGGCAATATCTAATGCCTTTGCAAACGTCTCTGGTCTGAACACGGTCACTCGTCCCCAAATATCACTTCGAAGGCCCACCACAAATTTCCTTGCTTTCACTTTTTCACTGGTTATCATATCCCCCGCAAACCTTCCCAAACTCGTAAATTGTGTCGAATATTCGCGAACTGACTTTCCCCCTTGCACCAACTCCATAAACTCTTGAGCCTTTTGATCCCCAAATGATTCTGGAAAGTATTGTTCATTAAATATCTCTAGAAAGTGATCCCATGTAGTCGGTTGATTCGGACCCAGCTTAGTTCACCACCAATATTGTGCCTCATCTTTTAACGTGTCAGCGGCAAATAGAACTTTCAGCTCTTCCGTACACGGTAATACTCTGAAGATCTTCTCCATATCAGAAATCCAAAACTTTGCCTTCATTGGTTCGGCTTCCCCACGGAATATTGTTGGCTTCTGTTTATGAAATTTTGAGATGGTAACAATTTCCTCCCTCGGATTTGGATTCGGTTGTACCGGTCTTTCCTCGACCACATGAGTTTCAGCCACTCGAACCAATCCCTCAATTGCTCTTTCAACTAGTTCCATTCGGTTTGAGGTGTCACCTCCAGACATAATGCCTGGCACCCACATTATTACACACACATACACGTTACTTTAAATAAACACATGTCATGTTAATCAACATTAAAAACATGCTAAGTAAACGTGTATGCATGTTTATGCAACTATGTGTTGTTGTGTGCACACTATACGTCGTAAGTCTTTCGTCCCAAAGGCTCTAAACTATTGCTCTGATACCAAAAACTGTCACACCCCCAACCCGCCCCCACGGATTAGGACACGTGTAACAAGACTATACGCACCCAAAATACACTAATAAGCAAGAACCATGTTAGTTATGAAGGAAAAACATGATTTGAAGTAGCTTAAAACTACTATGCTGATATAAAATAGCCCAAGGGCAAAATGGTCATTAATAAAATATGACAAAATTTTACATCAAAAGATAGCTCTTTGAGTTCTGATTTCAATGCAAAAAACGGCGCATGAATTCGAATTTTCTACAAAGAGTTATGCCCGTTTCCGTAAAAGGCGACGAAAAATACCTTTGAAATCACTGTCTTGTGCAGAGGGGCATTCGACCGGTCGAGAGGGTCAATTCGACCGGTCCAGATACCCTCTGAACCATATTTTCCCCCATTTAACATTCTAAGAAGTCCCCAAACACACAAGTTGATTACGTCAAAATCAAGTTCTTATTTAACCCTATTAAAAACGTAGTATGTTGGAAGTAGGGTGTCGAGTCCACAGGGATTGGAATGCAACAATGCTTGTTGAACGCTTAATAACCAATTACCGTACAAGGGGCAACTAACAAACTAAGAAATAAAAGTGAGTCTTTTCGACTTTGAGTTTGGTTTGGTTTATAAACAATTATACTACAATGACTATTTAGCATAAGAAAAGATAAATTTAAGATAAATCTAAGTTTAATTAACAATGGAGAGTTTTTGTGGGGGAGAAATTGAGGTTGGGGAGCATTCCCCCACCTTGGACCAAACAACTTATGGCTCTCATACTTGTAACACATTCTAGGGTAGAAAATTCCATTGTGACAAACTATCAAACATGTGGTAGTCAACCAACATGCTAGGTAGATGTTCCAATGCAACACATGGGTATAGGGTTAGAGTTTAGAGATTTAACAACTTCCAATGCTTGACATTGGAAGTGGGGTCTCAAAGCTTCAAACCGTACACCCATGAACTCTAGATATGTTATCAAGTGTGAGAGACCTACAATAAAAACACATGGGTCCAATGGTGGGTTTATGATCCCCAACCTACATGATTTAGCTACTCATAACTAAAATGATAACAAAATTTAAGAGAGGGAAAGAGAGATTATACCAACTAGAAAACATCACCATAAATGCTATAGGAAATCCAAGAGATTCTTCAATTAAAAGCTTCCAAATGTGCAATACATTCACTCATTCTTCTCTCTCTAACACTAGATGGAAGTAAATGTGAGTAGATGAGGAGTAATGGGGGAGAGAGATGAGGGGGAATTAGAGAGGAAGAGCTTACAATCTAAGAAAACTAAGTAAAATCAAAGCTAACCCTAACAAAAACTAATCTCTAACTATTTATACCCTATACAAACAATGGCAAAGTTGTAAAACAAACAAGAAGAGATCTTCTGTGGCCGCGGATCGATCCGAGGCAAACAGCCGGATCGATCCATTTATCATTTGGGGAAGCAGAATCTCGGCGCCAGAACGCGGATCGATCCCTTCACAACCGCGGATCGATCCGGGTCTTCAGGATTTGCCAGTGACTTCCTTTAAAACACGCGGATCGATCCCCTCTTTGAGCCGGATCGATCCGCCTCTTCTGAGCTTGATTACTTGCACCTTTTCTATACCCAGATTGCCACAGAGGTTGGGTTCCACTTCACCCAAGCCTACAAAACCTACAAGAAAGAGATTATTATTATGAAAAAGTGAACAACAACAAGAATAACAAAAATGCAATTTATCCATTAAATCTCCCCGTGTGAGTGACAATTCGTGTCCAATAAGGGTAAAATCATGAAGTTAAAAATGCAATATTGAACACGAATCACACCCCCCAACTAGCATGTTGCTAGTCTCTTAGCAACAAAACTAAATACCAAGGGATTGAAGAATAACTTTGCACAACAATTTATTTAAAAAGAAAGATAAACCGTTTTCGTGGGGAACACGATTGCATTGAGCATTTGCAACAAGCCGTTAAACCTCCACGTTACCCGCGGAGGCGGAGTGTTGTCTCCGGAGGGTTCTCAGAATGATACCCACAAACATTTTGTTTCCTCATGATAGATGCCCACAATCTAAAGCCGACACTCAACAAAGTCTCAAGAATTTTCAAAAGATTTTAGCACATAACACGCAAATCCAAAAATTCACAAACTATCAAAATTATTAGATAAACTTCATTAAGCTCAATCTTGGATGCGTGTGTGGTGTGAAGTGCATAACTACAACTATCAAGAAAGTGGCAATGCTTTCATAATCCGAATTTCGTTCAAAACGCGCTTCAACTCAATTCTCACCGGTATTACACTCTAAAAATGACTCACTCGGAATGGGTAATACACTCGGGGCATGCGGGTAAAAGAGTAATGGAAATAGGAATCAAAACCACGCACATGCCAATGATGAAAAACGTAAGCGTGAAAAACGAGTAAAATTAATCTCATGAAAGATATCATTCACTAGAGGATGTGAAATAACTCGAACTACTTGTCATGATCGTCTCAAACTCCGAATCACAAAACTTAAGAATCAATTAGGACCTTGAGGGGGTTGTAAAGTGGGAAAGAGATATGATGTGAAGGACAAGGGGAAATGAAGTGAGATGTTTGTGCACAAGCTTGGGGTTAATTTGAAATGCATGAATACAAATGACCGTAAGAGATGAATCTTTCACAAATGTTCTTTGAAGCCCCAAAAAGAAGTACAATTGACTCTTAGGCTCTCTTTCTTTTTTTTTTTTTTTTTTTTTTTTTTTTTTTTTTTTTAGGAAGAGAGTCTTTTCTTTTCTTTTCCTTGTACTCTCACAACAACACGATTCAATCTCTTTTACGACTTTACAAATCCGATCTCATGCAAAGACATCCCAAGAATGTAGTCCAAATGCGTATATGGAAGGTGTATGGTCAAGTGAATGAAGGGTATGTGTGGTTGAGGTCAGAAATGGTGAAAAGGACCAAAAAATCATTTCCTCGGACAATGTGATTCTTTATTCTCCACTACAATGACAAGCAAGCATGAGTTTTTCATTCCACAAGATGACTCCTCTAATGAACAATCAACGCAAGAAAATGAGATTATCAACGACTTTTGTATGTTTTTCAAAAAGGAGAGAATTGAAGTATGCAACACTCAACAATGGAGATAAGGATCAAAATCTCACACAGGCAAAGTCTCCACAAATGTTTTGAACGATTTCCGGGTAACAATCGCATTAAGCGTCATCCTAACACATGTAGTTATGCAACGTGCTTAATAATCCAAGATTTGAAATTCATGCAATTCACTATAATCAAGATAGTTATAGAACTAAGGGGATTACCAAGTGTCACATACTAAAATCAGAAGGAAATTTCAAGATAAGTGTCATCGCTCGGCATTAGAAAGAGGCAATTATACTGAAATCATTGGAGACACAAGATAATGCAAAATTTTTTTTTTTTTTTTTTTTTTTTTTTTTTTTTTTGGAATGTATGAGAGAAGCTAGAAAGCTCTCACACCCCCCAACTAGGACTGAACATTGTCCTCAATGAGATAATTAAGTGCAAGGAGAAGAGCAATATTACCGGAGGCACGGACGGGGAGCGGCCGGTAATAAACTGTGCCTGCAAGGTTAGAATCACCCGAGAAAGAGAAAGAAAAGGAAAAGAAGCAGTTGACATGGCAAAAAGGGGAGGGAAATAAGCAACGCCAATAATCAACAATAAAAAAAAAAAACAACTAAAGAAAAGAAACAATATCCATACATCCATACTGAAGTAGCCCAAAGTCACAAAGCAAAACAGAGAATGACATCATCCATACTACAATAAGAGAACAGAAAGCATCATCAAAACAAAACCAACCCCCCCAACTACTCATCATCATCCCCCTCATCACCACCAAAAGGATCGGAACCACCGGTGCCGCCATAAGCACCGGAGCCACTGGCGCCACCAAAAGCACCTGGACCGCCGGAACCGCTGTAAGGGTCCGAACCACCATAACCTCCAAAGCTGCCTGCACCACCGTGATCGGCTGCTCCACCATAGGGGTCTCGAAAGTAATCCGGGACATCTGCACCCGGGTACTGCATACGGAAAGAGTCAGCCTGGAACCGCATCATCATGCTGATATCCCGTCGATAGCTCATGCTGAAACCATCGAACTCTCCCCGCAGGCTACGGACATCACTCCGTATGCCGGCAATCTCCTCTCCCTGCTGCCTCTGCTCAGTGCTCATCGTCTCGAAGCGACGATGCAGATCGACCATGCCAGGAGCGTAAACCGGCTCCTCCTCCCCTGCGGCAGCCTGAGCACCAGACGGTCCCTCCTCTACTCTAGCTCTCTTGGACGCAGATCTAACCTGTGCGTCGCTACGAGCGATCGTCGTCCCATCGATTGGAGACGGCGCTGGCTTGAGGACATCAGTCGCTAGGGCATCGCACCCATGTGAGGTGCAAAGCCGGGTGACTAGGGTAGGAAATGGGAGACTGGAAGTGGCACCGGTGTCGTTAGACGCCGCTATCATGAGGTAAATGATGGTGCTCGCGAGGTCAACCCGTGCGGTGGGATCGGTAATAGCGTACAGGAGGGTACCGTGATCCCCCCTGACAGTCTTGTGGCGAGTGGGCCACACCGCTGCGGTGACAATGATATTACAGCACCGGTAGAGCTTGGTGAAGGTAGAAGGGGCAATCTGGTCCCCGATCCACTCAGCTGGTCGGCCCGTGAAGCGGGTAGCGTAGGTATCGTAATGAGGCCGCTGATCCTGATCCTCCAGGTACGGCTCGGGGTTCTCCTCATGAGGAACCCCCATGAAAACAGCCAAAGTAGCCGGGGTGACCTGGATACGGACACCCCGAACATATGCCTCAAAGGTGCGAGTGCCGGTGGTGACTATGCTGGCGAAGAAAATCCTAACCCAAGTCTCATTGTACCCTCCTGAATGCTCCAACTGGGGGATCCAGCGACGTCTCCTAAAGATCTGGACGACGTCGTCCGGGAAATCGAAGATGGCGATGGGTCGCTCAGGGAGGATGGACTTTTTGGTTTTAAAGAAATTCACGAACCACTGCTTCTCAGTTTTGGACCTAAAGCGATCATAGCCGCGGGCCGGAGAACACTCGGTTTTGTCATACTTAAGTGGATTCGCCATTGTGCCTGCAAATAACAAGAGCCAGTACAACCAATAAGATGGTAAAATCGACGCTAATGAATTGCCTAAGACAAAAGACACGTGCACAACCGACACAAGGGCGTGAAAATTCTGTGGAACGCATGATACACCCTAAGGAATGCTAAACATGAGGCACGGGCAAAGTGCACGGGAGGTGGTTACCAACGCACGTGCACGATCGACGTGCACGTGGACGGCCGTGCAGGGGGCGAGCGGCACGTGCCACAAGCCATGAAATCCACGGTGAAAACCGCACACGAGAATGAAAACATGCACCTAAAATGAATCATTATGAACAAAGCACGCGACGGTTTGAAAAATGCACGTGTAGGATGACCGGATGCACGGTGATATTGCAATGTGGCATTCGATCGAACACCTTGTGGGCAGAAAGCATACTCTTAAAGATTGACACGGTTAAAAGCATGGAAATATCCCAAACAAGCCACAATGTGGCTTGAGCACAGATCATAGTCACAATGCATGAGCAATCAACCCAAAATATAAAGAAAAGGGTGAGAAATTGAGCCCTAAGGTTGAAGTTTGCAAAATAGAGAGCAATGGGACATAACACTCAACCTAGGGTGCATGCATGATTAAAACACGAAAATCAAGCGATGAGAGTTGGTAGATTCTTACCTTAGATGGACGATGTTGAGGATCCGGAGAATGGAAGAGCACAAGAGGGGATTTGGAGAAGTTAGGGCAAAGAGGGGTGAGAGAGTTTGAGAGATTGTTTGAAACGTTTTGAACAAAATGAAGGAACCGCTTTGATTTAAACTAAACTGCCCCCCCGCGGATCGATCCGAAGTCATGCCGGATCGATCCGATATTTTAAAACGTTGTTAATGTACCTTTTTGAAAACGCGGATCGATCCGCTTGAAAATCCCGGATCGATCCATTTAACTCAAACTCTCGCAGAATGTTTCTCCAAGTTCGCGGATCGATCCGCTCAGCAGGCCGGATCGATCCATTTAAATGTGGACAAAGCAGAATGTCATCTCAAATTCCCGGATCGATCCGCTCAGTAGGCCGGATCGATCCGGTCTTTCCCAGCTTGGTCAATAAAATCCCCAGAAACATGCGGATCGATCCCCCAATTCCTTGGATCGATCCGCCCCTTGTGCCTCTTAGATTTGGACTTTGAAAATTCTTATTAAAAAGGGAAAGGAACAAAATGGATGTAATGGACAAGTGCAAGAACAAAAATTTATGCCAAGAATGTAACATGGGGCATACAAAAAAGAAGAGTATAGCTCACTAGAGCCTACTCAACCCCAACATTGGGGTCCTCCAAAGGAATTGACACCAACTCGGTGTCGAAACCTTCAAGAAAAGGTTTGAGCCGTTGCCCATTAACCTTAGAAATTGTCCCATTTGCGGGATCTTGAATTTCAACGGCGCCATGGTTATACACTTTGTGCACAATGTAAGGGCCAATCCAACGGGATTGCAACTTACCCGGGAATAGATGGAGCCGTGAATCGTATAAAAGCACCTTGTTACCCACCACAAAATGCTTACGCACAATGTGTTTGTCATGGAAAGCTTTAGTGCGTGCTTTATAAACCTTTGAACTCTCGTAGAGTTCACCCCGAATCTCTTCCAACTCGTCTAGTTGGAGTTTCCGTTTCTCACCACTCTCATCAACGTCGAAATTGAGTTTCTTAATTGCCCAATAAGCTCGATGTTCAAGTTCGACGGGCAAATGGCAAGCTTTCCCGTAAACCAATCGATAGGGGGACATCCCTAAGTTTGTCTTATAGGCCGTCCTATACGCCCATAGCGCATCGGTTAGCCTAGTAGACCAATCCTTCTTTGACGGATCAACCGTCTTTTCTAGGATCCCCTTAATTTCCCTATTGGCCAATTCGGCTTGGCCATTGGTTTGGGGATGATACGTGGTGGAAACTTTGTGGGTGACGCCATATTGCTCCATTAATCGAGCGAAAGGGGAATTGCAAAAGTGCACCCCTTGATCACTAATTATGGCTTTTGGAGTGCCAAATCGGGACAAAATATGTTCCTTAAGGAATTTCAATACCACCTTGTGGTCATTGGTCCGTGACGGTATGGCCTCAACCCACTTGGAGACGTAGTCAACCGCTACCAAGATGTACTCAAAATTATTGGATTTAGGAAAAGGACCCATGAAGTCTATACCCCAACAATCAAAAACTTCAATAACGAGAACGGGGTTTAGAGGCATCATGTTCCTCCGGGTAACTTTTCCGAGAAGTTGGCACCGAGGGCATGCTTTACAATAAGCATGTGCGTCTTTAAATATAGTGGGCCAATACAAACCGCTATGGAGCACTTTGAACGCGGTCTTTTGTGAAGAGAAATGACCTCCACATGCTTGGTCGTGGCAAAACGATAACACACTCGGTATCTCGTCGTTGGGCACACATCTCCTCACGATTTGATCGGCACAATACTTAAACACATAGGGATCGTCGTAAAAGAACGATCGTGCCATCACTATAAGTCTCTCTCGGTCCGTGTCAGACCACTCTTGAGGTAACTGTCCCGTGACAAGAAAATTTACTACGTCCGCATACCACGGGAGAGTAGAGACTTTGAGCAATTGCTCGTCCGGAAAGCATTCCCGGATAGGAATGGGGTCTATATGATCATGATCAAATGTCAAACGTGACAAATGATCGGCTACCACATTTTCCACCCCTTTCTTATCCTTGATGGATATGTCAAATTCTTGTAGCAATAGAATCCAACGAATGAGCCGCGCTTTAGCATCTTTCTTGGAGAAGAGATACTTAAGGGCGGCGTGATCGGTAAAGCAAATTATCCGCGATCCTACCACATACGACCGGAACTTCTCAAGAGCAAAAACTATGGCGAGTAACTCTTTCTCCGTAGTGGAGTAGTTGATTTGAGCATCATCTAAAGTACGGCTCGCATAGTATATAACATGGGGCTTTTTGTCTTTTCTTTGCCCCAAAACGGCTCCGATGGCATAATCACTCGCGTCGCACATTAATTCGAATGGAAGACTCCAATCGGGAGGTTGCATAATTGGTGCGGAAGTGAGTAATGCCTTGAGCTTCTCAAATGCTTCTTGGCAATCCTTGGACCACTCGAAAGGGATGTCCTTAGCCAAGAGGAGACACAACGGTCTCGAGATCGCGCTAAAGTCCTTTATAAACCTACGATAGAAACCTGCGTGGCCCAAAAATGACCTAATGTCTTTGACATTCCTAGGAGGGGGGAGGTTGGAAATGACATCAATTTTGGCTTTGTCAACTTGCATTCCCTCGCTAGACACAATGTGGCCCAGTACAATCCCTTGTGTCACCATGAAGTGGCACTTTTCCCAGTTAAGAACGAGATTCTTTTCTATACATCTCTTGAGAACCTTCTCGAGATTCCCAAGACATTCATCGAACGAATCTCCAAAGACTGTGAAGTCATCCATGAAGACTTCCAAATATTTCTCCACCATATCACTAAAGATACTAAGCATGCACCTTTGAAAGGTCGCTGGTGCATTGCAAAGTCCAAACGGCATCCTCCGATAGGCAAACGTGCCAAAGGGGCAAGTGAAGGTGGTTTTTTCTTGGTCCTCCGGGGCTATTTCAATTTGGTTGTACCCCGAGTAACCATCTAGGAAGCAGTAGTGCTTGTGGCCCGCCACTCTTTCTAGGACTTGATCAAGGAAGGGCAAAGGGAAATGATCCTTTCTTGTAACCGAATTTAGCTTCCTATAATCAATACACACACGCCACCCCGTGGTGGCTCTAGTGGGGACCAACTCTCCACTCTCATTCTCAATAACGGTAATCCCTGACTTCTTAGGGACCACTTGGGTGGGGCTCACCCATTCACTGTCGGAGATGGGATAGATTATCCCCACATCCAACAACTTGATGACTTCCGCCATCACCACCTCTTTCATATTCGGATTGAGCCTCCTTTGCATTTGACGTGAAGGTTTGGCTTCATCCTCTAGATAAATCTTGTGGGTGCAAATCTTCGGAGAAATGCCCCTCAAGTCCGCTATGCACCACCCTATGGCACTTTTGTGTTCCTTCAAGACCTTCATCAATCTCCCTTCTTGACAAGGGTCAAGTTGGGACGACACCACTACCGGAAAACTCTCGCTCTCTCCCAAAAAGGCATACTTGAGCTCACTTGGCAAGGTCTTGAGCTCAAGTTTGGGTATGACAACATTAGATGGAAGAGGGAAAGTATCCCTCGGAGGTAATCTTTCGAAGTTAGAGGTCCACATGGCCTCTTCGATAATTCGTTCAACACTCGCCTCTTCCTCATCCTCTATCTCCTCATCTCTCATCTCATTCTCTCGCGCAAACTCGTGAACACACTCAACAATAGCATTATCACTATTCAAGCATTTCTCAACATGTTCGATGCTAGTTATGTTGTTATTAAGCACATAAGTATGATCAAGAGAAGAAGTGATGCAAGAATCATTAACATCGGAATCACAAGAAAAATTGAAAAAATCTTGCACCAATGAATCAATGAGAGAGATTTCATAAATTTCATCAACGTCCTCCTCATCGAGATCCGGTTGCTTAAAGAGAGAGAAGATATTTACATCCACAGTCATGTTTCCAAAAGTTAAGCGCATGAGACCATTCCTACAATTGATTAAGGCATTAACAGTAGCAAGGAATGGCCGCCCTAAAATGATTGGAATTTGTGATTGCTCATTGACCACGGGTTGCGTGTCAAGCACGATAAAATCCACCGGATAGTAGAAGTTACCAACTTGAACAATGACATCTTCTATAATGCCCCGTGGCATCTTAACGGATCGATCGACCATTTGTAAGGTGACCCGGGTCTCCTTAAGCTCTCCTAGGCCCAACTGGACATACACCGAATACGGAAGAAGATTTACACTAGCACCCAAATCAAGGAGGGCTCGGTCTATGTGGTGTTGTCCAATCACACATGCTATAGTAGGACAGCCAGGGTCTTTGTATTTGGGTGGAACTTCGTTAAGGATAACGGAGCTCGCATGTGCGGCCATGTAGGCACTCTTTTTGACGTTAAGCTTCCTTTTAACTGTGCAAAGATCCTTGAGGAATTTGGCATAGGCCGGAACTTGTTTAATGGCCTCTAAAAGAGGTATATTGATTTCCACTTTGTTAAACAATTCCAAGAATTCATGATTCTTGTTGTTCTCGACCTTCTTTTTGAGCCTTTGAGGGAATGGTGGAGCGGGATTCAAAAATTCTTGATCCATGAAGTCGGGGACTTTAGGAACATCCTCTTCCAGTTCCAAGTCAATAGGGGACGACGAGTTCCCCTCTTCGAGTTCGGCTTCAACTCTAACTGGGTGGATTTGTGGTTCTTGGGAAGGCTTTTGAACCTTGTTATCCACGGTTTTTCCACTACGCAGAGTAGTGATTCCCTTTAGATGTTCAACGGGACCATTGGAATTGGAGGCCCCACCATTCATTTGCCCTTTAGGATTTTGGAAGGGTTGTGCGGGGAGCTTTCCCTTATCAACTACTTGTTGATTTTGGAGCAATTGAGCCAATTAAGCTTGTAAAGCTTGCATTGATTGAGCGTGCGATGATTGCATCGCTTGTATGGATTGCTCAAGTTGGCTCATTCTTTGGGATAAGCCATGATTATGGTCCTCGAAATTTTTCTTGTGAGGAGGCACATAAGCGGGTGGAGGTTGTTGTCCCCCTTGATTTTGCACAAAAGGGGGTCCTTGGGATTGAGATACGGGAGCACCAAAATTCTGAGGTGCAAACGGTGGTGGGGGTGGTTGATGCGGGCAAAATTGTTGTGCAGAGACATGGGGAGCAACACTCACCCCTTTGTTATTATGGTAGTTAAGTCCCGGTGCCGACCACCTCCCGGGGGGATTGTAGGCATCATTTTGGGAAGGATTATATCTAGGCCTAACATTCATCCCAAGTGCACACGCTTGCTCCAAAGCTTGGTTTTGAACTAGAGGAAGAATGGGGCACTCGTTGGTGGAGTGCTCCGGAGCATAGCAAAGGTAGCAATGTGACGGATTGACCGGGGCAAGGATTGGGGGAAGAGTGGGAGTCATGGTGACCTTTTGAGACTCCAAGGCTTCCACTTTCCTAGTGAGTTCCGAAATGGAGTCGGCCTCACTTGGCCCTTGGAAGGGATTATGATTCAATGGGGCCACGGTAACCGGCAAGGTTCGGTCATGAGGGTTAGATGCACCCCAACCGCGAGAAGTTTCATAAACGTATTCAAGATGAGCCTCGGCTTGCTCGGCCTCAAGAGTCAAGAAACTCCCGGCACACATGGTTTCGATTAACTGCTTGGTATTGGGTTGTAACCCCCCATAACAAATGGAAATTTGACGGAATTTGTCAAAACCATGGTGTGGGCATTTCCTAAGGAGGTCCTTAAATCTCAACCAACACTCGGCAAAGGTTTCATGTTCTCCTTGGGAGAAATTTTGGATTTGTTTAACCAATGCTTGAGTTTTGTGCATGGGGAAAAACTCCTTATAGAATTGCTTTTGTAGTTCCGGCCATGAGCCTATGGAATTTGGGGGTAGGGTCACCAACCAATCTTTTGCCCTATCCTTGAGGGAAAATGTGAACAATTTGAGCCTTATGAGCTCGGGTGTGCATCTTTGTTGTTCAAATGTCCCACATATGTCCTCATACTCCCGAATATGCTTGTAGGGGTCCTCGTTCTCTCGCCCATGAAAGTTGGGTAAGAGATTGATCATTCCTGGTTTAAATCGAAACACCCCTGCATTGTACGGAAATGTTATGCAAGATGGGGAAGACACAGTCTCGGGTTGAAGGTAATCCCCGATCGTTCTCCCAAAAGTTTGATCCATTTGAGGAGGTGGAGGGGCATAAGGATGTTGATAAGGAGGTGGTTGATGCGGCGGATACCTAGGTGGAGGAGCGGGATTGTGTTGATCCCATTGCTCCCGATGGAATCGATCCATGGGAGTTTCGCCCTCGGTGGCAAACGTGGCATGATCCGAAAATGCATCAACTACCGGCTCTCGGTGGCTGGTACTGTGCGAATTTTGAGTGAATGATGGTGAGGATGTGGTAGGGGGCCGCCAAAACGACCCACTACTACTACTAGAAGAACTGACATTAGAATTCACTGCAAAGGGATTAGTCATACCTGCGTTGCTCGGATTGGACATTGTGCAAAGCTGTTGATTTTCACCTAAAGGCTACTCCTTCAAAGACTCTCAACACGAAAGCAACGACGGTTAGAAGTAAAAGCACTATAATTAGATGCTAAGCGACCTAAGGTTGTTACCAACGCCAATCCCCGGCAACGGCGCCATTTTGATTACGTCAAAATCAAGTTCTTATTTAACCCTATTAAAAACGTAGTATGTTGGAAGTAGGGTGTCGAGTCCACAGGGATTGGAATGCAACAATGCTTGTTGAACGCTTAATAACCAATTACCGTACAAGGGGCAACTAACAAACTAAGAAATAAAAGTGAGTCTTTTCGACTTTGAGTTTGGTTTGGTTTATAAACAATTATACTACAATGACTATTTAGCATAAGAAAAGATAAATTTAAGATAAATCTAAGTTTAATTAACAATGGAGAGTTTTTGTGGGGGAGAAATTGAGGTTGGGGAGCATTCCCCCACCTTGGACCAAACAACTTATGGCTCTCATACTTGTAACACATTCTAGGGTAGAAAATTCCATTGTGACAAACTATCAAACATGTGGTAGTCAACCAACATGCTAGGTAGATGTTCCAATGCAACACATGGGTATAGGGTTAGAGTTTAGAGATTTAACAACTTCCAATGCTTGACATTGGAAGTGGGGTCTCAAAGCTTCAAACCGTACACCCATGAACTCTAGATATGTTATCAAGTGTGAGAGACCTACAATAAAAACACATGGGTCCAATGGTGGGTTTATGATCCCCAACCTACATGATTTAGCTACTCATAACTAAAATGATAACAAAATTTAAGAGAGGGAAAGAGAGATTATACCAACTAGAAAACATCACCATAAATGCTATAGGAAATCCAAGAGATTCTTCAATTAAAAGCTTCCAAATGTGCAATACATTCACTCATTCTTCTCTCTCTAACACTAGATGGAAGTAAATGTGAGTAGATGAGGAGTAATGGGGGAGAGAGATGAGGGGGAATTAGAGAGGAAGAGCTTACAATCTAAGAAAACTAAGTAAAATCAAAGCTAACCCTAACAAAAACTAATCTCTAACTATTTATACCCTATACAAACAATGGCAAAGTTGTAAAACAAACAAGAAGAGATCTTCTGTGGCCGCGGATCGATCCGAGGCAAACAGCCGGATCGATCCATTTATCATTTGGGGAAGCAGAATCTCGGCGCCAGAACGCGGATCGATCCCTTCACAACCGCGGATCGATCCGGGTCTTCAGGATTTGCCAGTGACTTCCTTTAAAACACGCGGATCGATCCCCTCTTTGAGCCGGATCGATCCGCCTCTTCTGAGCTTGATTACTTGCACCTTTTCTATACCCAGATTGCCACAGAGGTTGGGTTCCACTTCACCCAAGCCTACAAAACCTACAAGAAAGAGATTATTATTATGAAAAAGTGAACAACAACAAGAATAACAAAAATGCAATTTATCCATTAAATCTCCCCGTGTGAGTGACAATTCGTGTCCAATAAGGGTAAAATCATGAAGTTAAAAATGCAATATTGAACACGAATCACAAGTCACTTGGGGCTACTTCCCAACCAACTTAGAACTACCGAAAAGTGCACAAAAGCATCGAAAACTCATCAAATTACGCAACCGTTGAAAGATTTCAATTCATTCCAACTGAATTCAAACAAGAAGCTAACTCAAGTTCATGCTAAGAACTAGCATATACATGAAAACATTTTGAGAAAGAGTTTGAAGCTTTATTAAACAAACTTGAGCCAAATAACACTAGTAAAACTAGTGCCAATTAGGAAATTCCGGGAAAAATACCTACCAACCTTTGTAATTGAAAGTGAAGTTTTTATAGGTCAATGGGACCCCAAGGGTATCCTCTTGGAATTTTAAAAGTTAAAACAAAACTTGGAAACATCTAGAATTAAAGGGCTAGCAGTGGGTTTTTCGACCGGTCGAACGGGTCCCTTCGACCGGTCGAAAGCCCCTCTGCAGAACCATTTCTGCAGCAGCAACTTTCAACCTGCTCACACGAGATTTTGAAGCTAAAACTCACCCAAACACTTTTGAAAGCTTATAAAACCTCTTGAACATAACTCAAATACACATTGGAATACTTTTAAACTCTTTACACTAGTACCCAAGCTCAATTCAGTCAAAATAAGACATACAAGCCCAAACTTTGGTTAAACTAGGATGAACATAGAATTTTACATGAAAAGAGTTCAAAAGTTTTACATTTAACTTAGTTACAAACCAAACCTGCCCAAAATGGTTGTGACCTACACCCGGACTTGCCGGAGTGGTCCAACTCAACGAACATACAAATCCATAGTTTTAACAAAAAGACTTACATAGGTTCCACAAAGTTTAATTACAACTTCTCCAACTATAAACATTATAACTTAAGTACCATAAGTCCAAAACCATAATTTACATCATACTACAAGATTAAACATGTACTACAAATCCCAAGTATTGCCCCATTCCCAAGTTCGATTCACTTCCTTTCCATGCCTTGCTCCGAACCTGCGGTGGTTGTTATGTACCACAACAGAAATAGGAAAATGGTTTTCTTAAGCAATTTGCTTAGTGAATTAACTAACATGTTGATGATGTCATGAACATGTATAATGCGACAATTTAAGCACATAAACATATGTAATCGCAGAATTCATGGACTAATGGTTCACTCCGACCCGAAGACCTTTCCCTTGGTCCCGCGGCCACTTCTATTCCTTGGACTTCCGTTCTTTATAACGGATTCTTCCTCTTCTCCTCCCTTATTTCACCATAATGAACCATTATTCCCAATCATTCATTGACCACTTAACACATAGGCACATAGTCACATAATTATGATTATTTCTTCACCAAATCAACATCTAATTCTAACTTTAACATGAATTTGACTACTAAATCCAGAATTCTTATCTATTAACTAACAATTGAAGCACATAACATGTACCCACATCAAAGCTTTAGTTAGAAAACTCACCTAATCCAGATTCTTCCCAAAATTAAACCTATAGATGCTGAATTTTGCCAAAACCCAGCTCAAATCTCACTCCGGTGTAATTTCCTACATGTATTCGGCAACCGTATCTCATCGATTAGCAAGGGTCACAAAATTAAAACGATTACAACGTAAAAGAATGGTATAGAAATGACCGTCTCACCTCCACGAGTCCGAATACGGCTTCGGTTCGCGAATTGGACGACGAACGGCGACGGAACGGCGAATTGTCGATGTCGGAGACGTGTTCTTCCTCGTCTTCTCTCGGCGCCTCTCTCTTCTCTCCTAATTTCTGTAGTTATTTTTTAGAGTAAACATACTCTTGACACACATGCAACCTCATGCATTGAGGTGTCAACCAAATTTTCCTCTTCTTTCATTTACACCCCCGATAGTTTCTAACTGCTTATTATGAAATCCCCAAACGTTTTATTAACTTTCCAATTATTTAAATGGGTGTTTGTCTAAGTTTCGTATGGGTCCCAACGTGGGTCCCATTTATTTTGTGAAATTGCTATCTCACCTATTGATTATGAACTTTTTCAGTTATACCCTTTATGGGAGTGTTTAAACTAACTCCAAATGCTAAACATATTTCAACATGTAATATGAAAGCATTTAAACAAATATTCGTATAATCACGTGAAAATGCATTTAATCATTTAAAAATGCAATTTACCAATTTACCCTTCATTGGGTTCCATTTCAATACTTGTCCCACCTCACTGGGGACTTTTTCTACTAGTGTCCCTCTCTGAACACTTTTTACATGGGCAAGTCCAAGCCTCCCCTTAATCCGTTTATACACTAATTATACTAATTAATGCATAGTAACACAATAATTAACTCGTTCTCCGGGTACGGGTGTTACACATGCCCAAACATAGGATTAGGATATAACAGCTTATCCGACAGTTTTATCCAGCACGTTCCAAACACAGGATATCATAATAGCTTATCCAACAGGATTACTATCCTATCCGATCTTGCCTTGTCCTGTCCTATCCGACAGTTTTATTATCCGGAACTTATTGTTTTGCCATTAGTCCGAATTTTACAAATTACAATTAACAGTCAACCATTATTAGACTTTGTTTGGTTCACTGATCTAGTGAGGGAAGTAAGAGAATGATTAAACAAAAAAGAAAATTTTCATTCTCTTGTATTTTTTCTTGAGTTTTCCTCCATGCTAAGATATTTTTTCTTGTGTTTTCAAATTTATTATCATTATTTTTTCTTGTCTTTCCTAGTTTCTTCACTTTGCTTACTCACCAAACAAGGAAAATATTTTTCTTACAAACACCATAACTTCACAACTTTTAAAACGCCTATAAAGTTTATAGGAAAAAACAAAAACAAAAAAACAATACATTTTATAAATAAATTAAAAAAATTCTACCCGAAAAAAATATGTAAATGGACTAAAAAAAATCACATCGGAATCGCTACCCCCGAACTCCCTCGTGGCCTCATTACAATGGGGCCTGACTTGAATAACTCACCTAAGGCTTCCAAATATTCTGGGCCGGCCGTAGTCTACATCATCACTAACCATACTCACCTTGCATTGGATGTTTCATAATTTAAAGAAAGTAGATATAGTGCTTCTAGACATGCATTAATCTGCTAATTTTCTAAAACATACTGCGAACCCAATGATGATCAAAGCTTGGACTACAAAGCGAGAAAGTGAAGATCCATATATTGTTATATGGATCTGGGATATTTCAAATATGTGTCACAAATCATCCAAAACAATGTAACATAACATAGAGTCAGATTTCACTATGGCCATCTAAATAAACCATCTTACTTTCAAAAGGTACCTTTTGGGAGTGTCAATCGGTCGATTCAGTTGATTTTCCTCTATTTTTTTAGTTTCAAAATTGACCAAATGTCCTCAGTTCGATCGGATATTATCGATTTTTTCTTAATTCAGTCGATTTTTAAGCTTATTGTACTTTCTTGAAAATCGACTAAACAGATCAGTTCGATCTAATCGATTTTTGTAACACTCCCTACGTAGTTTACCAAGTCCTAAGTTTATTTAACCTTAGTTGTTCTTAATTGCATCCCCTTCAGCTTGAATATTGGTCCCATTAGTTTTGTTGTTTTACACTAGGGCATGTTTGTCAACATTTCTGCAATTATGATGACATTTTTCCATCAAATTATCCTCTTACAGCACATCTAATTGAGTAATGTTATGCTTTCCAAATTAGCACCTCAATTCCTAAATATGTGATGGTGGGGCCATTTATTTTGGAGCAATTGCCCTCCCCCCCCCCCGAGGTTTTGAAAAACCCCTTATGTGTATATGTACTCTTTCATATATCCCATCTTTAGTCAAATGCATAATAGGACATTTTTGCCCCCTTGAACCTAATCAGACCCTCTTTCAGGCTAAGAATTGCTGATTTGTGACCTTGTGAGTTTTGAATTTGTGATTTGTTTGCTTCAAGTCTTTTTTAATCATTGTTTGCTTTAAGTTTTAATTACATTGAGTCCTAAAGTTTGAATTACATTACGATTTTATGTTCAAATTAGATTGGTGAATGAAATGCTAAGAACAATTTCATAAGATATGAAACCCACGAAAAAAAAATCACACAAAATAATAATTTTTTTGTAACCAAAAAAAAAAAAAAATCGGATCGGATCGGATCAGGGCAACTTCCCCCCGAGCTAAAGATCCTAGATCCGCCCATGTATGTTGAGTAATAGCATGATTCTTGTTGAAATAATGAATGAACAAAATTTTGGGATTCTCTTTTTGCTTGGTGACTATATTAAATTAAGCCCCCAAATAATTCTTCCAAGTATCGGTGTGTAGTCGTTTAAAAGTACGTAAGTAAAATTCTCAGTTTCACTCTCACTCTCCTTTTACATCTGATTCTTATGAAAACTAAGGCTCGCATGGTAACATTGTGGTTTTTAGTTCTTAGTTTTTGTTTTCATTTTTTGTATTGATCACAGTCAACTCCCAATACAAAAAAATGGAAACAAAAACTGAAAACCAAAAACCACAACATTACCATGCGAGGCTGTATTGGTCATGCGACAAAGATCATAAGACAGGAGTTCAATAAAATCAGTTCACTTCAGACTTGCGGTGTTGAGCCTTTTCAAATAGCCGAATAAATATACTTTGATTTTGGACTATCATAGAGCATTGTAACCAAGCAATATTAGAAACTCAATCCTAATTATAACATTAATATATATAGAGTTAGGCTCCAGTGCGCACTAGGTAAGCGCACTGGGTGAACGCACTAGGCTTTTAAGCCTAAAAAATCCATGGGTCAGCGGGGCGGCGGGATGAGGCCTGGGTAAATGGGTCATTCCGTGAATTTTTTAAGCTTAAAAGCCCAGTACGCACTAGAGCCTAACTCAATATATGGTTATTTTGGTAAATTCATTTGTGGGATGGTTTTAGTATTTTAGATATAAAGCAACTGATAATTACCGATGCCCATAAATGGTGTACACTTTTATCAATCGGTACACTTTCACTTAAGTAATTTTCTTAGAGTTTTAACAACTTTAGTATACCATTTTTTTTTTTGGTCCGTCCATGATAATCCTAACTTTTTATTTTTTTTGCTTTGGATATATCATATTATATACAATCCCTACAATTTTATAACTCCTTAATATTAATGGTATTCGACATTAATCATATTGTGTATTACAACTCCTTCCAAACAACTCAAGTTCCCATCGGAATTTACAAATAAAAAATAAAATAAAAAAAAAGAAAAGAAAAAAGTCAATCACACTTTAGTTCAAATATGACTCTTTTTTAAATACGCCCCTAAACTATAAAACTTGACAAACTAACTCCCCTCAACATTGCATTTTTCTCTAAAACCCCTTCCATTAGAATTCTGTCCCAAAAAAGAACGCTTTTTTTTTCTTTTTCTTTTTTAAATTTAAATTTTATTTTTTTATTATCATGTAAGCAACATATGATACAAACTATTAGCAACATGATATCTATTTGTCCCTCCTTGGAGCCATTGAAAATTTTATGATAAAAATATCCTTTGTTGCATAATAATTGCCCTTTGTTGTACACCAAATTTTAGACAATTTTGTTCTTAAAATTTCAACGACTCAAAGAAGAGACAAATATGTTATGTTGTTAACACTTTTATATTAGTAACATGATATAAAAGTAATCAATTTTTTGACTACAACCTAACAGAAGGGCTGTTAGTGAAAAGTAAAAATAGTTGATAGGGTCAATTTGTTGAGTTTTATAGTTGAGGGCAATTGAAAATGGTCATAGTTGAAGGGGTGTTAGTGTAATAACCCCTCTTTTCTTTTCTTTTTTTGGACTCCACGGTGGGTTACGTGAATAATGGATTCGTAACATATAGTTCTCTTAAAGAGTTATAATAAATGTCTATGAAGAATTTTAGGACTCTTAACTAAATTCCTATTACCAATTTCTTAGTAGTATATGATTCATTTTACACTCGCGAAGTTTAAAAATTTTACCTTCCAATTATAAATCTTGCATTCAGCCTCCAATTAATACAAATATTTGAGAGCTAATCCATCTAAAAGCTCACATTTAATCAATAGCTAATTAATAGAAGAATTTTAGTAATTGAACACATTTGGGCAAAGTTCCTTAGCTGTACATGGTTTGTTGGATTCCTCTCACAATTGTGAGACCCTAATTAACTAGAAAATAAATAAATATATAAATAAAATAATTTTAAATATTATTTTTTTTAATCACTAAACCCACTATTGTGAGAGGGAATCTAACAAACCACACCTAAAGAACTTTACCTAAGTATGTTCCTTGAGTAATTGTGTAACAATTTTTTGCTTCTTTGATTAAAGTGGACCAGAATGGATTAATTGAGTATTGGATCATTGGATGAAACAAAGTCCAATCTAAATTAAGATAAATAAGGAAATCAAGTATTAGGAATAAATAAAGGAATTATGTACTAGAAATTAATCGTGTAGAAGAATAACATGAATTCACAAGCCTCTCAGTCCCAGGTTTACTTTTGGCCCTATTTGTTAAGATATTATTTTAGTTCTCTCTCTCTCTCTCTCCTTTTTTTTTTTTAGACTAAAAGACTAATGATAGTATTAAAGAACCTACTGGTATTATCTTATTTCTATTATACGTCTCTACTTCCCAAGTTCTCCATAGCTTTGGACATTTTTTGTACACTTTAATTAAGATTCACAAAACAGTCTACTCTTCGTGTTCTTTTAATAATGTGCTATGATGAACTAAACACGATTGATCTTTACACAAGTGTGCACTTTCAAGCTTTGCATTGAATTAAGGTAATTATTATTCCTTTACTCTTCTATTCATTCATTCAATTTACTTATAAATTTCATTCTCATTACTATTAATGTAATATTTTCAATAACTTAATGGTCAAAATGAAAACAAAAAAACTATTAGTTATAGTAACATCAGTCCCCTTCTCATGACGAGACTTCTATTTACAGTTATTGGATTCAGTTTTCATTAAGGGTACTGAATTAATTTCACAGACATAAAACTATACCCATCAACTCCTGATATCAATTCTTAGTATTACATAACTCTTTTTAAAGAATCTTTGATTTGTTTTATTCTTCTTCTTCTTTTCTTTTTTCTTTTTTGGAGCTCTATGATGGGTCACTTACGATTTTGTTTATTCTATACCAACAATAATATAGGTAACTTCTATCGAACCTATTCTAGGTAAGATATGCATTCAAAAAATTTTAGGATTCAATTTCAACCACTTTAATATTTGGTTACCCATTTAACATAGAGTGCATTTTTCTCACTCTTGTTTATCCACCACTACCATGCTGACATGTGTCCTATTCCATTCCCATTTTACCCATGTGTTTAGCAACACAATTATTGAATGTAAAACTTAATTGAGTATTTTTCTTTATGAAAAGTTACTATTGTTATCTTTATTAGCAATAATTCGTAGAATTGTTATCATTGTTTAAGTTCCACAAGAAAGATAGGAAGTTAGCTAGACAAATTTAGCTTGTGATTATAACCAATTAGGTGGTAAAATAAAATTTTACGCACATTTTTTGTACAATAAATTTGATAATGTACCACTTAATTGAAAGAGTCACCACACTTAATTCTGCCATATGGCATACCATATCCTTTTGTAAGCATCTCTTTGTGACTCTAGCATTACTCTAATTGAAAATGCAGCCAAAAATCCATTGAATATCTTAATTGAAAAAATTCGACTAGAAATAATCACTAATTGTAGTCTATTTCAATACTTGGAATACTCATGTGTTATGTACAGCAAATTCAATTGCTAAAAATTTCCAGTACTAAAATTCAACACTTAATTTTCAATTTTATCAAATTAATGGACACCCTTAGGCCCTTTTTTAGCTCATGAACAAAGGAAAATATTTTCCTTAGTGTTTTCGTTTCTTTCCTATCCTTCAATATGTGCACCAAATAGAGTCTAAAAGTCTCTTTCGATATAGATTATCAATACATTTTCAGAATTTTAGGACTTTAAATTAAATTAAAACTACCATCCTATTGGTTTTTTCTATTTTGGTCTTAGTGGATTCCATTTTTTTTCTCTTCTTCTGTCATGTTTCAATATCTTTTCTCTTTCTTTAGGTGAACTCCATGGATAAGCAATTACTTTTTAATATCAATTCCCGTTATGAAATTTTTTCTTATGTGATTCTTTCAATTATATTGGCAATAGAGACTTTATGAAAAATTTTGGTTGAAGATTTTAAGAATTTTCAAGCCACACGGCACAAAAAGTTTGACCATCTTGAACGTAGAGGGCTCCCTAAATCCTTTTTGTAGGAATCAACTTTTAATGTATATAAAAAAATATTTAAGAAAGCTAGATCATGATTGATTTGTAACTTATTCTAATTAGAACATATGAAATAATTTTATAGTTTAATAAATTACTATACAAACACGGTAAATTAATGAAATACTAACATATGTGGTCATACAATAAATAAATATATAGTCATTATTAAATAATGAGCAAAGAAAATAGTAAATTCAAAATATTAAAGATGTAAGAAAGAATTCTAGCTAGGACATGTGGTAACAATTAAATACCAACATAAAAAAATTATTATTGAACAAATAAACAAATGGTCTAAGAAGAATAATTCAACAGTTTTTATTATCTTTACCCTATGAATTGATTGTTGTATGTGCTTTGTGTATCTTTTTTATTGTGGAAGTTACATGAATTCTTCTTCTTCTTCTTTTTATTTTTTATTTTTTATTTTTTTTATACCTAATTTAAGTGTTTTTTTAATCTTTTTTTTGCTTACTATTCCTAATTAGTTTTTAGATAGACACCGTTCACGTGCAACGCGCGTGCGTTTAAACTAGTATATATATATATATATATACTTGGAGTAATAGTTGGGACATTAATCTTTTTGCCATTAAGCTCCCATTTGTTCGCATAGCCAATGATTTGTATCATCACATGGATGGCATCATGGCATGTGATGTTTCCCTATGTCATGTGCAGTTTCTTTTTTCCTGAAAATGACATTACAAGCTTACAAGCAAATCTCCACTCCATAGTTTGAGGAAAGATAAGTATAAACCAAAAAATCCAGCCTGCAATTTATTGTCATATTGCTTTCCTAGTAACAAGGTAGACATGAATATATATATATATATATATATTTTTGGTAGTCACGAATTTATTTATTTATTTATTTTTTTTTTTTGTGGAATACACGAATTGAACTCACTCAGTTTGTGGTTAAAGAAATGAAACTTGTAAGGGGCGTGAGAAAAATCTTTATTCATTTCGGTAATGTAACCGTTCGCTGATGTTAATCAGACTCATTAGGCTCTTGATCACAGAGCATCCCATTTTTCTGGCATAAGAAACACCATCATGGGTCATTTTATTTTTCTCCCTACATTAGAAAGTTTTCTCCTCTTCAACATCCAATGTTGGTCTTGACATTTTGGGGGCCCTAAACGAACTTGGAAGATGGAGCCCTATATAAAGTTTTGTAAAATATTTTTATATGACATGTACCAACACAAATTAATTTGCACAAGAAAATCACTTAAATTAACAAGTAAAACTAACTTACATTGATAAAGTATTACTTAAATATTGTCATTTTGGCTTTTTTAACTGCAAAATCACCATACATTGACGATATATATAATAGACTATTAGTGGGAGCCCAAAGTAGTTACTTGGGTAACTTATACTCAGAAACGGCCCTATCCACATCTGACGAAAGTTGCCCTAGTTCTAATACCAAATGTCGCGACTCAACCATTGGACAACACAAATTACATAATTAACTATGGGCATTGTTTTCTTGCAGTAACAGAATATAAGGTTTTTGTCACTTAGACAAGATGTATTACACAAAATTTATAATTTTTTCACCACTCTCACAAATATAACTTTTTTAAGGTACTAACATTTCTTTTCCTGAATATCATAAAATTTACAATTACTTATTCATATCATTTTCTCTTTCTATGATTCTCAACGCGCGGTTTACATAAACAAATTAATTTTCAATTTTATTTAAGTAAAAGATGAGCAACGGTTCGGTCAGTTTTTGTGACACACTAAGCATGGGGTTTCGACAACTCTAAACTTGTATCCTCATGTGCAAAATATTATTTCCAATTTAAAAGCATACGCCACTAAGACTTGCTTTTGTGAAAAGTAAAAACTGTCTTAGAATGCCAGATCAAAAAAATATATAGAGTAATATTTGGGACACAACCTTCATACAACTTTCATACAACCTCCCCAAAAGATGTGTCTATCTCTCTCATGTGATGTCACTGGACTCCACAGTGACACAAGAAAGAGATAGACACATCTTTTGGGGAGGTTGTATGAAAGTTGTATGAAAGTTGTGTCCCAAGTATTACCCAAATATATATATCTTAGAATGCATCTTTAAAATAAATTGCTAATAAATATGATTCTGTAGTTATAATTAGTAAGAATACATTATGATACTATTATGATACTGTCATTCGAAATATACCCTTAAAGAGCAAATTTTCATTCCCAAATGGACAAACTTGCCCTTTTGATAGGGTGTTGAAGATGCCGACCTATCAACCATAATTTATAAACTTTTGAGATGCCTAAAGATAAAAGCACCATCATTAGGGTCTAATTAGTTTCCCCTTTTGGACCATTGCTATTTTGATTGGCCCTTGGTCTGATTTTTAATTAAATACTAATTAGGTTTTACCGCAAATCATTCTCGGTTAAGCCACTCTAAGCTGTCACACATTACCCCTTCACTGAGAAGTAAATACTGTTTTAATAGTTCACTTTTTCATGAACTTTTTGCTTTCTGACGTGGTACATCATAAATGGTAATAGTACGAACTGGATGGAAACAAACTGGAGAGGATTGACGACCTTGCCGGATAAAAGTAGGACAAGTAATTATTATGGGCCAAAAAGAGGTCTTTGCTGGTCTAGCCGACCCATGCAGGGCCCCCCCGGCTTATGGGCTGACATTATCGAATGGCATAATTTATTGTCATTCTGGCTTTTTTTTTTTGCTTCATGGATTTTGTGTGGAAAAGGCTAGGAAAGAAAAATATTAAGAAAAAATGTATTTTTTTTCTTTCAATAATGCTAGGTACACACCTTCAACTACACCATAAATCACAACACATGTTTTAAATGTATGTACCTTGTGCTCTGTGGGTTTTTCACACATGGCCCATACTTTTTTGGAGAAGCACAAAGTACATACATTTAAATTAAAGCATGGTTGTGGTTTAGAGTGTGTTTCTAGCATTGGTGTTTTTCCTTTGGGTTAGTAGAAAAAATAGAAAGAAAAAGAAACTATAGTGAAAAATAAATCAAAATTTTGGATTTTGCGAGTAATTTTCTTTCTTTTTTTCTCAAATCATAGCCATTTTATGTTATTTAAGCAATGTGAAAACACAAGGGAGCTTGTTTTCCTCCTTGCTTTCTTTTCTTTTTTTCTTTTTCTTCCATGAATTCACTAATACAAAGCATTAGTTGTCAGATAAAATGGAATGGGCTGACATAATCGAATAGCTGTGAATTTCATACTCCCAAGAATTCTTTTAAGTTGTGAGAATATGGAATTGGGACGACTTAGTGCGTGTATTGTATGGTTGGTGTAGTGTTAGGAATCATCCTTATGTCCTACTTCGATTAAAGTGGTATCGATAATTCCTTCCTACAAATGATAGTGAATCTAGACCGTGTAGGACAGTGGAGAGATTTATCCTCATTTCCCAAAAGGAAATGGAATTGGGCCGTAAAATAAAAGTGAACAAACTTTAATAAATTTTTTGTATTTTCTCTCTTCTTTTTTGTTTTTTCTCTAGTTTTGCAAATTTTCAATTCTAAAACTCTAATTTCATATGGTCAAGCGCAAAGGTTTATAACAAGCTTAACATATTCTAAATTCAGGTAATACAAGAACAAAATAAAGCTATTGTAGATTTGATTTTTAAAAAGAAGAAAAAGAAAATAAAGACGAAGAAGAACGAGGCCGTTAGTAGCTTGTGTGTTTCAGCTAACCATAGTCAAATATTTCATTAATAAAAATATTTTTTCAAGTCTTACACGGTAAAGTTGCAGGTTTTGGTTTTTATTTTTTTTTTATCTATTTTATATTTTTTGTATTTATGATTGACTCTAATATGAGAGAATCCACTCCAAAATGAAAACAAAAATTAAAGACCGCAACGTTAGCATGTGAACCCTAAAGAGAATGTTTTTTTTTTTTTTTTATCACTTACCTGGGGGAACGAACACACACACACCCACACACAAAACCCAAGCAAGATATAGTCCAACAGATCTCTACAGACTAGGGAACAGAGCCAGTTCTACAATGCAAGAGGAGGAGAAAATCTCCTCCCCACTCCCCCTGGGGACAGGGGCGGACCCATTAAGGGACCGGGGGGGCCACGGCCCCCGCAAAAAATTTGAAAAATTTGGGGTCTATATAGAATTTTGAAGATTTGAAAATATTTTACATAGTGGCCCTCCCAAAGTTGTGACTTTACATGTGGAGGTTCTTAACATATAGTGTTCACTTGACTTTCATTATGTTGAAATGGTAATGTGTTAGGAATCACCTTTGGGATTAAAAAAAATTGGAAAGAATAACATTGTAGGATTAATAACAATATCCACTAGTGTGACATTAAAAGTCCTTATTATTAGTGAAGGGGAAGAGTAATATCCCCTTATTCAGCTCAGGAGAAACAATGCTTCAATCGAATTTGTCACAACTACTCGTTCGACTCTCTGTCTCACTTAAAAATAAAAATATGTATAAATGACCCAATTTTTTTTTTTTTTTCAGGGGTGCTGCCCCCCGAACCCCCGCATAAAACTTGCCCCCCCCCCCCCCCTCTAATACAAAATCTTGGGTCCGCCACTACCTGGGGAGATTCGAATCCTCCACCTCCCACTTAGGAGAGGTGGAGTGATGCCACTAGAACAAAGTGGTCTTGGCAACCCTAAAGAAAATGTTTGAGTAACACAACAACCGTTTCTTTGGATTCGAGAAGAATATTGGAAATAATTTTTTCCATAGCAATAATTGTAAACAGTTTATATGTTTGTGTAACTATTTTTTTTAAATAAAAAATATTAATCCAATTTAAAATCTCCATGAAACTGATTCTTTATCAAACCTAATTTTCAACACAAAAATGAAACTTTGTCTAAAGAAACCTATATATTTTCATCATTTGTAATTTTGTAATTCAGACCCTAAGGTTTTGAAACTAACCCAACCCCCCCCCCCCCCCCCCCTAATTGGGTAAGTCGCTCGGCTCAGCTCAAGTCGAGTTTGGACCTAGTTTATCTAAGCGAATATTCCGAAAAATGGTGCCAATCTCTGTAATATACAAGCAATATATATATATACATATACTGATATACAAGCAAGCAATACGTATGTAGGTAGGTAAATCTATATATATAGTTATATACACATATATAATGCTGCTTAGCTGGAATGAGCTTAGGGTTCTCTGAAAGGCCCAGCTGGCACCGCAATCTGCACTACCATGGGCCATGGCCAACTGCCTCTATGATCTCCCATGAGATGATGAGAACCGTATTCCTCAAATAATAATATAATAATAGTAGACACACTTCAAAATTTAAACTAAAATTTACACAGGATAATTTTGGTCGTTAATTTTGGTGGAATTCGCATGAGACCTCTGTGAAACCCATAAGAGTCTTACTTAAATCAACGGCCACAATTATCTTATGTGAATTTCAGTGTAAATTTTGGAGTGTGCATAACACTACTCTTCCTCAAATTAAAACTACCTCCCCCTCCCTCCATTTCTTTTTCATTATGACTTCTATGTCCTCAATTTTTCTTAATGTTTTCTTCATTTAATTCTTTCATTTTACCTATTCCTTTAAGCATCTTGTTTCATATAGGAGTAGTTAATTAGTTTTATTACCCAATTTTAATTATTGTGGCAAAATGAAAGAAATCAAGCATCTTGTTCCACTATGATTTGAGTACTCTATAGTTATCTGCTAGGTAACAAGTACACTACTAAGAAGATAACGTGTCTTTGTCTAACACACGAATACGACACTTCGCATACACTACTCTTGTACTCATGTCATGTACAATTTTTTTAAAAGAATATTTGTCATTTCACCTTGTCAATGTAGTTTCGTGTCTTTGCCAGCTTGCATGTTTGGGTAACTGCGTACGATTTTTTTTTTCTTCTTCAGAATTTGTCATATCGTCGTATCAATAGTGTCACGTGTCGTCATATTTGTGTTTGTGCTTCATAAGTTATACGTGAGACTAAAGTGATAAAAAGATCACCGTGGCCGTCACTTATTAGTCAAACAACAATGCTAGAGGCACATCCATCCACACCCAAAAAGTATCCACACTCTGAGGTGGACTAATGAGAAGAGACTGACAGTGGACCCTGCAGTCTAGCTCTATCTCTCTTTTCATTGATCCACCTCAAGGTGTGAATACTTTTAATTAAGTGTGAATGAGTGTGATCCAAACATTACTCATTGTCAAATGAAATAATTTCTTTCAAAATGAATGTAATTAAAGTTGTGTACAAGAAAGGCGTGCAATAGGCTTAATTGGTTAAATGAAGTGCAAGTTATCACCGAGAAGGTCATTGTATAACCTTTTGGCCGTTGTGCTTTTGTTGTCCTACCAAATTGATTTATTACCCTAGCATTAATTTTTGCTACCTTTCTATTTCTTCTAGTTTCTCATTACTTTTAGCAATTAGTTCCGTACCATAATATCTTTCCTTTTAAATGCTATGTTATTATTTTTACCACAGTACTTTGAATGATTTGTGCATAACACTTTGTTTGGATTAAAAGAAATGGAGAGAAGAGAAGAGAAACTTATCAAGAGAATGGAAGAGAAGAGAAGAGAAAAGAAAGTTGAGTTTTCTCCATCACGTTTGGATAGACAATAGAGGAGAGAAGAGAAAAGAAGAGAAACATACCTTTTGCTCGTTTGGTTAACTTTCATAAGAGAAAAGAAAAGAAAGTACTTATAACCAATTTACCTTTTTATCCTCTATTAGGGATATATATTAGATGAAAATATAACATATTGGGGCATATTGGTCTTTTACACATTATTTAATTAAGTTTCTCTTCTTTTCTCTCCGAAATCTCTCCGATTTAGAGAGAAACAAAAGTGAGCTCTTTTCTCTCCACTTTCTCCCCATTTCTCTTCTCTTCTCTCCCCACTTAAATTACCAAACGAGATAACTGGAGAAAAAGTGGTACTCTTTCTCTTCTCTTCTCTCCATTTCTCTCAATTCAAACGAAGTGTAAGAGAATTGACTTTTTTAATTTTATTTGGGCTAGTTAAGAAGGGTGTTCGGGCCATTTTGCGCATATTTGGACTAATTTCCTCTTCAAAAGTGTGGCTACCGCACCCTATAGGCGTATAATGTCTATCTATAGATTGACTGATGACTGACTCCAAAATTAGCAGCGGTCAAATGAGGTTTCGAACTTGAGATCAATCAAATGATCAGGATTATTCTCATCTGCCCCAAACCGTCCCCACTCAGCCACTCCCATTGGAGTTCTGTAAGAGAATTGTTCAAGTGTTACAAATGACAATATCTTGGTATATAACCTAATTTAAGTTGAAATGAAAACAAGTAAAACTCACCGAATTCACCCAAAGAAATCACACCATAATCTACGAAACCTGTCTTTTTCCTTCCTACAAGATTGGCAGCATAATTATGATAAATGGGCCATCTAATTATATGGAGATACTAATGGACTTCTTAAATTATTTTTTTTTGCTACGTTAGCATATTGATGTGGTAACATAATGAGGAAGGGTGCATATCTATAACTATCTATATGGTTGGACTTTAGAGTGAATATAGTAGAGTGAATATATCCAGTAAATATATATATATATATATATATTTTGCCTTAAAAAACACATGGCTGCTCCACTGATTCGCTGACCCGCGTGTGTCCCACTAACTCGCGGGTTTTTTCAGGCAAAAAAAAAAAATGTTTACTGGGTACATATGTTCACTCTAGAGCCTGACCACCTATCTATATATACTATATCTAAAAGACAAGGCAAAAAAAACTCTTTCTTATTGGAGTACAGTTTTCCTCACCCAACTCTCTCATTGGCTAATACAGTAGGACTCATGACTTTTTACTATTAATTAATTCTTATTTAATCATAGATCTCACTGCATTAACCAATGGGAGAGTTGAGTGAGTAATTTTAGGGTGAGTAAAAATGTAATCTTATTGTCAATTGACATTTTTTTTTTGGTCACATGACATTTTATCTTCTTTTTCCCCCTTTTTATACTACACTTGAAAGACTAAGGCCATGTGTTGGCGTGCCGGATAAAGGGTTCGGATTAGATAAAAATTATCCAATTCAGTGTTTGGTGCATGCACGGAGTAGGAGTATTTCATCCCAAACTCTTATTTTATCACATTGAGTTTCCTTTTTCAGAATTTTTTTTTTGCTTTAAAAAAAATAGCTCTTTTTTGTGTGTTAAAAACAATAATTTAGTTATTATTCGTAACTTATATTCCGGCACGACCAAACACATGATTAAGATAAACAGTTAATAATTTTATCCAGCACGTTTCAAACACAGAACATCATAACAACTTATCCGACATGATTACTAATCCAGTCTGATTCTACCTTATCGTGTCCAATTTGACAATTTTATCCTACCTGCCAAATGGCCTATAAAAGTCTAAAATTTTAAGTTTGGGTGTTAAAACCATGGAGTCACCTAGGTGAAAGGGGAAGAATTAAATTCACTTATGATTATTGAAAGACTAAAAATCTTTTTGCCCTTTTGGTTTTCATTTAGTGATCGGTAGATTGATAGGAGTTTTGCTACAGTGTAATAAAAGGTATTTCAAGTTCTATTATTGTTACGTCAATAAAATTATTTATGCTATTTAATTTGACATACATTAATGTATTTTACAAATTCTCATTCATTTGCACTAGTTGTCGATTTGAATATTGAAAGACAGAGTAATGGTAGGGATACAATTTATTTACAAACATCTCTATCTCTCTCTTAAGTGGCACTCTGGCGTTCAATTAAATTTCAATGGGCCCAATTCCACTTAGGAAAGAGATAGAGATGGTTGTAAATGAGTTACAAGATTGAGTTGTATCCCTAGTAGACCTATCAATCGAGCTTTGTAAGCCGGGCTTGGAGTTGCCCAAGCTCGGCTCGAGGAAAATATAGGCATCCCAAGCCCGAGCTCGGCCCATTTCAAAACACACTCTTCCTTCCCAAACTCGGCCCAGAAATTATCACGGGCTTCGGCCTGAGCTCGGGCTTGCCCGAACAAGAGTGTCTCTTCTTGTTCCACTTTCACAGTATATAACTATAATAAGAATATTCATCATAGTATTTGGCAAAGAAAACGTGACTGCAAATAGTTACCTATGAATGAACATAACAAATTATTGATTCTACATAACAGTTAATCTAGGCATAAAATAGGTTACTATTATCAAGAATCTTGTTGCTATTTAATGCCCAGCATGTACAAGGCAAATAAAAAGAAAAACAATATCAGTGAAAGAGAATGAGGCACTAAGACCGAGCTGGTGACTGAAATAAATTGAGATGGAAAACCCCTAATACTCGTCTACTTGAAAAAAATCTTTAAAAAAAATCCTTAACGGGCTGGGCCTATCTAGGGCCGGTTGTGTTGTATCCCGAACTCGGCCCGAAAATAAATTCGGGCTCCAAATCAAACCCAAGCTCGGCTTAGCACGTTCCCGCTTGAGGATTGGCCCGAATATTATCGGGCCGAACAAGCGGATTTCGAGCTTGCCCGGCCCAATTGACAGTCCTAATCCCTAGCAAGCCAAAACTATTCCATATTCCACGATGTGGCATTTTCTCAACTTTTGTTTAATTTTTGTTTTTATTTTTTTATTTTTATTTTTATTTATTTATTTGTTTTTTTTTTGTTGTAAAACATATTAATATTTAAAGAGAATTGCTAAATATACCACTTTTTTACTAAATACACCATTGACAAAATTTTTCATCTTTTTACACTACAGGGTAATCTGTTTAGCAATTGCAGTTTAATCCAACCCCAATTATTTTACATCAATTTAAACTTTATAGATCATAATTAATGATCAACCTTTATTTTATTAAAAAAAAAAACCCTTATAATATGAACGTAGATGAAATTTCAAAAGAGCAGAAGAGAAGAATATCAACATTATCTATATGGTATAAGGATTACAAGCATTATATATTTAAATGTTCCTCTAGTACTGTTCAATAGGACTGTCCTCTCAGGGTTACTTTCAAATAAATTTGCAAAAACCATTAAATAAATAACAAAGCAACAATTTGTTTTTTTTTTCTTCTTCTTTTTTGATTGGTTTTTTTTTTTTTTTTTGTCCCCCTTTAATTCAAGGATTTTTTTTACCCATTGCATAAAGGTAATCCCACACTAACATAAAGTGTGATATATATAAATAAAAGGGTTAAATACATTTTATCCCCTTGTGGTTGGCTTATTTTAACTTTATCCCCTTGTGGTTCAAAAATGAACACTTAACCCCTTGTGGTATTAGACTAAAATGAACTACTAAATTTTCTCTCAAAATAGTCCACATAGGATTAATTGTTAAAATTAGTCTCATATAAAAGAGTTTCAGTGTCAAAATTAACCCCATATAAAGCAATTAATCGCAAAATTAGCAGTGGGAAGGAGTTAAGTATTAGTAAAAGTTAGCTCTAAATAGATGGGTTAAATGACAGTATTATCTCGAAATAGGGGGTTAACTCTATAATCAACATCACAAAGGGGGTTTAAGTGTTACTCCTATGTTTGTCCAATTTTAGAATTTTCATTTGTTTTGAGATAATTTCATTTTAGTCCAAAACTACATGGGATTGAGTGTCCAGTTTTAAACGATACGAGGGTAAAGTGAAAATGTGTCTAGTCATAAGGGATAAAATGTATTTAACCTTAAATAAAATGAGTAATATTAATTAGCTTGTATTTAATTTGTTCACTTAAGCCAAATAAAGTGGTTAATTTGCCAACCAATAGTACGTGTAAAATTTAGTACATAATTAAAATCAAAACACAATTAATTACCCCCATTTCTTTATTATAAATTTAGTAAAAAATTCTCTCATTTTAGATTTATTAAGTTTAAAGAATAATTTATTTTTTATTTTAGTAAAAATTTATGATTAGTAAAGCTTAATAGATCAAGTTTAATAGATCAAGTTCTTATGTTTTAAGAATTATAAATATACATTTTTTTAAAAATAAAAAATCGATTATATCTAAGTACTTTGAACTAAAACTCTAATAATTTATTAATTTGTACACACTTTTACACACAAATACTCTAAATACATGTCACCTATGCTCTTATGCTTTTACCCAGACAGAGAGCGAGAGAAGGTAAAACCCAGGGAAAAGAAAGATGAGGAAATAATGGAGAGAGAGAGAGAGAGAGAGAGAGAGAGAGAGAAGAGGGTGAGACGAAAAAGGGTGACCGAAGAGGTATCTCGTGAAGCTGCAGGTAAATGAAAGAGTGAAGAAATTAATTAATTAATAATTAATTATATATATATGTAAATAAATATAAAAGTATTGTCTTTCTCTCTCTAGAAAACACTTTCCATCACTCACATTCATTCTTTGCTTCTTCCTTTTATATCACGAGATCCCCATTTCTATCGCTTTTCTTTTCTTCTTTCCCTCTCTCTCTCTCTCTCTCTCTCTCTAAATCTCTCCTCGTTCAATACATATTCTTCACGGCCTCTCTCTGGTGTACTCTCCGTCTGTTACATTTCCAATTCTTGTACTGGTTTCTGATGAGAACATTTTGAAGAAACAGAGCGAAAAACAAGTATTCATATATATATATATATATCACTTCTACTCAGAACCCAACATTGTATCTATAAAAAATACTCTTCTTTTTTTTCGAACTGTGTTTGCTGTATATAGCGATGTCACACTCCGATAAGCCATTACACGAAATGGGTCTCGACTCTTTGCCCGAACGATTCAACGACGCGTTCTGTCTCGACCACAACAAGCCCGACTTCAAAGAAATCGATCTGGGTTCACGCATTTCATCGTTAGTTACTCGCGGTGGTTCTAATGGCGGCGCCACCGCCACCACCACCACATCGAGTTCTTCTGGGTCACTGTCTAAACGATCTAATGCAATTGCCACCAATCTCTCCGGCGAGCTCGAAAAGAGTCCGACAACCCCTGAGAACCTCCGATCTGGACCCACAACTCGTAATTCGAGGCCGGGTCATCGGAGATCAAGCTCTACCGGAGCCCCATTGATCTATTCGGGTAGTGGGAGTTACTATAATAGTAGTAGCAGTAGTGGTAGCACCACCAGTAGTGGCGGCGGCGGTGGAGGAGGTGGTGGTAGTTGTGGAGGTACAACTTCAGTCTCATCCCCAAACTCAATTGTGTACCCAAGTGGCAACATTTGCCCCTCCGGTAAGATTCTGAAATCGAACTTGGTTAACCGGAGCTCGACCCGACCCGAGACTTTGGGTTCAAGAACCACCAACTACGGCCACGGAAGCATAGTCCGTGGCGGCGAATCACCGGTTTCGAAGAGGGTGTTGTCGAGTTGTTCTGATCCGGAGGAGCTAAAAAGGGCCGGTAATGAGTTGTACAGAAGAGGGAATTTTGTTGAAGCATTGGCATTGTATGATCGAGCCATCGCGGTGTCGCCGGAAAATGCAGCTTACCGGAGTAACAAGGCGGCCGCTTTGACAATGCTGGGTAGGTTGGGGGAGGCTGTAAAGGAATGTGAAGAGGCTGTGAGGTTAGACTCTGGATATATGAGGGCTCATCAGAGGTTGGCCTCTCTCTATCTGCGGTGAGTTTGGAATAAATTACTGTATTTGTTTTTAAAAAATTAAAAATGCCAATTGGGTTTGTGTTGTAATGATCTATGATAGGTTTATCTTTGTGTTTGATTCTGTGTTTCCTCAATGGTTTTTTGTGCTTATTGGATTATCTATTTCCTCTGTGTGTGGTTGGCTTTTGTTTGCTCTAGCTGTTATTGATTGGTTGTGAAGTCCTAGATCTCAGGTTTCTTTGTTCTGTCTAACTGCTAACTGGTTTTATTGCTTTTGTTCAATGCTTACAAGTAATTGGTGGATATTTGTGAAATCAGCTGTCAAGGTGGTTGGACGTTGCTATAAATCATGGGGTTTCAGTGTTTCAATCAATGCTTCGTTTAGGTTTACTCTGTTGTTAATTGTGTGAGACCTGTTGAATAAATCATGGAGTTCTTAGCCTCTTTGGTGTTGCTTTTGAGTGATAAGTCAATTAGGGTCATTTTGGTTTGTTGAATTATTGGAGTTCAAGATTTAACTTGGCCTACAATTGATTAATTAATATAGTTATCTATAACATCATTTGGGTTATGCAATTTTGCTTTTTAAGATTAAAGTTTAAAGAATCACATCATCCTTTAGAATCGGTTAATTATTGCTTTACTTCAATTTTGGTTCATGGGTCTTTTTATTTTGTCCTGTATACAGGTTAGGACAGGTTGAAAATGCTCGTCGCCACCTTTGTTTTAATGGGCAACAGCCGGATGGGGGCGAGTTGCAGAAATTGATTTCATTGGAGAAGCATCTTAACAGATGTGCGAGTGCTCGTAAGATTGGTGATTGGAAGAGTGCACTTAGAGAATGTGACACTGCCATAATGTGTGGCGCAGAGTCTTCTCCACAGGTGAAAAGAAACCCAAGCCCGAAATTTCTCTTCTATATCAATGTGTAATGTGTGAAATTATGATTTCCTAAGGTGTAAAACTTTCTCTTCTAATTTCTCTTCACCCCCCCCCCCCCCCCCCCCCCCCCCCCCCCCCCTTTCTCTAAAGTGTTTGATAGTTGAAATTTCATTGCATATGAGTCAATGCATGATCTAATATCGGTCCTAAAACAGGTTCTTTGTTAAACCAAAATGATGGTAGTTTCAGGAAAACCAGAGAAAAAAAATGAGAACGAGACTGAACCTGATCCTATTTTATGCATTCCCCAAATGGGTCTTATACCAATTGAATTGATCATACAGATAGCTGCTTGTAAGACAGAAGCCCTCTTGAAGCTTCATCAATTTGAAGAAGCGGACTCTTGCCTCTCAATCACTCCCATATTAGAACCTTATCCTTCTTCGTGCTCACAAACCAAGTTCTTCGGCATGCTTTCCGAAGCTTATGTGCTCTACGTTCGAGCCCTGGTTGACATTGCATTGGGAAGGTGAGCCCAAACTACAAAATTTCTGATACAAAACATGTGTTGTTCTTGGGATGCGTGAGAACGGATGATGGATATCTTGCAGGTTTGAGAATGCAGTTGTGGCAGCAGAAAAGGCTGGGCGGATTGATTATAGTAATATCGAAGTAGCTATGTTGTTAAACAACGTAAAATTTGTCACAAGAGCTCGTGCTCGTGGGAAAGATCTTTTTGATTCTGGAAGATTTTCCGATGCTTGCAATGCATTTGGTGAGGGCCTCAAGTATGACTTGTCAAACTCGGTTCTCTATTGCAATAGAGCAGTTTGTTGGTCTAAGCTTGGCATGTGGGAGCAATCTGTGGAGGACTGCAACCAAGCTCTAAAGATTCAACCAAATTACACCAAGGCCCTTCTCCGGAGGGCTGTTTCAAATGCAAAGGTGACTCGGGTTATTTATATATATATATAGGATCTTGCTATCATCCTACTAACTCCCTGTAGTAGGATAGCATTGTGTTCAAATTTAGATGAACAAGAATTCTTGTCCTTGCCACCTCATTGAAATGAGGGCAGTTAGTAATTTTACAATGAGAACACCAAAGTAGATTACGTTTGGTTTTTTGTAAGTCTACTTTAGTGTTCTTGTGTTAGTGAGGTAGCAATTAGCATGGTCTTTTTTTGTCTATTAAAAACTGCCTTTTAGCATTTGCCGGATTATGCACACATGTATTGATTTTATTTCTCTCTCTCCTTTTGGGATGTTGTAGCTTGAACGTTGGGCAGAGGCTGTGAAAGATTATGAGGTCTTAAGGCGAGAGCTCCCCGGGGACAACGAGGTTGCTGAATCTCTACTCAGTGCCCAAGTTGCGTTGAAAAAGTTTCGTGGAGAGGAAGTTCATAATACGAAATTGGGTGGGGAAGTGGAGGAAGTTTTTGGTCTTGATCGGTTTAAAATGGCAATATCTTCTCCTGGTGAACCTTGATTCCTTTGTTTCAGCATATTCTCTCTCTTTGGTTTTGCGCACTCACTTCCACACGATATTTAGTCTAAAAATTCAAATATTTTCAGGTGTTTCGCTTGTTCGTTTCACACTGGCGTCCAACCAACAATGTGAACAGATATCTCCATTTGTGGATTCGCTTTGTGTTAAGTATCCATCTGTCAACTTCTTCAAGGTAGGTAAATCTATGTGAATTTTCCATGTCTTTGCATTGGTGAGAGCACTCATGATTGAAATACGCTTATTCCCTATTTCACCTGGAAATATTGAATCATCAAAATGGGAAGCTTTGGCAGATTACTTGGTTATGGCAATAGCACGGTGCTTTTATGAATTTGGGCTATTTGTTTTGCCTTTTTAGGCTCAGTTTGGCTTTTGAGAATTGGAGCTATTTGTTTTGCCTTTTTAGGCTCAGTTTGGTTTTTGGTTTTGAGAAAAGAAAAGGAAAAGGA
Source organism: Hydrangea macrophylla (assembly GCA_033977485.1). Taxonomy (NCBI): domain Eukaryota; kingdom Viridiplantae; phylum Streptophyta; class Magnoliopsida; order Cornales; family Hydrangeaceae; genus Hydrangea; species Hydrangea macrophylla. The sequence goes on from CM066990.1 coordinate 99,909,627, forward strand.
AAAGGGATTCGTGAAGGGAAACTGAATTTATCCTTCAGAAATTAATATTCTTGAAACATAATAAGAGCCCAAGAAAAAAGGAAGGGAAATTACTCCCAAAAATTCACCATATTTTCTTTTTCCTTCTCAATCTCCTCAGTGTTCCATGTTAAACAAGCATAGCAGAGTATTTTCCTCACTTTTCTCTTTTCCTTTCCCTCTTAAAAACCAGGAGTTCTGTTTGGTTCAGGATTTCGTGAGGGTGGAAAAGGGAAAGGAAAACTGGTTTCGTCGAGTTTTACTTCACACATAAATACGATAAAAAAAATAAAAATTTTCAAAATATACCTGTAACATATGATTAAAGGAAAGGAAATGACTCAAAAGTCACAACATTCAAAGTGTTCACTTCATTTCTCAACTTATTCTCTCTCTTTTTTTTTTTTTTTTTTTCATATTTTCCTCATCATTTTTTGAGCTGAATTTAACTTTAGTGGTGCTCTATCCCTTTACTGAAAGGGGGATAATACATGGGACACACCCAAAGACACAACTTTTGGGACACAACCCAAGGGATGTGTCTATCTTTCTCCTGTGTCACTGTGGGGTCCAATGACATCACAGGAGAGATATAGACACATCTTTTGGGTTGTGTCCTAAAATTTGTGTCATTGAGTGTGTCCCAATCTTTACTCTTACTGAAAAGGTAATTACTAAGATGGACTTGTGCTATTAATGGCTGCATAACTAATAGGATGAATTAAATTCTCTGATCTTCTAATTTGCCATTTAATTCCTTTCTCTTTCCTGTTGGGTATTTGATCTAAATGTATTAATATAATGTTCCATGGAAGGTGAATGTGGAGGAGAGCCCACTAGTAGCAAAAGCAGAAAGCATAAGAGCAGTACCAACATTCAACATTTACAAGAATGGAGACAAGTTGAAGGAGATGATTTGCCCCAGTCATCAGGGCTTGGAATCCTCTGTGAGGCAATACATACTATAGAGCAGCTCTCCCAATCAATCACCATCTGGTAGTTCCATATCTTTTATCATTTAATACTACGGACCGTCCGATTTTTACTTTGCAATTTAATCAACTGCATAATAATTTTATTGACTAGAGGCAGAGAAATTCTCCTAGGATATCTTCTTACTTTCACATTTATACCCTTTTTAAGTTATTTGATTCTTTCATCTTCATCCTCCTTTCAATCCCCATTTTCAATTTTTCATTAATATATTTGTTACTATGAACGTAATTCGAGTCTCATTGTTGTTTGGTTTTTGGGCTTTGTTCCTACTGGTTTTGCTTTATTTATTTTGTGGCACCGAGTGTTATTGTTGTACTATTTTGTTTGGAGATGGTTAAATAGGGAAATTAATGATATCTGTAAATAATTTCTTACAGAAATATAAAAATTATCTTCTTTTTTTTTTAATAAAAATATGTTACTACAGTACAAAATAAGGGTGTTCACTTAAAAATGTGCAAGTACAATAACGTTTCTCTATCGTATTTATGGGTGTTTTTTCATGATTCTTTGGTACAACTACCATCCGGACTCCCAGGCCCCAGCCCAGAATGGTCCAATGACTCCAATCCAGAGAGAGAGAGAGAGAGAGAGAGAGAGAGAATGAGGGTACGGCAGTACGTGTGTATATAATGCATTCGAAAAAGTAAATGTTTGGTTGGTGGTAGGCTGGATGCAGACTCTGCAGACTTGATATTATAGCCGTTTCTCTTTCTGCTTCTGATTATTCTCTCCTTGAAAAATGGGGCTGTGCGATAAGGGTTGTTTGGCAAGTTGCGTTTTGATCCGACAAAATCTTTTTTGGAGGCTCCCTCCCTGAGCAAATTTTGAAAACTAATTTCAACATACATCACCTTACATACTTTTTGGTATGTGATTGGTCTATGTGTACACGTGTGTTTTTGTGATGTCTGTCACACTTGTACCAATCACTTCTCAAAAAGAAAAATGCATTAAAAAGAAAAGTAAAATCGGTGTTAGGAACAGGAAAAAGGAAAATGCATTACGTCTGTTAGGTAATGTTCCTAACTCGTTTCCAACGTAAAATGCATTTTTGTGTTTGATAATAAGCTAAATGTGCATTAAGCAAAAGGAATAGTTAAAAGTAGCAGTGTCAAACGCACCGGCTCGAGGGGGGGCGCTCAACCGAAAAGCGGGTTGGGATCAGGGCAGGGGGCTGTGTGGTCCAGCCCGGCTTGGTGGACCGGTCGTACTAGGGCCGGTCGGGCCTGGCTTAAGGGATAAAAAGTAGAAAAAAAATAGCTATTTTTTTACTCGCAAACTAACCGTTTTATAGGCGTTAGAGGGGGGAAAAAAAGTGCCAAACTAGCCGTTGGTTAGACCAGGCTTCGGGTCAAGGTCGGGTCGAGCTTCGGGCTCTAAGCAGGTCGGGGTGGGGTGGTGTCCGGATTGTACTGTTATATGTGAACTAAGGCCTACCCAGCTCAAACCGGATTGGGCCAGGCTTTTAGCCCGATTTTTTCATGTCTGTCCAAGCCGGTTTTGAGCCAACCTAGCTCGTTTGACATCTCTAGTTAAAAGTTCTCTAAAATAGACTTTGTTGTCCTTAGATCCAACTCGTTGTAAAAAGTCACTCAACATATTTGCATAACTATTTTGTAATATAAATATTTAATTTGATTAGGAGTGCAATTTGGAACGAAAATTTAATTCCGACCAATTCCTATCCGAAAAATTCCGATGTTGGCAACATAAAAGTCAATCAGAATTTCAAAATTCCAATTTCTGAAAATTCCGAAAAAAAAAAAAAAAAAAAAAAGATTGGAATCGGAATAGTTTTGGAATTTTCAAAAAATTTCTGAATTTCCAATTCGAAAATATTTCGATAAATTTTCGAAAAAAATCCGACATTCCGAAATATTCCGACTTTTTAATGGAATATATATATATATATATATATATATCAAAATGGGGGTTTGACACTAATTTTAAATCTCTTGTCCTAAAATCCAATTTACAGAAAAATTACTAATCAAATTTTGAAGCAATGTATGTTGATTGTTTTATTTGTGCCTGAAAATTCCAAATTTTCGAAAATTTCCCAAAAAAATCCGAAAAATTCCGATTTCGAAAATTTCGATATTTTAAAAAATTCGGAATCGGAACATGAATGCCAATTTTGAATGGAAAGATTTTTTACATTCCAAAAATTTTGGAATTTTTTTGAAACAGTCATTCTTAATCTATTCCATTCGAAACACACCTTTCGAAAATTCCGATATTTTCAAAAATTCGGAATCGGAACATAAAATGCCAATTTTGAAATTTCAGAATTGGCATTGGAAAAGATTTTTTACATTCCGAAAATTTTGGAATTTTTTTGAAACAATCATTTTTAATCCATTTCATTCGAAACACACCCCTAAATTTGATTGAGTTTCACTAATTCATGACTTTTGATTATATATATATATATATATATGGGATGTACTTTAAACTTAATTAATCCAACTTCAAGTGTTAAACCAACACTTTTACTCGGATAAAAGAGAGAGAAGAAGCAGAAGAATAGACTCCTAAACCTTCATATATAGATCTATAGATATACATTAATTCTGGGACCAAATGTCCTTCCTAAGGCTATCCACGTGGCACTCTTGTAGAATTTTCTTCACCATCCACATGGCACTTACGTGGCATTTCATTTTGTTTTGGTTTTAATTGATGATTTTAGGTGTACATTTTTAGTAAATAACAATTGTCACACCCCGTAGTAGAAAAAATAGAGAAAATAAATTCTTTTTAGACCCATAAGCCATGACAGTTAAAAGTCACCATATTGTCCATAACCAAAGTTAAACCATCAGAGTAATGATTCAACACACTCATTGGAAAGTACTACGGTCAATATATGAAACCGAAGTTCAATACTAAACTATTACAAAACCAAAAGTATTTGCGGAAACATAAACAAAGTATTACGACAACATATGCCGATTACAAACTTACTACTACAACAGTCATTTAAAACATAAACATAAACTAAATACGGCACAGCTTTCAGGTCTTCAGCTTGCATAGTAGTCAGCACCAACATAGCCTCCATCATGGTAGACTCCATCCTCGTAGCCCCTATCCATGTATGCATCTCCTGCATACTCATAATCTTGGCCAGCTGGATGTCAAATATCTAGTGGCATCAACGCCGTCAGCTACGAAAGCGGAGTGAATGCAAAGATTAACAGAGTATCTATAGATATGCAGCATATATCAACAACAACAATAAAAGGATCATCTCATCGTTCATATGCATGTATGCACTAACTCAATATATATAACAACGGACGTCATCCCAATCTCCCAATACATAACGTAGACTCTTAGGTCCACATTAATCACACACGTAGTCCCATACTTATGGTCTGTCATACCTGACACACATGCCCATGTATTCCAACCAAACAGCCCGATATACTTTGGCCAACCTGCCCATACACTTCTCTTTCACCTCATATACCTCTTGGTCTCTATCATGGACTAAAGTGACATATCCCTTAGTCTCTCCCATGGACTAAGGCTATATTCCTTTAGTCTCTATCGGACCAAGTTTCGACAACCTCTAACACATTCCGGCCAACACACCCAATTCACATCTCTTTCATAGTTTCATTATTCCTAGTCTCGGTCATGAACTAAAGTGGCATCCCTTAGCCTCTGTCGGATCTCCTGTCTCGGATCGAGTGATGTACCTTTATCCTCTATCGGACTAGGTTCATGATGTATCCTTCTTAATCTCAGTCATGGACTAAAGTGACATATTCCTGTAGCCTCTATTCGGATCTCCTGTCCCAGTCATGGACTAAGGTAATATTCTGTTAGCCTCTGTCAGATTAAGATGACAACACCGGCATAACCCTCAGTCTCGGTCTTAGACTAACGTGACCATGCCCTTGTCTCTATCGGATCTCTCATGTCTCGGTCATGGGCAAGGCAACATTCTGTTAGCCTCTATCGGACTAGGGTGATAGCCACATTACCGTTCTCACAAACATGTATCCCTTAGTCTCTCTCATGGACTAAGGCGATGCTACTACTACATCTCTTAGCCTCGCCCATGGACTAAGACAATATAGGTCGTCCACAATCCATACCTGTTTCCATAATATGTATCCCTTAGTCTCTCTCGTAGACTAAAACAATACCTACGAATATCACCAATATATCCCTTAGTCTCTCCCATGAACTAAGGTAATATACGCATACCGCAACCCACATCGTACGATCTTCGTGATCGTACATAGTTCCCACACACCAATTATAAATATTAACGACCTCCGTGATCGATAGACCTACTACGATGCACGTCGGCTTCTCAATTCGATTAACAACATTATATCATCGGTTCCACTATTTAATGCATTAAATCCATTATTCACATGTGTATTATTCCAATACAACTTCTACCAATCAACGCATGATAATATACAGTTTAATAGTTCAGCAAATATAAACAAACTAAACATTTAACATTTTGTCATGTTCGATCGATTGAACTCACCTCAATCAATTGAGGTAAAGCTAGATTCGATCGATCGAAGTCAGTTCGATCGATTGAGCAAATTGAAGTTAGATCGATTGAGAAATGTTCGATCGATTGAGAGTGGTCTGTGTTCAATCGCTCGAAATCAGTTTGATCGATTGAATGCAATTTTCATCTCAAAACTGAACTGGACCTTGTACGCACATCCAAGGTCCGTTCTATCTTACCGAAACATATATATAAATACGCATCTATGCTACGGAGTGAGTATGGGCACTCACCGTTAATGTCGACGACACCGGCGAGCTCTAGTGGTCGCGGGCTCCTCGGGGTAGTTTCCTCCCTCTCTTTCTCTGTCTCATTCTCTGCCTCTTCTCTGTCTCTCCTCCTGCTTCTTCTTCTTCTCTTCTCCTTGAGAGTGTGTGAGTGTGAGTTGTATGTATATATATATAACTAGGTGTGTGTGTGTGTGTGTATATATACGTTGTAGACACTTCATTTTTGCCCAACCCATTTTAGAAAGAAAAAAAAAAGAGAGAGATAAAAATTAAAAAATACAAAAAAAAAAAAAAAAAAAAAAAAAAAAAGAAAAAAGAAAAAAAAAATCTCTCAAAAATGATTTCAAGAAAATGCAGAATGAATTTTGAAAGTTTAAGTCACAATTTTCGCTAACCTTGGGTTTATTGAAAAATCAAATTTCTAAGTTTCAATTCAGAATGTGGAAATGTGAGTGGGTCATTTAAATCATCTTTTTTGGGTCACAAGAGGACAGATCCCAAACCATTTCAAAATAAAGTGCATGCCGACACGAGCCCATTGCTTTTTGAATCACCCAAATTGAACATCGGATGAAAAAATTATAGCAAATCAAAGTCTGATGGGTCATGAAAGTCAACAGGTTCGTTTGTCCTTGCCACACCATATAACTTTCATTGTCTCAATTTAGAGGGTGGGTCTGCAAAACACATCACACGCCATATACACAACACACACAATACACTTATGCAAATGCAATGTGTGGTCACTTCCCTAGTTTTTAGGATGTACCCATGCCTTCTCTATTTACAAATACACACTCTTGAGATCCAAAAAGGGAGAGGAGACCATCAGCTCACCCACTCTCTTTCTCTAGCCAAGCATGCTCTCCCAACCACGATCAGCTTAATCGGTCCTCACTCTCTCTCACTTGTTCTTTCTACCTTACCTCTCTCTACAAAAGCCAACCACCACCACCAGGGACGGATCTAGAAAATTGGTGGTGGGGAGGGGGGGGGGGGGGCTTGGGCTTTGGGATTTCCATTTTTTTCTGCAGATTTGTGTTTCTGCAGATTTGTGTGTGTAGAATTTTGGCTTAGAGATTTTGGATGTAATGCTTATGGACTTTGGCCATTTGAATAATATTGATGCTGAGCAAAAAAAAAATTCCATTGATAAAAAAGATATACGTTAGCTATACAATTGTCTATACAGTTGCTAACACCCAAGACAAGCTATATATTAGCTATACATTTGTCTAATATCAAAAGTAAAATTATCTAAGGCTCTAATGCTGATAATAACAATCTAACAGATGCCCCAAAAAACAGAACCCGATACAGCAGTATATAGCACATTTTTTTTACAATTGACCCCTGCGAGTTTTCATCGTCTGAAAGTTTTCTATAATTGCATCGTTTGCAACTCCCTCAAAAACATCATTCTCTATGTATATAACTAAGTTATCATTCAACCACTCATCGCCCATTTGATTCCTCAACCGAGTATTGATGATATTAATAGCAGAAAAAGCTCTCTCAACTGTAGCTATTGCAACTGGTAAAATCAATGCCAAAGTTAGGAGCAAATAAACTAAGGAATATACTTTGTGCCTTCCAGTCTTCACCAACAATTTAGCAAGAGCACCAATTCCATTAAGCCTTGAGAATTCACTAGTAGAGCGCATGTCAGCGATATAAGTATCAAGCTGACTAGAAAGAAGCTGAAGCTTGAATGGAGAAAAATCAGTTGGATACAATTCAGCAAAGCGCACCAATTTCTTCTTATCAAAGCTATCGAACAAATTAGATGGTCTCAAGCATGCCATACAAAGAAGCAACTCAGTGTTTGCTACAGTGAAACGAGCATTCAACTCTTGTAGTTGCTTGTCTAGAACTGCATAGAATATGTCGACTTGATAATGATGCAAGTTCTTAATTTCTAAAGCATTATGCCATTTTCTCCCTTGAACTACAAACATATCATCCATATCAACGACAACCACCTCATGTTTTACACAAAAGGAGGAAACCTCATTAAGTACAGAACTCCATCCTTTGTCCCTCATATCTTGAAGTCGTTCTTTGGATATTCGAACTAAATTCATAGCATTCACAATATCTTGATCTTTTTTTTGGAGTGCCTGTTATAACTCATTGGTTATTGCCAATATATTCTTCATCATAAAAAGATCAAATACAAACTCAAATGATTGCATTATATCCAACAAAGACTTTGCTTCAATTCTTTGTTCTGCAAGTGAAGATTTGGTTCCAACAATTTCAAGCACATCAATCACTGCTTCAAACATACTAGACATGCTCACCAAAGTATGATAATGTGACCCTTATCGTGTATCACCTGCACGTCTTAGATTAGTTTCTTGATTTAAGCCTTGTTCACTAGAAAGCTCTCCAACTTCAAGTGCCAAAGCAATTTGGGTTGCTTGTTTCTCCCTAAGCATGTCTCGACGTTTACATGAACCTCCACAACATTCAACACTCTTAATATATTTTTGAAAAATGTGGCAATATCATCATTGTCCTTTGCTACAGCTACTAGATCAAGTTGCAATTGATGAGAAAAACATTACACATAATATGCACATGGATTCTCATCCAATTTGCGTTCTTTCAAACCATTATACTCCCCTTGTATGTTACTAGCTCCATCATAACCTTGCCCCCGTAATTTAGAAATACTCAACCCATATCTACAAAATACACTATCAAGTGCATCTTTTAATGTGAAAGCATTAGTATCAGCAACATGCTCAACACCAATAAATTGCTCAATTATATCACCTCTTGTGTCTAGATAACGTATCACAATAGCCATTTGTTCCTTTACTGATACATCACGAGCTACATCAATCAAAACAGAGAAAAGTGCATCCCCAATATCACTAATAATGACACTAATAGTTTCCATGGCAGCATCACTTACAATATCTTTCCGAATACTTGGAGCTATCAACTGGTATTTTTGAGGAGCATTCTCTAATACAACAGTACTAATGTTTGGACAATCTTCAGTTTCAATACGCCCACGAAATGCAAGTCCTTGCTCCAAAAATAGTCGAGCACACTCAATTGAAGCATTCAATCGAGTTCGGTAGTCTAACCGAGCTTGATCTGATTGCTTAAAAAAAGTTGTCTCAATATTCTGCTTTTGGTTCATCAAGTCAATACAGTTGCCTTCGGCAATGTTCTAAGCACTTTTGGGGCCTTTTCCAACATGCTCTCCTATTTTCTCCGACCTCTTCCAATTATTGAAACCTAAACTAGTAAAAGCATCAATGCCTGAATGACTTTGTCCAAAAAGATAACAAGGCAGACAAAATGCAGCATCCTTAATTTCACTATACTCTAACCAACTAGAATATTGCTTGAACCAAGCTAGATTAAAACGTCGATTTTGTTTCCCACTTTTAGTTAGAGGAAAATCTAATTCTGAAGACACCTGTTTTGGATCCCTTTGTAGGTAATGTCTTATAACATTCTCCCGTTCTGTAGGAGGAAAACTAATAATAGGGCTCCTTAACCCGGGATCCGCAGGAAGAGCCGCGAAATTGATTTCCATCCGACTTCGTTTTGAAGAAGGAGATTCATCATCTTTCTTTGGAGGAGGTGGTCCATCATCTTTTTTCAGAGGAGGTGGTCCTCTTTTTAAGAATCTGGTCATCAACGCCTGACTGGTAAAGAACGAATTTGTAAATAAATAGTGTCACGCCCCGACGTAGCATAAATAAGGAAAGCGTTTAATTTCCTTTATGGACCCGTAGGTCGCGACAGTTTGAAGGATCGATTCCGTCCCAAACGTCAAACAACAAAACATAATAATCAGAGTAAAGCAATCAAGGCTTACAAAAACTTTCTAACTTATTACATCTTATGAGCCGGGGTCAACTAAGGCACAGACCGCCTTAAAAATAAAATAATATCTTAGAGTCTGTTACAGTCATCCTTAAAACAAAACAGTTCATAACTTAAAACAGATAAACTTAAAACATATAATAAATAGTTTCTTTATTCCAGATGCAGCCATTCTCAATTAGCATAGTCGTATGATTCCTCCTGATTGTAACCTGAAAAGCCTGAACACGAATGTCCAGGACGCATCAACGTCGTCAGCTTCAAGAAGCTGGTGAGTATTAAAAACATGACTTTGAATGTAAAACATACCAACTTACCTTTTTCCATTATTAAATTACGGAAAGAATTTATTTTATAAAACAACAAGGAATATAATAAAAGTCTTTCATTCATAAATACAGATACTCGTGAAATGAGACAATGCACCACACTCATCTTGCCGACTCTTTTCTCTTGACAGCCACGACAACCCACTATCCTACTCCTGGTATCTTTGAAACACTCAGATAGCCACACTTTAGCAACGGGGCGCCAGGGAGTGTCCAGTTTGCCTCACACTTTGGTCCGGGGTACCAGGGAGTGTCCAATGCCTCACACTTTGAATACCCTAACCGCCATGCAAATACCGGGGCAACCCCTCACACAGTATCCAGACTTGAGTTATCAGGGAGTGTCCGTAGGCCACACTTTAGCACTACCATGGGTGCCAGGGAATGTCCGAGTTCGGCTTCACACACTTTAACGCTTCCATGGGAGTCAGGGAGTGTCCTTATTTGCCACCGTCGCATTTCAAAGATACCCTCTTCCACAATCACAACCACAACCACAACCACGACCACAACCACAAACTCATACTCAACCACAACCACGACCACAAACACAAACTCATACTCTTTCCACACTACCATTACTCTTTTCCACACAGACTGACACCCATATGCATGTACCACTGACCCACATGAATGGTATGCACTTAAACGAAAACAAAAATGCTGAATTAAAGGAACAACACGCGTACGGGGATCAATGAGTCATACTACAATGTTTAAATCATTCAAACATAACCAAATAGAGTTCTGATTAACCAAGTTTCCCAAACAGAACCTCATCAGTATATAAATTTCATCCAAACAGTCCCATAACAGAAAAACAGACAAAAACAGAAACTGCAATACCTCGCGCACGCGGGTCGCTCGCGCGATAAGCCCATTTTTCCTTTTATTAATAAACTTTTCTGTCTGCCTGAGGAAAGCAAGGTCGCGCGCGCGGATCGCTCGCGCGAAGGGGTTCTCGCGCGACCCTCGCTCGCGCGACCAGCCAAATTTTCAATTATATATATATAAACTCTTACGTCTGCCTGGGGAAGCATACCTCGCGCGCGCGGGCTGCTCGCGCGAAGGGTCGCTCGCGCGGGCCGCTCGCGCGATACTCGCGCGCGCGATCGTGGCGCGAGATGAAGCTGAGGCTTCATCTTCTCCGCAGGAACTGCTCTGGTTCAGTAAAACAGGGGTCTTTTTGACCCATTTCCATTCTGTTAGTATATATGTCCTATTATATATGGATCTCTTCCTTTTTCAACGAGGATTAAGAATCTATGATCAATTTAACATGATTCTAACTATAACTCTCCAATTTTATGATAAACTAAAACATGTCAAAATTTATTTTCTTATATACTTTCTTATATGAACGAATTAAGCTCTAAAACTTCAAACATAGTCAATACATACTATAATCTTTGATATTCATCTCTGAAAACGGATTTAGATTAAGGTTTGAAAATCTTGATTTTTATGCCATGAACTTCATACGTAAAAATCATCAATGGGGATTTACAACATTTAACAATTATACAGCAATTAATATGAAATTACATTCTTAGTGAGTTTAGAATACTCACTGAGATTAGAGATGGAAGTAATTGTTGAGAAAGAATGACCAATAAAGAAAATTCCAATGAACTATAGCTATGGTGATCAAGCTTTGGTTATGGAATGAAGCTCTCTCTATGCAATTTCTGAAATTCTCTGTGTAAACTCTCTCTCTCAAACTCTCTGTGAAAATGATGTGCAGAATGTGTGTGTTTGTGTGTGTTTGAGCATGTATAAATAGAATCCTCAAGGAGGAACTTGGTGACCAAGTAAAAATTTAGAAACTCACTTAGCAAACTCTAATTGAGTTAACCCAACCTTAACCTCTCTAAATTAACAGCATATACACATACGTATATAGAATATATGCACACTAAACACTACAATTGTCTTCCAAATGAATTGAAGAGCCAAGTAGGTGTGTAGGGGTCAATTGCAAGATGTTTGGCAACTTAGCTTATGGCACAACATTTGCACATATAAGCTAAACATTCCCAAACAATGCCTTATCCAATGATTACTTGCCATTAATGGAAATAAAGCAAATGTCTAAATCGGTCACTTCCAAAATCTGTGGAAGTTAAACACAACATGGACAGTTTTAGACATAAACTGGTATTTTCGGGGCGCGGTGGTCACCACAAAAATACAGGAAATTCGTTTTAACGTAGGAAGTGATTTTCTGGTTTCATAAAAATACTGATTGAATCAATAGAAGTTATTTTCACCGTTTTGAAATACAGATTTTGAAATCCATACTGGTATCACTAACTTTATAAAAATTACAATTTAACCCCAACAACATTCTTAGCTTGCAATAAATCAAGGAATAAAATTTAGAATATGAGAAATGAAATTTAAATGAAGCAGTCAATAATATTTGAAATTAAATATGACAATGCAAATACCAATTAAATATGAAAATGAATTTTAAATTAAATGGAAATGCAGGTTATTACACCCTCCCTCCCTTAAACAGGATTTCGTCCCCGAAATCAAGACTGACTAATCATGAAACAACTCCGGGTACTTCTTCCTCATATCAGCTTCAACTTCCCACGAGGCTTCGTTTTCGTCATGGTGATTCCACTGAACTTTCACCAATGGGATATCCTTATTCCTCAGCTTCTTGATACTCTGATCTAGAATCTTCACAGGTCTCTCCTTGTAAGAAATGTTATGACTTGTCTCAATATCGTCATAGCTAACCACGTGCGAGGGGTCTCGTATGTATTTCCTCAACATACTTACGTGAAATACGTTGTGAACTCCAGACATCTTCGGTGGTAGTGCCAGTCGATAAGCTACTTTCCCGACACGTTCCAAAATCTCAAACGGTCCGATGAAACGCGGAGCTAACTTCCCTCTCTTAAGACCAAAACGTACCACTCCTCGGGTTGGTGAAACCTTAAGGAGTACGTGATCTCCAACACTAAACTCCAAATCCTTCCGGCGTCGATCAGCATAACTCTTATATCGGCTTTGAGCGGTTCTCATCCTCTCCTTGACCAAAGTAATCTTCTCATTGGTTTCTCTTACCAAATCTGGTCCCAATAATTCTGAGTCCCCAACCTCTGTCCAACACAATGGGGAACGACATGGTCGTCCGTACAATGCTTCAAACGGAGCCATACCGATACTCGTGTGATAGCTGTTGTTATAGGCAAATTCTACCAATGGCAAGTGTGTCTCCCAAGATTCTTCAAAATCGATCACACAAGCCCTGAGCATATCTTCCATTATCTGATTAACACGCTCAGTTTGTCCATCTGTCTGAGGGTGAAAAGCAGTACTCATTTTGAGCGAAGTTCCCATAGCTTCTTGCAGACTTTCCCAAAATCCAGAGGTAAAACGCGCGTCACGGTCTGACACAATCGACACAGGTGCACCGTGAAGTCGCACAACTTGTTGTATATATATATCCGGCTCATCTTCTCTACCGGGTATGTCATACTATAAGCAATGAAATGAGCTGACTTTGTCAATCGATCTACGATTACCCAAATAGCGTCATGATTCTGCTGCGATCGAGGTAATCCTACTACAAAGTCCATCGTAATGTGTTCCCACTTCCAACCAGGGATAGGTAGCGGTTGCAACAATCCTGACGGTCTCTGATGTTCAGCTTTGACTTGCTGACACGTCAAACACTTGGATACAAATTCGGCCACGTCTTTCTTCATACCTTCCCACCAGAAATTTCTCTTCAGATCTTTGTACATCTTCGTTCCCCCTGGGTGAACTGTATACCTTGATTTATGTGCTTCTTCCAGGATATCCTTCCTAAGCTCTCCATCACCTGGCACACATAATCTATTCCTGCACCGATATCCTCCATCGACTCCCACTTTCCACTCTGTCGGGTCTTTTTCTGACATCTTTATGAACCATGCCTGAAACTTCTCATCTTCTTTCTGAGCTCCAATGATGCGGTCGATAAGAACAGGCTGCAGGATAAGACATCCGAACAATTGTCCTTCTCCTTCTTCAGCACTCTGTACATCGAATTCCGCCAAAGTCTCCAAAGCTCGCCACTCTCTCATCATTAAGGAGGCGATCGTCTCACGAGTCTGTCGACTCAGGGCATCAGCAACTACATTAGCTTTACCCGGGTGGTATTCTAACGTGAAGTCATAATCTTTGATCAGCTCCATCCATCTGCGCTGCCTCATGTTCAACTCTTTCTGTGTGAACAAGTATTTCAAACTCTTGTGATCGGAGAACAAATCAAACTTCTCACCGTAGAGATAGTGTCTCCAAATCTTGAGTGCGAAAACTACTGCTGCCAACTCCAAATCATGAATGGGATAGTTTAATTCATTCGGCTTCAGCTGTCTGGATCCATAGGCGATAACTCTGCCATCTTGCATAAGTACACACCCTAACCCTTGATATGATGCGTCACTAAAGATAGTGAACTTCTCATCAGGCTTGGGTATTGCTAGTACCGGTGCGGTAGTGAGTCTCTCTTTCAACTCTAGAAAGGCTCGCTCATGCTTCTCTGTCCATTCGAACTTCAAGTTCTTCTTCGTCAATCCAGTTAAAGGTGCTGCTATCTTCGAGAATCCCTCAACGAATCTCCTGTAATAGCCTGCGAGTCCAAGAAAGCTCCGAACTTCTGTAGGGTTGCTCGGCCTAACCCAGTTTGATACAGCATCGATCTTGGACGAATCCACTGAAATTCCTTGAGATGACACCTTGTGTCCCAAAAATTTCACTTCCTGCAACCAGAACTCACACTTACTGAACTTGGCATACAACTGATGGTCCTTGAGCGTCTGCATCGCAATCCGTAGATGTTGCTCGTGTTCTTCTCCTGACTTAGAATAGATCAAAATATCATCTATAAAGACGATGACAAACTGATCCAAATAAGGTTTGAACACTCTGTTCATCAGATCCATAAACACTGCCGGGGCGTTCGTCATTCCAAACGGCATTACCAGAAATTCATAATGACCATATCGGGTTCTGAAAGCAGTCTTAGATATGTCTTCTTTTCGTACCCTCAACTGATGATATCCCGACCTAAGGTCTATCTTGGAAAATGTCGTAGCTCCTTGTAGTTGATCAAACAAATCGTCAATCCGAGGCAAGGGATACTTGTTCTTGATAGTCACACGGTTCAGTTCTCTGTAGTCGATACACAATCTGAGTGTCCCTTCCTTCTTCTTTACAAATAACACCGGTGCTCCCCAAGGCGATGTACTTGGGCGTACAAAACCTAGGTTCTCGAGCTCTTGAACTTGTTCCTTCAATTCCAATAGTTCTGTGGGGGCCATTCTGTAGGGAACTTTGGTGATCGGCACGGTACCCGATATAAGTTCAATACAGAACTCTATACTTCTCTCGGGCGGTAGACCAGAAACGTCTTCAAACACTTCTTCGAAGTCCTTGACTACAGGTATAGATGAAGCTGTCACCTCTGTACTGACGACTTCGATGTTGGCTAAGCATCTCGTGAGGAACATATCTCCCAAAGGGTTACATTGAAAATCGAAGGGTTGATTCTCATTGTCGGGGAATGTAATTCTCTTCCTCGCACAATCCAACTTCACTTGATTCTGAGAGAGCCAATCCATTCCTAGGATTATGTCGAACTCCTTCATTGATAGGACAATCAACCTAGCAGGGATTTCACGGTCTCCTAACCGTAAGGGACAATCCTTGCACACGTGTCCTAATCTGACTGCAGCTCCTAGTGGCGAAGTAGCCTTCAAAGCTTTCTCTAAGCGATGAGGTAAAATACCCAATCTTCGAATTGTATTAACAGATATGAACGAAAGAGCAGCACCCGTATCAAATAACACTTTAACATGGGAGTTAAACAGAGTTAATGTACCTTCTACTGCTTGCTGATCAGGTTGAGCTTCTCCATAATTTCCTTCTTCATACGCAGTTCTGTCATATCCAGCGGCATCAGGGATAACGACATTCAAGCGAGTCTGACCCTGTTGACCATAAGTCACCTGCTTAGGAGCAGTACAGAACCTGCTGATGTGACCTGGTTCACCACAGTTGAAGCAGACTATCCCTTGCTGAGTAGCACGCCTTGGTGCCTTGCAATCACGAGCCACATGACCAGGGTTGCCACAGTTGAAACACTTTCCACTACTACTTCCTTCTCCTACTCGGGGTTGAGTTGGATAGGTAATAGCCTGGGTCTTCTTGCTTCCGTCGAAATTCCTCTTCTGCCCTTGGGTACGGTTCATTGGTGGTCTATTCCCAAAATTACCCCTTTGAGGCGGTCGGAATTCAAATTGTTTTCGGCTCACCCGAGCATCCTCTTCCAGATCAGTAGCCAAACCAACAAGTCCTTCAAACGATTTATCCAGGTGGCCGAGAGTCAAGCGGCGAATCTGCGGTGTCAGCCCTTGATTATACTTGCGGATCTTCTTCTCTTCAGTATCAACCAGGTGTGGAGCAAACCGAGACAGTCTTTCAAACTGTGTGGTGTACTCTTGCACCGACTTGGTTCCTTGCGTCAGATCCATGAATTTCTTCTCTCTTCTGTGCCTCTCCGTAGCCGGGAAATACTTCTCCAAAAATCTCCCCTTGAACGCAGTCCACGTCATTCCCGTTGCAGCTCCATTCCCGATAGTAGCTATGACCGAATCCCACCAATCTGCGGCAGCATCGGTCAGCTGAAACGTAGCTAATCTTCTCTTGTCCATCTCGTTGCATTGGACAGCTTCGAACATGCGGTCCATCTGTCTTAACCACTGTTCCGCCTTCCAGGGTTCCGCGGTACCCGCAAACTGTTCGGGCCTTAGAGCACGGAATCTTTCTAGCAACTTGTCTCCCGTTTGACGGTCTCTTCGGTTGTCGTTCGTATTACCGATTCTTTCTAACCGTCTGATAAACGCTTCAAACATCCCTGTAGGATCAGCAGCTTCGGGTGCTCCCTCGATCAGGTTCCTGTTCCTCCTGACTCCTCCAGCCATTCTATGCATGATAGTGGTAGTAGAATGAGAAACATGCATGCACAGTGCTATGAAGTGATTTAAACGACAACAACATTCAAAAGGGTATATTTTATATATATAACTTCTGTCAAGTTGATACAAAAACATGTATGGTCAGATCAATGCCTACCCTATCTGTCTGGGTTAGGACGCATGCAAGAGTTAATGTTACAAAAATGGGGTCATTGCCCTATACTCTAATGCATGTAAATACAGTTGCAAAAAGAGACAGAGCTAATAGTCAAAAGTGGTTAATATTTACAAGTCATAACTAAAACGTCAATCATCTCCATAAGCGGCCATCAGGAGATCTAGCAAATCGACAGGGCGAAAACGCTGAACAACGAACGGTCCAACCCCGTTATAGCTGTGAGAGGTGGACGATGAAGCAGGTACAGGAGCATCCGCCTCATCTACCATCTCCTCAGGCAGGGCTAGCTCAAGTGCTAGCTCAGCCTCGAGCTCAGCGGCAAGATCGTCCAGACCTATGCCGTCCTCTAAGATCTCCCCACCTACTGGGACCACATGAACAACCTCTGCATCGTCCTCAGTAATGGTTACCACCGGCGGAGGCATCTCCAACTGAGCCAGGTGGGCATGCACGATCTGGATCTCGAGGGGAAGGTAGAAAGCATCGCTATCGACCAACCGCAGAATCTCGACCAAAACTAGACGATGAGCCTCTGCGAAATATCGAAGCTCAAAACGGATACGGGTCAGGTCAACTAGGCCTACCACGTGAACCTGGTGCCAAACCTCAGATACTACCGTCGTCACGGCCAACTGCTCTACGGCCGCCTGATATAAGTCGAGAAAAGCTGGGATCACTGCCCCAGGTAACACGAAGTGTCCTCCAAACCTGTCTGGTACATAAAGTGGGGGAGCTGGATCCATACCTGAAAAGGTACTACTTAAAGTCAGAACAGAATAATCTTAGGCGTTTGGGTTCTGAGTCTATCATCCCTGTCGTATCATCGGGTGTGTAACACTTAATGGAATGTGGAATCGGGTCTATACTGGTAAACCCTAACCTGGCTAAACTATCTTGTGATAAATAATAACCTGGCTCTGATACCACTAAATCCTGTCACGCCCCGACGTAGCATAAATAAGGAAAGCGTTTAATTTCCTTTATGGACCCGTAGGTCGCGACAGTTTGAAGGATCGATTCCGTCCCAAACGTCAAACAACAAAACATAATAATCAGAGTAAAGCAATCAAGGCTTACAAAAACTTTCTAACTTATTACATCTTATGAGCCGGGGTCAACTAAGGCACAGACCGCCTTAAAAATAAAATAATATCTTAGAGTCTGTTACAGTCATCCTTAAAACAAAACAATTCATAACTTAAAACAGATAAACTTAAAACATATAATAAATAGTTTCTTTATTCCAGATGCAGCCATTCTCAATTAGCATAGTCGTATGATTCCTCCTGATTGTAACCTGAAAAGCCTGAACACGAATGTCCAGGACGCATCAACGTCGTCAGCTTCAAGAAGCTGGTGAGTATTAAAAACATGACTTTGAATGTAAAACATACCAACTTACCTTTTTCCATTATTAAATTACGGAAAGAATTTATTTTATAAAACAACAAGGAATATAATAAAAGTCTTTCATTCATAAATACAGATACTCGTGAAATGAGACAATGCACCACACTCATCTTGCCGACTCTTTTCTCTTGACAGCCACGACAACCCACTATCCTACTCCTGGTATCTTTGAAACACTCAGATAGCCACACTTTAGCAACGGGGCGCCAGGGAGTGTCCAGTTTGCCTCACACTTTGGTCCGGGGTACCAGGGAGTGTCCAATGCCTCACACTTTGAATACCCTAACCGCCATGCAAATACCGGGGCAACCCCTCACACAGTATCCAGACTTGAGTTATCAGGGAGTGTCCGTAGGCCACACTTTAGCACTACCATGGGTGCCAGGGAATGTCCGAGTTCGGCTTCACACACTTTAACGCTTCCATGGGCGTCAGGGAGTGTCCTTATTTGCCACCGTCGCATTTCAAAGATACCCTCTTCCACAATCACAACCACAACCACAACCACGACCACAACCACAAACTCATACTCAACCACAACCACGACCACAAACACAAACTCATACTCTTTCCACACTACCATTACTCTTTTCCACACAGACTGACACCCATATGCATGTACCACTGACCCACATGAATGGTATGCACTTAAACGAAAACAAAAATGCTGAATTAAAGGAACAACACGCGTACGGGGATCAATGAGTCATACTACAATGTTTAAATCATTCAAACATAACCAAATAGAGTTCTGATTAACCAAGTTTCCCAAACAGAACCTCATCAGTATATAAATTTCATCCAAACAGTCCCATAACAGAAAAACAGACAAAAACAGAAACTGCAATACCTCGCGCGCGCGGGCCGCTCGCGCGATAAGCCCATTTTTCCTTTTATTAATAAACTTTTCTGTCTGCCTGAGGAAACCAAGGTCGCGCGCGCGGATCGCTCGCGCGAAGGGGTTCTCGCGCGACCCTCGCTCGCGCGACCAGCCAAATTTTCAATTATATATATATAAACTCTTACGTCTGCCTGGGGAAGCATACCTCGCGCGCGCGGGCTGCTCGCGCGAAGGGTCGCTCGCGCGGGCCGCTCGCGCGATACTCGCGCGCGCGATCGTGGCGCGAGATGAAGCTGAGGCTTCATCTTCTCCGCAGGAACTGCTCTGGTTCAGTAAAACAGGGGTCTTTTTGACCCATTTCCATTCTGTTAGTATATATGTCCTATTATATATGGATCTCTTCCTTTTTCAACGAGGATTAAGAATCTATGATCAATTTAACATGATTCTAACTATAACTCTCCAATTTTATGATAAACTAAAACATGTCAAAATTTATTTTCTTATATACTTTCTTATATGAACGAATTAAGCTCTAAAACTTCAAACATAGTCAATACATACTATAATCTTTGATATTCATCTCTGAAAACGGATTTAGATTAAGGTTTGAAAATCTTGATTTTTATGCCATGAACTTCATACGTAAAAATCATCAATGGGGATTTACAACATTTAACAATTATACAGCAATTAATATGAAATTACATTCTTAGTGAGTTTAGAATACTCACTGAGATTAGAGATGGAAGTAATTGTTGAGAAAGAATGACCAATAAAGAAAATTCCAATGAACTATAGCTATGGTGATCAAGCTTTGGTTATGGAATGAAGCTCTCTCTATGCAATTTCTGAAATTCTCTGTGTAAACTCTCTCTCTCAAACTCTCTGTGAAAATGATGTGCAGAATGTGTGTGTTTGTGTGTGTTTGAGCATGTATAAATAGAATCCTCAAGGAGGAACTTGGTGACCAAGTAAAAATTTAGAAACTCACTTAGCAAGCTCTAATTGAGTTAACCCAACCTTAACCTCTCTAAATTAACAGCATATACACATACGTATATAGAATATATGCACACTAAACACTACAATTGTCTTCCAAATGAATTGAAGAGCCAAGTAGGTGTGTAGGGGTCAATTGCAAGATGTTTGGCAACTTAGCTTATGGCACAACATTTGCACATATAAGCTAAACATTCCCAAACAATGCCTTATCCAATGATTACTTGCCATTAATGGAAATAAAGCAAATGTCTAAATCGGTCACTTCCAAAATCTGTGGAAGTTAAACACAACATGGACAGTTTTAGACATAAACTGGTATTTTTGGGGCGCGGTGGTCACCACAAAAATACAGGAAATTCGTTTTAACGTAGGAAGTGATTTTCTGGTTTCATAAAAATACTGATTGAATCAATAGAAGTTATTTTCACCGTTTTGAAATACAGATTTTGAAATCCATACTGGTATCACTAACTTTATAAAAATTACAATTTAACCCCAACAACATTCTTAGCTTGCAATAAATCAAGGAATAAAATTTAGAATATGAGAAATGAAATTTAAATGAAGCAGTCAATAATATTTGAAATTAAATATGACAATGCAAATACCAATTAAATATGAAAATGAATTTTAAATTAAATGGAAATGCAGGTTATTACAAATAGGTTTTTGTTTTTTTTCCTAAATATGATGAAATAAACATTTCAACAATGTGTAAACAAAATTCCCAAAACAAAATGCAAACAATTGCCCCTAGGCCCTAAACCATTAACAATCTCCAATTCATCAATAATCAAAACAATAATCTCTAATCCCCAATCAATAATTAACACAACCACTAATCAATTATCACCAAAAAGAACAACAATTTGTAAAGCATAAACAAAAATCAACAATTAATAAGCAAATCAACAATCAGGAAAACTATACCAACCTCATTTGTACACTCTTTCAATTGGACACTTGGAGTTGCTTGCTTTCGTTTTTGAATCATCGGCAAAGAGGCCGAAAAAACTTACAAGCCCTAATTAAGACACCAAGAGAAATCATTAAGATTAGAAGAGAATAGGGATAAAGGAATAGAGAGAATGAGAGATGTGATCATGTGAAAAGAAAGAGAAAGAAAGAAATAGATTATAGAGACAGTCATACAGAGCAGCAACTGAGGAACCGCGAGGTCCGCGAGGCACAGCCGATATTGTCTAGAGAGAGAGGTAAATGGCCCATACCTGAGAGAGAGGAAGTGGTTGTCACCGGCTCGTTGCTGCGTCACTCATTCCGGTGGTGTACTGTGGTGTGATACTGTAACACTCGTACCCGGGGAACGGGTTAATTAGTTGTTAATATGCATGAATTGGTATAATTAGTGTATAAACGGATTAAGGGGAGGCTTGGACTCGCCCATGTAAAAAGTGTTCAGAGAGGGACACTAGTTGGAAAAGTCCCCAGTGAGGTGGGACAGGTTTGGAAGTGGGACCCAGTGAAGGGCCTAAATGAAAATATTTGCATTTTACGTGATTAAATGCATTTATATGAATACATGAATATTTTTTTAAAATACTTCTATATTATATGATGATATAGGTGTTAACATTTGGTGATATCTTGGACACCCAAATAAGGGTATAAAAGAAAAAGATTTAAAATTAGTAGGTACGATAGCAATTTCACAAAATATGTGGGACCCACGTTGGGACCCATACGAAACTTAGACAAGCACTCATTAAGTAATTGGGTAGTTAATGGAATGTGTGGGAGATTTCATAATAGGAACTTAAGAAAATTGGGGGATGCAAATGACAATTTGGCAAAAAGGCATGGCAATGACACCACACACTTACATGTGTGTGTATGTGTCAAGAGGGAAAGAGAGACTCAAAATCTGCAAAAAAATCAAAAGAAAACAAAAGAGAAATCACCGAGAGAGAGGACGGACCGTCACCGACGTTGAAATCTTGCCGTTCTGTCACCGTCGTTCGTCGGATTCAAGAATCGAAGCCATTTTCGGACTCGTGGAGGTGAGATGAACGTTTCTATACCCTTAATTTACGTTTAAATTGCTGGATTTTGGTAGCTCATACTTAACGGTGAGACACCGTCTACCGAAATTCTTGTAGGATTTACTTGGTGAGGAAATTGAGCTTAAATTGGTGAAATTCAGCACATCTCTAGCTTGAAATTGGGTATAATATTGCTTAAGGTGAGTTTTCTAATTAACAAGTGATTGGAGTTTAAAGTGTTCAATGTTACATGTATGTTGTGTTGATGAAATTATGCTTTTTTTTTTCTTTTCGGAAAAATGGTGAAAAAACAAAAGAAAAAGCCACACGGCACTTACAAACTACAAGGGGCATACCCCAGGATATTACAATAGGATCAACAACATGCTATGGTGTACAAGCTCAAAGCATGGATCAAAGGGAAACAAGCACTCAAAGCAACATAGGGAGAAGTCCAACAAGACTCAAACCCTAAACCTGACACGGAGTCAATCAAGATCGGTGGCGGCCTTTGGGCCTACTGCCGCTGAATAACATCTTTGCTTCCTTTTTCTTTTGTCGACCTGAGATGGGAGTATCGATTGCATTTGCAGCTGCTGTCTCAGGGGTTTTCTCATTGGTATCATCTTCCTCGTGGGATCCCTCGTTCAGGGAGCTTCCGCCGCAATCATCTTCTCTGTCATACAAGTAAGGTATTAATCCATTGAAAGAGTTGTCAATTGGAATAGTAGAGGTCCTATTCTCGCATATAGAAGGGTTGTTAATAGAGTATATCACATGTTCCTGTTTAGAAGAGCTAGCAACACATCCATCAATACCGGAACTCCGTACTCTATCTTTGGCTTCAAGTCGTTGAGGATACACTCTCATGCTCCCTTCTAAGTCAGCACCTTCGCCAAGCTTTTTCGCTTTATCCTTCCTTTGGACAGCTTTCCAAACACCCTCCTTAGCCCTATTATGACGAATAAGACTAGGAGTAGGGTGGTAGAACTGGGCTGGATTCGCGCTATGAACACCATACCCCGGCTTTTGGCTTGCCACCTTATTACAATCATGACCGAACATGGAGCATTTTGAACAGCGGATAGGCATCCATTGGTACTCAACAGCAATATCAAGAAGCGTAGTTTTCCCATCACCATCAACCGTCTCAATAGCAAATTTATTAATAAGGTCAAGATCACCGCTCACCTCAACACAAACTCGAGCATAAGTGATACGTCTTCGGCGTGCTGTCATACTATCTACGCGTAAAGGCTTCCCAATATAGCTAGCAATGAAGCTTATACCTTTTGGGTTCCAGAGTTCCAATGGAATGCCATAAAGATTAACCCAAATAGGGATAGACTGAACATCCTTCTTGTCCAATCTCAGACTAGGTTTCCATGGTTGTAAAATGAGGGGTTGTCCAGCAATGTACCATGGCCCCCCTTCGAGAACCGCATCTCTCTGAATTTCACTAGAGAAGGAGAAGAAGAAAATTCCCGAGTCCGTAGCTAGCGTATCAAAGATGCCATAGTCTGCCCATAACCGTTCCGTAGCGGAGGTAACAAGAGAATAGGGAAGACCTTTCCCAATGAAATAACCAACGAGAGTAGTACCCCACTCATTACTGCCTTCATCTATTAAAACTTTCGGGACATGAAGAATCAGATTATCCGATCGCGTTCCGTGAGGAACAAAATCCAAAGGAAAATTAAAATTTGTAGTTGTACTCGTAATATCGGGAATCTCACTATCTGCTTGAGTAGCAATGCCTCGCTTTGAACCAAATAATTCGCTAAATTTTTTCTTTGGACCATTGTCTGTGTCAGCTTTTGAATTACTCCCATGAACTTGGACCTCGGCCAGATGAAATTATGCTTAGAAGCTATAATATTGTTAAGTTGTGATTTTTATGGTAATTATGTGAAGAATTGCCAAGCTTATGTGTTTATATGCTTAGATGTTTATATGTCTATATGGTAGTCAATGAGCACCGGGGAAATGGTTCATTGTTGGGAGTAATAAGGGTGGTATAGAGGAAGAATCCGATAAATACGGAAGTCCAAGGAATAGAAGTGGCCACGGGACCAAGGGAGGTCTTCGGGTCTGAATGAACCATATAACCGATGTCTCAGCGACTACGTTTATGTTTTATGTGTTAATTGTAGCATTGCACGTGTTAAACATTCAATCATGTTAGACTGCTCACTAAGCGTAATTGCTTAAGAAAACCGTTTTCCTATTTCTGTTGTGGTACATAACAACCACCGCAGGTTCGGAGTCGCATCCGGAGAGGAAATGACGCGAGTTGGAAGAGATGGGAGAGATGGGGAAGATTTGGGGCTAAAGCATGTGAACTTCTTTGAACTTGTAAAATGATGTAAATTATGGGTTGTTTTATGTTAATGATAACACTTGAGTGGTAGGAAGAGAGTTTGGATTCAAACTTGTATTTTGATGGTTGGAAGTAACTTTGAGAACCAATGTCTTATCTCTCTTGGTTTGCTCAAGTGATGTAAGTTGGTAGTTAAGACCATCTCGGCAAGTTCGGATGTGTCGCAACTGTTATGGATAAGATTTGGTTATATAAATGATGTTGGTTGTAGCTTGAGTTCATATCTAATGAGTTTCATGTATTTTTGGGTGATAATTGAGTTTCAAAGTTTACAAGTTTGTTTTAGTTCAAATGAAATGAGTTCTTGGTAGATTTGATCAAATGGTGAATGTGTTTGTGTAATCCATGCTTGATTTAAGTTTAAAAGTGTTTGGAAATGTGTTGGATATGTTTTCCCAAAGTTTCATAAAGTTTCAATGTGATTTGGTTATGTTTTGGCATGTTTTATAACTTGTAGCAGCAAGAATTTTGCAGCAGAAACTGTTCTGCAGGAACCCGCATCGATCCGAGTACAAAGGGTGGATCGATCCGGGATTCTAGAGGGACATTCTGCTAGAAAAACAACAAATTGGATCGATCCGAATTTTGTGGGGGCGGGGCTGTTTTCAGCTGCCGTCCACTTTTACGGAAACGTGCATATCTCTCTCTAGAAAACTTGATTTCGCGCACCGTTTTTTCGTTGGAACCGGGACTCAAAGACCTATCTTTTGGTATAAAAATTTGATATACTTATTAATGACTATTTTACCCTTGGATTGGTTTTTGTCACAATAAAGCTCTTAAAGGTGGGTTAAATCATTACTTTTTATTCATAATTAGTGTATTTTGGGTGTGTATCGCCTTGTTACACGTGTGTCCTAATCCACTGAGGCGGGCTGGGGTGTGACAGATACGATTGAGATCGAGAGATTGAGAGAGAGAGAGAGGTGAAGACTAAGAGTCTGAGAGTCGTGGGTTTCATTTCTTGTTATATCAATTTTGTATAGCCTATAGGGAAGGGTTTTTAAAAAAAAAATTTGGGTTGGGGGTGGGGGGGCGCTTAAGTAGGAAATTTTTTTTTATATGCAACACTACAATTTTAAAAAAGTTTGGGGGCTCAAGGCCCACCTTGCCCTTCTATGAGCCCGTCCCTAACCACCACTGCCCATTACAAGCAACACCACCCTCACCCCAGTCACCTTAATTCTCCACTCATACGTACCACTCACCGATCAAAACCCACGCTCACTCTTTCTCTTGCACCCCCTCTCTAACCTTCCACCACCTCCCTCGCCATCACTTATCACCACCTTTGGCACCATCTCCATCACCACTAACATCTCCGACTATCACTCCGACATCCACCATTACTGCCGCTGTGAGACGGTCACCTCCGACCACCACTCCGTAAGCCGCTGTTTCCGGCCACTGCACCATTTCCCTTCACCATTAAACTGCCGCTGACCATCGCCGACCCACCGCCGCTCCAGCAACTCTTAGGTAAGCTGCCTCTCCGTGTGTGTCCTCTGTACAAGTATGCATAGATACAGGGCCGGCCCTGGGCCAATTTCTTAAAGCAATCGCATGTGGCCACGACTTTAGGCCTCATTTTTAGGCCTATTTTTCTTCTAATTTTTTTGTAATTTTTATAAAATTTATCATTTTTAGGCTTATTTTCTTCTAATTTTTATTAAATTTCTATAAAACTTATCATTTTTAGGCCTATTTTCTTTCTAATTTCTATAAAACTTATCATTTTTAGGCCTATTTTTTTTTATAATTTCAATGAAACGTAATATAGAGGCCTCATTTTTTTGGCCCCTTTGAAAATTCGCTTGAGGCCTCGGCCAATTTTGGTCATCTCAGGGCCGGCCCTGCATAGATATATACCTGCATATATATATATATATATATAATCTCTCTTGAGTCTTTGACTCTAGTTTTAAAATAAACAAAAGAAAGGGGCAAAAATAATGGAAATATAGCATATACATACATACGTATATATAAGCATATGTGGGCATATGTCAGTTTGCAAGCTGGTGTTACTATGGGTACAAAGGGACAAAAAAAAAAGGAAAAGAAAAATGCAGATGCACACACATCACATTCAAGGCCCCAGGAGACTTCATTTTGGGTCAAAGCAACAAAAAAAAAAAAAAAAAAAGAAGGAAAAAGGGCAAAAAGAAAAAGCAAAATAAGCAAAATGTGTGAGCACAGATGTACATGCATGAAGTGTCGTGCTGGAAGCAACAAAAAAATATACATACACACGTGTACATACTTGACATAATTCACATGGAGTCGTGGACTATTTTAGTCCAAGGAACAATACATGAAAGCAAAAAAATATTTTTTTGGGTAATAGTCAAGCAATAACAAGCTTCTCATTTGTATAAAAAAGGAAAAGAAATATTTTATTTGCTATTTTGATTAGCAAGCAACCAAAAAATGAAAAAAGTGGTGTAATCAGTAGTATTGAGATTTTCTATGACACATCCCAGTGTGTTAGGGTGTGTCACACATCTCAAGTTATAACATTTTGTACCATTTTAGTATCAAAATGTTGTAACTAGGGGCCAAAAATGTTATATCTTTGAAAATCACCTAACTTTTGGTAAAATTCACTGTAAAAAAAAAATAATAAAAATATTTTTTTTACAAGTGGTACAAAATTTCAAAGCTCAAGTACAACGTTGAGGTGCATCATAGAGTGTCCACATACAAGCTTTGGTTCATTTACTGTCAACAAATATAATAATGATAAAGAGGGGCAGTATTTCATAAGACATTTCTTTTAATTACTTTACTAGTTGGAATAACTTTTGGACATCAAATGCCACCTTTTGGACATCGGTCGCTGCCAAAATTATCTAATTAAACATCTCCAACCCCGGAAACAAGTCAAGGGTTTTAATAGATGCGTTAACAATTTAAATATCGATATCTCAGTTATTATTACTTGAACATTTGTTATCCGTGGGCTCAATACCATGTCGAACTTCAATTGCCACTACTGCTAAGACCAGGAACATTGCCCTATGTTTATATAGATATACTTATTTATTTTTCTTTTGTCCACCGGCACTTGTCAGAAGTGAGGCATCTATACTATACTATATACTTTTTCTTTTGTCCACCTGTACTTGTCAGAAGTGAGGCACATATACTATGTAATCGATAAGTCATTCTGCATGCTTGAATCGGTAGTCTTGTTACTTCCTTCGTGGTCGTCGTCTGATTTATCGGTCCGCCCTGCTATATTTAGGGAAGGTTTATTATTCAAATCTGTACATTAGGCCAGCGAAGATGCTCTTTTTACTGCCTTCTTTGGACTTGGACGATGTTCAGTCTCTGTAAAAAGCGGATTATCGGTAGTCCCTATACTTCTTCTATCCGCTTTCCAAAGATTGGGGTATGATCAAATCACCCAAACGAGGACGTTGTCGCCCGTTTTACATATTGACTCACTATCCTGTTGATACATTATTCTGCTATATCTCTGTACATGCAGGATCATCTGCTACCTTAAAACTGATTCTTCGAATCCTGCTATAGTCCGCTCCTGATCACGGTCATGTGGTAACCGTTTCTGTGATCAGCGATGATGATGGGTGAAGAAGATATCGGTCCTCCTTGTCCTCTCCTAGCCGTTATAATGTCTTTCAAAATAATCTCTTTTCAAAATTTCATTTTTAAATTTATCTCATTTTCGAAATCCCTACGTCAAAGTCATTTTTCAAAATCTCTTTCAAAGAATCTCACTATGAAAAGTTCTCTTTTCAATCTCTTTTGCTTTTCAAAACCCTGGGGCCTCATCCCCCCTTTAAGTCAAAATTGGGATTCTCGACCCCTTTCGAGTCAATCCGAAATATCTCTACCACCTTTCCAAATCAATCCTAGGGCCCGGAGCCCTTTCCAACTCAATCGGGGTTCAAAACCCCTTTCCAAACCAATCCTAGGGCCCGGAGCCCTTTCTATTTCAATCAGGGTTCAAAACCCCTTCCCGAATCAATCCCAGGGCCCGGAGCCCTTTCCATTTCAATAGGGGTCCCTTACCAAATCAATTTGAAGGCCTAGAGCCCTTTCCCGATGAACTCGGGTTTCCAATATTTTCCCGATAAACTCGAGTTTCCATATCCATTTCTCGATAGACTCGGGTCTCCAGTCCTCTTCCAATAGACTTGGTATTTTCCATATGTAACGACCCACCTCCCCATCTAGCAACAATATTGTTCGCTTTGGGCCTAAACACAAAGAACTTCCCAGGGGGTCACCCATCCCTGGTACTGCTCTGACAGCACACGCTTAACTGTGAAGTTCTTTCATGTTTAGCTCCCTCACGGTTTTAAAAGGCCTTGTTAAGGTATCAGAGCTTACGCAGCCTACCCCTCTCCAATATTGTCCTCTTTGGGTGCCTACCAGGTTTCGAACACTGGCGCCTGCCCTCAAGGTTTTGTTCCTTTCACCACTCGGGCAAGGAGGCCTTGTTGCATATAGAGGGGCGATTAATCCTTATAAACTAGTCCAGGAACTTCACCCCAGGCGATGTGGGACAAGCCCCCACACCCAACCTCACCTCATCCATGTTGGCCATCCTGCCTCAGGAGTATTGGCTCTTGGTCGTCACAATCCACCCTCCTTAAGGGCCACACGTCCTCGTGTGGGACCCGCCCCACACTTCCGGCTGGGTTTCCGCTCTGATACCATTTGTAACGACCCACCTCCCCATCTAGCAACAATATTGTTCGCTTTGGGCCTAAACACAAAGAACTTCCCAGGGGGTACCCATCCCTGGTACTGCTCTGACAGCAGCACGCTTAACTGTGAAGTTCTTTCATGTTTAGCTCCCTCACGGTTTTAAAAGGCCTTGTTAAGGTATCAGAGCTTACGCAGCCTACCCCTCTCCAATATTGTCCTCTTTAGGTGCCTATCAGGTTTCGAACACTGGCGTCTGCCCTCAAGGTTTTGTTCCTTTTACCACTCGGGCAAGGAGGCCTTGTTGCATATAGAGGGGCGATTAATCCTTATAAACTAGTCCAGGAACTTCACCCCAGGCGATGTGGGACAAGCCCCCACACCCAACCTCACCTCATCCATCTTGGCCATCCTGCCTCAGGAGTATTGGCTCTTGGTCGTCACACCATATCCATTTCTGATAGACTCGGAATTCTTATCTATCCCGATAAACTCGGGATTTTCCATATGCATTCCCCCGATAGACTCAGGTTTCCTATCTCTTTCCTGATAGACTTGGGATCTCTATACCCATTTCCCGATAGACTCGGGTTCCCAATCTTTTTTCTCGATAGACTCAGGATTCCCTCACCTTTTCCCGATGAAGTCGGGGTTCCGTACACATTTTCAAATAACTTGGGACCAAGCCCCATACTTTCAAATCACCTGGGACCAAAGTCCGACATTTTCAAATCACTTGGAACCAAGTCCTACACTTTCAAATCACTCGGAACCAAGTCTCGTGTTTCCAAATCACTTAGGACTAAGTCCCACACATCCTTGTTCAAAGTTCGGGTTTACACCCCGGCTACACCGTTCCATCCTCTTCCCGGGTCAAATCCCGAAACTTCATCATCCATCTCCCCTTCTAAGGGGCAACTTCGTCCGACCTGATTCTTAGTTTAACAACCAGGATACGTAGGCAGTCCACATCGGGTTCGGTCGCACCAATAAATCAATCTCTTTTTAAATCCAAAATTTCAAATCCAACTCTAATCATCAAACTAGGTTGAACATGGCTCTATAGCTACTATTCTCCCTTAACCGGTGAAAATCAAGTTCGACAAATATCATCATCCATCTTTCAAGTAAGCTTTCAACCATTGCCTTTTTTTTAAAACCACCTGACTCCCAGGGACTCAACCTCGTGTCTTAAATCAATTGAGACATGACAGAGAAATCGGGGATATCTTTTTCAAAAATAAAACACCTGCCTGATTCAAAATAGTCGGAATGACATCAAGTAGTGCGGTAACCCTTTATAGGGATGTCCAGGGGTGCCTAACACCTTCCCCTAGCATAATCGAGCCTCCGAACCCAATCTTTGGTAAAGTAGACTTTTTCATAGAGTCATTCAATTTCAAAAGGGTCTTTTCACTTCAGTTTTCAAATCATTTTTACAATACGCGGTTTTTTAGAAGACCCCATTTTAAGATGACCTAACACATCTTTAAACTCATGTTAGGTGGCGACTCTTCAAAATTTCCAAAGGCCCTTCAATTTTTCAAAACCAGTCGTCACCCTTTAAAATAGGGAACTCGCGATCTTTAAACCGCAAGGGAGATTTTTTTTTCAGGGCACGACATATGTGAGTGTGTATATATAAACTATATATATATATCTAACCCTTTCCAAGTTCAGCAAGCCCCAAAAGAAGGTGTGTGTGTGATACATATATATAGGGGAGAGGAAGGGTGCAGGTGGGAAAACACGTATACTGATAATACATGGTTCAATCGATCGAAGTAGATTCGATTGATTGAGAACAGGTCGATCAAGGTTCAATCGATTGAGAAGGGTTCAATCGCTTGAGAAAAGAAACACGTCATCAATTCAGGACGGCAAAGGTTCAAGCGATCGAAGTAGGTTCGATCGATTGAAAACTGAAATTACAGGGAAGGTAAAGACAAGCACACTGAATCTTATTATATCAACAGTAGTATAAAAGTACAACGAAAATGCAGGATATTACAAGAACATTAATTAAAAAGACTTTTTAATAACATATCCCCATTTCTTTTATATATTTTCCCATTTTGTACATGTATTAGTTTAAGATTTTTAGTATTCACATGTAAATTAATTTTATATAAGACATACATTCATTAATGTATTTACAATAACTATTGAGAAAATCTAAAATGATTCATGAATAGAATGGGTTCATGAATTAAAGTAGTACATGAATTTACAATAACCACTAAGAAAAATTTAAAAGAATTCATGAATAAAATGGGTTTGTGAATTAAGTAGTAAATGAAGAAAGAGAGTTCATGAATATGTATTTATGAATAATGAATTCTTTGATGGGCAAGAATTCATTTTAGGTTGAAAAGTGACTCTCCTTTTCACTCATGTATAAATACCCTACCTAAGGTTTGTGGTCACCCATCACTTAAAGTTGCTAGCATCAAAGTGAGTGATGGGAGAAGCCTTAGAGAAAACTTTGAAGGCAATTTGGAGACATTTTGTTGTATTTCTGTGACGTTGTAGCACTATTTAGTGCGGATCTAATTTTTTTTTTTCTTAAAATATGAATCGTATGAATTGTCTGTACGTAACATGAAAAAGCAATTTACAAATATTGTGTATGCAAGAATTCTTCTATTTTTAGTAAATATTTTCTTTCCTGTGTGTGTTGCACAGGCTATTGACTAGTTTCTTTATTATGGAGTTATTCTCAAAATTTCTTTTTTGAGTAAACTTTGCATTCTAAATATGATTTTCAACTAATAACAGTGGGATCACTTCAGCTAGCACCAAATTTGAGATACGCCTATTATTATTTATTTATTTTCAACAACTAAAAAACCAAGACACCACGTCACCACCGTAGAAGTAACACATCAGCTACTCAAATTTGACGTGGCTACAACACAATCCTTTCTGTTTGTTAACACAGCGTTCGCGCCTATATATATGTATGTATATATATATATATATATGCACATGCATATACATAAATACATACAAATACAATATGCATAAATGTATATATATATATATATATACACAGAAGAGTAGACTCGCAAGCAGAGTGAGCACTGAAAAAGCAACATTAACACTGCGAGAGAGTGATACTGCGAAATTCCAAAGCCATGGAATGCCAAACCTTCCAACGGGCGGCACCAAGGATTCGAACAAATAACAAGATTTCCCTTGAAGAGTACCTCGATTTCGTTGATAGTCTCAAGCAAATCGATCTCACCGTCAACTATCTCAATCAGGTAAAATCCTCTCTCTCTCTCTCTCTCTCTCTCTCTCTCACACACACACACACACACACACACACACACACATAAGTAAATCTCATGAATCTATGAGTTACACATAGAATTAATCATCCAGAAACCATGCGATAGCTGTTATAGATCAATTTGGTATGAAATCGGTATTAGTTTCCTTGAATTTCTGGTATTTTGGAGACATTTGACATCTATTTACCTCATGTGAATTAAAATTTGTACAAGAAGATTCAGGTCTAATTAATATCGAATCTGAAACATTCATTGAACGATTTTATTTTTCTCATAACATTAGATTTATATTCCTTTAATTTATATATATATATATATAGAACTAGCTACTAAACGATTTAGACTCTGAACAAAGTTGTTTTTGTTGTGTATATATGATTATTCAATGAATTTGACAAAGGCAAAATGCTCTGATTTTGTTGTTTTTTGTTGAGTTTCTACACAGTTTCGTGTATGCTTATTCTAATTAGTTACAAGACTGTTTCTATATACAGATCATCGACATGCACGGATTCAAAAAAATCCACAAGATTCCAAAGGTAAGAGATTAATCATTCTCCTTGTCTCTCTCTCTCTCTCTCTCTCTCTCTCTCTCTCTCTCTCTCTAACATTAACGTATATGATCTATATATGTATATATAAGTATATGGTTTAATTGTTGAAGTTACATATACAGAAGGTTCTGATCGATGCGGTGAACTCAATCGAGCTGATGGATTCGTCTCGCTCCACACTCGAAGACAACCACATCTCGTCGTGTGCATTCATCAATCTCGACGAAGTAATCAAGGACCTGGCCGACCTCAAATGGCAAGAATGCTGTATCACATCGATCCAAACCCTAAATTCAGTCAACTACAACTTAATCCACCAAAGTGCCGATCCTTCATCGAAGCCGAAGCCGAAGCCAAATCCGAAGAGGCAACGAAAGATGCGGACACTGAAGACCATCAACGGCGTCACTGCTACTACAAATACTGCTGCTATTGATTACGTGTCTGGATCACCGGCCTGTTCTTCGGCGGTCGGTGACGATCACTTGAAGAAGCTGATGCCGAAGAAGAAGAGGAAGATGATGATGAAGAAGAAGAAGAATAAGAAGACGAACGATGGTGATTTAGGGGCCACTGTTGATGATCAAATCGTTTCGCGTTCTTCGATTTCTGTCTCACCTGGATCGTATTGAATACAAACAAGCAGTAAACGAAGTGTGGAGATTTTCGACTTTTTTGTTGTTTTTTGTTTTTTTGGATCGGTGGTGGCTGATTAGGGGTTTCTGGAAAAGGTAGGGGTATTTCTGTCTTTTAACAATCTGTTATGGATAACGAACATGGTATATTGGCATGTTTCCACTTCTTCTACTACTATCTATTTTTCTGTTGCGTTTCAGTACTGAATATTTTTGTATGGTTGATTGATTCTAAAAGGAGAGTTTGGAATGACATATTAGTGAGACCACAGGACTTGATGTGGGGCCTTAAGCCAGAGGGACCTGCCATCTAGTTTTGGACAGATGCTGTATATCATTGGAATGAGCTCAATAATCCTCCTTACATTGCCCAGTGCCAAGGACACACCATTTGGTAGGCCTAGCAATTGGGCGGGCTTGGGCGGGTTCGGGCCGGGCTGGAGTCGGGTACAAAGTCCGTACATATCGGGTTCATCATGGGTCGGGTCGGGTTTGACCCGTTACCCGGATCAGTTTTTTTCCCACCTCTGGCCCTCTCTTATATATGGTGGAACCACCTTGTTTGTGAATCAAACTCTCAAAAAAAAAATCTGGAAAAAACTATGGAATATATTAAATAGATAAAAAGCAATAAAACAAAATTCCCCAAAAAAAAAATGGTTCACTTCACTCCATCATAATTATAGTTTTAACTTTTATATAATATATACATATACATACAGAAATATATATAGGAAGAAGCATAATGCTTTACCATATCAACTCTACATATATGGGATATACCCAAATTAGAAAACCAAAACAACATAACTAGATATCCAAACCAAAAAGAAACGAAAACCAAAAGTCTCAGCAGATTGATCTTCTTGGGTGACTTTCAGATCTTGAATCCTACTCTCTGGTTGATGATAACCAGATATCCAAACCAAAAAGAAACGAAAACCAAAACTCTCAGCAGATTGATCTTCTTGGGAGACTTTCAGATCTTGAATCCTACTCTATGGTTGATGAAATTGGGGAAGAGAGAGAAAGAGGGTAGAGAGAGAGGGGTCTAAGTCTATTGAAAGGAGAGAGAAAGAGACGAGAGAGGGGCTGCATTTAATCCAGAAGCTTGTCACGCAGCTCGATAAAATTGGTAGAGGGTTTGTTGTGCGGGCTTTAACGGGCCCATCATCGT
The DNA here is from genome assembly GCA_033977485.1 of Hydrangea macrophylla. NCBI lineage: Eukaryota > Viridiplantae > Streptophyta > Magnoliopsida > Cornales > Hydrangeaceae > Hydrangea > Hydrangea macrophylla. The sequence continues at coordinate 99,944,734 of CM066990.1, forward strand.
TTATAATATTTAGATCACAAACCCGATATCAGCCCGGCCTTGATATTTCCTCAGGCCCGAATTCACTTAAATGCGGGCTTCTCCGGACGGTTTCACAGGCTCGGGCCTGAATTGCCAGGTCTACCATTTGGACGCACTTCAGCTTCAAACTTCCCAACACCGAAGGCCGTGTTGGGAAGAAGTACCCCTCGAACTGCTTCTTTTCCAACGTAGCTTTTGGCATTTGGAATGCAAAAGCTGATACCCCAAAAGATCCCATAAGCTGAATCCTCCGTTCAACGCAGCCCATTAGCAGCTAGTACCCAATTGGGAGATATTTTTGGTGCCCTGAGGGTATATGTGACAGCCCTGCAGTGATACTGCAGGACTTGGTCATTTGGGAGACTGATCTACATTTTGGAGTGGTCCTGTTCAAATATCATTGATCAACAAAAACTTGGAAATAAAGTCATGTCATGGAGTTAGCCTTTGTTTTGCTTATGTTGTGCATGCAGAGAATTGTCATGTACTCATTTAAGATCTTTCCGCAAGTCTATAGCTTTTAGCGACTATCCATGGGGTTACCACCACTGGGTGCCTTGGTTATACAATTTTGTACAATAATGCTAGGCACACATCACAAACCACAACATTAACCACACAAGTACCACATTTAAAGCACAAGGCCCCACATACATTTAAAGCACATGTTTTGTCCTTGATTGTGGTGTCATGTGCTTTAAATGTGGTACTTGTGTGATTAGTGTTGTAATTTGTGAAGTGTACCTACATTATTGAATTTTGCAAGGAAAAAAATTCAACGATACATCCTAGTAGCTTTGATGCTAAAATGTTGTCCCATTTATAAACTAGCTATTTTTACAAGCAAAGTGTTTTTCAAAGTTATAACTTTTGACACTACTTGGAGCCAGTGTTGTAACTTGGAATGTCTAAAACACCAAGGAACCTTAGAAGTACTTCCATAGTTCCATATTCAGCGATTATATGCCAAAGAAAACAATTATATAAAATAAAAATAAATAAAATAAAAAAACCCAATACTTTGGGGGGGCCTAATACATTTTCTATGTATTGACTAATGTATCCACATATCTTACATAAATGACTTGTATTAATGGTGCTTGATGATATTCATAATATATCAGGAATAATTGGTATCCTTCACAATTATTTAAACAATGCGATAGTTGAGCATGAAACTTCAACATAAACATAGTAAAGCAAGCCTTTAAAAAGAGATGAATAATCAACAGTTTTGAGTGTACCACAGGGCTTGAGCAAGTCAATTCCTGATTGTTGATACGGTACTTCATTTTCATTATAAACAAAAAAGCAACCATACAACTTAACATACATTTGCAGAATTGAATTTTGTGAGTAACAAACTTCCATCGATCATGATCATCCACCGGTTGCATATAAATTGGTCCACTCTTTCGCTGCAAGTTTTCAATTAACATTTAACAATACCCCAATGAATATACAATAAATAAATGAACCAAAACATCTCTAGCAAAGGGAGTCATTATTTATAAGACAAATCCATTTTCGTTCTAGGCACTTTATGGTTTGCAAATTTAGTGGAACGGTATGAAAAAGGAAAGGAAAACAAGTTCCTTTGTTTATTCCTCCATGCTTGAAGAACTTTAAGAATTCAGAAGAAAGACAAAAAGAAATATAATTGCAACGTGAGAATAAAATGAAGGGAAGTGGCTCACAATATCAAAATTTTCAATCTATTTCTCACTTCATTTTGTTCTCCTCACTACTTTCCTCAACCAAAAAAGGGAAATGGTATCCTTAATTCCTTAGTATTTGCCATTCCTTTCCCTCGTTAAATCCACGAACCAAACAAAGCTTAAGAACGGAACTCTCATTAGAAAGACAATTTTTGAAGTGGAAACTGCTAGCAAAGCAACATAAACTTTCATGGTGATAAGCTAAGAGCCCATGCAAAAAAAATCAACCAAACTTGGGGCAGAGGTACAAAATTACCTGTTTCAACAGCTTCAACTTCATTTGACTTCCAATGCTTTGCAATGTTCTCCGAAAGAGGATCATCTGGATTTGGTGCACTAAGAAGAGCCTGGATGCTGATTCATGATAACAGTAAAATAATTTCAATATTATTGGTTCATTCTGCTTTCACTAGACTAGTTCATATGATTTGATTTGAATTCGATGAACAAAGTAAACTTCTAGAGTCTCTCATTTTTATACGGCAATCAGACACAATGTCTATCAAAACTATACAATTGGTATTTTACCAAGGAAACTGATTCCCAAGCAAGAATATACTTGGAGCATGATTTAAGGAACAGAAATATATCACCTCAGCAATACTGTTCTGATCTGAAGGGCTGGACTCCACTTATCTTTAAGAATATCTAGGCATATCCTCCCCAACTGCACAGAGAAATCAATTATGTTTTTGTGTCAGAAACAAATAATTTGAAGTGATGGAGAAAGACAGCAAATACTACTTGCCTTGTCAATGTTAGGATGATATATTTTGGTCAGGAAGCGAACCTGTTAAAAAAATACAAATAAAAACGTTTGAAAGAAGCCAAAGCAGGGTGAATGTAAAAATCTCGAATCTGCGAAGATTTGAACACATGTTAGAACTAGTCTCAGCTCAAATTGGATTGGGACTTCCTGGCACAACGAGGAGTGAACAAACACACACACACACACACACACACACACACACACACACGCACACGCAAACACTATAAGTATGAAACTTAACAACTAATAGTACTGATAAAACCAGATCCAAACTTCAACTCTAGTAATTCCCCAACTACCAAAATAGAGAAATTAGAACAATAGAATATTACTATTAAAGACATTGAAACAAAAATCTCATGAATGGTCAATATGATAAGCTAATAACCTAAACAAATAGCAACTAAAAAAAATGGCGCAAATGGCTCGCTCATGGGCAAATAAGCCTCCGTATATACACTATTCCGTCAAAAAAGACCACAGTACAGAGAGCATTAGGTTAAGACCTAAGGGGCCTAAAGGCAATGCAAAAGTCTATAGGAAAAACATGCTATCTTTATTCTGAAAGCAGAGATCAAGAAAGAAAACCAATATAGCCAAAGTAGTGTGGCATACATTAGTTATTGTTTCGGTCTAGCCAAAAAACGCAGTTATTTTATCTTCACAGATAAGAATAGAGTTTCAAATATCAAGATAGCAACAGAAATGTTCCCAACAGCTGTTTCAAAACTGCAAGGATAATACAAGATAGCAATAGAAGTGAACTTTCTTTCTTTCTCAAAGGAAGCGAGCGAGGCGTGAGGGGAAGGCTATGTCAAGGAAGAAATACTCGAGATAGTTTCGATGGCTTAGGACATATGTCCAGGAAAAGAGTAAGCCTCAAAAATCTCAATTAGGACCATTAGATACTCACTAATCACACCTTCCATAAGGATAAAGGGGAAAAGTGATACCCTGAAAGAGGAGAAAACGTGGATGAGCATTAGCTTCATGTGGAATAATAAATAGAGATGCTAAAAGCTACATCACATGTATAATCTTTTACTCAGAAACAAGGGCAAGCGTAGCATCGTATGTCCATGCTTGGCTTATTTATGAAACATGGCTCTAAATTACGCCGGGTCAACTAGATTACGAATTGGTTGAGTCATAAGCTTGTTACCAAGTCGACCCCCCACAATGTTCATGAACACCTCGGTTCATTTGCAGCCTTACTCAATGTGTTAAGACCGGGGCAACACAATAATTCAACAACTTTTCTCCTACAAATATGCATCCATTGAAAATGCATTTGGAAAAAAAAAAATTTATTAGCCTGAATTTAAAGGAAAGCACTCTAAAAAGTCAGCATTGTTATTAGCCTTAATAAGCATTTCAGGTGCAAATTCCATGTTGAAGTTAAAACTATTAGGATAATGCAACTGCAAAAATAATTAACAAAACACTTAGATTTGTACAAATAGCCCCCCATGAGGAGACAAAATTAATAACTTCAATAGGTCTCGCAAAGTCGACATCTATTTGGTACTTAAACTTGATTATCAGCACAAAAAAAGTGGGGAAAAAACATCCTCTATTCAGCCTCAATGGAATGATAACAAAAAAACCCAAATATGGGCTTTGTATTGATTAACATGGTGCATGTCCAAATACTAAGAGACCAACAAAATAGAAACGATGACTCTTATATTCGAGTTAACTAGTCCATCAAGGGCTCCATAATGACCTAATTAACAACTACGGAGTACTAAAACCTGCAGCCCCAGCAAGGAACAAAGATAGCTTCTTTAATATAAAAAACTATCAAATACCTTTGGAGCCGCCATTGGATATTCTTCTGGCAAAAATAATTCCAACTTGAATACCCCTCCTAAACAGCAATATCAGAAGGAAAAAAAAAAGGGGAATCAATCTATACATCAAGAATGGATTAAAGGGAAAAAAAAAAATTAGAAGTACTATTCAGTGATAAAGATACTACCAGCAAGTTAGCAACAAAAATATATATATATATATATATATATCATTATACAGTAGACTACAAAAAAGTTTCAAATACATGAGAAGATTTCAAGCTCAAGCGATTCAAACACAAGATATTGGTTGGACTTTGCAAACACCTATGAGGCATTGAATGGAAAAGAATATTTTCCTTCTTTTTCTTTCTGGAAAAAAAATAAAGTTAAAATTGAAATTCCATCTAGTACAATTTAGAATCTTTTAAGTTAAACAATTCCTCCCTCATCCATGCTCCATGAGTTCACCTGAAATATCAACTCTCCTCTTGCCTATTGTGGAAGGTGGGTTCTTGAGGGTATGTAGGAAAGGCCAAATACACATGGAAATGGCGGGGTCCTTCGAGAGCAAGGCCCAAATGGGAGCCAAGGCGAGCCCAAGGTGAGAGAGAGAGAGAGATAGCAGTAGGAAGTCAAGAGTGTTGTTTTTGTGTGCGTGTTCACCTTCTCATTACCCACATCGGTGTGAAGGGGAGGGGTATTTATAGGGGCAAAGTAGCGGTATGATGCAGCTGTAGAATATGTTAGGCGCTGGTACACTCGCCTCAAATTTGCTCTGACCGAGATATCCCTCATTAATGCAGGGTATAATCACATTAAATGGCATTAATGGTGATGGGAATATCGGGTCCGAAGAATGTCGGCGAACCTGCAAGCATTTAAAATGCAAAGATCTGATTGATTGACTAGTTGTGACCAGCACGTGCCAAGGACACGTCTCTCTCTCTCTCTCTCTCTCTCTCTCTCTCTCTCTCTCTCCCTTTGGACCCGGCTCTAGCATTGTCCACGAGAGCCACTACTAGAACGATGCCCTCGACTCCAGCCACTAGACCAAGCTCTTGAAGTCCCGACAGGGTGCCCGCCAAGGTCCTGCTCCGAGACCCGAGATGACCGTTTGTGGAACTCCAAGAAGGCGAGCATAGAGCTTGGAGTCTGATGGAGAGAGGGGCGAGCATAGAGCCTGATGGAGAGGTGTTGAAGCTTGATATATATTGTTGGGCACATTCTCTAAAAGCTTAAGCTTTTGGAGTAGTTGGTAACTTAACATGGTATCAGAGCCTTGTTTGTGGGAGGTCCTGGTTCGACTCTCCATCCCCGCTTTGTTGTGCATATTTGCACTTTATTATTTGTCTTTACTATGATAGAATTTGGTTTGTTTGCTCTCCACGTGCAAGTCGGGGTTGCACGTGAGGGAGGGTATTGACGCTTAATATACATTGTTAGGCCCATTCTCTAACAGCTTAAGATTTTGGAGTAGTTGGTAACTAAACAGGGCGGCATAGAGATCAGAGCCCCGATGGAGAGGGCCAGGTGTAGGTCCAAGGGACTGAGGGAGAGGGCCAAGGGAGGAGAGGGTCAAGTGGAGAGGGCACAGTGGAGGCCCAAGTGCCATGCTGGGGCCTATCACCTACACCTATTTCTCACACGAATGTTACCTAAAAGTGTCTTATCTTGATAAATTCAGAAAAAAAAGTTTAAAGCCGCTTTGCTTTCCCTCAATTTTCTCTTCTTCTTCTTTTTTCCAATTATCTTTGGCACCCAAAATTACAGCAAACAGGTCATAAGACAAGTACAAATTGGTCCAACATTAAAACATCTTTAGGACCTAGAACAACCTAAAAAAGGCAAAGCAGTGCTTACAGTGTATCAAAATATAAGTTGTCAATATAACAGAGAGTACATTCCCATCAACATGGTTTTTATATAAACTAACAAAAATGAAAATACAAATTCGCATATACACAAACCATTTAATCGAAGAGACGGCTTTAGCTAGCTGTATACCTTCATAAGGAGATTGCGATGGACCCAGTATCATCACATTAAAATACCGCATGTTATCTTCTGAAGGTGAAGCACTGATCCCTGGAGCTGCAATAAATGTCAGAAATGATAAAACACTATCTTATTACCTCCGATCAACGCGAGTACAATTTCATGGCAGCAATTAACAAATTTCATATAAATTACACTATAGCATTAACAAAAAAAAAACAGTCTTTAATTCCACTTTCAACAACTGCCATCAAAATTCCAACTTCTCAATGAACAATAACTACAGATACATACAGAAAATTAGAAATACGTATATACATATACATGTGTGTATGTACGTGTATACGCATATAATATGTGTAGAGAGAGACCTGGTTCGGTGAGAAGTCGCTGCGTTTCCTATTTAATAGCAAATCCATGTAAGTAAAAATCAAAAATAGAAACCAAACGGTATTTTTGTTTTTGTGTGTGTGTGTGTATACATATATATAAATATATATATATATATATATGTATATGTATAGGTCGGGAAGGATTGAGAAATGGAGAAAGAGAATGAGATCGACGTAAAATTGAGAGAGGGATCGGACAGTACCTTGATAATCCTTCGAGGTAGATTGCTGTTCGCCATCAATTTTCAGATTCTAGGAACGGGAAAGAGCAGACGCGAGAGACAGTTTAGAGAGAGAGAGAGAGAGAGAGAGAGAGAGAAGGGGGGCGGGACTGAGAGGCCGACAGGGAGGAAAGGGAAAACAAGAGGGGAAGTTGGGTGGAAAGGAGTGGTTTAATAATACATAAATTGCAATTATTTGCTATTTTGGCTAACATATAGTTGCAATTATTTATCATAATGAAAATACTTTTGCTCATCCAAAAAATGGTTCACTAATACTCACCCAAGCATCTTATTGGCTAATGCAGTGGGACTCTAAATTTAGGTAATGATTTTGTAAGTAGCTTTTTATGTAAGAATGCAGCTTTTAACCGTTGGATAAATATTTAGTATTATTTAATAATATTTTTTCGTTACTATCTTGGGGCCAAACCTTCATTCTACGGTTAAAGTTGTTTTTTTTATATAAGAAGCTGCTTACTATATCATTACCCTATGAAGTTTGGTCATTATTTTTTTTTAGTCTCTATAGTTTCAATTGTATCAGTTTGGTCTCTGAAGTTTTGAAATAGAATCAATATGGTTCAAATGTCTCATTCCGTCATAAAATTTGAGGGAAATCACCCACTGCTATGCACAATTGCACTGATAAGTGGGTTGTGAGATTGGTGACATTCCATTTTTGCCCCTAAAAAGTGTGACAATATATAGCATGTGAGAAAATTCTGTCAATTATAGAATTGAACATTTGAATTATATTGCTTCTATTAAAAACTTCAGGGACTAAATTGACGTAATTGAAACTATATGGACTAAAATAAGACAAAGACCAAACTCCAAAGATCTATTCTGTAATTAAGCCTATTTCATTAATTTAATTTTAAAACATTATTCTATGTGTGTCAACTAGGGGTGCAATTTGGAACGAAAATTCCGATTCCGACCGATTCCGAGCCGAAAAATTCCGAATTTGGCTACTAAAAATTATTTCCGAATTCCGAAATTTTCGATTCCGAAAATTTCCGAAAAATTCGGAACGGAATCGGAACTATTTTTAAAATTCCAAAAATTCCAAAATTCCGTTCCGAAAATTTCATTCCGAAAATTCCGAATTATTCCGAAATACTTCCGATATTTTTCCGAGATATATATATATTATATACAGTTATACACTATTTGATTTTATAATTTATACATACAATAAGGGGTCTTAATATAATTTCTCAAAAATTGTGTACTAAGTCTAAAATCAAAAAATACCCATTCATAAGGGGTTTTAGACTTTTAGTGTTTTAGAAATTCATTTCATATCAAACGTCAAAGACTCAAAGTTCAAACTCATTTAGGTTTCAAAGTTCTCTCAAGCTCACACCGCCGCCACTGCTCTCTCATCAGGCATCAGCCGCATCACCATCGCTGCTCTCTCTAACCAGATATTACCCCCTCTCTGATTCTCTCTCTCTCTCTCTCTCTCTCTCTCTCACGAAAGCGCTCTCTCTCTCTCTCACGCTCTCCCTCTGTCTCGCAGTCTATGTATGTATTATGTAATAATGTAACTATGTATTGTATATTTGTAATTTTGTATGTATATTGTACACTTTGTAGTAGATCTAGCAGTGTATGTATTGTATATTTGTATGTATATTGTAACTTGTAGTAGATCTGGCCGTATATGTATTGTGCATTTGTAATACAATATGTGGTTCAAGTTTTCAACATGGATGATCAGTGTTAAGAGTATAAAATTCGGGAAGGTGGTCCACTGCTAGATCTAGTAGATTTTATACTCTTATGATAATACCTACTATATGTAGTAGATCTAGTAGATCTAGCCCCAAATTTTGTATGTAATATGTATATTGTAGTCATTAAAGTCATGAAGTAAACTTTAATGACTATTGGGGCCAATATTGTAAAGTTGTAATTTGTAAACAATGACTATCAAATGAAAGGAAGAGAAACTGTTATTACTTGAAAGGATTATTACTTGAGGCTTGAAATAAATCCTTTCAAGTTGTTTAATGACTTTGTGTTTGATTTTTATTATTTTTCTCTACATCGCAATTTCTCATTGAGTATCAAATGAAAGGAAGAGAAACTGTTATTACTTTAAAGGATTATTACTTGAGGCTTGAAATAAATCCTTTCAAGTTATTTATTTCAACTTATTACTTGAGGCCGTATCAATAGATATTAGAAACTATTACCCTTGTTCCCCTTCTTCAATTGGTACTCTATTTTTATTTTTTAGTTTAGTTCATCTCCAGAAATTTAAGTGATGTTTGGCTTTGTGTTTGATTTTTATTATTTTTCTCTACATCGCAATTTCACATTGAGTTAACTTCATTTTTTTCTTTTTCTTTTCCCCTACAGATTATGATAAGAGATGTATTTCTTATCTCTAATGTCAAACAATGTGCATATCTTATCTCTATCAAGTGTTACCAAAACAATCCATATCCAAAATCATTTTTTGATTTTTTTTTCACTGACTATACATACTGACATAGTGACTATTTTGATTTTAGATTCATAACTTCATACATTTTTGATTCATAACTTCATAACTTCATACTGTGTATTTGTAGGTCCTTTGGCCCCTTTGTCTCTTGTTGCTGCCGCGACTATTCTAGGTATTTCTTTCTCTCAAATATTTGGTGGCATAGGCTTATAACTCTTGTAACTTGTAAATTATGTATCTTGTAACTCTCATGTTATTATAAATGATGTATATTGTAACTCTTGTTTCTTGTTTGATGGCATAGGCTTGCCAATTGCCACTTTGCAGCTGTATGTCAAGTATGGATGAAAGTACTACTCCTGCTATTAGCGCGGAAGTCACTCAAAAGAGGCAAAAGACGGGTAAAAAGTCAGGTTTATCTGGAAACCATGGAAAGTCCGAGGTATGGGGTTACTTTAATAGGCTTTTAGATGAAAATGGAAAATATAATGGATTAGCTGAGTGTAAGTTTTGTAATACAAAAATTACTGCACCGTCCTCAGCTGGAACCAACAAACTGTGAAATTACTGCACCGTCATCATTAATTTTCGAGTCCTTCCACATCCACACAATGGTGAGGCTATTGCAAAGGCTGTGGAATGTTGTTTGTTGGAGTGGGGTATAGACCATGTCATGACTATCACCCTTGACAATGCTAAGAATAATGACACCTGCATAGTAGACTTAAAGAGAAGATTGAACAAAAGAAATATGATGTTGTTGGGAGGAGAGTTCTTTCATGTGCGATGTTTTGCACACATCATTAACCTTGTTGTGAGGGAGGGAATTGAAGAGGTTAAAACAACTATCAAGCGCCTACGTCGAGGTGTTAAATACGTGAGGAGCAGTCCATCACGCTTGCAATTGTTTAAAAAATGTGCCTTAGAGGAGAGTATAGTTAGTAAACGAGTTGTGTGCTTAGATGTAAAAACTAGATGGAATTCAACTTACCTCATGATAGATGCGGCACTAGAGTTTGAAAAAGCTTTTGATAGGTTAGAGGAGCAAGATCCTAACTATAAAAGGGCGTGTGAAGGGGTGGGTGCAATGGAAGATATTGATTGGGTGAAGTTGAAGAGTTTACATTCATTTTTAGAAGACTTTTATCTTCTAACTAACCGCATATCGGGTTCTCATTATGTGACATCCAACACTTACTTTGATGAGGTAGCACAAGCTAAAGAAATTCTCTTACGTGAGTTGAATAGTGATGATGTTTATCGTTGTACCATGGCCACCAAAATGAATGCAAAATTTGACAAGTATTGTAACATGGAATCTCTTAATCCAATTTTGATTATTTCAATAGTACTAGATCCACGTTATAAAGTTGATTATGTGGCATTTTGGTATAACGAATTTTTGGGTGAGGATCCTTTTCTTTCTGAAGAGACAAAGAGCAGAAAGGTTAAAAGTTTTATTGCTAGTTTAACTGCATCAATGTCACGCATTTATTTCAAGTATAAGGAAGAAGCTACATCCTTTGTTGATATTGCCTCAAGTAATAAGTTGGATGGTGATAATGCCGTTGCAAGTGACAAAACTAGCAAACGTTCTAGAAAGAAGGATAAATTTAGGGCTGATTTAAAGAGGAAGGATCAACTCGATGCCATGAATGACTTAGATAAATACTTGTGGGAAGGGATAGAGGAGGAAGATCCTCACTTCGATGTATTGGCTTGGTGGAAAGGGAAGTTTGCAACATACCGCGCGCTTGCAATCATGGCCCGGGACATATTATCAATTCCTATTACATCGGTTGCTTCTGAGTGTGCTTTTAGTACTGCAGGTCGAGTACTTGATCCATTCCGAAGTTCTTTGACACCTAATATTGTGGAGTGTTTGGTGTGCACCCAAGATTGGTTACGAACTCCAACACCATCGGTTATCATTGAAGAAAAACTTGAGGAACTTGAGGAAATTGAAAAAGGTACATTGTATATGACTTGTTTAATATTTTCCTTTAAATCATTTTAATGGAAAGTTTAATACATACATGAATTTTTGTGTGTTTGTTCATTATAGCTATAGCACAAGAGTTTGGAGCCTTATCGGTTGGCACCGGTCCGAGTGGAGTGCCGAGTTAAGGTCTTGCTGTTACAATGGAATGGGCTATGAGTGGTGTTGTATTTTCAAGTATTTTAAGTTGTGTGTGACAAACATATTAAGTATTTTGAATGTGGTATCTTTTTCTTTTTTTTTTTTTTCCTTTTTCTTCCGGATTGTGAGAGTTTTCTTGGTGGATATTGAATTGTTATATTTGACACTATGTATTATGTAATGCATTGTGGATGTGATGTGAGATTTTAACTACGTAACAGGTGATGTGGTCTATGTGATTGATAATTAAGTTGCCCTTTTTTAAAAAAAAAATAAATGCTAATTTGTATGCAGTATGAACTATGCAGATTGCAGACTATGCAGTTTTTTTATCTGTATGGCGGAAAATTCCGAAAATTCCGAAAATTTTCCGAAAATTCTGAAAATTTCCGAAATTGCTCCGATTCCTAAAATTCCGAAAATTCCGAATTTTCGGAATCGGAATGGAAAATAAAAATTCCGAATTTTCTGAATCGGAATCGGAACAGTTTTAGGAATTCCGAAATTTTCGGATTTTTTTCCGATACACCCCGTTCCGGCCGAAACACACCCCTAGTGTCAACCAATGGCCATGTCAAACAAACGCACACAAACACACCCCCAACACACCCCCCCCCCCCCCCCCCCCCCCCCCCCCCCACACACACACACACACACACACACACACACACACACACAAATAATAATAATAATAATAATAATAAAAATAATGAGTAATATTTGAGGTACAAATATTCTCACATATCATCCTATCTTTCTCCTCGTTGATGCTGTAGGATCTAGTAATTTTAGTGAACCCGTGATAGTGTTTGCCTCCACATTGTTGAAAAAAAAAAACCATGGCCATGACATTTTGCCCCTTGGTATATTACCTACTTGCGCAAAATTAAAACAAATATGTGGTACCAAACAAAAGGGTAAAGTGCAATATTCTTACATTACATAGAACTCGTTTGGGTTAGTTTCTAAATTTATCACCTTTAGAAATACGAGAATTTTAAAAAGCTCCATATCAGATACTTTTTTTAAATAGAAATTTAGTAAAAGGTCCCCTATTTTGAATTAATTGAGTTTAAAGTACAAGTCATTTTTTTGGGGTTAAAAGTCCATGATTAGTGAAACTTAAACTAATCAAGTCCTTATATTTTAAAAGTGTGAAAATTCACATAAAATAGTTCTATTTTTAACAAAAATTAGGTGAATTTCACACAAGTTTTTGGGCAAATTACACTTTAGTTCATTAAACTATACATTTGTTTTCAATTGGATCCATAAACTTTTTTTTTGCAATTGGGTCCTTGAACTTCAAAATTTCATTCAATCAGATCCAAATTCTGACATTATTAGCTTAAATTATTAAAAATTGTCATGTACATTACGTGTAATGCGTACCTGTCACATGGTAGATTAAGATAAACACGGTAGATTATGAATGGCTAAAAAATGATGTGATTTTGGGCATGATTTAATGCAATTTTGGATCTAGTCGAATGTGTTTTTGAATTTGATTGAACGCGATTTCAGATCTGATTGAATGCGATTTTTTGCACTATTCACAATCTCCCGTGTTTGTCTCAACCTAACATGTGACAGGTAAGCATTACGCTCAACGTACGTGACAATTTCTAATAGTTTAAGCTAACAGTGTCAGAATTTGGGTCTGATTGAATGAATTTTTGAAGTTAAAGGACCCAATTGCCAAAAAAAAAAGGTTTATGGATCCAATTGAAAACAAGTGTATAGTTTAATGGACTAAAGTGTAATTTGTCCTAAGTTTTACAATATATGGACTTTCTTCTAAAAAAACAAACGGATTGGACTTAATACAATATATATAGGGAATTGCTATGTACACTGCTAATTTTGCTATGTACACCGCTCAACTTTACAAAATTGAGAATTTTTAGAAGAAAAATTATTGGAATAAAAGAATTTGGGTGTACATAGCAAATACACGGGTGTACATAGCAATTCCATATATATATATAAGGTGGAGCTAAATACACCCATATTTTTGCTATGAACACCCATCATACTTTACGTTTGTGTATTTTTGAGGAATTTGTATTATTTTATTATTTAAAAATATTTAACAATGAAATGCAGGTGTATATAACAAATATATGGGTGTATTTAGCTCTACCCTATATATATATATATATATATTATAGAGTACTTTTGAGTAAAATTCTCTTTTTTAAAAGAACTGATTTTTAACTTTAAAAAAGAATCAACTTTATATACAAAAATAAAAAATAAAAATCATGTAAAACTAATCCAAAGAACCACAGCTTTTTAAACAATGATGTGAAATTTCTCTCCTTATTCTCTCTTGGTGCCGAGGAAATGCCTCATGTGATAAGCAGAGTACTAAACTCGTATGCAAAGTTGCAAACTACCACTGGTCCCACAAACACTATGGGTTGTGGGTCCCACGACTCATACCAGTGACTTGTCCACCACTATATTACATCCGGAATGTGTTACTCCCTCTGTCTCTGTTTTTTGAGTCCATCTTTGGGAACTTAACTTATTAAAGGAATAAAAAAAATCTACACTTACTTTCCACAATTGCTCCTAATCATTACAATAACCTTTTAGTTTTGTCTTGGTGTAGATTTCAAAAAAGGGTAATTTTGAAAAATAAGTAAAAATTGTATACAAATTTAGGAAATTGGACACTAATTTTGAGACATTCCAAAATGAAATACAGGACTAAAAAAAAAGAGGACGGAGGAAGTACTACTATTTTGATGAAGTTGTTAACCTTATTGGCCATAAAAACACTTCCGTATAATTAACTTATAATTTCGGGTGTCAAACTCACACTATTAGCATAGAGTGTTAGATTGATAGGAAATTGAAGAAAGAAAATTGTTGACTTCACATTTTTTGTGTGTGATTCACGGGAAAGGGCGAGTGTTCTTCCCACCTAAAATTGTTATCTATGAGAATGTGTACTTTTCAGCAAATTGCAACTAGATTTATAAATTCATTTGGCTGAGAACTATATCTTTAATAGCATTAATAATCAAGACTAAATTATTTACAACTATTCGTTGGTTACTCTGTGTTTACATGAAGGTTTAAGGATTTTTAATGCACAAATCTTTTTTTTTTTTTTTCCTTATATCACTAAAAAAGTTGTCTCGGCTAGCTAATATTCCCCCTTGTGGGAAGTAGGAAGCCAAGGGCACGACAGTGGAATAATAAGGGCTGCTTCCTCAGTTGCCATTTGTGATTGCCTAAAAGCGGCATACCTTCCCTGGTCTTCCAGCTGCATATGGTAGTTTGCTTGCCCATCTGGATTACCCCCATTTAGTAGTATTTGGAGATCTCTCCCTAGGGTCTCTTTCTCCTGAGCAATTGAATGACACTTTTAAATTCATTCTGCATTTTTTTTTTTTTTTTTTTTTTGAACTCATGATTTGAAAACACGACTTTTGAAGTAAGGATTTTAAGTTTGGTACGATGGACATAGAGAATAAATTCTCACTATATAAGAAAATTTCTTGAGAAGCCGTGAGTTCAAAAACAACTTCAGAAAAATGATTCAGTAACGTTGTGTTTTCAAAACACTGATTTTGAAAAATTAATGGATTTGAAAAATAAGTTAAAAAGTTGATAAATGCAGCAATAAGATGGGCAATTTGATGAGTTGGGTAAAGAATTCAACCGAAAGAACTCTTAAAAATTATGTCAAACCAATGGTACTAGATTTTATAAAAACCGGATCAAAACTAAGATTAGAACTGACCTTAATCCTATTTCATGTATTAGCTAACATGCCCTAATGGTGTTAGACCTCCAAATGTCGTCAAATTTCCATGATAACTTACAGAGGTTGTCAGAAACAACACAAAAGGGAAGAAATTAAATGGAGAATGCTTCTGTGCAGTTAGCACAGTGCTGTTCGCACTGTGCTACTCACAGTTTGCACAGTAAAACTGCTTTTGTGCAAACTGTGAGTAGCACAGTACGAACAGCACTGTGCTAACTGCACAGAATCCTTCTCCAAATTAAATCAACTTCCAAGTTCCAACCACCACACGAAAAAAAAAAAAGACCCACCAACCAAACCACTACTATAGAATCAAAATAGGACAGCTTGACAAGCATGATATCAATAATACATCCACCTAGGCTTAGTTTGGCCCCCTTTTGGTGCTTCTCCTTTTTTAAAGCACAATTTCATGTTAATTAATTTGGTAACTAGTTTATGCGCTTTGTAAAAATTGAACTTAGGGCTTTTTTGGGGGAGCTTTTAAAAGCTCTAGAATGGAGCTTTTAAAAGCTCAAGGTGGCTTTTTGGTTTCATGATATATTTTTGTAGAGTAGTGTGTCACTTGTACAAAATTATCAAACAACTTAGTAGTAAATTTCATAAGCTCCTTTTAAAAAGCCACATGGGGGCCAAACTAAGCCTTAGTTGTTTTGGGTTAATGAAAGTCTACACACACACACCCGGCGCCTAAATAAAAAAAAGTTATTAAAAAAAATAAACCAACCCCCCTTACGTTCCGCTTCGTTTGTTTCAATGTAAAATATTTTTCGAAAAATGCTTTCACCATATCCTGAAAATGAGTTCACCTTATCCAGATAGGATGAGCTCATTTTCCGAAAAACATTTTACATCAAAACAAACCAAGCTTCTAAGTCTAAAACCAATAGGTTCAATTGAATTCTGTTCCTAACAAAAATACTAGTGAAACCACTACAAATAATTTGTAGAATCTAGTGTATTGTCTCTTCAAAGAAACTTGTAACACCATCATCAGATGTAAATGATATCATAAAGACCAACAGAAATAAACATTTGGGAGAGAGAAAGCAAACACAAGGTATATAAAGCTTGAAAGGAAAACCAAACAGTCGAAATCTTCCATCTGAACTGAGGCAGTCATTGAAAAAACAAAACCACCTAGAGCAATCAAACCAATCTTCTAAAACTCCATCACTGTACCGAGAGGAGGAGACAGTTTAGGGATTGCAAATCAGAGATCAAGCTTACTAATAAACACACTACAACATGACAACCGAAAAGAAAAGACAAAACCAATATAAACTATCTGATACAATTCAACTAAGAGATCCACATGGTGCAAGGCCATGTCCCCTCTCACTCTCTGAATACGCAAATCGGGTTCCAAAGCCTTGTCTACTTCACTGCAAAGATAACAATTAAATTCAATGAATTCAGAAGTCGAGCAAAGCGCAGAAGAACAATCAAGCTCAAGAGATTTGTGAAAAACGTACGTCTGCATCCACACCTCCACCAATTTTCGAGCTAGCATCCCTCACGGCATCATCTGTTGAAGTTCAAGGGGAGAAAAATGGGTAGTACATTTACCAGTAAAATCAAATTGCAAAGCGAACCAAACAAAATTATTTTTTTATTTTTTATTTATTATTATTATTAGTATATATATATATATATTTTTTTTTTTTTTGTGGAGGGAACTGGACTTTAAAGAGAGAAAAGCGTCTTGACAGTAACAATTTTTGAATAATGCTATGCTCCCCCAATTTGTACAATTTGTATCCCAAGTGCTTTAACAGTTGTACCACAGCACTGCATGTGGTACAACTGTTAAAAGTATTTGGGAACCAAATTTGGGATTCAAATTTCAGAAGCATAGCATTACTGAAATTGTTTTTATGACGACAGTGCCCCAGAGTGCTTGCTCAATAATTGAATATCTTGCCCAACAAAACTGCGTCATTTTGATTGTTAGCCCCATTTGTCATCCTCCACCTCACAGACTACACTCTTTTCACTCTCCCTATGCACCACGACTCTCTCTCTCTCTCTCTCTCTAGCATCCCCCACCCGATCCCATCCACCTGCAACCACAGTCAACCATGCCCTCCCCCAACTCCACCCCACCTCCAAATCGACCACTCACAGTAATAGAACATCTTGTGCTTCAAATTAAACTGAGACATTTTGATTATGAGCCCCATATGCCATCCTCCACCTCAAGAATCTGACGCACATTAACTCAATGGTACCGTTTACTTGGTTTAATGTGCAACTGAATCATTTTCACTACGACACCAATTGACCATAATCATTGAGAAGGTTGAGTACTTCAAGTTTGGTAGTATCACCACACTTCTCTGTCGCATATTATGGTCACCAAACAATTACAATATTAAACTAACATGGTAACTTTCTCAAATTATTAGAATCCCACGAAGTACAAAAGAAAATGAGAGAGAGAGAGAGAGAGAGAGAGAGAGAGAGAGAGAGAGAGAGAGAGAGAGAGATCATGAAACAACTTGAACTTGAAGTGAAGAACAAGAAAGAAAATAACTGGTCCAACCAAGAATGCAATCCTCAAATAATTACTAAGCAATCTGTTCAGAAGCCTGATAAAATTTTGTGATATACACTAGAGTTACCTCCATCCTCTGGGATGTCAGAAGTCCACAAAGTGAGGTTGTCCCTGAGAAGTTGCATAATCAATGTGCTATCTTTGTAGGACTCTTCATTCAAGCTATCAAGCTCAGAGATTGCTTCATCAAATGCTTGCTTTGCAAGGTGGCAGGCTCTGCAAAGAGCAGGTTACACATCAATCTGGGATGTAAAGAACAAGCTTCTACAACTTTCAGGCTAAATAAAAATGATCCTACAAACCTCTCAGGGGAGTTCAGAATCTCATAATAGAAGACAGAGAAGTTCAGAGCCAAACCCAATCTGATGGGATGTGTAGGAGACAAATCAGCCTCGGCAGCACTGGTAGCTGTCTGTAAACAGATCAAATAAATGAATAAAGGAGAGAGAGAGAGAGAGAGAGAGAGAGAGAGAGAGAGAGAGAGAGAGAGAGACACACACACACACACACACAGAGAGAGAGTAGGTAGATGTTTTACGTTCCTTGAGAATACCCCAAACTTAAACTTTCAATCAACCCCTCCACACGCTATCAATTAATTAACATTCTTATTCATTGGATTGAGTTATAGACAATGATAAAGTACCACATATTTTACAGGTAGGAAAGTGAACAGAAAGTAGATAAAGTTAAACCTGGAAGTAGAAGCAGTACATTGTACACTGAGAGGTGACAAAATGACTTCTACTATCTATATAAGACTATAACATCTTCAAATTGTCAGCAAAATATTTGGACATCTGCTAATGCAAACTACTATAGAACCAATCATAACAAAATCAATAGCAACGAAATGCAAATGAAACTATGGTGTAGTAGTTTTCTAGAAAATGAAGAGAAAAACAAGACATAAACATATAAAAAAATTACACAATCTCTATTAACAAGACCCCTTTCAAATTTGTGGACGAAAATACCAACCTACCTCATTTTGTAATTGTTCATTTGAACTTCAAAGTAAAATTCAAATCCCTAAATTATTGACCATGTTCATTGAAAACAAACCACTTGAACATTCATTTTTAATCAACTTTGAAAGACGTTTTACAAACTTTAAAAAGCCAAAATTTTGAATCTACAAATCTTTTGCCTATAAAGCTTGTACTTTTGGAATCTACTCGATGAACTAATTCTGTGAAATTCCACATAACTACGGCTGTGAAATTTGATTTAAATTTGAAATTTCACCTAAATTTGAACTGAACGTATGACCAGAGGATTTCGTATAACAATTTGGATGAGATTTTTCCTCGTCTCTTAACTTTAGATAGTCGAATGGGAATGACAATTGCAAGGACTATATATACCTCATATGCTTTGAGAGACTGATCAGCAACCTCTTTCCTCTCATTACCAGTCTTGAACTCCGCGAGGTAGCGATAATAATCCCCTTTCCTACACCCAACAAAACCCCATAACATAAACTTCTCACAATGTCAAAAACAAATATCACAACAAAGCATACGTAAAAACTCTAAATTCTCACATTTTGTAGTAAAACACTGTTGACTCGCCAGCCAAAGTCGAAGGAATGAGATGCTCATCGATCACAGCCATGATATCTTTAGATATCTCCGTGAGCTCCGATTCAACCTTTTGCCTGTACTCCTTGATCCGTTTGGTGTTCTGTTCATTCCCTCTCGACTCTTCCTTCTGCTCGATTGACGACAATATCCTCCAGGAAGCCCTCCGAGCACCAATCACATTCTTGTACCCAACAGACAGAAGATTCCTCTCTTCAACAGTCAATTCCACGTCCAGCATCGCAACCTTCTTCATCGAATCCACCATCTCTGCCAAAAAAAAAACTTTGAGTAATTCATGAAGTGATAAACCCTAACCGTAACGGTGCGTTGGTAGCTAAGAAAACTGACGAAAAAGGTGATAATACACACTAAGGGCATCTCCAATCCTTAACCAAAACCCACACCAAATTTAAATTTGGTTAAAAAAAAGCTCAACAACCTCCTCCAGCCCTTGACTCAAACCCATACCAATCGAGTTTTACTCAAATCCAGACCCAAATTGAAATAACACTGTAAGAATTGAAGAGTGGTTTATATATATATATATATATATATATACGTTTTTTACTCAAATTGGACTTGATATGGGTTTGAGTATGAAATTGGAAATGCCTTTACTCAAATGAGGGAAAGCAATAATAGTATAAGGAAATTTGAGTATGACCATTGGAGAGCTCCATACGAACTGAAGCTTTTACTCAAATTCGAGTAAAAAATTGAGTAAGGGATGTAAATAACCTAAGCATAAGCTTAGTTCAGTAGAAGTCAAAATCTAAGATCACAAATTTTTCAGCTTTTCCCCCTTTTTTTTTTCTCAGTAACCAAACAAAGGGCAACGGCATATAGTAAGACAAGTACAGTAGTAAAGTATGAGAATACAAATTGAGATCTAGAGATAGATAGTTAAGATATAGAAAACCCTAACCATCGTAGCGCTCGGCCTGTTCGGCGAGCTTGGCGATGTAGACGAAGTTGGCGCGTTCTCCAGAGATAGCCATAGCCGATTTGATCAGAGATTAGCAGTGACAATTCTCTCTCTCTATCTCTCTCTCTCTCTCTCTAGAGTTTTGAAGATTTTTCTCTCCTGGGTCGACGACACAGTTCGTGGGAGCAGATCGGATGATAAGAAAGGAAATTGATAACCATACGAGAAATTATCCAGTGACCCGTTACGCCACATCACAATCACTAGGAGTGAAAACGATTCGGGTCAATTTTAGGGTTTTTCTGATTCGGTTTCAGTCGGTTTTTTTTTTCGGTTTTAGACTTAATTTTTTGTTGCACCTAACTTATGAAAATCGATCGAATCAATCGGTTTGGTTCGGTTTTCTTTCACCCCCTAACAATCACCCAATGGCCTTGTCATTTCAGAGAATAATGACAAGTAGTTATCAGATTTAAATTTTGAAATTTCACTAACCACTTGTGACTCATCCAAGTGGATGATTAGAATTAAATGATTAGGCCTTACTGAATAACTTCTCTAAATATACCATAGAACTTTGAAAGAATATCACTACCGCCCTTTATAGTTATGGAAATATCACTTGCCTCCCAAGTATAGTGACTCATCCGAGTATATAGTGACTCAGTTGTTTCTCATCACTAGCTTTTATCCTCAAATAGTCAAATGTTTAGAAAGCATCAGAAAGGGTCTCACCCTAGTTCTCAGATCGAGAAGGAATCAGAAAAGTAATGGTAGAAACTGACTCTCTTGACGCCTGTCATTTACTTCAGAAGGATGAAGACAACCACTCTCTTAAGACTATTATTGAGGATTGTAAATTTCTCCTATCTAGATGTAATGGTTCTATCTCCCATGTGAAAAGGGAAGGTAATCGTTGTGCGGATACTTTAGCTAATCTTGGGGTGAACCAAGAAAATCTTTTTGTTTCGTCATACTCTCCCCCTCGGGAGCTATGTATGCCACTTATGGCTGACATTTCTGGCATTTGCTTTCAGTGTGGAAGCTAGTTTTGTTCCTTTCCTTCAAACCAAAAAAAAAAAAAAAAAAAGGATAGCCAAATCAGAGGGTGAATACGTAGGAGTACATCTTATTCTTACAACTCTTTTATAATTACTTCTATCTCACTCCTATGTGGTATTATAACGTCTGGTTAAAATTCAATGGACTCCAATATTATTTAAAAGAGAGATAAAGTTGAGTTATAAAAATGAGCTGTACGGTACTCCTAGCATTACCCACTTGGAGTATTATGTTGGTGTCCAATTAATAAAAAGATTGTGCTAAGTTGTTTAACATGTCTCTTATCTATTTTCTTACAACTTGCAATTAACGTTCGGTAAAAATGGCAGGAGCCCTTTTCAAGCTCTTGCCACGGGGGGTAACATGTCTAACGTTACTCGTTAGTGTCAGGTTATGCACAGGGGGGGGGGGGGGCGTGGGCGCTGAAGATGGCTAAGGGTTGGCGCCTATATATCTTGAGTTTTTGTTAGAAAGCTTGAAAAATGGATTTTCTTTTTCTTTGTTTGTCATATTTTTCTACGTACAAAATGAAAGTAGACAAATTATGGCAAAATCAAGCCGCTATCAAGTAAGATGCACGTTTGGCATCAAGTAGAATAGTAGGTTGGTAAGTAAAGTGGAAAAGAATGAAATAGTCGTTTGGTTTTGAACTTGGTTAGCCCTAATGTTGCAATCACAATATAATATTATATGTTAATAGTTTGGTGAGCTAAATGGTTGAGTAATTTTTAATCAAAGACTTCAAGTCATTTTTCCTAATCACATTACAATGTTGTTTTAAAACATGATTATTCTATATGTGCAAATGTTGTATATGTGGAACACATGTGAATCAATCATATTCTTTAACAACACAACAGCGGAATTGTTGTCATTTTTTATATTAGCCATGATTGATTGATTTTGTATCAAGAGAGACTGAATCTATGGTACACTTTTAGTAAGCGCTCGGTCTCAAAAATTATACAAAAGGAATTGTTTCATGCAACATCTATGGGTCATCACGATCGGTTCTAAAAGTAGAAACACTTCTCTTTGAGAGTGATTTAACAATTTACCTAGGCATTTAGGTCAGACCTAAAGGTAGAGGCAATTCTTTTTTAGATTGATCCCAACTGTTTCACTTGCATTAGTTAAATCCAGCTGGTATCTCAAATTCTCTTTCCTGAAGGAAATAATATTATTCACAATCTTCAAAAATCTTAAACCTATTTTGTAATGTAATTTGTGAAGGGTACTAGCCAATAATTCAGATGACATACCCATATAGAGGAGATTGTGTTATTGTTATTATTTTGACTAATGCTTTACTTTCTAAATTTTGTGTCTCAAATGCTTCCTAAATACATGTGGTAGTGGGACGACCTTCAATAATGGTGGGACCACTTCAATATCATCCAATTATAACCCACTGGGTCTACTGTCAGATGTATTTGAAAAGTATTTAAGATGCAAAATTTGAGAAGCCTAGCATTAGACCATCTCCAACCCTGAGGCAACTATTGCAGCAAAAGCAAAGTTGCTGCAAAATGTGATAAAACCTTGCTCCAACAGGCACAGCAACTGTTGCAGCAAAGTTGCTGGGTTGCCCAAATGGCAGCAACAATGCTGCGATAAACCCATGCCATCAAATCTTATTTTGCAATATTTTAATGAAAGATAGCACAATTCTTGAATAATTTATATTTGAATTTAAGCGAAAGTAAATTTTAAAATTCCTTTGTAGGGGAGAAATTTAAGTTTGAAATTTATTTGAAAACTAAAATTGTAAAAAATTCAAAATAATATTTTAAATTGTAAAATATTTTAAATAATATTATAGTTTTTTAATTAGAAAATGTCACATATTTCCAATAAACAATACTATAAAATCACAAAGTACAATAATATGGGTAAAATACAAATAATAGATAAAAGAATAAAAGTATATTAAAATAACAAAAGTTTGATGTAAGGGTTGGAGTGACTCATCAAAACTAACACAACAACTTTGCCTAAGACCCATCAAAGTACCAAATTGCCTTATCAATTGATAGTTTGCCTTTGGAGATGGTCTTACTCATTTTATTTTTGGTGCATAACAAGCTCTAAGAGTATGTATAAAAAAAGTGAATGCCGAGATGTGCACATCCCTTCTCTAATTAGGCCTTAAATAACACACACACACACACAAAAGGCTTTGATATATGAACCCGGTGCAGATTGAACAAAGAACTATCCACAGCCAGCCTTCTAAGATTTATTTCTTACCCCATTTGTGAGAATTTTAACTCAAATGAAATCATGAGATCATGGAGATGCTTTTGTTCTTTTTTAGATTTATTAGTTGTGAGCCATAAGATGTTTTCTACACTTGCTTAGAGTATGCTTGGGAATGTAAAAAAACATTATTAAAACCAACATCATCTTAATTTGATAAAGAATCAAATTTATGAATAATTTTGGGTTGAACACGGACTCCCATGCAAATAAAAGATTTCTACCAAATACTTTAATTTGCAGAAGTTGTTCACTTGTGAGCCACAAAGGCACAAACCGATTATTTATCTCCCAAACAGAAGCCAACAAGAGTACCCTTTTTTCAAACTAATACTATACTAATAAAAGTCACACCATCTAGTATTGAAAGAGTGAAGACCATATGCAAAAACAGAAATGGTCAGGACTATAATATGGAACATGCTACTACACTACCTCTTCAAATTTTTATTTCTCTTACCCTTTTTTCTGGCCTACCAAACACTAGCAGGGGAAAAATCAATGAAAGACTTTATAAAAGAAAAAAATAGGGGGGGGGGGGGGGGGGGGGGGGGGGAATGAAAAGAAAATTAACTTGTACTGTTCCCACTTACAACACTACTATTTCTCTCAAGGTTTTTCTTCCAACATTGATGTTTCCCACATAGACACTTCTTTTTCCCTCCCAAAATTTCCAATTCATGCCTTCCAACAACACTACTCTCTCGGCCAGAAACCGCATTCACAACCTCCTCTGCCGCTTCACCACTCTCACTCCTCACCGAAGAACTCGAAGATTTTCTCTCCATACTATTAACCCACAACTCTCTCATCTTTTCCCGGATCTCACAACCCAATTCCTCGTGGGCCCCACCGCAAAACCCGCATTTGACAGCCCTTTTTCGACCCATTCTAATCACTCTCACTTGCTCCCAAGTGAAAGCAAGCCTCAATGCATCATCCAAAGTTCCGGGTTTTTGTTGAATAACCCAATCTTGAAATTCCTCTCTCAATCCATCGATAAAAATCCCCTTAATCAAACTATCTGAAATTTCATGATCGGGCCATGTCTTAAGCACCCATTGTAGTCTCAAAAAATATGATCGAACCGGTTCTTCTTGATCTTGATTTATCATCATGAGTTCAGATTTAAAATCTCCCTTAAAATCACTTCTACGAAATGCCTCTAGAAAAGAAGATTTGATTTCTTCCCAAGTTAAAGAAGGGTACGGCTCTATATTTAGATCGTACCAAAGGGCTGCCTCTTTTTCAAGTGCGACCGCGAAGATCTTGATCATCATGTCAATTGAGGACACATTATTTACGCGACAAACTTTGTTGAATCGGCTTAAATGGGTGATCGGGCATTCATCAATCGAGCCATTGAAAATCGGAAAAGGGGCAATATTAATGTAAGGAGCCATTTGGGTGATGGTTTGTGACTCATTTCGAGAGTTTGATGCAGAATTTAAAGAAACAGTCCTATCAAAAGTATTACCTTTTTTTGAAGTTACCAAAAAATGGTTATTAGTCTCAGATTGATTGTACGGACTGCCCTTGAAATCCACTTTTTGTTCATCATCATCATCATCACCATCATCATATTGGTCTGATTTATATGGAGATTGGGGTTGAGACGGTTCTCTGTAGTCATCGATATATTTGTTTCTTTTTGAGATTTTCCGGCGGCCTTGCTTGTGTTTCGAGGTTTTCGAACCGGCCAATGATGTTTCCGGCAACCGAGATTTGTCTCTGGTTTTGTGGGTCATCTTTGTTTCGGTTAGTGAAAACATACGAGTGCTGGGCGGCCTTTTTAGTTTGTTGCACAGAATTTGAAAGAACAAACTGCCGGTTCAAGTTGGTTAGTGGTAGGACCGTGACGGTTCGTTGGAGACATGACCGGTTATGTTGGGGGAGTTTCGTATTCGTGGACCCTAAAAAGAAGATGGGCTGGACTGAGATTACTTTCAAGACAATTATTAAGCCCAATATGGACCATTTTGGTAATAACTTTTGCTTGCTTTAAACTCACTTATGGCCTCCAAAAAGGAAGAAATCTTGGATGCAACGGTTGTAAGTGTGATGTGATATCTCAAATCAATCACATCTCTTTATTTGTCTATTTGTCCCCCCTATTTCTAGAGAAATCTCAGTCCACATTAGCAAAACAGTTTTTCTATTAGTGGTGTAATAGATAATATACCCACATCTTCAATCACATCTCCAATCACATCGTTGCTTTAAATGTGTGTACCATGTGTTGTGTAAATGGTGAATAGAAAAGTATGAAAAAAATTAAACAGCAGAGGGTACATGCATTTAAAACATATGATGTGGTTGGAGGTGTGGGCGTATCATTGTTGAATAGATAGTGATGTGCAACCAATATTTACTTCTAAAAATGTATTGAGAGACACATGAAAGAGTATTTGAATAATTAGAATGATGCCATACTTTTTAAATTTGTAGATATTTCAAAGTTTTTACCCAATTGACATGGCACAATGAGAATAGGGGGTGTATACAACCCTAGCAGTGATAATGTATGTTTGAGCTTGGCTTACTTAAATGAGTATGAAATTCAAGTTTGAGCGTTTGACTTATTTATTAAAAGAGTCGAGCCCGAGCCGACCTCATATATGATTGAGTTTGGCTTATTTATGAAACGAGATTGAAATTCAAACTTGATCTTGAGTACTTGATAAAGTACAAAACCATAGACCATAATCAGTTCAAAAACCCTTCATCTTCACTTAACCTTGACTCTTATATATGTGTCAAGCTCATGTATATTCTAAAATTACCGAGTTTAATAATAGATGCATAGATACAATTTCTTTATGAAGCATTGAAGCTTATTCACAAACCTTTTTCAAATATGTTCACGAGCTCATGTGTGATTGAACTTGACTCATTTATTAAACAATTTTGAAATCTAGACTTGAACTTCACTTGTTTATTAAACAAATCGAACGATATCTATCTATCTTATATTGGGCAAAGGTGTGGGTCCCAACAAAAATTGATCTAAGGGCCAAGAATTCTCAAATTTACTCAACTTTAAATCTTGGCCCTTATCCACACCAAATTCACAATTCACCATTGGATCAACTTAATCCAATGGTGCACAATCAACCCACCAACATACCTCACATACCCTAAAACTCTCTCATCAGTTTTTGAAACATCCCTTCCGAAAATTGCTATCCCACTATCAGTCACGTAATTTCCTCGATCCCCCAATAAACTAGACGTCTCTCTCCTCACTCCATTCAAAATTTCTCCATTCAAATTATCTCTTATCTTCTATCCTCTCACTATTTCTCACCCCTCTCTGATCATGGATGGTATTGATCTGATCTATATCTGTATCTCACACCCAAAACCACAGTCGCCCGAAACTCCATCACCAACACATCGAGGAACCACCAACATGGTACTCTCTCTCTCTCTCTCTCTCTCTCTCTCTCTATCTCATTATTCGCATTTTTCTCTCTGCTAATCTCTTTATTGGTACTCTCTTTGTTTCTAAGGTCAGGGTTTCTAATTTCTAGGTTTCAGTTTCGATGTAGATGAGGAGGGCTATGGCCACAAGAAATACATAAGCACATTCACCTCTTTCTCTTTATCTATTTCAGTTTATGTTTTATATTTCTTCTCTTATTACTTCTTCTTCTTTTTTCCCCCCTACAACATGACTAATGTTTATTATGGTTAGCTTTACTTTGTGTAGTAACCGTGGTCAGTTTATGGGTTGATTTTCCTTGAGCCATGGCAAGTGCGAGCTTATTTGACTTTGATTCTTTGCAGTAATATGTTATAATGGCTTTGTTCTTCATAGAAAGTAATGGTTTTGTATTTGGTGCCTCCATTGGTCATCTCTCTGTGTAAACAGAGGACTATTTGGTGCCCAACCATTTTTTTCTTTCCAATATTTCAATTTCACCTCTAAATTTAATAATGCTTCATTTTATCTTTGTTTGTCCCTAATTTCACCCTATTGATGTCAAATCTTTTTATTCAATTTTTTCTTGAATTAGTTTAGCGGGTTCTACTTTGGATTTTAACGATAACATGAAATTGTGGCTTTTGCTTTATTAATTGAGGAGTTTGGTTCTTTTTGGTTTGACAGATTGATGAACATGTATAGAGGGAGATTATGTACCATAGATCTTTGAAGCATCCAAATATAATAAGAAATGTCTGGAGGTATATGACTAACTTTGCCATTTCTAGCTCTCACTTTTATCTTACTATAATAAACCTTCACGGCTTCTCATGATAATCATATTTTGAAGAAACTGATTAATATTCTTATGACTCGCTAATTTCTATGGTAGAAAGATGAGCACATTTCAATACCAAAATGCTAATTTTCCCTAATTTTCAATCTTTTGAAACAATGTACTTCCCTTAAATGTGATTGTATTTTGCCTACCCACAATTTAGCTACAGTGAAGAGCATCCTGTTTTGACATAGTTTAGCTCAAAATGTGTTTGAGCATTGATAGTCCAATTGAGGTAGAACATGACTTCAACTGTAATAAATGTCTTGGTATATGGAGGACGATTTAGATTTGAAGCAAGAACCAACTGGGGAAATTTCTTTCATTGGGAATTCAGTGATGAATTCATGAGCTGTGGCCAAAAATTTAAAAGCTTAAATTGGAAACAAGTCAAAAAAAATTGAGCTTGAATTGGCCAAATTATGATCTTATTACACTTTATATTGTCATGAAATTTTAGGTTGTTGGATTGTCAGCAAATAAGTTCAAATTTGGGAATTAAATTTGGGAGTGATATTTTTATTCTGAAAGAAATTCAGACATATTTTGCCACGCCCCAGTTAAGACGGGAGCTCCATGCAGATCAAAGCATCTTGCAAAGTAGAATGAAGTATCTAATTATATACTTTTTTCAAATACGAATTACATGATTTCACTTCCCAGTTTTTGTGTTCGTTTAGTTGGAATTTGGAAAATGTGGTCAACGTGATATTTAAGCATCCCAATTTTGGCTAATTTCGTATAGCTATTGCAAAGTGAAGAGGAAACTTTGATTACTTGGTCTTTTGGATAGTGTAAATGGTGGTAATTGTATTTTATTTTGGGATTAAACCACCTGCTCTTGAATAAGAATGTCTATTTCTTCAAGTGTATGATAGATTAATGTCATAAAGATGGTGAATTTGCCTACATGTTGAAGTCAAATAGAAGGCTACAACTGTTTCCAAATTTGAACTCTCTTAATGGTATTTAAAAATGTAGCTTAGGGGTTTTTAGGTGTAAATTTGTTTTTATTGTATTGCTCAATCAAACCAATTGCTCCTACTTATCTTTTGTAGTGTCCAAAATAAAACCACATGGTCTTGGATTGGCACAGCTCTAGGGTCCAAATTGCCTTGCATTTAGGATGGCTACGATGCAAAGTACTTAAAAATAGTCACTGCCAATCTTCTCTTTTTATTTTTTGGTCTGCGCCCCATGGGCCAATTTTAGCCTCACATTCTTGACTTGTCACCTGTGGGTTTTGAAATTTTAATGTAGTTCATTGTCTATTTTTCAATCTAATGCATTGTTTATTGGGAAGGGTGGTGCTTTGCATATTGGATAGTTGAATATTTTTTCATATTTTGGGATTCATGTTACCTAATCATGTGTTTACCGTTTGATTTTTCTTTTATTTATTGTGTTTGATTTTGGGCCTATTTGATATAATTAATGTCGGTTTGAAGTATTTTATTGTGTTCGATTTAGGCATGACTGAGAACAAAGAGGTTTGCTTTACTTTATAATTCATGTCCAAAATTTGGTTTTTTCTCCATTTATTTGCCATCTTCTTCTCTTTTGTTTTCTTTTTCTTCCTAATTTTTGAAAGTAAGCAATGACTTCATACTCTATTTGTTGTAATTTCAGGTGCAAATGGCCAAAGTTGTTTTAAGCAAGAGCATGATTTTCGTATGGGACTATTTGTGTTTATGAATCGTGTAATTATTTTGTTATTTAATAGTTATATTTTGTTTATGATGTGAATTAAACTATGAGTTCTCTTAAAGATGTGATGTCGTTATGTTTAGAGAACAAAAGAGTTGATCGAATCAGTGAGAAACTAACATAGTTTAGTATTTTGTTTATGTTGTATTAACTTTGGTTGTACTTTATTATGGTAAGATTTGCAAATTTAGCAAATTCATCTTACATTATTTTAGTTGATCGAATTAGCAAACTCATTTTCATCATACATGTTTTGTGATTTTCATTAGTAACTGTTGACAATGAATTAATTTCGTGTGAGTTTGTTATTATGCTATTGGAGTGCAGTTTTGCTCGCCCCAAAATTGCTCACCATTTATTTACCCTTCTCTCCTATTGGCTAATGTAGTGGGGTCCAATAATCAACACCATTAATTAATTCGCAATTAACAGTATTAATTAATTCTCATTTAATATTGAGTTCCACTGTAGTAGTCAATGGGAGAGGAGGGTAAAAGCAAAGGGTGAGCAAAGAGTGATCAATTTGGGGGTGAGAAAAAATTCATTCTATGCTAGGCTAGCTCTATTTCCAGAGCAGCAATTAATGGCTAATGCCAGATCAAAAAGTGTTGCTAAAAATTTTAGCGACATTTTTTGTGTTGCTAAAACTTTTAGCTACACTTTTTGCTTTGAAATTAGTTATTACTGCTCTGTCAATAACATTACACTCTATGCTATTGTTGCTTAGATTTACTGTCAACAAGTAAACAAACCATATACACACGAAGAAATGCAATCAGGACCAAAAAAAGTGGTTTTGAAAAAGATTGGGACACACCCAAAGACACAACTTTTGGGACACAACTCAAAAAATGTGTCAATATCTCTCCTGTGATGTCACTGGACCCCATAGTGACACAGGAGAGAGATAAACACATCTCTTGAGTTGTGTCCCAAAAAAGTTGTATCTTTGAGTGTGTCCCAAGTATTACCCTTTGAAAAGTTCAAAAAACCAAAATGGCCAATGGTTTGCTCATGTAAGAAGCAGTCACGGACTCACGATAGCTGCAATTAATGTCAATAGAGAACTTAATTAAATTTTTTCTTTTTTTCTTTTGCTTTTATTTAGTTGCGCGGTACGTACTAGTATATATATATATATATGAAACAAGTTCGCAAGGACTTTTTAAGCGACTCGAATTGTATTGGAATTTGTTTTAGGACCCTTTGATCCTAACAATGGGAATAAAAAAAGGAAATAGTGAACTATAAAGAAATTGATGAATTGCTGTCCAAAAATGTTATAGTCTCGAATGGTTCTACAACAAACATGAATGATACCGCAATAGTTACCAAAAGCCAAATACAAATTATGATTAAAAAAATAAAAAAGAAGCCCCATACAAATTCATTTATTAATTAGTAAACAATTATATCAAAAAAAAAACAGAAGAAAAAAAATTAATGCAAAAAAGAAAAAAAAAATACATTCATTGATCTGGCCAACATAGATCTTGGATATCAATAATTACATAATGCAACAACCATGAGGGTTTTCATCACTAAAAACAGAACCGGTTTGGGCACCAAAAATGGTTGAATTAGCAGGATGATGATAGTAACCATGACCTTGACTATAGTCGGATCCATGCTTGTAGTAGTTGTACGAAGACGAAGGCTGGGCAGTATAGTAATTGGGGACCGGACCACCACAATAGTGTTGAAGATTGTAGTGATTTGTGAAACTATCATATTCTGGGTTGTATGGGAACTGCCAAAACTCAGCTCTTCGTCCTGTTTTTCTCACTATTTTGAGAACTTTCATCTGGTCAGCCCATCCGCTGACCGTCACCTTCTGGGTGCTCATGTCGATGTCTACGTCGTCCACACCTGAATATTCATGCAAATACATAGATTTAGATCAACATATATATATATATATATATAGGAGGGCACGATTGAGCGGGATTGGATTAATAGTTTATTCTAAGTAAACCTGTCTGTTGGTTGGGTATGCTCACACACATATGACAAATAGTTTGTTCTATTGTATTATAAGGGAAAGGGCGGGGCTGATTCCACTTTTTGTTTTTTATTGTTTTGTTTTTGTTAGCAATAATTTCAATTAAACCTATGAAAATTTTCTTCCCAAAAAAATATGATAACTGTAAAATGAGTAAAAAAAATTGGTCCCAAAAAAAAAAAAAAAAAAAACTGCTTAATTAAACATATTTTCTATCCACACCAGCAAAGGTGTGTTTGGCACTCTTCTAATGCAAATAGAATATTTAATTTCTAAGGAGGTTGTACTACTATTCAATTAAAATTTATCAATAGTTCAGTCTCCTCTTGGCAGCCAAACGTGGCGTGGCCTCACATTTAGTATTTGGTATATACGCACCCATGAAATACATTAAGGAAGCTAGCAATTAATACATACCTTTGAGTTTTTGTAAAGCTTTCTTAATCTTGCTTTCACATCCAGCACAATCCATGTGTACTCGCATCTCTATGACCTACTTACGTACACCACAAATTAAATTAAAGGGGTAAGAGAGAGATAAATTAATAACTCTCCGTTAACCATTGGGTCTCGTTTGTTTTGCATGATTAAGAAGGGAATAGTAGGGGATTGGATTAATAGTCTCATTTAATTGAATAGTTCAGTGTTTGGTAAGACCACTTTGCTCGAAACTATTTGTCCATTTTAAAAGAATAGTCCCCCATATAGGGAACTAAGTTATACCATAGGAGATGTGGTATTATTAGTCTCGGGACTATCAATTAAATGAGACTAATTGTCCAATCCCCTTTGCCATCCAAACGTGACCTTGAAGTATGATATATATGATATCAACATTTTGGCACTATATATAGATTTTTCATTTTCAATTCTACTTATTACTCCTATGTTTTAAATTGAACCTCAAAAACCTTGCGGCTTAATGCCCAAATTTACGATGAGTTTGTTGGACAATTAGTGAGAACTATAGTTAATATTGTAAACAAAAAAGGGATACACATCGACCTTCCTTTATTTACTTAAAAATCAGTACTGATGAATGGAAAAATTAAACAAGCTAGCTTTCATATACACATAATATACAGACGTTTTATTGTCGTTAATTTGGTAAAGATAAATTGGTTATTAAAAGTAAAAGTTAACAGTTGGTTGATATTGGACTTAAAAGAGGGAGAAATTGTACATACTCAGCTTCAAAACTTAGGAGAGATTTGTGTAGTTTAATTTCCCATACCATAAGAATTAAGAAAGGTTCGTTTTGTTGCGAATAATGACCTATAACACACAATGCAAGCACACGTAGAAAACAAGAAATAAACAAACCATCACACAAGATATACCATGTGATTCGGCCAAATTGCCTACGTCCACAGTCTCTCACACCAGTTCACTATATTCAAAGATCAGAAAAGATTACAAGTTTTCTCTCTAAAAAAAAAGCTCTCGACCAACTGCGGTTGCATAAAGAAGGGATCATATATCCCACTAGGGTTACACTAAAAATTACTCAAATACCCTTGGGTCGAAATAAAATTCGGCCCCGAACTCCCGGTATCGGAGTAGATCAGACTTCACAAACCCGGCCAACACTTTTACCTCAAAGGAGATAATTGTAATTATACCCAAATATAAATAAAAATCAAAATCAAAATCAAAACCTGGTAACGTCTGTTTGTTTGAGAAATTTTAATGCATTTAGTGATTAAATCCTATGCAATACTTTGTCTCTTTAAATCACAATCTCACATATGCTACGCGCTCTTAATTACCATTTTACAAGCTATTATGTATAACAGAACCTTTTGTGTGCAAGGGCGGACCATGAGTTTTGTTCAAGGGAAGGGCAAAAACTTATGCCCCCGACCCCAATTTTTAAGTTTAAAAGTATTTTTTTGATAAGTTGAGGAATAATTAAGGGGCAAAAATGAACTAAGTATGAAATATGTAAGATAAAAGAATTATTTTGAAAAGTTAAGGGGACAATTAAGGTACAAAAATGAATAAAATATGAAATATATAAAGTAAAAGAATTATTTTGAAAGGGGGGGGGGGGGTTGTGTGCTATTAAGGGGTAAAAATGACTATTGTATGAAATACATAAGGCAAAAGAGTGATTTTGAAAAGTTGAGGGGATAATTAAGGAACAAAAATAAATAATGTGTGAAATTTATAGGGTAAAAGAATAATTTTAAAAAGTTGAGGGGCAACTGCCCTCTCTTGCCTTAACGAGTCAACGTGCATCCGTCCCTGTTTGTGTGTGTGTGTGTGTGTGTGTGTGTGAGAGAGAGAGAGAGAGAGAGAGAGAGAGAGAGAGAGAGATTACCGTCATCTTAATTTAGTCGGTGTTCAGGATCTTATGGCCCGTTTCTATTACTATACCTTTGCTAGCTTTCTGAAATGCAGCAGTTGATCTCTCTCAATTAATTCTCAAAGCTTAATTATCTCAAAAATGTAAACTGAATGTTGACGACGTTCAAAGCTTGTATCATCTATTTATACATACGACAGTTAGATACATATATACATATATATATATACTGTATACACACATATCAGCTCCAAACTATAAAAGTTAAATGCACCGACTTTTCCTTCTATTTGGGTTGCGGCAGCCGCCGAGAGTGGAAGTGTGGAACTACTAGCTAATTGGTTGGCATAGTGCAAATTATGGGCATTGTATATCAAGAAGCAGAGTGGTAATCACGCGATCATGTGAGCGTAAGATATACACCAGCTTGAGAGAGAAATTGCCAAATTATTGTCACCTTGACATCGGAAACAATTTAGTTGGACTTCAGACTTTTTCACGCGCCTAAGAATAGCTTGAAAATGCAGTTATTTAGACAAAGGACCGGCTTTGCCGTGGGATGGGCACGTGGATTATCGAGCCCAAACGGATCATGTCTTGTCCTATGAACATGGGTAGTAGGGACTAGCTTTTTGTTAGGTTCTTTTCATCTTCCATCCAAGTATAATTGGGCCCATTGGTAGGTGTGGGAATGGCCGGGGCGGGTTTGTAGGGTTGTCTGCCCGCCTCACTTTTAATAGGCAGCATATGGAAGAGGTTTTCATGGAATAAAGTTGGGTATGAGAGGGAAATGTTCAACCTAAGCTGAGTTCGGGTTCCAGATGGATATATGGTCAAATCCCCCGAATTCGTCCCAAATTAGTGGTGTCAAACGGGTCGGGCCGGGCTTGATCAAAGCGGGCCTAACCGGGTTAGAGGGCCGAGCCGGGCCGGGCCGGGCTTGGGAAGGGAGGGGGGATGTCCGCCCCGGACCGGTGGCCCGGGCTCACTAGGGTCGGGCTTAGGGCCGGGCCGGGCTAGTGGACGGACTCATGGACGGGCTCATGGACAGGCTAGTGGACGGGCCGGGCCGGGCTCATGGACGGGCTCGGGGGAGTTTTTACTTTTACTTTTTTTTTTTATATGTTTTGTTTATGCATTAATGATTAGTGATTACTAAAAAAAAGTTTGTTTAACAAAAAAAAAAGTAAATAACATTTATTATTCAATAAAAATTAATGAGATTACTATTATTTGATATTTAAAAATTATAGTCTAATAAAAAATAAAGATTACTTATCATAAATTGTACAATAAAAAGTAAAGATTTATTCATTAATGATTAGTGATTAGTAAAAAAAGTTCATTAAAAAAAAGTAAAGAATATTGATTATTCAATAAAAATTAAAGAGATTACTAGTATTTGATATTTAAAAATTGTAGTCTAATAAAAAGTAAAGATTATTATCATTAATTTTAATAATTTGTATAATAAAAAGTAAAGATTTATTCATTAATGATTAGTGATTACTAAAAGTCTAAAAAAAGTTCATTAAAAAAAATAGTAAAGAATTTTTATTATTCAATAAAAATTAAAGAGATTACTAGTATTTGATATTTAAAATTATGGTCTAATAAAAAATAAAGATTACTTATCATTAATTTGTATAATAAAAAGTAAAGATTACATTTTACAGAATTTGAATTTTTTTTTTTTAAAAGCCGTTCACAGTTTATACTTATGCGGGCCAGGAGTATTACAATTGATTTGTTTGGAACTAAATGATCTTCAACTCTCATATTCATTCTTCAATTCTTCATTCTTCAATTTTCTTCCATAACTTCCAAATTTGCGAAGTCTTCAAGAATAGGATCTTGGCGATTTTGAGTTCGATATTGTGCACGGTCCCAATCCTTCAAGCACATCAAGCAGTCAAGCATATCAGGAGATAATATGCTCCTCCTTTCCTCTAGCACCCTTCCACCTACACTAAAAGCAGACTCCGATGCAACTGTGGAAGCCGGAGGAGTTAGTAGATCACGAGCCATGATGGAAAGAACAGAGAAAGCTCTTACATGTTCTTTCCACCATGTCAAAAGATTTAAATCGACCATTTCCTCGTTGGTTAATCGGCTTTCCCACTCGGTTTCTCGATACTTATTTAATTCACCAAGAATGTTAGAGCTACTTACAAATGATTGACTAACACCCTTTTGTTTCTTTCGACTGAGAAACTGGCTCGCCCAAGAACCACCTGACGCTCCCGAACTTAACTCAATATTAGAAGTAGAAGAAGAAGTAGCACTTTCTTTATTTGTATATTTTTCATAGTAAATACGAAATAAAGATTCGAAAGTATTTTCCATTTCAAAAGTAGTTATTTCTAGACCAGGCTCACCATCTGGTCCTTGCATCAATTCAGATATTTGTTTAACCATTTCACAAACACCATCAAAATTGATTCTAGGATCCAAAATTGCAGATAAGTAAAATACAGGTGGAATGTTAGACCAATATTTTTTGAACCTTTTTTCCATTTTCTCACAAATATCAATAAAAATGTCATTTTTTTTGTTTATAACTATGAAATGTACGAGCCATATTATATAATTCCATAAGAACTAAACAAGAATTAGAATAGTAAACACCGAAAAGTTTATTTGTAGCATTGTAAAATACTTCTAAAAATCCATGAAAGTCGAATGCCATCTCCCAATCGTTTGAAGTCAAGTTTAGTGATGGATAATTAACATTAACAAATTGAGTAACAAAATTACTATACTTTTTACAAGAATCTATCATAAGATAAGTAGAATTCCAACGAGTTTTAATATCAGTTTGCAATTTCTTTGGATTAAGACGATTTTGTTTACAAACACCATAAAATGCTTGTAGACGGCTAGACGTTGAACAACAAAAGACCACTGCCTCTCTAATTTTAAGTATGTGATCATTAATTTTTGTTAATCCATCTTGGATAATCAAATTAATGATATGGCATACACAACGACTAGGGGTGAAACCAAAACCGAAAAAATCGAATCACCGAACCGAACCGATCGGTTCGGTCGGTTTTCATCCTATGCACACAGTGTAAAACCGAAACCGAACCGACAAAATTGCACTAAAATCGAAAAAACCGACCGAAACCGAACCGATCGGTCGGTGAAAAAACCCCTCCAAAACCGACCGAACCGAACCGATTTCACCCTTAACAACGACCATGAAATAATTTTCCATTCAACATTGGGCGCATAAGATCTTTAAACATATTAATAGCATTTGTATTAGCACTAGCATTGTCAAAAGTAATGCTTATAATTTTTTTCATAATATCATTGTCACGACCCATCCCACTACGCGTGGAAATAGGACACGTGGCACGCCACCAAGGCTCAACCCAAACAATTAAACAAATATACGCAGCGGAAAGAACTTTAAAACAATCCTGGGTATTTAAAACTTAGGGAACATTACCCTCTGAGTTTGTAAAATCCATTGAAATCAGAGTTATAAAAAGTTTTGGCTAAAGGAAAACACTTTCAAAAGAATCAGTTTTGAAAACAGAGGTTCAGTCGACTGCCCAGTCGACTGTACTAGGGTCCAGTCGACTGTGCCTGACAGAAACTAAAACCCTAAAACCACAACAGAGGTCCAGTCGACTGCACAGTCGACTGCTTAGAGAAAACCAGTCGACTGCTTTTCTATACTAAGAAGCAGTGGCCAAAATTAACAGCGTTCAGTCGACTGTCCAAGGGGTCCAGTCGACTGCTTTTCTATAATTCCCTTACAGTGTCTCAATCCCACAAGGTCCAGTCGACTGACCCTGGGTCCAGTCGACTGCTCCCCTGCTGGGCAGCCTGTGTTGAAATTTAACAAGTCCTGCTACCCAAAACCAACAACAAACACAACCACAACTGATTTTAACGTATTAAAACATAACTACAGACGTTCAATTACAAGATTACAATACTGCGAAACTAATCCATGTTAATATTACAACATATTACCAATCCTTACACAAGTTAGGAATTTAAAACAAAATATATACAAGTGTTATCCCCGGCGTTCATCAGTCTCACTCATCGTGCTTCTTCTTATCCTTCTTCTTACCTGCAATGGAGTACATCTCCACTGCTCAGCTATATGCTGAGCGTACAAGTCTAACATGTACAATATATGACAAATCAGGCTTTAATCTCATAAATCATACAATAGTCTCTAGAGAGAAAAATACGCATTCATCCGGTAGCGGCAAGTCCAAGCCTTAAACCGCGATACCAATGGCAAGTCCAAGTCTATCAACCATTGTATCCACAAGTGCCATGGCAAGTCCAAGTCTATCAACCATGCACAGTAGCCGTCGCTACTAAATTCTCAAACATCGAGAAGCTTACTCCGGCATGAATTTGTATAAGACTCCCCTTTGACCCACATAGACAACTTAGCGTGCTCGCATAAATTTAGACATGCTTTTCACAAATTAGCGCGTGCATAATTAACGGGCCTACAATTAACACATGGGTTTCGCCCGGATTTCAATTTCGTCGTCGAAATATAAAATATGTATTTCCCTATATTTCACAAGTTAGAACTTCATACCTCGTGCGATTTCCCCCAAACTTTGAAGGATCGTCTAGGAGGCTAAATAAACGTCGGATTTCGAATTTGGTACGATTCCTACAAGTTTATACCTGTTTTTCCCAAAAGTCCAAAATTAAGATTTTTACAAAACTTGGCCAAACACGGCCTAAGTGGTATCAAAACGTAGATCTTACCTCCACGAGTTCAAATCTGAAATCTGGAGAAAATCTGACGGACGAACGGTCGTCGTATGTCGTCGCAAAGCCCGTTGGCTCAATCTCATTTCTCTCTCCTCTTTCACAAGATATTTTGAGTTTGGATGAGAATGAAATCTCATTCTCATCTATATATAGGCAAACTTCTCGGAAATTGCGTTTACCTCCCCACGAGTTCTCAAAGCTTCTAATAAGCTCTCGAAACTTCGCACACGTCCATTTTATAACTTTACGAGTGAAAACTATAAATTTCAAAAGCTTTCGACTAGGTTCCGTTTGGGTCCAAAATACGTCCGAAAACTATATTCTGTGGAATCTCTACACAACCTACCTTTTTAATTAACGTATCACTCACGTTCTCACCACAGTTCTCAAAACGATATACTAAAATATCCAAAATACCAGAATTATACTACACAGGTATAATTACTATTCACAAAATACCATATAAGTCAAATAACATTTAAATCACATAAATGTCATTTACTCATGATTATGCAATATGAACTTCCATGTTCCCGTGTCCTCACTGACACCGTACCGTTGACTCACAGTCAACCTCATCACCATCCAATTATCAAATAACATTGATAACCACAACATTCCATATGCATGATAAAATAATGATTTTATGGAACGGGTGTGACAATCATACTCATTAAAAACATTGATTATATAGTTATATATATTTTCACTAGTATGAGGATAGTCTAATGCACGAAAAACAATGATATTTTTATTCATGTTCCAATTTTCATCTACAAAATGCGCCGTTATACATATATATCCTGTTTTATTACAACCAGTCCACAAATCAGAAGTGCATGCAATTGTACAATTAAAAGTAGAAAAATCCTCAATTAATTTTTTTTTGGTTTGTTAAAAAACAGATTGTATATCACTTCTAAGAGTATTTCTAGTAATAGGTTGGTAGGCGGGTTGTAAAAAAGTTTGAATAAAACGTGTAAAGCACTCTTCTTCAACTAAAGTAAAAGGCATATCGGATGCACAAACAAATTTTGCCAAGTCTTCCCTCATTTTTTTTTTATTATAAAGAAAAGTTCCAACACTTGTGCCAGTAGAAGCAGAAATTTGGGATTGTACTAGGCCGCCCGCTTGAGCGGTACCTGCTTCCCATGTACCTTTATGTTTGTTTATGATGTGCCTTTTAAGTGTATTATTTCCTCTACCTTTGTAAGAAAATTTAAGTCCTCATATTTTGCAAATAGCTCCATTTTTTTCGTCATTTAATTTAAAAAATAACCAAACAGGTGATTTTAATTTTCTTTCAGTGGTGGGACTGGGATCATTAGGATTTGAAGGAGATGGTTCAGATGGATTAGACCCCATAATTTCAACGTCGTCATCATCCTCCAATTCCAAATCATTAATCTCATTTCTTTCCCCATAATCTAAATTTTCAAAGTCATACGTTGGGCCTTCCCTAGTTTTTGAAGATCTTGAGTGAGATGCCAATTTTTTTTAAATAAAAAAAAAAGGGGGAAAGAAATATAAAAGATTAAATATACTAACAATTAAATAAGCAACTAATAAAGCAAGAAGTGAAACAATAAATAAATTTACCTCAACTTATAGTAGTAGAAGAAGAAGTGAACAACTATAAATTATGATAAAACTTGAGACTTGAGAGCTTGTAAGTTCAAGTTGTAGAAGACTAGAAGTGCCTTTACAAATTAGAGCTTTGATAATTGAATCACCAACTTGTAGAGTAGAAGTGCTTGTAGACTTGTAGTTTATGGAGTAGTACAGAGAAAGCAGAGAATAGAGAGAGATAATGATTTTTGTATGAGAAAATATGTTGTGGGAGGTTTGGTATTTATAGAAAATGGGCTAAGGGGCATTTTGGGAAGTCAAAAAGCACATTTACATTTTTACCCCCAAAACTAGCCGTTTTATAGCCGTTAGAGGGGTAAAAAGTGGAAAAATATTTGAAAAATGGCCAAACTAGTCGTTATGGGCTCGGGCGGGCCTACCGGGCCGGGCTGGTCCGGTCCGGGTCGGGCCACAACGGCTAGTTAATCCGGGTTTTTGGGTCGGGCTAGCGGGTTAGCGGGCCGGGCCGGGTTTCGGGCTAAGGAGCGGGCCGGGCCGTGGACGGGACAAAGGGTGTCCACCCCGGACCGGACAAAAGTGCTCGGGCCTAGCGGGTCGGGCCTATACCGGGCGGGGCCGGACTTTTAGCCCAAAAAAATCGGGTCGGGCTCGGGCCGGGCCGGGCCGGGCCAACCCGACCCGATTAACACCTCTATCCCAAATAGTTATGTGTATTTATATTCAAAATCCTCAATAGTTATGTGTATTACCTTTTACCGAACTAGTATAACTAACCAAACAAAATTTTATGGCTTCATTTCGCATTCTTCATCTGCTCGGTGCCTCTCAAGAGTCAAGTTCTCAACTGTCTGCCTTTTTATCTGTTCGACCACCAAGCGCCGCACCAGAGACTCTCTCTGTCTCAGTGTCTCAACTCTCAAGTTCTCAGAATCTCAACCCTCTTCTCATCTCTTTCTCCTTGACCCTCAAGACTCTCAAGGTAAGCTTCAAAATACCCTAACTTAATTTACTCTATAGTCTCTATTTCATATTCTGACCGTTAAAAAAATCCTAATTTAATCAACTATGAAATTATAACACCCGTATGCATGTTGTTGCATTTCATCACATTGTCATGTATGATAATGTGATGTGATTTGATAATGTGATATGATGTGGCACATGTGTGAATGAGTTGTGACTCATGAGTTGATTTGGGTGTCTGTGTAAAAGAACCCTTTGAGACTGTGTGAATTGGATGTTGTGATGTCGTGACGTCTCTCCGAGATTGAAACGGTCATTGTGAAATACCTTAAATGTTTATTTGAAAATAAATGTTTACCTGTGTATTTCACTATCTATATTATTATCTGGTTTGAAATATGTTTCTGTTGTTAAGTTTAGTATCCTGGTGAGGGCGAATTAACACGCTACATAATTGATAGGCTAATTAGTAATTTCGTAAAATCATACGAAATTGCGTTTTAGCAACCAAACTGAACTTAGGTGAAAACTTTCATACGTTTTAGCTTTCACTCGTGAAGCAATGATTTAGGCGTGTAAGAAGCTTCGTAGAATAATTAGAAATTTTGAGAACTCGTGGGGAGGTAAATGCAATTCTCGAGAGTTGTGCCTATATATAGAAAGAGGTGAGATATTTTTATAAGTTTAACCTAAATTAAAAATTCAAGAGAGAGAAGATTAGAGATTTTTTGACTTAGAGCTTCAAGAAACAAAATTTATGAACTTTTGTCCGTTTGTTTTTCTCCAGATTTCATATTCGAATTCCTAAAGGTAAGAGCTTCGTTTTGATATCCATTAGGACTTGTTTGGCTAAGTTTTCCGAAAACTCATTTTCTAGAATTTTCCTAAAAAGTTGATAATCGGATTTTTGATCGATAAGAATTATACTAAAAGGACTTCAGGACGATCTTTTTGCTCGGATTTTCTTTGGAACGTATTTTAAGAGCGTTAATCGATGGTGAGTGATTCAACTATGTGTTTTGAGATGATTTCTTGACATGTATTCATGTTTTGTATGAAAAGCATGTGTTAGTTCGTAGAGATATATTGTGTAGTTTATATTCGGCAACTATATTGATCAGTAGGCCTAATTGCACGGTGAAATGTGATTTGAGCATGTTTAGTTACTATTTGGATCAAAGGAGCACGTGGTATCAAACCATCTTGTGGAGCCGTTATAGGTATAAGGTGTGAAGTGAGTTTTAACTCACTAAGGTGATTAGGGGTATTCAGTTGGGAACCCAATTATTTGTAATGTGGCAGTTTCAAAATTTAAAGTACAGTCCATTTGATAAAACTGAAAAATTAAGTACTGAAAATTAAGTGCTAAATTTTAAGTACTGAAAATTTTAAGTGTTTGAATTTGTAATACTAAGAACAATGTTTCAACTACTGAAATAGACTGCATTGAATGATTATTTTCAGCAGAATTTTTTCACTTAAAGTTTTCAGTGATTTTTTTACTGCTTTTTCAATTAAGTGGTTATTATCAAACGCAATGAAAAAA
The DNA here is from genome assembly GCA_033977485.1 of Hydrangea macrophylla. Lineage (NCBI taxonomy): Eukaryota > Viridiplantae > Streptophyta > Magnoliopsida > Cornales > Hydrangeaceae > Hydrangea > Hydrangea macrophylla. Next base: position 99,987,562 of record CM066990.1, read on the forward strand.
AAAACGAAATGCTGAAAACTTTCATTTTCACCACTTAATTGGGTTATCAAATACTCTAAGAGTACGTTTGATAAAACTGAAAATTAAGTGCTGAATTTTAAGTACTGAAAATTTTAAGCGATTGAATTTATAGTATTGAAAACATATTTTTAACTACTGAAATAGACTACATTCAATGAATATTTTCAGTAGAAAATTTTCACTTAAAATTTTTAGTGATTTTTTGGCTGCATTTTCAATTAAGTGATACGTTATTAAACGCACTGAAAACAAATAAGTGCTAAACGTTTTCATTTTTACCACTTAATTGGGTTATCAAACACACCCTAAGTGTAGTTAAACCCTTTAAACCTATGTAAAGAACCACTCACAAATGAGAAGTTATCCCATGAATCCATTACATGTTAGATGGATTCATGTGAGCCGTTGAGTTTGTAGATCCTACGTGGCTCCACCTAAATCAACCATTCAGATGAATCCGTCACAATTGCTCACAAAAACACTGATACCCACTAAACACTGCTAGCTCTCTGTAATATCATCAATCAACCAACAGAAATAGAACACACGGCGACATGGCGGTTGTGAACTACTATATCTCAGTGACCTCAACAGCCACACCCATGTCTCAGGACTCTCCATTACCACCACCAGACCCTAGACAGACCAAAATCATACTCCCCAAGAAAAAGCCTATGAAATGGTCCACCGGAGTGGCCCCCGGCGACTACGGTGGCCCGCCGACGACGACGAAGCTAAGGAAGTACTGGGGTGGTGAAGAAGAAGACCCTCTCACCTCCGATGACTTCATTTGGAACAAAGATTTCATGGGTCGCATGAAGAAGTTGATTGAGGACCCTGTTGACTCCTCTCACCTTCAATCATCTCCGTCTGATAAGGTTAAAGTTTCAACCAAGCTAGTATTATTTTATTTTGGCTTTTCTTTTAAATCCATTGTCTTTTGATGGTTTATTTATGAAATGGGTTTGGTTAATTTTGTTTGATTGTTAGATAAATTGGGTCTTTTTAGTGGTAGCTAAATTCAACATTTTCTGTTCATAGATATTAGAGAATTTTTTATTTGGTGGTGAAATCAATTATTATTTCTTCAAATGGGTTTCTCTAATGAATAAAATGCCGTGACTAGGTTAACCGATGTTCTCTTTTTCAGAATGGTCAATACATAGTACACTTTAATTACTTAGTTGTTTGTGCAACAAATGAAACAAACTAGTTCAATTTTGGTATTAAAACTCTCTCTTTTCATTGCTTAATTTGGTGAAATGTATCAATTTGTTTCCTTTAGCGACTTCAATACATATTACTTGTCTGTATTAATGTATGAGTTTGGTGTTAAACAGGAGGAGTCCTCTGGGTTTCTTAGCTTAAATAGAGTTATGAGCCTCGACAGGTATATTCTCGTTTATGTCTTTGCAGCTAAGATCACTTGACTTTATATCCTCCTGCTCGCCTGCCTATAACATAATGAATTATGAGCATACAGTCTGGAAGTTGATTTGAGCAAACAGCTTGCAGCACCTTCAAAACCAGTAATGGAACAGCCAGTTGAGAAAGCTCTAGTAAGATTAATGCTTTAGTTGTCATTTTATAGTTGTTTGAAAGAAGTAAGCTGCGTGTATGACATACATCTTTTCTTAATTGGAAACAAAATGGTTTTCAGGCGAGTGGGAGCATGTCAAAAAAATGGAGACCAGCACCAACACGGCGTGAGCAAGATAAATGGAATAGAGCAACTAAGGCTGCTACTGGAGGAAGCGTAATCCTTTGCACATTTTGGCAATTCGATTTTGCAATGATTCCCGTGTTTCTTTGTTTCAAATGCCTCTTGTCTAGGATGCCATTTTCTTCATCGTAGTATAGCTGAAATGTTTGATTTTTATACAGGCTGTTTGGGAATTCTTAAAACATGATCCGGGTCAAACTCAGTCTCTTTTATCTGGTTTTTATGAAAACCAGTACTGTGTTGGTCTAACAAAGAACCAGTTGTTCTTCTTTTCTTTCTTTCTTTTTAATTTTTTTTTTTACATTTTATTTTTTATCTTTTTAAAAAAAAAAAAAATAAATAAAAGTCAGGCATGGACATTTAGAACCAGCTCGTTTTGAACAACATATTTGATTCGTATATTACCCAAACAGCCTCTTACTCATTTGACTTATATGGGATTATGATATAGAAAGGGCGCATTTTATTTGCGTCTTAATTTATCTCTATTCGTTAGGATGTGATGTTACGAGAATTGAGGCGACCTCGGGGTGACCCAAAAGTATTGGCTGCTCGGTCAAGGGAGCAATATTATATGGTACTTAATATCACTATATGGCTCAATTACATGTTTATGACTTCTTGTGTTGTACAATAGAAGAAATTCTGATTGTTACTCTTTTGGAGTTGCTTTTGCAGTTGAAAGAGAAGATGCAGATCCTAACTCTGGGGGTAGGCGGTGTTGGTTTACTTTCTGCCTATGTTTCTTATTCTCCTGAAATTGCAGTGAGGTAAATTGGTTGCTTAAATGTGATCTAATTTCCAATCAACCATTGTATTTTTCAAAAAAAAAATAAAATACCATCAGATATGAGCATGGTTCTTAGAATAGGTCAATTCATGAGTGGATTCATACGAGTCTATTCGAGTTTCATACAATCAAATATGATTCACAATTCATAAATTTGAATTTTGAAGTTCATTTTGAGCCTTTTTATTGCGCACAACTAGTGCTAAATTGTTATTTTGTCCATTTTAAGCACTTTACTTGTGTTTTTAAGTACATATATAATGCGTACATATATGATATCATTATTTGTTTTGTAAAAAAAGTGAAGCTTATGATTCAATATTCGATATAATTCGAGATTCATAGATTTGGCAAACTGATTTAATATTCGATTCACGATTTGAAAACCATGGATATATGTATCTCCTTCCTATCCTCTTTTGAATTACTAGTGTCCCTGTCTATTATGGTAATGTTAAGAGTGATGATTTGATTCTCTTGTAATTCCTTTTCTTATACGCAGCTACGCTGCTGGGCTGATTGGTTCATTAGTGTATATTCGTATGCTTGGCAGCAGTGTGGATTCCATGGCAAATGGAGCCAAAGGGCTTATGAAGTATGTACTATTCAATTCCTCTCACTCACAAGCGGATAAAAACTTTTAGCAGATGATCTGACATGCATGTATTTCGTAATTTGCATAGATGAATCAATGTTGGTTTGGCTCCCCTAACAGCACCTAAAGAGAAGGAAGATTGTTTATGTAGTAGAGAAGATGTTTGTGTACATTCCAATTCCCCCAATTTATCTATATCAACAACAATTGCTATGAATATATGACGTCCTAAGAACTCTATTGAAAACTAAGCCTACACCTGTGAATTGGTATTCGTTTAGTAATGTTGTTATATACTTGTATGCGCAATGAAGTTTCCATTTGCTATAACTGAATAAGAACAAAAGTGGGGGTGTGTTTAAATCGTGGTAGCTTCTTATTTTATAAGAAAAGATTATAGCTTTTTTATTTTATTTTATTTCATGTTATATTATTAGTAAGTTTTCAAGATGCTCACTTGCAGGGGAGCAATATCTCAGCCAAGGCTACTGGTTCCTGTCTTGCTGGTCATGGTCTATAACCGGTGGAATGGGTAAGGAGGTTGAGCCTTTAGAATCTTATCATCTCGTCACTAAATTCTATGTTAGTGAAACTGCATTTTACACAGTTCTTGACTGAACAGAAACACCATTGAGAAGGGTATCGTGATTAGGAATACATAAATTCTGCATTTATGTGGCAGTTGCATCCCATGAAAGTGGAACCACTCCATTGTGTTTCACATGTTTCAGGAAAAAGAGTAAAACCTTTTTTTTTTGCTCACTGTATGAAATGGTTCCATCTTTGCATTGTCTGGGACCACTTTTGGGAATTAAACTTGATTGTTGGTGAATAATGTTAGACATAGATAAGGTACATGCATGGACTTGAAGAGTTATTCATGTATGGAACTCGAGAGTCACCGAAGAGTACATGGATATGGTAATTACATGCATGTATTAGATTCATAGACCAGGGTCTATGTGTGTCAGAGACAAGTGTATTTGAGAGTCACTACTGATGATAAGAGAATAAGAGGGAGAGATAAACTTGCTAACTTCCATTCATTGAATGAGACATCTTGCAATTGCTCATGCTTTGCACTTAATATCAGTTTCACCATCAAGTGGATTTACCACAGTTACATCTACAACAACAATGTATATCAAACTTGAACAATTATTGTTTTTCTCTGATGACTATAATCCAAAAATTCACACTCGAAGGCTAATTGTCATCTCATAAGGTTTGCTTGAAGGACTAAAACAATTTCTATTTCGTGGATTGTCCGAACACATTAGCAAATTGGTCGAAAATCAGCTCCATATAGTACACGTTTTTTTTTCCCAAGGTGGATGAAGATCACCTAGTGGGATTTCTTTTTGGTGTTAACCGCTTTGAATGCCTTGCTCGTTTGCAGGATTCTTGTTCCGGACTATGGTTTCATGCACCTACAATTGATACCAATGCTTGTGGGGTTTTTCACCTACAAGATTGCCACTTTTGTCCAAGCTATCGAGGAAACGTTTAGGGTGGTTGAGGAAAAGACTGAAGTTTAATTAATATAATGGACTTCCCCAATACATGAACTAGCTTTTCAGTCTTTTCCTCAGTTCTTCCCATGAAAGCTAGCAGAGGTACGCATCCATTTCGCAATTCCTGTTATAGTTTTGATTCAAAACAGAAAATGAAATTTGTTCAGAAGGCAAACATATCTGAAAAATCCAAATTGCAGCAAACTTGCTAGAAATGCTCAAATTTTCTCCCAACCACCCACCTCATTTTTTTGGGCAGTTGAGAGTGAATTTGTGCAAATTATGAAAACAATGTTACGACGCTAATCAGCCTTTGGATAAATATTCAAGATTTTTGTCGAAACAATGTGTTTGTTATCTTATCTGCTTCTTCAATGGAAATATATATTTCTCTTTTGGCCCTTTTTAATACACTGATTACTGTTTCATAATTGGTTAATTGGGGCAGCTAGGAATTCGAGGATCACTTGGAACATGCTTTGGCAAATAATGGCAACCACTACATTGTTGACACTGCTGATCTCTTCTGCCATGGGAACTTTCTGTTCCGTTGTATTGTTTGTAGTCATTTGTATCATTTATTCTTTACAATAATTTGCATTGCTTATTTTTCAAGACCGCGCCGCGCACATGACTTGATGACGTTTGATTAAATAATTGCGTTGTATTTGAACAACTTCACAATTTAAAAAAAAAATTTATGGTAAATTATACTTCTGTTTTACTTGGGCTATGTTTGGAATCACCTTTTAGATGCACGTGTAGGCCTAAATGGGCTTACACATATATTAGTCTGTTTGATAAATTTGAAAAGCTCTTGAAGAGGTTCAAAAGCATGTTTTGGCCGAAGCACGTCGAACGCAAATGTGACTAAACGTGATGCAAGAAGTTTGAGTTTTAATGTATTTTGCATAATTCCCATAGTGCCCTTGTGATTTGGGCTTATGCTTTTGTGGAAATGCGAAAGCTACACCTAATCCAAAAAAGGCTACCCTTGATGTAATAAAAACCCTGCAATCTTTGATTCTCTCTTTGTATTCCAGAAAACAAGCTCATGCTTTGGAATGTTCATGTGAATGTATGACATGCACATAAAGCCTACTGAAACTGAGCTGCTTCCTCATATAGGCATCTGTTTTGCGAAATCTAAAATTGTTCCAAGTTTATTCCAAGTCTCACTTTTTATCTGGTTCTTTGTGAGAACCAAGGTTATGTTGGTTTGAAATAGAACCGGTTTTAAAAGAGCTATTAGACTCCTATCGCACTCACCAAGCAAAGCTAGTTTATTTATGAACCACAGAACCGGTTATTTGCTTTCCCAAAAAGCCTCTAGGAAATCACCTCTATTTCCCGCTAACATGCTTCATGACTGTTGCCATTTTCCATAAGAAGGAAAAACAGAGCAAGTCCAGTAACCACAATAGAAAAGTTGTTATATATCACTCAAATACAGTGGAGGAAGGTGACCATTTCGTAGGAGGGGCAAATTAAACTAAAATATAAAACATAAAGATGAATATGGGTCATTATATGAGACTGGTTAGAAAATGCACAAGCAAATTTTGCATAAACTATTTGCTTTATTAATTAGGAAAGGCACAAGTAAAGAGGCCCTTGCGCTAATTGGTGTGATATCACTATTATTAGTATAGTCTCACATCTATATGTAATGGAAATCAAATGAAGGATACAAATTTACGAATCATAGCATTATTCTTGATTTAATTGAGAAAAAATAACTCTCACGAGTGGTTAGAAAACTTACAAGAATTATCAATCAAAATATTTTATTACTCATTATTGGTGTATCATAGGACTAGGGTAAACAAAATTTGACTTTAATATCTCGACCAATTACTTGCTCTCAAATTCGAGATAGAATTACGTGTTAGTTTGAAGAAGGAAAAGAAAAATGAGATAAAAACAAGAAGCAAAACTAATTCTCTAAGTGTTTTTCTTCATGCTTAAGAAAAGCTTGGTAGGAGCCACCAAGATTCAACATCTTAAATGTATTACTCATCCTATTTTCTTTCCTTTTTTTTTTTCTTATTAAATTAAACAAGGAATAGTAATATTTTTCCCCTTAAATGTTAAATTTATTTTCTTTATTACTATTTTTCAGTAATCATAGACAGCCATTAGATAGTTGTTCAACTCTAACATTCAATACAGCTCTAAGTTTAGCAAAGGCTAGTGCTAATGTCAAAGCACAAAGTCTCACTAAAAGCTTTAATGACACATATCTAAGTGTCACTAAAGCTTTTAGTGTCACTAAAGCTTTTAGTGACACTTTATGCTTTGACATTAGCACATTGTACTTTGGCATTAGCATCACCAAAACCTAGCAAAGAAGAAGATACTCTCTCAAGCCATTATTGACAATGGTTTTGATCCCAATCAAGAATCCAAAATGTTCCTTGCTCGTTTCAACCCTTGGAATACATATTACCAAAGAAATAGAGCAAATCTCATATGAGAAAGTGACTTTTAACCGTTATTACCAAATCTTCATCTAACAGTTAAAAACTGCTTTCTCATATGAGAAACTGCTTACTATATTATAACCCTTCTTTTTATGACGGAATACCAAGATCTATATATATATATATATATATTAAAGCAGAATTTCCAGGACAGTATTAGATGTCATTACTGATTACACAACTCTTACAAACAGAAAGCACAGATGGAAATATCGAATAATACAACACACAATACACAAACAAGCCTCAGCTTTAACCGTTTTGTTTGCATTCCCGTGGCAATTCCTTTCATGATCAGGATAAGAGTGTCTTCGAGCCCAGGAGCGTACGACACAAACAGGCCTTAGTTTAACCGGTGTTTTGCATTCCCGCGGCAATACCTTTCATGGTCAAGATAAGAGTGTCTTCAAGCCCAGGAGCATACTCACTCGTAGGATTAAGCTTCACAAGCTCTGCAGCAGGTCTGCTCGATTCCATTTCCTCCTTAGACATATGTGGCCTTACCTTCACATCATAGCTAGGGTCGCGAATCCGCTTCAGTGTATAGGCTTGGCACACATTAAGGGTTGTTATGTATGCATTGCGAAGACGGAGCCTCTGCTTCAAATATGGGTCCCCTTCCAGGAGATCCTTGTGCCCAGCAATCTGCAGAAAAAGTGCTTTTAGAGTTTTAGGGGCTGTTTGAAAGGAGGACTGGTTCAGTTCATAGATGAACTTGGTTTAAGTGTTTGCAGAAGTCCATTTATTGCACAGGAGACTCTGCCCATTCTCAAGTCTCTCTTAAAGCTGATTCTTTCTCAAATCAACATAACGTAGGTTCTCATAAAACCAAATAGAAAGTGAGACTCAGATTGAGACTAAACTAGATCCTATTAAAGCATATTCCCAAACAGACCCATAGTCAGCGACCCTTAAAAATCCGGGTAGGAAAAAAATACTACAAATGAAGAGAAAAATTAAGGGCTCGCATGGTAACGTTGTGGTTTTTGGTTTTCAGTTTCAGTTTTCATTTTTTGTATTGATGTCTGCCTCTAATTCAATACAAAAAATGAAAACCAAAACTGAAAACCAAAAACCGCACCATTACCATGCGAGTAACTTTATTGTGAAACTGTTGTTTTTTTCCCCCACCACCCTTAGCACTCATGGTCCAGCTCTCCCACCATTGAGATGCCTTTCATGATCTTATCGAAAAATCTGAAACCTTTCAAGTGGCTGTGGAATTGGGCATCCTTTAACCGATCATTGCATATTCTTGAGTTTTAAACAAAGTAAAATCGCCGAGGGTCATTTTTCGTTGTGATTATTGAATGGAATAGTTCCACTTTCACTCTGTATCTAGCAGTTCAATAATGCTATTCAACATCTTGAATGGGTGCATTTAGGACATGGTACTCATCTTCAAAATGTTCAAAATCAAGAGTTTTTCATTCGGGGAGAAACATTGAAGTTCTTTGCTCGAGTTAATATTGAAAATTTTCTTTTTTTTTTACCTGGAGGAGAAGGCTCTTAGTTTCTTCAAAGTTGGCCCGCAAGCGCTCACCAAATGGCCCCAATTCTTCCGACACTAGGAGCTTGTCGTACAAAGCAGCAATTCCGGGGTCTCCCTTTGCAAACACCATCTCAATCAAGTCAATAGTGACCCTGAAAAAAGGCCATGCATTGTACATCTCCTTGAGCATTTGAAAGTTTCTTATATCCTTATCAATGACCTGCTTAAATGCTGCCCCAAAGCCGAGCCAGACGGGGAGATGAAACCTCGTTTGAGTCCAAGCAAAGATCCATGGGATTGCACGAAGTGATTCAATTCCACCACTCGGCTTTCGTTTTGATGGACGACTTCCAATGTTCATGCGACCGTACTCCATCTCGGGTGTTGCCTGAATAAATTAACGATGTAATTATGAATAAAGAATAAACCTGTAAAATTTTATTAATCATCACTTCCAATTCGTCACATAATTAGTAAATTGGAACATACAACACTTGAATTTTATATTATGTGATCATCATCTTCATTGATTTGAAAAGAAAAGATGATGAAAAGGGGAGGAATATGAAAGTGCCAAATAATTATGTGATCAATATAATTGGATTACTTCTGGTACAAATTTACAATTATTATCGCTTTAAAAATTAACTACTTTGTAAGAAACCACGTGACAACATATGGTTACGCCACGTGGCAGCAAGATCCTTGGTTTTCACAAAAATAAATATAGAATAATAGTTGTAGCCAAATGACGAAGAGATGAAGGAAGCCAAAGATACTTACTAGGCGAAAGTACTCAACAAACCGGGGTTCCTGGAAAACTATGGAACGATATTCCTTCGTAGCAATAACTGCCATCTCGTCCAGCAGTGCACGCCATTCTGGCTTTGGTGAGACAGGAGGATTCATTCCATGCTCAAGTGTAGCCGCAGAAAAACGTTGAAGAGTTCTAAAACACAAATGTTCCTCACCAAATGACTGTTCGATAACCTCACCTTGAACCGTTACACGCAGTGACCCATTAATTGTATCTGGTGGCTGGGAAAGTATAGCAAGATGGGTGGGACCACCTCCTCTTCCAACGGTCCCACCTCGGCCGTGAAACATCGTAAGTTTCACGCCGAATTGCTTTGCCACCTTTACGAGCTCTTCTTGAGCCTTGTACATCTGCCAAGCTGCAGAAAGCCGCCCAGCGTCCTTGCCCGAATCCGAGTACCCAATCATGACTTCTTGCTTACCATTGATCCGGTTTCTGTACCAATCGATCGAGAATAGACGGACCATGGCAGCCGGAGCAGCCTCGAGATCCGCCAGCTTTTCGAACAATGGCACGACTCTCAATGGCTTCTTGACATGGCACTCACGTTGTAAAAGCTCAACCGCGAGCACATCGGATGGGGCAGTTGCCATCGAGATAATGTATGCTCCGAAGTTATCAGAAGGGAGTTCAGCGATGACATGAAAGGTGTCCAACACATCAGATATTTCTTCAGTTTTGGGTACATCGGGACCGAAGAGAGGGCGCTTGCCACTGAGTTCGGATAAAAGCCACTCTTGTCTCCGTTCTTCAGACCATTCTCTGTACGACCCTATCTCCAAGTGCCTTGTGATAGCGTCCAAGACATCAGTGTGCCTGTCCGATTCTTGACGGATATCCAGTCTCACAAGTGAGAGCCCGAAAGTCGACACTTGCCGTAAGAAATCAAGAAGACTTCCATCGGCAATTGACCGGTCACCACAAGAGCAAAGCGATCGGTAACAGAGTTCGAGAGGCTCCAGGAACTGCAGAGACAGAATGCGACCATCAGCACAAGAAATGATTATTTTACACAAATCTTCCTACTTCATCATAACAGCTTTTTTTTTTAAGCATTACGCTCTGTTTGGTTTGTGGATTTAGAGAAGGAAAATAATAAGGCAAGGACAACTAGTTCCCTTGTGTTTTCCTCCATGCTTAAAAAACATTCAAAATTTAAAACTTTCATAACATAATTGCAACTTAAGAAAAATTGATGAAGTTGCTGAAATGGATTGACCTGCTCAACATTAGTGAAAGTTGCCTCCTCGGGAACATCAGAGATGCCACTAGATAATAACTGCCGTGATCGTTCACGTGTATGATACAACTTATCCCTTACATCACCGAGAATAACACGATATGGCTCATTTGGAGGAACTTGTTTCCAAAACTCTGCATCAAAAAAATAGTAGAGAATTAACAATCAACAAATGTAATGAAGAATAGATAACACTACTTGATCCATATCACTTCCCATAAAGAAATACATTATCCAGGAAACAAAAAGGAAAAAGAAAAGCAAGAAGCTATGGATAAAATAAGACATTAGGGGCTGTTTGGGAAGGCTAAGAACTGATAAAATTGATCATAAGTGAACTTGTTTTACCTTTTCAAGAGTTTAGCAAATGTTCGTTTATCGCCTAGGAGTTTGCTCCCAATCCAAACTCACTCTTAAAATGTGTTCTTTTCCAAACCAACTTAATACTGGGTTTCATAAGAACCAAATGGCAAAGGAGAGTGAGATTGAATCTGATCGCGTTTTATACACTCCTAATCAACCCTTAGTTAATGAAACAATTGAGAAAAAAATAACTTAAATCAAGTTTTAATTCCACTTATAGTTACCAGAAAACTAGAACACTAGTGGACATACACGTGTTCCAGACCATAGCACAATTTTGTTCAGGAATGCTAAGTCATCAATCCGATAATATTACGGCTTAGATTTTTATCTATAAAGTGAAATATCGAAGTAATGAATAGAAATCTGTAATAGAGTGCATACAGGAGAAGTTTAACAAAAGAAAAGGCCACTATCGCCAAAAGCTCAACATATGTACACTACACTTAGTTCAATTCTTTTGTCTACTTCAGTTTTTATTGGACCAACGCTCATCATTCTTTAACCAGGTATGAAGCTACATGTTCGGTAGGAAAAATTCGTATACACAGCATAGCATAGATTGAAAAATTATTTTTTCCTCAATTGACCCCACTAAAATAACGAAAGAAGAAGAGATGTTCAGACAAACCATCCTCTGTCACAATCAATTCACATGTTCAACCAAATGGGTAATCAATGGATGAATAATTGTTTGGTCACATATATTAAGAAAAATAAAAAATGCATTTGGCATCATAACTCATAAGTAATGGGGCTATCATTGCAACATTTCAAAATATGAAAAATCGCCAAAGAATCGTGAAAAAGTGTCATTTAGTCATTGGAGCATTTTCTGTTTTATGTTGAGAGTTTTATGCATAAAAACATTTTTTTAATGCGGTGTCAAGTTATTGAATGACACCACTAGGAAAAAAATTCCTGGCTATGCCACTGGCTTTAAATATGTCCTCTACGTTAAGCCTAACCCTATCAGCGCACCAAGTTCACATTCTTGCTTGCATTCCCGGTAACATTATGCCAAATGAGTAAGTAGGTCTAAAAATTTGGGAATTTCTTGTAAAGGTTTGATTTGGCTTTTTATTACCCAATCCAAAATAAATATCCAATTTTTCAGTTAGAGTTCGGGCACTTCTAAAAAAAATCGAAGTTGAACCAAAATTTAAAACCACTAGCATATACCAATGTAGTGTTTTGCGTCTCTCTTGGACGATCGATGAAGCTCATCTGCACGAGCACGGAGTTCATCACTACAACGCCACATCGACAACTGAAATCACAAGTCCGGAAAAAGAAAAAGAATCAAAAGGGAGTGAGAAATCCGTGGAGCATAGAATTATGATCAAAATAAAAAATTCATAAAAAAAATCCCAAAAAAGCAGTATGAGTGCAGGTTTATTTTGGTACCTCGAACATAAGATCCTCTATCTGGGAAAAGTACAAGTTAGCAGCCATCATTCTAGCCAATAAACACACATCCCTCGTTACTTCGGGAGTTACTCTTGGGTTACCTGCAGATCAAATCAAATGATCTCAGGCTAGCACAGATAAATAACCTACTGCATAGAAATTATAAAATGCGCTCCATTCACATTGGAATGTCCTTGAAGTACGTATCCAATATAGAGGCACATATTCTTTGCGTATAGATGCATAGTGTCATCTTGAACTACAGAATCCCAAACACATTGAACTGTACATGTGCTATTTACTATTTTGTCTTTAAATAGGAAAATCTGACTACCTCCATTCCTCCTTTTGTGAAAAAACACATAATGAAATATTGCTTCCATAGTTTTGAGTGCATTATAGGAAATTAAGGCTCAGTTTGGTTCATGGATATAGTGTGGTTGAAAACAAAAGAAAACAATGAGGAAAACACATTTCTTTGGTGGTTGATAAGGAAAACAGTGGGAAAATAGGAAGGAAAAGAATATAGGATGAAAATAAAACTAAAGGTTTTGAATTTTGTGAATCACTTTCCTCCTTTTCTTGATTTCGTATAAATTTTGATTTATTATTATTATTATTATTATTATTATTATTATTATTATTTCAATTTTTAATGTTATTCAAGCTTGTAGGAAAACACTAGAGAAAAGAAAACACAAGGCTAATAGTTTTCCTTCTCCTGAGCCTAAGGAGTATATGTACAAAAGATAGGTGGAGCAGGATTATACCGTCACGATCCCCACCCATCCACGAAGAGAACTGAATAAGAGGGGCATTGTAAGGAACACGCTCATCTATCCCTATATTCTTCAAAGCAGTGTCAACACGGCGCAAGAATTTTGGGACTCCTTTCCAGATTGTCTCATAGAAGTAGCTCATTCCTGCCCTCATCTCATCTTGTGGAGTTGGAGGTGTCCTCCTGATTTCATCTGTACGAAAGGCAGCTTGTATCTAACAGAAAGAAAGCAATAATAAGTTAGACACAAAATGGGGAATGACAGAAAATTGAAGGAGCCAAAAATGTGATAATTGAAGGAAGAATAATCAATTTAACGCTCTGTCTATACCGATGTAAGATGTTTTATGCTGAACATATATTTCATGTACAATGTTTTACATGAAAAAGAAATTATCTGCTATTTGGATGACACACAGAAAAAAAATGTGACAAGTACATAGAGTATGAACCCAATGTTAGAAACTGTATACCTCTCTCTGTAGAGCCTCATCAAGCTCCTGCTTATCATCAGGGGTGATGTCTTTGGCATACAACTGGGTCAAACAGTTCCGAATCCTGAATATTGCGTAAGAAAAAGTGTTATAATCATCTACAATGAAGTGATCAAACTTAATAATGAAGTCCAAGAGCCTAGTCGGTCGTACTAAGGCTCTTTTGAATTGCGGATTCAGAGCAGGAAAAGGAAAGGAAAACTATTTCCTGTTGTTGTCCCTTGTATTCTCTTCTATTCCATGCTTAAATAATTTCAGAAATTAAAAACATTTTAAAATGTAACAGGAACTCAATAAAAAAGGGAAAAAAATGACTCACAAAATTCAAAATTTTTAATCTGGTTTTCACCTTATTTTCTCTTCCTTCATATTTTCCTTATTAACTAAATAAAGAAACATGTTTTCTACAAAGTTTTTTTTTCCTTTCCCTCAGTAAATCCGTAAAGCCTAAAAAGATAATAATCAGCAAACTGCAAAACCAAAGGGATTTATCATTTAAGAAGAACAAACCTTCCATGTTTTTGAAGCAAAGACCTACGGACAGATTGAGTAGGATGTGCCGTAAAGACCAAATCCACTGTCTGGTTCTTTAAAGCATCAAAAACTTCATCGGGTGACTTCTTCAATTGCACCACAAGCTTCTTAAGGGTCTCTTCAATGTCCGACTCCGTAGTTGCAGAGGCCTCATCAGCAAAATCGCCCTTCTTTAACTTAATCCTTCGACGGTAAGCTATCTGAACCTCCTCGGCCAAGTTGGCTAAGTTAAGCATGTGAGAAAAAGATTTGGAAATTACAATAGAGTCCCCAGCATCCAAACTTGTTAGCACACTCCCAAGCTCCTCCAATTTCTGGGGGTCACGCTTCCCCTCATACTCCGCTGAAAGCTCGTAACATTCTTGAACCTAAAAAGCATCATAACACATATTACATCAGTTGCACTTTTTACTCACAAAAGTCTCTTTGAAGCAAATGCCCCCCATTTCTTATCTCCATACCAAAGAGTTCATGCCATAAACAACAGCAAATTAATGCTTGAAGCTTCAAAATCTAAATACCCGAAAAGTTCTCCACAAGAAATGTAAAAGTGGATATGTTTTTTCTGTGGTAAATTCTGATTGTGTAACCTTAAAAACTTCCCAATACAATAACAGAAAATACATATCGCTGTGGTTATAAAAATCAAAGTGGGCATCTTTAGATAGTAAATTAGCAAACATCTCATCAAAAATAACAGAAGAAAGACAATTCTTGAGAAAAGCCATGATGGGATTTCTTCGGATTAAACTAGGAGACATGGTCTCAAAACTGACGCCAACATACAAACTTGGAAAAGTGAACACACACACAGTGACAAAGCACAATATTTAGGCAGAAATGCAAAGTGGGTATCATCAGAAACCAATTTAAACACAATCTAACAAAATGAACATCATTTATACATACATAGTGATTATAAATATATGGTGTTGTGTGTGAGTGTGTATATATATAGTGAGAAATTCATAAAAATATAAACCAAATAGGTCTCCAATTAAGCTATTCAATACACATCATCCACTTTGTCAAGAGCTAAATTGAACTATAAAACATCAGAAATAAGTGAAATAAGAACAATCAAACAAAACCCATTACCGTTTCTCTGAGATCCTCTCCATGCAAGTCCTGAAGAATATCGAGAAATCGATCCAACAAGAGAGCATCATACTCTACCAACTTGTCATCTTCAGACACCTTTCGAGGTGCCAATAGCCTCAACTGTGCATCAATTGAAGCCATTTTCTCCAAGTTTCGAGTAGCCATTTCTCACTCACTCTCTCTAGGTTTTCTTGCTATTATGTAGTGTCTTAGCAGTTCCTGTGACTTCTCAACCAATCAAAGAAGCTCAGAGAGCACGAGAAATCAACTGGAATTTCAACCACAATCACGGATCAAATTGGGCTCTAGCAATATAATCATCAACTGAAAATCAGCAGAATCGAGAGCAAAAGTAGAACGAAACTATGGGTTAGAGACAGAGAGGGTTAGAAAAACTAATCTCGTGAAACCCATACAAAGATGATAGCAAAAGAGAGTGAAAATTGAATGATCAGAAAGTGTAGATGGCAACAGAGCTGAGAGAGAGACAGAGAGAGAGAGAGAGACGTGCAGCGAGCCCACTTCCTTTATAATTTTAGGGTTACCTACATTTTAACCACGTGGTTAGGCCATTTTTACTTCAAAAATGGAGATTTATTCTACTCCGTATGTGGTTTTGAATTAAAGTGGTAGTGTAAAAATTTACTTTAAAATTTATAAAAATTTTAAAATTTGTCAAAAATATTAACACTTATCCTCTCTGTGATGTTAATTTTGGAATAAAACTCGTATATGGGGATAATACTATCATTTAATCCAACTATCTAGGGCTAATTTTTAGCACTCATCTCCTTTATGAGGCTAATTTTCGGATTAATTGCCTATGTAGAGTTAATTTTGACACTTACACTCTCCTTCGCGAGGCTTATTTTAACATTAATCCCCCTGCGTGGGGCTATTTTGAGATAAATATTTACAGTTTCACTTTAAACCACAGGAGAGAAATGTCCACTTTTAAAGTACAAGGGAGTAAAATTAAAATAGACATAACCATTGAGGGATAAAATGTAATTAACCCTTAATTTTTATTTTCGTTTTTTTTAAATATCAATTTTATTTTCATCGTAATTTTATATAATTTCATTTGTTTAACTATTTAGGTAAATTACACTGACATCCCTTGATGTATGACTTTATTACACGAATCTTCCTTGTATTTTAAAATAGGGCAAATTAAACTGACTTCCCTTGAGGTATATGACAATTACAGGGACCTCCCATCTAGTTTGAAAAATAATACTCACCTCCCCTCTATCTACTTTTTGAGTGTAAGATTACCAATTTACCCCTTATCTCATTATATATATATATACACATGTGTGTGTGTGTGTGTGTGTATTTGTGTGACTGTGTGTGTGCTCGCCCATTAGATAAAATTATATATACATTAGCAAATTTTACAGATTTAGATTTATAGTATTTAGTCCTAACTTTATAAAAATTTGCAGCTTGAAACAAAAAATTATAAAAATTTCAAATTTAGGTTTTATAGTCTTTAGTCTAACTTACAATAGTTTACAAATTTAGTTTTTTAATTTAAGTCATTTAACTTTTTTGTCTAAGTAATATGAGAAATATATTAGAACATTTATTTGGAGTAATACTATGCTTCTCAAATTTTTATCCCAAATGATGTTGAAGTGGGACCATAGTTGAACCACTTTAACATCACAACCAATCAAAATCAACTGGGTTCACTATCACATGTGTTGGAAAACACTTTTGGGAGAGAAATTTGGGAAACATAACATTACTCTTTTATTTATCAATATCAATAATGACTTAAAAACATAAAAAAAATCATCAATAAAATTATCTACTACCACTTTAAATGAAAAGAATAATAACAGTAATGAAAAAAAATTAACAATTTAAAAAAAAAAAATGAATAGTTATATTGCATTTTTGTTTGCTTTATTTAAAAAAAAAAAAAAAAAACATGCTCAGTGGAGTCTTATACACACACACACACACACACACACACACACTAGGGCAATGCCCGTGCTAGGCCTATACTAATTAAATTTCATTGGAGCAGCTCATTCACAATATTGGGAGCAAGTTCACAATTTTAAAAATATAAAGCAGACAAAAATACAATATAAACTATTTATTTTTTTAAAAAAAATTGTTCATGTTATTGTTTTTCATTGTTATTCTTTTTTTTTTTTTTCATTTTAAAGTGGTAGTAGATAATTTTGTTGATAATTTTTAGGTTTTTTAAAGTTACTGTTGATATATATATATATATATATATATTTTTTAAATGTAGTAAAAGCTTGATTTGGTATAAACTGAAATTTTGTTGATGATTTTTTAAAAAAAAAATTTCATAATTGTTAATATATTTTTTTTCATTTTTAGAAGGTAGTATATAATATTTTTTTGATGATTTGTCCAAAGATATAACAGTCATTTTCAAAATAGAAGATAGGTAAGTGTAATTTTTAAAAACACAGGGGAGATCTCTGTAATTGTCAGATACCTCAGGGGAGGTCAATGTAATTTGCTGTTTGAAAAAGGGTTAATTACACTTACACCCCCTGTACTTTGGGTCATTTTCACTTTGACCCCCTGTAGTTCAAAACGTGACACTAACACTCCCTATACTTTAATGTAAAGTGTCACAGTCAGGAATTCCGTTAAAGTTAACGGAAAAAATGACACTTACACCCCCTGTACTTGTAAAAGACCAAAATGCCCTAAAATTTCTTCTTCTTCAGCACAAGAATTCTCCAACAAGGCCCCAAGCAATGAAATCAAAATTAAAAACAAAAATCAAAACCCCAAATCAAAACTAATCAGGCCACCACCAGAAAAGAAGAAGAAAGAGAGGTTGTAACAACCCTAAAATTTCTATGTAAATAATTATTTTAATTATTATTTTCAGTTAGCAATATTATATGAGTGTGCCTTTGTAAGACATGTGTTTGGAAAATTTTAAGTGTTTGGTGGACATATAAATTAAATCATGAGTGAGCGCGTTTAGTTTGGAAGTTATATTTTATTAATTTATATTTATTAAAAAAAAAAATGAAGGGTTGATATGTATTTTTGTTATATAGTGTTTACAGGCTCGCGAATGTGTTAAATAATGTAATTAACATTAAAACTTAGTACCGGGGTCATGGGTACCCATTGGGCTACTCATTTTAACACTTTGTACATCATTCTGGGCTCATATAAGTCTCTTTTGTGAGCCCATAAAAAGAAAAACGGGATTTATATATTTGTGTGTGTTTTATTAACATGTGTTGTGTGTGAGTGTACATATATCTTATATTAAAAACCCTAGCCACCCAAAAGAAAGAACAGACGTGTGTTGTGTGTGTGTGTGTGTGTGTGTGTGTGTGAGAGAGAGAGAGAGAGAGAGAGAGGGAGAAGAAGAAGAAGAAAAAGAAAAGGGAGGAGAAAGAAGAAGGATTCCGGGTTCGTGGTCACGTGGGGAATCGCGGAGCATTCGTGGTTGTCAAGTTTGGATCGAACTAAGTGAGTTAAACTTTGTGTATCCGAGTATATATAGATATGTACACGTATGTATATATATATGTATGTGTATGGGAGTAAATTAGTGCATGTTAAATTTAATTATTAGGGTTAAATCTTTGTAATGGATCGATACACGTTGCTATTGTTGAAGTAATTTAGATACATTATTTCCCTTCGTGTGACTTTGCGGTCATGACATTAGGGTATTCGAAAGGGTTAGATGAATCGTTAGTTTGATCAAAACTATAGGTGAAATATTCATGTTTGTTAGAAAATATAGGTGAAATTCGTTTTATGTGTAATTCACACAGTCGCAGAAACTTCAGAAAATTATTAAAAAATCGTGGCTTTGAATTTGAACATTCTGTCCGCGAATTTTAAGTAAAACGTGATTCTGCACACTTTTCGTGTTTTAAGTTTTTCCTGATTCTGCACCGTTTGGGCAGAAATTTAAGATTACAGTAGCAGTTTTCAATATAGTTCAACGTGCAAATTGGAGAATATGATTTCTTATTATGTGCTTTATGTAGGCAAATATTGAATGTTGGGTTGAGATTATTGTACCTGAAATAACTGATCTTATTTTGTGGTCATTTTGATAAAAATGAGTAAATTAGATATGTTGAATAGTATACTGGGGATCTTGTAATTGATTGGAAATTATTGAGGGAAGATTGTTATGGGTTAATTGATAAAACCCTTTATTGTAAAAAAATTGGAATACATCTAAAAGTTAGAGATGTGATTGGATGATAAGACGGAACTATTTGATAAACGTGAAATTTACAATTACTGGGAATAATACGAACGATAAGTGATAATTGCAACATAGTTCTTTAGTGTTCACCGCTCCCCGTTGTGTGATATGATTTTTGGTAGCTCGACTTGCTGAGTGTACCCTTTTGCCAGTGGCTTCGTGATCAAGCTGGCCTAAGCCTTATGCCCGGCTTATTTGTTAGACGTCTAGGCATGTTGACTGGCCTTCTGTGTGTATACCTGGTTTGGTTGATACCCCAACCAAACTAGCACCAGAGTGGATGTTAGTAGTATGTCCGGGCACACATGGGATATATGTGTGGGTGTACCATGGAGGGTGACCAAGTGGTGAAGCTAGGGAATGCAAAGATAAATTTAAAGTTAATAAGTAATGAACATGGATTATTTCATAAGACTGATAAGCGTGGAAAAATGAATGCGACGTTTGAGTTAGAATGTGGACGGTTTGTATACAGAATTGTTTGCTTGGTTTATGATCATTCAATTTGCAGGATGGTGGGCCCACTAACGTATTACAGGTTTGGCTCACCATAAGTAATGGGTAAGTATGAAACTCGTAGTAACTTTGGATTTTGGGCAAGAAACTATTTGCCACCACATAAATGGAAACTACTCTATTGTCCAGATATGTTGTGGAACTACCTGTCTTGACCCAAGAGTGTTGTAGTGTAATTTGTTGTCTACGGGTTCAAGTTGGATCCCTAAGACTTGTTGTTTTGTTTAACTCATACCAGTCATGTGACTGACCCGAGTGTGTTATACATTCGGGGGCGTTTCTATATGAAACGTAGTCGAATGTATTTGTGCAGGTTTAGTTTTTTTGGAGATTTTCGTTGGAGCTTCTGTTTGGGTGAAGAGATGGTCGTTGTGTTGTTTATTATTGGAATTGTACTTATTTTTGTTGTACTTGATTGTATTTTATTTTCTGGCATTGTGGGCCAGTATGTATAATTGTAATAAATATGGTATATTGGGTATTGGGAACGTTGTAGTTACTCTGACCAATGGATGTATAGATTTTATTCTTATTTATTTTTATTCCCGCTGAACTCTGTATGTGGACATTTTATTTATGAAAATGATTTTTTTTTAAATTGAAAAGTGATTTAATATTTATAATGGAACTTTATTTCTTTTACAATGAAATGGACGTTTGGGAATACATGTTTAATAATAAAGAGTTTTTCTTTAAACACAATATCACATGTCCTTATTTAAGGAGTATTAAATACTGTTTTCAGTAAATTTTTCTGTTAGCATATGGGGGGGTGTCGCTCTCGTGATTTTTGGTAATTGAATATTAGTCCGGATACAGGCTCTGGATTGAATATTTGGTTGTCCAAAAATCGGGGTGTGACAGAGGTCATTGACTTCGGCCATCACTACCAGCGTCCATTTCTAACCACCTTCAAATCTGTGAACATGCGATAGGTAGAGAAGAGGGTTAGAGAGATTCAGATAGAGAGAGAAGCTAAATTCTGAGACTTGTTTTTGTGCAGAATGTATAGAGGGTGTTCTTGATTTTGGTATGTATGTTGGGTTGATCAAATTTTTTTGGGTTGATCAAATTTTTTTGGGTTGATCGAATTTTTAAATACAACCCAAAACATACCAAAACATCAAACAACTTGAAAATTTTGATCAATCCAAAAAAAATTGATCAACCCAACATACATATCAAAATCAAGAACACCCTCTATACATTCTGCACAAAAACCAGTCCTATAATTTAGCTTCTCTTTCTATCTCAATCTCTCAAACCCTCCTCTCTACCTCTCGCATGTTCACAGATTTGAAGGAGGTTAGAAATGGTCGCTGGTGGTGATGGCCGAAGTCAACGACCTCTTTTTCTTCTTCTTTTCTGGTGGTGGCCTGATTAGTTTTGAATTTTGTTTTTGGTTTTGATTTCATTGCTTGAGGCCTTGCTGGAGAATTCATGTGCTGAAGAAGGAGAAAATTTAGGGCATTTTGGTCTTTTACAAGGACAGGGGGTGTAAGTGTCACTTTTTCCGTTAATTTTAACGGAATTCCTAACGGTGACACTTTACATTAAAGTATAGGGGGTGTTAGTGTCACGTTTTGAACTACAGGGGGTCAAAGTGAAAATGACCCAAAGTACAGGGGGTGTAAGTGTAATTAACCCTTTGAAAAATTACACCAAAAGGAGGTTAGTATAATCTGTGTAGAGTTGGTGCGGCCATTTCGAACTTGTCCTCAATCCTAACTATTTTCGCTGAATGATCTTAAGAGAATCTGAGAATACCCATATGTTTGGAACTCGTACAATTAACTCGAATAGAATAAGAGAAATGGATAAAATAAATAAATAAATAAATTTAGAGAATATTCTATGAAATTGTAGAAAGATCCTCTTTTTTTTTCCCCTTGAAAAGATAAAGAATGATGTCTTTCACCTTTTATTGTTTAGTTGATTTGATTCGTGTGAGTTTATTACTCAACAATTCCCACTTTAATTGGAACCCAAAAATACTTAGTGATCTTACTTTGTCTTTTAAGATTCCCATTTCTTTTTTACTGTTCTTTTTTTTTTTTTTTTTTTTTTTTTGGGATTCTTCTGATTTCAAAGACAAGAAGTAAAACTACAACATTAAAGTTTCCTCTTTCTCTAATTTGGAGAAGAAGTTGGTTTCTTTGACTAGTGTTTGCTTAGGAATTGATCTGGATAGGAGAACGAATTCGGAATTACAAACCATGGTATATGGAGCATGAATGGAAATATCTTATTATTTTCAAAGTACAATAGCATAGCAAATTTGAAGTAAACTAAGGTAAAAAAAATGGAAGAGAACTAAACGAAATTAAAGTAAGCTAAATTGAAGTGGCCATGATGTCCTAAGAGCATCCACAGTGGGTTGCTAAAATTTAACGAAAACTTACCCTAAGTTGTTGTACACGGTGAAGAGTGTTAGCAATGGGAAATAAGGGGACGGCACAAACTATGCCGTGTGAATAATTGTGCGGCATACATTGTGCCGTGTGCTTTTCATGCGGCACACATTGTGCCGGCTGCCGTGTGGGGTGAAACGGCACAATGAGTGCCGTGTGGGTGAAACGGCACAATGAGTGCCGTGTGGCTTTTGGAAGGCACAATATGTGCCGTGTGGCCTTTTGGGCGGCACATTGTGCGCCGTCTAGATTCATGCGGCACACTTTGTGCCGTTTTGTCCCAAATTAGCTGAAACTCACAGAAACTTAGTGCTACCGCAAACTTAAGTTTGGCTAAGTTTTATATCCTATACATTAGTTAAAACTCGCCCATTGTTAATGCCTTTTAACTAAGTTATCCTAATTTGTCCTACAACACTCGCCCATTGTTGATGCTCTAAGGAAAGGAAAAGCAATATAAAGATGATATATTGATGATATAGTTGATGTTGGTCAAAGACTTTTTACAAAGAGTACATTATATTTATTTATAGACGAAGTCTAGCTACAACTAATAATAATTACCCATTTGAATTCGAATTACATTTGCACTTGTGTTTCTTCCAAGAGAAGCTCTCTCCAAAATAACGATCATCTTCATCATCACCATTGATCTTCAAGTAACCAACTTTGATCTTTCCTTATAATGTCAAGTGTCATGGAAGTAACTTCTAATAACTTCCATATAACTTCCCTTGGACACTTCTCATCTGAATAAATCATCGCATAGATAATTAACACTTAATTATTTACCAATTTGAATTAATTTTCTGTGTGGCATATATAATAATATAATATAATATAGGAAAATTATAATGCCAGAGCAATGCATATTTGTAATATTTTATGGTACAAACAACTAGTAAGAAAGGGTGACTTTTGTAATTGAGCGAAATGCTTTGGACAGCTATTGAAATTTGTACTATAATCACACCTTACATAAAAGTAATAATAATAATAATAAATAAATAAATAAAAGGTTTTTTGTGCATATGTAGTTTCTGAAAATGTTTTATTCCTAGTGTTTTTGGAAAAGAACAGGAAAAGTGAGGATTATTCCTTTTGTGTTTTTTGAGCTCACTTGAGTCTTGTAATAAAACACGGCAAGCATTTAACTTTGTTTAGTTCATGAATTTATTGAAGGAAAAAAAAAAAAGATAATGTAAAGAAAAATATTTTTTAAATCGTTTGTTGACCATGAAAAATTGGAGAGAATAAGAAAACTTGAGACAGAATTATTTTTTCTTCCTATTCTCCAATCATTTGAGGAAAATTTCTATTTTCTTTTTTCTTTTTTCTTTTTCTTTTTTGTTTTTTGTTTTTTGTTTTTATTTTTGTTTTTGTTTTTTTTGTTAAATGGAAATAAATAAAACTAAGAACCCCTTAAGAAGAAGGTTCCGCTACAGTCAGCCAAAAACGGCAAAGTCAGATTTTATTTTTTTTTTCGTGAGTGTCTTATTCTCCAGAAATAAAGAAGAAAAAGAAGGATTTTAAGGATTCTGTGCCATCTCAGCTATTAAATTAAAAATAATTAAAAACTTGGCACCCATATGACAGAGTTAAGTGTGGTGAGTCTTACTGCCACATAAATGTCACATCCTTTTGTGAACATCTCTTTGTGACTCTTTTTTGACTCTAGCATTACTCTTTCGGAAAAGTTAAGGTCGGGTTCATTTGATACACAAAATTAAGTGGAAAAAAGGAGAAAGAAGAAAAAGGAAGGGAAAAAAAAAAACTCCTCATATATCCTTTATTTCTGGAGAGAATAAGACACTCACGAAAATCCTTCTTTCTTTTTTTCGTGATTGTCCTTAAACTAGTTTTCTTATGGATTTTTTTCTTTCTATTGTAATTCCAAACTGCTAAAAACAACATAATTTAGCTGAATTAGCATTTTGTATTACAATAGTACTCAAGTTAAAGGTCAACGTAGCTTAGGGCATTATAGGTGTGTTTGATAACCCAATTAAGTTATGACAATAAAAATTATAGCACTTATTATTTTTGAGTACTTTTGATAATGTTCCACTTAATTGAAAAAGCAGTCAATAACCCACCGAAAATTTTATGTGAAAAAAAATTCTACGATAAATAATCATTGAATGCAGTCTATCTCAATAATTAAAATATTGTTTTCAGTATTGCAAGTTCAATCGCTTAAAATTTTCAGTACTTAATTTTCTGTTTTATCAAACGCAACTTAAGTCAATGTGTCTTTCTCACATAAGAGAAAATTGCATAGGAGGGTTCCATCTTTTAACATTATTACCTATGGTTGAACAGATTTTAGGAACCACTTTTAGTTCATTTCCTTCACTTGTTCCTAAATTATCATCTGCACATTCTATGATACTCGAGAAATTATTATATGGTACTGGAGTACTGGACCACTAGCTTAGCAAGCCGAGTGAGAACAAAAAAAAAGATGCAAACTAGACCCAAAAAGCTAATCGTGTCAGCTATGGAGGTCAGGTATGCGTGCTCAATATCTTGACTTTAACAGTTTTTTCATCCAATTGGAAATTTTGTGTAATTGAAACCAACACATTAGCTTACTGAGCTAGTAGTCCAGGACCACACAATAATTTCTCATGATAATCGGACAAGTTTTTAGTGAGTCAAATTCTTCCACGCCAAACACGCCCTCAATTACCTAGAAAATGGGACTTAATTTCCACTTCATCTGCTGCAATTGTGAAGAAGATAAAGAATAACTACAATGAGAATGCTAACAACAACCAGGGAAAATAAAGAGAAGGAATTAGAAGAGTAATTGCCCCTTGCAAACTTTGAAGAGTTGTTTTTCATTCTCGGGGAAGTTTCTATATAATTTTCTGAAGAGCCAAACAGGGGGAGATTTTGATGCTTTTGGCAAGATCAATAGGAGCAAGGACCACACAAGGAAAATTTGGATTGTGATATAAATGTTTGGTGTTCAACTTCAATTTGGTGTGTCCTTTGATTACAATACATTCAAAGGTTGCGGGGTCCGGGGAAGGGTCGGACCATATTGGGTCAAATGTACGCAGCCTTACCCTGCTTATTTGCAAGAGGCTGTTTCCACGACTCGAACCCGTGACCTTTTGGTCACACGGCGGCAACTCAAACCGTTGCGCCAAGGCTCCCCTTCATAAAGACAATATATATATATATATATATATATCATTGTCGACATTAATGGGCAAGTGAGAAAATGTATTTTATTATAACTTTATTTATTTATTTATTCAAATGCAAAGTCCAACTTGCCTCCTTTTAAGTTAGCACTGAGTTTTTTTTTTTTTTTTCCCTCAGAGGACATGAGTTTTTTTTTCAATCTCTATGGCTAACCATCCATGCTTTTCTATCATTTATTTCTCTATATATCTTCTCTTTATTTTTTTAATTACCATTCCTCTATATATCTAATCGGCACTAATTTTTCATTCAGTTCTGCGTATATTTAATTGGCAATATTGAAATTTGTACTCAAATAGTGTGACATCTTTCTCCCCAATGGAGAGATTGAGAGTTGACTCCGCTAAGAAGAGTCTTTGTTTGTTCCCTTTTTGTGTTAGAATGAATGGCCCTTTGTTGTGGGTCATTATGAGACTTTAGGATAGAATTGAGTTAGATTAAGGGTGTGAGTGTGTCCAACTATAATCCAGATCAATATTAAAAAAAAAAAATCAATTCGTTTCAAATGCAAGACAAGTGAATAAAGTCTAACTTATAAGGAATGACTTCAGTCTTCAAGGGTCATAGTTCAATTTTGAAGTTGACATGCCCAAACATACTTGATATTTTTGTAGAATTTTTTTACACGCATTGCATTAATAAATATGATATTTACGTTAATAAATATGATATTTCAATTGCCTATATTTTAAGAAATTATTCCATATGATGATCGTATTGTGTAACAATCACTGTGATCTCTTCACTATTGTAGGATTTCTGTGGATCCAAAAAATACTCAATTCACAAGTAAGGCGACCACACAAGATAATATCTCTTATATTTTGAGTCAGCAAGGCCATAATATTGCCAGCTGTCGAGGGGTGCTGGGATCCTTTCACTTGCAGTAAAATCGTAAATTTTAAGTCTAATTTTGTAGAAAATCAATGAATGTTTTTAAAGCCATAATACAATAACAAAACGGGCACATCCTATTGGTGAAAAAAAAAATTTGCAAACCTATTGAGCTGTTATAAAACATTAATTGTACTTTTAGTGTTTTTCGAATGTAAAAATGGGTGTGGCACCTCTCTATGACAAATTTGTGTTTAATATTGAGTATCCCAAGTTTTATAAATCCTCTCTCTATGATTTTAAAATATATTTTTTGTTTTAAATATTTTTCTTTCTCTCTTTCTTTTTTTCTCCTTTTTTTTTTTTTTGTTTTTAATATATTTCTTTGTTATCGGCCAGTCTATTATTAAACTTTAATTTCACGTTATTTGTGTGAATTTAAAACTAGCTTCAATCAATAGGCAACTAACATGTACCAATTCCAATTCCATGGTTGTGGGAAAGTGAAATAAGATGGTTCCTTTTTCAATTATAAGTGAGAATCATAGTGCAAGGGTTTAAGCATATGCTTCAAAATATGCTATTTTAGAGTCAAAAGAAAAAAAGTGTTAAAACTTTTGAACCATTGAATTTACCAAAATTTTGGGATAATGCCTCAACAACTTGAGAGGTACATGTTAACAGCACATATGTGACACGTGTCAAATGCATTTTACATGTTTGTAGAGGTCGACGGAGATCTCGAGAGAGAGAGAGTCTTCAAGCAAAAAGACAGAGAGAGAGAGAGAGTAGCTGTGTGGCGTGGATTCTTAACTGTCTAAAATAAGAACAAAAATGATATTTTAGAGCATCTTTTATGTGTCAAATTTTAGGTTTCCTTCCGTTTCATATTAAGTGTTTATATTTTTTTTTTGGATGTACTACAATAAGTATTTATTTTTTAAATTGGTATATAGTTTTTATTTACTTTTCAAAACTATTTTTATAATAAAGGCAAAGTAGCATTTATTTGTAGTCCCAAAATAAGCAAAAAGTCAAACACCCATCACATCTAAGAGTAAAATTGGAAAGTGACTTTTTAGTGAACCAAAAAAATTAATATAATACAACTTTCTTAAACATTATGCAAAATAGAAGTTGATATTTATTGATGATGCCAAAAATTGGTAACAGTAAAGTAAAGCAATTTAGGAGAGAGGGAGAGAGAGTGAGAGACTATTTTTTGTATGTGGTTCGGCCCTGTTAATGAAGGTACCTACGTCCACGGGTGTGTCTGAGCACGTTCACTAGCAGATCACCGGCGGGCCTGGTGAGCCAACAAAGAGGGGCGACACTACCAGTAATACCGGCGGGGTGTATGCGTATAATGGTGAATTTTTGTAGAGGTACTGCGTAGACTAAAGAGTTGGCCCCCTTCATGGGGGGTGAGTGGTCTCTTTTATAGATGTAAGAGACCTACTCATACATGGATAAGGAAATATAATCCTATTAGGGTGTGATTGACACCAATCAAGTAAGTTTCCTAATTGTATTAGGATTGATTGACATTAATTGTGGGGGTTTTCCAATTGGATTAGGAAATAGATGCACTTTCCATTAATCTTCTAACTTGAGTAGGAAACTGCCCATAATTTTGGGCGTATCAGCTGCCCCCCATTTCCAAGATTGGCCAGATGCTATATCGGGGCAAGTTTGGAAATCAGTTTGATGTTACTTGTCGATGTCTGAGTGCTTGTGGAAGCTGCCTCGGGGCTTCTGATCCTGGTGAGTCCTCGGGAACTGACTGAGAGTTGAGACCCAGCCTAGCTCGGGACCTTTAGGTGCTCGGGAACTGACCAGGAGTTGAGACCCGGCCTAATTCGGAGTCTTTGAGTGCTCGGGAAGAGACCGAGAGTTGAGACTCGGCCTACTTCGGAGTCTTTTTTGCTTGAGTTAGCTCCCAGGATGGTTATCTTCTGCCCGTAAACCTTCGTCAAGGAAGTAGGTAGAAGGATTTTACCATGTTGGACAAGCCGACCTAAAGCGTATTGCTCTAGGGTCCTTTTTACTGTTAACTCCCCAGGATGGTTGTCTTCTGCCCGGCCAGCCTTCGTCAAGACTGTTGGGAGAAGAGCTTGACCATGTTGGTGGAGCCGACCTAAATCACGTTGCTTTAGGGTCCTTTTACTCCTCTATCGTCGACCAACCTAAGAGATTTTAGTCACCTCTATCGTCGGTCTGGACCTAAGTGGAGTTAATGTCTCTGAGTACTGTAGGTGCTCGGGTTGTCCAAGATTTTGACTTGGTTATCCGCGATGCCTGTAAATACCCGGTGTGATTACCTGTTTAGTTCACTGCGCCATCTTGCCCCCCAAGCTTTCGCTAAGACGAGGGTCTTACAGAGGCTATGATCTGTAGGTAACCGACCTGGAACATGGTGGTTGCAGGGTCTTTTGAAGCTTGCCATCGTCGGCCACCTAGGGGGTTTGCCCCCATCATCGGTTGGACCTAAGCGAAGCCGGTGCCTTGGGCGTGACCCCAAGGTCTTTAGTGCCTGGGTTCGGAGCCCGAGGTCTTTTTAGTGCCTGAGTTCGGAGCTCAAGGTCTTCTTCGTGCCTCGAGGTTAGGCCCGAAGTCTTTGTATGCCTCGGGGTTAGGCCCGAGGTCTTTGTATGCCTCGGGGTTAGGTCCGAGGTCTTTGTATGAGTTCTCTGACAATCGGTGGAGCCTCATGTGGTGATCAAGCAAGTACCAATGTAGTCGGGCTCTTCTAGACCGATGGAGACAGGAGGTCGGATCAGGGTCGTTGTGCTTCTGACTTCTCTGTGTTGGAGGCAAAGTCGGAACTGTTTGATCCTGACCGATGTGAAATGGAGATCGGGCCGGGGCTGCCGGACTCAGACCGCTGCGAACTGGAGATCGGGTCGGGGCTGCCGGGCTCAGACCGCTGCGAACTGGATGTCGGGTCGGGACTGCCGGACCCTGCCTGCTGTGAGCCGAAGGAATTGTAAGAATTCCCGGGCTGATCTCGCTTCCGCTTATTTCTGGAAGACTTGTTGCTTTCTTGCCCGGTGTCTTTGGTCTTCAGAAACTCTTCAGTGTCAATGTATTTTCCAACCCTCTCAGAGAGCTCGACCAAAGTTTTCGGTCGGTTTCTGTGGAACGACGCGGCGCACTTGGTGTGTTGAACACCCGAGCAGAAGGCTATGATGGTGATTGTCTCGTTCAAATTGCGGATTTGAAGCTTCTGTTGGTTGAACCGGTCGGTGAACTCCTTGAGGGACTCATTATTCCGTTGTCTGACTGTTAGTAGTTGCATGTCTGGCTTTGGCCGCTCATGCATATCGGCGAACTGGTTGATGAACTGCTTGCTGAGTTGTTTGAAACTGCAGACCGATCGGGGCTCCAAGGAGTAGAACCACTGCATGGCCGGGCCTTTCAAAGTGCTGGGGAAGGCTAGGCAGTATAGCTCATCGGAGTTGGTGGCTAGGGCCATATGAGCCTTATAGGTTCGGACGTGGTCGATCGGGCTTTTCCGAGCCGTTGTATGAATCTAGCCGAGGCTGCTTGAATTTGCGTGGGATAGAGAACCTCGTGATCTGGCTGGAGAATGGTGACTCTGTCTCGGTATTGGCTTGATTCGGAACACAGTTTTGACCAAGCTTTTTGGCCACTCCGTCGATCTGTTTCTTCAAGTCCTTGATTCGGGCTTCCACTCCTTCCCGACCGGTATCTGAGGAGCTGGTCGGGTTGGTGGAAGAGGCTTCTTCATGGCAGGGTGTTGTCCTCTGGGATCGGGCTCGGCTATGACTCCGGGTAACCATTCGCTTAGGGACGACTTGGCCCTTGACCGAGTGACCCTGGACTGATTCCCGGGCCATACGCTCCTGCCTTTCCTCTCGGGCAGCACGCCCACTGTTGATGTCTCTGGCATCCTCAACATGGGACAGGTTGGCTCGGGTCCGTTGTCTGGTCAAGATCGGTTCTCGACCGTACGCAATGTTCCCGGGTTGTTTCCCGAGCACTGGAGGATTGCTTTGCTGGGCTAGCAGTGCTTCGATCTGTTGCTGGATTTGACGCTGGCCCTCCAAGAGTTGTGTGAGGGTTGCGGTGATTTGCTCATATGTCGGGACTGCTGCAGTCGACGCCGGGGCCGAAGGAACATCCCGGTCGGACTGCTACGCAGCCTTCTTTGGTGGCATATTGATCAGTCAAGAATTTGTTGATGAGAAGAATTGTCGTTCCCACAGACGGCGCCAAGCTGATGATGCCAAAAATTGGTAACAGTAAAGTAAAGCAATTTAGGAGAGAGGGAGAAAGAGTGAGAGACTATTTTTTGTATGTGGTTCGGCCCTGTTAATGAAGGTACCTACGTCCACGGGTGTGTCTGAGCACGTTCACTAGCAGATCACCGGCGGGCCTGGTGAGCCAACAAAGAGGGGCGACACTACCAGTAATACCGGCGGGGTGTATGCGTATAATGGTGAATTTTTGTAGAGGTACTGCGTAGACTAAAGAGTTGGCCCCCTTCATGGGGGGTGAGTGGTCTCTTTTATAGATGTAAGAGACCTACTCATACATGGATAAGGAAATATAATCCTATTAGGGTGTGATTGACACCAATCAAGTAAGTTTCCTAATTGTATTAGGATTGATTGACATTAATTGTGGGGGTTTCCCAATTGGATTAGGAAATAGATGCACTTTCCATTAATCTTCTAGCTTGAGTAGGAAACTGCCCATAATTTTGGGCGTATCATTTATTATGGGACGGAGGGAGTATAATTTCAGTATGTCAAATAAATTTGAAAGCTTATGTGGTAATTTGGCATATTAGAATTTGACATTTCGAGTAAATGATACTCAATATGTCAAATTTATTATCTTATAATTTTTATATAGAAAAATTAGTGAAAAATCCTTCAAATTGACTCTTAAGAGTTTAGGGTCCAAAAGATTTTTAGTTTGTTAGAAAGTCCCTCTAATTGAAATTTATATTTGGTAAACATCCCTAGACTATATATATTTTCTCTCTCTCTCTCTCTCTCTCTTTCTCTCTCTCTCTCTCTGAGATCTGAGTCTGCCTCCACCACGATCGATCTGCCGCCACTACTATAGAGCCACCGCCCTCTGCCACCACCACCACGATCGCGAGCCATCGCCAACCACCACCACGACCGCGAGCCATTGCCAACAATTACCACTATCCTCAATCGCCACCATCACTACCGCCATTATTGCAGCCATCACATCCGACCATCTCTGGCGAGCTCGAACCAGATACGGCCATCTCCACGTTAGTTGTAGGTTTTACAAATATTAAGTGAAATTTCACTTGTTATAGGAAAAGTTAAGTGAAATTTCACATATTTTTTTCTATATCAAGCGAAATTTTACTTAACTTTGGCTATAACAAGTGAATTTCACTTTTTTTTAGTCGCCGGAGGTGGTAGGGTGGTCGTCGGAGATGGTGGGAGTGGTGGTCAGAGGTGGTGGTAATGGTTGTTAGAGTAAGATGATGAAGATGAGAGCATTTTAGTCTAAGAAATAGGGGGAGGACTTTTACTTAATGATAGATTTAAGTTGTCCTTAATATTAAAAAAATCTTATGCATTAGTCGTTTCCACTAACCGTCCCTTTTCATATTTTTTTTTAATCATTAAACAAATTAAGTGATTGGTTTAACAAATAAATGTAATAATTTTTTAATAAAAAAGTGAAATGGCATGCCAACTTTTGGTATGTTTTTTTTTTAAAACATATGAACAAGCATGTCATTGGTCACATGGGATTTTTGGCATTTTGTTTGGAGAAAAACAAGATATCAAATTTTTCCATTTAACATGCCACATTAAAAATAACATGTTACTTGGATATGCTCTTACTTTACTACATGTCAAACAAGAAGAAGAAGTGAAACTTTTATATAGACATGCACTCTTAAAAAATTTGCACATCAAGGCATTCTCAATGTTTTGAATTTAGTGGCATAACAATGGATTTGCACTTGGAGGTGTCGAGTTATTTATTAACTTGTTCCATATATAAGGTCACACAGGGTTTGGAGGCAGCCCTTTTGAGGTGATTATTAATATTATTATGTAATTTCGGGTATGTTTGTTTGTTTTTTGTTTTTGTTTTTTTTTTTTTTTTTTTTTGGTATAAAAAAATTACAATTTTACCATGTGAGATTTACTGCCTGTAGTATTAGAATTGTACATAAGAATGAACCTGATCGACGTGATCGTACAATGTAGAAATTTGGATGAACCAATATATAAATTAATTTGAGATTTTTATAAATTAAGTCTATTTAATCAAGTTTATGAAAAAGAAAAAAGATTGGAGGGGCATGTCCCCCTAAGTCTTCACTTCTGTCTTGGGGTAAAATCGATTTGGTTCAATCGCTTTTTGGGTGGTTTCAAAACTGACCGAATGGGTTCAGTAATTAGGTTTGTATAGTCGATTTTACTTTTATTGCCTTTTTCGGTGCGGTTCGGATTCCCCAATGTACAGATTTTTATGAAAGATCAATTCAGTCCATCTTTCTTTCTTCTTTCTTCTTTTTTCTTTATTTTTTTCACACCCCTTCTTGCATCCCCTGGCTTGGTCTACTCGATTTTCCTCTTAACCTTTTTAATCGATTTTCCTATTGGCGCTAATATATATATATATATATATTTGGGTAGTCGGGAAACAGAAACAACAAGAAAGAAAGAAAAAAGAAAAGAAAAGTAAAAACTAGTCTCCTCTAAAGAAATTAATGAGAAAGCGGCAAAATACTTGGAGGAACCTCTAACAAAACAACTGAGAACTCCTGGTTAACTCCCAAATTGTCTAACAAATCGTGCATTTATTACCCTCTCTTTTCGTACATTTAATGGTACCATTACACTGCCTTAGCAAAATTTGTCAATCCACCAAAAAGGGCTAGGGGTGATTTTTTTGGAGCTTCTTCTATGAGGATGCAAGCAATTAATTGCACTAATTAACATAATCATTGTGTCAATTTAAATATATAAATATATATATATAAGAGTATTAAAACTTATAATATTTCTTTTAATCAGTATTCATAACTATAATTTGGATTGTCTAATCCCAACCAAATCAAACCAAGTTTTGTGTCCCAATCAATTGGGGTCGGCTGTATGAATCATTTTTCTCCATTCTGCATGATCAAGAGCTGTATGCTCATTTAAATTATGTATATTCATTTCTTATTGCACTACATACTCCCAGGTCAGTCTAGGTCTGCCTCTCCCTCTAACCATTCCAGGCACTACGATCTTATCACTCTTTCGTACATGTGCATTTACAGGACTTCGTTGCACATGGCCGAACCATCTAAGTTTATTCTTTCTCAACTTATCCTCAATTTGCGTCACTCCTGTAGTCTCTCGAATGTACATTTCTAATTTTATCTTTTCTAGTCTTACCACGCATCCATCTCAGCATCTCAGCTACGCTCATTTTACTAATGTGTTGTTTCTTAGTTGCCCAACACTCTGGCCCATAAAAAGCATAGCTGGCCTAATAGCTATACTATTAAAATTTTCTTTTAATTTTGCTGGTATTCTCCGGTCACATAATACTCCAAAAGCACTCTTCCACTTAAGCTAGCCTGCTTTAATTCTATGGATCACGTCATCACCAATCTCTCCATCTCTACTGATCATTGATCCTAGATAGCGAAAGTGTTCCCTCTTTAGGATTTCCTGATCTTCGATCTTCACTGCTTCGTCGTCTCTACTTCCCCTGTTGCTAAAATTGCATTCCATGTATTCTGTTTTCGTCCTACTTATCTTTAGTCCCTTAATCTCCAGTGCTTCTCTCCAAGCTTTCAGTTTAGTGTTGAGTCCCCTTTAGTCTCATCAACCAAGACAATATCATCTGCGAACAACATACACCATGGGACTTCGCCTTGAATGTGTCTAGTCAATTCATCCATAATTAGGGCGAATAAATAAGGGCTCAAGGTTGACCCTTGGCGCAAGCCTACGGTAATTGGGAATTCGCTTGTTTCTCCGGCCGATGATCTAATTGTAGTAACCGCTTCATCATACATATCCTTCACCATATCAATATAACCCTTGGTCACTCCCTTCTTCTCTAGCACCCACCAAATTAAATCTCTAGGCACCCTATCATAAGCTTTCTCTATAACACTCGCATAAGTGTTGTTGTATGTCATTACATTTGTCATGCATGATAATGTGATGTGATGTGCATTTATGGAACATGTGTGAGTGAGTTTTGACCCACGAGTCGATTTGGGTATCTGTATAAGAGAACCCTCTAAGACGGTGTGAAATGAGTGTTTTGACGTTTCTCCGAGATTGAGACGATCACTGTAAAATGCCCTAAATGTTTATCTGAAAATAAATGTTTACCTGTGTATTTCACTATCTGTATTATTATCTGGTTTAGAATTCTTTTCTGTTGTTAATTTTAGTATCCTGGTCAGAACAAATTAACACGTATAATTGGTAGGCTAATTAGCAACTTCGAAAAAATAATGTGAAATCACGTTTTAGCAACCAAACGGAACTTAGACAAAAACTTTATTAATTTTTAGTTTTCACTCGTGAAGCGATAAATTAGGCGTATAAGAAGTTTTAGAGATTAATTAAGAGTTATGAGAACTCGCGGGGTGGTAAACACAATTTTCAAAAGTGTTGCCTATATAAAGATATAGATGACTTAGATATTTTACAAAACTTTTCTATCCTAAAAGCTAAAGAGGCCAAAGGGAGATTTTGAAGCTTCGGACTTTTCGGCGCTAATCGAAGACTGTTCGTCTGTTGATTTTCAACCAGATTTCATATTCGAACTCCTCGAGGTAAGGCCTTCGTTTTGGTTAGGCCATCGTTTTGATTTATATATGCTTTATGTGGATCAAAGGGAAGTCAAGTAGTGGTCACCATTTATAGGTCCCATATGTAAGGGATAGGAAGTCCTCAAAGGGTAGGATGTGGTGACTACCACAATGAAATGCTGGTGACGCCTTCGGGGTCACAAGAGAGTGTGTGTTGCGCTATATGCGCCAAAAGTGAAAAAGATCCGGGGTGAGAAGGACCCGGGGGTGGTGGCTGGAATGACTTGACTTTCCGG
The DNA here is from genome assembly GCA_033977485.1 of Hydrangea macrophylla. Lineage (NCBI taxonomy): Eukaryota > Viridiplantae > Streptophyta > Magnoliopsida > Cornales > Hydrangeaceae > Hydrangea > Hydrangea macrophylla. The sequence goes on from CM066990.1 coordinate 100,023,233, forward strand.
AGATCAATTTGTTGTTGTTTATAGTGATTGTTGCATTTGCATATTAAACATTCCAATAGCATGATTAGTTCCCTCACTAAGCGAAAGCTTAAACAAAAATATATTTTCTGTTGTGGTTATTGAATAACCATCGCAAGTACGGCACAGGAAGAGGAGAGAAAATGATCCGCACGACGGTTTGGATGTGGGAGTTGTGTCCAAGTGTATATGTGTTAGGGATGTATACTAAAAGCCATGCTTTATGTAGTTAATTTATTATTTTAATAAAATCAGTTATTCCATTTTTATGAGAATCTGTGTCGGTAATATTTGTATTATATTATTTATTTAATATTATGCATGTGTGTCTCTCATTCTACATAGTAGGTGGTTTGGTGTGTAGAGTTCGGCTTACACACGAAAGATCAGACCACCAGATATTGTAGAATGTAAGATTTTGGTTTACAGTCTTAGATGGGATTGGACACACCATCGGTAGGACTGCAGCATGGTGTTGTAGTGGGTTTGTCTTGACTACGGAAAACAATACAGTTTCAACTCATTATGCTGGTACACTTTGTGTATTAAACAGGACCAACTTGGGATAATTATCTTTATACTGACTTATAAGATAATTAATACCACATGGCTATTATGAGTGCTTATGCTCTAAATCCTAAGTTAGTTTATAGACACGTACATTTGATATTTACACTTTGATCCCCAAAAGGGTGAGATCCTTAAATGGGTCAATATCTCATTGGATTGGGTGGCAATATTAATTGTGTGGTGGATATTAATTAATGATGGAATCCATGTCTCAATTTTGGGATTGATGATATCCCCTTGAGAAAGCTTATAAGTTTTGATTATGTCAAACCCTGCAGGTGGATTTTGTATCCGACATATCAGGTAAGTTAAGCAGAGGATCTCAAGGAATTTTAAGAGATTAATTAAATATGATTGTCAGTAATTATATTTAATTAATGGATATCTATAATCTTAACATGGGGAGATAACAAGCATTTAATAACATGGAGCTCGAAATATATTTTTGAGATAAGGGTAGGAGTGCAATTATAATTCTTTAGTGGTATGAATTATAATTTATGAAAATAAGAATCTGATTCAGTTCGAATTAGGGTTTCCTAATTCCATAAGGAAGCCTATTCCTTATTGACTTCTTATGGTCCCTATCGTAGCCTATATATATGCTGTCTTGGCTCTTCTCTCAGGTTGCATGATTTCACATTCTAAGCTTCCCTTGACCTCCTAGCTTTCTTCTAGAAGGGTTTTCACCAAACCCTAGTCTCTATAAGCATTCAAGAGACATAGGAGTGAAGATCGCTAGCGTCGGACAACGCTCACTTAAAGAACTTTGAACTGCTCGATACTGATCGAAAGTTGTTGAATTTTTTACACGACGTTCCTGACGTCGAGACGGAGCTGCTGTAAAAAATTCAAGTGAATCGGAGATCGTTTAGTCCTCCTGATGAACACATCATTGTCGGATTAATGTGATCGGGATTGAATCGTCACAGCAATCAAAGAGAGTGTTATAACTGGGAATAAAAAATAGAACGTAAAGAGGGAAGAGCAGAAAACATAAAGGATTTTGAAAGAGCCCACACTCAGTTCGATATTCTGGCAGCAAAGGAATACAGTAGAAGATCATGAGCTGTTATCGAGCCCGTGTTCTCGATTCGTCTACTACAGCAATCCGTTTTTGCAGTTCAAGGTAACCCTAGTTCCGCCCTTGTAGAGTTATTGTAGCGCTCACGTAAATTTTTTGCAGTACCAACTTATACACACTGTCAACGGATTCTGGGAACGCAGTTTCCTAACAATATGTTCATATGACTAGTTAGTTTATGGTTAAAATGTATCTTTTGTTGTTAATGTAGATATACCTTAGCTTTTTGGGAGCCTTGTAATATGCTAAGTTGGGTGTTGATGTTGATTTTGTACCAAAATATAAGTTGTATTTACAAGTCAAGAATCATGTGTAAAGTTGGGAAGAACTTGGCCATGTTAAGGTAATTTTTGAGTTGTAAACCTTAACTTGGTTCCTTATGTTAGATATTCATGTATATGTTGGGAGAAATAAGATTTTTGATGCAAATTATGATCCATGTGAGTAAATTGTGGGTTTTAATTGTTGTATCACACTTGATTTAACTTGTGTTGATGATTGGGAACACTTAGAAATGGTTTTAGAATGATCTTTAATGCTTTCACAAAGTTTGGGGATGTTTGGAAGAAGTTTGGACTTGAAAAATGATGTTTTTTAGCAGTAGTCTTCATCTTTCTGAATCGAGGCCCGGCCCGGGAGCTGTTCTGCAGAAGCCGGATCGATCCGACCTTCTCGCGGATCGATCCACCCTTTTTCGGGGACATTCTGCTTGAAGATCAGTGAAATAGATCGATCCCTTCTTTATCCGCCCCTGTTTTTGGCAACTGTTGCCTTTTACGTAAACAAGCATAACTCTTTTTACAAAACTCTGATTCGCGCTCCGTTTTTTTGCGTTGGAACCGGGACTCAAAAACCTATCTTTTGGTATAAAATTTTGATATACTTTATAAATGACAATTTTTCCCTCGGACCTGTTTTGTATCAACGAAGCTATTCAAAGAGGTCTAATCCATGTTTTTCTTAGTAAATTAAGGGTGTTTTGGCATGCGGGCTTTGTCACACGTGTCCTAATTCGTCCGAGGCGGGTTGGGGTGTGACAAGAAAGCACTTCCACCTTTCCTTAATCTCTTCATCATTCACTAATACCCTAGAGTCATCACTTTTTATACACTTAACCTGATTAAATGTCTCTTGTTTTCCTTTCTCTTGACTTAGCAAGCTTATAAATACATTTTTCTCCCTCTCTAGTGTCTAGCTTGGTGTAGAAGTCGTCATAGGCTTTCATTTTAGCAACTCTAACTGTCCTTTTAACCTCTTTATTGTACATTTATAGCTCTTGAAGTTTTCCTCACTTCTATCATTCTGCCACTTCTTAAATCAATCCTTTTTTTTGTTTTTACTACAACTTGTACCCTTTCATTCCACCACCAAGTATCTATAGATGCTATAACCCTCTTCCTTTCGACTCTCCAAGAACTTCCTTTCATATTCTCGTGATGCATATTGACATTCTATCCCATATAGTATTACTCCATTCTTCCAAATTCCAAGGTGCTTCTGTATACATTCTATCTTGAAATATTGCTAGTTATCGTCTTTAAGATTCCACCAACTAGTTCGCAGGTTTATATGGTCTTTTCTAGTACATCGTTCTTCTTTTATATGGATATCTAAAGTAGTTAATTTATGTTGAGATGTTAAACTCTCCCCTGGGATGACCTTACAATTTTTACATGCTAGGGGGTCTACCTTTCTGACAATAGATCCGCTCTTAAATGTTATCAAGTGTTCTTCCCTCATTTTGAAAAAAAGGTGTTTGTTACTACAAGATCATATGCTACAGCGAAATCTAGAATACCCACTCCTACCTCATTCTGAACTCCAAAATCATACCCCCCATGCACCCTCTGATATCCAGTTCTAACTTTGCCTACGTGGGCATTAAAATCTCCACCCACAATCATCTACTCTCTTACCGGTATTTCTTGCATTAAAGCGTCCAACTCATCCCAGAATTGTCTTTTAATGTGATCATCCAATCCTACTTGAGGTGCGTATGCACTAATCACATTAATTCTATCCACTCCAACTAATAACATTAATCCCAACCAAAATCCGTGGAAAAAAATAATTATTATAATGTATAGCTTAAACCTTGTCATAGTACTTTAATTTAAATCAGGGCTAGTCCTGAGATGACAAAAATTATTTGAGGTCTCAAGTGAACTTTTAAAGAGACCTAAAAAATGTGGCACCTATACTAAGTTTGATAGAAATTAGGAAAAAATTAGAAGAAAAAAGACCTAAAAAATGATAAGTTTCATAAAAATTAAAAAAAAAAAAAAAGCCTAAAATTGAGACTTATACAGTTGCTTCGCCACTTTACCTTGAGATCGGACCTGATTTAAATGCTTCCAATATCACTATCATTAAAATTGTGATGAAAGATTAGGTGAAGTGCATGTTTTGAGAGTTGAGACGCTATTTTAAACAATATGTGCGTGCAGTTTTATGTCATTTGTGTCGCAAATCGATTGCTTTGACTCAACTACTAACAGATACAAGTTATACAACATGGAAACTCAAAGTTATATATATATAAAAAAAAATTGTTTAATCTTTATTGTATTTCCTTTTTGGTTTGAAAACTTATGTTAATTCATCACTCAACGTAAGAAATTATAAAATAGTAAAAATTATAATATTTTTGTCAATAATCTTATGTAATGACGTGCAAGTTGCTAGACCTAATGTTAATAAGATAATGTTATTGTCAATTTACAGATATTGGACAAAAAAAGAAAAATTAGCTAACAATAAATAAACGAACAAGAGTTGAAGACGAGAAGTATATAATTTATTCAACTCATTTTTAATGGTTTGAGTTCTCAACATTGCAACATCTTTTTTCTTCTTCTTTATTCATTTCTTTATAACTAATAATAATAATAAAAAAAAAAAATGGAGAGCAATATTAGAGATGACAAGAGGGTAAAATGCATTTGACCTAAATTTAACTAATCAATTTCTGTATTGTTCTCTATTTTACCTAGTTATTTTACTTCATATTTTTTTACCGTTGAGATTTGTACCAATTAAATTAAAAAAAAAAAAAAAAAAGTTTGAACATGAGAACATTGACACTAGAAGAGACACTTCAATGGTCTATATCTTGTGACCAAAAAAATTATAAGAGACACTTTGGAGAGTATTTATACGATATGTTGAAGATGCTCTTAGAGGTTATTTGGAAAAACCAAGAACTAATACAGGGGTTTAGAGAATGACCAATACTAAAAGTAGTTTGATGTTTGTGTCACTTCTTTTTGGTTACATTAACATAATATTAATTGTTATAAAATTTAGATAAGAGTAAGACTTGATCTAACCGAATCCTATTTTTGTCATCCCCAAACAGGACCTTCGACTAGGGGCTGTTATATTGGACTACAGTTTAGGTATCTCCTTTACTAGCCCAAACCAACCTTTTCTTTAACTTGGTCCTCCAATTGCATTGAAGGTTTGGACTCCACTAGATTAGATATATATACAGTTGCCTAGTTAGGGATGGTTTTAACCTTTTAAGTGATAATGGGCCCAAACTCTGATGGGCTGCACTTGATAAATAGCAACGAGTTTGGGTTAGTCTAGACTTTAGACCTGGCAATTTCGATCCAAATCTGCAAACCCGCAAAGTCTGACGGGAATAATATTCTACGACTAGCAATTCATTTATTTTCAAACCGACCCATTTACTATCTATTATTTGATTGACTAATCCTTTATATTGGAATGGGTGAAGAGTCAAATGTTTTGGCAATTCCTCATAAACCGCCCGCAAATAATAAGTGCGGGTTGGTTTTTTTTAGTTGAGGGTCAAAGTTAGGTCGCTAATCTGAAATCCGTTATTTGGATGGGTTTATGCGGGTCGAACTACAGGTGTCCAGCGGATTGAAAGCATTATGTCTTCCACACATTTGGCATTGGATTTGCATATACTGATACACAGAGAGTGAGAGGTCGAATTTGATTGATCATTGGTTGTCTGGGTATACTAGTGCTAATGCAAAACAGAGATTGTTTCGAAGTGAGAAGAATCTTTAGATGATCTATTCTCGTAGCTCTCGAATTTGATTGATCATTCATTGATCCCTTCAATAGCTTTGAATCTAGTAGTATATATATATATATATGTGTATATATAGAGTCTGGCTCCAGTGTGCACTGGGTAAGTGTACTGAGTGAACGCATTGGATTTTTAGGCTTAAAAAAACCGTAGGTACTAAGGGGCAGCAGGATGAAGCACAGGTCAGTGGAGCGCCCCACGATTTTTTTAGGCTTAAAAAGCCAACGCACTGGAGCCTTACTCTCTCTCTCTCTCTATATATATATATAATGTGTGTGTGTGTGTGTGTGTGTTTGTGTGTGTATATGTGTGTATGAAAATAAGAGTTAATTTCTTGATTTTATAATTTGTGTTTCTCTGTGTGTTAATTCATATATCTATATCTATACATATATTCCTATATAAATATATTTTTTAATGTGCCCACTACTGAAAATTCTGGGTTAGGTGGCAATGGTGAATTCAGAAGAGAGAGCCCCCCCCCCCCCCCCCCCCCCCCCAAAAAAAAAAAAAGGCCACCTGGACCCCAAAAAAAAAAAAAAAAGAGTTAATGGCGCGACAGGGGAAAAAAAAAATTTTATGGGTATAGAAACCGAGTATGGGTTAACGGTCCGGGTCACTGGGTCAAACCCGACCCGCAACAAACCCAACCAGATTTTACTCGAACATAATGGGTTGATGCATATGCACCCATTTATTACCCGGCCCCACAATTGACCCGTCTAAATCCGACCCAACCCACCCATTTGCCTCTAGTTGACAACTTTATTCTCCCCCCCCCCCAAAAAAAAAAAGGAAAAAAGAAAAGAGAAAATTACATGGACCTCCCCTAGGTACACGGACCTCTATCCTGTATTTTAAAAAATTATACCGACCTCACTTGAGGTTTGAAGTTGAGTTATACTCACCTCCCCTCATAAGTGGATCGTCTACCCCCTAACGAAAAATTGATGATGTAAGCGATTTTTAATTACCTATTGCCCAAAATACCCTTGTTTATCTTAATAAAATAGATATAATTACACAAACCTCCATTGAGATATGATCTAATTACACGGACCTCCCTCATTACAAAAATACTTCTTTGTTAAACTTTTTGCTCTGTTCTTCTTCCCCTCCCTTGTTCCATCTCTCAACAATTTTTTTTTTTTTTTTTTCCAAAATTTAGAATCATTTCTCTTATTTTCAAAATAACAATATTTTCTTTGCCACATTTAACAGTTCCTTCAAATTTTTATGCATCACAAAAAGTTTTTTTACAACAACCTAAATTGAAGATTGCCCAAATTCTTTTGACCATGCAATATTAATTTCTTATTAGAAATACAATCAATCCTCTAAACCAGAGCTCTATTAGGAAAGAAAAAAACCTAATAGCCTATATAAAAAAGATAATAGTGCAATATCATATGAATAATTCGTTCACATTCATAGATGCACATGCATGTAAAATTTAATGTAATCTAATTTATATATTATAAAATAGAATCACTGGATGTCACATGTCGCCACTCTAATTTTTCTCAATTTTAAAATGGTGGGTGTCATGTTATATTTACAATTTAGACCCCTAAGTTTCTTCCTTCTTCTACATTCTTGTATTTGTCTCTCTTTAACACAACCAATTGCACCTATCAAAAAAACAAATAATAATAATAATAATAAATAACATAACTAATTGCACCTTCTTTTTTCTTTTCTTTTCTTGTTTTCCTTCTTTCATCCAATTATTTATGTGATCATTACATTGATAGTTTGTCAAAATTATTTTTTCTCCTTAAGACTAGCTATAATGTAATGTTAGTTGCGTGATCGTTTAAAACGATTCTTAATGAAAATTGAGAGATAAGCTATCATAATTGAAACTTGAAACTTGAAAGTGACTCTACGACCACATCATGTCCCAAATATTGGACTAATTAGTAGGATTTATTGGACTAATAGCATTATCCGACTTTGTTATCATACATAGATACATAGGTTATTACATGTACATAGAAATAAGCAAAAGCAACTCAAGAACTAGATCCCTTATTGGTGATTTACCCACAAAAGCAAATAGTGAAGTGGCCCCAAATTCTTGACCAATAATGCGGGTTTTTGTCGATTTTTAGGGGGGCTTAACCTTCCCTTGTCATTGAAAAGGTTAAAAAGATTTGTGGGGCACTACTAATTGCTTAGTACACCCAACAATTTTACTATTCAAGCATAGAGCCAAGTGAAAATATTCTCAAGTACACCACCAACCGATTTTGCTAAAACAGAAAAAAGAAAAAAAAAGAAAAAAAGAAAAAAAAAAAATAAAAATAACCCACTTGAGCCAATGTGAGGGACAACCTGTTCTTGTCCCTTCAGTAGTCGGCAGAGAAAACGACAAACACATAGCTCCAAAAAATCTAACTCTCAACACTGTTCAAATAAGTGACATTTTTTTTTGGATGTCATATAATTTGAATATATTCTCTGAGTGCTGATATATCTTATGACACTAAGATTCACTAAAAAAATATACATATACTTGTGTGTTTCTATATAGTATTCATTATTATTGTGTGCACTGTGCAGGGCGGATGCAGGTTGAGGGCAAAATGGTAATAAAAATGGTTGGGGGTTTAAAGTGAAATATACTATAGTACAATGCTGTAGTAGGAATTTTCAAAAGTTGAGGGGGCAATTGCTCCATGGTCCGCCCATGATTTTGTGTAATTTATACATGTGAGTATCCTTGCATTCATAACTTTTCCTTAAATCAAAGTGGTTAAAATTTAATTTCTTCATTTAGATTCTTTTCATTCATAATAAGAATTGTAGATGCAAAGTTGGTGAGATTGGATATATGGATCGTCATTTTTGGGGTTGAGTGGGATCTAAAAAACTCTTTTAAGGATTTTTGAGTAGACTTTATGAAAATATAGTGAAAACCTGTTCCTAATGCGCTCATTACACATCATAGATGGTGAGTACCTAAGATGCTTTGCGACAAGCTCAAATTATTACATTGCTCAATTGAGACGTACTATCGTAAAAATAGTATTTACTGAATCTTTTTAAGATGATTTTTATTGACACGTGTATAGCAAACTCTAAAGCTAGTATAGCTCTATGAGAATGGGGATTGCTCCTAATTTCTCAAAGTTCTAATGTGTTAAATGAATAGAGAAGGTTATAGCACATTATCTTAGATTGTCTGAAGAAAAGAAATGGAGAGAAAGAAAATGACATTGTAACATTTAGAAAATCCATTTTCACCTTCTTGTAGTTGAGATTTCATTTCTTTCCACATATATATTAATTGTACGGTGACATTGGATACATGGGTAACTTTTGTGAAATCTGTTCACACCTCACTCAGTACACATCATATATGGTGAGTGCTTACGAAGCCTGGCGACAAGCCCAAATTATTACATTGCTTTATTGATCAACCATCATAATGAATGAGACCATCGAGAAAACAGTATATACTGTATATTTTTCGATAATTTGATTTGATGTTAGTTGAGAAAACTCTAAAACTAGAGCACTACGAGCTATGATGATTGTTTGTTAACTTCTTACACCTCTAAGGAAAAGGAGAGGACATTCAGCATTAAGAAAACTCCATTTTCACATTTTTGTTTAAAATATGCTTATTTTCAACATTTTTTTTTTCTTGATGAGTCAAGTCAAGACCTAAAAGTATGTAAGTTATGGGTATTTCACACACAGACACAAACATTATGGGTAATTTAATTTACAATTGAAGGAAATTAAGTAAAGTATAACTCGAATTTAGATGGCTCACATCATAAAAGTATGAAGGGGGCCAACTTATGTATGATGTTTTCTGCAAGCTAACACTTGTCAAATTTCAAGCCATTTTGGGCGGTGGGTTGTGTTTGGTGTTGAGGTTTTCGAGAGTTGGACACATGAGGGGGATAATGAGGCTTTAAAGTGAGAAGAAATAATTTCTTTTTCCATGTTTAGGTGCCCCCTAACAGCAAACATGCCTCACAACATTTCAATCAACTTTACCTCATGAGTTGATTGAGAGCACTAATTTGGCATTGAACCTATAATTGCCTAGTATGGTCTTGTACATGTTTACCCAACCCATTTCAGGAATGGTTATTATTTGCCTAATTGACACACTCTCTTGCTCTCCATGTGTGCGTGGGGCATCGAATCTCACTTAATTGATGCTTAAATTTTTAAAGAAAGAAAGTTTTGCACCCAGAATAAAGTTAACGGGATTGGTAAAAACCAGTTCAGCTAGTTGAATTAACCAAATTAAGTTCTTGACTTCTCTAAGGAGGTCAGGGGGTTGAAACGTCCAGGGGTCGAAGTAAGTGATCAGTTGAAAGGACAAATTTCAAGTGGCTGGAAAAACTGTATTCAGAGCTTGACATGAGTTTGAATCTTACCGCTCACTTGTCTCTGTGCCTTACCGCCTCAGGCGTGTGTTGTGGATATATGAGTGCATGTATCCAGGGTTTGCCTTCAGTCCTACTTCAGTAAAACACCGGTGTTGGTACCTCCATCCAAAATATGACAGTAATAAAATCTGAACTAAAGAAGATGGGTGGAGGTATTTATCCTTGTCTACTTCCAACAAAGAAGAAGAAGAAAAGAAGAAGAAGAATGGAAATGGTAAGCAAATAAAGAAAAAAAAATGGTAAGAGAAACAATCACAGAACCACAAGAATCTAAGGTGGTTTATTCAAAGTTGGGCTATGTTCACTGGCGAATTAAGAAGATAACAAAATCAGTAATATGAAGGATGTTACAAGAAAATGACTTTTCTTCAAATCCACCAAAAAAGAAAGATATCTCAACTAGACACGGGTATCCAGATCAGGTATAAAGGGAAAAAAAAAACAAAAAAAAACCAAGGTCCTAAGAGCTTTTGGAGTTCAAAAATGACTATATATGGAACTCAAAAAAGCAAATGAAACTATTTTTGAAAACCATCTTCCGCAATTGATTTTCGAGAAAATGAACGACTCACAAATATTTGCGATTGATCCAAAGCTATATTGGATAACATTTGTCAAAATTAATTATATCCCATTGAATTGCAAAACTCAAGTTTTTTCAATCTCTCATTTTAGCGTGATCACCCCTAGGCATAGCTTGATATTAGTGTATTTAAAATCATCTCTAGTGACCTGCTGGTTGAATAGCTTAGATGGTTGAATGCTCAAGGTATGAAAATAAAGGATAGAAAAAAAGGGAATAATTATATTGCAGTCTTATTTTGTGTAAAATTTAAAAGTTAATCTATTACTTTTTTAAAATTAAAAAAATATAAACTTTTTGTGAAAAATCAAAAGTCATAAAGTTTTACACAACTTAGCCACCCTTTATAGCATTAGGCAGCAACTCTTCACAATGTTGTGACCAACTCATTCTAACGTTGTTACTTTGGAGAGTAACTCTGCTCAAAGTAAAAAACAATTCATCACAACGTTGGGAGCATATTCACAACGTTTTGGTGCAGACATAAAGTAGATTGAAACATAAATCAACTCTCCAAAAGTTTATGTTTTTTTTTTTTATTTTGTTGATGATTTTTTAATTTTTAAAATTTTTGTTGTTGATATTTTTCTAATTTTTTTAAAAATAGCAGATTAACATCTAAATTTGCGATATAAAGTTGATTAAAAATCTAATTATGCCTAGAAGAAGTAGGGGCAAAAAAACAAACCCATGAGAGGGTAATTACCTCCTCACAAGGGGAGATTCGCCACACACATCTAATCAAGAAAAGAGGAGAGCAATTGTCACAAATAGTCAAAGACTGTTAACACGGGTTGGAGTTTAATTTCATCATTACCTAATACAACCATAATTATGAATTATTAAGTGGAGTAGCAATTATTTCTTAGGCTCTGACTGCTAGGATTGTGTGTATGTGGCGTGTGTTCCTTCTAATAATGTTAGGTACTCAACACATTTCACAATAGAATTTTAAATGCATGTATTATGTGCTGTGTAAGTAGTATATAAAAAAGTATAAAAATTTTAAACAGCACAGAGTACAACACATTTAAAATCCTGTTGTGGAATGTGTCGTGTACCTAACATTTTTGGCACTCATCTAGGTAAGCAATAAAAAAAGGGAGGCTTGATTTAAGGTTCCTAAGGTTTGTTCTTCTTTGTTTAAAGGACAGTCCATTAACAATAATCCCCACAAAGACAAAAGTCCAAGTCCATTTTTTTATTCCAGTCTACACCACTAACAATTCACTTTTCAAGTCCTAATAGAGACAAAAATGCTCCTGTTTTAACAAATCAGTTTCTCTCTCTCTCTCTCTCTCTCTCTCTCTCTCAGCACGATATACCACCAGTTCACCTCCACCATCGACTCCGCCACCACCACCATTGGTCTCTACTTCCGTCACCAGTCCACCACCGGTCTCTACTGCCACCACCACCATCCACCATTCATGATCCTCGCACATCCCATTGGCATGATGATGTTACTGTAGAATTTCTACGTAACATATCCTAAGTCAAATTGACTTAAGATGTAAAATTTTACTTAATTTTGATTTGTTTTAGTGAAAAAAATAAAATATTGAATGTAATTTCAGTTCAGAATTATCTTAAGTCAAATTTTCCTTAAGCTCAACAAAGCTTCTCTTAATGACATTTTTTTTTTCAATTTTCCAAAAAAAAAAAAAAAGACTTAAAAACACTTTAGTACCCTACACTTATACCAAAATTTCACTTTAGGTTCTATACTTTTAATTACAACACTTTAGACTCTCTATTTTTAGTCTTACTTCAATTAAGGGCAATTAATAACTCCATTAGTTAAAATGGATGGAAAGCGGAGCCCACGTGCATTATTTATTTAGTATTTTTTATACCATCTCACACTAATTCCCTTCCATCCACCATTCTCCCACCCACCACAACAGACCACCACCACCATAGCCTCTACCCAGCCACCACATCACTCCTAATACCATCACCACCACAACGTCTACCATCTTCCAACAAACCCCTACTTCAACACATCCCACCACTGACCACACACCCCTCGCGAAGTCTCTCTCAACTTCTAGTCTAGCAGATTGCCGAAGCTATTGCAGACCCAATTAGTACTCAAATACTTTTTCACCTTTCAGCCGTAAGCTAAATTTATCAAAACCACTTTGATTTGACCAACTTGGTTTGTAGTTCCTTGAAAAAGTGGTCTTTGTAACATTTGGAGCAGAGATTTAAGATCCCCAGACTTCCAAAGAAGCCACAGTTGTTAGGCAGAGGCGGTGGTCCTCCGGCGATTGATATCGGTGTTCCTCCGCCATGTTCTTTGTCTTTTCTGTGAAACTGATTCGAAAGGAGATATGGGGAGTTGGAGGAGAATCTATGGAAAGAATAAGAGTTCGATCGAGAGAGAGAGAGAGAGAGAGAGAGAGAGAGAGAGATCAGGGAAAATTGGGGGGAAGGAACGAAGAAAAGGAATCGCTAATCTAATTGAATTCACTAACAATCAAATTATTATTATTTTTTTTTTGGTTTATTGTTGAATTCACAACAAACCCAGAGGATCAGTGGGCCTAGCCCAGTTGGTCTTACCCCCATCTCTCTCAAGTGGGAGGTGGGGGTTCGATTCCCCTCGTGGGGAATCGGGGGTGTTGTTTACCTCTCAGCCGTCTATGGGAGGAAGTCCCTTTGAAGTGGCCCCCTCTGGCTGTTTGCAGTATAACTGCAAGTGTGACGCCTGCGGGTGCTTTGACCACCAGCAAAAAAAAAAAACCAGAGAAATCTTTGCAACAGGAGCCTATCAATTAGATCCCTAATCCAAAAAAAAAAATAAATAATAACAGAAAGAAACAAATAAACCAAAATAAATTAAACTTCAAAGTTCAAACACTTGCCCACTGTGGCTAATCTGATGACCAGAAATTTGAGGTGAATTAAATTGGTGAGTGTGACTTCTCTGTGCTTTGGTAAGAACTGAAGAATCCATGGACATCTTGAGTGTTCCAAACAAATAATTGAAGTTGCAACTCTGCATAAGAAGTGAGAAGAGAGAGCCAAGAGAGCTGAGGAAGAAGTTTGAAAGGGCAAAATGCAGGGAAGAGAGAGAGAGTACACCAAACCTACGTGATGGTTTTCATCCATTTTGGACTAACGGAGTTAGCAATTGGCTTTAATTGAAATAAGAATGAACTAAAAGGTCTAAAATATTACAATTGAAAATATATAACTCCAAGTAAAATTTGGGTAGAGTGTAGACCTGTAGGGTAGGGTATTGAAGTGTTTTTAACCAACCCCCAAAAAATAAAAAGTGGAGTTAAAAGCTAAAAAGGCTAGGGCTGTAGGGCATGCCAAAGTAGGCAAGGAAATAATAGCTAGACAAAAGTGGAATGGAGAATTGTGGAGTAGTAGTTTTGGGTTTAGATTCGTTCTTTGTGGGGCCTACAAGCTAGCAAGGCTCCTATTCTACTAGTAGTATTAGTATTACAATAGACACAATTTTACTCGAGAGTTGTGTCCATTGGACTCGTACTATATAAGAAGTTATTCGGTGAGTCCATCACATTATATTTTTATGTTAATTAATAATATGTAATCATGTCACCATTAAGATCTTGAAGTGTCATCGACAATAAATCATGGTCCCATATTTTTAGGGGAATAATTTTCTAACTTGTCACAACCTCCTAATTTAAGTGATTATATGACTCTATATTATTGGGGTGTCACACAACATTAGCATAATAACGTGATATGACAGACTTACTAAATAACTTCTCAAAATTTTGCGGACACATGTCCTTATAGTATAAGAGTGTCACACCACGTCATATCATGGCATAACTTCCCGTACTACAAGGCTTATAGAGAGTAAAATTATGCTTAATTTGCTTCTCAAATACATTGTAAGTTGTACTGTGTAAGTTATATATGGTATCATTGACCACTATCACAGTATATGATATTACATAAAACTATATATCGGATTCAAATTCGGGATATATAGCATTGTTCGTCGTAGAACTAGGTGCAATTCAACTCGTATTAATTTCTTACCAAATCTTCATAAATACCAGTATCATGTATAGCAATGTTTCCAATTCTGTTGATGCTTGGCCCACACCGATCCTAATTAATTGCAGGAATTTGGGAGAAGCAATATAAAAGTAGGAACGAGTTTGATAATCTAAGATTGAAAATCTATAAGATTAGAATCAGAGTTGGTAAGTACTGCTAATGTTTTAGTATATTTATTCAAATACTCTTTTTTTTTTTGGGTAACCGTGGGTGTCTGGGTCAGTTTGCGCGCACCTCGATTAATTCCACGAGACCAGGGTGTCTGGGTGAATCACCTATGATCACCCCCTTGAAATTCGAACTTGAGACTTCTGGGTATAACACCGAAAAGCCTTGCCAAAAAATATATACATATATATATATATATATTTATTCAAATACTCTTGTTAAGAGAACAACTTATGTGCATCAAATCTTTCATTTTGCAAATGTTATGTTCGACAATTTAAAACCTTAGAGGTGAGCATTTTGTTGTGGTCAACATATGATTTAGGCACTGTATGTACTCGAAAATATTGAGAACTGATCTTATCCTAATAATACACGAAAGAAAAACATCATTTAAGGAAAATACTTCGGTGCAGTTAGCACAGCGTAGTTCGTACTGTGTTACTCACAGTTTAAACAGTAAAATTACTTTTGTTAAAAGCAATTTTTTAAAAAAATGGGCAATTTTATTGTTCACATGTGAGTAGCACAATGCCAACGGCACTGTACTAATTGCACCAAAGTATTTTCCATCATTTAAATAGTACATGGTGAAGTGGAGTCAGAGTGACTAATAAATGAAAAAGATTTAGTCGTACTCATTAGCGGGGTAAAATCAGAGTACGTATACATTTAGACGGAATGGAGTTGAAAAGGGAGACTTCTTACCCAATCTGGCCCCCAAAGTTTGTTTAAAGTTTTAGGACCTCAAACCCACTACACCATATGGACAAATTTGTAACAAGCAGGTTTTATGATTTGTAACGGGTATATCCGTTACTAATTTGTAACGGGTATATCCGTTACAAAGATCGAAAAACCGTTACTAATTACCATTATTTTGGTTACATAATTTTTGTAATGGGTGCATTTATATTAGTTACATTTATACCCGTTACAAAATTGATCTGAAAATAAAAATAAAAATAAAATAAAATTGACAAACCTAAAACTATCGGCCTCTCATTTGGGGGTTTCATTTGGCTAGGGTTTCACAAGAGTAAAAGAGACATGAGAAAGGGAGAAAGAGAACCCGTCGCTGCCCGCCGCTTGCTGTCGACCGCCACTGCTCGCCGCTAACTGCCGACCTCCCAAGTATACCCTTCCTTCTTTTTCTTCTTCTTCTTCTTGTTCTTCTTCTTCCTCCTCCTTCTTCTTCTTCTTCTTTCTTCCTTCTTTTTCTTCTTCTTTGTCAGATTCATGTATGGTGGATAGCTAAGAGAAATTGGGGTTCGATTTGTGTGTAAAGTAGGGTTCATTGTCTCTCGTCTTTCTTAATTTATTTATTCTTCTTTGTAAATTAGGGTTTGATTGTTCTATTTTGTGGCTTCATTTAGGGATTTCCATCCATCTCTGTGTTATTTCATACCTTTAATTTGCTCTCTGTAATGTATATATATACACACTGTATATGTAGTGGCTGGAACCTGCTTTCTTTACCCCTGGTTATTTCTTTTTTTTTTATTTTTCCAATCGGATTTGCCGGGTCCTTCACTTCCGCCGATGCTCTCGATGATAATGGTAATCCTCTGTAACCGAATGGCCCCTTTTACCCTTGTCTTTGTTTTGACATTTTTTATTGCAGTTCACCCATTTAATACCATCTAAGGCAGCATCCCAATAGAAAATTAGTGGGTGTTACAGGATCAATTGGAAGGTATAACAGATACTGTTAAATTTCATCTTTGCTAGCCTCTAATTCTAATACTTCCATTGTTTTGATAATATCCATTATTTTACTGGCTTCTATGATACTAAATAGTCAATATTTTGGTCTCTCTCTCTCTCTCTCTCTCTCTCTCTGTATTTGTTGTAGTATAAGAAAAGAAACTAAAAGAACTCATTTGAGTTGGTGGAGTTCAATTCTTTGCTTATGAAACTAGATAGTAAATTCTTGGTTGGACCTTTTCCAATTTGTTAGTGCAAGAGCTGTGATGTTTATTCTAACAAACCTAAGCTACCTTTTTCTATATTTACAGAAACCTATGTAACTATAGTCTCTCTTTCTACATTATGAGGCCTAGGGACATGAGTGAAAATGTGAAATCCCAGGTAAATGTTCTCTTCCAGAATACTTGCAAAAACAACCTCCAACTAAGATTCTTGCATTTAGAAAACAAAATCTCCACCTTAATGAGCCCAGTTGATTAGTTTGCTTAATTGAGCTGAGGATTTTGGTAATTTTTTTTGTAGTAACTCTTTTCTTTTCTTTCCTTTCTGAAGTAGCAACTACAAAAAGGTTGATTAAGAATATTTCATTACAGTTTTAAGTGTTGTCTTATTGTTTGAAGAATTCATGTGTGATTAGTGTAAGCAGCTTCAAAGGTTGAATTTTCTTTGTAGAGTTTCCAACAATCTCCCTTCAAACATTCATGGAATTATTTAGGTTATACTATAGTTTGTACATTTCGCTAAATAATTTCTTGTAAGTGATACTTGAAATCATATTGTAGTACATATTCTTTAACGACATTTAGGTTGGTAAAATAGATGTAGGTAGGTACAAATTCTAAAATCAATAGTGTCCTGTGTTTACATCTACAATTTGGAGTCAATGTGTTCGCTACCAGAATTTATTGATGTCTTGTTGATGCCATTAAGTAGAACCGTGTATATACAAATATGAAAAATAATCAGAACCATGTTTAGTTATGGAGAATCAAACAAATACATATTGTACATGATTTTAGCGATTATTGTGAAATTGTATGGAATTGTATATGGTGGATTTAACATGTTAATAGATGGCTCAAGTTTTTGCTTTGCCTTGTTGACACTGAATAAGGAGTACGTGATTTTTAATAGCTTAGATAAATGAACACTTGCATTGGGTTTTTAATTCTACGATCATGCTCGAGGCAGAGGTGGTGGTCAACCAAACTATGGTGGAGGTGCATTTTACATGACAGTAAGTTTATTCTTTGATGATTTAGTAGTGACTTTTTGATGATGAAATTAATTTATTGAAAAAACATACTAAATATATGTGTCTTATTGTACTGCTTGGTTAGTATCAAACTTCTAGTTTTCTGTATTACAAGAAGTTACAACAACTGGCATATCAATTTAATTGTGCATTTTTTTTCTTGGTTGTATACTTGTATAGTGCAACCTAGCAGCTTTGATGCCTTCCTCGTGAACCTCCCGACTATGACGAGGTAGACTCTGAAGGTGTTGAATTTTTGAATGCCGTTTTTCTTCTATATGTTCAGTACAAGCATGAGCTTTAGCTAATTTCAATTTATGCTTTGCTCATTATATGATGTGAGTATGAAGGAGAAAGAACTTCCAGCTAAGGAGGCTGAATTAAAGAGGAAGGAACATGTACATTGCATTTACTTATGGTTTTACTTGGGCATTAAGTTAGAACCAAGTTGCATTTTAATTGAATATTATTATGGAACCCGTGCATTGCACGGGAGGGTAAATAATTAAAATTTTAACTAATCAAATGAAGTAAAGATATTTAAAAAAAACACTTTCATATTAGTTTTTTTAAATTGATAAAGAATAAATTGACCAAAATTTTAGCAAATTATAATTGGACATTATCAAAATGATGAATTATCTTTGTTATAAATAGGGTTAATTATATTTTACCCCCTTGTGGTTTGGCTCGATGTCACTTTACCCCCCTGTGGTTTAAAAGTGACCACTGTGTCTCCGCTAAATTAGTGATAATTTACCCCCTTGTGGTTTGGTCCAATGACACTTTACCTCCTTATTGTTTGGCCCGTTGACACTTTAACCCCCCGTGCTTTCGGGGTAAAGTGTCAACTTAACACTTTCTGTAACGGTGACACTTTACCCGAAAGCACAGGGGGGTTAAGTGGTTACTTTTAAACCACAGGGGGTGTGACATCGAGCCAAACCACAATGGGGTAAAGTGTAATTAACCCTTATAAATATTAGTGGTATGCCAAAAGGGCCATTGTGTCAACTCAAGTCAATACTAAAGGATATCCATTCCATGAGTACATATCAATATTAAGTCAAAATGGCATGAGGCATTCTTTCAAATAGTTAGAATAACAAATTATAAGTTATATCCTTTTAATTGGTTAATGTTCAAGGAACAAAACAAATAGTAAGAATGATTACAATCCTGAAGTATACGTGCAGGTGGAATTAAAGTTGGTTCACTAAAAGCACTTGGTTTGCTGGTGGAATTTGTATGAAATCATGCTGCTACTTGGTTTCATTGGTTTTTGATGTTACTTCACGTGTTCTAGAGACAACTCAGTAAGTCTTCATATTTTGCTAAAGTTCGATATTACTCTCTTGCATTTTTGGTGCAGTATTGAGTATAATTCTATGTTGTGCTTTGTATTTATATTGGGTTTGGGGCTATGACTAGAGCAGGCTGTCTAGGTTTTCTCAGTAGATATAAATATATACATGAACTCAAATGTTTCATTCCCTATAGAAAAATGACATTATCAGAGTATTTCCTAATATTGAGTTAGTTTTTTTCATTTTATATCTTTATGATCTAGAAAAGAAAAATAAGAGACAAGATTAACTAGAGGAAGAGGATGCTGCAGAAATTGGTTACTTTATGTTGCTTGGGCTTAGCTTGTTTGTTACACAACCACCAAACTGAGGCTCATGTAGGCTTTTATATAAACTATGCAAATGAGCTTGATGTGCCCATGGAACCATGCCTAATTCTTGACTTAAACTACTTATGATTTGTATTTAAAAAAACAGACCTCACAATTTAAAATTTTCTTACACTCTGGAATTGTGCTAATCTCCCTCCCCATGTTGTTGGCTCATTTACTGTAGGAAAGTTTGCATAGTTTCAGTAAAGGAAAAGTTAAACACACTCGCAAAAAAAAAAATGGCTTTGTAAACTTATGGTATCTCTGTGTTTATGGGCAAAATTGTATGGCATTTATGAAATTCTACTCCATTCAATTTGATTGTGTGCCTAAAGTACTTAGGATTTGTATCTCTGGTTGTGTGCCTAAAGTACTTAGGATTTGTATTTATCAAATTCTACTCCATTCTATTTGATTTTCTGCCCCACTTATTTCAATAACCGAAAAGAGGAATTCCCTTGCATTTTACCTTTCCATTATCCTCACCAAAATGCACAAGGTAAATAGTGTTTCCATCAAGTTCAATCATTTCAAACACTGTTAGTTTTCGCAGCGATACACATGAAACTGCATTTGGTGATTAGAGTGAAGTTGATCTCAATCCTTTGCTTTTAATATTTCACAACTAAACTAGGGGATATTGCTTTAGTACATGCCTTTGGGTCCACAGGGTAACATTTGTACCTAAGGATATGTACTGAGACTATATGCTGAGCTGTGGACTTAAATTGGATATTAGTTTACTTTTATGAATTGTCAAAATTCATATACTACTATGTTACATACGTGCGTGTGCGCATGTTCATTCTTAAAGATGTTATCGATATAACTTAATGCAGCTCTTAACTCAGTTCTTAAGTTATACATATGTTGTCTATCCAAGCCGCCTATAATTTGGAGAACACCAACCAGCAGCTCAAGAGTGACTTGAAGGATCTTTACATAAACTCTATAATGTAAGAATAATGTTGTCTTCATGGAATGCACACACATGCCACAGCAAACAGCAAACGTGTGCAGCAGCCCACATGCACAGCAGCACTACATAGCACGCACACAACACACATGCACTGCATAGCAGCGTGCGTGCACAATAGCACAGCACGTACAGCCCACGTGCATAGCACAACAGCCCATAGCACAGCACATCACAGCACAGCACAACACACGTGCAATGCACACACGCACCGTAGCACACAGCACGCGCACAACAGTTTATTGTTACTGATCACAGGTAATTGTGCCGGAGAAGTGGGGCTACTCGGTTGATTGGAAGAAAGTACTTGTCTACTTCTTTGGAACGAAACAAATGTGAGTAATTGTCAACTTTTATATGCCTAGTACCTTCAAATCTCCTAAAGATTTATTGTGTTGGTTGCTCTGGATTAAGTTTGTATTAAAAAAAGACTTGCTACAACTACTCAGAGCTGTGTACCAAAACAAGGATTAGCATAGAAGGTCATGCTTGGTTTTGCACGTGCTGATTATGCTGATATATTCGTGGATTTGCAAATGTGAATTTAGTTAAATTGACTAGCTAATATAAAAGGAAGGGGAGGGGGGATTAGTGAACTAACAGTGTAAATATACATACACCACAACAATAGGAGATGCAACAATAATAGGGGATACAAGAACCAAATTAGTTTGTCATGTAGTGAGCAATAACTTGCTTGTCAAAGCCATAGATGAGTATACAATCTAGTAAGGGCTCAAAAATCTAGATTATCCAATACACTTGCTTAATAAAATGACCCCCACATTGTAAATTACCATTAGATATAGAAGCTAATGGTATAGTCCTAATCTCTACATTGTGATAGATGTTTAGATAACTAAAGAAGAATTTAAATGTTGGGCAGAAGAGAACTTCCCATCTCCTGAAAGGCTGAAACCAAATAAAACAGTGTCACAGCCCGGTCCCACCATAGCGGAACCGGAGCCCGTGGCACGCCACCGAGGCTCTTCCTACTCATTTCAAGGTTGTAGCAGCGGAAAAATAAACTTTAAATATAACAAATAGTAGTCGCTCTTTTGAAACAATATACCCGAAGTTGTTAAAATTCATATAAATTTGAAAACGTAATTATATTTTGAAACGAATGAATTTATATTCAAAGGGGTCCCAAAGGTGCCCTAACAACCAATCAAAACATTTAAATAAGTTGCGAAAGGGGTATAAAAAGTTTTCATGCAGGGGTCATTTTGACCGGTCGAGATGCCCCTTTCGACCGGTCGGATGACCCTCGGCAATAATCCTTCACAACAGAGGGTACTTCGACCGGTCGAGCTGTCCCTTTCGACCGGTCGAATGACCCTCTGACAGAAATCCTCTTGCACTAGGAAATTGCCTAAGGTCAAACGACCCTTGCGACCGCAAACTCTCTAACATTAATTCAAGACATAAAGTCGACAAGTAAAACATTTCAAACCGTGAACTCTAGGTTCATGTACATGATAACTTAACCAACCCAAACCATGCTTTCAAAGTCAAAACAAAACGTAGTAATTCCTTACAGGATTTGGAACTAAAATAAAACGTTTACAAGACGACTCTCCATTCTATTACAAGTCCCTTAACAACTCAAATGAAATAAACTATCCGATTACAAAATCACGAGATTAAAGCATTGAGTTGCCTTCTAAGCGAACTCCCAAAACCCACGTGCTCATATCTTCGATTCCTCGCCAGCATTAACACCTGAAATGGTTATTTGAATAACCACAGATATTCGATTTGTTTAAGCTAATGCTTAGTGAATAAATCAACATATGTACATGAATGATAAACATGTCCGCATTCACATCTCTACATTTCATACTAGTCGCCGGAGACTCACGTGCCCGTCCATACTCCCAATCCGCGACTCCTCGCCAATAAGTCCACGCGAAAGGGTAAGACCCACGATTCTTTTCTTCAATCGTGCGACCTTAATGCCTATATCGGCTCCACAAAATGGCACGGTGACCACGTGCTCCTTCTGACCCAAATAAGCAACTTAACATGCTCAAATACATATCACCATGCTCGCGGTAACCAAAACATTTCATCGTGCTATTGGGCCTACTTATCAATATAAATGCCCAATATGAACTACACAAGATAACTCTAAGTATTATCACATGCTATTCAAACATAACATGAATACATATCAAGAAACCATTCCAAAAACATAGTTGAATCACTCACCTCCGATTAACGCTCCTATAATTCAATTTGAAGAAAACCCGTGTACAAAGAACGTGTAGAAGTCCGTCTAGTACAATTCCTATGAATCAAAATTCCATTTACCAACTTTTATGAAAAATTCTAGAAAACAACTTTTCGAAAAACTTGGCCAAACAAGTCCTAACATATATCAAAACGAAGCTCTTACCTCGAGGAGCTCGAATATGAAATCTAGGAGAAAACAAACTGACGGAAAGTCGTCGTTTGGCGTCGCAAAGCTCTAAGCTCCCAAAATCTCCCTATGGCCTCCTTTCTTGAACTTAGGTTAAGACTTATGAAAAATATCTCAACCATCTCTATCTATATATAGGCAAAACTCTCGGGAATTACGTTTACCTCCCCACGAGTTTCCGAACTCCTAATTAGTCTCTGAAACTTTCTATACCACTTATTCATAGCTTTACGAGTGAAACTTCAAAATTATAAAAGTTTCCGACTAAGTTTCGTTTGGTCGCTAAAACGCGAATTTCTACATGACATTTCCGATGTTGCTAATTAGCCTACCAAATTAATAGCGTGTTCATTCGTTCTCACCAGGATACTGAAACTAACAGTAGATATAAATTCTAAAACAGAAAATAATACAGATATTGAAATACACAGGTAAACATTTATTTCCAGATAAAAATTTAAAGTATTCCCCAGTGACCGTCTCATACTCGAAGAGACTTCACAAACAATAAATCCTCAATTACCACAGTTTCAAAGGGTTCTCTAATACAGACACCCAAATCAACTCGTGAGTCAAAACTCACTCAACCATGTGTCATAGGACACGCCACATCACATTATCATGCATGACAATATGATACAAATGCAATAACACAAATGTGGGTGTTATAATACTCTCCTCCTTAAAAGAAGTTTGTCCCCAAACTTATACCTCATGTCTCGAAAAGGTGCGGATACTGAGTACGCATCTCATCTTCTATCTCCCACGTCATCTCTTCCGTAGTTTGGCTACGCCATAACACTTTCACTTTCGATATTACTTTATTTCGTAGGACTTGATCCTTCCTGTCTAAGATTTCTACCGGATATGCGACATACGTTAAATCACTCTGAATCTCATTCGATGTCGGAGTCATTACTTGATCTCTATCTTCCACTAATTGTTTACGTAACAATGATACATGAAACACGTTATGAACTTGAGCATACTCGCTCGGTAAGTTCAAACGATAAGCTACGGGTCCAACCTTTCCAATGATTTCAAAAGGTCCTACATACCTCGGGTTGAGCTTCCCGTATCTACCAAATCTGGTTATTCCCTTTGAAGGCGACACCTTCAAATACACCAAGTTTCCCACGTCAAATTCCAACGGTTGTCTACGCTTATCGGCATAACTCTTATACCTACTCTGAGCTGTCAGTAACCGTTGTCTAATTACCTTTATCTTATCCGTCGTCTCTTGTACAATTTTCGGCCCTTCAATCTTTCTTTCTCCGACTTCTGTCCAACTAATCGGTGAACGACATACACGACCATATAAAGCTTCATAAGGAGCCATCCCAATACTTGACTGAAAACTGTTGTTATATGCGAACTCAATCAATGGCAAATGGTCTTCCCAATCACCCTGAAAATCAAGTACTCATAGCCTAAGCATGTCTTCCAAAATCTGGATTACTCTCTCTGATTGACCATCGGTCTGAGGATGAAAAGCTGTACTAAAGTGTAATTTGGTACCCATTGCTTCTTGTAAGGCTCTCCAAAACTTCGATGTAAAACTACTATCCCTATCAGAAACGATAGAAACTGGGATACCATGTAGTCTCACAATCTCGCGAATATACAACTTAGCTAACGTCATTGGCTTAGTTGTTCGAAGCGGTAGGAAGTGTGACGACTTCGTCAAACGATCAACAATCACCCAAATAATAGTGTTCGATCTCTTCGACCTCGGAAACCCACTAACAAAATCCATTGTTATGTGCTCCCATTTCCACTCAGCTATCGGTAACGGTTGTAACAATCCCGAGGGTACTTGGCGTTCGGCCTTTACTTGTTGACAACTAGTACAATGTGAAACATATCGTGCTATTTCCCTCTTCATTCCCGGCCACCAATAAACATGTCTCAAATCTCTATACATCTTGGTGCTTCCCGGATGAACGGTATACTTCGTGTTGTGTGCTTCCTCTAGGATATTTCGCTTCAACTCTTTCTCACTAGGTACACAAATTCTACCCCTCAATCTCAACACATTGTTCTCAAAAGTGAATCCCGGTTGTTTGCCCATTGGAATCTCATCACAAATCATCTTCAAAGCCACGTCTTGAAGTTGTTTCTCCGTGATCTCGTGAATCAAGAGTGGTTGTGCCACAATCGTCGACATCAATCCACCTTCAATCCTCGGAATCACCTCAAGCTCCATATTCTCCATATCTCGTATCAATTCTTTCTGAGAAGTCAAATCTGATGCGGTATTGGTTGGTATCTTACGACTAAGAGCATCGGCGACGACATTCGCTTTGCCCGGATGATACTGAATTGACAAGTCATAGTCCTTCATCAACTCTAACCATCTCCTTTGCCTCATATTCAAATCTCGTTGTGTAAACAAGTACTTCAAACTCTTGTGATCCGTATAGATCTCACATTTCTCCCCGTATAGGTAATGACGCCAAATCTTCAATGCAAAAATCACGGCGGCCAATTCTAGATCATGTGTTGGATAATTCTTCTCGTGCGGTCTAAGTTGTCTTGATGCATACGCAATAACTTTATCACCTTGCATAAGAACGCAACCTAAACCTCTATATGAAGCATCACTGTAAATGATAAACCCTTCAGTCCCAGATGGAACGGCTAAAATTGGTGCTTTCACTAGTCGACCTTTCAACTCTTGAAAACTTTCTTCACATTCTGGACTCTAAACAAAAGTAATATCTTTCCTCATTAACTGTGTCATCGGCATTGCTATACGCGAAAAGTCTTTCACAAATCTCCGATAATACCCAGCTAATCCTAGGAAACTTCGGATGTCTGTCACATTCGTTGGTCTCGCCCAATTGGTAACTGCTTCTATCTTCTGAGGGTCTACAGAAATTCCCTTCGCCGACACTATATGTCCAAGGAAAGCTATCTCGGTCAACCAAAACTCACACTTCTTCAATTTGCCGAATAATCTCTTTTCACGCAATCGTTGTAAGGCTAATCGCAAATGATGCTCGTGATCTTCAACGCTTTTGGAGTAGATTAGGATGTCATCTATGAACACGATAACAAACTCATCTAAATAATCTTTGAAGACACGGTTCATTAAGTCCATGAAAGCAGCTGGTGCATTAGTCACTCCAAATGGCATAACCAAAAATTCAAAGTGACCATATCGAGTCCTGAAAGCTGTCTTCTCAACATCTTCCTCTTTGACTTTCAACTGATGGTAACCGGATCTCAAGTCGATCTTCGAAAATACCCGAGCCCCTTGTAACTGATCAAACAAGTCATCTATTCGCGGCAACGGATACTTGTTCTTGACGGTCAACTTATTTAACTCTCGGTAGTCGATGCACATGCGCATTGTTCCATCTTTCTTCTTCACAAACAAGACTGGAGCTCCCCACGGCGAAACACTCGGTCGGATAAAACCCTTCTCCAACAGTTCTTCTAACTGAACTTTCAATTCTTTCAACTCTATCGGTGCCATTCGGTACGGTGCTTTGGATACCGGTTGTGACCCTGGTACTACTTCTATCGTGAACTCAAGCTCTCTTTCAATCAATACGTCGGGTAACTCATCGGGAAAAACATCTGGAAATTCTCGAACTACTGAAATGTCTTCTATTAGTGGTCCAAGAACTCGCGTGTCGACAATTGAACATAAGAAACCCGAACAACCCTTCTTCAACATCTTACTTGCTTGAATCGCCGATATCAAGTACGGCGGAACGATCACTCCCTTACCCTGAAAAGTAAACTCTTCTCGTCCTGACGGATAGAAACTAACCCGTTTCCGTTCACAATCGATTTTGGCTTGATTAACCGACAACCAATCCATACCCAAGATAACATCAAAGTAATTCACCGTCAACGGAATCAAATCAACGCTTAAAACTTTATCACCTATCTTGATCTCACATGACTTGAATATCGAAGAAGTAACTAGTGGTTCACTACTAGGCAATGATACACACAAGTCATATCCTAACGGTTCTGACTTAACAGTTAGATGCTTAACAAAATCACGTGATACAAATGAATGCGTCGAGCCAGAATCCATAAGTATACGTGCAGGATACGAACAAATAGGAAGAATACCTGACACGACGGTATCATCCGTATTCCCCGGCCTAAGCTGGAAGTATCGTCCTTGTTGTTGCGCGACTCCTTTCCCTTTGTCCACTCGAGGTTCTACCCTTGATCCGCTTGGCACACTCGATGCCCCAGTACTCATTCCCGGTTGTCTCTTACTCGGACAGTTCTTTGCTATGTGTCCCGGTTGTCCACACTCAAAACATTTCCCTCTCGTTTCTGGATTATAGCCCTTGGCGTTCGAGGTTGTGTTTGGTGTAGTCAAATTCGCGTTCAAAGGACAATTCCTAGACACATGCCCCAATTGTTTACAATAAAAGCAAGTGATCAATTGATGGCAGGTTCCTCTGTGTCGCACGTTACATGTTGGGCACAACGGTCTCGAATCTCCAACAAACACACTTCCTCCTTGACTACCCATATTCGATCCTGAACCTTGCGCAAATGGTTTCTTCGCATTCCCTTGACTCTTACCCCTATTGTCATTGAGTCTCTTTCCTTGTTGCCCTTGTCGATATCTGTCGGCACTTTTCTCAGCAATACGAGCGGCTTCCTCGACTAGAGAAACGGTCGGGTGTTGCAACATGTCCACACGGCCACGGATATTCTCTCTAAGTCCTTCCTCAAACTTACGAGCTTTATCCCTATCAGTCGGAACGGTAGTTTTCCCAAATCGTAACAAGGCATTGAAACGAGAAACATACTCACCTACGGTCATATCTCCCTGAACCAAACTTGCAAACTCTTGACGTTTCTGAGTATAAGCAGATTGCGGGAAGAAACGTTTGTTGAATTCTTCTTTAAATGCTTCCCACGTGGTCGGCTTCCCTTGTTCAAGTACGTTGTTCCACCAGTCCAAGGCTTCACCCATCAACGTATCGGATGCGCATAAAATTTTCTCCTCATCGGTACATATTACCTGACGGAAATGTCTTTCCGTGTCCATCATCCAATGATCGGCCAAGTCTATGTCAACTTGCCCATGATACAACGTCGGTTTTCGCTTATGAAATTGTTCCACGATCGTGTGTTGAGGTCGCGGTGCCGATGGTGTATTGACATAACGAATTTCCACTTGTGGAGGCTGAACGTTCATCTGTTCTCTTTCACTTACCGCTTGTATGAAATTTCCCACCATATTCACTATTTGGTCCATCCGCGAATGCGGTGACAATTCTCTTGGTGGATCAGCCATAACGTTTTAAATATTTCCCCTGTTGAGTTCAATGCATAATGACCATGCATGCTATGCCACAATATAGATATATGTGCACAGTTCATCACAATCAACAAATGCAAATGCATGAAGCATTTCTACAATGATAACAATTATTTTTACAATTACACACTCCACTCGACGTCGCTCAGCATATATAACGTCACTCGTTCCCAAGGCTCTAAACTTAAGCTCTGATACCACTAAATGTCACAGCCCGGTCCCACCATAGCGGAACCGGAGCCCGTGGCACGCCACCGAGGCTCTTCCTACTCATTTCAAGGTTGTAGCAGCGGAAAAATAAACTTTAAATATAACAAATAGTAGTCTCTCTTTTGAAACAATATACCCGAAGTTGTTAAAATTCATATAAATTTGAAAACGTAATTATATTTTGAAACGAATGAATTTATATTCAAAGGGGTCCCAAAGGTGCCCTAACAACCAATCAAAACATTTAAATAAGTTGCGAAAGGGGTATAAAAAGTTTTCATGCAGGGGTCATTTCGACCGGTCGAGATGCCCCTTTCGACCGGTCGGATGACCCTCGGCAATAATCCTTCACAACAGAGGGTACTTCGACCGGTCGAGCTGTCCCTTTCGACCGGTCGAATGACCCTCTGACAGAAATCCTCTTGCACTAGGAAATTGCCTAAGGTCAAACGACCCTTGCGACCGCAAACTCTCTAACATTAATTCAAGACATAAAGTCGACAAGTAAAACATTTCAAACCGTGAACTCTAGGTTCATGTACATGATAACTTAACCAACCCAAACCATGCTTTCAAAGTCAAAACAAAACGTAGTAATTCCTTACAGGATTTGGAACTAAAATAAAACGTTTACAAGACGACTCTCCATTCTATTACAAGTCCCTTAACAACTCAAATGAAATAAACTATCCGATTACAAAATCACGAGATTAAAGCTTTGAGTTGCCTTCTAAGCGAACTCCCAAAACCCACGTGCTCATATCTTCGATTCCTCGCCAGCATTAACACCTGAAATGGTTATTTGAATAACCACAGATATTCGATTTGTTTAAGCTAATGCTTAGTGAATAAATCAACATATGTACATGAATGATAAACATGTCCGCATTCACATCTCTACATTTCATACTAGTCGCCGGAGACTCACGTGCCCGTCCATACTCCCAATCCGCGACTCCTCGCCAATAAGTCCACGCGAAAGGGTAAGACCCACGATTCTTTTCTTCAATCGTGCGATCTTAATGCCTATATCGGCTCCACAAAATGGCACGGTGACCACGTGCTCCTTCTGACCCAAATAAGCAACTTAACATGCTCAAATACATATCACCATGCTCGCGGTAACCAAAACATTTCATCGTGCTATTGGGCCTACTTATCAATATAAATGCCCAATATGAACTACACAAGATAACTCTAAGTATTAACACATGCTATTCAAACATAACATGAATACATATCAAGAAACCATTCCAAAAACATAGTTGAATCACTCACCTCCGATTAACGCTCCTATAATTCAATTTGAAGAAAACCCGTGTACAAAGAACGTGTAGAAGTCCGTCTAGTACAATTCCTATGAATCAAAATTCCATTTACCAACTTTTATGAAAAATTCTAGAAAACAACTTTTCGAAAAACTTGGCCAAACAAGTCCTAACATATATCAAAACGAAGCTCTTACCTCGAGGAGCTCGAATATGAAATCTAGGAGAAAACAAACTGACGGAAAGTCGTCGTTTGGCGTCGCAAAGCTCTAAGCTCCCAAAATCTCCCTATGGCCTCCTTTCTTGAACTTAGGTTAAGACTTATGAAAAATATCTCAACCATCTCTATCTATATATAGGCAAAACTCTCGGGAATTACGTTTACCTCCCCACGAGTTTCCGAACTCCTAATTAGTCTCTGAAACTTTCTATACCACTTATTCATAGCTTTACGAGTGAAACTTCAAAATTATAAAAGTTTCCGACTAAGTTTCGTTTGGTCGCTAAAACGCGAATTTCTACATGACATTTCCGATGTTGCTAATTAGCCTACCAAATTAATAGCGTGTTCATTCGTTCTCACCAGGATACTGAAACTAACAGTAGATATAAATTCTAAAACAGAAAATAATACAGATATTGAAATACACAGGTAAACATTTATTTCCAGATAAAAATTTAAAGTATTCCCCAGTGACCGTCTCATACTCGAAGAGACTTCACAAACAATAAATCCTCAATTACCACAGTTTCAAAGGGTTCTCTAATACAGACACCCAAATCAACTCGTGAGTCAAAACTCACTCAACCATGTGTCATAGGACACGCCACATCACATTATCATGCATGACAATATGATACAAATGCAATAACACAAATGTGGGTGTTATAAACAGAGATTCCAGTTAAATGTTCAAATCAGAACAACAGATCTTAATAGTATTAATTAGATTAGATAAAGACGAGCTGAGATTGAACAAGCCATATAAGGGGACTGGATGTGGGTTGGGCTAAATTAGGTGAATTTGTGAAAGACACAACTAAAATAGAGTTTAAAGCCATATAAGTAACAAGGGAGTGGACTGTGGGCTAGGCTAAATTGTTTTGCTCATGTACTATGATGTAAACTTATTGCTCCTCTTAACATATTTTTACATACATGCTATTCAAACAAGATTTTTAAATAGGGTGTGATCGCAAACAATATGGTGAGTTTCACATTCACTTTCCCTTATTTATTAAAATAACATGATTATTATTCTTTGTGATTTCTTTTTCTAACACTACCATCAATTATGGTGAAAAACAGGGTGGAGATGATTCCAGGCAATGAACAAGGAAGAGATTGAATCAATTTGTAAAAAGTTAAAGTTGATGAAATTGTTTATGAACATAAAGAGATTTGTGTAGTTTGTCTTTCTGGCGTTAATTTCATGTGTAAGATGTAATGTACTTAAACTAAGAACTTGGGTGTGGACAAAGATTTATAAGATGAAATATTTTGTATTCTACTTGTATTTGGTATAGATTGAGCTTGTTATTTTTGTGTTTGTATGGATTATTTTGCTTGTTAATTTGGTACAAAGAAAAAATTGGGGAATTTATTAAATAAATTTTTTTTATTTTTTAATTAAACTTTGTAATGGGTATATCCGTTACATCCGTTACTAATTTTATGCATTTTGGAAATTAGTAACGGGTATAACCATTACTAATTCGTTACCAATTGTTAGTAATTATTTCAAAAATCAAACAAGTTGGATATTCATCCGTTACTAATCTAATTTGTAACGAGTATAACCGTTACAAAAAATTAATTAGTAACGGGTATATCCATTACAAAAATCCGTTACTAATTAGTAACGGATATATCCGTTACAAACATCTGTTACAAATTTGCAACACCATATTTGTAACGGGTATATCCGTTACAAATAATTTTTGCAACGAATATCCCCGTTACAAATCAGGCCATATGGTGTAGTGACCCCAAACACTAAAGAGCAATGCTAGGCACACATTTTAAACCACACCTCAAACCACATCCTTGCTTTAAATGCATGTACCCTGTGATGTGTAAGTAGTGCACAGAAAAGTGTGAAAAATTCAAACATCACAAAGTACATACATTTAAAACATGGGATGTGGTTTGGAATGTGATTTAGAATGTGTGCCTAGCATTTTTGAACACTAAAACCAAACCCAAAATCCAATTTTTGTTGTATTGTAGTTAGATGCTTCAAGCTGGCTAGTATGTGCTAATGGATAGAAAGGCCTACAGGAGTATTGATTGAACTGTTTAAAACACTTGCCCTGGAATTTTTTTTCTTTTCAAATGAAATGGCTACTGATTTGATCATCTGAACATCAAAAATGTTGGGCACATAACACATTACATTTTATAGTAGGGCTTTAAATGTATGTATTATGTGCTGTGTAAGTGGTACATAAAAAGTGTGAAAAATTCAAACAGTACATGATATAACACATTTAAAGCCCTGTTATAGAATGTATTGTGTGGCTAGTATTTTTGTCCCAACATTTGAAATTGTTTGATTAGCATTCCATGGACACTATCTGACATGTCTTCTATTGTGTCTCTTTTTCTCACTCCACATCCATACTTTGCATATGTAATGCTCTATACCCAATGAGGTAGTGTCACACAGGATTGTTGAGCCATTTAAACTTTTTGTGGTAGGTTCCATTATTCGTGTGACACACTTCTATTGGGTACGGAGTACCAAGTGACATGCCACGTACTACCTTGGTATACCCAAAAATTTCTCTTAGAAATTACCCTTTTGTGGTATAAGAAAGCAGTACCGATTCTTTACCAATTACACCATTTGAAAATATGTAAACCGCTTGCCACACTCCACACACACATATGTATCCATACATATTTAGGAGTATATATTTCTGTACCTGTAAGCATAATGCATGTGGGATGTTTAAGAACTTGTGATTAATTAAGCCTAAGATATTCATGTTGCTAGTACAAAAGGAAACTAAAAATCATGACATGTTTCTCTCATTGGAAAAAGTTCTGAAATTTGTTGCAATTAAAGTCATGAGAACAAAGCTCATTCGGTGTCAGATGTGGATATTATGCACTGCCATTATATACGTTTGAGTGCCTCTTATCTTTCCCTTTGTAGTTAAAAAGAGAGAGAAAAAAAAAAAAAAAAAGAAAAAGAAATGGATCAGTATATTCCGATAAACTGCGTGTTCGCATCATATTCATGCCATAATTGTGACGTATGACTTTTGTGAGAAGTTCACAGGAGGAAAATTCTAGTCATAGTAGTTGGGCTGTATCATACATATGTATGATTTTTCATCCCAAAATATTGTAGTCATTTTCCAAAGTATTGTATTTAGGTCCTAAAATGTTTAAACTTAGAAAATCAATCACTTTGATTTTATTATCAAAGCAGTTTTCAAAGTTATAATTTATTGGGAGCAAAATTATGGTGTATGATACAACCAATACCACTATGATCGATTATATCATACATCCTGTTCACACGAACAATGAAATGACCGATTAAAAAGGAAAGGATTTAATGATTGAAAAAAAAAAAAGAAAAGCAAAAAAGAAAGGAAAATGAAAAATCACTTCATTTTAAGCATCTTACAGACTTCTCAAAGACAAGCTCCCAAAAGAAAGAGGAAAAACATTGCAATCCAAGAGTAATGTTATGCTTACCAAATTTAGATTCTAAATTTAATTTTTAAAGTCTCTGGCAGTTGTTCCATATATTGTGGTGATAGTCAGTAATACGACATACTGCTACAACTATGAAAGCATTTAGGAATCAATTTTAAAATTTTACTTTGGAAACTTAGCATTACTCATCCAACAATGGGAGAAGTTATTCAGTGAGCCCGTTGTTAGGATTGTGCCTAAAATTTCATTAATGAAATTATTTTCTAATTATGATTTGATTCCTTATTTGGTGGTTTCTTTATCAAATAAGGATTTCTTTGATGATGGAAGTTAACTAGTTTATATAGGAATGTTTGTGAGAGTATTTCTTGTTGTACAAGACTTACCATGGGAGTACTAAATCCTACTACAATTAGGATTGAGACTCTACAATCTATATAAATATAGGGTTTGCTCAAGTGATTCATAAGATTGGCTGGAAATCTTCTACATACACAAGAGAGGACTGCAAACGAGTGAGGGAGAGATTAGTTTTTAGCAATTGTGTATGTCATATAATTTGGTTGGAGAGTTATACACGTGAGGTCTTGAGTGCTTGTAATCTTTATATTAATCGATGTGATCGCCTTTGCACGTGGACGTAGGCAATGTTGGGCCGAACCACATTTAAATATTGTTGTGTTGGTTATGTGATTTTTCTTTCGTGGTTGTGTAGTTTTTGTTCTATTTGTCTCCATCTTTCTGGGTGTAGTTTTTCTTATTGTGATTGTGGGCCCATTTTCAACACCCGTCACACTATGTCAACATGCAATATATGACTGTTTAAAAAGATGGAAATAACATGTATAGAAGTTGTGCCACTGGAAATAAGGGGCATGCTTATCAAGGACAAATGTAATATATATCTATGTACATTCTTTCAAATACGATACATCGTTATACAATTAAGGCGTCACACCACGTCAACATGTTGACGCAGTGTGACGAGTTCACCGAATAATTTCTCCAACGAATAATTTCTCCAACAATGGAGGCATGGAGCATATACCTTTTTCAAGAACGAGGCAGCCAATCAAGTAATATTGTTTTGTCCGAACATGGACTTGAAAGGAAATTTTTATAGTATATTCGTGACCACAGTTATTTCATCTCCTTGAAAGTCAATAATATTTTGTGCAATAGAAAGGTTGTTCCAATGACTTAGGGTGCATGTTTCCATTCAAAAAAATATTAGAAGTATTTATTTAAAAAAAATATCGGCTTGTAGACTCAGCAAAAGACTGAATTACCCTTTGTCTTCGGATAATGGATTTTATTTCTAACTTGCAGGTCTCTTTAATTGGTCCATAGATTTGGAAACATAATGAAGATAGTCAAGCAAATAGATACTAGCATATTTAAATTAAAGAAAATGAGCGAAAAATAGAGGGGAAAATTTTAATTTGCATGATAGTACTTATCTTTCATTTTCAGATTTTTATTTATTTTCCAAAATAATAATTCATAATATTAGTCAAGTGTGACAAAATGCTAGAGGGTTTATTTTTCTTCCCTTCTCTTTCCCTTTCTTCACCGAATCTGTGAAACACGAGATCTGGAAGTGGCCTTGGATAGCTTGTGTAGTTATAAAGAAGTCCTATAACATTTGATGGATCTTATGATATATATTATGGAAAATATTGGAGCAAAATTGAGCTCTTTTTTTTTTGGGGGGGGGGGGGGGGGGGGGGGGGGGGGGCTAATGAAGTACCTATTTTGAAAAAACTAAGAGCTGTACAGTATCTAGGGGCATAACCAAATTGAGCTCCTTTATAAGCTTGGCAATGAGCTTTTCAAAGCTTATAGAACTATCAATCATGATAAAAAAGAACTCTCAACTTTAGGAGTACGTAGTTCATACAAAAATTTAAACTTTTTTTTTTATGAAAATACAATAATTGCCACCCATAGATGCACATGATTAATAGTGATCGGATTGTTGAGATTATATATTGTTGCCAATTTCATAAGATAGGGCGTCTTTGTGGTGGGACCCATTAACAGTGGTAGATGTCCAATCGGTTGACTTGATATGCACGACAGGTTATTTCGCTCTAACATCTTCCTTGTTATGAATTCAATTATGGTGAGTAAAAATGAATATATATATATATATATATATAACTTAGATTGTAAATTGGATATTTCTGCACCTTAATCTGCTCTCAACCACTGATATCCTCTATAATGACAATAATAATTGGGGAGAATTAATAGTGTTTTCACTTTTAATTTCACATTTTCAAGTAGTTCACCTTATTGTTTACTACTTTATGAGCACATTTGACATAAAATGGGAGAGTGCACACAGTGTCCCATTTCCAGGATTTTTTTGGTTGTAGAATCATCTCTATATAAGAAACTCTATTAGAGTATGTAAGAACGATCAAATTAGGTCAGAAGTCCGATTTTTCTGCATTGCTATCTATTTCTCAACCACTAGTACCCATCATAATAATAATCGAGAAGAAACAAAATAACTATGTTTTTCACTTTTACTTTCATATTTTGAGTAGTTCACCTTATCACTTATTATGTGTGCATATTCATATTTCAACATCTTACAATCAGACCGTGAATATATTGTTCAATCGCTCTAGCATCATTCGTGTACGTTACCTAAAAATAATGTACGACAATGATCGAATTACATTGAAAGTCACGTATATACGTACGAACTGTAATATATCTCTCAACCACAGTAAGAATTATAATTGTGTATAACTTTTTGTATATATATATATATAATTTTTTTTTTTTTTTTTTTTTACTTTCACTTCTTATTTTCTAGTAGCTAGCTCACCTCATCATTTACTACTTTTAACGCATCATATCATTTCAAAATCTCATGAAAATGAACATATATATCCTTAATCCTTCCCCTTCCCCTCAAAAAAAGAGGAAGATACATCATACATTTAATACTAGTAGAAGCCATCCTCAACTTCTATTTGGTGTAACTATAACAGTGATCCCGGCACACACGTTACCCAAACAGGCCCTAATATTTTTGCTTCCCTCTTTATTCGTTTCGGTAGCACCTTGTATTGTATCTTGTCGCTGATCCTATGCATGAACAGCATTGGAAATTCTTCTGAAAAGCAAGGAAGACTTAATTAATTTGAACAATAGATCTTTAATCACTTGGATATCACTGTGACTGCAGTTAGCGGTACTGGATATCACTGCATGAGGTACAACCAGGGGCGGACCCAGGATTTTTGGTATGGGGGGGCCTAAACTATACGGGGGTTCGGGGGCAGCGCCCTTGAGGCGAATTTTTTTAGGTCTACTTATACACAATTATGTGTAAAACTGTAAAATTGGTTTAACACCCCTAGTTTGGGGTAAATCGTGTAATTTTAGGGGGCCTATTTCTAAAACCTGTAATATATTACATATAAATCTAGAATTTTCAAAAGTCCAGGGGGGTCTGTGTCTAAAATTTATAAAATATTGTATGTAAATCTAGAATTTTTAAAAGTCCAGGGGGGACCTTTGTGAATTTTAGGAGGGCCTATTTGTAAAATCTATAAAATATTACATGTGATTTCATAATTTTCAAAAGTCCAGGGGGAGCCTGTGCCACCCCTGGGGACTACCTAGGTCCGCCACTGGATACAACTATTAAAGTATTTATGATGCATAACATTACTCATCTGCTCATGGCTTTAAAATTTTGTCTCACAGTGATTTAACCCATACCTCAAAACTTAAGTTTTGTTGAATAGTTGAACTTAAGTATGTGTTATGGCAAAGTTTAATTGTGGTACGAGCAAATGGCCAATACTTAATTGTTTGGTTAGAAAAGGTAGAACGGCAAACACTTAGCGGTTTGGCTACTAGAAGGCTAATCGAGTGCCCTTCGATTAGCTACACCAATGCGAACCCCCTAAAATTGCTATCACAATTTAATCTAAATTTATCCTAAATTTTGCTACGCTGCTCTAGATGCTCTAAAATATGATGTTTGCTTGCGTTGTATTGAGCGTGAAATTGGACCGTCAAATTAGAATATTACAAAGTATAGTCAAATTTGAAAATTATTTCATTTAATTTGGACATCAAAGTTACAAAGTAGTTGATCCAATTTGGGGATGTTTTCATATGGAATTTGTCATGTTTTCAAAGGTTGGTTCCAATTTAGGGATGAGTTATCTAAACGGATTTAGGATGATTGTTTGGGGCTGATTTTACATCTTTTCTGTTTGCTTTTCCTTTTGATTTTTTGATTTTTGAGAGGTAATGTTACGGGCGGTTGCAAGTTTGGAAAGGCTCTACAATGCCTTTTTTTGTGAGAAGTTATTTAATGAGCCCATCATAGTATGACATCATGCTGATGTGGTGTGAAGATTTAATTGTATGACGACATATGATTTTTTTAAAAAGGTGAAGATAATATATATGGAAGTTGTGCCCCTTGGGCATGATTATTTGAAAAATTGTATGGACACATGTCATGTTCACATTCTTTCAAAAACCATATATAGTCATATAATTAAGGCATTATACCACATTAGCTTAATGACATGGTGTGACCGATTCACTGAATAATTCTCGTTTTTTTTGGGATAACATATGAGAGATAAGCTTATGTACTTTCTTAGAGTAATACTTGGGGCACAATCAAAACCACAACCTTTTTTGCACAACATTTTCTTTGTGTCTATCTCTCTCTTGATGGGTCCCACAGTGCCAGTGACCCCACAGTGCCCACTAAGAGAGAGATAGACACAAAATAAAGGTTGTGCAAAAAAAATTGTGACTTTGGTTATGCCCCAAGTATTACCCACTTTCTTATTTGGTGATGTTTTACCTTATTTGGCCTATTAGGCTTTTTTTTTTTTTTCCTCTCTAAAAGAGAGTACCAGAACTCAACATATACACTCACACTAGAGCGACAGCAAACACCACAAGGGTGTATCAGTATCACCAAGGCATTCAAAGCCTCGGTTGGCTTATTTGGCTTTTAATAAAGTTGGATTTGTGTTCAAAACAAAAGTTGTTGATCCAACGGCTATGATCTCTAGTGTCTGATCAAAGTAAAGTTTCTTTTTATAGGGTATCTAGCGTATCTTCTATGTGGGACCCTATGAGATTGGTTCTCTGTCAAATCCATTAATTTCAGGTTTCTTCACACCCCACTCTTAAAATT
Organism: Hydrangea macrophylla; assembly: GCA_033977485.1. Classification (NCBI taxonomy): domain Eukaryota; kingdom Viridiplantae; phylum Streptophyta; class Magnoliopsida; order Cornales; family Hydrangeaceae; genus Hydrangea; species Hydrangea macrophylla. The sequence goes on from CM066990.1 coordinate 100,061,881, forward strand.
GTGACCGAGGATTTGATATTTCATTTGGGACACTCATGTACTAGTAGTATTCATTACACTTAATTCGATTACACAGATTGTTACATTCTTTTATAAATATCTTTTTATAATTCTTTTGTATTTTAATTTAATTATTAACTTAATTGATACCTATATTATGGCATTAATGCGCACGTATAAGGTTTACATATCTACCCTACTCTATGAAGTAACTGAGCCTAAGCCCAACCCGAGTCCCCGTCATCCTTACATATGCAGTGTTGGTGATTTCCCGCTATCGAAACCAGACCGGAGCGAAACAACGTTCCATTCTTTTAATTCGGCGGCATCCTTCCGCATTGGTCTAACTATATATCACATCGACTGTATATTGGTTTGTTCTTAGCTTATTTAGTGGGTGGCGTTCCTCCATATAGTTAGACTTCTACGAGTTAAGACTGGCCATGAGAAATTGGGGGCCTAAACGAACATTGAAAGAGGGAGTTCTTTGGACAACGGGCACCCGAAGAGAATTTTGTTGGATCTGTTTACACATATTTGTGGGTAACATTTCTATATTAGACATGTTATATATTGTTTTGATTTGTGAGTTCATTTTGGCCATTTTTAAGAGTTCGGAGTTTTAGTGATTGTAATCTTTATTGTATGTAGTGAATTTTGAACTTCTCGTCTCCTGACTTGCCCATTTGTAAATATTCCATATATGTTCATATTATCACTTTTTTGTTGATAGTAGCTTATAATCGCTAATTTTAATCTACAAAGTTTGGACTAACACAAAATTATTTGGGTTGATCTAAATAGGACAGTGAGTAAAGAAGTATTAGGTGAAATATTTTAGGTGTGCTGGATTATAATGGGATATATGCACTACGTACATTTTTTTTTTTCAATATGCACATGGACTCCATTACAAGTGAATCAACATATTACATGTGAAAATGTTATTTTGGACCCTATTCAGTTTTTTTCGGGGCACTTCTAAAGAGCAAAAGCGATCCAAATTTGGGACCCCTAGGCGACTGCATAACTCGCCTATGGACAGAGCCGACCCTGTTATGAGTGATTAATGTTACTCCATTTACTTCCTCCCGTACGTGACCGATCGAAGTCGGCACATCAAGCATACCAATTAAAAGCTTGACCTAACCGACCAAACTGATTGGTTCAGTCAATTTTCATCAAAATAGGCTAAATAGTGTTGTGAAAAAATCAAACCAAAAAAAAAAAACCCCAATATTGACTAAACTGCTTTGAAACCTCCAAAAAACTAAACCGATGACACCAACCCTGATAGCCCGACCCGGGGAACCTGACAGTGACAGAATGCAACAATCACGTGACCTAATAGTTTTCATATGGACTGGTTAGCCCAAGCCCACGGGTAGGGCCTGAGCTCGTGCGTTAGGAACCCAACCTGGCCCGCAAAAACGGCGCTAACTTGATCATCTTACTGTCATAAGCAGTAACCACACCCAAAGAAAGCATATCACTGTGTGGGTTATGTACAGATGAACATGCACATGAATGCGTAGATCCATTCATCCTCCCAACAATCTAGACATAATCATTGTGAGTGTGTGTGTGTATATATATATATATACACATATATGCAAGCTGTTCAAGGATATCTCACTATCTCTCTCACAGTAGTGTCATCATATATATTCTAGGGTTTCCATACACATTCCAGCGTCCTCTGACAAGGACATCCAAATTAAGACCATCAACACAAGAGCTTTTCAACCTAGACCTCCTTCATGAGAAACGTGTGATTTTGACTCCTCTGTGACTCTCAGGAGATTCCAATACTGTTGGGGTTTTCTACCTCCCATCCGTTGTAGAAGGGGCACGTGGTCACCAGTGGCGGACTTCTGGGATTTTGTGTTAGGGGAGGCTAAGTTTTATGCGGTGCCCCTGAGAAAATTTTATTTGGTCATTTTTACATATTTTTTTATTTTTAAGTGAGACAGAGAGTCGAACGAGTAGTTGTAGCAAATTAGATTTAGACATTGTTTATCTCCTGAGCTGAGTAAAAGGATATTACTCTTCCCCTTCACTATAATATAATGTCACACGGTCACATTATTGGATATTGTTATTAATCCTGTAATGTTATTCTTCCCTTTTTTTTTTATTCCCAAATGTGATTCCTAACACATCACTATTTCAACATAATGAAAGTTAAGTGGACTCTATGTGTTAAGAACCTCTACATGTAAAGTTACAAATTTGGGAGGACCACTATGTAAAATATTTTAAAATCTTCAAAATTCTACATAGACCTTCAAAATTTTCAATTTTTTTGCAGTCGGAATACCCCAGAAGGGAATTTAGCTTCCCCCCCGGTCTCTCTTTGGGTCCACCCCTGGTGGTCAGTATACGTGTGAGGGAAAGCATTACCTCATGAGTTAGTTTTTGAGATTGAGACCCAAGATCACCCAATACTGGTATGAGAGTCCAAGTTACAACATCTCGGCTCAACAGCAATAAGGGAGAGATTGGTTGAGTGTTTACCGATCAAATGCATAATGTGTGAGGGGGAAATTGCAAGATGAGTTTTCCCACATCGGATGTGGAAGGGCTGGTGGTCGGTTTATATGTGTGAGGGAAAGTCTCATCTCATAAACTAGTTTTTGGAATTGAGAAGGCCCAAGACCACCAAACACATTGGGGTTTCCTACATTGGATCGATGTGGAAGGATCGAAGTAGTGGTCGCTTTATAAGTGTGAGGGAAAACTTCACCTCATAAGTTAGCTTTTGGGGTTAAGAAGGCCCAAGATCACCTAACAAATTAACACTAGGTGTCACACATTATGACGATTACAAGGAATAATTTCTCCATTTTCACGTCTATCTCACTATTGAGCCTAAAATTTTTAAAAAAAATTTATTAACACAAGAACGACTTTCACGATTTTAGTTGTACGGGCCGGTATGAACTCATTTAACTAATAACAATGAAATCTATAATTATTATAATGTTTTTTTTTTTTTTTTTACAAAACAACAGATAAGACTTCAGTAAAATTATTTTAGTACATTTCGTTACGTTCCTCTCACATTGATGCACAATTTAAAATATATATGTATATATATATATAATACAATATTAAAAAAAATTTTAAAAACTATAAAAAAAATCTAACAAAATATACTAAAACAACTTTACTGAAATCTTATATATTATTAATACTGTATACATCTAACCTTGTCCGGACCATGTAGTAGTGAAAGTCTCGTGCGTTGACAGACATTTTCTTGTATTTGGTTGGGGTAAAATGTTCAAATATTGAGTCTTTAAATTTTCATGAAACTTGCCCACTGTTTTTCCTAGCTCAGATACGTACGGACCTACAGTCCTCTAAACAATAATGGTGATAGTGGGTTTGACAAAATAGTGAAGGATAATATTGACAAAGCAATATACAATAATTGTAAGTATAGTTGATGGTAATTTTACTACAATATAAAAAGAGAATAAATAAGAAACATGAAGAAAAGAGGAACGGAAAGCTACTTAATGTGGCCCATTGCATGTCAACTCAGTATAACCCTATGATGTGAACAACATCTTCCTCCACTCTCTAAATCTCACCTATAATTTTTACCTTCTTCACAATATTCATTGTTGTATGTACACCCTTATTTAGGGTGGGGGAAAAAAAAAAAAAAAAACGGAAGAGACTGATCAGATCTTCCCCAATTCTTAACTCATGTCTGTTGATAAAGGGAAGGACTTAGCCGAGGGGTCGTCCAGATCCCCCAGCGATCAACCGGCCACACCGAGCCGGTACGAGTCACAGAAGCGACGAGATTGGAACACTTTTGGTCAATACTTGAAGAACCAAAGGCCTCCGATTTCCATGTCACAGTGCAATAGCAACCATGTTCTTGAATTTCTTCGATACCTCGACCAGTTTGGAAAGACTAAGGTTCATTTACAAGGTTGTATTTTTTATGGACAGCCTGAGCCTCCGGCTCCTTGTACTTGTCCTCTTAGACAAGCTTGGGGAAGCCTTGATGCGCTCATCGGACGGCTCAGAGCAGCCTACGAGGAGAATGGTGGCTCCCCAGAGACCAACCCTTTCGCTAGTGGCGCGATCCGTGTTTATCTAAGGGATGTGAAGGAGTGTCAAGCTAAGGCTAGAGGGATACCATATAAGAAGAAGAAGAAGAAGCCAAATCAGAGTGGTGGTGATCATGATGATCAATCAAACTCTTCTATGAGGTTTTCTTGATTATCCAAGGCTGCTTTTGGAAATGGTAAATATATATATTCTTTTGTTGGTTACCTTTTAATTTCTTAGAAGAGGCTAAAAGTTTTGCATTGGTATAGTAGTTGAGTTCATGAAATTAATTGCACAAGTAAAAGAGAATGGATTGGAAATGGATCAACTAATTAATTTGAACCAAACTAGCAGCTTGTTAATCACAAGTGATGATAAGGGCCGGGGAAGAAAAAGAAAATAGTGTATATGTATATATATGATTGGTATTCTATGGATAGAGATCCTCGATCAGATCTCATTTGGACTAAACCCTAAAAATAGTAGTACCCCATGATATCAAGATCTTTAACTAATTTGAATCACCATCTTAATATTAATGTGAATATGTTCTTAGAGATAATGTAACTGTTTTCAATTTACTTCATATATGTCCTTCCAAGTACTCCCATATATAGTCATATTAATGCAATGTTGACAATGTAATGAATCTTAACATCTTTCACCCCTTCCCACCAAAAACAAAAGAACTAATAGTGCAACACGTACGTACAATCGGGTGAATCTCTCTCTCTCTCTCTCTCTCTCTCTCTCTCTCTCTCTCTCTCTCTCTCTCTCTCTCTCTCTCTCTCTCTCTCTCTCTCTCTAAGATTTAGCAAAAACATAACTATTTGTAGTAATATCCTAATTTTATAATGCTCCCTTACATGTCAACTTTTCATTAATTTTAGGTTCTTTTAAGATTCTGAATGAAAGATTTGTGCCCCCGCATGGATGGGGATCTGAGGTAGCAAACACTTTTGCATGTCAATATCTGAAATCTACCCATAAATAATTAAATTTAAGATTTCTTTTCAATCTTATATATTATTATTTTAGGGTCCACGCAAGATTTTTAGTATCAACCTTCACATTATATTACTAAATCATTAAAATCATTGTTGCAAATCTCTCCCGTACGAGAAACCAAATGCTTATTGAATAATTTTCTTTTGTTAATGTTTAAAAGCAACTCCACTTAGTAATGCCCCACTAATTACTCTTCTTTAATTAGTGCTTAAGATCTTTGAAAGGGCAGTTAAGAAATGCTAAAAGCAATAACACGGAATTTAGAAGATTAAACTAACTTTATGTGGAATAGGATGAGTACTTGGTTGTATCGAAAGAATATCAAAGGTTAAGTTCTTGAAGAATAAGCTAGCTAGACATATTCAAGGGAGATTTAATGGTGCATGCTATTGGCTAACAACATTGTTTAGTTGAGGAAATTGTGGAAGAGTTGACACAAAGTTTGGAGATTGGTTTGGATTGAATACTTTCTCTCTATTTTTTATCATTTGGTAAGTAAAGTTGAAAGAAAAGAGAACAGAAATGGAGAGAGAGTGAAAAAAATAGTCCATTTTTTTTTATTTCTCTTCCAAGTGAGAGGGATTATGGAGAAAAGGAAACAAAATAAAACACCGTTTAAAAGATTAATATATCTCAATATATTCTTGCTTTATTCCAATATACATCTCTAATGAAAGATAAATGAGTAAATTGATTCCAAATATATATATATATATATATATATTTGTCTTATGAAATCTAACCAAACAAAAGAAAGTTATTTTTCTCTTCTCTTCTCTTCTCTTTTATACGGCATATTCAAATTAACATGGTGGAGAAAACTCTTATCTTCTCTGAAGGATCAGTTTCTCTTTTCTTTTTCTCTCCCTCTCAAATCAAACTGAGAGTTAAAGTTAAGTAGGTCAAAATGGGAATATGAAATATGATTAAGTCTCAAATAAGGGTATCGTAAAGACTGAGGGTCAATAGATTTCTTCCATTAATGTTTAGATTCAATTATATATCCAAATTAACTTCGAGATTAATGGTGTGGTATAGACTGAAACAAATACTTGGGACAATGTGTCCGATTACCATGTATCTCTAAAATAAAAATAAAAAAAAGAGAGATTTTTTAGGACTATCAAACTAACTATGCTTTATAGGACAATAATGGTCAACTAATAAATGTTTTTTTTAACAGCAAAAGGAATTATATTTATAAATCATTGTAAAGGCAAATTACAACTTAAAAAGAAAAAAACAGCCCACATAGCGCCTAAAATGTTCTAGTTTTAAGTTTGATCTACAAAACAATTTATCATGCCCAAATAAATTATAATAATTCTGTTAACACAGTAGAAATATATCCTAGTAGATGCGCCCACTCTACCCAGAACAGACCATAGATTTTACAGTTTCCCACAAGACCAAAAAGACTACAAACTCTGCTCCCAAATTTTAACTTAAGACATCCACACAACTAACAACAAACATCAGTATATCAAAAGAGACCCACCCAGCCCCAAACAAAAAACCAAGTATAATGAGTGTAGGAGAATTGCATAGGGATAATTACATTTCAGTCAATCTTTTTGTATGAAATTTAAAATTCAGTCTAATACTTTTTTAAAGTTAAAAAATATATATATCAATAATAATTTTAAAAAAATTAAAAATTCATCAACAAACTTAAAATAATATCAACTTTTGAGCGGTTATTTTGTGTTTTAGTCTACTATTTTATGTTTTTAATAGTGTGAACTTGCACTCAAACGTTGTGATGATTGTTCCCAATATTTGAAAGACTTGCTCCCAACGTTGTAAAGAGTTGCATCCTACTTTGAAACGAGTTGCTTCCAAACATTTCGAAGAGTTGCTCCCAACGTTTGAAAGAATTGCTCCACAATATCATGTAAAATTTGATGATTTTTTCATTTTACAAAAAAAATTGATATTTTTTTAATTTAGAAAAAAAGGCACTAACTTTTTAAATTCTGTACAAAAATTTGACTGAAACTTAATTATCCCAATTGCGTGTTAGTGTGAATATGTGGTAATATAAAAATAAATAAATACATGTTGTGAAATAAAAAAACTAGCAGCCAGTTTAAAATAAAAATCTTTTGAGAAAACTCATGAATAAGATGATTTGAACATGTAGAACGAAAATCATTATTAATTATACTAATTAGAAGATTGATAATACACACATTAAAGTTCTAATGATAGGAGTGATATAGGGGAATGCTACCCTCTATCTCCTTCTCCCATCTTACCCACTATGCGCCTATGAGCCTTGTGTCAGCATGTTTAATATAGCTGCTTTCCTTCCTCGTCATAAACCAAAAAGGAGTAGAGTATATCATTTCCCTTTATACTAACAAAACAAAACAAAACATTTCCCTTTATAGTTTATACTAAGATGCATGGTTTGTGCATCTTGATTAGTTATCTACTGCTCACCATATCTGTTTTTTTTTTGGTTAATAGGAAAGAGATCTCACCATATCGTAATAGAAGGCTTAAGACCCATCTCACCAAACCAGCTTGTATTTATGTGTTCTCTATGTTAAAAACTTAAAACTATCTTTCTTGCTTATGCAACTTGCATCTACAGGGGCAGATGCAGGAATTCTGAGTTAGAGGGCTTGGTAAGGACGAAATCAAGAAATTACCAATGTGGGTGACTGAGTTTATAAGTGTTCTGGGACTGCGCTCCCAGGCGATTTTTTTTAGTCAATTTATACATATTTTTTTATATAGATGATATAAGTTAATGTTATAAAAAAAAAAATTTAATAATAATAATAACACAAAAACTCAAGATATCTTCCCCTATCCAACCAACTAATTTGGTTGTACAATATATACATAAAAGTTACAATACTTTCGGACATGTTACTACCCAATATTATATTAACAAATGTCACATTAGAAAAGTTTACTACTAATTGACACGAAAACATAATAATGACACCTTATTGATGCAAGTTGAGACCAAGAGATTGAATGTATCAGGAATTTATCAGTAGTTAGTGGTTAATGTGTTAATAGAAGTATTTGCACAGCATCTGCACGACTGAAGAATATAGTATCGTCTGCAAATTCACAGATTGGGAGCACTTGGTTTCGGCCGTTATTGTTGATTTGGGTTTTGGTGTGAATTCGTTGCTGCTATAGTCGTAACACTTATGGATTTTGTTGCTGAAGTGCTGCTTTTTGCTTGGCCTGCTACACACTACATTTGCTTAGAGGTTCTGTTGCAGCACCTTTGTTTTGGGGAATGTCTGAGAGGTGTTATTTTTTCTATGCTTGTTTGGGGGGGGGGGGGGGGGGGGGGGGGGGGGTGGCTGTGGTATGGTTTGTCATGGGGGGGATTTATTTGTAGTTTCTTGTTGAGATTTTTGTATCTCTCTTGGCCTGTATGGCTCATTAATAAAAATCGTTTTGCTGTTCAAAAAAAAATGTGTTAATAGAAGTTGGGAAAAAAGGGGTCAGTACTGATTGAACCCTTGACTGAATGAGGAGTGTGACATTATAATTGTGCTTACCATGCGAGCTGAACCACTTTCTCTTCTATTAATCTATTTTCTAAGTTCTTCATTCCCCTACTACGTCATTTGATAATTCAATGTTTGGGATTCACTCTTGAAATTATCAATAAAATGTTGTGCATGGAGTTAGAACATCCATTTGCTTCTAACATTATAATTTGAAATACATCTAATCACTTCATCGAATAGAGTCGTAATGGAATAATTGGTGCTGTACTCTATGTATTTTCCAACCTAGTCCTCTAACATGTAGTCCTTTTCACCTTGTCCTAACGCAACAAAATGACTGTTTGTTTCACTAGTAGTATCAATAATTTCACTGACACATTTAAAGGACCAACTGGAGAAATTATTGCGGGCTTCTTCTGGATCATCAGCCTGGATTATCAGCTTGGACAGCTGAGGTGGTGGTCAGGATAACACAAAAAGGAATAAGTTCACAAAAAAGCTAATTCAATCAGCTTTATAGTACAAGAATCATGAAGTTCTGCGGTGTTGTCGAGCTTCATAGCTAACTCGGTCAACTTTTTAGTCTACTTGTCCATTTTTGTGTGGTCGATGACAAAATACTCTGGTTTGTCTAGGTCCCGCCCCATTAATCCGCCTATAATAGAACAAGTTTGGAGGAAAAATAATAGGAGTAGGAAGCGAATTTGGTAATTTAAATAAAATTCTTATTGTAGTCGGGAGCGGAGGTTATAATTTGTACAAGCACTCCGCCAAAATCCACCTATCCCGATTATGGTGCGAATTTACTGGTGTAACCTTGTAGTTATATTTTATTTGCTTAAATATCAATGTAATATAAATAGGTAGTATCATTGACAGTTTTCTGTATGTTGTTTTTATCTTATTAATTCTTTTTATTATATATATATATATATCATTTAGCGTAATGACCTCGTACGAGGACATAAGTGTCAAGGTCCAGGAGAGGGGAGAGAGGTTCTACCAACTACGCTAAGACATGTCTCCTAATTTATATATGTTGTTCTTTCTTAACTTTGGGACTTGTTTGGAGAAATTGAGTCGGGGGCGGAGGTGGTAATTTATACAAACACTCCGCCAAAATCCGCCCCGTCCCGATTATGATGCGAATATGCTTGTGTAACCTTGTACTCATATTTTATTTGTTAAAATACCAATGTAATATCAATAGGTAGTATCATTGTCAAAGTTTTCTGTATGTTGTTCTATATATCTTAATTCTTTTTTTTTTTTATATATATATTATTTAGTGCAGTGGTTTTGTACGAGGTTATAAGTGTCAAAATCCGGGAAAGGGGGGAAGACGTTCAAATCCTAGTATAAACGTAGTATGGAGAGCCTTTTCGCCAACTTAATTGGCTAAGTCGTGGCTCCTTTATGTTGTTCTATCTTAGCTTTCACACTTGTTTGGAATGACTTGTTTGAAAAATTATACTATTATTATTAACTATTTGGATTTGGGATGAATTTTATTTCTTTAGCATATTATAAGTAGTATATTGATTTGAATGCTTTTAAATGGCAGTGGATAGCATATTTTGTACAATATATATATATATATATTTGTAGTTTATGATTTTTCAATTTTTTCCTTTTGAGTTGTATTGTTGACTTTCAAGATTAGAACATTTTCATCCAAGCAGGGCAGGGCGAAATGGAGTCAGAGTGACTATTATTAAACGGAGTAAGAGATAGTATAGCTCAATAGACGAGATGGGGCAGAGTCAGAATAGGAGTACGTACACTCAAGCGGGGTGGAGTTAATAAATGGAGACTCCCTACCAACTTCGTCCTATCCATTTCTATTCGGACCGCCAACCCAGCTGTCTGAGCTAATGGTCTAGGACCATATAATACTTTCCCTAGATTGTACCGATGAATACTTCATTTCACTGTTTTTTTTGGGTGCCAAGGAAAACAACAAACTAACTACCTCTAGGGATCAAAGGAAACCCCAGCAACAACAGGCATAGGGGCTGAGCAAATCTCCAAAACCAGAGAGCCTAACAAAACAAAAGATTATTGTTGCTTAGCTCCTAACTTAGCCAAAATATCCGAACAACGGTTTCCTTCTCTTTTAACATGGGAAATGGAGCCGTTACACCTAGAAAGTAAAAATTTACAATCCTCAATGAGGGGTTTAGGGGGTGATTTTCCTCATTCTTACTGAGAAGATGGCAAGCGTCGATAGAGTCCGTTTCAACCATCACTCATTTAAAACCTTCCCTTCAGATGAGATTGAGTCCATTTCTGATGCCTCCAATTTCTGCTTGGAGAGTGTTACAGTGGTTGAGGAGGCCGTAATAGCCAAGCTTCCACCTCCCGTTCACTTCTATTTCGCAGCCATTGCTCTTGCACCTCAATTTGCGTTTGCTAGTTATACATATTACAAATGTAACATTAATGATTTTTGCCTGCAGGAAATATCATATGGCCTATGTATCAACAATTGAAGATCTCATATTCTATTGAAGTTCAAGTTTGAAATCCAAGTCCTATTTCCTTTCTTTGTATTGCAATTGGCATGCTTGTTTTCATTAATCCTCATTTTGTTGGAGAGTTCAGAGTTTGTAGCTCTTTTTACAACACAAGCTCACTTATATGTATATGTATATGTATATGTATATGTATATATATATATATAAGCGAGACTTTATGCTTAAATTTGTCTTCCTAAAACAATTTTTTAGGTTCTCGTTTCTCCTTCATTTGTGTGTTTAGGTAATGGTATATATATATATATAAGTGAATCGCGTAGTAGACAGGGAATTAATTCATGACATATGGTAAATATATATATACACACACACACACACAATGTGTTATAACAACGAAGTTTTAAGTTTCGTATGTATGTGCATGCGTGTGTTGAAATATACACATATATTCTTAGAGATTATAGGCAGTGGTTCACACGACTCGGGCAAATGGGATTCACATGAAACCCAAAAGTTAGATAAAAATGTTTCTTGATTTTTATGAAGAGAAGTTATATTACACATGAGATACGTCGGATGAATAAAAATGTACTCCATAGTCAAAAGGATGATGTTTGAAGGGAGTTTAGTTTCAATACCGTTCATTAAGCGGGCCTAGTCTAATTGGTATGACCTCTCTTTTCTCACTGAAGAGATTGAGGGTTTGAATCCTCTTCGGGGGATTCATTGAATGCCCCTCGTTGAACTTAATTTGTTGTGGGTCATTGCAGAACTTTGGAGTTTTGTGTGTGTGTGTGTGTGTGTGGGGGGGGGGGGGGGGGGGGGGTTTACGTATATGTCCTGCCATATATAATTCAGGTAACTGGTAATGTAAAAAATAATAATAAATAAATAAAAATACCGCCCATATGAGAAATTATATCCCGTGACAATCACATTTATGGACACACATTATGAGTCAAGTAATTTTTGGGTTTTATACTAATGAAGAAATCACAATTCACGTGGCATATTGTACGAACACATGAAATAATTTCTCGTAAAGTACGTTGCGTGTGCTGTGTTATTTGGTTTCTAGAATTTGTAGTATTTTGTTGAAACTTGATACTGATGTTGGGCCATTTCTCTAGTAACTTAAGCTTTTATGAGCAATTAGTGATTTAACATGAAATCAGGATCTTTGTTTGTACATATGTAGTCTTGGGTCAACTCTTGATCCGCACTTTGGAGTGCATGTTTGCACTATACCTCTAGTATGATGGAGTTTAGCTTGTTGCGGCTCACCACACGTGAGAGTGTGAGACGTGGTCGCACGTAGGGGATGGTGCTGAAACTTGATATACATTGTTGGCCCATTTTCTAACAACTTAAGCTTTTGAAGAAGAATACACTTTTGCACCCAAAAATTGTTAACTCTTTGCTCACCCTCCTCTCCCATTAGCTAATGCAGTAGTTAGGGTCTAGTACTTTACACTATTAATTAATTCTCATTTAATATTAAACCCCCTTGCATTAGCCAATAAGAGAGGAGATTGAACAATTAATTTTGAGATAAGCAAAAATATATTCTTTTAAGAATCTAACTAACCATTTTTTGTTATATTAATTCACTTAGACAATGAAATTGATCAACTTCTATTGGAGAAATATTTGTCCACCTGTATTAAATCATCTTAAATGATTAACTTTTTTGGAGAAAAATTGACATGTTTTGCGTCTACATATGTGATTTTGGTTTGACATGACATCCTTGTGCTTATACATAACCCATAGTTCCGCTACTTGTACTCATACTAACAAATATTCTCTAAAATGAGTATCATTTTTACTAAAGAGATGACACTTATTTTGGTTGTCGGATTTTGTTTAAAAATTATGAAATGAAAAAATTGTCCCTGATGAAAACACAATCCAACAACTAAAACAGAGACCCTCTCTTTAGTAAAGAGAATGTGCCCTCCTTAGAGCTTGACTGCATATGCTGAAAAAGTTAGGTTTTCTACACAAACTCACCTATTTGATTTCTGCACCCATCTTTTAATAATTTTTATTTCTTTCCAAATATATCCTTACACAAAAGGGTTTTTCCTCTCTTCCTTATGGGAGAACTTACAACACCCACATAGCTAAGTAAATATTAGGGCTGTAAGCTGTTGGTTTCGGTTGGTTTTTTGTGTATTTTAAAACTGACCAATAGGTTCGGTTTTGGTCGATTTTGCGGTTTCGGTCAATTTTTCGGTCAATTTTAGCTTGTACATGCATTTAATAAACCGACCAATCGGTTTTTTGATCGGTCGGTTTCGGTCGATTTTCGATTTTTCAGTTTTTTTATTCTCCCCTAGTAAATATTGAATGTAATGGTTATACTATGTCACTATTTATTCCCTCTTATAGATTTAAATATTTTATTAAGTTGAAGAAAGAATCTCCTAAAAATAGAGATCTGATGAATTTATTCAGATTCTTTATTGACTTAATTATATTATACCATGTAGAATGCAGTAATGAATATTTTTCCCACATAGCCATACCCCTTCAACTCATTTCTCCAAACAACTCATTCGAACCCTCAATATTACAGTCAACCATACCTTTAAAGAACAAGATTAACAATATCAAACGAATCCTACTGCGAAAATGCAATAACAAGAAGAGGCATAAAAGAAGAAGCTTGTTTGTGAATGCTGACTTTTCTTTTTGGAGTCCAAAAAAAACTTTTCAATATTGATAATAATTCTTTCACATCAATTAGAATATAGTTGTTTGATTAACCATAAAGCAGCATCGTCACAATGTTCTTTCCCTCTATATACATACTTTTGTATACTTATCTTGAGAAGATGGTGAGTAGTCGTTGTGCATCTATGGATTGCGACTGATTCGGAGTGAAAGAGATGGTGGGTACAGAGAGTACTAATAAAAATTGTGAGAGTTATTAAGATTAGGGTTTTATTTTGGAATGAATAGTGGGTGAGCTTAAAATTAGAGTGGTGTATGTGAAGAATAAATTAAGTGAGTGTAGATAGAATTCTCCCAAGTACATTTAAAAAAAAAAAAAAAGAGAGAGAGACTTAGTGTAAGGCTCTTAAGGTTGGTTTAAGTTGAACTAAAGGGCAAGCCAAAATAAAAACTCACACAAGGACACACTTTAAAAAAACTTTCTTTCCAAAGTCTTCTAAAATTTGAAGTTTCCCTCTTAGTCCTATAAAATTTTAAATTTCACTATAAATGACAAAATTATCTATGAACCTTAAGAGACCACCACTACCATCTCTATTCTCTCTCTAACTTTCTCTCTCCTCTTCCTCCATAGCCACCACAACCACCACCATCTCTCGATCTCTCCTCCCCCTCCATAGCCACCACCACCATAGCCACCATCTTCTCTCCTCCCCCTCCATAGCCACCACCACCACCATCTCTCTCTCCTCCCCCTCCATTGTCACCACCGCCAAAACAAATCTCCACGGCCAACTGATCTTAAGAGCAATTTCTCTTAAGATGAGTAACTGTTGAATGAAGGTGGGATGATAGGTGATGGTCGCCGGAGGTGCTAGTGGCGGTCGTATAAGGTCGCCGGAGGTGGAAGTGGTGGTGGCCTGAGGTTAGGCATGAGTGATGGCAATGGTGGATGGTCGCCGGAGGTGCTAGTGGCTGTCGCCAGAGATGGTAGTGCTGGTGGTTGGAGGTGGAAGTGGTGGTGGCCGAAGGCTAGGCATGGGTAGTGGCAATGGTAGCTAGGGTTTGATAGTAAGATTAGATGATGAAGATGGGGATATTTTGGTCCAAAAAAAATTAGGAGTAAAAGCCAAATTATTTTATTAAGTGTCCTTCATCCCAATTTAACTTGTCTTAATGCCCTTTTCACCAATTTCTCCTAAAAAAAAAATTGAATTCCGCTATAGTTTTGTTTGATTAGAAAAAATCTGATTTAAATAGTCATTTCGCCCCCACTAGCCCCGAGTTTCTGATTATCATAAAGTTTCCTCAAATTATACTGCACTCCTTACTCTTATTGGCAACTAAAAAATGGATAACAATCATAACATCGTCATTCCTTTTTACTACTAAAATTGTCCTCATTATACTCGAGTTTGAGTAGAATAGTCATATTTTCAAATGTGAGAGTAGATTAAGAGTGTGTTTGATAACCTAATTAAGTGGTAAAAAGTAAATTTTTAGCACTTTTTTTTTTTCTTTTCAGTGTGTTTGGTAATGTACTACTTAATTGAAAAAACAGTCAAAAACCTACTGAAAACTTTAATTTAATTGAAAATTTTTGATCTACTGAAATAATCACTGAATGCAATCTATTTCAACACTTGAAACACTGTTTTCAATATTGTAAAATCATTTGCTTAACTTTTTAGTACTTAAAATTTTAGCGCATAATTTTCAGTTTTATCAAACAGACCCTATGACCTTTTTTTTTTTTTTTTTTTTTGGGGGGGATCATTTGGTGTAGTGATCTCAAACAAGGACATAAGTGCCCTGCCCAAAGAGAAGGGGGCGGGGTTCTAACCTTGGCATGAGCGTGACATAGAAAGAATGTCGCTCAGGCATAGACTAAAAAACTAATGGGCTCTGTTAATGCCTCTTAACCGATAACTTTGAGAAGAGAGGGTGGAGTAATTTTAGAAATAAGAGAGGTAGCATCTGCAATAGGTGAAAACCTTAGGGTGGTCAGTATGAATTACCCTTTTTCTCATCTTTTATTTTCTTCCTGTGACATTACGAATTGCCAACCATAATATTCATGGATAGAATAAAGGATCAGAGTATATACCTGCTAATAAACTTTTTAGAAAATGATGCAATGAAGAGTTGGGTTTTGTTTAGAGAGAACAGAGAAAGTTAACGACCATGATGATCTATTCGTTATGTACTTTTCGCGAATTTTTTAGATTTGGGAGCTTTATGATAAAATCCTTCAAATTTTCAGTTTTCTATAGTTTGCACTGACAATAGTCAATATTGCTTTGGTAATAATGACAGCCATTTTTCAAACTTATCAACTTTTTGAAGTCACAAGTTGTCAAAAGTCGCAAGTTCAACTCGTGACTTCTTGAAGTTGTCTTTTCCAAAAAAAAAATTTGGTATTCAACGAAAAATCTTTTGGTAGAAGAACTTGCGACTTTAAAAAGTTAAATGAGTTTGAGAAATAAGTTGAAAGTTGATGGATTTGGTCAAAAAGTTTCCAAATCTAATGGGTGTGATAAAAAATTCTAGGGTAAAAAGCATTTTGCCCCCTCAAACTATAAACGCTTTTGCAATTTGCACCCCGAACTTTAAAAAGTTGCAATTTCCCCATTGAACTATCTTTAGGATTGTAATGTCCCCCCTGAACTTCAAAAGTTGAAATGTCCCCCCTAAACTATCATCTGTTTTGCAAAGTCCCCCTTAAACTATATTTCGTGTTGCAATAACAACCCTGTCATCACATTCCATTAAGAAACACGAAAGATAGTTTAGGGGGGATATTGCAACACAAAAGATAGTTTAGGGGGGACTTTGCAAAACAGATGATAGTTCAGGGGGGACATTTCAACTGTTTGAAGTTCAGGGGGGACATTGCAACCCTAAAGATAGTTCAGGGAGGAAATTGCAACTTTTTAAAATTCGGGGTACAAATTGCAAAAGCGTGTATAATTTGAGAGGGCAAAATGTTTTTTACCCAAAATTCTATGTTTGCAATATTCTAAGTGAATCAGTAATAGAGTCCTCTTCATTGCATTCTTGGTTAACCAACAGGTTCAAGAAGGCTGCGAGAATCTGCATTGTCTTATTGGAGATTCAAATACTGAAGCTTCCATTACAAATTTGCTGAATAGGTTTACTGTTAACATGGTATCAGACGTATCATTTATGAAGCATGGACACACATATGCCGACATGGACACGATACGACACCGGTACATCAGCACGACAAATCCTAAAAAATGATGACACGACACTGAGGATACTCAATTTGTTTAAAGAAAATTTAGTTCAATGTTATGTTTTTTTTCTTATTTATTTATTTATTTATTTTCAGAAATGTAATGCAATTATTATATACAGGATGGTCAATACACATTTTCCAAATTTTAGTGTTTGATATTATTACAATAAAGAGATGAGAAGATCAGAGAAGAGAGAGAGAGATACAATTGAGCAAAGATGGCCTTGAAAGACAAATGTAGGGAAATCATGAGGAGATAAGTGATATCATGCTTGACAAAATCAACTCCGTTTAGGTTTTAAACATGTAAAAAACTAACAAAATGCAGCATTTCGATCAAAAACTCATTTTCACTCCATGTCCCTTGAAGTGTCCCGCTGTGTCGGTGATGTGTCCGCCTCTAAAAATTGCATCACAGAAACAAGACATGAATTTGCCGCATCCGATACGTGTCGGAGGTGTGTCGGGCAAGTGTCGGTGTTTGATATGTGTCGGACATGAATACGGGCCTCTTTTTGAAGTGTCGGTGCTTCCTAGCGTATCATGGTATTAGAACTAAAAACATAACATGCCCGAATTTGACTCTTGCTCACACTATAAATATAACGTATACATGTGAGTGACCACCGTATTCTCGAGAAAAATATTCACTGTTCATAAAACTTGTAGTAAAACATTTTTGTCACTTACCAAGAATGCTTGATCCAATCCCATAACTATAAATATAAACGTATACATCTGAGTGACCATTGTATTCTCGAGAATGCTTGCTCCTCTTCTTCTAATTTAGATAGCTTTCCGTGGAGTAAACTTTGGGTAAGTAGAGTCCCAAGCAAAGTGAAGCACTTCATGTGGCATGTTGTACATGATTTTATACCTTGTGAAGAGGTGCTAAAACGTCGTCATGTGACTAACACGGGGCAATGCTTATCTTGTGGGATTGAGGATGAGTCGGTCTCCCATGCCTTGATAGGGTATTTTAAAGCAAAGGAGTTGTGGTGTAAAATCTTTAATGCCGATTTCCACTCCCAAGGTCTCCCATGCCTTGATAGGGTATTTTAAAGCAAAGGAGTTGTGGTGTAAAATCTTTAATGCCGATTTCCACTCCCAGGGTATACGCCTTCGTTTTGGAGATTGGTTGGGGTCGATCCTGAAGATTGACGATGTTGGGGTCATTCATAAAATTTTAATTTGTGCATGGGTCATCTAGTACGATCGAAACAAGTGGGTTATGGAGGGGATTCGTAGAGATGTTGGGATTGCGGCTAAGTGGGTGCGGTCCTATATATCAGAGATAAATAAAGCTCTTGACTGGAGACTTCCAGAAACTCCCCTCAATGGAGGTGGGGCTGTGACACCACAACGGATTCGATGGAAACCCCCAAGTTCAGGTTTGTTAAAGCTTAATGTGGATGGAGCCGTGTTTAGTGGTCTTGGGGTGTGGGGTTGGGGGGTGTGCTTCGGGACCATGATGGTCGCGTTTTCCTTGCTTTCTCGGAGTTTGTGTCGAGGAGGATGCTATGACAACCAAGTGTATAGACTTGTGACGGCTACTATTGTTGCGATCGAGGCGGTTTCAAAATTTCACGATAGAGTCAAATTCGTAAATGCTTGTTAATCATCTCTCCAACCACGACTCCTCCCTTGCTCCGTACGGACATCTCATCGAGGACACAGCCCATTTAGTTGGTGGTTTTGTGGATACTAAGTTTGTGCATGTCAAGCGTGATGGTAATGTGGTGGCTCATGAATTAGCCAAGTTTGCAAAGGTTTTCAAATGTTTTAGAGTCTAGCTTGAGGAATATCCTTCCCAAGTCGAATACTATGTAATGTTTGATTCCAATCCCTCGTAATAATATTGCTTTTTGCTGATCAAAAAAAAAAAAAACTACTATGATATAAAGCAACAATGAGAATTTTCCTCATTTATATCACAAAGCATCATGTCACACATGGGTCTCACACGGGACCCACCGGAATCAAGAGCCAAAATGTGCTGAATGTGGAATTTTGCGTGGATCTAGCATATTGATATCATAAAGCACCACCATGTATACTGGAACTAAGCAATGGGCATTGTAGCAAAGAGGATCAGCAAAACATTAAAGTAATAAGTGCATTGCACAATAAGAATTTAACAAGCCACTACAAAAAACCCAAAAAAAAAAAAATTTAAAAACAAGAGTGATTATAGTTTTGGACAAAAAAGGATGTATAACTTAGGAGTAAAATGTTTTACAAACCTCTTTCACTCCTAATTTTGGTGTTTGCAAAAAAACCAAAAACATTGCTTCACAAACAAGGAGCTACTATCATTCAAAAACAAAAACCAAAGCAAAACATTTCATCCTACTACTATCCATAGCATTATACTCTTGCAAATTAGCTATACCTATGTGTTTGAGGGACTAAACAGAGATCTACTTATACCTTCCAAGAAAAGCAGCTAATGCTTGAAGATTGTTCTCTGTGATGGTCATCTATATAGATTGTTTTCATCTACAAATAACAATCTGCAACATACAAAATCAGTTAGTATTATTAAAACTCGTTTCATTAATAATAGGATTAACACCATACAACAACAAACTGTCCAGACAACATTCATATATTAGTTTTTTTCACAACCTTCCGCATATATCAAGATTGTTTAAAAGAAATAGAACTCTAAGTTGGATCGATTAGGGTGTCTTCAGGATACGACCAAAACTGTAGGAATACAAGAGATAAGAAAGTCAATGCCTGATAATAGACGATTCTTAAAAATACTGGGTTAATTGGCCTAAAAGTCATGATGGAAATAAATCTATAAACTAGGGACGGATTTGAGGGCATAATAATCCGTAAAAAGTCCACCTTAATAACTAGGGAAACCTTAGCTCTCACCCAAACTTAAAAGAAATAAAATTTTAATTAGGATGAAAAAAGCAATTTCATTTAGTTTCAATATAACTACCCATGCCAGCACATCACAAATTCACAATAGTAAATGCGATGTAAGATAATAAAAAATGTACATGGGGCATTAATCATCATTTACCAGTTTCTGTTAGATAGACATGGCAAATAAATAAATATATATATATATATATATTTATTTATTAAGACTAGACAAGGGAAGGGTAATATATCCCATAAGACAGGAAGAAAATTGTAGGAGTATTAGGATCTACGCAGGTATTCTAGATAAAAGATAGACTGATTTGGAACAACAAACTTATTTCGTTTTATACGGGGAATAGTCGACTGGGTTGATAAAGTCACCGAAGCAAACAACTGTCAGTTTTTCCTCCTTTTTCGCTATGGTTGTCTTATGTGGAAAATAAGCATCACGAAATTTACCAAGTATGTGAACATTCATAGCCTCTTCGGGATCTCTAAAATCAATCAGCAATCAGAACTGTATCCATGCAAAATAATAGTAAGCCCCAAAGCAAGCGAATCCAAAACTTAATCGAAGCAAACAAATCCCAGATTAAGCACATAGAATTTTGTTATATAGCTATCATTGTCCATGTCGTTCTTTTAAGAAACAAAAAAATATATATATTATGAATCAAACTTAAGGCAAGAGAATTCCTCTAGCAACAGAAGCAGTGTCTATATGGGAGCAATCTTCCAATGTAGGGCATTATACAATGCTACAACAGTCTCAAGTACATTTCTAGAACTCTTAAGACGCGATATAAGTTAGGGTGTCACTAGACTATTTGTGGTCGGCCTAGTTTATCTGTGGGTCAGATGTTCTATTTACCATCTTGTTGACTTCCCTTTCACCACTCTCCTCTTCTCTTTCTTTTTTTCTTTCCACGACTCCAAACGCTCCTCTATATGAAGCACATCAATGCTAAATAAAAGCCCTTGCAACCTCAAAGTTCATTTTCAGCCTTCTTTCCCACAACTTCACAAAGCCCTGCATCCAATTACATAAGATCCACAAATTAAACCTTTTTGGCCATTTCGTTCACAGTGCAGGCAGTGGTCTTTCTAAATCCAGAACCATCATGTCCCATTCTCCTATTTATTGACCCAAATTTTTTTTGCCGCCCTCACCTCAACCTTCAAATGTCTGCAAGAAAGGAGAAAGGATGTTATAATGAGAACAAGCGATATGCTCAAGCTTACTAACCAAGCCCGTTAGGTATCTTCACATCTCAAGCCCCGTTAGGTACTGCAATGGAAATAACAGGTTTTTGGAAAACAGCAAATTACTATTCTGATTTAAGCTGTTTTTCCAGAACCATCATGTCCCATTACTATTTTTTTTTTTTGCCAAACGGACTTGAATCTCGCCGTAACCCCAAATACATGGTTGTTGGTCCTATATACGCTGAACCAAACAGTCTCTTACTTCATTTCTATACCGGCACCAACACCAAATAATACCTCAAGTAGGAAGGACCAACACCAAAATAATGACTTTGATCAATGCCCCTGTTTATCCCTAAAAGCTCTAAATGTCTTGAAGCATTTCGAATTATGACTAAACACCATTTCCTCAGCTGAATCCATTCATTGACAATCCCAACCGACAGTATCTCTTACTAAGTATGCGTAAAGAGTACATTAGTGGTCAAACAACCAAAAATAAATGAGCACTACTAGGCCCACACAATGAACCACACATTTTTTTCACACACAGCTTTAAATGTATGTACCCTGTGCTGTATAAGTGGGGCACAAAAAAATGTAAAAAAAATTCAAACAACACAAAGTACAAGCATTTAAAGCTGTGTGTGGAAAAATTGTGTGGTTCACTGTGTGGGTCTAGCATTTTCCAAAATAAATAGCAGCAAACACTATCCCTCTGAACCACAGTTTTTCAGCATAAAAATGAAAATCAAAGAAGTATTTAACAATTGAGGCTTGGTGACATAAATTTCCTCAAACAAATTCCCTCTAAATTCATGTTCTCAAATAAACCATAGCAAGGGAAAAGTTCATTCTCCATAGAGATTACACATCACCCTTGAAGTTTTTGCCATGATCTACAAGAATGTAACCTTACCCACTATTCTTGAGAGAAGTAACAAAATTACTGCCAAAATTTCACATGATTCAAGCTTCCCATGTAAGGCTTGTCCAATATATCCTTATTGTAGAAATACCAATGGGCATGACTCACCCTCAAAAGACGCCTTATGAGAGGAGGATTACACAGGCTTAAAAGAAGCACAGACGCTATGCCTGGGGGACGTGGGACACTCTAACCTATGAAGCACCGACACTCTTTGGACACATGTCAGATACTCAAGCTACTGTGTCCTAATTTTTTATTAGTTTTTCTTGAACCGACACTCTTTGGACACGTGTTGGATACTCAAGTAGGTCGAGAGAGTTTGCAGTTGTTGATTCCATTCACCATTGATGGGTAACCTATGGTGCATGGTGCACTTTTGCTTCAAATCCTATCTTTGAAGCTACTTGTGCACCCTTCTTCTTCGTCATGTGGTGAGAGGAATTGGAGTTCATACTCCTTTGTGCACTCGATGAGAAGGAATAAGATGACACCGAAACGTGCAGAAGACGTGGTTTTCATTCATATTATTGACATATTTTTTCGGAACAAGTACGTAAACTATTTAGTAGTTAGCAAATGTGCTTCGAAACTTGGTTAATGAATATCGATGAATGTTGATTTATAAAGATGTTATTGATTTTATTCATTGGCTTTGTTATTATTGATAATGTCATAATAATGTTGTCATTATGTATTTTTATGTCAACTTTGATTAGACATGGTAAAATATATATTTAAAAATAGAAAAATAAATAAATACAATAAAATAAAATAAAAATCAATGTATTCATATCCTACTTTTTAAAGAAATATCGTGTCCACGTATTCGTGTCGCGTGTCCGTGTCAGTACTTCTTAGACTCCAACACACCCCCTGGACCACATCAACAGGGAAAGCCTAACAAGGGGGAGGGAGCCCAACTTAGCTCTGACACCAAGTACAAAGACCAATGGACCTGACTCACCCTCAAAAGACGTCTTATGAGGGGAGGATTACCAAGGCTAATAAGAAGCACAGACGGGGGCTATGCCCCAGCGATGTGGGAAACTCCAACACTTATAACACTTAACAATCCAACAAATAATTACCATCACGACAAGAACTTCCTTATACATCAATCCAGGAGTTTAAGAACAGAATCAACTCTTACTCAAAATCAACATCTATTAGGGAAGTGTACGTGTCACCAACTATTTCCCATGAATAAAATCATATAATATACCAGCATAGCATTCCATTTTTCAATCTATGTATATTGAAGGAAAAAATAAAATTACATGTTTAAGCAACATACCAGTTTCCGTAGGTAACCCGACCTAGCACATACGGAGTACTTCTTTCCCAGTTAAGACATGTAAAATGTACCCAATAGTAATATCAGACCAAAATCCAATTAGAACAATTCGTAGCTGCAACAGAACCATCTACCCAAATTCTTACCCCGTCAGTAGAGATAAGCCTCGACTGAAGTTTGAACCTATGTTCTTAATTTTCTCTCTAATATTCAACCCCCAACTACTTCGGGAGGAAATCCAAATCATATTCCAGAGAGAGTGAGAGTATGTAATTTCTCTCCTAGTTTCTTGAACCACTGATTTGTCAACAGACGTAACACAAGACAGTGCTTACTCTGACCAGACTTCTTGGTTTTTCTAATTCAAGAAAAGATTTTAAGACTCGAAAAACTTCTGAAAAATATTTTTGCTTTGTGATCCATACTAAACATTAAAGCACTTCCAAATGTTCACCTCCAAAGGGTGTTTGCACCAACATTATACTTCATTCATCATTTCACACTCGAACAAAGTCAATGCTTAACAAGCACACATAAAGTTCTGTGGCAAAAGAAAAAAATTAAATAGAAAGTTCTCTACAAGTTTCATTGTATCATTGACAAAAATGTGGTCTCCCCAATTACCTATGTTTGTATGGAGGTTCTACTCCTCGTAAAAGAATACTAAGATCATAATTCTGTATGTGAAATGTTATACTGGCCTGTTCTGAACACACATTCGATAAAAGAAGTACCCTTTTCTAGATAGATATGAAACCATATGACTGAGCAGCTCATTGGCAAATTTCACACTCATACAATGACTAAACGAAATGGGTAAAGAACGGCAAATTTCACAACAGAGCAATCATATACAACAAAAGACTTTATGGATATGCTGCAAAGAGGAAAGAGAATACTATAAAATGCTAATATATCAGAATCAGCAAATATATATATATATATACACACACACATATATATGAACTAAGCAAAAAAAGGGAACAAACAATGGGAAATCAGTGAAAAATCTCACCAGATTTTGAACTTCGCTTTGCCCGCTTAGTCTCTTCAAGTTGAATTTGTAAGTCCATGAAAAGCTTCATCCTCTGAATCTCCAAATCCTTAGCAAACTGCATTCTGTGCTTCTCCAGATCAATCATCTGCCTCTGCTTAGCCTCCTCCACTCTCTCGTATATCTCTCCGAACCTCTGTATCGCCTCCGCAAGCTGTCGGTACCCATCGGCCACTTCACCGTCCCGCCGGCGACTTCCGGCGCTTGATCTCGACATCTCCTCCTCCTCCTCCTCCTCCTGCGCCGCCGCCACGGCGGCGGCAGCAGCTATCGCCGTGAAGTTCCGCCGGGAAAAAGCGTCGTCAGCCGGCGCCGGGGGCTTCGCCGGACGTTTCGATCGAGGACCGACCGGAATCGACGACGGAGGAGGTAGCGCCGGAAGCGCCGGCGCCGGCGTCGAGGGCTTGTAGGAGGATCCGATCAAGGTGTCGAGACGAGCGAAGAACGGCCACTGGCTTGCGTACGTTCCGTGAGATTCGAGAACCCTAGCTTTTTCGATCTTGTACTTCTTCTTGAGAGTGTCGATTCGGTTCTTACACTGGACGTCGGTGCGGCGGAGCTTCTTCAGGTGGCCGTGGACGGCGTTGACGGCGCCGGCGACCTCTTGCCAGTGCTTCTGCCGGAGGTTACCGCGGTTGAGGTTTACAAAACGGTCGCCCCAGGCATCGATGAGCGTGTAGGTGGCGTCCTCGAGCCAGCAGTCCTCGCGGACCGGCATCGACGGCGGAGGTCGCGGCGGTGCCGTCAGCGGCGGAGTGGCGGTGGCGCCGCTGTCGTCGTCCATTGGTGGTGGTTTGTGAGATGCGACGTGTCGAGATGTGATTGGTCGGTGGTGGTGGTGGTGGTGGTGGTGGTGTGCGAGAGTTGGGAACGTGGGGGGAGAGTTTTGGGATGGGGAGTCAGCGTCGGTGAGATATGTAAAATCGAGCGGCGTGAAGTGCCGGCTGTCACGTGAGAGTCATGTGAGAGTTTGTAGTATACGGTCGGCTGACACGGCTCAACTTACTTTGAGTTCGTTCTCGTGCTTGATTGCGGCTTGAGCGCGCGCCGATTTACGCGACTCGACGCCGGTTATCGCTCGGCTTCATTCATGTATCTTATGGGTCTAGGCTCGGCTGGGTTAGTTTTTTAGCTGAGAATTTTTGTTTGCCAATTGTGGAATTCCGCTTTGACATCTAGTTTTAGGAGGGAAGATTGAATTATGTACTATCTATATATTTTTGGATGAAATTTTCTGATTTTTTTTTCCCCCCCTTTTCTCTTTTTATGTTAAAAAGATTTCCTTAGTCTTTTTTCTTTTTTCAAATATTTCCTAGGTCCAATATTTTAACAAAAAAGACCCTTTGTCATACCGTAAAATGAATGTTCATAGGTCACTAGTTGGGTCAATCAAAATTGTTCCGTGATGTCGAAATTACATAATAAATATTAATAATACTTTTAAAATATATTAATATACAATAAAAAGCAAAAAGTTTTTCAATTCCTCCGGTTTTAAAAAATACACAATTTTGAGAAATTTTTTATTTTCACTCCAAATCGGACCCTTTTCTTGACCGCTTGTCGTTCAACTGGTTGCACCGAGTCGGTCGAGATCTTAAAACATTACCTAGGTCACATTTATTTTTATGTTTCATAAATTTAGACATTTTTATCACGTAAAGTAATTTATTTTGTCTCCAATTGTTTATGCATCTGCATACGAATATAATCCTCTAGTGTTGCATTAATTAAATATCTATTTATTTCACAATTTTATCAAAGAATAACTTTCTATTTAGAATTTTCTTAATCATATGTAGCTTAATCAGAAGTATTTTACATTTTTGCATGTTAGAGCATCTCCAATGCAAAAAGCTATTTTTCCCATCTCAAAGCTATAATTTGACACTGCTAAAGTTCCAAAAAGTTATATTTTGACAATACTGCTCCAATGGTAGATTTCATCCAAACTACCAAATTTTGGATCAACAACTATTCTCCTAGTCAACTTTCACCTACAATACTGCTAAAATGTTAATCTATGAATCTCTACGACTTAATGAATTCAACAAGAACTTAACATTTTCATTAATCATAAAAAAAAAATAATAAAAAAAAACATAATCATGGAGATGGAGATGGATACACTCAATTATTTTGTGACTACAAGTTACTAACAATTGGATCTTGGGTGACACTCAACCAACCATTGTAAGGAAAAAAATAATAATAATAAAATTGGACAAAAGAGCACAATATAAAAATTGGGTTCAAGTTTTTTATTTATAGACATTTGGAAGGGTATAAAAGTAAAAATACAAAATATATCCGTTGGTATTGCAAATATTTGTGGGGTCCATTCATTTGACAAAAGTCATTTGAGCTCTCAAATTTGACAATGTAAATGACTTTGTCATTTTTTGGTAGAGCATTTGGCCTTGTATTGGAGTGGGTTAAATTTGATGAGCTATCATTTTATGACTTTGACAGTAGATTTGTTAGCCCATTGGAGATGCTGTTAGTTATGATACAGTTGTCAAACTTTAAAATCTAATATTGTCCTCATCATCAATTAGCAAAAAAGGCAACACATTGAATGCAGCTTTTAGTGGTTGTCATTGTTTGTAACCTTTTTATATTACACAGTATAAAACTTTTAAACTGTTGTGAAATAAGTGGAAAGGGTGAATGGCCACTAAGAGATATTGCTTCACACAATGGACACTAACCATTGTGGAATTTCACTATACAAAATCATGGCTATATATAGCCATGATTGTTAGTAGAAAGAATGTGGAAGAGAGAAAGAAAGAAAAGAAAAGAAGGAGGAAAGAAAGAGAGAAAAGAGAGTTATAAATATCACTTGTGTAATTGAGAAATTAGTGCTTGGGTTGTAAAGGTTCAATCAATAATCAAAGGTGATCCCCCTCCGCAGTGGACGTAGGCAAATTGCCGAACCACCTGAAATATTTGTGTCCCTTTGTGTAATTATTTATATGTGCACCAGTTATTACTAGTTTAATAACACGTTATCAGCACGAGCCTGTACCAACTGGGTTGATCATATCAAAGGGTAAGAATATCATTTTTATTGATTATACTTATACTTAACTGTCTTCATATATAATATATATGTATACATATATACACCCCTGAAGTGGTTATAATTTAAACTCCTCTTGATCAAAGGAATTTATTACAAACTTCCTGAAGAAGTAATTAGACAGTCCTCTTGAAGAGGCAATATTTTAAATGCTCCCGAAGAGTTAAAAAAAAAAAATAAATAAATAAATAAAAATTGAACCTCTTGAAGAGGTAATAGATAAAACTTCTGCAGAAGTACTTATTATACTCCTGAAGAGATACAGATATATCTATTTTTACTTGTAGATGCATATACTCTTGAAGAGTTAGTCTCTTAAAGAGATTATGGAGAATCAAACTAATTATCCTCCCGAAGAGGAAATTCTTATATTGTAGTATTGCATTATTTACTTGACATTAACATGTTTATTTACATGCATATGCATTTACTAGATTCTAAATATTATTATTTTTATATATATAGTGTTCTACAATATGTCAAATCTTGCTAAGCTTGATATTGTGGCTTTGGACATTTCTGGGAACAATTATCTGTTGTGGGCTCACCAAGCTGAAATCCGACTAAAATCAAAGAAACTTTGGAAAATTGTTGTAGAAGAAAATAATGGATTAGTACAAGATCAAGATAAGTTAGAGGAAGATCAATCCACGGCAATGATTTTCCTTCTCCACCATATCCATGAAGGTTTACAAAATGAGTATCTTACGGTCAAGGATCCTTTTATCCTTTGGACTAATTTAAAAGAAAGATTTGAACACATAAGATTGATCATTTTGCCAAAAGCTAAATATGATTGGATCCACCTGCGATTCCAGGACTACAAATCAGTTAGAGACTATAACTCTGCTTTATTTCAAATTAGTTCTCAACTGATGTTGTGTGGGGAAACTATCATTGATCTTCAAATGATAGAAAAAACATTGTCAACATTTCATGCCTCAAGTGTGCTCCTGCAGCAGCAATATCGAGCACAAGGATTCACAAAGTACTCCGCATTAATTTCATGTCTTCTTGTTGCGGAACAAAATAATGAATTGTTGATGAAAAATCATAATATGCGCCCCACTGGCTCGACACCATTGCCCGAAGCAAATGGAACCGTATTCCCTGAAGTGAATACAACTCCACACAATAAACATAGGCATGGACGTGGGGGAAATCATGGATATGGTCGTGGTCGTGGAAATAATCATAGTCGTAATCATGGTAGTGGCCGTAACCAAGGAAAGAATAACCATTGGCATCGTGAGGGTTATTATCCATACAAGAACAACACACCTTACCACCCGAAGTGGAACAAAAATGCTAAAGGCAAAGGTGTACAAAGAGCTGTCAAGAAAGACGAAGATGGTTGCTACAGATGTGGCATGCAAGGGCATTGGTCGCGTAAATGTCATATACCAAAACACTTAGTAGATCTCTATCAAGCATCACTAAAAGGAAAAGAAAAAGAGATAGAGACACATTTTGCAGACCATAATGACCCATTGGATATAACCCACTTGGATGTTGCTGATTTCTTGGTCGACCCTAATGCTAATATTGATTGCTTAAACAACAACGAATCTGGGCTGAACAACTATGCTATGTATTAGATTGCCTTATTGTACTCCGCTTGTATCTTTGTTTTCTTAATAATGTATAAACAGTTTCTGTTGGTTATAATAATATATGCATCTTATTACTTGATAGATTGTACGATGAAAGATGGAGATATATGTCTGGTTGATAGTGCAACTACACACACCATTCTTCAAGACCAGAGATATTTCTGGAACTTGAAATTAGCAGAAGCTAATGTGAGCACAATATCTGGTACTACCAGTCTCATTGAAGGCTCTGGAAAAGCAAGCATTATTTTATCAAAAGGAACAACGATTCATTTAGAAAATGCTCTATACTCTAGCAAATCCCGAAGAAATTTGCTCAGTTTCAAAGATATCTGCCGAAATGGATTCCACGTTGAAACCATTAACGAGGGTAATATTGAGTACCTTTGCATCACTAAAGTCGTTTCAAACAAAAAGCATATTTTGGAAAAACTTCATGCAC
Organism: Hydrangea macrophylla; assembly: GCA_033977485.1. NCBI lineage: Eukaryota > Viridiplantae > Streptophyta > Magnoliopsida > Cornales > Hydrangeaceae > Hydrangea > Hydrangea macrophylla. Next base: position 100,091,371 of record CM066990.1, read on the forward strand.
ACTCCTCTGGATTGTATCAGACAACGATAAGTGCTATTGAATCACATGTTGTGGTGAACCAAAAGTTTTCTGACCCAAAAGTGTTTGGACTTTGGCATGATCGTCTTGGTCATCCTGGAGCTATTATGATGCGTAGGATCATTGAAACCTCAAATGGACATCCTTTAAGAAATCAGAAAATCCTTTTACCTCGTGATAATCCTTGTACTGCTTGTTCACAAGGAAAATTGATTGTGAGACCATCTCCAACAAAAGTGAAAATTGAATCCCCAGTATTTTTGGAACGTATCCAAGGGGATATTTGTGGACCTATTCATCCACCGTCTGGACCATTTTTCTACTTTATGGTCTTACTAGATGCTTCAACTAGATGGTCGCATGTTTGTTTACTCTCATCTCGTAATGCTGCATTTGCCAGACTTCTTGCTCAGATAATTCGATTACGAGCACAATTTTCTGATTTTCCTATCAAAACTATACGTCTTGATAATGCTGGGGAATTCACATCCAAGGCATTTGATGACTATTGCATGTCAATAGGAATTCATGTTGAACATCCCGTTGCTCACGTGCATACACAGAATGGTTTAGCTGAGTCGTTTATCAAACGTCTCAAGTTGGTTGCTAGACCCTTACTTTTGAGAACAAAGCTGCCTACATCTGCTTGGGGTCATGCCATATTACATGCTGCATCATTAATTCGGATTAGACCAACTTCTTATCATGAATACTCCCCTTTACAACTTGTATTTGGACAACCACCTAATGTTTCCCATCTACGAGTTTTTGGTTGTGCTGTGCAAGTTCCTATTGCACCCCCACAACGCACAAAAATGGGTCCTCAGAGACGCCTTGGAGTTTATGTTGGTTTTGATTCACCATCTATAATAAGATATCTTGAACCCCTAACTGGTGATCTTTTTACTGCACGGTTTGCAGACTGTCATTTTGATGAGACCGTATTCCCACCATTAGGGGGAGAAAAGCTGAAACCTGAAGCTCAGCATGAAATTTCTTGGAATACATTGGCAATGTCTCATCTTGATCCTCGCACCAATCAATGTGAACTTGAAGTTCAAAGGATCATTCATTTGCAAAAGGTTGCAAATCAATTGCCTGATGCATTCACTGATGCAAAGAAAGTGATAAAATCACATATACCGGCTGTAAACACTCCAGCAAGAATTGAAGTCCCAAGAGGACAATCTGGTAGTGCAGCGGTAGATGAGTCTACGGCACGATTGAAACGTGGTAGACCTAGTGGTGCAAAGGATAAGGTTCCTCGGAAGAGGAAAATAAAAGGACATATTAACAAAGTGGAAACTCATACAGAGATCTCAAAAGGCGCTATAGAAATACTTGATAAATCCAACGTTGGTCAACAGGGTTCCCCTGGAGAGGAACAAGTAGCCCATGAAGAGGCACAAGTATTTGAGAATAAAGAGATCTCGATAAACTATATGTCCACTGGAAATATGTGGGATCGTAATGGCACGGTCATTGATCACATATTTGCCTTTACGGTAGCACTAGACATCACCCAAAGTGATGAGGATCCTGAACCACAAAAAGTGGAAGAATGTCGAGATAGAATTGATTGGCCAAAGTGGGAAGAGGCCATACAAACTGAGTTAAACTCATTAGAAAAACGGGAAGTGTTTGGGCCTGTAGTCCCTACACCTGAAGATGTAAGTCCCGTTGGGTACAAATGGGTATTTGTACGGAAACGTAATGAGAAAAATGAGATTGTGCGATACAAGGCCCGACTTGTAGCACAAGGTTTCTCACAGAGACCTGGCATCGATTACGATGAAACATATTCCCCGGTAATGGATGCAATTACATTTCGATTTTTGATAAGCCTATCAATGTCTGAAGGACTTGATATGCGCTTACTGGACGTGGTTACAGCATATTTGTATGGATCACTAGATAATGATATACATATGAGGATCCCCGAAGGATTCAACATGCCTGAATCATGTAAGTCAAAACCACGAGATATGTACTCCATTAAATTGCAAAAATCTCTATACGGATTAAAGCAATCCGGACGCATGTGGTATAATCGCTTGAGCGAATATTTATTGAAAGAAGGATATATAAATAATGCTATATGTCCATGCGTTTTCATCAAGAGATCAGAATCCGGTTTTGCAATCATTGCAGTATATGTTGATGATCTTAATCTTGTTGGCACTTCCGATGAGCTCACAAAAACTGCTGATTATTTGAAAAGGGAATTTGAGATGAAAGATCTCGGAAAGACAAAATTTTGTCTTGGGTTGCAACTCGAGCATTTCCCCGAAGGAATTCTCTTACATCAATCCTCATATACAGAGAAAATTTTGAAACGTTTCTATATGGATAATGCTCATCCATTGAGTACTCCAATGGTAGTCCGGTCCCTTGATGTAAAGAAGGATCCCTATCGTCCTTGTGATGAAGATGAGGAACTTCTCGGCCCTGAAGTACCATATTTGAGCGCAATTGGTGCTCTTATGTATTTGGCAAATTGTACACGACCAGATATCGCTTTTTCTGTCAATCTGCTTGCAAGATTTAGCTCAGCACCAACTCGAAGACATTGGAATGGTATCAAGCATATTTTTCGCTATCTTCGTGGTACAATTGATTTGGGATTATTTTATCCAAAAGGATCCAAATCACCATTAGTTGGATATGCCGATGCTGGTTATCTCTCTGATCCACACAAAGCTCGATCTCAAACAGGTTATGTATTTACTTGTGGTGATACTGCTATATCATGGCGATCTGTAAAACAGACATTAACAGCCACTTCTTCAAATCATTCTGAAATTCTTGCACTACATGAAACCAGTCGTGAATGCATTTGGTTGAGATCAATGATCCAGCATATTCAGGAATCTTGTGCCTTATCTTCGATCAAAGATAAACCGACAACGTTATATGAAGATAATGCTGCATGCATTGCACAAATCAGAGGGGGATTCATCAAAGGAGACAGAACCAAGCACATCTCACCAAAATTCTTCTATACACATGAGCTCCAAAAGAAAGGTGAAATCAATGTTCAACAAATACGTTCTATTGATAATCTCGCAGATTTATTCACAAAAGCACTACCAACTGCAACATTCAAGAAGCTAGTACACAACATTGGAATGCGCAAACTCAAAGAAGTTTCCTTGTGAATTTTCTCATGTTACAATGAGGGGGAGTAATTGATGGGTAATGGTATTATTCTTAGATGGACATTCAAGGGGGAGTGTTGTGAAATAAGTGGAAAGGGTGAATGGCCACTAAGAGATATTGCTTCACACAATGGACACTAACCATTGTGGAATTTCACTATACAAAATCATGGCTATATATAGCCATGATTGTTAGTAGAAAGAATGTGGAAGAGAGAAAGAAAGAAAAGAAAAGAAGGAGGAAAGAAAGAGAGAAAAGAGAGTTATAAATATCACTTGTGTAATTGAGAAATTAGTGCTTGGGTTGTAAAGGTTCAATCAATAATCAAAGGTGATCCCCCTCCGCAGTGGACGTAGGCAAATTGCCGAACCACCTGAAATATTTGTGTCCCTTTGTGTAATTATTTATATGTGCACCAGTTATTACTAGTTTTATAACATAAACCAATTCTTCTTCTTCTTCTTCTTCTTCTTCTTTTTTTGTTTTGATTCAGTAAACCAATTCTTAGTTAAACGGACATGGTTGGGATTTCCCAGAAAAAAAAAAAAAGAAAAGAAAGAAAGAAAAAAAGAAAAAAGAACATGGTTCTAATATTGTATTACTTTAAAATTCTTACACATGGTAGCACTGTATTAAGCCACGAGGCCTTTAGGTCTCCAATTAATTTCTTTTATGAAAAAAATGTTTAACTTATGCAACATCATCCCGCTAAATAGATATTCATGATCTAATTTTTCTTTTTTCACTCCGTTCGCTATTTTTATCTCCAATTTTTCTCTCATATGGGTCTGCCACTTATGTATTAACATTACACCAAATGATCCAAAAAAAACAAAAACATGTGTACTCAAAAACCCGTTGTTCAAGTTGCTATACATGCACATGGAGGAAATTTATTTATTTATTAATTTTTTTTAAACTACAAAAGGAACAAAACAAACAAACAAAAGCCTCCACTCCCTTAATAAATTTCCGCAAAGAGATAGGGAGGAACACTATCAGCCGAGACATGCCCAAAAAAAAATTATAATTCATTACCCATTGGCCATTGGGCTAGGTTGTGACCTACACAATTGTCACGACCCATCCTATTACGCGTGAAAATAGGACACGTAGCACGCCACCAAGGCTCAACCAATCATCATCTAACTATACGCAGCGGAAAAAATTTTAAAACAACCCTGGATATTTTAAAACTTAGGAAACATTGCCCTCTGAGTTGACAAATCCATTGAAAATTTAAGTTATAAAAAATTTTGGCCAAGTGAAAACACATTCAAAAGAATCAGTTCTGATAACAGAGGTTCAATCGACTGTGCCTAGCAGAAACCAAAACCCTAAATTCTTAACAGAGGTTCAGTCGACTGATCAGGGAACCCGTCGACTGCACTGGTTACTATTTGGATCAGTAGCTAGAATTTACAGTAGTTCAGTCGACTGATCAAGGGTCCCCAGTCGACTGTGTTAAGCAGGACCAAAATACAGCATTTTTAAAAGGGGTCCAGTCGACTGATTTATAGTACAGTCGACTGGTTTTGCCATTAATAGAAGCAGTAGCCAAAAATCCACAGTGTTCAGTCGACTGATAAAGGGTCCAGTCGACTGCTACTCTTACTATTCACTTTCAGTGTCTCAAACACACGAGATTCAGTCGACTGATCCTGGGTCCAGTCGACTGCTCCCCTGTTGGGCAGCCTGTGATGAAATTTAACAACTCATGTTACTCCAAACTTAACACCAATACAACCACAACTATTTTCAACATTTGAAACATAATCACAGATGTTCAATTACAAGATTACAATACTATGAAACTAATCTATGATTCTATTGTTAGGGATATATACTAAAAGCCATGCTTTATGTAGTTGATTTATTATTCATTTAATAAAATCAGTTAATCCATTTTTTTATGAGAATCTGTGTGGGCAATGTTTGTATTATATTATTTATTTAATATTATGCATGTGTGTCTCTCATTCTATATAGTAGGTGGTTTGGTGTGTAGAGTTCGGCTTACATACAGAAGATCAGGCCATCAGATATTATAGAATGTAAGATTTTGGTTTACAGTCTTAGATGGGATTGGACACACCATCGGTAGGACTGCAGCATGGTATTGTAGTAGGTTTGTCTTGACTACGGAAAACGGTATAGTTTTAACTCACTATGCTGGTACACTTTGTGTATTAAACGGGACTGACTTGGGGTAATTATCTTTATACTGACTTATAAGATAATTAATACCTCATGGCTATTATGAGTGTTTATGCTCTAAATCCTAAGTTAATTTGTAGACACGTACATTTGATATTTACACTTTGATCTCCAAAAGGGTGAGATCCTTAAATGGGTCAATATCTCATTGGATTGGGTAGAAATATTAATTGTGTGGTGGATATTAATTAATGATGGAATCCATGTCTCAATTTTGGGATTGATGATATCCCCTTGAGAAAGCTTATAATTAGTTAAGCAGAGGATCTCAAGGAATTTTAAGAAATTAATTAAATATGATTGTCAGTAATTATATTTAATTAATGGATATCTGTAATCTTAACATGGGGAGATAATAAGCATTTAATAACATGGAGCTCGAAATATATTTTTGAGATAAGGGTAGGAGTGCAATTATAATTCTTTAGTGGTATGAATTATAATTTATGAAAATAGGAATCTGATTCAGTTTGAATTAGGGTTTCCTAATTCCATAAGGAAGCCTATTCCTTATTGACTTCTTATGGTCCCTATCGTAGCCTATATATATGCTGCTTTGGCTCTCTCATCAGCTAGCGTTTTTCTATATAGAGAATTATAACTCGGAATAGAAAAGAGAGTGAAAAAGAGGGAGAGCAGAAAACAGAAAGGATTTCGAAAGAGCCCACACTCAGTTCGATATTCTGGCAGCGGAGGAATACGGTAGAAGATCGTGAGCTGTTATCGAGCCCGTGTTCTCGATTCGTCTACTACAGCAATCCGTTTTTGCAGTTCAAGGTAACCCTAGTTCCGCTCTTGTAGGGTTATTATAGATTTCATGAAATTTTTGCAGTACCAACTTATACACACTGTCAACGGATTCTGGGAACGCAGTTTCCTAACATCTATTACATCATATTATCAATTCCCAATCCTTACACAAGTTTAAGGATTAAAACAAAAGCATATACAATTGTGGTTCCCCGGCGTTCCTCGGCCTCACTCCTCACGATTTTTCTTGTCTTTCTTCTTACCTGCAATGGAGTACATCTCCACTGCTCAGTTATATGCTGAGCGTACAATTCTAAATGTATGCTTATATGACAGTTCATGGTTTAAGCATCTAAAACACATATAAATAGTCTCTAGGGTGAGTGGTACGCATTCATCCGGTCGATGCCATAGGAGGCCCACCTCTCCCACGCATCTCGTACACTGGTTGGGCCTTCCTCCATACCAAGTACCGTGTCCTGGTTGGGCCCACCTCCAATCCAGACACAACCACAATTCCAAATCCATTACACTCACAATCAAAATCATAATCCTCAAGGTTCGAGGAGCTTACCCCGGATGAATTGGCACCAAACTCCCCTTTGACCCAAGTAGACACATAACATGCTCACATAAACAGTTATACGTGCTTTTCATATAATTTCACGTGCATAATTAACGGGCCTAATTAATACATGAATTTCGCTCGGATCCAAAGATATCAAAGTTGATGTTCAAAACATGAAAATCCATATATTTCATAGATCTAGAATTCATACCTCGTGCGATTCTCTTCAAACTTTGAAGGATCGTCTAGGGGGCTAATTAATCGTAGGATTTCAAATTTGAGACGACTCCTACAAGTTTTACTGGGTTTTCCCCAAAAGTCTAGAAATTAGATTTTTACAAAAATTGGCCAAACACGACCTAAGTAGTATCAAAACGTAGATCTTACCTCCATGAGTTCAAATCTTGAATCTGGAGAAAATCTGACGGACGAACGGTCATCGATCGGCGTCGCAAAGCCCGTTGACGCAATCTCCCTTCTCTCTCCTCTCTCTAGATATTTTGGAAGTTTGGATAAGAATGAAATCTCATCCACTTCTATATATAGACAAACGTTCTAGAAATTACGTTTACCTCCTCGCAAGTTTCTCAAACTTCCAATTAACCCATGAAACTTCGCACATGTCCATTTTATAACTTTACGAATGAAAACTATAAATTTCAAAAGTTTTCAACTATGTTTCGTTTGGGTCCAAAAATAACGTCCGAAAACTATATTCTGTGGAATCTCTACCCAACCTACCTTTTTAATTATCGTATCACTCACGTTCTCACCACAGTTCTCAAAATGTTAGCAAACAATACCGAAAATACCAGAAATTATATTACACAGGTATAATTCACTATTCACAAAATACCATATAAGTCAATTAACATTTAAATCATATAAATGCCATTTACACATGCTCATGCCATATGAACTACCATATTCCCGTGTCCTCACTGACACCTTACCGTGGACTCACAGTCAACCTCAACTCAAATTATTAATAACATTAATAATTTCAAAGTCTCAAATGATGCATTTTCAGAATCACAAATTTCTGGAACGGGTGTGACAGCAATTGACAGATCTACTAATTTTGACAAAGCTCCCAAAACACAAAAGATGTTGAGAGAAGGCTCCTCCCCTCCAAAATGGGGCTTTCAATGGCGCAGTTGGGTTGGATACTCCTACTAGGAAGGAATTCACACAGGCATATATGGCATCCCATACAAGGATGATCGATGATGTTCTAGATTCCCAGCGAGGTGGCAACTGCGATGGCACGCAGGGCTGCTTTTGCCTCAGCTAAGGTGGGCTCCAGTAAAATCTCACACCAGATTCTAGCGTAGATAACTAAGATAAGCTTGGTTTTTCATCTCTCAAGAGTATAGCGGATAGCCACGTCAAAATTTGCCGGGTAATCCACTGGAGTGCGTGTTTAGCTTAAAATTGACTAAAAAAACTTATTCTTTATAACTAACAGTACTGATTAAACAAGTAGTCACAGTCTTAGCTAATCAAATTAGCTCACAACCTTGTCCATTGGGCAACTGATTGTAATTTTTTTGGGTCTGTTGGGATTGACGATATTCCTCCCTTTATTTTGAAAGAACATCCTCAAGAGTCTCATGTGGCTTCCGTACCCCGTTTTGTGTTTGAATGAATGATCTTTTCCTGTATAATATAAGGGAGATGTTCGACTGCCAATTTGTGCTGCTTGGGTATCGTATTCATGAAGGCCTCATGTGTAACGACCCACCTCCCCGTCTAGCAACAATATTGTCCGCTTTGAGCCTAATAAACACAAAGAACTTCCCAGGGGGTCACCTATCCCTGGTACTGCTCTGGCAGCATCACGCTTAACTGTGGAGTTCTTTCATGTTTAGCTCTCGCTCCTTCACGGTTTTAAAATGCCTTGTTGCATATAGAGGACCGATTAATCCTTATAAACTAGTCCAGGAACTTCACCCAGGCGATGTGGGACAAGCCCCCACACCCGACCTCACCTCATCTATCTATCCTGCCTCAGGAGTATTGGCTCTTGCTCGTCACAATCCACCCTCCTTAAGGGCCACAAGTCCTTGTGTTGGACCTGTCCCCCACTTCTGGCTGGGTTTCTGCTCTGATACCATTTGTTACGACCCACCTCCCCGTCTAGCAACAATATTGTCTACTTTGGGCCTAAACACAAAGAACTTCCGAGGGGGTCACCCATCCCTGGTACTGCTCTAGCAGCAGCACGCTTAACTATGGAGTTCTCTCATGTTTAGATCCCTCACGGTTTTAAAAGGCCTTGTTGTATATAGAAGGGCGATTAATCCTTATAAACTAGTCCATGAACTTCACCCAGGCGATGTGGGACAAGTCCCCACACCCGACCTCACCTTATCCATCTTGGCCATCCTGTCTCAGGAGTATTGGCTCTTGGTCGTCACATCGTGTGCTGCTTAGGGCCTGCTAGCTTAAGCGAACACCCCAACCGACGCTGTTTGGGCGTTGATTAAATCCCAACAGCGAGAGACAAAGAGATGATATAAGAAGATGAACGAAATCCGTTCACTCCTCTCGTTATCCGATCTGTCATCTTCTTCTTCACGAACCCACATGTGTCTCTACCTTCTGCTTCTATCGACAAACAATCTTGGGAAGATGCGTTTTGGTTTTTGTTCGCTGCTCATCTTAAACTTCCCCTCTCTTTGTTATCTCAAATTGATTTGTCGAACCGCATCCTAGATCACCATCTCCTTCAAATCTGAAACAGTTATGCTTTAATGGCTGCCCAAAAGTCCTGTAATCAGTCTAATTCAGAGGGCTCGACTTCGGCGCCTAAGAAGGAATTCAAAGTGGCTCTATGCTTGTCGGAGCCAAACATATACAGGTGAGAGACTTGTATGTATAAATCGAATCAAACAATTGAGTTCTGGATTTGTATTTGCTGTTTGTTTCAAGTAATATCTGTCCTCTATTTTTTTATTTATTCATTTTTTATGTTCTTTATTTGGGCTCTAAATTACACTTTAGCATGTTTGAATTCTCAGGCTGAGCTATTTCAATCTCTTAAAAAAAAAAAAGAATTCTCAGGCTGAGCTCCGGTCAGAAAAGTTCTCATTTCTGGGTTATTGCTGATACCAGTTTTCCTCATGGGCAAGTCTCTGCAATAGCAAGGTCATTTTTTGGTTAATTCGGGTATGTATTCCTGCATTATAAGTACCACAACGTGTGTAGTTAGACCTCGTGTTTTCTGGGATAGTCACTGGCCACAATGATGTTTAATAAGGCAGTCCCATATTTAACTATGAAGATCAAATTGGATTAAGAAGTTGAGTATGATTTTGGTTTCCATAGAAATGTTAAGAGCAAAAATATACTTACTCCGAGTTAGTGAGTGTTGGAGTTGATTCACTCTTGGTTCAATTGTGTTTCAATAATAGGAAGGAGGGTAACGTTTTGGTAGTAGAAAAATAGGATTTTGAGGACAATTGTTCTACCAAACTGTACATTACTACAACGGATATGAATCATGGACTATTTCATCCTTGGGTTTGTTGGAAAAATAATAATTGATCAGAGAAATTATAGACCATATCAATTAAGTTCTCAAGTATGAAAAGGATAATAAAGCATTAGCTTTTAATATTGTGCAGCTGAATCAGCTCAACCCAATTAATCTCTTAAAAGGCAGTGCTTTACACATGACATATCCGCACACAGTCACACAACGCCTAATTTCTCCACAGGTTTGAATTAAATTTCGTAAATTCCTCCTTGAATAGAGTCTGGAATGAATCTGATCTCTCGAATTTATTTTTAGAAGTCTAATAATTTGTTTTTAAGCAACCTTTCACCTCAACTCTACGGCAATGTTTATGTGTCGGTCTTCCTCGCTTTACAAGTATATAACATATTCAAGTAGAGCACTTCTTTTTTTCCTTCTCATTTTCAGATTTCCATACTCAGGATAGTCAAATTGATTAAAAATAATAAACTAGCTGATTGTACTTGAAGTTTTGTCAGGCAGAAGGAAGGTAAGGACAGATTTAGAAAAGAAAATTTGCTAATCACCAAAATAATTTTATTATTATTATTATTAATTTTTTTAGAAGGATGGCTTCTTTACAGTTGTCAATTAGACAAATTTGGTGCAGATTTGGATAGACCCGGATGATAACATGCATAGAAATAAGGAAAAGAAGATTTAAGAATTTACCTATGGAGTGGATGTCCCACCAAAGTGTAGGATTGTTTTGAAAATAGCCCCAAATATTGTATTAGTTATGTATCGACGTATCCCAATGTAGATGTGTATTTTGAGAATGTGATTATGTTCGTACTGGAGTAGAGATTTTGTGCGAGATTAGCAAAAGGTTCTCAAGGAGAAGTGTAAGGAAGAACAAGCTAGAGAGGATGAAATGGGGCAAGTGTTCTACAGAAAACCAAAGTGCAATGATAGAGCTAAATCCCTAGAGAGAGAAGCTCTGCACACAAATTATGCAGAACAACTGGAAAAAAAATGTCTTGTCCATTGTCATGGGATACTGTGCCTATTTATAGCACGGTAGAAATCCGTACTTAAAAATCTACGTGTTGACACAATTAATAATCCGCGTGTCAAAATCTAAGATGACAAAAAGGAATATGCCTCCATCACGAATCACAAGATCTCCAGCAAACCAGCCTATTTCCGGCCCAACCAAGGAGTTTGCCTCGCAAAAAATAACCTTTGCGAGTAACCTTGGAGAACCTCTTCCTTATGCCATCCAAGCCACGAAACCTGAGAATCCCAATGACATTGCCACGCATCAAAGTCATAAATAACTTTTGTGTAGCAAAGTTGAACCCAAGACATATATTTTGCCCCTAAAGTCTATGTGCGCCATTTGAGAAGTGAGAAGCTTATCTCCATGGGTGAGTAACCCATCCTTGTAATTTCCTTGGAGGACATATCTGTGGTAGAATGATTTTCACCAAGTCTTGCGTGCCATTTTCCATAAGGAAGAAATATCCGCGATGGAATGATCTTTACCAAGTCATACGTGCCACTTTCCATGAGTTTCCCAGCTATGTGTGTCATGCCCCGACGTAGCATAAATATGGAAAGCATTCAATTTCCTTTATGGACCCGTAGGTCGCGATAGTTTGAAGGATCGATTCCGTCCCAAACGTCGAACAATATAATATTATGAAATCGAGTGTAAGCAATCAAGGCTTACAAAATTTTTCCAAATTAATAATTATTACAGTACGTGATCATCTAAAGGCACAACCCGCCTTGAAACAAAATAATAATAATAATAATATCTATTACAGTCATCCTTATCACAAGTTCATTTCTTTAACTAGAGCAGTAATTTAAAATAGTTTCTCTTCACGAGCAGCTGTTCTCAATTAGCATAGTCGTACGGTCCAGCCTAATTATAACTTGAAAAGCCTAGACACGAATGTCCAGGGCGCATCAACACCATCAGCTTTAAGAAGCTGATGAGTATTAAAAACATGAACTTGTAATGTAACACATACTCCTTACCATTTTCATTTCACAGTTTCATTATTCAACATATTAGTAACATAACAATGAATTTAAATTATAAAACAGTAATGATAATTTCATAAATCTCTAATCCATAAAACATGTGACCATGCATGGGACAATGCAACCATTCTCATCTCACCAACTCTTTTCTCTCAACAACACATCATCCCACTCTCACACTCCAGTATCTTGAAATACTAAGGTGACCACACTTTAGTACAGGGGTACCAGGGAGTGTTCAATTTGCCTCACACTTTAGTACAGGGTACCAGGGAGTCTCAAATTGCCTCACACTTTAGCCAAAACCACATATGCCAGGGAGAGTCCAATAGGCCACACTTAGCACTACCACGGGTGCCAGGGAGTGTCCAAGTCGGCGTTACACACTTTAACGCTACCATGGGCGCTAGGGAGTGTCCAATTTTGTCACCGTCGTATCTCAAAGATACTCTAAACCACATTCTCAAACCATCACACTTTAGTACAAGTACCAGGGAGTGTCCAAAATGCAATCTCATTCACATACTCTTTTCACGTCGACCATCACTCAACATGTATGTAAACTGGACCCCACGTGTAACACCCGGACCCGAAAAAGAAGATTAATGTGATATTAATATGTATTAATTAAAGATAATTAATGCATAAGATGATTTAAGGTGGGGTTATGAACCCATATGTGAAAAGGTGCTCAAATGCGGGCACAGATGAAAGTTCTGTAAAAGGCAGGACTGGTATAAATATTGGGCCCAACGAGGGTCTAACTAAAATAATTTGCATTTTGATGTTATTATATGTTTATATGAGTACCTATTTAAATGCTTAAAGATATTATTATATCTTATGATAGGTTATGGGGACCATTTTGGGTACCTATGTGTGGGCGTATTTGAATATAATTGATAATTAGTAGGTTTAATAGCATCCTCATAGTTTATGTGGGACCACGTTTGGGACCCACGCGAGACTTAGATTAAATCTATTTAGAAAAGGTGGGTAGTTAACATAATTAACATGGGGGTTTCATAACAAAGCTTAAAGAAAGTTGGGGGAGGTAAATCAAAATAGTGAAAAATGATGCCAACACATATGCATGTGTGTAGATGTGTTTCATGGTCATAATATTCAACAAGAATTTACAGAAATTAAGAAAATCGAGAGCCTCGACGAAGATGACGGGTTTTCGACGCCGTTTTCTTGCCGTTTCTTCATTGTCCGACACCGGATTCATGAACCGAGACCATTTTTGGACTTGTGGAGGATTACTCTAGAATAAGAATTGGGTGTGGTTCTAGCTTGAATCGGGATTTTAGGAGCTTAATTGCGTATAAATCGAAGAGGTGAGTGTTTTAATTCTAAAATTGGGTGTTTACTTATGTTAATGTGATAATTAGGGGTGGCAATTCGGGTTCTCGTGTCATAATTGTGTCATTAATCGGGTTGTGTGCTTTGGGTTTAATTTTTAGTTTCGAGTGCTATTCATTTAAAATAGAAACTATTTTAAATTAATCATGTCATGTCGTGTCGTGTTCGGGTTGTCTTTGTAAAACGGGTTGTCGTGTCAAAAATTGCCACCCTTAGTGATAATTGTTAGTTTAGAATGCTTAATTCATGCCTATGTAGCCTTGATTGTGATGAATTTGGATAAAAGCATGTCAAAATTATGAAATTGCTATGCTTATATGTTAAAGGTGCTTATGTGCTTATATGGATCAAAAGAAAGTCAAGTAGTGGTCATCATTTATAGGTCCCATATGTAAGGAATAGTAAGCCCTCAATGAGTGGGGCGTGGTGACGACCACAATGAAATGCCGGTGACGCCTTTGGGGCCACAAGAGAGTGTATGATGCTCTATATGCGCCCAAAAGTGAGAAAGATCCAGGGTGAGAAGGACTCGGGAGTGGTGGTTGGAATGACTTAACTTTTCGGAGATCGTTACATTGTTGCTTTGATGACTATTGCATTTGCATAATGAACATTCCAATAGCATGATTAGTTCCCTCACTAAGCGAAAGCTTAAATGAAAATATATTTTCTGTTGTGGTTATTGAATAACCATCGCAGGTACGCCACGGGAGGAGGAGAGAAAATGATCCACGCGACGGGTTGGGTGTAGGAGTTACGAGTTGTGTTGATATGTTCATATGACTAATTAGTTTATGTTTAAAATGTACCTTTTGGTTGACAATGCATAAATGGCTTGGGTTTTGGAAGCCTTGTATTATGTTAAGTTGGATGTTGATGTTGATTTTGCACCAAAGTATAGGTTGTGCTTAAAAGTCATGAGTCTTGTGTAAGGTTGGGAAGGAACTTGGATATGTAGTGTAACAACCTTATAAAAAAAAGATATTGCTATTTTATATTTATTTCACCATTTTATTTAATTTATTGTTTAAAATTTAATGTGTGTAGTGTGTGGGCCATGGGAGTGAGGTGTATGGGCCGTGTGTGTGAGTACATGTGTGTAGAGGTGCATGTGTTGTGGGTGTGGGAGTGCAAACAGTGTACGGGTGTGTGTGTGTGAGTATTAACAATTTTAGGTTGTGTGTGTGTCATGCATACTAACCTAATAAAATATTAGAATAAATTACTTAACAACATTAGAGCCCTCCCCTTTACACAGCCGCAACACACACACGGAGAGAGAGAGAGAGAGAGAGAGAGAGAGAGAGAGAGAAGAGAAGAGGAAGAAGAAGAAGAAAAGGGAAGAAAAAAAAAAAAGGGTCTCGGGTGCGTAGGAGCGTGGGGAATCGCGGAGCGTATACACTGTGTTGCCAATTTTTTCCCAAACAAGGTGAGTTAAATTTTGTGTACACGTATGTATATATGTATATGGGGGTAAATTAAATTAGTACTTGTTTAATATAATTGTTAGGGTTACATCCTTGTAATGTATACATGTTATTGTGAAGTAATCTAGATTATTTTTTTTTTCTTTCCCTTCTTGTGACTTTGTGATTATGATAATAGGGTATTCGACAAGGATTAGATGAATAGTTAGGTTAATAAAACCCTATGTGAGATATTCATAATAATCAAGTCAATAAAACGCAATTCTGCACACTTTTCGTGTTTTGAGTTTTCTCTGATTCCGCACCGTTTGGGCTGTACGTTTAAATTTCAGTAGCAGTTTTTGTATGATTAAAAACATATTGGATGTCTAAATTGATTTATGTGTCGGGATAAACTCGTGTTCGTTATTGTGATATAACGTGAAAATTTCGTTGAGATGTAAGCATTCTCATCTAATGTTAGGTTTCATAAATTTGTGAATGTGAGACCTTTCATGTGAAGATTTTTAGAATTAATATTAGAAAATCCTTTAGTGTGTTCACCACTGCTCCTTATGAGTTTAGGCGGCGACTTCGTGGATGACCCGTCTTGTGTGATTAGACGGCGACTACGTGGATGACCCGTCTCTTCATTTTAAGCCTTATGCCCGGCTTGTTAGTCTATTTCATGTGTATTTAGACATTGTTTATTGACGTCAAAAACGTAAGTACTAGCATTTCGGTGTAGACTCAAATCCCAGTGATACCCCATGGGAGTTGGGACCGGAGTGGGAGTTAGTGTTACGTTTGGAGACACATGGGATATATGTGTAGGCTGAACCATGGATGGGTGGCCGAAGTGGTGAACATAAGATTTAATTAACTAAAACACATGTGGTGCCTAAATTGCGGCTATATGTTGTAATGTAGTTTGTTATATTTTATTGTAGTCGAATCCTTGTCATATCAAACAACTTACGTGGGTATCCGTTAGTTTAAATATAGTCTTGTATGTGTACCGTAAAATCTTTGGGAACATTGTGGACTAATAAGCAATAGGATCAGATTAGTAAATTAGATAATTTGGTCATTTAACTTCATAATTCAAGGTCGTTTCGCGTAACCTGAAGTAAAACTACAATCCGAGCCACTTTCGTGTTTTATACTTTTACTAAAAACGTCATTTTGACATCGTTTTGATTTAATTTCAGAATCTGCTGAATATCGCGTGTCTATGAGCTGAAGTTTAATAGTTAATTTTTGACTTATGTGTTTAGAATTAATGAACGGGGGCGCGAGGTTTCCCTTGGAAATTTAATTCTGAACATCTTTCGTGTTTTAAGTTTTGTCCAATTCCAACTCCTTCTTGAAGATATATTCATTTTTTAATACCATTTAAAGAAGGATTTTTGATTTTTTTACTAACATCTATTTATGCAGGATGGTAGGCCCACTAATGTGTTTGCAGGTATTGGCCTACCATAGCTAAGAAGGGTAAGTATTTATTCAGTCCAGTTCGGGTAGGAACTATATTGCCGTCACATAAAAGGGAAACTACCCCTTGTCCCGTTATGTGAGCGGAACTACTTTCCTACCCGATCTTTTATTTATTATTGTTGTGTTGGTGTAAGGGATTACGAACGATCCCTAAGATTGGGTGTGATTAGTTTTATTTAACTCATACCAGTCATGTGACTGACCCGTTGAGTTTTTTTTTTTCTCGCGGGTGCGTTCTTTTTGGAGCGTAGCTGATCGGGATTTGCAGGGATAGTGAGAAGTTCGTGGCATTTGATAATAGGAGACGTGTGAAGTCTTTATTAGCTTTTAAAATTTTTTTTGAGAGTTTTAGTATTTTATATGTTGGCATTATGGGCCATTTGACTTTATCAGATATTGTTTGAATTTTTTTTTGAGATTAATTATGATTTTGGAACATTAGTTTTTGATCCTTATTGAGTGGATATTTTACTGGTATATTGTGTTTGGGAGTTAAGTTTTATCCTGTTCAAACTGTGTGATTTTTCTTCTTTGCGATCACCTTTAATAATCGGACAACTGGATATTGGTTTAGGGATTTTCCCTTGACTAATATTTAATTGTCTGAAAATTTGGGGTGTGACATGTAGAAGTAATTTTTGAGTTATAAACCTTAACTTGGTTCCTTATGTTGAATGGTCATGTGTATATTGGGAGTAATGTGGTCTTTTATGCAAATTCGTAGTTCACAAGAGGATTTGGTATTTAAATTGGCTTAACATACACTTAGATATCTTGTGTTAATGTTTAGAAACACCTAGAATTGATTTTGGAATGATCTTGGATGTTCCCATGTAGTTTGGTGATGTTTGGAGATGTTTGGACTTGAAAAATGATGTTTTTTAGCAGCAGGAAACCATTTGCAGAAACCGGATTGATCCGGCCTTCCCGTGGATCGATCCACCCCTTTTCAGGGACATTCTGCTAGAAATTTTGAAAGATGGATCGATCTGCCCTTCCTGCAGATCGATCTGTCCTGTTTCTGGCAGCTATCCACTTTTACGTAAACAAGCATAACTCTTTCTAAAAAATTCGAATTCGCGCGCCATTTTTTGCGTTGGAACCGGGACTCAAAGATCTATCTTTTGGTATAAAATTTGATTTATTTTATTAATGACCATTTTTCCCTTGGGGGCTGTTTGTGTTAAGAAAGCTCTTTTACGGAGTCTAAATCATGCTTTTCCTTAATGATTAGTGTAGTTTTGGTGTGTGGGCTTTGTTACACGTGTCCTAACTCACCCGAGGCAGGTTGGGGTGTGACAATTTTTGGTATCAGAGCAATAGGTTAGAGCCTTGGGGACGAGTGACGAACACGACGCGTAATAAACATGAATGATTAAAAGATGTATAAATCATGCATACATGTTTAATTAGCATGTTGAATGATGTTGAGCATGCATTGAAAAGTATTAAAGTAACATGTATATGAAAATGTACTGTGAATGCTAGAGAGAAAATGTCTGGTGAAAGATCGGCCCCACCTACACAAATAAAAAGAATGGAAAGAGTTGTAGCTGGTTTGGTGCAAGTTGTCGAAACCCATGCGATAGAGGGAAGATGTGAACAACCGAATCCTAATCCGAGGGAGGAGGTGACCACCATTTCACAGTTTTATAAGCAGAAATTGACACTATTTAGGGGGGAGACTGATCCAATAAGAGCCGATTTTTGGTTTTCAGATATGGATAGGATATTCAGGGTTCTTCCATGTTCCAAAGTGTAGCAGGTCTTATATACCGCAGATACTCTAAAAGAATAAGCACAGTACTGGTGGCGTACAAAGTTGGGACCGAAAAAGTCGAATACTTGGAGGGAGTTTGTGGTACTCTTCAAGAAGCAGTTTTTTCTGAAATCGTTCGAAGATTCGAAAGCTCAAGAGTTTATGGAACTAAAACAAGGGGAGATGACAGTTCGGGAGTACTCCGCCAAATTCGCAAGTTTGGCGCGCGATTTGCTGAAAATGTAGTACCAAATAAAGGGGACCGAACTAGAAAGTTTGTGACGAGGCTTAGGGATGAGAATATTTGATGCCAAGTATTAGTGTAATGGTTAGATAAAGTTGTAGAGGCATTGGATGTGGCTTTAATCGCTGAGATAGATATGGGGTATCAACAAAGTACCCAAGTACCAGCAACTCAATAATAGAAACGCCCAAGTTCAAGTCAATATAGTGTTCAAGAGAGTTCAAAAAGATAAAGTTTTGGGAGTTCCTCACGTGGTGGAGGTAACAAGCCGCGGTGCAACACGTGTGGTAAGTTTCATTGGGGTGTGTGTAATCTACTGACTACAGTGTGCAATAATTGCCTTCAAATGGGACACGTGGCGAAGAATTGTCCGGGTATAAGGCCAAGTACAAATGCTCCGATGAGACGTACCAATGATAGTGGAATGGTTTGTCATAATTATGGGGAGCTTGGACACTGAATGCGCAATTACCCTAGGCCGAGGCAAGGGGGTTCAAGTGTAACCGTGAGTAGTGCACCAATACCGTGACCACCTCAACAACAACAGCCACAAGGAAGGGAACAATGCCAGGGCCGTTATTTTCAGCTTGATCGAGGAGAGACCACAGTTGCCAACACGGTTGTGTCAAGTAAAGTTCTTATCGGTTCAACACCTGCTAATGTGTTAATGGATTCCGATTCTACGCACTCGTTTGTATCACACCAATTTGCTAGGAACATACATGTACCCTTAGAACTTCTCGAATATGATTTGTTTGTTGATGTTCCACTAGGAAGATCACTGGTGAGTTCGGGAGTTTATAGGAACTGTGAAGTTAAAATCAATGATGAAATGTTAACTGTTATTCTAGTACCACTAGTAATTCAGCATTTTTATGTCATGTTGGGAATGGATTGCTTATTAGTAAATCATGCGGTCATTGATTGTGAAAATAAAAGGGTAGAATTTCAAGCACCAACTCGTAGAGTCTTTTCTTTTCAAGGGATAGGTGTTGTGTCACCACCATATCTTGTATCTACTATCAAGGCTTGTCGTTTATTGAAAAAGGGGTGTAAAGTTTTTCTTTGTAGCATATCGGATACAAGAAGTACGGAACTAAAGTTGGAAGATATACCCGTGGTTAGAGAATTTCCCGATGTATTTTCAGAAGATTTGCTAAGTGTATTAATTGAGAGGGAGATTAAGTTTGTCATAGACGTGATACCGGGAACACAACCCATTTTGTGGGCACCATATAGAATGGCTCCAATAGAGTTAAAAGAATTGAAAACTCAGTTACAAGAATTGTTAGATAAGGGGTTCATTCGACATAATGTTTCACCTTGGGGTGCACCGGTTCTTTTTATGAAAAAGAAAGATAGAACAATGAGAATGTGTATCGATTATCGTGAGATCAATAAGGTAACCATAAAAAACAAGTACCCATTACCACAAATTGATGATTTATTTGATCAACTACAAGGAGCTCAGATGTTTTCAAAGATTGATTTGAGGTCAGGGTATCATCAATTGAAGGTAAAAGCTGAGGATGTTGAGAAGACAGGCTTTAGAACTTGGTACGGCCATTATGAATTTCTTGTAATGCCATTTGGGGTAACCAATGCACCAGCTGCGTTTATGGACTTAATGAATAGAGTCTTTAAATGTACCTTGATGAATTTGTTATTGTTTTTATTGATGATATTCTTATTTACTCAAAGATTTCGGAAGAGCATGATAATCACTTAAGATTGGTGTTACAACGGCTACGAGAAAAGCAGTTGTTCGAAAAATTGAAGAAAAGTGCATTCTGGTTAACAAGTATTACTTTCCTTGGTTACGTGATTTCTAAAGAAGGTGTGTCAGTTGATCCACAAAAAATAGAAGACGTTATGAATTGGGTGAGACCAACTAATGTGTCAGAAATTTGTAGTTTTTTGGGGTTGGCTGGGTATTATAGAAGGTTTGTACGGGATTTCTCAAAGATTGCGACTCCGATGACAACATTAATGAGAAAGGATGTCCCATTTGAATGGGGAAAAGAATGTGAGGAATGCTTCCAGACATTGAAAAGTAAGTTAACATCTGCTCCGATTCTTGCAATTCCGACAAGTTTCAGAGGATTTAGCATCTATAGTGATGTTTCTCATCAAGGCTTGGGATGTGTTCTTATGCAAGGAGGCAAAGTGATAGCATATGCTTCGAGGAAATTGAGAACTCATGAGAAGAATTACCCAACCCATAACTTAGAACTTGCCGCGGTAATCTTTGCCTTAAAGATTTGGTGACATTATTTGTATGGGGAAACTTGTAAAATTTCCACTAACCACAAGAGTTTAAAATACTTGTTTACCTAGAGGGATCTAAATATGCGACAAAGAAGATGGTTGGAGTTAATGAAGGACTATGACCTAAAAATCCAATATCATCCGGGTAAGGCGAATGTGGTTACCGATGCTTTGAGTCGGAAATCATAAGAAAGTTTGACATGTGTTTTGATGGAACAAGAAGGATTAGTGAAAGAGTTTGAACGATTGGAATTGGAAGTGATTCCTAAAGTTGAAGGTGGATTGATGGCTGCAATCGTGGCATAACCTGATTTGATTGGAGAAATTAAAACTAATCAACTTTTGGATCCAAACTTGAAGAAGGTTGTAGATGAATTACCTGAAGGTAAGCAGCCAGAGTTTAATTTGTATGATGGGGTACTATGGTACATTAATCGATTAAGTGTGCCTAATGTAGGCAACCTTAAGGAAAGAATTTTGGAAGAAGCTCATGGTACTCAGTATTCCGTGCATCCGGGTAGTACGAAAATGTATAGAGATTTGAGAGAGGTCTATTGGTGGAGTGGTATGAAACGTGAAATTGCTGAATATGTAGCCAAATGTATGACATATCAATTAGTAAAGCTTGAACATCAACGACCCGCTGGGGAGATACAACCATTCGAAATATCGGAATGGAAATACGATCACATTATAATAGATTTCGTATATAGATTGCCAAGATCTAATGATAGCATTTAGGTGATCGTTGACCGATTGACTAAGTCAGCCCACTTTTTGCCGATTCAAACCACCGACCCGATGAAGTTAGCAAAACTCTATGTCAAAGAGATTGCGAGATTGCACGGAGCACCAGTATCTATTATTTCGAATCGTGATACACGTTTTGTGTCCAGGTTTTAGGAAGGGCTACAAAGAGCAATGGGAACAGCTTTGCATTTTAGTACTGCTTTTTTACCCGCAAATCGATAGGCAGTCAGAACGAGTTATTCAGATTCTTGAGGATATGCTTAGGGTCTGTGTTATGGACTTCAAGGTTGATTGGGAAACTCACTTGCCGTTAATTGAGTTCTTTTATAATAGTTTTCAAACAAGCATTAGAATGGCGCCTTTTGAGGCCTTGTGTGGTCGAAAGTGTAGATCACCCATATGTTGGACATGGTTGGGAAGAAGCAACTTCTAGGGCCAAAAATTGTTCAAATTACCATCGACAAAGTTAAATTAATTAAGCAACAGTTGCAAGTGGCACAACGTCGCTACAAAAGTTATGCTGATACGGGTAGAAGACCGTTGGAATTTGAAGTTGGTGATTACGTGTTCTTGAAGGTTTCGCCTTCGAAGGGCATTATGCGATTTGGTAAGAAAGGCAAGTTGAGTCCAAGATATGTTGGACCTTTTCTATTTTGAATAAGGTGGGACCGGTAGCATACAGATTGGATTTGCCACAAAAGTTGTCACATGTTCATAATGTGTTCCACGTATCTATGCTTAGATGTTATGTGTCGAATTCGAGTCATATCCTTGAACTAGAACCGTTAGAAGTTCGAGAAGACATGACATATGTTGAGCATCCAGTACAGATTCTAGACAAGAAAGATCAAGTATTAAGAACAATGACAAATCCGCTAGTCATGGTCCTTTGGCATAATCATAGCGTTGAAGAGGCAACTTGGGAGCGAGAAGATGAGATTAGGGAGAAGTACCCGCACTTATTCGACTAATGAGGTAAGAATAAGTTTGGCGACAAACTTATTAAAAGGGAGGGAGAAATGTAACACCCATACCCGGAAAAGAAGATTAATGTGATATTAATATGTGTTAATTAAAGATAATTAATGCATGAGATGATTTAAGGTGGGGTTATGAACCCACATATGAAAATGTACTCAATGCGGGCACAAACAAAAGTTCTGTAAAAGGCAGGACTGGTATAAATGTGGGGCCTAACGAGGGTCTAATTAAAATAATTTGCATTTTGATGTTATTGTATGTTTATATGAGTACCTGTTTAAATGGTTAAATATATTATTATATCTTGTGATAGGTTAAGGGGACCATTTGGGGTACCCATGTGAGGGCGTAATTGAATATAATTGATAATTGGTAGGTTTAATAGCAACCTCATAGTTTATGTGGGACCACATTTGGGACTCACGCAGGACTTAGATTAAATCCATTTAGAAAAGGTGGGTAGTTAACATAATTAACATGGGGGTTTCATAATAAAGCTTAAAGAAAGTTGGGGGAGGTAAATCAAAATAGTGGAAAATGATGTCAACACATATACATGTGTGTAGAGGTGTCTCATGGTCGTAATAGTCAGCAAGAATTTATAGAAATTAAGAAAATCGAGAGCCTCGACGAAGACGACGGGTTTCTGACGCCCTTTTCTTGCCGTTTCTTCGTCGTCCGACGCCGGATTCACGAACCGAGACCATTTTTGGACTCGTGGTGGATTACTCTAGAACAATAATTGGGTTTGGTTATAGCTTGAATCGGGATTTTAGGAGCTTGATTGCCTATAAATCAAAGAGGTGAGTGTTCTAATTCCAAAATTGGGTGTTTACTTATGTTAATGTGATAATTGTTTGTTTAGAATACTTAATTCATGCCTATGTAGCCTTGATTGTGATGAATTTGGATAAAAGCATGTCAAAATTATGAAATTGCTATACATATATGTTAAAGTTGCTTATGTGCTTATATGGATCAAAGGAAAGTCAAGTAGTGGTCATCATTTATAGGTCTTATATGTAAGGAATAGTAAGCCCTTAATGAGTGGGGCGTGCTGATGACCACAACGAAATGCCGGTGATGCCTTCTGGGTCACAAGAGAGTGTGTGATGAGCTATATGCGCCCAAAAGTGAGAAAGATCCAGGGTTAAAAGGACCCGGGGGTGGTGGCTGGAATGACTTAACTTTCTGGAGATCGTTACATTGTTGCTTTGATGATTGTTGCATTTGCATAATGAACATTCCAATAGCATGATTAGTTCCCTCACTAAGCAAAAGCTTAAACGGAAATATATTTTATGTTGTAGTTATTGAATAACCATCGCAGGTACGGCACAGGAGGAGGAGAGAAAATGATCCACGTGACGGGTTGGGTGTGGGAGTTGCGAGTTGTGTTTATATGTTCATATGAATAATTAGTTTATGTTTAAAATGTACCTTTTTGTTAACAGTTTATAAATGGCTTGGGTTTTGGAAGCCTTGTATTATGTTAAGTTGGATGTTGATGTTGATTTTGTACCAAACTGTAGGTTGTGCTTACAAGTCATGAGTCTTGTGTAAGGTTGGAAAGGAACTTGGATATGTAGAAGTAATTTTTGAGTTATAAACCTTAACTTGGTTCCTTATGTTGAATGGTCATGTGTATATTGGGAGTAATGTGGTCTTTTATGCAAATTCTTAGTTCACAAGAGGATTTGGTGTTTAAATTGGCTTAGAATACACTTGGATATCTTGTATTAATGTTTAGAAACACCTAGAATTGATTTTGGAATGATCTTAGATGTTCCCATGTAGTTTGGACTTGAAAAATGATATTTTTTAGCAACAGGGAACCATTCTGCAGAAGCCGGATTGATCCGGCCTTCCCGCAGATCGATCTGCCCCTTTTCGGGGACATTCTACTAGAAAATTTGAAAGATGGATCAATCTGCCCCTGTTTTTGGCAGTTGTCCACTTTTACGGAAACAAGCATAACTCTTTCTAGAAAATTCGTATTCGTGCGCAAATTTTTGTGTTGGAACCGGGACTCAAAGACCTATCTTTTGGTATAAAATTTAATATATTTTATTTATGACCATTTTGCCCTTGGGGGCTGTTTGTGTTATAAAGCTCTTTTATGGAGTCTAAATCATATTTTTCCGTAATGATTAGTGTAGTTTTGGTGTGTGGGCTTTGTTACATGTGTCCTAACTCTCGCGAGACGGGTTGGGGTGTGACACCACATGTATGTCACATGACTATATATATATAGAAAGTAAACAACTAGAAACAAGAACAACGTACAAACGAGAATAATCAAGTCCTTAATCAATCCCTATATAATCAAAACATAACAACCATGATTCTATTTTAGTGTAATTCTCAAACAGTACCTTAAACTTCTTTCAAACAGTCCCTTAACAGAAAATAGACAAAAAAACCAAAAAAAACAAGATCGCTCATGCGGGTCGCTCGCGCGATATTTCACTTTTTCGATTTTTCTTATAAAAATTTCCAACCGTCAGAAAATACACTGGTCGCACGCGCGGATTGCTTGCTCGAGGTGTCGCTCGCGCGATTTTATGCTGAGACTTCATATTTTTCGTCAGAATTCCCCTGTTTCAGTTTTAAGGGTCTCTTTTGACCCATTTTGAAATCCGAAAGCTACCATGCCTTATGATATATGATTTTCTTCGTTTTTCCTCAAGAATTATGAATCTAAAATCAATTTAACATGAATAAATCTGTAGCTCTCAAATTTTACAAAAAACCGAGAGATGAAGAAACTTCATTTCTAACATACGTCATGAAACGAATGAATTAGGCTCTAATACTAAAATTGTAGCCTCTACGTGTTGTAATCTTTCATATTCATCTCTAAAAACGGGTTTTGGTTAAGGTTGGAAAATCATGATTTTCAAGCTATGGAGCTCATTGAAGGAATTGTCAATGGTGATTTACCATTCTATCAATACAAATTGTAATCTAAGCATGAATTATATTCAAAGTGAGTTAATAATAATCACTGTGATAAGAAGTAGACGTTTTGTTGAGAAAGGATCAAGAATTAAGAATCCCAAACCAAGCTATGGCTATGAAATTGAGAAGCTTTCTCTCTCTCTCTAAAATTTATATAATTCTCTCTGTGAAAACACTCTCTAATCTTTCTGTTTTCAATGCCCAGAATGTGTGTATGAGTATGGTAATATATAGAAGATCAACTTGTTGAACTTGGGCTCCAAGTTCAACCTTAATTACTCAACAAAAATAATTTGTTTTTCAAATATCCCTAAACACATAATATACAAACATATACGTATATGATATACCTATATACAGATTATATAATCTGTAGAGCAAATGGAAAAGTAGGGGTTGCATTAGAGGTTAGTAGGGGTCAAATAGTGTGTTTGGGTATTGGAGCTTATAGGCACAAGTTAACACACCCAAAATTAATACTCCCAAACAAGGTACAACCAATTTGTCTAGGAATCACTTGGTGTGTTTGGGAAAATAGCTTATGGCACTAATATGACATATACCAAAAATGCATTCCCAAACAAAGCTTGACCCATGATTACAAGCATTAAATGAAGTAAAGCAAGTGTCAAGTCTTGCTTTACAAAGATTCCCAAATCTGTGGAAGTCCCAATGTGGCGCGGACAGTTTTCAAACATAAACTGGTATTTTCGCAGCGCGGTGATCACCACAAAAATACAAAAAAATTGTTAACATAAGAAATAATTTTCCGGTTATATAAAAATACAGTTTGAGTAAGAAATAAATATTTTCACTGTTTGAAATACAGCTTTGAAATTCCAATCCACGTACTTCTATCCTTATGAAATCTCAGTTGTGAAAACATAACACAGGTATTCTTGAATTTATAAGAAGTAAAATTAGACCCCAATTAAAGAATTTTAATAAGATGAAAGCAAGAATTACAAATTAAAATAAATATGGAAATGAAATTAAAATTAAATGTAAATTACAGGTCGTTACAATGTGAATCAAAGCTCCAATGATGATGCGATGGAATGATCTTTACCAAGTCATGCGCGCCACTTTCCATGAGTATCCCAGCTTTGTGAATCAAAGCTCCAATGATGATGCGATGGAATGATCTTTACCAAGTCATGTGCACCATTTTCCATGAGTTTCCCAACTTTGTGAATCAAAGCTCCAATGATGACACGTGGTGCGATTTGATTGGCAAGGTAAAACTAGTACCTACACCCAACAACACAACATATATTTTCTGTGAGTAGCCAATCATAAACTCGCCACGCCAATTTAAAAAACCACTAAACTCAGTACCTACTCTACCTCCTATACATTCTAATTAGTAGTTCCTGTCACACAAGTAAAAACACGATAAAGAAACACAACATGATATAAAGAATGGATCACTCTTGGGGCACAAAAAAATCTCCCAAAAATAAGATACATAAACCACAATGTGTCTATCTCTCTCCTCTGTGGACCCCACAGACACTGTGGTGAATTAGTGCTCCCCATAGTTATTACTAGTGGTGTCAAACGGGCCGAGCCGGGCCGGGCTCGGTCAAAGCGAGCCCAACCGGGCTAGAGGGTCGGGCCGAGCCGGGCCTCATCAACTAATACCGGGCTGGGCTTGGAAAGGGAAGGGGGGTGTCCGCCCCGGACCGGTGGCCCGGGCTCACTAGGGCTGGGCTCGTGGACGGGCTCATGGACGGGTTCGTGGACGGGTTCATAAACGGGCCGGGTCGGGCCGGAGTTGGGGAGGAAAGTTTTAACTTTTAACTTTTAAAGTTTAATGTTTGGGAATTGGGGGGAGTTTTTACTTTTACTCTTTTTTTTTTATATGTTTAGTTTATGCTTTAATGATTAGTGATTACTAAAAAAAGTTTGTTAACAAAAAAAAAGTAAAGAATATTTTTTATTCAATAAAAATTAAAGAGACTACTAGTATTTGATATTTAAAAATTATAGTCTAATAAAAAATAAAGATTACTTATCATTAATTTGTATAATAAAAAGTAAAAATTTATTCATTAATGATTAGTGATTACTAAAAAAAATTCATTCAACAAAAAAAAAGTAAAGAATATTTATTATTCAATAAAAATTAAAGAGATTATATTTGATATTTAAAAATTATAGTCTAATAAAAAATAAAGATTACTTATCATTATTTGTATAATAAAAAGTAAAGATTTATTCATTAATGATTAGTAATTACTAAAAAAAGTTCATTCAACAAAAAAAAAGTACAGAATATTTATTATTCAATAAAAATTACATAGATTACTAGTATTGGATATTTAAAAATTATAGTCTAATAAAAAATAAAGATTACTTATCATTAATTTGTATAATAAAAAGTAAAGATTACATTTTATAGAATTGAATTTTTATTTTTTTTAAAAGTCATTCACAATTTATACTCATGTGGGCCAGGAGTATTACAATTGATTTGTTTGGAAGTGAATGATCTTCAAATCTCATATTCATTCTTCAATTCTTCATTCTTCAATTTTCTTCCGTAACTTCCAAATTTGCGAAGTCTTCAAGAATAGGATCTTGGCGGTTTTGAGTTCGATATTGTGCACGGTCCCAATCCTTCAAGCACATCAAGCAGTCAAGCATATCAAGAGATAATTTGCTCCTCCTTTCCTCTAGCACCCTTCCACCTACACTAAAAGCAGACTCTGATGCAACTGTGGAAGTCGGAGGAGTTAGTAGATCACGAGCCATGATAGAAAGAATAGGAAAAGCTCTTACATATTCTTTCCACCATGTCAAAAGATTTAAATCGGCCATTTCCTCGTGGTTAATCGGCTTTCTCGCTCGGTTTCTCGATACTTATTTAATTCACCAAGAATGTTAGAACTACTTACAAATGATTGACTAACACTTTTTTGTTTCTTTCAACTGAGAAACTGGCTCGCCCAAGAACCCCCTGACGCTCCCGAACTTAACTCAGTATTAGAAGTAGAAAAAGAAGTAGCACTTTCTTTATTTGTATATTTTTCATAGTAAATACGAAATAAAGATTCCAACGTATTTTCCATTTCAAAAGTAGTTATTTCTAGACTAGGCTCACCATCTGGTCCTTGCATCAATTCAGATATTTGTTTAACCATTTCACAAACACCATCAAAATTGATTCTAGGATCCAAGATTGCATATTAGTAAAATACAGGTGGAATGTTAGACCAATATTTTTTAAACTTTTTTTTTTTTTCCATTTTCTCGCAAATATCAATAAAAATGTCATTTTTTTTTGTTTATTACTATGAAATGTATGAGCCATATTATATAATTCCATAAGAACTAAACAAGAAGTAGAATAGTAAGCACCAGAAAGGTTATTTGTAGCATTGTAAAATACTTCTAAAAATCTATGAAAGTCAAATGCCATATCCCAATCGTTTGAAGTCAAGTTTAGTAAAAGATAATTAACATTAACAAATTCAGTAATAATGCCACTATACTTTTTACAAGAATCTATCATAAGATAAGTAGAATTCCAACGAGTTTTAATATCAGTTTGCAATTTCTTTGAATTAAGACAATTTTGTTTACAAACACCATAAAATGCTTATAGACGGCTAGGCGTTGAACAACAAAAGACCACTGCCTCTCTAATTTTAACTATGTGATCATTAATTTTTGTTAATCCATCTTGGATAATCAAATTAATGATATGACATACACAACGACCATGAAATAATTTTTTATTCAACATTGGGCGCATAAGATCTTTAAACATATTAATAGCATTTGTATTAGCACTAGCATTGTCAAAATAATGCTTATAATTTTTTTTTTCATAATATCATATTCATTAAAAACATTGATTATATAGTTGTATATATTTTCACTAGTATATGGATAGTCTAATGCACGAAATGCAATGACATTTTTATTCATATTCCAATTTTCATCTACAAAATACGCCGTTATACATATATATCCCATTTTTACAAACCAGTCCACAAGTCAGAAGTGCATGTAATTGAACAATTAAAAGTAAAAAAATCCTCAATTAATTTTTTTTTGGTTTGTTGAAAAACAGATTGTATATAACTTCTAAGGGTATTTCTAGTAATAGGTTGGTAGGAGGGTTGTAAAAAAATTTGAATAAACGTGTAAAGCACTCTTCTTCAACTAAAGTAAAAGGCATATCGGATGCATAAACAAATTTTGCCAAGCCTTCCCTCATTTTTTTTTATTATAAAGAAAAGTTCCAACACTTGTGCCAGTAGAAGCAGAAATTTGGGATTGTACTAGGCCGCCAGTTTGAGCGGTACTTGCCTCCTATGCACCTTTATGCTTGTTTATGATGTGCCTTTTAAGTGTATTATTTCCTCCACCTTTATAAGAAAATTTGAGTCCGCATATTTTGCAAATAGCTCCATTTTTTTCGTCATTTAATTTAAAAAATAACCAAACGGGTGATTTTAATTTTCTTTCAGTGGTGGGACTGGGATCATTAGGATTTGAAGGAGATGGTTCAGATGGATTAGACCCCATAATTTCAACGTCGTCATCATCCTCCAATTCCAAATCATTAATCTCATTTCTTTCCCCATAATCTAAATTTTCAAAGTCATAAGTTGGCCCTTCTCTAGTTTTTGAAGATCTTGAATGAGATGCCAAATTTTTAAATAAATAAAAAAGAGGGGAAAGGAATATAAAAGATTAAAAATACTAACAATTAAATAAGCAACTAATAAAGCAAGAAGTGAAACAATAAATAAATTTACCTCTACTTACAGTAGTAGAAGACGAAGTGAGCAACTATAAATTATAATAAGACTTGAGACTTGAAACCTTGTAAGTTCAAGTTGTAGAAGACTAGAAGTGCCTTTACAAACTAGAGCTTTGATAATTAAATCACCAACTTGTAGAGTAGAAGTGCTTATAGAGTGTAAACTTGCAGTTAATGGAATAGTATAGAGAAAGTAGAGACTAGAGAGAGATAATTGATTTTTTAGTGAGAAAATATTTGTGGGAGGTTTGGCATTTATAGAAAATGGGCTAAGGGGCATTTTGGGAAGTTAAAAATCACATTTACATTTTTACCCCCAAAACTAGCCATTTTATAGCCGTAAGCGGGGTAAAAAGTGGGAAATTTTTTTAAAAAGGGCAAAACTAGCCGTTATGGGCTCGGGCAGGCCTACCGGGTCGGGCCACAATGGCTAGTTCACCCGGGTTTTTGGGCCGGGCTAGCGGGCTGGGTTTCAGGCAAAGGAGCTAACCGGGCCGTGGACGGGACTAAGTGTGTCCACCCCGGATCAGAAAAAAGTCCTCGGGCCTAGCGGGTTGGGCCGGGTTTTTAGCCCGGAAAAATCAGACTGGGCTCGGGCCGAGTCGGGCCAACCCGACTCGATTGACACCTCTAGATAGGGGTGAAAGAAAACCGAAGTAAACCGAACCACCGAACCGAACCGATCGATTCGATCGATTTTCATAAGTGAGGTGCAGTGTACCGAACCGAACTGAAAATTAAGACTAAAATCGAAAAAATCGAGCCGAACCGAACCGTTCGATCGGTAGAAAAACCCTCCCAAAACTAACCGAACCGAACCGATTTCACCCCTACCTCTAGAGGTTGTATTATTTACTGTAAAATAGCATTTGAGGCATTCCAAATTAGAAATATCTTGTTGTTGACGAGGTAAATTATCAAACTTACTTGTCGACAGGCTTGTATTCCCTATTTTTCGTGTTACATACATACTGAATCTATAATCCTTGGAGGTTCAACAACTTCATAATTCATACCCAACTTTTACTACCCCATGTTTTATTCTATGTTTCTTAGTAAAGATCTACTACCACGTAGCTATCTTATCTTATGCATAATAATTCTCACTTCTAGGTGCTGCTTGAAATATACTTAAATGACTAGACATGAATTGCACATGCAGTCATATATGGTTCAGATGTTGAGCAAATGTTCTCAATAACAGCAACTAGGCTAATGGACCCAAACACCCACTATATGTCTACACATACCATTCTACACCATATGCATTTCCAAAACATAAATTCTAAAGCTAACTTCTCCATTGTCATTAGAATGGACTCATCCAAAAGAGGTCTTCCCAACAACGTCCACCAACAAATCATATGCAACAACTCTTTGTCGAAGAAAGACAAGTAACAATGCAATTCACTGTTAACTACATAGATTTTCCACCCCCTATTGACTCAAAAGCAACATCAAGCAGCTCCCACGACACCAGCAAAAGGGATCGTTATACGCCCACTATATCCCCAACTCAATCAGAGACAACATCCCCCACCGCCAAGCCAAGAAAAGCCAAACCAAAAAATGAAGGGAAAAACCAGTTCAATCTGATCTGAAGGAAAGGGGACGTTCAATGGTTAAAACTCAAGTTTGGGATGCAAAGAAATAAGTGGCAGAAGACAATTCCCTTATTAATTATAAGTTATATAGTTCTTATTTTAAGTATGTTTTTGGTGTTGAATTTTGCAGTGTTAAGACAAATTCAAACAAATCATGTTTTGGTTACCCCTTTCCGTCTCTATGAATTTTATCCCCTTGTTGGGGTTCCTTCTGATTTAATTAACATATATGTAGTGCCTGCTAAATATATTATTCTGAACAACTTATCTTTGTTTGTTGCTCATGAATTGATGACAGGTTAGTTTGCTTAAATTTGCTGAATATAGCTTCTTGCATATTGTATTTGGATAGAAATGTAACAATTTACAATCTTAAAGTCTCATATCACTTCCAATTACATATGCCTTTGGTTTCGCTCTCCAGTTTATTCCAAAAGTAGCTAAGAATCAAATTATAAATGGATATATGAAGAACCAACTACCAATACTTAGGTGACTGACTAACCAAATTTCAGAGTCCATTTGGTTACTCAATTTCTATATTGTTTTTTTGGGGGGGCAGCCACATACTCATTTACTATATTCATGTCATACTTGTTTGGTATACACACTTAATTCCTCTTTACCAACTGCCTCAGACTTGCAAAACCTAATTTTTGGCAAATATGATCTTAGTTCGTTCTCAAGCAGTTTGATTCTACAACCTTATGTTAAGCACAAGTGTTAGTTTCAAATTAGCATTCTAAAAATTACATCCCCTCTTCCACCTAGGAAACCTTGCGTGCCCTCTTCCACCTGGGCAGCCCTGCGTGCCTGGCACGCAGAAGCCCCCTAGTATAAATATATATACAAAAAAAAAACTAACTCTCCTATGGAATCGTGCAATTGTGAAATCAATTTTGCCAATTTTGCAATTTGTCGATCTGAATTGTGTATTTTAGCAATTTTGCAACCCTTCAAATAGTGGCTGGATTTGTCCGTTGCAGTATTCATTCATGATCCAATTAACTTAGTATCATTGGGAATTTAATATGCGGAACCAAATTCCCCCAACTAAACACACACATATAAACAGTAATTAAACATGCACACCAAATAAAAGACATGTAGATTTCTATGTGGTTCGGCCAAACACCTGCCTAAGTCCCCACCCGAGAGATCCATTCTTTCACTATTGAGTAAAACATGGTACAAGTTACATGGATTAAATCTCATAACCCAAATACAAGACCCTTGTACTCTCCTCACTCAATACCCCAAAGAACCTGACACAATTAATCACTATAACATAGAGATATCATAGAGATAAAGAAATACACATCCCTACCTCACATCCCTACCTCACATCCCTATCATTGTGAACAACCCTCACAGAAAACCCCAACGATTAATATCTCTCTCACCTTAGACCATGCACCCCCATGAAGGGATACCCCAACTTGGTACACCAAGGGCTTACCTAAATTCCAATACAACATCCCTATATATAGAGTTTATGACCCATTACTTGTTGGATAAGTAATACAACTCTATCACAAAGGAAACCAAATCATAGCAGAAATCTAGCCAAATCACAATCCTAAATTGATGGGATTATCCCACATATGATATAATCCCAACAATTACCCCTCTATCACTTGTGGGCAAACTGTCCAACCATTCTATCACACATGACCAGTACCCCCTCAATTGGAGCGCCCACAAAGCTGACGACTTTGTAACCGTTTCCCATTGACCATCTTCCGTACCAGCGTGCACAACCCGAATCAATATGGTCTCAACACCTCTGATTCGTCAAACCGCGGCCAATACATGTGCAGCTACCCCGAGATAATTATACACATTAACTCCACTATCGAAGAGCCTCGACCTCTCCTTCTCCCAAAGCAGGATTTCCCCTCACCATCGTCTGAACCGTGAACAGACCATCTATGTACTCACTTACATAAGAATTTTTCGTCGAGGACTTGGGAGTACAACTCTACCAACCAGATAACACAAACCATCCACACTTCTCTCAACCGCCGTGTGTGCTTTAGCAACAATATTAGATTCCTCTGTAACTTTGGGATCAATATCACACCACCCAAATAGAGAAGCTGCTCCAAAAATATTTGATCAATGTTCCTACGTGCAGTATCCTAACAATTACCTCTGTCGAATAATTGCGCATGTGTCTGCCCCCGTCTTCTTGGAACCCATCAAATTATTTTCTCCAGAAGCACATACTTACCGTACCCAGAATCTAACAACCTGAGAGAAATACCCATATGAGTGGAATGTGATAACCTCTTTACCATACGCAACCTGCTACAATCACAGTAGCATCAAAATTATTTTTTTGGTCCTAGATCCCAACCTGCTGCTATATACATAGGATCTATCACCAAGAAAAAATAAATTTCAATCCGTGCAGGATTTCATAAATTCGTACCCACATATGAATACTCAGCACGCAAAAACCTTAGGAACCATCTCTGACCCAAATTTCAAGCAACATAGCTTATCTCCACAAGCTCCTTGAAATTCCAACCAATCATGATTCAAGTTTCGCTACACCATGCCACATGGAATAATTTACCATGACAAACTTCAAAAAACAAATCTAAAGCCTATCATTCACGGACCATGACCATGACCACCGTCACCACGATGCTACTAACATGTTCACATGTTCCCTTTTTTTTCATCATGTGTTATCTTTTCACCACCGTGCGGTTAATCTCCACTGTCACCGTGTGCTTCTGTCACCATGATCTGACCACCTGGCTCTGATACCACTCGTTGGGAATTTAACACGCGGAACCAAATTCTCCCAAATAAACACACACATATAAACAGTAATTAAACATGCACATCAAAGAAATGACATAGATTTCTACGTGGTTCGGCCAAACACCTGCCTATGACCACACCCGAGTGATCCATTCTATCACAATTGAGTAAAATATGGTACAAGTTACATGGATTAAATCTCATAACCCAAATACAAGACCCTTGTACTCTCCTCACTCAATACCCCAAAGAACCCGACACAATTAATCACTATAACATAGAGATATCATAGAGATAAAGAAATACACATCCCTACCTCACATCTCTATCATTGTGAACAACCCTCACAGAAAACCCCAACGATTAATATCTCTCTCACCTTAGACCATGCACCCCTATGAGGGGATACCCCAACTTGGTACACCAAGGGCTTACCTAAATTCCTATACAACATCCCTATATATAGAGTTTATGACCCATTACTTGTTGGATAAGTAATACAACTCTATCACAAAGGAAACCAAATCACAGCAGGAATCTAGCCAAATCACAATCCTTAAATTAATGGGATTATCCCACATGTGATATAATCCCAACATGATTCTCGTTTCACTTTTACCACACTATGTTTCGCATCATTTTTGGCACATGTAAGATGTTATATTGTAATCCTATGCTTTCGAAGTTTGTATCCCAACACATGTGGCAATAACCTTGTGTTATTTTCATTAGAGAATATTGAAGTGTCGATACAAGATTTCAGAACACGAAAGGAAAAAAAATTGTATACAGCTTGCAGGTACAACAATTAAAAAATTATAGCTACTCTAAACTAATCCACTCCACTCAAAATTAGAATTAGCTTTTACAAAAAGTTTTAAATTACCAACGTTCCTATTAATTTCCTAAATATGTATTAATAGAAAATTCTTCAATACATCCACACACTTTTAGTTGTATGGTGCAATCACTTTTTAGATCCCAAACTATAGTAACAATGTACTATGTTATCATAACTTGGTTCCAACTAGTAGCAACTCCAAACTAATCAACTCAAACATTAGAATTAGGTGTTTGAAAAAGCTTTAATTTATCTATGTTGCTACTAATTTCCTAAATATGTATTAACAGAGAAATTCTTCAATACATCCATGCACTTTTAGTTGTGTGGTACAATAAAATTTTAGATCCCAATCTGTAGTAACAATATGCAATTTCATTGTTATTTCGTGCGCCAATTAGTAGTAACGTTTATTAATATGCTATTTGAACTACAATGTGTCATTTGATACAAATGTTTAGAGTACCGTTTGATAGTAGCAATTGGTCATCGTATATACTAAGTCTTAATGCTCCCAATTAGTAGTAATAATTGGTCATCAATTTCAATTGAGGACAATATCAACAATTACTCCCTCCGTCCCATTTTATGTGTCCATTTTGGAGAATCCAATTATTTAAGGGGACAAAAAGAATCTACACCTACTTTCCACAATTGCCCATAATCATTGTACTTTCTTTTTTTGTTTTGTTTTGGTGTTGATTGCTAGGAAGGGTAGTTTGGAAAACTAAGTAAAATTTGCATACTAATTTAAGAAAGTGGACAATAATTTTGGGACATTCCAAAAAAGAAAGATGGACACATAAAATGGGACGGAGGGAGTATTAATTTAATGCACTAAATCGTTAAGTCCATTAATGATTGTAGCAAATTAAATTTTTTTAAAAATTCAAGGATCTTAAGTGATTCAATTGATAATAGAGGGTTGAAAAAGAACTGTTGGGAAAAATCCAATATCTTGAAATGTATTTGATCTATGTATGTTTTTCTTGTAATGTACTTTAATACATCAATTTTTTTTGCAAAAATGCTAGGCACACAACACATTCC
This sequence comes from Hydrangea macrophylla, assembly GCA_033977485.1. Classification (NCBI taxonomy): domain Eukaryota; kingdom Viridiplantae; phylum Streptophyta; class Magnoliopsida; order Cornales; family Hydrangeaceae; genus Hydrangea; species Hydrangea macrophylla. The sequence continues at coordinate 100,127,876 of CM066990.1, forward strand.
ACGACAGGGCTTTAAATACATATACCCTGTGCTGTGTAAGTGGTGCATAGAAAGTGTGAAAAATTCAAACAGCACAGGGCACAACACATTTAAAGCCATGTTGTGTAATGTGTTGTGTGCCTAACATTTTGAATTTTTTGGGAGTAACGTTTGAGACAACTTAAAAAAAAAATTCACCGAATAACGTGGATAGATAAAACTATTTTTTAATCACAAATTAAAAGGTCATAATTTGACATTGAAATTCCAAAGTTGCCATAGACAATATCATTGGGCAAAATAAGGCTTACTTAATATTTTCTTAATGTTTTTTAGTGACCCAAGTTTATGATATTATTAGTTCGTGTCTGAACTGGTTAAGGCTGCATATTTGTGTACTAATAACTAGTCGATACCCGTGCTATACACGGGATGTACGATATATGAACTTATTGTCAAATAGTGTAACAACTTTTAGTTAACATAGACGTTGCTACCTATTTCTTGTTCTTCTTTTTTAACAAACAACAGAAGATTATTATTCAATCAAGAGTCAATGTTACAATTTGACTAAGCAATATGGACTAACCATGGAGGAAAGTTATCAACCCAAAAATTGTCTTAGCTACTAAGCATGTAACAAACCTAGCCAAGCTATGAGCAACCAAACTGTCAAACCTTTTAGTATGACAAATTGCAGAATGAAGGCAGGCATGAACCGTTTGGCTGGTTTCTGTCAAAATGAAATCCAAATGATTACACGAGCATCTCCATGCAACAATGGATTTAGAATATTGAACCAAAAAGGAATAATTGAATGAGAACCAAATGCAAAAGTCTCTTCAATTATGACAATATGAGAAGAAAAATCAAAATGGAATGGCTGGACAATTAAATACCCATACCCATCAGTAGAGACGGATAGTAGTATAGATATAGATAACAATCATACATCAGGCTAAAACAAAATTCATCTTCAATAATAAAATAAAATTAATCAAAAACAGATATAATGAGAAATAGATATAGAAAGGGGTAGAGAAATATATAGAAGAGAGAGAGAGAGAGAGAGAGAGAGAGAGAGAAGGCAAGAAATGAACTAACAGAGATGGGCTACGGTAGCTTTTGTGATTTTCATCTTCAAACTGAAGAACTGTGGCGGTTCTTCGCACCATTAGTTGCTACCTATTTCCATATAGAGAAATTAGACAAAATTAATGAATGTCCAAAGAAAACTAAACTCAATAGTGATCACATAAATACCAAACTAACATAGACAAATATTCTGTAGGAAAAAGAGGAAAACTATTCTAGGTTTATTATATAAAAAATATATATATATATATATAACCAAAAAAAACATTGAATTGCAAAAAAATATATATAATAAGAAAGTGCAGAGAAGAAGCCAAAATTTGCTAGAAATCTAGAATAAAATCATGAAGAAAGCCAGTTTGAAGCTGGGTAGATCGATTGATCGAGCTTATGTGCACCATCAAATTCCCTAAAGTGATTCTCTAATTGAGTTAGTGATCAATAAGAAGCCCTAAATCAAAAATCAGATTTAGACACAAATTCGACTATCCAAAACCAAGGGAAGACCTACGAGAGAGAGAGAGAGAGAGAGAGGGGGAGAGAGAGAGAGAGAGCGAAGAAAGTAAACCTGGTTTGGTTGGAAGGGGGGAGATCGAGAGCGAGTAAAAGAGACCTAGATTTCCCCAATACAGAAATTATTGCCATTTTGAAACTCTCAGAAGAGTAAATCGAGTAGGCGTGAAAGAGAGAGAAAGAAGGAAAGGAAGGGAAAAAGAAGAAGCATGGATAGAGTAGAAGAGATTTGTATCGAAGAGTAATGCTATATAGGCACACCTTGAAATCCATACCGAATTTGACATCTTATGCTTTAAATACATGTGTGTGAATTTTTCACACTTTTCTATGCACCACTTACACAGCACATGGTACATACATTTAAAGCTGGGTGTCAAATTCAGTGTGGATTTCAAAGTGTGCCTAGCATTACTCTTGTATCGAATGAAGCAAAAATTTTCAGATAGGATTTTTCACTGTATGAGAGGAAGCTGATGTGGACAGCCTCAATGGAAGTTTTGTGCTTCAGCCTTTATATAGATATTAATAGATAGATAGATAGATAATGGAAGATAAGCATAAGTTGACATAGCACAAGTGGCAAAGAACTTGGTATATATGGCCCCCTCCAATACATAGGTTCGGGTTTGAATCTCATTCCCCTTACAATTTTACTTTAGGTTCAGTGGATTTCATTTCTAAAAATCGTTACATTTTTTTACTAATTTAATACACAAGAGTAAAGTTAATTTTTCAATGATACACAACAAAAGAGAAAAAAAAAATTTATAAAATACAAAAGTAGTCAAATTACAAAAGTCAAAAAGGAAAAAGACTGCAAATTCTAAAAGTCAAAGAGAAAAGTGTAGGAACATTTTTCAACAAATAAATACGTTAAATTTCAAAATAAAATTAACATGACTTGAAATCGATAAATGGATTAATTTCAAATGATAAATTTGGATGGAAAAAACAATTTGGTGTAGTCAAATGGCCCTCGGTTGTAAATGCGTTTACAATTCAATTTTGTTCATGGGCTTGAAAATCAAAAGGTCTACTACAGGAGAAAATATTATTGTAATAGTTATATTTTGATTATGTGGAATAACAAGTCAATAAAATCTCATTATTAGAATATTTGTGCCTCTTAAAATTAAGAAATACATATTAGCAATACACACAAGTGTATTAGTTAGGTTACACGGATAGCGTGATATCACCGTTACAATGAATATTTCTCATTCTACACACTATTTCAGTGATGGAAACTAGATTTTCATTTGGTGGTTTATAATTAATTATTAAGTAATGCTATGGTTTTCAAATTTTGTGTCCCAAAAGTGGATCCCAACACATGATAGTGAAACCACCTTCAAGAATGACGGGACCACAACAGCCTCCAATCAAAATTCATCACCAACACCAAATAAACAACAACATTTTGACATGTATCACATTCATGTCATGCTAAGTAATTGTGTTGATGCTTGTTATGTGTACCAAATTTGATTCTCAAATGTTGTAACGTTCTTACCACTTTCAATACTTATAAATTTTAGAACCATAGCATTACTCACAACATTAATAGCAAATTAGCAATGCTATGGTTCCCAAATTTGAATTCCAAATATTTTGGCACTAGCATAAGTGTTTGTATACGTACTACGCACAACACTACACAATTAATTCTATTAAAATTAGACTAATGTTACAGTTACCAAATTCCAAATCTCATAGTGAGTTCTCAAACTTGATTGTTATCAAATGCATTGGAAAAAAAAAGTACTAAATGTTGTCGATCTTAAACTCTTATTCATGATGGATGCACATATGAAGTAGGTGTTGCCTTCCTAGTATATGTATATATATATATATATATCAACTAGATAAAAGAGAGTAAGTCGTCTATGGAAGCGTGCCAATTTTCAATTAATTTGGCCAATTTTGGAATTTATTAATTTGCTTTGTCCAGTATGGTACTTTTTACTTTAGAACCAGTCGTATGTGTCCTTGAAACTGTTTCTATTACCCTTTATTATATGTTCATCATAAGGATATAACCAGTTTTGTGTGAGAGGAATTCGGTCATTTCAGACTGTCACACTCGTCCCGAGAAAATCATTGTTTTAAATTCTATAATTGAATTTTAAGGATTTTCAATGTTATTTGAAAATTGTGAAAGTGGTTGACTGTGGTCAACGGAAGGTGTCAAGTGAGGATATAGTGATTTGATAATCATTGAGGCATTCATGTGATTAAATGACATTTATGTGGATTAAATGTTATTTGACATATCTGGTATTATGAACAGTAATTATGCATGTGTAGTGTAATTTTTGATAGTTTGGATCTTGATTAAGATCATTTGGATTGTTTTAGTGATAATAAGATGCGTTGCATAAAAGGTAGGTTATCTAGAGATTCCACGAAATTAGTTTTCGAAACGTAATTACAAATCCAAACGAGACTTAGACGAAAACTTTCATAATTTATAGTTTTCACTTGTGAAGTAATGAATTAGACGTGTAAGACGTTTCGGAAAATAATTAGATGTTTTGGGAACTCGCGGGGAATTAAACGTAATTACCGAGAGTCTTGGCAAGATATTTTGTTAATTACAACTTTTTTCTCAAAATCAATTTTGAGAGCACAAGAGGGGATTTGGTTGCTTGGGGCTTCAAGACTCAAATCGACGGACTTCTGGCCGTTTATTTTTTTTTCTTTTCCAAATTTCATATTTGAACTCCTCGAGGTAAGGACTTCGTTTTCATACATCTTAAGCCTTGTTTGGCTTAGTTTTTATATAAAGCTTAATTTTAGAATTTGGAGAAAACCTACAAATACTTGTAGGAATCACTTATAAATGGAGATTCGATGTTTAATCAGTGTTTCAGTACTTCCCTCAAAGTTATAGGATGATAGCACGAGGTATGAATTTCTAGCCTATGTTATATATGATAATTACATGTTTTGAGTTTAAAAGTCGAAATTGAGATCCGGGCAAATCCATGTGTTAATCTTAGGCCCGTAAATTACGTGCTTAAATGTGAAAGCATGTCTAACTTTTATGCGAGCACGTTAAGTGTTTATGTGGGACAAAGGGGGACTTGTACAATTTCATGTCGGGGTAAGCTTCTTGATGTTTGAGAATTTTAGTAGTAACGGCTACTGTGCATGGTAAGGCTTGGACTTGCCAGGGTACTTGAGGATGCAACGGTTGTAGGCTTGGACTAGTCATGGGTATCGCGGTTAAGGTTTGGACTTGCTGGTACCGGATGAATGCGTGTTTTTCTCCCTAGAGACTATTTAATGTGAAAAATGAGATTAAAGCATGATTTTCCTTATATGCATATGTTAGAAATTGTGCACTCAGCATAGAGCTGAGCAGTGGAGCTTTACTCCATTGCAGGTGACAAAAAGAAAGGAAAGAACAAGCGTGAGGAGTGAGGCCGTGGGAACGCCAGGGACCGTTCCATGTATATATTTTTATTTTCCATTCCAGGGTTATAAGAGTGAATCTTGTAAAGTCTGGATTATGTACTTAACTTAGACACTTTGGAATGAGGTTGGAATGTTGTAATATGTCGTTAAAACTTCTTTAGTTACCTTTGTAATGAATCCAAACTCACGAATTTATGTTTTGAATGCTTAACTTGTCGACTTTGAATTTTGAAGGAATGTTGTAGATGTTTTATGAATCGAGCCAAACGGACTTTAACTTATTTTCAGTTCCGTTTCTGTTTCAATGTTTGGCAAGGGTTATGTTTGTCTTTTTTGTTTTGAAATGGTTGGGAAGGTTTGATGTTGTGGGGTAAGGTTGGATGACTTCTAGGCTAGAGTCTTTTAGGGGGGTCATTTGACCGGTCGAAGGGGTCAGTTCGACCGTCAAAGTACCCTCTGCCTTGAAGGACTTATGCCCGAGAGTCATTCGACCAGTCGAAGGGGATCGTTCGACCGGTCGATATGACCCTGCATGAAATCTTTTTCTACCCCTTCCGGAAATAATTTAAATGTTTTGATTGGTTCTTAGGGTACCTTTGGGACCCCTTTCAACATAAATTCATTCATTTCAAAATATTATTACATTTTCAATTTTATACGGATTTTACAACTTGAAAGGTATCGTTTCCAAAAGTTTTAAATACTCAATGTTATTTTAAGTTTTCTTTTTCGTTGCTATAATCTTTTAATGAGTTGGATGAGCCTTGGTGGCGTCTCATGTGCCCTATTTCCACACGTAGTGGGATAGGTCATGACACAGATGAATAGTTATCTTAAAGTCAACTTTGAGATGAATAATTATCTTCAAGTCAGCTTTTCAAAATTAAATTAATATCAAAATCACAAGTAAATCAACTTTGCTTTCAGAAATATTTCAGTCGACTTTTAATGAAGATTTACATTTCAGACAACTTCATTGTGGCTTTTTATATCTCAGTCGACGTTTTGACAAATCATTATATTTTAGTCAACTTTATTTCGGTTATTTACATTTCAGTCAACTTTATTGCATCTTTTTAATTTTTAGTTAACTTTTTTATGGATACAGTCAATTTTTGTATAATCAATATGGTATATTTTAGCCATGGTATTCGTTTTTTTAAATTGAAAGTTGTTCAATTTTCATGGTCAGTGTATTAAAACAATGAAAAAAAATTATATCCCAGGTACAACAATCACAAATTTGCATTTACTCTAAACTAATGAACTCAAAATTAGAATTAAAATTTTCAAAAAGGTTTAATTTATCTTCATTCCAATTAATATCCTAAATACGCATTAACAGGAAAAATCTTCATCGATACATTTTTTCACTTTTAGTCATCGAGTACAATAAATGTTTAAGTCCAAATTGTACTACCAATCAGTGTTTAATTATAACTTGGTATCCGTTAGCAATAAATTTTTTAAGGTGCTATTTGTAGTAACAAGGTATCAAATTTCAAAATAAATCTGGTATATTTTGGCCATGATATTGGTTTTCTTAAATTGAAAGCTATACAATTTCAAAGTCAGTATATTAATTGATTATTTTTAGGGAATTGTTATTGCCACTCCATCATTGAACCAAGCCACTCCATAGTACCACTCTCAGAGCATGTGGTACCATGTATATAGTGCATGGAATACATAGTACCATGTATATAGTGCATGGAATACATAGTACCACATGCTTTAAGAGTTGTACCATGGAGTGTCTTGGTTCAATGATGGAGTGGCAATAGCATTAGCCTATTTTTAACTTTGTTCATGATTTTCTAATATTAAAAATACAAGAGTTTTGGAAAGCAATGAAAAAAAATTTATATCCCAAGTATAACAATAACAAGTTTACAATAACTCTAAACTAATGAACTCAAAATTAGAATTAGATTTTTCAAAAAGGTTAAATTTATCTCCATTCCTATTAATATCCTAACTACGCATTAATAAGAAAATTCGTCAATGCATTTTTTTTTTTCACTTTTACTCATCAGGTACAATCAATTTTTAAGTCAGTTTGTAATACCAGTGAGTGTTTAATTATAACTTGGTATTAATTAGCAATAGAATTTTTAAAGGTGTTATTTGTTGTAACAATATATCAAATTTCAAAATCATTTTGGTATATTTTGGGCACGGTATTGGTTTTTTTTAATTAAAAATTGTACAATTTAAAAGGCAGTGTATTAATTGATTAGTTTTTACTTTGTTTATGACGTGACAATATTGATTACATAAATATAATTAAATTGTCAAATGTTACAATAGTCACACATATATCACTAACTTTTACTTAATTTACACAAAATGCGCATATATCACAAATTTCATCCCTATTTTCCGACAGGGATGTGGGCAAGTGCTACGCCCCTAGTGTGTATGTATATACAGTCAAGCTCTAAAGTGCACTGGGTATACGCACGGGTTTGTGTATTAAGATTTTTAGCTTAAAAATCGCTGGCCAGCAGGGCACGGGTTAGCGGAGCGGCCCGCGGTTTTTTTAGGCTAGAAATCGTAGTGTACAAATCCAGTGTGCTTTAGAGCCTGACTGTATATATATATATATATATAGAGAGAGAGAGAGAGAGAGAGAGAGAGAGAGAGAGAGAAATGCTATTAGGTGCACTGGGTAAGTGCACTGACCCAGTGCACTGGACTGGCTTTTAAATCTAAAAAACCTGCGCATGGCCGGCCCAAAAGGAGGGTAAAAGGGGCGACCGCCCTAGGCCACCAAAGTTCACAAAATTTTGAGGGTCCGCATGAAATTTTCATAATTACATTTTTGTTTTGAGATTTTTTGTATTTTTCCTCCCCAAGGCCCAATTTAGTATCATTAACTACATATATTTTGATATACATGTATATAAAACTCAAAAGCAAAGGCCCTAGAATTTTGAAAATTACATTTTTGGTGAAAGAATTTTTTGAGTTTAAGAAATAGGCCCCTCTAGAATTTTGAAAGATACAATACAATGTTTAAGTTTCACAAATAGACTCATATTATAAGTAGACCAAAAAAAAAATTGCTAATTATGCATAAGTAAACCCTAAAAATTTGCCTCGGGGGCGCTGCCCCCAAATCCTATATAAGGGCCTCTATTTTAATAGTTCGCCCCAAATCTCCAAATACTCAGGACAAGCCCTGAACTTGCGGGCTGTCCTGTTGAACCGCACCCCGTCCTATCGCTCCGTTGATCTACAAATTTTTTAGATTAAAAAGTCTAGTACACATAAGAGCCTCTCCATAATATATATATACTAACATATATAAAGTGCGAATGTCTCATTTTCTGTCTTTCTTTGCAATTTGAATTGGCAAATTCTGGCATTTGTCTATTTGTTTGCCCTTTTTAGTAAGAGTTATATTTGGGGCACTAACAATATCCACTAATACTTACTAACACACTCTATCTTTTTCCTAGTGGCATTGTGGGGTCCGCAGTGGACCCCACAGTACCACTAGGAGAGAGATAAAGTGTGTTAATAAGTGTTAGTGGATTTTGTTAGTGCCTTTAGCATTACCCTTTTGTAATCTCCAGAAGTGCACATACAAATTACACTATGTAACTTCCTGTAACAGCGACACGCAAATACCAAATCCACGTTTCAGCTTCTTGGAATCTAATTTTTATGGGGAGACGTGCAAATTGAAATTGAATCTGCCATTTCAGGATTTATCTAAATCAATGGTCCTTTTTGGTAATTTTACTTGCTTATAATTGTATCAATGAGTGCACACGTGCACATAAGCCGCCACCTTTGTGGCCTAGATGCATGAGAATTTATTCGGTACAACCGTGATGCCTTTGAGCATTGCTTGGTCACCCTGCACGCTACAATGATTTGACAATTTTTGTTATTTCTCCAATCCTGTTGACCTTTTTGGTAAGGAGAATTATTCGATGCACTTAAATTATTTGGGTTGCTTACAACATAATAATTTTGAATAAAGAATATTTGTTATTGGGTAAAAAATATTGGTTCTGTGGTAAGAAACATTTTGTAGGTACACCCAAATCCATTGTAGATAAGGAAAAAAAATTGTATATAAGATAATAAAAGTGTTTAAATTATGGAAAAGCAAATTATCAGTACATGGAAGAAAAATTTAAAAATTAAAGAGAAGGAAATAATTTGAAAATAATTATTAAAATAGCATACTACAGGATTCTCAAGTATGTGACAATAGACCTACTGAATTGTCATCAGAGGATATTGAAATGATTGCACTATTCTTAAAGGTTGTCTCATTACCACATGTGTTAGGAGCCACATTTAAGATACAAAATTTTAAAACCATGTTACTCGAGAGACAATAACAGACTATCGAAGGAAAAAATCTTTGACAAAAGTATGACAGTAGTCAAATTGTAAAAGTCTATTCAATGGGGAGATAGAATGAGTTGTTAGTTTAGTTACGTCATTACACAATTAAAAAGAATATTAAATGCGATTAGGTTTTTAAAAATTGACTTTGTTATGTCATTAATATAATTAATAATAGTATACTCGCAATGTATTAGGTTCTCTGACTTTTATAATTTAATTGATTATTATATTTTTGTAGTTTTTTTTTTTCCACTATGATTGTATATTATGTCACACCCCGACGTTGCACAATTCATGAAAACATTTAATTTCCTTTATAAACTCGTAGGTCGTGATAAGTGAGTATGACCAATTGTCCCTGCAACAAATAATTTAAAACAATATTTCTAGAGAAGAGGATACTAATAAACATAAGTTCCCAAATTAACTTACTAAACTATTACATCATTTAAGTCTTAGGCACAAGCCGCCTTATTCAAATTCTAATAAAGTCTATTACAACTCAAAAATAAAAGACACAAGAAATATAAAACATCCCTCCTAGAAAGTCTAAAGTCTCCCGCTTCTAACTACCATAGTCAAAATACTCTAGCTGCTCCTGACCTGGAAAATCTGGACGTAAAGTCCATGATACATCAACGTCGTCAGCTTATGCAAGCTGGTGAGCAAAATGAACATATGCTCGCAATGTATATATAAGCATATAACAACGTTACAGTTTAAATCGTTAAAACAATAATAAATTCAAGGTTCCAACTCTAACATATCACACAGGAAGATACGAAGCAGTAAATATGTGACCATGCATGAACAATGTATCATCTCATCTTTCTGACTCCTATCTCTCGACAAACTCGATTCAAACCTACAATTAACCCAGATACCAGGAATAATATCTGATCAGCATCCGGGTTGCACACTACACAGTCGCCTCAGATACCAGGAATAATATCCGATCGATATCTGGGTTGCACAACACATCGTCGCCTTAGATACCAAGAATAATATCCGATCAGTATCCAAGTCGCACACCATACTATCGCTTCGAACACCAGGAATAATATCCGATCGATATCCGAAACGCGCACCTTAGGTACCAGGAATAATATCTGATCGATATCTAAGTCATACACAACACTGTCGCCTTGGATACTAGGAATAATGTTCGATCAGTATCCAAGTCGCACACCATACCATCGCTTGCGATACCAAGCATAGTATCCGATCGATATCCGAAACGCGCGCCTTAGATACCAGGAATAATATCCGATCGATATCTAAGTCGTACACAACACTGTCGCCTCCAATACCAGGAATAATATCTGATTGATATTGGAATCGCACACCAGACCGCCACTCTTTACTCCTTTCACGCTTTCTCACACACCATCCATGTCGACTCCACCTCGACCCTATCATGCATGTCAATGTCCATGAAATTGTAACACCAAACAAACGTACGAGAAATTAAGTCTTTTTATTCTTCTTTATTAACAAGGTACAATGTACTTAGAATCATTGAGTTAACACCCGCGATCTAAATTATCAAGTCATATATGAAACAAGAGGTAAATTTATAAAAAACTACATAATACGCTTTTACAGCTACTAGTGCACAAGCAGGTTCACTTTGAAGCAATGCCCTTAAAAATGAGTTATAATTTTTATAGATGAATTACATATCAAATGAAAGGTCTTTGAGTCTAGTTTCCAACGCTTCGAATAGTGCACGTTTTTTAGTTTTCTAGAGGAAGTGATGACAGTTTTAGTAAAAGTCGTCAGTGCTGAAACATGTCAATCGATTGGCAAAAGTGTCAATCGATTGGATGACATGACAATCGATTGGATATGTTTCCAATCGATTGGAACTTCATCTTCTTCCATAGTTTCGAAATCAAAAGCTAGTTTTTACCCATTTCTGAATTCTACTTCAACCAGGACATGTAATATATGGATTTCTTCATTTTTCCGCAAGGATTACGAATACGTGATCGGTTTAAACTAATTTTAATCGTAGCTCTCGGATTTCACATAAAACTGAGAGGTGATAAAACTTTAAATCAACGATACTTCGCGATACGGATGAATTAAGCCGTAGTATTCGAACCACAGCTTATTAGGACTAAGATCTTTCATTCCCAATTCACGGAATTGATTTTGGTTAACTTTTCTAAAACTCCAATTTTCAAGCTCCAATGGTGATTATACACATACGTATATACATGTCTATATATACTGAAATATACATATATAAACATGGTGAGTGAGTTTATAATACTCGCAGAGGTGATTATACTGAGAATTTAGCGAACTGAACAATTCCGCCGAAATTCCGTCGTTTAAGAATTCTTCCCGTTCTTGGTCTTGATATATCAATATATATATATAACTATGTATATGTATGAGTATGTATATAATCTGTGTGTGTATGTGTGTGACCTTGAGAGAACAAAAAAAAAAGAATGGAGAGAATTAGAGAGACATAGAAGAGAGTTATGAGAGAAATTGAGAGTCTGTGAGAGTTATAACTCATATATATATATATATATATATAAACGGATAGTTTTGGGCTCCAAGCAATCCACGGGGATTATCCTGTGTGGTTGAGCTCGCGTGCTCTACACCCACAATGCGATATAACCGCAACTTTAAACATAAACTGGTATATAACGGTTGGAATAAAAATATAGAAAATCATATTAGTGTAGGAAAATAAATTCCCAGATGTACAAAAGTATAAATACAGTTTCAAATCCGTTGAAAGTATTTTCTATATTTATAGAAATTACGGTTTGACCCCAAATAATTAGTTATTACCAGAAGTAAAAGAATTAATCATGGAAATGAAATGTAACATTTATTTATTAAAGAAAAAGAAATTACAGGGTGTTACACTCTACCAACCTTAACAAAGATTTCGCTCCGAAATCTGAGCTAACTAATCCTGAAACAACTCGGGGTATCTATTCCTCATGTCAGACTCTAACTCCCATGATGTTTTTCCTTCGTCATGGTGCCTCCACTGAACCTTAACCAAAGGAACGTCTCTTCTCCTCAGCCTCTTGATACTCTGGTCAAGAATCCTAACTAGTCTATCCTTGTAGACAATATTTTAACTTGTCTCAATATCATCAAAATTTACTACATGTGAGGGATCATGTATGTATTTCCTTAACATACTGACATGGAATACATTGTGAATGCCAGACATCTTTGGTGGCAACGCGAGCCGATAAGCCACTTTCCCAACACGTTTCAGTATCTCGAACGGTCCGATAAAACGAGGTTCCAACTTTCCTCTTTTCTGACCAAAATGTACTATTCTCCGCACAGGTGAAACCTTAAGGAGTACCTGATCTCCGATACTGAACTCTAGATCCTTTCGACGTCGATCCGCATAACTCTTATTCCTACTCTGTGTTGCTTTCATTCTCTCCTTGACCAGTGAAATCTTTCATTGGTTTCTCTCACCAAATTTGGTCCCAGAAGTTCTGTGTCTCCCACTTCAGCCCAACACAATGGAGAACGACATGGCCATCCGTACAAGGCTTCAAATGGTGCCATCCCAATACTCGAGTGGTAACTATTGTTATACGCAAATTCGACCAACGACAAATGCGTTTCCCAAGACTCTTCAAAATTGATTACACATGCCCTGAGCATATCTTCCATAATCTGATTAACATGCTCGGTATGCCCATCAGTTTGAGGATGGAAAGCAGTACTCATCTTGAGTGAAGTTCCCATAGCCTTCTGTAGACTTTCCCAAAACCCCGAAGTAAAGCGTGCATCACGGTCCGATACAATAGACACAGGTACACCGTGCAGCCGTACCACTTGTTGTAGGTACATTCGACTCATCCTTTCTACTGGGTAAGTCATACTATACGCGATGAAATGTACAGACTTCGCAGACAATCCACAACTACCCAAATCGCGTCATGGTTCTATTGTGACTGAGGTAGTCCAACTACGAAATCCATAGTTATGTGTTCCCATTTCCATCCTGGAACACGTAAGGGTTGCAACAATCCTGAGGGTCTCTAATGTTCGGCCTTCACTTGTTGACAAGTCAAACATTTAGACCCGAACTCGGCTGCTTCTCTTTTCATTCCTTCCCACCATAAGTTTTTCTTCAGATCTTTATACATCTTTGATCCTCCTGGGTAATTGTCAGCCTCGACTTATGTGCTTCTTCGAGAATATCTTTTCTCAAATCTCCTGAATCTGGCACACATAATCTGTCTCGACATCTGTATCCTCCATCGATCCCAATCTTCCATTCTGTAGGGTCCTTTTCTGAAATCTTGATGAACCATACTTGAAATTTCTCATCTCTCTTTTGGGCCTCGATAATTCGACTCACAAGTGTTGATTGTACCATAAGGCACCCAAAGTTTTGCCAATCACTACCTTCAGAAATCTGCATATCAAATTCTGCGATTGTCTCTAAAGCCTTCCATTCCCTTACCATCAATGAAGCAATCGTTCCTCGAGGTTTTTGACTTAGGGCATCAACGACTACATTAGCCTTACCAGGGTGGTACTCTAATGTAAAGTCATAGTCCTTAATCAGTTCCATCCATCGACATTGCTTCATGTTCAGCTCTTTCTGAGTAAATAAATACTTGAGGCTTTTGTGGTCTAAGAATAAATCAAACTTCTCCTCATAGAGGCAGTGTCTCCAGATCTTGAGTGCAAACACGACTGCTGCCAGTTCTAAATCATGAGTTGGGTAATTCAATTCATTTGGCTTCAACTGCCTTGAACCATAGGCGATAACCTTTCCATCTTGCATAAGGACACATCCCAGCCCTTGATAAGAGGCATCACTGAAAATAGTGAACTTCTCACCATCCTTGGGTATTGCAAGTACGAGCGCTGTTGTCAGTCTCTCTTTTAACTCCAGAAAAGTATGTTCATGCTTATCCGCCCATTCAAACTTCAAATATTTCTTAGTCAAACCAGTTAACGGGGCTGCTATCTTTGAGAATCCCTATACAAATCTTCAATAATAACTAGCGAGTCCCAGAAAACTTCTGACTTCGGTAGCATTGGTCGGTCGAGTCCAATTTGCAACGGCATCGGTCTTTGATGAGTCAATCGTGATTCCTTGTTGAGAGATCACATGTCCGAGAAACTTAACTTCTTGAAGCCAAATTCACACTTGTTGAATTTAGCATACATGCGGTGATCCTTGAGAGTCTGTATCGCAATTCGTAGATGTTGTTCATGCTCTTCCTCTGACTTGGAATAAATCAAAATATCATCGATAAAGATAATAACGATTAATCCAAGTAGGGCTTGAATACTCTATTCATCAAGTCCATAAACACAGCCGGAGCATTCGTCATCCCAAACACTAAGAACGCATAGTGTCCATACCTTGTCCTGAAAGCAGTCTTAGGTATGTCCTCCTTTCATATCCTCATCTGGTGATACCATGACCGTAGATCTATCTTGGAAAAGGTCATGGCTCTTTGCAATTGATCGAACAGATCGTCTATCCGAGGTAAAGGATACTTATTCTTGATCGTAACCTTATTCAGTTCTCGGTAGTCTATACATAATCGCATAGTCCCATCCTTCTTCTTCACAAATAACACTAGTGCTCCCCAGGGTGAAGTACTTGGACGAACAAAACCCAACTTCTCAAGTTCTTGAACTTGTTCCTTCAACTCCAGTAGTTCGGTAGGGACCATCCTATAGGGAACTTTGGTTATAGGTCGAGTTCCTGGAACCAATTCCACACAGAATTCTATGTCCCTCTCAGGTGGTAATCCAGAAATATCTCGAAATACTTCCTCGAACTCTTTGATTATCGGTATTGATGACACCGTCACTTCTGTACTGACAAATTTGATGTTTGCTAGACACCTGGTGAGGAATATATCACCCGAAGGGTTACATTGAAAATCAAAGGGTTGATTCCCATTGTCTGCAAATGTAATCCTCTTCCTAGCACAATCCAATATGGCATGATTCTTTTCGAGCCAATCCATTCCCAGGATTATATCAAACTCTTTCATCGACAGAACCACCAATCTTGCCAAAAGTTCACGGTCTCCTAACCGTAGAGGACAATCTTTACATACATATAATAACTTGACTGTGGTCCCAAGTGGTGAGATAACACTAAAAGCTTCATCTAAACATTGCGGTACTATACCCAAATTTTGAACAATCTTAACCGATATGAATGACTGTGTAGCACCCGTGTCAAATAAAACTTTAACATGAGAATTAAACAAGGTTAGAGTACCTTCCACTGTTCGTTGTTCAGGCAGTCCCTCCTCATAAGTACCTTCTTCATACCCTGTTTCTTCATAACTAGCAGCCTCGGGTATAACGGCATTCAAACGGGCCTGTCCTTGCTGACCATAATTACCTCTTCTAGGAGCCTTGCAGTCCGGACTTATATGACTTGGCAGGCCACAATTATAGCACACCACTCCCGGACGATCAGCACGTCTAGGTAATCTGCAATCTTTAGCTCGGTGATCAGGATTACCATAATTGAAACAGTTATTATTTCTGTTACCTCCTATTGCCCGAGGCGGATTCTGATGTATTGCTTATGTTTGTTGAGGTTTCTTCCCACCATCCCAAGTCCTTTTCTGTCCCTGAGGGTACACGGGTTTCTGTCCGGGATAGGCTTTATGCAGGGGTTAATTTCCAAATGGTTTCGAATTCTGACAACCATCATTCTCCAAACCTGTAGCCAATCTTACCAGAGCTTTAAATGACTGGTTCAGGTGCCCCATAGTCAGATGTCGGAGAGACAAGTTGAGACCCCGGTGGTACTTCTTGATTTTCTTCTGGGGTGTGTCCACCATATGTGAAGCAAAGTGCAACAAACGCTCAAACTGAGTAGTGTACTCGCGGACAGTCAGATTTCCTTGTGCTAATTCCATGAACTCTTTCTCTCTCTTATCCTTCTCTTCTTTAGGGAAATACTTCTCGAGAAATCTTTCCTTGAACACCACCCAAGGCATTGCCCTTGTGGCTTCTTCCCCAATAGTCGCCTTTTTGGCATCCTACCAATATGTCACTGCATTTGACAACTGAAAGATAGCCAGACGTTTCTTTTCCAGATCAGTGCACTCTATGGTCTCAAAGATACGCTCCATCTGGCGTAGCCAGTGCTCTGCATGCCAGGGCTCATCCGTCCCAGCAAAATACTCAGATCGCAGAGCGCGGAATTCTTTGAGAAGTTTGTCCCTAGTCTGGTGGGCTTGCCTCCCATTCCCGTTATGATTCCCATTCTGATTGTTATTCCTGGTGTTCTGATCGCTGACCCTCTCCAACCTTCTTACAAAAGCTTCAAACATCCCGGTAGGATCTACTGCCGGGGGTGCAGCTTCAATAGCAGCAGGACAAGGCCTGAGATTTCTTTTAGCCATAAGTTCAGGAAAAAGGTACCTATTCATCGATTAACAGAATTCGGTCAGTCTCCAGATACAAAAGAAAATTCTCAGCAATGGAAAGCAACAAAACGCAGAATGAAGTCAAACTATCTTATCTTAAGACTATCTTAATGGAAAGTCCTATGTGTTCTGGAGAATCGGTCGAGCCATAACCTCGCTCGGATAGAAAAAAGCATATCACACCCCGACGTTGCATAATTCAGGAAAGCATTTAATTTCATTTATGGACTCGTAGGTCGTGACAAGTAAGTATGACCAATTGTCCCTACAACAAATAACTTAAACAGCATTTCTAGAGAAGAGGATACTAATAAACATAAGTTCCCAAATTAAAACTTACTAAACTATTACATCATTTAAGTCTTAGGCACAAGCTGCCTTATTCAAATTCTAATAAAGTCTATTACAACTCCAAAATAAAATACACAAGAAATATGAAATAGCCCTCCTGGAAAGTCTTTCGCTTCTAACTAACGTAGTCAAAATACTCTGCCTGACCTGGAAAATCTGGACATAGAGTCCAGGACGCATCAACGTCGTCAGCTTATGCAAGCTGGTGAGCAAAATGAACATATGCTCGCAATGTATATATAAGCATACAACAACGTTACATTTTAAATTGTTAAAACAATAATAAATTCAAGGTTCCAACTCCAACATATCACACAGGAAGATACGAAGCAGTATATATGTGACCATGCATGAACAATGTATCATTTCATCTTTTTGACTCTTTTATCTCGACAAACTCGATTCAAACCTACCATTAACCCAGATACCAAGAATAATATTCGATCAGCATCCAAGTTGTACACTATACAGTCGCCTTATATACCAGGAATAATATCCGATCGATATCTGGGTCGCACAACACATCGTTGCCTTAGATACCAGGAATAATATCCGATCAGTATCCAAGTCACACACCATACCATCGCTTCGGATACCAGGAATAATATCCGATCGATATCCGAAATGCGCGCCTTAGATATCAGGAATAATATCCAATCGATATCTAAGTCGTACACAACACTGTCACCTTGGATACCAGGAATAATATTCTATCAGTATCCAAGTCGCACATCATACCATCATACCAGGAATAATATACGATCAATATTCGAAACGCGCGCCTTAGATACCAGGAATAATATCCGATCGATATCTAATTCGTACACAACACTGTCGCCTCCAATACCAGGAATAATATCCAATCGATATTGGAATCGCACACCAGACCGCCACTCTTTACTCCTTTCACACTTTTTCACACACCATGCATGTCGACTCCACCTCGACCCTATCATGCATGTCAATGTCCATGAAATTGTAACACCAAATAAACGTACGAGAAATTAAGTCTTTTTATTCTTCTTTATTAACAAGGTACATTGTACTTAGAATCATTGAGTTAGCACCCGCGATCTAAATTATCAATTCATATATGAAACAAGAGGTAAATTCATCAAAAACTACATTAATTCGCTTTTACAACTACAAGTATACAAGCAGGTTCACTCTGAAGCAATGCCCTTACAAATGAGTTATAATTTTTATGAATGAATTACATATCAAATGAAAGGTCTTTGAGCCTAGTTTCCAACGCTTCGAACGGTGCACGTTTTTGTGTTTTCTAGAGGAAGTTATGACAATTTTAGTAAAAGTCGTCAGTGCTGAAACATGTCAATCGATTGGCAAAAGTGTCAATCAATTGGATTACATGGCAATCGATTGGATATGTCCAATCGATTGGAACTTCATCTTCTTCTACAGTTTCGAAATCAAAAAGCTAGTTTTTACCCATTTATGAATTCTGCTTCAACCAGGATATGTAATATATGAATTTTTTCGTTTTTCCACAAGGATTACGAATATGTGATTAGTTTAAAATAATTTCAATTGTAGCTCTCGGATTTCACGTAAAATCGAGAGGTGACAAAACTTTAAATCAACGATATATCGCGATACGGATGAATTAAGCCGTAGTATTCGAACCACAGCTTATTGGGACTAAGATCTTTCAATCCCAATTCACGGAATTGATTCTGGTTAACTTTTCTAAAACTCCAATTTTCAAGCTCCAATGGTGATTATATACATATACGTCTATATATACACGTCAAGCTCCAATTTTCAGTATATACACGTCTATATATACTGAAATATACATATATAAACATGGTGGATGAGTTTATAATACTCACAGAGGTGATTATACTGAGAATTTAGCGAGCCGAACAATTCCATCGAAATTCCGTCGTTTAAGAATTCTTCCCGTTCTTGGTCTTGATATATCAATATATATATATAACTATGTATATGTATGAGTATGTATATAATATGTGTGTGTATGTGTGTGACCTTGAGAGAACAAAAAAAAAAAAGAATAGAGAGAATTAAAGAGACATAGAAGAGAGTTATGAGAGAAATTGAGAGTCTGTGAAAGTTATAACTCATATATATAAACTGATAGTTTTGGGCTCCAAGCAATCCACGAGGATTATTCCGTGTGGTTGAGCTCGCGTGCTCCCACACCCACAACTATAACCGCAGCTTTAAACATAAACTGGTATATAACGATTGGAATAAAAACATAGAAAATCATATTAGTGTAGGAAAATAAATTCACAGTTGTACAAAAGTATAAATACAGTTTCAAATCCATTGAAAGTATTTTCTATATTTATGAAAATTACGATTTGAAACAATTAGTTATTACCAGAAGTAAAAGAATTAATCATAGAAATGAAATGTAACATTTATTTATTAATGAAAAAGAAATTACAGGGTGTTACATATTATATTATTTTAATCTCGTTCATTACGAAGATTCAATATCATTAATTCTCAAATTTGAATTCAAATTTTGATTTTCAAATGTTTTAACAATTGTAATACATTAATTCAACTACAATAATGACAATTTAATTCTTACAAAAAGTTGCTCTAATGCCACAACTATCAAAGCATTTGAAAACCAAACTTAATCATATGTTCCCTCAAGACAGTTTATTAATTTTATAATTGTATAGTTAACATAGAATCAAAGATTTACCAAAAAAATATTTTATTTTTATAATCAAATCTTTATAACGACTCTAATAGATTAATTGTTAAGATTTAGTTAAAAATATTCTATACATGTGTTATACAATATGTTGCAAGGAGGCATACAATGAAAATATAGAGGGTTTTCACCAAAAATCAAGAGTGAGGGTTTTAATAAACAAATAATCAACAGTAACTATGAAGAAAAGTAAAATATTTTTTAATTGTATTAATGATATATAATTAAGAAATGTTCTTACTTAATCACCTTCAGTCTTCTATTTAATCATGTAATGACTTAATAAACTAATGACACATGTGATCTTCCGTGTATTATCTTATTATTTTAAATTTGACTACTTTTATACGTTGGAATTTGAAAATTTCCCCTTTAGCAATGTTTTTTGTCTTTAAATGGTTTGATAATTGTACTACATACAATTGCAGTAGAGATAGGTGATTCTCTGTTTGTTTCTTTTTTCCATCAAAAGTTGTTATAAGTGGCAAAGTATCTACAAAACCAAATTTGGAAATTATAATATCATTCTAATTTATTTCAAATTTTCAATTGGCACGTGCTTCCACCTAGTATATATATATATATATATATGTGTGTGTGTGTGTGTGAAACTTGATTTGAATTAATCAAGTTTTCATCCTTCCCAAAAAAGCCCAAGCCTTATTGGATAGGCCAGCCCTGGCTGACACTTTTGTTCGAAGGTGGAAAAGATATGACCCAGAACAGCTCATCCAATTGATATAGAAACCCAACCCATTGTAAAATGACCCAGATCAGCTCATCCAATTGATAAAGAAACCCAACCCATTTTAAACTTATCTCAGCCCAAGTTGGTAGGCCTAAACTCTTAGGGCTGTATAGTTTTTCTTGGGCCCTATGATTTGGCCATAATTGCATTAGATAATAGATAGCAAGCAAATTTTTACTTTATATATTTCTCTATCTTTTCTTTTTTTCCTTTTTTTGTGACTTACATAATTACATATACCTCTTTATCATGTAGTCTATTTGATTAGCTGGAAAGTGCGTTTAGTGCTTAAAAGTCAATATGCATTGGGGTGTAATGTTCTTAAAGTGGCCTTTGACAAGTGACAATTACTATATATAGATATATATCCCTTCACAATCAAGATACAATGTGCTTGGTGGTAAATCTAATATCACCTAGTTCAATGCTATGTTTGTTTGGTTCGTGAATTTATTAAAGAAAATTAAAGTGAAAAAATAAAACAGGGAAGGAAAACAAGCATTTCTCGTGTTTTTGCTTATATTCACTTAATATTATAGACAAAAAGATTTCAAAATTAGTTGAAAATAATAAAAATAAAAAATAAAATAAAAAAAAAAAGAAAAAGAAAAAAAAGAAAAAAGAAAAAAGAACATGAAATATAAAACAATCATTTATTATTTAATTTCCTTTTTATTTTCTCCATAGTTTTCCTTCGTAAAATTTAAAAAGTTCTTTGGTGTTTTGTTTTCATTTTCT
This sequence comes from Hydrangea macrophylla, assembly GCA_033977485.1. Classification (NCBI taxonomy): domain Eukaryota; kingdom Viridiplantae; phylum Streptophyta; class Magnoliopsida; order Cornales; family Hydrangeaceae; genus Hydrangea; species Hydrangea macrophylla. The sequence continues at coordinate 100,149,237 of CM066990.1, forward strand.
TACCCAAATCCATTAACTAAACATAGCCTGAAGTTATTTATCAGAATCAAATACTTACTTCTGACATTATTGAATTCACGTAGGAAGAGAGAGTTATTTATCAGGTACTAACTTCTGATAATTGTTTAATTCATGTAGGATATTAGAACTGTTTTCTTCTATCAAAGTTAGTGAGTTAAAGCTATTTTCGCAATAGAAATATTTTCTGTTGTTTTCTAACCTTCTAATTGTCACAACCACTACCACCTTAATTCACCATTTATTAACAAAAGAAAAATGAGATATGCACCAAGTAATAAATTTATCTGGAATCTGCCTTATATATAAGTTGATTTTCATTTTTATTTTTTTATTTCTTTTTAAAAAAACATATAATGAAAAATTATTCTTCTTTTTCATATTTTTGGTACAATTAAATGAACATTTCAGCAGATAAGTTAGGGGCGTTTGGTACTACCTCGGAGGCCTCCTTCGGCACATAGGGATAAAGAGTGGCGTTTGGGGCTGTGTTTGGCTATTTTGCTTCTGCAATGGAGACTCATTTGAAAGAAGCATCCTTTTTCCAACTCAAAAGCAAAACTACCACAAACAGGCCTTAAGACCATCTCCAATGGGCATGGTATATCTCATGCTATTGCCAAATTATAGCATGACCTTAAAAAAAAAAAAAAAAAAAAAAAAAAACTCCTCTCCTATGACATGCTATAGCTCATGCCAAATTATAGCAATGCTATATCATGTGCTAAATCTGGCATGACCTATGACATTGCTGTAATTTGGCATGACTTTTAGCGCACCATTGGAGTTGTGTTTTTCGAAATTCATGCTATAATTTGGTATGCCAACAAGGCAATACCTTAACTTTGTGTAATACAAAGAAAGAAATAATATTTCATTTGGCATATACCATTGGAACACATACTAAAACTAGTTATGTGCCCGTGTGTTAGTTATGGGAAAAAAATTATGATGTACTTCAAAAGTAATAGAAATAATTTGTTGAAAACTATCTAAAAGAAAATGGAAATATTACATATGTTGTTGACATGTGTAAATAATAAGTAATTGAGATGAACACTATATACCAAAAAAAAAGTTCTCTCTTTTGTACATTTTTTCACATAGTTCTTAAATTTATATAAAATTTCCCTTTCAGCATCAATTTTCAACTTCAAGAATTATATACAGATAGAGATGGAGTGAAATATAGTGTACATACCCCCACGCTCAAACTGACACCAAAAGGCATCTCGCTCCGACCATTTAACTGAGGAAATTATCTATCTCTCCCCAACCTCCCAACCTTGATATGTTCCAAAGTTATGTTTCATGTTTGGAGGATGTAATTCTAAATGTACCAAAATGTGGTATTGTTTAATTGTTAAAATATATATATATATATATATATTGTTTAATTAGTTAAATTTTGTTGTTGAACACTTTGAAACCAATCAAACTTTGAAACTATTTGTTAAGACGTGGTGAAGAAGCTAGGCAGGGGCTTAGTATTTTGCTAATGTTTTCCTTGAGGCCATTTATTTATGTACATGTTAAATTTTTGTACAAATATAAAAGCTTATGTAGGTGTTCTACAAAAATGAAATACAATTTTTATAGTTAGGGTCCAGTTGATAAAACTGAAAATTAAGTGCAGAATTTTAAGTTCTTAATATTTTAAGTGATCAAATTTGAAATACCTAAAATAGAATTTCAAGTACTGAAATAGACAGCATTTAGTAGAATTTTTCACTTAAAATTTTCAATGGGTTTTTGTCTACTTTTTCAATTAAGTGGTACATTATCAAATACACTGAAAACAAATAAGTGCTGAAAGTTTTCATTTTCACCACTTAATTGGGTTATCAAACACACCCTTAACCTTTCTTTTTGTGCTAGTCTGTGAAGATTTATTTTGTATGGATAAATCTCTTATACTCTTTTTAGAGCTAACCTACTTTCGAGTTAGATTTAAATTAAGTTTGTTCAACTGCCCAAGTGATTTAAGAACATAGTATCTTACTATGGTTTCAAATTTCTCAAATCAAAAAGTGAGGGAATGAAGTTAAAGCTTATCAAACTCTGTTGGTATATAAATGTCTACAGTAACCTTGACTTCTGTAGTTTGATGATTATATAGTATGAAATCACCTAATTGATCAAGTATTGAAAGTTTCCATTTTCACCACTTAATTGAGTTATCAAACACACCCTCTCTCTCCTCAAATGTGGAGAACCAAAAAAGGGTTTCTCAAAATGGAGAACCATTTGGGGAACCCATTGGATCTCCAAAAATGCACTTTGGTTCCTCAAAATAGCTAGAAATTGAATATGGGTAATGTAGTTGGAGTTGCTCATATATTGTAAATGAATGAGTGCCTTGATTGATTTGATTGATGGAGTGGAAGAGGAACGTAATAGATGGAGGAGAAAAGTTGGCGCAAAATGAGGTAAAACAGATAAGAATGTGTGAGATTGATGCTTTTAATTCCTCAAGTACAACGCATGGTTTGTGTTCCTCAATGGTGGTGGTCTAGTGGATGATTTATTTTAGAAACGTGTAGGCTCCATGTTTTTAGCTTCCTCAAATTGTGCATTACTCTAATTGTAATATAAGATAAGATTAGATACATTCGATACACACATATATATATACCAAGATTCTCTAAAGAGGGTCACCTCTCTTTATTAAAGAGAGGGCCTCTGTTTTGGCCGTCGGATTGTGTTTAAAAACTGTGAAATGACAATTTTTCATTAATGAAAATACGATCCGACGGCCAAAACAGAGGTCCTCTCTTTAATAAAAAAGGGCACCCTCTTTAGAGCCTGACTGTATATATATATATATATTTGAGCTAGTTATGCATGTATCTAATTAAACTCACTAAAATTTTGAATTTTAAACCCAATAGTGATGATGCATGTCACATGCTACCACTATTTTTGGATAGTTATAATAGTAATGTAGAGAATCTTCATAAAATTTAATAGATCACATATTTTTATCAAATAAAAAAAAATTAGATCACATGCATGCAGAATTATTTAAGCTAAATTGATTTTTTTACTATAAATTTTTTCATATTGTGTAAATGTATTATGCACTAAATATATTAAGCTATTTGATAACCAAATTTGGGAATGATATCATTATTTACTAAACTATGGTAATGCTATACTTTCCAAATTGGGTCACAAATGCTTTGTCAATTGTACCACATAGAGTGACATGGTACTACCGATCACTATCACAATATGTGATACAACTGACAAATTGATCACTATCTATGTATATATACACAATTATAAATTCGTGCATCTAATAAGAAAATAGAATCAAGGAGAGTAAGGGTGTGTTTGATAAAACTGAAAATTAAGTGTTGAAAATTAAGTGCTAGATTTTAAGTACTGAAAATTTTAAGTGATTGAATATGAAATATTGAAACAGTGCTTCAACTACTGAAATAGAATGCACTCAATGATTATTTTCAGTAGAAAATTTTCACTTAAAGATTTCAATGATTTTTTGGCTACTTTTTCAATTAAATGGTATATTATCAAACTCACTGAAAAAGAATAAGTGCTGAATCTTTTCATTTTTAGCACTTAATTGGGTTATCAAACATACCCTAAGTTTAAGAATAATCAAGGAGAGTAAGGGTGTGTTTGATCCCTTACTCTCCTTGATTATTCTTAAACTTAGGGTATGCTTGATAACCCAATTAATTGGTGAAAATGAAAATTTTTAGCATTTACTTATTTTCAGTGTGTTTGATAACACAACATTGTAGACACCCCAATTTTGACCAACCTTCGAATTCAGGGGATGGTTACCTCTAGACCGATGACGATAATGTCCGGTAAAATTCAAAGGTCTTCTGGATAATTCAAATTCTTCGAAGGATTCTTCAATTGTTTAAAAAGAAAGAAAGAAAGAAAGAAAGAAAGATAGAAAAAGAGAAACTGGGTATTCAGGAAACTCGGATATGAAGTGCGTGTGGGAGAGACAGTTTGAAAATTAATTTCAGTAAAAAATATATAAATATATATGTATTGATTTGAAAAATAAAAGAGAGCTTTGAAAAGAAAAGGAGAAGAATTTTTGAAATAGAAAAGAATTTTGAAAAGAAAATAGAAAAATATATATAAATAATCCAAATAATATATATTGGTATATAAGTATATAAGTAGATATTTTGAATAAATAAATAAAAAGTGGGAATTCCGTTAGCTGCGGCACGCGGCGATGCCGGCGGGGCTGAGTGCCGCGCCGGCAGTCAGTGAGTGCCGGAACGACACTCGCTGAGTGTCGCAGACAACTCAGTGAGTGTCGCCCGCTGTAACAAACTATTTTTTTCCAAATACGTATGGAACATTCTTGCACATGGGGTTTTCTATAAAAAGAGGTCTTCACCTCCATTATAGGGATCTTCTTCCATCCTTATCCTTTCTTGGAGAACAAGATATATATAGATTATACAAAAGAGAGAGATGATGTTGTCAAAATCAAGTTCTTTGTTACCCTATTAAAAATGTAGTACGATGAAAATAGGGTGTCGAGTCCACAGGGATTGGAATGCAACAATACTTGGTGGGCGGTTAATAACCAATTACAATGCGATGAGAGATTAACAAACTAGGAAATAAAAATGAGTCTTTTCAACTTTTGAGTTTATTTCAAATAGTTCTAGACTATACTACAATGACTATTTAGAAAATGGGAAGTGAACTTTGAACAAAGCTAAGTTTAATTAGAATTGGGGGTTTTGAAAATAAAGATTTCGAGGTTGGGGAGCATTCCCCCACCTTGGACCAAACAACGCATGGCTCTCATGCTTGAAGCACATTCTAGAGTAGAGAATCCCATTGTGACAAATTATCAAACATGTAGTAGTCAACCTACATGCTAGATAGAAGTTTCAATGCAATACATGAGTATAGGTTTGAGGTCTAAAGATTTAACAACTTTCAATGTTTGACATTGTAAGAGGAGTCTCAAGACATCAAACCTAGCACACATGAACTCTAAATATGCTACCAAGCATGAGAATCCTACATTAAAGCACACATAGGTCCAATGGTGGGTTTATGATCCCCAACCTACATGATTTAGCTACTCATGACTACAATAAAATTAATATTAAAGAGAGGGAAGGCGAGATTATACCAACTAGAGGAAACCATCATAAATGCTATAGAAAATTCAAGAAATTCTTCAATAAAAACTTCAACCATTCAATACATTCACACTCTTCTCTCTTTCTAACACTAAATAGTAATGAATGTGGGTAGATGAGGAGTAATTGATGAGGGAGATGATGAGATTAGAGAGAGAGAGAGAGAGAGAGAGAGAGAGAGAGAGTTTACAACCTAAAAACTAAGTAAAATACAAGCTAACCCTAAATATAAATCATCTCTAACTATATATACTACCCCCACGAAAAGGTAAAATTGTAAATACAAAAAAGGGGGGAGTTTACAGCAAGGGCGGATCGATCCGCGGCTTGGGGCCGGATCGATCCGACATTCATAGGGGGCTATAGATTGCTTTCGTGAACTCGTGGATCGATCCGCGGTGTAAGACCGAATTGATCCGTGTTGATGTTTTTGGGCAGTAACTCTTTCAAAACACGTGGATCGATCCGCGGTGTAAGGCCGGATCGATTCGCCCCTGCTAAAATCCATTCTTTGCCCTTTTTACTTCATGAATGCCACAAGGGTTGGGTTCTACTTCACCCAAGCTTGCAAAACCTACAAGAAAGAGATCATTATTAGCAAAAAGAGAGTAACAACAAGGGTTATCAGAGGTACAATTTATCCATTAAATCTCCCGAATTAGGTACTAATTCGTGCTCAATATGGGAAAAATCATGAGGTTAAGAAAATAATATTGAACATGAATCAAGAGATTAAGAGGATTTTTGAAGAAACATACAAGAACCTTGAAGAATTTGTAGAAGGAATTGGAGAATTTGGAAGATCTTCATCAAAATTAAGAAAATCCTGAGGTTATTAAAGGTAACCTTCTAATCTTATATAGAACTAGGCTATAATTTAACCACAAATTCATAGATCTAGGATATTTACACATTTTCAAAACCTCTCTTCTTACCTTATTTCATTACACACCATATAGAATTTGTGATTGAATTTTCATGTGTTGCTTTCATTGATTTGGATCTAAAAAGAGCTTTGGATTTAAGATTAAAAGAATTTTTTACTTGAATTCCCAAAGGAACCTTGAATTCATTTCTTTTGCTTAGATTTTTCTCTTAGGGTCTATAAGATCTTCAATTTCTCATTGGATCTCTTTGAGTTTGATCCTCTATTCCCTTGATCCTATGATTTATATGGGGATTAAGATTGATCATAGTTTTATCCACACGTGGTTTTTTGGGTTCAAATCTTAGTCTATAATTTGAGCCCTTCAACTAGGAATCTCATGGAATCCTCTTTATATTCTATGGAGGCTTATATGGGTTGTTTATGTTTAGTCTCCAAGGATCATTAACTTGGGAGGAGAACTTAATAAAATGAACACATACTCCTCAAGGATCATGTATTTGGGAGAGGAATTAGGAATAGTTTAAGTTTAGATAGACTATGAATGATAAGTTGATATTGGTGCAGTGAATTCATGAAACTACTGTGATCAATGATTTTTAATTAAATCATGGTCCATGGGAATTGAATGAGACTAATTGGAGATTGTTCATGACTCATATATGTATCATTAGATTTTTTTGTTTTGATGGGATTTCATACTTAGGATGGTTTGGCCTTATGATTTGGGAACTAGTCACTCTCCGTCCAAAATTTGAGAACAGGAAGCCCGTCTTAAACTTAGTAGATCGGAACCTTAATCAAGCTTTCTTGACCTCAAATAATTTTTTCTAAGAATCTTAAAGTGTTAATAAGGTCTCCTAAAAAGATGAAATCATTCAGATTTCTTTGCTATTTTTAGAAAATCATACAAATATTCTGGACAGAGAGTTGCATAGTCCTAAGTGATGTCTAGTTTTTGCTCCATTCCCAGATATTAAACCGTTGGATCTTCGATTTCTTTTTGGTTTAGAAACTACACTCACAGAGGCATAACATATTCAAAAAATAATTAAGATCTATCTGTTGAAAGCATGATTTTTCTATTTTCTAAATTCTGGTCTGCTCTATGTAATTCTGTTATAGTTTTTTATAAACTTAGTAAAGGATGATCCAAATGACCTTTTCATGACCTAGGGTTCAAACCATGTTTTAATAATGAATAATAGGACTTAAACCAGAGGCTAAATAATCTAAATCAATGATTAATTCATATCTCATTCTTGTTCATGTTCACGCATTCATTCATGTATGTTGGTGCTTGTAATTAGGGCCAATCTTTGGTTTAAGTTATGCTCAATTGAACCTTATTGTACATAATCATGGGTTCCTTATGACTATGTTGGAATTATATCATCTCTGTATGGACATTACATTGGCTCCTAATTGAGACTTGTATATCTATAGCGGTGCTATGTTTCCAACTAGTTAAAAGGAATTCACAGTTATGTCAATTCCTTCTGTACTTGATAGATTTAAGCTAGAATTTTAGGAATGATTATTTGATATTATATCTTGTTTAAAACATGTAGACTAACCCTTTGTTTTGTAGCGCTATTGAGGTACGATTTCTCCCCCCCCCCCCTCCCCCTCCTTCTCTAGTTTACTTCTTTAATTTTAATTGATTTTCGACTCCATGCGCGACACCTTAGAAATAGGTCTTGCTTTACTTGTATACATGAATTAGAGACCATTTCTCAGGTTTTATTTTTGTTTGTATGCATTGCACGTAGGGCATTGCACGTAGGGGTGAAACAAAAACCAAAAAAATGAACCACCGAATCGAACCGATTGGTTCGGTCGGTTTTTATAAGGGTGCTGCAGTGTAAAATCGAAAATCAAACCAAAAAATTAGCCTAAAACCGAAAAAACCAACCTAAACTGAACCAATCGGTCGGTGGAAAATCACTCCCAAAACAGACCGAACCGAACCAATTTCAGCCTTAATTGCACATTTAATATTCGCAGCTGGATCCTGGGTAAGATCTCTAGTTCCCTATTTGCACATCATCTTGCTTGCTACTTGAATTATGTGGTTTATGAATGGTGTTTTATCGTTAGCAATCTTACACTCTTTTAAACATGCTGTTTTAATGAGTATTATACGTATGTATTAGTTGAGGGCATATTTAGATTGATAATTCGATTAAAAAAGATGTTGAGTAGAGGCCTATCACAAGATAAGATGAGAGGGGGTGTTTTAGTCCATCGGGCTCCTTCCCCTCTCATTCCATAATCCCCAGACCTAGAAATCTCTGGTTTTCAAAAAGACCAATTTGTTTTTAAATGGTTTCTTAATTTTCCTTTAAAAATTAAGTAGCGACTCGTATTTGAATATTTGAATTTGAGAAAGTTTAAAAAGCGTGGATAAAACTGCGAGTATCCACAACCACTTAATTGAAAAACTAACTAAAAACTTGCTGAAAACTTTAACTGAAAATTTTGTACTGAAAATAATCACTGAAGGCATTCCATTTCAGTACTTGAAACTATATTTTAAGTATTGCAAATTCAATTGCTTAAAATTTTCAGTACTTAAAATTTAGCAATTAATTTTCAGTACTTAACTTTCAGTTTTATCAAACGGCCCCTAAGTATCCTATTCATCTACTGCAAAATATTGGTGATAGTTGACAAAAATCTAGACCAAATTTTATGTGTTTATATAATAGAAAGTGTATTTTGGAATTCCTAGTCATAATCTAGGCCTTTAAATGATTTTTTTTTTTAAGTTCATAAAGATGACACATGACAATAGCTAAGGTAACATAATTATCTATTCAATGCTTATCATTTAAAACTTTTGCACAAATTTTAAATTGAATTTAAATTATCTCCATTATAGATATAGATAGGTTTGGACACATACACTTAATATACAAAAAAAAAGAAAAAGATAAATTAAATAAAAAATAGTTAAAATTCATAGGAAGTGACAAGTGGCAAAACTCAATGCTTCTGTTTTCATATATAGATATTAGTCATTAGATATAGTAATATTTAGCAGGGACATGAACAAAAAACATTTAGCAGGGAAGTTCTGTAGTGGGGCGTGGCTGTTTTGCCCCACGTGAAGCGATTTAATGTTGGTCGTTGGATGAAAAGGAAGGCTGATCCCCCATGTGACACCTGGCAAAGTGGTTTAAAAAAATTTCAACCTCATTCACCTATTTAGTTATATACATCTATTATATATACATATATATATATATAAGTGCACCGATGTCCATAAGTGTTTTATGTTTTTATCAATCGGTGCACTGGTATGCCACTTCTTCTTCTTTTTTTTTTAAGAGTTTTAACAAGTTTTTAGTTTTATCTTTTGGTGAGTAGCTAAAATTAAACCACATTCCTAGCTACTAATTGGTGGAGTGTATGGATAATATCAATTAGTTTAAGATTTTGGTGCACAATATAGATTATTGTTCACGTTCCTATTGTTTTCCAAATTGTTAAGCATGTATTGAACATTCACGTTCATTATTATTGGCGCACATTAAACAAATTTGTATATAGTTTGGGAATATTGTAAGTTATGATAAGACCTCTTTAAGATCATGCATGTATGGTTTTGATCATGTATCAAATGATTTCAAACGAGGTCGATTATATTTGGATTGGTTGAAGTTCGATAAATAGAAAATGGGTTGCTATAGGAGGAAGGGGAAGAGGTGCATGAAGAGGTAGGGGAAATTATTTAGCGTTACATTGGCAAATAGTTGGATCTTACATAGATTATACTGGTCAGATGCAGTATGGAGAAAAGGCGTCATCTTGTCAATGAACCCATTAAATTTTTTTGCTAAGCATAAATTTTTGTTAACACATTGGCACAAAGCAACCAACACCACAATCACAACTCATACCCAATCTGGCAAAAGACTAAAGACCACCCTAAAACAACACTGATAAAACTTACATCACAAAACATAGCCCCTAATAAAACCAAAAATTCTACAACATCACCTATTATTCCAAAGAAAAAGCACAACAGCAAAAGCTGAATATGGCAGTAACATTTTGAAACAAGTACGCCAGATAAGAAGTAGAAATTTAGCATAACGAAAGCCCAAACATCACCCTTTGAAAACCAATTCTACATCCCAAAAGCAAGAGCCCAAAAATTCTGCAGTGTCACCTGATATTCCAAAGTAAACTGCACAGCAACCATAAAAGATGAATATGGCAGCACAATTTTGAAACAACTCCCAACAACAAGTAGTAGAAATTCAGCATAATGAAAGCCCAAACATCACCCCTTGAAAACCAATTCTGCATCCCAAAACCAAGAGCCCTGATAATGGGTTAGAAAAGCCAACTCCATGAAACCAAAACTCGGTCAATCCATGAGTCAAAACCACCTTTCTACATTTGAAACCATCAATCAAAGTGTTTTGACATTCAATCATCCTAAAGCAGAGTCGTACACACCAAATCTCTCCCATTGAACAAAGCCAGGAATCAAAATTCACATCCTCTCCGAAAAAATAATGCATCGACCGAAATAACAGTCACTCCAGTTTCAAACAAGGAAACACCCTACAAAACTTGCGAAAAACTCAGAGGGGGATCTCAAAATGAACAAAGGTTGCATCATCAGACACTAACGATGATAACCCATTAATACCCACTTTCTTAAAGACCATTTGAACCTTGGAAAGGAACATTTGGGCTTTTTAAAGGAACTCTTAAACTTCGTTTGGATTGAGAGAAGTGGAGAGAAGAGAAGAGAAACTTATCAATAGAATAGAAGAGAAGAGAAAAGAAAGTTGAGTTTTCTTCATCATGTTTGAATAAACTATAAAGGATAGAAGAGAAAAGAAGAAAAACATAACTTTTTTTCTCATTTGGTTAACTTTCATAAAAGAAAAGAAAAGAAAGTTCTTATAACAAATTAACTTTTTTATCATATATGTTAGATGAAATAATAATATATATTGGGGCGCATTGTTCTTTTACATATTATTTAATTAAGTTTCTCTTCTATTCTCTTCGAAATCTCTCCGATTTGGACAGAAACAAAAGTGGGCTCTTTCCGATCTTTACTTTCTCCCCACTTTCTCTCCATTTCTCTTCTCTTCAATCCCCACCTAAATTACCCAATGAGATAACCGGAAAGAAAGTGGTACTCTTTTTCCTCTCTTCACTCCATTTCTCTCAATCCAAATGAACTGTTAGTACGTTCTTAAGGAACATTTGGACTTCCTTAAAGACCCTTTATACCTAGGTAAGGAATATTTGAACTTTCTTTGGCACCTTTTATACCTTGAAAATGAACATTTGGACATTCTTAAGGTACCCTTTGTACCTTATTAAGAAATATTTGGACTTTCTTGCGTACCATTTGAACCTTGAAAGGGAACATTTAGACTTTTTAAAGGAACCCTTTGTACCTTACTAATGAACATTTGGACTTTCTTAAGGACAATTTGTGTAATACCCTGTATTTTCAATAATTATTTAATATACAGAGTTTCTATATACTTCCCTTAATCATATTTGAAATTTTATCTTCGATCGATCGGAGTTCGTTTGAGCAACCGAGCACTTCAACGTTCAAGCGATCGAACCCTGTTCAATCGATCGAAACCCTACCGACATGAATTTATGATATGGTCCTTACTTCAATCGATCAAACCCCTTTTTCAATCGATCAAACTGACCGATCTGTTCTCGAGCGATCGAACTATGTTCGATTAATCGAACGTGTAATCATTTGAATCCCAGTTTTTATGCAAAGATAGCCACCTGTCCACCCCTCTCCTCTATATATACATTTTGTTCATGTATGGGAGTGTTCAGAACACTTGAGAGTTTGAGAGAGAGAGATAGTTGATACTTGTTATATATATATACACATCCATACATATATACATATATCTATATATATACACACACAGTTAGAAAAAAAGAGACAGAGAAGAAGACGAAAAGGAGACAAAGAGAGAAGAAGGAGACAGAGACAGACACGAAGAGAGGAGCAGAGAAAGAGAGAGAGAGAGAGAGAGAGAGAGAGAAGAGAAGCCATTGGAGAGACAGAGAGCTCAAAGCTCAAGCTAAACATACCCTAAGTGAGTTTTTACTCACTTGGTTTCTTTAATATAATGTTTACGAGCTTTTGGTGATGTTTAGATGTAGTAAACAAGTCCCTAAGACATTTATATATTGTTGTTTATGAATCTGCTGAAAAAGACGACTTTCAAGCGATTGAATTGAGTTCAATCAATTGAAGGTTCACTCGATCGAAGCAACTTCGATCGCTCGGACATTCTTTTTCCTCAATCGATCTAACTGAGTTCAATTGATTGAACGTAATAGAACATGGTTTATTTCTTTTGTTTATTATATAAGAGGTTTGGATGTTCGATTCTCGATTCGGACTTCTATTATACGACTTTGGATTGATCGGGGAATACTGTGACAAAAAAGATAAATATAATTCAGAATAATGTAGTAACGAGATGACGTTAGATACTATGTGATTTATATCTGAGCTCAACATCCGTTCATTTTATTCAGAGTAGTCAGGCCACATGGGGTTGTCATGTATCAATAGCAGTACAAACGTTAAGTAGGTTTGATAAGTTCTGGGAAGAGAACGGGGACGCATATTGCTTGATCATAAGTACGTCGTAGGCAGACGAATGTGTCTATGACATGTGGTGAACCTTGATCATAAGTATGCGGTAGACCGACATTGTGTCTATGACATGCAGTGAACCTTGATCATAAGTACGCGATAGATAGACGAATGTGTCTATGACATGAGGTGAACCTTGATCATAAGTACGTGGTAGACAGACGTGTGTGTCTATGGTTTGTGTTGATATAGTATCTACGACTTATGGTGTACGCGGTGCACAGACATATATGTCCATGACTTACGGTGACGCGGTAGATCTGATGATAGGTTGTGGTAATAGAATTGATGTATCGATGCTTGACGCATTAAATCCCTGACATGCGGTGGACTGTGCATATGTTCTTAGAAGTGAGGGATGGACTGGCTTATTATCTATGAGTTGCGGTGTACGCGATAGATGACCTCTACGACTTGCGGTGTTACGTGGTAGAAGGTGTTATGCCTCAGAGCAACAAAAATAGAGAAAAATAAATTTCCTTTTTGGGTCCATTGGGAATGACGAGTGAAAGTCACAAATTATGCACACCACACAGTACTAGTCCAAAAGATAAATAGTAAACAATGACAAATATAAAAGTAATATCACTATACAAACATAATACTATGGTCCACAGTTTTACAACAGGTCTGGAGACAACATATGCCCAAGTACCCGTTAACTAACAACATTCAACAGAAATCTAAAGTCTAAACATAAACTAGATAAACTATCTTCAGTCTTCAGCTGGCGTAAGGATAGTCGTCGACATAATACTCCTCTCCAGTATAACCGACATCAGTGGGGCCACCCTCTGCATAATCCAACCCCGGGTAATAGCCATCACCATAGGTTCCATCACTTGTATTGTTAGGGACAGGGTAGTCTGGACGGGGGAATGTCCAGGCAAATAAAGGCTATCAGCTTACTGAAAGCTGAGTGAGACCTAACTAACACAGTCTCAAAGAAGTAACATAATTACCAGTTATACACATAACAAAGCAGTGCTATTAATAATATCTTTTCCTCTTTTATTCAGAGACCTCATTCACCAATTCTCATCATCTTCCAACTCTAGACTGATTGTACCCATCTTATCTGATTACCACGAACTGATTATATCATCACGACATACTAGTGCTCCTGTTCACCACTTTTAAGAACTCTCACTGTTCACCTCTTTTAAGAACTCTTATGAGCACCATACACCACTCTCATATAATGATTAGTTTATGGACGTACCAATACTCATGTTCACTGCTTTTAAGAACTCTTACTGTTCACCGCTTTAAAGAATGCTTGCGAGTATCGTTCGTTCATAATCAATTTGCATCTGTACTTTTTGCTAGTACAACACACAATGCTCACATCCTACACAGATGTGTTCACAACCAACCCATAATTCTGACACACTGGTACTGACGGTCACCAATACCCCGCGGACTCAATCACCAGGATTATCAAATGTTACCCACCATTATATCACGAGTCTTACCTCGTTATCACATTGAAATGTTACTAACGTTCTTAACCTTATTACGTTTCTCACCACATTATCTCAATCTCATTATCGCATCCCATTACTTCCGTAACCCATAATATCATATAATAGGAACATAAAACAACGATTAAACAATTACGCATTGTGAATTATGAACTAAAAGGAACACATCCCTATTCTGCTAGGTTCGATCGATTGAAGTCAGCTCAATTGCTTGAGGAAAATGATGTTCGATCGATTGAAGTCAAGGTGGTCTCAATCGATTGAAGTCATTTCGATCGATTGAGACTCAGTGTGGTTTGATCGATCAAACTTAGTTCGATCGATCGAACTTCGTCTTCTCCAGATTCTAGCAGTGAATGCCCAGAATACATTAGGGAGTGTTTGGATCCGTTTTTAATCGTACAGAATACGTAAAACATCATAACTAAGCTACTGAGTGAGTTTGGAACTCACTGAAAGTTGCTAAGGGCGTGTTTGGCTAAGCTTTAGCTTCTGAGCTTCAATAGCCTCTCTCTCTCTCTCTCTCTCTCTCCTCTGCCTTGTCTCTGTCTTTCTTTGTCTCTTTCTCTTTTCTTCTTCTTCTTCTCCTTCTTCTTATCTCTCCCTATCAAGTTCTCTCTCTGGTTTTCCAAACCCAAAACACACACGAACATAATGTATAAATAGGGAGAGATGGGGTGCAAGCGGCTGGTTTTACAGGAAACCTGGAATTGAAATGATTACACTCTCGATCGATCAAACTTCCTTCGATCGATTGAAATCAGATCGGCCAGTTTGATCGATTGAAAAGGGCTTTGATCGATTGAAGTAAGGACCACGTGTTAAATTCAGGTCGGTAGGGTTTCGATCGCTTGAACTTCTGAAATGCTCAATTGCTCGAAAGTAGTTCGATCGCTTGAAAATAAAACTTCATGAATTGTTAAGGGAAGTATATAGAATCTTTGGGCATAAATAGTTATTGAAAATACAGGGTATTACATCGTCCACTACTCAACAAAAGATTTCATCCTCAAAATCAGAAGCATACAGAGTTAAAACAAAAATGAAAACTTCTCGCGCATCTCTGACTCTAGCTCCCATGAAGCTTCTCGTTCATCATGATGCTTCCACTGGATCTTGACTAACAGAATCTCCTTATTCCTGAGCTTCTTGATCCCACGGTCTAGAATGCAAACCGGTCATTCGTTGAACGTAACATTGTCGTTGACTTCAATATCCTCAAAGTTGATCTCATGTACTAGGTTATGAGCACACTTCCTCAGCATACTGATGTGGAAAAACTTTGTGCACTCCTGACATCTTCGGTGGCAGTGCAAGGCGATAAGCAACTTTCCCAACACGCTCTAGAATCTCAAACGGTCTGATAAAACACGGTGATAGCTTGCCTCTCTTTTGACCAAAATGAACAATCCCTCGAACATGTGAAACTTTGAGTAGCATGTGATCTCCAACTGTAAACTCTAAGTCTTTGTGTCGCTTGTCAGCATAACTCTTGTGTCGTGTCTGAGCTATCCTCATCTCTCACGTACAATCTGAATCTTCTCGCTAGTCTCTCATACCATCTATGGTCCAAGAAGTTGAGTATCTCTGGCTTCGACCCAACAAAACGGTGATCGACCAGGTCTTCCGCATAAAGCTTTGAACGGCGCCATCCCTATGATCGAATGATAACTGTTATTGTAGGTGAACTCGATCAAAGATAAGTGTGTCTCCCAAGAACTCCCAAAATCAATAACGCAAGCATGTAGCATGTCCTCCATCACTTGATTGACTCGTTCAATCTGCCCATTAGTCTGTAGATGAAAGGCTGAGCTCAAATTCAGTGTTGTTCCCATCGCTGTTTGGAGATCTTCCAAAATTCTACGGTAAATCCTGAATCTCGATCTGACACAATTGAAATAGGTACTCCGTGTAAGCGTACAACGTGTTATAGATATAATTGGCTCAAACGTTCTAGTGGATACGTCATACTGTAGGCAATGAAATGTGTCGTCGTCATAAGTCGATCCACGATTACCCAAATAGCATCGTGGTTCTGTTGTGACTTCGGCAATCCTACCACAAAATCCATGGTGATGTGTTCCCATTTCCATTGAGGAATTGGTAACGGTTGTAGTAACCCAGGTGGCTTCTGATGTTCTACCTTTACTTGTTTACAAGTAAGACATTGGGCTACATACCTAGATACTTCTCATTTCATTCCTTTTCACTAAAAATTTCTCTTCAAGTCCTTGTACAACTTCGTACCTCCAGGATGAAGCTCAACTTTAGCTAAAACTTCTAATGCTTTCCATTCTCAAATTAATAATGCCGCGATCACTAATCGAGGTTTACGACTCAAAGCGTCTGTTACGACATTTACTTTACCTGGATGGTATTGCAATGAAAAGTCATAGTCCTTGAGTAACTCCATCCATCTTCGTTGTCACATGTTTAACTCCTTCTGAGAGAATAAATACTTTAAGCTCTTATGATCGGAAAACAGATCAAATTTCTCTCCATAGAGATAGTGTCTCCAAATCTTCAATGCAAACACTATTGCTGCCAATTTCAGATCGTGCGTAGGATAGTTCTTCTCATGTACCTTCAACTGTCTTGATCCATATGTAATAGCATTCCCATCCTGCATAAGCACGCAACCCAATCCTTGGTGCGATGCATCACTATAGATCACATACCTTTCTCCACTCTTAGGTATCACAAGTATGTCTTGTCAAAATCAAGATAGAAAAATATACTATGCTTTAAAAGATTTGTAGTGTGGAAGTAGAGGTCAAACTCACAGAGATTGAACTTTAATTTTAAAACCTAACCCTAGATCATTAAGAAAACGGAATTTTAATTTTGATTTTTATTAAACTAAGAGCAATGAAAATAAATCTAAACTATGAAAGCAATTAAAAGTTGTTTTGATAAATATGGGAATTGAACCTAGGATTGCAAATCCACCACTAGCTTCATAATTAGGGTATCTATGCATTCAATTAGCTTATTACATTAGATGATAATGGGGAAATGTAGCTACAAGCCCAATTCCTCCTTCAAGAAGATAACTACGATTCAAGTATCAACATAATTCATCTTCGGTTGGCACAAAGTGTCTCACACTAAACTAGGGTTGCTGCACACTCCGTCTTCCCTATGCATGAATTATTCGACTTGATATCACAATTCAATTACGCACCATTATATGTAAATAATCCATACAAGCATAGCAAATAAATATCATTGAGCACATCACATTCAAAATAAATCTAAGACAAGAATAAACCTTGAAAGTAACAATTTAATCAATAGAAGTTCGATTTTATTATAAAATATCCTCTGAATATGTAATCATCATCCATACATAATAAATCTAAAAGAAAAACATAAATAACACCCTATTATTTGGCTAGGGTTTCATTGAAACCCTAGATATTGGTCTAAACGGCCATAGAATTGAAGATTGGGAAGAGTTTGATGGAGGAGGCCATGGAAATACTTGGTCTTCTTCTTCTCATTGCTTTCCTCTCTTCAATGGCTGAAATTTTAGTCATGGAAGGATGTGTATAATGTTGTGTATATGTTGTGTAACATAAATTTGATTTAGAATACGATTTATATAGATTTTGGAAGGATTAGGAGGCTTTTCTAAGTCTAATCGCACTAAAACTTTCGTATTTTCATTTCTGGACATCGTATGCACAAACCACCTTCGTTGGGCACTCTAATTTGACGAAATACAAGTTTTTGGTTTTTTCACAGGTCGCTCGCGCGAGGTGCTTTTCACTGCACTACGTGACTTTCGTAGAATTACGGTAACTTTTTGCTCAGAACTCGGATTGACTCACCGTTTACGGCCATGCGTCCGTGACTCGAAGATATACATTTTATATCTCTAGAGAAATTTCTTAAATCCAAAGTATTCCTTGTAAAAAAATGCGATTTATCGAGGATGCTACTGCATTCAGCTTTCACCGGAATCACCTTTTGAGCCCAGAATGTCTTCCAAAGCCACTAATCATTGAATTTAAGTGCATTTTCAAGTTAAAGCTCCAAAACCTACAAATATAGAATACTTATTTAAAAAACAACTAATAACTACATGAAATAAGCTAAGAAAACGTATCTTCAGGACTATAAACGGAAACTATTCGTCGCTGATCACACCCTAAACCTACACTTTGCTAGTCCTCGAGCAAAGAAAAACATAAAAATAAATTTGAAGTACGATTTAAGATCCTAACTCACTATCGCAGGCAACGCGATTGCATTCAGCATATGTAACAAGCCTTTTAAACCCATAGGTGTCCCTAGTAGGACGAGTAAAGTTTCATGAGGGTTCTCATCAAATAAGACACCCACAACCATCTTTATTTCATTATACATTTAAAAAGTTTTATTAAAACGAAAAACAATCATTCAACACTCCTTATCATAAAATAGTGATTTGAAATAGAATAACGAACAAGAAGAAACGGAACCAAACGTCCACCTATGTCATGAAAAATAATCCCAAGCACATGCATCGTATAAATCAATAGAGTTTATCATAAAATTGCACGTGTATGATGTGGTAGTTAAATGAACACGCGCATGTCATGAACTTGGAATATAACTCGGATAACCATTCAACTATGCTTCAACTACGAATCTCACAATGTTAATTACACTCTAAAATGAAACATACAGAAACAGGTGTAATTTCTCTAATATATGGGAGCAAAGGAAATATCTTTTCAAAACAAGAAACGCTCATATATGACTCGTAAAAGACGCATGACATGAAAGAACAGTAGTCTCATGGATAGGACGCCAACAGTGAAGAAAAATTAATTATTACCATGTTTTAATCCCCCTCCCATCGTTTACATATCCAAACCATATTTTCTAGGATCAAATAGGACTTTTCAAAGGTTGTAATGTGGTTCAGTCAATGAAAAATGATAGAAATGATTCATTAGGTAGTTTTAGAGTGGCGCTGTAAGGCATATTCGATTTCTTTCATTCATTCTTCTATCAACTTTCATCTTTTCATTTTTTTTTCTCTTTTTTTTCTTTTCTTTTCCTTTTCTTTCAACCTTTTTTTTTTTTTTTTTTTTCTTTTTGTTGCTTTGTAAATGAAGATTCACTGAATACCAAGGCAGCTACCCCAAATATCGTCTTGTTTTCTTCTTCTTCTTTTTCTTCTTAATCAATACATCGCCTTATCACCACTAAAAGTTGATCAATTTTTTAGTTGTAAACTCCAAGTTAGCCAAGTTGGAGCAAAAAAAATCATGGTGATTAAAGAAAGAGAGGCACTTTAAAGGCTCAAAGGGGCGAACTAAGGAAATTTAATCATTTATCTAGATAGGTCAAAGGTCAAAAGGGTGGAAAACAAAGAAGGCCTACCATCATTTCTAATGGTCATATGGTTCTTCAACGTTTACAACGGAAGATTATTTAGCATGGTAGCAAATATTTGAACTTGACTATCAACCAAAACAAGAATAATGAGACTAAACAACAAGTATATGAGCTATTTTAAATAAAATTCGACAAACACAACGTGTATTTATAACCCTCTAAAGAGAAAAGATAGGCTCAAAAGCTCACCGGGTTTAGTATCCACCTTGTGATCTAGAAATCCGAATCATATTACAATTCACATCAAACATGGAATCAAGTGACTACGTGCAGTGCATAGGTTTGTGTGCAAATTTATGATATAAAACTACAAGTCGAACGATACATATCATAAAAGTCGCATCATGCCTCCAGCAAATGTTTAACCAAATTTTCCCTTATTTACCATTCTATAACAATCCAAGTTATCTAACAAGAAGTATCGACTTGAAATTCCAAAAAACGTCGGTAACCTCGTTTATTAGAGCACAAGGATCAAATATTTTTTGAAAAATTCGTGCATAATAATGTGCTTGTGAGTGCATACCCCCAAACCTAAACCCTTCATTGTCCCCAATGAAACAATAAAATGAAAGAAAGGAGAGTACGTAAGAAAGGAAAGACATTACCTCGATCTCGGCAATCACAAACTAGGTGAACGTATATGAATATGGCAATAAAGTTTAATTGTTCCAAATGGAGCTACTAATTCACATGTCAATACTTAACAAAAGAAAATAAACAAACAAAAGAACAATGATAGCTAATAGAAATATAAATAAGTACTACAGATTATGGTGTACTTGTTAAGAAACTCAACTAAAACCGAAAGACTCAACGAAAAAAAAAGCACAAACAGAACTATAAAAACAAAGAAGGACTCGATCTAAAAGGAACCTAAGAGAGCAAACAGAAAAGAACATATACATAAACAAGGGTTGGGAGTGAGAAGAAAAGAACAAAAGAGAAAAACATAAAATAAAATAAAATAAAAATTTCCCCTCGCGCGAGCGGGCCACGTGAGCGACACTCGTGTGCATGAGTCCTTCCGCGAGGTGAATCTAAGGCTTGTTGTCAAGATCCATAAAAAAATATTTTCTGATGATGCCAAAATTTGGTTAAAGTAAATTAAAGCAATGTAAGGGGAGAGAGAGTGAGAGACTAATTTTTTGTATGTGGTTCGGCCCTGTTAATGAAGGTACCTACGTCCATGTGTGTGTCTGAGCACGTTCACTATACTGTAAAAGAGCCGAGGGCCTGTGGTGAACCAACAAGTCTAGAGCTACCGTAGGCCAGCCGGGCATGTTGATGAATGCTATAGAGGTGCTGTGTAGACTGAAAAGTCAGCCCCTTCAATGGGGGGTAAGAGGTCTCTTTTATAGATGTAAGAGACCTACTCGTACAAGGAAAAGGAAACCTAATCCAATTGACATAGATTGGCATTAATTGTAGGAATTTCTTAATTGGATTAGGAAATAGTTTGCACTTTCCATTAGTCTTCTAGCTTGAGTAGGAAACTGCCCGGAATGCTCGGGATCATGCCTGTGGGCTCGGATGAGCTGTTCCCGCGGTGGGATGTCCCTATGCGGTCTTCTCGACCTGTTGGCCAGGTCGTGGATGAATCGCTTGGGAGGCATAAGGTGGACCAAACCAGTCGGGATGATGCTTATCAGTAGTTGCAGAATAGAACCGCTCGGGCATAGGCTGATTATGGGTGTATCAGTTGCCCCCCATTTCCAAGGCTAGTTGGATGCTATATCGGGGCAAGTTTGGAAATCTTCCTGATACTAGTCTGAGTGCTCGGGAAAGCTGCCTCAGGGCTTCTGAGCCTGGTGAGTCCTCAAGAACTGGCTGAGAGTTAAGACCCAGCCTAGCCCGGAGCCTTTAAGTGCTCGGGAACTGATCGGGAGTTGAGACCCAACCTAATTCGGAGTCTTTTTGCTTGAGTTAGCCTCCAGGATGGTTATCTTCTGCCCGTGAACCTTTGTCAAGGTTGTGGGTAGAAGAATTTTACCATGTTGGAAAAGCCGACCTAAAGCGTATGGCTTTAGGGTCCTTTTATGTTAACTCCCCAGGATGGTTGTCTTTCGCCCAGCCAGCCTTCGTCAAGACTGTTGGGAGAAGAGCTTGACCATATTGGTAGAGCCGACCTAGAGCGTGTCGCTGTAGGGTCCTTTTTGTTCCTCTATCTTGGGCCAACCTAAGAGATTTTAGTCACCTCTATCATCGGTTTAGACCTAAGTGGAGTTAATGCCTCTGAGTACTGTAGGTGCTCGGGTTGTCCAAGATTTTAACTTGGTTATCCGCGAGGCCTGTAGATACCCGGTGTGATTGCCTGTTTAGTTCATTGCGCCGTCTTGCCCCCAAGTTTTTGCTAAGACGAGGGTCTTACAGAGGCTATGACTGTAGGTAACTGACCTGGAACATGGTGGTTGCAGGGTCTTTTGAAGCTTGCCATCATCAGCCACCTAGGGGGTTTGCCCCCATCATCGGTTGGACCTAAGCGAAGCTTGTGCCTCGGGGTTAGGCCCGAGGTCTTTGGATGCCTCGGGGTTAGGCCTGAGGTCTTTGCAAGGGCTCTCCGACAATCGGTGGAGCCTCATGTGGTGATCTGGCAAGTACCACTATAGTCGGGCTCATCTAGACAGATGGAGACAGGGTGTTGGATTAGGATCATCGGGCTCTTGATTTTTTTGTGTTGGAGGCAAAGTCGGAACTGCTTCATCCCCGGACCCAGCCTGCTGTGAACTGGAAGAACTGTTAGAACTCCTGGGCTGATCTCGCTTTCGCTTACTTTTGGAAGACTCGTTGCTTACGTGCCCAGGGTCTTTGATCTTTAGAAATTCTTCAGTGACAATGTATTTTCCAATCCTCTCTACGAGTTCAACCAAGGTTACCGGTCGGTTTTTGTTAAACGACGTGGTGCACTTGGTGTGTTGAACTCCTGAGCAGAAGGCTATAATAGCGGCAGTTTCATCAAGATCATAGATACCGAGCTTCTCTTGATTAAACTGATCGGTGAACTCCTTGAGGGTCTCATTATCCCTTTGTATGACTGTCAGTAGCTACATGTCAAGCTTTGGCCGTTCATGCATACCGATGAACTGGTTGATGAACTGCTTGCTGAGTTGCTTGAAACTGCAGACCGATCGGGCCTCCAAGGAGTAAAACCATTGCACGGTCGGGCCTTTCAAAGTGCTAGGGAAGGCTAGGCAATGTAGTTCATCGGAGTTAGTGACTAGGGCCATCTGAGCCTTGTAGGTTTGGATATGGTCGATCGGGCTCCCCGAGCCCTTGTATGAATCCTGGCGAGACTGCTTGAATTTACGCGGGATGGAGAATCTCGTGATTTGGCTAGAGAATGGTGACTCTGTCTCGGTATTGGCTTGATTCTGAGCATGGTTTTGACCAAGCTTTTTGGCCACTCTGTCAACCTGCTTCTGCAAGTCCTTGATTCGGGCTTCCACTCCTTCCCGACCGGTATCCGAGGGATTAGTCGGGTCGGTGGAAGAGGCTTCTTCTTCATGGAGGTGAGCTGTCCTCTGGGATCGGGCTCGGCTATGACTCCGGGTAATCGTTCGCCTAGGGCAACTCGGCTCTTGACCGAGTGACCTTGGACTGATTCCCGGGCCATATACTCCTGCCTTTCCTCTCGGGCAGCACGCCCACTGTTGATGTCTCTGGCATCCTCAACACGGGACAGGTTGGCTCGGGCACGTTGTCTAGTCAAGATCAGTTCCCGACCGTACGCAACGTTCCCGGGTCGTTTCCCGGCCACTAGAGGACTGCTTTGCTGGACTAGCAGGGCTTCGATCTGTTGCTGGATTCGACGCTGGCCCTCCAAGAGTTGTGTGAGGGTCGCGGTGATCTACTCAGATATCATGACTGCCGCAGCCGGGGCCAGGGCCAGGGGCGGCAGAACATCCCAGTTGGCCTGCTATGCAGTCTTCTCACTCTTCTTCGGAGGCATGGCTATCAGCCAAGAGATTTGTTGATGAGAAGACTTGTCGCTTCCCACAGTAGGCGCCAAGCTGATGATGCCAAAATTTGGTTAAAGTAAATTAAAGTAATATAAGGGGAGAGAGAGTGAGAGACTGGTTTTTTGTATATGGTTTGGCCCTGTTAATGAAGTTACCTACATCCACGTGTGTGTCTAAGCACGTTCACTATACTGTAAAAGAGCTGGGGGCTTGAGGTGAACCAACAAGTTTGGAGCTACCATAGGCCGGCCAGGCATGTTGATGAATGCTATAGAGGTGCTGTGTAGGCTGAAAAGTCAGCCCCTTGAATGGGGGGTAAGAGGTCTCTTTTATAGATGTAAGAGACCTACTCGTACAAGGAAAAGGAAACCTAATCCAATTGACATCGATTGGCATTAATTGTAGGGATTTCCTAATTGGATTAGGAAATAGTTTGCACTTTCCATTAGTCTTCTAGCTTGAGTAGGAAACTGCCCGGAATGCTCAGGATCATGCCTGTGGGCCCGGATGAACTATTCCCGCGGTGGGGTGTGCCTATGCGGTCTTCCCGACCTGTTGGTCGGGTCGTGGATGAACCACTCGAGAGGCATAAGGTGGACCAAACCGCTCGGATGATGCTTGTCAGTATTTGCAGAATAGAACCACTCGGGCATAGGCTGATATTGGGTGTATCATTTTCTAAGTCAACAGATCGCGCGAGTAAGCCGCTCGCGTGATAGGCCCTCGCGTGCGCGATTTAAGGCGCGACATGAATTTGAGGCTACATATAAAAATGTGAAAAATTATTCCTAAGGTAAAATCTCGCGCGAGCGAGCTGCGCAAGCAACAGTCGTGCGACCGGGCCGTGCACGCGACATGTTTTTTTTTTCTTTTTTCTCACTTGTTTTATATGAATAAGTTCAAAATAAATTTACTCCGACCCCAAACTTGTCCAGAGAACTCAAAAACTGACCGAAATGACCCAAAAATGTTCCAAAATAAGATAAACGGATGAAATAAAGCTTAGGTTGCCTCCCAAGAAGTGCTGTCTTTTATGTCTTCAGCTAGACCGTTCTAGCTTAAGACTTAAGGAGGCTGTAACTCAAACTTTGTACCTTGGAAGACAAGAGGGAGACTCTGGTGGAAAACAGAAATGTCATTATTCTTTAACTCGATCAACGGTTCTCCCTGATCATGTTCAAATCGATTTCTCATCTTTTGAGTAAATTCTTCATTAGGATCCAGATTATTTGAATTCGTCCACTTATTACTCACTAAATTATTCTCCTTACTCACTTTTAATTCTTTATTAGGTTCATTTATTCGTCTAACCTCACACTCATCAACACATAGGTAATCATCGTCATTAGGGGGTTGATCAATAGCGTTAAAAACGTTTAATTTTAGGTTCTTATTTTTTAATGACACTTTTATTACCCATGTTCGACAGTTGACGCGTGCATTAGCGGTTGCCAATAATGGACAACCAAGAATGGCAGGAGTGTGTCTCCTAGCATCTAGCATGGGTTCGGTGTCAAGGACCATGAAATCGACGGGGTAGTAACATTTATCAACCTTAACTAGGACATCTTCAACGATTCCTCTAGGGATTTTAACAGGACGATCCGCTAATTGTATGGTAGCGGCCATGGGTTTAAGTTCACCTAGACCTAGTTGTTTATAGATAGTGTAAGGTAAGACATTAACACTCTTCCCTAAGTCAAGGAGAGCCCGCTAATGACAGTGTCACCTATGGTACATGAAATTGTTGGTGTACCGGGATCCTTATACTTTGGAGGAGCGTGTTGGAAGATCGAACTTACTTTTTCGATGAGGAAGACCTTTTTCAGAGTATGACTGCGCAACTTGTGCTTTTGAGTGCATAGTCTTTTAGACATTTAGCGTAAGTGGGGAATTAGTTTGCGTCGAGGAATGGGATATTAATATTCACTTGTTTAAATACCTTGAGTATATCTTCATTTTTCGACCATTTTTTTTAAAAATGTAACTGTTTGTCAACATTTGGTGGAAAAGGCATTTTCGGAATATAATTAGTTGGGACTGTTACATTCTCTTTCCTAATTTGACTCGTGTCCTCACCCTTCTCTTGATTTGAATTAATGTTCACATCTCTCCTACTCTCCCTCGAAATCTCAACAACTTCTTCCTCTCGAGTAGTCATCCTAGTTGAAACAGCGTTAACTTGCTCACTCGTACTACCCACCTCGTATTGTCCCTTAGGTTTCTGAATAAGTTGACTTGGCAACTTACTCTCGGTCAAACAGTTTAGTGTATTAGCTATTTGTCCCACTTGGGACTCCATCTTTGCAATAGACTGTGTGTGAGAGTGTACTAACTGGATCACCGAACCAAAACTTTCGAGTGAGGCTAACACTTTCTCCTCAAATGCATTATTAAGTGGAGGTGGAGTAGGAGGA
The DNA here is from genome assembly GCA_033977485.1 of Hydrangea macrophylla. Taxonomy (NCBI): domain Eukaryota; kingdom Viridiplantae; phylum Streptophyta; class Magnoliopsida; order Cornales; family Hydrangeaceae; genus Hydrangea; species Hydrangea macrophylla. The sequence continues at coordinate 100,175,227 of CM066990.1, forward strand.
GGGTTAGGTTGTGTATATTGATATTGTTGAGACTGATGTTGCCATGCATTGGGAAAGTTAGTATCAATTTGAGGTATTTTGGAGGAATATGGACCATCATTATTTTAAGATTGCCACCCAACATTTGGGTGACTGTTCCATGGCACATCGTAATTATTTTCCAAAGGGTTGTGCGCATTTCATGGGAATTGTTGAATAGAGTTAATGTGTTGGTCGACAAACTCTGGGAATTGAGAAGCAGAAGGACATGCAAAGATATTATGAGAAGGTTCAGAACACAATGCACATACTTTGGAAGAAGGTAGATTGGACATATGGCCCATTCTCATAAGTTGGTCAAGTTTTCTAGATAGTTCTTGTATTTCGATTGAATTACTTGACTCGAAACGCTCATCTCACTTGGGTTTAGGTGGAAGACACCCCTCAGGACGTACCGACACTATTTGATGCATAGAATTCTCACTTAAAATTTCAAAATTTTTCCATGCCTCGTTGGCGCTTTTGTGTAGGAAGGTACCCTCACAAACGGCATCGACGGTATTATGAAGTGAAGGAACAAGTCCCTCGTAGAAGATCTGTACCAATTGCCACTTGGGAACTTGATGATACGGGCAAGAGCGCAATAATTCTTTAAATTTTTCCAAGTGTCATAGAGCATTTCACCATCTTGCATTACAAAGTTTGTTTTGGATTTTCTTATCTGATTAGTTCTTGTTATAGGGAAAAACTTTTATAAAAATGCGGTATACAATACTTCCCATGTTTTAATAGTGTTTGGCTCAAGAGATTGGAGCCAATACTCCGCTTTATCTTTTAAGGAGAATGAGAAGAGATGCAATTTTAATTCGTCATCAGTTAGGTTTTGGATTTTTAATGTAGAGCATATATGTTGGAAATCTCCTAAGTGATGATAAGGATCTTCTTTAATACGGCCATAGAATGAAGGGAGTAGTGTGATGGTAGATGACTTTATCTCAAAGTGAGATGTTGTCACCTCCGGTAATTTGATACCTGCTTGTGGCGTATAGGCCGTAGGAATGAAATAATCTTTAAGCGGAGGAGGCGGAGGTACATTAGGGTTATTTCCATTGTTTTGGTTGTTCCCGTTGTTTCTGATGTCAGCCATTGGAATAGGTTGGATGTTAATAGTTCAAGTTTTTCTTAAATGTTTAAGTGTGCTTTGAATTTCGGCCTGAAATAATGACGACGATTTCAGAGTTGATTCGTCGTCTAACAACCGAGCTCTAGAAGCTTAGGTTGAGGATCTAAGGACTCTCAGGGTACGTTCGAGTTCAGGATCGAAAGAATGTAATTCAGGTTTACTTGAACGCGTAGCAAACATAAACTAAAAAAAGCGACACTAAATCAAAGATTGACTCAAACAAATATAGAAAACAACCACGCAAATAAGACAACAAGCACACAACTACTATGATGCATGAAAGTTATCCTGTAATGCAGTGATTCATGTCAAAGCCCAGGCCCGGTTTCCTACCTAATGCACATGCAAATCACTCCTACACTAATAGCGCCCTGACTTACAGTGGTTTGAAACAAATTTTAAAGGAAGCCATTTACTTGAATTTTTGATTTATTGCACATTTTATTTATAATTCGCGTAAGCTCTGCTGATGTGCACTGCTATTCCACTCCAACTTGCTATGAATTGACTACTTGAGAGCTGCAAAATACGAATAATTTTTAGCGACTTGAAAAAAAATGAAAATAAGAAAAAGTAAACCTAATCTAATATTTACAGATTATCTAAACTAAGTTTCTAAAACTAAAGGTAGTAATTTGCAATCTCCGGCAACGCCGCCAAAAATTATTCTTGTCAAAATCAAGATATAAAAGTATACTCTACTTTAAAAGATTTGTAGTCTAGAAGTAGAGGTCGAACCCACAGAGATTGAAATACTAAAGCACTTTAATTTTAAAACTGAACCCTAGTTAATTAAGAAAACGGAATTTTAATTTTGATTTTTATTAAACTAAGAGCAATGAAAATAAATCTAAATTATGAAAGATATTAAAAGTTGTTTCGATAAATATGGGAATTGAACTTAGGATTGCAAATCCACCACTAGCTTCATAATTAGGGTATCTATGCATTCAATTAGCTTATTACATTGGATGATAATGGAGAATTGTAGCTACAAGCCCAATTCCTCCTTCAAGAAGATAACTACGATTCAAGCATCAACATAATTCATCTTCAGTTGGCACGAAGTGTCTCACACTAAACTAGGGTTATGGCACACTCCGTCTTCCCTAGGCATGAACTATTCGACTACTTGATATCACAATTTAATTGCGCACCATTACATATAAATAATCTATACAAGCATAGCAAATATAGATCATTGAGCACATCACATTCAAAATAGATCTAAGGCAAGAAAAAACTTAGAAAGTAATGATTTAATCAATAGAAGTTCGATTTTATTATAAAAAATCCTCTAAACATGTAATCATCATCCATACATAATAAATCTAAAAGAAAAACATAAATAACACCATATTATTTGGCTAGGGTTTCATTGAAACCCTAGATATTGGTCTAAGCGGCCATAGAATTGAAGATTGGCAAGAGATTGATGGAGAAGGCCATGAGAATCCTTGGTCTTCTTCTTCTTCTTCTCATTGCTTTCCTCTCTTCAAGGGCTGAAATTTTAATTATGGAAAGATGTGTATAATGTTGTGTAACCATAAATTTGATTTAGAATACGATTTATATAGATTTTGGAAGGATTAGGAGACTTTTGTAAGTCAAATTGCACTAAAACTTTCGTATTTTCGTTTCTGGACATCATATTCACAAACCACCTTCGCTGGGCACTCTAATTTGACGAAATACGAGTTTTTGGTTTTTTCACAGGTCGCTCGAGCGAGGTGCTTTTCACTGCACGGCGCGACTTTCGTAGAATTGCGGTGACGTTTTGCTTGAAACTCGGATTGACTCGCCATTTATGGCCACGCGACCGTGACTCGAAGATCTACATTTTATATCTCTGGAGAAACTTCTCAAATCCAAAGTATTCCTAGTAAAAAATGCGATTTACCGATGATGCTACTGCATTCAGCTTTCACCGAAATCACCTTTTGAGCCCAGAATGTCTTCCAAAGTCACTAATCATTAAATTTTAGTGCATTTTCAAGTTAAAGCTCCAAAACCTACAAAATATAGAATACGTATTAAAAAACAACTAATAACTACATGAAATGGGCTAACAAAGTATATCTTCGGACTATAAACGAAATTCATCACCGATCAGGTGCAGAAGTCAATCTTTCCTTTAACTCCTGGAATGCACCCTTATGCTTGTCTCTCCATTCGTACTTCGCCTCTTTCTTCGTCAAATTTGTCAAAGGTCCTGCAATCTTGGAAAATCCTTCGACAAATCTCCTGTAATATCCCTCTAAGCTGAGGAAACTCCTAACTTCCGTTGCATCGGTCAGTCTATTCCTGCTTAAGACTGCGTCGATCTTAGATGAGTCCATAGAGATACCATCTTGAAATTTAAAGTGTTCCAAGAATTTGACCTCCTGTAGCCAAAACTCACACTTGTTGAACTTTGCATACAACTTACTATCTTGAAACATCCGCAAGGCAATCTGTAACTATTCCTTGTGATCTTGCTCCGTCTTTGAGTAGATCAAGATGTCGTCGATGAATACTATAATGAATTTATCCAGGTATGGTCTGAATACTCTATTCATCAAGTCCATAAATACTGCTGGTGTCACGACCCATCCCACTACGCGTGGAAATAGGACACGTGGCACGCCACCAAGGCTTATCCAATCATCCTCTAACGATACACAGCGGAAAGAACTTTAAAACAACCCTGGGGATTTTAAAACTTAGGAAACATTGCCCTCTGAGTTGACAAATCCATTGAACATTTGAGTTATAAAAAGTTTTGGCCAAGTGAAAACACATTCAAAAGAATCAGTTCTGAAAACAGAGGTTCAGTCGACTGTGCCTAGGGTCCAGTCGACTGTGCCTAGCAGAAACCAAAACCCTAAATTCTTAACAGAGGGCCAGTCGACTGATCAGGGAACCCAGTCGACTGCACTGGTTACTATTTGGATCAGTAGCTAGAATCTACAGTAGTTCAGTCGACTAATCAAAGTCTCCAGTCGACTGTGCTAAGCAGAACCAAAATACAACATTTTTAAAAGGGGTCCAGTCGACTGAGTTATGGTACAATCGACTGGTTTTGCCATTAATAGAAGCAGTATCCAAAAATCAACAGTGTTCAGTCGACTGATAAAGGGTCCAATCGACTGTTTCCATTACTATTCACTTTCAGTGTCTCAATCCCACGAGATCCAGTCGACTGATCCAGAGTCCAGTCGACTGCTCCCCTGCTGGGCAGCCCTGTGATGAAAAATACTAACACATGATTCTCCAAACCTAACACTAATACAATCACAACTGATTTTCAACATTTGAAACATAATCAAAGATGTTCAATTACAAGATTTCCAAACTACAAAACTAATCCATGATTCTATTACAACGTTTTACAATTTACAAATCCTTACACAAGGTTAGGATTGACCCAAAAACATATACAATTGTGGTTCCCCGGCGTTCCTCGGCCTCACTCCTCACGATTCTTCTTGTCTTTCTTCTTACCTGCAATGGAGTACATCTCCACTGCTCAGTTATATGCTGAGCGTACAATTCTAAATGTATGCTTATATGACAGTTCATGGTTTAAGCATCTAAAACACATAGCAATAGTCTCTAGGGTGAGTGGTACACATTCATCCGGTCGATGCCATAGGAGGCCCACCTCTCCCACGCATCTCGTACACTGGTTGGGCCTTCCTCCATACCAGGTACCGTGTACTGGTTAGGCCCACCTCCAATCCAGACACAACCACAATTCCAATTCCATTTCAATCACAATCATAATCCTCACGGTTCGAGGAGCTTACCCAGGATGAATTTGCACTAAACTCCCCTTTGACCCAAGTAGACACATAACATGCTCACATAAACAGTTATACGTGCTTTTCATGTAATTTCACGTGCATAATTGACGGGTCTAATTAATACATGAATTTTGCCCAGATCCAAGAATATCAAAGTTGATGTTCAAAACATGAAAATCCATATATTTCATAGATCTAGAATTCATACCTCGTGCGATCTCTCCGAAACTTTGAAGGATCGTCTAGGGAGCTAAATAAACGTCGGATTTCAAATTATACTCGATTCCTACGAGTTTTACCTGATTTTTCCCAAAAGTCTAGGCTTAAGATTTTTACAAAAAATTGGCCAAACACGGCCTAAGTAGTATCAAAACGTAGCTCTTAGCTCCACGAGTTTAAATATGAAATCTGGAGAAAATCTAACTGACGAAAGGTCGTCTATCGACGTCGCAAAGCCCGTTGGCTCCAATCTCCCTTTCTCTCTCCTCTTTCTAGATATTTTTGGCAAGTTTTGGATGAGAATGAATCTGATCCACTACTATATATAGGCAAACCTTTCAGAAATTGCGTTTACCTCCCCCACGAGTTCCTCAAACTTCTAATTAGCTCTCGAAACTTCGCACACGTCCATTTTATGCCTTTACGAGTGAAAACTATAAATTTCAAAAGTTTTCGACTAGGTTTCGTTTGGGTCCAAAAATAACGTCCGAAAATTATATTCTGTGGAATCTCTACACAACCTACCTTTTTATTTAACGTGTCACTCACGTTCTCACCACAGTTGTCATAATGATATACTAAAGTATCCAAATACCAGAATTATACTACACAGGTATAATTCACTATTCACAAAATACCATATAAGTCAAATAACATTTAAATCATATAAATGACATTTACTCATGCTCATGCCATATAAACTACCATGTTCCCGTGTCCTCATTGACACCTTACCGTTGACTCACAGTCAACCTCAACTCAAATTATTAATAACATTAATAATTTCAAAATCTCAAATGATGCATTTTCATAATCATAAATTTCTGGAACGGGTGTGACAACTCTCCCCTCCAAAAAGGAAGTTTGTCCCCAAACTTTACCTCATGCGTCGAATAAGTACGGATACTCATTCTTCATGTCTTCCTCACTTTCCCACGTAGCCTCTTCCACCGTGTGACTACGCCACAATACTTTTACCATCGGAATCGTCTTGTCGGCTGACACTAAAATCTGATCGTCGGTCGTCCTGGTATTAGGAACACAATCATCCTGGTAGGGCAGTCTAAGTTGGCACCATACTTAGTCAACCAATCCATTCCTAGGATAATGTCAAACTCTAACATCGACAAAACCACTAAGTCTGTTGGAAGATTCCTATCTCCCAAGGTCAATGGGCAATCTTTGTACACTTTACCCGGCTTAATAGTCACTCCCAACGGTGACACAGCATTAAGTACTGGCTCGAGTGTCTGGAATTCTAAACGCAATTGACGCACAATATTAACAGCAATAAATGAACGTGTAGCTCCAGTATTGAATAAAGCTTTAACTGGAGTATGAAAGAGTACAAGCGTACCTTCCAGATGTTGCTGCTCATCTGCATTAAAACCTGCCTCTGCTGGGATTATAGCATTCATCCTAGATTGATCAGGGGGTCCTTGGATTCCTTGAATTGGTGCCCCATAATATCTTCCTCGTGGTGCACGACAATCCTTGTTCAAATGTCTCGACTTATTGCAATTCTGACAAATGAGATCCATTCGGCGGTTCACCCTAGGGGCTGTGCAGAACTTGGCAATGTGCCCTGGCTTTCCATAATTAAAACATCCTCCATTGTTGCTTGACAGGGCTATTAGCAATGCTTGTGGCTATGGTCCTTGCTGGCGATATTGCTGGGTTGAGAATAACCCTGTTGAGGTTTTCTAGTTCCCTCCCAGGTTATCTTATTCCCTTAAAAATTTTCCTGAGGTCTCCAACTCTGGGTATTCCTTGGTGGTTGGTTCTGGAAATTCCCTGACTGTAATCCTCTTGACGACTGAGGTCGATTTATCTATGGTTGCTGTGTTGGATAGGCATCTTTCTCCAATTCTGCAGTAAATCTAACAATCCCTTCAAATAACTGATTCAGATGACCAACCATCATATGTCTAAGGTGAGGGCTCAATCCTTGGTGAAATCTCTTCACCTTCTTTTGTGGAGTGTCTATCATATGCTGGACAAAATGAGATAGACGCTCGAACTATATTGTGTACTCTCGCACAGTCCATCCTCCTTGAACCAGATTGAGAAAGTTCCTCTCCTGGTGGTCTCTCTCATCTTCAGGAAAATACTTTTCCAGAAATCTTTCTCGGAATGTTTCCCAAGTCATCGCCCTTGTAGCACTTATCCCTATAGTGGCTCGCTCGGCTTCCCACCAATCTGCAACAGAATAAGTGAGCTGAAACGTAGTGAGGCAACATTTCTCTTGTTCGCTGCATTCTAGTGCTTCAAAGATTAATTCCATATCCCTTATCCATTGTTCGGCTTGCCATGGTTCTGTAAGCCCATCAACTTTTCGGGACGTAAGTCACAAAAATTTGCTAGTAGATTATTACCCGTCTATCTCAGTGGCGGTGGTGCAACAGGTCTCTAGTGAGTGGAGTGATTGTAAGTATTTGCTACATGCTCCATCCTTTGGATGAAGGCTTCAAAAACTCCTGTTGGATCCATTCCCTCTGGATAGGGGCTCCTAACCGTGCTTGATTCCTTGGTCACACCATAATAATAACGAGTGTTGCTTACAAGAGACCCACTAATTAGCTGAAAGTCTTCTCGCAGAAACGAAAACTAGATGGAGCGAGAAGCAACAAGAACTAACAGTTCTACTAAACAACACATATCAATCAAACATACAATCAATAGCGAAAATACTGCTTGGATATATAAATACCAAAAGATGTACCGCATAGTACACACTAGTCAAACTGTGTACCACATGGGACAAAGCTACAATAGTGCTAAAGTTGGCTACTAATAATACTACCACTACTGATAACATCTATACAAAAGCTATGGTCAAATAGCTAACTCTCAAGCTCTCAAAATTCTGGTGGACAACATGTCCTGATATAAACCAACAAAAGCTAAACCCTGTAGATCCTGACTCAAAAGTCATAGACATCTGATCCTGTTATGGGTGCGTCATCCTCTGGTGCAATATCCATCTCCACAGGTGGATCGGCCTCTGCTGGCGCAACAAGTCCTCTAACCACTATTCATATATCCCAATCCTCAACGATCATCTCGTCAACATCCATATCCTCAATGGCAAACGCTGGCTCGGCGACATCGACGATCAACTCAGCAAAATCTCCAACTAGGTCCATAGCCTCTGCTAATGCAGTCTGTCCTATCAGAACTCCAACTGGCTGTGCAACCATCGCTGCTACCCATTCGGCTGCCATATGTAGTACATGTCCTGCTGGTAAATCAAACTCCACAGGTATCTCTGGTACATCTACCCCCTCATCAGGAACATCCTCTACTGGTGCCTCAAAAATCTTGTTTCCCTTTACCGGGGTCCTCTGGCTCAAACTATAGTTCTTCTGGGTCATCCTCCGGCTCGTCATCATCATTAACTGGTTCGATGTCCTCGGCGGGATCCTCCTCTGGGTCGGCATCTACCATCGGCTAGTCCTCTGGTAACTCTGGCTCCTCAGGCTGCTCCGGTGGCTCTAGAATGGGTACCTCAGGTACCGGTGATGGTGGTGCTACTGCTGGTGCTGCCTCAGTAGGTCCTCCAAGAATAGCTTAAAGCTCTATGGAATCCATCTCCAGCTTACTCTAGATCAAGCGTAAAATCTCTTGGTAAATATCCCTACCAATCCTCGCTGAATGATAAGAATTCATACGTATCTCCGTAGGGTGGGTCTTCCTAGTCATATAGAGAGCCTTCCACATGTCCTCCTCTAGATATCGACTAGCTGTCTGGTGTATGCGGTCATGATAAAACTCCAGATCAACTGCCTCTACGATATCCCCATGGGTCACATGTCCTCCATAACCATCGGTAATGAACTTATGGAACTCTGGATCCATAATATTAACCTGCAAAGGAAAAACTAACTATCGTCAGACGGACGAACTGACCTTAAACTCATATCTCATCTCAGGAATTCTTAAAACACTAGGACCATATAGTGCGGAATCGTCAGTGAACGAAAGTATCACAACCTAAGGCTCTGATACCAAAAAATCTGTCACGCCCCAGAGCAGCAAAAATAGAGAAAAACAAATTTCCTTTTTGGGTCCATAGGGAATGACGGGTGAAAGTTACAAATTATCTACACCACACAGTACTAGTCCAAAAGATAAACAATAAACAATGGCAAATATAAAAGCAATATCACTATACAAACATCAGAGTATGGTCCACAAGATCACAATAGGTCTGGAGACAACATATGCTCAAGTACCCGTTAACTAACAATGTTCAACGGAAATCTAAAGTTTAAACATAAACTAGATAAACTATATTCAGTCTTCAGCTGGCGCAAGGATAGTCGTCAGCGTAACACTCCTCTCCAGTATAACCGGCATCAGTGGGGCCACCCTCTGCATAATCCAACCCCGGGTAGTAGCCATCACCATAGGTTCCATCACCTGCATTATTAGGGATAGGGTAGTTTGGACAAGGAATGTCTAGGAAAATAAAGACCGTCAACTTACTGAAAGCTGAGTGAGAACTAACTAACACAGTCTCAAAGAAATAACGTAATTACCGGTTATGCACAAAACAAAGCAGTGCTATTAATTATATTTTTTCCTATTTTATTCAGAGAGCTTATTAACCGGTTCTCATCATTTTCCAACTCTAAGACTGATTGCACCCATTTTATCTGATTACCACAAATTGATTATATCATCACAACATACTAGTGCTCCTGTTCACCGCTTTTATGAACTCTTACTGTTCACCGCTTTTAAGAACTCTTATGAGCACCATACATTGCTCTCATATAATGACTAGTTTATGGACGCACCAATACTCATGTTCACCGCTTTTAAGAAATCTTATGAGCACAATACATTGCTCTCATATAATGACTAGTTTATGGACGCACCAATACTCATGTTCACCGCTTTTAAGAACTTTTACTGTTCACCGCTTTTGAGAACGCTTGCAAGTATCGTCCGTTCATAATCAATATGCATCTGCACTTCTTGCTAGTACAACACATAATGCTCACATCCCACACAGATGTGTTCACGACCAACCCATGATACTAACACACTAGTAGTGACAGTCACCAATACCTCGTGGACTCAATCACCAGGATTATCAAATGTTACCCACCAATATATCACAAGTCTTACCTCGTCATCGCATCAAAATGTTACTAACGTTCCTAACCTTATTACATTTCTCACCACATTATCTCAATCTCATTATCGCATCCCATTACCCCCGTAACCCATAATATCGCATAATAGGAACATGAAACAATAATAAAACAATTATACATTATGAATTATAACCCATAATATCGCATAATTGTTGTTAAGATTGTGCATTAATTGGGTTTAGAACCCCAGACACTTGAGCCAGCACTTAATACTGTGTCACCATTGGGAGTGACTGTTAAGTTGGGTAAAGTATGTAAAGATTTCCCATTGACCTTGGGAGATTGGAATCTTCCAGCAGACTTGGTAGTTATATCGATGTCGGAGTTCAACATTATCTTAGGGATGGATTGGTTGGCTAAGTATGATGCCAATTTGTACTGCCCTACCAGGATAATTGTATTTTCGATATTGGGACATCCAACAATTAGATTTCAGTGTCAGCCGACAAGTGATATGTTCTTGATAATTGGTTTAGCTACAATCGAGAGTACGAGTACGGAACTAACAATAGATCAGATTCCTACTGTACAAGACTTTCAGGATGTATTCCGAGATATTAAAGGACTTCCACCGAAGTGAGAGATAGACTTTTGTGTGGAACTAATACCTGAAACATTGCCGATATCTAAGACTCCATATCGGATGGCGTCGACTAAGATGTTGGAACTGAAGAAGCAAGTTCAAGATCTTGAAGATTTGTGATTTGTTCGTCTGAGCACGTCACCATGGGGAGCACCAATTCTATTCGTAAAGAAGAAAGAATGGACACTTCAACTCTGTATGGATTACAGGGAGTTGAACAAGGTAACAATCAAGAATAGATATCCACTACCCCAGATAGATGACCTATTCGACCAGTTGCAAGGATCAAAGATCTTTTCCAAGATCGATTTGCATTCGGGATATTATCAACAATTAGTTCAACCAAAGGATGTGTCAAAGACTACGTCAGGATGAGGTACGGGCATAATGAGTTTCTAGTTATGCCTTTCGGACTAACGAATGCGCTAATAGTATTTATGGATTTGATGAACAGAGTATTCAGGCTATATCTGGATCGATTCATTATAGTTTTCATTGATGACATCTTGATCTATTCAAAGATGGAAGAAGATAAAAAGGAGCACTTACAGATCGCTTTACAGACTCTTCAAAATAGCAAGTTGTATGCAAAGTACACCAAGTGCGACTTTTGGTTACAAGAGGTCAAATTCTTGGGACATGTTATATCTCAAGATGGTATCTCTGTGGACTCATCCAAGATTGATGCAGTCGTAAGCTGGAACAAACCGACTAATGCGATGGAAATTAGAAGTTTTCTTGGTCTAGCAAAATATTACCGAAGATTTATCGAAGGATTTTTCAACATAGCAGGACCTTTGATAAATTTAACAAGGAAGGAGACGAAGTACGAATGGACAAACAAGCATGAGCAGGCATTTCAGGAGTTAAAGGAAAAATTGACTTCTGCACCAGTACACGTGATACTTAAGAGTGAAAAAAGGTATGTGATCTATAGTGATGCATCGCACCAAGGACTTGGTTGTGTACTTATACAAGATGGGAACGTGATTGCATACGGATCAAGATAATTGAAGGTACATGAGAAGAACTATCCTACGCATGATCTAGAATTGGCAGCAATAGTGTTTGCATCGAAGATTTGGAGACACTATCTTTGTGGAGAGAAGTTCGATCTGTTTTTCTATCATAAGAGCTTAAGGTATTTGTTCTCTCAGAAGGAGTTGAACATGGGCCAACGAAGATGGATGAAGTTACTCAAGAATTATAACTTTTCATTGCAATACCATCTGGGTAAAACAAATATCATAGCAGATGCTTTGAGTCATAAACCTTAATTAGTAATCGCTGCATTATTAATTCGAGAATGGAAAGCATTAGAAGTTTTAGCTGAATTTGAGCTTCAGCCAGTGGAACCAATGGAAGGGCTACATTTGGGATGTCTAATGGTACAGTCAACTTTGATTAGTCGTATCATAGAAGCTCAACAGACAATGGAAGATCTAAAGTTATGGTTCGCCAAGATGTCAGCAAAGAACCAGAGGTTTGTAGTATTGGTACATACGGAGCCTTATGATGTAAAGGTAGACTCTGTGTACCTGATGAAGAAAATCTTTGGAAAGAAATATTGGATGGAGCACATAATTCACGGATGACTATTCATCTTGGAGGTATGAAGATGTACAAGGATTTGAAGAGAAATTTTTGGTGGGAAGGAATGAAGTGAGAGGTAGCTGAGTATGTAGCTTAATGTCTTACTTGTAAACAAGTAAAGGTAGAACATCAGAAGCCACCTGGATATCTACAACCCTTACCGATTCCCCAATGAAAATGGGAACATATAACTATGGATTTCGTGATAGGATTGCCGAAGTCACATCAGAACCACGACGTTATTTGGGTAATCATGAAATGACTTACAAAGACGGCACATTTTTTCGCCTACAGTATGACGTATCCAGTAGAACGTTTGAGTCAGATGTATCTACAACACGTAGTACGGTTACACGATGTACCTGTGTCTATTCTGTTAGATCGAGATTTGTGCTTTACTACATAATTTTGGAAGAGTCTCCAGACCGCGATGGGAACAACACTGAACTTGAGTTCATCCTTTCATCCATAGACTGATGGACAGATTGAATGTGTCAATAAAGTGATAGAAGACATGCTACACACTTGCGTGATAGATTTTGAGAGTTATTGGGAAATACACCTACCGTTGATCGAGTTCGCCTACAATAATAGCTATCATACGAGTATAAGGATGGCACCATTTGAAGCTTTATACGGAAGACCTTTTCGATCGCCGCTATGCTGGGCCGAAGTCGGAGATATTCAACTTCTTGGTCCAGAGATATTAGAACGAGAGACCAGCGAGAAGATTTAGATCGTACGTGAGAAAATGAAGAAAGCTCAGACTCGACACAAGAGTTATGCTGATAAGCGATGTAAAGACTTGGAATTCGCCTTTGGTGATCATGTGCTGCCTAAAGTTTTACCTATTCGAGGGATTGTTCGTTTTGGTCAGAAGAGAGGCAAGTTATCGCTGCGATTCATCAGACCATTCGAGATTCTAGAATGTGTTGGAAAGGTTGCTTATCGACTTATGTTACCACTGAAGATTTCAAGAGTACACAACGTGTTCCACATCAATATGCTGAGAAAGTGTGCCCACAACCCAACACATGAGATCAACTTCGAAGATATTGAAGTCAACAACAACGTTACATTCAACGAAGGACCAGTTTGCATCCTAGATCGAGGAATCAAGAAGCTCAAAAGTAAGGAAATCCTGTTGGTAAAGATTCAGTGGAAGCATTATGATGAGAGAGAAGCTTCATGGGAGCTAGAGTCGGAGATGCGTGAGAAGTTTTCATTTTTGTTTTAACTCTGTATGCCTATGATTTCGAGAACGAAATCTTTCATTGAGTGGTGGATGATGTAAAACCCAGTATTTTCAATAATTATTTAACACACAGAGTTTCTATATACTTCCCTTAATCATATTAAAATTTTGTCTTTGATCGATCGGAGTTCATTCGAGCAATCGAGCATTTCAACATTCAAGCGATCGAACCCTGTTCAATCAATCGAAACCCTACCGACATGAATTTATGACGTGGTCCCTACTTCAATCGATCAAACCCCTTTTTCAATCGATCAAACTGGCCGATCTGTTCTCAAGCGATCGAACGTGTAATCATTTGAATCCCAGTTTTCACGCAAAGATGGCCACCTGCCCACCCTTCTTCTTTATATATGCATTTTGTTCGAGTATGGAAGTGTTCAGAACGAGAGTTTGAGAGAGATAGAGAGTTGATACTTGTTATATATACACATCCATACATATATACATATATCTATATATCTATATGTATATACACACACAGTCAGAGAGAAAGAGACAGAGAAGAGGAAGAAAATGAGACAGATAGAGAAGAAAGAGACAGAGACGAAGAGAGGAGAAGCCCTTGGAGAGAGAGAGAGAGAGAGAGAGAGAGAGAGAGAGCTCAAAGCTCAAGATAAACACACCCTAAGTAAGTTTTTACTCACTTGGTTTATTTAATATAATGTTTACGAGCTTTTCATGATGTTTAGATGTAGTAAATGCATCCCTAAGACATTTACATATTGATGTTTATGAATTTGCTAAATAAGATGACTCTCGAGCGATTGAACAGAGTTCAATCGATCGAAGGTTCACTTGATCGAAGCAACTTCGATCGCTCGGACATTCTTTTTCCTCAATCGATCGAACTGAGTTCAATCAATCGAACGTAACAAAACATGGTTTAGTTATTTTGTTTATTATATAAGAGACTCGGATGTTCGATTCTTGATTCGAACTTCTATTATACGACTTTGGGGTTGATCGGGAGATAATGTGACAACAAAGATAAAAATGATTAAGAAAAATGTAGTAACGAGATGACATTAGATACTATGTGATTTATATCTGAGTTTGATATCCGTTCATTTTATTCAGAGTAGTCAGGCCACATGGGGTTGTCATGTATCAATAGTAGTACAAACATTAAGTAGGTTTTATAAGTTCTGGGAAGAGAATGGGGATGTATATTGCTTGATCATAAGTACTCGGTAGACAGACGAATGTGTCCATGACATGAAGTGAACCTTGATCATAAGTATGCGGTAGACTGACATTGTGTCTATAACATGCGGTGAACCTTGATCATAAGTACGCGGTAGACAGACGAATGTGTCTATGACATGCAGTGAACCTTGATCATAAGTATGTGGTGGACAGACGTGTGTGTCTATGGTTTGCAGTGATATAGTATCTACGATTGCGGTGTACGCGGTGGACAGACGTATGTGTCCATGACTTGCGGTGATGCTGTAGATCTGATGATAGGTTGTGGCAATAGAATTAATGTGTCAATGCTTGAAGCGTTAAATCCCTGACATGCGGTGGACTGTGCATATGTTCTTAAAAGTGGGGGATGGACTGACGTATTATCTACGAGTTGCGATGTACGTGGTAGATGACCTCTAAGACTTGCGGTGTTATGCGGTAGAAGGTATCTATGACTTGCGGTGACGTGGTAGACAGAGCATTGGTGTATCCAGGAGTTTTACAATCAAGTCTGTTCCAAGAGTCAGTAATGTGCTGAGTTTGTTATTAACAAGACGATAAGGGTTGAGCAAACGATGTTGAAATACAGAGAAAGATACTATTGTAACACTATATCTTAGATACTTCAATAACTTGTTAATACGTTATATCATTGATACCCTGTGAGTTTCTATTCTCTCAGCTCTCAGTAAGCTGACGACCATTATTACTTGGACATTCCCCGTCCAGACTACCTTGTTCTTAACAATACAGGTAATGATACGTACAACGATGGCTATTACCCAAAAGAGGATTCTGCAAAGGGTGGCCCTACTGATGCAGGTTATGTCAGAGAAGGCTGTTACGCATACGACTAGCCATATGCCAGCTGAAGATCTGAAGATAGTTATTTTTAGTTTTATTTCTGTTGAACTTATAGTTAACGGGTTCTTGGGCATATGTTGTCTCCAGACCTGTTGTGATCTTGAGGACCACTCTGATGTTTGTAATAGATACAATTGTTGTATTATATTCAACTTGTTTATGTTGTTGTTCTTATTCTTTAGTTGACTAGTACTGTGTGGTGTACAATCTAGTGACATTCACCCGTCATTCCCTATGGATCCAAATTTTTTTTTTATTTTTCTCTATTTTTGCTGTTCCAGGGCGTGATAATTTGTAGTTTGACAAAGAATATTTTGACTTTCTTAAGGAACCTTTTGTACCTTATTAAGGAACATTTGAACTTTCTTAAGGAACCCTTTGTACCTTATTAAGAAATCTTTGAACATTTTGGAGGAACGCTTTGTACAATGATAATGAACATTTGGATGTCCTTAAGATCCATTTATACCTTAAGTTCATTTGGAGTTTCTTAAGGACCCCTTTATACTTTGATAAGGACCATTTGGACTTTCTTAAGTAACCCTTTGTATCTTGAAAATGAACATTTGGACTTTCTTAAGGTACCCTTTTGTATTTTGGAAAAGAATCTTTGGACTTTCTTAAGGTATCATTTGTACCTTGGAAAGGAATATTTGGATTTTCTTAAGGAACCATTCGTACCTTGATACGGAACATTGGACTTTCTTAAGGAATCATTTGTACGACACGTGTCACCACTCCAAACCTGACACGTGTCTGACAGCTACCAGCGCCACTACCACGTGTCAGTTCCGTATAACACGTGACCCAATCAGACCAGCCGTCACCTTTGACTGCCACGTGTCCTATAACCATTGACTGCTATGTGTCCCGCCGCCGCCGCTAATAGATGTAATCGATGTCCTTTGGTCTCACTTACTTCATTAACTCCTTTTCAAGCAAAATCTGGAGTAACTGTGCTCACTCATTATTATGCTAACTCATAATAAGGGGTGGCAATTCGGGTTACACGGGTCATAATCGGGTCATAAACGGGTTGCGTGATTTTGGGTTGATTTTTAGTTTTGAGTATTATTCAATAAAAAATATTAACTTTTTTTATTTAATCGTGTCGTGTCGTGTCATAATCGGATTGTCTCAGTAAAACGGGTTGTCGTGTCAAAAATTGCCACCCCTACAGTCATAACTGTACTAATCGTATAATTCACTACTATACTGAACCATTGTTGTACTAATTCCTAATTGTACTAACTTATAACTATACTAAGTTACTAATTCCTAACTGAATTCGTTCATTACTTTCCTTCTTTTTTTTTTTTCAAATCCTTTCAAATGGGCACTGACCTTTACTAAAAAGAAGAAGAAGAAGAAGAACATTTCCATCTCTTACTCGTCAAGTTATTCAATAACATCGATGAAAATGGAGACCCGAATATTCATAACTTATCGAGTCGCTCAATGACATTACTCTATTTTTCTAAATGGGCACTGATCCTTACTTCTGAAATAAGATAAAAAGACCAAAAAATAAAAATAAAAATGAAAAATACGAGGTCGATAAGTTGGCCTATAGTTTTCGCACGACTTATTCTTTGGACTTTCATAAGGAACATTTGTACTTTCTTAAGGAACACTTGGACTTCCTTAAGAAGTATTTGGACTTCTTAAAGAACATTTTTGGAACCACACTGCTTACCTTTGGACTTTCTTAAGAAACCTTGTGGACTTTCTTAATGAGCACTTGGAGTTCCTAAGGAACACTTGGACTTTCTTAAGGAGCATTTGGACTTCCTAAGGAACATTTTTGGTACCACACTGCCTACCTTTGGACTTTCTTAAGAAACCCTTTGGACTTTCATAAGGAACACTTGGATTTTCTTAAGAAATATTTGGACTTCCTTAGAAATATTTGGACTTTCTTAAGCAACACTTGGACTTTCATAAGGAGGAACATTTGAACTTTATTAAGAAATACTTGGACTTTTTTAAGAAACATTTGGACTTCCTTAATGAACATTTGGACTTTCCTGAGGAACATTTGAACTTCCTTAGGAACATTTGGACTTTCATAAAGAGAAATATTGTAACTTTATTAAGAAACACTTGGACTTTCTTAAGGAACACTTAGACTTTCTTAAGGAGCATTTGGACTTCCTAAGGAACATTTTTTGGAACCACATTGTCTGCCTTTGGACTTTCTTAAGAAACCATTTGGACTTTTGTAAGGAACACTTGGACTTTCTTAAGGACCATTTGAATTGCCTTAGTACCATTTGGACTTTTTTAAAGAATACTTGGACTTTCATAAGGAGGGACACATGGACTTCCTTAAGGAACACTTGAATTTTTATAAGGAACATTTGAACTTTGTTAAAGAAAAGTTGGACTTTCTTAAAGAACATATGGACTTTTTAAAGGAATCCGTCACATGAATGATAGAGACACCTCACTTGGTATTTTACAAACTTAGACTTTACTTAGTTGTTGTATGTCACTTAATCTAAAAAGTTACAACTTACTCATGCTTGGTATTTTACAAACTTTACACATTTTTTTGGTTATGTGCAACATTTATTCTATAAGGCATAGAATAGTGATGCTTAGTATTTTATAAATTTGGCACATTTCTTTGCAAAGTCCAAACAACCCATAGGAAAGTCTAAACCTGCTATTTTCTTCTTTTCTTTTTTTACAAACTTGAATTTTGTTTAGTTGTACACAACATTTATTTCATAACGTACATCATAGTGATTGCTTAGTATTTTGTAAATTTAGCATATTTCTTTGCAAAGTCCAAACAATTCTTATCAAAGTCTTGTAGTAACTCGTATTTTCATGTTTAAATTGACGATTTACACTTCGTGTGCAATTTTAGCGAAAATTGGTCACAGGGGTATTTTGGTCTTTTTCACAATTTTGTAAGTCATGAACTGAAAATATAATTTTTTGGAAAAAGTTGCGTATGGTTAAATGATTTGCTATTCGTATTGAAAGTTAAGAGTTTTTATTCTCTATTTAGAAGATATCTCGATTTTAGTCATTTTGAGAAAATATCCGTTTTTGTATTTTTACGACATTTTCTGTAAATATACGACTTTTTAATTATATTATTTAATACTATTACAAGAATAAAAATTATAATGAAAGATAATATTTACCTAACTAGATTTCCACTGTAGTTAATATTATTTCGGAACCCGTAATTATACATGTGTTTCCCCAAACCATGCTTATATCCAAAGCCAAACCCCCAAACAACTCCTATGAGGTGTCATGTGCTTGAGTGTTTTGTGAGGTGTCCTGTGAGGTGTCCTATGAGGTGTCATGTGCTTGAGTGTTTTGTGAGGTGTCCTGTGAGGTGTCCTATGAGGTGTCATGTGCTTGAGTGTTTTGTGAGGTGTCCTATGAGGTGTCTTGTGAGGTGTTGTGTATAATATATATATATATATATACATATTGGTGGCCTTCCCCTTTTCCCTATAAAAACCCCTCCCATTAGTTGTAGAAAGGAAGGGAAAAATAATAATAGAGAGTTAGCCGAGAGAGTGAAGGAGAAAGAAAAGAAAAGAAAGGAAATGAAGAAATCCCAAATCACACCGCAACCCCGACCCTACGAGGAGCAGAAGGAGAGAACGGAGAAGAAGAAGAAGAGAGAGAGATACCCCGAGACCACCCACGACTACCCCGAACTCGCCGGCGTCACCGTCTTTACCGGTGAGTGCCTATACTCACTTAGTAGCGTAGATATGTATGTTTATATATGTTTTGGCGTGAAAGAAAGAACGGACCCCAAACGTACGGGAAAGGTCCAGTTCAATTATGGAATATTACTGCTTTCAATCGATCGAACTTAGTTCAATCGATCGAACTTAATTGAATGTTAATTGTTTAGTTGTTTTATATCTAATGAACTGTTAACCTGTTTATTATCATATATTGATGTTAGAGAACTGCATGGGAATAATACATACGTGGAATAATGGACTTAATGCATTGAAACGTGAAACCCTTTGGTTAATGTTGAGATAATAACGAGATTGAAAAGCCGACATGCATAGTAGTGAGTCTATCAACCACAATGGTCGATACTATTTATGATTGGTACGTACAAATGCGGTCACGAAGATCGTATGATATAGGGCCGTAATGTTCTGTAACATCATGGGCGAGTTGGCCAGTGTAACATCATGGGCGAGTTGGCCAGTGTAACAAAATGGGCGAGTTGGCCAGTGTAACATCATGGGCGAGTTGGCCAGTGTAACAAAATGGGCGAGTTGGCCAGTGTGACATCATGGGCGAGTTGGCCAGTGTAACATCATGGGCGAGTTGGCCAGTGTAACAAAATGGGCGAGTTGGCCAGTGTAACATCATGGGCGAGTTGGCCAGTGTAACAAAATGGGCGAGTTGGCCAGTGTAACATCATGGGCGAGTTGGCCAGTGTAACAAAATGGGCGAGTTGGCCAGTGTAACATCATGGGCGAGTTGGCCAGTGTAACAAAATGGGCGAGTTGGCCAGTGTAACATCATGGGCGAGTTGGCCAGTGTAACAAAATGGGCGAGTTGGCCAGAGTAACATATGGGGTGTGTTGGCTAAAGTATATCGGGGCATTTGGCTAGATTATATGGGACTGCGTGTCAAGAGTGAACAGACCGTAGGTATGGGACTACGTGTCTGATTAATGTGGACCCAAGAGTCTATGTTATGTATCGGGAGATTGGGACGATATCTATTGTTAGATATTGAGTTGGTGCATACATGCATACGAACGATGAGATGATCCTTTTATTGATGTCATTATATACTACATATCTATAGATACTCTGGTAGTATTTGCATTCACTCGGCTTTCGTAGCTGACGGCGTTTATGCCGCTGGATATTCGACGTCCAGCTGGCCAGGGTTATGAGTATTCAGGAGATGCATACATGGATAGGGGCTACAAGGAGGGAGCATACGATGATGGAGGCTATGCTAGAGATGACTACTACGCAAGCTAAAGACTTGGACCTTGCTGTTGATAGTTTATGCTTATGTTTTTAGAGACTGTTGTAATAGTTAAGTTTGTAATCGGCATATGTTGCTGTAATGTTTTATTTATATTTTCTGCAAATACTTTGGTTTTGTAATAGTTAGTATTGAACTCTGATTATATATATCAACCTTAGAACTTTCCAATGCGTGGTTTACATCATTACTCTGATGGTTTGACTTTGGTTATGGACAATATGGTGACTTTCAACTGTCATGGCCTACGGGTCCAAAAAGGAATTTATTTTCTCTATTTTTGCTACTACGGGGCGTGACAGGATTTTTGGTATCAAAGCCTAGGTTTTGTTGTCGTGTTCACCAATTGTCCAACATATATTGAGTTTGAACCTTAAGATTCCTTGAGATAGGGGTTGACTCTATAAGTTAAAATTTTTGAGTTGATCGTATAAAGTTTACTTGCTATAATGTGATAATAGTTATAACTATTATGTTTAGTGCGGATTGCTTTCTATGATTATTTTTGGGATCGACGACTAACCAATAGATGTCTGTATAGGTACCCAAACCTACTGCATCGATGGCAGGAAGACCTCTTACCCGGAACCATCCTACACAGATCGAAGATGCACCCTCAGCACCCCAAGTTGCTGACCCGACTGGATTGTTCGAAGCCTTTGTACGTAGGATGGAACGGATCAACAATCCTAACGTGCATAACGGAAATAACCATGCACCACCTCCAAGGCCAGTTGAGGATCGCATAGTAGAACGTTTCCGTCATTTTCGTCCGGAGAAGTTTGACGGGAATACTGAGCCGTGGCAAGCGGAACAGTGGCTTCGAGAGATGGAAGCGATCTTCGAGACACTGGGATGTAATGAGACCGAGAAGCGTCGACTGGCGACATTCCAATTGACTTATGCAGCTGCCGATTGGTGGGAATCGGAGAAGGCAACCGTAGGAGAAGATGCGGCCAGAAGGATGCCCTGGATCACATTTAAAGGGCTCTTTCTTGAGAACTACTTTCCTCAGACCGAGAGGAACAGGAAGGAGAGAGAATTCATCGAACTAAGGCAAGGGAACCTTACCGTGAGGGAATATACGGTGCAGTTCGAGCGATTATCCCGTTTTGCTCTTCATATGATCGATACCCCAGAGAATAAGAATAGGCAGTATCACCAGGGCCTCTCACTGCCACTACAATGGATGACTCTTAATCATCAGGGTCAAACCTTCAAGGCCATGGTAGGAATGGCAGTCGGTCATGAGGATATTAATGGACGGGAGCAAGGACGTTTTGGGAATCGGCTACCACCTAGAGGTAACCAAGGACCTAGACCTCCGATGCAATTCCAAGGGAACAAGCGTAGCTGGAATGGAGAGAGAAGGCCACAACCGGCGTTTCCCCAGAAACGTCATGCTGTGAACCCAGCTCCTCATCCACAAGGACTTCCTGTTGTTATTGGAGACAATACTGGTGGATGCCTTAATTGTGGAAAGCCAGGTCATTTGGCTAAGGATTGTCGAGCTTCCAAGAACTACAACAGGGCGGGCGTTCTCTGTTACAACTGCAACAAGCATGGCCACATCACCAAGGATTGTAGAGCACCCCGTAGGGCATACAACGGACTAGCTGCTCAGGGCCAAGTTGGACAGGCTCGTATGAATGCTATTCTTCCGAAGCATGCGGGATTTGATGAGGCTGAACAGCAGAACATGGAAGGTACTCTTACGTTATTCAGCACTCGAGTTAAAGTTCTATTTGATACTGGTGCTTCAAATTCGTTTATTGCAATCGGGATTGTTAAACTTTTGGGTTTAGTACCCCAGGCGCTTGATGTAGCCCTGAATGCGGTATCACCTTTGGGAGTAACCGTAAGATTAGGAAAAGTGTGCAAGGACTGTGCGTTAACCCTAGAGGATAGGATTCTTCCCGCAGATCTAATCATTTTGTCAATGAAGGAATTTGACATCATCTTAGGATTTGATTGGCTCACAAAGTATCGTGCTAAGTTGGACTGTGCCAATAGGAGGATTACCTTTTCGGTACCAGGAAGTCAGCCTTTTGATTTTCAATGCAACCCCTCTAGCGATGCTTTTCTTACTAGCCGTCTAGCAGCTATGGAGAGCTCGACTTCAGAACTCACTATTGCACAGATTCCTGTAGTCCGAGACTTTGAGGATGTGTTTCGGAATATTTTAGGACTACCACCTAAACGGGAGATTGACTTCTGTATCGAGTTAGTGCCTGGTACTTTACCACAATCGAAGGCTCCTTATCGGATGGCACCAACGGAGATGCAAGAACTAAAGAAGCAAGTACAGGAGTTAGAAGATCTCAAGTTTGTTCGACCCAGCACGTCACCTTGGGGGGCACCAGTGTTGTTCGTCAAAAAGAAGGACGGAACTCAGCGACTTTGTATCGACTATAGGGAGCTCAACAAGGTTACGATTAAGAATAAGTACCCACTCCCTAGAATCGATGATCTGTTTGATCAGCTGCAAGGAGCGACGACGTTCTCAAAGATTGATCTACGTTCGGGGTACCACCAACTGTTGGTTCGACCCGAGGATATTTCAAAGACTGCTTTTAGGACGAGGTACGGGCATTATGAATTCTTGGTCATGTCTTTTGGATTAACCAATGCTCCAGCAGTATTCATGGACCTAATGAACAGAGTCTTTAGACCCTACTTAGACCAGTTCATTATTGTGTTCATAGATGATATTCTAATCTACTCAAAGACCGAGAAGGAACACGAGGAACATGTAAGGATCGCACTACAGACCCTCCGAGATAACCAACTGTATGCAAAGTTCAGTAAGTGCGAGTTTTGGCTGAAAGAGGTTAAGTTCCTAGGACATGTTGTCTCGCAGGATGGAATAGCTGTAGACTCGTCAAAGACAGACGCAGTTTTGGATTAGAATATACCAACTACTGCAACAGAAGTCAGGAGTTTTCTTGATCTAGCTGGATACTATCGGAGATTTGTGGAAGGATTCTCCAAGATCGCAGCTCCTCTTACCGGACTGACGAAGAAGGATTTGAAGTTTGAATGGGGTAACAAGCATGAACGCGCATTCCAGGAATTGAAGGAAAGATTGACCTCAGCGCCAGTGCTTGCGATACCCAAGAGCGGTGAACAGTTCACCATATATAGCGACGCATCACACCAAGGACTCGGATGTGTTCTGATGCAAGATGGAAAGGTTATTGCATACGGATCACGGCAGTTGAAGCCTCACGAGTTGAATTATCCAACGCATGACCTTGAACTAGCCGCGATTGTTTTTGCACTCAAGATTTGGAGGCATTACCTCTACGGTGAGAAGTTCGATCTATTCTCAGATCACAAGAGTCTGAGGTACTTATTCTCTCAAAGAGAGTTGAACATGAGGCAACGACGTTGGATGGAATTGTTAAAGGATTACGATTTTACGTTACAATATCACCCTGGGAAAGCGAATGTAGTGGCCGATGCGCTAAGTCGGAAACCCAGGAGGATAGTAGTAGCTTCTCTTATGGTCAAAGAGTGGCAGGCATTGGAAACTTTTGCTGAATTTGGTATTCAAGCCTCAAATCTAAGTGAAGGGCGACACTTTGGATGTCTCTTGGTGCAACCTACCCTCATCAGTCGTATTTTGGAGGCACAAAGGAAGAATGAAGGACTTCAGGAGTGGTTCGCAAGCAACACAGTGAAAGAACCCGAGAATTGGAGTGTTGATGCAAATGGAGCACACAGATGCAGAGGCAGACTGTGTGTGCCGGATGAAGATAATCTCAGAAAGGACCTACTGGACGAAGCTCATAAGTCACGAATGACTATCCACCCAGGAGGTACAAAAATGTACAAGGATTTGAAAAGAAACTTCTGGTGGGAAGGAATGAAACGAGAAGTTGCTGAGCACGTGTCTCAATGTCTTACGTGTAAGCAAGTGAAGGCGGAACATCAGAAACCACCCGGACTTCTACAACCACTACCAGTTCCCGGATGGAAGTGGGAACATATCACTATGGACTTCGTGGTAGGATTGCCGAGATCCCAGCAAAACCACGACGCTATTTGGGTAGTTGTGGATCGACTTACCAAATCAGCGCATTTCATAGCTTATAGTATGTCATACTCGGTCGAACGTCTGAGCCGTATGTATATACAACAAGTTGTGCGACTACACGGTGTACCTGTATCAATCGTATCCGACCGTGATTCAAGATTCACTGCAGAGTTTTGGAAAAGTCTACAGACAGCTTTGGGAACTTCGTTAAACTTGAGCACTGCCTTTCATCCACAGACTGATGGACAGACGGAACGGGTTAACCAAGTGATGGAAGATATGTTGCGAGCGTGTGTTATTGACTTTGAAAGCTCATGGGAGACCCACCTGTCGCTAATTGAATTTGCATACAACAACAGCCACCATTCGAGTATAGGAATGGCACCCTTTGAGGCATTATACGGAAGGCCGTGTCGATCGCCGTTGTGTTGGGCAGAGGTTGGAGAAAATCAACTACTCGAACCAGAGTTAGTTCGGGAAACTAACGAGAAGATCCAGGTTGTGAAAGAAAGGATGCGTACGGCGCAGAGTCGACACAAGAGTTACGCAGATAAACGTCGCAGGAGTTTGGAATTCAGTGTTGGAGATCATGTGCTACTCAAGGTATCTCCAATGCGAGGCATTGTCAGATTCGGACAGAAACGAGGAAAGTTATCACCACGCTACATTGGACCGTTTGAAATTTTAGAGCGCGTGGGAAAAGTAGCCTATCGACTTGCACTACCGCCTAAGATGTCAGGAGTACATAATGTATTTCATATCAGCATGCTTAGGAAGGTTGTACATGATCCGTCACATGAAATTGACTTCACGGACATTGAGGTAAACAACAACGTGACTTACACTGAAGGACCAGTTCAAATTTTGGAACGAGGAGTCAAGAAGCTGAGGACTAAAGAAATTCCTCTAGTGAAAGTTCAGTGGAGACACCATGACGAACGCGAAGCATCTTGGGAATTGGAATCAGAAATGCGCGAGAAGTTTCCAGCTTTATTTAGTGACTAGCTAGCTCAGATTTCGGGACGAAATCTCTGTTAAGGAGGGTAGATTGTAGTAACTCGTATTTTCATGTTTAAATTGACGATTTACACTTCGTGTGCAATTTTAGCGAAAATTGGTCACAGGGGTATTTTGGTCTTTTTCACAATTTTGTAAGTCATGAACTGAAAATATAATTTTTGGAAAAAGTTGCGTATGGTTAAATGATTTGCTATTCGTATTGAAAGTTAAGAGTTTTTATTCTCTATTTAGAAGATATCTCGATTTTAGTCATTTTGAGAAAATATCCGTTTTTGTATTTTTACGACATTTTCTGTAAATATACGACTTTTTAATTATATTATTTAATACTATTACAAGAATAAAAATTATAATGAAAGATAATATTTACCTAACTAGATTTTCACTGTAGTTAATATTATTTCGGAACCCGTAATTATACATGTGTTTCCCCAAACCATGCTTATATCCAAAGCCAAACCCCCAAACAACTCCTATGAGGTGTCATGTGCTTGAGTGTTTTGTGAGGTGTCCTGTGAGGTGTCATGTGCTTGAGTGTTTTGTGAGGTGTCCTGTGAGGTGTCCTATGAGGTGTCATGTGCTTGAGTGTTTTGTGAGGTGTCCTATGAGGTGTCTTGTGAGGTGTTGTGTATAATATATATATATATACATATTGGTGGCCTTCCCCTTTTCCCTATAAAAACCCCTCCCATTAGTTGTAGAAAGGAAGGGAAAAATAATAATAGAGAGTTAGCCGAGAGAGTGAAGGAGAAAGAAAAGAAAAGAAAGGAAATGAAGAAATCCCAAATCACACCGCAACCCCGACCCTACGAGGAGCAGAAGGAGAGAACGGAGAAGAAGAAGAAGAGAGAGAGATACCCCGAGACCACCCACGACTACCCCGAACTCGCCGGCGTCACCGTCTTTACCGGTGAGTGCCTATACTCACTTAGTAGCGTAGATATGTATGTTTATATATGTTTTGGCGTGAAAGAAAGAACGGACCCCAAACGTACGGGA
This sequence comes from Hydrangea macrophylla, assembly GCA_033977485.1. Taxonomy (NCBI): domain Eukaryota; kingdom Viridiplantae; phylum Streptophyta; class Magnoliopsida; order Cornales; family Hydrangeaceae; genus Hydrangea; species Hydrangea macrophylla. The sequence goes on from CM066990.1 coordinate 100,202,107, forward strand.
AAGGTCCAGTTCAATTATGGAATATTACTGCTTTCAATCGATCGAACTTAGTTCAATCGATCGAACTTAATTGAATGTTAATTGTTTAGTTGTTTTATATCTAATGAACTGTTAACCTGTTTATTATCATATATTGATGTTAGAGAACTGCATGGGAATAATACATACGTGGAATAATGGACTTAATGCATTGAAACGTGGAACCCTTTGGTTAATGTTGAGATAATAACGAGATTGAAAAGCCGACATGCATAGTAGTGAGTCTATCAACCACAATGGTCGATACTATTTATGATTGGTACGTACAAATGCGGTCACGAAGATCGTATGATATAGGGCCGTAATGTTCTGTAACATCATGGGCGAGTTGGCCAGTGTAACATCATGGGCGAGTTGGCCAGTGTAACAAAATGGGCGAGTTGGCCAGTGTAACATCATGGGCGAGTTGGCCAGTGTAACAAAATGGGCGAGTTGGCCAGTGTGACATCATGGGCGAGTTGGCCAGTGTAACATCATGGGCGAGTTGGCCAGTGTAACAAAATGGGCGAGTTGGCCAGTGTAACATCATGGGCGAGTTGGCCAGTGTAACAAAATGGGCGAGTTGGCCAGTGTAACATCATGGGCGAGTTGGCCAGTGTAACAAAATGGGCGAGTTGGCCAGTGTAACATCATGGGCGAGTTGGCCAGTGTAACAAAATGGGCGAGTTGGCCAGTGTAACATCATGGGCGAGTTGGCCAGTGTAACAAAATGGGCGAGTTGGCCAGAGTAACATATGGGGTGTGTTGGCTAAAGTATATCGGGGCATTTGGCTAGATTATATGGGACTGCGTGTCAAGAGTGAACAGACCGTAGGTATGGGACTACGTGTCTGATTAATGTGGACCCAAGAGTCTATGTTATGTATCGGGAGATTGGGACGATATCTATTGTTAGATATTGAGTTGGTGCATACATGCATACGAACGATGAGATGATCCTTTTATTGATGTCATTATATACTACATATCTATAGATACTCTGGTAGTATTTGCATTCACTCGGCTTTCGTAGCTGACGGCGTTTATGCCGCTGGATATTCGACGTCCAGCTGGCCAGGGTTATGAGTATTCAGGAGATGCATACATGGATAGGGGCTACAAGGAGGGAGCATACGATGATGGAGGCTATGCTAGAGATGACTACTACGCAAGCTAAAGACTTGGACCTTGCTGTTGATAGTTTATGCTTATGTTTTTAGAGACTGTTGTAATAGTTAAGTTTGTAATCGGCATATGTTGCTGTAATGTTTTATTTATATTTTCTGCAAATACTTTGGTTTTGTAATAGTTAGTATTGAACTCTGATTATATATATCAACCTTAGAACTTTCCAATGCGTGGTTTACATCATTACTCTGATGGTTTGACTTTGGTTATGGACAATATGGTGACTTTCAACTGTCATGGCCTACGGGTCCAAAAAGGAATTTATTTTCTCTATTTTTGCTACTACGGGGCGTGACAAGTCTAAACAACTCTTAGGGAAAGTCCAAACCTGCTATTTACTTTTTTTTTTTTTACAAACTTGAATTTTTTTTAGTTGTATTCCATAAAGTACAATATAGTAATGCTTAGTATGTTGTAAATTTGGCACATTCATTTGTGAAGTCCAAACAACCCTTAGGAAAGTCCAAACATGCTATAACAAGTTGCAAGGCATTTAATGTCCCTGATAAGTCTGTCAATGGACCAGATCTTGGCCCGGAACCGATTCGGATCCAACATTTTTTTTTTATGAATATGAGCTTTTTTTTTTAAGATCCATATCCATATCCATATCCAGATCCAGATCCGTTTAGAATGTTAGGTTGACGGATCAAATATGGTTTTATGATATCCGACCCGCCTAGGATATTTCGGATCCGAAAAACAATAAACTATGCACAAAAAATATACATACAATCACTAGATAAGATTACTATTACATATAAAATTGAGCAATGTATATAGTATACACTAGCTAGACTATACATATTTTATTTCGGTGGTATATTATTTTGAGGGTTAACTAGTATTAAATCCTATTTAGTGTATCTTTGTTATAATAGACCCAACACAATAAACTATTTGAAGATAGGTCCACAAAAATATTTCAGACCATTCTACCCCTAGCTTAATATAGGATTTTTAAAATTCAAATGCACATTTATTTGATTCCTAATATATATACATCTATATATGTATATGTAATTAAAAAAACCTATATATATACAAGATCTCTTCTCAAAACCTCTATCTCTCTCACACACACACACACACATTCGGCCAGTTGCTGTTTCAAGGATTGTTTTCGGCGATCAAGCACGACGAACGTGAGTGCTTCATTGGTGTAGAAAGAAGCTTCGTGGCGTACATGAGCAATGGATGACGGATATATTGGACTATTTATCGTTGTCGCCATCTTCGCCGTTGAGTCCGAGATTCAGAGCGATGCATCCCGATCTGCTAGAGGCGTGTTAGGCTCTAATGGAGTCATCGCCGATCTGTTCTGCAAATTCTCTATTTTCTGTTGGTCCTCTAAGTTTCTGCAGATGTAGTGTAAAATTATACACTAATGCTAGTTCTTGTACTCTTACATTAGTCTCTCTCCCTCTTTTTTTTTTTTTTTTTTTTGAATATTGGATTTGACTGATTTTTTAGTGTAAAAATATGTTGATTTTACATTTGTTCACTGATTTTCAGTGTAAAAATTGTAGCTATCAAGATTTGACTCTTGTGTTGTTTTTCAGTGTAAAAACTATAACTAGTAAGATTTGACTCTTATATTATTTTTCACTGATTTGTTTGTTTTTTTTTTTTTTATAGCAATGCATTGAAAAAATATACTATAGTGTAAAATTCTCCTCTTATAGTCATTCATAATGCAATGTTAAAATTATAATGGCAATCATTAAGTACTCTTTTATATACTATATATATATATATGTATAAAGTTATGAAATGTAGTGAAAATTTTACACTGATAATGTAGTGTAAAATTATACACTGATTTCCAAAATTACATTGAACGAAAAAATTAGCAATGGATAATCTAACAAATATTTGGCGTGGCACTAAAGATATGAAAATCATTAAAGATGTGGATGACAGCTTACCAAAACAAAAAGAGTCCACTACAAATTAAATCTCCATTCAAATGTGTATACCTACAATCATGGTAATCATAGTTTGTTTCAAAAATAACTCCACAATTAATGGGATAAGAATAACTCCATATATAACCACCTATATCCATATATATATATATATATATCTGTAACTAATAATTGTGGATTGTTAATCCCTTAATTATAGGGATAACTTTGACTATATGCTGGATTATATAGATATATGTCATCCTATATATATATATATATGTAAAGGTTAAAAATGTCATAAAAATAACCAAATTTGGGGGAATTTAAAAGGAATTAGAGATTTTGCATTGATTTGGACCTATTAGTAACATGATAATAAGAGTGGACCTAATCAAAAAACGTTTAGTAGATAGGGATTTTCGGAAAAATTTCTATTATTTTGATTTAAAAATAGAATTTTTCTACATAATCAAGTGTATTGATGGGTTAAACGTTGATTGATTTTTCTGTATGCATAGAGAAAAATAATAAAAACAATAATTTTATGGTAACATTATAATACATATAAGCAGTTAAGTTGTCGTTTTATATCCTACTAACGGATCCAAATATCCAGATCTGATCAATGGATATGGATTAAATAAGGCAGATCCGACGGATAAATAGACCGGATCTGGATAATATAATTATTAACGAATCTGGATCTGATTTTTGTGAATCCGGTACAGATCCGATCTGTTTACAAACTAGTCCCAATCAGCCTTCTTCTTCCCTTCTAATGCACACATGCCACGGGTACAATGATTTCGTCCCACCCAAAGCGAAACCACTCACACCCCGCTACAAAATTCCCCCATTTAGCATTAGAGATGGTCTTTGTTAGCATAATTTGTTATCCAAAAAGGACTTGAAATGGGGAGACATGTTTTGTTATCCAAACTGGACTTTACGTGGAGAGATCACATGACATTGTACTATACTACTATATATGGTAGGGTTTATCCAAATTTATATGACCCAAAGAAACTGGCAAGTGGATAGTGAAAATCTGTCCACATGTTGGTAAGAGCACTACTAGAAGTACATAGTACAAAATTATGTTCATACGGCCAACTAGCTATGATAGTTTTCTTCACTGCCAAAAAACAAAAAATAAAAGAAAAAAAGCTAAGGTAGCTTTCTTTGGAGTTTCTACATAGGAAAAATGCTTAATTATAAAATATACATTTAAAGCTTGGTCCTTATCAGATTAGTCCTTGAAATTCTAATTAAATTAATTTGATACCTAAAATTCTTAAATCGAAACAAGGTGGCTCAGATGTCTCGTTCTGTGAAAAAAAAAATTGACCACGTGGTACGTATGGTCATGCTTTTCAAGGAATAAATGGAGCACCACCAATATCCCTACCCACTTTTTGGTGTGACTAATAGGAGTGTTCAACCAAACACCGAAATCGAACTGAACCGATCGATCGATTTTAAAAAAAAATATCATAAGCTAAAAACGAGTGAACCCGACCAAAAATAGAGTGGTTAAAACACGAAAAAGTTGGAAAAAAAAATTGATGAATAGTCCTAGTGACTAAGGAGAACAAATTTACACACCCAAATTTTGTTCACCCAAGGACCTCATTGGGTGAGCAAGTGAAACCCACCACTTTTCATGAGGTGCTTGAGTGAGCAATTTTTTTCCATTAGGTGTTTGAATGAGCAATGAATGGGCAAATTTGGATGAACAAATTTGTTCTCATAACTATGTGTAACACGTAGGTGACCTTCCTCAAAATTTCTCACAAAATGGGATATCTGACCACATTGCTTCTTTTTAAATACTTAAAAGACCAAATTGATTGAATTGAAACTATAGGAACTAAAATAAGACATGGATCAAACTTCAAGGCCTCGTTTGGTTGCCGGATAGGATAAAGGGGTATTGTATTAAGTGTAGTTAGTTATCCTGGGATAACTAACCACAGGATAAAAACAGTGCAATATTATTTTTATACTGCGTTTGGTTCGTACCGGATTATACTGGGGATAAAATTCAATTAGTATAATACTGTGTTTGGATGACCATGGTATAAACCTGGATAAATCTAAAACATCCCAAAAATAGCCTTTTTATGAAAAAAAAAAATAAACAAATTGCCAAAATACCTTCATACGAAGTATTTTTCTACAACATCAACTACAAAAATTTATAAAATATCACCATGAAATGTTAAAGATCACCGTAGAGCCAATTCCAACATAAACAAAGTTTAATAAAATAGAATTAACATTAATTAATTACAATAAGTTTATCAAAGTACAACAAATGCCAATAAATTACAACCACCAAGTTAAATAAAATACAACTATTCAAAAAATTCTCATAGAACAAGTATACATCTTCCTTTTTTTTTTTTTTTGAGAAGAAAGATGTGGCTTTATGAACAACTACAATTTCATTGATTGAATTGGCAGTAATAGCCACCAAACAGGACACAACAGAAACCCAACATAATTTTACACCACAACCCAACAACAAACCCTCTGAATGAAACCACCACAATCACAAACTACTCTCCATCAGCCAAAAAAATACTTTAGACCCTATTTACACAAGCCAAACAGCTAACCATCTAAATGACCAACCCCAAAACAAAGAAGTTATGCACCATGATAAAGCAGCCAAGAGAAGATCCAAGGAAACCCAACAACACCTTCAAGTAAAATAATGGCCTTGAAGGCTTGAAGATCAACTATTAATGGCCTTGAAGGCTTGAAGATCAACTCTTGTTCTTGGCTTAGCAAGCCTAATAGTTTTGATTAATATCCTGAGCTCATTCCAAATATATGCAATGCTAGTCTTTTGACAAAATTTATCTGGTAACAAAATGTAAAACTCATATCAATATCATTGTAAAATAATGTTACAACATAAATAAAACTCATATATGATTTGCAAGGCCGAGGCATCTATCATCATCTTTAATCGAAGAAGGTAATTCCCAATACATATATATATATATATATATACACACATACACATAAATATAGATGTCCTCTTCTCTTCCTAACAGGTTCTAAAATTGAAACTTTGAAAATGACTAATCTTGATTCTATATTTACTAGATCTATATTTCGTCAATTTTTATTTATTTCTTGGTTGTTCATATAAAACAATGTAAATTTGTTGTATTTGTTTCCGATCAAATATATATATATATATATATGATTCCACCCCATTTAAGAATTTAACGTTCATATGAATTGTCTTAAGTTCCCTAATTCCAAAATAACTTGAACAACTATTAACCCTTTTATTTATCAGATGACCATGAATCATATTTTTCTCTGTGACCCAACCCAAATAACTTGAACAACTATTAACTCTTTTATTTATCAGATGACCATGAATCATACTAATGTTGTTCGCATTCCTATCCTTCCCTCACTCATAGCCAATGACCACAGGAATAACCCAAAGAAAGGAATAAATAACTCACTGGAGAAATTTTTGGGCTGGAGAAATTTTTGGGCTTTGCATTCCTATCCTTCTAACCCTTTTTTTGGGGGGGCTTTGCATTCCTATCCTTCTAACCCTTTTTTATTTTTTTTTTGTGAACATCCAGCCGAGACAAGCTGATAGTAGCCAATATCAGCCCATAGCAATTGACAATTTCTTGAACAAGCAACAAAAACAACAAAACTCTTAAATTAAATTAGATTAGATGGCCACTCCCAAAAAATAGAATTTTAGACACCAAATAATAACAAAGTAACTTCCTTTCCCCAAATAATAACAAGGCCATGAGGATTAGGATTAATGTGCTAACCAAACCTCTGTAAGCCACAATTCCAAAGAAATGAAGCCCTGAAGAATTTCTGCAGAACCTAATCTGATACATGGTATAGTGGTATCCATGTGCACATCCTATTTTAAATGTTGTCTAGGAGAATGGATGTGATTCCTCAGGAAAATGGGGATTTAAATGCCCAATTAGTTAAAGACAAATTAATCTATTTTGGGAAAAAAATTATAGATCTAGGATTGCAACAGAGAAGAAAAAAAAGACTTTAAGCTTATGAACGCACAAGTTTCAGAAAGAGTTTAGATCTATAGATATGAAACCCTAGATTATGAACGCAAGTTTCAAAAGAAAATTCATTTAAGCATAGATCTGTATAAGAGCCCACAAAAGCTTTGTAGATCTAGGATTACAACAAGCCAAACTTCAAATCCAAAAACAAAATATATATATATATATATATATCGAACGAACCTCCAAGCTTTTCCGACGTCGACTGGGGTGAGAGAAAAAGACGCCGATGATGGGATCTCCGGCGACCGGCGTCGTTGGTGAGGGAGAGAGAGTTGCGTCGCTATGGGAGAGGGAAGAGTTGAGTCGCCTATCACTTGTGGCTGCTTCTCTCTCTTTGAATGAAACGATTATGAATTTTAGAAGAGGCTGTGTAGTTGTGCTGTATATATATGGCAGGGGCAGTTTGGTATTTTGACATTACAATCCCACTAAAGCTTTATCCCCGTGGTTTTTATACCTGCCCCCCCCCCCCCCCCCCTTACAGACATTATTTTATACCCCCTAAGGGGCATTAATTTTAACCACACTATAGTAACACCTGGGTTAAACAATACTTGAAACGTCCAACCAAACGCAGTATAGATCCGGATTGTACTAAAATAATCCAATCCGCCCCAATAATCCGGCAAACAAACGAGCCCCAAGGGTATATATTATATATAATTAAGCCTACAATAAATAAAATTAAATGAGTAATGCAAGAGTCACAAAGAGATGCTCACAAAAGGATGTGGCATCTCATGTGACACCCATATGGCAGTAGGACTTACCACACTCAACTAATAGATCTCTTAAACTGCAATACTATATATATGCATGTATATATGTATATGTAAACATACAAATTCTATTACAAGGCTATTTTTGTAATAAAAAAAAACTTTTCAATAATGATAGACACACTTTTGTACACCACACAATCTTGATAATTGATCCCAGTGGACCCTATGTGCTCCCTTGTGGGAGGCATGTAGAATCTACATAGGGTACACTAGAAGTCTGAAATCAATGATCAAAATTGTGTAATATACAAAGTGTGTGTCTATCATTACTAAAAAAAACTTTTAACTTTCCAACTTAGAAATCTTCATGCAAATACGAGAGTAAGATAATAAAATTATTAGTTTCCCCCGCCATGTACATCAAACTGTTTTTGATAGGAGAGATCAGTGTGATTTTTTAAAACATTATTCAAACTTCGGTAAAAATGTAATATATTATAGGTGCTTGGCATACAATTATACAACTATCTGTAATTGTCAAAAGGTCTAAAACGTTAATGCAATTTATCCAGTTCCGTATAAAAATTGCTATTTTTATTATTTTAAGTGTATAGGGGTGTAAACTCAAACCGAAAAAATTGACACACCGAACCGAAATGATTGATTCGGTCGGTTTTCATAGAATATGTGCAGTGTAAAACCGAAATTGAATCAAAATTTTATACATTGTAAACCGAACCAAACTTAAAATACAGTGAACTATGAAAATACAGTAGTGAATCGAACCGTTTACACCCCTACTCATATACATGTGAAAACTGTCAAAAGAGAATAATGATGAACTATGAACGGCTGGATTGGGCTATAGTCCAACTTTTCTTCTTATTTTTTAGTATAGCATCCTAAAATATTGGCCAATTTTAATCCAGCCCATACTTTTTAACTTAATTTCATAAAAAATTCATAGCCCCGCCCTTTGAGGAGAAGTATGTGAATGGAAGAATAGCACAACAAAGATAAGAGTCTTAAGAGACTTATTTTAGGGATATTAGCCCGTAGACCCTTTAAAATTATGTGTTTTAGTAAAAAACTCACGTTTTTTGCAATTTTATGAAAACCTCCGCTCACAGATTATGTTATATTATCTGTGAACTTTAAATCATCATAACTAACTCATTTTTTGGTCTTTTTGGGTGATTTTTTTTTATATCATATATTTTTTCGAGATCTACGCATTAAACTTGAAAGTTGTACAAAAAAAAAAGTAATTTGGAACTTTATTTTTTATTTTTATCTTTCAGATATATAATATTATCTGTTTACACTAACAAATAACATTATTTGTCAACTTTAAACCACCATAACTTTATCAATTCTTGGGCTTTTTGGGTGATTTTTTTATTTTGAATTCATGTATTTATTTGAGATCTACGCATTGGACTTGAAAGTTGTACAAAAAAAGCAATTTGGAACTTCGTTTTTCATTTTTATCTTTCAGACACAAACAGATAATATTATTTGTTTACACTAACAGATAATATTATTTGTCAACTTTAAACCACCATAACTTTATCAATTCTTGGGCTTTTTGGGTGATTTTTTTTTTATTTCATGTATTTCTTTAAGATCTACGCATCGGACTTGAAAGTTGTACAAAAAAAAAATAATTTGGAACTTCGTTTTTCATTTTTATCTTTCAGACACAAACAGATAATATTATCTGTTTACACTAACAGATAATATTATTTGTCAACTTTAAACCACCATAACTTCATCAATTCTTGGACTTTTTGGGTGATTTTTTTTATTTCATGTATTTCTTTAAGATCTACGCATCGGACTTGAAAGTTGTACAAAAAAAAATAATTTGGAGCTTCGTTTTTCATTTTTATCTTTCAGACACAAACATATAATATTATCTGTTTACACTAACAGATAATATTATTTGACAACTTTAAACCACCATAACGTTATCAATTATTGGGCTTTTTGGGTGATTTTTTTTTTATTTCATGTATTTCTTTAAGATCTACGCATCGGACTTGAAAGTTGTACAAAAAAAAAATTTAGAACTTCGTTTTTCATTTTTATCTTTCAGACACAAACAGATAATATTATCTGTTTACACTAATAGATAATATTATTTGTCAACTTTAAACCACCATAACTTTATCAATTCTTGGGCTTTTTGGATAATTTTTTTTTTTGATTTCATGTATTTCTTTGAGATCTACGCAATAGGCGTTTTTAAGAAGAAAAAAAAAAAAAAAGTCAAGTTGCAGCCTAATTTTGAGGTTTTATCTATCTTACAGATAATATTATCTGTTATCTGTGTGTCTAACAGATAATATTATCCGTCAACTTTAAACTACCATAACTTTATCAATTCTTGGGTTTTTTGGGTGATTTTTTATTTTTTTATTTTTTTTATTTCGTGTATTTTTTTTAAGATCTATGCATCTATGGTGCCAATTGTACGAAAGAAATATCTTTTTATTATATGTATGCGAAAAAAATGTAAATTTTCATATTTGTTTGATGTTTAGTTTTTTTTTTGTCCCAGTATTTCATGATCAACATTGAACTTGACTGATAGATCTCGTTTTGCTGATTTCAAAACATCAAATTTTACGAAAAACGAACTTGTATAACAAAAGTTATAGCAATTTGAGTGTAAAAATAGCCTAATGCGATAAAGAAAAGTAGCATAAATTTTAGTTTTGAAGAGTTTTATTTAAGGGGGCTATGGCCGAAGGTCCCCTTATTTTATTGCTAATTCCTACTCCTCACATAAGCTTTTAAAGATACAAAAGGGCGCTCCATACAATACATAAATGTATAGTCAAGTTCTTCAGCATATTGGCGACGCACTAAACTTAAAAGCTAGAAACCCATCCTACCGCCCCGTGCATATACGGGGTGACCCGCCCATCTAACTTTTTATACCTAGTGCGAGAGCTTCACTACATAAATGTAATAAGGGACTTTATTGGCCGAAGTGATTGGTGACAAATTTAAACAACCATTACCTATTTGCACAAAAACTTCTCTGTGTAAAACATTTTTTTGGTTTGTTTCTACTAAAATGTTAAGAGTAATACTTCATTCATAATTTTTATACAATTTTTTATTCATAATTAACAAAAGTGTATCTCTTTCTCTCTTGTGTCACCGTGAGATTTACTAACATCTCGGGATGACACAAGAGAGAGATAGACACACTTTTATAAATCGTAAAATAAAAATTGTACTCCCTCCGTCCCATAATAAGTGTCCACATTTCCTTTTTTGGATGTCCCACAATAAGTGTCCACTTTCCTAAATTGGCATATAACATTTACTTACTTTCCAAAACTACCCTTATAATAAAGACAAAGTAGCATTTATTTGTGGCCTCAAAATAAGCAAAAAGTCAAACACCCATCACATCTAAGGGCAAAATTGGAAAGTGACCATTTAATGAACCAAAAAAACTTAAATAATACAACTTTCTTAAATAATGTGCAAAATAGAAGTGGACACTTATTATGGGACGGAGGGAGTATAAAAATTATAAATGAAGTATTATCCAAATGTTAATATAATAAGTGGTCACAATTGTCATCGTGATAAGTGGTCACAGCAATATGAGGATAAATTATGTACCACATATCTACGTCCTAGTGATGTTGATATGACAATAAATTTGATACGGCTCCTTTTCCGTAGTTCTCTGACGAGAATTCTAATACAATCAGAGTAGTTTGGTTATATCATACAATTTAAATATGAGTATAATATTTTAGAATTTAGATATAATATTTGAGTAATGATTGGTGCATATAAAATGTGCATATAAAGATCTGAGTTATTCATTTCAGTAGAATTCATATAGATCTCACTGAATGAATTCTACCGAAATAAATGACTCAAATCTTTATGTGCACATAATATTACCCATAATATTTTGAGGTGCATGTTAAACTTAAATATGGGTACAATATTTTGGGACTTAATTACAATATTTTGAGACATATATGTGCAATATTAGGGGACTTGAGTATGATGTTGAAATCTCGTTAATTTTGCAAATTTTACACAACTTTTTCTCAACCACATATTTAGATTGTATGATAGGACATAATCACTAATGTCGTACATCTCTCATATTGGTCATACGAACCTATGATGTGATGGAGTTAAATTCCTTGTACACCTTATGATGGACGAGAACCATTTTATAGTTTTAGATCAAAAAAATCATTATAAAATAAATTGGAAGAAAAAGAGAAAGAAACAAAATATAAAGGAAAGTATTGTTTGATTACAAAAGAAAATTGTGAGCAAAATTCTATTTACTCCGCCTTCCCATTTTTCATTTTGAAGCTCATCCAAACATGATTTCTACTAGAAGGTACTATTTCCAATCCATTCCCTCCCCCCACCCCCACCCCCACCCCCACCCCCACCCACTCATTAGCACTCTTTTTCCATCCCAAATAGAAAGATGATCTTATAGGCTAGCCAATAATTTGCGTATGTACAACAAATCCCAAATAGAAAGATGATCTTATAGGCTAGCCAATAATTTGCGTATGTACAACAAGACAAGACAACACTGTGGGCCTTAAGTCCAATGTATGTGGGCCTATACGGAGCCTAGTACAGCCCACATGGTAGGACTACAAAAACTAGTCAATGTGCCACATAAAATGAAGGGTAAATATCATTTACCTCCCTTGAGGTTTGTCGTAATAACACCTCACTCCCTCCACATTTCAAAGGTAACACTTACCTCCTTTGTCAGTAGGGATGGCAACGGGGCGAGTATGGGACGGGAGACTCATACCCTGCCCCGGTAGAATTAACCCCCTCAACACCCCGCCCCGCCCCGACCCGACCCGACCCGAGGGGAGACTCGTCCAAACCCCCGACCCCGACTACTACTCGGGAACCAGTCCCCGTCCCGAGCAAGAAAATCAAAGAACAAGCAAACATGAAACACAGAATCATACACAGTAACACTAGTTCATATAAAATCACTAATCAAATACCAAGTCATAGAAAATCATTTCAATCACACATCCACACACTACCAACACAAAGTCATACAAAAAATCATTAAATCAATTGGTACTAAGTTATATCTGAATCATAGATTCAATCACACACACACACACACACACACACACACTGAAATACACACATGAACACACACACACACAACCTAAATCACACTTTGCACACTCACAGTTGCTCATGGTGGTGGTCCGTCCTCCATCGTAGCGAATGACCAGTGAGAGATAAGGAGAATTTTGGGGATGGTGGTTGTTCTTCCTCCGCAGCTACACACACTCATACACAGTCCTAGAATAATACCGTGTGAGGGAGGGTTTCAACTGTGCCCGTGAATGGCTGCCGGCAACGCAAAGTTGAAAGGGAGATATTGTTCTATAACACCCGTAATTGTGTTATTGCATTTCTTTACATTGTCATACAAGACAATGTGATGTGTTGTGCATTTTGGCACGTGTGCGTGTAAGTTTGACTCACGAGTCGATTTGGGTGTCTGTGTTAGAGAACCCTCTGAGACGGTGTAAATTGGATGTTTTGTTGTTGTGACGTTTCTCCGAGATTGAGACGGTCATTGTAGAATACCTTAAATGTTTACCTATGTGTATTTCACTATCTGTATTATTTTTTGGCTTAGAATATATTTCTGCTGTTAATTTTAGTATCCTGGTGAGTGGTGAGGACGAATTAACACGCTATTAATTTGGTAGGTTAATTAGCAACTTTGGAAAAATAATGTGAAAACTTGCGTTTTAGCAACCAAACGGAACTTAGTCAAAAACTTTTATAATTTTGAGGTTTCACTTGTAAAACTATGAATTAGCTGTGTAGGAAGTTTCAGAGACTGATTAGGAGTTTTGAAAACTCGTGAGGAGGTAAACACAATTTTGGAAAATGTTGTCTATATATAGATAGAGATGACTTTCAAAAAATTTTATAAGTCTTGACCTAAGTTTCAAAAAGAGGTCAAAGGGAGATATATTTGCTTCGAGCTTTTCGACGCCAAACGACAACCTTCTGTCCATCTGTTTTCTCCCAGATTTCATATTTGAGCTCCTTGAGGTAAGAGCTTCGTTTTGATACCTATTAGGCCTTGTTTGGCCAAGTTTTCCGAAAAGTCATTTCTAAAATTTTTCATAAAAGTTGATAATCGGAGTTTTGATCCATAGGAGTTGTACTAGAAGGATTTCTGCACGTTCTTTGTGCACGGGTTTTCTTTGGATTGAATTATAGGAGCGTAAATCGGAGGTGAGTGATTCAACTATGTATTTTGAAATGATTCCTTGATATGTACTCTTGTTTGATATGAAAAGCATGTGTTAGTTATAGAGATATATTGTGTAGTTTACATTGGGCAACTATATTGATAAGTAGGCCTAATAGCACGGTGAAATATTTTGTTTACCGTGAGCATGGTGATATGTATTTGAACATGTTGAGTTGCTTATTTGGGTCAAAGGAGCACGTGGTTACTGAGCCATTTTGTGGAGCCGATATAGGCATTAAGGTCGCACGATTGAAGAGAATAATCGTAGGTCTTACCCTTTCGCGTGGACTTATTGGCGAGGAGTCGCAGATTGGGAGTATGGGATGTACACGTGAGGCTCCGGAGACTAGTATGAAATGTAGATATGTGAATGCGAGCATGTTTATCATTCATATACATTTGTTGTTTTATTCACTAAGCGTTAGCTTACAAATCAAAATTGTGTGGTTATTCAAATTACCATTGCAGGTATTAATGTCGGCGAGGAATCGGAGAAGTGACTTGCGGGATATTGGGAGTTCACTTAGAAGGCGACTCATCTTGCTTATCCCGTAGTTTTGTAATCAAGAACGTTTGTTATCTTGTTTTCATAAGGAACTTGTAATAGAATTAAATAGTAGATTGTATTGGAATCAGTAGATTAGAAGCTCTAGATATGTTTTGGAACGTTATAATATAATATCGTATGTCTTTTGATATGTTGGAGCTGTGAAAGAACTCATGAGCTTGGATCTAAGTACGTAAAGGAGTCGATAGTTCATGTTTATTCAAGACTGGTAGCACTATTGGGATTTATGCCAAACGCATCCTTAATGTATTCAGTAAATGTTTTCTTTCCAGTGACATGTTGTTATATATGTTTAAAGAACTTTCATAAAGTTTCGGAAGAAACGGAATTGGATAGGGCACTTTTTGTCGCGTCGAAAGTAGGACAGAAACAAGTGGTTTTGCTATCAAGGGACTTTCGACCGGTCGAAGGGACCCATTCGTCCGGTCGAATGTCCCTCTACTTGTAACTTTAGCAAAGTCACCTGGTCGATGGGACTTTCGACCGGTCGAAAGGGACGTTCGACCGGTCAAGATACCCCCTGCGAGCCTAGTTGGTTCTCATACTTCCAAACTTTTTCAAAAGTTTTAATTACAAACTTAAGCTTCTTTTGCGACTCTTTTAAAGGAAAATTGGTTGGATTGAAATTTGAAGCCTCCGGGCGAAAAGTTTATTTTTGGTTGACTCCAGTACGTACTAGAATGAGAGTTATGTTTCTTTTTCGCTGCGTGTTCTTAAAACTAATTCTTTTGGGAACGTTAATGAATTGGAGTAGTCTTGGTGGCGTGCCACGGGCTCCGGTTCTGCTATTGTGGAACCGGGTTGTGACATGTCCGATCATTGCATTGTCGAGATGTGGGGGATTGTGAGGTTGAGTTGTGGCTTGAGGAAACTAAAGCCCTAATTTTAAATTTAGGCATTTGTTTATAGACCTGGTAACTTAGAGAATATAAGAACCAATGGGGCTAAGAATGTAAATTAGCTATATATACGGGGTGGGTTCAAGGAAATCAGCCCTCGCCCCGACCCTGATCCCGACCTGAAACCAACTCGGGTATGGAAACTCAATCCCATACCCGCCCCTACCCCATTTAAATACAACCCATACCCTACCTATTAGGAGCGGGGCAGGGCGGGGTGGGGAACCTGCTAAACCCGCCTCATTGCCATCCCTACCTGTCAGAGTTTGTCTACTAACGGTGTTAATCTAGTCAGTTAGATTACTATTGCCCTTACTTATTCATAACATTTACAACCCAACTTTCACAACCACCACTACCACAAAGACCACGCCATATCACCATTCATCACCGCCACAATTGCATCATCGCCATGCTCGTCAGAATTCTTTTCCAGTGATGGCAGAGCTAACACCAAAGCCAAAAATCAAGGAAGACAACCACATGGCCTCTTGACTTTTCCCTTCTTCTCTCTCTCTCTCTCTCTCTCTCTCTCTCTCTCTCTCTCTCTCTTTCAAATAAGCTGTTTGTGTATAGATTATTGGGTTTGTATATTAAATTTGAAGAATAAGAAATTGTTTGTATATTTTGATTTGAATGTCCATAGCAATTTGGCCCTCAAAGACAAGAGAGGCAAATGGGTGTATATATCGATAGATATATGGGTGTATATATATATCTATATATATATATAGAGAGAGAGAGAGAGAGAGAAATTATTCTTAAGCACTGAGAATTGCTCAGTCATAACCTCTAGAGCATTAACATGGCTATTCTTCGTCCTCAACATCAGTATAATACAAAAACAAAGCCTGAAAATCAATGACAATAAATCACCCTTCTCAACTCTCGTCAAGTCCAAAACAGTCCACTGCTCACTATTGTAATTCTTGCCACAAACCACCGTCACAAACTCACCATCGCAGTCACGGTGAAGGGATTAGTGCAGGGTTTAGTTAACTTAGTTTAGAATTTTCATAATAG
Source organism: Hydrangea macrophylla (assembly GCA_033977485.1). Taxonomy (NCBI): domain Eukaryota; kingdom Viridiplantae; phylum Streptophyta; class Magnoliopsida; order Cornales; family Hydrangeaceae; genus Hydrangea; species Hydrangea macrophylla. Next base: position 100,218,842 of record CM066990.1, read on the forward strand.
GAAAGGGCACTTTAGGCATTTTGAGTTATTATGGTATGACATCACAATTTTCTGTTAAGTCTTTTTAACGGTTACTTAACTGAGGGGGTGCATCTGTTATGAAAATTTAAAAATAAAGGAGGTTAGTGTTACCTTTAAAATGTAAAGAGAGTATGTGTTATTAGGGTAAACCTCAAATAGGTAAGTGATATTTATTCTAAAATGAAATGCGGCAGTATAAGAAGTGACACATCATGATATATCCCAATTTGACAACTGGTGGTTATGAATGTCTTTGGTTTCCCAATTAAACTTAGAATTATCCCTTCACCAATCCAAAACAAACTTACAGTCAATCAACTAATATCTATCATTCTGGGGCCCATATAAATACCAAAAACCTAATCCAAAGAGAATCCTCCCCTCTTATGGATAGGGAGAGTAGCTTTCCAGGGCACCAAAAATGTCAAAATATCTGTATTTTTTGTCTTGATGTTTTGGTCAATTTTTTCTCTTTATTTTGAAAATTCAATTGATCCAGAGTAATTGATGGACTTCCAACTTGCAACTTGTTGATCAAAATCAGTGTGAGAGCTAATCTGTCACATGGTGCACATGGCATGACTTTGAGTCGAAGAATAATAATTGTTCTTTATTCTAAGTTTTTTTATTTCTCTGAAATCAATTTTTTTTAGGGTAAGAGGGAGCGATTCCTGGTCATAACATTGAGAACAAATGACTGAAGAGGTCTTGATGTGTTAGCAGAGTAGGTATCTACAGGTGCTCGCTTCATCAAGTCGATTGAGCCACAACCTAACGAAGCTCAACCAATAGGACTATCACGTAACAATTATCCCTGTACAATTAAAATTTGCTTTCTCTACATACAAATTATTTTAGTCTATATATACATAAGTTTGATGGAAATTATCTAATGCTACTGGAGAAAATAAAAAAGAATTACCCTATATCACATGGATAATTGTGCGAGGTAGTTGGTGAACTAATATTTGAAATCCATTCTTCCATGTGCATGTACACCTTTGACTCTAGTGTTTGCATTGCCACCGACACTTCCACAATCAATGTCAAAGATCATCCATGCCTTTGCAGTGAAACAACTTCACTACAGGACCTTTGGTACTGTTTATCCTGTTTCTCTCACATGAACAATGCAAATAGTGTAAAATTACAGTTTTAATCAAACTCTTTTCACTGTTTATGTGAGGAGAACAGGATAAATAGTACCAAGAGTACTGTACTGAAGTCGTTTCCCCTTTGCCGAGAACCATCTACTTGTCCTCTATGTTTTTCTTTCTTCCAATAATTAAATAAAATAAAATAATAAAAAGGTGGGTGGCGACTGGCGATGATTAGAGGTGGTCTTGTATTGTAAGTGGAACAAAGTAGGGGTGTATGTGAGGTGTATACAAGCTGAATCGAGCTCATGTGTGTTTGAGTTGAAACGAGCCTAAATATTATGAGCTTGACTTATTAATTAAACAAGCATGAAATTCAAATTAAATCACGAATTTTTAATTAATGAAAGTCCTGAGTAGATGACATGTGTACTATTTTATTTTTATTTTGTCCATGTATTATCAATATAATTAATGAAATGAGACACATATTTTCCACTAAAGGCCTGAGTAAGCAAAAAATGGTTGAACAAAATATGTTCTCAATTATACAAGGGTAAAAATTAAGATTTAAAAAAAAAAGTGTACCTAAATCCACTTTAGTTTATGGGACAAACTTAGACAGGAGAGTGTAATTTTTAACAACATGAGTGGAGGTCAGCCATATTTATCCTCTCTTTTTTTCTTTCTTTTTTTTTTTTTCCCCCGTTTCTTATGTTTTTTGTTTTTTTCCACGGCTCACGCGCTTCCCAAGAGCGTGCGACGACCTTTCACCAATCCAAGAGAGACAACCAAAGCACGTGGGCCGCCATGTGGCGACAAATCTACCAAGGTCCATCCATTTTGCTACTCATCTTCATCTTCATCTTTCATCTTCATCTTCTTCTTCTCTCTCTCTCTCTCTCTCTCAAAAAAAAAAAAAAAACTCCATACAGTGACCCAACCACAAAAACACACTTGACACACACACACCCCGATGGCCGGACCTTCATCATCATCCACCACCTCCACCACCATTAACGACCTCCCCGACGTCATACTCTCCAACGTAATCGCCGCCGTGTCCGACACCCGCAGCCGCAACGCCGCCGCACTCGTCTGCCGGAAATGGCTCCTCCTCGAGCGAGCCACCCGAGCTTTCCTCACTCTCCGAGGCAAATCACGAGACCTCTTCATGGTCCCCACCTGCTTCCGATCCGTATCTCACCTCGATCTCTCTCTCCTCTCTCCCTGGGGCAACTCTCTCTCCCCGGAATCCTTCCTCCTCGCTCACCGCCTCCGCCACGCCTTCCCTTCTCTCACCTCCCTCACTCTCTACTCTCGAAATCCATCAACTCTCCAACTATTAGCTCCTCAATGGCCCCAATTGAATACAATCAAGCTCGTTCGATGGCACCAGAGGCCTCAATTGCCTCCCGGCGCCGACTTCGAACTTCTATTCAATCATTGCCCTAACATTTCTCATCTCGATCTCTCCTCCTTCTATTGCTGGACCGATGATATTCCTCCGGCTCTCGAATCGCATCCCAATCTCGCATCGAAACTCACTCGTCTCGACTTGCTTAACCCTTCCTTCTCGGAAGGGTTCAAGTCGCTTGAGATCAAGGCCATCACGGCCGCTTGCCCTAACCTGAAGGAGTTTCTCGCAGCTTGTATGTTTGATCCTAGGTACATTGGTTTCATCAGCGACGAAGATCTGCTCTCCTTTTCTGCTAATTGTCCAAAGATATCTCTGCTTCATCTTGTCGATACTTCTGCTTTGTTGAACCCTAGAGGAGTTGATTTGAACGGCGAAGGGTTCAGTTCCGAGGACGCGAGGATCAGTGTTCCGACGTTGATAGAGTTGTTTTCGGGTCTTCCATTGCTGGAAGAGCTGGTTCTTGATATTGGGAAGAATGTTAGAGACAGTGGGCCAGCGTTTGAAGTGCTTAATTCGAAATGCCCCAAATTGAGATCGCTGAAGATAGGGCAATTTCATGGGATTTGTATGGCGATTGAGTCGAAATTGGATGGTATAGCGCTGTGTGGAAGGCTTGAATCGTTGTCGATTAAGAACTCAGCTGACTTGACTGACATGGGATTGATAGCCATAGCTAGGGGGTGTTCAAAATTGGCTACGTTTGAAGTTCAGGGTTGCAAGAAGATAACAATGAGAGGAATGAGGACATTGACTTGTTTGCTTTGCAAGACTTTGGTTGATGTCAAGATCTCTTGTTGCAAGAACCTTGGTGCAGAGTCGTCGTTAAAAGCCTTGGAGCCAATTCAGGACCGCATTGAGCGCCTTCATTTCGACTGCATTTGGGACAGCGTCGAACAGTTTGAGAATTTGGAGGGAATTGAATACAATTTTGATCTCAATAAATTGGAAGATGAGGGAATTTCCAAACAGGGTGCTGGATTCAACAACTTCGTTACAGACTTTGATGATAGTTTCAAACAGAAAAAGAGATGCAAGTATAGCTATGAATCTTATGATTTGAATGCTTCTTATATGCAAGAAAACGAAAATGTCAATGAAAATGGAAATGGGTATTGTGGAAAGACATGGGAGAAACTTCAATACCTTTCGCTCTGGATTGCCGTTGGTGAGCTTTTGACTCCATTGGCAATGGCGGGCCTTGAGAATTGCCCTAATTTGGAGAAGATTCAAATTAGGATAGAAGGAGATTGTAGAGAATGGTCAAGACCCTCAGAGCAAGCTTTTGGTCTGAGCTCTCTCAATCGTTACCCTAAGTTAACAAAGATGCATTTGGACTGTGGAGACACAATAGGCTATGCGCACACCGCGCCTTCTGGGCAAATGGATTTGAGTCTATGGGAACGTTTTTACCTTTTAGGGATTAGATATTTGAATCTCAATGAGCTTGATTATTGGCCACCGCAAGACAGGGATGTTAACCAGAGGAGTCTCTCGCTTCCTGCCGCTGGCTTGCTCGCAGAATGTGCCACTCTGAGGAAGCTTTTTATTCACGGGACGGCTCATGAACATTTTATGATGTTCCTTCTTAGAATTCCAAATCAAAATCTAAGAGATGTACAACTAAGAGAAGATTATTACCCAGCACCCGAGAATGATATGAGTACAGAAATGAGAGTAGACTCGTGCAGTCGCTTTGAAGATGCACTCAATAGCCGGCAAATCCTTGACTAAATAAACACTCTAAGGCTTATAGAAACCTAACATCCGCACTGTAAGGCATGAGTTCTGTAATAAAGCATGAGTTTTGTAATAAAACATGTATAGAAATTGTGACATCCTGTTTTCATGAGAGTTTGCAATCTTTCTCTGTTACCGTGTGTTTGGTTCCACTTCCCAATGAGTGAAGAAATGAGTCCTTTACATGTGTAGACCAGAATTTAATTTAATTTTACTCGCTTGCAAGAAAAGATCAGAATTTTTGCATTAGAAATTGAAGATGAGCAGTTTGTGTTCTCTCTAGAACTGGAAAATCATACAAAAGTTTAGAACATGAGCCGATAACACATCGTAACACCTCTCATATGTAGTTTACTGTACAATAAACAGATTATATTAGCTGGGCGAGTACTCGCAGTCCAGAAGGCGGCTAAGGATCTGTTCACAACTTGGTCGTTCTTGGGGCTCTGCCCAGCAATCTGCAACAAAGACATTAGAGGGTGTGAGTTTTCACAGAAGTTATAATTACATGAGAAAATGTATATAAACTGAAGCTTGTTTATTTGTTTTCAAGCTAAGTTTAGATGGTACACCTGCAATTAGCCTGCCAAGGGGACCTTCAGGTATCTCCAAACGCAACCCTTCATTAGCAACAGCATAAACAACCTAAACAGCAAAAGAATGACAAGCTTTCAGTCTTCAATTCAGCCTAATCAAATATATCCCTATACTCCTCTTGTACCAAACAGGAAACAAACATACATATATATTTTGTTATATACATAGATGCAGTTATATGTAAGCATACCCGCTCTGGTGGTACACCCTCCCATGGCCTATTTAGAGTGCACAGCTCCCACATTATCACCCCGAGGCTAAAAATATCACATTTCTCTGTGAAGGGTTCATTGCGAACTAGTTCAGGAGCCATCCATTCGGGAGTTCCAGCAGATGAAGAGTCTCCAATAGGAGTGTCTGTCATTGTTCTTGACAGCCCAAAGTCACAGATTTTAACTGTCCAATGCTTATTCACAAGACAATTTGCACTCTTTAAATCGCGATGGGCTATCTTCATGCGGTGTATGCACATCAATCCCCTTTAGTTGACAGCAGAAAACCAGTCAGTTGATTAAACTTTCCCCACATTGATTCTTGTGATATTAAAAACTAGTCAACTGCAGTACTACACTACAACCATTCAATTAACAAGAATCTCTAGCTCGATTTACTTACATGAGCAAGAAGGATGCCATAATTTTTGTACCAATCTTTAGTAGTATAATTTCAATTTCCAACTAATTGTGTTATGTTACCGAATGTTAGTAATATTTGCTTACACAGTTACACGCATGTCAGAATTATAAAGGAATTTAGTGAAATAGGGCTACAACAAGCAAGCTTCCCCTAGTATGGGTCACACACATCATCGCAAGTAATAAATGAGTGAAAAAGATCTTCCTTTCCCACGTTAACTACTATGCCTTCGCAATCTTATGTGATAAATAAAATTAAGAATCTATCTCACCAACAAAAGCATTAAGGTGGCTAGAAAATAGCCTCACCTACCATAATTTAGCGTCTTGATAAATATACTTCCAATAAATACAGCTTTTCTGAATTTCTTTCCCATTTCTTGTGATAGCTCTCCCCTATGTTACATGGACTGTTCCTAATAGGTTGGAAGTACCTTTGTCGGACACTCGATGCTCAGACAAAGGTATATGGGATATATGTCCGACACTTGGTCAGACATATGCCAAGAATCATGTTAGCTACTTGAATAATTGTATGTAAAAGTCTCTAATTATGTTCCTTTTGCAACCAACTTCTTTCAAAGTAGAAATGCTCATGTTAAAGTCTTCTCTAATTTCTATACAAAACACAATTTTTTCTTAGAAATATAAGAAAGATTTAATGATCTATTGCTTCATGAATATGGGAAGTCTGGCGCTTAGACATCTACATGCACCCGACACCCGTACTCGAGTTCATGTAACATAGGCTCTCCCTACTTAGTTTGAAGGCCTTCTAATTTCTAGTAAACAGTAACAGAAATTGCATTAAGGTGTTATTTGACAACAAGAGGGGAGCCTTGGCGCAACGGTAAGGTTGCTCCATTGTGACCTGGAGGTCACGGGTTCGAATATGGAAACAGCCTCTCTGCTTGCAGGGGTAACACTGCGTACATCTCACCCTCCCCAGACCCCGCAATGGCGGGAGCCTCGTGCACTGGGCTGCCCTTTTTTTGTTATTTGACAACAGTATCAAACCATGTGTCACCACCACGACACCATCTCCTCCACCATTTGGAAACCTTTTGGCAATTCCTCTTCCTTAAACATACCCCCATGAAATGTAAGGCCAATGACCTACAGCCCAGTTCACTTGGGGAAAACCCAGAGATAGAATCATTCCACTAGGGAATTTAATCACATAATAATAGAGAACCATTCTCCAACCCAAAGTTGCTCTGGGAAAAAGCAACGGCTCGCTCAAATTTTCTCTACTTGCTCTACAGGAAATGTAATGTGGAAAGCAAATAAAAATTCGTTTCATGTGAAAATCTTAACATGTTTAAGGAAGTCCCCACTCGTGGTTGGCCAAGTACGAGGCTTGAAAAACAAAATCTTTAAGGACCAACCTCGCCAACCAAATGATTCTCCACATACTCAACTCTCCACTCAAAAAAATCTCTATTAATGGTTAAAATGCAGCCTAATCCCCTTAACAAAGCTTCATCTTAGATAAAACTGGGCCTGGAAGATTATCCAACAAACTTACAAATAAGATTCACCCTCACAGAGTGATCCAGATCTGAACAACCAAAAGCATTTTTGTCTGAACCTCCCATGGGGGCTACAAGTCCCAAAATAAGCACAAAGACTAAACCCCTCTTAACTTGGAGAATCTACCACTAGGATTGGATCTCATATCAATCCAAAGAATACTAGTGGTCTGAGTGGAACCCCTAAACCTAGTTCTTCTCTTTTAGCCTAGGTAGCACCGGTGCAGGTGCGGGGATTCGGGTACGGGGAAGCGGGTGTGAGGGATTTGCCAATTTTCCAAAAAGTAAGGGTGCGGGTGAGGCGGGAGTCCTTGGATAAAATATTAAACAAATATTTTTATATACTAGTATATACAAATCATTTATGACTATTAGTGCATTAGTGATTAGTGTATACCCTAGATAATTGCTATTATTATTTTCTATTATTTCTCTTTTAAACTCCCAAAGTTTTCAAATTTTTATGACGAACTCAAAAGAACGCTACAAAAAAGCCCCAGCCACACTCCAAAAGAACTCAAAGAATCCACAGCACCTAGTACGGATGTGCACTAAGTGCGGGTGTTGCGGCCTTTTCGAAGAATCCGTGCGTCATAGCTTTTAGCCTTTCCCTAAGTTTTGATTAACCTTGGAATAAAAGCATGTTGATTTAGTCACGGAACCACAAGCCCTATGAAAATACCTCTATAACCTTAACAATCTCTGATCTTACCACTTTCTGATGCTACCTATGAGATTCAGAAGGAGCATTCAGTTCCAGTACTCTTGTCTGTAGATCAATATATCTCAATATCTATATTTAAAAGCCATATTAGTTCCATGGACTTGCTTCTTGAAGGACCAATTATACATAATGGAGCAAATTGACGACCTTATTATAACTGTCATAACACACTAACTGTGATGTAAAAGCTACATGTTAATCTGCTTTGTTCATCTTTGGACCCGAGGCAGTGAAAATTTGAGGTGGGCATTCAGAAAACTTGGACCTACACTGACATGACTGGTAGTTTATCTGACCTTTTCTTATAAGTGAGAACAGTAAAAATCAGATAAATAAAACTGAAAACTTGAACATACACCACATAACCAACCAAAGCATAGAGCAGCATTGAAAATCCTATGGAATCAAAAGTATTCAACAGCACAGTACATTGTTTAAGCATTAAGACGAGAATTTAAGAAGAATTTCAACAATTTACACACAATTTCAACACACCTGCATATATCACGCAGCATTTTTAGTCTCCTCCGCCAGCTGAGTTTCTTCTTCTGCCCACTTAAATGGATCAAAAAGTACAAGGATCCCATCTCCATGTATTCAGTAACCATTGACAGTTGGGGGGGTTTCGTGCATGCGCCAAGAAATAAGATAACTACAAGAAGTAGCATCAATCACTTCTCAACTTTCACATACCAAACTACAATTTGTAAATTGTCTAGCAGTTTTCTTAATTCTATTATATTTCTTTTTATACATCCACATGCTTGAAACAGAAGAAGAGAAGTAAAGCTCTCGCCCACAACCTGTTTGCATAAATTCACATCTTACACACCTCTCTTTATGTTACTTTCAGTTTTTCCTGCTATTCTATACTTCCTTGAAAAAGGTGCTCAACCTACAGGAACCGTTCATGATATTTAAAGGCGGCGGAGGTTTTCAAGGAACTTCGATCTAATCAATAAAATTTAATTCAGTAAATAAAAAAAGGGGAGCATTGAATGCCAGGCCGTTAGTTGAAGATAAGAGGGCACTCACTTTTTTTTTTCTTTTTTTTTTTTTTTTCTTTTTTTTTGGGGGGGGGGGGGGGGGTGGGGGGGGGGGGGTATAAGTCCAGCTTATCTTGTAAAAAGCACAATCACAAGCAGCAATCTGAAAGAGACAAGTCAGAATCGAAAAGGTATTAATTTCACAATAGCAGGTGAAGAGGCGTACCATTTGGGTGTCGAAGGCGGCTGGAGGCGAAAAGTGAAAAACAAAAACAAGGGGGAAAAGAATAATGTCAAGAGAATATCAGAATAAATATGTGTAGTATCATCAGCATCTCAGACGAGAAGATACCTAAGTATGGATATTTCATTACAGAAATCCTCCATATTTTCAGCAGTCAGATCTTGCTCCAAGAAAACCTTGATGGCAACTTCAGTTCCATTCCAAACGCCGCGGAAAACTTCTCCAAAGAACCCTGGAAAAGTTCAAAGAATTTAAAGAATTAACTGAACAAAACTGAACAGGAAAGGGACGTTTTCCAGAAAAATGAGTACAGAAATTGGCAGTTTCACAAGCCGAATAAGAAATGTTAAGTTACCAACTACTCCAAAAGCTTAAGCTGTTAGAGAATGGGCCCAACAATGTATATCAACTTATCAAGCTTCCCGTGCAACCCCGACTTGCACGTGGAGAGCAAACAAACCAAACTCCATCATAGTGGAGACAAATAACAAAGTGCAAATATGCACAACAAAGCGGGGATGGAGAGTCGAACCCATGACCTCCCACAAACAAGGCTCTGATTCCATGTTAAGTTACCAACTACTCCAAAAGCTGAAGCTGTTAGAGAATGGGCCCAACAATGTATATCAAGCTTGAACAAGTAATAATGAGACACCACAAGCCTAATAAATAAATTCTGTTGTGGTTTTTCTGATAATGAAGGAACATTGACTCTGGAAAGTAATTAATATGAACTAAAACATCACAAACGATAGATAAAGACATAAGAGTGTAGCTATGTTTTACTGGTACACAGAAAGCTAAGCCTGCCTTGAACAATTTTTGTTAGGATATGAATCCACTTCCAGCACGATAGATAAAGACATAAGAGTGTAGCTATGTTTTACTGGTACACAGAAAGCTAAGCCTGCCTTGAACAATTTTTGTTAGGATATGAATCCACTTCCAGTTATGCTAAATTGCCTAAAGAAGGTGGTGTTTTCCAATAAATGATGACCAACGTTTCATTCTCTGGAAGGGGGCAGTTATTTCTGCTCCTGATACACAAGCCCCTCTCTAACATCACATAGTGGATCATCACCTGCAGGTCCCACATGTGCTGTCAAAAAGGAGGCTGTAAATCTAGCCTTACGGGGTGTGGATTTAGTACTCAGCACCCCCACAAGGCACAAGATAGTTTATAGTCAACTTATAAACCATTCCAATACAGCTTTCACATAATTGTCCAAGATAAGGGCTGTTGTGGGATTCTGGCATGGCAATTTTTATTGCTGTTGACTAACGCTGTGCCATGGACCAAATTGAAACCTCAGCCATCGTCTCCTTTTGCACTTCCATGGGCCAAAGAGTTGAGATATCATGCATGTCAAACAGAAATGTGTAGAGCTAAAAAGGACTTTTGAGATGCTAGCATCTTACACTAGTAAGGAGGATGGGACATAGATATCATGTAAAGGTTATAGAAGAACGGTGAACTTGGGTAAACTCGCTATCATTATGATTTCTGGAGAAATTGAAACTCCAAGAGAGAAAATTTGGAAACAATTGCGGTAGGAAATGTGGGAAAGTATGAATAGCAATTCAGGGTGGGGTGCCTTTGTTTCCCTCTGGGCTGTGTCATCCATCAAAATTTGTAAATGTGCTATCTACTTCCAAAAGTTTACTCGCTTTCCTACCACCCTAGGAATTATAAGCACTTTAACTCAAATTGCTTAGGACACAATTTTGCCGTAAAACAGCAAGCAGCTCTTTATCCCTTTAAAGAAAACTCACATATCTTAGAACCCTAAATCCCTTAAAAGAATACTCAAGTACCTTTAAAACCTGACAGCCTTGTATTCGATAACATTAATGCATTGACCAAGATCCAAGACTCAAGGCTCTAAGGCAGGAAGACAGAGCAAGCTGAGGTGTCAAGTGTTGAAGCTTGACATACATTGTTGGGTTCATACTCAGACAGCTTAAGCTTTTGGAGCAACTGCAAGTCCATGTACCTTCTCCCACATTGCCCAAATAGAAAAATTTCCTAAGCTATATACAGAGGATTTTTATTATTATTTTTTTTGGCGGGGGGGGGGGGGGGGGGGGGGGGGGGGGAACAGAATACAGAGGATCACACCCTTAACCACAAGGTGCGTTTTAAAACCATGATGGGTATGCCAAAGCGGATAATGTTTTTGCATGTGCATGGTTGGGCGCAACATGTTGGTATCAGAGTCGGACCTGCCTCGTGTTGATGGGGCGGGACCCACACGGGGATATGTCGTCCTTTAGAGGGAATTGGATTGGGATGACCAAGATCCAAGACTCTTGAGGCCCAAAGGCAAAGATGAATGAGGTGTGGTGTCAGCTCCATGTAGTTTGTCCCGCATCATATGGTCATAAAAAGGTTCTTGGGCTATATATGGAGGCTGACCCCCTTAATATTGAGACATGTTTTGAATTCATGATGGGTTAACTAAAATGAACAAGCTCTTCATGTGGAAGGCTGAGGCACGATTTAGCACCTACCAAAAGCCTTTTATATTCATATAGGTTTCTTGTTAAGGTCTTTGTAACTCAAAACTGACCTTTAATTAAGGTCTTCATACCCTGCCTTGATAGAAGAATAAATCAATCTACAAGGAATCAACAATTATAACGACAAAAGAAGGAAGATAATCGATCAACTTGTCTTGGTCCCTTAAGGTTCTAACTCTAGCTCCAGCTACCCTTCTAACCAGAAACGGAAAGTTCATCAAAATTCAAATTTTATAGCAACGTTGACAAATTGATGTGCTTAAATTCTTGCAGCATTAGGGGTGGCAACAAAAAAATTGCGAAAGATTCTGCTTCTTTAGCCTGGGATTCATCATTCATATAAGCTTTCCAAACCAAACCAAACCAAAAAAGTCTCCTGAGAATAAAATGAAGACCAGTGCTTACCAATTCCAACTCGAGTTCCAACAGTTAGTTCCTTGAAATCAATATTCCATTCTTGAAAAGGTAACAGAGGCTTATTTTGGAACATTGGAGATTCCAGAACCTTGTTCCATGCTGAGACTGTTTCATCATTTAGGGTGTAGTTCGAAGTTTGACTTCTCTCAGAAGTCTGACTCCTGAATTCATTAGGAGATGAAGGTAAGGATACTGCCTTTTGAGAACTTGTATGCCCTCTGGGAAGAGCATATAAATATGCCCTCTCAGTAGATAGTTCATCACGATCATCTGGGTGGAAACCAGATGCCTGAAATAGTTCACCAAGAACAATCATAAAAATGCATTAAACATTATTTAGCTTGGAAAATGCAAATTTAAAGATAAACTGCATAGATAATAATGAAAATAATGAGTTTCAAATTTTTAGGCATACTGTATCTATTCTATTATACAAGAATTTAAAGCTTAAGAAACGTAATTGAAAATTTGCACGTATCCAGCAGAGTAGCAACTGTGCAAATGACTCATGCTTATCGACCTGAATAGATTGAACAAGGAAGAAGAGATGAAACCAGAAAAATGAGGTACAAATGCCTTCTTCAATGTTGCCACATTGAAAGATAATAAGAAAATGCCATCAAGTACTCTTCTCTCCCCATATTAGATCGTGTCGCTTTTCTAGTCTAGTGCTAGTTGAAATCCATTTGCTCTTCGGGGTTAACAAAAACCAGGAAATGAACATAAAAAACCACATGTTCTCTTTACACCCTGCATGACTTGCTCCAGTGACCAAAAAATAAAATAAATTTAAATAAAAAGTATACGCTGTTTGGGATTAAGATGATAGGAATAGCACCCATTTTAAAAAGAAAGGAGTGCCTAAGATGGATGGATAAGACATGCAAATGAAAGACCAATGACTGCATCAGTTAGGCAAGTGATAGTGTTCAATTGACGGTGATGCAAGGAGAAACAGAGGAAGAAAAAATTGACATGTGAAGAGGTAATGAAGAAAGATACGATAGAGTGTAATATGATTGAGATAATGGTTTAGATAGGGTGGAAAGGAGAAATAGGATTCATGTAGCCGACCACAAATAGTTTTGGACAAGACTTTGATGAGTTGAATATAGGCTCTACGAGGATAATTGAGAAACACAACTATGGACTGTAACATGCATGGTGTTATGAAGGTGGCTACGTGAAATCTTTATTCCTTCACACCTATAAAATGGACAAATAGGTGCATTTTGATTATGTGTTACATGGACTCTTTTTAGAGAGCATTTTTGCTCACCCAATTTTAGTTCACCATTGCTCACCCTATGTTGATAGTACACGGGCAAAATGGGAATGAAATGGGACACATGTCAACCAGTGAAGGTCTGGGTGAGCAATAGAGAACCAAAATTGGGTGAGCAAAAATGCTCTCCTCTTTTTAATAGGTTGAACTGTTGAAGTACCGGTGTCGGACATTCGACACCTAGACAAGGGTATGGGATGTATCAGATAATTATTCTTGGACACTCACCAAGAAGCATGTTAGCTACTACTATAAAAATATGCTTAATGCGAAATCATATTAGTTTTGCTAGAGAAAATGATGTTTTAAGTCCTGTTAATACATAAAACACTATTTTCCTTAGAAATATAAGAAAAATGTAGATTTATTGCCGTGTTCCCATGTCAGTTACGAATTTGGGAAGTTAACTTTTAGACACATACCCGCCCCGACAGCTGCACCCGAGTCCATGTAACATATATCATCATAAAACGTGACAAACACATGCCAATTAGTTTTACATAGAAATACAATTTGAAGTATATCACAGTTCTCAAGTACCAGAATAAAAGCAACGCACATTTTTTTCTAAACCTGATCCACTGTTTCTGTTACTGGAAGAATAGGAAAATGACTGATCATCTCCCTGCTCTTGCAAAAGACGATTCTGCTTCAATGTTTCATTCATTGCTCGCACAGCCCTAGAGTAGTACAATAAGTAGAAATTTTAGTATGGTAAGCAGCAGTCACATACCCCATGATGGTCATGAGAGATAAATTACAATAACATGAGCATGAAACTTGTAACTTTGACCAGGGTATGATAGGAAGTGTCATTTCAAGTCAAATTGTTACAAGTCCTCCCTCAACAAGTAAGTGTGTTAAACACATAGCAGGAATAACAAGTTGAGCAAGTCGGATTGAGACTTGGGCAGTAAACCTTCGAGTTTGAAGTTTTAATTGAGTTTAAACCAATTACACAAAGCAACCAATGTTAATCTTAACCAAATCTATTGAGTAAGAGAAAGGGAGAAAACTCTAATTATATATTATTCATTTTGATGGATCGTAAAAGGGTTTGACAACAACCCAGGTAAGTTAGGTAACCTAGCAAAATACTAGAGTGAACCAAAAAAAAAAAAAGACTTGAAAAGGAAAGACATCATTAGTACATTTTAAAAGAAGGCTCGTTGTTAGCACATAAACAAAGTTCGAAGATCAAAGAAAGCAATTCAAGAATTGACAGCAAAAAGTGCAGGTCGAGGCATTTGCGATTTGAAGACCTCTAAGGCAGGAAATAATTGGACCCTCTTCATTTATGAATCGCTTAGCGCAAATACTTTGTCTTTTCACATAATTGGACTTTCCATTTTTGCTTTGATTTTTCAAGCTTTTCCCCACTTCTCCAAAAGCCCGCAACCCAGAGAGAGAGAGAGAGAGAGAGAGAGGATGAAAAATAAGAACGTTGGTTAGGGTGCCCTTTGTTTACGTATTTATTTTTTGTATTTTCCTTTGTTTTATTAACCTACCATTCTTGAGATTTTCTAATTTATAATTCCTATTTATCAATACATAATAGTTCTCTGCCCTTTTTGCTGTTTTGATACCCAGTGACTCAGTGTAGATAGTTTTATCTCATGCCAGCATTAACATTATCCGATAAATTTGATATATATAAAACAAGGGCAAAGAAAGTACACGATACTCCCGCATCTGCTGGTCTGGTTAGGGTCAGATGTACGGCCTCCAAGTCACAATGGACTGATGGAGCAACCTTACCATTGCGCCGAGGCTCGACATATTTGAATACCACAATACAATAAATCCTATACTACAGTGTAACCACGGTATATATCCTCGACATGCGTTTCAATTGATAACAATCACATGTTAATTTCTCATCCATGTTTGTAACAAGGTATTAAAGCCCTGTTTGGTGGTTCTTTTCAGAAAATTGTTGTTGACAACTGAGTAAAATACAGTTAAATCACCACATTATCCTAAGGAAGCCATAGAATTTTGAAACATGGCAGTATAAGTTTATAACTCTCAGCTAACCTTTTGGGAAACTTTGGGGGCTTGTCTTAGTCAAACTTAGGTGCAAGTAATAATGCCAACAGTCTACTCTGAAAAGAAGGAAAATGCGGGAAAAAAAAAATAGAAGAAGAAAAGAAAAAGGAAAATTGCTATCAATAGAGTTGGTATGCTACGAGTATTTGCCAACAGTTGTCAAATTAATGACTTGCGGATTTTGGCCCCTGCCACTGCCAATACATAGTCAGGTTTTAGTGTGTAGACATGAGCTTTTGGAGCTCATCATCTTTTCTTTTTCCTATTTTTAGAAATTAATCTTCTTAGATTTGTGATTCCTTGAGTCCACATTTCTAGGATAAAGATGACAAATTAACTCTGCGTTTCCGTAACAAACATTTGCAGGGAGGCCACTAATCTATGAACTTGAGAAATCAAAGGGCATTTGATCCCACTATCCCAATAGGGCAATTGCTCTGTTTATACTTCTCTACTAACAAATTGGAGGGGCGAAGGAAGGATGCAAAAGGAATCTTAGGGAAGAGAAAAGTATCTTTCTCTACTTACGTCAGGTTGAAAGGGAGGGGGATAAGAGGAGGGAGGAGAAAAGTTAATATATATTTATTGGTCACTCTGTAGCAACCTGTAATTTTCCAATTCCCTAATAATAAATAAAATGCCGATTTAATTTTATTACTGTGTATTACTTTTAGTCATGATATTAATTTTATAAATAATTAATACATGTGTTGAAATTTATAAACCCAATGCCTTTAATTTTGTAACCCTTAATAATTTTAATTGTGTTAGTACTTAAAACTGTGCCCCTAAGATACCCTACGATTTGGGATAAAAGCCATTTATAAAATACAGTATCACGTCGTCTACATTTTTGTCCCTAATTTTTTTTTTTTTTTGGCTAAGAATTTTGTCCCCAATGATTTTATTTGGGACATTTTATAAAAGCTAATGACCAAACCGGACTGAACCAACCAAACTAACTGATTGAAAGCAATCAGTTCAGCCGCGTCATTGCAGCATCAACAACTGATTGAAGTGCAATGATTTTTATCTCGTGGTAATAGAGTGTGTGATGTGCTTTTCAATTGTAAACCACATATTTTAACTAACTCACTGATTGAGTTGATTATATATACACACACAGTGCAACACTACACACACAAATGCATAAGCATTACTTTCAAAAAACTCTCACAGTGAGCTTCCCTTCCATAGCTCTCTGATCTCTCTCTCAATTGATCCCACAAATTCACACACACAAACAAGTATATACATTTCTGGAAATCAAGAGAAAGAAGGAAATGCAGCAGTAATATCAGTAGAGGAGTATCATAGTGAGGTCTCAGAGTAGCCATAGCCATTAATCTTATTACGGAATTTACGTCTTTTCTTCGGCAGCCCGAGCCCACCAAACTAGCAACCGGTGAGTCTCTTGAACCCACTCCTAATGTACTTTAAGTCATTACGTATAGCCTGGGGGGTTCGAAAGTATTCACGTATAGCTATGTATATATAGCCATGGAGGTCCAAAATTAACGGTACCGTAAAATTAACGAAAATCGATACTGTAAATTACAAATGATAGATTATAGTCCCAATAGGTTCAGTTTCAAGTATTAGGTGCTAATTCATAACGGTTGGAACGTACGGCGAAAACGAAGTTTTGGCAACGCTCGGATTTTTACCTATAAGTAGAGCTACGTTAATAATTGGCAAACAAGACTTATATTCGTAATCTACGCAGAAAAACGAAGAGAATGGTACATTACAACCCCTGGTTAGATTCGTTTTGTAAAACCCGAAATACTCACTGTAACATAAAAGCTGAATTTTGAAAACGACGGGCTCGATCGATCATGATCGATCAAAGGCTTGATCGATCAAGAACTATTTTTATGAAAAGTTCTGTTTTATGCTTAAAACTATTTTGCTGTGACTATTGTTTCATACTGTATTACTGATTTAAAGAGAAAAACAGTGTCTAAACTTTATGTTGGTATTATCATAGCAAATTATATGTATAAACCGCTCTGATACCATTATAAGAGAATGTAAAAAGGAATAAGCATACATTTGCATCTGTCGAGTTAGCAAGTTTGAAAAGGGGTAAAGTGGTTCATCATGTATGTTTTGTGAGAAATGAGTAAAGAAATACGTTTGTGACATTGTTGACATGATTATTTGTTTTGATTAGCTTTTATGGGCGGTGATATTGTCTTGGTCAAATAGACCAAGCGGCTTTTATGGGTGGTGATGGTATATCAAACAGAATAACTAGGCTATTGTAACCTTGAATATCTTAATGGGTTTCACCTATGCCACATCAGTCCGATAATCCTATCAAGCGGCTTTTATGGGCGGTGATGTTCTAAATTAACGGCATTGTGCCGGATGGTTCTGGTGAACCGACTGAGTCGAGAGATTGTGGTCGAGATAAAGAGTCGGTGAGATGAGATGGTTGCATTGTTCATGCACGGTCATATATATTCATCGATCAAACTATTCATTAAATTGTTCATATGCGACGACTTGAATAACTGATTAACCGTACTCTAAAGTACTAAACAATAAACGGTTAATGTACTTTTATATACATTGTGTGTGTGTTCCTTATACTCACTCGACTTTCATTAGCTGATGACTTTTATGTCCTGGACACCCAACTTGTCTAGACTTCACAGGAGACGATTATGCTAGGCAGTACGACTATGCCAGTTAGAAAGGAGAAGCACGTGGAGATACTTTTATTTTAATAAAATTGTAATAAGGAATAATGCTATGTTTTAATAAAGGCGGCTTGTGCCTTAAAGATAATTGATTTTAGACAATGTAATAATTTTGTTAAAGAGTAAATATATAAAGTGTAGTTATGTGGTTGTCCTACATTGGTTAGTGCGTAAAATGTATAGGTTAGGCTTAGCCTATATAAAGGCTTATACTCGTTCAGTCTCGTTGTTTCTCATTATGTTGAATACAAGATATTCCCATCACTCTTTATCTTTACATGGCATCAGAGCCTCCCCAATCTGGGATTGCTCATTCTTCTTTCGCCTTCGTCGTGATTGAGAAATTCGGGTAGTTAATATCTCTTGAGATCCTTTTTTTTTTTTTTTTTTAATTCCCTCTTGTTCATAAAAAAAAAATAATATAAAAAAAAAGCCGCAGATCAGCACCCCCCCCCCCCCCCCCCCCAAAAAATAAAAAATAAAAAATAAAAAAAAAATTAAAAACTAGCCGCAAGCCACCTAGCCCCCCCGACACCGGCAAACCACCGGCCACACCCTCGCTAACACCCGGCGACCCTCGCCAACCTCCGGTTAAACTTTTTCCTCGGATCTGCTGTGTTGACCATTTTTTGGTTCCAATCTGCCTTTTTCCTTCTAATTTAGTTCATATATTATTCATCTTGGGTCCTTCATTGATCATGGAGTCTAAATCTATCACCCAACTCATAAATCGTAAGTTGAATGACAACAACTTTCTTCAATGGACCAACGCTATTACCATGCCTCTTACTGGCTTAGGCCATGACGCCCATCTTACTGGGTCTCCTCCCACCACTGATGCAAGGCTATTCTGGAGTGGAAACGGTTGGATGCTCAACTCGTGACCCTTTTATGGAACTCTATGGAGCCTGAGGTTGCTGATCTATGTAATCACTTGGCTCTTGTAAGGCGATTTGGGACTATCTTCATCTTCGTTACTCCAGCAACTTAACACGGATGTATGATTTGTCCTCTTAATATTTCAAGCTCGAGCAGAATGATTTGTCTGTTACGGATTATTTCGCTCTATGAAACAGTTACATGAAGAGTTGAATACTCTTATGCCCCCTACAACCAGTGTTCAGGAACAACAGAAATAGAGGGAACAAATGTTGGTCATGAAGTTTCTTGAAGGTCTCAAACCTAAATATGAGGCTATTGGTCTCAAATTCTTGGGAGTGATACTATTCCTACTTTTGCCGAGACACATCAGCGTGTTCTATGGAGCACCCCCCGGGACCCACCTCCCTCACCTTCGCTTGTTGATCGCTCCGCTCTTATTAAGACTCCGCCAGCTCCTAGTAGGGGTGGTGGCCCTAATCGTGGAAGACGCGGAGGGGGATTTCGGGGTGGTTGTCGTGGCCATGGTAGAAGCCAGAGTCTTCAATGCACTTATTGTTTTCGGGATGGGCATAGCAGAGACACATGCTTGCAGCTCCATGGTCATCCCCCCAGGTTGCGAATGCCACCATCTCTGATTCTGGGTACTCTCCTGCTACTGCTCCTATGGATACAGTTTCTGTTCCTCGTGAGGAATACGCTCAGTTGCTTCGAATCAAGCAGCACTCCAAGCATCCACCTCATATGTTTCCTTAGCTCAGCATGGAGGTACACATACTGCTTGCATTGCTTCAGGTTCTTCCCCATGGGTAATTGATTTTGGCGCTAGTAATCTTCTGACAGGTATATCTAGTCTTTTTACATATATCCAGTTGTCATCGTCTCTTCCCCCAGTCACTTTAGCGGATAGGTCCTCGACTCCTGTTGAAGGAATCTGAACGGCTCAACCCTATTCGTCTTTATCCTTGTCTTCTGTTTTGTTTATACCTCGTTCGTGCTTTTATTTAATGTCCGTTGGTCAGTTGACTAAGGATCTTATATGTTGTGTATCTTTTTCTCCTAATTCTGTTCTTATTCAGGATTTGAAGACTCGGAAGATGATTGGCGCCGAGCATGAGTCTAATAGCCTCTATTACTTTGATGGTGATCCTATCCCTGCTCCTTCACCAACTGCATGTCCTGCTACCATTTCACCTCATCAGATCCACTGCCGCCTTGGTCATCCTTCATCAGCTAATTTGAAGCTTTTAGTTCCTAGTTTAAGTTCTTTACAGTCTTTAGAGTGTGAGTCGTGTCAGTTGGGGAAGCATCATCGTGTTCAATTTGCTCCCCGGGTCAATAAAAGAGCGTCTAGTCCTTTTCATTTAGTGCATTATGATGTATGGGGTCCTCACCGTATAACCTCCAAAAAGGGGTATCGGTATTTGTTACTTTTGTGAATGATTATTCAAGAGTAACTTGGCTTTATTTAATGAAAAACCGTTCTGAGTTATTTTCTTTTTTTTCTTTTTCTTTTTCTTTTTTTTTTTTTTTTGCTTTTGTGCTGAAATTAAAACTCAATTTGGTGTGCTCATTCGTGTTCTTCGAAGAGATAATGCAAAGGAATATTACTCTGACCAGTACTTTTACTACACATTCTGGCATGATTCATCAATCTTCTTGTGTATACACACCACAACAAAATGGTGTTGCCGAGAGGAAAAACAGACACTTATTAGAAGTCACACGCACATTGTTATTTGAAATGCGTGCTCCAAATTTTTTTGGGGGGCATGATGTCTTCATTGCTTGTTATTTGATAAACCGTATGCCATCTTCTAGCCGCACACCACACTCAAGCTTGTTCCCTGTTGAGTCACCCTTCTCGGTCGTGCCTCGTGTTTTTGGGTGTGTTTGCTTCGTTCATCAGCTGACTCCCTATACTGACAAATTAGACCCACGAGCCATTCTGTGTATTTTCTTGGGATACTCTAGGACTCAAAAAGGGTACCACTGTTACAGACCTTCCCTTTATCGATACTTTGTCTCTGCCGATGTCACATTCTTCGAGTCTAAACCCTACTATTCAGAGTCCCACTCGGCTACTAATCCGGATTTAATGCTTCCTGTTTCTCTTCCTGTCTCCCCTATTCTGACTACTACACCGCCTACTCATGATGCTTCCACCCGCTTGTCTCGGCTTGATTTGCAAGTTTATACTCGTCATCTACATCCAGAGACTCTACTGGACTCCACTGCTCCTCCTCCGCCTACAGTGTCTTCAGATCCGCCATCTTCTCCAGAACCGACTGATTTAGACCTTCCCATTGCTCTCAGGAAGGGTAAGCGTTCTTGTACTACTTATCATCCTATTTCTAACTGTGTCATATGATCATTTGTCTCCTACATTTTCTTCATTTGTTGCTTCCGTGTCTACCATATCTATTCCTAAGAATGTTGCAGAGGCACTTGCCCATTCTGGTTGGAACCAAGCTATGCAGGATGAGATGTGTGCCCTTAAGAAAACTGGTACTTAGGACTTGGTCCCTCTCCCGCCAGGGAAATCTGTGGTTGGTTGCCGTTGGGTGTATGCAGTTAAGGTTCATCCAGATGGCACTCTGGATCGTTTGAAGGCACTCCTTGTTGCCAAAGGCTACACTCAAGTTTACGGCCTCGATTATTCCGAGACTTTTTCTCCCGTGGCCAAAATTGCCTCTGTTCGCCTTTTCATCTCACTGGATGTTAAGAACGCTTTTCTAAATGGTTGGATGTTAAGAACGCTTTTCTAAATGGTTGGATGTTAAGAACGCTTTTCCCTTCGCCATTCATCAGTTGGATGTTAAGAACACTTTTCTAAATGGTTCCCTTCTTGAGGAGGTTTACATTGAGCAACCACCTGGGTTTGTTGCTCAGGGGGAGTCTAGTCTAGTTTGCA
The DNA here is from genome assembly GCA_033977485.1 of Hydrangea macrophylla. NCBI lineage: Eukaryota > Viridiplantae > Streptophyta > Magnoliopsida > Cornales > Hydrangeaceae > Hydrangea > Hydrangea macrophylla. The sequence goes on from CM066990.1 coordinate 100,240,607, forward strand.
AATTAAAAAAGTCTCTTTATGGTTTGAAGCAATCTCCTCGTGCTTGGTTTGGCAAGTTCAATGATGTAATTGCTGAGTTTGGTCTTCAGAAATGTGGTGTTGACCATTCTATTTTCTATAGACACACTGTAGCGGGGAAGATCCTGTTAATTGTTTATGTTGATGATATCGTCATTACTGGTGATGACTCTAAGGGCATTCATGAGTTGAAATCTTTCTTCCAAATCAAGTTTCAGACCAAAGACTTGGGACAACTTAGGTATTTCTTAGGCATTGAGGTGGCCATGTCTAGTGAAGGGATCTGGTTATCTTAGAGAAAATATGTTCTTGATTTGCTGACTGAGACAGAAATGTTGGGATCAAAACCTTTGGATACTCCTATGGATCCCAATTCCAAATTAGTGCCAGATCAGGGGGAGCTACTTGATGATCCAGAACAGTACAGACGCTTAGTTGGGAAACTTAATTACCTAACAGTCACAAGACCTGATGTTGCCTTCGCAATTAGTGTAATTAGTCAATTTATGGGATCCCATCGAACTACACATTGGGCTGCCGTGATACGAGTCTTGAGGTACCTCAAGGGGGCTCCGAGCCGTTGTTTGTTGTAAAAGGATCATGGTCACATTCGAGTTGAAGGTTACACAGATGCAGACTGGGCCAGATCTCCTAGTAATAGGATGTCTACTACAGGGTACTGTGTACTTGGAGGAAATCTTGTATCGGGGAAAAGCAAGAAACAAACCGTTGTTGCTAGATCTAGTGTTGAGTCAGAATATAGGGCTATGGCGCATACTACTTGTGAGTTAAGTAAAGATGAAGCATTTATTGGAAAAACTTGGGTTCCCTCAGTCTGAGCCTATGAACCTATTTTTGTGATAACCAGGTAGCGGTTCATATTGCTTCTAATCCTATGTTTCATGAGAGGACGAAACACATTGAAGTTGATTGTCATTTTGTTCGTGAAAAGCTCCTACAAAAAGTGATTAATACAGTTCATGTTAAAAGCATTGGGTGGGACACGTGTGAAATATATTTGTAACAAGTTGGGTGTATATGATATATATGCTTCAACTTGAGGAGGAGAGTTAAAGGGTAAATATGTAAAGTGTAGTTATGTGGTTGTCCCACATTGGTTAGTGTGTAAAATGTATAGGTTAGGCTTAGCCTATATAAAGGCTTGTACTCTTTGTTTCTCATTATGTTGAATACAAGATATTCCCATCACTCTTTATCTTTACAATTTTTAAGTTGCTTAACTGAAATGACTATTATCTTCCCTGTTGCATTTTATACTGTGTCTATTATCTCATGTTAAGCTAAGTACAGGACAAGCGATCCATCACCCTGTCATGATCACTGGTCCAAAACGGAAATGGAAATTTTTCCTTATTTTGCTACGCTAAGGCTACGGGAAAATCCCAACATTTCTTGACCATAGTTTGTCGCATTTTTATGTTTTTTTGGGGGGGTGAAATTTACACCTATAGTCTATAGATGTTACTTGAAGGTAAAATTATGGTCCTATGGACCACACGCAATAGGTTACTTTGACGAAAAGATACTACTCAGGTCTTGCAACCCCTTGATCTAAGACATGAACCTACACCTCACCATTCTAATGCTCAAATGAGTAAACGTAGATTAGAAACAGGGTTTCTAAGTTTTAGAATGAGAAGAAAGGTGGAAATAGAGAGAGGGTAAGGTGAAATATTTTGTAACACCACCCTTATCTACTGCAAGATTCATGAATATTGCAATTTCGCACAAGCTTCATTGACTTTGCATTTCTATTATGGTATAAAAGGATAACAAACAATATTGTGCCAAACATTTCCTTATCAACCAATAAAACTAGGTATTCAAAGAAAAAGCATGTCACCCAAAAAAACAATTTTAAACCACAAACATTAATAGAACACCTCCGTTATAGACAGTTTAGACATTTGATGAGACGAAAAGGGCAACCCCTAACCATAAAGATCGAAAGAAAAAAAAAAAGGTTAACGATGTCGTTGTAGTGCAACATCTAAACAAGGTTATTAATTTACCAAGACGAAGATTAAAGATATTAAAGAAAGCATTAACCTTACGATGTCATCCCCAATCTCTGGAGTAATACTTATACTTCTTCTTCTTATCCTACGAGTTTCAGATGTAGAGGCACCTTCTGACCTGCAGAACCTTGGAAGAAAAAATCAGTGGTTGAAGGTGGCAAAAAACCTAAACCATAATCTAATGGGTACAATTATTTCCACACCCGTGTTGCTTACTCTTCACTAATTATAATTTTTATACAAAACTACTCCGACAGACAGATGCAACTGATTTTTATTTCATACTCTTCTCTAATTGCATCACCATGATGGCATGACCCACTCACCACGAGCCACCATCAATCACACATTTCAATAGTCAATGTCAATTTGCTATCAACTTCAGCACACATTATCATTGGACAAATACTTGAAACAGATTAAGGTATTGAAATTTGTTTGCCAAATGAAATACTTTCTCTTGGATCCCTCTTCACTCTATAAATGCAAATACTTTATCTTGGATCTCTCTTTGAATCCACTGTTGGGCCCATCTCTAACGGCTTAAGCTTTTGGAGCTACTGGTGACTTAACATAGTAGCAGGGCATTGGTTTTGTGAGATCTTGGGTTCAAGTCTCCGTCCCTATTTGCATTTATTTATCATTGTTTTATGATATGTTCTCCGTCCCTGTCCACATATTGCACTGTGTCATCAGTCTCAATTATGTTGGAGTTTCGTTTGTTGCCTCTCGAGTGCGAGACGATGTCGCACGTGAGAGAGGGTGTTTAGAGCTTGATATATATCGTTGCAGGCATACTGTAACAGTTTAAGCTTTTGGAGCAATTGGTGTGACTTAACAGAGGTAAGACATAATTATGTACTATGCGTGTTGCATGCACTTCTAGCAACTGTGATGAAGAGTTCCATCACCAAGAGGAATATTCCATTCGCTTTTCGAATTACAATTGGGAACAAGTGTAATTTTGTCTTAGAATCATAAGTCCAGTGACGCACATTTCTTAACAAAAGTAGGCATTTCTTGATGATTTTAGGAATTCAAACTAAACATTCTTTGTTTTGGGAGTCCTAACTTTTACTAGATTAGTTGAGACTTGTAAGACAAATTGTGGGGAGGACTACTCCCGTAGTTATTTCATTTAATACCTACCAAAAAGAAAAATAAATATGATTTTCAAAAGTATTGAAATATATTCCGAAATAAAACTTGAAATTATATGAAAGAAAGATAAAATGCACCTTGATGTTGCCATGTCGTCAGCATAATCTGTAAGAAATTTCCTATCGCCACTAAGCATGGATCGTCCACGTGCCCGGAGTGAAGGATGCTCCGGACTGCAAAAGCCAAGACAAATGAAAAAAAAAACGTAAATAAGGCCACCTGTTAATGAAAAACTTTGCAGTAATTTTGAGAACAATTTCCAAGACCATTGAATATCCTTAACAAATAAATGTAACAAAGGCATATTCCTGTGATCCGATGTGTGCAACTCTAGTACTTGTTTCACATTAAATCAAGTGCTAGTAAAGGAATCAGGTCTGTATTTTTAGGTCAAAGCATAGCTTGGCCAAACATTACAAAGTTAACAAGCAGTCAAATGGGCTTTGGCATGGGTAGGATCCACCAAATTGGGCCTAAAGTATTAACAGTGATTTTGTTAATTTCTTTTCCGATCACCATCTTATTTTAGCAATGATTTTGGAACAATAAAATGCTACTCTGAGCTTTTGTCTTCAAGCCTGCATCTCAAACCTCTAATTATGAAGGTGCTTAAAGCATTTCACTACCAAATGCTTCTTACCACAAAATCTTCAAAACTCCTGAAACAGTGATGATGTCGAGACATATCAGTGTTTCCAAACAGGGAACAGTATTAAGTAAAAAACAAGATTCAAACATTTGAAGGATGTTCCACCCCTTAATTTACCATTTTTGCTTTAATTATGTTTAGATAAATTTTGATTTGAATTCAAATTGTTGGAATGTCCCACATCGCCCATTTATTGCCCCTCTGTGCAGTTTATAAGGCTTTAATTCCCCTCTCCTTAACACCTGGGTTTTAAGGAGTTGAATGGGCTGGGCCTTACAAGTGGAATCAGAGGTTGGTTGGGCTTGTCTTCCGGCGTGCCGAGTGTCCGGCTGCTGTAGTCCAGTATGCCGAGTGTCCGGCTCCTGTGGTTCAGGGGGTGTGTTGGAATATCCCCTAGCACCGGTGTGGGTGCGGGGATTTGGGTACGGGAATGCGGGTGCGAGAGATTCGCCAATTTTCCAAAGAGTCCGGGTGCGGGCGCGGGTGCGGCGAGAGTACTTGGATAAAATATTAAAAATATACTTTCAGATAGTAGTATATACAAATTATTTTATAACTAGTAGTGCATTAGTGTATACCCTAGATAATTGCTATTATTATTTTCTATTATTTATATTTTAAACCTCAAACTTTTCAAAATTGTATGAAAAACTTGTATTCTTTTTCAAAAGAACGCTACAAAAGAATCCCAGCCACACTCCAAAAGAACTCAAAGAATCCACGGAGCACCCAGTACGAGTGCGCACTAAGTGCGGGTGCGGCAAAATTTTCGAAGAGTCCGTGTTTCATAGAATGTCCCACATCGCCCATTTATTGCCTCTCTGTGCAGTTTATAAGGCTTTAGTTCCCCTCTCCTTAACATCTGGGTTTTAAGGAGTTGAATGGGCTGAGCCTTACAAGACAAATCAATGGAGATAAATGTAAAGATAGTGTATGAGTTTCGTAGAAAACTAAACTGCCTAAATCGTGCAATATGCAAGGGCAGTATAATGTGTAAATCGGTATCCTATGCAAAATTACGCAAATAATTTGGTTGCTTACAGACAACAGAAACTCTAGGCGTGTACGTACAACTATCATACAATTCAACATCATTTCCACGCCACAAAAACTTATTAACAAGTTAATTCACCATTTTCAGGAGTTTTCAGCCAAAATTTTGTGCCAAGCATTATTGTCTAGCAAGTTCTAAATACATATAAAAAGGGTGCTAAATGACATACTAACTTCTTAAATAAAAACATTATTAAATTCCTTTGGTATTGCAGTCCAGGTCATACAGCCATTAAGACGAACCTTGAACTTGCAGTCCGTTGTTCAGCAATGACCTTTCTTCGGCTTCTTCGCCAAAACATATTCGCGATATTGGGTTCACTATGTGATACACTACAGCAATGAAGAAAATACAAGCTCATTTCTAAACTTCCAAAAACTTTTGAATTCAAAGAACTATAACAGAAAAGAAGAAACTAAACATTATAAAAGAATAAGGGTCATTCCTTATAAGTTATAAAGTTAAAGGTAGAATTTGTCAAGATGAGCGACAATTTCACCTCAATTTTCCATCGATGGAAGAGGAAGACCGCAACAGTAATCTACTTTGGTATTGTTGATTCTCATCTTTCTCTGTACTGCAGAACATGGAACATCAATAATCACCTAACCAACTTCGTAAGTAAATCACACAAAGCAAAGTATAGTAATCTCATAAATCAATTATCCAAAATTAAAGATATTAAAACTCAGATGTTGTCTACAATGATAAGGTACCAAAAAACATGAAATTTAAAATCTTTTAGTTTGAAACCAGTCATCAGGATTTTCCAACCTTTCAGGATCAACTCTCTCAGAAAATCCATACAAAGGACTGTTTGGCTCTAGTGGCGAATCACAGGAATCATTTTCTGCGGAGTCACTCTCCCCTGCTGCAGAGATATGGGTCATAAAAATTGCCTTGGTTGACCGAGGTATCAGCTGGCCAGGAAACCGCATAAGATCGACCAGTAATTCCATAGAATTCAACACGACTATTACAGACATATGCTTATATGAGTCTGCACACTCACCGGCCCCTTCGTTAGGTACCCCCTAACAAGGAATAAGAACACTTATAAGAGAGAGAGAGAGAGAGAGAGAGAGAGGGCGTGCGTTACAGAGCAATCATGATCAGCAACAAAAGTATAATATAAGTGCACTCCTCTGAAACTGAGAAGAAAACTATCTAACAGAGACAAAGTAAAGAAAATAAAGAAAAAGAAGTAAAAGTAGAGCGTACCACCATAAGCCTACTTTCAAGACCTACAGTATCTGCAAGAACTTTAAATAATATTGCTCGAGGACGACATGAACCATGCTTTATTTGCCCCAGCATCTGGATACCTTGACTCTCAGAGACATGATGGGTTTCTTCTACTGCCACTTTTGCTGGACTTGGTTCCAAATTCGGCCGTTTATAGAAGTCAGAGACCTGTTCAGGAAATTGTGCAAGTCAGAAAAAGAAAGGCTACAACATGCACCAGGCCAACAGTGAAAGAAGTTTAACATCATTAAGGATAGAAGAAGATGATAAAAAGAAAGTGGATTGACATGAAGATCAGTCGCCAATGAGAGAGATTAAAATACAGTTTTAAGTGAAGGAACTAGCTGCTCGCCTTCCTGACTCTTCACCCAGAATCCCAATGTTCCTATACATAACCCTGCTCATACATGAAGGTGTTATGAGCCGAAAACAAGACAAAACAACCTTTCCACTTCAGCAAGACAACCCACCCAGAAGAAAGAGTGGTTCAAAAACCCCATCAAGGGCCTTTGTGCCCATACTAACTCAAGTGGGACCTGGTAGCAACAATATCCAGTTCATCCAATAACCCCAGCAGATACATCTAGACCAACAAAAAAATAAATTTAAAAAACAAATATATTCAATATCGTAAACCATGTCTAAGCCCAGAAAAAATAGATTTAAGAGAATAAACTGCAAGAAGATGAACAGCGACAACTTGTGCACATGGTACCAAAATTTCCCCATACTATGGGCCTGTGGACAGTCTTTAATATTCTAAAAGAAATCCCTTAGAATAGAAGGCCATAAGGAAATGCATGAAGAAGTACAAAATATCAAAGGATGCATGAGCCATGAGCTCAAGAGTACAATGAATTCTATCCTTCTATTCTACGTAACAAAGAATAACGAGTGCATGAGCCATGAGATGTACAACTCTCTTGATCCAGGAATTAGTAACTAGACATTGCTAATATTCTCCAATCCTCCAACACTAACTGACTAAACGTGTATGTGTACATATCAGACGGGCAGAAATTTGGTTGTTTGTTACAAGTGACAACTGACAAGGTATAAGCAAGTTTATTCAGCACTAGGCACAATAGTGATAACTTTATCTGTCCCTTTCCATAATATCTAAAGATGCATCAAATGAATCACTTATCAGGAAGCATTATTGATAGAAACCGATCACTACAATAGAAAGTTAATATAGAATAATCCAGAAAGGAAATAAATTCCAGGACAAGCACGAAGGGTAGTTTGAATTTCTATGTAACCAAGCATAAGAAGCTAAAGAGCAAAAGAAGAGAGATTATAAGTACTCACCAATCCGGCAATCTTCTTTATCATTGCCACTGGATTTGAGTTCAAACCTTTCACCAGTGCTACAATCAGCTGCTTCAGCATAGAAACCTTCTTATCTTTCTCTGCATCTACAAGTATGATATCAGCTCTGAGACCCTCAACCCCCAAAGCATAAAGCTCATCCATAGTAGGAATATCATCAAAAAGCTCCTTAAGCCTTTTCTCCTGCTCAATACATGCCAACACACAAATGAAAACAAACCAACAGTCATACATTCACTACCAGAATGTACAAAAAATTAAACCAAAATTACAAATAGGGATAATTAAGACGCCCATATTTCAGGCTACATCAAATTATATCATCAATCAAATATAGAAATGTAAGTTTAGGTTTTGAAATCAGACACATAATGTGCTCTAATGAATTCCTACACTTGAGGATTTCTATGGATTTTCAGCACCAATGAGCAATTCAAATGACAGGGCGTGCACTTGTCACTTTGTCATAAGCCTCAGAAGTGGTCATGGTAATTCGCCTTTTTGATTCAGTAGTTTTTACTTATCTTCTATATATTAATTTCTTGGAATTGGCAAGATTATGATAGTAGAAATGAAACACCAAGTATAAAAGCAATAAAGTTTCACCTCGACGAAAATAACAAAGTACGATAATATTATACCAATATAAAGCACAAATTACCAAGGTTGTCAAATCGTGAATCGGTTGGCTGATATTATGAATCGTGAATCATAAGATTCAATTTTTTTAAGAAAGTATAAGCTAATATATATGTGTACACATACAAAAACAATTGAACATTACTTATAATGGACTAGGAAACATTGTAACACCATTTTCATGCAAATGTAGTATCAAAGCTCAAAACTCAAAAACTAGTTCATCGAAGTTTGAAAATATTATCTATCTAAAAAGAAAATAACAAAAAGTTATATGTCGTATTTTTAAGGACAATATGCATATGTAATATAATACACCACAAAATCTCAAAAACCTGCCACCAGAACCCCAACCCCCCCACCCACCCACCCACACACACACACACACACAAAAGAGAAAGTTAGGGCTGAAAGCAACCAAACCAAACCAAAAATCCTATTAAAAACTTTTGTAAGCCAAGATGCCCCCACATCTCCCAAGCATTTCCAAACCTCAATGAGGATCCCATCTGATTGTAAGGCCTTGTTGGGTTTCATCTTCTTCGAAGCAAATTCCACCTCAAACTTCCTTATTCTTCGATAGAATCTGTATTCTCTAGTTTCATCGCAACTACCAGTTTCTTCTTCAATTGCATTATCTATATGTTTTTTCATTCAACAACTTCTCAAAATAGCTCTTCCACCTTTCCTTAATCTCTTCGTCTTTCACTAAAACCCTAGAGTCATCGCTTTTTATGCACTTAACCTGATTAATGTCTCTTGTTTTCCTTAGCAGCACTATACATTATATATACCACTTCCTCAAAAGCCAAATCATTAAAACATAGCTAATACACAAACCAAGGGGCTTAGGGGAATGTAGGTATTACTTTATGTATACCTCCTGCTATATATTTCCACTTCCTACTAACAATACCAGATTCAATCAGATCAAAAACAATTCAAGACTGCAAGAAAGCAAGATACAAGAATAATAAAAGAAAATTGGGTTTTGGAGAGCCTAGGGACGAAAGAGGGAAAGCGCCTCATGATGCCGGGGTTTTTCACATATATCCCACCCTAGCTTCATAGATAAGAGGGTCTGATTATGTAACTATTAACTATCTACCACTTTCTCAAAACCCACTGGAAGGAAAAGAGAGAGAGAGAGAGAGAGAGAGAGAGAGAGAGAGAACAGAAATAGCTTAGAGTCGCGGTCGACGAAGAGGGAGAGAGAGAGAGAGACCTCAAGACTTAATCTCAGATGAAGACTCAAGCAGCAATCGAAAAAGGGGTTTCACGAAGAGTTAGGGCTCTAAAATTCTATTTCCTGCGATTTGAAGATTTCTGATTTCGTTGGTTTTTACACTTGTCCGATGCTACGTCATTCCTCTTAATTTTTTTTAAATTTGGCTAATAACATGAAGTGGGTGACTCGTACGATATGGACGATTCACCTCGATTCAAAATTGGTTCAAATCAATTCATTCAGATTTGCAATTCAAACTACTGATACATATCATGTCAGGGAAAAATCAAATCAAATGGCGAATCATACGATTCTAACAACCATGCATATTGCCCTTTTTGTACAAACAAATGCTATGATAATATCCAAACGTGAAGAAAATAGAAGTTGAAAACCTCAAAAATGGATGACCATGAGTACCAACGAAGCTATATGCTAAGAATACCACCAACCTCAACACACTAGAAAGGACACGAATCAAAATCTTAAACTCAGGCTTCAAGAGAGTATCCAACGATCCAAGGCTAGCATTTTCGAAATATGGCATAATCCCAAAACCTAGGAAGCACAGACACTTCTAAGAAGATAACATGTCTCGTGTCGGGTTGAGTCCGATACGGACACGACTCTTCAAGGGCACTTTCCCTGCAGAGTCATAGTGCAAATTTGTTTGCGACTTGCCGTATCGACGTGTCCATGTACGAGCTTCATTGCCCAGAACTATGACCAGATACACACTTCTCTTCGACAGCATGGAAAAAGACTAAGGTAGATGTGTTAACAATGAGATTATGCCAAAACATAGGGTTGACAATTTGTCACACCCCATATATATTATTCAATAATAAAGAGAAGGAATAATTACATTAAAGCCCTTATACAATAATAAAATAAAATTAAACTTATTTAACTAACACTCCCCCTCAAGCTGGTGAGAAGATATCTCTCAATCCCAGCTTGCTAAGCATATCATGAAAAGGTTTAACTCCAACTCCTTTAGTAAGAACATCGGCAAGTTGATTACTACTCTTCACAAAAGGAGTGCAAATTGTTCCATTATCAAGATTCTCTTTAATGAAGTGCATGTCGATCTCAATATGTTACGTTCTGACATGCTGAACCGGATTGTGCGATACTAATAGCTGACTTACTATCACAGTACAACTTCATTGAATCACTATTTTCCACCTTCAGGTCTTTTAATAGCAACTTTAACCACAGGAGCTCACACACACCTTGAGCCATTGCTCTAAACTCGGCCTCTGCACTAGACCGAGCCACAACACTTTGCTTCTTGCTTCTCCACGTAACAAGATTACATCCCACGAAAGTACAGTACCCTGAAGTAGACCTTCTGTCAGTCACAGAACCTGCCCAATCCGCATCAGTGTATGCTTCTATTCTGAAATGGTCATGCCTACCAAAAAATAAACCCTTGCCAGGTACTGACTTAAGGTATCTCAATATCCTGTTGACCGCATCTAAGTGTCTCTCATAAGGTGCCTGCATAAATTGACTAACTACACCTACAGCAAATGAGATATCAGGACAGGTATGAGATAGATAGATAAGTTTTCCTACCAGTTGCTGATATCTCCCCCTGTCTACCATCTTCCCACCTTTTTCATCATTCAATTTCTGATTTGGTTCAACAGGTATATCACATGCTCTACTTCCAAGCATCCCAGTTTCACTCAAGAGATCCAGCACATACTTTCTCTGAGAGAAGAATATTCCATGCTTAGACCTGGCAACTTCAATTCCCAGAAAATACTTTAGCTCTCCCAGATCTTTTATTTCAAACTCTTTTGCCATGTATTCTTTTAATCGTTGCATTTCCTCCACATCATCACCCGTAAGGATAATGTCATCCACATACACAATCAGTGCAGTAGTCTTACCATGCAAGGAGTGTTTGATAAATAACGTATGATCTGCTTGACTTTGTTTGAACCCATATCTACACATAGCATGTGTAAATCTCTCAAACCAAGCTCTTGGTGACTGCTTTAGGCCATACAACGACTTCTTGAGCCTACATACTTTACCTTCAGTCTCTGAGTTTGCATATCCAGGGGGAATATCCATGTACACTTCTTCCTCCAAATTACCATGTAAGAACGCATTCTTCACATCGAATTGATGAAGAGGCCAATCACAGTTGTCTGCAAGGGACAAAAGGACTATGATAGAGTTCATCTTCGCAACTGGAGCAAAGGTCTCATGATAATCCACTCCATATGTCTGAGTGAACCCCTTGGCAATAAGACGAGCTTTAAACCTTTCAATGGAACCATCAGCTCTATGCTTTACTGCATACACCCACTTGCACCCCACTGTTCTCTTGCCCATAGGTAACTTAGTCAACTCCCACGTGCCACTTTTATGAAGAGCGTTCATCTCTTCATCCATGACATGTTTCCACTTGGGATCTCCAAGAGCTTCCTAGACATGATTAGGGACAGAAACGGAGGCAATATTTGAAAGGAATGAACGATAAGTAGGGGACAAGTGAGAATAAGACACAAAGTTAGATATAGGGTGTTGAGTACAAGATCTAACACCCTTTCTAACAGCAATAGGAACATCGAGATCATCGGACTCTATAGAAAAAGAATTATCAGTGTTACCTTGAGAAATATCAGAGACATCACCCGTTAGAGAAGATGGCAGTGAAGAAATAGAAGTAATGGCCTCTACCTCCTTATCCTTGTTCTTACTCCATGTGCCTTTAGAGTACACTAACAATTTTTTTTTCCTTCGGAGTAACATGTTCTTCTGCACCGTCATTTCAGACTCTATAGAAAAAGAATTATCACTGTTACCTCGAGAAATATCATAAACATCACCCGTTAGAGAAGATGGCAGTGAAGAAATAGAAGTAATGGCCTCTACCTCCTTACCCTTGTTCTTACTCCATGTGCCTTTAGAGTACACTAACAATTTTTTTTCCTTCGGAGTAACATGTTCTTCTGCACCGTCATTACCCTCATTCTGTCTGAGGGTTGTTGGTTCCTCTTCCTCTTCTTCCACTCCTAACAGTATGGGTTCCTCATTAACCTTCTCCTCACTAGAAATTTCAGGTAAGACGGGAAAGACATATCCTCCCAGAGTCTCTTCATGTTCCTTCTCCCCCTGAAGAGGTACTCTGGGAGATGGGAAGAAAGGAATAGATTCATGGAAAGTGACATCCATAGACACATACCACTTCCTAGTATCCGGATTATAACACTTGTACCCTTTTTGAGTAGGAGAGTACCCCAGAAAAATACATTTAACGGCTCTAGGATCTAGTTTGCCCTTAGTAGGAGAGTTATTATGAACAAAACAGACACAACCAAAGACCCTAGGGGGAATAGAAAAACTGGAAGAGGGGTGAATTAGACAATCGGTGGGTGCTTTTTTATTGAGGACCTGGGTAGGAAGGCTATTAATCAGATAAGCTGCTGTTAAGACAGCCTCACCCCAATATGGCTTAGGGGTATTGGCTGTAAACATCAAGGAGCGAGCAACATTAAGTAAATGACGATTCTTGCGTTCCGCTACTCCATTCTGTTGTGGAGTATCGGTGCAAAAAGTTTGATGTAAAATACCCTTGGATGTAAAGAATTCACCTAGACCTGAATCAATATATTCACCTCCTTGATCAAAACGTAAAATTTTTATACACCAAACTGGGTTAAAACCATCTGATAGAACGATTTAAAGATAGAAAACACTTCACGCTTCTCCTTCATAAGATAAAGCCATGTAGTGCGTGAATAATCATTAATAAAACTCACAAACCGACGATGACCTTTTAAAGAATTAATACAGGAAGAACCCCATACATCAGAATGAATTAAAGAAAAAGGAACTAAACTTTTATTAAAAGTCGGAGCAAAAGATGTCCGATGATGTTTCCCAAGTTCACAAGATTCACAATAAAACTCAGAAACAGGTTTATTAACTAAAGAAGGAAACATATGTTTAAGTAAATAGAAGGAAGGATGTCCTAATCTCTTATGTAATAACCAAATGTCATCCGACTTATTCCCAGAACTAGTAGTATGATAAGCTTCTTTGATTCCTCCATCCAAAATGTAACTGCCATTCTCCACTCTACCACTGCCAATCGTCCTCCTTGTGGTAAGATCCTGAAAAACACAGTGAGAGGGGAAAAAGGTTACACTACAGTTCAAATCATGCGTTATACGACTAATAGATAACAAATTAGAAGTAAAACTAGGAACATGTAGAACCGATGGCAGAGGCAATGAGGGAGTGGCATGATTGACACCCTTCCCTGTAACAGCAAAAAAAGTGCCATCTGCAATACGAACTTTGTCTTAACCGGAATGAGGAGTATATATAGAAAACACATCGGAAGAGCTAGACATGTGGTCCGAGGCTCCTGAGTCAATAATCCAAGGAAAAGACAAATGTGATAAACATGCTTGGGCAGAAGTGACTAAGTTACCTGTATGGGCAAATGAAGAGTAGGCACCTGTAGATGCAGTAGTAAAAGCAGAGGCAGCAGAAGTACGACGGGTCATCAGGTTTCGGAGAGCCTCCTCTACCTCAGAGGCAGTGAACATAGGCGGTGAAGCAGCAGGAAGAGATGGATCAATCGGGACTGGAGCTGTAAGATCAACCGTTGAAGTATGATGAGCATGTGAATTTCGGCCATTAAACCGTCCTCCACGATCCCTAGACGAGCCAGAACGACCCCCTTGGGGATATCCATGAAGCTTATAGCATGTCTCCCTGGTGTGAAATTTGGTATTACAATAGTCACAAAACAGCTTAGATTTATCTTAAGTACCAGATTCGTACCAGATTCAGTAAAGGTGTCACGACTACGGTTTCAATCCTTTTAAGGAGCTGAAGTGAGAGCAGATCGTTCTATAGAAACAGGTGGAAGCATAGCAGAACGTCGACTTTCCTCGTTCTGTACATAGGCAAAAGCCTCTTGGAGAGAAGGTAGTGGCTCCATTCCCAGAACCCGACTGTGAACTGGATCCAGATCAGGGTGAAGTCTCTCTAGGAACTTAAAAATCCTTTCCTCAGCGATAAGTTTATGATAGGCCATTGAATCAGCAGGACAAACTGGCTTGAAGTCCAACAGGTGGTCCAAACGTTTCCAACTGGTGGATAGAGATGTGAAATATTGAAGAACACTCTTCTCCCCTTACTCAGATCTACCAATCGATCACCGTAATTCAAAAATTTGCGCTGAATTACCCTTACGCGAATAAGTTTGGACCATGGTCTCCCAAATATCTTGGGCAGTCGCCATGTCCAAGAAGCCCTCGGCAATCTCCGGAATCATAGAGTGGTAAAGCCAAGTCATGACAGTGGAATTTTCCATCTCCCACTTGTCATATGACGCATCCTTGATGTTAGGTGCTTGAATTTTCCCATTGATATACCCCATCTTCCCTCGTCCCTTTAGGGACATAATTACAAATCTGGACCATGCTACGTAGTTCTGGCCATTGAAAAGGGATGTAGCAAGCTTGACGTTCGAGCTATCGGTGGATGTAACAATCACACGTTCATCCTTAATCAACCGTGTATTCACGTTGGATTTATCTCCATTCGTCATCATGAATCAACACAAAAAACGATACCCACAACGAAGACTGTATGAGGAAGAGGATGAGGGACCAATGAATAAGTAGCACACAGAAGGAAATCAAAATACCATAGAGGATGCCGTCGTATTAATCATCTAATAACAGTCCATAAATGGACTAGAAAACAAAAGTGGAGAGTAAACTTCAATCAGAACAGCAAAAGTGTAAGAAATATGGATTGTGGTTGTCGGTTTAGGGTTTAGAACAGCATATGGGCTGCGGCTGGTCAAGGGGTAGCTGTTAGGTGCTGCAGCTGGGCAAGGGTAGGCTTATAGGGGCTGCGGCTGGGCAAGGGAGGGCTGTGAGGGGCTGCAGCTAAGGGGAAAGGGCCATGGGGGAGCTGCGACAGGTGCTGGGAAGATGGGTAAGGGCTGCAGCTAACCTCTGGTGTGTGGAGGAGGCTGCGGCAGTGTGGTGGTGGTGTGTGGAGGCTGCGACACAAGTGGTGGTGGCTGGGAGATGACTGTTAGGGTTCGTGTTTTGGCTCTGATACCATGTTAACAATGAGATTATGCCAAAACTTAGGGTTGACAATTTGTCACACCCCATATATATTATTCAATAATAAAGAGAAGGAATAATTACATTAAAGCCCTTATACAATAATAAAATAAAATTAAACTTATTTAACTAACAAGATGATATCCTTTGATGATACATTCTTAAAGTTGAAACATGATCAAAATGGTGATGAAGATTAACAAGGTGGTGGTGATCCCATTTTTATGATGTAAAATCTTGTATTATAGTTTGAGGTCGAGCACACTGGCATAAGATGCCCAAAGCGTAGATTGTTGTGCCACAAAAAAATAACGGAATTGATGCAGCATACTCACCATACAAAACATGGTAAAGGTGGTTAGCTTCTATAGCATAGTATGCTTTTATTGTTAATTTACAGAGAAAGCTTGGAGAAGGCTAATTGCCTATCTCCCATTATATTATTTAGATGAAAACCCTAACGGGTAAATTACAAGAGTACCCTTAGGTACGAAATATAAAATAAAACAAAGGGAAAAAACATAACTCTCAACACTCCCCCTCAAGCTGGTGCGAAAATATCTTTCATGCTCAGCTTGCTAAGAATGAAGTGAAACTGTCGACTAGCCAGGCCCTTTGTTAGTACATCTGCTAACTGATCTCCTGTTCTCACAAACGGAGTACAAATACACTCACTGTTCAATTTCTCTTTGATGAAATGCCTATCAATTTCCACATGCTTCGTTCTGTTGTGCTGAACCGGATTGTGCGCAATATCGATAACAGCTTTATTGTCACAATACAACTTCATAGAGTCCTCTGGTCCAAAACCAAGATCTGACAAGATAATTTTAACCCAAAGTAACTCACACACACCTTGGGCCATGGCTCTGAACTCTGCTTCAGCACTAGACCTAGCCACTACTGACTGCTTCTTACTCCTCCAAGTTACTAGATAACCACCCACAAATGTACAATAACCCGTGGTTGACCTTTTGTCTGTTATGGAGTCAGCCCAGTCTGCATCAGTATAGGCCTCAACACCAGTGTGTCCATGTTTTGCAAAACATAACCCTTTCCCTGGCATTGACTTTAGGTACCTCACAATTCGGAATACAGCATCCAGATGGGGTTGTTTAGGATTATGCATAAACTGACTAACCACGCTAACCGCAAATGCAATATCGGGTCTAGTATGAGCCAAATAAAACAATTTTCCTACTAACCTCTGGTAGCTACCTTTATCAACCAATTCTCCACCTGGATCATCCCCAAGGTTCACATTTGGATCCATTGGAGTATCAAGAGCTTTACATCCAAGCATGCATGTCTCCTTGAGTAAGTCAAGAACATACTTTCTCTGGGAGATAAATATCCCCTCCTTGGATCTGGCTACTTCAATTCCCAAGAAGTATTTCAAATTTCCCAAGTCCTTAATTTCAAATTCTTTCGCAAGGTATGATTTTAGGCATTTCATCTCTTCTAAATCATTCCCTGTGAGAACGATGTCATCTACATAAACAATCAGGGCAGTCACCTTTCCCTGTGAAGAGTGCTTAATAAAAAGAGTGTGATCTCCTTGGCTTTGCCTGAAACCATACCTAATCATGGCATGGGAGAACCTGTCAAACCAGGCTCTAAGAGACTACTTAAGGCCATACAAAGACTTCTTGAGATAACACACTCTCGCTCTGGTCTTGTCACTCTCAAACCCAGGGGGAATATCCATGTAGACTTCTTCATCTAAGTCTCCATGTAGAAAAGCATTCTTTACATCAAATTGATGTAAGGGCCACTCCAAATTAGCTGCTAGGGATAGCAAGATTCTGATTGAATTCATCTTGGCAACTTGTGCAAATGTTTCCTGATAGTCCACTCCATATGTCTGAGTGAAGCCTTTGGCCACTAGTCTGGCTTTATATCTTTCAACTGTCCCATCTGCTATATGTTTCACTGTAAACACCCACTTGTACCCAACTGTCCTTTTCTCACGAGGCAACTCTACTAATTCCCAAGTGCCATTTTTCTTGAGAGCATTCATCTCTTCAACCATAGCAAGTTTCCACTTAGTATCGGCAAGAGCTTCCTGTACATGGTTAGGGACAGACACACAATCGAGTTTGGACACAAAAGCCTTATACAAAGGAGATAAACGAGTGTAGGAAACAAAATTTGAGATGGGATGCTTAATACATTCCCTAGTACCTTTGCGGAGAGCAATAGGGATGTCTAAGTCACAATCTAAAGGAGTGGTTGAAGAACTAGTGATAACAGGAATAAAAGAGGAACTAGGAGTACCTGAATCATCATCACTTGAAGAAGACAATTGGAGTGGGATTGGAGACGTGGTCTTTTCTTCTGCTGCCCCAAACCTCTTCCTTTCCTTATTCTTGGAATAAGTCAACAACTCTTTCCTCTTATCTCCACCTCCACTTTCTTCTACATTTTTTTCTACCTCTCTGTTCATTTCTCTTTCCTCCCCTCTGATTTTATTTAACTCCCCCTCTGTTCTATTCTCCCCTTCTTCCTCTTCTACTAAGATAAATGGAGCAGGAGCAGGAGCAGGAGCAGTCTTCTCTTCCCATAACTTACTCTCCCCCTGAAGAGATGACTGAGATGGCTAGAAGTAGGAAGAATATTCATCGAAAGTGACATCCATGGACACAAACCACTTACAAGACGGAGGATGGTGTAAATGTGTGTGTATAATCACAATGTATTGAATGAATAAGAAGAAGAATACAAGGGCCTATTATATAGGCGTCTAACACCTAGACAAATAAACTAACAAAGCGATGTGGGACAACCCAAAATACAATAATACACACTATTAACACACTATCAACACTCCCCCTCAAGCTGGAGCATACATGTCATATGCACCAACCTTGTTACAAATATATTTCACTCGAATCCCTCCTAATGCTTTAGTGAACAAGTCAGCCAATTGATCTGCAGACTTCACATGTACTGTATGAATAACATTTTCCAAGAAGACGATTGGCAGTGGTAGGGAGGAGAATGGTCTTTATTTTCTGTTGCCCGAAGGAACTACTAAGGAGGAGTTGACACCAGTTGCTCATAATTCACAGAGAGATATTCTTCCTAAGGAGACATGGCTGTGGCACCAGAGATTGGGACATCCGTCTTTTTATTTATTGCGTTTTTTTATTTCCTGCTTTAGTTCCTAATAAAAGTGTTTCTGAGATATCTTGTGAGGCTTGTGAACTCGAAAAACACCATCGTGCTACTTTTCATTCTAGTATCAATAAAAGTACGATTCCTTTTTCAATTATACATACTAATATTTGGGGTCCTTCACATATTCCTACTTTGAATGGCTTTAAATGGTTTGTCACTTTTATTGATGAATGTACTCGCACGACATGGGTGTATTTGATGAAAGAAAAAAATGCAGTATTTCCCATCTTTAAAAACTTCCACAAGATGATCTGTAGTACTCAGTTTAACACTGTTGTCAAGGCTGTTAGGTCAGATAAAGGGGGTGAATACATCTATGGTGGTCTCTCTCACTATTTCTCTGAGCACGGTATGCTCCATCAAACCTCGTGCACTAATACCCCTCAGCAGAATGGTGTTGCTGAGAGAAAAAATCGCCATTTGTTGGAAACAGCTAGGTCTATGATGTTCTCAATGCAGGTCCCTAAACCATTCTGGGGAGAAGCAGTACTTACTGCTGCTTATCTTATTAACCGCCTTCCTTCTCGTGTGCTGGGTAAGAAATCACCCATTGAACTTCTTACCAAACCTTCCTCTATATTTACGGTTCCTCCCAAAGTGTTTGGTTGTGTTTGTTTCGTTCACAATCATTCTCTGATTCGGAAAAAATTAGATCATCGAGCCCTTAAGTGTGTCTTTGTAGGTTATTCTCCCCCACAAAAAGGGTACAAGTGTTACCATATGTTGATAGTGTGTTAATAGTGTGTTAATAGTGTGTACTATTGTATTTTGGGTTGTCCCACATCGCTTTGTTAGTTTATTAGTCTAGGTGTTAGATGCCTATATAATAGGCCCTTGTATTCTTCTTTTTATTCATTCAATACATTGTGATTATACACACACATTTACATGGTATCAGAGCGCTCGTTCTTGGGTTTGCTTATCTTGCCGATCCTTGATTAGGATTCGAGAGTTCATCGTCATTGCCGGATTTCCATACGAATTTCGAGAGTCTCTTTTTGTTTTTCCTTTTCATTTTTCCTTTTCAGCCGCAGCCCACACATCGAAACCCTAACCACAATCAGCAACAGCCGCAGCCAAAAGTGTCAAAACCCTAATCAAAACACAGCAGCCGCAGCCCCCACACAGCAGCTGCAGCACCATCCCTTCAGCCCACCCTCGCCTGAGTCCGGTGACCATCCGGCGACCCTCACCTGAGTCCGGTGACCCTCCGGCGACCCTCGCCTGACTCCAGCGACCCTCGCCTGACTCCGGCGACCCTCAGCAGCTCCGATGACCTTCCAGCAGTTTTTTGGCTCCTTTTTTCAAGGTTTTTTGGCTCCGATCTGCTTCTTTGTTACACTTTTTGGATTCTTTGTGCTTCTATTTTGTTTCTGTCAATCTCATGGAGTCCAAAGCTCTTCCTCAACTCACAACTAGGAAGTTGAATGGATCCAACTTCTCCAATGGTCTCGGGCTGTCAATATTGCTCTCACTGGCTTGGGGTTTGATGCTCACCTTACCGAGTCTTCTCCCACCACCGATGACAAGGCCATCAAGACATGGAAACAAATAGATGCCCAAATCGTTGCCCTCCTTTGGAACTGTATGGAACCACACATTGCGGATATGTGCGGTCACTTGGGCACTTGTAAGGATATTTGGGATTATGCACATCTCTTATTCTCTAGCGATCTTACTCGGATATATGATCTCGCCT
The DNA here is from genome assembly GCA_033977485.1 of Hydrangea macrophylla. Taxonomy (NCBI): domain Eukaryota; kingdom Viridiplantae; phylum Streptophyta; class Magnoliopsida; order Cornales; family Hydrangeaceae; genus Hydrangea; species Hydrangea macrophylla. Next base: position 100,260,970 of record CM066990.1, read on the forward strand.
CTCAGTATTTTCAGCTGCAACAAAGCGATCTCTCCGTTACGGATTATTTTGCCTCCTTCAAACGGTTAGTTGAAGAATTGAACAGCGTTATGCCTATTACTACTGATGCAAAGAAACAGCAAGAACAGCGGGAACAAATGGCCGTAATGAAGTTTCTTGCCGGCTTAAAATCTGATTTTGAGCCTGTTCGATCCCAGATTCTAGGGGGTGCCTCTCTGCCTTCTCTTGCTGAGACGTATCAGCGTTTTCTCCGGAGTACATCTGATCCTTCTGCCTTAGTTACTCAGGCTCCACCATCCACTGTTGGTCGAGGTGATGGTAATCCCCGTCGTGGCCGTGGTGGTTACCGTGGTGGTAATCGTGGTGGATATGGGGGCTGTAGTCGTGGTGGTCGTCCTCATTGCACCAATTGTGATAAGGACGATCATTATAAGGAGACATGTTGGGATCTTATCGGTCGCCCTGCTCGATTTGCACATGTTGTTGTCTCTAGTGATGCTTCGTCATCTTCTCATGCTCCTACTGCGGGTGATCCGATTTCCATCTCTGGTGAAGAGTACTCTCAATTTCTTCAGTTTCAGGCCTCCCAGCATGCTTCTGCTCCTAGTACATCTCTTGCTCAGAAAGGTACCTCCACTGTTTGTCTTACTTCCGTACTCATCCTTGGGTAATTGACTCCGCTGCCACCAATCATCTCACAGGTATATCCACCCTTTTTTCGTCTCTTGAATTGTCCACTTCTTTACCTCCCGTTACTTTGGCAGATGGCTCTTCTATGCCCGTTGAAGGCATAGGGACTCTCCAATTATCCCCGTCTTTGTCCTTATCATCTGTCCTTTTTATACCTCGTTCACCCTTTAACTTGATATCTGTTGGGAAGTTAACTAAAGATCTTAATGTTTGTGTTTCTTTTTTCCCTGATTCTGTTCTTATTCAAGATTTGACGACTCGGAGGACGATTGGCGTAGGGCATGAATCCGAAGGTCTTTACTACTTTGATGAATTGCCTGCTTCTTCAACTCCAACAGCGTGTCCTGCCACTGTGTCTCCTCACCAGATCCACTGCCGTCTTGGTCATCCTTCCTTGGCCAATTTGAAGCTACTAGTACCTAGTTTAAGTCATTTCTCTACTTTAGAATGTGAGTCCTGTCAATTGGGGAAGCATCACCGTGTCCAATTTGCTCCCCGAGTTAATAATCGTGTGTCTAGTCCACTCCAATTAGTGCATTCAGATGTTTGGGGCCCACACCGTATTACTTCAATTAAGGGGTATCGGTATTTTGTTAGTTTTGTTGATGATTTTTCCCGAACTACGTGGCTTTATTTAATGAAAAATCGTTCTGAGTTATTTACTATATTTTCTACATTCTGTAATGAAATTAAGACTCAGTTTGATGTTCCTGTTCAAATTCTCCGTACTGACAATGCACAAGAATATTTTTCCCATCCCTTCACAACATATATTGCACAACATGGCATGCTTCATCAATCCTCGTGTGTTCATACCCCTCAGCAAAATGGGGTTGCAGAAAGAAAAAACCGTCATTTATTAGAAGTCACCCGTACATTGTTATTTGAGATGCGGGTCCCCACGACCTTCTGGGGAGATGCAGTTCTTACTGCTTGCCATTTGATTAACCGTATGCCATCTTCCATCCTAGATCGGGGCACACCCCATGCCACCTTGTTTCCCACTACTCCACCTTTCCCTGTTGCTCCACGTGTGTTCGGGTGTGTCTGTTTTGTGCATCAACTCACTCCAGGTACCGACAAGTTGGATCCCCGTGCTATCAAGTGTGTTTTCTTGGGGTACTCCAGAACACAGAAAGGTTATCGTTGTTATAGTCCTTCCTTGCATCGCTTCTTTGTTTCTACTGATGTTACCTTTTTTTAATACACCCCATATTACTCTGAGTCTCACTCTATTACTGATCCTGACTTTATGGTTCCCCTTCCCCTTCCCCTCTCCCTTCCTCCCAAAGCTGGTTTGGACCATCCTGATCTCCAGACATACACTCGCCGTCATCAGCCTGTTGAGACTATTCAAGATTCAGCTACTACGCCTGTGGCCTCCGTGTCTTCAGATCCGCCTCCGTCAGACTCGGACCTTCCGATTGCTCTCCGGAAGGGTAAGCATACTTGTACTTCTCATCCTATTGCAAATTTTGTATCTTATGATTATTTGTCTCCTACTTTCTCTTCATTTGTTGTCTCGTTGTCTACTTTTTCTATTCCTAAGTCTACTGCAGAGACTCTTTCCCATTCAGGATGGAAACAAGCTATGGAGGATGAGATGCTTGCTTTGAGAGACACTGGTACTTAGGAATTAGTACATCTTCCACCTGGGAAGTCTGTAGTTGGGTGTCGTTGGGTGTTTACTGTTAAAATGCATCCTGATGGCACTCTTGATCGGTTGAAAGCACGTCTTGTTGCCAAGGGCTATACTCAGGTTTATGGTCTTGATTATTCTGAGACATTTTCTCCGGTTGCCAAGATTGCTGCTGTTCGTCTCTTTATCTCCTTGCTGCTACTTATCACTGGCCGTTACATCAGTTAGATGTCAAAAATGCCTTTCTCACTGGCACTCTTTTGGAGGAGGTATATATGGAGCAACCACCTGGGTTTGTAGCTCAGGGGGAGTCTAGTATGGTTTGTCGGTTGAAGAAATCTCTATATGGTCTGAAACAGTCCCCTCGTGCTTGGTTTGGAAGATTTAGTGAAGTTGTTGCCGATTTGGTCTCCAGCGGTGTGGTGTTGATCACTCTGTCTTTTATAAGCATTCTTTAGCAGATAAAATCCTACTTGTTATTTATGTTGATGATATTGTTATAACTGAAGATGATTCCAAGGGAATTCAGGAGTTGAAGACTTTCTTGCAAAAGCAATTCCAAACTAATTGGGACAACTTAGATACTTTCTGGGCATTGAAGTGGCTAGATCTAGTGAAGGGATTTGTCTCTCTCAAAGAAAGTATGTTCTTGATCTCCTTTCTGAAACAGGCCTTTTAGGGTCCAAGCCCTTGGATTATCCTATGGATCCTAATACTAAGTTGTTACCAGATCAGGGAGAGCTCATTGATGACCCAGGACAATACAGACGTTTGGTAGGGAAGCTGAATTACCTAACAGTAACTAGACCTGATATTGCATTCGCTGTGAATGTGACTAGCCAGTTTATGGATTGTCCTCGAACAACCCATTGGGATGCAGTGATGCACATTTTGAGATATCTCAAAGGCGCTCCAGGATGTGGTTTGTTGTACAAAGATCATGGTCACATACGGGTTGAAGGTTACACTAATGCAGATTGGGCAGGTTCTCCTGGTGATAGGAGATCCACTACTGGCTATTGTGTTATCGTTGGAGGCAACCTTGTTTCATTGAAAAGCAAGAAACAAACTGTGGTAGCTCGATCTAGCGCATAATCAGAGTACAGAGCCATGGCCCACACTACTTGTGAGCTAGTATGGATGAAGCATTTATTAGAGGAACTTGGGTTTACTCAAACTACTCCAATGAGTTTAGTTTGTGATAATCAAGCTGTAGTTCATATCGCCTCTAATCCCGTCTTTCATGAAAGGACAAAGCACATTGAAGTCGTTTGCCACTTTGTTCGAGAGAAACTTGAAAGAAGATTAGTCGAGAAACATGGAACTTGAAGAACAGAGGATAAGGCAAGAGAACTAGAGACATTTACAACACCTTTACCAGTGATTGGGAAAGAAGTACCATCTGCAGTTCGAACTTTGTCTTTTCCTGAACAAGGGTTATAAGTGGAGAAACTATTGGAACGACCGGTCATGTGGTCAGAAGCTCCTGAATCAATTATCCATGGTTGTAGAGAATCAATGTATAAGGCACTAGAAGAATTAGCAACGTTACCTTTATGAGCAAAAGACGTTGAAGCAGTAGTGGAGGTATCCAGCTGGGCCATTATTCGTCGGAGAGTCTCAATATCAGTACTGCTAAGTGAACCAGATCCGGAAGAGGGAAGTGAACTAGAGGCCTCCTCCTGAGGAACATCGGAGCCAGAAGACAAGTTGGCCCGAGGTCCACTACCACGGCCACCGCGGCCACGACGATTTCCACCACCACGACCCCCACGGCCACTGCGGCCTCCAGACATCGGAGGACGTCCGTAAAGGCTCCAACACTTATCACGGGTATGTCCAAGACGATTGCAGTAATCGCATGAGGGTATATCCTTGTCCTCGGGGTTCGTACCACCACGATGGGTGGAAGAACTCAGGGCAGAACGCTCAGAGGACTGTGGAAGCATGACTGAGCGACGACTTTCTTCATTTTGAACATGAGCAAACGCCTCGCTGAGTGTCGGAAGTGGTTCCATGCCAAGTATTCTACTTCTAACCGGATCAAGCTCAGGATTAAGACCAACAAGGAATTTAAAAATTATTTCACTCTCGATATATGTCTTAAAATTAACAGCATCTATAGAACATACTGGATGAAAGGTAAGAAGATGATCAATCCTCTTCCAAAGAACTCCAAGAGCAGTGAACTACTGTAGAATGGAGCGATCGCCCTGTACCTCTGCTTCAATGCAACTCATAGATCTGTGCAACATTCCCTTTGCGAGAATACGTCTCAGCAAGGGTCTCCCATATATCTTTGGCGGTCGCCATTTCAAAAAACGTTTCAGCAATGTCTGGCTCCATAGAATGAGTAAGCCAGCTCATTACAAGATAATTATCAACTTCCCATTTGCCAAAACCGGGATCTTCGCGACTAGGAACCTTGATCGTGCCATCCACATACCCAAACTTCGACCTACTTTTGAGCCAAAACGTAGCCGACTGAGACCATGATACGTAGTTTGCACCATTAAGCAATGCTGTGGTGATTTTGGCCCCAGGGTTCTCGGTAATTATTACTCGATCGTTACCTACAGGAGAACTCATCACTTCGGTAGACTTCGTAGGCAAATCATCTTTCGTCATCTTGACAGGGTCACTCTTACAGTCGTAGTTGTGGTGGAATCAAGGTACCTAGTAGTCACAAGCACCACTCTGGTGCAATTGTCCAATCTATGGACAAGTCATATGGTCCAAATGTGGACCTAAGAACAGACAATCACAAAGGGTGTAATCAGATAAAGGCAATTTTTGGAACCCAATCTGATCTAGATAAGAAAGATGAAGAGGAGAAGGAGCATTGGTGAAGGTTTACCAGGCCAGGGTGCTGCGGTGTGGTTGTGAGGTGGTGGTAGAGTTGCGGTGAGGCTGTGGGGATAGATTAGGGTTGCGCCGAGGTTGGGAAGGAAGGCTAGGGCTGCGGCGAGGCCAGTGGTGGTATGTGGTGCTGCGGCGAGGCCAGTGGTGGTGTTGCGAGGCTGGTGGTGGTGTGTGGTGGTGCGGCGAGGTGGATAGTGGTGGTTTAGGTTGGGTGGATCGATTCCCTCTCTTAGTGTGGCTTTGATACCATGTTAATTTACAGAGAAAGCTTGGAGAAGGCTAATTGCCTATCTCCCATTATATTATTTAGATGAAACCCTAACGGGTAAATTACAAGAGTACCCTTAGGTACGAAATATAAAATAAAACAAAGGGAAAAAACATAACTCTCAACATTTATTAGCAAGAGTTAGTGGTGCAGTGTATGAATTTAACTTCCAGAGGCATCTCAACGGAACTAATTATTTAAAGGAGTTTTGTGATCATCACATAAAATGATCTGGAAATTGTGCAGTCCACAAAGGTAAATCCTATTTGATTTAAACTGAACGATGTAGGTATGCCTCGGCAATAGGGACATTAAGACCACAAATAGGCCAAAAAAATAACTAGTAAAATATCGAAAATGAAAGTGTCACTTATTAGTTTACACAACTAGGATGATGGATTTGTTTTGTCATTGTACAAGGAAAATTTGATAAGGTTAGAAAAAGAAAAAAAGAAAAAAAAAAAAAAAAAAACTATCATGTAGATCAAAATCACAAATAGATCTCAGATTCCAGAAAATTCATACAATGACAAGATGTCAAGACCAGCAGAACGTGATAACAACAATAAATTGGCAATACTAATAAAGCAAAATAAGATTAGAAAATCAATGCTCACAGGAATGACAGAGTAGAAACCATTCGGAATTGGTTCAGAAAGCGTTCCAGTACTCCACAGAATCTGTGATGCTGTCTGAGATGGCAGCTTATCAAGCTCATTGTAGTTATTTAATTCTTTAATGCTCAAAGTTTCTTCTTTAGAATCCAGAGAAACAGATCCAAACTTTTCCACAAAATCTGAAGGCCACCATGTGGTATTCGAAGGCCTTTGTTCTCCTGGCCCTGCACCATCTCGTGTATCCTCCATGTCCATAAATAGTTGAAATGTAAAACCATTTCGCTCCACTTCTTACCCCATTGAAGGCCTTTGCAAAACCGAAATTATATCTACACAACAAATCATGGGCATACAAATTTTGTCCTTACTCCTACAAGATGGAAGCTGCGTGACCTGCAACAAGGAAGACAATGGGTTCAAACTCGCATTTATATACAGCTCCTAAATTGACTCAAGTTGGATTTCAGATACAAATACTTTAGGGCTATAAATAGGATAAAAAACTTTGAGGGAATAAAATTGTCAGAACAAATTTACTCCTCCTCTCTCTCTCTCTCTCTCTCTCTCTCTCTCTCTCCACCCTAAATCTAAGAAGCAAAACTATGGATTCGAGGATGCGAACAAAGTATGCGGACTCGTAAATCTGTAAAAATTTAGGACAAGAAAAGTGCAAGGTTACAGCGATGTTTAAAGGGTAAATATCACCTACCTACCTTGAGTTTTGACTCACCCTTTACGTTTCGTATATCACACTTACCTCCTTTGTCAGAGTTTACCAGTTAACCGAGTTGATGGAATCGGTTCATTTATCATTATACCCTTATTTCTTTGTGATATTTTATTGTATAGAATTAAGATATTTAAATCAATGATAAGATAAAGAAAAAGATTAAATCAACCACTATTGAATACAATTCCATCTCCCCTTTCGCTACATCAATCACTAACACACCTTAACGCTTAGATCATTCAAAACTCTCAACAATCTTTCATTACAGCCCTCTCTCTCTCTCTACGAACACACCATTTATACACCCATATACAGTCGCACACACACATATATGTACATATACAAACACACATTTATGGCAAAGTGAAAGAAAAAAACATATGTAAATGTAAGGAGAGGATCTAAAGTGAACTGGGTTGAGTAAACTTACCCAGTGAACTGGATTTTAAACCTAAAAGAACCCGCGGGTCATCGGGGTGCGCGGGTCAACGGGGCAGCCCACGGGTTCTTTTAGGCTTAAAAGCAAGTTCACTGGGTAAGTTCACTCAACCCAGTTCACTTTAGATCCTCTCCCTGTAAATGTATATATATACACTAATATTTATAGAGTCCGGCTCCAGTGCACACTGGGTAAGCGCACTGGGTGAACGCACTGGGTTTTTAAGACTAAAAAAACTGCGGGTTGCCCCACTGACTCGCGCCACATCCCGCCGACCCGCTATCCGAGGGTTTTTTAGGCTTAAAAGCTCAATGTGTTCACCCAGTGCGCACTAGAGCCTTAATATATATATATATATATATACATAGGGAGAATAGGATGAGGGCTTCTATGGATGATGACTTCAATTATTGGAGGATGAATTGAAACCCACGTTAGTTGTTATATACTTAGAAAGGGAAATCCATGGTTGGAGCTCAAGATTGATCAAGTGAACATCACCCCCAAATTGCTGCCACCTCAAACCCAAATCTGGTGATGGAGCTCTTGGATTTTGGAAACCCCCAAATGAATTTTTTGGAAACCCCAATTTTCTTTTTGGATTCTTTAATAGGTGTTGAACTAAGAGAGAGTAAGATCATTAATCTAACTTTTCATTTTTGGGGTTGGGGGGTGATGGCACTGATGATGCCTTCTTTATTCGTATGTGGCATATGTATACACACAGATTGTGTGTATATATATATGTAGATATTAATATATGTATGTATGTATATAATGGAGAAAGAATTATACGGAGTAGTAGAAGAAGAACATTGAAAAGCTGGAGAAATTGGGGATTGGGAAGGGCATCTTTGTCCTTTAGTAATTGGTATTTCAAAAATTTATCAAAAAGATGGGTAATTTTGGCATTGAATATTTTTCTAAATGAGGTCAATAAAATTCTGTCATTCAAACTAACGGAAGTTTAACGAAAGGGAGGTATATTGATGCAGTAATTTGTAGTACTTTATATTTAAATAATTGTACTTAGCCTATAATATTTTCTTTGATTGTTCTTTTGGTTTAGATACAAGCATGTGAAGTTAGCATAGGTTAAATAGAGTATAAATAGGCTAGGGCTAAGAGAAAGTAGTTTTGATTATATTGTGTTTGGAATTAGTTTAATACCAAATTGAGCCTAGAGCTCTTGGTTTTATACTTACAATCTCTACCAAGGGAGGTAAATGTGATATCTGAAACCTGAGGGGTGGCGGTGTCATCGAGTCAAACCTCAAGGGAAGTAGGTGATATTTACCCATATTTTTAAACATACATGATCATGCGCAATGAGAAATTGTATGATGTATAATAAAACTAAGATGCCTAGTTATCTTTAGTTTCAAAAGGTCCTAATATTTCTAATTTAGAAAGACCTATTTTGATTTCGTAAAGACCTATTTTGATTCATAAGTACAAGTTTGTAAAAGCCCTATTATGCTTTCAGATACACTATTAAGTCCAATTTCCATTTCAAACAATCCTACATAGTTGTACTTAAGAAGTCACAACTACTTTATAACTTTAAACTTTTTCTCAAAATCTCAACAATATTGCACTTGCGCATCAAAGCATCCATGTGTGTACGTCATGTGTCTTATCTGTGTCCTAACAAAAGAGCACGGATGTTGGTGTGTCTGACACTGTCAAGGAGTATCTGGCATGTGTTGTGTTCGACAAAGTAGCGGACACGTACACCCGACCTTCTAGAAGTGTCCGCACCTCCTAGCCTTAAATCTCGTTTCTTGCCCATCTCTCTCGTATAATCATGGGGCTTGGAAGATACGATTATGCCTCCCTCTGCATACCACTGTCACTCAAGAATCCAATCAACAAATTGCCAATACTAATGAGGTATTTTATCCCTTAATAATTTTAATATAATAAATAAGTCTAACAAGGAAATATTCTACCTCTGACAACATGGCAAAAGAAGAAATTGTCGCGCCATAAACGGTTGCAATCTGTGTATCCACAAAATTTACTCGTCACCCTTGTCAAGCATTTAATTGCCAAATACAGATTTTTGATTGCTTCACAACTCCACAATCTAAAGCAATTACACTGAATTACTAATCACAACTACACCAACCGCTGCAAAAGACCTAAATAACACACCCTAGTTACCTCTAAAGATATATGCATTCTGTCATTTACAGCTAAAAGTTGTAATGAAGCTAAATTCAGAATCAGTCATTCCAATAATACAACTTTTGATCCCTTCCGGTCTTCTTACAAAATATTGATACATTAAATTGTAATCAAGATTCCAATACCAATTCACTTCAAAACTCCAATATCTACAAACCAATATAATTGCCGACATTCAAGTACACTACTCAATCAAAGATATACAAAACAATAGTCTAAACATACACACACACACACACACACACACACACACACACATATTTATATACATATATGCGATCACAAAAAGATAGAAAGATAGCTTACCGCCAGCAGATCCAAGCACTAGAAGCTCCGCCGAACAATAACATTTGAATCTTAACCTTTGCGATATATCAGTTTCATGCCTAAATCAAAGTTCGGAGACTAGAGAGAGAGAGAGAGAGAGAGTGATTGTGTTGCGATATATCAGTTTCATGCCTAAATCAAAGTTCGGAGACTAGAGAGAGAGAGAGAGAGAGAGTGATTGTGTAGAGAAGAGAGCGATGAGAGAGAAATGCGAACGAGGAAACGAGAGAGAGAGAGAGAGAGAGGCGGGGGTTGGATTCAATATATTTGGATTTATGGTTTAAGTTATTAATGGATCGATGAGGAAAGCGATGGGATTTTTCCTTTGCTTCTTTTTATTTTAATTTTTTTATTTTATTTTACACTTAAAAACTTAAAAGCTTAAAAGAAGAGAGAGAATGAGAGAGGATGCGAGTCACGTGTTTTAGGCGCGAAATTGCCTATTCTCTCCGACAGCCAGCTGGCAAAATGAGGTGGCTAACCAACATCCACAAACCTTCGGCCGCGTGAACCCTCATGTATTTTTTTTTCTTTTTTCTTTTTTTCTTTTTCCTTTTTGGGAACCTTTTTAAATCTCGGAATATTTTTTTTTAATATTTAACTGGATACGCACACGCGCACACCCAGCTCCAACTCAACTCCAAAATTTCACATTGGCCCACAATAAAGTCTAACAACGGTCACTCATTTCGACTGAAGAATGATTAGGGGGCAAGCAACTAAAATTTCCTAGGAGGATTCGAACCCTCTCTCTCCTCACTGAAAAGAGAGAGACTATGTCAATTGGACTACAGCCCGCTTGGCAATCTCAGAAATCGTTTAGATTGTAAAAGAATTAGTTTTATTATTATTTAGAGAGAGAAAAAATGGTTCAAAAATGCTGAAATAATGTTTAGGTAGTTTGATTTAGTTATATAAGAGTTTTGTTTATTTGAAAATATTTTAATAGTTAATTTTTTTTATTTTTTTATTAAAATCGAAGAGGAAGATTTGAACAAGCACTTAAGGCGTGAGAAGAATGGTGCTTGTTAGGCAGCCAACTCGAATAGGTCTTAGTTAATTTGTTGTTAAATTATTACAAAATTAATTTTTATAAAAGAAATATACGAGTCTATTGAAAAACAGAAAAAGTTCTCAAGATAGAACATGGTCCAATTCCTTTGTCCATTATTCATTTGCTTTTTACGTTAACAAATGTTATTTTATTAGGCAAAAAAATCTATTGTAGAAAAAAAAAATTGCTGATGAATTCTTTTATAAGATTGGCACTCGCTAAATAATTGAACTACAGAAGTAATTCTTTGTGCTCCCAAACAGTGTCGAGATAAAAGGAAAACTAAGGGTGTGTTTGATAACCCCATTAAGTGGTGAAAATGAAAACTTTCAGCACTTATTTTGTTTTAATGCATTTAATAACGTATCACTTAATTGAAAAAGCAGTCAAAAAATCACTAAAAACTTTAAGTAAAATTTTTTTACTGAAAATAATCACTGAATACAATCTATTTCGATATTTGAAAATTTGTTTTCAGTATTATAAATCCAATCGCTTAAAATTTTCAGTACTTTAAATTCAGCACTTAATTTTCAGTACTTAATTTTCAATTTTATCAAACATACCCAAAGTGTGAACCTGATCTTATTTACGTAATTCCAAACATGAACTCATTCAAATAAAATAAACAAAATAAGAAAAGGTTGTTTGCTAGATGGAGAATGCTAAACAACTACCATAACAACCAAATAAGGTAGAAGATAGCTATTACTTGTTCAACGGTGGACCAAAAAGGGTCAATGAGTTAATGTTCTCGTAGAGTCATAGCCCTTTCTTTTTCGATGGAGTCCACATCGAGGTGTGAAAGTTGGGTGTAGTTGGGTGTGAGGTGGTTGATTGTGAATTTTGGCAAATTTGGAGCAAAGGCACTACAAGTTACACATGGGTGGCTTGTGACGACAATTAGAAAAATACAGTAGTTGCTTTTCTTTTCTTTTATTATTTGATATTTGAATTAAATAAATTAATTAAAGATTTTGAATTTGAGCTTTTCTTCTGTACAACAGGATGATAAAGTAATATAATAATTTTGTTATGGTTTTGGAACAAACTCAAGTATTTAATTAGAAATCAACACATATCCTCCAAAAGAAAAAGACTCTTTAGAAATCAAATATATATTTTTTGCTTAAAATTTTGGATCATCTCTGAGGAACGCTTCAAATGTCAATTTTTTTGAATAATGAGAATGTAACAGTCTTTTTATTTTATTTTATTTAACAAAAAAGTGAATTTAAAGATCCAAAAGGCTCTACAAAATAGTGCTAAAGACAGCTATTTGTTATGTAATTACCACCTGACATTTGAAGTGACTAATCTAGATGAGTTGGTCATGCATTTTACCTCTCACAATAAAGGTCTCAATTTTGAGAAAATATTCATTTCAACAGTTATTTTGCTGATGTGGTATAACAATCAAATTTGAACGCACTCCTTATTTTTAAGAAAAATTTCATTCACATAAGCGTAAATTTCAAATACGTGAGTATGTTATTTTGCTGACGTGGTATTCTCGTTACATTGAATATTTACTCAACAAGCTCTCTCCTAGTGTGGTTGTAGGGGATGGGGCCGTACGTAGGGGATTCGTTTACCCAATTCTGTTATAAAACTACTCTAAGAAATTAGTCATCGGTGTGGTTTTTTATTAGAATCTAAAATAACATCGAAAAATGTAGTGTATTTGTAACGCCCCGAAAACCAAGCCACATGGCCAAGGTCAACGAGTCAAACATAGGGATGGCAACGGGGCGGGTATGGGACGGGGCCCCCATACCCCGCTTCAGTAAACCCTCCCCCCGCCCCCGCCCCACCCCGCCCCGCATAGTGCTCTCCCCGCCCCACCCCACCCCGCCCCGCCCCACCCCACCCCACCCCACCCCGATTATGTTTTTTTTTTTTTTTTTGGTACACAAATTAAAAAAGCAATTTTTTTAATGCATTTTTTTCTCTAATAGTGCAGTTTTTTTTTAACTTACCCAATTAGTTCCCTAATAGTGCAGTTTTTTTTTTTAAATGGTAATACACATAACTATTGAGGGGTAAAAATATAAATACAAGTATATTCGGGGCGGGGCGGGTTTTTTGACCCTCCCCCTACCCCGACCCGACCCCGACCCGGGTTTTGAAAATCTCCCCCATACCCGCCCCTAACCCTATTAAGCCCCCTCCCCCTCCCCCCATACCCGACCTATTAGGGGCGGGGCGGGGAACCCGGAAAACCCACCCATTGCCATCCCTAGTCAAACATTGCCAAGAAGAGCAAGGAATAGTCCTACGTGGACCAATCCAACAAGTTTAAGACTAAGAGAGGTAGTACCCCCGAATATACAAGATCATTACAATCCAAATGAAATAGATATAAAGCAAGGGCTAAACATGTGCCCGTCTACAACATCTAAGATATCGAACTACATGAGTCGAATGGATATTCAAAAGGAAAGGAAAGAAACATGTAAGCTTAGTAATCTATCAATGTCTAGGCATTAGATTACACCTATTACAAATCATTTCTATCCATTTACTATATATGAAGTTCCTTATCAAAATATGACTCCTCGAGAGACGTCTTCAAAAGATACATCTGAGTTGACTACTCGTGGACCTTGCCCTTGTCAACTTCACCTGAAACAAAGTGGTTTAATAGATTCATTAAGCACGACGGCTCAGTAGATAGCATTGAAGAAATGTACTACTACTTCTAAAATCATGCTAAGATATGCGGTGCAATGATTTGCCACCGTGGCAATGCAAATAGCCGTAAGGCCAAACCATGCAACTTCCCGATACCAAATTTCATAACCACTCACTCTCAACACCGGATGCGAGCCACTCCAACGTGAGTGTAGCATACAAGATCTCCGGTAGCTAACCGGATGTGACCTTGCATTTTTCAATGTTTCAAGGATCACAAACAACCTTCCTCGCCTCACACCCGCTTCCGGAATTTCATCAAATTACAACCCCAAACGGGGATTCAAAAGACATTCCTCATTGTGGGAATTTTAACAAGATTCATACTCCAAGTCACTGCCATGGATGATATGCCGACTTGGCGATTATGAAATGTGACTACAATGATTGTGCAACTACAAAGTCATTTCTATGATTTCGATATTATGAAGTGAACATAATAACTCATAATGACTAAACAAGAAATCAACGATCTCAAGTAGGGCATAGATATCATTTAAGTCATCAAAGAAATTACTAGCAACAAAAAGTAATTTAAATCATAACAACTCATTTAACATTTAGGTTTAAACATTTAAATTAAGTAGACATGCATATAATGAGCAACTAACCATCAAAGCTAAACATGTAGGAAAAGTCATAAAACAAGATTAGTATGTGATATCTCTAGTCCTACACATAGCAAACCATGAGATTAGAAAGAGGAGTGCACTTAGTCAATGAAATCTACCTCTTGTTCTTGAGTAGGAAAGCAAGAGAGATAAAGAGTCCAAGAGAGGAAAATAGAAGAACCCAATAGTAGAGCTTCCAAGAACAAGTGACAAAGAAAACCCTCTTCTTCCTCTAGGCCATGGTTTGAGCTAGGGAGCTCCAAAATGAAATATGAGAACACCAATAGAGAGCTCTTGACAAGGGGGACAAAAAAGCATCTAATAGACTTTGTCCATTAATTGCTTGAAGGTCTTCAAATGGGTGCTTTGAAGCTTAGGTTTCCATGGAAGCTTTGAGCTTCCAAAACAAGATATAGATGAGAGATATATAGAGAGAAAATGAAAAAGAGAAAATGAGGGGGAGAGTGAGATATGGGTTGGTTATATAGGGAGAAAGAGAGGGGGGAGGTATGGGAGAATGTTGAGTGTAGGGGAAGTCTCCCAAAAGGTGATGGATGGGATGGTGTTAGGTGTGGGTAATTGAGGGGGTGGGTATGGTTCATCACACATACACATACACACACACACACAAACCTATATTCACACATGTGTACCCACATGTAACCAAAAAGTGCTACCAACATGTATCAAATTGAAATACATTGTCCCAATTCAAGACCCATATTGGTCCAAAATTACCAAATTACCCTTTTATAAATTTATGGGTTTCTACAGTATTTTTTATTTTTTTTAAATTATTGTTACAACTATAATACCCTAAATATGCCGACCTAGTAAGATCCAAACGATATGTCTTAAATGTTTAAAGTTACTAATAACAGGTCTATGGTGCTTTATTATTCGACTTATTCTTAATTGTCCCAAACAGAATATTACAACCTTTTCCACTCACCAAAAATTTCTCCTAGTCAGCTAACGTGGATGCACCTCTCCTGTCATTATGGTCTACTCTTCACATGATCCATTACAGTTTGAGTAATGTTATGCTTATTAAATTTTTATCTCAAAATATTTTTTAAATAATATGATAATGGAGCCAAATCTAATACAGTGGGAGCAGTTGAATTTTAATCGGAAGTTATTTACCTAGCTCCACTGCCACATCATTTTTCAGAAGCACTTTTGAGAATCATAGCATTATTCATGTACTTATGTGATGAGTACCCAAATTGAGGTAGAGTACCACATCACAAAGACTAGGGATGTAATTTGGTCGGTTTAGAGACCATTATTTTACCGAATCGACTATATATGAAAATAGCATGTTTATTGGGAGAGATCACGACAGAGGAAAAACATCAAGAGTATAGAGAGAGATCACGGCAAAAGAAAAATGAAATGCACGAACACACACACACATACATAGAGTCACCGAGAGAGAGAGAGAGAGAGAGAGAGAGAGACAGATAGACAGACATATATACAGATCCACACACACACAAGACACAATCGGACACATACACACATGCACAGTCACTAAGAGTCTGAGAGAGAGAGAGGGAGCGAGAGAGAGAGATCCATGCAAACACACACAATCGCATGAACACTAAACACATTGTCACAGCCCGGTCCCACAATAGCAAAGCCGGAGCCGGTGGCACGCCACCGAGGCTAAACCAATTCAATAACGTTCCCAAAAATTAGTTTTAAGAACACGCAGAAAAGAAAACATACCATTTGAAAACTAGCAGTCCAGTCAACTGCACCTCGTGCCCAGTCGACTGAAACTGGTCCAGCAGAAAGTTAATTTTTAAAATATACTCCAGTCGACTGTATTCTATGTCCAGTCGACTGAAACTTCAAATCTTCAGTCGACTGATACACTCCGGTCGACTGAAGTCCAGTCCCAGCAAAAAATATCTGATTCGCAAACACGATCCAGTTAACTGTGTCGGAGATCCAGGCAATAGTCTCTGTATAAAAGGATGCAGTGAGGTGCTGAAAAAGAAGGTCCAGACGACTGTTTTTTCAACCAGTCGACTAGTTTATGGCAGCAGCACATTCTGCAGATTTTCTATATTTAAGAGCTTTCTGAAATCACCCGGGGTTTAAAATATACACTCCAAACTTATACCAAAACGATCCCAACTAGTTTAGAACATTACCAAAGCATAATTACAAAGGATTACTACCTATTACAACATTACAAACGCTTTCTAAGATTCTAAGTTAAACATAGTTTAAAAGCACTAAAATCTTTATTACAACCATTCCTTTACAAAACTACGCGATAGGCATGATAAATCGCCTTCTACAAGAACTCTCAAACCCACGTGCTCACTTCTGTGATTCCTCGCCAGCATTCACACCTGAAATGGTTATTTGAATAACCACACATATTCGATTTGTTTAAGCTAATGCTTAGTGAATAAAACAACAAATGCACATGAATGATAAACATGCTTGCATTCACATCTCAACATTTCATACTAGTCTCCGGAGTCTCACGTATACGTTCCATACTCCTAATCCGCGACTCCTCGCCAATAAGTCCACGCAAAAAGGTAAGACCCGCGGTTCTTTTCTGCAATCGTGCGACCTTAATGCCTATATCGGCTCCACAAGATGGCTTGGTATCTATGTACTCCTCTGACCCAAATAACAACTCAGCATGCTCAATTCACATATCACCATGCTTTCGATAATCAAAACATTTCACCGTGTTATTGGGCCCACTTATCTATATAATCGCCCAATATGAACTACACAATATATATCTACAAACTAACACATGCTTTTCATACAAAACATGAATACATGTCAAGAAATCATTCCAAAACACATATATATAGTTGAATCACTCACCTCCGAATAACGCTCCTATAATTTGATCCAAAAAAAACCCGTGTACCAAGAATGTGCAGTAATCCTTCTAGTACAATTCCTATTGATCACAAATCCAATTATCAGCTTTTATGAAAATTCTAGAAAATGATATTTCAGAAAACTTGGCCAAACATGGCTTAATGGGTATCAAAACGACGACCTTACCTCAAAGAGTTCGAATACAAAATTTGGTGAAAAACCAGTAGACGAACGGTCGTTGTTTGGCGTCGAGAAGCTCTAAGCAATCAAATCACCCTTTTGGCCTCTATCTTGAATTATAGGTTAGAACGTATTAAAATATTAAGATCATCTCTATCTATATATAGGCAGCACTTTTGAAAATCGCGTTTACCTCCCCGAGTTTTCAAAACTCCTAATCAGTCTCTGAAACTTTCTACACAGCTAATTCATAACTTCACGAGTGAAACAAAAAATTATAAAAGTTTTCATCTAAGTTCCATTTGGTTGCTAAAACACGATTTCACATGATTTTACTAAATTACTAATTAGCCTACCAATTATGCAGCGTGCTAATTCATCCTCACCAGGATGCTAAAATTAGCAACAGAAATAAATTATAAACCAGAAAATAATATAGATAGTGAAATACGCAGGTAAACATTTATTTCCCGATAAACATTTAAGCTATTCCACAATGACCGTCTCAATTTCGGAGAGATGTCACAACATCAAACATTCACTTCACACTGTCTTAGAGGGTTCTCTTACACAGACACCCAAATTGACTGGTGAGTCAAAACTCACTCACACACGTGCCAAAATGCACAACACATCACATTAGCATGCATGACAATGTAATGAAATGCAATAACACAATTACGGGTGTTATAATTATCTCCCCCTTAAGAGAAGTTTGTCTCCAAACTTACACCGTCTCCTAGCATAACTTCTCCCACATGTTTCCCAACACTTGTCTTTTTGTTCACAATTTCCATATCTCGACTACAATGTCACAACTCATGAGGAAAATAAATCCTCAAGTTCGTAAGGAAAATAACTCCTCTGAATCCCGTTTATATCCACTTAAAGTGTCAAACTGAACACATGCAACCAATCAACATTTCTCCCGAGTAAGAATATCCAGACTCAAGTAGAACACGCTCATTTTTTATAATAATAGACTACACCATAATGTCATTTACTCATTCGACCGTACTTTTTTCTGAAACCACAAACTTCAACACGCAAACTGAGAATATAAGTCAGCTCTTCCCACTTTTCTTTCTCTCCGACCTACAGTCACTTACAATCGTCTCGGGCCGTTAGCAATTTCTTCTGATCACATATCTCGAACGAAACTATAATCAACTACAAACATCCGTACAAATTCCATTAATTCGTCAATTCTTCAACCAATTGTTTGATACATCCAAAATCAATCTCCTATATTTTCTAACCATGAAACCTTTACGTAATACTTACACGCTCAAACTTCCTT
This sequence comes from Hydrangea macrophylla, assembly GCA_033977485.1. Classification (NCBI taxonomy): domain Eukaryota; kingdom Viridiplantae; phylum Streptophyta; class Magnoliopsida; order Cornales; family Hydrangeaceae; genus Hydrangea; species Hydrangea macrophylla. The sequence continues at coordinate 100,279,436 of CM066990.1, forward strand.
CTATTTCTCACCATATGTCAACACTTCCCTTCTAAGCTATTCTACCACGGTAACCCTCGATATCTACAAATATCATTTTGTAGTCTCTTTCCATTCCGACTTCATCAACCAACTCATCAATATATATCCCCATGCATTCAATACCTCTTAAAGTGTCATTTTGGATTCCAACTGCAAATCTTTGTTATAACGAAACTTCCACAACTATCTGTCACACCCGTTCCACAATTTCATGGTTTAAATTACATAATTTGATATTTTGTGAAATTACTAATGTTATTAATAATTGGATGAGGTTGACTTAGAGTCAACGGTGAGGTGTCAGAGAGGACACGGGAACTTGGAATTTCATATTGCATTAACTTGATTAAATGGCATTTATATGATTTAAATGTTATTTGATATATCTGCTATTTTGATGAATAATAAATTATATACGTGTAGTATAATTTCTGGTAATTTTAATATTGTTATACATCATTTTGAGAACTATGGTGAGAACGTGAGTGTTACGTTATATAAAAGGTAGGTTGTGTAGAGATTCCAAATAATTTAGTTTTCGGACGTGATTTTTTGACCCAAACGAGACGTAGTCGAAAATTTTTGAAATTGATAATTTTTACTCGTAAAGTAATAAAATGGACGTGTGCGACTTTCAGGACTTAATTAAAAGTTTGAAAAACTCGTGGAGAGGTAAACACGATTCCCGAAGAGTTTGTCTATAAATAGAGGGGGGTGAGAATTCATTTCTCACAAAACCTTATATAATATCTTGAGAGAGGAGAGAAAAAGGAGATTTGATCCCTCGAGCGTTGCAACGACGATCGGCTGTCGGATTTTTTCCAAATTTGGGATTTGAACTCGTGGAGGTAAGAACTACGTTTTGATAGTCATTAGGCCATGTTTGGCAAACTTTTGTAAAAATAAAATTTCTAAACTTTTGGGAAAAACCCCTGTAAACTTGTAGGAATCACCTCAAATTTGAGATTCGACGTTTAATTGGCCCTCTAGTTGATCCTTCAAAGTTTGAGAGGAATCGCACGAGGTATGAAGTTCTAACTTGTGAAATATAGAGAAATACGTGTTTTATATTTCGATGACGAAATTGTGATCTGGGCAAAATTTATGTGTTAATAGTAGGCCCGTTAATTATGCACGTGATTAATTGTGAAAAGCATGTCTACTTTTATGCGAGCACGTTGAGTTGTCTATGTGGGTCAAAGGGGAGTTTTATACAAATTCATGCCGGAGTAAGCTTCTTGATGTTTGAGAATTTTAGTAGCGACGGCTACTGTGCATGATTTAAGGCTTGGACTTGCCAGGGCACTTGGGGATGTAATGGTTGTAGGCTTGGACTAGCCATTGACATCACAGTTTAAGGCTTGGACTTACCGTGTAACACCCGTACCCGGGGAAAAGGTTTAATTATCTCATAATATGCATTAATTAATATAATTAGTGTATAAAATGGATTAAGGGGAGGCTTGGACTCACCCGTGGGAAAAAATGTTCAGCGAAGGACACCATATGGAAAAGTCCCCAGTGAGGTGGGACAGGTATTGGAATGGGACCCAGTGAAGGGCCCGGACAAAATGAAATTTCATTTTATATGTTAAATGCATTTATGTGATTATATGAATATTTGCTTAAATGCGTTTATATTATATGATGATTTATGTGTTCGCATTTGGTACCAAATAAGGGTATAACTGAAAATGACTTATAATTGGTAGGTGCGATAGCAACTTCACAAAATATATGGGACCCACGTTGGGACCCATACGGGACTTAGACAAACACTCATTAAATAATTGGGTAGTTAATGGAATGTTTGGGGGATGTCATAATAAGAACTTTAAGAAAATTTAGGGATGGAAATGAAAAGTTGCAAAAATGTGGGATTGACACCACACATTGTGCATGTGTGTATGTGTCAATAGAGAGTGGGAGACTCTCAAAATAATTGACAGAAAATCAAGAGAAAAGAGAGAGTGAGCTCGGGAGAGAAAGACGGAGACGAGACGCCGACGTAGTTTTTCCGCCGTTCCGTCGCCGCCGTTCGTCGGATTCACGAATCGAAGCCATTTTCAGACTCGTGGAGGTGAGGCGAACGTTTCTATACCTTTAATTTACGTTAAAATTGTTGGATTTTGGTAGCTCACTCTAAACGGTGACAAGTGGCTTGCCGAAAACGTGTAGGAACTACTTTGGAGTAAGATTTGGGCTAGGATTTGGTAAATTCAGCATCCTCTTGGTTTAATTTGGGTAGATTTTGCTAAGGTGTGTGACTTTAATCCATGGGCTGAATGTAAATCATATTTAATGTGTTAATCTCTATGATGGTAAGTTGAACTCTTGTTGATTAATGCATGGATATGAAATTGTGAATATTAGTATGTGAATCTATGTGGATTTTGATTACTTTACTCAAAATTGGAAGTTATTATGCCCAATTTTTCAAAGATTGCCATGTTGAGATGATTATGTAATTATATGTTATGTGGGTTGAAGAAAGCCTTATATTGATTCACCGTGGATTTACTCCATAATAAGGAGACGTGGAAAAACCCAACGGTGTAAGGGTACTCACCACTTAACTGTGTAAAGGTGTGTGAGTGACGACCCAGCTGTGGAAGGGTATGTGAGATGGTGTGAATTAGAGGTGCTATATACACATAAGGGAAAAATGCAAGAGCGACGACACGGTGAATTGATATTTGGTCTTTTGGAGACTAAGTGATATGTTGATTGTTGATTTGTGCATTGTATATGACATATACTCATACATGTGATTAGCTTTACTCACTAAGCGAAAGCTTAAACAAATGTTATTTTCTGTTGTGGTTATTGAATAACCACCGCAGGTACGGCACAAGAGGAAGAAAGGAAATGATCATACGACAGGGTGAGCGTGGGGGTTATGAGATGTGTGTTGATATGTTTATAAATCTAGATGTTTAAGTATCTTAATGAAACTTATGGTTTAGAGATGTATAGTTAACTCATTTTGGGAAACTTGTAATATGTAAGGTTCAATTTAGTGTTGGTTGTATATTGTGGTATGAGTTGTAATATGATGTCCATAAGTTGTGTGTATATGGGGAGAACTTTATAGATCATGTAACTTTAAAAGGAAAACTAGATTTGGGGTCTTTTGTTTGAAAGTTATACTCATGTTGGGGAAAATGAGGGATTTGATGCAAGTTTATGTTTCTAGTGAAGAATCAATGCGCTAAGAGTGTTAAAACTACTTTTCAAATGGTTTGAAATGTTTTGGAAACTCCTATGATGTTTGGTTGTTGTTTAGAAACACTTGGGAGTACTTTTGAAATAGTTTTGGAAATGTTTTGGGTAAAAATCTTCATTGCTATGTGGTTTTGAGCAAGGAATGGGTGTTATGGGTTCTTTTGACTCAAAAGAAGTTGTGTGTATGTTTTGAATGGGTTTTGGTTGTAACTAAGTTGTATGTAATAGCTTAGTAATGTTGACATCGACTCGTGGAGTCGTTTTCACCTTCACTTTCAATTATGTTGTACATAAGTTCAAAACTAGTTACAATGCTTGAATGGTTCTTGAAGTGATTAGGAGTAAAACCTTTCAACGGTTGTGTGTTTCAATGAGTTTGCGTTGCTTTCGAGCACTTTTTGGTGGTTCTAAAATGGTTGAGAAGTAGCCCCAAGTGCCTTGTGAGTTTGGGGACTTTTAAGGATGTTAAATGGGAGAAAATATGGTCCAGAGGGTACTTGGACCGGTCGAATTGACCCTCTCGACCGGTCGAATGCCCCTTTGCCCAAAACAGTGATTTCGAAAACATTTTCTGACGGCTTTTACAGAAACGGACATAACTCTTTCTAGAAAATTCGGATTTGTGCGCCGTTTTTTTGCATTAGAACCGGGACTCAAAAATCTATCTTTTGGTGTAAAATTTGGCTATACTTTATTAATGACAATTTTGCCCTTGGGGCTATTTTGTCATAGCAAACCCTTTTATGTTGGTTCAAATCATATTTTTCTTAATAATTAACATGTTTTCTTTCTCATTAGTGTATTTTGGGTGCATATAGTCCTGTTACACGTGTCCTAATCCACTGGGGGTGGATTGAGGTGTGACATGCCGCTACCGGGTGAAGGCGTATTTTTCTCCCTAGAGACTATTTGTATGAATTGTGAGATTAGTGCATGTTTTATCTTATATTACATATGCTAGAACTTGTGCACTCAGCATATAGCTGAGCAGTGGAGATTTACTCCATTGCTGGTAAGAAGAAAGACAAGAAGAAGCGTGAGGAGTGAGGCCGATGAGACGATGGGAACCACTCTTGTTTGTCCCTTTTCCTAAACTCGTATAAGGTTTTGGGATTTTGTATTATGTTGTATAATAGAACGTGGGGTTAGATTCGTGGTACTGTATTTTGTATTCGAACATTTGTAGCTATGTTCTAATATGCTGAAATTCGGTGGTGGTTTGTGGTTGTTTTGGTTTTGGAGAAGTATGCGTAGTAATAATACAACAGGGCTGCCCAGCAGGGGATCAATTGACTGGACCCTATTTCAGTCGACAGGATCCTATGTTCTATAGACACTGAAAGTGAATAGTGTTAGATCAGTCGACTGGACCGCTTTTCAGTCGACTGGACCACTATAGATTTTTAGCTACTGCTTTTTAATTGTGACATTTCACTGCGACTGGACCCACCGATCAGTCGACTGGACCATTTTACGAAAATATGGTTTTTGATTCTGTTTAAAGCACAGTCGACTGGACGAAGTCAGTCGACTGAAAATTTTAAGCCCCAGTCGACTGAACCCCAGTCACAGTCGACTGGACGGGCTGAAGTCTATTTTAAACCTTCTACTTTTGGTCTTCAGTCGACCGGATCCCCGATCCAGTCAACTGGACCTCTGTTTTCAAACTGAATTGTTTCTCCAGGTTTTTCCAATGGACAAAACTTTTTATAACTTTGATTTTATTGGCTTTCACTTATTATTTTCCGCTGCTATTTTACTTTAATGGAACTGGATAAGCCTTGATGGCATGCCACGTGTCCTGTTTTCGCGCGTTAGCGGGATGGGTTATGACACTATCACCCTATTTACTCGAGAAAAGTCAAAACGTCATAACATCTTATCCTCCAATTAGTATTCCACTTGAACAAACCATCGATTTACAAACAAAGAAACCATAAGAATTTCAATCTAAAACTTTCACTAAAATAAATACGTTTTCTTCTTTTTGTTTTAAAACACACTTCCCAAATTTCTTGCAACCTTTTCTTCTATATCACAACACTATTAGTCCAACAACATCTATCGAAACAATCACAATCGGTAACATAATTTGATCCACTTGTTACTCAACACTCTTCGTAATTCTTTCAACATATACTCTTCCTTGTAACATATTCAAGATTACAATACAATCTCTGATATTCTATCTCTCTTATCGGTGACCATTCGAATCCGTCCTAGTCATGTCCGACCTGATTATCTTTCTATCAAAGACCGTCACATCAATCTCAATACATCAGTTCACTTTCATTTCATAACTCTTGAAAATCATCCTCAATTAATCTTATCATATCTTTCAAATTCATCAATCTAAATTAAATACTGATATAGCTACAATAGTCTCACAATCCCCAGTCGTTCCCTCTACTAAAATCAACATCATACACCACTCTTGTTCTCCTCAATTCTTAATATGTATCTCATAACCAATTCGTTTGCATTTTTTAAAAGAAAAACAAAACTTTTATTTCAAATAGCTTCAAATCCACTTCCAGTAGTGATTTTGATCATTACCAAAATAAGATAAAAGTTCAAAATTTGTGTCCTTCAGACAACAGTTCTGTAATTCCAGCTAACCATTTCATTCTCCATTTTCTCCCGAACCAACTCCTCACATAAACTAACCTCTATCCTCCTAATCCTAATAGTTACTTCCTAGTCTCTTTCCCATCATTCCCCATACTTCATCGGTCATTCTCTAATATTAATATCAATATTCCATTGGTAACTTTCTAACAAGCCTTTCTTTCCCATCATTCCCCATACTTCATCGGTCATTCTCTAATATTAATACCAATATTCCATTGGTAACTTTCTAACAAGACATTTACCCTCGATCAAGACCATTATAGTCTTCTCTCTGATTGAACAACTTTCCTTCACCTTCATTCTCGTTATGCATATTTCTTTCAATTGTTGCCTTCACGACATCGTAACAAAATAAAGTTTTCATACACATTTTTTTCCTCTTTAAAATAAATTCCTTTAACCATAGCTAAGATCATAATTAAATTCACGTGCCACTAGCGTCAATCATACTCATACCGTTCGCTTACTCATCAAGTATCATCTTCCCAATTTATACATTCACGTCTTTATAAAACCGCCTTTTTTTCATCCTTCTCTCCACAGAACTCGTTAAACACATTATCAATCAACATCTTCTACTTACTACTTCGCCCTTCACTTTCTGAAATGTATCATCAATTCAATATCCACTTACCACATCAACGCCTCAAGTGACAACACGACAATTGTCCTACTACGAACCACTCGTCTCACCTCTAACAAATATCGTAAATTCTTAAACTTCTTATCTCACATATTCATTCATTTGATCTCTTCGTCGTGGTAAAGGTCAAACCCCAAATAATGTTTACATATACTTCTCTCATTCTCATTCACTGTTACCCCACCAATATTAAATCTACGCTCACGTGAAACTCAGATCTACTTAGGAACATCATAAGAGTCAGGTCCGCACCGCACCCATCACAAGTCATACCTGGATTGAGCTGTTGGCTCTTAGTATGAGCTCACTGTCCATGCACCCAATAGTTCCATCAATTCCACATTCAATCTAAATCTTGAAATTCACACCAAAAATTATATACTCAAACCTCAACCCTCTTTTTTCCACGTTCCTTTTAGCATCATCTTACTTCTAAGACCAATTGACGTCACATAACTTATCAAATCTTCGATCGTATTCTCATTGCGGCTATTTCCGAACGCATATCGACCACTCATAGAAAAATTGTCTCACAACCTAGAGATAATAGATTCAGTTGAGAGATTCCTCAACATCCCACAATACTGACCATAAGATAGGTTGAAAGATTCTTCAACCGTCCATTATCCCAATACCATATTCAACTCCCTATACTTACCGTAATATAGGTTGAGAGATTCCTCAACCATCTGATACCCCTCGTAAGATAAGTTGAGAGATTCTTCAACCATCCCATATTCAATACCGTAAGGTAAGTTGAGAGATTCCCCAACTATACACCATACACAAAAATATCTATATATACATACTTCCTGACGCTTGCTATTCCATCAATTCTGTCGTCGTCCCCGATATATTCATGTCACAATCTCATATACTTATGCCACAATCGTTAAACCAATCCTAAAATGATAACTTCCAACAGCCACTCGCACTACCTGTATACGAAAAGTAATTCTCTCAACATGTAAACACCATCAAACTTCTTCTACTGTTTACCATCCAAATTCCATCTCCACCTCGTACTCAAAGAAAACTCGTTTCCATCGGTATTGAAAACTCTTTACGATTTAAGATTTTGAAAATCAAATGGTTACCAAGATGATATCATCTATCACATTCGACAACTCTACAGTGTCCACAACATACACAGTAATCTGACAATCATCCAATCTCATATTGTTTATGGAACTGTATTGCGTGTTAAGGTCTTGGTACTGGTGGTGCATTGATATAACGGACTGCAACCGGTGGAGCCTGAACATTCCTCTGATCTCATTCACTTATAGCTTGAACAAAATTTTCCACCATGTTCACTATCTGATCCATTCGCGAATGCGGTGACAGTTCTCTTATCGGATCAGTCATGTGGACAATGCATAAAGACTATGCATGCTATGCCACAATATATATATATATATATATGCGCACAGAACATCATTACCATCAACAAATGCAAACATATGAAGCATTCCTATAACGATAACAATATTATCGTCTCAATCATACACTCCACTCGATGTCACTTAACATATATCGTCACTCGTTCCCAAGGCTCTAAACCTAATGCTTTGATACCACTAAATGTCATAGCCTGGTTCCATAATAGCGGAGCCGGAGCCCGTGGCACACCACCGAGGCTAAACTAATTCATAAACGTTCCCAAAAAAATAGTTTTAAGAACACGCAGTGGAAAAAAAATAAACCATTTGAAAACTAGCAGTCCAGTCGACTGAAGCTGGTCCAGCAGAAAGTTTATTTTTAAAACATACTCCAGTCGATTTATGTCCAGTCGATTGAGGCTTCAAATCTTCAGTCGACTGATACACTCCGGTCGACTGAAGTCCACTCCAAGCAAAAAAAATCTAATTTGCAAACACGATCTAATCGACTATGTCGGGGACCCAGTCGACTGTCTCTGTATAAAAAGTTGCAATGAGGTGCTGAAAAAGAGGCTTCAGTCGACTGTTTTCTCAACCAGTTGACTGGTTTATGGTAGCAGCACATTCTGCAGATTTTCTTAGTTTAAAAGCTTTCTAAAATCACCTGGAGTTTAAAATGTAAACTCCAAACTTATACCAAAATGTTCCCAACTAGTTTATAACTGTCACATTTCGATCCTACAATAGTGGAATCAGAGCCTGTGACACGCCACCGAGGCTAAACCAGTTCATTAATGTTCCCAAAATTTAGTTTGAAGAACACACGCAGCGGAATAAAATAAATCATTTTGAAAATCAGTAGTCCAGTCGACTGGGTCGGGCCCCCAGTTGACTAACTTGGAGTTACAGAGAATAAGAAATTTTCAACAGCAACCTTCAGTCGGCTGACCCAAGGTCCGGTCGACTGATGTCTCGAAAGTTCAGTCGACTGGGCTCATCCGGTCGACTGAAGTCAAGCCCTAGCAAAATATCTAATTTCAAAATACCGTCCAGTCGACTGTGTCGGGAGACCCAATCGATTGCTTTTCCATTATTTGATGTAGTGTCAAAAAGGACTTAGAGGTCCAGTCGACTGAAACTTGGTCCGGTCGACTAATTCCCCTGCAGCAACACATCTGCAAAAATTCTAAGTTTAAAAGCTTTGGAATTCAACTAGGGATCAAACACGCACTCCAAAGCCATTCTAAGGTAAAACCCAACTGTATTATAATATCACTAAAACATGATTACAACTCTCAGGAAACTGCGTTCCCAGAATCCGTTGATAACGCATATAAGTTGGTACTGCAAAAATTACGTGAAAACTACAATAACCCTATAAGGGCGGAACTAGGGTTACCTTAAACTGCTAAAACGGATTGCTGTAGTAGACGAATCGAGAACACGAGCTCGATAACAACTCACGATCTTCTAACGTATTCCTTTGCTGCCAGAATATCGAACTGAGTGTGGGCTCCTTCGAAATCCTTTATGTTTCTGCTCTCTCGTTTTACGCTCTATTTTCTATTCCGAGTTATAATGCTCTTGATGAAAAAATGCAAACTGAGGAGAGAGCCAAAGCATCATATATATAGGCTACGATAGGGACCATAAGAAGTCAACAAGGAATAGGCTTCCTTATAGAATTAGGAAACCCTAATTCGAACTGAATCAGATTCCTATTTCCATAAATTATAATTCATACTACTAAAGAATTATAATTGCACGCCTACCCTTATCTCAAAAATATATTTCGAGCTCCATGTTATTAAATGCTTATTATCTCCCCATGTTAAGATTATAGATATCCATTAATTAAATATAATTATTGATAATCATATTTAGTTAATCTCTTAAAATTCCTTGAGATCCTCTGCTTAACTTATCTGATATGTCGGATATAAAATCCACCTGCAGGGTTTGACATAATCAAAACTTATAAGCTTTCTCAAGGGGATATCATCAATCCCAAAATTGAGACCTGGATTCCATCATTAATTAATATCCACCACACAATTAATATTGTCACCCAATCCAATGAGACATTGACCCATTTAAGGATCTCACCCTTTTAGGGATCAAAGTGTAAATATCAAATGTACGTGTCTATAAATTAACTTAGGATTTAGAGCATAAGCACTCATAATAGTCATAAAGTATTAATTATCTTATAAGTCAGTATAAAGATAATTATCCCAAGTCCGTCCCGTTTAATACACAAAGTGTACCAACATGGTGAGTTGAAACTATACCATTTCCCGTAGTCAAGACAAACCTACTACAACACCATGCTGCAGTCCTACCGATGATGTGTCTAATCCATCTAAGACTGTAAACCAAAATCTTACATTCCACAAGATCCGATGGTCTGATCTTCCGTGTGTAAGCCAAACTCTACACACCAAATCACCTACTATGTAGAATAAAAGACACACATGCATAATATTAAATAAACAATATAACACAAATATTGCCCACACAGATTCTCATAAAAATGGATTAACTTATTTTATTAAATGAATAATAAATCAACTACATAAAGCATGACTTTTAGTATATATCCCTAACAACAACAAGTCGCTGCCTATTACAACATCATTAATCCGTTCCAAAATACTAAGTTAAACATAACTAGAAGTCATGAAATTCTTCTTACAAAATCTCTATTACAAAACTATGAGATAACCAAGATGAATCGCCTTTTAGGTGAACTCCCAAACCCACTTGCTCACTTCTGTGATTCCTCGTAGGCATTAATACCTGCAATGGTTATTTGAATAACCACACATATTTCGATTGGTTTAAGCTAACGCTTAGTGAATAAAATAACAAATGCACATGAATGCTAAACATGCTCACATTCACATCTCTACATTTCATACTAGTATCCGGAGTCTCACGTATTCGTTTCATAATCCTAATCCGCAACTCCTCGCTAATAAGTCCACACGAAAAGATAAGACCCACGATTTTTTTCTTCAATCGTGCGACCTTAATGCCTATATCGACTCCATAAGATGACTTAGTAACCACGTGCTCCTTTGACCCAAATAACAACTTAACATGCTCAATTTACATATCACCATGCTCGCGGTAAACAAAACATGTCACCATGCTATTGGGCCTACTTATCAATATAATCGCCCAATATGAACTACACAATATATATTTTTACTAACACATGTTTTTCATATAAAACATGAATACATGTCAAGAAATCATTCCAAAATATAAAGTTGAATCACTCACCTCCGAATAACGTTCGTATAATTCGATCCAAAGGAATCTCGTGCATAAAGAACGTGCAGTAATCCTTCTAGTACAATTCCTATGGATCAAAAGTCCAAATATCAATTTTTATGAAAAATTCTAGAAAATGACTTTTCAGAAAATTTAGCCAAACATGGCCTAATAGGTATCAAAACGACGGCCTTACCTCGAAGAGCTCAAATATGAAATTTGGTGAAAAATCAGCGGACGAACGGGCGTCGTTTGGCATTGAGAAGCTCTAAGCAACTAAATCACTCTTTGGCCTCCTCTTGAAACTTGGGTTAGAAGTTTTGATGAAATATCTAAAGTCATCTCTATCTATATATAAGCAACACTTCCGAAAATTGTGTTTACCTCCCCCGCAAGTTTTCAAAATTCCTAAACAGTCTCTGAAACTTTCTACATAGCTAATTTATAGCTTTACAAGTGAAACCTCGTAATTATAAAAGTTTCCGACTGAGTTCCGTTTGGTTGCTAAAACGCAAGTTTCTACATGACTTTTACGAAATTGCTAATTAGCCTACCAAATTAATAGTGTGTTAATTCGTCCTCATCAGGATGCTAAATCTAACAACAGAAATATATTCTAAACTATAAAATAATACAGATAGTGAAATACACAGGTATTTATTTCTAGATAAACATTTAAGGTATTCCACAATGACCGTCTCAATCTCGGAGAGACGTCACAACCACAAAACACTCATTCACATCGTCTTCGAGGGTTTTCTAACACAGACACCCAAATCAACTCGTGAATCAAAACTCACTCTCACATGTATCATAAGACACAACACATCACATCACATCACATCACATTATCATGCATGATAATGTAATGAAATGCAATAACACGCATGCGAGTGTTACAATAACATTACCAAAGCATAATTACAAATGATTACTATCTATTACAACATTACAAACGCTTTCTAAGATTCTAAGTTAAACATAGTTTAAAAGTACTAAAATCTTTATTACAACCATTCCATTACAAAACTACGCGATAGGCATGATAAGTCACCTTCTACAAGAACTCTCAAACCAACGCGCTCACTTATGTGATTCCTCGCCAGTATTAATACATGAAATGGTCATTTGAATAACCACACATATTCAATTTGTTTAAGCTAACGCTTAGTGAATAAAATAATAAATGCACATGAATGATAAACATGCTCGCATTTACATCTCAACATTTTATACTAGTCTCCGGAGTCTCACGTGTACGTTCTATACTCATAATCTGCGACTCCTTGCCAATAAGTCCAAGCGAAAAGATAAGACCCACGATTCTTTTCTTCAAAAGTGTGACCTTAATGCCTATATTGGCTCCACAAGATGGCTTGGTAACCACGTGTTCTTTTGACACAAATAGTGACTCAACATGCTCAATTCACATATCACCATGCTTTCGATAATCAAAATATTTCACCGTACTATTGGGCTTCCTGTAGATACCTCATTTTGTCGGTGATTAGATTTAGGAGACCCATAGCTTGGTGGTTCACAATGATAAAAAAAAAGACTCAAAAAGGACTTCTGGAAGTAGTGGTGTCAAACGGGCCGGGCCGGGCCCGGTCAAAGCGGGCCCCGAGCGGGCTTCGGGCCGGGCCGGGCTTCACCAAACATCGGGCCGGGACGGGCTTGGGAGTGGAGGAGGTGTGTCCGCCCCGGATCGGTGGCTCGGGCCTAGCGGGCCAGACATCGGGCCGGGCCGGACGGGCTAGCGGGCTTTATTCTATTTTTGAAGTGGGCCATGGCGGGCTTCGGGCCGGGACGGGCTTTTTCACTATTTCGGGCCGGGCCATGGACGGAAGGATGGGTGTCCACCCCGGCCCGGGGTATGTGGACCGGGCCTAGCGGGCCGGGCTTTTAGCCCGAAAAATGCCGGCTGGGCTCGGGCCGGACCGGGCCAACCCGGCCCGATTGACACCACTACCTGGAAGTTGGTTCTATCTCTCAAAATGCTCAGAATGACCAAAATACCCCTGAAAGCCCCAAAACTCCCAAATTTGGACCAAAAGTTTTGAAAACATGCTACGTCATAAAAAGTACTAAAAATAAGTTTTGAAGCATAATCAGATGAAATCGTCGGCTCCTAGAGACCCTCAGAAGTCCCGAAAGAACCCGAAAAGTCCCGGTTGACCGATTTGGCCCAAGTTTGACCAGGGTTTGACCGAAATCATCCAAATTCTCCAAAAAGTTCCGAGATCATTCTAGATCATGTAAAAAGTACTAAAATGAATTTTAAAGAAAATCAGACGAAAACGTCAGCTCCTTGGAGCTCCCAAAGGTTCCCAGAACTTCTTAGAGGTCCTTGGTTTGGCCGGTTTGACAAAAAGTTGACTTTGGAACCAGAGAGCCGTGTTATTTTTCAAAAATTTTCATGGATACTAGAGGTCAATAGCTTTCCAATGGTATATCGCACATAATTTCTGGATTTACAACGAATTCATTATGAGTTTTTGAAGGTGAAAAAGGCGATCAAATTGGCTTTTATCGCGCATACCGCAAAGCTTTTCAAAGTGACCTGACTCTAAACTATTTTTTATAGAATGTAGACTCCATCACCTTTCCAATGGTATATCACAAGCTCAATTTGGAGTTCGTACGCATTTTCTGTGAATTTCGAACGAAATAGGGCCTTTTTGCGAATATCGAAACCTCTGGGGGTCTAAATACAAATTTCTGGGCATCTGAGGAGCAGTGCCGCGGTGACACTAGGCCATTGTCATGGTGGCACATGGCCAGTGCTGCGACGGCACTCAACCCCCGCAGAATCCATTTTTGTAATTTATTTTGGGGGTCTAAATTGAATAATTGAAAGCCAAAACGACGTAGTTTCTTGTTCACAGATGTTTGGGACCAATGGGAGCACTTTATTAATCCCAAAACTATCCCAAATAGGACTATATAAACCCCCCTTTGCTCTTCATTCTGGGGGGAGCCAAGTGCAAAGCTTTAGAAAGTTGTAGAGAGAAAGAGAGATAGAGATAGGTTTAGAAGAGAGAAAGGGAGCTTCTCCCACTGATTTTCTATAAGAAAGTAAGTTTTAATCTTGCTTTCTTCCATTACCTATCTTATATTTCACATTCAAATCCTCCCCAACCACCATTCTTAAACAATCTTGAGTTAGGAATGTACTTCCATATCCAAATGTCAATATCTACGAGTGAAACACCAAGCTATAAGTCCAAAATCACATTGATTATCATCTATTGATTGTTATTATTTGCTTGTTCATATTATGTTCATCTCTTCTCACCTCATTTCTTTTTTATTTTTCTTTAATTACTTACGTGTTTATCATCATCTAGATAACATGTTGTTTGAGGAGAGTGAATCCTTATGGATAGTAGCTCTTGACCTCAAAGACATGTGTTGATGGATGATGATTCTAACTTCAATACATTCATATGTATTATTGAAGTCACATTCTCAAACAAAACTATATTTGTGCAGACAATATTGGGAGTTCTTGATGATGAGTTTAATGTTTATTTTCTAAGTGGTCTTAATCCCCTTTTTTGTGCTGAAAATGTTCTTTTAAAACCCCTATTTCAAAACCCCTCTAAAACCCCAACATTTAGATTCTAAGAAACAAGCCTTGTTTTACCAAAAAATCTTCAAAACAGTGAATGATATGAGTTCAAAGATTTCTCTAGAACTCAATACTCAAAGGGTGATTACAAGACCACGTGGAAAGTCTTCCTAACTCATTATAGAACACCCATGATTTTTGGCTTGGCTTGAAAACATTTGGAAGGGTTCCATTTTGACCCAAACATTCCTTCTAGACATTCTGTTTTTGCTGTCATAGCAGCTTGGTTGACTTTCAACTTGTCTTTCAGAAAACTTTTCCAAAAGGGGTGGTCCCAACTCATTTTTCCCTTGAACTACAATATCTTAGGGAACTTTCTGTATAATATGGGCCTCTAGATGTTTTGTTTTCATTTTCTAAGATTTTTCAACATTTCAGTCGATAATACGGACTCTGTTTCTGAGTAACCTCTATTATTTATATATTTCTCTCAATCTGTAATAGTCATTGAAGATTGGCTTTTTGATATGTGTTCTAGACACAAAAAGGATGATCTTCATTAAAAATCATGAACTAAAAACATTTCTCACCCCACTTTTCCATTTTCACAAGATCAACTCACTGTTCTGTCCACTATTCACAGCAAGCGTACTTTTAATTTCATTCTTTGATAACTTGATAGCCGTAAACGTTTTTAGTTTTCTAAATTTTGAAAACAGAATGTAGTTTTCATCGTCTTTTCACAAACAATGAAAACTGAAAACCACATCTTTTTGTTTTCATTTTCTTGCCCAATTCGTTGTCATTTGAATTTTTTTTTAAATAAATAAATAAATAATGAAAATGATTAACAATCACGTTTCGATTTTCGTTTTCGGGAAGGGAAAAGAAACTGGCCAAGGATGGAAGATGATGTGGGAGACTATGTTAGAATTTGTCTTGTATGCCAACAAGACAAGGTGGAGCATAAGAAGCAAGGGGGTGAGGGGGATGGGTCAATGGTTGGAAATAGGTATCGCTCCAGATTGTTGGGGTGGAAACCTAAGCTTAGTAGCCATCATTGGTAGATGGTCAAGCGAACATTCCTGTGTGATTGGGGATAGGTAGGCGTAGTGAATCGGCATTCGGGCAATTCGTTAAACGATATCTGTATAATGACTACCTCTTCTGAAGCCATACTGCGAATCTCTTGTCTTCTGGTAAATGGTCGGAATCAGTCCATGAATGAGGAATCAACCTCTTCCCGGTGAGGTTTTGATGTATTGCAGAATCCGAAAAGCAGCTTCTAAGTGAGATGATCTCGGCTTGTCCATAAAAATCGGCTGATCACTCCCCCCTATGTTGTAATTGTAAGCAATGTCTGAGCGATAATTAGTCAGGTAGAAAAAGCTTAAAAAAAAAAAAAATCTGAAAACAATTACTAATTAAACAAGTTTTCAGAAAACATAGAAACTAAACTTGGTATGTTTGATAACCCAATTAAGTGGTGAAAATAAAAAATTTCACCACTTATTCATTTTCAGTGAGTTTGATAACATACCACTTAATTGAAAAATTAACCCAGAACCTGCTGAAAACTTTAAGTGAAAATTTTCTAATGAAAATAATTACTGAATGCATTGCATTTCAATACTTAAAACACTGTTTTCAGTATTACAAATTCAATCACTTAAAATTTTCAATACTTAAAATTCAACAATTAATTTTCAGTACTTAATTTTCAGTTTTATGAAATGTACCATAACTCATGAAATCAACAATGTTGTTTAAGGGGCCCTTATAAAACTTTTTTCTCCACAGTCCACATTAATTAACCTCAGAAACATTTTGAAATGCATTAAGAAAAAGATACGAATAATACATTCAATGATAATTGTATTGACTAAAGCTTTTTTATTTTTTTTATTTTTTATTTTTTATTACTATTGACTAAAGCTTTCTACCAACTAATAGATTTGACTAATACATTAATGCATCATTAAATGCACATTTTTAGAATACGAGTAAAATTTAAGAAGTGTAGCATTTGAACTTTTAGACCACTTTTGGCCAAATCAACTTCAATTTTGACTCTAAATTCCTTTGTCTACATATATATGTCAATTACACTCAAAATCATGTTACGGAGTATTACAATTCACTGTTAATATTTTTCAGTTTAATTAGTTGACTAATAATCTACACTTGAATTACTCAATAAACAAAAACCAAAATTGTTGGATCCTAATTTGACTAGATGATAATTATGCTTAAATATGTTGGCATGCGTTGGCGGACTAATATATACACTCTTAATTTTTTTAGTGATACAAGTTGCATTATGTTAGTTGGGAGTGATTATTCAGATGACCAAATGGATATTAAAATAGCTAGCCTCTAAAGTCTAACAAGGATGACTAATAATTTTCTGAAACTTTATGCAAAATAAAAACCAATGCCATTTCTACATTTTGAAACCAATACACACACACATATTTACATATATATATATATATATATCTTTGTTTAATAAATTGTTTTGATTTGTCATATGTAGAGGAAAGTGATACAAAAATGGAAGAATGAAAAGCCTCTTAAACAACAGTCGGCATTGATACGAGCATCACATGGTTGACGGTAGGGGTGACAATTCGGGTTATCGTGTCATAATCGGGTCATAAATGGGTTGCGTGATTTTGGTTTAATTTTTAGATTTGAATACTATTCAATAAAAAATATGAACTTTTTAAATTTAATCGTGTCGTGTCGTGTCATAATCGGGTTGTCTCAGTAAAACGTGTTATCGTGTCAGAAATTGCCACCCCTAGTTGACGGTGCTACCACATGATGATAGCATGGCACCATGAGCTAATAAGAAGAGTGACGTGGTATTTTTTTTAATTAAAAGAGTAATATTTGGGATACAAATACTTTATAAATACTTTATTTCTTTTTGGGATGATAATGTGGGATTTATTGAAATTACTAGATCTCATAATACCACTTATAAGAGAGATAGAGTATTTGTGTGTAAAGTTTTTGTGCCCTAGCACTGCTGTAGTTAAAATGATAACTAGACATTTCATTTCAAGAGAGTAATTATATTATACATCCAATAAATTTATTATTTTTATTATTAATCATTTAGTGTAGTGGTCACGAGCAATGACATATTTGCTAAAGTCCAAGAGAGGGGGTTAAAGTTCAAACCCTGATAGGTTGATATGAGCGTAACATGAAGAGCGTTTTTATTTACTAGACTAAACCATAATTTGGTGTTAAATAGCTATAATATAAAAAAAAAAAAACAAAATATTAAATTTCAAAGTTACAATTATCTAACGCTAAAAATGTTATAATACCGAAATACACGATACAACTTAAACCGCTCGGATCTCTAACAAGTTACAGAATATCACAATTACTGTAGTACAAAATTTGAAATCCTATGGAACCCAGACGATGGACCAGTGTACAAATTAGACAAGTCTAATTATAATTAGATATGTTCTCGCTAACGCATTATATGTTGGAGCTTTTTAACAAATTTTTTCAAAAATTTATAATGCAATTTTATTTCATAAAATATTGACCACTGATGAATTTTAGAGTATAATCATTTTTTTTTTTTCGGAAAAAGGTTAATTCAATCCAAAAAAAGGGCCATACCTCAGGATGTTGCAATAAGATCAAAAACATGCAATGAGTGCAAGACACCAAGAATGGAAATTGGGACCAACAACATGCTATGAATTGCAAGCAAAAAGCATAGAACAAAAGGAAAACAAGCACTCAAAGCAACATAGGGAGAAGAACAGCAAGCCTCAATCCCTGAACCCTACAAGGATTCAATCAGGATCGGTGGCGGCCTTTAGGCCTACTACCGCTGAATAACATCTTGCCTTCCTTTTTCTTTTGACGTCTTGAGATGGGGGTATCGATTGCAATTGCAACTGCTGTCTCAGGGGTTTTCTCATTAGTATCATCTTCCTCATGGGAGCCCTCATTCAAGGAGCTTTCGACGCAAACATCAAGAGAGCCATTATCTTCTCTGTCATACACGTAAGGAATTAATCCATTGAAAAAGTTGTCAATTGGAACAGTAGAGGTCCTATTCTCGCATATAGATGGAAGGTTGTTGATGGAGAATATGACATGTTCCTGTTCAGAAGAGCAAGCAACACTTGCATCAGTACCGGATCTCCGTACCCTATCAGTGGCTTCCAGTCGTTGGGGAGACACTCTCGCGCTCCCTTCTAACTCAGCACCTTCGACAATCTTTTTCCCCTTGTCCTTTCTTTGGACAACTTTCCAAACACCCTCCTTACTCTTTATTAATATTCAAACTTGTTATTCCGTGGTATCATTTTTTAATTTCCTTGGAATAATTTGTCATTATTTTGAAAGTAGAGCCTTGATTTTATTTTAAGCAAAAGGTTTGAGAATAAATTGCGTAATAATTACCCGTTAACTTTTGGATTTTTTAAATGTTCCAAAAGGACAATTGTGAGCTATAACCTATGGGGAGGAATTATTTTAAATTTTTTTAGAGACTGGGTACATTGCATACTACTAATATATAAATGGATAATTCTTGCGGCACATAAGAATTTTACAAAAAAAAGATACATAAATCATAATGTGTCTATCTCTCTTCTGGTGGAGTCCACTGACACTGTGGGGTAAATAGAGGAGAGAGATAAACACATCAAGTTTATGCATTTTTTTTATAAAATTCTTATGTGTCCCGAAAATTATCCTATATAAATTTGGTCACTTTCAATCAAGTCCATCCCTTCTAACAATTCATCAAGATTTATCATCCACTTTCCAACAACGGTGCCATCTAAATTTGGTCGTATAGGATGGTGGCCATCTTTAAAAGATTCTATTTTGACTACTTTTTGCTAGGGCTGCAATTTGGGCGATCTGATTTCATTTTAAGTTTTTTCAGGTTGCATTCGAATTTTAGTATAGTCTGTCCAAACTCGAGCCTAAGCACGACTTGAGTCTGACCAACTCAACGCAAGCCCGATTTTACTACTCAAATCTGAGCCTGAATTGCAATAAAGAACCAACTTTATAAAATATCAAATCTAAACTTTTTTTGTTCAAATTTGAGAAAAGCTTTCACCTATAAATTTAGTTTTTCAACAGAGTCCAATAGAATATATTTGTTACTAAAAAAATAGTATGATCTTATAGCTAAAAGAATACATAGATAAAGTACAAAAACAACTACATTATACAAACATAAAAATGCATATATTCCGTATAAGCTCGGGTTCATATTACTCGAGTCATTAACTTCTCTGTCAAAGCCCAAGCCCCAGCCCAACCCCAACCCCAACCCCAACCCCAACCCCAACCCAATTCATTTCGAATTTAAACCTTTTAACCCTGCCCACCCAAGATGCATAATTTTTTTTGAGTAATGCTAGATGCACAAAAAAAAGTGCACAACGAAATGCACAACCTGCTTTAATTTATTGGACCTCGTGCTGAAAAAGCTGTACACTATTTTTTTTGTCTTTTTGTGTGTACAAACTTTTTAGCACGAAGTCCAACAATTTTAAGCTGTTTGTGCATTTCGTTGTGCACTTTTTTTTGTACATCTAGCATTTCCAATTTTTTTTTTTGTCAAAGCTTAAATAAAATTAGAGTTTGAAATAGAGCCGGGCTCAATTAGCCCACCAAAGTTGTCGCCCTACTTCTAACCAAAAAATGCACTCTAATAGTGACAGTAAGAGAGTAGTCAAAATCGATTCTAATGATTTAGAAATTCCAATACCGATGTGGCCATTGTTTGATTGTACCACAGAATCATATAATATCACAATAATTGAATAGGCAAGTTGAAGGGCATCATCATCATCATGGGCATAAAAAATAAAAATAAACAAAAATTTTGCACAAATTTAATGTACAATGGTTTTTGTGTGACTCTTGACTTTTGCCCTCTTTAAACAAAATGTGGTCACAAGATCCAATACAAGTGATTAAAAAGGAGGGGGTCCAACATAACACTAAAACAAAAGAAACGTATCTTTTTGCTATGAACGAAAATAAAACTTCCATAAAGTTTCGAATTTAAATTGACGGAGAGAGGAGGGTAAGTAAAGCTCAAACCCATTGCCTACGAAAATCACAACAAAAACTTACCAAGTTGGTTTACTCTCTCTCTCTCTCTCTCTCTCTCTCTCTCTCTCTATAAAACTATGATTTTCTCTCTCTAGAAGGCTGTCCTTCTCTTCGTTCTCTTATCTTAGATTTTCTTATTCGTGGCCCTTTACAGCTCTCATATGCTCAATCATTTCAGTGACACAGATCGGTTCAGTTCAAGATCGTCCATTTCTCAGAGGTACTCTCTCCTCTTTCGCACTCTCTACTCTCTCTCTCTCTCTCTCTCTAAACGTATTTATTATCTGTATGTATAGTAGTTCTTCTATTAGCGTCTTGACTTATCTATTGATTTGCTTATTTGGTTGAAACATGTTGCATTCAGACTATTGTTCTGTTTTTTCATAAATAAAAGTTAGTTTTTTGGCTTGAAATTGGGATTGAAGTTCAATTTTGGAATACTTTTGAAGCTTAGGTAACTTCATATCCAATTTGAACTTCAAAAGAGGATCAGGGATTCAGGTAAAACACACACACTCACATTGATTTGATAAGAATTTCAGTTGGTGTGGAAAGGCTAGGGTTTGTTGAGGATTAAACTTGTGTGATGTCATTATTTGTCTTCTCTGTATGTAATTTTTTTTTTTTGTTGTTGTATTCAAATTCTGTTGATTCACATTTGTAGAGAATAAGGGATGCCACCCATTTCATCTTTTTTCCCCCTTGAAATAATGTGCCATTTTTATCCGACAAACCTCATGATGCAATGTATTCAATGTAGATAGGATACATCTATAATTAAGAAAAACAGATGGTATTCAATGTAAAACACACACACTCACATTGATTTGATATGAATTTCAGTTGGTGTGGAAAGGCTAGGGTTTGTTGAGGATTAAACTTGTGTGATGTCATTATTTGTCTTCTCTGTATGTAATTTTTTTTTTTTTTTGTTGTATTCAAATTCTGTTGATTCACATTTGTAGAGAATAAGGGATGCCACCCATTTCATCTTTTTTCCCCCTTGAAATAATGTGCCATTTTTATCCGACAAACCTCATGATGCAATGTATTCAATGTAGATAGGATACATCTATAATTAAGAAAAACAGATGGTATTCAATGTAAAACACACACACTCACATTGATTTGATATGAATTTCAGTTGGTGTGGAAAGGCTAGGGTTTGTTGAGGATTAAACTTGTGTGATGTCATTATTTGTCTTCTCTGTATGTAATTTTTTTTTTTTTTTTTTTTTGTTGTATTCAAATTCTGTTGATTCACATTTGTAGAGAATAAGGGATGCCACCCATTTCATCTTTTTTCCCCCTTGAAATAATGTGCCATTTTTATCCGACAAACCTCATGATGCAATGTATTCAATGTAGATAGGATACATCTATAATTAAGAAAAACAGAAAAGAAGAAGCTCCTTTAGATGACTTCAAACAAATTAATTCAATCAAATGCAAACATAAAAAAGAAAAAGGAAAAGAAATTCAATTATAGTTCTAGACATAGATAAGGTAAAATACTCGCTATAACTTTAAATAATTGCTAAAATGTGGACAAAATTTTGCAAATGATCTCGGACTTGCTCCTTTTTGAGCCTAGAAGGGGTTTAAAATCAAAGTTTACTTCTTTTACTTGTCTTTATTCTGTACTTCTTTTGGAGGAATGTCATCACCATTTTCTGGGGATTTTTTTTCCATTTAATCCTTTCTTTCATAGGGAATGAGTTGTGGAAAATAATAGTCAATAGTGTAGAAGTGGAATTTGATTGTATTGCTGTATTTCATTTTTCTGCTTGGCTGT
Source organism: Hydrangea macrophylla (assembly GCA_033977485.1). NCBI lineage: Eukaryota > Viridiplantae > Streptophyta > Magnoliopsida > Cornales > Hydrangeaceae > Hydrangea > Hydrangea macrophylla. The sequence continues at coordinate 100,302,106 of CM066990.1, forward strand.
AGCTTGTATTGATTAGATGATGATATTTTTCAGAAACCCATTTGTTTCATGTCGCTGATGGAGGACAAGCAGCTGGATTTTGATCAACCGATTCTATCTGTGAGGCGAATCCCATCAAAAGTAACCAAAGAAAAAGATGAAAAAAGGAAGTACAAAAACTCATTTCCCAGTATTCCTCCCCTTCCTACTTACAAATCGGAATTGAAATCTGGTCCAATGAGGAACCCCGGGGCTGTTCCTTTTTTATGGGAACGTACCCCCGGACAGCCCAAGACGGAAAGCAAACCAGAAAAGCCTCCTATTGCCCCAAAGCTTCCACCCGGGAGGATTGTGAAAGTTAATCAACAAACTCTGAATAAAATATCTGAAGATCCTAATGTTATTGAGAGCCAAGCAAGAAAAGCTCCTAGCTCGCAAAGTATAGATAAAGATGAAAATTTAATGAAGTTTGAGAGTTTCAAAGATGCAGTGGAGGAGAAGGAGAGCACTAATTCAGGGGACGGTGATGAAGAATATTTAGATGCCGTTGATACACTTTCACGGACTGAATCGTTCTTCATAAACTGTAGTTTAAGTGGTGTGAGTGGATTGGAAGGACCCGATACGAAACCCTTTGGAACCTTTTCGGCAGATACACAAACTCGGGATTTCATGATGGGTCGGTTTCTGCCAGCTGCGAAGGCAATGGCTTCGGAAACACCTCAATATGTCTCGTGGAAGCAACCGGTGGCTCGGGAGCAACCTAGACAGATCAAAAAGGTAGCAGAGGGGGATAAGCGAACCCCTCTACTTCCCCATAGGTCTATAATTGTACCACGTTATGTAAAAGATAATGAGGAAGAGGACAGTGATGATGAAGATGATGATGATGATTTTGATGAATCAAGAAATCTATCGGGGAAAGTTTGCGGGCTATTACCACGGTTTTGCCTCAAAAGTTCATTTTGCCTTTTAAATCCGGTACCGGGCATGAGTGTGCGCACACGGGTACCAATGCCTCCTTCGAGTAAAACCCGAACAAGATCTTCATCTGCTGGTTCCTGCAGTGGATCTGAGAATGAGGTAATCAAAGTTCTATTATTTTTCTGGCCTGTTTTGATCATGTATTAGGAAGCACATGAGCAGGTGCAAGGGCTACTTGTATGAAATATTAAACCTTAAGTTATAAACTATCCTATATGCACGATGTTATAAGACATGAATAACAAGCGTAAAGGCTCCAAAAGCTACACCCATCATTCTTATACTGACCCCAAAGTTTTTAAAATTGTCCCCTTATTAAAATAAAAAAAAATTAGAACAAAGACCCTGCCGCACCCAATGATCCAGGCCAGCGCAATGCAGGTGCGCATTCGGTGCAGATTGCGATCTTTGCCTTTTGCCAAAGATTTTTGTTGATTAATTGCACCTTATAATTTTTTTACAGCAATTCGGAGTTGCTAGTTTCGAGAAAAGATCAATAGGTGGACCGCACACAACTGAGCGGTCTGAAGATATGGGCATTACCAAAAATGAGTCGAACCGAGGTGTTCACCAGCGGAATTCTCACAATTTGGAAGGATCATCACTATACCGGCGTTTACAGGGTAGCGGTGTGTCTCCCTCTCAGAATGAATTACCTCAACACCCCTTCGACGAAGAAAAGGGGTATATTCACATTCCTGAAGAAACAAAGAAGGATGGGGGGACTAATGACGTCAATTCATTTAAGAAAGGCCCAACCAGCTTTCGGGAATTATTGGCCTGTCAGAACACTGAAGAAGAAATAAGTTTATCTAGTCCTCCTATGGTTGAGAAAACTCTGTATATAGACTCTGTACATAAGGTGGACCCTTCAAATTTAAATTTAAGTTATTCAGATACAAACGGGACACCGAGCACTGGAGAAAATGCTTTAGAGATTAATGAAAAAATAAGGGGGATTGATGAAACTCCCTTAGTAGATTCAGTTAAAGATATTGAGAAATCACCTTTTTTTGACAAACCAGATAAGGAGGTGGGAATGGGCATATTAAAGGGTTTTGGACAGGGCCAAGATCTTTATCAGGAGTCCTTTATCTTACCAAATCCGAAACTTCATGACAACGAGAATTTATTTTTTGAAGATCAGAAGTTTCAAAAAGCAGAAAATGTAGAATACTCAAGCTACTTAGAGCTTCCTCCTCCTCCACCGTTACCAAAATCTCCATCGGAGTCTTGGCTTTGGCGTACTTTGCCGTCCTTGTCCTCCAGGAACCTATCTTCACGGTCGTATCTTGGTAATGGAATAAATCCTCACAACCAAAATTCTAAAACAGCATATGTTGATCCCAAGTGGCAAACAATTGTTAAAACTACTACGGGGCAACACCAGAGGTTGCGGTTTTCTGAGGTAAGTTTAACATTAATTTTCTGCCTTCGTTAGTAGTGTTTATGTGAACTGAATAGCACTTAACATTTTCCCCATCTGTCAGGAACTAATGACGCCTATACCAGAAACTTCGTAGAAGCCCTTTAACTCATGTACTTGCTTTTCCTGTCAAATTGGTTCGAAGGTGAAACGACATACAAGTATATACTTTTCCTTTACCGTACATTTGCTTCAAGAGGCTGCAATAAGATTGCTTTTTTCCTGTAAAGATCATCACATCGATGGAACTCTTTTGTTTGTTCGATGTAATGATAAATCTGTAAAGGAAGTCATAAGCTCTGTTTAAGAATAATAAAGGAGCATTGTGGTTTTGGCATCTAATTGTTTATTCATACGGTGCGCGTAGTTTATTTGTCAATGACTCAATGGGTAATCTTCAATAAGATGCTATGAAGCTTGTCTGGAAGGTGCACTATTTCCAAACTGTCATTTTGGTTATGCATCCACAGTACACTCTTCACTAACGGTAATTTTGATGACATCGTATAACTAGCCAATAAAATCTCCATGTTCACTTCAGACACGTCATCCTAACTATATGGGAAAAAGGTTTACGTAAGCATCATATCTATATTGCTAGGTGACACAGATGTGTTACCGTTACATTGTATGTTTCTCCTGTTTCACATGCTTGCTTATTCATATGATTTTGGGGTTGCTAGTGGGTTTAAGTGGTGGTGTTATGCTTAGGTAGGCGACGTAAGAGTTAAGACCAGTTTGGAACAACTCAACACAGAGACTTCAATAGCTAAGGCTTAGTTTGGCCCCCACGTGGCTTTTTAAAAGTAGCTTATGAAATTTATTATTAACTTGTTTGATAATTTTGTATGAGTGACACATTACTCTTCAAAAAAAAATAAATCATGAAACCAAAAAGCAACATTGAGCTTTTAAAAGCTCCATTCTAGAGCTTTTTAAAAGCTCCCCCCCAAAAAAGCCCTAAGTTCAATTTTTGCAAAGCTCATAAATTAGTTACCAAATGAATTAACATAAAATTGTGCTTTAAAAAAGGAGAAGCACCAAAATGGGGGCCAAACAAAGCCCAAGTTGGCTCCCAACTCCCAAGTCATAAATTCATACTAGGATTACTGCACTGTGTATTAGTATTTCTGCCAGGTATTACTCTCTCTTTTTTTATTTTTTATAATAAAGTTAGTGGATGCAAAAAAGAAAAAAGATTAACCTGCGGTCATATTTTCATGTACTAGTAGTCGCCTCAAATAGAGTGGTTATGCCTTGTGATCAGCATGTTAAGGGACCAAATTCAGATTCATTCCATTCATGGTTTTTTCAAAATTTTTGTGTACCCTTCTCTGGCTTAATGTGTATATATATATACTGTTAGCCAGCATCACAGAAGGAAGAAGTGGTTGTTGAGCAAAAGAGGTAGTAGTTGTGAGCCTTGGATTGCACTATCCGAGACACATGTCTTCTTTGAATCTGCAATTTTACCTCAAACCCAGTTCTTCTCAAATATTGCAGAACATAATGTGATACGATGATAGAATGCAATAGAAACAAAGACAGGGAACGGGTTACCAACTCTTAAAGGTCAAAGCGCGCCCTTTCATTCTGAATTAAAGAATTCAGAATGAATCAAATCTCTCTAAGTAGGATTCTATTAGTTGTCACACGGTGTGACGATTACGTAAAATATAATATTTTCTCCATTTTCGCTTGAGTGACAGAGAGAGACCACTGAATTGTTGTGTGTGAAAAAAGTGGTTAGAAAATTAAACCATAGCATGTGCTGTAGAGAGTTTCGATAGCATGTAACGACGGAGAGTTTTTCTTTGCACCTTTTTCTTTCTTTTCCTTCCCCCCCCCCCCCCTCTTACGCTCTGTTTGTTTTGATGTAAAATGTTTTCAAGAAAATGCTTTTACCTTATCCGTATAAAGTAAAATCATTTTTCGGAAAACACTGTACATCAAAACAAACGGAGCCTTAATCTGCAAATGAATGGAGCCCTAGAAGTCACACAGGCATCCTCATTTCTTCTAGACATTATTTTTTTGGGGGAAGTTTTGGTCAATATTGAATCGCCTAAGATTGGTCACCCATGGTTGAACAAAAAAGGAAATTGGAACTTCTAAGTTACCTCTAATTGGGCGACCTTCACTTGTTCAAACTACCAAGAATGCCATTCTCTTTCAAAATTGGGCAGGTTACAACTTAAAGGGTATAAGAGGCAGGGGATTATTTTGTGATGTCCCACATTTGTTGGGCGAAAAGTAAGTGGTTGGCCTATGGGACTCCACAAGTTCACTATTAACTTAAGCTTTTTGACCATGTTGTTAGGCCACTTTCGTGAAGTTATTGGCCAGTGGACCTGGAATGCTACAAGTGATATTAGAGCAGATCCTGGTTCAGACTTTGTGGTACTCTACACCTGGTTACCACACGAGGCAACCTATGTGGACATCGTGTATTTGAGTGGTGGAGATTGTTATATACTCGTAATATATACCGCATGGTTGAGTGACAATTAAGTGGTTGACTTATAAGACACCACAAGTTTGTCACTAATCCGAACTGATTAAGGGACATGTGGCACACCAACGTGATGAATCCTGAGGAGAGAGAATGTAAAGAGAGTGGGAGGTGCCGAGTGCGTATTGTTGGGAAATTTGTCTTTAAAATCTTCAAAATCCACCGACGAATAATACCGCACAATGTATTCCAATAATATGCTTCAAGGCGTGTACGAGACACTTTCCTAAATACAGTATTTGCCCCCACCATAATTATCATTTAGTGTGCAAACGGGTATTCTGCAAATCTGTATTCAAGGTACAACGAAGCCAATCTATCTGTGATATGCACTATTGAAGATAGCCGAAAACATCCACCAAGAAATAAAAGCCAGTCCTAGAATTCTATTTATGCAGAAAACAGATTCTAATAAAGTTTATTTATCTAAAGAAAAACAACTTAATTCAAACTCCTAATTTTGCATAAAGGAAGAAGAGAGAGAGAGATCTTTTCCATATATATCCAATGAGAATTGATACACACTCTATAGATAGAATGGTTGGTGTCCCTTCATCAACGTTTGCGTCTATTAGCTTTGTGACTATTGATCCAAGGGACACAACCTATAAATTTGAATTTAATTTGAACCGATTATGAATGGTTGCGACCCACCAGTACGAATTCAATCTCAATGGGTGCGACCCATCAATTTTAATTCAAATCTCACTCACTCTTAATCCCTTATTTTGAAAATTCTTCAACACTTACTTCATTAGCCAACAATGGGAAGTTACATTAAACAATCTTCCCCACTTAATTTGTACTTGTTATGTATGTAATAATCGATATTGATGTTGAACATTTGCACGTTGTTTTACTGAAGGATTGCAAAAACAGGACAAAACAACTACAGAAATAACTTAAAAATAAAGCAGTAGTCAAAGTGAAACTGACTGTTCATAAGGCCTTCAAGGCAAGTACTTACAAGATCTCACTCCTATGCCTAATTTAACATGCATGGTCAGATCCTAAGTACTCAGCCCCATTTTGACCTTTGTGCTATTTGTTTGTAAAGCCCCATTCTTGATATGGGTCTTTGGGCTATGTTTTTCACTAGATTGTGATAACAAAGTGGGAGATAAAGAAAGAGAAAGCATTGTGTTGATATCCCCTGTGCTGTGATGGTCACTAACTTTGTCACCCTTTGCCAAGTCATGGCTCAAACTTAACTGCAAATTTGGTAACTGCCCCTCCTTAAAATACTTGTGTTCTTGCAACATCACTTCATTTGTACACTGGGGTTGCTTTTCACTAGGTCCTTGGAGCTGCAATAACAAAAAAGCTTTAGATCAATCAACTTTCCCTTAGCAATTAATGCAGATGGAAAGGATTAATTTAGCAGACCTCTCTTATATAAATATAGGGACATTTCTTGCATATTCAAAAATTACACCAATCACCTCCTTGACAGATAATGCATAAGTATCATTTCACCCTAGATAAAATAACTTCTAACAAAAAATCAATATAATTGAAAAGAAGTGATTAAAGGTTAAATATGCTAATGTTTTTACTTTTTTAGAGACGAGAAAAGTAATTTTCCGGTTTAATTTTTTGATGTTAATTAATTTTCCTATAAGGGTACATCCAACTGTTATTTTGATATTTTAACGAAAAGTGAACTTTTCCATCCAAAGAACTTATGTTGACTAATAGAAGAAGGCATGATCATCTCCAACCAATACATCAAATTTGCTTTTGCAGCAAATTTACTGTGCTGCATCATATTTTCGTTCTCCAACGCACACATGAAATTTAAAACCCAACCTGCCCTCCTGAGTCCCGCCCCTTATTTTCTTATCACTTTATTCACTCATGATGCAGTAAATCTTATTTTCTTATTTTATTTCACTCCCACGATCCATCCAAAGGAAAAAGAACAAAAAAAATATATAAGATTTGGTGTATGGATGGGTTGGAGAATTAAAACTGATGAGCCACATTAAAGTTTTGTAATATTGTAGTTTTTGATTTTCGATTTTGTTATCAAGATTGACTACAACTCACTAAAAAATGAAACCCAAAAATCCGAAATTAAAAACAGCAACATTACAAAATGTGTCCTTTATGCAAAAACAAAATTGATGTATAGGTTCGAAATAGACCAAGTGTTATTCAGTCCAAACTTCAGGGGAGGTCGGTAATATTACAAAACAGTATAGGGAGGTCCTTGTAATCGTAGCATAATTTAGGGAGGTTAGTGTAATTTATCCAAATGAAAAACTCCAAGGATAGGTTTGGGTTTTACCTTTTGTTCAAATTGGTGCTCGCTCCCAGCTTCAAACCTATGAGAGACAAACATAGAATTATATAACTTGGCTTGAGATTGCTTCTTCTTGTTGGTGGTGGCTCCAATATTCCAAATGGAAGGTTGAGTATTATAGATTGGTGTGATAGGCATTGGCTTATGATTTACACGTTGTGATAAAAGCCTTGAGTCAGTACCATCCCAAGAATATTTCAAAGACCCCAAACCATATTTTCCAATAATTTCTTGTGGAGCCCACTTCTTTTCTCCAAGAAATCGGCTAGATCTTATTGCATCTCTAATGTCATGAAGTTTTGAGTTCATTGACTTGTCCCCTTCTAGAAAGATTTTTGGGTCTATGGAACTTGCCTCGGGTCTTGACTCTTTGCTCCATAATGAACTTGATTTTGTGCCCAACTGACTGAAATTAGCCAATTTGTAGTTTCTATTTGAGAGAGAAAAATAAATTTTTTTGTCAGATCCAAATAGGATAAAACAATGCAACAGGATAGCCACACCATATTATCATCCTGATATGATGTGATATCCAAATCACATGCGTTCATATGATTCTTAATTTTAAGATAAATAAATATGGGACAATCACTATGTATAACTTATAAGTTTAAGGGTTAATTTTAGTGTCTGTGGTAACCAATTATGAAATTTTTTTAACCCATTTAACAACCAACATTGTTAAGCTTTTTCAAATATCAAATTAACTCTAACGTTGAAAAAGGTTTTAATTGACCAACATTAAATTGAAATTTTCGGAAAAAAAGAGAGGGTAAATTATGACCAAATCCTTAATTAAAGCAAACAAAAATTTAAAGGAGCCGTTTTTTTTTTTAGAATTTGTCAAAAGTCCCTCTTACAAGCAAGTGGCCAAACATTGTCCCAAACATTCTAGCCACTCACACCGTGTGAGTGGCTGTATAATAGCATTCCTCAATTCAAAAAATATTTAAAAATTGAGTAATATTTGGTACACAACCTTTATACAACTTTCATACAACCTCCCCAAAAGATGTGTCTATCTCTCTCCTGTGATGTCACTGGAACTCACAGTGACACAGGAAAAAGATAGACACATCTTTTGGAAAGGTTGTATGAAAGTTGTATGAAGGTTGTGTCCCAAGTATTACCCTTAAAAATTTTAACCTTCCATAACTTTTGGTCTACAACTCCATTTTTTACAAATTTTATACCGCTATAAACGTGTCGACGAGAGCTACAAAACTAGTACCATTGTTGATATGTTTTGAGCATTTTTTTTTTCAATTTGAAGAAATTTTGAAAAAAATAGAGTTTTGTGAAATTTCACAAAAGTAGTTTTGTGAAACTTCACAAAAGTAGTTTTGTGAAATTTTCAGTTACACAATGCATGTAAAATTTTGATTTTTTTTTTTTGCTAAAAATATATCAACAGTGATACTAGTTTTGTAACTATCGTCGACACGATTCCAACGGTATAAAATTTGAGAAAAATGGAGTTTTATATCAAAAGTTATGGAGATTTAAAGTTGCACAATATTTTTTAAATTTAAAATATCATATATTATCTATCAAAAAAGTCCGATAATAAAAATCTCGTATTCTCACAACTATAGTAGTACGTATTATTCTGAGCAAAAAAAAAAAAAATAGTAGTACGTATTACTAAACGGAGTGGTAGCTAGTTGGTTTACCTTGAAGGGTTTTCCTTGAAACCAAACGGCTCTTTGACAATATTAGGAGACATGAAATGGCTTCGATTCTCGGCCATTCTAAATTGTGCATAAGGATGGAACCTTTGGTACATATCCAGAAAGTGATCTCTTCCATACTCAACTCTATTTGCTTGAGATATGACTGCACAATTAAAAGGTTCACCACAAACTATGAGTTTAATTAACTCGAGAATATATGATAGCTAGAAATATGCAACCTCTAATGCTGTGGATGGAATTTGAAAAAAATATATATATATATATATATTTTGTGGTACATGTTTGCATGTTGATATATTTTAGATCTAGAAAGAGACCACCAAAAAGCCAAATATTGGTAGAGATGAAAATATTAACATTAGAGAGTGAGAATTATTTTGTTCTAAAAATTTGAGAAGCATGAAGTTAGTTACGTCAATTGTCAACTCATGTTCTTATACGAACAATACTATCTCTAATTGCGATGAAGAAGGAAGACTTGCTTTTTTAGAGAAGTGAAATGATACTCCATCAACCCCTAACGAAGAGACCCTTTTTGGAGTTTCAATTATTTACATAAATTTATTTTAGGGAATATTGCTATTCCAACTCCAAAATTGAACTAATACACTCTATAGTACTACTAACACACATGCAGTAGTACCATACCGTCGATGTATTTCATAGAGTGCGAATAGCAATTCCCTTTATTTTATTGTTATGAAACTTTACAACTTTCCACTATTACTCTTCTTTAAAATTTAAAATTTCATTATCACATCAAATGAAAGTGACAGAGTTAATTTTACATAACAAATGGTATAAACTTGAAAAGTGTATAGTTAAACTGTATTGACTTTCCAAAGAAGACTCAAAATGACTCTTAAAATGGGACAGAGAGAGCCTTAGATTAATGGGACTAAGTATATAGTCCATTATAGTCACCATTTTTAGAAATTGGTGCCTAGTATAACATAACTTAAAAATTAGTCCCTCACCTATTTTGAGGACCAAAATACCCCATATATATGGTAACTGTCAAATATTTATCTCTCTCTACCATCACCTTGAAATTAGGGGTTTGGAATTGAAATCCCCAAAAATTCTCAGATTAAACATATATGTATATCTCACAATCTCTCTCTATATTTTTCTCAATATATCTCTCCCTTTCTCTCTCTCCCTCTCTCTCGCGATCTGTCTATCACTTTTCTCTCTACCATCACTACAATGATGATAATGGTGATAGTGGGTAGGTCAATGATGATGGTAGTGATTTTGGGTGGCAAATTGATGGTAGTGATGTGGATGATCCATCACTCGAGAAGATCTGGAAACTTCTAATCGAAATCGAAGATCTACTTTTTCTTATAGATCCAGATGATTTTCTCCGATTGAAGAACCAATTATTACACAGATCGTCATTGGAGTCAGTGAGACTCATCGAGATCACAAAGCAATCGAAAGATTTGAAGCTTGCCATCAATTGTATTTTTTTTTTTGTGTGGTGACAGTGGGTAGAACATAATGGTAGTGATAATTTTTTTTGTTGATATTGTAAAGATCTGTATTTGGAATTTTTTTTTTCTTCTCAGTTTCTGTTCTATGATTTTCTCACATTCTGTTACTTCGTGAGAAATTTCTCACATTCTGTTAGATAAATTTCTCACTTTCTGTAACTGAGAATTTATCACTTTGTCGTAACAATTTTAACATTAAAAAAAAAAAATGAGAAATTCACACATTTACTAAGAACTCAACAAATCGATATGATACGTAAAAAATCCAATGATTTGATGATTATTAAAATCTGTCAAAGTGAGCATGAATTTATCAGCAATTCTCACTTTTTCTCACACTTTACTTTATGATTGTTAAAATCTGACAACGTGAGAAATTTCTCACTGTTTGACTGAGAAATTTCCTACTATAGAACAAAGAGTGAGAAATTTCTCACCCCGTAATTTCTCAGGCACATAGTGAGAAATTTCTCACTTAAAAGTAGAAACCAAAATATAAGTAAATTTTTCATACAACTTCTTAATCATTGAAACCAAACGATAAGTAACGATAGTTGAGTAAAATATGGAAAATGCCTTGATTTTTGGGATCATTATTTCCTTATCTTTAACAGCCATAATTAATGCACATAATCAAATTGTCACTTGTTGAAAACAAATTTCTCACTTTTTAATGTGAAATGATGCAACATTCTCACTTTTTGAATGAAAATGCAAAATTTCTCAGAAACTAAAATCAATTTCTTTCCTTCAAAACACAGAAATAAACCTTAACAAATCAAAAATGCAAAATAAAGAACAAACCTATGAATCTTACTGAAGAGTGTAACACACAAAAAAACTGGTTGTTCAATTGTGAAATTTCTCACCTTTTTTTTTGTGGCAAATAATGCAAAATTTCTCACTCTATAAATGGGCATAATTCGAAATTTCTCACATTCAAAACCCATAGGTAAAGCTCCACGAACTCAAAATTAATGCAAATGACGAACATATATGTGAATCTCTCAAAAATATTGAGTGATAAATTTGTCACAATCGCAATAAATTTGGCACACTATTACATATTAGTGACAAATTTATCACGTACGTGCCTATACAGTTATAACGAACTAAGTGATGATGCAAACAAATTTATCACCTTTTTAATCACAATAGTGAGAAATCTAAAGTTCCAAAAATTTTGAATTATGATTATCCTATGTCAACATATGTTGCCGTTTAAAATCACATTTAAACCACACAAAATCAACTACCATAATTTTAGGAAGCCATGATCCCATAACTCCTCCACTTCTATTATAACACATAATGAAAAATAACACATTCAAATTAATTCCTATTTAAAACAGATATAGGGTATAAAGGTAATAAAAAAATGAAAATTAGGGAAATGGACTAATTCCTGAATTGTACACTAATTAAGGGATTGATTTTATAACAGCCTAATTTAGATGCACTCAATATATAAAACCTACATAATAAGGGACTAAACAATATGTTTCTATAGATTAATTGCATCTTTAAAATAATAAATAATTAAGAGGATAATTTAATAGGCCACGAGAATGCAATTTGAGTATGTTTTTTTTTCTTCGAAAAATGATAAATAATCTGAGTACGTATGTCACTGCAATTATACCTTAGTTTTTAACATCATTTAAGGTAGTATTATGTAGGCTTGTCAATGGACTGTATTTTGGCCCGGATTCGATCCGGATCTAGTACTTTTTGATGGATTTGAGTTTTTTTTTTTAGATCCAGATCTTAATCTGTTTAGAATGTTAGATTGATGGATCGGATATGGTTTTATGGTATCCGATCCGCTTAAGATCCAAAATAACAATAAACTATGTACAAAAAATATACATACAATACACTAGATAAGATTAGGGGAGAAAGAAAATCGAACCAAACCGACACACCGAACTGAACCGATCGGTTCGGTCGGTTTTCATTTAGTTTGTGCAGTGTAAAACCGAAATCGAACTGAAATTTTACACACTTCGAACCGAACCGAACCAAAACGATCGGTTTTGCCAAAAATCACACCGAATCGAACCGAGCCGTTTACACCCTAATTAGATAAGATTACTATTACATATAAAGTTGAACAACGTATATAGTATACACTAGACTGTATATATTTTATTTGAGTGGTATATTATTTTAATTTAAAGAAAGGATTTTCTACATAATAAAGCGTATTGATATAAACGTTGATTGATTTTTGTGTATGTATAGAGAAAAATAATTAAAATAATAGTTTCTATGGTAATATTAGAATACATATAAGCAGCAAAGTTGCCATTTTATATCCAACAAACAGATCCGAATATCTAGATTCGATCAAATCTGGATAAAGATTAAATAAGGCAGATCCGACGGATATATGGTCCGGATCTGGATAGTAGAATTATTAACAGATCTGGATATGATTTTTGTGGATCCGGTCCAGATCTGATCTGTTTATTAACCAAAATAATTACAGCTGAACTATAACTATAAAAGTCCATTTTTTTTTTTTTACCTTTCCCAGACTCATCAAGTTTTTTATTCCGATACATCTGAAAAAAGAGAGAGTAAGGTTTTAGTTATAAGAAAGAAGAAAGAAACCAAAATTCAATGGAAACTCAAGAGGAAGAGCGCTCATATTGCATTTGTTAATTACCTGCAAGTGACTCTTCACATGAGCAATGTTAAGTCCTCTCACACTCATCAACTGGAGAACTAATTTAGGAGTTGCTCCTGCACACATTAAAATTCAAACAAAAAAAAAAAATTTAAAAAAAATAAATAGTGATCTTTTTTTATACGAAAATTCTATGGAGAGGGCGCCCTTTCTTTAATAAAGAGAAGACCTCTGATCGTGTTTAAAAACTGTGAAGTGACAAAATTGCCCTTAATAAAAACACGATCTGACAGTTAAAACGGAGGCTGTCTCTTTAATAAAAAGTCTTTAATAAAAAGAGAGTGCTCTCTCTATAGCCTGACTGTCTTATATATATATATATATATATAACCATCCAATATGATAACAACCCCTTCACCATACACCAACTAATTCCTATCTACACCCACATGTAGAACATAATATGCTGCATGTAGTACTCCTTCTCGGTAGAGAGAAATTTTGGTAGGTGCACTTCACAACAGATTGGAATTACACTTTCTCCATTCTAAATTACTCATGCCCTCGTTTTAATGAGGTGACAAAAACTTTTCTTATTCATTTAAAATTGAGCACAGTGTACATTGATAAGTAGGAACGATATATAGATATCATGAAATGAAAATTACTTTCTTGGCCGCCAAGCCTTTCGACAGCATGCACAAAAGCAAGGTGGAGATCAGGAGTCCAACGTAGTCGAGGCAATTTAGATCGAACATATTGTCTCACTGAGCTTGTTTTTTCTTTCCCATCCGAAGATGTATTGTTACTGCTACTTGAGTTACCCTCCTGAGATAACGTTCCATCCTCATTAACAACTTCATCATCGTGGTTTGTACTATCACCATCATCATCGTCGTCATCAACATCAATGGCTGCTATTTCATTCAAGTCGAAAGACGAAAACTTGGCTTCAGAATCACTTCTTTTGCTCTTAACTTCATCATAGAGTTGTTTTATTTTTTGATCAGCCATAGCTCTTTCTTTGTTGCCAGCTATTTCTTTCACTACTTCCTCATGATGTCAATGTTTCTCAGTACCACTGGTTGGTAAATCTTTTAGCTGGTAAGAGTGGTTGAAATGAGAGTTAGTAAATTGATTGCTAATTTGTGTCCCCAAAGATGCAAGTACAAAAAAAGAAAAAGAAATAGAAATAATTATTATGTAAATCTATAACGGTACAATTGCCTCATGTCTTATAACTCATTAATCTTAAGATCTACTCCTATATGTAAATAGAAAAGCTTTATTGATAGAAAACAAGCATAAAACCTATATGTAATACTAGCATTATTATTATTTTTTGAACCGCAAATTTCATTAATAAAGGAGTCTTGGCAAAAGCACTACTGTACATACATACACCATCTGAATATCCAACACAAATGAGTAATGTTATGTTTCTCACATCATAATCTCAAATTCATATCCTAAATGATGTGGCAGTGGGTTCACTGGATTTTGATTGGATAATGTTCAAGTGATTCCATCATTAATGAAGCATGTCCCATTGCCACATCATTTGAGAAGTAAATTTGGGAAGCATAACATTACTTAACATAAAAGATCGATATATCAGAATTCCCCAACCGCAGGCCCTGGATCCCAATTGAAACAAACTCAGAATGAGAATATCCCAATCTTAATCATCATTGGCCTAATTATAGTTTTCTTTTGTTTGATAAGTAACTTGATTTCGCCGAAAAATTAAAATAAAAAAAATGAAGGAATTAGAAGTACAAAACGGTTCTCTAAATTTCTGATTTCGTGAAGAAAATTAAGAAAATCAAATCTATCATATTCTCCTACTTCTTAAATAAAATAAAATTTAAAATTCTCCAAAAAAGTGTATTTATTAAGAAAGAAATGGAAGGGAAATGAAAAGAACAGTATAGTTTCTCCATCAGTTCTTGATCCATAATTTGCCTTGCCTCTAAGCAATTAAGAAAAACTATTTCTACATATTTGTTTTCCTTTCTACATCTATGAACACCCTTGGAAGAAGAAGAAGAAGAAGAAGAAGAAGAAGAAGAAGAAGAAGAAGGAGAGAGAGAGAGAGAGAGAGAGAGAGAGAGAGAGAGAGAGAGAGAGAGAGAGAGAAGGAGAGATCTTCTACGAAATTATATGATATGATACTTGAAATTCAAAACCCCTCTTTTATATGCAATGCGCGCACAAATTTTTATCTTCTTTTTTTTTTTTGGTGAGGACAAATTTTTATCTTCTAATTCTATGAAAAGAAACCTTTTCGAAGGACTCTTTCGGTTTTTCAATGTGACAAGAGGTAGCTCATGCTTCTCTTTTCCTTCTTTTACACAACTCACTTAAAAAAAAAAAAAAAGAAAAGTTTATGAACCTCACATCCACAATATATATAGTGAACTTAGCTTACTCTAGTCATGTGGCATAATATGATGTGTAGTATGGTTATGATCATTTCGCATATTTAAGACAAACGGAGAGGCCAGGGGTTAAAAATAGGAGAGTTTTTCAGAACAACTTTTAGTATGTTCTATTGATAGAAGAGGAATCTTATCACTTATCATGAATACAAGTCAGACAATAACATACAAGTTCAGGTGATTTGAGAATATCATTAAGAAGTTTGAAATTAATTGTGTTGGCCTTTTTGTAATTTGCCTCTTTGAAAAATTACAAAGGTACATGTAAGACCTAATGATAGGAAGAAATCAAACAAAGTACGTACTTTTACATCCCAATACCCTATGAGTTCAGTAAGAAAAACCAAAAAAAATTACATAGAAAAGTAGGACCATACAAACATTTTTTTTTTTGGTTAAGAACTATATAAACCCTATTAGACTTATTGTAATACTATTCAAATATTGTGAAACACGAGGACGCGGCATTTTATATGTAATTTATTTTGATGATAGCTAATATCAATATGTATGATCCATTAAAAACATAATTAATTACATACACGGGAAGTATATATAATGGAGTATAGTTTTACATATTAAGTTCTTATTGCAACTTAAGTCAAGAATAGGAAGTAAAACGAAGAGACTTCATATTTAAGTAAAATTCAGATGAAAATATGTATCAAGGGAAAATAGTACTAGCACTTGATTGTGACTAATTTTTCTTTATTAAGACAGAAGGTGGTTACACAAAATCAACAACTGAAGGATCAGAGAGAGAGAGAGAGAGAGAGAGAGAGAGAGAGAGAGAGAGAGAGAGAGAGAGAGAGAGAGAGAGAGAGAGAGAGAGAGAGAGTTTCTTGAAAACAAACCATGGGTAATGAAGATGAGAGAGAGAGAGAGAGAGAGAGAGAGAGAGAGAGAGAGAGAGAGAGAGAGAGAGAGAGAGAGAGTTTCTTGAAAACAAACCATGGGTAATGAAGATGAGAAATTCCTTATTGCCTCCAAAATGTTGATCACATCAGTAGAAGTAACATATTAGCCTCAAACTTGAGGTAGCTCCAAGTTAAGTTCTCAACAAAATCACTGTAAATGGATTCAAACTAAATGATGAGAGATCCATCGATTGCTTATTCACCTACCAAAAACAAAAATCATTTGATCAGAAGATTAGTTAACCATAGATTCAACTCAAACACGAGACGATCCAAACTTACCATCCAAAAACAATCGAAGAATTATTGAAGTAGTCTATCATCAATGGACCAAATAAAGAAGAGGTCATATTACAGTGACATGTGCACGGAGAGAGAGAGAGAGAGAGAGAGAGAGAGAGAGAGAGAGATCATGAGAGAGAGAGAGAGAGAGAGAGAGAGAAGGGTGTTGTGTTCTTTTTTTTTTGGTATGGATTTATAATGGAAATTAAGTATCATGCAATTAGTCATTTAATTTCATATATTATATATTAGACTATGATATATAATAACTAGTGAGGAAGACTATGGTCGGAGGCTCCACTTGCTCTATTGACACTGCAATTATTCTTGTAATAATACAATTACAGATTAGACCACTCTTTTGGACTATTGAAAATTATGTGACTTCCCAAACCCTTTACCTTTCCAATCATCCTTTGACAGATGTCCCTCTCTCTCTAGAATTTATTCAAAGTTACTGTCATACCACGTATAATGTGATATAACAATCATATCTTCTAGTGTTATTAGTAATAACTTTATAACTGCCTCTTGGTCAAAGGTAAATACATAGGTTATTTTTAACTTCTGATAAAATAAAAAGTTTCAGTACATAAATATATATGATTGGTATGTCACACTAAATTAAAATAATAATGTGGTGCGACGATTTCACTAAATAATTTCTCTTCGCATCCTTGATCATCTTTAGAATGTAGTTGACCTGTGCTAGTTAACTGTAGATTTTGATTTGTTATATTAAATAAACAAATTCCATGATGGTTATTATATTACAAAATGACAGATATAACATATTAATGTAAGAATGGTATGCCATCTTTTTCATTGAGCAAAACACAACCATTTCTATAGATCATGACTTTTCACACCTTTTTTAAAACTCCTTTTCTTGTCACCTTGTTATTGTTTTTCCCCATAACCTTTTAGTTTATATATGTTTTACATATATCCTTATTAATTTCAACTTATTGTCTCCATCTATAATGTTAAAATATCTTTGAATCAGTAGAGAGATCGACCTTCGATATATGTGGCACGGGGCTGCCGGAGACGCCCATGCACTAGGATTGGTGCCTTGGTGGATAAAATTCATACGGCCAATGTTTGAAACTAATTTATAAACATGTGTTAAATTTTGAATTCCAAATATACTTCCCAAATACATGTGGTAGCTGTGGGCTCACTGAGTTTTAATTAGAAGATGTTGAAGTGGTTCCATTGTCACATGTATTAATTTGAGAAGCATTTCGGATTCAAAATTTGACTATTCGAGAAACATAGTATTACTCAAACATATATATAAGTATTATACATAAATATACGTACAGTCAGGTTCTAGAAGGGCACCCTCTCTTTAATAAAGATAGGGCCTCTGTTTTGGTCATTATCGACCGGATCGTGTTTTCAAAAAGGGCAGTTTTGTCACTTCACAGCTTTTAAATACGATCCGACGGCCAAAACAGAAACTCCCTCTTTATTAAAGAGGGTGTGCCATCTCTAGAGAATTTTCGCATATATAAATATATATAGAGTTACACACACAAAAACTTAGGAATATATGCATGCATGATACTCATATCTTATATATCATTGGTAATAGGAAATAAAAAGAAGAGCAAACACAGAAAAAGTAGCGTGGCTCATTTTGCCCTCTTATGTCCACGAAAGATGTACAAGTGACAATGTTAGACTTAGAATGCACAAGACGTCTTCCTTTCGCGCTTTTCGGAATATACGGTGTTATTTCACGATATGATTAATTCACATGAGCAAATTAATAATATTTGGTTACGTGAAGCACTTGTCGAGTGGTCAATTGTATCCCAGAATAGCATCCCCTATTTACCAAAAAAAAAAAAAAAATGCACGGAAATGATGTCCTTTTAATTAATATTGAACTTCATTGTTGTGTGAGAAGGCAAATGCTAAATTTTCCCGAGTCTAGTTACCAAGATTATTTTATAGGTTGATATGTTATTTGTAACTTTGAGAATAGTTATAAAAATATGTACTTTTGTTTTTAGGTTACTTTTTTCGGTGTCTGATAAACATGGATATATAGTCTTAGACTATGTGACAACATCAACTGAGAAAGTTTTGCCACTAATCAGTTTGTCAGAGTCTCTGGCTCGAGTGAGAATAATATTGAAAATCATTCCCTTCCGTTTTCAAATTATGCCTCTTTCAATAATCACCATGGGAAGGAAATCCAATTAATTCTTGGGTTTCTTCGAGGCCTCTGAATTATGATAAACTCATAGAGGACGAAAAAGTTGTTACAAAACCTATTTAATTAGACCCCCAAATGAAAATATTTGAAGAAGTAGGGGTCACACAAAATGTCTCAAATTAATAGTCCCAAAATAATAGACTTTGGCCCCGTACTTGGGATTATTAGACGTTTATTGAAAAATTCAAGGGCACGGTAACTCCTCTGGGTCAAAGGCTGTCTATTTTAATTAAGATTAAAATCATACAGTTAGCCCTGTTTGTGAGTCCACAAATTAGAGTAGAATATTCATAATTTACAATGGATTTGCGTATGGAATTAATTTCATTATCGTGAATGAGGTTATTTAAGAAAATGATAGCTTTGTAAAATATTTGTGCTTAAAGTCATAAATCATATCATCACAAGGGAATTGATCTAGGAATAACCACTTATGGAGAAATGAAACAAGGTTCTCTATTTTTCTCAACAAATTCAATATGATGATTTTCTATGTTCAGAGATCATTTGCATATCATGAATGATCCCATTCAGATTTGTGGAATTAAAAAACAGGCGTTAGGATTGCTATAATAGCTTTACATTCACAGATTAAACTGCAACTAAATGCCATTAACCCAGAAGGATCAAGAAAGGAACTCTGACCGCCATTGACATCAACATCTAGGGTGACCATTGGGAGCTCTAGGCGAGCTCTTAAAACAAGGTCCCTAGCAGACCCAAACTTGATTTTTCATCAAGAAAACTACAGTTTTTGAATTATATACTACTACATATAGATATATCGAACTGTTTTTATGAGGGAGTCCACAACTTAATAAGTTGTGGGTTTCTGTTTTCATCCGTTGGATCCAGTTTTCATTAAGGGTATTGTAGGGTGTTGTAGTAATTTCACAGAATCCAACGGCTGAAAACAAAAGCCCACAACTTATTAATTGCGGACTCCCTTATAAGAAAGGTTCTGATATATATATATATATATATATATTGGGGTACGATTTTCTTCATCAAGAATTTTATAATTATGCCTTGTGAGGTATTCTGTCCGTTTTGAGAGTCGTAGTTCCACTATGCATGCATATTATCACTTCTCTTCTTCTTCTTCTTTTTTATTTATTTATTCATTTATTTATTTATGACAATGATGGATCGTAATTTAATTGTTCCTTCAAACTTGGCCAACAGATGATAAAATGATTGGGTCTTGCTAGGGGCATAAACAAGTCTCACTAACACTTACTAACACACTCTATCTCTCTCCTAGTGGTACTGCGGGGTCTACTGTGGACGCCACAATGCCACTAGGAGAGAGATAGAGTGTGTTAGTAAGTGTTAGTGGAATTTGTTAGTGCTCCAAATATTACTCAAAATGATTTAGGTTAGACTAGAATTTTTTATTTTTATTTTTTGAAACAATAGAGAATATTGTTAAAACACATATATAAATCCAGCAGGCTCAAAGTTGAACTAAACCAAAAAGTAAGAAGAAAATATGCTAGGAAAAATATTTAGTGTGGCAAATATAGGTTTTGGCAATACATTACATATAATTCATCTTATTCAAGATTTGAGATGGACTGTTGGAGCAAGATAATTCATATAATTTTTCTCCTCAAAAATTGGCACCATGTTTTCAATTTTTGCTTAAATGACAAACTTTAGTAATAATATTATAATAAGATTAAAGGCCACAAATCAAGGACCACGGGTGACTACCTACCCAGCCTTGTCTCAGGGCCTGCCTTCCCATCAACGCACAAAAACTAATCCAGAATTTCGTATATCGTGCTCAAAGTCCATTATTTAGAGAGATGGTCGAATCTAATCTCCGATGAAGTTAGAAATTTAAAAGTTAATTAATTTTCATAAAACCATAGTTAAAATTAGTATGTATGCACCAGTTATGACCACACCCACCCGAATAAAAAAAGAAAGAAAAAGGATTGGTACGTTCTCTAGTACTCCTGTGCCACAAGATAAAAAGAATAACGAATTAAATTGCTTTCTAACATACTAGTTCGACTAAAATGTGTCATATGTATATGATTAGACATAAAAAGACTCTCTTTCCCTTAAAAAAAAAAAAAACATAAAAATACTCTCAAACCCAATAAAAACTTATAAAAAAAAAGGGGACAAGTCTTCAGCACAGTTCCTTAAGAATTGTTCCTTAGGAACTGTGCGTCTTATTCCTCTCACTGGAGAAATAGTAAAAACAGTGAAAATACAATTTTACCCCTATTTTCACTATTCTTCCTGTGAGAGAAACATGGCGCATAGTTCTTAAGGAACTGTGCTGAAGTATTTTCCAAAAAAATGTACTTAATGATTTGAGTGGTTGATATATAAGAAAAGAATTGGAATGTACAGACTTACCTACTAGTTTCCTTTGAGGAAAAATATGAATTCCAATTAACTTTCTATCTTTAGAGTATAGCGTATGCACCCACTTAATTTTCTTAACAAGAATCTTAGTTCACATACCTTTTACCAACTCATGTTTCTTATAGGAAAAAAGTTCATACAAAATTTGTTTTCTCCTCTTATTATGAGGTGGCCTTTGGTGAGTGGCTATCTCTGTGAACTTTTCTTTATTTTTTAACAGCAAATTTATACATATATATAAGTCTTCAAAGAACATAAGACAAACCCAACTTCTTGAATCTTCTGTGAACTCTTTTGGGCAAGTTTGTTAGCTCACCATGATTCTTTTATCTATACTCTATTTTAAAAATCAAGAAAACATGAACTAAAAGCTTAGGTTTGGTGAACCCCTACCCACCATATAAGAAATTAGGATGAGGAAACCAATTTGTAGTTTGTGCATTACAGAAGAAACTTAATTGTAAGTGAGATTCTCATCCATGCATAAGATAGATATGTAGGAGTACATATAAATATTATAAATTGAATATATAAGCCGAATGACAATAATTTGGGTCAAGAGAAATGAGATGTTGTACAATCCCCCTTCCAATGTCTATCAAATTTTCCATATAAGCACCTTTCAGTAATTTTTATGACCCATGTGGTTCTACTAATGCATTGTGTTCCAAGGGGTAGAATAGGCACAAATTACCTTAAAAAAACTTGCATGTATCTTTACCATGCAACTATAGAGCACCTTATAAAAAAAAAAGGCGTATTTAAAGATAACAATTTCATAGGTGTAAGTCCATTATAAATGGATATGCATATTCTTGATTTTTGAGGTTTTAAAAGTGTCCAAGAATTTTTCACAAGCTCAGAATTTTTGGAAGGAAAAACATAGAAGGGAAATCAAATTTGAAAAAGGAATGAATTCTAGTACATGTGCTAAACTAGGGACACACATTAGTGTTATGGGAAGGAGATGTGTGTGTGTGTGTGTGAGAGAGAGAGAGAGAGAGAGAGAGAGAGAGAGAGAGAGAGAGAGAGAGAGAGTTGGTGAAAGAGTTGTCTCCTATTAGTCATTCCTACGAACATGGGCGGACCCAAGTATAGGTCAGGGGTGGCACAGGCCCCCCTGAACTTTTGGAAATTACATAATTACATATAATATTTTACAAATTTTATAAATAGGCCCTCCTAAAATTCATACAGGCCCCTCCTGAACTTTTAAAAATTCTAGAGTTACATACAATATTTTATAGGTTTTAGACACAAGCCCCCTTGGACTTTTGAAAATTCTAGATTTATATATAATATATTACAGGTTTTAGAAATAGGCCCCCTGAAATTACATGATTTATCCCAAATTAGGGGTGTTAAACCAATTTTACAGTTTTACACATAATTGTGTATAAGTACACCTAAAAAAATTCGCCTCGGGGGGGCTGCCCCCGAACCCCCATATAATTTAGGCCCCCCCTGACCAAAAATCCTGGGTCCGCCCCTGCCTACGAACCTAATTGTCTCATTTCCCAATCCTTTTCACTCATGTCCAAGAATTTACTTTCCAAGGCTTTTTTGGGATAGAATTTGAGCACTTCATCTGATCGTAAATTTGTAAGTCAGTCTGATTGCCTTTAAAATACTCTTTGCAAATAAGGGGGTCGCTAGAGAGGAATCTTTTCGAGGATTAGGTTTGGCTAAAGGACACTCAAGAACTTCTAGAAATGCGTGTGACATGTGTATGTGTGGATAGAGAGAGAGAGAGATTCCAACGAGGAAATGAAGACAAATATTCGAAGAGTTAAAATTAAAGAAAGAGTTTCAAATTTTCAATGGAAAAGACTATTTATTAGAAAATTTTATGATGCATGGGGGCGGAGCTGTGTGTTAGGTGGGGGGTGCCATTACATCCCTCACATGTGGTAGATTATTTATATTAATATACATATATGTGTACTATATCTCATATTTTATTGTCTGTTGACAGACCGAAACAAAAAAATCTACTACTCCTCATATTTGGTTGTTTCTAGCACTCCCAAACAAAAAAAATAAGCTACTCTCTTAGTCAGCTTAAATCATTTTCATTGCTTTCTTCCAACTCTAAACTTCAATCACATGTGTTTGAGAATCATTTGGTATACAAGATTTGGGTAGAATATCATTTTCTGTACAATTAGACCACTCATTATGATAAACTCAAACAACCCCCCTCTCTCCCCAACAACTTTCAAACAGTACAAAATAACATCACATGGTAAATTTGTAGTCTTATTGATAAGAAAAAAAAAGTACACTCGTGTATAAATAGAACCAAAAAAATTGTCTCGGGAGCGCTGCCCCCAAACCCCCGCGTGTCATTGTTAGATAGCCTATGCAGTAACTCAGCACCGTACCCCAAAGGCAAATTCCTGGTTCTGGTTCCGCCCCTGATGATGCATAACATTGTTTACAATTATACCATACATCTTAATCATTTGTGTTAATCTGTATCATATTAAGACTCAATTTTGGAAATTCCAACTATCTAAGGAGACATCTTTGATTTTGGTGAAATTTTAAACTTTTCAATATTGTTCTTTTTGAATTACGGATTACATAATTCTAATGTCACGTCAAAGAAATAAATACTCTCTCTGTCCCATATTTAGAGTCATTGATGCCATATTTTGATGTCCCATTTTAAGAGTCCTCTTTGAAAAGTCAAAGTACTTTAATACACATTTTCCAAATTTGCCCTTTATTATATCCAACTCTTCCCTCTCTTTTTTTTGATGTGACACTACAATTTTGAATTTCAAAAAGGGCAATGTTGGAAAGTTGAAAATCTCACCAAAATCAAGGTTGTCCCCTTAATAAGTTGGAATTCCCAAAAGAAACTCTTTATATGGGACGGAGGGAGTAGAAGAGTTGTACATAATAAATGGTAAACTTGAAAAATGTATACGTATAAAAACATATTGACTTTTCAAAGAGAATTCTTAAAATGAAATATCAAAAAATTTTATTTATTTATTATTATTTTTAGTCTTACTTGGATCTTGGCTAGATACAATGCACACACCCCACACATGCACACAAACTTAACCCAACCTCACCTCACAATGGACCATAGTAAAGCCCAACAAAAATCACTCATTCTAGTACCACTTAACTACTTGGGACGTTAATTAAAAAAATATTGAAATCAAGGACCTTTAGTTTAAGACGGAGGGAATAACTAATTAGTATTGGAAAAGAAAATTTCAATGTTACAAGCATGTTACAACCATAGTGATTTTTGGTCCCAAAACATTGGGATCAAAATACTACAATTTGGCGACATCAAAGTGGGGTTGTATCATACAATCAATGCTACTTAGTAGTACCATAGAAGTTCTCGTTAAAAAATGTTGTATTGTAATAGACATTTGAAAAATTAATATTTTCTAAAATTACAATCGGTTAAGACCAAATTGCAATATTTTAACATTAAATTGTTGCTAAAATATTGTATTTTAGAATATATCATAAAAGACCCCCTATTTATACATGTGTGTATATATAGGGGGGTAAGAATGGTTTAGTTAAGAAAATAGGAAATTCCTCTTGCTATACGTACTAATAAAAAAAACTGTACGTTTTGTCATCTTTTGTGCATGGGAGAAAAAAAAACTGTACGTTTTGTCATCTTTTGTGCATGGGAGTTGACATTTTCAAAATATAATAATGTAATGTTGGGATAATTAAAAACCAGTTAATAATTTGTTGATAAATGAAAAGTTAGTCACTTGCTTTTTCAAAATAAAAAGAAAATCATTTTAAAACTAAAAATTTTAAAATTAGTCAATTTTTGATCTTTTTTTAAAATGAAAAATCAAAAAATTATATTTACACCTTATCTTCTTCCTCACCACCACCAGCCACCAGCCACCGCCGCCACCACCTCCACCATATCACGACCACCACAACCAGCCACCAGCGACCGCCACCACCCCTACCATACCACCAGCAGCCACTACCACCACCATGACCATGACCACCACCACTACCACCATGGCCGGCCACCACACCTTGACGATCACTACTACTAGCCATTATCATACCATGACCTCCCCCACCACACCACAGCCACCACCACCACCACCTTGACCACAAACTCTCTCTCTCTCTATATATATATACATACATAAGTATATATATATATATAAAATATATAGCCACCACCACCCGAACCTCTCTCTAATTCTTCTCACCACTACCAGCCACCACTACGGGCCTCCTCCCTCATCACCCCCGCCAAAGCAGAAAAAAAAATTGCAGGTTAGTGCAAATGTTCAAACAACAGGAGCAACTCACCAAACGTAAGGAGTAACTCACCAAACATGGTCATTTGGTGAGTTGCTCCTTACGTTTGGTGAGTTGCTCCTCAAGCTGTTTGGATTGTTGCTCCAAACTTGTAACTTTTTTTTCCTTCTTGAGGGAGAAAGGGGGAGTTCTTCGTGGATCTTCTAGAGAGCGAGAGAGAGAGAAAGATGAGGGGAAAGAGGAGAGAGAGATGAGGAGAGAAAGGGAGAGTTCTTCATGGATTTTCTAAACCCCAACCTCTCTATCTCTCCTCTCTCTTTGATCTCCTCTCTCCCCTCCTCTCTCTCTCTCTGTCTCTCGATCTCTCGAAGATCCATGAAGAATTCTCCCTTTCTCCCTCTCTCCCTCAACAAGAAAAAAAAAGGAGTTGCAAGGTTGGAGCAACAGTCCAAACTTGAGAAGCAACTCACCAACCTGAGGAGCAACTCACCAAACGTAAGGAACAATTCACCAAACGACCAAGTTTGGTGAGTTGCTCCTTACGTTTGGTGAGTTGCTCCTGATGCGATTGGTGAGTTGCTCCTGCCGTTTGGACAGTTGCTCCAACCTGCAATTTTATTTATTATTATTTTTTTTTTTGCTTTGGCAGGGGAAGGATGAGGGAGGGCCTGTGGTGGTCGCTAGTGGTGGTGAGAAGAGATAGAGAAAGGTTGGGGGTGGTGGTGGCCATATTATATATATATATATATACACTCATGTATGTATATATATATATAGAGAAAGAGGTTGTGGTCGGAGTGGTGGCTGGTGGTCGTGATGTGGTGGTGGCCGGTAGTGGTGGTGGTCGTCGTCGTGGTGTGGTGACCGGCCATGGTGGTGGTAGTGGTGGTGGTGTGGTGTGGTGTGGTGGTGGTGGTGGTCGTGGCCATGGTGGTGGTGGTGGCTGGTGGTGGTCGTCTTAGTGATCGTGGTATGGTGGGGGTAGTGGTGGTGGTTGCTGGTGGTGGTAGTGGGTGGTATGCTGGGGGGGTGTTAATGTAATTTTTTTATTTTTTATTTCAAAAAAGATAAAAAATTGATCTATTTTTAATTTGTAAAGATAAATTAGATTTCTTTCCAATTTAAATAAAATAGATGACTGACATCTAAATTATTAATGAAAATTGACTGATATCTAATAATCCCTATAACGTCAGCCCAAGCTAGCAGACAGAGAATCTCTCGTAGAATTGTGTGCAGACAGAGAATCTCTCGTAGAATTGTGTGCATACTTATATATTGTATGCCGGATGGGAAGTTGGACTATTGCATCACATTATATTTTTTTTGTATATATGTATAAAGAAAAATATACATAACCTACATATATGACACATGCGTACATATACTAATTAATTAACAGAATGTAGGGATATGACGACTAACTTCTTATCTCAAATTTATACAATTACCATCTTAATTAACCCCTAGTTCTAGCATGAACGTATAAAGTTACTAGTCGAATACCCCATGCAATGCATGAATTTTTCTAGATATGCAGTAATTGTTAAATACAACTCATCCCTTAAACTGAAAAGGAAAAGGAACCAAAAAAAGAAAAAGAAAAAGACAACAATACAATTAGGTCTCGTTTGGCAGACCGGATAAAACTGTCGGATAAGACAGGATAAGGTAGAATCAGATAGGATAATAATCTTGTCATATAAGCTTTTATGCTGTCCTATGTTTGGAACGTGCTGGATAATATTAATTGTCGGATAAACTGTTATATTCTAATCTTGTGTTTGGTCGTGCCTCGATATATATATATATATATATATGTTCTGGATAATAACTAAATTATTACTTTTTAACACAAAATGAGATCCGAAGAAAAGAAAAAAAAAAAGGGAAAAAAGAGTAGATCTAAAAATGAAAAAAAAGGGGGAAAAAAAAAAAGAGATTCGAAAAAAAAAAGGAAGAGAAATCTGAAAATGAAAAAGGGGATAAAATGGATCTGAAAAAAAAAAGAAAAAAAAAGAAGGTATGAGGAAAAAAAGAAAGAAAGAAAAAGAAGGCGATCTGAAAATGAAATAGAAACGGAAAAAAAAAGATCTGAAATAAAATAAATAAACAAAAAAGCAAATCGGAAAATGAAAAGAGAGGGAAAAAAATCATATATGAAAATGAAAAGAGAGGAAAAAAAAATCATATATGAAAATAAAAAAGAAAAAAAAAAGATTTGAAAAAAAGGTATTTTTTTTGGTCCCAAGAAGTTATCCCAAACTTCTAATCCTACCTAATACCACCTCCTCCCATGGGTTAGAGTTATCACTCTCCATGGGATGAAAACCTATTTTAGGGCTATTTTATCCTATCCAATGGTGCTATCAAACGCTGGATAGGATAAAAATTATCATATCATGCCTCTTATCCTAACCACCAAACAAGGCCTTAGGAGGTAGAGTATTCCAATTTGATGAAATGAAGATCATAGGCCTCGTTTGGTTGCTGTGGACACGCGGGATTCCAACACTTGTTTGTTTTTGTTTGAAATTTGATTTTGAAAAGAGAGAGAAAAGGTCCGTTGAAAACAGATACATAGTCGCCACTTGGTCTTTAAGGAACCAAGAAACCTAATTTTGACTCACCCAAATGGATAAAGGGCACCGACCCTTCATAACCAAAGAACTTGGCTCGGGGTTTTGGTACGAGAGAGGAAGGAGCATTTGTCGCGACTAAAACACTCTCAACTCGCCTCGTCTTTCGACGGGCCTCAATTAGCATCCAAATAATCATCTTATACTATGTATGGTTCGACAATTAATACTATGATAGTATATTACATCACATAAGAAAATTTGAAATGGAAGATCTAAAGATAAGATATCATTCATAAGATCTAAGTCAAATATCATATAATGTAAAGTGAAAGATCACACAAATAAATCTAGGAAAAATCGTCTAATCATATATCAAATAATCAAGACTTCCTAATCTAAAGGGGGACATGAATTGTTATTGATCCAAATAAACAAAGAAATCAAAATATGCTTAGCAAGCTAGAGTGATGCATGCTAATCTTTGAGAAGAGAAGATCTCTCAATCCCCGGGATGGATGAGAAATGATGATTAGATCGAGGGGAAGCATGAACGTGTGATCATGATCATTCCTTATAATCTTCTTAGATTAGGAGTTACAAAAATCCCAAATCTTTGCATGGATGCAATGTATGTATCTAGAATGTGTAAAGGTTGTAGTGTGCTTGGTGTTCATGGATTTCTAGAATGACTTAGAAGTCTAGGATGTGTGTAAATAAATGAATGAAATCATCATGGGATATGTACAAATGTAGTATGAACTACTCCCTAAGATATGGACTAATTTGGAGTGCATGTAAGCATCAAATCAAAGGGGGAAAATAAAAGTATGTTTGCTGTGAATAGTGGACAGAACAGTAACATGATCTTTTAAAAATTGAAAAGAGGGGTTAGGAATGTTTTCAATGCATGATATTTTATGGAGATCTTCCTTATTGTGTATAGAACACAATCCAAAAAGCTAATATTTAATAACTATCACATATTGAGAGAAATCATATAAACAATAGAGGTCACTCAGAAACAGAGTCCGTACTGTCGACTGAAATATCAAAAAATCTTTAAAAATGAAAACAAATGATCTAGAGGCCCATTTTATACAAAACGTTCCCTAAGACATTGAAGGTTAAGGGAAAAATAAGTTAGGACCACCCCTTTTGGAAATGTTTTCTGAAAAAGAAGTTAGAAGTCAACCAAGCTGCTGTGACAGCAGAGGCATAATGTCTGGAAGGAATGTTTGGGGTCCAAATAGACCATTATCAAGTATTTCCAAGTCAAACCAAAAATCATGGGTGTTCTCTAATGAGTTAGGAAGACTTTCCAAGTGGTCTTACATTCATGCATTGAGTATTGAACTCTAGAGAAATCTTTGAACTCAGATCACTCACTGTTTTGACTCACTGTTTTGAAGATTTTGGTAAAAGAAGGTTTATCTCTTGAAATCAAAGTGAGGGTTTTAAGAAGGGGGTTTTGAAATAGAAGTGTTGAAAGTATATTTTCAATACTCAATGAAGGATATAACCACTTAAAATGTCAATATTAAACTCATCATCAAGAACCTCCAAGATTGTTGGAGAGATTTATTCTTATTTGAACATAACTTTAAGGATACCTTGGAGGTATTGAAGTTATAATCATCATCTATCAAACATGTTTTTGAGGTCAAGAGCTACTATCCATAAGGATTCACTCACCTCAAACTCCATGTCATCATTTAGAGGATGATGAACTAATAAGTAAATAAAAATGTCAAAAAGAAATGAGGTTAAGAAGAGATGAACATAATATGAACAAGCAAGTAAATAACAATCAATAGATGATGATCAATGTGATATTGGACTTGTAGTTTGGTGTTTCACTCATATGTGATGATATTGGACATGGAAGTAGCTTCCTCTCTCTTAAATGCTCACTAAAATGGTGATTGGGTTTATTGAATGTGAAGTAAATAGGAGTAATGAAGTAAAAAATAAAGTTTGGAACTCACTTTTGTTTTGAAATCAAAGAAGAAAGCTTCTTTTCTCTCTATCCTAACCTTATCTCTATAACTTTTCTCTCCCAAACTTTTCAAAGCTTACACTTGACACCCCCAAAATGAAGAGCAATGGGGGGTTTATATAGGCCAATTTGGGGTGGTTTTGGGGTTTTAGAAGTGTTCCCATTGGCTCCAAACATCTGAAAACATAGAACAACGTCGTTTTGGTTTTTAATTAATCAAAATGGAACCCCAAAAATATTTGCAAAAACATACTGTTCTGGAGGAGAGTACCACGGCGGCACTGGGCCAGTGCCGCGGCGGCACTGCTCCTCAATCGTCTAGATAATCTTGTTAAGGCCCCCAGAGGTTCCGGTATTCGCGAAAAGGCCCTATTTCGTCCGAAATTCACAGAAAATGCATACGAACTCCAAATTGAGGTTGTGATATACCGTTGGAAAGGTAATGGAGTCTATTTCACATAAAAAATAAATCGGGGATAGGTCACCTTGAAAAGTTTTGCAGTATTTGCGATAAAAGCCAATTTGATCGCCTTTTTCGACTTCGAAAATTCACAATAAATTCGTTTTAAATCCAAAAATTATGTGCGATATACCGTTGGAAAGATATTGACCTCTAGTATCCATGAAAAATGTTTGAAAATTATTACGGTGTTTCGGTTTCAAAGTCAAATTCTGGTCAAACTGGTCAAACTTGGGATTCCCGGGAAGTTCTGGAAACCTCTGGGAGCTTCCTGGAGCTGACGTTTTCGCTCGATTTTCTTTCAAAAGTCATTTTAATACTTTCCACATGATCTAGAATGATCCCGGCGAATTTGGACAATTTCGGTCAAACTTGGTCAAACCTTGTTCAAACCTATTCAAACCTTGGTCAAACCGGTCAACGGGGACTTTCCGGGAACTTCCGGGTCTTCCGGGGGTCCCTGGGAGCTGACGATTTCATCTGATTTTATTTAAAAACTCATTTTATCACTTTTCTTATGACGCATCATGTTTCCAGAACTTTTGGTCCAAATCTGGGAGTTTGCGGGCTTTCAGGGGCATTTTGGCCATTCTGAGCATTTCGAGAAATAGAACTAACTTCCAGTAGTCCTTTTGAGTCATTTCGATCATTGTGAACCATCAAGCTATGGGTCTCCTAAATTTGATAGCCGACAAAATGAGGTGTCTACAGTTGCCGGATTAGATAAATGGGAATATAGTATAAAAGTGTTGTTAGTTATCCTGGAATAACTAACCACATGATAAAACAGTGTAGTATTATTTTTATACTGGGGATAAAATGCAATTAATCCAATACTGTGTTTGGGTGACCATGGTATAAGCCTGGATTAATCTGTAACTTTTTATAAATGCCTATTTTGCTAAAAAAAATAAAAAAAAAAATACCAAATTGCCATAAATATACCAAAACACCTTTACAATAAAAGCATTTTTTTTCTTCATAATATTAACTATAAAATACATACGTCCCACACTTTTTTGAGCAAAAAAAAAAAGAAAGAAAAAAACTACATAATACATAATAACAATGTCAATAATATGTCCTAACATACACCCTCGATTACCAAAATAATAATAATAATAATAATAATAATAATAATAATAATAATAATAATAATAATAATGTCCTAATATAGCATACTTTCACGAACTAATTCAAAACATAGCTTTTTCAAGAAGTTTGCATCTTTCAACTATTTAATTAACTTCTGAACAACAATAGCAAACAAAAAATCAAATATGAAATACATCAATGATGCTTGTTGTGGTGAATGAATCATATGTGGCAACGGTAAAGACGAGTATTTTCTCAAAGCCGCCACATCTAACTCAAGCACTGGATCATTGCCAGCGCCTCTTTAAATTGTTGACTAGCACAATCATAGATGAATTTTTGCCTCAGGTGATGATTGACTGATCGAAGAAACCTCAATTGCTGCATTATAGATGAATTTTCGCCTCAGTTAAAAAAAATTCATTAGGCATAGGTGAGATTTAACATCAAATACTGTAAGAAACCTGATTTTTTTTATTTATTTATGAGAATTAGGAAAAACCTACAACAATGAGGAAAACCAAACTGGAGAAATGTCAAAACCTACAACATATATCTGTGATTTTTTATTTTTATATCCTCACAAAGCAAGTATTGCCTCCAACCATATAATAACAGGGGTTAGCTTCACTTGGTTCTGCTCAATCACATTAACACTCTTAGATATTTTTGTGAAGAAAGGGGGATCACTTATACTACATATCAGGGTGACCATTAAAAAAGTTGGCTCGGCCGTTGGCTGACAAGATTAAAAGCTGAGAAATAGAAGTACATAAGAATCACCCATTAGAGGATTGCATACCATAAAATAATAATGATAAAAATAAAAACAACATCAATCAATACACTGTCAATATGTACTGCATAAAGCTTACAATACTACTAAACTGGAGGACATGCTTTCTTTGAGCAAAGAATGATCAATGGCATCACAAATGATAAGCTAAACAATCAGCCACTAGACATCCACCCTCTATTATCCAAAACACCCATTTGGCAATGTAAAAAGCTTTCTAAACACAAAGCTCCATGGTTGAATTTACCATGAATATGCAGAGCTTTAAATGAAAGGGTAAGTCACTAATAATCAGAGCTAGAAGGGGCCAAGCTACTGATAGTTACAGTTTAGTAGGACGGGTAAGTTCAAATATACATATGTATGTATAAATGTATATACTAGTCGAAATGGGTACTTCTGTGCACTTGGGGAAACTAAATGAAATTGATGCCCCAATTTGGGACCTAATGTATATATATTCATAATGAGAGACTTGCCCCAATTTGGGATTCTCCTGCAAATTTGAGAGCACCTCAACCTAAGTCCCAAAATTTGCAATTCAACAATTAAAGGCTCTGAGAAAAGGTGCATAGAATTTCAACAGCCACGAATCATATTCAACTAACACATACGTCTTGTTTTTCTGGAAAAAAAAAAATAGACCTCTTCAGATTGGGAACAATTTTCATCAGACAAGTTCTATATGCATATATGCATATTGTTTGAATTATTGTTTTAAGTTGACAGATAGCAAATTGTCCAAAGTTGCATATTGTGTCTATCTCTCTCCTGTGTCACTGTGTGGTCCAGTGACATCACAGGAGAGAGATAGACACATGTTTTTAAGAGGTTGTATGAAAGTTGTATGAAAGTTGTCACCAAAGAATTACTCAAAATAAAAAGAAGAAGAAGAAATAATTAAAATCAAACAAAAATTATTGAGAAATTAACTTAAAATACTAATGAATTAACTACCTTGTATGTTGTATGTATAGACACACATACTCATGCGAGTACTGAATGGTTTCCCAAGTGCTCTATTTATCATGGTAAGATTCTCTATGAATTTCCATATAGGTGAATGAGTAAATCTTTATTTTGAGGCTATAATTAGATTTTTGGGTTTTAATTATTTTAGTCTTTTGATATAGTTTAATTTCTTTTAGACTTTTGAGTTTCTTTCTAATTAATAAAGTAGATGGAGTAGAGAGAGTGTGGAATATAGAGGGGAAGAATCTTGCTGATGCATTTATTATAAATACATATACCAATTTATAAAATTGTAGGCTTCAAGATATCAAGTTGAATAGTCTTCATAGAAGAGTAATGAATGCCACGTTGGATGTTTGGGAGGATGATGTGAGCAGCTTGTAGAAGAAACAATAATACTAGATTCATACAAAATTTTACACAAAATAATCCTGGCCCTTAATTCCAGTGGCCCTCATTTGGGAAACGTCACATGGGTCTTGCATGGGACCCATCAGAATCAAGGGCCAGAATAGTTTTTTTGTTGGTCTAGCAATACTCTAGAAGAAAAAAAAAAAGATAAAAAAAAGGGAAGAGTGCCACGTGGCATAGTTCAGAAGCAAGGAAATAGTTCTATCTTTAATTATAGTAATGGATAAACATCACTTAGATCCCCTGAGATTTGCTCTAATCATACTTAGATCCCCTCACATTTCAATAATATCACCTACATCCCTTGAGGTTTAAAGTGCGTATCACCTAGACCCCCTCTGTCAATTCACCGTTAAAAAAGTGACAAACTAACATAAATAAATACAAAAATACCCCTTGAAAGTTTGGTCCTTGAGTCATTTTAGTCCCTGCAGTTTCAATTGGGCCAATTTGGGCCATGAAGTTTTAAATTGAAGTAATTTGATCCAAATGTCCAATTTTGTGAGAAAATTGACATAATTTACTTTTATACTATGCATCGTCACACTTTTTAAGGGCAAAAATGAAACACCACCAATCTCCCAACCCGCTTATTAGTGTAATTGTGCATAACAATGGGTAAATTATATCAATTTTTCTCACAGAATGGGACATTTGGATCAAATTACGTCAATTTTAAACTATAGGGACCAAATTGACCCAATTGAAACTACAGGGACTAAAATTACACAAGGGCCAAACTTTCAGGGGTATGTTTTGTATTTATTTATGTCAGTCCGTTACTTTTTTAACAGTGAATTGATGGAGGAGGTTTAGGTGATACATGCTTCAAACCTCAGGGGGTGTAAGTGATATTACTGAAACGTAAGGGGGTCTAAGTATGATTAGAGCAAACCTCAAGGAGTCTAGATAATATTTACCCTATAATAGATGTAAGGTGTTAAAAAATGGGAAATTTTGTGATAAACCCCTTAAAATTAGTGTATAGTTTGTAAAACTCAACAAAAGTTATTTTTTAATATAAACCCAAAGTGCTTATTTGTTTTAAAGCTAAACCCCTTCTTTTTAAATTTTTTTGTTTTTATGACAAATCTACCCTCACCACTACCACAATCGTCATCTTCATCACCAGCACGATTGCCACCGTCGCCGCCACCACGCAATTCCATCGCCACCACGCCACCACCACTGACATCACATCACCATCGCAGCACCACCATCGCCACCATCGAAGCACGACTACCCTCACCACAGTGTCCATCATTGCAGCACCACCACCATCGCCACCATCATAGCACCACCACGCCATCGTGTCCACCATCACCATCGCCATCACCACCCCCACCACCCCCACCACCACCCCCCCCCCCCCCCCCTTAACAGCACAGTTCATAACCACTATCATCACAGCACTACCATGACCACCACCAGAGCACCATAATATTATCTGTTTTTGCAAACAGATAATATTACCTGTTTTAAAAAACTGAGAATTTTTCACCACAATCTCTACCATCGGAGCACCTCCACCACTGCACCACCACCACCACCACCACCTCCTCCCCCTTAATAGCACAGTTCATAACCACAGCCATTACAGCACCACCATGACCACCACCAGAGCACCACAATATTTTCAGTTTTTGCAAACATATAATATTATATGTTTTAAAAAACTGAGAATTTTTCACCACAACCTCCACCATCGGAGCACCACCACCACCACCACCTCCCCCTTAACAGCACAGTTCATAACCACCATCATCACAGCGCTACCATGACCACCACCAGAGCACCACAATATTATCTGTTTTTGCAAACAGATAATATTATCTATTTTCAAAAATTGAGAATTTTTCACCACAACCTCCACCATCGGAGCACCACCACCACTGCACCACCACCACCACCTCCCCCTTAACAGCACAGTTCATAACCACCATCATCACAGCACTACCATGATCACCACCAGAGCACCACAATATTATCTGTTTTTGCAAACAGATAATATTATCTGTTTTCAAAAACTGAGAATTTTTCACCACAACCTCTACCATCGGAGCACCACCACCACTGCACCACCACCACCACTGCACCACCACCACCTCTCCCTTAGCAGCACAGTTCATAACCACAGCTATCACAACACCACCATGACCACCACCAGAGCACCACAATATTATCTGTTTTTGCAAGTAGATAATATTATCTGTTTTAAAAAACTGAGAATTTTTCAGCACAACCTCCACCATCGGAGCACCACCACCACCACCACCACCACCACCATCACCACTGCAATCACCATTGTTATCATCGCCGTCACCGTTGTCGTTGACATCACACCATCGTCACCTCCATTACCATCGTCACCACCATTACCATCACAACACCACCACTACCATCGCACCACCACCACTACTACCATCGCAGCACCACCACCACCATCGTCACCTCCATCTACAATCGCAGTACCTCCACCACCATGTCACCGTTATCACTATCGCAACAACACCACCGCCATTATCATCTCCATCACCATCGCTACCTCCATCTACAATCACAGCACCTCCACCACTACGTGACCTCCATCCTGATTTTGATTTTCTGTCTCGTGTAAGAGGAAATATCATTTTTGGTTTCTTAGTAAATTAGGTTATTTTGGTCTTTTTGGTTGGGGAAGGGGTTATTGAGTTAGATATTTGAGCATTGGGCTTTATGTAATATTGTATTGATTTTAGAGTGCTATGGCTGAGCGCCCCTTTAAAAATGAGAAAAATGTATATTTACATTGCATGATAACAAGTTCGAAGAAATTGCAGAATTTGAATTGTCTAGTAATGTTCTTGGATATTGAAACACAGAAACTCTGAAGTAATAAAAAATTAAAGTTATTTCGCTCAATAAGTTATATTGAGTACAAGCTTTGTGTCAAATCTTACTCAGAGAATCATAACCTGAAAAATGTATCGGTCCGATTCGGGTGCCCTCTGCTCAATTATTATTATTATTATTATTATTCCTTTTAATAAGTGTTGATTAATTCGGACGTACATTTAATTGAGTAATTTTAAGCCCTTGCTTCTCTTTATTATATATAGTAAATCTATACTAATATAAAGAGAAAGGAAGGGGTACCATGACAACTTTTTCTACCATCAATAATTACACAAAAATTATTAATTTTCTTTCCCTAATAAATGTATACAATAGACTAAAATGTCACAAAAAACACAAAAAAAATTAATTTTAACTTTCTCTAAAACCTCTCCACTCACAAAGTGAGTGAACGGAGTATATAGTAAAGCTAAAGCTTTACCTATAATGTTGAAACGAAAACAGAAACTGAAGAAGAAGCTTAAGAGAGATTTTATGATTCATTCACTTAAATCATTTACAATCCCAGTCAATTACATATATAGGACTATGCTTAAGCTCTGTGGTTAAGCTCTTAATATAAATTAACCTATAACAAAATGTCATCAATTGAGTAAAACAGATTATGTTAGACAGTAAGCTAATCAGCTGAGCTGGCAAGGTTGTGTTTGGCTGCTTTGTTTATCATCCCCCTGCAAACTAATGGGTGGAGAAGCCACCATTAGTTTGGTCTTGAGATTAAGAAACGATTGGAGGAGAGACTTTTAGTAAAAATATCAGCTATTTGATCATCACTGCAGACAAAAGCTGTCACGACCCATCCCACTTCACGTGGAAATAGGACACGTGGCACGCCACCAAGGCTCAACCCAAACAATCATATAAATATACGCAGCGGAAAGAACTTTAAAACAATCTTGGGAATTTAAAACTTAGGGAACATTACCCTCTGAGGTTGTAAAAACCATTGAAATCAGAGTTATAAAAAGTTTTGTTCAATCAAGAGTGTTCACAAGAATCCATTTCAAAATACAGAGGTTCAGTCGACTGCCCAGTCGACTGCTTTCAGAAACCAGTCGACTGCTTTTCTATTCTAAGAAGCAGTGGCCAAAATTAACAGTGTTCAGTCGACTGTCCAAGGGGTCAGTCGACTGCTTCTCTTATAATATACCTTCAGTGTCTCAAACCCACGAGGTCCAGTCGACTGACCCTGGGTCCAGTCGACTGCTCCCCTGCTGGGCAGCCTGTGTTGAAAATTTACAAGTCCTGCTACTCAATACCAACAACAAACACAACCACAACTGATTTTAACGTATTAAAACATAACTACAGACGTTCATTTACAAGATTTCCACACTATAGAACTAATCTATGGTTCTATTACAACATATTACCAAACCTTACACAAGTTTAGGATTTAAAACAAAAACATATACAAGTGTTATCCCCGGCGTTCATCGGCCTCACTCATCGCGCTTCTTCTTATCCTTCTTCTTACCTGCAATGGAGTACATCTCCACTGCTCAGCTATATGCTGAGCGTACAAGTCTAACATGTACAATATATGATGAAACATGCTTTAATCTCATAAATCATACAATAGTCTCTAGGAAGAAAAATACGCATTCATCCGGTAGCGGCAAGTCCAAGCCTTAAACCGCGATACCAATGGCAAGTCCAAGTCTATCAACCATTGTATCCACAAGTGCCATGGCAAGTCCAAGTCTATCAACCATGCACAGTAGCCGTCACTACTAAATTCTCAAACATCGAGAAGCTTACTCCGGCATGAATTTGTATAAGACTCCCCTTTGACCCACATAGACAACTTAACGTGCTCGCATAAATTTAGACATGCTTTTCACAATTTAGCGCGTGCATAATTAACGGGCCTACAATTAACACATGGATTTCGCCCGGATCACAATTTCGTCGTCGAAATATAAAACATGTATTTCCCTATATTTCACAAGTTAGAACTTCATACCTCGTGCGATTTCCCCCAAACTTTGAAGGATCGACTAGGAGGCTAAATAAACGTCGGATTTCGAATTTGAGAAAATTCCTACAAGTTTATACCTGTTTTTCCCAAAAGTCTAAAATTAAGATCTTTACAAAAATTGGCCAAACATGACCTAAGTGGTATCAAAACGTAGATCTTACCTCCACGAGTTCAAATCTGAAATCTGGAGAAAATCTGACGGACGAACGGTCGTCGATCGACGTCGCAAAGCCCGTTGGCTCCAAATCTCCTTTCTCTCTCCTCTCTCTAGATATTTAGGAGTTGTGGATGAGATTGAAATCTCATCGCAATCTATATATAGGCAACCTTTCGGGGAATTACGTTTACCTCCCCGCAAGTTCCTCAAACTTCTAATTAATCCATGAAAC
Organism: Hydrangea macrophylla; assembly: GCA_033977485.1. NCBI lineage: Eukaryota > Viridiplantae > Streptophyta > Magnoliopsida > Cornales > Hydrangeaceae > Hydrangea > Hydrangea macrophylla. Next base: position 100,341,244 of record CM066990.1, read on the forward strand.
TTCGCGCACATCCATTTTATGCCTTTACGAGTGAAAACTATAAATTTTAAAAGTTTTCGACTAGGTTCCGTTTGGGTCCGAAATAACGTCTGAAAACTATATTCTGTGGAATCTCTACACAACCTACCTTTTCAATTAACGTATCTCTCACGTTCTCATCACAGTTCTCAAAATGATACTACCAAATAAAAAATTACCAGAATTATACTACACAGGTATAATTACTATTCACAGAAATACCAGATAAAGTCAAATAACATTTAAATCATATAAATGTCATTTAGTCATGCCCATGCAATATGAACTTCCATGTTCTCGTGTCCTTACTGACACCTTACCGTTGACCACAGTCAACCACTTATCCTCAATTATCATATATCAATGATAATTCATAAAATTTCATATCATTCATGATTAAACTATGAAATTCTGGAACGGGCATGACAAAAGCAACAACAATATCCTTTTTGACAAACTTTTCTCGGACGAAATGATAGCACAGCTCTATATGTTTAGTGCGAGCATGAAATAAAGGATTAGAAGCAAGGGCAATAGTAGACTGGTTATCACACCACAAAAGAGGAATATTAGAGAGATAAATTTGCAGATCATGCAACGACATTTGGACCCAGGTAAGTTCAGCTGTAGAAGTAGCTAAAGCACGATATTCAGCCTCGGTGGAGCTTCGAGACACGGTGGACTGTTTCTTAGCTCTCCAATGAATCAGATTTGAACCCAAAAATAGCACAAAACCTGTAATAGACCTTCTGTCAACTGGGTCCCCAGCCCAATCAACATCACTATTGTCACGCCCCGACGTAGCATAAATATGGAAAGCGTTTAATTTCCTTTATGGACCCGTAGGTCGCGACAGTTTGAAGGATCGATTCCGTCCCAAACGTCGAACAACAATAAACAATAATCAGAGCAGAGCAATCAGGGCTTACAAATATTTTCTAACTTAATAATTAATACAGCACGGGTCATCTAAAGGCACAGACCACCTTGAAACAAAATAATAACTTAGTGTCTATTACAGTCCTTATTACAAAATCAGTTTAACTTAAAAACATATGAAAGCAAATTCTGTTTCCAGCAGTTGTTCTCAATTCGCATAGTCGTACTGATCAGCTTGATCATAACCTGAAAAGCCTGAACACGAATGTCCAGGACGCATCAACGTCGTCAGCTTCAAGAAGCTGGTGAGTATTAAAAACATAACTTTAAATGTAACACATACCCACTTACCTTTTTCCATTTTTCCAGTTTTGTTAAAACAACAGTTTAACCATAGGAAGATTTCAATTAAAAATCGTTCATTCATTTAAAACAAATGATCGTGTATGAGACAATGCACCACACTCATCTTACCGACTCTTTTCTCTCGACAAAACACAACAACCCACTATCTCACTCCAGTATCTTTGAAACACTAAGGTAGCCACACTTTAGCAACGGGGTGCCAGGGAATGTCCAGTTTGCCTCACACTTTGGTCCGGGATACCAGGGAGTGTCCAATGCCTTACACTTTGAATACCTAAACCGCCATGCAAATACCGGAGGAACCCTCATGCAGTATCCAGACTCGGGTATCAGGGAGTGTCCGTAGGCCACACTTTAGCACTATCATGGGTGCCAGGGAATGTCCGAGTTCGGCGTCACACACTTTAACGCTACCATGGGCGCCAGGGAGTGTCCAATTTTGCCACCGTCGTATTACAAAGATACTCTCACCACAATCTCAACACGTCACACTTTGGTACACCATAACCAGGGAGTGTCCACCACACAATCTCAATCTCAATCTCATACTCATACTCTTCCCACACTGACCATTACTCTTTTCCACACTGACTGACACCCACATGCATGTACCACTGACTCCACATGTATGTCATGAATTTAAACATAAAGGAATTCGCCGAATTAAAGGAACAACGTACGCAGGGGGATCGATAAGTCATAATACATCGTTTTAATATTTCCAACATAACCAATGGTATTCTGTTTTAATAAAATTCCCAAACAGAACCTTAACAGTACTTTAAAATTAATCCAAACAGTCTCTTATACGAAAACACACAAAAACTAAAAACTGCCAGAAGTCGCGCGCACGGGCCGCTCGCGCGAAAGGTCGCTCGCGCGACCTGCCCAAATTTCATTTTTCTTTATTAAAACTTTCCTTTCTGCCAGAGTACAGGAAGATCGCGCGCGCGGGTCGCTCGCGCGGGCCGCTCGCGCGATCCTCGCTCGCGCGATCGTGGCGCGAGATGAAGCAGAGGCTTCATCTTCTTTGTCAGAACTGGTCTGTTTCAGTTTTTCAAACCCAATTTTACCCATTTTGCAATCTGGATTAAAACATGACATGTAGTATATGAATTTCTTCGTTTTTCGACGAGGATTATGAATCTACGATTAATTTGACATGGATCCGAACGTAGATTGCAAATTTTACGAAAAACTAAAAGAGGTCAAAACTTAATTTCTGATATACTTTCTCATGTAAACAAATCAAGGTCTAATACTTTAACCATAGACTTTACATACCCCAAATCTTTCATATTTCATTTAGGAAACAAGTTTTGATTAAGTTTGGAAAATCCAAGTTTTGAGCTATGGAGTTTCAAACGAAAATTCATCAATGGTGATCACAACTTAAGCTACACAAGACAGTAAATATAACATGAATTACATTCTAGGTGAGTTTAAAATACTCACTGAGATAGGAGATTCAAATAGATGTTGAGAAAGAAAGACCAATAAAGAAATCCACTTAAGCTTGGCTATGGTGGATTGAAGCTTCTCTCACTATAAAATTTTGTATAACTCCCTGTGTAGCTCTCTCTCACTATCTCGATTCAAATTGCAGAAGGTGTGGAGTGTGTGTATAAGGGTGTTGTATGAGGGCATATTAATAGGAACCACAAAGATGAACTTGGAGGCCAAGACATTTGTTGTTCACTCAACAAATGGAATTTTGTTTTAATTACTAATATAAACACAATGATCAGCATATATGTATCTACGTATATACACTGCATATACATATGAACTCTCCAGGTTGTGAAAGGTCATGTAGGCTAATAGGGGTTAAGTTGTAATGTTTGGGAAACTTAGCTTATGTTACCAAAATTGCACACACTCAAAATGCACTTCCAAACAAGGCATGATTAATCATCACTTGCCATAATTAGAAATAAAGCAATTGTCATTTCACAACTTTACATCACTTCCAAAATCCGTGGAAGTTTAATACAGAGTGGACAGTTTTAAATATAAACTGGTATTTTTGTGATACGATGTTCATCACAAAAATACAGAAAATTTATTTTAATGAAAGGAATGATTTTCTGGTTTAATAGAAATACAGTTGGAGTTAACAGAAAATATTTTCACCATCTTTGAAATACAGATTTTGAAATCCATACATGCATGACTAAATTTATAAAAATTGCCATTTGACCCCAACATGAATATTAATAGTCATCAAAACAAGAATTAAAGTTTAACACATGGGAAAAAAAATTAAATAAGACTAGAATACAGACTAATTATGAAAATGATGAATTAAAATTAAATGAAAATGCTGGTTGTTACAACTATAGGCTGTCAACTAAATGGGACCAGGTTGATATAACAATCCTTGTGAAATTGTTCCTTTCAAGTATATGAAAATTCTCTTGACAGCAGAGAAATGGATGTCTGTAGGACTATGCATGTATGGACACACACTATTCATAGAAAAGGCTAAATCTGGTCGAGTAAAAGTTAAGTATTGAAGAGCTCCAATAGCTCTGCGAAACACAGTGGGATCAGAGAGTAAATGACCCTCATTTCTACTAAGTTTGGTGGTAGTAGCTGAGGGAGTGGAACTTGGTTTACAGTCAGCTATGCCAAACTTTTGAAGTAAATCTCGAGCATATTTTTCCTAATTAAGAAAAATTCCATGGGAAGAGTAATTGACCTCCAAGCCTAAAAAATAATGAAGAAGGCCTAGATCCTTCATGTCAAATTCCTGTTGAACTTGAACAATAAGCTGCTGAATGAACACAGGGTCACTCCCAGTTAGAATAATATCATCCACATACAAAAGAAGAACTGTGAGGTGGGTGGAATGAGTTCGAAGAAACAGAGATGGGTCTGCTGTGGAAGAATGAAAGCCCAAGGTGTGAAGATGAATGGTGAACCTTTCAAACCAAGCTCGTGGAGCTTGTTTCAACCCATAGATAGACTTATTGAGTTTGCAAACATGTGTAGGATATGTGGGTTGAGTAAAACCAGGAGGCTGGACCATGTATACTTCTTCCTTTAGAAAGCCATCAAGGAAGGCGTTTTTCACATCTAATTGTCTTAAGGACCAGTTGAATTGAGCTGCTAAGGAAATGACCAGTCGCACATTGGTATGTTTAACAACAGGACTGAAAGTCTTTTCATAATCCAGGCCAGCTTCTTGATGAAAACCCTTGGCTACTAATCTCGCCTTATGACTAGTAAGAGTCCCATCTGAGTTAAATTAAGTTTGTAGATCCACTTAATTGCAGCCGACAACATTTTTGTCTTGGGGAGGAGGAACCAAAGTCCAATTATTTTGCTTAAGTAAAGAGGCAAATTCTTCGGCCATAGCTAATTTTCACTCAGGGTATTTAGAAGCTTCGATGAAAGAGGTGGGTTTTGTGAGTTGAGGAAGACAAGAAGTTGATAGAGCAACTTTTCTTTTAGAAATGCCAGACTTGGCTTTTGTGGTCATTGGATGAGTATTAGGGGAAGAGGGAAGTTGGGGAATAGATAAAGGAGAGGGAGAGAAAGAAACAGGAGTAATAGAGAAGGGTTGGGAAGAAGCTAAAGTACCAGAGGAAGGTTGGAAATAACTAGAAGAAGTAAAGGTGGCAGGAGAAGAAGAAGTTGAGTTTGGAAAAATAGGGCCACTAAATTAAGAAGAGATTAGAAGGAGAGAACCAAAGATATGGATCAAGGGAAGGAGAGAATGAAGAAGATGATGAAGTAGAGGAAGGCATAGGAGATGAGGATAGCTGAAAAGGAAAAACATTTTCATCAAAGACAACAAGTCTGCGGATTAGTGTTTTCTCAGTTACCAAATCAAAACATAAATAACCCTTGTAATTGAGAGTGTAGCCTAAAAAGACACACTGTTTGGTCCTAGGTTGAAGTTTATTAGAGTTATAAGGTCTGAGATATGGATAGTATGCACAACCGAAAGTTCTAAAGCAGGAATAGTTAGGCTTGCTGTTAAACAAAAGCTTATATGGAGATTTGCTTCCAGTGTTTGGGCTAGGTAATTGACAAACACTGAATATTTCACATTTATGTGCCAATATAATAGACATAATGCTAATTTAATCCCCCAAATCACTAGTTTTACATGCATATTTGAATTAATATAATTTAATACCGATGTCACTCAAATGCGTGTAAAAATGTATTTTTTACATATTTTATATCTTTAGGTAAAAAATAAAGTGAAATAAAGGGAAGGAAAGAAGTAGCAACCACATTGTAGTATCTCCCATATGATTAGTTAAATATGAATAGTAAAAATTTTGAAAAACGAAGAAAAATAAAAAGAAAAAAAAAAGAAAAAAAAAGGTTTAGTTGATATATTTAGTAAAATATATATATTTTTGTTTTTTTCTCTCTCTCTCTCTCTCTCTCTCTCTCTCTCTCTCTCTTTTCTGCAGGAATTGCAGAAGTAAATTTCAAACCATGTCAGAAAAGTGAAGAAAATTGAGACTGAAGAAGAAGAAAAGAATTGATGAGTGATGGAAGCAATGACGAAATTCGTCATTCACTTCGCCTATAAAAAGGCAAGCAGCAGCTACAACAAGGAGAGCCTACAACACACAGCTCCACACCAACAGTTTACAATCACTATTAGGGAGAGAATAGTTTAGGGAGGTTATCATGCGAGCACTTCATATTGTCCCTACAAATAGAAAACTTTAGTTTTTCTTTGCCTTTTCTAGTTCTAGTAGTAGTAAAAATTTACTTTTATGTAATTGATGATTTCATGTTAAAAAATATGTAGCAAAACTTTGTGTATTGTACTTCTCAAAATTTAAATATTTGTTTTCTTGTATGACCTTTGTCAATTTGTAGTAGTAAAAATATTCCTATAAAAATTTAGATTTAATATTTTTAATCTAGTAATACTTATAGTTGTCCCTTAAAATAGTTTGAAACCCCAAATTTTCAGTTTTTATAGCAATATTTCCATTCACTAGAAGACAGATTTTGCGAGTAAATGCCAGATTTCTTAGCCGCGTAGTTGTTATAATTACCTACCAAAGCCCCAAAGCACACCCTATCCATATCTCACTCTAAAAGTAGATTAGGATTTGGTTTGACCTTATTTGTGTTCTTGGAGTTCAACCACTGTGACCCCACAAGAATTCAAAGTCAAAGGTTTAGTATTTTATTATTAATTCAGTATTTTCATTTATGTATATTTTATTAGCCTAGTTGTACTAAACTTTGTTATTTTGCAGATTCCACAAATTCAACCCCAACTCATGTTAATTAAATGGAGAAAATAATATAATATTATTAGTTTCTACTCTTACCTTGGTTTTACAACTTTAATTTTAATTGGACGGTGATTGCGTGCATCTATTTAATTTATCTTTAAATTTTATTTGGAAGACAGTTTCAATTCCAAAATGGTAGGCTAAAACTTTAATTGGGGATATGCAATAAAAACTTAGAAACCACAACTTCTGTGCACTAATCTTAAATGAGCAAATTTATCTAGATGAGTTGTTTTTCCATTTATGACCAAAAATATCTATGTATCTATAGTTTATGACCATTTAACATGTTTATATACTATGGCTATATTGGGCTCAAAAGATTACATATTTGAAATAAGAATCTAATTATGTGGATTGTCAAACTATGCCTTTTGTCATAAAAAACACCTATCATACTCAAACAACTCATATGACAAAATTTATATTTCAAATATGTGTTTATATATATTTCTATCCACTAATGGACAAGCAATTGTGTAGTGGTAGAGTGGTGGGGACTGTACGCCGAATAACCCACGTCTGCGGCGGGACACGGTTCGAACCTGGCTACTGCCCAATTGCCTTTTTATTTTTCTTTAAACCAAACGACGTCGTTTCATATCAAACCTGACACACTTGATATGACCCTGACCAGTGAAAGTTTATTTTTAAATAAAGAATGACTCTGTGGTTTTTAATGCCAAATCCTTTTCAAATGCACAAAAGTTGTGGGATCTAGTGTTGGTTTGTATATTCCCAATTTCTTTAAATCATTTCTTTCAACTTAATTAATATTTCCTGTCTTTAAGAAAAAACCTCATTAGAGGTTATGCTTACTCTAGAAAGTATGTACTAACTTCAAATCTAGTATAACTATAACTTTGAATATGTAGAAACAACAATGATATGGGTATAATTCATTTACAATCATCTCTATATCTCTCCTAAGTGGCACTGTGAGTCCGATTAAGGAAAGAGATAGAAATGATGGTTATAAATGAATTATAAGAATAAATTGTAACCCTATCATTACTCATGTCGAAAACATTTTTTTCCTTATGATAATTTGTTGTATATTTATTTGCTAGATTTTGATGAAGTTAGCAGTGGTTGTTGCGGGAGTGGATTATTGGAAACATCATTTCTATGCAATCCAAAATCATTTGTGTGCGCAGATGCATCTAAATATGTATTTTGGGACTCAATACACCCAACTGAAAAGACATATTACACCCTCTTCGAGGCCCATCGTGCCAAGATTGATTTCATGTACTAGATAGTAAATATCATTAGTATCCCTGAGAGGATTATTGCTGTAATCGGCTATGTAAGTAAATTTGTGTTTCGATAATTCTTGCGGAACATAGTTAATGATAGGCCCTCATGGCTCATATACATACATGTACACTATTTTTTTTATTTTTTTTTTGCGCATCATATGTGAATCTAGATGGACAGCTTTATGTCATGATGCTAATGATATATACAGGGATCCTTGATTTTCCTATAAACTAGTTGATACCCCTACTATGCACGGGCTGTACGATATATGAATTAATTGTCAAACAATATAACTCTAGACTTAATAACTAACTCCATCAACTAATGAGATTTCATTCATGGTGGGTTATTATAAATATAGAAATTTCATTGTAACTTCATTCTACCGATTGGTTGATAAGATTACAACCCTCAACGATAAATCAATCAAAAAATCTCTACAAAGTAGATTTCAAAGAAAATAAAGCCATCCACAACATATACATGTGTTCAAATGCTCAAATATGACTACAAAATGTTTGAGTAAAGACAAGAATCTACATATCACTGTCAAAAGAAGGCATCCGAGACTCCCAATTCATCAATTATAACATTATTCATTATGTAACTTAGTCAAAGAAAGCCTATTGGGAACCAAATTTGGGAAGTATAACATATTGTTAATTATGCAATAAAGTAGAAAGATTCATAATATTAATTGAATTTAAATGTGAAAGATAACCAATAAATTCCCAATTGAGTTTACAATTGTACATGCTATGGTAGTGATCGTACTGTTATGCCATTTGGGAACTAAATTCAGAATTCAAATTTGAAAATCATAGCATTATTCATTTTATAATGAAGTCAAATAAAGCCAATTCGGAACCAAATTTGGGCAATATAACATTGTTGATTATGTAATAAAGTCAAAAGATTCATAATATTGATCAACTATAAATTAATGTGCATGGATTCTCTAAACTACCTCCTCGAAAAACCCGCCCTAACCGGTCGCATATCCCGTTGGTTGCTTTCGCTATCCGAATTTGACATCAAGTGTGTAACAAGCAACTCAGTAAAAGGGAGAACTATAACTGAGCATCTCGCTGAGCACACCGTTGATTTCGAGAAGAACGTAGACTTCCCATTCCCGGACAAGAGCATCATGGAAGTTAAAGAAGAGCAGTGGAAGTTGTACTTCGATGGACAAAAACAGGAATGATTGAAAAGATAAAGTTTTCAAGAGCAATCACAAATATCAAAGACACCAAAAGGAGAAAGCAGGATCTACCAAGTTTTGTCTTATTTTATGTCTTTTATTCTACAAAGGTCTTAGTCTTTAGAAGTAGGCTTTCACCCGGTATGTCTAACCGTTGACGAAAGCAGCAATAGTGACAACTTTGACTCTGGAAGCAAGGATCCTCTCGGTGAATCTTTGAGGAGCCTCTTGTACCTGTTTGTACTTCCTAGCCAACCGACGCAGATAATAGAAGGAAGTGTCTCTCAGACCCATCAGCCACACTCTCTAGTGATCCCCAAGACTCGTGGTCACAGGATGAAGGCCCCAACGTCTCACAATCCAACAAACATTTCCCTTAGAAAGATTGTTCATCATCTGGATCCAGTCAGCAAGTAAACCAACGGTGCACAGCCCGCCCATAGCTGAAGATGCTCATATAGCCAAGCCTGTAACACCAAGAGCGCCCCGGAACCCAGATTTTGTATTGGAACTCCTCGAGGTAAGGTCGTCGTTTTGATACCTATTAGGCTTTGTTTGGCCAAGTTTTCAAAAAAGTCATTTTCTAGAATTTTCATAAAAAGTTGATAATTAGATTTCTGATCGATAGGAATTATACTAGACGGACTTCTTCACGTTCTTTGTGCTTGGGTTTTCTTGGGATCGACGTTTAAGAGCGTAAATTGGAGGTGAGTGATCCAACTATATTTTTGGAATGATTTCTTGTCATGTATCCATGTTTTGTGTGAATAACATGTGTTAGTTTATAGATATATATTGTGTAGTTCATATTGGGCAATTATATTGATAAGTAGGCCCATTAGCATGGTGAAATATTTTGTTTACCGAGAGCATGGTGATGTGTATTTGGGCATGTTGAGTTGCTTATTTGGGTCAAAGGAGCACATGGTTACCAAGCCATCTTATGGAGCCGATATAGGCATTAAGGTCGCACGATTGAAGAAAAGAATCGTGGGTCTTACCTTTTTGCATAAACTTATTGGCGAGGAGTCGCGGATTATGAGTATGGAGCGTACACGTGAGTCTCCGGAGACTAGTATGAATTGTAGAGATGTGAATGCGAGCATGTTGTCATTCATGTGCATTGTTGTTTTATTCACTAAGTGTTAGCTTAAACAAATCGAATAGGTGTGGTTATTCAAATAGCCATTTCAGGTGTTAATGCTGGTGGGGAATCGCAGAAGTAAGCACGTGGGTTGGGAGTTCACTTTTGAAGGCAACTTGTCATGCCTAACTCGTAGTTTTGAATATAGACTTGTTGTAATAAGAATTTTATGACTTTCGAATATGTTTAACTTAGAATTTGTAGAACGGATTCGTGATGTTGTAATAGACAATAACATGTTGTATTTATGTTTAAGTAATGTTATAATACAGTTAGGATCACTTTGAATTGAGCTTGGAGTGTGTGTTTGGTCCTTGGTTGATTTCAAAAAAACTTTTAAACTTCGAAATTCTACAGAAGGGGCTACTGTTGTAAAACAGTCGACTGGACTGAGGTCATAGTCGATTGGACCCCTATTTTAAAAGACTTTACTCTTAAGTTTTCAGGATTTCAGTCGACTGGTCCCCTAGACACAGTCGACTGGTTTCTGCACAAAAATTAGACATTCTGCCAGGATGGGTTCAGTCGATCGGGTGCAATTCTTCACAACTTTGGGAGCAGGTGCAAGTTTAGAACGTTGAAAATATAAAATAGACTAAAACACAAAATTACCCCTCAAAAGTTGATATTTTTTAAATTTTGTTGATGACATTGATATTTTATTTAATTTTTAAAATAGATAATTGTTGAAAAATCCCTCAAGTAACCCTCATAAGTTTAAAACTCCAATTGGTTTGACCATTTTCTAAAAAGGACAAAAGGAATCTAAGTCAGTGCTCACATGGTATAAGCGCACGCACCATAGAATATCACATGTCACCATAGCCCCCCTCACGCGCGCGTTTTTGGTTACAACCACTCACACCGTGTGAGTGGCTGTACCATATGATATTCATTTCGAAAATGTTTTTTTTAAACTTTAAACCTCCATAACTTTTTGATCTACAACTCTGTTTCTTACAAATTTTACACCGTTGGAACCGTGTCGACGAGAGCTACAAAACTAGTACCATTGTTGATACCTTTTGAGCAAAAGAAAAAAATTCTTATTTTTACATGTCATGTTCCAGACGAACCTAATAGAATTTTCACATAATATTTGTGTATGGGTTATTGAATTTTCACATAATATTCACGTATGCCAAGTTGATATGATGTGAGGAAAAAAAAAAAGGAATGTTCACTTTGTTCTTAAGGAGAGTTTTAGTGAATTTTTACAAGAATTTTGCATTTGTTTGGATTGAAAAACTATGTTTTATAGGAGTAATTGATTTGTAAAATTTGATTTTTTTTAATCGATACATGCATTGTTTATTATGAAAGAGAAAAAAAAATGTAAAATTTCACTTGGCATATATGAATATTAAGTGAAATTCCACTTAATATCTAAATATTAAGTGAAATTTCACTTGGCATATATGAATATTAAGTGAAATTTCACTAAACTTGTACATGAATATTAAGTGAAATTTTACTTAAATTGACACTTGAGGGACTTATTAACAAAGTAAGTATCAAATTAGACTTTAAACTCTAGAGAGTTACTTCTAGTGACTTTTGGGATAGTTAGTGAATTTTCACTTAACCTATTAAGTGAAATCTCACTGAACGAGTACACGAATGTTAAGTTTAACTTCAAGTTTTTTAGGAAGAAAGCATGTACGGGTTCAGTGAATTTTCACTTAATATTTATGTATGCCAAATTTATATGTTTAAAAAATGGCGAATTGCAATAAAGTCATTGCTACCTCATTAAGGCTTAGTTTGGCCCCCATTTTGGTGCTTCTCCTTTTTTAAAGCACAATCTCATGTTAATTCATTTGGTAACTAGTTTATGAGCTTTGCAAAAATTGAACTTAGGGCTTTTTTGGAGAGAGCTTTTAATATTTTTCATGTATTCAGTGAAATTTCACTTGACATTTATGTATATCAAGTGAAATTTCACTTATTATTTATGCATGTAAAAACATGAAATTTTTCATGTACTGAGTGAAATTTCACTTAATTTTTTATGTATATCAAATGAAAATTTACCTATTATTTATGTATGTAAAAACATAATTTTTTTCCTGAAAACATATCAACAATGGTACTAGTTTTGTAGCTCTCGTCGACACGACTCCAACGGCATAAAATTTGCGAAAAATGGAGTTGTAGGTCAAAAGTTATGGATGTTTAAAGTTTAAAAATATTTTTTGAAATTAAAAATGATACGGTACACTCCTCGCACGGTACGAGCAGTCTGTTAAAGAAAAGCGCGCGTGTAGCGCGTGTAGTGCGTTGGGCGCGAGTGAGGCTCGTGGAGTTGAGGGAATTGTGCATAGGAGATTCTATGGTGCGCGGACTTATACCGTGTGAGCACCAGCTGTCAACCTTTTGTCATTTTTGTTAAGTCACTCTCTAATTTGTATTTTAACTTAATAAATAATATACTGAGGTCCTTTTTGGTAAATGCCCCTTTTTAAAAAGTAGTCGATTGACTTCTACATGATTTCATACACAAAGTTGATTGAAATGTAATTATTCTAATATTCAATACTAAATGACAATGTAACCCTTTTTTTTCCACTAGCCTCGGAATTTGGCACGCCTGGTCGGATTGGTGGCAGGCGGACCCGACTTTGGGCTGGCCGTTGATCGGACCAGGCCAGGCTTGGCAAATGGGGGCCGAAGCCCTCCCAAACGTCCTAAGGGTGTGGGCTTCGAGTTTTTAGACTATTTAGTTTTAATAATTAATTTTAATAAAAAAATATATAACTATTTAATAAAAATAGAAATTAATTGAATAGTAATATTTAGTTACCAAATGAAGTTAAAACACTTTTATTTAGGGGTGTTCGCGGTCCCTTTTTTTGGTTTTTAAGTGATTTTAAAACTGACCCATCGGTTTCGGTAGGTCAATTTTTGGCAGTATCGGTCGGTTTTTGATTGGTTTTAGCTTATGCACTACTTTGAAAAATCGATCAATCGATGTTTGATCAGTTTTGTTTTGGTCGTTGTTCAGTTTTTCGGTTTTCTTGAACACCCCTATATTTATTGGACAAAGGTTCTATGAGGTTAATTGACTTGAGAAATTTCGAACATTACAAATATAATTATACATCTTTTCAATTAAATTAAGTCATTTAAAGTTTAATAATTGAATTAAGAGATTTACAAAGTAACATAAATTGTATTGAGTCATTTAGAAAGTAAAATAAATTGAATTAAGTGATTTGCAAAGTAATTTAAATGGAAAGTAACTTTAATTTAAAAGGATATCTGGGCCTTGGCAAGCTTGTTTAGTGGGGCGGGCCTCGGGCTATTTTTTCGGGCTTGGGCTTTGAGCTATCGGGTCGGGTCTCAAGCTGGGTTTCGGACTTTGAATGGAAGAGCCCATAACCCGCCCAATGATCTATGGACTTTGGACAGGCCTAGGCTGAGATACGGGCCAGTCTTCGAGCCCCTTTTTTCCAGCCAGAATTACCGCCGAAATTCCATGCTTGTTGTTCACCTACTATAGAGTAAATACCTTCATTACTTTCATCATAAGAGTAACTTTGATCACTACATGATATTATTCCAACGTAATCTCTATTTCAAGCGAATTGAACAATTTCAGTGCCATTTAATTTTCAATTGAAACGACTGCTTAAATGCATGGAGTGCATTTTGCTCACCCAATTTTAGATTACACAATCACCTCATTGGGTGAGCATGTGTGACCCATAACTTTTTAAAGATAAAATTGGGATAAAAAAAAATAAAAAGTGGAAGGTCCCAAATGTTCACCTAATCGGGTGCTTGTAGGAGCGAAGCCAGGACTTGACTTCAGGGGGGTGCAAACGTTGTCTATAAATTTAGAATTTTAGCTAGCGTTTTAAGAATTATGTATGTGTTCTTTAGGTTTCACATATAATAAATTGATGGTGAAAACATCTTGGTTAAATAAAACAAAGGGTAATTATATTAACACCCACTTAGTTTACTCTCTACATGCACCCACCTACTCTTTAAACCCACCAATCTATTTTAACATTAGAACGAACTTCTCTATATAGTTAACACTCACCTTTCATCTCCAAAATAACCCTAACTTAAAAATTTTAACCATTTAAGACAAGTTAATAAATGTAAGTTGGAAGAATTCACGCTCTACACCCACATACTTCAACAAATCCTCATCACCAACACCTCTTAACATCTAAATATGCAAGAGAACAACGAACTTCTATCGTGTAATGCTCTTTTATATGCCTTTGGACATGGAACAATTCTAGGTCTTAACTTCCCAATTCTAATTAAACCATAATTAGAGTTCAATTCATAACGAAGGGAATTCCCTTGCTATCTATCTACGAATGTCATTTAGTCTAAAAATTCATTGAGTAGGGAGAGATCTTAGAACCTCTCAATGTGTCAAGTTGGCCCAAAATAGCAAACCTTCTAGGCATCACGATCTAAAAAATGTGGACATAAGTATGTAGACTCACAAAGAACGAGAACTTGGTCTGTGTCGTATTCGTATATGAGTAATACTTGGGACACACTTAAACACATAATTTTTGGACACAATTCAAAAGATGTGTCTATATCTCTCCTGTGATGTCACTAGACCCCACAGTGACACATGAGAGAGATAGACACATATATCTATGCAATTGAAATTGCTTGCATATGCATATAGGCATAGATTTATACTCATACATGAGAATTCGATATTTTTTAAGAAGAGATTGAGACTGAAAGAGGATAATGGATGCAGGGCATGGGTGGAGGCAGCATAGGACAAGGGGGTTCAGGCCCCCCCCTGAGATTTTGAGAATTGAAATTTTACCCTACATTTTTTTTAGTATTTTATATTTAGGCCCTCCCTCAACTTATTTAGGCCCCCTCAACTTATGTTTAGGCCCCCCAAAGGGGTCCAAGGGCCAATTTAGTGTCATCAACTATATATATATGTATATATTGATATACAGGTATATACTATATACTCAAAAGGGAAGGTGCCTAAAATTTTTAAAATTACACTTTTAGTGTGAGAATTTTATGCGTTTTAGAAATAGGCCCCCCTAGAATTTTGAAAGACACTATACAATATTTACGTGTCATCAAATAGATTCATAGTATAAGCATATCCCAAAAAAATCGCAATTGTATACAAGCAGACCCTAAAAAAATCGCCAATTATGTATAAATAGACCCCAAAAAATTCGCCTCGGGGGCGCTGCCCCCGAACCCCCGTATAGCCTAGACCCCTCTGACTAAAATTCCTGGCTCCGCCCCTAATGCAGAGAGTAGTAAGAAATGGTTAAACATTTTAAGTTAGGGTTATTTTGTAGATGAAAGGTGGGTGTAGAGAGAAGTTCATTCCAATGTAAAAAATAGATTGGTGGGTTTAAAGAGTAGGTTGGTGTAGAGAGTAAACTAGGTGGGTGTTAACAGAATTCCCCTAAAACAAATGAATCTTTCCAAAATTGCTTCAAAAATATTAAGGGAAACTGCATTTTACACCCCTGTACTTTAATCATTATTCAAGTCACCCTCTGTACTTCGAAAAGTATCAAAGAACCCTCATGTACTTTAAACTAAAGTGAAAACATTAGATTTTTTCGTCAAAATGGACGAAAAGTGTTTAAAATTCACTATTCATGCCAAGGAAGTAGAAATATATTCATTATACCCCCAGTACTTTGACCTTTGTTCAAGTCACCCCCTGTATATGAGGGTATTTTTTTCATTTCATTGCCACTTTAACAGATTCTGCTATTTTCCCTTTAGTTTAACGCATCAGTTGGGGGTTCTTTGATACTTTTCAAAGTACAGGGGGTGATTTGAACAATGGTCAAAGTACAAGGGGATAAATACAATTTCCCCAAAAAATTACTTTGCGATTAATATCTTATTTCTTTATCTAATAATAATTACTTGGGGTAATTGAGTACATGAATAACTAGTTTGGGTACACATAGAAAACTGAGGACCAAAGTGAGAAAAAAAAATTGAGTATTTAGCAGGGGCAAATTAAATATTGAGAGGGCAAAAATGCATAGAGTATGTCATACATATATACACATAGGGTAAAAATTATTCTACAAATTTGTGGGAGGGGGGGATCTGAACATAAATGCTTGAGTGAGCAAAAATGCACTCAAACACATAATTGACACGTCTTGTTCATGAATATTCATTGATAAAGAAAGTCGTTAATATTTTTAGTAATACGATGACAACGATTGCAATAGAGAAAAAAACCTCATGAGAGGTTATGTTCACTCTAGAAAGTACGTACTAATCTAGTATAACTATAACTTTGGATATGCAGAGACAACAATGATAGGAGTATAATTCATTTATAACAATTTTTATTTCTCTCTTAAGTGGCACTGTGGGTCCAGTTAAATTTTAATGAGCCCTAGTGATACTTAGGAGAGAGATAGAGATGATGTATAAATGAATTATAAGAATGAGTTGTACCCCTATCATTACTCATGTAGAAAACATAATTTTTCTTATGATAATTTGTTGTATATTTATTTGCTAGATTTTGATGAAGTTAGCAGTGGTTGTTGCGGGAGTGGATTATTGGAAACATCATTTCTATGCAATCCAAAATCATTTGTGTGCGCAGATGCATCTAAATATGTATTTTGGGACTCAATACACCCAACAATCAAGCATCAAAACTAGATTTTTCAGTCAGAAAATAATTACAATCAAATAGTCGTGAATTTTATTTCCTTGGAAAAAATTTCCAAATAAAATAATTTCATGAATTTTTTTTTCTTTTTAACCCATTTTTTTACCTTGCAATCAATTGGACCCTAAGGTCGGGGACTGGTAGCCTATATATGCCCAAGTAATTAGAGGAGTTGGCATTGAAATAAAATTATAAATAGACTAAAACTACAACTGTTAGTATATTATTGCATGCCTAACGATATAGTCAATTGGAAATTGACACCAACTACCTTCCTTCACCAAACACTCCCATGGTTGGTCACAGATTTCACTATAATCTGGAGTACCCTTCAAAGGGTTGTGACAACTGATCGACATGACACACTGCAATCCCAGCATATATAACTCAAAAGGACAAGATTTTAGTCATTTTCATTTCACAAAATATATATATATATATACATATATATAACTGTGCTGTTAATTGGTACTTATATTTAGAGGACGACTGGACTAATCATATTAAAAAAAATAGCACGGTATATGTAAAACATGAATAGTGTTGTGACTTCTTGTATGCACCTAAAAAGTACATAAGGCCAAACAGCACAATAGGTTTGGACTATGCGATCAAGAGGCCGGCCTTGCATAAATGAACTGCAAGTCCGATGGCGGTTTTATGTAAAGCTCTTCTATCGGGCTACCCACCATCTTCGAGCTACCTCTTCCATCAGGCTACCTATCGTCATCGAGCTGCCTCTTCCATCGGGCTACCCAGCATCATCGAACTAGCAAAGCTTCCTCGAGAAACCTTGCACAGGTTCAGCGAGCAAATGTCTCTAAAAGATGAAAGATATCAAAAAGCTGTCAGAATCATGATGAGGGCACAAGTTCCAAGACAGATAATGGAGAGGCTTCAACCAACAAGAGAATAAGGAAGCTACGAGGAAGCCTGCGTGGCCGAACTCATTGGATGCAACTCCCCAAACTCGTTCGGCCTGAATAGTCAAAAGCAAGTGTTTTTCTTCTATAAATACAAGACATGTTCCCACATAAAAAAGGACCTGCGTCTCAAACAAAAACTCCAAAAGAGCACACCAAACACATCATTCTTTTACAAAGCATTCCCTTTGTCATTTCATTTCTATATAACTTAGTTCAGTTCACAAAATTGTTTTTAAGTACTTACATATTAAGATTAGTTCCATGTTTTTATCATCGGAGTGTCTCATCTCTTTAAGGTAGTATGATTGGCCCTTAAACTTGTTAATTTATTTGGTGTTTCTTTTACATCTTTATTGACACAATTTGATTTGTGTGCTTCAATACTGTCAAAGAACTTATAACTAGGGTACCTTCCTACTAGTTTTTAACAATCGTCAAAACAATAGAAGTCAGATCATGCATCACTTGCACAAAATATTAGGAAAAACCACGCTCACAATCGAGCTGTAAACATCTCTGGCACGCCTGAAGCAAAATAATAAGAGTAAATAATTTTGGCACACCCGGTGGGACCACTTGTGTCTAAAGCCGTGGTTTGAAACCATGCCCCCTAAAAAAACTGGCAAAGGAACATATTTAATAGGGGAAAAAATTGGACAAGAAAGTGAATTTTCTAGAGAAGATGATGAAGAAACCTTTGGCCGTCTTATCATCAGCTTCATGAAGGAATACTTTCCCAATGCTTAGAGCATTCTCTCCCCCTTTTGCTTGACACGTTGGCTCCCCTAACATCACAAGGGAGAGAAGCCATTGATGTTTCTAGAGAAATACGAGAAAACAACTTGGCACTGGGAAGACCTATAACAAATTTAACTAAAATAATGGAGGCCGCTCTCTCGACTAAGTCTCTCTCTCCTAGACCTAAAGCTAAGGAGGAAGCCATCATTGAATCAGGCAAAGAGTCATTCATCTCCCCAAAATGTGTGCCACCAGCCATTCGTAGGGAAGAAGGATTGGATCTTGGTAAGGAAACGGCTACCTCGTCTAGAAATATTGAATCTGGCAAGGAAACACCTATCTCATCCAAAAATATACAGTTGCCCCCCAAAAAAGCAGCCGTGGGGCAATTTGTGCCTTTGGTACCTCTGGGACATGCTGGTCCTTTAGAGCCAACGAACCACAATTCAAGTCATGATGATTGAATCAAGACTCAACCCCCACGCCCCCAAAACCATTGTTGGCCTTCTTTAGAGCCAGTTTTTGAGCAACAAAGAAACAACATGGGGGTATGAATGGCCGAACAAGAGTTCTGGCAACATAGAAACCAGGAGCAACAGACTGTGCTACCCCCTGTGGTAAATTAGCTAGCTCCCAGGTTCGTTCCCATTGATAGGAATCAACTGGTTCAGGCCATCCACGAGGAGTATGGCCATTTTATGAGAAGGATCGGTCGGCCGATGTATCATCGGCCATACACGGCTTACATTGACCAGGTTGAATTTCCCATGAATTATAAGATACCAAAATTTTCTCTCTTCTCTGGAGAAAGTGAGCAGTCTACCTTGGAACACGTTGGCCGGTTTACGGTGCAATGTGGTCATGTGAGGGGTAGCGAACCTTTGAAAATGAGATTATTCCCCAACTCACTCATAGGCATAGCATTCACTTGGTATGCTAATTTGCCTAAAAACTCAGTGTTCACCTGGTAACAGATGGAAGAACTGTTCCACGAACAGTTGTATCGGACGTAGCCTAAAACATCTATGGCTGATTTATCCAAAATGCATCAGTTGTTAGGCGAATCAATTGAAGGATATCGGTCGATTCAAAAAAGGCCAAATATCGATGCCGAATCACTCTCCCCGAGAGCGAACTCATAGAACTAGCTGATGGAGGATTGAACTTTGAACTCTAAAAAAGGTTCGAAATGGAGTTCTGGGATCTATTTGAGTTAGCCTCTAGAGTAGTCCAATACGAAAGCATCTTGATGGACGAACATGAAATGAGAAATTCGTCAAAAGGCACCTACTATAAAGATCCAAACTATAAAGTCCATATCACCGAGTATGACTTCAGTTTAGGAGAGGTGGATATAGCCGAAGTAATAGTCAAGCGGCCAGTAACTTGCTCGAAACTAAGCAAACTCGTGAATAACAATGCGGCTGTGAGGAAGCAAATCTTCGAGGTTGGAAAAATCTATACTTTTGACTTAACAAAAGCAGATTTAATTTTGACGCCTTGTTAAGTGAGAAGGCTATAAAATTAGCTGATGGGCATCGGACTCCCAAGGTCGATGACATAACAGGAAGAGAACACTATAAATGGCATAATTCTTGGAAGTAGGGATGTAAGCGATTTTCAAAAAACCGCCCCGACCGACCAAAACCGACCGATTTTGCAGTTTTGGTCAGTTGTACAACCCAACAATCGGTCTGCGGTTTTAAGTGTTTAGAAAATCGAATTTTCAGTTCGGTCTGTGGTAGTACAGTACATGTGCCGAACACCGACCGATAACCGACCGTATTCCCTTTATATAAATAGAAAATACATATTAGCCTTGACTAAAAGAAACCCTAAGAATCATATATTTAGCACAGTCTCTCTTTCTCTACCCTTTCCCATCTCACGATGTGCCTCCCCTCTCTCCACCAGTAGCTCTCTCTCTCTCTACCAAGCACCAGCAACTCTTTTTTTCTCTAACCCTTACCCTCATCTCTCTCTTACCATCTCAGTCTATCTCCCTCTCTTTCTCTAATACATATAGTGAGACGTCAATGATGAAGCCATGGGATGATGCTGAGACGATGAAGGATCCAACTATCCAAGGTATCACCGACGGCAACGCCAACACTGACGCCGATGCTGATAATGCCCACGCCGACGAATGTTCCATACCCAAGGTTACTGCCTCTCTCTTTCTTATCTCTTAATTTGTAGATCTATAGATCTGTTGATTTACATGTGAATCCCTTTTGTAGATTGTAGATCTATTGATATATTTTTGAACTTTTGAAGATTTTTGAGATTGTGTGTTCTACGGTTAAAACTGAAATCGATCGTAACTGACCGCTAATTCGGTGGTCGGTGTCACACCGAAACACCACCAAGTCAGTCGAAATCGGTTGCTATGAACGGCACACCGATATGTTCGATTTGGTGTAGTTTAGAGTCAAAATCGACGAAAACTGACCGATTTTCACCCCTACTTGGAAGCATGCAACTAACAATTGCGTTGTTTTTTGAAATGTTATACAAGAAAATGTTGAAAAGGGATTTTCAAATTCTCAGACAAAGCAATGGGAGTTGATGCGGACTCATTTCCAAAGATAGCAGCAACCAACATGACAACACCTGATTTTTCAAACCTTTTTAGACCAAGGTTGAAAGAAGATCTCACTAACTCAACCAGTCAGAAGCCTCCACAAAGGGAGGCCAAACAGGTGGTGAGGGAACCTGAAGATAAGAAGGATTGGCCGAACACTACGAATCGGGACCTACAGGCAACCCATGAGCAATGCAAGATCCTGCAAAGAAGTGAGGAGGCCGAAGAAGTCGATTCGGACCCAAGAGGTACGAAACAGCTGTTGTTAGAACTAAGACATCAGTTGAGGCTCGTGGAAGAAGGACTCTATCCAAGGTGCAAGACATAAGTGCACCTAGAATGTCCCAGTTCCACCAAGAGGCAAAGAGAGCCAAACGTGGAAGAACCACAGATACCGATCCAAAAGCGGATCGTGTTTCCAGGGGAAAAAAGAAAAAAATCAATCCATAATCGAATCGTATTTCTAGAATAACGCCAAAAGGATGAAGGACCCTAAGGAGCATGGCCGACCCCCACATTTTAATCACCATACGGAGCAACATGGCTCGATCTTTAGGCGTTAAGAATGGCGACCGGTGAGTTTTTCTTCTTCTAGGGACCATCCTAAAAATGACCCTAATAAAAGTTTTGCTTTAAGAGAACCAACTTCCAAATAGTTTTTCAAATGTTATATTAAACACGTGCCCAAACACGCATCATCGAGTTCAGTTTTCAAAAGTAACATTTCATAGGTCAAAGGGTCCCTAAATGTACCCCTCATACCTAATTATAAGTTGTTCTGAACATTGGAATAAGGAGATCAAAGATTTGGGTAGGGGGTAGTTCAACCGGCCGAATAGTCCTATTCGACCTGTCGAATGGGGTCTGGGTAGAACCCATCCTCCAAAAGACTGTATTCACAAATTATCGGTGCTTTTGTAATAAATGCTGTTAATTCCCGGCACTTCCAAATCAAAAGTCGTTAATAACCCTATACCTATATAACCAAAACAACCAAACTAAACAAACCATTTCCAAAGCTTGTTAAACATTCCAAAGACTTGTAAAAACATGTAAGCCCATTTATACAACAAACCATGAACCCCCGGATTACAAGTTCCAAAAGTACAAGCTTCACAAGCCTAGGCAAACTAGGTCCCAAAGTGAACCAAGTGTCGTACTCACATCACAAGCAGTCTTATTACAATCTGCACGATTTATCAACCGACACAAGTTAAACATATATATTACAAAGGTGATACAAGTTCTATAAGCATAAGGAACTCCCGGTCCTTCCTTGCCTCATTCATCGCGACTCTCTCTCCTCTGGTCCTTGCCCCTGAATGGTTATTTATATAACCACATGTATTTAGATTTGTTTAAGTTAACACTTAGTAATGAATAACAATCATGCATATGGACGCTGAACATGCTCATAAACACTCTATTATATTCCATACTAGTTACCGCGCGTAGCCAAGTGTACCTTCATCCACTTTTCCCGATTCGCACTCTCTCTGGTGAGCCTACGCAACCGGACTAAGCCCACACCTTTTCCTTCAGGCGTACGGTTATTTAGTTTTACGACACGTTTGTCATTTTTCCATACTCGATCGTAGCTTAGTACAAGTTCTGCATTAACCCACATAAGCATCTAAACGTGCTCAAATCATTCATTACACCATGCTTTGAGCCTACTTGAAACATGAATTTGCTCAATATAGACTACATATGTTATCTACGTAAATTATCCGAACAACCAAATGGATATAGCCATGACAACATCCAAAAGTCAGGATTTGTATCACTCACCTCTTACGATTCGCTAATAAACGTCGAATAGAAGTTCACTTCTACACCGGGTTCGATTCGTACACAAAATCGGCCAATTTTGGATTATGAGTCCTAGATGGGCCGCCAAGAACGTATCGATTAAACTTGAAATAAAAGATAGCTATGCGAAGGCATTACCTCCATGAGTCCTAAACCAGTCTCGTATTGAATATTGGAGGTCGTTTGATACTCGGATCGTTGAGAATTGCTCAAAATTACAAAGCTCTCCTCTTTCTCTTTCTTTTCTCTAAGGGTTTGTTGTGAGATATAAGAGACTTTAGTTCTCTTCTCACTTAAGTCCTTCTAGGGAATATTCCTCTAGCTAAATATTATTTACCACCCTACTAGTTTATGGTTCATTCTATTTACATCCCCACTAGTTATTAAACTAACTAGTTAACTACCCAAAAGTAATTGAGTATTCAGTTAAGTCCCGTGTGGGTCCTATACGTGGTTCCACATACAAATTTCACGAAGTTACTAATTATGCATTGTGTTCAATTCGTCCTCACCATGTATTCAAATGATCCCGAGTGAGTCGCTATCAATAATATAATAATCATTTGTATTCATATATGCCTAAATAAACATTTAAGCACATAATCTTGAGTTAAATACTCATTTCTCCTTCTCTAGGGAATTCTCACTCGTTCTCCTCTAGGACTACCTTTACTGGCCAATTTGGGTTCACAAGAGACATCCCAATCATTTAGTGAGTTACCACTCACTTCACCTATATCAATTAACACAATATTGACAAGTTATGAATGCTAAAACATATTAAACAAATAACGCGGGAGCGAGTATGACACTCATTCACAATAATTTCTAGGTAGTACTGTGGGGCGCACTGACACTGTGGCGTCCACCAAAAGTGATTGTGAGTGGGTGTGAAATTTTTAATATGAAGTGGGTGTGGGTGTAGCATTACTCTTTTCAAATTTACTAATTGTATTTTAGATAATTTATTGTCCATATTTATATGTTACTAAATTATAGTCCATATTTATTTTTTAATGTCTCAAAAAATGGCCAATATTATCGAGTTGATTGCTGATTATTATGCGGATAAGGCAACATGATAGTTGTTGTTGTTGTTGGTTTTTTTTTATTTATTTTTATATTTTATATATATGGGGGAGGGGGACGAGGCTCGAATACCGAACCTACGTATTGGAGGGGACTTATATATGCCAAGCTATTTACCACTTGAGCTATACCAACCTATGCAGGCAACATGATAGTTAAGAATACCTTTATTAACTACATTTCTAACTATCACATCAAGCTTTTCTTGAAACGGACATTAATTTAGGTATGCAAAGGACATCAAGTTTAGTTATTACTAATTTTTGAAGATTTAGATAATCCTCAAAAAGAAATTTTCATGAGCATTGTTGAAGGGCTCTTTATTGGAAAGATTCACTACGCTTGCATATTATTTTGGTCTACTGTGTTTCTCCTCTGATCAGTAATTGATAGGGGTGCAAGTTGGAACGGAAATTCCGATTCCGATCCGAAAAATTCAAATTTTTGCAACATAAAAGTAATTCTAAAAATTTTGAAAAAATTCCGAACACTTTTCGATCCGAAATATCCGCTATTTTCCAAACACTTACGATTGTTTTAATGGTATATTTAAAAATACATATATGTTTATTTCAAAACGGAGGCTGAGTACAATTTTAAAAAAGTGTAATAAAATCAAAATCACAAAAAATCTACTAACTAAACTTTGAAGCAATGATATGTTGATTTTTTAAAAATTTTCCTGAAAATTTCCAAAAAAAATCCGAAATTTTTTGATTCCATAAATTTCTGAAAAATCCCAAAATTTCCAAAAATTTGGAATTGGAACACTAGATGAAAATTATAAAATTTCATAATAGGCATTGGAAAGTCTACTTATATTTCGAAAATTTTGAAATTTTTTGCAGAGCAACCAGGTCCCCTTTTTAACCCTCTTGGGTTTGGGAAAGATGAGAAGTCAATGAAGGAATTGAAGTTGAAAGAGATAAAGAATAGGAGATTGGCTATGTTGGCTATTTTGGGTTTACTTTGCACAAGCTCCGGTTACTGGTGTTGGGCCATTCCAAAACCTCCTTGATCATTTGGCTGACCCAGTGAAACCAATACGCACCACAATGCCCCATTAGGCATAGTGCGTGCACATCATGTGCCCTCCACGTCATTAGTTTCAAACACACCACTGAGGGAAAAAAAAATTAAATTAAATTAAAAACGTTTATTTTTCAAAATTGATTTCTGAATTGATAGGAGTATTAAATAAATAAATAGGTGTGGGTGATTAATGTTTTGAAAAATGAACGTTTTTAATTTAATTTTATTTTTTTCCCTCAGTGGTGTGTTTGAAACTAATGACGTGGACATCACTTGGCTACATCAACATCAGACATATTTATTCATGTGGAATCAGGAACTCATAATGGGGTAGGATAATATTCAAACAAAAGCTAATAAACATTTTTTAATTTTTAAAATTTTTTTTTTTGGTAGCAAAAATCTTTGTGATCGGTAGTAGCATATACTACTGCATGTGGTACAACTGATAAATCATTTGGGAAGAAAGAATAAAGGCCTAATCTGGCTCTAAGGTCCCGTTTTATAAAATTGAAATTATTAAGCATTGGATTTTTAGTACTGAAAATTTTAAGTTATGAAATTTATAGTTATGAAAACAATGTTTCTAAGTAGGAATATACTACATTCAGTGATTTTTTTTTTTCTGTAGAACTTTTGTACTTAAGGAGTTTTTCATAGGTTTTGACTACTTTTTCAATAAAGTGATACATTATTAAACTCACTAAAAAATGTTTAAACTTTTAATTGTTAGTCCTTAATTGGGGTATGAAACACCCCTGGGTGGGTGAGTTGTGGGCTAGCAGTAATGTTATGCTTTTGAATTTTTGTATCTCAAATGAGATTCTCAAGACATGTGGCAGTAATACACCTTCAACATCCTCTAATAAAAATTAAGTGGATCTACTGCCACATGTATTTAATTAGAACTACATTGGGATGCAAAATTAAGAAGTAATATGGGCTAAGCTAAATTAAATGGACTTTTGTAAGGAACTGGCTAGAAGACACTAAAGCCTCGTTTGTTTCGCAGGACTAAGGGCCGAATAGGGAAGGATATGACTATTACTCCATTTTAATTCAATAGTCTGGTGTTTGGTTCGGCCACCTTGCACCGGACTATTAGTCCTTTTTAACTAAATAGTCCCCCAAATAGGCCACTATTTTATCCCATGTGAAGACCGAGGACTGGTATTAATAGTCTCTCAAATAGTGGAGGGGAGAAGTAATCCCATAATCCTGTCCAGCGAAACAAACGTGACCTAAAAACAAATTCTCAACAATTGACCCAGATCTACAGCCCAGCTCAGCTGGGTTAACGTCTGTAAGACTGTAACCAGTCTTTTCCATCACCTAAATGCTTTGCATCCAGTGTGCAGTTAGTAAAAAAAAAAGGTAGCCTGAGAGGAGAGGAGAGAGAATATTAGTGGGGACTACATTTTGTGCGGTTGAGACGTGAGAATTGAACTTTATGAGAGCATGCTCCAAACTTACAAAACAAGTGATACTTGGTACACACCCAAATACATAATTTTTTAGACACAACTCAAAAGAGTTGTCACATCTTTTAAGTTATGTCTCAAAAATTATGTCTTTGGCTATGTCCCAATCTTTACTCAAAAAAAAAAAAAAAAAACCTTTTGTTTGGACTAGTACTTCTTAGTAATGTAGATTAGTTCACACTATTGCCCACCAAGAAGTCTTTGAGCTGGCTGGCACAAGAAAGATGAGAACATGTTCTTCTCCATTTACAGACACACACACACAATCAAATAATCAATGATGTTCTGATAATCACCCATATTCTAGCTAAGAAGTACTAGTCCAAACAAAGGTTTTGTAGGTTTGGAGCATGTTCCCATAAAGTTCAATTCTAACGTGTCTTAACCCTTCTATTTTCCTCAAAAACTTTGTTCCCTCTTTTCTTCTCTCTATAAATCCATGAACCATACAGCCTTGGGCCTTGTTTAATTTGCACATTCATTGAAGGAAAAGAAAGCAAGAAGGAGAACTAATTCCCAAGTGTTTTTTTCGCATTTATTATAACTTAAGAAAAATGGGAGGTAATTGACTTTAACAAAATTTTAAATTTGATGGACCTTTCCTTATTAATCAAACAAAAGAAAATGTTTTCCTTATTGTATTGCTTTATTTTCCTTACTAGTTCCATTAACCAACCAGAGGACTAGAAATCCTTGGCAAGGAAATTATTGTTTCCCAACAAAATTTTCCCCCTCTTAGTGTTTCAAGGAGTGCTCTCTGCTGTACAATGAAATAGGATTCATATGCTTCAACCGCTGTAAAACGCTTGTGTTCAAAATAACTTTTGACCCATCCCAAATTGTTGCAATTGACACTCTTATTCTTGTGCTTGCATCGCAGAAGCAGATGCCAAACAGTCTCATTTTAACTTTCGGAGTTCTATAATCACTTATGAACTCCAAATGTCCTTGGCACCTTGCCAAACTGGACTGAAGTGCCCATCAAACAGGTTTTCAAACGCAGAACTACTTGGAGAGCAACATTGTTCTTAGAAAATTGCTCTCTGAGATGAGAACTAAGAACAAGCAGTGGATGAGAATCTTTTAACTAAAAAAAAAACATAATACATGTAACAGTACCACTTCGGACACAATAGCAGTCCACCATTAAACTAATTAATCCATTATGAATTTGAATGGATCACTATGTAAAAGATGACTAGAGTTCATCATTCATACGAAAATGATGAACTAGTTTTCGAACTCCACAGCCCCAAGAACTAGAAATCTTTATCATCATTGTATAGAAGTTACCCAGAAAAAGTCCCACAATGAATAAGTAATGTGACCATGTTGAAACCATTAACAATTAACCCAAAGGGTAAAAAAGTAATAAAAAAGTGCGGTGTCAGAAATGCAACCCTTTCAAAACGACCAGTACGACCCAAGAACACTGCAAACTCAGGATTTGGCAGAAGTTCCGCGAGGCTAGATCAGTGAGAACTCAAAATTGTAGATCACTTTAGGAAAAGGGCATTTTTCAACGATTCAAAACAATCGAAATGTGAAGCAGAACAACGAATCAGCTAGGCGTGAGATATTTCTGCCACTAATGTCCATTGAAATGACGTAGATATCCTTCTCTCAAATAAAAACAACGAATCAGCCCCTCCATTTTATTTTATCATTCTGTTGTTTATATTAAATTAAAAGAAGACGGGGAAGATTACGATTGAGACTGGATTTCCATTACCAAATCACATCTTCAATCTTATTCTTTTTCGAAACTTGGCTTATTCAGGAGAACAGATCAACAATTCCTGGATACTTCCATTAATTTATCAATTCCATTGCTATATATATATACACACACACACACACACACACACACACACACACACACTCACACTCACACTCACACTCACACTCACATGTACGTGTGTGTTGGTGTATACCATCTGTTCTAAGTAAACTCAATCCAACTCAACAACCCTAACCAATCAACTAGAATCCCTCATATAGACTACATGTTATAAAAACCAAACCAATCTCTCTTTCTATTTAAAGATTGTCACAGCCATTTTACACTACTCTCCCTCTCTTTCCGAAAAAACAAATGTCCACATTGAAATTGAGTAAACAATCTTTAATGCATTGTTTATTCTGAAATTTGATTGAATTTGTTCGAGATACTTTGCGCCTTTGTGGGAATACTATAACTATAAGTGGTTAGGTTTTTTTTAAATCAACAACATTCCATTGATCATTAATTTTTTGCTGATTGGCATAGCGTGTGGGCCAGAGGGGGTTTCTATTTGTTTAATTATGACGAGGGCAAAACTGTTACAATCAAGATTCATTTTCTGTAATTTATTCTCGGTGAGCACAAGACATGGTGTTCATTCGTTTAATGGAATGGAAACACTTCTATATTGTCATTCGATTTCTGCACTTTTGTCTTGGGTAAGAACAAAACATGGTTTTCATTTGTTAAATTGAAATGTTATATAGTCATTTCACTGCATTTGCTAACACTGTTAACGGTTTCACTTTACATTGAATCATAGGGAATTTCACATTTTGAACTACAGGGTGGTTACATGAAAATGGTTTTTAATCTCAGGGAGGTAAAATGTATTAAACCCGAATATATTATATTACTTTAAAAAAATGGTAAAAACACCACCAGACAATTTTTTCTTCCAGATCTCAGACCACGAAACTAGACAAAGGTGAGGTTAGTCAATTAAAGAACTACAAGTGATATAATTATGTACAAGTCATATGCCTAACTCAAATAGCCAGAACAAATAATATTCTCACAACTTTTGGCGCTTCGTATGCACTCAATTCATTAAAATGCATGGAATACCTCGAGAAAGAGCCTTCAAGTCTTAATGGTGCGACCTTTGTATTGCCCTCTCCGAATCACAAAGTCATCGGGAGTTTGGAACTCCTCTAACCAAATCACATCCGAGACTGCCTCACCATTCAAGTCAAGCTCACCTTTCATTGAACAAATCGAAAAAAAGAAAAAGAAAAAGAAAAAAGAGAAATAGAGTGGTAAGCTACAACTCATTATCCAGAAAAAAAACTGTGAAACGCACAAAAGAACACAAGTGCTAGGGTAACCCTTCTTTCAAAAAGATGAAATTAAAATTACTTTAGAGACCCAATAACAATAATCATAATCAGATTGAAAAAGAAAATCGACTGATTTATTACTTGGTAAATCTCCTCTTGGAGGCTTCCGAAAATACGTGCAGTGACGCCCATACTCTGATGAGTAAGGTGGGGACAAAATGTCAAAGATAGCACAATGGGTTATAGCTTTGAAGGAATGAATATTGCCTCCACTTGTTGGATATAAAGTAGTTGACGCACAGGGGGCAGTCATCTCACAATCTTTAACACGCTTAGCAGGTCTCGCTGAAAGGGAAAAAATTTTATTTATCACTTTTCAAAAAAAAAAGAAAGAAAGAAAGAAAAAAGAAATTGAAGAAAGCTTAGGACAAATAAACATCCAGTAAAATTACTAATCCCACAACAATAACTTGGTTAAGACTATCAACCATTGAACTCACAAGGAAAAAGATCTACTTTCACCAACATGAAATTACAATTCAGCTGCTACAAGTTTTATATCCCACTTCCCACCCATCTGCAATAGACCACATATATTATGTTCCCAACATCACCACCCCACCCCCCCCCCCCCCCCCAAAAAAAAAAGCATATAGTCCAAAAGGCACTAACTTATAAGCTCAAAGTGCTAATGAATTCATTGGTATCCTGATATGTAATTTATACATTGTCCATCAGACACAAGCTTCTATAAAGAAATCTACAAGAACCGACCACTTAGGGCTCATTTGGAGCCGCACTAGGTGGTCTGCAACGCTCCTAGGGCCAGGGGCGGAGGGACTAAGGGTTCAGAGTTGGCTCAGGCCCCCCTTGGAATTTTGAGAACTAAAATTTTAGCTTTATAATTTATGATTTTTACAAATAGCTTACCCCCCACCCCCACCCCCTCCCCCCCCCTTGGAATTTTGAGAACTAAAATTTTAGCTTTATAATTTATGATTTTTACAAATAGCTTACCCCCCCCCTGAATTTTAAAGCATACCCTATAATTTTTAAGTTTCTTCAAATAGGTTCAGCTTATATTTCCAAATATCACATTTTAACATTAAAAATTACATCTCTTACCCCGAAATGAGGTCTAAAACTAATTCCACATCTTTTCTCCCTTTGTTAATTGGGGAATATATATGTTAACCAAAAAATAATAGAATTGGGAATATTTGTGATTTTTGTTATTTCAGGGATATTTGTGAATATTGAATTGGGGCACTTGTGAATTTGTGCACATATAAAAATTTGTGATTTATGTTGAATTGGGGAATTTATGTATAATAAGTAGACTCAAAACAAAAATCAGCAAATGAAAAAAGACACAAAAATCCTAGCTCCGCCCCTGCCTAGGGCTGCACAATCGCAGCTTCCTAGCCATTTGGCACAGCTGCAATTGCAAACACAAACGCAGAAGCTTGGCCAAACGGGCCCTTAACCCACAATGTCCAACACTTTGAGAATCTCCTTGTTCAATATGCTATCCTTATCTAAGATACTGCTTACCCAAAAAATTACACCCTAAAGTACTTACCTGGCTGGTAACCATGATTTTTATAAACCTCATTGCAACCGACCAAAATTTACAGAATTTTAAAGAAACTTGACTAATGAATAATTAGAAGTCTCCATCCGTGAATCCATCCTTCTTCACTTTCTGCTTTATTACATTTTAAATAGGAATCCATCATTTTCATTTGTAAATATCAGGTCATCGAATGTTGCATAGGCAGGGCAGCAAGAAATAGTTTTCACAGAATTTTTGGAGAATAAAAATAAATCTTCTTATTTGAACTAGAGCCGTGCAGAATTTGGTTGATGTCGAATTATAAGAATCTATAAAAATCAGATCATAGTTTACCCAGTCACTACACAAGCCTACAAATGCTCCATGAGATAGTAGAAAGGTCATAGCTTTTTCCCAAATATACTCGGCAATATCATATTATCCTATCTTGAACATGAAAAGAGTGTTCAAATTGTGATACCATGGAAAACAATCAAAATAGCAAGCAAGGCACCAATCAGTGCCACGCTGTTTAATTCTAGCTCAAGATTTAGCACAATAGCATATTCCAGTCAATAATTTTCTCCAGTTGGAAATCACATAGCTCTTATTGACCTTCCATGGGTTTAGACAAAATTGAGATTTCTAGAAAGATAAATTTTTCCTTATGGAAATAAGTCTGCGGATTTTTCGAAAATCTTATGTAATCAAGGACAAGTGTGAGCGTTGAACAAACTTATCGCTCTGAAGAAACAGAAATCAATGACAGAGGGACTAAAAGGGGAAGGGCCAATAATGCTCCAATGAACAAACAGGAGTTATGATTTTTATTCATAGAGGGGAGCCTTGGCGCAACGGTAAGGTTGCTCCATTGTGACCTGGAGGTCACGGGTTCGAATCTGGAAACAGCCTCTCTGCTTGCAGGGGTAAGGCTGCGTATATCTCACCCTCCCCAGACCCCGCAATGGCGGGAGCCTCGTGCACTGGGCTGCCCTAAAAAAGGCAATGATTTCACTTCACGAAACATTCAAGAACAAGGCATTTGTTGAATTTCAGCCAAACAAACATTGCTGGATTCTCATTTTCAGGCATCGAAGTACCAGTTATCACAACGAAGAGGAAAGGTACAGTCTAAAAACCACACCTTGCGATGTATCAGAAGAGCCAGGAGTGTCAAGCCAATCATACGATTGAACTTGTAACGAGCCATATAGAAGCTTGCTCAACACAGTCATTCCAGGATGATTATGAAGAGGAATGATAGAGGAAGGTGGCATGCAGAATATTCCCATCTGCAAGAAAATTAAAAATTGGATGGATCTCAGAGATCAATTAAATAATAACTAGGGGTGTTCAAGAAAACCGAAAAACTGAAAACCGACCGAAACCAAACCGACCAAACACCGATTGGTCGGTTTTTCAAAGTAGTGTACAATCTAAAACAGTTTGAAAACCGACCAAAACCGCCTAAAACTGACCTACCGAAACCGATGGTCGGTTTTAAAATCACTAAAAAAAACCCGAAAAACCGACCGCAAACACCCCTAATAATAACTGAATACTACCCTGCAGGGAGTTTATAACAAGAATCAACTTCAAGTTCTTAAGGAAAAAAAAAAAACAAAAACTTTCCGCCACTGCCGGTATAAATGAAATGTCAATACAAGTCCACAATGTGAAAGGCTACACTTACAGAGAAGCTGTCACACTCGTGTAGATGCAGGTATTTGATTGTTGGCGGTGTCCGAAGGCTCCCATTACGCTGTGTAGGACCAGTCCACCCGCGTACCAGTTGTGCCTCCTGTTCGAGACCTACATCAGAAGGCTTGATTTTATCTGAAAATGAATAAAAAGGAGTTAATACATGCAATGCTACAACAGTTGACAAACTAAATTCTTCAATTGAGACCTTAAAATTACATTCGAGCGTTTACCCATAAAAGAGTGTAAACTCAGAATCCCAAAAACGCAAAAAGCGTCATTATATAGTTTTACTAGTGTATATGAAAAGTTATTAAGAATGCAAAGAGAGAGATTTGACAAAAAATGTTCAATATTAAACCTATACCCCAAAAGACCCAAATAATATGCCATAGCAGCCCCAAGGCATAAAATATGGATACGATTTGTCAACTGGTTTGCTTCACTTCAAATCAACTTTAAACCAACATTCACGACATCACTTATGAGAAAAGACTCGGAACTGGTCAAATGCTTAAGTTTGGAAACTCAGTAGGGTGGTGCCTTTCAATAACATAATATGCCTAGTATTAATGGCAATTCTTGCTAGTAAGAAGAGTATAATTTTTTCTTTATTATTAGCTTTGCATGTCAGATATACTAGAGCTTAAGACACATTGTTAGACTCATTACTTAACAACTTGAACTTTTAGTGCAATTGGTGAATTTAAACTTCTACATGAGTCTTGGTTTTGGGAGGTTTTTTATTCAAGTCCCTCCATCCCCTCATCCCCTATTCAATTTTTCCTGCACTCTCTCTCTCTCTCTCTCTCTCTCTCTCTCTCTCTCTCTCTCTCTCTCTCTCTCTCTCTCTCCCCTTGAAAGGTGAGGTGGCATGGCGGAATTCGTAAGAGAGCTTGATATACAATGTCGGGCCATTTCATATAGTTTAAACCTTGGAGGCAATAGACAATGTAACAAAATACATTCGATGAAGATAACGTACAGCAATCGGCAACTTAAATGCCACCGTGTTTGACATTGACACAATTGATGGCATCCTCTCATATGTAACAGGAAAATCATCAATTACTAGCTTTTACTTTCAAAGATGAAAAAATCATACTGATAATTACAAATGTGAAATAAAACATCCAACTACTATTCTAGCTGAGCTCAGATTAAGAAATGAGCCAAGTTACGATACCTTTTCAAGCCTGAAAGACCACTAGAAGTTCAGTACTGAGACTAGGCCATGGGAGGTTGACGCTCAGCCTGAAGCCAACCCGATCCAAAGTGCTAGAGGTGATTTTTTCATTCCTGAATTATATATCCATCCGACACATACCTGATGAGATACATACTTAATCTGCAAATGACACATACCCTATATCCACCGCTCAGGCCTTCTCGCTAAGGATTTATTGTTTGGCAGGATCTGACAGGTGGTCCATATATAAGTGATCCTAATTAGGTGGTGTTTTGGAAATCGTTGAATAAAACTTTTGTAGTTGACAAGAAACCAAATGCGAAACGAGACTATAAGAAATCAAATAACACAATCAAGATTGGCTCTGATACCAAAGGGGAAGCAAGGGGCAAAGGGTAAGCAAGGGGATAATGAAATAACAAAGATAAAAGAAAGAGAACACTGAACAATTAAACAAGAATTTGACTTACAAGTAGATACTGTACCGTATTACTGGAAATGAACTGAATTGATTCAGTGAATACATGAGAGTTTGAGAAATATTATAATAGATAACAAGAGTAGAGAAAAAGAAATTATGCCTAGATCTGCCTTCTATGGCTCTATTTATAGATCCTCCAAATAAATGGTGACTGGCAACTTGTTGACTGGTTGCTGTAGTTTTAACTAAGTTAAAGGGAGTTTCACCAGGAAACTTTTGCTTTAACTTTGGTTAATACCATTGGATACTCTTCTTTTGGAAAAGCATTCTTGTCATTGAAATGTTAACTTGTCTTGTATACGGAATATTTTGCTTTACTGTGAGCATTGCATGCTTTACTGTAGCCTGTAGGTCATCATGAATTTTGACAATCTTCAAAGGGGTCCTGAGCATCTTGGAATAGTGCACTAGAATAGGGATCAAAAGGCTGAGCTGGAGAGCATGATCCTTAAAGGAAAGAAAGGTTGACTAGTAAATTTCCCTAGTGGAAATCTTAGGGATTGTCTAATAACTAAGTTTGGTGTAGGTATATATGGAAGTTTGAGAAATATTCAAAAGTCAGATTCCTACTTGGTTTCTGAAATGGTGGTTACAGCTTGGCCCCATGCCATAAATATTCCCCATTGATCTCCAGGATTCCGTCAAATATTGCTCCACCAAATACAAAATGGATAATCATCATTCCCAGTTTCCCATTACACTCATTTCTATCAGTAAACACAAGGTGCCATGGATTTTAAAATGGCAATACCAGATTCAACTAAACACTGTCACCAGACAATATTTAGTCAAATGGTGGGAAGGTTTTAAGCATTCACGGATCATTACTCAAGCTACCCTTGAATATTCCCCCAGTTATGAGCAGTCTCCCAGCCCCAATTACTTGCTGACACATCCTTGGTTACAGGCCCCACGACCAACTCTACAGCTGATTCCACATTTACCACGTTATCATTTTCTGCAGAGTTAAAAGCTTTAGCCAAACGATTAGTTGTTCAAGCCAGTCAACTTGACCAAGAGGACACAGTCACAGCTCAGAAGGATCATACTCTCCAGCTCAGCCTTTTGATCCCTATTCCAATGCACATATCCAATGCACTATTCCAAGATGCCCAGGACCATTTGAAGATTGTCAAAATTCGTGATGATCTACAGTAAAGCATCCAATGCTCACAGTAAAGCAAAATATTCCTGATACAAGAAAAGTTAGCATTTCAATGACAAGAATACTTTTCCAAAAGAATACTATCCAATGGTATTAACCAAAGTTAAAGCAAAAGTTTCCCGGTAAAACTCCATTTAACTTGGTTAAAACTACAACCACCAGTCAACAAATTGTTTATTTGGAGGATCTATAAATAGAGCCATAGAAGGCAGATCTAAGCACAATTTCTTTTTCTCTACTCTGGTTATCTATTGTAATATTTCTCCAATTCTCATGTATTCACCGAATCAATTCAATTCACCAATAATACAGTACAGTATCTAATTGTAAGTCAAATATGTATATACTATTTTGGTTTAGGTGCACAGGGTGTTGTTGGTTTTATGTATAAACATGTAATTCATCCCCCCCCCCCGGTCCCAAATCAAATATACTTCAAAAAAAAAAATCAGGCTCGTTAAACGGCTTTAAGTGCAGTCCTATTTCCTTGCAAATAGCTCCAAGTTCCAATTATCCTTCGCTTGAGCTCATCCTGAAGTTCACTACACATAATGAGTTGAGCTCAACTCAGGCCATCATATCAAAATATTAAAATGTACTGAGTGGACTGGTCAAAAAAGTTGTCATCCGAGCTGAGCTCAGATAGACCTGCTCATCTAGTAAATCGGACAGCAAATTAGTGTTGTTGATAACAAACACAGTACAAGCAGACATGGCAAGAATATGGAACTAGCACCTCTAAGGGCACAGAAAGAAGTGTATTGGAGAGAAGATTATTTCTTTAGTGAATGTGTGGTTTTGATAGGCAGGAAAGGAACACTTCTTGAATACGTAAATCAAGATATTAATCATAGCAGCTGATTCATTAAAAAGATAAACAAGCTAGTCGAAGAAGAGACTCGGAATTTAAGTACAAGCCCTGGGCACTTCTCACCTTTCGAGTATTAAGGTTATGATGACTAAGCAAGGATCAGCAATGAGGCTTCCAATTATCATAGCTTGAAAAACGGGGGAAGTCTCCCCAGTGGTCCAGGCAAGTTTGAGTTTAATTTTTCAAATTTTTTTTTTTTACTTTCTGTTTGTTTATTTTGGGTGTGTGTGTGTGACTATTCTCAAGGGCATCACCAAATCATTATTCCAAGCCTTTGAATGTTCTTCAAGATTTTGTTCTAGTTAAAACTTGAAACAAAACTCAACAACTCTTCTATTCAAAGCTACTACTCCTTACCTCCTCAGGAGTTCAGCATGGTAGGAATGGCTTCAGAAATCAGCCATGGAAGAGTTAAAGGCTTGAAACCCAAAGAGTATTGCACTATTGCTCCTATAATGTTTAACAAAGAA
This sequence comes from Hydrangea macrophylla, assembly GCA_033977485.1. Classification (NCBI taxonomy): domain Eukaryota; kingdom Viridiplantae; phylum Streptophyta; class Magnoliopsida; order Cornales; family Hydrangeaceae; genus Hydrangea; species Hydrangea macrophylla. The sequence goes on from CM066990.1 coordinate 100,378,230, forward strand.
ATGTATCTAAGGTCAAAAGAAAAGGGCTTTTGGTTTCTACGCCATGAGGAAATATACTGCCCTTGATCTATGTATTAATTGTCTTTTAGTTTAATCACCCTACATAAGATCCTTTCTGCTGGAGCGCACTAAGCGCACTTAAAGGTGGATTCACGCTTAAAGGCTATATCTGGATCAACCTTCCTGAACAAGTGAAATATATAATTCTGAAGGAGCAGAGAAGTAATATTTTGCCTAGAGTTGCCATCTACAATTTTATGGCCACTGAGTGAAATGTTCGACGCCACAACAAGTTTTCACATCATTTTACGCCAATTGGGCAAGGGCATGTGCAATATCTTTGGACCAACTTTTGGGGGGCTAGTGTTAGGTTATACAAGGTAAATATAAATTATCAAAGGGGAACCTCTATCCTTCTAGTAATATGTTGTAGTATAAAGAAGTAGTTAAGAAAGACCAAATACTACTCTATTTTCCAGTCTTCCCTTTTCTACTTCTTCTTTTGCCTTTCCATTTCTGTCTGATCCATTTACAAAGACGATTGTATTGAAGGGATGACACCTTTAGCAGAGGAAACTCAAGTCTATACGATGAAGCTCACAATGCTTAGCTTGTAATATCAACAGATTTTACTGACAGACTTAAATGTTGTAAATATTAGACATCTGAAAAAGGCTCTTATACAATGTCTAGACAGTTAACACGCCCTTTAGTATTTTTTTAGTGGATCTTTGACTTATAAAAAACTTAGCCAAACAAAAAAGAAAGGGAAGGATGCATTAATATAAATTTTAACCAAAAAAAGAGGAAGGGAATGATGCATTACGGCACTTTACATCTCCTCATTAAGTGCCATTGAAGCTTTCGTATCCTAAAACTTCACATACTGATAGGTATTTATGTTATGCTCAAGGAAGCAAAATTTAAGAAAAGTTGGGGTCTTTCTGACTTGGTTCTCCAGAACAATAGTGTGTCACATTTTGGCATGTGCAGTTAATATCACGTATTGCTACCTACTATGCGAGCAAATTTTATAAATGTTACAATTTACATGCTCAATGAGGATGGAATGACATCAGAGTACTCGTAAAATAAGGACACATTGAATACGTTCTTGATATCTACAAGGATCAGAAGGCATACCAATCACCACAAACAACCATAAAACAGGCTCCGCATCCAGAGTTCCCAAGAACTTTTATGTGTGTCACACGTACAAGATTTTCCAAATGTCGTATACACAAATAGCTTGAGCAATTACAGTCAATATTTAAAATCCAAAAGGCACCTATTGCCTCTGGCTAAAATCAATTAGATTTGCAGCTCACATTAACCCATTGTACTAATAACTTCTACAGTATCAAATGAAGACACATACAAAAGGAACATGCACTTCCTTTTCACATTCAAAATTTCAAATAGAAGCTAAAGCACAAAACAGTATGAAGCAAAAGACAGGATTATTTCCCAGTACCTAACAGTGCACGAACTTTTTCAAGAGCATCTTCAGATAAGGGTCCGCTCGAGGAAAGTGACGCTTTACAAGCATTATAAAGCTTTTGTATAGCTGGCATGATGTAGAAACAATACCAAAGATCACCGACTTCAACGATAACACGAGAATTGTTGGCGGCAACAAGTTGAAGATAATGCTTCAATTCCAATAGGAAGGGCCTTCTAGTTTACAGAAGACCCTTAAAGCATGGCTTGTATCAGATCAAAATATACAATTGGATAGTAACTAGATATGCTCCTATAAACCAAGCTGATAGTAATATAACTGAACCACAGCTAATCGATCCGTTAGCGCAATCCACTACACAAAATTGAAACCAAATGACCATTAGATTAGGCAATTCAAACCAAAATTTAACGACACATTGCTGACTAACAAATTAACACTGTGTTTACACTTTTTGCAGCTATTCAACTCCAATTAAACCATCAAACTTAATCTAATTCAAAAGTTGCAATTCATTTTTTCTATGAAAACTGAAGAATTGAAACAAAATTGCACAACACTGTCAAGTAATAAACCAATTAAGATACGTGAGCTTCAAGAATTCACAACCCTGCCTTAAACTACGGCAAGAGAACGAGATAAAAGTAATTTAATTTTGATTTTAATCACGAATTTCCCAAAAAAAATATAAACTTGGCGAAGTCATAACTAGTTTGCTGAAATAATAAGAAGGCAGAGATATATATGAGAGAGAGAGAGAGAATTGGAGGTTAGGTTACCTTAGGAGTAGAGGAAGAAGGTGAGAGAAAGTGGAGCACAGTGATAGTATTAGGAAGGATCGCATGGGGGGAAGGAAGATCTCGATTGTCTCCTTGTTTTGGCTTTTGGGGCTCCGGCGGAGTTCTCTGTTGACCACAAGACACTTCTACCCTTCATCTCTCCCCAATTTCACAAAACTGTCATCTGTCTTTTAATGAAATGGGCAATGTTACGAGTAAGAACTTTTTTTTTTATTTTTTTTTTTTTACGAGTAGAACTCATTTACAACTACTACCTCCGTGCCATTTTATGTGTCCATCTTAGGAAATCCAACTATTTAAGGAGTCAAAAATAATCTACATCTACTTTTCACAAATGCCCATAATCATTGCTCTTTCTTTTTTAATTTTGTTTTAGTGTTGATTGCAAGGAAAGGTAGTTAGAGAAACTAAGTAAAATTTATATACTAATTTAGAAAAGTGGACAACAATTTTGAGACATCCCAAAAAGGAAAGATGGACACCTAAAATGGGACGGAGAGAGTATTTTATTTTTTAGAGCATTTTTTGCATACTCAAAAATTGGTTGGTGTATGTTCATTCAAGTATTTTATTGGCCAATGCAGTACACCCAAGAATCCCTGTATTGGCCAATGGGATGCTTGGATGAGCATACACCAGGGTGAGCAAATGTGTTCTCTTTATTTTTATATTAAGTGGCATTTATATTTCTATACTAAGTGGCATTGAAAGGTCCCACTGCATTGGCTAATGCGATACTTAGGTGAGCATACATCAGGGTGAGCAAATGTGTTCTCTTTATTTTTATATTAAGTGGCATTTATATTTCTATACTAAAAGGCATTGAAATGTCACTTTGAAAATTAAAAATTATGTGCTGGATTTTAAGTACTGAAAATTTTAAGTGAAACATTGCTTCAACTACTGAAATAGAATGCATTCAGTGATTATTTTCAGTAGAAATTTTTCACTTAAAGTTTTCTGTGATTTTTTTTTATGCTTTTTCAGTTAAGTGGTACGTTATCAAATACACTGAAAAACAATAAGTGTTGAATCTTTTTATTTTCAGCACTTAATTGGGTTATCAAGCATACCCTTAGTATAGAGATATAAATGATTGTAAATGAGTTGTAAGAATGAATTATAATCCTAACATTACTCGAATGAAAAAATAAAAATAAAAAATAGGTAAAATGCACTCTCCGTAGGGGCGCTCATCCATAGCACCCTAAAATCAATGCTACATAAAGTCCAAGCCCCAAATATTTAACTCAATAACCCCTTCTCCAACCAAAATGACCTAATTTCCTAAGAAACCAAAGACGCCCTCTCCTCCTACACAATATAGAAAATCAAAACCAGAAAAATGAAAAACCGTGATGGAGGTGACGTTGTGGTGGAGGTGCTGCGATTGTAGATGGAGGTGACGATGGTGGTGGTGGTGGTGCGATGGTGGTAGTGGTGAAGATGGCAGTGGTGTTGTTACGATAGTGATGGATGTGACGTGGTGGTGGAGGTGCTGCGATTATAGATGGAGGTGACAATGGTGGTGTGGTGGTGTGATGGTGGTAGTGGTGGTGCTGAGATGGTGGTGGTAATGACGATGGTAATGGAGGTGACGATGGTGTGACATCGATGGCGATGGCGACGACAACGATGACAGCAACGATGATTACGGTGGTGGTGGTGGTGGTGCTCCGATGATGAAAGTGGTGCTGAAAAATTGTCAGTTTTAGAAAACAGATAATATTATCTGTTTTCAAAAATAGATAATTTTGTGGTGCTGCTGGTGGTGGTGCTGTGATGAAGGTGGTTGTTAACTGTGTTGTTATGGTAGTGGTGGTACGGTGATGGTGGTGGTGGTGCTCCGATGGTGGTGGTGGTGCTGCTGCTTTATTTGTTTTAGAAAACAGATAATATTATCTGTTTTCATAAACAGATAATATTGTGGTGCTGTTGGTGGTGGTCGTGGTGGTGCTGTGATGGCGGTGGTTGTGATTTGTGCTGTTATGGAGGTGGTGGTGCGGTGGTGGTGGTGATGACGATGGTGATGTCAGTGGTGGTGGTGACGACGATGGTGATGCTGATGGTGATAACAAATAATATTATCTATTGGGAAACAAAACTCTTTTATGAAACAGATAATATTATCTGTTTTGAACCAAATATCTAAGGAAAAAGAACTGCTCATCTACGAAGATGACGAGAAAGAATAAAATGATGATGAAAATTGTCACGACCTATCCCGCTAACGTGCAAAAATAGGATACGTGGCACGCCACCAAGGCTCATCTAACCATTTATATAACTATACGCAGCGGAAAAGAACTTTAAAACAACCTTGAGTGTATAAAACTTTGGGAAACATTTCCCTCCGAGTTGTTGTAGACACCCCAATTTTGACCAAACGTCAAATCCAGGGATTGGTTACCTCTTAAAACCGATGATGACGATGACCGGTGAAATTCAGAGATCTTTCAAAAAATTCAAATTCTTTAAAGATTCTTCAAGTAAAATTTAAAAATAAAAAAAAAATTAAAAGAAGGAGAAATTGGGTATTTGAAAGAAAGCATGAATGTTGAAGAACGTATGAGGAAACCAGTCTGAGAATACATTCAAAAATATATATATAGTAATGATAATAAGATATATATATATATATAAGAAGAAAGAGAGAGGGAGAGAGAGAGAGAGAGAGAGAGAGAGAGAGAGAAGAAAAGAAAGAGTTTTTGGAAAAAGAAGTCTTGAAAATAAAAGGGAAAAAAAAAGAAAGAAGAAAAGATAAAAAAGAAATAAAATGATATATGAGAATGTATACCATGCATATGGGTATATTTTAATAAAGTATATTACAAATATAAGTACATTAGCATATACTTTACTGGATAAATTAAGTTTATGTTAATATATATGTTGAAAATTAAAAAGAGGGCAAAATTCTGTTAGCCGCGGCACGCGGGAAAGCTGGCGGCACTCACTGAGTGTCACGCCGGCACTCACTGAGTGTCACGCCGGCACTCACTGAGTGTCGTCCGGCAGTCAGTGAGTGCAGCCCCGCACTCAGTGGGTGCCGCAGGCAGCCATCGAGTGCTGCGAACTGTAACAGACTATTTTTCTCACAAGTTCTAGAAGAAAACTTTGCACATGGGTTTTCACCCGAATTTACCCATTTTAACCTTGTCATGTTGGTCTATATAAACAGACCTTCATCTCCATTATTGGGACTTTTACTCTTACTTTTGAAATTTTCACTTAAAATCTTGGAGAGATACAAGAGAGATAGAGAATAGAGAGAGAATTGAGAGAAGAATGAGGAGTTTTCTTCAAGAATTGGAAGAAGAACTTGAGGATTTTGGAAGAGCTTCCCAAGAAATTGAAGAAATCCTTGAGGTCATAGAGGTAACCTCTCAATCCTTGTTAGAATTAGGCAAATTCAATCACAAGTTCATAGTTCTAGGAATTTTACACATTTTCAAAACCTCTCTTCTTACCTTATTTCATCACACACCACATAGAATTTGTGATTGAATGATCATATGTTATTTTCATTGATTTGGGTCTAAATAGAGCTTTGGATTTAATATCAAAAGATTTTTGACTTGAAATTTTCAAATAACCTTTGATTTCATTTCTTTTGTTTATATTCTTCTCATAGGATCTATGAGATCTTCAATATCTCATTAGATCTCTTTGAGTTTGATCCTCTAGTCCCTTATGATCCTATGATTTATATGGGGATTAAGATTGGTCATGGTCATATCTACACATAGTTGATTGGGTTCAAGTCTTAGCTCATGACTTGGATCTCCCTATTAGGAATCTTATGGAATCCATACTATATTCCATAGAGATTTGAGTAGATTTGGGTCTCATTGAGTCTCCAAGGACCATTAATTTGAGAGAAGAATAGTATATCATAGTTCTAATTTCCTCAAGGATCATATGTTTGAGAGAGGATTTAGATGTAAGTTTTCATGGTTTGTTTGTTGAAATTTAGGGAACTTGAATATTCAATAGTTCATAAGATTGAGTAAGACCTTAGGATTCTCTTGCTATGAGATCTATGATGGAAATCCATTAAGGCTAAATCTATGAATCTCTTCATGTTTCATTATTTACTCCAATGATCATAATCATACTTGATCCTAGTTCTCTCTAGAATCATGGATCAAGTTTGATTCGAACTATGAACATTAATCCACCAAAGGTGCAGTGAATCCATAAACCAACTGTGATCAAAGATTTTCTATGGAATCACGGTTCATTGGAATTGGATGAGATCAATTGGAGGATGTTCATAACCCATTTAAGTACCTCTGTGATTTTTGTTTTGATGAAATTCCATGTCTAAGATGGTTTGGCCTTATGATTTCAAAACAAGCAATTCTCTGTCCAGAATTTCAGAATAATAAGTCCGTTTTAAAATTAATAAATCAGAACCTTAATCGATCTTTCTTAACCCAAAATAATTTTTTCTAAGTACTTTAATGTGTTAGGAAGATACCTTAAAAATATCTAAGTGTTTCTCATTTTTTTTGCTATTTTTATAAAATCGTACAAGATCTCGAGACAGAGAGTTGCAGATTCCTGAGTGATGTCTAGTGTTTTCCATATTCCCAGAGATCTAACCGTTCAAATCTTGATTTTATTTTTGGGTTAGAAACTAGACTCACAGAGGCATATCATATCCAAAAATCATTAAGATTCAACTGGTGGAATTATAGTTTTTCTACCTTTTAAAATCTGATCTGCTCTGTGTAATTTAGGAAAAACAGTCACTGTTTTTGTCTAGTCTCATTGATTTTAACTTAAATGGTTTCCTAATGTCTTGGGACCCAAATCATATTTTGAATAATGATAATTTAGCTTAAATACAGAGGGTAAGTGATCCAAATTAGTGAATAAATTCATATCTCATTCTTGTTCATAATCATTCATTCATTCATGTACGTTGATGCTTATGATTAGAGCAAATTCTTGGATAAAATTGGACTTAGTTGAACCTAATTGAACATAACCATGGATTCTTTATGATCATGTTGGGATTATAGCACCCCTATATGGACATCACATCGGCTCCTAGTTGAGGCTTATATATCTATAAAGGTGCTATGACTCCAACTGATCAAAAGGAATTCATAGTTTTGTCAATTCTTTCCATGCTTGATAGATCTAAGCTAGAGATTTAGGATTGATTATTTGATGTCATATTATTGTGTGATGCATGTGGACTAACCCTTGTTTTGTAGCGCTTTGGAGGTATGACTTCTCACCTCTTCTCTAGTTTATTTCATTTGTTGATTTTATTGATTTTCGACTCCACGCGCAACACCTTAGCTTAGGTCTTGCCTTATGTGTATATGTGATTAGAGACATTTTTCCTAGGATTTCTATTCTTTGTATGCATTGCACGTTTCCTATTTCACGGCTGGATCTCAGGTAAGTTCTCTAATTCTCAACTTGCACATCATTTTGCTTGCTACTTGAATTATGTGGCTTGTGAATGATATTTTATCGTTAGCAATTTTGCACCCTTTTGACATACTTGTGATATGTATACTTATATTTATGTATTAGTTGAGGGCATGCTTAGATTATTAATTCGATTAAATAGGATGATGAGTAGAGGCCTATCACGAGATAGGGTGAAAGGGGGTGTTTTAGTCCGTCGGGCTCCTTCCCCTTTCATTCCATAATCCCCGGACCCATATTATCTTTGGTTTCGCAAAAGATCAGTTTGCCTTTTAAAAATGGTTTCTTAATTTTCCTAAAAAAATTAAGTGGCGACTCTTTGAAATTTGAAAAAAATTATTAAAAAAAACAAAAATAATAAAAGTGGGCCCAAATGCCGGTATCCACAGTTGTAAAATCCGTATAAAATTGAAAACGTAATTATATTTCGAATCGGATGAATATATGTTAAAAGGGATCCCAAAGGTACCCTAAGAACTGATCAAAACATTAAAATTATTTCCAGAAGGTATAGAAAAAGAATTCTGGCAGGGGTCATTTCGACCGGTCGAATGACCCCCTTCGACCGGTCAAATGTCCCTTGGACAAAATTCCTCCTTAGCAGCAGAATTTTGCCTAAGGACAAACAACCATCACTCCTTTCATTCTTCCAATCATGAGTACACCCAACCAACTTCACAAGTGATAAAAAGACTTTCAAGAACATCATTAAGACATACTAATCTACGAAAAGAAACGATGACGGAACAAACTAAGGCTTGTTTCGATTGATTCACCAAAAGTACTATTTCACTCATTTAAAACTTGGAATTTACGAGTTAAGCATACAAAAACACGAACTTAGGAGTTCGGATAAATTCCAACATAACCAAAGAAAGTTTTACAACTCATTACAACATTCTAAGTCATTCCAAACCTTCCAAGTTGAAGTTAATAGTTTTAACTTCTCAAATTTCACTTTTACATTATTGGGAATTGGAAACAAACACATATACAAAAGAAGGATCCCTGTCGCTCCCGCGGTCTCACTCCTCACTCTTCTTCTTTCCTTTATTCCTTTCACCTGCAATGAAGTAAATCTCCACTTCTCAGCTATATGCTGAGTGCACAATTCTAAACATATGCTTATATGACAATTCATGCATTAAACATCTAAATCACATCAAATAGCCTCTAGGGAGAGTGACACGCATTCATTTGGTATATCGGCAAGCCCAAAGTCTATCAACCGTGATGCCAATGGCAAGCCCAGAGTCTATCAACCATTGCATCTAACTGCTCTGGCAGGGCCGGTTCCCAAACCAAGTAAGTAGCCGTAGCTACTATAACTCTCAAACATCGAGTGGCGTACCCCAGCATGAATTTGTATCAAACTCCCCTTTGACCCACATAGATACATAACATGTTCATATAATCACATATACGTGCTTTCATGGTATTTTCATATGCATAATTAACGGGCCTACTTAATACATGAATTTCGCCCGGATCCAAAATATTAAGTCCGATAATTAAAACATGAAATTTCCTATAATTCATAGGCTTAGAATTCATACCTCGTACGATTTCCCTATAACTTTGAAGGATGAAATAGGAGACCAAAGAAACGTCGAATCTCCGATTATAAGGGATTCCTACAAGTTTAAGCATGTTTTCCCCAAAATTCCAACATTATGATTTTTATAAAAACTTAACCAAATGAGTCCTAACTAGTATCAAAACGAAGCCCTTACCTCAAAGAATTCAAATCTAGAATTTGGAGAAAAATTGACAATCGGAAGGTCCTCGATTTGTGTCGGAAAGCTCGTAGTAATCAAATCCCCAAATCTCCCTTCTCTTGATTTCCAATTTAGGTTTGAACTAATGAAATAAATTCATGAGTTTCTATATATAGGCACGACTCTCGGGAATTTTGTTTACCTCCCCGCGAGTTCTCAAAACTCCTAATTATTTCATCAAACGTCGCACACGTCCATTTTATTACTTCACGAGTGAAAACTAAAATTTATAAAAGTTTTCGTCTAAGTCTCGTTTGGGTCCAAAATTACGTCCGAAAACTAAATTCTGTGAAATCTCTACACCACTTACCTTTTATATAACATATCATTCACGTTCTCACCACAGTTCTCCAAATGCTCTACAGTGACAACAAAGCTACCGTAAATTATACTACACAAGTATAGTTTACTATTCATGGAATCAGGTAAAGTCAAATAATATTTAATCCACCTAAATATCATTTAATCACACGAATATCTCAACGATTATCAAATCAATGTGTCTTTACTTGACACCTTTCATTGACCACAGTCAGCCACTTATCTCACTTGTTAATAAACATTAATAATTCACATGTTACCACATTGTCATATTAAAAACTTATAATTTCTGGAACGGGTGTAACAACTCTCCCCTCCAAAAAGGAAGTTTGTCCCCAAACTTATACCTCATATGTCAAACAGATGCGGATACTCATTCCTCATCTCTTCCTTGTTCTCCCACGTAGCTTCCTCAATCGAATGACTAAGCCATAACACTTTCACCATCGGAATTTTCTTAGTTATCAAGACTCGTTCTTTCTGATCTATTATCTATACGGGATGTTCTATGTAACTCAAGTCCTCTTGAATCTGTAACGATTATGGTACTACGATCTTACTCATATCTGTCATACATCGTCTCAACATCAACACGTAAAATACGTTGTGCACATGGTCCAACTCTAATGACAACGCTAACCGGTAAGCCACTGGACCCACCCTTTCTAGGATCTCAAAAGGTCCTACGAATCTCGAATTGAGTTTTCTCCTCTTTCCGAATCGAACAATACCTTTCGAAGGCGATACTCGCAAGTATACAAAGTCACCTACTTCAAACGTCATCGGTCGTCGCTTCAAGTCTGCGTAACTCTTATAATGATTCTAAGCTACCTTAAGTCGCTCTTGAATTAACTTCACCTTCTCAATAGTCACCTATATTAGCTCAGGTCCTAACAACTTTCTTTCTCCAACCTCGGTCCAACAAACTGATGATCGACACTTACGCCCACACAAAGCTTCATACGGTGCCATTCCAATACTTGACTGAAACCCATTGTTGTAAGCAAAATCGATTAATGGCAAGTGTTTCTCCCAATCACTTTCAAAATCCAGAACACATAAACGAAGCATATCCTCTTATGTCTGAATCATACGCTCTGACTGTCCGTCGGTCTGAGGATGAAAAGCAGTACTGAAACTCAATTTTATACCCATGGCTTTTTGTATACTTCCCCAAAACCTCGATGTAAAACTACTATCGCGATCTGATACAATCACTGCTAGAACCCGTGTAGTCTTACAATCTCCTTCATATACAACTCTGCTAACTTAGACGGTTTGGTCGTCTTGATTAGTAGAAAATGCGCTGACTTGGTCAATCTATCAACTATCACCCAAATCTTGTCATTCTTGTTAGGCGATCGTGGAAATCCAAATACAAAATCCATCGTGATCTCATCCTACTTCCACTCTAACACTGGTAATGGCTGTAGCAGTCGTGCAGGTACTTGTCTTTCTACTTTAACTTGCTGACATGCCGAACATTGTGACACAAACTTGGCAACTTCCCGCTTCATACCTCTCTACCAGAAGTTTCCTCGCAAGTTCCGGTACATCTTGTTACTTCCCGGATGCACTGAATATTTCATACTATGAGCTTCTTCTAAAAGTCGTTCCTTCAGGTCTTTCACATTTGGTACACATAATCGATTCCCAAGCATTAATACTCCTTGTTCCAAGGTAAAACTCGATCGTTTCTCCAGAGGTATCTCGTCCCTCGTTTTGCACAAGTAGACATCGTTAAACTGTTTCCTCTTAATCTCATCAATAATATCTGGGTGTGCTATAATCGCCATCATTAAGCCACCACTAGTCTCTGGTATCACATCCAATTCTAAACGTTCCATCTCCTTTACCAACCCTTTTTGCTGGGTTAGCTCATCGGCTAAATTCATTGTCGTCTTTCGGCTTAACATATCGGCTACGACATTAGCCTTTCCCAGATGATATTCTATCAAAAAATTGTAATCCTTCATTAACTCTAACCATCTTCTCTGTCTCATGTTCAAGTCCCTTTGCATGAATAAGTACTTCAAGCTCTTGTGGTCTGTGAAGATTTCACACTTTTTTCCATATAAGTAATGTCTCCAAATTTTCAAGGCATAGCTTACTGCGGCTAATTCAAGATCATGAGTCGGATAGTTAACCTCGTGTGTCTTCAACTGTCTGGAAGCATAGGCAATTACTTTACCACCCTGCATAAGTACACATCCCAAACCTTGATGTGAAGCATCACTATAGATCACAAACCCCTCAGTTCCAGATGGTATCGTCAGGATAGGTGCTCTCGTCAATCGCGACTTCAACTCTTGAAAACTGTCTTCACACTCTTGACCCCACTCAAAAGTAATACCCTTTCTCATCAACTTGATCATCGGCAACGAAATCTTGGAGAAATTCTCAATAAAATGGCAGTAGTATCCCACTAACCCTAAGAAACTTCGAATTTCAAATACAGACGTCGGCCTCTGCCAATTAGATACAGCTTCTACCTTGAAAGGATCAACTAAGACTCCGTTTTTGTCAATCACGTGACCAAAAAAGGTAATGCTAGATAACCAAAATTCACATTTCTTGAATTTTCCAAATAGTTGCTTCTCTCGCAATCGCTGAAGTATCAACCTCAAGTGGTTCTCATGTTCTATCTCACTCGGTGAATAGATAAGAATGTCGTCTATGAATACAATCACAAAGTCGTAAAGACTCGGTTCACAAGGTCCATGAACGCAGTTGGTGCATTTGTAACTCAGAATGGCATGACTAAGAACTCATAATGTCCATAGCGTGTTTTGAAAGTTGTCTTCTCTACGTCCTCGGCTTTTACTTTCAACTGATGGTAGCCCGATCTCAAATCTATCTTTGAAAACACTTGTGCTCCCTGAAGTTGATCAAATAAGTCGTCAATTCTCCGTAGTGGATACTTGTTCTTGATTGTTAGCTTGTTTAACTTATGATAGTCAACACACATGCGCATTGAACCATCTTTCTTCTTTACAAACAACACAGGAGCTCCCCACGGCGATATGCTAGGTTGGATAAAGCCTTTGTCAAGTAGTTTATGTAGTTGCACTTTCAATTCTTTTAACTCTACGGGTGCCATTTGATATGGTGCTTTCGATACAGGTCTTGAGTCTGGCATAACCTCAATGGTAAACTCAATCTCCCTCTCTATAAGAACATCTGGTAAGTCATTTGGGAATACATCTGGATACTCTCATACTATCAGAATATCTTCTACCTTCAATCGGTCACTGAAGTATCAATTACCGAACATAGGAATCCTTGACATCCTTTCCTCAACAATCTACCTGCTCGGATAGCCAAAATCAAATATGGTGGTGGTGTAACCCCACTCCCTTGAAAACAAAAGTTTCCATGTACCGATGATCAAAAATTAACTTCCTTCCGTTTACAATCTATCGTTGCTTGGTTAAGGGCTAACCAATTCATCCCTAGTATTACATCAAAGTGGTTCATTCCAATTGGTATAAGATCTACAGTCATCGACTTCTCACCTAGTTTGATCTCGCAATCCTTGTACACCGTAGACGTCACTTTTGGCTTACTAAGGGGTACTGTCACGGATAATTCATATCCTAATGGCGCCGATCTAACATTCAAATGTCCAACAAAATCATGCGATACAAATGAATGCGTAGATCCTGAGTTAACAAGTATGCGTGCTAGATATGAACATCTAGGCACTATACCTGAGACCACTGTCTCTAAAGCAGCCATATCTCCTAGGTTCATCTGAAATGACCTTCCCTCGCGCTACTCAGTCCTTGGTCTCCCGTCGTTAGTCTGTATAGGCTTTGAACCACTAGAAGCCATAGAGCTAGCTCCTTGTTGGGGATGCTTCCTCAGGCAATCCCTAGATCGATGTCCAAGCATCTCACAATCAAAGCACTTACCCCTCATATCAGGTGTAGAATTGGTACTACCCATTCCTTAGTTCTTATTCTGGAAGTTAGTCATGAAACAGCGGTCGGTGTGTGGTCGATTACAAAGTAGACAAATCGGTATGTTGTTCGTCGTCCTTCCTTGTCCGCCGAAACTGGAACTAGAACCAGGACCCCTCGGGAAAGGCCTCTTAAAAGATGTACCTTGATTCTGATCACTACCCTCATAATTTCTCTTCCCTTGTTGGCCTGGCTGATATTGCCTCAATCTCTCTATCCCACTTCCAGCTACAAGTGTCGTTTGTTGTACTGCGGCAACCGTTGAATGTTCATAGGTTTCGACCCTCAAACGGATTTTCTCTCTCAACCCATTCTCATACTTCCTTGCTTTATCTTCCTCTGTCAACACAGACCCCTTTCCAAATCTCAGTAAGGCGTTGTATCTCAAAGTGTACTCTGTGACAGTCATATCTCCCTGTCAAAGATTATCAAATTCTTTCTTCTTTGCATTGAGAGCAGCCCTTGGAAAGAATCGACAATTGAATTCTGCTTTAAATCCCTCCCAAGTTATTGGTGCTCCCTGTTCTAGAACATTCACCCACCAGTTCTGAGCTTCACCTCTGAGTGTATCACTAGCGTTCTCAATCTTCTCCCTATCGGTCATCGGAATAGATCGAAAAATCCTTTCTATTTCCATAATCCAATGCTCTGCCAGTGTCGTGTCTGAAATTCCATGAAACTCTGTCGGTTTCTTCCTAGCAAATTGTTCAGATATTGATCTCATTCTCATACCCCTATTCTCAGGCGCTGGTACCACGACTATCGGTGTTGGCTCGAATGGAAGTGTGGGAGGCAATCGCTCCTCTATATTCTGTATCATATCTCCCATGTTCTCCATCATTTCTGTCATTTCATTCATACGTCAGGTATGCGGCGATAATTCTCGATCGTCACTCATGGTTACAATCCTGGTAATCTCAATGCATAAAACACTATGCATGTACAACAATGTTTATAACATGTATTTATAACAAAATACATATACATCAAACATCTCTACCATGTATGGATGCAATCTAGAACATGTGACAAAATCACTCAACACTCCACTCGTCGTTGAACGTTCCCAAAGTTTTGTCACCTCTAGCTTTGATACCAATAAATGTCACGACCCATCCCGCTAACGTGCGGAAATAGGACATGTGGCACGCCACCAAGGCTCATCCAACCATTTATATAACTATACGCAGCGAAAAAGAACTTTAAAACAACCTTGAGTGTATAAAACTTTAGGAAACATTTCCCTCCGAGTTGTAAAATCCGTATAAAATTCAAAATGTAATTATATTTCGAATCGGATGAATATATGTTAAAATGGATCCCAAAGGTACCCTAAGAACAGATCAAAACATTAAAATTATTTCCAGAAGGTATAGAAAAAGAATTCTGGCAGGGGTCATTTCGACCGGTTGAACGACCCCCTTCGACCGGTCGAATGTCCCTTTAACAGAATTCCTTCTTAGCAGCAGAATTTTGCAGCAGAATTTTGCCTAAGGACAAACAACCATGACTCCTTTCATTCCTCCAATCATGAATACACCCAACCAACTTCACAAGTGATAAAAAGACTTTCAAGAACATCATTAAGACATACTAATCTACGAAAAGAAACGATGACGGGACAAACTAAGGCTTGTTTGGATTGATTCACCAAAAGTACTATTTCATTCATTTAAAACTTGAAATTTACGAGTTAAGCATACAAAACATGAACTTAGGAGTTCGGATAAATTCCATAACCAAAAAAAGTTTTATAACTTATTACAACATTCTAAGTCATTCCAAACCTTCCAAGTTGAAGTTAATAGTTTTAACTTCTCAAATTTCACTTTTACATTATTGGAAATTGGAAACAAAAACATATACAAAAGAAGGATCCCTGTCGCTCCTTCGGTCTCACTCCTCACGC
Source organism: Hydrangea macrophylla (assembly GCA_033977485.1). NCBI lineage: Eukaryota > Viridiplantae > Streptophyta > Magnoliopsida > Cornales > Hydrangeaceae > Hydrangea > Hydrangea macrophylla. The sequence goes on from CM066990.1 coordinate 100,393,913, forward strand.
TTCTTCTTTTCTTTATTCCTTTCACCTGCAATGGAGTAAATCTCCACTTCTCAGCTATATGCTGAGTGCATAATTCTAAACATATGCTTATATGACAATTCATGCATTAAACATCTAAATCACATCAAATAGCCTCTAGGGAGAGTGACACGCATTCATCCGGTATATCGGCAAGCCTAAAATCTATCAATCGCGATGCCAATGGCAAGCCCAGAGTCTATCAATCATTGCATCCAACTGCTCTGGCAGGGCCGGTTCCCAAACCAAGCAAGTAGTCGTCGCTACTATAACTCTCAAACATCAAGAGGCGTACCCCGGCATGAATTTGTATCAAACTCCCCTTTGACCCACATAGACACATAACATGTTCATATAATCACATATACGTGCTTTCATGGTATTTTCATATGCATAATTAACGGGCCTACTTAATCCTTGAATTTCGCTCGGATCCAAAATATTAAGTCCGATAATTAAAATATGAAATTTTCTATAATTCATAGGCTTAGAACTCATACCTCGTGCGATTTCCCTATAACTTTGAAGGATGAAATAGGAGACCAAATAACGTCAGATCTCCGATTATAAGGGATTCCTACAAGTTTAAGCATGTTTTCCCCAAAATTCCAACATTAGGATTTTTATGAAAACTTAACCAAATGAGTCCTAACTAGTATCAAAACAAAGCCCTTACCTCAAAGAATTCAAATCTAGAATTTGGAGAAAAATTGACGATCGGAAGGTCCTCGATTTGTGTCGGAAAGCTCGTAGTAATTAAATCCCCAAATCTCCCTTCTCTTGATTTCCAATTTAGGTTTGAACTAATGAAATCAATTCATGAGTTTCTATATATAGGCATGACTTTCGGGAATTTCGTTTACCTCCCCACGAGTTCCCAAAACTCCTAATTATTCCCTGAAACGTCGCACACGTCCATTTTATTACTTCACGAGTGAAAACTAAAATTTATAAAAGTTTTCGTCTAAGTTTCGTTTGGGTCCAAAATTACGTCCGAAAACTAAATTCTGTGAAATCTCTACACCACTTACCTTTTATATAACATATCACTCACGTTCTCACCACAGTTCTCCAAATGCTCTAGAGTGACAACAAAACTACTAGAAATTATACTACACAGGTATAATTTACTATTCATGGAAATCAGGTAAAGTCAAATAATATTTAATCCACCTAGATGTCATTTAATCACACGAATATCTCAACGATTATCAAATCACCGTGTCCTTACTTGACACCTTTCGTTGACCATAGTCAACCACTTATCTCACTTGTTAATAAACATTAATAATTCACATGTTACCACATTGTCATATTAAAAACTTATAATTTGAACGGGTGTGACAAAAATGAAGAAATATAATAGGAAGATGATGAAAATAGAATGTAATAAAGCATAATTGCTGTTGAAAAACACATTCCATTACTATTTTGTTGTCTGATATGCTCTATATCAAATGAGATCTCTATTTACGTGTTCAGGAAAACAGATAATATTGTCTGTTGTGTACAACTTTTACATAACATACAATTGCTTTATATCTTGCACATTATTGATAGCTTTATCTGTTCTACATTATACAATTTTTATTTTTGCAATGCTAATTATCTGTACAGCTTATGTTTTCTGTAATTTGGTTGCAAATTTTAACAGATATTATATGTTGGGCAACAGAAATCTGTTGTGAAACAGATTATATTATGTGTTTTGAACTAAATAATATTATCTGTTGTGAACCAGATAACTTTATCTGATGTACATTATAGATAAATGTATGTGTTCTAATTAACAACTGAAACTCTTGTACACAACAAATAACATTATCTGTTGTTCATATTATATTCTCTGTTATGCATTACAAATTCTCTTGTCCAACAGATAATATTATCTGTTAGTAGATTTTGACAGATAATATTATCTATTAGTAGATTTTGATAGATAAAATCCGTGAACCAAAAAAGCTTAAATTAAGACTCAAAATGAGAGTGAACTGCGAGTGAACTACGTAGATCTTGAAAAAATAAATGAAAGAAATCCCAAAAGACCAAAATATGATAAAGTTATGACCATTTTAAGTTGATTTTTTCCAATCAGATAATATTAGTTGTTGAGCATGACAGATAATATTGTATATCTGTGAAATTATTAGCTTTGATAATATAATCTGTTGAGCATGATAGATAATAACATCATAATGGTGCTGTTCAGGGGTGGTGGTGGTGGTGCTGATAATAACGATGAAGAGAGTGAAGAAGAATTAGAAGAAGTTAATAACAGAAAATATCATCTGTTTTTGCTACTTTATAATAGATAAAATTACATATTTTGTCACTTTATAACAGATAATCTACTCTCTTTTGTCACTTTATAACAAAAGCAGATAATATTATCTGTCCCAGACAGATAAAATTAAACAGATAATATTATTTGGTTAGAGCATAATATTTGTTTTCTCTATATGAGGCTTAAAATTATCAGTTTTTTTTTTTCAAAATTTAGCAACTCCAACACATATGTCTTGACAAAATGCATCAAACCAAAAAAAAAAATTCACCAAAAGACCAAAAAATGTTATGGTAGTTTTGCAAACATATAATGTTATCTGTTTGACAAACAGAACAAACAGAACATTTGTTTATCAAACATGTAATACTATCTGTGTGTGTGTATATATATCACCTTCTTCAGTTACGATGGTGGTGGTGGTGGCGGTGTAATGGTAGTGGCGATGGTGGTGGCGGCAATAGTATCTATGTGTATATGTATATATATATCATGTTCTTCAGTGGCGATGGTGGTGGTCGCGGTGTGATGGTGGTGGCGATGGGGGTGGTCTCACTATAAAGGTGCTGGCGGTTGTGGTGTGATGGTGGTGGTGATCGTGGTGGCGATGGGTCGGGGTGGTGGCGGTCTCGCAATGATGGTGCTGGTGATGGTGGTGCTGGCGATAGTGATGGTGATCTCGCTACGATAGTGGCGATGGTGGTAGTGGCAGTCACTGGTGTCGGGCGATTTCGTCGGTGTCGGGGGCAACGTCGACATTAAAATAGATTTTTAAAAAAAACAAAAATGGGTTTTTGGTTGTTAAAACACTCATTGGGTTTTGCACATTATTGACTAATTATAAGGGGTTTATCTCCAAATTTTCCCTTTTCATAATTACACCCCATGGTTTCGCCGGTTTTCACTTTCCCCGTGTGCTTTAAATTTTGGCACTAATATCTCTTGTGGTTGAGACTTAATTGTAAGAGTTAAAATTGTTAACAAAGCAACTTGAAATACCCCCAATTCACAACAAAATTAAGAACATATTATGTTTATTTTGATTCATTTAGTGAGAAATCTAGGGTTTTGAATTAGGTGGGTGCACTTAGTAACTCCCTTTAATTTACATTGATCAGTTTCAAGAATAATACCCAAAAAACAAAAATGATATTTGATTGTAGAGTGTAATTTAGTGTGATATTCCATATACCTTTGTTCCTCAATGGATTCAACAAGGATATACTCATCTCCATTTTGGGGCAATCCGTCTTGCTCTTAATTTTCATGGGAAAAAGGACTTCTAGTTGTTTCTCGATTAGCTTTGCTTGACACTAAGATTTCTCAAATATGAACATACTTGCATTGCTACAATCACTATGATACTTAACACAATGCTATTTTGAAGTGATAATGGATAGACCCCTAACTTCTCCTCTTAACAACATGTTGCATTTTTTAGATTTGGGGTGTGAATGGGAGCTTATGTAAGCTTAAGGGGATCGTTAGAATTGCTATGGACCGGCTCAATGCTTAAGGAACGGCTTGGAACATTAAGTTTCAAAATTCTAGCATAGGGATTTTTGACCGGTCGATCAGGTCCCTTCTACTGGGTCAACGGTCATATGAAGTTTTAAACATTTCTGGCAGAGGGGCATTCGACTGGTCGACTGGACCCTGTTTGTGAAGAGTTAAAATTTTTCATATAGAAATTTCAAATTTGTTTAAACTTCATTTGTTCTAATGGCTGATAAACGTGTATATACTGTTATATACTTAGAGTATAGGTATTGGGACACAACCATTTGTGTAAAGAGATATCTCTTACCCGATAGACACTTTTATATATACAATATAGTTAGTTTTGATATACTTTTCACATATTTTATCTTCTCTTCTTCATCTATTCTAGAGTCATTGAGAGCAACTTATATACGTAAAATTCTACAAAACAATTGAAGTTGAGTTGCACTTCAATTGTTAGATCGTAGTATCCTCAAGAACAAGGCGTCGTAGTCCATAAAACATCGGTGTGTGGGACGTAAACTTATTTTTCGGACAACGTATTCATACGTGCTTTGATCTTAAGTTTAGTCACTATTTATTTGAAGTTTCATAGCCATTAGAATCCAACAACATTTACATGTAACAATGGAAGTTGCAAGTGAGGACTTTCTTGTGTTGTCTAAACCTAATTTCAAGTTTTCTAATATTTACATGTATGGAGTTACTTGAGAATAGAAGAAATATGACAGCATTTGTAAAGGTTGGCAATAAAGGCACATTCATTTTTTTTAATTAGGGCACCTAATTTTAAGTTTAAAATTCAAGTTTTTACCTTTTACTTTAATAATTAGTAAGGGCACCTCACTTATTTTATTATATATTATCTGTATGTGTTTCTCTCCTTGTTTATCTTCAAATCATTGGCTACTTCTGATTTCTTTCTCTAACAACTTTTAATCTGTATTCAGCGTCTTCTATATGACTTCTTCTCTTGTAAGTTTTTTTTGTTTTCACTAATTGTGATTCTTCTCTCTTCTCAATCGGTGTCACATGATCCTCCTGAGCATAATTTATATATTAGTAATATGAATTTGCAATATTCTATAAGTGTATTTGGTTGTCTGGCTCAAAAACAAAAAAAAAAAGAAAAAAAATCCCAGTGAAATTGGAGGTCGCATCAATTTATAGTTTCAGTTTTATAGCTCTCTCTCTCTCTCTCTCTCTCTCTCTCTTATTTGCAGCCTAATTTTTATTTCCTATCAGTCCTGCAGAAATTTGAAGACAGCTGCAGAATTTATAATAATAATTATAATGGGCAAAGTGGCCATACAAGTGCTTCGTAAGGTTCAGGAAAAATCTCTCTAAAAAACTATTTGTTTTTTGAGTTATTTAGTCTAAAATCCTAAGTACTGGACCTTTCTTACAATTGACCCAATCTTTGAAACATCTCAGCCTAAGGTCCACTAGTAAAAACATGGACACAACTACCCTTCCCCTCAAATTCTGATAAAACCTACCAAATTTGGCTTCCCCAATCCCTATAAATTACTCCAAATTAGTTATGGAATATGGAGACCTCATGATATGCGATTCCAATCCCAAAATTTTAGGGTTTTCAAAAATAAAAAATGGAAGATAAGAAATCATCGTCTCCAGCCTTTCGTGAAAAAAATCTTATCCTCTCGGTCTCCGACGACCAACCTCCACTCCGACGATGACGATCGAAGCTTCAAGCAAGTTTTGGGACTCGGACTAGATTATGTCGAAGAAGAAGGGTAAGTGTAAAAATAAACACTATTGTCTGAAATAGTTGACATGTTTTTCACACTATGGATCATTCACAATCAAACAATTGTTCATCAAAATCAGTATATCAGAGGTAAATATTTGAGAAAAAAATCGTGATATTCACTCACCCGATGGTAGATTCGGTTTTTTTTTTTTTGTGTGTGTGTTTTCAAAACACTCTCTGATATTACTTGATCTTTACATGTTTTTAAGACCATAGACTTCAAAAATAGGGTTTTTTGGGATGTTGTGTTTTTGGTTTTCTCGTTTTGGGTTTCTGCAAAATACGGGATTCTCCAAGGATGTGTCGTTGTAAGTCTAATATAAGTGTGAAATTTAACACACGTGTTCATCGTCACTTCTGATTTACTCATCAGATTATTGTCGTTATGTAGTGTGAAGTTGATGACTACAACGTAATTATCAAACATGGATTGATTGGTGAAAAAATTGCCGTAGCGCTAAACATAATTGTGTGAGACTTATGACTACATCTCATTGTTCAACGTAATTGTGTGAGACTTATGACTACATCTCATTGCTCAACTTTGGGATTTCCTACTTGTTAAATTTTACACTAATGTCTTCCTTTTGTCCATGTAGCTTTTCACATTCACCAGTCACATCAGAGTACAATGCAAATCAGTGCAGGGCCGATTTAATCCACGAGTTCCTAAACTCACGAAAGGTCTTGGACATTGTTTTAACACGAAGCTAGAGAAGATGTTCTGAGAATTAGTGGGCAACTTGACGGTGTAACAAACTTATAGGGGATAATTCATTGAATTTTGTTATTTGCTTGTAACAACTGCATTATTTGTATAACAATGAAATTCCAGTGTAAAATTTCACACTAATAAACCAGTTACAGTATAACAATGAACTATTTGTAGTGTAAAATTCAATACCCGCAGAAAGACTCGTTTCTGATGTGATATCTAGATTGAATATGCAATACACTGTGAATTATAAATGGTGAAATAATTTTTTTTTCAAAACCTAACGTGAATTATGGCACAAACACAAAAAACGGAAAGCACTATAATTATGGGACATTAATTCAAAATGAGATATTGGCAAGTCAAAATGCTATCATAACTACCAGAATTAATGTGTATATATGGCAAGTCAAAATCAGATTTAATGAAAGCAGTGAAATTTTGCAGTGTAAAATTTCACTAATAAACCAATTGCAGTGTAAAATTTCACACTAATAAACCAATTACAGTATAAAAATGAACTGTTTGCAGTGTAAAATTCAATACCCGCAGAAAGACACGTTTATGATGTGATATCTAGATTGAATATGCAACACTGTGAATTAGAAATTGTGAAATTCGTTTGTAACCGTTTTGTAAAGTAATATCCTAAAATATCAGGATAAAATTTCTATATATATTGAAACCAATATCAATTGGGATTTGATAAGATTTGGTCAGATTTGGTAACTGATTGATCAATCATTAAATCTGAATTAAATATATATATATATATATATACGGTTCTGTATATATAGGTTAGGGGTAGAAAAGACATCTAATAATTCTATAATAGAAAATTTTGGACTAATCTCTAACAACACTTACAATTATAGGACCTATCATTGGGAAGTACCAATTGATGGGTCTATTACAACAAACATTGGTAGAATGAGATTTTCCACTAAATTTTTCTTATTTTTTTTTCTTTCTATAAATTTTGTCAAGATTTATTATTGGTGTTAATCTAATCTCTCCAAATATGTGTTTTTTGCTAAAACCTCGTGCATAGCATGGGCCCAACGCATAACCCCCTGTGGTTTGCCTCTGTGGCACCGCCATGTAGCTAAACAAATTGCTTAAATGACCAAAATGATCCCTTCTTCATCACTCTAATATACCTATTACTCACACAGATGATTGAAAAAACCACAATAGCGAGGTCAATGAAAAAGCCCAACAGTTCTACAGAGAGAAAAATAAGAGTCTCACCCATGCATGATGTACTACTTTATTGGAAAAGTTGCTAAATCAATTCAAAATTCAAAATTCAAAATAAAAAGGAAAAATCATTGTATTCTTTGAAATGTTGCATTCATAACTGCTAATTCAATAGTTTCAAATTTTTAGTACAATCACTGCTCTGGTTTTTTCAATTGACCTCATTGCTCTGGATATTTCAATCATCTGTGTGTGTAACATGTATATTAGAGTGATGAAGAAGAATATGTCATTTTGGTCATTTACGCAATTTGTTTTGGCTACAGGGGGAAAAGTGCCACAATGGCAAACCTCGTGGGGGTTATGTGTTACATTTCAAATTATAGGGGGGTAAAGTGCCACAGAGGCAAACCACATGGGGGTAATGTACAATAATGTAAACCACACATTACAAACCACAACATCAACTACAAAGTACCACATTTAAAACACATGGTACATATCATTATTAAGGTGCATTGTCCTTTAATGTAGTGTCATGTGCTTTAAATGTGGTACTTGTGTGATTGGTGTTGTAGTTTTGTAATGTGCATTACTCGGGTCACGTGTTACATTCTAAACTACAGGTGGAAGCAAACCACATGGGATAAAAGATAATTTACACAAAAAAATTTATATTTATCAATCAAAAAACACAAATATTGGTTTCCTTTTCAAAATTTTTTTTAGATGTTACCCTTATCATATTTGACTTTCTAAAACCAAGATTTATTTTCAAAATAGGCCTAATAATTGATGAGGTGTTTCCCGTTCACATCAATTCCATGCTTTCCCTTTTAATTTTCTATGTTTTTCTTTAATTGCTACAAGTGACTGCCCTATAAAAAAAAATTAAAAAGAAGAAGAAGAAGCAATTAGCCTTTACAAAGATTGGCGATAAAGGCACATTCATTTTTTAATTAGGTCACCCAATTTTAAGTAAAAAAAAATTAGTTTTTACCTTTTACTTTAATTAGTAAGGGCACCTCACTTAATTTACTCTATATTATATTTTACAAATAAATTTAAATCACCCCAACTGAAAAAAAAAAATTTAGTTCAAAATAAACCTGAATCACCTTCAACTGACAAAAATCAGTGCACCACAGTTATCAACATACACAACTTAAATCCAAACTCACCTCAAAAAAAAATCTAAACTCTCTCATAGCAAAGTTTGATTATCATTAATGAATTTTAGTTTTTGATCCAAAAAAAAAATATATATATATATATATATATCTCTCTCTCTTAAAAACCACAAGCATAGGATTTGAAACTAAATACTCTATGTGCTTTTCTTTGCTCAAAAAACAATTTATATATATATATATATATACGGTTTTCTAACATTGAAAATGTGTATATTTATCATTCTTTCAAAAAAAAAAAAAAGGGGGTAAATTATCTTTTACACCCTATGGTTTGCCTCTGTGCCACTTTGCCCCATGTAGTTTGAAATGATCATAATCCAATAAAGATCAAAAAGTCAATTTACTGTTGCAAGACTGGTCTGACCAATATTTACCATCATGAACCCCAGAAAATATCAGACAAGATAAGAAAAACAACCTTCACACAAGAAGAGGAAAAGCTTCCTAGAGGAAGTGGAGGAACCAAACAAGCCCTTATTTGGACTAAGACAAAACATAAGCTAAGGGTGAGAGAGAGGGGGGGGGGGGGGGGGGGTGGGGGAGAGAGAGAGGGGGGGTATTTTCTTCCATCACTGAAGCTCTCAGTTTAAGTCATCGCAGGCTCTGTGAACATCTATCTACTGATAGAGAAATGTGAACCTTTTTGATTTTTTGTTTTGCATTTGTTTGTTTCCCTCTCCTGACGTCACTTTTTTTAAAAAAGTACTTTAAATAGTTTCACTTGCAGATATTGTAAAAGGTTACAAGAGAGCTACAGTGAAGGATGAATATAATCTGTGATTTGATTGTACAACTTATCTACTTTGGTCTGTTAGCAAAAAACATAGAGTTGGAAATAAAGTAAAAGTACAATTTTATTGCGACTCAAAGTGGGAAAAAAAAAAAAAGGGACACATTATCATATTGACCAAACTTCCAATGCAAAACTCCTTACCTTAGCACCTTACTACAAAGAAACTATCCTACATGAAACGTCACACTATACATGTCACTATGATTTCTCGGTTACTATGGGGCTCACAAAATAGTGACTGCAGCATATATGCAACGGTCGGTTAAGAGTAATATTTGGGACACAATTTTTATATAACTTTCATATAATCTTTCTAAAAGATGTGTCTATCTCTCTCCTGTGATATCACTAGACCCCACAGTGACACAGAAAAGAGATAGACACATCTTTTGGGGAGGTTGTATGAAGATTGTGTCCCAAGTATTTACCCGTTGGTTAAACAAGATGATTGCCATGACAATTTCGCACTGAATGACCAAAAAAAAAAAACGAAGTAGTCAACTATATACTAACTGGCTTTAGAATGAAGTCGAAAGGGAAATTTTTAGAGTTCGTCACAAGAGTGGAACGATCACACGAGGATTTCTCTCAAAAGAGGGGATGTGGCTCATCCAAATGAAACTCGTCTTCTTGAATAGCATTGAGCGAAGAAAGTTGAGCGAGTTGAGATTGGTTTTGATTTATAATTTGTTGTTCTTGTAGTTGTAGTAGTTGTTGTTGTTGCATTTGTCTCTGTTGTTGGATTGCATTTCGAAGTACTATTTCAGCTTGTGTTCTCTCAATTTCTTGTTGAGTCTCAATTATTTGTTGCCTCAATTGAGTGATAATTCCAATGCTTCCATAGACAGGGTCCTGAATTCTCAAATTTGCTTCAAAAGCCATGCATTCAGCTGCGTCTGCTCGAAAATTCACCGGAACTTGCTGATTAAAAGGACAAAAAGTAAAATAAAGAAATTAATAAAAGAACCATTAGTTAAATCAATCAATATAAACAAAAAGCTTGTAAAAAAAAATAATAATAATAAATCACTATACTCATAAGTCATAATGGTTAAAACCTTTATAAACCCAAAAGGAAATTGTTCCCTTCGGTGATTTTTTTTTTCTTTCATAGGAGAAGATGTTCGGATAAAATCTCTCTCTCTCTCTCTCTCTCTCTCTCTCTCTCTCTCTCATACAAATAACAATTTTGATAGTTTTGGCAAACTACCAAATGATGAAATATCAATGAATTGTTCAATAGGATCCCAAGGTAGTGTATGTTGAAGAGCACCCGAGTTTAAAAACATAAGCTTTTAGTCATGCTATTATGTTATATAATAACTATTCAAAATTAGCAAAAAAATAATAAATATTCAAAAAGTAAACAAAAACAAAACCGATTAAAAAGATCGAAACAATAAAAATGCCATTAAAATTCTCAATAAATCTCCAAATCTTAAATTATTAAGCAAGTCATTACGTAAATAACACCATAATTAATATCTTACCTCTAGCATCTTACTGACATTGCTAGCCCCAAAGATCTTATGAACAACTTTAAATTTCTGAGGGTTATTTGAGGGGAAATATGGTGCTAAAACACAATCTGAGCATTTTCTTCTTAGATATTTGCAAGCAGCACATCTAGTAGAATTAGACATGGTGAGAATATTTTCTAGAATCTATCTAGGATCTTTGTCTAAATTCTATGCAAATCAAATCTTTAATTATGAATGATTATCTAGAAATCCAAAGGTGTTTTTATATTGGATTTAGATATGTAGATTCTAATATTGGAAATTCATACAACGGCTATTTTTTTTTTTTTTTTTTTTGAATTGGTTGGAGGAAAAAGGAAGGAAAATACAAGAAAAGAAATATGAGAAAAATTTCCGTAATTACCTAAATTAGAGAGGTCAAGGATGAATCTCTCCCTGAATAGCGTATGGAAACAATATATTAGTTTGTCTCTCTCATGTATTCATTTGTGGTGAGAAGAAAAAGGAAAAGGGGGGGGGAAAAAAACACAATAAAAGAAGTTGATTTTTTAGTGCAATGTGGTTTATATATCTATATACTAAAAAATAATTTCGTTTACATCATTGAAAAATCAATAGGCAGAAAATTCTTTTTTGGTCATATGCACATCACGAGGAGGCCATTAGGAAATTGCATTCAAACTGGGGGCAAATGGTAAATAAGTTCACCTTTTTCCTTTTCTTTTTTTGAAAATTAGTGAAAAGTTTGTGAATAATTTAAATGGCACCAAAATTTCGTAATGTGTATCCATTCATAGCAGTCTCCAGCTACTATTGGACATTACAATTACGTACATATATCATTTACATAACCACACAAATGTAAATACAATTACATTTATTTGATGGACATTAAAGAATTAATACTGTAAATTTAAACTTATATCTTTACAATAATGCTAGAGACACATAAACGGGCCACCTAAAAAGATATCGGAAAATCTAGACAGCTAAAACTCTTCATTAATTACAAAACACAAGAACACAAATTAAGATCTAATTTCAAAATTATCATTGACTCATCCACAGGTAGGGTTGTTCTCGAGCCAAGCTTTTTCGAGCCAAACTTGAGCAGAGCTTTAAGAGTTGACATCCTGCTCAAGCTTGAGCTTGGCTTGTTTATTATCGAGCCGAGCCGAGCTGAGCTGAGTCAAGCCAAGCTGAGTTATTATCGAGCTAAGCCGAGAGCCTTTGTTGAGCGGCTCCACTCGTGTATACCCCTAGTAGCAAGTTTAAGTTGCCAACCAAAATCCACTGACCAAGCTCATTGCTTGACAGTTGGCATATATATATATATATATATTACCTAAAATAATTGTTTGGCACGTGAATTTAAGACTATGCAAATTATAATATGCTAATATTCTTTCAATTTTAACTACTTTGCATTATACATATATTATATTTTTATAATTATCATATATATATATATATAATATTCTTTCAATTTTAAATAGTTTGCATTATACATATATTATATTTTTATAATTATCAAATACAAATACATATATATATATATACATAAATTAAACAAGCTCTTATCAAACCTATTAAAGAGATTTTTCACGAGCCTACTACACAAGCCTTAATCGAACTATTCACGAGCATTATCGAGTCGAGCCCATTTGTGTTCAAGCTTGGCTCATTTATAACTGAGCTTTGTATTCAAGCTTGAGCTTGACTCGTTTATTATACGAGCTGAGCCACGAGGCCTTGTTGAGCCGCTCGTGTACACCCCTATCCACAGGCGAACACTAAGTTAAGTAAACCATACTGGTGTACTTGGAATTTTTCATATTTTCTTCCTCCATTGAATTTAGTAGTAGTCCATAATTATATGTGTCCATTATGTTATTTTAAAGTTAAAGATAGGTAAAGATGCTTGAATAGGGAAAGGTCCTCGAATAAATTTGGTGAAATTTTGCTTGACTGGACATGAATATTAAGAGAAAATTTTACTAGACCGTACATGAATATTAAGTAAAAATTTCACTTTCAATGACTTTTTAACAAACTAAGAATTAAATTGAACCTTAAACTTCTGATCAGTGGCGGACGAATGTAAGGGCAAGGGGGGGCTCAAGCCGCCCCTAGATTTTAAAATATTACTAATATTACACTATGAGCCAATATATTTCAGGGGCACCGAACCCCCATACATCAAGCTCTCCCCGACTTGATTTTCTAGATCCACCCCTGCTTTTGGTAGTTGCTTCTAGGTATTTTTGCCAAAATTTAAAAGTATTTATTTTTTTCGTTGAAACAAATCTTCACTTAACTAAGCATGGCGATTTTATGGGATCGAAAATATATTATATTGAGCTTCTTTTAGTTTTTGTTAATTTCTCTTTATTTATATGGTTTGTGAATTGGGAAAAGGAGAAAACATAGTACACGAAAAATGATTTGCTTGTTCAAATACTTTGGAAATAGGAGGGGGGAATGAAAAATCAGGAGAAAATTTTGATTTGTTTTGTTTTATTTATTTTTTTTTTTGTTTTAAAAGAATTTTAGCCTAAAATATTTGGTTTGGGATCCTTTTAATTTTAAAGTCACCCCGACTTTAATCTTGGCCAAAACTCATCACTAATGAAACATACTAACTTCTAATCCTTTAACCAAACAACTAGCAAATATTTTTGACCAAATTACCCATCACATTTAAGTGTTTCTAATCCTTTAACCAAACAACTAGCAAATATTTTTGACCAAATTACCCATCACATTTAAGTGTTGCCATACGTTTAGAGAGAGAGGGAGAGAAAGAGGAGAGAAGGATCGACTGCTCACCCCCATCGCGACTATCGTCGCCTCCACCGACGACCACCATCGACGACTATCGGCCACCATCATCTCCATCGTTGACCACCATCAATACAGGTTTGTGGTCTAGATTTGTGTTATGTATCAACACAGATTTGTTTGGAGTTTAGATCTATGTAATGTACCAACACAGATTTGTGGTAGGTTTCATTCATAAAATACCAAATCGTTTCCGATGGTGGACATAGTTATTATATTTCACACTCTGTAATCAACTTTTTGTTTTTTGTTTTAGTGAATTTGGTTTTCAATGGACGATAGATTAATTTGTGGCTTAGGGCTTGTTTGAGAATTTGGTTTGGTACTTTTTCTTTTTCCTTCTAAATTACTCAAAGCTGATTGTTTGAGAAGTTCTCAAACTATTGGAGTTGTGAATATTTTCAAAATGTTGAAAACTAAAATTTGTGGCCATTTTTTATCCATCCTTGGCAAAGTTTGTTGAAACTTCCCTTTAACTTTGTTATATAAAGTTATGTGAATTTCACGTAGCGTTTGATGGGCCAATTGTTTGTTATAGGCTATTTTGGAAAATTTAATGTCAATTTCACATATCTAGTTATGTGAAAATTTCATAGTTTTTTTTTTTTTTTTTGGCAAGGGCTAACTGAGGTTTTATGTGAAATCTCACATAAATAGTTGTGTGGAAATTTTTAGCATTTTTAATGTAAATTTCACATAACTTATTTCTTAGAATCTTATAGCGACAATGGTACTTGAAAGTCATAGCATTACTCTGTATGTGAAATTTGAAAGTCATTGAATTTCACATAACTTTTCACCACCAAGAGATTCACACGTTTGATTAGAAAAAGCAAACATACATAAATTTTTCGCACCAAGAGCTTAATGGGACAATGGAAAGTGATTCAAGCTCAAAAACAATTCTCAGAAATTTTTGACTTTCATATAAATAGCTATGTACAATTTCACATCATTGGTTATGAGAGACTTGCGAGGGCTTTTGAATCTGACTGGTGGGTCTTTAGAGGAGGAAGGAAAGAGAGAACAGAGGAGATTTGGGTTGTAGAAGGGAAGAAGACAAAGATGAAGGTCTAGTAGGATTTTTTAATGTGAAATTTCATATAATTTTTTATTGTGAAAAAGTAAGAGAGGGATGAATTCTGATGTTTTTGTGAGAGCTCCTTCACGGAAGACAATCTGGAAGGACTGCCTCATTTGCTTAAGACAGCGGAGACCTTGTGCTTATCGCAAGTGAATTTAACTAATGGTGGAATTTTAATGTGACATTTCACATAATTTTTTTATTAGAATTTCATACCGACAATGGTACTTATTGAATTGTGAAATTTTACATAATTTTTTAATGTGAAATTTCACATAACTGTTTGCTCAGAATTGCGTACCCTCAATAGTACTTGTTGGATTGTGAAATTTCGCATTCTTTTTATGTGATATTTCATATAACTTTTTTTTGGGTGATGCTATTGTTACTCCATCAATGAACCAAGCACTCCATGGTACCACTCTCAAAGCATGTGGTACCATACATGTCATGCATTGCATACATGATACTACATGCTTTGAAAATGGTACCATAGAGTGCCTTACTTTAATGATGGAGTGGCAATAACAATTCCCTTTTTTTTAATCAGAATTTCATACCCACGATGGTACTTGTTGGATTGTCAAATTTCACAAACTTTTTTAATGTGAAATTTCAGACGTTGTAGTGAATTTCACACTACTATTTTTTATTTTTTTTTTACAAAATTTCATGTCAAACAATAGTACTTCATTGTTATTTCGTATAATATAATATGTTGTAAAAGAAATATTATGCTTCCCAAATTTGTCTCTAGTTAGCAACACATATAGCATTGCTTAGAGTTTTTTGTTATTTGAGTGAAGCAACTGACAATGGAAACTCACAAGTCACAAGTTAGTTTGATGACCTTTAAGCTATTGATCAATGATCACTTTCTGGTGTGAATTTTTGTTTTGTGAAGTTATGTGAAATTTCACAAACTTTTTGTTTGTAAAATTTTTACAGAAATTTTATAGACTTCTGAGAATTTTTAGAGACTTTCTTTATGTTTTCATAAGCCTTCCTATATCTTTGTGAATGATTTTTTTTCTGTTGTGTTTTCTCTTGGAAAAGATGGATGCCGATTTTGGTTGGTTTCTGGGCTTCTTAATTAAGGTTTGGCTCCTAATGGCATATGGTGTTGATGGCTATTGCTCTCAATAGGCTATTTGATTTGGTTTTGTGAGAGGTTTGATGATGATTGCTGCTGCTTCTTTGTGCAGTTTCAACTGATTTCTTAATAGCCTAGCTTTAGCTGCATTTTTAGTATTGTTGTTGGAGCTTTTGGTTTGCTAATATTAGCCCGTTTCTCTGTACACGTTCAGATTAACTTATCATTGTTTTCGTCACAACATTGTATAATTTGTATTTTCTTTTCAAAATAACGTTTTCACAAGATCAACAATATAAATACTTGTATACTAGTGTGTGAATCAATATGGCTCTTGACTGCAAAAAAGATGATAGTCTTTGTTGTTTGATAGAGACATCTTTGCTCGGTCCAATTGAATGATTACGTAAGTACACATTTATAACTACACTACAGATGTGACAATTCTTTTCAAAATGTGGGACCTCTAAATTTGTGTGTTTTCCATTTGTTTGATACAACAATTAAGAGTAATTCTAGATTTATAATTTTTTTTGCTCATAACTTTTTAATGTGTTTATCTCTCTCTTTTTTTAATGGATTTCATTAATATTGTGAGATTTACTGACACTATAAGACCCATCCGAAAAGAGAGACACATCAAAATTAAAAACTTATGAGTAAATAGTTGTGCTCAAAAGTATTACCCACATTAAAAAACTATTACTCGTGTTAACCAATTGGAGAGTTTCATGTCATTTCCACCATTCCTGAAGAATTCAAGCCAGCTTTCTGAGTATGGACTTCATTTGTGGGTGACTAGGCGCATTTGGATTGGTTTTGAGTCTTTTGACTTTTACTTTTAGGATGAACCAAAAGTGGACGCAGAAAATTTAATTAAAATGTCATCATAAAAATTAAAAAATAAAAATCATAAAAATCTAAATATGCTTTTTATATCGTGTTTAGTCTGAAGCAAGTCTAGACTTACTTCAACCAATATGTATTTTGGCACACTAAGATGCTTCTTTTAATTTATCCGAAAAATGTTAATATCAGTTTCCACATGGTTGACATCATGATGCAATGGGCTTGTCTCACACCATTTGTGTAATGGGTGGCTATTGGGCTTATATAGTGGCATGGGTGACCCACTTGTTAGGATTGTGCCTAAAATTTTAATAGTAAAATTATTTTTTAATTATGATTTGATTTCTTATTTGGTGGTTTCCTTATCAAATAAGGATTCCTTTGATGGTAGAAGTTACATATTTTATATAGGAATATTTGTGAGATAATTCCTTATTGTACAAGACTTACCATGGGGGTAAATCCTACTACAACTAGGATTGAGACTCTACAATCTATATAAATATAGGGTTTACTCAAGGATTAATAAGATTGGTTGAAAATCTTCTACATACACAAGAGGGCTGCAAACTAGTGAGGGAGAGATTAGTTTCTAGCAATTGTGTGTGTCAGATAACTTGGTTGAAGAGTTATACACTGAGATGTTGAGTACTTGCAATCTTCATATTAATCGAGGTGATCATCTTTGCACGTGGACGTAGGCATTGTTGGGCCGAACCACATTTAAATCTTGTTGTGTTGGTTTGCTTGATTTTTTCTTTCGTGGTTGTGTCATTCTTGTTCTGTTTATCTCCATCTTTGTGGGTGTTGTTTTCTTGTTGTGATTGTGGGCCCATTCCCAACACCCCTCCCTCCCATTAGCTTAGACTTTGGAAGTGGATGTCACGCCATTATTTGGTATCAGAGTCGACTCGAGAGTACTAACGATGTGGTACGTCCATTGTTGGCTAGCTAACGTGTGTGGGGCTTGCCTGGCATTGACGTCAAGATCAGCGATTCAGCGTGCGAGTCTGATACAGTGGGCCACTGTGAGCGAGCATGTGTGGGGTCCGCTTGACGTGGATGTAAAGATCAGCGTGGGGAGATTGATGCAGTGTGCTTGTCCCATATCAGTTGTGTACTGGGTAGTCCTTGGGCTTTTATAGTGGGTGACCCCTCTCACGCATCAGCTTAGGCTTTTGGGAGTGGATGTCACGCCATTATTTGGTATCAGAGCCAACTCGGAGATACTAACAATGTGGGCCACTGTGCGCTATTATGTGTGGAGCCCGCATGGCATGGACTTCAGGATCAATGTAGGGAGACTGAGGCACTGTGCTTGTCCCACATCAGTTGTGTACTTGGTGATCCTGAGCTAATATAGTGAGCGACTATTTCCTCCCATGATGAGTGTCATAGCCCGGTCCCACAATTGCGGAACCGGAGCCCGTGGCACGCCACCGAGGCTAAACCAATTCATTAACGTTCCCAAAAATTTAGTTTGAAGAATACACGCAGCGAAATAAAACAAGACATTTTGAAAACTAGCAGTCCAGTCGACTGATCCTCAGACCCAGTCGACTGATCCTGGTCCAGCAGAAAGTTGGGTTTTAAAACACCATCCAGTCGACTGCTTTCTACACCCAGTCGACTGGGGCTTCAATTTTTCAGTCGACTGATACGGTCCGATCGACTGAAGTCTGGCCTGAATAAAATATTTGAATTGAAAACATGATCTAGTCGACTGTGTCGACGACCCAGTCGACTGATCCCCTATGAAACAATGCAGTGAGTTGCTGAAAACAGAGGCTCCAGTCGACTGTTTCCTCAACCAGTCGACTGATTTATGGCAGCAGCACATTCTGCAGAGTTTTCTAAGTTTAAAAGCTTTTGAAATCAAACGGGGATCAAACACACACTTCCAAAAGTACTCCAAAATAATCCTAACTGTATTAACATATTACTGAAGCACCATTACAACATGTTACTAACTATTACAACATTTTAGATTCATTCTAACATACCAAGTTAAATATAACTAAAAACCATAAAAATTCTTATTACAACATCCTATTATCCCAAAACTACAAGGTTAACATTCAAGTTGCCTTCTAAAAGAACTCCCAACCCACGTGCTCACTTCTGCGATTCCTCGCCAGCATTTATACCTGCAATGGTTATTTGAATAACCACACATATTTCGATTTGTTTAAGCTAATGCTTAGTGAATAAAACAACATATGCACATGAATGATAAACATGTCCGCATTCACATCTCTACAATTCATACTAGTCGCCGGAGACTCACGTGCCCGTCCATACTCTCAATCCGCGACTCCTCGCCAATAAGTCCACGCGAAAGGGTAAGACCCACGATTCTTCTCTTCAATCGTGCGACCTTAATGACTATATCGGCTCCACAAAATGGCACGGTGACCACGTGCTCCTTCTGACCCAAATAAGCAACTTAACATGCTCAAATACATATCACCATACTCGCGGTAATCAAAACATATCACCGTGCTATTGAGCCTACTTATCAATAAAAATGCCCAATATGAACTACACAATATATCTCTAAGAATTAATACATGATATTCACACAAAACATGAATACATGTCAAGAAATCATTCCAAAGACATAGTTGAATCACTCACCTCCGATTTACGCGCTTAAACTTCGATTCAAAGAAAACCCGTGTACAAAGAACGTGCAGAAGTCCGTCTAGTACAATTCCTATGGATCAAAGTTCCATTTATCAACTTTTATGAAAAATTCTAGAAAAAGACTTTTCGAAAAACTTAGCCAAACAGGCCCTAACATATATCAAAACGAAGCTCTTACCTCGAGGATCTCGAATATGAAATCTAGGAAAAAACAAACTGACGGAAGGTCGCCGTTTGGCGTCGCAAAGCTCTAAGCAACTAAAATCTCCCTATGGCCTCCTTTCTTGAACTTAGGTTAAGACTTACAAAAATCTAAAGATCCATCTCTATCTATATATAGGCAACTCTTTTGGGAATTACGTTTACCTCCCCACGAGTTTTCCAAACTCCTAATCAGTCTCTGAAACTTTCTATACAGCTTATTCATAGCTTTACGAGTGAAACCTCAAAATTATAAAAGTTTTCGACTAAGTTTCGTTTGGTCGCTAAAACGCGAATTTCTACATGACGTTTCCGAAGTTGCTAATTAGCCTACCAAATTAATAGCGTGTTAATTCGTTCTCACCAGGATACTAAAACTAACAACAGAAATAAATTCTAAAACAGAAAATAATACAGATATTGAAATACACAGGTAAACATTTATTTCCAGATAAACATTTAAAGTATTCCTCAGTGACCGTCTCATACTCGGAGAGACGTCACAACAACAAATCCTCAATCACTACAGTTTCAAAGGGTTCTCTAATACAGACACCCAAATCAACTCGTGAGTCCAAACTCACTCAACCATGTGTCATAAGACACGCCACATCACATTATCATGCATGACAATGTAATGAAAATGCAATAACACAAATGTGGGTGTTATAATACTCTCCCCCTTAAAAGAAGTTTGTCCCCAAACTTATACCTCATGTCTCAAAAAGGTGTGGATACTGAGTACGCATCTCATCTTCTATCTCCCACGTCATCTCTTCCGTAGTTTGGCTACGCCATAACACTTTCACTTTCGATATTACTTTATTTCGTAAGACTTGATCCTTCCGGTCTAAAATTTCTACTGGATATGCGACATACGTTAAATCACTCTGAATCTCATTCGATGTCGGAGTCATCACTTGATCTCTATCTTCCACTAATTATTTGCGTAACAACGATACATGAAACACGTTATGAACTTGAGTATACTCGCTCGGCAAGTTCAAACGATAAGTTACGGGTCCAACTCTCCCAATAATCTCAAAAGGTCCTACATACCTCGGGTTGAGTTTCCCGTATCTACCAAATCTGGTTATTCCCTTTGAAGGTGACACCTTCAAATACATTAAGTCTCCCACGTCAAATTCCAACGGTCGCCTACGCTTATCGGCATAACTCTTATACCTACTCTGAGCTGTCAGTAACCGTTGTCGAATTACCTTTATCTTATCCGTCGTTTCTTGTACAATTTTTGGCCCTTCAATCTTTCTTTCTCCGACTTCCGTCCAACTAATTGGTGAACGACATACACGACCATATAAAGCTTCATAAGGAGCCATCCCAATACTCGACTGAAAACTGTTGTTATATGCGAACTCAATTAACGGTAGGTGGTCTTCCCAATCACCTTGAAAATCAAGTACACATAAACGAAGCATGTCTTCCAAAATCTGGATTACTCTTTCTGATTGGCCATCAGTCTGAGGATGAAAAGTTGTACCAAAGTGCAATTTGGTACCCATTGCTCCTTGCAAGGCTCTCCAAAACTTCGATGTAAAACTACTATCCCTATCTGAAATGATAGAAACTGTGATACCATGTAGTCTCACAATCTCGCGAATATACAACTTAGCTAACGGCATCGGCTTAGTTGTTCGAAGCGGTAGGAAGTGCGACGACTTCGTCAAACGGTCAACAATCACCCAGATAATAGTATTCGATCTCTTCGACCTCGGAAACCCACTAACAAAATCCATTGTTATGTGCTCCCATTTCCACTCGGCTATCGGTAACGGTTGTAACAATCCCGAGGGTACTTGGCGTTCAGCCTTTACTTGTTGACAACTAGTACAACGCGAAACGTAACGTGCTATTTCTCTCTTCATTCCCGGCCACCAATAAACATGTCTCAAGTCTTTATACATCTTGGTGCTTCCCGGATGAACGGTATACTTCGTATTGTGTGCTTCCTCTAGGATGTTTCGCTTCAACTCTTTCTCACTAGGTACACAAATTCTACCCCTCAATCTCAAAACATCATTCTCAAAAGTAAATCCCGGTTGTTTGCCCATCGGAATCTCATCACAAATCTTCTTCAAAGCCACATCTTGAAGTTGTTTCTCTGCGATCTCGTGAATCAAGAGTGGTTGTGCCACCATCGTCGACATCAAGCCACTTTCAATCCTCGGTATCACTTCAAGCTCCAAATTCTTCATATCTCGTATCAGTTCTTTCTGAGAAGTCAAATCTGATGCGGTGTTGGTTGGTACTTTGCGACTAAGAGCATCGGCGACGACATTCGCCTTGCCCGGATGATATTGAATCGACAAATCATAGTCCTTCATCAACTCTAACCATCTCCTTTGCCTCATATTCAAATCTCGTTGTGTAAACAAGTACTTCAAACTCTTGTGATCCGTATAGATTTCACATTTCTCTCCATATAGATAATGACGCCAAATCTTCAATGCAAAAATCACGGCGGCCAATTCTAGATCATGTGTTGGATAATTCTTCTCGTGCGGTCTAAGTTGTCTCGACGCATATGCAATGACTTTATCACCTTGCATAAGAACGCAACCTAAACCTCTATATGAAGCATCACTGTAAATAATAAATCCTTCAGTCCCTGACAGAACTGCTAATATTGGTGCTTTCACTAGTCGACCCTTCAACTCTTGGAAACTTTCTTCACATTCTGGACTCCAAACAAAAGCAATATCTTTCCTCATTAACTGTGTCATCGGCATTGCTATACGCAAAAAGTCTTTTACAAATCTCCGATAATACCCAGCTAATCCTAGGAAACTTCTGATGTCTGTCACATTCGTTGGTCTCACCCAGTTGGTAACTGCTTCTATCTTCTGAGGGTCTACAGAAATTCCCTTGGCCGACACTATATGTCCAAGAAAAGCTATCTCGGTCAACCAAAACTCACACTTCTTCAATTTACCGAATAATCTCTTTTCACGCAATCGTTGTAAAGCTAATCGCAAATGATGCTCGTGATCTTCAACGCTTTTGGAGTAGATTAGGATGTCATCTATGAACACGATAACGAACTCATCTAAATAATCTTTGAAGACACGGTTCATCAAGTCCATGAAAGCAGCTGGTGCATTTGTCACTCCAAATGGCATAACCAAAAATTCAAAGTGACCATATCTAGTCCTGAAAGCTGTCTTCTCAACATCTTCCTCTTTGACTTTCAATTGATGGTAACCGGATCTCAAGTCGATCTTCAAAAATACCTGAGCCCCTTGTAACTGATCAAACAAGTCATCTATTCGCGACAACGGATACTTGTTCTTGACTGTCAACTTATTCAACTCTCGGTAGTCGATGCACATACGCATTGTTCCATCTTTCTTCTTCACAAACAAAACTGGAGCTCCCCACGGCAAAACACTCGGTCGGATAAAACTCTTCTCAAGTAGTTCTTGTAACTGAACCTTCAATTCTTTCAACTCCATCGGTGTCATTCGGTACGGTGCTTTGGATACCGGTTGTGACCCTGGTACTACTTCTATTGTGAACTCAAGCTCTCTTTCAATCAATACGTCGGGTAACTCATCGGGAAAAACATCTGGAAATTCTCGAACTACTGAAATGTCTTCTATTAGTGGTCCAAGAACTCGCGTGTCGACAATTGAACATAAGAAACCCGAACAACCCTTCTTCAACATCTTACTTGCTTGAATCGCCGATATCAAGTACGGCGGTACGATCACTCCCTTACCCTGAAAAGTAAACTCCTCTCGTTCTGACGGATAGAAACTAACCCGTTTCTGTTCACAATCGATTTTGGCTTGATTAACCGACAACCAATCCATACCCAAGATAACATCAAAGTAATTCACCGTCAACAGAATCAAATCAACGATCAAGACTTTATCACCTATCTTGATTTCACATGACTTGAATATCGAAGAAGTAACTAGTGGTTCACTACTAGGCAATGATACACACAAGTCGTATCCTAACGGTTCTGACTTAACAGTTAAATGCTTAACAAAATCACGTGATACAAATGAATGCGTTGAACCAGAATCCATAAGTATACGCGCAGGATACGAACAAATAGGAAGAATACCTGATACGACGGTATCATCCGTATTCCCCGGCCTGAGCTGGAAGTATCGTTCTTGTTGTTGCGCGACTCTTTTCCCTTTATCTACTCAAGGTTCTACCCTTGATCCGCTTGGCACACTCGATGCCCCGGTACTCATTCCCGGTTGTCTCTTACTCGGACAGTTCTTTGCTATATGTCCCGGTTGTCCACACTCAAAACATTTTCCTCTCGTTTCTGGGTTATAGCTCTTGGCGTTCGAGGTTGTGTTTGGTGTAGTCGAATTTGCGTTCAAAGGACAATTCCTAGACACATGCCCCAATTGTTTACAAATATAGCAAGTGATCAATTGATAGCAGGTTCCTCTGTGTCGCAGGTTACATGTTGGACACAACGGTCTCGAGTCCCCCATGAACGTACTCCCTCTTTGGTTACTCACATATGATCCCGAACCTTGCGTAAACGGTTTCTTCGCATTCCCTTGACTCTTACCCCGACTGTCATTTGCTCTCTTCCCTTGTTGCCCTTGTTGATATCGGTCGACACTTTTCTCAGCTATACGGGCGGCTTCCTCGACTAGAGAAACGGTCGGGTGTTGCAACATATCTACACGGCCACGGATATTCTCTCTAAGCCCTTCCTCAAACTTACGAGCTTTATCCCTATCAGTCGGAACGGTAGTTTTCCCAAATCGTAACAAGGCATTGAAACGAGAAACATACTCACCCACGGTCATATCTCCCTGAACCAAACTCACAAACTCTTGACGTTTCTGAGTATAAGCAGATTGCGGAAAGAAACGTTTGTTGAATTCTTCTTTAAAGGCTTCCCACGTGGTTGGCTTCCCTTGTTCAAGTACGTTGTTCCACGAATCCAATGCTTCGCCCATCAACGTATCGGATGCGCATAAAATTTTCTCCTCATCGGTACATATTACCTGACGGAAATGTCTTTCCATGTCCATCATCCAATGATCGGCCAAGTCTATGTCAACCTGTCCATGATACAAGGTCGGTTTTCGCTTATGAAACTGTTCCACGATTGTGTGTTGAGGTCGCGGTGCCGATGGTGCAATGACATAACGAATTTCCACTTGTGGAGGCTGAACGTTCATCTGTTCTCTTTCACTTACCGCTTGTATGAAATTTCCCACCATATTCACTATTTGGTCCATCCGCGAATGCGGTGACAATTCTCTTGGTGGATCAGCCATAACGTTTCAAATATTTCCCCTGTTGAGTTCAATGCATAATGACCATGCATGCTATGCCACAATATAGATATATGTGCACAGTTCATCACAATCAACAAAGGCTAACACATGAAACATTTCTACAATGATAACCATTATCTTCACAATTACACACTCCACTCGACGTCACTCAGCATATATAACGTCACTCGTTCCCAAGGCTCTAAACTTAAGCTCTGATACCACTAAATGTCACAGCCCGGTCCCACAATAGCGGAACCGGAGCTCGTGGCACGCCACCGAGGCTAAACCAATTCATTAACGTTCCCAAAAATTTAGTTTGAAGAACACACGCAGCGGAATAAAACAAGACATTTTGAAAACTAGCAGTCCAGTCGACTGATCCTCAGACCCAGTCGACTGATCCTGGTTCAGCAGAAAGTTGGGTTTTAAAACACCATCCAGTCGACTGCTTTCTACACCCAGTCGACTGGGGGCTTCAATTTTTCAGTCAACTGATACGGTCCGGTCGACTGAAGTCTGGCCTAAATAAAATATTTGAATTGAAAACATGATCCAGTCGACTGTGTCGACGACCCGGTCGACTGATCCCCTATGAAACAATGCAGTGAGTTGCTGAAAACAGAGGCTCCAGTCGACTGTTTCCTCAACCAGTCGACTGATTTATGGCAGCAGCACATTCTGCAGAGTTTTCTAAGTTTAAAAGCTTTTGAAATCAAACGGGGATCAAACACACACTTCCAAAAGTACTCCAAAACAATCCTAACTGTATTAACATATTACCGAAGCACCATTACAACATGTTACTAACTACTACAACATTTTAGATTCATTCTAACATACCAAGTTAAACATAACTAAAAACCATAAAAATTCTTATTACAACATCCTATTATCCCAAAACTACAAGGTTAACATTCAAGTTGCCTTCTAAAAGAACTCCCAACCCACGTGCTCACTTCTGCGATTCCTCGCCAGAATTTATACCTGCAATGGTTATTTGAATAACCACACATATTTCGATTTGTTTAAGCTAATGCTTAGTGAATAAAACAACATATACACATGAATGATAAACATGTCCGCATTCACATCTCTACAATTCATACTAGTCGCCGGAGACTCACGTGCTCGTCCATACTCCTAATCCGCGACTCCTCGCCAATAAGTCCACGCGAAAGGGTAAGACCCACGATTCTTCTCTTCAATCGTGCGACCTTAATGCCTATATCGGCTCCACAAAATGGCACGGTGACCACGTGCTCCTTCTGACCCAAATAAGAAACTTAACATGCTCAAATACATATCACCATACTCGCTGTAATCAAAACATATCACCGTGCTATTGAGCCTACTTATCAATAAAAATGCCCAATATGAACTACACAATATATCTCTAAGAATTAATACATGATATTCACACAAAACATGAATACATGTCAAGAAATCATTCCAAAGACATAGTTGAATCACTCACCTCCGATTTACGCGCTTAAACTTCGATTCAAAGAAAACCCGTGTACAAAGAACGTGCAGAAGTCCGTCTAGTACAATTCCTATGGATCAAAGTTCCATTTATCAACTTTTATGAAAAATTCTAGAAAAATACTTTTCGAAAAACTTAGCCAAACATGCCCTAACATATATCAAACCGAAGCTCTTACCTCGAGGAGCTCGAATATGAAATCTAGGAGAAAATAAACTGACGGAAGGTCGTCGTTTGGCGTCGCAAAGCTCTAAGCAACTAAAATCTCCCTATGGCCTCCTTTCTTGAACTTAGGTTAAGACTTACAAAAATCTAAAGATCCATCTCTATCTATATATAGGCAACTCTTTTGGGAATTACGTTTACCTCCCCACGAGTTTTCCAAACTCCTAATCAGTCTCTGAAACTTTCTATACAACTTATTCATAGCTTTACGAGTGAAACCTCAAAATTATAAAAGTTTTCGACTAAGTTTCGTTTGGTCGCTAAAACGCGAATTTCTACATGACGTTTCCGAAGTTGCTAATTAGCCTACCAAATTAATAGCGTGTTAATTCGTTCTCACCAGGATACTAAAACTAACAACAGAAATAAATTCTAAAACAGAAAATAATACAGATATTGAAATACACAGGTAAACATTTATTTCCAGATAAACATTTAAAGTATTCCTCAGTGACCGTCTCATACTCGGAGAGACGTCACAACAACAAATCCTCAATCACCACAGTTTCAAAGGGTTCTCTAATACAGACACCCAAATCAACTCGTGAGTCCAAACTCACTCAACCATGTGTCATAAGACACGCCACATCACATTATCATGTATGACAATGTAATGCAAATGCAATAACACAAATGTGGGTGTTATAATGAGAGTGGATATCATGCCATTTACACCACCTTATGCATTTTGCTGCCACAAACACGTTTGGATCCCAAATATAAATTCGAGAAGTAATCCATCGAAGGTCTTATAACTTGTCAATGTAAAGATGAAAATTTAGGAAAACCCACTAGTGGAAACAATAGAACAAATGCCAAAAATAAAATTTGTGTCCAATCTATATACTTCTCTGGTTTAGCACAAGCAAGACGCCAAGACGTGAGTAGGCGGTAGGTGTGGATACGAGCCGAGTTGACTTTATGTGTTCGCGAGCTTAAATGAGTCGAGTTTTCAAGTGATTATGAGTTTTTTAATGAGCTTTTCACGCGCACTTTAAAACTATATAATTTAATGATATATCAGTCATTTATCAAGCATATTTACAATATTTGTCGTATTTTCTCTAAAATTACATAGTTTTACTACAAATACATATACTCCTTCCGTCCCATTTTATGTGTCCATCTTGGGGAATCCAACTCTTTAAGGGGACAAAAAGAATCTACACCTACTTTCCACAATTGCCCATAATCATTGCACTTTTCTTTTTTTGTTTTGTTTTGGTGTTGATTGCAAGGAAGGGTAGTTTGGGAAACTAAGCAAAATTTGCATACTAATTTAGGAAAGTGGACAACAATTTTGGGACATCCCAAAAAGGAAACATGGACACATAAAATGGGACGGAGGGAGTATAAAAGTCAGTATACAAGTATTTTATCAAGTCTAAATATTAACGAGTTTCTTTTACGAGCCTTCTCATAAATCTGAATTAATTGTGTTCACGAGCCGAGCCTAGCCTTTATCGAGCCGAGCCGAACCGAGACGCAAACCCTTATTGTTGTAAAACCACTCAACTCATGTCCACCCTTAATAGGCAGACTATTAATATTGGCTAGTGCTAATGCCAAAGCACAATGTGCTAATGCCAAAGCACAAAGTGTCACTAAAAGTTTTAGTGACACATAAGTGTCACTAAAACTTTTAGTGACACTTTGTGCTTTGGCATTAGCACATTGTGCTTTGGCATTAACATCACCCCTATTGGCTAGTGAAAAGGATTTGATAGTGTCACGGTGAACATCTCATTGTTTAAGTATATTCATACACACTTTTTTCAGTTCATTTTCATGACCATTTGGTCCATTTAGAATTTTAGAGCGACATACACGTACCTAAAAAGTCAATGTCCTCCGTCAAAAAAAGATGTCAAATGTCCAATCCTCAATAATAAATGAGTAATGATAGATGCACAACAAAAACCCACAATCAATTGCACAACCTGCTTAAAATTATTGGACTTCGTGCTGAAAAAGTTGTACATCCTTTTTTTTGTCTTTTTGTGTGTACAGCTTTTTCAGCACGAAGTCCAACAATTTTAAGCAGTTATGAAGATAGGACAATGAATTAGTATTTTTTTCTTAAACTTTTATTGTTACCTATGTCATTACATGTGTAGTTAATTGGACTGTTTGTTTGTTCAAACCAGTGCCTCACAATACGCACACTAAAATTTGATTTTCTTTTAACATTGAGGGCTTAAAAAACGTAACAATTGTTCTCTCTCCAGCCACTAGAAAAAGAAAACACTTTTTTCTATTTTTTGTTTACATTAAATTTTTTTCTACTTAAGTAACATTAGAATACAAACCTTTTTAAACATAACAAAAATGTAATAAAAGTCGCAGTGAGTGACTCGTAATATTTAAGAATTATGGGTTAATTTTTTTCTTCTATTTTTTTTTATTAGTTTTCTTATTAATCAAAAAAGGAAGAAAATTAAGTTGGATGGTGATTTTTTTTTTTTTTAACCCTTTCTTTCATTAAATCTATGAATCAAACATAACCTAAATTTTTTTAATCTAAAATCTGCTCTCTCACAAAATTGTGGATAACAAATGCAAGGGAGGCTGCAAATGCAGCATTGTCGATGTGAAATTTGTCATCCAAATTATATTGGAATGTGTATATATGAAAAAAGGTTTACCATAACAATTTAGAGCATCCACAATGGGGTTCTTAAACTTAAGAAAAATTTACACTAAGTTATTATACAAGGCAGAGAGTGTTAGCAATGGAGAATAAGGAAACGGCACAAACTCATGTGCCGTGTGAAGAATGTTGTGGCACACATTGTGCCGTGTGCAATGGTGCAACCCACATTGTGCCGTTTGTTTTATGCAGCACACTTTGTGTCGTGTGTTTTCATGCGGCACACTTTGTGACACGGCACAAGGAGTGCCATCTGGCCTTTGGGCGGCACAATGTGCGTCGTCTAGCTTCATGTGGCACAATTTGTGTCGTTTCGTGTGCTGACGGCTCAATCTTTGCCGTTACTCCCTAGATTAGCTAAAACTTAGTGCGCACAAACTTAAGTTTGACTAAGTTTAGCTATCCTATACATTAGTTAAAAATCACCCATTGTTAATGACATTTACTTAACTTATCCTAAATTGTCCGACAAAGACTCCCATTGTTGATGAATGATGCTCTTACACCATTCATCCCAAAATAAATTGCAGAAAGGTATACTTGGAAGAGTACAAATCAAAGAGAAATTTTCAGATACAAGGAGGTACCACGTGGCCGTTTCTTGCATGATTGTATGTAAAGACCCAAAATATCTAGGGACTTCGATGAGAAGTTTTTAGGTACTTTGAGGTCTGGGTACCATGTTGCATGCTACATGACGCTGTACAGCTAATCAAAGGTACACACGGGACTGTCACGTGGTATCCAACATGTCAGTAAATTGAGAAGTTATTTAGTGAGCCCGTCAGCATACTGACATGGCGTGATGACGTGGTGTGACCATTAATCTCAACTACCCACTTGCCCTCTCCTTTTAGGGAGTCCTGGCACGGGGTTAGTAAAAATTCAAATTTTACATATGATAACCACTTGTCATAATCTCCATAGAATAAAGTAACAAGTGGGTGGTAGAGATTAAATGTTCACACCACATCAGCATGCTGACATGGCGTTACGTGCTCACTGAATAATTTCTCCAGTAAATCTCCAGAAACATAACAATGGAAATTAAAACACCAACCCACCACTTTTTCTTCTTTCTTCTTTCTTTTTTTTTTTTGGCAAAACACCACCCAACACACACACACAAACAAAACATGATTCAATAATGTTCAGGGACAGGTAGGTCCTCATCATCTGGTGGAGCCACGACCCACTCTCCATCTTCATCACGCACCAACCCTTTGTTCTTTTCAATCCACCATGACTCTGACACCAAGTACTCATCCTTCAAAAACCCACTTGACTTGTTCACCAAAGCCAAACTCCTCTTCACCTTCAATTCGAATTCTTCATCTTTCCCATTCCAACCCGCCACAACGTGTAAAATCCCCTGCAAGTTGTGCCAATCACTCGGATTCTTCGAATCCTTCAAGCTCTTCGACTTCCTCGTATCGATCTCAAACTCAATCCCCGAATTCACGTACCCTAGCAATGGACTCGGATACAGAGGAATGAGATCGATTTTATTTCGTATATGCAATACATTGAGGTTTTGAAACTCCTTGATCCGCTCATTGAAAGTCTTATTACCAACTTGTGGACTACCAAATACGAAAGCCGATACAGGAATTGAACCGGGTATAATTCCATTTTCAACGACGTCAAAAGCTGCTAAAATTGACAAACTCGCTCCAAGACTATGTCCGGTGAAGATTATACTGAGATTCTCATCTTTGTATCGATCCACCAGATCTTTGAGTTTGGTCAGAAGTTGATTTCTCGCACTTAGGTTCGTGAAAGGCGAGTTTGGATCGTTGGAAGTGTATATGTTAAGCCAACCATTCATGACTTTTGGGGCATTTTCATCGTCGTCGTCGCTGTCACTGTCACTGCTAGAACCTGTTAAATCAACATATAATGTGGCCGGGATCGATGTATAAGAAGTTTTAAAACGATTTAGATTCAAAATTGTGAAACTGAATGAAACTACCAGATTGACAATCATGCAAAATAACCAAGATCACCAGATTTCGAAATTAAATTTTGAATTTTCCAGATTACCGCAGCACAACATTTAGATTTATACAAAATACTAAATAGCAAATAGTAATTGCCTTAAGATTGTTATCCAAAATATATTGATGCGCATAAATCTCTATAAATCTGAAATTTAAATTCACAGCAAAAAATGTAAAATAAACAGAATCTGGAATATATACAAAACATGACAATAGATCGAGTTAAGATAATTATGTCCCACATTGGCCCTACAAATTAACCATTCTAAAAATTTTCGGAAACTTTGTTTGTATAGTATAGTAATAATGTGTTTCGTGAATCATAAATTTGGTTGTCAATTATACCACATAAAAGTTTATGATCAAGGGCGGAATATAGACAATATCCTAGCCCAATCGTAATTCAACTCAACTTAAATGCTTAACTCATCACATTTTCTTATCACTTGTGAATTTAGTCCCGCCAAATTATTTTAACATTAAATGCTTAACCCATCATATTTTCTTATCACTTCTGAATTTAGGTGTGTTGGTGTTATTCCGGTTACATAGTAAAAATAGTTTGGATAAAATTATAATTTTTACTCTATTTTTTTTATTGTTCATATAAGGAACAACAACAACCACACACAAACAACTTGTTTGTACTGAAGTTGTATATCAATTTTTCCTTTCAATTTTTCCAAGCAAACCTGCATTGTCCATGTTTTTCAGAGATTTAGGACTCAATAGTTTGTCAGCAGACTCTGGCTTCGCGCTTAGAACGTTGATCCACTCGTAGTTTCTGGTGGTCCCACGCCACACGATATAGATCTCGCGGCGGCCGAGGGCTGTGCTGGCCTCGTCGGTGGTGGTGGCGATGTAGCCGATCCAATTCGACTCGCGGTCCCACGCCTCCCGCGACAGCGAGTGTAGTAAGAAGGCCTCGTGGGCCCCGACGCGAGCCGTGGCGTAGAGGAAGGAGTCGATCTGGTAGTCGGACGCCGACTCGAGCATGACTTTTTGGAAGAACGAGGTCTTGCCGTAACGGCTAGTTCCACAGAACTTGGAGTTCGGGTCGTTGTTGAAGGCGTCGTAGGTTGCCTGACAGAGGTCGCCGCAAAGGAGGATGAGTCGTCGGAGTTCGAGGTTTAATGGGTTGAGAAGGCTTTTCCAGTCCTTGCTTCCGAGAAGCTCCGGCCATGTTGGTTCGGTTGTACTTTGTGCTGTGCCCATTGTTCGGAGCTCTGAAGTGGGTGTGTCAACTGTGTGTTTTATTTTTTGGGGGAAGATTTGAAGGGTAAAGGGGTTATCTGGATGGATCTAGTTTGGGGAGGACAGAGATAAGCTTGGCCCGCCATGTAGATTTTGACTGGTTTGATAATGATTGTGGGACCCATGAAGATTAAGCAATTGGGGAGAGTGGCACAAGGGAAGGATTGTCTTTTCTTGATTAAGGATATTGATTTTTTTAAAGCGCAATAAGATATGCTCGTTCAACGGTTAAAATTCGCATTTTCATGTGAAAAGTTTCTCACAATAATATTGCCTTTTTTTAAAAAGAAAATATTGTAACTAGTGGACTTTTATAGATTCATTTTCACGAAAATTGATTTTCTTATTACTTATTTATTAAATAAGAGTGTGTTTTAATTTAAAGACATTTTTAGGGTAAGTCGGTGTTACTAAAATCGAGATTAAGAAAATTGGCCTTAATAAAATCGACTTTTTTTTAAAGTCGGTCTTAGTAAAACCGACTTTAAAATATATATATATATATTTTGAAAAAATAATTTTTAAAAAAGAAAAATGATTTTATATTTAAAAAAATAATTTTGAAAAATCGATTTTAGAAAAATCGACATTAAAGTCAGTTCTTATAACACCTACTTTCACTTGTTTATGTCAGCCCCAAATGATGAATTGTTATCACTTTTTGTTTTTCTTTATTATTATTATTATTATTATTATTATATGTAATGCTAATTTGATCTCAGATACTTAGAGCATTACTATTGGTCCCAAATTTTTGTAATGCTATGTTTACCAAATTTTGATTCCTAATTTTATTTTTTTATTATTATTCTTTTTCTACTCTATACAAGGGGAGATGCTCTCCCACCCCATAACCCCCTACTTTATGAGATGTGAACATGCAACCACTTACAAGTAGGATGGAAACCATTACCACAAGACCATCCCTTAGTCTCATTGTAAACCAAATTGGGAATCAAAATTGAGGAAGCATAGCATTATACAAATTTGCGAAGCATAGCATTACTATCAACATTGAGAACAAAAAAACTATCATTAACATCCCAAAAATAAAAACTAAAAATATTGAGAATCAAATTTGGAACCATAGCATTACAAAAATTTAGAAACCATAGCAATAGCCTAAAAATTTGGAATCAAATTGGGAATCAAAATTTGAAGCCATAGCAATAGTCTAAGACCAAATTAGCTTTACATAAACAAAGTGGAAAAAAAAATACGGAGTAATAAAAGAAAATAAAAAGTGATAGCAATTCATCATTTGGGTATGACATAAACAAAGTGAAAGGCGGTGTTATAATAACCGACTTTAATGTCGTTTTTTCTAATACCCATTTTT
This sequence comes from Hydrangea macrophylla, assembly GCA_033977485.1. Lineage (NCBI taxonomy): Eukaryota > Viridiplantae > Streptophyta > Magnoliopsida > Cornales > Hydrangeaceae > Hydrangea > Hydrangea macrophylla. Next base: position 100,427,824 of record CM066990.1, read on the forward strand.
TTATTTTTATTTTGTTTTTTTTTATTTATAAAAAAAATTCTTTTCTGAAAATTATTTTTTCAAAATTTTATTTTAATTTTAAAGTCGGTTTTACTAAGACCGACTTTAAAAAAAATCGGTTTTACTAAGACCGATTTCTTAATCTCGATTTTAGTAACACTGACTTACCCTGAAAATATCTTTAAGTTTAAACACACTCTTATTTAATAATTAAGTAATAAAAAAAAACATTTTTTGTGGAAACATCTCACTTTTATAGGTAAGAAATAAAGAGGATTGGCAAGTTCTCATTCCATTCAATAAAAAAATTTAAGAGAACAAAAAAGTACTCTAACAATTATGCTACATGCACTCTAAAATGCACTCTGAAATGCACACCAAGGGCTTCTTAGCGAATTTGCAAAGTTTTGTGGGACCCACATTTAAAAAAACTAAACTCTCTCTCTCTCACTCCAGTCGCATTTCCCCCAAATTGGGGTTTCAATTTTGAGTTTCCCCCAAATTGGAAAAACCCTAGCCCGACTCTCTCTCTCTCTCTCTCTCTCTCTCTCTCTCTCTCTCTCTCTCTCTCTCTCTCTCCACAGTACGGTCACACTAGTCCGCTGAAGAGCTCACTGCAGTCCAGCGAGGAGGAGCTCACTCCAATAAGGCATCCGGCGATGATGATCTCACATCAGTGAGGCGACGAGCTCAGTCCCGATGCGACGAACTCAACACCCTCTCTCTCTCTCTCTCTCTCTCTCTCTCTCTCTCACCAATCTTGAAAACCAAGTATTGAAAAAAAAAACATATTTTGTTAACTGGATCACGTCCCAGGACACCACATTCTGCTTGAATAGTGTGCAGTCGACCGGACAAGGGTCAGTCGACTGAAAAATTGAGGCTCCAGTCGACTGAGTCCCCGACACAGTCGACTAGACAGGGTTGTTGAACTTTTAAAACATACTGCCTTTGATCTCTAGTCGACCGGATCCCCGATCCAGTCGATTGGACCTAGATTTGCAAAATCGAATTCTTTTGAGACTGTTCAATTGGACAAAACTTTTTTTAACTCTGAGTTTTATGGATTTGACTTATGTTTTTCGCTGGTATTTTACTTTAAAGGAATTGAATGAGCCTTAGTGGCGTGCCATATGTCCTATTTCTGCACGTAGCAGGATGGGTCTTGACAGTGGGTTTCCAAATCTGCAGCTAGGGCTTTCAATTTTGGGACAAAATTTGAGGGCGAACTCAATTTGGGGGTATAGTATTGTTGTTTAGTTTTTAAATGTGGGTCCCACAAACTTTGCAAATTTGCTAAGAAGCCCTTGGTGTGCATTTCAAAGTGCATTTTAGAGTGTATGTAGCATTATTGAAAAAGTAATGATATGCTTCTCAAATTATTTTTTTTCCAAAAAGTATTTCTCAACACATGTGATATTGGGACCCTTTTCATTAAGAGTAAAGATTGGGACACACCCAAAGATACAACTTTAGGGACACAATCCAAGAGATGTATCTATCTCTCTCCTTGATGTTACTGGACACCACAATAACACAGGAGAGAGATAGACACATCTCTTGGGTTGTGTCCCAAAAGTTGTGTCTTTGGGTGTGTCCCAAATATTACCCTTTCATTAATGGTAGAACAACTTCAATATCAACCAATCAAAATCAACTGGGTCCATTGCCACATGTATTAAAAAATACTTTTAGAAAAAAAATTTGGGAAGCATAACATTACTCATGTTATGTATTGAAATTAAAGATGTTTGGTAGATTCTCTTTCAAGTAATCTAATAGATATATATATATATATATATATTATAAAGTGGAATCAAACTCCTGCCACGTGGTAGCTCTATGATTTTTATCACTTTTTTATATTATTCTCTTCTTCTTCTTTTTCGATTTTTCATATCTCTAGAATTAATAAGATATGCACACATACATGCTACAAACTAAACTAAATATATACTAGTGGCAGGGGGCGTTGCGTGTGCAATGCGTTGTATTTGTTAGTATGTGGCATCTGTAGCACATGAGCGAATTGACGGGTGACTACAATGAAAATTCAATGGTTTTTGAAATACACGAAATGTCAAAGCATATGGTTCAACCGTCAAAAGGTTTATGAACCAAATTAGAATTCAAATTTGAGAAACATAGCATTGCTATGGCAACTAAATATAATACATTTGGGAAAATCAATTAAAATTTGTTTTCATGTTTGTCTATTTGCACACCAACTCTCTAAGACCTCAACTAAAACCAAACAAATTCTCTACAGTCTTCATCAGGGGAAAAATAAATAAATAAACAATTCTATACAATACATCATCAAACTTTAACTTCTCCAAATTAAATTAATTAAAGGGGCAAAATTCCTCAAAATTATCCAATAATTATCTGATCATATTAGATAAACATCAACCGTCTAAGGCAAAGAAAAGATGGGAAAAAAATTAGAAAATAAAACCTAAAATCATTCACTTTCAAGCCTTGGCCACCACAAAACACAGATAGTCCCTTCGTATAGGATTTTGTCATTGCGTATTTGATCCAGCCTTCCCTTGTCAGCAAGGCCTTCCACATACAGAGGTGATTAGTTACAAAGATAAAACTTCTATTCCCATAATTGTCATAGAAAATTTATAAAAACAATAGAAAAATGTACAACAGTGCAATGCAGCCAGAAATACATACCTATATCTTCCACACAGTTGGGTTCCCAATATATGACATTTGTATCTAGCTATATAAAAGCATGTGAATTTAGAAATGAAACATTCACCAGAATTGTTTCTTTGCTAGAGAGTTGCAGCCAATCCATCCATAGAATCAACAGTAGAGACGCAATGAGGAAATGTGATCTTTTGAAAACTCTATAGAAAGGTGGAGGCATGATTGGGTTCTAAATTCTAATAACTTCCATTTGGAAAGTGGGAGGCAATTTTGTGGAGTTGAGGCAATTTTCGTGAGTTTCAAGGGGCAGTTTTTGAAAGTGATTATAGTAATGATAACAAATTACTTTTATCTACCCTTGCACTGATATTTTAATGGGGTAAATTCTATTTTGTACCCTTATAGTTTGGATGTGATTTTATTTTGGTCCCTATAGTTTCAATTTTGTCAATTTGGTCCTTACAGTTTTGTTTTAGGTTCAATTTAGTCCATTTATGAAAGTTTTTGGCAGATTTAAGATCAGTATAGGTAGTAAAGTACAATTTTATCAAATAAAATTACCATTATGCCCCTAATGATACCTCACGTGTGCATCACATGACCTATTTCTGTCAAAAATTGTAAGAAATTTTCATGAATGGACTAAATTGAACCTAAACTGAAATTGTAAGGACCAAATTGACAAAATTGAAACTACAGGGACCAAAATGACATCACATGCAAACTACAAGGGTGTAAAGTGTAATTTACCCTTCAATGGAAAAGTTTTATGGTTAAATTGTAAATATAGTGATAGATCTAAACTTTTTTAGTACCCTACCTTTGTCACGCCCGTCCCTGAAAATCATTGTTTTAAAAATGCATATTTGAATTTTTATGAATTATCAATGTTATTTTGATAATTGAGAATGAGGTTGACTGGAGGTCAACGGTGAGGTGTCAATCGAAGACACGGTAATAAGATATCATATGGCATCAACACGATTTAAATGACATTTATGTGATTAAATGTTATTTGTGATATCTGGTATTTTCATGAATAGTAAATTTACCTGTGTAGAGTAAATTCTAGTAGTTTTGATATTGATGTAGAGCATTTTGAACACTGTGGTTAGAACGTGAGTAGCACGTTAAATAAAAGGTAGGTTGTGTAGAGATTTCACAGAATTTAATTTTCAGATATATTTTGGACCCAAACGGAACCTAGACAAAAACTTTTATAAATTTTAGTTTTAACTCGTGAAGTCATAAAATGGACGCGTACAACGTTTCAAGAGTTAATTAGAAGTTTTGAGAACTCGTGGGGAGTTAAGTGTAATTTCTGAGAGTTGTGCCTATAAATAGTAGTGGATGAGATTTTCATTCTATCCAAACTTCTAAAATATCTAGAGAGAGGAGAGAGAAATGAGATTTGATCCTACGACCTTTCCAACGACAAACGACGACCGTTCGTCTGTCAGTTTTAAGCCATATTTCATATTTGGACTCCTCGAGGTAAGAGCTTCATTTTGATACCTCTTAGGTCTCGTTTGACAAAGTTTTTCTGAAAAGTTAATTTTAAGAATTTGAGAAAAACATGTCTATACTTGTAGGAATCGTTTAAGATCGGACATCTGACGTTTATTTGGTCTCCTAGTACTTCTCCTGAAGTTTCAGAGATATAGCTCGAGGTATGAATTTCGAACCTTTGTAATATAGACAATTTTGGATGTTGTAGATATTTTGTATGAATTGTGATCCGGGCAAAATTCCTGTGTTAAAGTAGGCCCGTTAATTTTAGCGAGTACGTATTGAAAAGCATGGTGATATGGCTCTGTGAGTATGCTAAATGTCTATGTGGGTCAAAGGGGAGTTTGGTATAATTTCACGCCGGTGCACACCTCTCGATGTTTGAGAGTTTATAGTAGTGACGACTACTTGCTTGGTGTGGGAAGTGGCCAACCAGAGCAGATGGATGCAATGGTTGAGTGATCCTTGGCTAACCATTGGCATTGCGGTTTAAGATTTAAGACTTGCCGATATACTGAGTGAATGCGTATCTCTCTCCCCGGAGACTAAATTATGTGATTTAGATGTTTAAAACATGAATTGCCTCATATGCATTTGGTTAGAATTGTACGCTCAGCAGATAGCTGAGCAGTGGAGACTTCCTCCATTGCAGGTGAAAAGAAAAAGGGCAAGAAGAAGCGAGAAGAGTGAGGGCGAGGAATGCCGGGGGAATCACTCTTGTTTATATTTTTGTTCTATTTCGAACTTGAAATAAGGATTTTGGAAAGTTGTAATATATTGTAATAGAATCGTGGGATAGTTTTGTAAGTATTGTAATCACCGGTAAACTCTTGTAGTTATGTTTTGAATTGTTGGTATATCCTGTGTTTACGTTGGTTTTAAATCGAAAGGTCTAAGCTTGTAATTCTGCAGAATGCTTGGTGTGTTGTGCAGATCAGTCGACTGGTTTCTTATTCAGTCGACTGGATCACTGTTTGGAACCGAACACTGCCTTGTGTGTTTGGGGATCAGTCGACTGGGTTGAGAAAACAGTCGACTGGATGATGCCCCAGGGCAGGTGATTCTGCTTGAATAGAGTATCAGTCGACTGGACAACTTCAGTCAACTGATAAATTTAGGCACTAGTCGACTGGGTCCCTGACACAGTCGAATGGACCGGGCTGTTGATCTTTTAAACTTACTGCTTTTGATGGTCAGTCGACTGGGTCCTCGATCAGTCGACTGGACCTCTGTTTTTAAAATTGAATTCTTTGTGGAAGTGTTTCATTTGGACAAAACTTTTAATAACTCTGATTTTAATGGATTGTACTTGTGTTTTCCGCTGCTACTTACTTTAATGGAACTAGATAAGCCTTGGTGGCGTGCCACATGTCCTATTTTTGCGCGTAGCGGGATGGGTCGTGACAACCTTTGCCTTTATAGAATAGTATATATATATATATCTCCAAATATACATACATGATACAAACTAAACTAATTAATTAAAATAATATAACTACATATTATATAAAATAACAATATCACTAACAAATTTACGTACATAAAAGTTGCTTAGCAAAAAAAGACTACATGAAATTCACATTTTTTTATACATATATATACCATTAAATCCAAGTATATCATTTACTACTTTTTAAATCACATTTAATACAATCTATATCTTTTACAAGTGCAAAAGTTCAAACTAAAGAAAAAGTTATCCATATTTTACTTTAACCATATTTTAATTCTTAAATTCCAGTACTTAAAATTCAGCACTAAGGGTCTGTTTGATAAAACTGAAAATTAAGTGCTGAATTTTAGGCACTGAAAATTTTAAGCGAGTGAATTTGCAATACTGAAAGCATTGTTTTTAGTATTGAAATAGACTGACTGTATTTAGTGGTTATTTTCGTAGAATTTTTTCTCTTAAAGTTTTCAGTAGGTTTTTGGTTGTTTTTTTTAATTATATACTTTATCAAACGCTCTAGGAAAAAAAATTAGTGCCAAAATTTTTTATTTTTCCACTTAATTGGGTTATTAAACACTTAGTTTCCAGTAATTAATTATCAGTTTTATCAAACAAGCACATAGATTTTAATAATTTTGTAGAGTTGTATATATTAAATGTTTGGATTATAGCAACTCTCTCGTGCATCGCACTGATTACAAATCTAGTAATTTAAGAAAACAAAAACAAAAAAGAACGATGTGTTGTGAAAATGTAAAGTTTTGGGGTAATTTTACCTAAAGAAATACTACTAGAGAGTAGACTTCCGGTAAATTGAAGATAGCAAAAAATAATGACCATGTTATGAATTGATATTAGGAAATCTTTGGGTGAAGTGGACTCTTTTTTTTTCCTGATCATGTTGTGAAATCTATTATATATATCTAAATTTCAAAGCCAAAACCTTCTCCACATAGCTCCACGTGGAGCTTACTTGTCTTTTTCTCTTTCCAGCACCACTGTCTACGGCTTCTCTCCCCTTCCATTATCTGCGTTTGAACATCTCCCAAGGCCTCCTCATCTCCAGTGCCTCATCTTTTCCCCAATCTAAAATTAATGAACCATATAAAAGCTCTCTATAACGTTATTGCACTCTATATACATCCTATCGCTTGACTCTGCTAGGGATCCGTAAGCTAATCAACAATTCATCCAATGTGAGTCTTTATCTATTTCTTAAATCTTTTACACATAATTTTGCTTGTATTTAGTTTGAATAATTCATATGTCTATGTGTTGGGATGTATTTTGGATAGTAATTTGGGTTTCTTTTTCTGGATTTTGATTTGCTAATCACACAATCTAGAGTGGCTCAAGGTTTTGGTGATGATGGTTTGTTTGTATTGAATTCTCCGTTTGTTTTCTCTGGATTCGTAATGTTTTGTGTGTGGTCTGGTAAGTAATTTTGGTGGGTTGTTGATTGGGTGTTTGTTGAAAGGTGTGAGAGAAATCTCTTTGTATGGGTTTTGAAGAGGTATTACACACGATGGGCCCGATGGAAAGAAAATACATCACCCTCTTTTGTCCTCATTCAGTTTATTTGAAAGAGGGTGCGTAACATGATAGTTGCAACAATTACAATCGGTCTCATAGACAAGACCGATACCAATCTTTATGGAATAATCGGGTTAGATAAATTTGGCTATTCAAAATTTCACTTGTTTTTATTTTAAACAGCCAGGGGGCAATTGTTTGCACCTAAAAAAAACACTTTTTAAGTCAAAGTTATTTAAGGCCGATTGAATCTTTTTAATCGGACTCATGAGACCGATTGCAAAATTAATGACTGATTGGTTAAAAGTTGATCGAACTAACCACTAGTTGATCGGGCTAGCACCATTACTCAATAGGGCTGCTGATCATTATTTGATCGGGCATCACTGTAATCGGACTGACCAAATTCAATCTGGCCTAGGCCTTGTTTGGCAGTCCATATCGGGCTTCCAAACATCCCTGCCTGGTACCCACAGCAAAGTATATACATACATGTTACTTTTAAATAAATTACAATGCATGCTAAATAACATTTTAAAGCATGCTAAATAAACATGTATGCATGATCGTACAACTACATGTCGTTGTGTGCACACTCACGCGTCGTCACTCGTACCCAAGGCTCTAGCCTATTGCTATGATACGAAAAATTGTCACACCCCAACCCGCCTCTACGGGCTAGGACACGTGTAACAAAGGATTACCAAAACCAAAACACCCCTTAATAGCAATAAAATAAGAGCTAAACCTAATAAAAAGAATTCATTAGCTTAAACCAGCACAAGGGTAAAATTTTCACTAAGAAAATGTGCCCAAATTTTACATCAAAAGATAGCCTTACGAGTCTCAGTTCCAACACAAAAAACGGCGCATGAATCCGAATTTTCAAGAAAGAGTTATGTCTGTTTCCGTAAAAGTCGTCAGACTGAAAATATACCTGCGGATTTCCTATTTTCTAGCTACTAACTAAACAATAAAACAAGAATAAAGTTTTAAAATCGTCGAATGGTACTTGGAGTTCCCCCTATTACAGCACCATTCACCCTGTTAAACAAGAATTGAAATACCAAAACTTCACCAAAACACTTGAAAATACTTTCAAAACTTCAATCCACAATTCATATTACAAGGATTTAATATAAAACCAAAACATAAACTTATCTCCAATAATCCAAACACTGGGAATATAACTACTCATTTAAACTCATTTACATATGAGTATATTAAACATTAACCATTAATCTCGAGCTATCCCAAAATCCCCACAGTTCAACGCTTCTCACTGTGATGCTCGTCTGAACCTGCGTGGTCGTTAGCCACAAAAATCGATTAAGCTTTTGCTCAATGAGTACGCGGTACTAATCATGTAATTGGAGTATTTAATGAATCATAACACCAATTATGCAATCACAACAGTAAATGGTCGCAGGCGTGTCAAGTAATCAATTACCATCGTTCTGGACCCCTGATTCAGGGCCATTCTCACTTTTTCCGCCGCATATAGCGAAATCACACTCATTCATTTGTGACCGTAGTCAATTCGTTGTGGTCGTCAGCACTATCCCCTTTTCTCTGAGGATTTCACCATCTCTCGGTCCCTTACATATGGGCTAAATAACGGTGATTATCGCTTGAGACCATTTGACCCAAATAAGCATATAAGCAACTCAATATGTTAACATGACAATTTTATCATTTTGGACATGTTAAACATTAAATATTCACATGCTTTTCTACTTAATCATAAATTAAGCATTCTAAGTATTTAATGACAATTAAAAGACATTAAACATCCAATTTTGGGATTAGGACACTCACCTCACAAATAAGTCCCAAGTAAGCCTAGAATTCCCAAACTCCTTTGCAAAACTAGCTCTAGTTATTCTTAATGATATCCCTACATATATTTATCACTTATATGTATCACCCCTCAAAATAGGTCGTAGAAAAACATCATCAAAAGTGAAAAGAAAGACAGAGAAATAATCCTCTCACCTCCACGAGTTTAAATATGGCTTCGGTTCGTGAAACAGAGGTCGTACGACAAAGCTACGGTGACAAAACGACGCAAAACCCTTCATTTTTTTTTTCTTTCTCGTTGGAACTCAACTATCTGAAACTCTTGTTTTGATATATATTTTTTTTGTTTTAAAGTGATGAGGAAGATGACAAGGGTTTATGAGATATATCTCATATCCAATTTATTTATTTTTATTTACACCCCCATTACTTTCTAAAGTCTATTATGAAACCCCCTAATAATTATATTAACTACTCTAATATCTAAGTGGATATATGACTATGTCACGTATGGGTCCCATAAGTGGTCCCAAATATTTTATAAAGTTGCTAATTAGCTAATTAATTATGAACTATATTCCAATTCGCTCTCACACGGGTACCCAAATTAGCACCATAAAAGATCACAACTAGTAATAAAATATTCAAAACAATTAAATAATTATTCACTTAATCACATATATGCAATTAAATACAATTTATCTACTCTGGATCTCCCGTGGGTCCTATTTCACATCTGTCTAACTGTACCCTTATCAAAGCACTTATCACATCGGGGTAACTAGCATTTACCCAAATATCACATGCAATTAATTATACTAATTAATGCATGAAAAATAAATATTACTTCTATTTTCTAGATACGGGTATTACATGGCTTTTGTTGGAGGGGGCAGATCTTGGTGCTATGCAATCATCTTCAGCTTCATAGCTTCATTCTTCCTAAGTGTCAAATTTCCAACAGTAATGCTATGCTTTCAAAATTCATATCCTAAATTTGCTTTTGAACACGGTAGCAATAGAACCTCTCAAAAGAACTTCTACTAAATATAGATGGTTTATTGTAGACAATGTTGAGAAACAAAATTTGGGATATTCGAGCATCATAGAATTACTCATTACCTACTTTTTGTTGAGAAATTTTCATGTTTACTAGGTTACAAGTTGCAACATAATAATTATGTGATTATTAGACTTCGTTTGGTTCATGAGCTAGTGCAGTTACAGGAGTTATCGGCTAGTTCGAGTTAATTTCACAAGCTAACATATAGTTACTTTTTTATTATTTAAAAATTAGGGGATATGCAAAATTGATACCAAGCATTTGTTATAAAATTTAGGAAACATTGACTTCTTCAAGGATATGTATAGAACATTTTTCGTCAATTGTACATCGGGTCTTTTGTTATTTTAATTAAAATAGAGGTTTTACAAGTGACTGTACGTTTAGTCATTCAATGAATCAATGTTGTCAATCATTACACAAAAAAAAAAATAACTTTTTGTCTAACAGCTAGTTGAGGCCGGTTATGAGATATTAGAGATTCCATGCGAGATTAGTAGATCGGGGTTTTTTATATAATGAGAGTTTTAAGTAAATTTTTTTTGGTCTATTTACATAGAGTTCGGCTCTAGTGTGCACTGGGTAAGCGCACTGGGCGAACGCACTGGAAAGCCTAAAAAATCTGCTGGTCAGCGAGGCGGCGGGATGGGGTGTGGGTTAGTAGGACGCTTCGCAGATTTTTTAGGCTTAAAAGCCTAGTGTGTTCGTCCAGTACGCACTGGAGCCTAACTCTATTTACATATATTTGCAGGTATATTTATAAATTATAGTTTGATTTGTGAGTTATTTATTGGAGTTTTTGAGAAATCAAAATTTTAGTTAATAGAGTATGTATCAAGAATCAATACACAAAGACAACATATGTACATATATAGGCCTGGAGAGTGGAGAGTAATTTAAGGGCTCTTTTATATGGTGAGTCCCGAACCAAAATATATATCGCATGTGCTCAGGGTCGGACCTGCATATTGTTAGATTATGTTATCGCAAAAGGGAGAATCTTATAAATGCCTCATACAGAACTGTGGTATATGCAATCCTCAGGAGGTGGATGCAATTTGTCCCAATTTTAATGGTTGTCAATAAGGCTATTCACGTTTAGTTTTGGTCGGTTTTGGACTGCACTTATAAACTAATCCAAGCAAAAGCCATGGATCCTCACAAGCACTAATGGGTGGCTGCTATATTATTTGTGGTGTTGGCAGCCACCCACTGGTATTTGATAGAAGAGTAAAACGGGCCGGACTACCCTTTCACTTTGGCAAATAGGTCGAATTTTAACGGCCACAGGACGGGGCGATTTGTCTCACTAAGGGAAATAGGGTGAATCGACCCAGCTCACTAATTTGTGGGTCTAAGGGCCAAAGTGGGGCAAAGTGACTAACTCGCTCACGGATTTGTTGGCAAATTGGCTCACAGGTTGATCCCAAAAATATTTTTAATTGTAATAAAAAAAAATTCTTCAAAAATAGTTTATTAAAAAGAAATTATTAGAAAATAGTTCATTAAAAACAGTGTAATTAAAAATAGTTCATTAGATAACAGTTAAATATAAGGGCTCGCGTGATAATGTTATGGTTTTGGATTTTGGATTTTTTGTTTTCATCTACGTTTGGTTTCTGAGAAAATGTGGTTAAATTAGAAGTTAAAGTTTTGTGGGTTAGATTATGTTTTCCTGTTTTTAATTTTTGTGAGTGGGTAATTAAGGTTGTTTCGTCTAGTGTGAGGTTAATTTATTGATTTTGAATGGAAAACACGTAGAATTCAACTAAACTAAGAATAATTCTATGCTTCCCAAATTTGAATCCCATGTTTGTTTCCCAAATGATTTAACAGTTGTACCATATACTGTGACAGTGATCGATGGTATCACATATCATTGCATGTTTACAATTGACAAAGCTTTTGGTAAACAAATTTAGGATTCAAAATTTGGGAAGCATAGCATTATTCCTAAACTAATGTTCAACATGAAATTCTCTGAACCATGCTTGATGCGTGTTAATTGATTGATTGAAATCAATCAAAAGTGGTCCAATTGTTCAGTGTTGTAAATCCTCATCAGTGGCACTTAAGTTTTTCTTAGTGTGGGAATGTACAATAACTTGGGCACACATGGTAATGTTTCGGTTTTTGGTTTTTATTTTCAGTTTTGGAGTGAATTCTCTCACATTAAAGTCAATCATGAATACAAAAATATGAATTTTGTCCAGAAATGAAAACAAAAATTGATAACCAAAAACCACAAGGTTACCATGTGAGCCCTTACTTCTAGTGGTGTCTTGCCAAGTTACTATGTGCCAATCGCAACACTGCTTCATTGGATAAAATAAAAGAGAGCACGTAATGCTTCTTCCAACCGATTATAGAGTTGAAGAGCTAAAGAAAATCCATCATCTTTTGCTTGGTATTTGGATGACTTTGGGATTCTTATGTTTGTTTAGATGCCTAAGTTTTTACTATTTGAAACATGGGCATGAAGATTAAAGGGTGCATTTTATGGCTGCAAAAAAGTGTCGAGGTTTTATTAATAATCTTAGCTTGTTAACTTGCAAAAATTGGTCATACTTTTCATCTAGTCCTTGTGTAATTGGTTTTAGATATATATCGATTTGTGGACAGATTTCTAATTCTTGCCATATGCTGAAGATTAGCCACTAGGAACATGGCTGTGGTTGATGTGATCAAATGTTGCCTGGATTCGATTAGACAGGTAAGCATTTTTAAGAGTAGTATGTTCAGATGATGGTTTATATGAATCATTTATTTGCTTCTTTGATTCGTTTGTGGATGACTATTCCTTTTCTATTTAAGTTTGCATTGGAATATTCTGCTAAGATTTCTATGCAGATGTTGTGGCTTGACAAACAGATATAGTATATACAATAGGAAACTACAGGAAATACCAGAAAATGGATTTTCTTGCTGTCACTAGATACAGATCCCATGAGGGTTAGCTTTTACAATGATCACCTTTTGGAATAAGGGATTTTTTAGATTGCTACAAATTAGAGCTTTCTAAAATTAAAAACTGCTCTTTAGCTTTAAAAAAAATCAGAATTTTTAAAAAGTTGTGAAAAAGATAAGTCAAACACTCACAACTTTTTGAACAATCTCTTACAAGCGATTGCAGGCCCAAACGTTCCATAAGTGTCCTACAAGTGTGTGTTGGTATTTTTTTTTTCAGGAATATATAAAGGATAAATTTATGTACTAATAGTGGGCCTAGAGTCTCAAATCCCATTTTTGCACCTGGTTTGATTAGTTTCACAAATTTCTTAAACTGTTCTTTTTTTAATGTCCTCTATCTTGGTCAGATATCAGAGCACGTTGAAGGTACTATTGTCTATTTAGATGCTGGATGCACAGAAAGTTTCCAATTTCTTGGCGCATTCCCTGTGTTATTGGAACTTGGAGTACGTGCTGTTTGTAGCTTGGAGAACATGTCTTTCTTTTGATGTGGTGAGAATATTTTGGTTGCACTGCTCTCTTTTTCATGTCAGTTGTGGAATGCGCTAAATATGTTTATGGCTCGCATGATAACGTTGTGGTTTTGGGTTTTCAGTTTTGGTTTTCATTTTTTATATTGAATTAGACACATACATGATACATCAACATAAAAAATGAAAACAAAAACTGAAAAACAAAAACCACAACGTTATCATGCGAGCACTTAGCTTTTGTTTTTGTTTTTAAAAACGAGAAAGAAAAATTCTAGGTGCAACATATAATGAACTGCTATTTCAGTTTTCTAATGCTCTCTTTAGCTGGGTACATTGCAAGAAACTTACAGTCTTTCTTTTATTTTCTCACAACACAGTGAATATTCACACGTGATTTGTAAAATTCAGTCTCCTTCAAGTTTTGAGAAGAAATGCCAGCAAGATGTGAGATCTGAGAGACTTATGGAGTTCATTATATTATTTTTGCTCAACAAAACTTTGCTGGATATTCTTATGCTCAACATTAGATCATCTCCATTTCTTGCTTGATCCATATACTAAATTTTTTGATTGCTCATAGGTTTAAGCATTTTTATGCCAAAACTAAAAGTGGGGAGCCCTCGTTATGGAAGCAAAAATCTAATATACTATCTGGATATCATTCATCATATGTCTTGTCTGCTTACAACTGTTTTTGGGATTTCACTTTACGTTTATTTATTGAACTTCAAGCATGAATTGATTCTGTTGTAAGTTGTAACTTTGTTTACTTGCTTCTATAGGTGGCTGATTGGAATTCCAGTTGTAATCCTGCTGGAAAAATTGTGGTCATCACATCCCGTCTTCTAAGTGATGCACATCGGTATATCTTACGTTGCCTCAGCGCCCATCAAAGTGTTCACTATTGCACTATATTTACGTCCATCTCAGAGGTAATTTTTGGGCACAAACCATTATTATGCTCATTACAAACTTTCCAACTAGTGTTGGTCATCTATTTCATGATTTATCCGCTCTCCTTCATTTTCACTTGGGTATTTTGGTTTAAAATCTTATTAACAGTTATAATTGCAGGCGGCTCACTCAGCTTATCCAGATTCACCTCTGGGACCGGATGCTTTTCATGAATATGAATCTTTGCTTGTTCAAGGTTATGAGGAACTCATAAAGAGATGTGATACTGGACAGTCAGGAGAGAAAAACTTTAAGGGAAAAACCAGCCATGGAAGATGAAGGATGGTCACAACTCAGTTCCAATGAAGAAGACATATCTCACTCTGAAACCATTTCAAGTGTAAGAGCTTCTTACAAAGTCGACGGTGGAATGGGCCGCACAGAAGATGTAGGAGAAACGTTGGTTGTTTCTGTGCATCACTTCCATTTGATTTTGTGTCCGTTTTCACCAAGAGTGTTTGTCTTACCTTCAGAGGGATCAACTGTTGAAGCATATCTATCAGCTCAACAAGAGGATTCCCTTAGCCCTGGGTTGCCTCCACTAAGCACTGGGTTGCCTTCTGATGGCGATGATGTTGCTCCTGGGGCGACCCTTATAGCACAATTTCTCTATCATCTAGCTGCAAAGGTAACAAGAAGTTTTATGTGCACTTGAATCTGAACATTTCCTCTTCTCAATTCTCGCTACATCATGTTCGGGAGTTTTCTATTTTTACCCTTTTTGATTTACACTCATCTTTGTTCTCCGAAATTGTCTGAACTCTCTGTAACTTGCACTTTGTTAACACTGCTTTTGACTAAATGGTACTGCTGAAGCTCTATTGGCTTAAACACCTAATATGAAACCTTCGAAATTTCAAATGTTATCACATAAGCAATAGTCAGCCGTATGACATAGCCCAATCCTTTAAGAACTGAAAATACAATCAACAATAAGGAAGGGCACGGCCGCACAGAGGTGTCATTGTGCTCTCGTTTCCATACTAAAAGCAAGATAATATCAAGTCTTTATGACGTAGGCCGTCGTAGACGATCAGCAGGGCTTTTACTCATTGACCGCACACTTGATCTCTTAACTCCATGCTGTCATGGGCACTCACTTGTGGATCGTATCTTTGCATCTTTGCCCCAAAGGGAACGAACATCCTCTACCCAAATGAAAGACTCACAAACTGAACTGAAGCTTGACCTTAATAGTCTACATCGTGCTCCCCTTGATGTTCAGATACCACTTTCAAAAATTGTTGGCAACGAAGATTCTAATACAAAGAATGATCGGCTTTTACAAAGTATTGAAGCCGTTTTACATGAGTGGAACTGTAGTGACTCAGCTTCTCAAACTGTGGACTTGATTAATCTGAGGGCCAAGCTTCAGGATGAAGAGAATGAGCTACTTAGTGGGTCATTTGTGTCTGCCGACAATTTTCACGGAACACCTTACCTGCAAGCTATGCTAGATCGAAGAACAAAAGATGGGGCTATACTGGTTAAGAAGTGGCTCCAAGAAACTTTACTTCCGGAAAATATGACTCTGAAATGTGAAAATTCATCCGGGTTTTGCTACAACATCAGAGTTGCGACTGATGGTCGAAGCGCTTGCCAAAATCCAATCATCTTTATTGAGAAACAAAGGAATCATTCATCTAGCAGCAGCCACTATATGCGCCCTGGATGAATTGCATTCTTCCAAGTGGGATGCATTTATGAGTGCTGAAAAAATTTTGAATGTAAGTGCTGGAGACACAAGCCAGAGCCTTGCTGCTCAAATCAGTGACCTTATCAATAAGAGTGCTCTAGTGGAATCGCAGGGACAGAAGAGTGGAAAAAAGGAAGGGCCACGGGGGATCCTTTCTTTCCAAGATGCTTTGCTACTTACAATTACGGGATATATATTGGCAGGTGAAAACTTTCCGACATCTGGGTCCGGTGGCCCTTTTTTCGTGGCAAGAAGAACATTTCTTGAAAGAGGCGATCATTGATGTAGTTCTCGAAAACCCATCAGTTGCAAAACTGAAGTTTCTACATGGTATAGCGAAGGAGCTTGAAGCCAATGTAACCAAAGAAGAACCCTCAAATCAATTACAAAGTGATGATTTTGATGACGATGATGATCAGTGGGGTACTTGGGGTGATGAAGATGCTGACAAGAATGATAATAAAGAGCAAAAATACGATGATATGCAACTTAAATTGGAGTCGCGTGATAGGGTGGATAGCCTTTCAAATTCCTTCACAAGTTATCGAGTTTAAAGAAAAGGAATATATCACTGAGAGAAGAAGCATTGGGTTTCGAAAGTAACTTTAATGGTGATCAACACTCGAGCAAAGGATTGCTTTACAAACTTCCAACAAGGGTATTGGGCAAGTATGATGTACCTGGTTTAGAGTACCATTCCTCTACTGTGGGGCGAATTTTTAAAAGCGGGTTTGGAAGATTTGGTCTTGGCCAGGTATGTTCCAATTCCTTAACCTTTATGTCAATTTTTTGCGATAAATCACATGTGTTGAAACTTGCTTTTCGAACTCTGCAGGCAAAAACAAGTCTCGCAGACCAAAATGTTATTATGGTATTTGTTATAGGGGGCATCAACAGTGTCGAGGTTTCTCTCTCTCTCTCTCTCTTTGCATGTTTTCTGTTTGTTTTAGAGGATTCCGGCATGATGGTGCTGTTATTCCTATGAGGCAATCTGTATAAACAAAATAAACTGGTAACAAAAGGAAACAGTAAATGCAAACAGAAAACAGAACTAAACTTACTGTTACAGAATATAGAAACAATAATATTGAGAAAGAATCCGAGCCCAGTGAACTGTTTCCTTAAGACGAATTTGCTCCCTCTCGGTGCACAAGGTGAATGAACAATCGTCTCCCAAGATAGAACGGATTTCCAATTCTGAAGAAGATGCACTTCAATACTCGAACACTATGAAATGATATGCAGTGAGAGAGAGATTTTTTTTTTTTCGTGTTTATGAAATGTAATCAGAGGAATATATATAACCAATGTAGTGACTGTTAGAATCAACACGTCCAAACAGAGCATTGCATCTGTTGGAATGGTGACTTTACGAATCAACACATCCAAACAGAGCATCTGTTGGAGTGGTGACTGTATGAAACAGCACAACCAAACAGAGCCTTATCACTGAAAGGACATGACTGTTAAAAAAAATTGGAGGGAAATTCAAATAAATTTTCTCCAAAAAGAATAGTCAACAAGCCCAGGACCACGGACCCACGACCCGCGCCCAAGCCCAGCCCGGTCGGTCGGTCGGCGGCGGCGGCACGCGCGTGTGTGTGTGTATGTGTGTGCGCGCGCGCGTGGGATAAATCCCACAAATGCCTAGGTCCTTCTCCCTTAACAAAAGTGGGTACCCCAAAGGGGCATGCCCCTTAGTTGGCTTCCCTCTTAAATATACCCTTAAGCTCTTTGATGTTTTTCCTATGTGGGACAACCAAGGTTTCCCACATTTTTCCTCCTTCACCAATGTTTCACATGGGCCACTTTGGATGACAATTTCTCATTCATCCCTTATTGGATTTCAACATGTAAATATACGGCGTTCATCTCCTCACGGAGAAGAACGCATTCCAATGTGGTCCCGCCCCTAAAATCATGTGGGACCCACCTTAAATTGGAGCCAAAGTTTACATAAAACTTGTTATTTGAAGTCCAATTTTCCAACAATCCCCCACATGAATGAAATTGGCGATCTAACAATGTAAATGAAAATGCTGACACAGTTCGAGTATCGACGAAGAATTACTGCTTCAGACTAAGTAGCCTAGTGGCTTTGAACTTGCCCTAGTTTAAAACTATCGGATTTACTAACCAGTGAGTAGATGAGATTATCTTTGAACTCCTAGTTGTTTGTGTAAACCAAGACAATAGAATTCACACAGCAATTCTTCTTACAGATTTGGTTCTCACGTTTGTGTTCGTTTTGGCCTTGAACACCTCTTGGTTCCGTGAGTGTTTTAGAGAATTCAGCCTTTAAATTCTCATAGAAGCGGCCCCTTCTTACTCACGTAGGTGGTATCTATGAAGAGTATCCTGCAATACCCCACTTGGACATTATCCAAAGTATAGAGACCATTAAAAGCATATCTTATCCTGTTTCTCGCGATAGATAAACACTGACTCATCTTTGAAATGGGAGAAGGAAGATATAATTCTTCTCAGTGTAATCCGAGTACTACATAGTTCGGTTTTCCCATTGAACCTAGATCTTGGGATCTCCAGTCAACTAGGTTGGGTTGCCACCATGACGACTCTTGTTTAATGCATAGGCTTTAAACCCATTCCCCTCGATGAACTTTCCACTTGCTCTCTCGTTAGGCCTTTTGTAAGTGGATCCGCTATGTTTTCCTTTGACTTCACATAGTCAATGGATATGATCCCATTTGAGAGCAACTGTCGAACGGTATTATGTCATCGACGAATATGACGAGACTTACCGTTATACATGTGACTCTGTGCTCTACCAATCGCAGATTGGCTATCACAATGTATACATATAGCAGGCATAGGTTGTGACCAATTTGGAATATCCTCTAGGAAGTTACGAAGCCATTCGGCCTCTTCCCTAGCTTTATCTAAGGCAATGAATTCGGATTCCATTGTAGATCTTGCAATACACGTTTGTTTTGAGGATTTCCAAGAAACGGCTGCACCTCCAATTGTAAAAACATATCCACTTGTGGACTTTGTGTCTTTAGAATCAGATATCCAATTTGCGTCACAGTAACCTTCGAGTACGTGTGGATATCTGGTAAAGTGCAGTCCATAGTTTTGAGTTTCCTTTAAATATCCCAAAACTTTTAGTATAGCCTTCCAGTGAGTTTCTCCAGGATTACTTGTAAATCGACTTGATTTACTCACTGAGTAAGCTATGTCTGGTTGAGTGCAGTTCATAATGTACATTAGACTGCCTATGATACGTGAATATTCTAATTGAGAAATGCTTATTCCTTTATTCTTAGCTAAGTGAAGACTCATATCGATTGGAGTCTTCTTAGGTTTGATCTCATACTTCTTAATTTTTTCAAGTACTTTATCAATGTAATGATTGAGACAATATTAGTCCTTCAGATGCTTTAGAAATTTTAATTCCTAATATAACATCTACGACACCCATGTCTTTCATATCAAACCTATTAGATAAGAATTGTTTAGTAATTCTTATCATCTCGGAATTGCTACCTATAATAAGCATATCATCAACGTAAAGACATACAATGACATATCCTTTTGGAGTGCTCTTCACATACACACATTTGTCACACTCATTGATTTTGAATCCATTTGATAATATTGCATTATCAAATTTCTCATGCCATTGTTTCAGTGCTTGTTTTAGGCCGTACAAGGACTTAACAAGCTTGCATACTTTATTCTCTTGTCCAGGAGCTACAAACCCTTCGGGTTGTTCAATATATATTTCTTCTTCTAATTCGCCGTTCAAGAATGCTGTCTTTACATCCATTTGGTGGATTTCAAGATTATTCAGTGATGCAATAGCAATGAGCATCTGAATAGACGTTATTCTTGTAACGGGAGAATAAGTATCGAAATAATCTAGTCCTTCCTTTTGCCTATAGCCCTTGACTACAAGTCTAGCTTTATACTTATCTATTGATCCATCTGCTTTCATCTTTCTTTTGAAGATCCATTTATAACCCAGAGGTTTTGAGCCAGATGGAAGATCCACCAATTCCCAAGTATGGTTTTGCATAATAGATTCAATTTCACTATTGATAGCTTCTTTCCAATATGAAGCTTCCGGAGAGGACATTGCTTCCTTGAACGTTCGAGGTTCATCTTCTACCAGATTTGTCAGAAAATCAAGACCAAAGGACGTTGCCACTTTCGCCCTTTTACTCCGTCTAGGTTCCACATCCGAAGGATCTAGATCTATTGGAGTATCATTCGTACTATCTAGAGGTCTTTTGTACATTCTCGATTCAGGTGCATTCTTATACGGGAATATATCCTCAAAGAATGTGGTATCCCTTGATTCTATAAATGTATTGACATGGATATCGGGAATGTCAGATTTGTACACCAAAAAGCGATATGCACTACTGTTATTGGCATAACCAATGAATACACAATCAATGGTTTTAGGTCCTATTTTAACCTTTTTAGGTTTAGGGACCGCCACTTTTGCTAAGCACCCCCACACTCTTAAGAATTTGTAACATGGTCTATGACCTTTCCATAATTCATAAGGTGTCTTCTGGGTTTTCTTGTGAAGCACTTTGTTGAGAATATAATTTGCGGAGAGTATTGCCTCCCCCCACAAATTCTGGGGTAGTCCAGAACTTAACAACATAGCATTCATCATTTCTTTCAATGTTCGGTTCTTGCGTTCAGTAATACCATTAGATTGAGGTGAATAAGGAGCGGTAGTTTGATGAATGATTCCATGTTCTCCACAGAACTCCTCAAATGGTGATTCATATTCACCACCTCTATCGCTTCTTATTGCCTTAATCTTTTTGCTAAGTTGATTCTCAACTTCATTTTTATAATGTTTAAACTTTTCTATTGCTTCATCTTTGCTTCTTAACAAATATACATAACTATATCTAGTGCAATCATCCACAAAAGTTATAAAATACTTTTTTCCCCCTCTAGTTTGTACAAACTTTAAATCACAAATGTCACTATGTATTAAATCTAAAGGTTTAATATCACGATCAACAGATTTAAAAGGAGGTCTTGTCATTTTAGATTCAACGCATATTTCACATTTATTTTTATTATCAATATCAAATTTTGGCAAAAAATCTAGATTACTTAATCTACGCAAAGTATCATAATTAACATGGCCTAATCTAGCATGCCAAATATTAGAAGACTCAAGCAAGTAAGAAGAAGCATTATTATTATTATTAGCATTAGGTACAATAGTCATTACATTCATCTTAAAGAGCCCATCACTAAGGTAGCCCTTTCCTACATACATCTCATTCTTAGTGAGTACAAACTTGTCGGAAACAAACACCAATTTAAAGCCATTCTTGCTAAGCAATGACCCCGAAACCAAATTCTTGCGAATATCGAGCACATGAAGCACATCATTGAGAGTTAATTCTTTGCCCGAGGTCATTTTCAGAATCACTTTCCCATGTCCTTCCACCTTAGAGCTTGAAGCATTACCCATATAGAGTTGTTCATCGTGAGTCACAGGCTTGTAAGTAGAGAACATCCATTTGTTTGAACAAATATGGCGCGTAGCCCCAGTATCCACCCACCATTCTTTGGTATTACCAACTAGATTGCATTCGGAAACAACCGCGGAGAGGTTGATATCGGAAACATTGTTAGAAAGTGTCTCCACCTCGGCCACATTAGCTTGTTGACTTGGCTTCCTCTTTGGCTTATGACAGTCCTTTGCACGATGTCCATTTTTGCCACAGTTATAGCACTTGCCTTTAAACTTCTTAGGACCATGAGTTCCTTGACTTGGACCTCCGCCATCATGCTTCCTTTTCTTTGGACCATGTTCCACAACATTGGCCTTTGCTCCAAGAGAGGAACTTACATTCTTCTTTTCAGAACCACGATTATCTTCTTCAATCCTTAGTCTCACAATTAACTCTTCAAGATTCATCTCTTTGCGTTTGTGCTTGAGATAATTCTTGAAGTCTTTCCAAGTAGGCGGTAATTTTTCAATAATCGCAGCCACTTGGAAAGAATCACTTAGAGACATCCCTTCGGCATGAATATCATGTAGGAGTACTTGAAGATCTTGAATTTGGCTAATAACAGATTTTGCATCTATCATCTTATAGTCAAGAAATTTACCAACTATGAATTTCTTCATGCCGGCATCCTCAGTTTTATATTTCTTGTCTAAAGAGTCCCATAGTGCTTTTGCTGATTCAATTTTACAATAGACATTGTAAAGAGTGTTGTCTAATCCATTTAAAATATAATTTCGACACAAAAAATCGGAATTTTTCCATGAATCAACAGCGGCACTATTGGTTCCTCATTCTACGAGTTCCAGAGGGTCCTCGCGAAGAAACTTAGCCAAATGCAATATGGTTAAATAAAAGAGCATCTTTTGTTGCCAGCGTTTGAAATCGGTTCCATTGAACTTTTTCGGTTTTTCCCCATGAGACAGATTCACAGTAGGAACAGGAATAGATGAAGTAGTTGCCATTCTGAAAATTTTAACAAGATTTTTTCCTTTATTATCAAAAAGTAATGAACACTGATTTAATAACTAATAAGGAAACTGAAAACAATTTTCAGTTTATAAGATAGTTTTATAAAACAGTTTATAATTTATAAAACAATTTTATAGACCAGATTTATAAAAACCAGTTTTACCAGTTTTAATAACACAACAGATTTAAACAAACAGTGAACAGATTACAGTTTTAATACACACTAATAAAACAGTTTAAACAAAACAGTTATATAACAGTTTTAAAAAAACAGAAACAGAAATACTATTTCAGTTTTGTTCAGATTACACAGTTTTAAAAAAAAACAGAAACAGAAATACTATTTCAGATTTGTTCAGATTACCAGAAATGAAACAAATTCGTCTTAAGATTGTTATTCCTATGAGGCAATCTGTATAAACAAAATAAACTGGTAACAAAAGGAAACAGTAAATGCAAACAGAAAACAGAACTAAACTTACTGTTACAGAATATAGAAACAATAATATTGAGAAAGAATCCGAGCCCAGTGAACTGTTTCCTTAAGACGAATTTGCTCCCTCTCGGTGCACAAGGTGAATGAACAATCGTCTCCCAAGATAGAACGGATTTGTAATACCCCGTATTTTACTTTCGCTTTTTAATTAAAAAAAAAAATACCAGTTTTGGAAATGGGCAGTATAAATTTTACCTGTGTGTGTGTATCATTGCGTGAGCTCAACACACACAAGGGTATCTTGTGTACACATGGAATCCACTCAAATAATTTTGTGCAGTGTGTACGTGTGTTTTTGTGGTGGGTGTTTGTGAAGTGGAAGATGTGTTGGAAAGTTTGTGAGTGGAGAATAATGTGTGTGTAGTGTTTTGTGAGTGGAGTCATGCAATCATATTATTTATACACCAAACTCTCCACTACCTTTTATCTCTCTCTCCTGACAGTACACACACACACCCAATTATTTGGTTGTTCACACACACCCAAGCATATTTGTTTATATATATATAATACCTCAATCTCTCATCTCCAGCAACTCTAAATCTCTCAAAACTCTCAACTCTCTGCTCCTCTCTCTATCTCTCAGCATATATATATATATATATATATTTATGGTCATTTTACACACCCACATATTATTACATACACACAGATTACATATATTGATACACAAACACATATACATATATATTCAGAGATTGGAGAAATTGCTCAACATTATTTTTAAGGTACCGGGTTGTGTACAATATGCTTTCTAAATTCTCCGGAGTATTTCTTTGTTATCTCTACTTGTACTCTTTTTGCAGTTATGTTGTGTTTTCATTTGGAATCAATGAGTATGTGTTTATTGCTAAGTGCTATGGGACTAAAGGGTCATGAGCAAGGAGCACCTACCAACAGTCCAACAGGCCTCAGGGACCGACGTACTGGAGACGGGTGAGGTGAGGTGAGGTGTCTCTTGCTATGTGATCAAGAGGAACCTGGTATGATGCTATTGGTATGAGCGTTTGGGTAGTGTGAGCAGTTGGGTTGTGAGACTGGTCAATTGATTTGATGTCATTCTATGTATTTGATTGTCATTATCCTTTTCAGCCTTTATTATTCATGTCATATTGTATACTTCCCGGTATGGTTTTTAGATGCAGGCAGTGCCGGTAACCGAAGCCTAGAAGGGAGATAAGGTTAAGGATGATATAGGAGATCCGTGGAGAATATGAACCTGCTGGGAGTTTTAAAGAAATTTTGTATTTTTATTTTAAAGAATCAAGTGTAATTCATTTAATTTTTCAATGGAAATACGCTTATTTTTGCGGGGCGTTACAAATGGTATCAGAGCCTGTACCCAGCCGGAAATGTAGGACTTAGTTCCACATCGCCTGGGCGAATCAATGAGGGTAGTACTATTTATTTGTACTACTTGGATTTTTGTCTCTACAAAAAAAAAAAAATTTGAAAATTTTCAAGTTGTTTGTCAAAATATTTATGCTCTAATTTCGCGGACGAAATTCTTTTAAGGAGGGTAGAGTGTAATACCCCGTATTTTACTTTCGCTTTTTAATTAAAAAAAAAAAATACCAGTTTTGGAAATGGGCAGTATAAATTTTACCTGTGTGTGTGTATCATTGCGTGAGCTCAACACACACAAGGGTATCTTGTGTACACATGGAATCCACTCAAATAATTTTGTGCAGTGTGTACGTGTGTTTTTGTGGTGGGTGTTTGTGAAGTGGAAGATGTGTTGGAAAGTTTGTGAGTGGAGAATAATGTGTGTGTAGTGTTTTGTGAGTGGAGTCATGCAATCATATTATTTATACACCAAACTCTCCACTACCTTTTATCTCTCTCTCCTGACAGTACACACACACACCCAATTATTTGGTTGTTCACACACACCCAAGCATATTTGTTTATATATATATAATACCTCAATCTCTCATCTCCAGCAACTCTAAATCTCTCAAAACTCTCAACTCTCTGCTCCTCTCTCTATCTCTCGGCATATATATATATATATTTATGGTCATTTTACACACCCACATATTATTACATACACACAGATTACATATATTGATACACAAACACATATACATATATATTCAGAGATTGGAGAAATTGCTCAACATTATTTTTAAGGTACCGGGTTGTGTACAATATGCTTTCTAAATTCTCCGGAGTATTTCTTTGTTATCTCTACTTGTACTCTTTTTGCAGTTATGTTGTGTTTTCATTTGGAATCAATGAGTATGTGTTTATTGCTAAGTGCTATGGGACTAAAGGGTCATGAGCAAGGAGCACCTACCAACAGTCCAACAGGCCTCAGGGACCGACGTACTGGAGACGGGTGAGGTGAGGTGAGGTGTCTCTTGCTATGTGATCAAGAGGAACCTGGTATGATGCTATTGGTATGAGCGTTTGGGTAGTGTGAGCAGTTGGGTTGTGAGACTGGTCAATTGATTTGATGTCATTCTATGTATTTGATTGTCATTATCCTTTTGAGCCTTTATTATTCATGTCATATTGTATACTTCCCGGTATGGTTTTTAGATGCAGGCAGTGCCGGTAACCGAAGCCTAGAAGGGAGATAAGGTTAAGGATGATATAGGAGATCCGTGGAGAATATGAACCTGCTGGGAGTTTTAAAGAAATTTTGTATTTTTATTTTAAAGAATCAAGTGTAATTCATTTAATTTTTCAATGGAAATACGCTTATTTTTGCGGGGCGTTACAAATGGTATCAGAGCCTGTACCCAGCCGAAAATGTAGGACTTAGTTCCACATCGCCTGGGCGAATCAATGAGGGTAGTACTATTTATTTGTACTACTTGGATTTTTGTCTCTACAAAAAAAAAAAAATTTGAAAATTTTCAAGTTGTTTGTCAAAATATTTATGCTCTAATTTCGCGGACGAAATTCTTTTAAGGAGGGTAGAGTGTAATACCCCGTATTTTACTTTCGCTTTTTAATTAAAAAAAAAATACTAGTTTTGGAAATGGGCAGTATAAATTTTACCTGTGTGTGTGTATCATTGCGTGAGCTCAACACACACAAGGGTATCTTGTGTACACATGGAATCCACTCAAATAATTTTGTGCAGTGTGTACGTGTGTTTTTGTGGTGGGTGTTTGTGAAGTGGAAGATGTGTTGGAAAGTTTGTGAGTGGAGAATAATGTGTGTGTAGTGTTTTGTGAGTGGAGTCATGCAATCATATTATTTATACACCAAACTCTCCACTACCTTTTATCTCTCTCTCCTGACAGTACACACACACACCCAATTATTTGGTTGTTCACACACACCCAAGCATATTTGTTTATATATATATAATACCTCAATCTCTCATCTCCAGCAACTCTAAATCTCTCAAAACTCTCAACTCTCTGCTCCTCTCTCTATCTCTCGGCATATATATATATATATATTTATGGTCATTTTACACACCCACATATTATTACATACACACAGATTACATATATTGATACACAAACACATATACATATATATTCAGAGATTGGAGAAATTGCTCAACATTATTTTTAAGGTACCGGGTTGTGTACAATATGCTTTCTAAATTCTCCGGAGTATTTCTTTGTTATCTCTACTTGTACTCTTTTTGCAGTTATGTTGTGTTTTCATTTGGAATCAATGAGTATGTGTTTATTGCTAAGTGCTATGGGACTAAAGGGTCATGAGCAAGGAGCACCTACCAACAGTCCAACAGGCCTCAGGGACCGACGTACTGGAGACGGGTGAGGTGAGGTGAGGTGTCTCTTGCTATGTGATCAAGAGGAACCTGGTATGATGCTATTGGTATGAGCGTTTGGGTAGTGTGAGCAGTTGGGTTGTGAGACTGGTCAATTGATTTGATGTCATTCTATGTATTTGATTGTCATTATCCTTTTGAGCCTTTATTATTCATGTCATATTGTATACTTCCCGGTATGGTTTTTAGATGCAGGCAGTGCCGGTAACCGAAGCCTAGAAGGGAGATAAGGTTAAGGATGATATAGGAGATCCGTGGAGAATATGAACCTGCTGGGAGTTTTAAAGAAATTTTGTATTTTTATTTTAAAGAATCAAGTGTAATTCATTTAATTTTTCAATGGAAATACGCTTATTTTTGCGGGGCGTCACAGGATTTCCAATTCTAAAGAAGATGCACTTCAATACTCGAACACTATGAAATGATATGCAGTGAGAGAGAGATTTTTTTTTTCTTCGTGTTTATGAAATGTAATCAGAGGAATATATATAACCAATGTAGTGACTGTTAGAATCAACACGTCCAAACAGAGCATTGCATCTGTTGGAGTGGTGACTTTACGAATCAACACATCCAAAATAGTCAACAAGCCCAGGACCACGGACCCACGACCCGCGCCCAAGCCCAGCCCGGCTGGTCGGTCGGCGGCGCGCGCGTGTGTGTGTGTGTGTGCGCGCGCGCGCGCGCATGGGATAAATCCCACAAATGCCTAGGTCCTTCCCCCTTAACAAAAGTGGGTACCCCAAAGGGGCATGCCCCTTAGTTGGCTTCCCTCTTAAATATACCCTTAAGCTCTTTGATGTTTTTCCTATGTGGGACAACCAAGGTTTCCCACATTTTTCCTCCTTCACCAATGTTTCACATGGGCCACTTTGGATGACAATTTCTCATTCATCCCTTATTGGATTTCAACATGTAAATATACGGCGTTCATCTCCTCACGGAGGAGAACGCATTCCAATGTGGTCCCGCCCCTAAAATCGTGTGCGACCCACCTTAAATTGGAGCCAAAGTTTACATAAAACTTGTTATTTGAAGTCCAATTTTCCAACAGGTGCATCATGGAATATTTTTTATTTTTTATTTTTCCTGTTGTTTGTTGCTAGCTTCTGCCCATAAATCAGATGAGTACACTTTTGCTTACCCATCACCGTCTTCTCCCATTGGCTAATATAGTGGACCCAATACTTTACACCATTAATTTATTCTCATTTAATCATGGGTCCCACTGCATTAGCCAATGGGAAAGGAGGGTGAGCAATGGTGAACCAAAAAATGGGTGAGCAAAAATGTATTCAAATCAGATTAGGTTTTGGGTTATTAACATTTTGTCCACTTATTGTAGGTACGTGAAGTTCAGGAGGCACTTCTAACTCCTAATGACATGTTTGATTTACTCTTGGGGAACTCTAGCTATATTTAAGTCCCCCAAACATTTCTCTCAGGAGAATGTTTTTGATGTATTTATTGTGCCCTAAGCATAGGGGCATTAAAGGGAAAAAAAATGCAAAAAGAAGTGGTCTTGTGAGATGCATCTCATAGCTGGTTCAGACTTACAGTGTATGTGATACGTATGGAAATTGAAATATGAGATGTAGTGTTAGTTTTGTACATATAATATACATACAAATATACATATCAAGTTAAAATATTTTGTGCAACATAATTGTTTGCTATCCTTTACTTTTTGCCTTGCCCCATTATGCGATGTTTCACTTTTGAAGAGTTAATTGGTGTTAAGTTTCTACCCAGGTGTTGTTATGTTTATAAGTTGGAGTATATTTTTTCATGTTGACACCAAGGGCCCGTTTGGGCAAGCTTCGCAATCACAGAAATACTTTGAAAATGAGAGGTAACAAACATGCCTTAATTATTTTGAAGGAGGCAAAGCTAACACCCAAGCTTTGAGATATACCAGGTAGTCAAAAGTGATCTGTTGATGATGGATGAATTGAGCTGTTACATTTCTGTTGTTCATTAAACTTCCCATTTTCCACGAAATTCATTCAGCACATTCTAAGCTTCAGGTTGTAGACTTTACTGGAGACTATCAGAGTGGAATGACTGGAAGGATTAAACTGTTAGATCAAGTACCGAGACACTATTTCAGTCCCAAGCTTCAGAAATAATCTTTTGTTGGAAAATTGAATGATAAATTGGTATTTAGTATTGTATATGGGTTTTGCGAAACAGCCCCTTATTCGAATGTTTGTGAGTGTTGACGAACAGTCTCCTTTCGAAGGGTTGTGACTGTTGACGAACAGTCTCTTGCAACCTATATATATGAGTCTTGTTCATTTATTTTAAAAAAAGAATACACAAAATTATTCTCTCTCTTTGTATATTAGAATTGAGTCTGTTCGAGTGTTATACATATATTTGCGTTCGCTGGGTTCTGCATATTGGAGTGCAACTTATACAGAACTGTAAATCCATTCTATCTTGGGAGACGATTGTTCATCAACCTTGTGCACCGAGAGGGAGCAAATTCGTCTTAAGGAAACAGTTCGCTGGGCTCGGATTCTTTCTCAAATTATAATTGTGTATTTATTTTCATCCCCAATCAGTAAGTATTTCTAATTTCAGATTTATACATTCTAATATATTTTGGATAACAATCTTAAGACGAATTTCCAAAGCACAGCTGCATCTTTAAGTGTAAAGACATATCCATTTGTGGATTTTCAGTCTTTTCAAATAGATATCCAATGCGGATCTATACCCTTCAAGTATAGTTGGATATCTTATGAAGTGTACTGTATAGGTCAGAGTGTACCTCACGTATCTAAGTGCCCTGATTATTGTCTTTTAGTAATCTACACTTTGAGTACTTATATATTTACTAAGTTTACTTACTGAGTACACTATTTCCAGTCTAGTGCCAGTTATAGGTAGGTTGACATCTAAAAGTGTTCTCATTGGACTATGATCATACTTGTCCACCAGACGAACTAGTATCACATTTACAACACCTAATTCTTCAAGTCACACTTACTACTCAACGTTTCCTTGATAGTCTATTTTTGCTACTCATGCTTAGCATGAATCTCGCATAGCAACAAATAATGACATATCTTGTCTTCGTGCTTTAGGCACAGACAAAATATCAAACCTATTTGATAATTTTTTTTTTCTAATCTCAAAGTTATTAGCTTAAGTCACAATGTCTTCGTGAACCCATTAATCATTCTTGACTAATACCAAAGGTTGTCACATTTAATCATCTTGGACTATATCCAAGACTATCATTTTATAATTAACTTACATGAGCACAACAAATTCTCCATAAATTTAAAATATACACAAAATTTTTATACTTGCAAAATATTAGATTCCAAATAAATCTACCCCCACATTTGCAAGTATACAATAATTACAAGGAAATATGAGTATTCTATCAATATTTAATCTTCTCCCCCACATTTGCAAAATTTCAAGTTATAGACTTAGATATGCATAAACATAGAATAACGTTTAAACATTCAGGGGCTATAACAAAATTTCTAAGATTACGATGTTCAAATAGAAAATTTTATAATAATCTGAGCAAACATGCTTCTTCGAACCAACATGATGATTTCAAGCAAAATCTTCAGTATATCCTTACATAACCAGCTTCTTAAAAATTGAGATGTTATAGCAATTAACCGTATTGGGTATTGTATAGATACATATACAAGCATTGTGATTAAAAAACTTACACAGATTAGACTATGGAAAACTGTAATAGGATTAAGTCACTATGTTGCACTAGTATAGTGGTATCTTTGCACTGGTATAGTGGGGAATATAGCATATTGACATTACTATCATTTACCCATGTACACAGACTCATACACCGTGTTTGGACATTAAACAAACGTTAAACATGTATTTTTCGATTTACACACTCTTATGCATTCACAATATAGTATGTTCAATTTGAACAGATAGCAAAACCATGTCAGTAAACCAGAAAGCAAAATCCTAAATAACAAGATAATTTTGTTTCACATATATGCATATATGTATCACTTTGTAAGAACCGGTTTGTTCAAACCAAGTAGAAACTGTATTCATATTAACTTAATTTGTTTTTCGATTTACGTTAGATACCAAATTAACAGATTCTAATTCGTAATTAGCATAAACAAACCTTGAAACTGTTTTATCTTTGTTAATATTTTGCAAGTATAAAAATTGCAGGCATATATATTTAATTCCATTTTGAATTTATTGTGCTCATATAATTTAGTTATATGGATAGACTTGGAGTTAAACCAAGATAATTGAATAATTGAATGTGATAACTCGAGATATTAAATTGAATGTGATAACTAGAGATATTAGTCTAAATAACTATTGGGTCCCATTGAAACTTAAAGCTAATAGCTTTAAAGTTAGCAAACATACAGAGGATTTTTAACTATGTGATTTGCCACAATTATATGTGGAACAATTCTTAAAGTTTGTTGTTGCGGGACAACCCATTTGAGTACGTCAAATGAGTTTGATTAGTGTTACATTATGATTTGCACTAAAAGCATTAAGATGAGTTATGTCTTTGTTCATTTGTGTGTGAATTGTCAGAAATTCAATAAAGGAATAATCAAAAGAGTTTATTGTTCCTGAACAAAAGATGAATGGTGTCTACTTGATAAACCGATTTATGGTTTAAAGCAAGAACCAAAGTAATGGCATGAAAAGTGTATTGACATGAAAAATTGACAATGGTGTGATGTCAATTGGGTTTAAAATTAATTAGTGTGACAATTATGTATGTCAAAAGCATAAAAATACTATGTCATTAGTTTCCTCTACAAATTACTGGAAGGTGATAGTTAGGGTTCTCAGATAATTTAGACATACCCTGAACTATGGATTGCACTGTACAAGGTATTCAACTATACTTGGAAAGGTACAATGATGCTAATTGGATATTTGATTAAAAAAAAAAACTCAAAATCCACAAGTGAATATATTTCTCAAAATCCACAAGTGAATACATCTTTATATTGGTGCAACCGCCTTTGGAAATCCTCTAAGTAGATTTGCATTGCTTGATCAACAATGAAATATGAATTTAGTGCTTTAAATAAAGCAAGAGAAGAAGCAGAGTGGCTTCGCCTTTACTTAAAGGATATTCCAAGTTGGACAAAACTTGTGTTAAGAACTTGTAAGTTGGACAAAACTTGTGTTAAGAATTTGTGCATTGTGGTAGCCAATCGACAAGTGGAAATGCACATAAAAGTATGGTAAGTCTTGACATATAGTCAAAGGCATAATACCACAGAACAATTGCTCTCTAATGGAGTTATCTTTATTGTCTATGTAAAGTCAAAGGATAACATAGTGGATCCATTAACTAAAGGCCTAACGCGAGAACAAATGAAAAGTTCACCGAGAGGAATGGGATTAAAGCCTATGCACTAAACAAGAGTCGTCATAGTGGAAACCCAACCTAGTTAACTGGAGATCCCAAGATCTAGGTTCAACGGGAAAACTAAATTATGTAGTACTCCGTACACACTGAGAAGAATTATATCTTCCTTCTCTCATTTCAAAGATAAGTCAGTGTTTATCTGCCGCGAGAAACAGGATAAAGATATGCTTTTAATGGTCTCTATACCTTGGAAAATGTCCAAGTGGGGTATTGCAGGATACTCTTCATAGTAACCATCTACGTGAGTAAGAAGGGGCCACTTCTATGAGAATTTGAAGGCTGAATTCTCTAAAACACTCACGGAACTAAGAGGTGTTCAAGGCCAAAACGAACACAAACGTGAGAACCAAATATGTAAGAAAAAGTGTTGTGTGAATTCTGTTTTTGAGGTTTACACAAATGGCTGGGAGTTCAAAGACAATAAATTCTACTCACCGGCTAGTAAATCCGATAGTTTATCACTAGGGCAAGTTCAAGGCCACTAGGCTACTTAGTCTGAAGCAGTACTTCTTCGTTGATACTCGAACTAGTGTCTGCATTTTCATTTGCATGTTGTATGGATAATTTATCATTCATGTGGGGGATTGTTGGAAAATTGAATGATAAATTGGTATTTAGTATTGTATATGGGTTTTGCGAAACAGCCCCTTATTCGAATGTTTGTGACTATTGACGAACAGTCTCCTTTCGAAGGGTTGTGACTGTTGACGAACAGTCTCTTGCAACCTATATATATGAGTCTTGTTCATTTATTTTTAAAAAAGAATACACAAAATTATTCTCTCTCTTTGTATATTAGAATTGAGTCTGTTCAAGTGTTATACATATATTTGCGTTCGCTGGGTTCTGCATATTGGAGTGCAACTTATACAGAACTGTAAATCCGTTCTATCTTGGGAGACGATTGTTCATCAACCTTGTGCACCGAGAGGGAGCAAATTCGTCTTAAGGAAACAGTTCGCTGGGCTCGGATTCTTTCTCAAATTATAATTGTGTATTTATTTTCATCCCCAATCAGTAAGTATTTCTAATTTCAGATTTATACATTCCAATATATTTTGGATAACATCTTTTAGATCAAGCAGTGAATTTTAAGGCCTAAATGTATGCTCACAAATAATCTTTAGTAACTATACGAATTGGACCCAAATACTGCCTTGCAAGTCCTTTCTTTCTTTCTCTTTGGGGGGTTCCCCATTGACAATTAATGGTACTGATTGAAATGTTTAGAGAATGACGGGACCAAATGTATTAGTTGTATGTTCAATTCTTTCTGGTGCATCTATTTATTGTAAAATTAACCAATTTAAGGAACTTGCAATTACTAGCCGAACCCACAGGCATGTGCAATTACTAGCCGAACCCTTGTATGATTAGAATTTTCAGGTACGAAGTGGCTTTATATAAGTACATGTGTGGTTGAACATATTTGTTATTCAACATGAACTTGAAAATATACTTTGGGTAAGTTGTTGAACTTATTATTTAAGAAACTATTTGGGTTTTCCGTTCGTTAGAATCCCTTCTAATGGATGATTTTGTTTCTAGGAGATTAAGAAACATTGGGTGAATGCAAACAATTAGCTTTATGTAGTTCATGTAGTCCAGAGATGTTATTCCATTTCGTAGTGGGTACAAGCCTAGAGCCCGTGCATAGCACGGGGTATCGACTAGTTTTACAATAAATTTTCCTTCTCTCTCAAACTTTTTTTCCTACTTCTCTCTCTCACTTGTTTACTCAAAGCCCACTCCCAAGCCTGCTGGAATTTCATTCTCAAAACTCCTTTATTTATTATTTTAAATATAACATCAGTCATTGATTTGTTTTTTTTTTTCTTGGTCAGCAGTCATTGATTTGTTTACTTGTCATTGTTTTCGTCACAACATTGTATTTTCTTTTCAAAATAACTTTTTCACAAGATCAACAATATAAATACTTGTATACTATAAGTGTGTGAATCAATATAGCTATTGACTGCAAAAAGATGATAGTCTTTGTTTGATAGAAACATCTTTTGCTCGGTCCAATTGAATGATTACGTAAGTACATCATTTATAACTACACTACAGATATTGTGACAATTCTTTTCAAAATGGGGGAACCTCTAAATTTGTGTGTTTCCCATGTGCTTGCTTCAACAATTAAGAGTAATTCTATAGTTATAATTTTT
Source organism: Hydrangea macrophylla (assembly GCA_033977485.1). NCBI lineage: Eukaryota > Viridiplantae > Streptophyta > Magnoliopsida > Cornales > Hydrangeaceae > Hydrangea > Hydrangea macrophylla. The sequence continues at coordinate 100,462,270 of CM066990.1, forward strand.
TGCTCTTAATTTTTTTTATGTGTATCTCTTTTCTGATGGGTTTCATTGGTACTGTGGGATTAATCACTGACACTATAAGACCCATCCAGAGAGAGATAGACACATAAAAAAACTTATGAGCAAAAAGTTGTGCTCAAAGTATTACCCACATTAAACATTAAAAAACTAATAATCCCTCTGTCCCATTTTATGTGTCCCCCTTTCCATTTTGGTGTGTCCCAAAATTGTTGTCCACTTTCCCAAATTAGTATATAAACTTTACTTAGTTTCCCAAATTACCCTTCCTTACAACTAATACCAAAACAAAACAAAAAAGAAAGTGCAATGATTATGGACAATTGTGGAAAGTAGGTATAGATTCCTTTTGTCCCCTTAAATAGTTGGATTCCCAAAAAGGGACACATAAAATGGGACGGAGGGAGTATATGTTAACCAATTGGGAGTTTCATGTCATTTCACCATTCCTGTATAATTCAAGCCAGCTTTCTGAGTTTGGACTTCTTTTGTGGGTGACTAGGCGCATTTGGATTGGTCTGGAGTCTTTTGACCTTTGCTTTTAGGATGAACCAAAAGTGGAAGTAGAAATTTTAATTAAAATGTCATCATGAAAATAAAAAAATAAAAATCATTAAATTCTAAATATGCTTTTTATATCGCGTTTAGTCTGAAGTAACTCTAGACTTATTTCAAGCACTATGTATTTTGGCACTCTAGGATGCTTCTTTTAATTTATCAGAAAAATGCTAATATCACATCTAATCCTGACCTTGGTTCAGTTTTCACATGGTTGACATCATGATGTGGTGTGCTTGTCTCACATCGTTTGTGTAGTGGGTGGTCATTGGGCTTATATAGTGGCATGGGTGACCCCCTTCCTCCCATCAACTTAAGACTTTTGGAAGTGGATGTCACACCATTATTTGGTATCAGAGTTGACTCGGGAGTACTAATGATGTGGTACGTCCACTGTGGGCTAACGTGTGTGGGACTTGCCTGGCATGGACGTCAGGATTAGCGATTCAATGTGCGAGCCTGATGTAGTGGGCCACTGTGGTCTAGAATGTGTGGGGTTCGCTTGACGTGGATGTAAAGATCACTATGGGGAGACTGATGCAGTGTGCTTGTCCCATATCAGTTGTGTACTGGGTAGTCCTTGGGTTTTTATAGTGGGTGACCCCTCCGACGTATCAGCTTAGGCTTTTGGGAATGGATGTCACGCCATTATTTGGTATTAGAACCAACTCGGAGATACTAACGATGTGGGCCAGTGTGGGCTATCGTGTGTGGGGTCCGCCTGACATGGACGTCAGATTAGCGTGGGGAGACTGAAGCTCTGTGCTTGTCTCACATCAGTTGTGTACTGGGTGGTCCTTGAACTAATATAGTGCGTGACTTTTTCCTCCCATTGTAAGAGTGGATATCTGTCACACCCGTTCCAAAATTTCATAGTTTTATCATACATAATTGGAAAGTTGTGAGTATATCAATGTTATTTGATAATTGGATTGAGATGAGGTTGACTGTGGGTCAACGGTAAGGTGTCAGTAAGGACACGGGAATATGATAGTCCATTTTGCATTGGCACGGTTAAATGGCATTTATGTGATTTAAATGTTATTTGACTTTATCTGGTATTCCCGTGAATAGTAATTATACCTGTGTAGTATAATTCCTGGTATTTTTGATATTGTTATATCATTTTGAGAACTGTGGTGAGAACGTGAGAGATACGTTAATTAAAAAGGTAGGTTGTGTAGAGATTTCACAGAATATAGTTTTCGGACGTTATTTTGGACCCAAACGAAACTTAGTTGGAAACTTTTGAAATTTATAGTTTTCACTCATAAAGGCATAAAATGGACGTGTGCGAAGTTTCGAGAGCTGATTAGAAGTTTTGAGAAACTTGCGGGGAAGTAAACGTAATTTCCCGAAAGGTTGCCTATATATAGATTGGGATGAGATTTCAATCTCATCCAAACACTCACAAATATCTAGAGAGAGGAGAGAGAAGGGAGATTTGGAGCCAACGGGCTTTGCGACGCCGATCGACGACCGTTCGTCCGTCAGATTTTCTCCAAATTTCAGATTTGAACTCGTGGAGGTAAGATCTACGTTTTGATACCACTTAGGCCGTGTTTGGCCAAGTTTTTGTAAGATCTTAATTTTAGACTTTTGGGAAAAACAGGTATAAACTTATAGGAATTGTCTCAAATTCGAAATCCGACGTTTATTTAGCCTCCTAGTTGATCCTTCAAAGTTTGGGGGAAATCGCACGAGGTATGAAGTTCTAATTTGTGAAATATAGGGAAATACATGTTTTATATTTCGACGACGAAATTGTGATCCGGGCAAAATTCATGTGTTAATTGTAGGCCCGTTAATTATGCACGCGCTAATTTGTGAAAAGCATGTCTAAATTTATGCGAGCACGTTAAGTTGTCTATGTGGGTCAAAGGGGAGTCTTATACAAATTCATGCCGGAGTAAGCTTCTCGATGTTTGAGAATTTAGTAGCGACGGCTACTGTGCATGGTTGATAGACTTGGACTTGCCATGGCACTTGTGGATACAATGGTTGATAGACTTGGACTTGCCATTGGTATCGCGGTTTAAGGCTTGGACTTGCCGCTACCGGATGAATGCGTATTTTTCTTCCTAGAGACTATTGTATGATTTATGAGATTAAAGCATGTTTCTTCATATATTGCATATGTTAGACTTGTACGCTCAGCATATAGCTGAGCAGTGGAGATGTACTCCATTGCAAGTAAAAAGAAAGACAAGAAGAAGTGTGTGGAGTGAGGCCGACGAACGCCGGGGAATCACCTTTATATATGTTTTTGTTTTAAATCCTAATCTGGTGAAAGGATTTGTATTTTAAAATACGTTGTAATAGATCCTTGAATTAGCCTTGTAATATGGTAATTCTGTATTTGAACGTCTGTAATTGTGTTTTAATATGCTGAAATTAGTTGTGGTTGTGTTTGTTGTTGGTATTGAGAAGCATGTGTTAGTATATTTCATCACTGGGCTGCCAGCAGGGGATCAGTCGACTGGACCCAGGGTCAGTCGACTGGATCTCGTGTGATTGGGATATTGTAAGTGAATGATAGAAAAGCAGTCGACTGGTCCTCTTCAGCAGTCGACTGAACACTGTAGATTTTTAGCCACTGCTTCTAAATATAGAAAAGCAGTCGACTGAGTTCTCTGAGCAGTCGACTGGACCCCTTTGAATAAGTTGCATTTTTGTGTTCTGCTTGACCCAGTCGACTGGACCTCTGTTGAGGATTTAGGGTTTTAGTTTCTGCCAGGCACAGTCGACTGGACCCTAGTACAGTCGACTGGGCAGTCGACTGAACCTCTGTATTTTGAAATGGATTCTTGTGAACACTTTTGATTGAACAAAACTTTTTATAACTCTGATTTCAATGGTTTTTACAAACTCAGAGGGTAATGTTCCCTAAGTTTTAAGTACCCAGGGTTGTTTTACAGTTCTTTCCGCTGCGTATATTTATATGATTGTTTGGATGAGCCTTGGTGGCATGCCACGTGTCCTATTTCCGCGCGTAGTGGGATGGGTCGTGACATTTAGTGGTATCAGAGCTAGAGGTAACAAAACTTTGGGAACGTTCGACGACGAGTGGAGTGTTGAGTGAATTGTCACATGTTCTAAAATGCATCCATACATTGTAGAGATGTTTGATGCATATGGTATGTTGTTATACATACATGATTATGTTATTGTCATACATGCATAGCATTTATGCATTTGTAAATCGGTGGAATCATACGGACGTAGAGCTGTGTGATGAGATGAGGCTTATCGTGCGTTATCATAGACCTTGTGAAGGGAGACGAGGAATAGATGATATCTTGGTAGTAAGAGACAGTTGGAATTCTAAACAAAACTAAATGCTTTTGATCAAATCGGTTGATGGTCGTAATGTTAGTGACGAGTGTCCTTTGGGAGATCTTACCGAGAACGAAGTCGAGTAGTAAATGTCAGAGAAGATTTCCGTATGGTTCACCTAGAGAATGAAAGTGACTGTTGTGGTTGAGTTTTGAGACTAGAAGTACTTGATAAAAGTTATACTTCAGACATGGGATGCACGTCATGATGTGAGAGAAAAAGGGATGACCAGTTGGGGGGTTATGACAGAAAAATAGTTCAGCAGTATGTATTGCTCGTGTATGGGACCGGTGAAGAATCTCTCACGTTACCTTACGGTGGTAACCTACGGCACAATCGTGCGAGGTTATCTTATGGGGTATTTTTTGACATATACGATGTATGGTTTGTCTTACGGTATGTACGGGGTATGTCGGATAGTTGGAGAATCTTTCAACTTATTGTATGGTATTGAGACGATTGGATGGTTGAGGAATCTCTCAACCTATCTTACGGTATGTATTGGACGGTTGAGGAATCTCTCAACCTATCTTGTGTTATGTATTGGGAATTGAGAAATATCTTAACGAGTTATGAGTATTATGGTAGTTGAGGAATCTCTCAACTGAACCTGGGTTCGAATATTCGTGGTACCATGGTGGATTCAGATGTAGTATAAAGGATAGTAAGGAAATCTACCAGATTGATTGTAAAAGTGGGAAGCGGTATTTAAGGATTAACCTAGGACGAGGTATTAAGAACGAAAATGATAGAGTATACTTTGACAGTTTGAGACTACAGTTAGTAGAAGTAACGGGTTTCAGTCAAGTATCAAAAATGGAACAGTATAAAGCGTTGTACGGGCATAAGTGTCAATCGCTGATTTGTGGGATCGAGGTTGGGAAAAGAAAGTTGTTAAGACCTAAGATGATACAGTTGACTACGGTAAGGGTAAAGCTAATCCAGGAGTGACTCTTAGAGGGGACTCACCGTACTAAATATTCAATTCATCCGGGGAGTGACAAGATGTACCGGAATTTGCAAGAAAACTTTTGGTGGAAAGGTATGAAGCGAGAAGTTGCCAAGTTGTGTCTGAGTGTTTAGCATGTTAGCAAGTGAAGGCAGAGAGACAAGTACCAGCGGGGCTATTACAACCACTACCAGTGTCAAAGTGAAGTGGGATGGGATCACGATGGATTTTATTTTGGAACTTCCATGATCGTTTAATCAGAATGATAAGGTTTGGGGTTATGGTTGATAGATTGACAAAATCAGCACATTATCTACCGATCAATACGACTAAACCTTCAAGGTTGGCGGAATTGTATGTGAAAGGGGTTGTACGACTACACGGAGTTCCAACAGTGATTATATCGGATCGTGATAGTTGTTTTACATCGAGGTTTTGGGAAGTCTACAGGAAGCCACGGGTACTAAACCGAGTTTGGTACTACATTCCACCCTCAGACCGATGGACAGTCAGAACGGACGATTCAGACATTGGAAGACATGCTTAGACTTTGCGTACTAGACTTTGGGTAAATCAATATAGTTTGAGAGGAGTGAATATAAATTGGAAAGACGAAGCTTCAATGAGTAAGTGAACAGAACCGGTAAGAATGGGAGGAAGACATGGTATTACGTTGAGTACATTATCGGATGTGATAGTAGAAATGGAAAATGGTTGGAGGACAATGGTGAATACAATGAAATACGATCTCAGTGACACCTGGATTCCAATAAGGTTGGAGAGTTTTGAGAATGTCAAATTCCACCCTAGGAAAATTTTAAAGTGTTTAAAATGTTTTAAAATAAAACTTTCGTTGAGTAAGAAAATTTGTTTTAAATACTTGTGATTAAGTATCAAGTAGACCTTGGAAGACGAGTATCGTGGAAGGATATGGTATGCTTAGTGCTTGGGAGACAACAGTGTTTGTCAAATGAATGGGTTCTACATGAGCAGATTATAAACGTGGAAATGTTAGAGTAAGGGCTTAGTGAGGTGTTGTACACTTGGACGTAGTAAGCTGGAGGTAGTGTCCCTAACCGAGTTGACTTCAGTATTGTTCCAAAGAGAGCTCGACTTTGATTTAAGTATTGGGGTAACCTGAGGTAATGAATGATTTGAGGTTTGATCAATCAAGAACTTGATGAGATCCATAAAGTGTGAAGAACGTGAAAGATGACAGTTAGGAATCAGTTGGCATTGGTGACCGGAGTGAGAATTTTTCCTTGGGGTATTGCCGTGAAAGGTATGTAAATTGGAAGTCGATATGGAATTTATTGAACACAGTAAGGCTATAGTATTTTGTGGGACGATTTAATTACCGGCTTATCCTCAGATTGTATGTGGGGATTACATTAATGCTGTGAGCAATAGGTTATTCAGGAATAATGGATTGGAGACCCGGATAGCATAAATAAAGGACTAGAAAGTTTAAATTGGAAATTGAGTCAGATTCGACTAGGGTTATGAAACATTTAATGTCAGAATAAGGTATGGTGCTTTGAGATGTTATACGAAGAATATACATTTAGTGTGAACGGTTGTTAGGAACTCGGTGAGAGTTGAGATACAGAAGTGTGATCGATATCGACTTGTGCAAAGGTGAAAGTGAAACACTAGAGACGTATAGAGTTGTAAACTACATAAACGCTAGTGGATCTACCTGGACTGAGATGAGAATGGACTACATTACAGTTGAGATTTTCGAAAGAAAGGTGATTGGCTCAGAGTATGAGTACACTAGGTAAACATGATGGATTGTGAATGATCAACGGATTGTGACAGAAACAGGGTATGTTCTGAACAAGAGGATATGTTTGATAAACTATGTGGTACGTGCATGATTGGCTAAGTCAAATTTTGATTAACAATGCTATTCGTTACGATGGATATTGGGGTGGTGGTGTTGAGAAAGAGATGAGTTATTATGTGAGATTTCAAAATAATTGTTTTGAAACCTGAATGAGGAATGTATTGGACTTTGTTAAACATTTTAAAGTGAATGTTAGGGGGTAACCTTCTATGTTAATTGACGATAGTTCGAGTACAAACTTGGGAGCGATGAACGACGAATGTGTTTGACCTCACTGTAAGTGATTTGGGACATGTGTAGACTCGAACAAGTGAAATGGTGTAAAATTTTCAATAGAGAAATTGATTGATACCTTACGAGGGACAAGTGATGGGAGTATAGTACGAGGTTGGTAAAACCGGAATGGAATGATAAGCATTAGTAGAGACAGAGAGAGAGTACTAGTATAATGCACTACCGATTATGTGATAGTCATTTCAACTGCAGTTGCCATGATATGGATTTATGAGGAAAGAAGGATTGGAAATTGATAAGAACTTGGGAGTCGTTTGAAATGCGTTATAGCGTTGCAAGTGGTTTGGTGATTAGCAGAGTAAGAGATTGAATCTATAGTGTGTAAAACAATTGATTGAAGCATTGACTTATCGACGGGGTATATATGTGTGATAGTACTCAGTTGTGGTTCACCTCGGGATGAAGAATTGTGTATGATTGTGCACCAGCTAAAACGTGTTGTCAACGACTTTTAGTCGAAAAGCAAGATAGGTGAATGAGATATGAATTATTTCCTTGGGTTGAGTATTGTGATGAAACTTTTGAATTCCGAAAAGGAAATGTGACACGTACGATGAGGTGATACATGAGTTGACGTTGTGATGACGCGAGGTGAGTTAATGTCAGGTATGACTATTGGGTAAGTTTCACTCAGGTATTGATATTCTTATCTATCGAGATGCTTCGGAGTGTTGCTAGAATTCTGTTTGAATCTCCTATCAGATTGAGACGAAGGCTCTGAGGATTTATTTTCCTTAAGAGCCTGAGGATTTATTTTCCTCGTGAGACTGTGACTTCTCAGTAACGTGATTGGTTTGTGTATGAGGCAAATGTTTGAAGTACTTGTGTGAAGTCTTGGTGACTTGAGAAGATGGTATAAGTTTGGGGACAAACTTCCTTTTTGGAGGGGAGAGTTGTCACACCCGTTCCAAAATTTCATAGTTTTATCATACATAATTGGAAAGTTGTGAGTATATCAATGTTATTTGATAATTGGATTGAGATGAGGTTGACTGTGGGTCAACGGTAAGGTGTCAGTAAGGACACGGGAATATGATAGTCCATTTTGCATTGGCACGGTTAAATGGCATTTATGTGATTTAAATGTTATTTGACTTTATCTGGTATTCCCATGAATAGTAATTATACCTGTGTAGTATAATTCCTGGTATTTTTGATATTGTTATATCATTTTGAGAACTGTGGTGAGAACGTGAGAGATGCGTTAATTAAAAAGGTAGGTTGTGTAGAGATTTCACAGAATATAGTTTTCGGACGTTATTTTGGACCCAAACGAAACTTAGTTGGAAACTTTTGAAATTTATAGTTTTCACTCGTAAAGGCATAAAATGGACGTGTACGAAGTTTCGAGAGCTGATTAGAAGTTTTGAGAAACTTGCGGGGAAGTAAACGTAATTTCCCGAAAGGTTGCCCATATATAGATTGGGATGAGATTTCAATCTCATCCAAACACTCACAAATATCTAGAGAGATAAAGAGAAGGGAGATTTGGAGCCAACGGGCTTTGCGACGCCGATCGACGACCGTTCGTCTGTCAGATTTTCTCCAAATTTCAGATTTGAACTCGTGGAGGTAAGATCTACGTTTTGATACCACTTAGGCCGTGTTTGGCCAAGTTTTTGTAAGATCTTAATTTTAGACTTTTGGGAAAAACAGGTATAAACTTGTAGGAATTGTCTCAAATTCGAAATCCGACGTTTATTTAGCCTCCTAGTTGATCCTTCAAAGTTTGGGGGAAATCGCACGAGGTATGAAGTTCTAATTTGTGAAATATAGGGAAATACATGTTTTATATTTCGACGACGAAATTGTGATCTGGGCAAAATTCATGTGTTAATTGTAGGCCCGTTAATTATGCACGCGTTAATTTGTGAAAAGCATGTCTAAATTTATGCGAGCACGTTAAGTTGTCTATGTGGGTCAAAGGGGAGTCTTATACAAATTCATGCCGGAGTAAGCTTCTCGATGTTTGAGAATTTAGTAGCGACGGCTACTGTGCATGGTTGATAGACTTGGACTTGCCATGACACTTGTGGATACAATGGTTGATAGACTTGGACTTGCCATTGGTATCGCGGTTTAAGGCTTGGACTTGCCGCTACCGGATGAATGCGTATTTTTCTTCCTAGAGACTATTGTATGATTTATGAGATTAAAGCATGTTTCTTCATATATTGCATATGTTAGACTTGTACGCTCAGCATATAGCTGAGCAGTGGAGATGTACTCCATTGCAGGTAAAAAGAAAGACAAGAAGAAGTGTGTGGAGTGAGGCCGACGAACGCCGGGGAATCACCTTTGTATATGTTTTTGTTTTAAATCCTAATCTGGTGTAAGGATTTGTATTTTATAATACTTTGTAATAGATCCTTGAATTAGCCTTGTAATATGGTAATTCTGTATTTGAACGTCTGTAATTGTGTTTTAATATGTTGAAATTAGTTGTGGTTGTGTTTGTTGTTGGTATTGAGAAGCATGTGTTAGTATATTTCATCACTGGGCTGCCAGCAGGGGATCAGTCGACTGGACCCAGGGTCAGTCGACTGGTTCTCGTGTGATTGGGATACTGTAAGTGAATGATAGAAAAGCAATCGACTGGTCCTCTTCAGCAGTCGACTGAACACTGTAGATTTTTAGCCACTGCTTCTAAATATAGAAAAGCAGTCGATTGAGTTCTCTGAGCAGTCGACTGGACCCCTTTGAATAAGTTGCATTTTTGTGTTCTGCTTGACCCAGTCGGCTGGACCTCTGTTGAGGATTTAGGGTTTTAGTTTCTGCCAGGCACAGTCGACTGGACCCTAGTACAGTCGACTGGGCAGTCGACTGAACCTCTGTATTTTGAAATGGATTCTTGTGAACACTTTTGATTGAACAAAACTTTTTATAACTCTGATTTCAATGGTTTTTACAAACTCAGAGGGTAATGTTCCCTAAGTTTTAAGTACCCAGGGTTGTTTTAAAGTTCTTTCCGCTGCGTATATTTATATGATTGTTTGGATGAGCCTTGGTGGCGTGCCACGTGTCCTATTTCCACGCGTAGTGGGATGGGTCGTGACAATATCACGCCATTACACCACCTTATGCATTTTGCTGCCACAAACACGTTTGGATCCCAAATATAAATTCGAGAAGTAATTCATCGAAGGTCTTAGAGCTTGTCAATGTAAAGATGAAAATATAGGAAAACCGACTAGTGGAAACAATAGGAACAAATGCCAAAAAACAAATTTGTGTCCAATCTATATGCTTCTCTTGTTTTGCTCAAGCAAGACGCCAAGGTGTGGATACGAGCCGAGTCAAGTTTATGTGTTTGCAAGCTTAAATGAGTCAAGTTTTCAAATGATCATGAGCTTTTTAACGAGTTTTTTCACGCGCCCTTTAAAACTATGTAATTTAATGATAAATCAGTCGTTTATTAAACTTATTTAAGAGGTTTGTCGTATTTTTTCTAAAATTATATAATTTACAATAAATACATATGTAAAAGTCAGTATACAAGTTTTTTTTTTTTATCAAGTCTATATATTAACGAGCTTTTTTACGAGCCTGCTCACAAATCTTAATTTTTCGTGTTCACGAGCCGAGTTTAGCCTTTATCGAGTCAGTCACGAACCCTTGTTGTAGAACGGTTCGACTTGTGTCCATGCCTAATAGGCGGACTATTACTATTTAGAGAGCATTTTTTTTCACCCAAAAAGTGGTTCACCAATGCTTACCCAAGCCTCCCATTGGTCAATGCAGTGGGACCCTTGGTGATATTCTTCCTCCATTGATCAAGAATTTCGAGTTTTGGGAAGTATCATGATCATCCAATAAGAAGGGGTTCATTTTTTTCAAATGAACAATTTGAAAACCTATTGATTCTAACAACGGATTGCAGAGTTGATCATTCGGACCTTTCAATTCATAGATGTAGATCTCAGACCTATGAATGGGGATATTCCCGAAACTCACAAAGAAAAAAGGAAGTGAGTTAGACAAAAACAAAAGCAACTTGGACAAAAAACAGAAGTGACTTGGACAAAAAGAAACGAAGTGGCTTAGACAAATCTTTATTGTCGATAACCTCAGACCAATCAATCGAATATTGATTAATACATAATATAGATTATGTAAATTATCCAACAGGGTATTTCTGCATACAAAAAAGGAATTCTAATTGGGGCTTTAAGTTGGTAGAAATGATCAAGCAATACTCCTCATGATTCCAATCCAGAGTATGCTCCTATTCACCGATCAAGTAAATAACTATCAAGAACGAAGTAATCTTTTACTTTTTTTTATTTTGAAGTCCCCTTTTTCTGAGAAAGGAGAATAGGAACGAAAAAAAAATAGAAAGAATGGAATTGCAATAGAAAAAAGATATCTTTTTTTTCCCATCTAAATATTGAGTCTAAATATTTAGAGAGATAGACCTTTTTTCATGATTCATGAACTAATGGAATGTCAACTAATGGAAAATTCTTTTTCGTAATAAAAAATGATATGTTGAAAGATTTATGGATATTGCTACAAAAAGTATTTTATTGAAAGATTAAGTTATTTCCTGGGTACTACTGCATTGACCAATAGGAAGCTTGGGTGAGTATTGGTGAACCATTTTCTGGGTGAGCAAAAGTATTTTCTACTATTTACTAATGAAAAGGATAGTGTCATCATTGTTTAAATATATTCACACTCTTTTTTTAGTTCATTTTCATGACCATTAAGAGCGACATACATGTACCTAAAAGTCAATGTCCTCTTCTATCAAAGAAAAGATGTCAAATGTTCAATCCTCAATAATCAAGCAAAAATTGGACCCAAAAAAAAATTATAATAAAGCAAAAAAACAAAGCAGGTATGAAGATAGGACAAATGAATTACTTTGTATTGTTACCTATGGCATTACATGTGTAGCTAATTGGACTGTTTGTTTGCTTCAAACCAGTGCCTCACAAGTCTTTTTTTTTTGTTTTTCTTTTGGAATATGAGGACAAATCCTCACGTCTGTTCTTCGCGACTTCGGGATCGATACCTATTGTCGTTTTTATCGGAGTAGAACAAGGGGCAAATCCTGGGCACGTTCACCGATCCCACAACATACGCACCAGGTAAATTAGGGAGGCAAACTAGCGGTAGGATTTGAACTAACCCCAAACTGGACATTTTTAAAGTCCATCTTGAGATCCATCCCTCCAACTAGCTTACACGACCGCCGGGGGATTTCGAACCCCTAACCTCCCTATGGGAGTGCCTCACAAGTCACATTACACAAAAATTTGATTTTCTTTTAACATTGAGGGCTTTAAAAACATTAACAATTGTTCTCTCTCCAGCCACTATAAAAAGAAATTGTGATGTCCCTAATTTGCCCCTTGTTTGCACCGATTGCCCTTATTGCTGAGGGGCCTTTCAGACCTTTCACATTCTTCTACCACGTGTGTGGCTGATAGCTACTCACCATCTTGACCGTTCGGAAGACATCAATTCCTACTTCATCACTTTCTCTTAGGGGTGGCCATGGGCAGGGCCGGGCTTGCACTCTATACTAAGGGTAAGTATCTTTGTTCAAGTCCGGACCGGCCCGTGGCGGGCCTACAATTGGTTGCCCAAGCCCGGCACAGCACCAACCACTAAAATCCCAAGCCCGGCCTGTGGGCGGGCCTATTGCTATTTTTTATTTTATATTTTTAAAAACTTGAACTAAAAAAAAAATTACCATAAATAATATTTTGAATGATTATTAAGACACATTATTCACAAAAATTCAATAAAAACTCTTGTGATAATACATATACATTGAATATCTTATGTAAAATTATATTAATTTATATATTATATAATAGAAAATACAAAAAATAAATATATTTTACTAATAGTCGGGCCGGGCCAAAGCGGGCCTCATTTGCGTAGTCCAAGCCCGGCCCTAAAATTGATCGAGCCTAAAATTGTTGCCCAAGCCCGCTTAAACGGGCCAATTTCTTTGCCCAAGCCCTAAAAAATTAGGGCCGAGCTGGGCGGGCCAAGTGGGCCACGGGCCGTTAGCCACCCCTACTTTCTCTCCCTCTTTTCACTCTACCCATCTCTCTACCCCTCTCTTACCATGACTGAACACCATCAGCACCCCGACCTCGCCGGCGCTGCTCAGGTACTCTACTAGATCTGACCACCACCACTATCATCATCTTCATCTGTGTTGTCAAAAAACTGATTTTGGAGTCGTCGCTCTCTCCCTCTCTTCACTCTACCCATCTCTCTACCCCTCTCTCACCATGACCGAACACCATCAGCACCACCACCTCGCCGGCGCTGCTCAGGTACTCTACTGAAACCTTAATTTTTGAAGCATGAAACTTGGATCTGTGTGTGTCTGCCAGGCCTAAAAACCCTGTGATATGGTTATTCTTTGGTGATTCATGATGCATGTATTCCTATAATGTTATTGCAGATCATATAAAATTCCTATAAAGATTTTGATTTGAGGACTTGAAGCAACAAAATCACCAACAAAGGTCAGATCTCTCTCTCTGTTCTCTGTTCTCTCTCATGCAGATCCTACGAAATTCCTATAAATGTATTTTTTGGGCAAATGTTAGTTTTTGTTCATGTGTTTTGGTTAGATCTACTTGCTTTCATTTCCCCCAAATGTGCGTTATAAATTTGATTATAATATTTTGATTTAGTATCTGGATCAAGGCAAGAAATGGAGATGATCTAACGTTGAGCATAAGAATATCCAACAAAGTTTTGTTGAGCTGAAATAATATAATGAACTCCATAAGTCTCTCAGATCTCACATCTTGCTGGTATTTCTTCTCAAAGCTTGAAGGAGACTGAATTTTACTTATCACGTGTGAATATTCACTGTGTTGTGAGAAAATGAAAGAAAGACTGTAAGTTTCTTGCAATGCACCCAGCTAAAGAGAACATTAGAAAACTGAAATAGTAGTTCATTATATGTTGCACCTAGAATTTTTCTTTCTCGTTTTAAAAAACAAAAACAAAAGCTAAACATATTCGGCGTATTCCACAACTGACATGAAAAAGAGAGCAGTGCAACCAAAATATTCTCACCATATCAAAAGAAGACATGTTCTCCAAGCTACAAACAACACGTACTCCAAGTTCCAATAACACAGGGAATGCGCCAAGAAATTAGAAACTTTTTGTGCATCCAGCATCTAGATAGACAATAGTACCTTCAACATGCTCTGCTATCTGACCAAGATAGAGGACGTTAAAAAAGAACAGTTTAAGAAATTTGTGAAATTAATCAAACCAGGTGCGAAAATGGGATTTGAGACTCTAGGCCCACTATTAGCACATAAATTATCCCTTATATATTCCTGAAAAAAAATACCAACACACACTTGTAGGACACTTATGGACCGTTTGGGCCAGCAATCACTTGTAAGAGATTGTTCAAAAAGTTGTGACTGTTTGGCTTTTCTTTTTCACAGCTTTTTAAAAAATCTGATTTTTTTTAAAAGCTAAAGAGCAATTTTTAATTTTAGAAAGCTTCAATTTGTAGCATTCTAAAAAATCCCTTGTCCAAAAGGTGATCATTGTAAAAGCTAACCCACATGGGATCTATATCTAGTGACAGCAAGAAAATCCATTTTGTGGTGTTTCCTATTGTATATACTATCTATTTGTCAAGCCAATCCATTTCATTTTCACTGAGTTATCAAACACTTAGTTTCCAGTAATTAATTGTCAGTTTTATCAAACAGGCCCTTAGATTTCAATGATTTTGTAGAATTGTACTATCTATCAAATGTTTGAATTATAGCAACTCTCTCGTGCATCACACATACTGCAAATCTATTTATTTAAGAAAACAAAAACAAAAAAGAACAATGTGTTGTGAAAATGTAAAGTTTTGGGGTAATTTTACCTAAAGAAATGCTACTAGAGAGTAGACTTCCGGTGAATTGAAGATAGCAAAAAATATTAACCATGTACTGAATTGATATTAGGAAATCTTTGGGTGAATTGAACTTTTTTTTTCCCTTTTTTCTGATCATGTTGTGAAATTCGAGTTAATTTCACAAGCTAACAAATAGTTAATTTTTGATTATTTAAAAATTAAGGGATATGCAAATTTGATACTAAGCATTTGTTATAAAATTTAGGATACAATGACTTCCTCAAAGATATGTATAGAACATTTTTCTTCAATTGTATATCGGGTCTTTTGTTATTTTTATTTGTTGATAAATCATGCACACAAGCATTGAGTCGGGTTATAGGTTTGTTACCTAGCGGAATAACCCAACGGATCGTCGAACGGTGTTGTTACGAGCTCAATCAAGAACCACGAATTTGCTGCACCTTCAGCGCTTCCGTGTACCCTCTTGTGCTTTGCATAGGTCGTAGAAGACGCTACTAGAGCAATCCCTATGACAGTCATGCGCTAAATCCCATGGCGCGATGGTGATGGCCAAGAGAGAGAATCTGTGAAAGAGAGGAGAGATATAGAGAGAGAGGTCGGTTGTATCATTGTGTGTGTATGTAGGTTTATATTATATATACATATATAACTAGGGCTCTGAGCCCGTGGACATATTGGACCCGGC
The DNA here is from genome assembly GCA_033977485.1 of Hydrangea macrophylla. Lineage (NCBI taxonomy): Eukaryota > Viridiplantae > Streptophyta > Magnoliopsida > Cornales > Hydrangeaceae > Hydrangea > Hydrangea macrophylla. Next base: position 100,477,832 of record CM066990.1, read on the forward strand.
CCAATGCTCTCATGGGTGTAAAACCCATAACATAATTTCTACATCTCTTACTCACCCACACAGGGCTTACGAAAAGAAAGTACAGCGACAGGAGTGTAATGCCAAATCATCACCATAACCAGCAAGACACATCACTCGGAAGCTTCTCGTGTATGCCTTAGATGGTTCAACCACACCGGACACGACATTCTCAATTCCTCGGTGAAAAGAATTGCTACACCACCTCAATGTAATGTACTCATGACATCAGTAACAAAATACGATTGTCGCAGGCCTGCTAATGAGTCACAAAACATGGGGTGTTATTGAATGGTCTTCCCTGAGCCCACATGTCAATTCGACTAACTTGATCGCTTGCCCAGACACACCTCATAGAACGGAATTATCTTTTCGTCCTAGGATAGCATGCTAAAGTAGCTGTATCAAGCGTCCTCTTCATGACACAGTCTCAAGTCGTGAAAGTGTCATGAGGGCAACCAGTTTGTATGATAACCAATGTCTTGGATATGCTACATGGCTCACACAGTAATGAAGAGGAATCCATTCATTGCTCCACAGTCGATCGCAAAAGCACATATAGTGTGAAATGTATGTTGTGGCGTTCTTCCATAAAAATAGGCATGTCACTCTGTGTTTGAAAAAACAAGTAACGCATACGAATCTTAGTCTAGACGTTACACAAAACGTCTAACCTGAGTTTCTTAGCACAGTCGCCCCTCCTAGCGCCCGTTTGAAAACTCACATTCGATTGTAAATAGGCTACACAGAGTCGTGGGATCTCTCTATGTTCGACCAAATATAAAGGTCTCGTCTTAGCTCCATCTAAGGCGAGATATAGAAATAATAAGGGTTTATATCTGGCTCGTTGTTCTTACACTGTGTAGATATAAGTGTTCAAGCTCGCTTTCTAAGTGCTATGGACACACGTCCTAGCTAGCTATCTAAGCACCATGAACACAAATGTCTCATCTTGCTCGCCATCTGAGCGCCATGGACACACATGTCCTAATTCGCTATCTTGGCGCCAAGGTGAATCACCCGTGCGAGTAGGTCGATTCAAGCCCGGGTGACATATTAGAAATGTGCACTCATTCCATTCATGTAACAAATATATATAGAAACCATATAGTTTATTATTAACTGATAATAAAAAAACTTCAATAATAATATCAATACCACAATAAAATGTCTAAGCACATCAAATCCCCAAGTGGAGATGTGCCTCAAGACAACTTCCTTTCACGCAACTACATCTCAAATGTGACAAAACGAATGTCTACGTGCTAGAATGGTTTTTGAGATCTTTTGCATATGCTCAGGCTTATCTGCTTATGTGCTATCACCATAAATGAGCACAACCTCATTGCTATGAGGTGAAGGGCCTAGCCACTGCAAAAACTCTTCAACCAAAACAGCTCCTTGAATAGCTACAGAGCACACCACATATTATGCTTCCATCATTGACAGCATAAGACAAGGTTCACAGTCCTGTGAACATATCACAAACTACTCTTCACTACTCTCCAGTAATAGGATCTTAGGACCAGGGTTGCTACGGCAATGACTAATTAGACTAACCGCATAGCAGACATCTGACCGAGTACACAACATAGCATACCTCAGATTCCCTATCGCGGACGTATATGGCAAACTGGACATTTATCTCCTTTTCTCATTATTCTTAAGACATTGATCTAAGGTCAGGGTGAGTCCTTTTTAGGATGTCAATGGGTAATTCAGCTTTTCATGTGAAGAAGTTCAAGAACCTACATCTTGTAAGTCCCTCGAGACTAACAGAGGGGCTTCTGAGAACAATATCTCACAATCTAAACTCCCAACATATAGTTGGCATCACCCATGTCCTCAATCTCAAATTGAGAGGATAACCACCCTCAAGTGGCGATAATGGAATGCATCTCATTCCCAGCTGGAAGGATGTTGTCAACATATAAAGAATTAGAACACTTTTCTTGGACCGTTTAATGTACACACATTGTACCACTGCTTAGCCGATTCTAACTTGAGATAATAAACAGATCGTTTGAGACGACATACTTTTGCGCTCATTCCCTTTGGTCACAAAACCAATGGGCTGATCCATATTTATCTTGTCGTCTTGTTCTCCATTGAGAAATGAACAGTTTAAACATCCAACTAAAAAAGTTCCAAAACTAAATATGCGACAATTGCTAGGATAAGGCGAATGGAGTCAGATCTCACCCTTTGGGAGAACATGTTTCCATGGTCTATATACTCTTTCTGGGTACAAACTATCGCCACAAGGCGCGCCTAATACTTGTCAATTGATCCATCTGCCTTGCATTAGATTTTGAAAACACACTTGTCTCCAATAATCTTATGCACAAGCAGAATGTCAACTAACTCCCAAACCTTATTCGCACCCATAGAGCTCATCTCATCTGGCATAACAACTATCCACTCGGCTTCAGTAGACGAAGAAAAACCGCTTCAACAAAAAGTAGGCTCATCCTCATCCACTTGTGCACATATTGCACACATGAAAATGTCTCCCTCATTTATCATAATAGCGACAGGGAACTTATTCCACATCACTTACGGTGTACTACTTGAGAATCTTGAGTACCTAGTGGTGTGCTCCCACTATCTGGTACACTTCCACTAGTGTCTAGCGGTGTACTCCCACTCGGCTAGAGACTAGTACCATTTTTTAGCAATTACAGGATGTGGAATCTCAATCTTCCCACACTCGCTTAAAGATGGTATGTTGTCTTCAACATCCTCCAAATCATAGAGGTCAAGATGTCTCTTAGTATTACCTACCTGGGGAAGTCATTCTCAATATCATGTGACACCATTTTTGTCATTTCTATACCCGTTTGTTCATTATACGTGAGAGAGAGAGAGAGAGGAGAGATAGAGAGAGAGAGAGTCCGGTTGAATCATTGTGTGTGTATGTAGGTTTCTATTATATATACATATACAAATATACAGTCCAGCTCCAGAGCGCACTGGGTAAGCGCACTAGGCGAGCGCACTGGGTAAAACCCACTGGCCAACAAACAGGTTATAACACTTTTTAAAATTAGGGCCAATAATTTACTCCAATCTCTACACCCTCACATTCACGTCCCTCTCTCACTTTTGCCCCAATCCTCTCGCTCCATATCCGACCACCAGTCCGGCGACCACCTCTCAGTTCGGCGACCCAAACCCCTTCGTCCCTCTCTTCCCCTTCATCCCTCGCTCTCTTCTTTGACCCTCTCTCTCTCTCTCTCTCTCTCTCTGAGTCCCTCACCCTCTCAATCTCCTAGTCTCTGAGTCCCTCACCCCTCTGAGTCTCTCTAAAATTGCTGAAATTGTGTTATGGGTTTTGTAATTTGGGAAAGCTAACTAGTTTCTGCATTAAACTAGTTTCTGCATATGAATCACTCTATTATGCTAGTCATATATTGGTGATTTTGAAATCTGGGCTAGACTATTGGAGAAATCCTGTTGACTCAATAATTATGTTACTTCACAAAAATCTATGCAAGGCGTGCTAGAGGCAGAGACTAGATTGTCAAAGCTAAACCAAACAATCCCAAGAAGACATTCTGCTTGGATTTGGGATTGGAGATGAATTGATTGATAAAGATTCATTCCCTCCATTGTAAACACCATTGTCATCCTATATGTTACTTCCCTTAACTAGGACACACTATCCCTATTGAGAAGCTGAGAAAATTAGGAAAAGCCAATAACCATAACTAATTGCTTCCCTGAACTAGGACATACTTTGAGTATCGAAATTCACACATTTTTGTATTTAGCTACCACAATAAGAGATCGCATTCTTTGCATCCTGATTGTCTTATACTTCTAGCTATGGATTTTAATGGGAACAAATGTTTTTGTTTGTCATGATGTCCTACATAGTGGGTTGCAATTGCAAATATACTGATGCAGTTGGCAATTTAAGTAGAGGAACTGAAACTACTTAAATTACAACAGTAGTTGGTGAGTTTCAAGCCCCAAGCAAATTGCTCATCCTTTTGAAAAAAAATCATTCAGTTTAAATATAAGATGGGGATGGGGATGTGAATGGTAAACACTTACCCACCAAATAAGTGAAGGGGATTACAATCAAAGATAGCCTAAATTTATTCCGAATCTAATGAATTCGAATGTGTGCTCTGCCGAACATTCCTTGATTGAGTGTTCTGACTTGTTATTTTCATTTTGACAGCACTGTCCTCAGTCAATTATTCACCTAATGCTATCCCTTAGTGCTAATTCATAGTGATGTTTGGGTCCTACATCACCAAACATCCTGCCCTTGTACCCATGAACAAACTTGGGTAAGTGAGAGGTAGCATAGATAACCTGTTGAGACAACCTTTTTCTACTATAACTACCATAGTTAAGGCACAACATGCTCTTCTATACAACACTCATGAGAAATATAAGAGATTTGAGCAGCACACTGACAAATGATAAATTGAGTACACAATGGTCTATAAAGACCCAAGTCAATGAATGTGCTAAGGTTCTAAACAAAGAAATGGATTGGCTAAAAAGGACCCTTGGCAAGGATCATATATATTAGAGAAAAGAAAGAAAAGAGTTCATACAAAATGATTCAGTACTGATCCATAAGTTCATAACTAGGCTTCTAAATCTCTTATCTGGATTGTCACAGCTCAAAAAAAAAAAAAAAAAAAAAGAAATGAAGCTTTGATCAACGAGTTGCATCTTCATTGAATTGAACTTGAACTTGAACTTGGACTTCAACTTGGACTTGGGGCCTCTGCAAATGGAGTGGCCATAGACTTCGATTCAGCACCAGTGTCACACCCCAACCCGCCCCAGGCGGATTAGGACACGTGTAACAAAGCCCACGCACCAAACCATACACTAATCATGAAGAAAAACATGTTTTAGACTCCATAAAAGAGTTTTCTTGGCACAAATCAGATCCAAGGGCAAAATGGTCATTAATAAGGTATATCAAATTTTATACCAAAAGATAGATCTTTGAGTTCCGGTTCCAACGCAAAAAATAGCGCGCGAATCCGAGTTTTGTAGAGAGAGTTATGCTTGTTTCCGTAAAAGTCAGCAGCTGCCAAAAACAGGGGCGGATCGATCCGCGAAAAGGGCGGATCGATCCATTTCTGGAAATTTCTAGCAGAACGTCCCCGAAAATGGGCGGATCGATCCGCGAGAAGGCCGGATCGATCCGGCTTCTGCAGAACAGCTCTCTACTGCTTAAAAACATCATTTTTCAAGTCCAAACTTGTTCCAAACTTCCCAAAACTTTGTGACACCATTAAAACTCATTCTCAAAGCATTTCCAAATGTTCCTAAACATTAACACAACATCTTCCAAACATGGATTGACAATCAAATACACAAATTCTTCTCATGGATCAAGATTTAGCATTAAAACTCCACCCCTTTTCCCCAACATTTGCAAGTCAATACAACAAAGAGTATCCAAGCTTAAGTTTACAACCAAAAACTTCCTAGTACCATTCAACTTCACCCTCAATATACATAACTTACAACTTGTAAACACAACTTATGGTTTGGTGCATAAACAACCAACAATACCCAACTTAGTGTATTACAAGTCTCCCAAAAACACAAAATACATTTACATTGACGACAAAAGACACATTTCAAATATAAACTAGCTAGGCATATGAACATATTCACATGGACACCACTCACACACCCAACCCGTCGCGCGGATCATTTTCTCTCCTCTTCCCGTGTCGTACCTGCGATGGTTATTCAATAACCACAACAGAAAATATATTTTCGTTTAAGCTTTCGCTTAGTGAGGGAACTAATCATGCTATTGGAATGTTTAATATGCAAATGCAACAATCAATATAACATCAACCAATTGATCTCCGGAAAGTCAAGTAACTCAAGCCACCACCCCGGGTCCTTCTCACCCCGGAATTTCTCACTCTTTTGGCGCATATAGCACAACACACACTCTCTTGTGACCCCGAAGGCGTCACCGGCATTTCATTGTGGTCGTCACCACGTCCTACTCATTGAGGACTTCCTATCCCTTACATATGGGACCTATAAATGGTGCTCACTACTTGACTTCTCTTTGATCCACATAAGCATTTAAGCAACTTAGCATATGAGCATATAAGCACATCAATTTCATAACTTTGACATGCTTTTTACTCAATTTCAACAACACATATAAATATAAACATGGATTAAGCATTCTAAGTTAACAATTTTCACACCAACATATCTAAACACCCAATTTTGGGATTAGAGCACTCACCTCTTTGATTTATACGCAACTAAGTTTAGAATCCCCAATTCCTTCCCAAGTTTAGCTCAATTTCTAGTTAATGATAATCCTACATAAGTTTGGTACCAAGAACATCGTTTATCAAAAACGGTTGCCGTAAAAACGTTGTCAAAACTGAAAATAAAAGACGTGCATGTGATCCTCTTACCTCCACGAGTCCAAATCCGGTCTCGGTTCGTGAATCCGACGTCGGACGGCAAAGGAACGACAAGAAACGTCGTCGAGAATTCCGTCGCCGACCCGAGCTCTCGTTCTCTCTTGAATTTCTGGAGAATCCAACTGAATTTTGTGCTTAAGACACATATGCTACCTGCATATGTGTGTTGGCACAACTTTATCCTATTCTCATTTACCTCCCCCAACCTTCTTTAAGCTTTATTATGAAACCCCCTTGTTAATTACATTAACTACCCATCTTTTCTAAAAAGATTTAATCTAAGTCCCGCGTGGGTCCCAAACGTGGTCCCACATAATTTATGAGGTTGCTATTAAACCTACCAATTATTAATTTTATTCAAATACGCCCTCACATGGGTACCCAAATTGGTCCCCTTACCTATCATAAGACATTATAATATCAATAAACATTTAAACAAGTAATCATATAAACAAATAATGACATCAAAATACAAATTATTTTAATTAGACCCTCGTTGGACCCCACTTTTATACCAGTCCCGCCTTTCACAGGACTTTCATCTGTGTCCGCATTTGAACACCTTTTCACATGTGGGTTCATAACCCCACCTTAATTCATCTCATGCATTAATTATCTTTAATTAACACACATTAACACTAAATTAATCTTCTTTTCCGGGTACGGGTGTTACAACCAGCAAATGGACTATTGATTATGAATTGCTGAGAATTGTAGCCACTTTAGTAAAACTGACCCCACATTGTGGTAAAAGATCGGATTTGAGATAAACACCAGCCGAAGAGCAGTATATGTACTTGGGATTCAGCAGACATCATATATTTTTATGTAGAGGGAGGGCAACATTCTTATCATTTTGAATCAATACATTAGAAAACGAAAGAAAATAAACTCCAAACCTCAAATTCAACATATTAGAATTAAGCTTAGTGAAAAAATTAAGTTTATTTATTTCTTTATTGATTTATTTCTTTTTATTGATTTATTTCTTTTTATTTATCCAAACCTCTTTATTGATTTATTTCTTTTTATTATTATTACTTTTTTTAATTTTAAATTTAAAGTTTTATTTCATCCAACTCTATAGTCAACCTTCCCCTGAAACTCTGCATTTCTAAAGTTTCATTTCAGATGAAGGCAAGATTGGATTAAGGGTCTTTAGCATGACAAACAACCCCTTTTGGTCAGCTTTAAAGTAATCTCCTTTTGAAATACAAGATTTTATTTTAAGAAAGCTAGGAATTATAGCTTTTTAAAAAGTTGTTTTTTTAGCTTTACCAAAGAATCAGATTTTCTAAGATGTGTTTCTAGAAAAAGAAGGGAACACTCCTTTCCTTACCTAAGATGTGTTTCTAGCACACCCCAAACTTACACATTCGGAGTCCTCGAGCAAAGATATAAGCAAAAACTACTCATAACAGTTTCCTTAAAGAGCGGCTACACAAACACAACTATTTAGAAACATTTCTTCTATAAACCACAGAATCAGGACTTGCATTAGCCACATATACATTTCTTCTTATCATCGTCGTCCTCGTCCTCGTCCTCATCATTTTTTCTAAATAATTTTTGAACATTTCCATCACTTATTAGAAGATGTTGTGGCCTTTGCAAAGAAGTGGGAATGATTTTTAAAATTTAGGAGTTTCAGTGTTCAAGTGGGCCAAATCTATAGACATACACGCACAAAGGAAGTTGAAAAGTGGCAGAAACCTTACACTGTTACGCATACATACACACACATACACGCACAAAGCATCTGAAACATTCAAGTCAAGTTATCAAAGCTTTTGCAAAGAGAAATCTCTCATAGATGTCCTAGTCCAAGTCCTTGGCATCAAATTTACTATTATCCCACTAATACTAAGTAGATTCTACTATTCTATGAAAAAAAAGATCAAAGTGAACATGAACAAATCAGAGAGAATTGCTATCTAACAATATAAAATAAGACTGGAATCCGAGTCCAGAAACTAGTGTGTGCTCTCACGAACGATGTCTAATTTCAAATGCATAATGTTAAATTTGACATGAATAGGCAAGAATAGAAAATAAATTTCATATGCATAATGTCAACTGAGAGTGAATAATCTGACCTCTTGTGATCAGATGCCGGCTACCAAATTGTATATCAGTGATAGAGGGGGTTGGCTTTCGAAGAGAGAGATAAGTTGAGCTCTCAAAGAGAGTCTGAGAGAGGGACGATTAGGAGAGACTGAGAGGGGTTTGGGTGTTGGTCAGCGCCGGACTGAGATGGTGGTCGTAGAAGACTAGAATAGAGAGAGAGACTGGTTCAGAGATGGGTAAGGGTCATAGAGAGAGAGAGAGAGAGAGAGAGAGAGAGGGACGAAGAAAATGGTGGTTTGGGTCGCCGGACTGAGAGGTGGTCACCAGACTGGATGGTGGTCGCCGGACTGAGAGTTGGTCGCCGGACTGGTGGTCAGATATGGAGCGAGAGGATTGGGGCAAAAATGAGAGGGACGTGACTGTAAGGGAGTAGAGATTGGGGTAAATTATTGGCCCTAAGTTTAAAAAGTGTTATAACCCGTTTGTTAGCCCGTGGGTTTTACCCAGTGCGCTCTGGAGCTGGACTGTACAAATATATATATAGTACAAACCCTACTTACTAGGGCTCTGAGCCCGTGGCTATATTGGACCCGGCCCAATCCTCTCGTGGGTGTAAAACCCATAATATAATTTCTACATAATTAAAATAGAGGTTTTACAAGTGACTGTACGTTAGTCATTCAATGTTGTTCAATCATTACACAAAATAGAAAACTTTCTTGTCTAACTGCTACCTACCATATTGTTGTGGCCAGTCCTGAGATATTGGAGACCCCATGCGAGATTAGTAGACCGGGACCCTTTACACAATGAGGGTTTGGGGGCGCTCCTTTACACAATTAGGGTTTGGGGGCAGCGCCCCCAAAGTAAATTTTTTTTGGTCTATTTACATGTATTTGCAAATATATTTATATATTATAGTTTGATTTGTGAGTTATTTATTGGAATTTTTGAGAAATCAAAGGTTTAGTTAATATAGTATGTATAAAGAATCAAATGCACAAAGACAACATATGTACATATATAAGCATGAAGAGTAATTTGGGGGCTCTTTTGTATGGTAGGTCCCAAACCCAAGCATGTGTTGCATGTGTTTAGGAGAGGTACATCAGGGCCACGCCTGCATATTGTAGGATTATGTTATCACAGAAGGGAGAATCTTATAAATGCCTCATACAGATCTGTGGTTAGGGGTGTACACGAGCTGAGCCGCTCAACAAGGGCTCGCGGCTCGGCTCGGTAGCAGCTCGGCTCGTATAATAAATGAGCCAAGCTCGAGCTTGAATACAAAGCTTGTTTAATAAATAAGCCAAACTTGAGCACACGGGCTCGGCTCGATAAGGCTCGCGAGCAGTTCGATTAAGACTCGTGAAAAATCTCTTTAATAGGTTTGATAAGGGTTTGTTTAATGGTTGTCAATAAGGCTATTCATGTTCAGTTTTGGTCGGTTTTGGACTGCACTTATAAACTGATCCAAGCAAAAGCCATGGATCCTCACAAGCACCACTGGGTGGCTGCTAGTGTCACGCCCCGACGTAGAATAATACAGAAAAGCATTTAATTTCCTTTATGGTCTCGTAGGTCGTGACAAGTGAGTATGACCAATTGTCCTTGCAACAAAATAACTTAACAGCATTTCTAAAGAAAGGATACTAATAAACATAAGCTCCGAAATTAAAACTTACTAAACTATTACATAAGTCCAGGTGTTAGACACAAAACGCCCTCATTCAAATGTCTAAAACTAGTTTATTACAAGCCGAAATTAAAAAGACATAGGAAAATATAAAGCAGCCTCCTGAAAAGTCCCCTGCCTCTAACTAGCATAGTCGAAATACCCTGGCTGCTCCTGACCTTGAAAATCTGGACATACTGTCCAGGACGCATCAACACCGTCAGCTTATGCAAGCTGGTGAGCAAAATAAACAAGTGCTCGCAATGTATATATAAGCAAATAAACAACAGTGCAATTTAATTTTAAAAGCAATAGATTCAAGGTTCCAATTCCAACATAAGTCACGGGGGAATAAAGTAAGCAATAAATATGCGACCGTGCATGAACAATGTAACATCTCATCTTTCTGACTCTTTTTTCTCAACAAAACTGAACTCAACCAAACCATTACCTCATATACCAGGAATAATATCCGATCGATATCCAAACCGCACACCATACCATCACTTCGGATACCAGGAATAATATCCGATCGATATCCGAAACGCGCGCCTTAGATACCAGGATTAATATCCGATCGATATCTGGGTCGATCACGACCAACCATCGCTTCGGATACCAGGAATAATATCCGATCGATATCCGAAACGAGCGCCTTAGATACCAGGAATAATATCCGATCGATATCTAAGCCGTACACAACACTGTCGCCTCCAATACCAGGAATAATATCCGATCGATATTGAGGTCGCACACCAGACCGCCACTCTTTACTCTTTTCACGTTTACTCACACATATGCATGTTGACACAACCTCGACCCTAATATGTATGTCAATGTTCACAGTTTGTAGTAACAGTTATTAATCTCAAAGCGGGATAATCGTTCAACATAGATCTCGGCCTTAATTGCTTCTTATAAGTCTAATTTCTAACAGTGAGCCTTTAAACCGTACATTTGTCAAACAATTCGTTAAAAACTTTCAAAACCTTTTCCAAACAGTCCCTTATACAAAAGTACAAAAACTGCTCAAAATGCCCAGGTCGCGCGAGCGAGTCGCGCGCGCGAAGGAGGGGGGGATGGGTCGCGCCAGCGGGCCGCGCGCGCGAAGGGGGGAATGGGTCGCGCGAGCGGGCCGCGCGCGCGAGTTATCACAGTTTCATCATCTTCTTCGTTTTCCCCCTGTTTTTGATTTCAAACTGTATTTTTACCCATTTCTGTTTTCTGTTTCAATTATGTCATGCCATATATGGATTTCTTCGTCTTTCCGCGTAGATTAAGAATATGCGATCAATTTAAACAAATACGGATTATATCTCTAAATATTCGCAATTAAAGTAAGGGTGTCAAAACTTTAAATCAGCGGTACGTCGCGATACGAATAAATTACTTCGTAGTATTCGAACCGTAGTTTATTAGCTAGGACTGAGATGTTCCATAATCAATTCACAGAATTGATTTTGGTTGAGTTTTGTAAACCTCCAATTGAAAGCCTTCATGGTGTTCTTCACCTATATACATATATACACATCTATATATTGAAATATACATATATAGACATGGCGAGTGAGTTTATAATACTCACAGAGGGTGATTAGACTGAAAATTTGAGACCGATAATTTCCGCCGTCGATTCCGTCGTTTGAGAATTTCTCCGTTTCTTCTCTGGATTGTAATATATATATCTATATAGCTATGTATGTGTGTAAGTGTATATTATATATAATCTGTGTATGTGTGTGATATATAACCTGAGTGTGTTTTCTTGAGAGAGTTGAGAGAATTGAGAGAGAATTGAGAGATGCAGTGAGTGAATGAGAGAGTTATACATATACATATACTGCCCAAGATTTGGGCTCCAAGCAATTCCCAGGAATTGCACGGTGTGGTTGAGCTCACGTGCTCCCACACCTAAGACGCAATATAAACGCAGATTTAAATCAAAACTGGTATTTTACGGTTGATATAAAAAAATACAGAAAATTACTATTAGCGTAAAGAATAAATTCCGGTTTATACAAAAATATAGATATTGTCTTTAAAACCATAAAAAGTATTTCAATATTTATGGAAATTACGGTTTGACCCCCAAATAAATATTATAAATAGTAATCAAAATCAAATATTCATTGAAATGAAATGTAATAATTATTCATTAATGAAAAAGAAATTACAGGGTGTTACACTCCACCCACCTTACTAATCCTGAAACAACTCGGGGTATCTAGTCCTTATGTCAAACTCTAACTCCCACGACGCTTCTCCCTCATCATGATGCCTCCACTGAACCTTAACCAAAGGAATGTCTCTTCTTCTCGGCCTCTTGATACTCTGGTCAAGAATCCTCACAGGTCTATCCTTGTAGACAACATTCTGACTCGTCTCAATATTATTAAAATTAACCTCATGTGAAGGACCCCATATGTATTTCCTTAACATACTAACATGGAACACGTTATGAACACCAGACATCTTTGTTGGCAACGCGAGTCGATAAGCCACTTTCCCAACACGCTCCAAAACCTCGAATGGTCCGATGAAACGAGGTGCCAACTTTCCTCTTTTCTGACCAAATCGTACTACTCCCCGAATAGGTGAAACTTTAAGGAGGATGCGATCACCGATACTGAACTCCAAATCCTTTCGACGTTGATCCGCATAACTCTTGTGTCTACTCTGTGCAGTTTTCATTCTTTCACTGACCAGTGAAATCTTCTCATTAGTCTCTCTCACCAACTCTGGTCCCAACAATTCGTTGTCTCCCACTTCAGCCCAACACAACGGAGATTGACATGGCCGTCCGTATAAGGCTTTGAATGGTGCCATCCCAATACTCGAGTGATAATTGTTGTTATACGTAAATTCGACCAACAGTAAGTGCGTCTCCCAAGACTCTTCAAAGTCGATTACACAAGCTCTGAGCATATCTTCCATAATCTGATTAACACACTCGGTCTGTCCATCAGTCTGAGGATAGAAAGCAGTACTCATCTTGAGTGAAGTTCCCATAGCCTTCTACAGACTTTCCCAAAATCCTGAGGTAAAGCGTGCATCGCGATCTGACAAAATTGACACAAGCGCACCGTGTAGTCGCACCACTTGTTGTAGGTATATTCGACTCATCCTTTCTACTGGGTAAGTCATACTATACGCGATAAAATGTGCAGACTTCGTTAGACAATCCACAATTACCCAAATCGCGTCATGATTCTGTTGTGACTGGGGTAGTCCAACCACGAAATCCATAGTTATGTGTTCCTACTTACATCCTGGAACAGGTAAGGGTTGCAACAATCCCGAGGGCCTCTGATGTTCGGCCTTCACTTGTTGACAAGTCAAACATTTAGACACAAACTCAGCTACTTCTTGTTTCATCCCTTCTCACCAGAAGTTTCTCTTCAAATCTTTATACATCTTTGTTCCTCCTGGGTGTACTGTCAATCTCGATTTATGTGCTTCTTCGAGAATATCCTTTCTCAAATCTCCTAAATCTGGCGCACACAATCTGTCTCGACATTGGTATCCTGCATCGATCCTAACCTTCCATTCTGTAGGGTCCTTTTCTGACATCTTGGCGAACCATACTTGAAACTTCTCATCTTTCTTTTGGGCCTCGATAATTCGACTCACAAGCGTTGGCTGTACCATGAGGCATCCAAAGTGTTGCCCGACACTTCCCTCAGAAATTTGCATATCAAATTCTGCGATTGTCTCCAAGGCTTTCCATTCCTTCAACATCAATGAAGCAATCATTCCTTGAGGTTTCCGACTTAAGGCGTCAACGACTACATTAGCCTTACCAGGGTGGTACTCTAGTGTAAAGTTGTAGTCCTTGATCAGTTCCATCCAACGGCGTTGCCTCATATTCAGCTCTTTCTGAGTAAACAAATACTTGAGGCTCTTGTGGTCTGAGAATAAATCAAACTTCTCCCCATAGAGGTAGTGTCTCCAAATCTTAAGTGCGTACACGACTGCTGCTAGTTCCAAATCATGAGTTACGTAATTTAATTCATTTATCTTCAACTGTCGTGAACCATAGGCGATAACCTTACCGTCTTGCATAAGGATACATCCCAATCCTTGATAAGAGGCGTCACTAAAATTGTGAACTTCTCACCATCCTTTGGTATCGCAAGTACTGGCGTTGTTGTCAATCTCTCTTTCAATTCCAGAAAAGCGCGTTCATGCTTATCAGTCCATTCAAACTTCAAATCTTTCTTAGTCAAACCAGTTAACGGGGCTGCTATCTTTGAGAAACCTTCTACAAATCTCCGATAGTAACCAGCGAGTCCCAGAAAACTTTTGACTTTTGTAGCATTGGTTGGCCGAGTCCAATTCGCCACTGCATCGGTCTTTGAGGAGTCAACCGCGATTCCTTGTTGAGAGATCACATGCCCGAGAAACTTAACTTCCTAAAGCCAGAATTCACATTTGCTGAATTAGCATACAGGCGGTGATCCTTAAGAGTCTGCAACGCGATCCGTAGATGTTGTTCATGCTCTTCCTCTGACTTGGAATAGATCAAAATATCGTCGATGAAGACAATAACGAATTGATCTAAGTATGGCTTGAATACTCTATTCATCAAGTCCATAAACACAGCCGGAGCATTCGTCATCCCAAACGGCATCACTAAGAACTAATAGTGTCCGTACCTCAACCTGAAAGCAGTTTTAGGTATGTCTTCCTTCCGCACCCTCAACTGGTGATACCCTGACCGTAGATCAATCTTAAAAAAGGTTGTGGCTCCTTGCAACTGATCAAACAGATCGTCTATCCGAGGTAAAGGATACTTATTCTTGATAGTAACCTTATTCAATTCCCGGTAGTTAATACACAACTGCATTGTCCCATCCTTCTTCTTCACAAACAACACTGGTGCTCCGCAGAGTGAAGTACTTGGACGAACAAAACCCAACTTCTCAAGTTCTTGAACTTGTTCCTTCAGCTCCAATAACTCTATAGGGGCCATCCTGTAGGGAACCTTGGTTATAGGTCGAGTGTCTGGTACCAGTTCCACACAGAATTCTATGTCCCTCTCAGGTGGTAATCCAGAAATATCTCGGAATACTTCCTCGAACTCTTTGATCACCGATATTGATGACACTGTTACCTCTGCACTGACAACCTCAATGTTTGCTAGGCATCTGGTGAGGAACATATCACCCGAAGGGTTACATTGGAAATCGAAGAGTTGATTCCCATTGTCCACAAATGTGATCCTCTTCCTTGCACAATCCAACTTCGCATGATTCTTCTCGAGCCAATCCATTCCCAGGATTATATCGAACTCCTTCATCGACAGAACCACCAATCTCGCCAAAAGTTCACGGTCTCCTAACCGTAGAGGACAATCCTTACATACATGTAATAACTTGACGGTGGTCCCTAAGGGTGAGACAGCACTCAAAGCTTCATTTAAACGTTGCGGTACTATACCCAACTTTCGAACAATCTTAACAGATATAAAGGAATGTGTAGCACCCGTGTCAAATAAAACTTTAACATGAGAGTTAAACAAGGTTAGAGTACCTTCCATTGCGCGTTGCTCAGGCGGTTCCTCCTCATAAGCACCTTCTTCATAACTTGTTTCTTCATAACCAGCAGCCTCGGGAATAACAGCATTTTAGGCGGGCCTGTCATTACTGACCATAATTGCCTCTCCTAAGAGCCTTGCATTTCGGACTTATATGACCTGGCATGCCACAATTATAGCACACAACTCCCGGACGATCATCACGCCTAGTTAGTCTGCAATCTTTAGCTCGGTGACCGGGATTACCACAATTGAAGCAGTTATTGTTGTTGTTCCCTTCTATTGCTCGGGGCGGATACTGATGTACTGCTTGTGTCTATTGAGGCTTCTTCCCTCCATCCCAGGTCCTTTTTTGTCCCTGAGGGTACCCTGGTTTCTATCCAGAATAACCCTTCTGCGGAGGTCGATTTCTAAATGGCTTCAAATTCTGACAACCATCATTCTCTAGCCCCATAGCCAATCTCACCAGATCTTCAAATGACTGGCCCAGATGTCCCATAGTCAGATGTCGGAGAGACAAGTTAAGACCCCGGTGATACTTCTTGATTTTCCTCTGGGGTGTGTCCACCATATGTGGAGCAAAGCGAGACAGACGCTCAAATCGAGTAGTGTACTCACGGACAGTCAGATTCCCTTGAGTCAATTCCATAAACTCTTTCTCTCTCTTGCATGTCCTTCTCTTCTTCAGGAAAATACTTCTCGAGAAATCTTTCCTTGAACATCACCCACGGCATCCTCCTTGCAGCTTCTTCTCCTATGGTCGCCTTTTCAGCATCCCACCAATCAGTCGCTACATAAGACAGCTGAAAGATAGCCAGACGCTTCTTCTCCAGATCAGTGCACCCTATGGTCTCAAAGATACGCTCCATCTAGCGTAGCCACTATTCCGCTTGCCAGGGTTCATCAGTCCCAGCAAAATACTTAGGTTGCAGAGCGCGAAACTCCTTGAGAAGCTTGTCTCCAGTCTAGTGGGCTTGCCTTCCATTCCCGTTATGATTCCCATGCTGATTATTGTTCATTGTGTTCTGATCGCTAACCCTCTCCAATCTCCTTACAAAAGCCTCAAATATTCCAGTTGGATCTACCACCGGGGGTGCAGCTTCAATAGCGGGACGATTCCTGAGATTCCTTCCAGCCATATCTCAAGAGAAAGGTACCTATTCATCAATCAACGAAATTCGGTCAGCCTCCAGATGAAAAAGAAAGTTCTTGATGAAAGAAAGCGATTAAATGCGGAACGAAATCGAACTATCTTATCTTAATTCTATCTTAACGGGAGGTCCTATGTGTTTTGGACAATTGGTCGAGCCAAAACCTTGCTCTGATACCAAAAAGCCTGTCATGCCCCGATGTAGCATAATACAGGAAAGCATTTAATTTCCTTTATGGACTCGTAGGTCGTGACAAGTGAGTATGACCAATTGTCCCTGCAACAAAATAACTTAACAGCATTTCTAAAAGAAAGGATACTAATAAACATAAGCTCCGAAATTAAAACTTACTAAACTATTACATAAGTCCAGGTGTTAGGCACAAAACGCCCTTATTCAAATGTCTAAAACTAGTTTATTACAAGCCGAAATTAAAAAGACATAGGAAAATATAAAACAGCCTCCTGAAAAGTCCCCTGCCTCTAACTAGCATAGTCGAAATACCCTGGCTGCTCCTGACCTTGAAAATCTGGACATACAGTCCAGGACGCATCAACACCGTCAGCTTATGCAAGCTGGTGAGCAAAATAAACAAGTGCTCGCAATGTATATATAAGCAAATAAACAATGGTGCAATTTAATTTTAAAAGCAATAGATTCAAGGTTCCAATTTCAACATAAGTCACGGGGGAATAAAGTAAGCAATAAATATGCGACCGTGCATGAACAATGTAACATCTCATCTTTCTGACTCTTTTTTCTCAACAAAACTCAACTCAACCAAACCATTACCTCAGATACCAGAAATAATATCCGATCGATATCCAAACCGCACACCATACCATCACTTCGGATACCAGGAATAATATCCGATCGATATCCGAAACGCGCGCCTTAGATATCAGGAATAATATCCGATCGATATCTGGGTCGATCACGACCAACCATCGCTTCGGATAACAGGAATAATATCCGATCGATATCCGAAACGAGCGCCTTAGATACCAGGAATAATATCCGATCGATATCTAAGCCGTACTCAATACCATCGCTTCGGATACCAAGAATAACATCCGATCGATATCCGAAACGAGCGCCTTAGATACCAGGAATAATATCCGATCGATATCTAAGCCGTACTCAATACCATCGCTTCGGATACCGGCAATAATATCCGATCGATATCCGAAACGAGCGCCTTAGATACCAGAAATAATATCCGATCGATATCTAAGCCGTACACAACACTGTCGCCTCCAATACCAGGAATAATATCCGATCGATATTGAGGTCGCACACCAGACCGCCACTCTTTACTCTTTTCACGTTTACTCACACACATGCATGTTGACACAACCTCAACCCTAATATGTATGTCAATGTTCACAGTTTGTAGTAACAGTTATTAATCTCACAGCGGGATACTCGTTCAACATAGATCTCGGCCTTAATTGCTTCTTATAAGTCTAATTTCTAACAGTGAGCCTTTAAACCGTACATTTGTCAAACAGTTCTTTAAAAAGTTTTAAAACCTTTTCCAAACAGTCCCTTATACAAAAGTACAAAAACTGCTCAAAATGCCCAGGTCGCGCGAGTGAGTCGAGCGCGCGAAGGGGGGGGGGAGGATGGGTCGCGCGAGCGAAGGGGGGGATGGGTCGCGCGAGCGAGCCGCGCGCGCGAGTTATCACAGTTTCATCATCTTCTTCTTCGTTTTCCCCCTGTTTCTGATTTCAAACTGTATTTTTACCCATTTCTGTTTTCTGTTTCAATCATGTCATGCCATATATGGATTTCTTCGTCTTTCCGCGTAGATTAAGAATATGCGATCAATTTAAACAAATATGGATTATATCTCTAAATATTCACAATTAAAGTAAGGGTGTCAAAACTTTAAATCAGCGGTACGTCGCGATACGAATAAATTACTTCGGAGGATTCGAACCGTAATTTATTGGGACTGAGATCTTCCATAATCAATTCACAAAATTGATTTTGGTTGAGTTTTGTAAAACTCCAACTGAAAGCCTTCATGGTGTTCTTCACCTATATACATTTATACACATCTATATATTGAAATATACATATATAGACATGGCGAGTGAGTTTATAATACTCATAGAGGGTGATTAGACTGAAAATTTGAGACCGATAATTTCCGCCGTCGATTCCGTCGTTTGAGAATTTCTCCGTTTCTTCTCTGGATTGAAATATATATATCTATATAGCTATGTATGTGTGTAAGTGTATATTATATATAATCTGTGCATATGTGTGATATATAATCTGAGTGTGTTTTCTTGAGAGAGTTGAGAGAATTGAGAGAGAATTGAGAGATGCAGTGAGTGAATGAGAGAGTTATACATATACATATACTGCCCAAGATTTGGGCTCCAAGCAATTCTCAGGAATTGCACGGTGTGGTTGAGCTCACGTGCTCCCACACCCAAGACGCGATATAAACGCAGATTTAAATCAAAACTGGTATTTTACGGTTGATATAAAAAATACAGAAAATTACTATTAGCGTAAAGAATAAATTCCGGTTTATACAAAAATATAGATATTGTCTTTAAAACCATAAAAAGTATTTCAATATTTATGAGAATTACGGTTTGACCCCCAAATAAATATTATAAATAGTAATCAAAATCAAATATTCATTGAAATAAAATGTAATAATTATTCATTAATGAAAAAGAAATTACAGGGTGTTACAGCTAGCATCATAAAGGAAAATTATATATATTTGTGGTCCTGGCGGCCACACACTGGTATTTGATAGAAGAGTAAAACGGGACGGACTGCCCTTTCACCTTGGCAAATTGGTCGAATTTTAGCGGCCATAGGATGGGGCGGGGCGAGTTGTCTCGCTAAGGGAAATAGGGTGACTTGACACAGCACACTAATTTGTGGGTCTAAGGGCCGAGGTGGGGCAAGACTAACTCGCTCACGGGTTTGTTGGCGAATTGGCCCACGAGTTGGGCCACAGGTTGATCCCAAAAATATTTTTAGTTGTAATAAAAAAAAATTAATTTCTTAAAAACTTGTTTATTAAAAAAAATTATTGGAAAATAGTTCATTAATAACAGTGTAATAAAAAATTGTTTACTAGACAACAGTTTAATTTAAGGGCTCGCATGATAATGTTATGGTTTTGGATTTTCGATTTTTGTTTTCATTTGTTGAATTGATCACAGTCAAACTCCCAATACAAAAAATAGAAACAAAAACTGAAAACAAAAAATTGTTACGTTACCATGCGAGCCATATACAATTTATTAAAAAAAATTAGAAATTAGTTTTAAAAAAATAGCTTATAAGCAAAATAAAAACTGTTTATTTTAAGAGGGGAAGCAGATACCATTAAAATCAGAGTAGCGAGAGACTGAAGAAGATAGACACAGATAAATAGAAGATAGTGAACACAAGAAATAACTGAAACTTACAGATTATATTACTGGAATTGAATCACTGAAGTGCTCAAAGTATACATCAAGTATTACAGACTATGAACTGGATAATTGTGAGAGAAGTAGAAGAATTAA
Organism: Hydrangea macrophylla; assembly: GCA_033977485.1. NCBI lineage: Eukaryota > Viridiplantae > Streptophyta > Magnoliopsida > Cornales > Hydrangeaceae > Hydrangea > Hydrangea macrophylla. The sequence goes on from CM066990.1 coordinate 100,498,267, forward strand.
TTCTCAAAGAGAATCTCACGTAAACTCTCTAAACTCTCAAAAAGTCTTCAAATGAAGTTTTGAACTCTAATTGAAGCCTCTGCCTGTAACTGGATGCTGAGGGGTTTACTTATAGCCTTCAAAAGGATCCTGTAGTGCTCGTCAATGGGAAATGAGCTGTAAAGGTCTTCTGGAAAGCTGGAGTATCACATGGGATGACTGTGGATGAACAGTGGACTGTCTGTAACTGTTTGATCACGCGGAAAAAGCTGTCTGTTACTGTGGCCGAAAGGCTGATTTGACTGGTGTACTTTTACTGTTTGAATTTACCAAAGGTAATGGGAGTTTCACCGGGAAACTTTTGCATTACCCATGGTTAATTCCATTTTACTAGGATAGCATTATTCTTGACTTTCTTCATATGGATCTTGAGCATCCTGGAATGCTGAACTGGAGTAAGGATCAAAAGGCTGTGCAACTGAGCATGATCCTTCAGAGCTTTGACTGTCATTATCTTGATCATTTTGGCTGACTTGGGAGATAATCTGTTGGGCTAAAGCCATTAGCTGTGCATTGGACTGCTTGAGGCTTGACTTTCCTTTGGCTTTTGACTTGTCTTTGGAACCAGTAATTGTACACTTAGCCATGGGGCCAGTGATAGGAATTGGAGGGCTGATTACTGGTGGAAATTCGAGGTTTACCTGGTTAATGATCCTTTGGTGACCAAATTTATCCCACCACTTAACTGAATATTGCCTCTGGACAGTATTATTCTGAATTTGATACTGCCATTTCAAGATCCATGGAACCTTGTATTTACTTGTAAAAATGAGGAAAATAGGGAACTGGGTATTGTGTTCACTTATTGTATACTTGGTGGAGAAGTATTTGACCATATCTTGGAGAACTTGAGGGAGGAGATCTGGCATGGGACCATGTCAGGACCACCAATGAAGGAACCAAGTGGGTAACTGACTTTTGAATTTGGTATCAAAATTGATGTACCAAGAATGAGTGAATGTTTCATTTTGATGTAAGAAAGTATAGAACCAGGCATCAATATAATCAAAATAATTATACTTAGCTTGGTTGGGGAGTGACTTAAGAATGCATGGGTGGGAGCCCCATTCTTTACTAGAGATAATTTTATTGATGTATAACTTGTGGTATAAAATTTTCTTTTCTTCCTCTGGGATTGACTTATCATTAGCATTTTCTTTGACTGAGACAACAAAAATAGACTCAGTAGAGTACAAAATGTCTCTATAGTAACTAAGAGATTTTTCTGGGCTTTTGGGAAGGAAATGCCATCCAACGGGAAAGGTGGCTTTGACTAATTCAACTGGGTTTTTAAGATGACTTTGATGTGGCTCAATCCAGAACAAATGGACTGGGTTGGGTTTTATTATGTAATCTGTCCTGGGGGTTTGGACTGGTCTATGAATTATTGTTTGAATGGGCTGGACAGCAAATGGGTCATTGACTAAGTATTGACTGGAAGAAGGCTTTGCCAGTACTGACTGGTAACTGGGCCTGTGTATTGATCCAAGAACTTGGTATCTGTTTACTAACCCAATTGGGGAGGTGACTGCTGGAGGGGAAGTGACTGTTGAAGGGATAACTGCTAACTTGTTATCCTTTTTCTTGTCCTCCATCTTTATACTGTAGAAATTCACGAGTGAGAAAATCAGGGATTGAATTGTCACTGCCTTTGATATATTCAATATCAAAATCAAAAATAGATAAAATGGATTGCCATCTGGCAAATATTTGTTTTGAAGCTAAATTCTTGACATCTTTTTCTAAAATGAATTTAGCACTCTTGCAATCAATTCTGACTAAAAATTTTTGATTTAAAATATCATCTTGAAATTTACTTATACATAATACTAAGGAAAGAATTTCTTTCTTTATGGTACTGTAATTATTTTGTGCATTGTTCCAAATTCCAGAATGGAATCGAACAATCTGCTCTTTGGATGAACCATTGATCTTTTGGAGGAGGATTCCTCCATAACCATGCTCAGAAGCATCTGTCTGAATAATTTTAAATGTATTTTCTGAGGGGATGCCAAGACATGGCAAGGACTTGACATATTTTTTGACTTCTTGAACAATAGAAGTATGGACATGTGACCAAGGAGGGGGATTGGATTTTAATCTGTCAAATAAAGGTTTACACTTTGAACGAAGATTGGGATAAAAATCTGATATATAATTCAAAGAACCTAAAAACCTTTGTAACTGGGTTTTATCCAGAATTTCATCTGGGAATTTATCTGCAAATTGGATGACTCTATCAATTGGAGTAATTTTTCCACGGTGAATGTTGTGACCAAGAAATCTGACTTTCGTTTGAAATAGACTGATTTTTGAGGCTGAAACAACAAGACCATTGGTTTTGATGGTATTGAAAAACGAATTTAAATGTTTCCAATGCTCATCAATTGACTTTGAAAAAATAAGAACATCATCAATGTAGACAATTGAGAAATGACTGAATGGGTTAAATATTTCATTCATAATATTTTGAAATTCACTCGGGGCATTCTTAAGACCAAAGGGCATTACATTCCATTCATAATGTCCAAAAGGGGTGGTAAATGCAGTCTTATATCTATCCTTTTCATGAATTTGGATTTGCCAAAATCCACTTTTCATATCAAATTTACTGAAAACAACGGCTTTGTCTAACCTATTGACTAAGTCTCTTTTATTGGGGATGGGGTATCTAATCCATTCTAAAACTTTGTTGAGTGGTTTGTAATTGATGACTAATCTTGGTGTCCCTCTTTCTAATTCTGCATTTTTCCTAACATAAAAAGCAGGGCAAGACCATGGTGACTTACTTTTGCGAATTATTTTTTTATTTAATAGTTCACTAATTTCTTGTTTACATAATTCCATGTCTTCTTTGCTCATTTGTATTGGCCTAGCTTTGGTAGGGATATTAGTTTCATTAAAATCTTTGACATAAGGAAGGGTGATTATATGTTTCTTTCTATGCCAAAAGGCATTAGGCAAATCGGAGCATAAAATATTAATAATCCTAGACTCGAAATCTTTTATCTTGGTTTGAAGTAATTTACTGGTTAATTGATTTTCAATTTTCATATATCTAAATTCATCTTGTAAAGATTTTAGGTGCAGAGTTTTACAGTAAAGTATATGTTTGTTATTAAAAACTGATTGATTCTTTAATTGTTTCAAATCCCTAAGTAATGGTTTATTAAGAAATTTAAATTGGACTTTTTGTCCACATGCATAAGTGGTTATTCCACTATTATTAACAGTGATTGGGTAAAGTAAAACTATAAATGGTATTCCTAAGATAACTCTATCAGTCATGTTTTTAACTAGAATAAATGACGTTCTAAAACAGACCTTGTCTTGACAGACATGAGCACTGGATAACTTATATTCAATCTGCATTTGACTACCATTAGCAGAACTAAGGCGTTCACTGGTTTTTTCATAATACTTAGTTGGGATTAGTCCTTCTTGAATACAATTAAGATCAGCACCTGAGTCAATAAGTGCCATAGTTTCTATTTCTAAATCTTTGCTTATGATTATTTTTACTTTACAATGCCATTTCTGTAAATGTATTTTACTTAAAGCTTGGACTGAACTAGGTTGTTCTAATTCTTTATTCTGGGTGTCTTTGTCACTTGAGGAAGTTTCTTCATCACTGGAATCATTATTAGAGGGAGTATCATGATCTTCATTTAATTTAGTAACTTGTTCTTGTAAGTCTTTAATATCATATTTGACTTGTTTTATTTCAATTTGTAAATCTTGAACTGTGATTTCTTTTTTTGGTTTATTAAACCTTTCTAATGTTTTGTCAAGACTAATCGTAGGATGACATTGTTTACTGGTTTCTTCCTGTTTTAATAAATTTTTAAGTTTGTTTAAATATGTTATTTTTAAATCTTCATTATCTAGCTTACTTATTAAGTCTAATAATAAGTTTTCATGTTCTTCTTTTTTGTGTAGGACATTTATACTTTCTTTCTTAGAAACTTTAGAATCTTTAGACTTTTTAGGTTTACTAGTTGTTTTACTATTTTCATCTTTTTTCTTCTTGGGTTTTTCTTCCTTAGACTTTATAGGTTTTTCTTTAGACTTTGTGGACTTAGACTCTTCTTTTTTACTTTCTTTTAATTTAATGGGTGGTTGATTACTAGCTTTTTTTAATGCTTCTTTGATTCGTTGTTCCATATCATAGAATTCATCATGATGATTTTCTAAATAGTCAAAAAGATATATATTTCTTTTAACTAACTTCATGTATCTTTTCCAATACTTTAGATGGGACTTTTGATATGTTAAATTCCAATTTTTATAATAACCAGTTATTTTACTGTTGTTTTTATATTCTTTTTCTAACATTTTCATATTTATTTCAAATTCTTTACTTATAGTAAATAACTCTTTATTAGGACCTTGAAAATCTGATTGAGTAGGTGACGTAGGACTATTATCTTCACTAGGAATTTGATAACAAGGACTATCAATTTGTGCCGTAGTCTTGATTCCTTTTAACTTAATATTAATTTCATTGAGAAGATCTTTATCTTTTCTAACTTTTTTAGATTTATCAGAAATACATGATGTACTTGAATTAGAATCAAAATCTCTAATTTTTAAAGAGGGTAACTTAGTATGTTGTTCATCAAAACTAATTCTAACTTTTCCATCATTAAATTGTTGAATTTTTTCTAAGTTAACTATATTATTATTATTGGCAAAATTACTTGAATGATTTTCATTTTCTAAAATCCAACATTCTGGTAACTCTACATCTTTCCATAAGATGGTTTTGGGAATTTGAATATTAGCATGTTCAGAACTTCCTAACATAAGTAATGTTTGATTTTTAGGACTTTTAATTAAAGCATAAACATTAAGGTTACTTCTAATACATTTTAATAAATTCTGTAAATTAAAGCAAGACATTGTGAACCACTATGCATATTAGTAATTTGACCAGCAGTTTTAATATTTAATGTTAAGGCTTTTAATAAATGAGGATCACTAAGACTTAAAGGGAAATCTGGGAAACAATTAAAATGAACTGGTCCAGCATGAAGACTGGATTCCATAATTCCTATTATACTAGTAGTGAAATCTAGAAATCTAGCATCTCTAAGACACAATAAAATTGAAGAATTTATTCCTTTGAGATCGAGGGGTTTGACTGCAACTTGTATTAATCCTAAGTGAATGAAGTTGTAACCATCAGATCTATGTTTTTTAATTGATTCACTGCTAAGAAGTTGACATTTTTCATATTCTTTATTAATACTATAAGTTTTCTCTACTGTTTTAATATTGTAATCAGTTCTAAAACTAGTCCAACTTGACTTATAAATTTCTCTAGTGGAAATCTTAGGGATATTCCAGTTACTGTAATCTTGGTTAACTTCTTCAAACCTATGTTCTTCTTCATTAACTATGTCTGGTAATGTGGGAAAAGGGGTTCTAGAGCTAGAACCTATTGTTGAGTTTGATCTAAATAGTCTATCCATCTTAAGGTGTTTAATCAAAACAAAATTCTTAATCTAGGACAACTATTCAACACATACCCAGGAAGACTCATACCATTTATCCTCCGCTCAGGCCCGTCTTACGCTCCTTCTGCAGGTCTTATTGTTTGGCAGCACTCTAATCAGGTGGCCTCTCAGCCTAGGTGGTTGACCTCGCTATCTTTTGAAAAAGTATTTTGAAAATTAAAAACACAAGAAGATGAAATAACTAATGAAGATACAAACACTCCAACGGGGTCTTGGCTCTGATACCAAGAGGGGTTTGACTGCTTCCCCTCTTGGTATCAGAGCCAAGACCCCGTTGGAGTGTTTGTATCTTCATTAGTTATTTCTGAAAAGCTGTAATGTCACATGGGATGACTGTGGATGAGCAGTATTATGTTTTTTACTGTTTGATCACGCGGAATCTGAAAAGCTGGCTGTTACTGTGGCCGAAAGGCTGATTTGACTGATGACCTTTTGACCTCAGAATTTACCAGGTGTTAATGGGAGTTTCACCGGGAAACTTTTGCATTAACCATGATTAATTCCAAGGCATTGGATGCCTTCAATCTTCCATCATGTTGGAGATGTTGGCCTCTGATTCATTATCAAATGGGTAATCATCATTAGGGTCACTATCATAATGGAATAACCATTCACCATTGTGACTTTTGAGCATATGGAATTCATTGTAGATAACATCTCTTGGCTCTTCAAACTTTGGATACCAGAACTGGGATTCTTCTGACTGGACATTAATATCAGTAATTTCTTTACCAATATTATCATAAGAAAAATGACCATTGTCAATCTTTGAAATCCATGGGTCTTTCCTTGGATTGCAGACTTGAACTATTACTCTCTTGGTCTTATTCCAAGTAAACCAATTTCTATCATAAAGTTTCATTCTAATAGTGTTGATAGCCTTGGCTCTTCTTTTACTATGATCAAGAAATGAATTACTAGCATGAATTGTATGACTGAAATTTGTTTCAAGATCAGGAACGTTGATAAAGGTGCAATTCCAAGCATTAGCACCAAATATTCTTACTAGGTGGACTGAGGGATACAAATCATAGAAGGGTTGGATCCATTCAGGATTGGCTGAGGTGAATCCAAGAATTGCTAAATATCCAAATCTTCTATTGTCAACTTGTTTGATATATTCTTTGACTGTTTTGTAAATGACTCTTGGGAGTAACTGGAGTTGTCTAAAAGAAGTTACTACTAAAATTTTTAAAAACCCTTTTTCAAAAATTTCAGAAATGACTTGGGGGTCTTGGGATTCAAGACGAACAGCTCTGTAGATTTCTCCACAACTGAATTTTTCAGTGCAGATAAATCCATTTGGGATATTGGGAACTTGTGGAAAAGTTGACTGGTGGAGTAATTGGTAGAAGTTTAACCATGACTTGTAATCTTTGGACAAAAAGGGATCAAATTGACTCAGTAAGTCAGCATTGTGAGAAAATAACTGATCAAATTTGTATCTTAGGAGGGTTCTGACTTTGTTAGAAAGAGATATGGCTTGGAGATTAAAATTATAATCCTGCGGGACTATTGCTTCAAGCCATAATTGGTTTTGACTGGCAAAATGAATTTGTAATTTTGAAAATGTATTGGGAGGTGATGATTCCTCCCCCCCCAAGGAAAGCAAAACATTCCATGACTAGCAAGGAATCCTTTCTTTGGGTTTTACTGGGATTAGTATCCCTTTGGGACTCAAGAGTCCTTAGCTGGAATTCTACTGCTTTCATTGTTTTAACAAATGATCTCTCATTATTCCTTTTAAATGCTGAGTATAAATTATCAAGGATGACAATGGATTTTTCAGATAAATCACATGTCATACCTGGATATCTGTTCATAGGAACAAGAATTGACTGTAAAATGACTGGGGAAGTTTGACCATCAGACTGATTATGAATAGGGGCAAAGGTAAAATCTTGCCTTGGATATTCATCCGTAGCAATAACTTTTTCTTTTCCCTTTGATGTAGACATTGCTGAAACATCAAGAATGATGTTAGTGAATTGAGGAAAAGGAATAGGAATGAAAGAATATGCCTTAGAGACATAATCATTATAACTTTTTGAAAATTTGCAAAAAGGGGTGAAAGTAATGACCAAATGAATAATTACTTGGTAAAATTTGGGATTAATGGGAATGGGTCTAATAACAGGTCTGACTTGGTAAAAATCCCTAATATAAGGAAGGGTAACTATATGCCAAATTTCTATCATCAGATCTTTTAATGAATTACTTTTGGCTAAAACATTAACTGTCTTATTTCTACAGCATTCATCTTGGCATCCTAAGATTATATTGGGAGAATCTGACTGATCCTTATTACACTCATAAGAGGATGAACTAAATTCATTGTCTGACTGTTCAGAATCAGTATTTCTTAATTCTAAAATTTTATAAATATTTCCTGTGACTTCTTCAGATAATCCTAAAGCTTTAACTTGAGTTTTGACTTTACATTCTGTAGCATAATGACCAAATTTACCACATTTGTAACATTTGATGTTACTTTTATTAGTTTGTCCTTTACTTTTAGGATCTTTGGGTTTATTGTTACTAGTGTTGTTAGGTTTGTTACTAGTATTACTTGGCCTAGAATAAAATGGGTCTTTTGAATCTTTTCTTTTTATGTGTTTTCTATGGTTAATCCTATTCTGCCTAGATGGGGCAATAGGTGGCAAACCATGTTGTTCACAAAAATTACCTAACTCATATTTGGCTTTTTGTTTATCATTTTTAGCTTGATTACTGATTTTCATATCTATACACATTTTTAATCCTTCTCTTTGAATTGTGCTAACTATTTCACCATATGTCAAATTTTTATAATCTATAATTCCTTTATCGTTACTGAGTACTTCCCTAATTTTATGTGCAAATAAACTTGGCAAACCATTTATGAATTTTTCTTTCCAAAATGGTTCATTACTATCATCTCTAAGCATGACCCTGGATATGAAAACATCTTTATACCATCTGATATGCTCAGAATTATCCAGCATGGGCCCAACGGCCACGTCAGCATCGAAGACCAAGCAGAACCCTGGGGTCCACACCCAGGGCTTGCCAGCGTCACCGCTCGGGGTGCCCGCACTGCCCGGGCGTGACCTTCGGCGGCTCTCCCGGACGCGCGGCTCAACTCCAGCAGTTTCCTTGTGCGGCCAGAGTCCTATTAGGAATAAAACTCGATAGATTCCTAATCTGATAAGGATCTTCCCTTAACTTATGCACATCAAATTGTGATTGATAGAGGCTTCCTAATGGATCTAAGTTTCCATGTAGAGGTGGACTCTTGCATCTATAAAAGAGCCCACCCATACCCTTCTAAGGGAAAAAAAAAAGAACGATCTTGAGAAACCTAATAACTAGAGCATACACTGAAACGCATATACCCGGACGGTATTACTGGTAGTGCCGCCCACCATTGTTGGCTCACCAGGCCGCCGGTGATCTGCTGGTATAGCGCCTAGACGCACACGTGGACGTAGGTCACCTCATTAACGGGGCCGAACCACATACAACTCCTTGGTGTTTCTCTGTCTCTCTCTGAATCCTCTCTTACCAATTCTAGGCACCATCAGTTTGGCGCCGTCTGTGGGAAGCGACAGTTTCCTTACCAAAACAAATCTTGACTGATCGATATGGCTGCCAAGAAGGGTAAGAAGACCGCCGCTCAGAGTGGCCAGGAGACCTCGCACCAGGCAGACGGTGCGGAAGTATCGCGACAAGAGGTGCCGGCCACTTCCATAAATTCTGAGCAAGTTGCCGACACGCTCGCTCAACTCCTGGAGGGACAACAACGAACCCAGCAGCAGATCCAAACATTGCTGGCCCTGCAGGAGAAGCGCCTGGCGAGCGAGCCACCTCCAGAGAAGAGCGTGCGCGACCGTGAAGTCTCGCAAGGTAAACAGCACACCCACTCTCAGCCGGCGTCCCAGCCGGGAGAGAAACGCCCCGGAGATGGCGATCGCAGCCGAACATCCAGGCGTACCCGAGCAGGGGCATCAAGAAAACCCCGCCGGGTGCAGGATGCCAGAGACATCATCAACAACCGACGTGCCGCCCGAGGGGAGGGGTCAGGCCAGAAAACTCGGGGATCGGCTAAGGACTCCCCGGTCGGGAACCGGAGGGACCTCCGGCATACGATTACCCAGAGTAGGAGCCGGGTTCTATCCCCAAGGACGACACACTTCGAGGAGGAGGCCTCGACATCAGATCCGTCCTATCGCCCGGAAGAGTGCAAAAATACCGGGCAGGAAGACGTCAAGGCCCAGATCGAGAACCTCCAGAAGCAGATTGAGAGGTTGAGCCGCAAGTCTCGGCATGATCTCACCAATGCGGAAACGGAATCCCCTTACACAGTTCGGGTAACGCAGTTTCCCATTCCTCGCAAATTCAAGCCGCCACACCTCAGCTCCTACGACGGCACGGGAAGCCCCGTGGACCATGTCCGCACTTACAAGGCTCAAATGGCACTCGTGACGACCACCGACGAACTGCTGTGCCTGGCCTTCCCCAGCACCTTAAAGGGATCGGCCGCGCAATGGTTCCATTCGCTGAGGCCCCGGACGGTCGACGACTTCAAATCTCTGAGCAAGCTCTTCATCAGCCAGTTCGTGGGGATGCTTGACCGATCACAGCCGGACACCCAGCTGCTCACTGTGAAGCAACGCAAAGGAGAGTCTCTGAGAGAATACGTGGACCGCTTCAATCAGCAAAGGCTCCAGATCCGTAATCTCAATGAGACAGCAGCAATCATGGCCTTTTGTTCAGGGGTCCAACACACCAAGGTTGCCACGTCGTTCCATCGTGACCGACCGACAACCCTGGTGGAACTCTCGGACAGGGTCGGCAAGCACATTGATACTGAGGAATTCCTAAGGGCAAAGCGCTCCGGAACCGTGGGAGATGAGTCTCCGAGGTCCAAGCGCAAGCACGAAGGGCCGGACAAAGCCTTGGGCAAGAAGCCCAGACAGGATCAGCAGCGAGGCGGTCAGGACCAGCAGCGGGGTGGCCGGGATCAGCCCCAAGCCACCTTCACGCCACTCTCCCGACCTATCCAGGAAGTAATGGCCGCTGCCGAGGCTCAGAGGCTACTCCCGCAACCAGCAAAGCTTAGGGCACCCCCCGGCAAAAGAAACCGGGACAAATTCTGCCGTTTTCACAGGGACCACGGCCACGACACGGACGACTGCTTTAAGTTGAAGATAGCCATAGAGAAGCTGATTGAGCAAGGGCACCTAGCCGAGTTTGTCACAACAGACAGAAAACCCCGACAAGGTAACCGAACTCCGGATCAGCCTCCACCTCTCGGCCAGATCAATGTGATTTCCGGCGGCACCTCGGGCGGAGGGGATTCGCAGTCGGCAAGGAAGAGGCATGCTCGGGCATCCCGGGCGGATGTCTGGCACGTCCAATCCACCGACTCCCCGCCGTCCGACGTGTTGACCTTTTCTTCCGACGATGTGCAGGATCTCCACTGCCCCCACGATGACCCGCTGGTTGTAACGCTCTCCATCGCCAATTATGTGGTCAAGAGGGTACTAGTGGATACGGGCAGTTCATCGGACATTATGTTCATCTCAGCGTTCGAGCAGCTAGGGATATCCCGGGATCGATTACGACCTGTGACGACCCCACTGGTAGGCTTCAATGGGTCCAGCACATTGCCGCTCGGCACCATCGACCTTCCAGTCCTCATGGGAACTTACCCTCAGCAAGCCTCTGTGCTGGCGAACTTTGTTATCGTGGAAACACCATCCGCCTACAATGCCATCCTCGGTAGGCCAACCCTCAACAAAGCCAAGGCGGTCGTCTCGACGTACAGTCTGACAGTTAAGTTCCCGACCCCCCAGGGGCCCGGGAGCCTACGCGGAGATCAGATGACCGCACGGAGTTGTTACGTCAGCTCCCTGCGAAAGGGCGCCGTCACAGAATCCTTCAGCGTCCAGGAGGTGGATCCGAGGGACCCAAGCGACAAAGTCGGCCCGGTAGAGGAGTTGGAAAGAGTGGTCCTGGACCCTCAACTCCCAGACCGGACTGTCAGCGTCGGTACCCTCCTTGAGCCTAGCCTCCGGGAAAGACTCATCCAGTTCCTGCGCCAAAGCCAGGACGTCTTCGCGTGGTGCCACGAAGATATGCCCGGGATTGACTCACGGGTTATGTCTCACCGCCTCAATGTCAACCCGGACTCTCGGCCGGTGAAGCAGAAAAGACGAGGCATGGCCCCCGAAAGGCAAATTGGGGTCTCTGAGGAAGTAGAGAAGCTCCTCAAGGCGGGCTCAATCCGAGAAGTCCTCTATCCCGACTGGTTGGCCAACGTCGTATTGGTCAAAAAGAGTAACGGAAAATGGAGGATGTGCGTGGACTTTACGGACTTGAACAAAGCTTGTCCCAAGGATTGCTATCCACTGCCTAGGATAGACCTCCTTGTGGACTCCACCGCCGGCCATTCGCTCCTCTCCTTCATGGACGCCTACTCCGGGTACAACCAGATAAGCATGCACCCCGGAGACGAAGAAAAAACTGCCTTCATCACAGATCAAGGCACGTACTGTTACAAGGTGATGCCCTTCGGCCTCAAGAACGCCGGGGCAACCTACCAGCGGTTAGTCAACCACATGTTCAAAGATTTAATTGGTAAAACTATGGAAGTATACGTTGACGATCTGCTGGTCAAGAGTCGCGATGAGACCGACCACTTGGACCATCTGGCCGGAGCCTTCAGCATTTTGAGAAAGTTCGGAATGAGGTTGAACCCGGCCAAATGCACATTCGGTGTCTCGTCCGGAAAATTCCTTGGCCACCTTGTCAGCAGGCGGGGAATCGAGGCTAACCCCGAGAAAATACAGGCCATCATCAACATGAAATCCCCCCACAAAACAAAAAAAATACTACAACAGTAAAAGAAGAAAAAGAAAAGGCATAAAAGCCCTACTGGTCACCCACAACGTCCAGCTCTTCCTCTGCAGCAGGAGCGGCTCCAACTGGCGCAGCCTCCGCAGGCCCCCCGCCAGCAGCCCGGTCCTCTTTCCAGTAATTGGATTCGGCCCAGGAATAGCCGGAGATGTCCCAGTCCGGGTGATCCGCCATAACACGGGCAATCAGGTCCTTGTAGCCCTTGAGGAATCCAGCCTCGAATTCCTCCTCGGAATCTTTCGTCTCTGCTTCAAGGGTGGCGGTCGCTTCGGACAGAGTGGCGGTCAGAGCCTCAACATCCTTCTCGGCAGCAACCCGACCGGCCTCCGCGGCAGCAAGCTTGGCCTCTAAAGCAGCGAGCTGGGCCTCAGCAGCCGTTCGGGAAGCCCGCTCGGTTAAAACCACACCTCGGACCTCCCCCAGCTCCTGGCCCAAAGCCCTAGCCTTCTCCGCCTCAGCCTCCCGGGCCATCTTTTCCATGGAGAGGGCCTCCTCAGCAGCCGCCAGTTTCCCGGTCAGCGCGGGGAAGGTCGCCTCGGACCCCGCTGCTATACAACCGACCTGCAAACGAAAACAGCTATAAGCATTATGAGCGAAACAAGCAATAAGCACCTATGAGAAGTACGAAATATGGACGCACCATATGGCTAATGCTGTAGAGCCAAGCGGTCACGTCCTCCGGGCTTAACAAGGAGCACTTGTCCACCTGACCCGGCAGCAGAGCGGGGCGGATCCTCCCGCGTACCTCATCCGCCCTCTCAACCGGCGGCACTGCAGGAAGCCCTCTATGCACGGTCTCCTCCACAGTAGGGAAGGAGACGCCAGCTGTTTTGGAAGCAGCGGGCGTCTTGGGGGGCACGGCAATGGTCACCCCGGGCGCCGAGGTGCCTACCCCCTCCTTGTCAGGGCGGATGACGATGCCCCGGGTGAGCCTCTTGAGCTTCTGGCCCTCGGTGGGCTCCAGCCTCTTCCTCTTTGGTCCAGCTCGGGCAAGCAGGGCCTCCTCTTTCTCCTTCAGCGCCGCCGCGTCCTTGGGAGCCATTGCTGCAAAACAACCGGAAAGATATTAAGCCGCAAAGAGAGATGTAAGAGGAAACAGTGGAATAAATAGAACGCTGACCGGGAACAGTAGGAGAGGAAGCCGGGACTTCTGAGGGCTCCGCGGGGGAATAAGACACCACTATGTCTCCCGTCGGGGACAGAACGTTCCGAATGTTGGTGGGCAACTGCGCTAAGCCCCAAATCATGGCCTGGGACGCCTCGGAGATCTCAGGAATGTCTGCCGACCCAGCTGCAAGTAGAAGCATAAAACCGGTTAACAGGTCAATAAATCCATAAAACCGAAAGAGACAAACAAAAGAAAGACAGGTAGCCTTACCCCTCAGCTCCTTCACCCAGGATGTCCTCGGCCGGGTCCCCGCGGCCTCGTCACAAAGGAGAAGGGTGGACACTTGGAAGAACTTGCTCTTCCACCCCTTGTTGTTACTGGGGCACTTGTCGATAATCTTTCTGCCCGGCCGGGCGGAGAAAGAAAAGAACCCCAGTTCCCCGTGTACGGGAAACGGCCGATGGGCCCATAGAAACTCCTCGAGGGTCACCTCACACCCGAACGCCTGGGGCCACAGAGATATACAACCCATCAGGAATCTCCACCCGTTGGGGGCCAGTTGCCCGGGAGCAATCCCAAGGTGAATCAGGATGGCCCTGGCTACTGGGTGGAGCGGAAGGCGGAGACCTGCCATCATTGCATCCTCGAAAAGAGTCGTGAAGCCCGGATAGTAAAGGTGCGCTCCCCCGGAATTCACCGCCAAAGAGCAACTACCCGGGAAGGAGTATCTCTTCCTAATCCGGATAAGGTCCTCGGAACGCAAAATCGAGAACACTGACTCACAAGCAAACGCAACGCCGGGATCGGACTCCCCGGGCGCCTCGTTGCCCAAACCCCTAGAGACGGAGGCAACGGGGGCCCCCTCGGCGGATTCGTCATCAGACTGACGGGCTGGAATCAAGCCCTCACTCTGGTGGTCAGAAGGAGGGTCCAAAACCGGGTCGGAGCCATCCGACCGGAACATCTCGCTAATCGAACGGGACGCAGAATTGAAGCCGGAATGCTCCATCTCGGATGCCCCTGGGGAAGGAAGAGGGAGTAGATCGCGACCTAAATACGGATCGGAAACCCCGAGCCTGAGGTACAGGGAAGGCAATGTCACTAACCTAAAAGGCAGAGAGTAGATGGCCCTAAACGTCAGAAGGCACTCTCTCAGTGAAACTACGGAGACACCGGTCCGGCTCAACTGGCCTGAGTCTCCACCCGACCGGAAAAACGAGCAGAATCTAAGGAAGAAAAAATCCCACTCCCGCTCGAACCCTACCGGACTCACTCTCTCCAGTTTTACTACGAAAAGAAGAGAAGATGGGGAAAGGGAAAAAGGGAGCAACAGACGAAAGCTCGGAAGGAAGAGGACTTACAAAGCTTGCGCAGAAAAGAGAACTCGAGAATCTTGCTCGGACTAGCTTCTGCTCTCAGGACGTTCGGCGATCTCTCTGCAGTAAAGGGCCAGAGAAGTGGACAAGCATTCATTTTATGGAAATCGGGAACGGCCCAGATCAAAACGTATCCAACGGTCCGTATGATCCCCCGCCCGAAGTTGCTGACAGTTGTCTCCTCGGGCGCATGAAACGTTACCTAGAAAGGCGTGCGCATTAAAGGCCTGACATGACTGTTCGGTTGGCGCGCAAGTGGCTTGGTTGCGTCCGCGCTGGCGTAGTTCGAACCTAACCAGGTCAACGACCAGCGAACACATGGCAGCAGCGACTCCCGAACCAACGGATCGCCCGCTCGGGGAATGCCCCGACCGACGTCTTCCTCCGGCCCCGCCCGAAGGACAAAATCCCGGTCTACTACCGAACGGTTCCCAGGGAAAATTTCAGTTTTCAACCCTCATCAGACGGAGCGTCCAATCAGCTTTGAAAATGGGGGGCAGGTGGTACGTGCACGAGAATCTCGGCGTAACCACACAGCAAGTCCACGAGGTCTATTGGACGCTGGTTGGAATTTTGGAACTCCAACCGAATAAACCACTGTCAAAATAGAAATCGGAAATACCGATAGGTCAACAACAGTTCGAGTATTAACAGCCACAACAAAGTACAATTAACGCGAAAGGGATGGCCTCAAGGACCTTGTTCATTGATTAAAAAAAAAACTGTACAAGTTCGGGGGGCAGTTGTAGTAGCCTCCCCAAAAAAAAAAAAAAAAAAAAAAGAGAAGGACGGCAGACTTCAAGTGCCCTTATCCTTCAAGGCCTTGATCTCCTCCTCCAGGGCAGCCATCCTCTCCACCAGCCCTTGGACGGTCAACTCTAGGGCGTGGACATCCACCTCCCGCATGACAAAGTTCGTCTCCAGGTGAGCGGTCTGCTTTTCCACTTCCTGCAGGCGGCCCTCCATGTTAGCAAGAGAGAGGTCCGTCCAGGTCGGCACACGGAGACCGCTCGGGGTGTCAAGCTTGCTCCTTTTCGGCGAAGGTCCAGAGACTTCACCAACAGCTTTTCCCTTCCCTTTCCCGGGCGGGGCAGGTGGCGGGCTCGCGTCCTCAGATGAAGATGAGACTGAATCACTGCTGGTGGACAAGGTGACCGGCCCCTTGGACGGCCCGGCCATGCCCGTGGCCCGTGAACCAGAGGCCATGGATCGAGTATAGCGGCGTGACCCCGAAGCCACAGCGGCAGAGAAGGGTCCAGCGCCCGCATCGTCTACTGGTCCCCCAACCAGATCAGAAAACGAAAGCCCGGCCTCGATAGCTCGGTCAATCGCCTCCGTTTCATCAGCGGTGGGGGCAATGCCACGGGAGGCGGCAAACGTTCGCCTGCAGAGGTCAGGATCAAAAGTCTCGGGGGGGCAGAGAACGCCATCTTCCAGCCAGTTGCCGGCAACCATAACCCAGGGGTATTGCTGCCAGTTCTTATTTGCAAAGTCCAGGCCTCGGACAAGGTCCTTTCCCTCAGTCCTGGGGCGGAAGTAAGGACCTCCGTTGTCGATCCCCATTATGTAGCACCTTGCGACGTCGGCGGACTGGAGGAACAACCTCAGTCGCTCGTTCAGTACCGAAATCCCCCAGAGGAGGCGGGCGACATTCGGGCGGCATCTGTGGAGCGGAATGTGCAGCCCCACGAGCAGGTCACAAAAGGAGACTGGAAGAGGAAAGCGCAGTCCCACAATTAGCAGCAGATAGCTGCTAATAAGGACGAAAGGGAAGGCCACTTCCTCTCCCTCAATGTGTGGACGAACTACTACGTCGTCCGAAATTTGGCAGTCCTCTCGGAAGGCTCTGAGCCCTTCGTCAGACGACAGGTCGATGCTGGAAGCCATTGGGAGGAAGATTGAGGTAGTATGGGCAGAGGAAAAGGGGTCGGGAGTGCTTTGCTCTGAAAACCCGCTCGGTGATTATTGATCTTCAAACAGTGGTGAATATGTAGAATGAACTGACGCTCCTTTTATAAAGACAAAGGACGGCTCAGATTGAATCAGATCGGACGGTCAGGACGTTTTCCCGCTCTTGGCGACTGACGGCTGTCACATCGGGCATACCATACGCCGCCTCAAAAGGCGCATGCATTAAATGCACGATATGACGGTTTAGTCCCAACGCGAACGGTTCGGTTACCTCCACGATGGCGCCGTCGCATCCCAACTAGGTCTGCAAGCAGCTGACACGTGGCCCTGGGCAATACCGGACCCTCCAGGCTCCCGCTCGGTCCTTTCCCGGAAAGACAACCCCGGGTCAGCCTTGCCTCGGGGAAGGCCTCGGCTTCTTCCCGAGCGGTTTCTCGTGAACAGCTCTGATTTCCAAACCTCATCAGATATGGCATCCAATTAGCTCTGGAAATGGGGGGCAGCTGATATGCTCAGAATTATCCAGCATGGGCCCAACGGCCACGTCAGCATCGAAGACCAAGCAGAACCCTGGGGTCCACACCCAGGGCTTGCCAGCGTCACCGCTCGGGGTGCCCGCACTGCCCGGGCGTGACCTTCGGCGGCTCTCCCGGACGCGCGGCTCAACTCCAGCAGTTTCCTTGTGCGGCCAGAGTCCTATTAGGAATAAAACTCGATAGATTCCTAATCTGATAAGGATCTTCCCTTAACTTATGCACATCAAATTGTGATTGATAGAGGCTTCCTAATGGATCTAAGTTTCCATGTAGAGGTGGACTCTTGCATCTATAAAAGAGCCCACCCATACCCTTCTAAGGGAAAAAAAAAAGAACGATCTTGAGAAACCTAATAACTAGAGCATACACTGAAACGCATATACCCGGACGGTATTACTGGTAGTGCCGCCCACCATTGTTGGCTCACCAGGCCGCCGGTGATCTGCTGGTATAGCGCCTAGACGCACACGTGGACGTAGGTCACCTCATTAACGGGGCCGAACCACATACAACTCCTTGGTGTTTCTCTGTCTCTCTCTGAATCCTCTCTTACCAATTCTAGGCACCATCACCATCTAAAATCACTTAATGTGGGACAAGTTAAATTACTTAACTGATCATGGATTCTAGCAGTTATATTACTTGGGGTTCCAACAAAATGTTTAACTATAGTATATAGTAATGTATTAACTCCATCAGGAACACCACAATTAATCTTTTCATCAAAGATGGGAATTCCCTCATCATCTTGTTGAATAGCATTTCTAATTTTTTCTTTGGATTCTTCAGTAAGGTGTTTTTCCCACCATGACTTAAGTGTGCCACTAAATCCTGTTACAAATAAATCAACTATTTCTATTTGACTTAAATTATGATTGGTTATGTAACTGTTGGCTACCATGGTCATATGGGTTAACTTGTTAAGGACTTCTTGTTCAGATAATCCATCTATATTCCACTCATACAATTTGTCAGCAGATACTGAGAATTGATTGTGAAAATATCTTTCTTCAAATTGGAGATCAGGGGGTGTAGGCCTTGAATACCAATTTTTGGTAAGGGTAGTAGGGGTGACTTGTGACCCAAAAGATCTGTTTAACCTTCTTAATTCTAATTCAGTAAATTGTTCTTCTATTAAACTTATGTTGTCACTTGAATCTGTATTAGTTTTATTAATTGTACTAATATTTTGGGATAAACTATCTTCAACTACTTCTGTAACTTCGGGTCTTTTTCCTATTGATTTTTCTATATTTTTTAACATTTTCTCAATTTTGTCAACAGCTTTACTATTGTTTGTTTTAAAAGATGTACTTGTTGGTTTAACTTCTGGCAACTTGATTAAGGGTTCTTCTATTTTAGAATTTTTTGAATTTTCTATTTTTGTTTCTATATTTTTTAGTTGTTTTCCTAAAACACTTAAACATTGATTATTATAATTATTCTGTTCTACAACCTTTTTAATTTCAGTATCAGTGGATAACTTAAAAGGTGAGGCAACTATATCTGTTCCTTTATGGTTAATAATTATGGATTCTAAAGGAGGATTAACTGTAGTTACTTTACTATTATCTTCTCTTTTTATCCATGTGGTTTTGGTAATTACATTAATAACTTCATTGGGTAAATTTTCTTTTTTACTAGTTTCCTTACAGAGTAAGCTGTTCTTAGATTCTTTAGACCTTTTAGGTTTACTAGTTGTTTCATTAAATAATTTACTATTTTCATCTTTTTTCTTCTTGGGTTTTTCTTCCTTAGACTTTATAGGTTTTTCTTTAGACTTTGTGGACTTAGACTCTTCTTTTTTACTTTCTTTTAATTTAATGGGTGGTTGATTACTAGCTTTTTTTAATGCTTCTTTGATTCGTTGTTCCATATCATAGAATTCATCATGAGGATTTTCTAAATAGTCAAAAAGATATATATTTCTTTTAACTAACTTCATGTATCTTTTCCAATACTTTAGATGGGACTTTTGATATGTTAAATTCCAATTTTTATAATAACCAGTTATTTTACTGTTGTTTTTATATTCTTTTTCTAACATTTTCATATTTATTTCAAATTCTTTACTTATAGTAAATAACTCTTTATTAGGACCTTGAAAATCTGATTGAGTAGGTGACGTAGGACTATTATCTTCACTAGGAATTTAATAACAAGGACTATCAATTTGTGCCGTAGTCTTGATTCCTTTTAACTTAATATTAATTTCATTGAGAAGATCTTTATCTTTTCTAACTTTTTTAGATTTATCAGAAATACATGATGTACTTGAATTAGAATCAAAATCTCTAATTTTTAAAGAGGGTAACTTAGTATGTTGTTCATCAAAACTAATTCTAACTTTTCCATCATTAAATTGTTGAATTTTTTCTAAGTTAACTATATTATTATTATTGGCAAAATTACTTGAATGATTTTCATTTTCTAAAATCCAACATTCTGGTAACTCTACATCTTTCCATAAGATGGTTTTGGGAATTTGAATATTAGCATGTTCAGAACTTCCTAACATAAGTAATGTTTGATTTTTAGGACTTTTAATTAAAGCATGGACATTAAGGTTACTTCTAATACATTTATAATAAATTTTGTAAATTAAAGCAAGACATTGTGAACCACTATGCATATTAGTAATTTGACCAGCAGTTTTAATATTTAATGTTAAGGCTTTTAATAAATGAGGATCACTAAGACTTAAAGGGAAATCTGGGAAACAATTAAAATGAACTGGTCCAGCATGAAGACTGGATTCCATAATTCCTATTATACTAGTAGTGAAATCTAGAAATCTAGCATCTCTAAGACACAATAAAATTGAAGAATTTATTCCTTTGAGATTGAGGGGTTTGACTGCAACTTGTATTAATCCTAAGTGCATGAAGTTGTAACCATCAGATCTATGTTTTTTAATTGATTCACTGCTAAGAAGTTGACATTTTTCATATTCTTTATTAATACTATAAGTCTTTTCTACTGTTTTAATATTGTAATCAGTTCTAAAACTAGTCCAACTTGACTTATAAATTTCTCTAGTGGAAATCTTAGGGATATTCCAGTTACTGTAATCTTGGTTAACTTCTTCAAACCTATGTTCTTCTTCATTAACTATGTCTGGTAATGTGGGAAAAGGGGTTCTAGAGCTAGAACCTATTGTTGAGTTTGATCTAAATAGTCTATCCATCTTAAGGTGTTTAATCAAAACAAAATTCTTAATCTAGGACAACTATTCAACACATACCCAGGAAGACTTATACCCTTTATCCTCCGCTCAGGCCCGTCTTACGCTCCTTCTGCAGGTCTTATTGTTTGGCAGGACTCTAATCAGGTGGCCTCTCAGCCTAGGTGGTTGACCTCGCTATCTTTTGAAAAAGTATTTTGAAAATTAAAAACACAAGAAGATGAAATAACTAATGAAGATACAAACACTCCAACGGGGTCTTGGCTCTGTTATCAAATTCCTAGTGAAGATAATAGTCCTACGTCACCTACTCAATCAGATTTTCAAGGTCCTAATAAAGAGTTATTTACTATAAGTAAAGAATTTGAAATAAATATGAAAATGTTAGAAAAAGAATATAAAAACAACAGTAAAATAACTGGTTATTATAAAAATTGGAATTTAACATATCAAAAGTCCCATCTAAAGTATTGGAAAAGATACATGAAGTTAGTTAAAAGAAATATATATCTTTTTGACTATTTAGAAAATCATCATGATGAATTCTATGATATGGAACAACGAATCAAAGAAGCATTAAAAAAAGCTAGTAATCAACCACCCATTAAATTAAAAGAAGGTAAAAACAATAAACCTATTAAGCCTAAAGAAGAGTCTAAGTCCACAAAGTCTAAAGAAAAACCTATAAAGTCTAAGGAAGAAAAACCCAAGAAGAAAAAAAGATGAAAATAGTAAATTATTTAATGAAACAACTAGTAAACCTAAAAGGTCTAAAGAATCTAAGAACAGCTTACTCTGTAAGGAAACTAGTAAAAAAGAAAATTTACCCAATGAAGTTATTAATGTAATTACCAAAACCACATGGATAAAAAGAGAAGATAATAGTAAAGTAACTACAGTTAATCCTCCTTTAGAATCCATAATTATTAACCATAAAGGAACAGATATAGTTGCCTCACCTTTTAAGTTATCCACTAATACTGAAATTAAAAAGGTTGTAGAACAGAATAATTATACTAATCAATGTTTAAGTGTTTTAGGAAAACAACTAAAAAATATAGAAACAAAAATAGAAAATTCAAAAAATTCTAAAATAGAAGAACCTATATTATTATTATTGGCAAAATTACTTGAATGATTTTCATTTTCTAAAATCCAACATTCTGGTAACTCTACATCTTTCCATAAGATGGTTTTGGGAATTTGAATATTAGCATGTTCAGAACTTCCTAACATAAGTAATGTTTGATTTTTAGGACTTTTAATTAAAGCATGGACATTAAGGTTACTTCTAATACATTTATAATAAATTCTGTAAATTAAAGCAAGACATTGTGAACCACTATGCATATTAGTAATTTGACCAGCAGTTTTAATATTTAATGTTAAGGCTATTATTATTGTGAACCTATATTAGTAATTTGACTAGCAGTTTTAATATTTGATCAACGGTATCTGCTTCCCCTCTTGGTATCAGAGCCAAGACCCCGTTGGAGTGTTTGTATCTTCATTAGTTATTTCATCTTCTTGTGTTTTTAATTTTCAAAAAACTTTTTCAAAAGATAGCGAGGTCAACCACCTAGGCTGAGAGGCCACCTGATTAGAGTCCTGCCAAACAATAAGACCTGCAGAAGGAGCGTAAGACGGGCCTGAGCGGAGGATAAAGGGTATGAGTCTTCCTGGGTATGTGTTGAATAGTTGTCCTAGATTAAGAATTTTGTTTTGATTAAACACCTTAAGATGGATAGACTATTTAGATCAAACTCAACAATAGGTTCTAGCTCTAGAACCTCTTTTCCCACATTACCAGACATAGTTAATGAAGAAGAACATAGGTTTGAAGAAGTTAACCAAGATTACAGTAACTGGAATATCCCTAAGATTTCCACTAGAGAAATTTATAAGTCAAGTTGGACTAGTTTTAGAACTGATTACAATATTAAAACAGTAGAGAAAACTTATAGTATTAATAAAGAATATAAAAAATGTCAACTTCTTAGCAGTGAATCAATTAAAAAACATAGATCTGATGGTTACAACTTCATTCACTTAGGATTAATACAAGTTGCAGTCAAACCCCTCAATCTCAAAGGAATAAATTCTTCAATTTTATTGTGTCTTAGAGATGCTAGATTTCTAGATTTCACTACTAGTATAATAGGAATTATGGAATCCAGTCTTCATGCTGGACCAGTTCATTTTAATTGTTTCCCAGATTTCCCTTTAAGTCTTAGTGATCCTCATTTATTAAAAGCCTTAACATTAAATATTAAAACTGCTGGTCAAATTACTAATATGCATAGTGGTTCACAATGTCTTGCTTTAATTTACAGAATTTATTATAAATGTATTAGAAGTAACCTTAATGTTCATGCTTTAATTAAAAGTCCTAAAAATCAAACATTACTTATGTTAGGAAGTTCTGAACATGCTAATATTCAAATTCCCAAAACCATCTTATGGAAATATGTAGAGTTACCAGAATGTTGGATTTTAGAAAATGAAAATCATTCAAGTAATTTTGCCAATAATAATAATATAGTTAACTTAGAAAAAATTCAACAATTTAATGATGGAAAAGTTAGAATTAGTTTTGATGAACAACATACTAAGTTACCCTCTTTAAAAATTAGAGATTTTGATTCTAATTCAAGTACATCATGTATTTCTGATAAATCTAAAAAAGTTAGAAAAGATAAAGATCTTCTCAATGAAATTAATATTAAGTTAAAAGGAATCAAGACTACGGCACAAATTGATAGTCCTTGTTATCAAATTCCTAGTGAAGATAATAGTCCTACGTCACCTACTCAATCAGATTTTCAAGGTCCTAATAAAGAGTTATTTACTATAAGTAAAGAATTTGAAATAAATATGAAAATGTTAGAAAAAGAATATAAAAACAACAGTAAAATAACTGGTTATTATAAAAATTGGAATTTAACATATCAAAAGTCCCATCTAAAGTATTGGAAAAGATACATGAAGTTAGTTAAAAGAAATATATATCTTTTTGACTATTTAGAAAATCATCATGATGAATTCTATGATATGGAACAACGAATCAAAGAAGCATTAAAAAAAGCTAGTAATCAACCACCCATTAAATTAAAAGAAAGTAAAAAAGAAGAGTCTAAGTCCACAAAGTCTAAAGAAAAACCTATAAAGTCTAAGGAAGAAAAACCCAAGAAGAAAAAAGATGAAAATAGTAAAACAACTAGTAAACCTAAAAAGTCTAAAGATTCTAAAGTTTCTAAGAAAGAAAGTATAAATGTCCTACACAAAAAAGAAGAACATGAAAACTTATTATTAGACTTAATAAGTAAGCTAGATAATGAAGATTTAAAAATAACATATTTAAACAAACTTAAAAATTTATTAAAACAGGAAGAAACCAGTAAACAATGTCATCCTACGATTAGTCTTGACAAAACATTAGAAAGGTTTAATAAACCAAAAAAAGAAATCACAGTTCAAGATTTACAAATTGAAATAAAACAAGTCAAATATGATATTAAAGACTTACAAGAACAAGTTACTAAATTAAATGAAGATCATGATACTCCCTCTAATAATGATTCCAGTGATGAAGAAACTTCCTCAAGTGACAAAGACACCCAGAATAAAGAATTAGAACAACCTAGTTCAGTCCAAGCTTTAAGTAAAATACATTTACAGAAATGGCATTGTAAAGTAAAAATAATCATAAGCAAAGATTTAGAAATAGAAACTATGGCACTTATTGACTCAGGTGCTGATCTTAATTGTATTCAAGAAGGACTAATCCCAACTAAGTATTATGAAAAAACCAGTGAACGCCTTAGTTCTGCTAATGGTAGTCAAATGCAGATTGAATATAAGTTATCCAGTGCTCATGTCTGTCAAGACAAGGTCTGTTTTAGAACGTCATTTATTCTAGTTAAAAACATGACTGATAGAGTTATCTTAGGAATACCATTTATAGTTTTACTTTACCCAATCACTGTTAATAATAGTGGAATAACCACTTATGCATGTGGACAAAAAGTCCAATTTAAATTTCTTAATAAACCATTACTTAGGGATTTGAAACAATTAAAGAATCAATCAGTTTTTAATAACAAACATATACTTTACTGTAAAACTCTGCACCTAAAATCTTTACAAGATGAATTTAGATATATGAAAATTGAAAATCAATTAACCAGTAAATTACTTCAAACCAAGATAAAAGATTTCGAGTCTAGGATTATTAATATTTTATGCTCCGATTTGCCTAATGCCTTTTGGCATAGAAAGAAACATATAATCACCCTTCCTTATGTCAAAGATTTTAATGAAACTAATATCCCTACCAAAGCTAGGCCAATACAAATGAGCAAAGAAGACATGGAATTATGTAAACAAGAAATTAGTGAACTATTAAATAAAAAAATAATTCGCAAAAGTAAGTCACCATGGTCTTGCCCTGCTTTTTATGTTAGGAAAAATGCAGAATTAGAAAGAGGGACACCAAGATTAGTCATCAATTACAAACCACTCAACAAAGTTTTAGAATGGATTAGATACCCCATCCCCAATAAAAGAGACTTAGTCAATAGGTTAGACAAAGCCGTTGTTTTCAGTAAATTTGATATGAAAAGTGGATTTTGGCAAATCCAAATTCATGAAAAGGATAGATATAAGACTGCATTTACCACCCCTTTTGGACATTATGAATGGAATGTAATGCCCTTTGGTCTTAAGAATGCCCCGAGTGAATTTCAAAATATTATGAATGAAATATTTAACCCATTCAGTCATTTCTCAATTGTCTACATTGATGATGTTCTTATTTTTTCAAAGTCAATTGATGAGCATTGGAAACATTTAAATTCGTTTTTCAATACCATCAAAACCAATGGTCTTGTTGTTTCAGCCTCAAAAATCAGTCTATTTCAAACGAAAGTCAGATTTCTTGGTCACAACATTCACCGTGGAAAAATTACTCCAATTGATAGAGTCATCCAATTTGCAGATAAATTCCCAGATGAAATTCTGGATAAAACCCAGTTACAAAGGTTTTTAGGTTCTTTGAATTATATATCAGATTTTTATCCCAATCTTCGTTCAAAGTGTAAACCTTTATTTGACAGATTAAAATCCAATCCCCCTCCTTGGTCACATGTCCATACTTCTATTGTTCAAGAAGTCAAAAAATATGTCAAGTCCTTGCCATGTCTTGGCATCCCCTCAGAAAATACATTTAAAATTATTCAGACAGATGCTTCTGAGCATGGTTATGGAGGAATCCTCCTCCAAAAGATCAATGGTTCATCCAAAGAGCAGATTGTTCGATTCCATTCTGGAATTTGGAACAATGCACAAAATAATTACAGTACCATAAAGAAAGAAATTCTTTCCTTAGTATTATGTATAAGTAAATTTCAAGATGATATTTTAAATCAAAAATTTTTAGTCAGAATTGATTGCAAGAGTGCTAAATTCATTTTAGAAAAAGATGTCAAGAATTTAGCTTCAAAACAAATATTTGCCAGATGGCAATCCATTTTATCTATTTTTGATTTTGATATTGAATATATCAAAGGCAGTGACAATTCAATCCCTGATTTTCTCACTCGTGAATTTCTACAGTATAAAGATGGAGGACAAGAAAAAGGATAACAAGTTAGCAGTTATCCCTTCAACAGTCACTTCCCCTCCAGCAGTCACCTCCCCAATTGGGTTAGTAAACAGATACCAAGTTCTTGGATCAATACACAGGCCCAGTTACCAGTCAGTACTGGCAAAGCCTTCTTCCAGTCAATACTTAGTCAATGACCCATTTGCTGTCCAGCCCATTCAAACAATAATTCATAGACCAGTCCAAACCCCCAGGACAGATTACATAATAAAACCCAACCCAGTCCATTTGTTCTGGATTGAGCCACATCAAAGTCATCTTAAAAACCCAGTTGAATTAGTCAAAGCCACCTTTCCCGTTGGATGGCATTTCCTTCCCAAAAGCCCAGAAAAATCTCTTAGTTACTATAGAGACATTTTGTACTCTACTGAGTCTATTTTTGTTGTCTCAGTCAAAGAAAATGCTAATGATAAGTCAATCCCAGAGGAAGAAAAGAAAATTTTATACCACAAGTTATACATCAATAAAATTATCTCTAGTAAAGAATGGGGCTCCCACCCATGCATTCTTAAGTCACTCCCCAACCAAGCTAAGTATAATTATTTTGATTATATTGATGCCTGGTTCTATACTTTCTTACATCAAAATGAAACATTCACTCATTCTTGGTACATCAATTTTGATACAAAATTCAAAAGTCAATTACCCACTTGGTTCCTTCATTGGTGGTCCCGACATGGTCCCATGCCAGATCTCCTCCCTCAAGTTCTCCAAGATATGGTCAAATACTTCTCCACCAAGTATACAATAAGTGAACACAATACCCAGTTCCCTATTTTCCTCATTTTTACAAGTAAATACAAGGTTCCATGGATCTTGAAATGACAGTATCAAATTCAGAATAATACTGTCCAGAGGCAATATTCAGTTAAGTGGTGGGATAAATTTGGTCACCAAAGGTATTTAAAAAACATTATTTAATCTCCTAATTAAATAGTTTAATAAGAAAATAATTTAATAAAAACACTTTATTAAAAAAATTATATGAAAATCGTTGAATAAAAGCAATTTATTTGCGGGTCGGTGGCGAGTTGGGGGTTAGACCAGCAGGGTCACGGGACGAGTTGTGGACTGCAAAAGGGGAGCCGACCCAATCCCACACCTGGTGGACTGAACCACGAACTAGGCTCGTTCACAGGACAGGACAAGTCGTGAGCCGCCAACTGACGAGGCGGGGCCAATTCGGCCCACTTTACACCCCTAGTATTTTGGTGCAGCTGCACCCGCTAGCAAATTGGTTTTTTCCCAATTTAAAAACAGATTCAGATTCTCAATTTAGCCGACACATGCATCGACAGGCCCGGTCCAGCCCATGCCTGAGCCTTACCGTGCCAGCCCGCAGATTTCACTCCTATAGGCTACAGGCCGAACCAACCATGTAAACTGTAATGTAATACTCGAAAGTCGAACCCAATGGCCGTGAAATTCTTCGCGACCACCGAGGCGGTGATTTTCAATTTTCCAATCAATAGATCGGCTTTCTGGGGATGGGGCAGCATCGATATCTTCAATTCCAATTCCGACAATCAAACATTTTTGAGGTAGTCATATACTAGTCCTAGGTTTTACTTTTCGCATCACCTCTCTCCTCTTTTGTACAAATTGCATAGATAGATCTTTGATGCTCTACGTTTGGTTTCCGAGAAAATGTTGGTAAATTAGAAGTTATTGTTTTGTGGGTTTGGTAAATTAGAGGTTATAGTTTTATGGGTTAGATTGTATTTTCCCAATTTTTTCCCCCTCTGTAACTGGTTTAGTTGTTTCGTCTATCATCTACATTCGGTTTCTGAGAAAATGTGGTTAAATTAGACGTTAAAATTTTGTGGGTTAGATTATGTTTTCCTGTTTTTAATTTTTGTGAGTGGGTAATTAAGGTTGTTTCGTCTAGTGTGAGGTTAATTTATTGATTTTGAATGGAATACACGTAGAATTCGACTAAACTAAGAATATTTCTATGCTTCCCAAATTTGAATCCCGTGTTTGTTTCCCAAATGATTTAACAATTGTACCATATACTGTGGCAGTGATCGATGGTATCACATATCATTGCATGTGAACAATTGACAAAGCTTTTGGGAAACAAATTTAGGATTCAAAATTTGGGAAGCATGGCATTATTCCTAAACTAATGTTCAACATGAAATTCTCTGAACCATGCGTGTTGCGTGTTAATTGATTGATTGAAATTAATCAAAAGTGGTCTAATTGTTCAGTGTTGTAAATCCTCATCAGTGGCACTTAAGTTTTTCCTAGTGTGGGAATGTACAATAACTTGGGGATCGCATGGTAACTTTTCGGTTTTTGGTTTTTATTTTCAGTTCTGGAGTGAATTCTCTCACATTAAAGTCAATCATGAATACAAAAAATGAATTTTGTTCAGAAATGAAAACAAAAATTGATATCCAAAAACCACAACGTTACCATGCGTGCCCTTATTGCTAGTGGTGTCTTGCCAAGTTACTATGTGCCACTCGCACCACTGCTTCATTGGATAAATAAAAGAGATCACTTAATGCTTCTTCCAACCGATTATAGAGTTGAAGAGCTAACGAAATCCATCATCTTTTGCTTGGTATTTGGATGACTTTGAGATTCTTATGTTTTAGGGTTAAATACACTTACACGCCCTGTGGTTTGGCCAATTTGCACTTACCCCATCGTGGTTTAAATTTTGGCACTAATGCCCCCTCTGGTTCGGACTAAAGTGCAACCGTTAAATACGTGTGGATAATTTTAGCACTAATACCCCCTGTGGTTTGGCCGATTTGCACTAACCCCTTTCAATTCCTTAGCAAATTTTAATGGTTGCACTTTAGTCCAAACCATAGGGAGTATTAGTGTCATTCCTTAGCAAATTTTAACGGTTGCACTTTAGTCCAAACCATAGGGGGTATTAGTGCCAAAATTTAAACCACAAGGGGGTAAGTGCAAATTGGCCAAACCACAGGGGGTGTAAGTGTATTTAACCCTATGTTTTATAAGATGCCTAAGTTTTTACTATTTGAAACACAGGCATGAAGATTAAAGGGTGCATCTTACGGTTGCAAAGAAGTGTTGAGGTTTTATTAATATTCTTAACTTGATAACTTGCAAAAATAGGTCATATTTTTCATCTAGTCCTTATGCAATTGGTTTTAGATATATCGATTTGTGGACAGATTTCTAATTCTTGCCATATGCTGACGACTAGCCACTAGGAACATGGCTGTGGTTGATGTGATCAAATGTTGCCTGGATTCGATTAGACAGGTAAGCATTTTTAAGAGTAGTATGTTTAGATGATGGTTTATATGAATCATTTATTTGCTTCTTTGATTCGTTTGTGGATGACTATTGCTTTTCTATTTAAGTTTGCATTGGAATATTCTGCTAAGATTTCTATGCAGATGTTGTGGTTGACAAACAGATATAGTATATACAATAGGAAGCACCACAAAATGGATTTTCTTGCTGTCACTAGATATAGATCCCATGTGGGTTAGCTTTTACAATGATCACCTTTTGGATAAGGGATTTTTTAGAATGCTACAAATTGGAGCTTTCTAAAATTAAAAACTGCTCTTTAGCCTTTAAAAAAAATCAGCTTTTTTAAAAAGCTGTGAAAAAGATAGGCCGAACAGTCACAACTTTTTGAACAATCTCTTTCAAGTGATTGCTGGCCAAACGGTCCATAAGTGTCCTACAAGTGCGTGTTGGTATTTTTTCAGGAATATATAAGGGATAATTTATGTGCTAATAGTGCGCCTAGAGTCTCAAATCCCATTTTCGCACCTGGTTTGATTAGTTTCACAAATTTCTTAAACTGTTCTTTTTTAATGTCCATTATCTTGGTCAGATATCAGAGCACGTTGAAGGTACTATTGTCTATCTAGATGCTGGATGCACAGAAAGTTTCCAATTTCTTGGCGCATTCCCTGTGTTATTGGAACTTGGAGTACGTGCTGTTTGTAGCTTGGAGAACATGTCTTCTTTTGATGTGGTGAGAATATTTTGGTTGCACTGCTCTCTTTTTCATGTCAGTTGTGGAATGCGCCGAATATGTTTAGCTTTTGTTTTTGAAAACGAGAAAGAAAAATTCTAGGTGCAACATATAATGAACTGCTATTTCAGTTTTCTAATGTTCTCTTTAGTTGGGTACATTGCAAGAAACTTACCGTCTTTCTTTATTTTCTCACAATATAGTAATATTCACACGTGATATATAAAATTCAGTCTCCTTCAAGCTTTGAGAAGAAATACCAGCAAGATGTGAGATCTGAGAGACTTATGAAGTTCATTATATTATTTCATCTCAACAAAACTTTGTTGGATATTCTTATGCTCAACGTTAGATCATCTCCATTTCTTGCCTTGATCCAGATACTAAATCAAAGTATTATAATCAAATTTATAGTGCACATTTGGGGGAAATGAAAGCAAGTAGATCTAACCAAAACACATGAACAAAAACTAACATTTGCCCAAAAAATATAGTTATAGGAATTTCGTAGGATCTGCATGAGAGAGAGAGAGAGAGAGAGAGAGAGAGAGAGAGAGAGAGAGATTTGACCTTTGTTGGTTGGTGATTTTGTTGCTTCAAGTCCTCAAATCAAAATCTTTATAGGAATTTTATATGATCTGCAATAACATTATAGGAATACATGCATCATGAATCACCAAAGAATAACCATATCACAGGGTTTCTAGGCCTGGCACACACACAGAGAGATCCAAGTTTCATGCTTCGAAAATTAGGGTTTCAGTAGAGTACTTGAGCGGCGCCGGCGAGGTGGTGGTGCTAATGGTGTTCGGTCATGGTGAGAGCTGGGTAGAGTGAAGAGAGGGACAGAGTGACGACTCCAAAATCAGTTTTTTGACAACACAGATGAAGATGATGATAGTGGTGGTGGTCATATCTAGTAGAGCACCTGAGTGGCGCCGGCGAGGTGGGGGTGCTGATGGTGTTCGGTCATAGTAAGAGAGGGGTAGAGAGATGGGTAGAGTGAAAAGAGGGAGAGAAAGTGATGAAGCAGGAATTGATGTCTTCCTCTTGAAATCCCAGCTTCGCCATCAGCCGCACACGCGTACAATACCGACGGTCAAGATGGTGAGTAGCTATCACCCACACACGTGGTAGAAGAATGTGAAAGGTCTGAAAGGCCCCTCAGCAATAAGGGCAACCGGTGCAAACAAGGGGCAAATTAGGGAAATCACAATTTATTTTTCTAGTGGCTGGAGAGAGAACAATTGTTATGCTTTTAAAGCCCTCAATGTTAAAAGAAAATCAAAATTTTGCGTATTGTGACTTGTGAGGCACTGGTTTGAAGCAAACAAACAGTCCAATTAGCTACACATGTAATGACATAGGTAATAATATAAGAAAAAAGTAATTCATTGTCCTATCTTCATACCTGCTTTGTTTTTTGCTTTATTATTAAATTTTTTTTTGGTCCAATTTTTGCTTTATTATTGAGGATTGGACATTTGACATCTTTTTTTGATAGAAGAGGACATTGACTTTTAGGTACGTGTATGCCGCTCTTAATGGTCATGAAAATGAACTCACAAAAGAGTGAATATATTTAAATAATGATGACACTATCCTTTTCATTAGTAAATAGTAGAAAATACTTTTGCTCACCCAAAAAATGGTTCATCAATGCTCACCCAAGTCTTCTATTGGTCAATGTAGTGGGACCCAGGAAATAACTTAATCTTTCAATAAAATACTTTTTGTAGCAATATCCATAAATCTTTCAATCTATCATTTTCGATTGCGAAAAAGAATTTTCCATTAGTTGACATTCCATTAGCTCATGAATCATGAAAAAAGGTCTCTCTCTCTAAATATTTAGACTCAATATTTAGATAGGAAAAAAAAAAGATATATTTTTTCTATTGCAATTCCATTCTTTCTATTTTTTTTCGTTCCTAGTCTCCTTTCTCAGAAAAAGGGGACTTCAAAATAAAAAAAGTAAAAGATTACTTCGTTCTTGATAGTTATTTACTTAATCGGTGGATAGGAGCATACTCTGGGTTGGAATCATGAGGAGTACTGCTTGTTCATTTCTACCAACTTAAAGCCCCAATTAGAATTCTTTTTTGTATGCAGAAATACCCTGTTGGATAATTTACATAATCTATATTACGTATTAATCAATATTCGATTGATTGGTCTGAGGTTATCGAAAAAAACGATTTGTCTAAGCCACTTCGTTTCTTTTTGTCCAAGTCACTTCTTTTTTTGTCCAAGTTGCTTTTCTTTTTGTCTAACTCACTTTCTTTTTTCTTTGTGAGTTTCGGGAATATCCCCATTCATATGTCCGAGATCTACATCTATGAATTGAAAGGTCCGAATGATCAGCTCTGCAATCCGTTGTTAGAATCAATAGGTCTTCAAATCGTTCATTTGAAAAAATTGAAACCCTTCTTATTGGATGATCATGATACTTCCCAAAACTCGAAATTCTTGATCAATGGAGGAAGAATATCACCAAGGGTCCCACTGCATTGACCAATGGGAGGCTTGGGTTAGCATTGGTGAACCACTTTTTGGGTGAGCAAAAATGCTCTCTAAATAGTAATAGTCCGCCTATTAGGAATGGACACAAGTCGAGCAGTTCTATAACAAGGGTTCGTGACTCGGCTCGATAAAGGCTAAGCTTGGCTCGTGAACACGACTAATTTAGGGTATGTTTGATAACCCAATTAAGTGTTGAAAATGAAAAGATTCAGCACTTATTCTTTTTCAGTGCGTTTGATAACGTACCACTTAATTGAAAAAGCAGTCAAAAAACCACTGAAAACTTTAAGTGAAAAATTTCTACTGAAAATAATCACTGAATGCTTTCTATTTCAGTAGTTGAAGCACTGTTTTTAGTTTTACAAATTCAATCACTTAAAATTTTCAGTACTTAAAATTCAGCACTTAATTTTCAGCACTTAATTTTCAGTTTTATCAAACGCACCCTTAGATTTGTGAGCAGGCTCGTAAAAAAGCTCGTTAATGTATAGACTTGATAAAAAAAAACTTGTATACTGACTTTTACATATGTATTTGTTGTAAAATTATATAATTTTAGAAAAATACGACAAACCTCTTAAATAGGTTTAATAAACGACTAATTTATCATTAAATTATATAGTTTTAAAGGGCGCGTGAAAAAGCTCGTTAAAAAGCTCATGATAATTTGAAAACTTGACTCATTTAAGCTCGCAAACACATAAACTCGACTCGGCTCGTATCCACACCTTGGCGTCTTGCTTGTGCAAAATGAGAGAAGTATATAGATTGGACACAAATTTTTTTGTGGCATTTGTTCCTATTGTTTCCACCAGTGCAAAACGAGAGAAGTATATAGACAGGAAATGCTACCATGCGAGCCCTAAATTTTTTGATTACTCATAGGTTTAAGCATTTTTTATACCAAAACTAAAAGTGAGGAACCTTCGTTATGGAAGCAAAATCTAATATACTATCTGGATATCATTCATCATATGTCTTGTCTGTTTACAACTATTTTTGGGATTTCACTTTACGTTATTTATTGAACTTCAAGCATGAATTGATTCTGTTGTAAGTTATAACTTTGTTTATTTGCTTCTATAGGTGGCTGATTGGAATTCCAGTTGTAATCCTGCTAGAAAAATTGTGGTCATCACATCCCGTCTTCTAAGTGATGCACATCGGTATATCTTACGTTGCCTCAGCACCCATCGAAGTGTTCACTATTGCGCTATATTTACGTCCATCTCAGAGGTAATTTTTGGGCATAAACCATTATTATACTCATTACAAACTTTCCACTAGTGTTGGTCATCTATTTCATGATTTATCCGCTCTCCTTCATTTTGACTTGGGTATTTTGGTTTAAAATCTTATTAACAGTTATAATTGCAGGCGGCTCACTCAGCTTATCCAGATTCACCTCTGGGACCGGATGCTTTTCATGAATATGAATCTTTGCTTGTTCAAGATTATGAGGAACTCATAAAGAGATGTAATACTGGACAGTCAGGAGAGAAAAACTTAAGGGAAAAACCAGCCATGGAAGATGACAGATGGTCACAACTCACTTCCAATGAAGAAGACATATCTCACTCTGAAACCATTTCAAGTGCAAGAGCTTCTTACAAAGTCGGTGGTGGAATGGGCCGCACAGAAGATGTAGGAGAAAAGTTGGTTGTTTCTGTGCATCACTTCCCTTTGATTTTGTGTCCGTTTTCACCACGAGTGTTTGTCTTACCTTCAGAGGGATCAACTGCCGAAGCATATTTATCTGCTCAACACGAGGATTCCCTTAGCCCAGGGTTGCCTCCACTAAGCACTGGGTTGCCTTCTGATGGCGATGATGTTGCTCCTGGGGCGACCCTTATAGCACAATTTCTCTATCATCTAGCTGCAAAGGTAATAACAAGTTTTATGTGCACTTGAATCTGAACATTTCCTCTTCTCAGTTCTGGCTACATCGTGTTCGGGAGTTTTCTACTTTTACCCTGTTTGGTTTACACTCGTCTTTGTTCTCCGGAATTGTCTGAACTCTGTCTAACTTGCGCTTTGTTAACACTGCTTTTGACTAAATGGTACTGCTGAAGCTATATTGTCTTAAACACCCGCTTTTTTAATATGAAACCTTCGAAATTTCAAATGTTATCACATAAGCAATAGTCAGCCATATGACATAGCCCAATCCTTTAAGAAGTGAAATACGATCAACAATAAGGAAGGGCACGGCCGCACAGAGGTGTCATTGTGCTCTCGTTTCCATATTAAAAGCAAGATAATGAGTAACGAAATAAAGTAAAGAGTATGAACAAAAAAGTTATAAAAAAAAATGGGGATAAATGGGAGCATTTTACCGTTATGAATCATCTTATACCATTTTCCTTCTCATAATAATATATTTTTGTTTATGTGGATTATTGCTTTTCATGCAGATGGATCTGAAAATGGAAATATTTTCGCTGGGTGATTTATCTAAAACTGTTGGGAAGCTTTTGACAGACATGTCAAGTCTTTATGACGTAGGCCGTCGTAAACGATCAGCAGGGCTTTTACTCATTGACCGCACACTTGATCTCTTAACTCCATGCTGTCATGGGGACTCACTTGTGGATCGTATCTTTTCATCTTTGCCCCGAAGGGAACGAACATCCTCTACCCAAATGAAAGGCTCACAAACTGAACTCAAGCTTGGCTTTACTAGTCTACATCGTGCTCCCCTTGATGTTCAGATACCACTTTCAAATATTGTTGGCAAAGAAGATTCTAATACAGAGAATGATGGGCTTTTGCAAAGTATTGAAGCCGTTTTACGTGGGTGGAACTGTGGTGATTCAGCTTCTCAAACTGTGGACTTGATTAATCTGAGGGCCAAGCTTCAGGATGAAAAGAATGAGCTACTTAGTGGGTCATTTGTGTCTGCCGACAATTTTCACGGAACACCTTACCTGGAAGCTATGCTAGATCGAAGAACAAAAGATGGGGCTACACTGGTTAAGAAATGGCTCCAAGAAACTTTACGTCGGGAAAATGTGACTCTGAATGTGAAAATTCGTCCGGGTTTTGCTACACCATCAGAGTTGCGACCGATGGTCGAAGCGCTTGCCAAAAGCCAATCATCTTTATTGAGAAACGAAGGAATCATTCATGTAGCAGCAGCCACTATATACGCCCTGGATGAATTGCATTCTTCCAAGTGGGATGCATTTATGAGTGCTGAGAAAATTTTGAATGTAAGTGCTGGAGACACAAGCCAGAGCCTCGCTGCTCAAATCAGTGACCATATCAATAAGAGTGCTCTAGTGGAATCGCAGGGACAGAAGAGTGGAAAAAGGGAAGGGTCACGGGGGATCCTTTCTTTCCAAGATGCTTTGCTACTTACAATTACGGGATATATATTGGCAGGTGAAAACTTTCCGACATCTGGGTCCGGTGGCCCTTTTTCGTGGCAAGAAGAACATTTCTTGAAAGAGGCCATCATTGATGCAGTTCTCGAAAACCCATCTGTTGCAAAACTGAAGTTTTTACATGGTCTAGATAAGGAGCTTGAAGCCAATGTAACCAAAGAAGAACCCTCAAATCAATTACAAAGTGATGATTTTGATGATGATGAAGATCAGTGGGGTACTTGGGGTGATGAAGATGCTGACAAGAATGATAATAAAGAGCGAAAATACGATGATATGCAACTTAAATTGGAGTTGCGTGATAGGGTGGATAGCCTTTTCAAATTCCTTCATAAGTTATCGAGTTTAAAGAAAAGGAATATATCACTGAGAGAAGGAGCATTGGG
Organism: Hydrangea macrophylla; assembly: GCA_033977485.1. NCBI lineage: Eukaryota > Viridiplantae > Streptophyta > Magnoliopsida > Cornales > Hydrangeaceae > Hydrangea > Hydrangea macrophylla. The sequence goes on from CM066990.1 coordinate 100,534,776, forward strand.
TTTTGAAAGTAGCTTTAATGATGATCAACACTCGAGCAAAGGATTGCTTTACAAACTTCTAACAAGGGTATTGGGCAAGTATGATGTACCTGGTTTAGAGTACCATTCCTCTACTGTGGGGCGAATTTTTAAAAGCGGGTTTGGAAGATTTGGTCTTGGTCAGGTATGTTCCAATTCCTTAACCTTTACGTCAATTTTTTTGCGATAAACCAAATATGTTGAAACTTGCTTTTCGAATTCTACAGGCAAAAACAAGTCTCGCTGACCAAAATGTTATTATGGTATTTGTTATAGGGGGCATCAACTGTGTCGAGGTTTGGCTCTCTCTCTCTCTCTCTCTCTCTCTCTCTCTCTCTCTCTCTCTCTCTCTCTCTCTCTCTCTCTCTCTCTCATTGTATGTTTTCTGTTTGTTTTAGAGGATTCCATCTTTCAATCCAAAAGCGCGCGCACACACACACACACACGCATTGACCACATCTCTTCTTGTAACGGGGCATGATGGTGCATCATGGAATATTTTTATTTTTTATTTTTCCTGTTGTTTGTTACTAGCTTCTACCCATAAATCAGATTAGGTTGGGTTATTAACATTTTGTCCACTGATTGTAGGTACTTGAAGTTCAGGAGGCACTATCTGAAAGTGGTAGACCTGATATAGAATTGATTATTGGTGGAACAACTCTTCTAACTCCTAATGACATGTTTGATTTACTCTTGGGGAACTCTAGCTATATTTAAGTCCCCCAAACATTTCTCCCAGGAGAATTTTTTGATGTATTTATTGTGCCCCAACCATAGGGGCATTAAAGGGAAAATAAATGCAAAAAGAAGCGGTCTTGTGAGATGCATCTCATAGCTGGTCCAGACTTACAGTGTATGTGATACGTATGGAAATTGAAATATGAGATGTGTTAGTTTTGCACATGTAATATACATACATATATACATGTCAAGGCGCAAAGTTTTCGTGCAGGGCCCGGGTAATAATATGAATAAGGGGCAGTTAGTGGAAAGGACTAATGCATAAGATTTTTTAATAATGACAACTTAAATATATTACTAAGGATAAGTCTTCCCCATATTTCTTAGACTAAAATAGTTTCATCTTTATCATTTAACTCTTAACCATCTTTACCACCATCCCTACCACTTCCGACTACCACCCCCACCATCTCCGGCGACCACCCCACCGCCTCCGGTGACTAAAACAAACAAGTGAAAAAACAAGTGAAATTTCACTTCTTTGTTTTAGTCACCGGAGGTGGTGGGGTGGTCGGTGACTCATTGGAGATGGGGGGGGGGGGGGGGGGGGGGGGGGGGGTGGTAGGGGTGGTGGTAATGGTGGTTAGAGTCACAGAGAGATGGTGGGTGGGGGTGGTGGTAATGGTGGCTAGAGTTACACTGAGAGAGAGAGAGAGAGAATATTTAGCCTAAGGATGTTTACCAAATATAAGTTTTAACTAGAGGGATTTTTTTATCAAACTAAGAAATATTTTGGATCATAGACTCTTAAGAGTCACTTTGAGGGATTTTTTACTAATTTTCTCTATGAATAAAGATTGGGGCATAAACACATAAATGTGTATCTTTTTCCTGATGGGATCCACTAATGCTGTGGGGTTCATTGACACTGTAGGGTTCACAGAGAAGAGAGAGAGAGAGATTTTGTTTATGGTGGGTGTGTTTGTGGATTTTGTTTATGTCCATAGAACTACCCTAATAATATACGCAGCAATCAACACACCAGGAGAAAACATAGATGGCAAGAAATCAAGAAATGTGATATTTTGTGCAACATAGTAGTTTGTTTTCCTGTACTATATGCCCCATTATGCGATGTTTCACTTTGAAGAGTTGATGTCAAAGTGGTGTTAAGTTTCTGCCCAAGTGTTCTTATGTTTTTAAATCACATTTTTTTCATGTTGACACCAAGGGCCCGTTTGGGCAAGCTTCGCAATCACAGTGACGCCAAATGCATAGCTTACTGTGATGGCTCATCCCAAGGAGTGTTTTGAGGCCTCCAAATGTGGTGCCAAATGGGTTCTACATAATAAAAGCACACCAGGGAAAAAAATGTTCCTTACAATGGTTATTTGCTCATACTAGTGGATGTTGTAGTGGTGGAAAAAGGAGAGCGAGCGAGAGAGAGAGAGAGAGAGAGAGAGAGAGAGAGAGAGAGAGAGAGAGAGAGAGAGCTATTTATCCACCCATGATAGCAGCACAAGACACTGGATTTTGAAGTTAGTGATGAAGAAAAATGACAGGGAAAACAACACAGATACATGTGTATGTCTAATAAAAAACTACTCAGGTCCATGGATATATGATTTAACCGTCAATCAACCAAGAAAGGTTCACTTACTGGGAAAAAAAATTACATGAGGGGTTAGGATCCTAGCAGCGCTTTGGGACTGCCAACCCAGCAGCATTCATATGGCTTTTGACAGTGGCCATAGGCGCTGCCGGGTGGGTACTGCAGCCAGGATCCCCACCCTAGTATTTTTGTTCACGTTAATTGTTGAGAATCAAGACAAACATCAAACTCCGTAACTTATAGAGTAGATACTATATAGAGATGGCGATCCTTGGACTCTAAATGGACCAACTCTAATTTTTTTATTTGGCTTTGTAACAACTAACGAGTAACAACGAAGTATACGTTGGTTTCGAAACTACTAATTTTAAGATAATAAGACTGGAGGTAAGTTTCTATATAAGAAATGGACACTCATCAAACCCTTGAACTTAATAGTACCAGTTCATTCTTGAACCACCGAACCGGTTATTTCCTTTCCCAAATAATCCACGAGACCACACTCGAATTAAAAATACCCCAATTGGGAAAACAAGGACGTTCATTAGTGAATTCGGTATACATATTCTAGTGTTTGGTGAGTGTCAATTTCTTGCCTAACAGTCTGTTTGGTATGCCACAAACAAAAAAAGAATTGATTTGCAATTCTTGTTTGTGGCAAATCATGTATTTGGCTTGACACAAAAACTAGAAATGAAATGATTTACAATTCTTGCCAATTCTTGAGAATTGAAGTTTTAGGCTAAGATGAAATCCGACCAATTTTGGTCGGATTTGGTGAGAATTCAGTGTTGAAATGTGTTCTTCCCAACATACCCTCGTCTTCTTCGACGTTCTGGTCGTCTTCCTCGTCGTTCTTCTGGTCTCCGTCTTCGTTCGTCTTCTTCGTCTTCGTCGTCGTTCGTCTTCTTCGTTGTTCGTCTTCTTCGTTCGTCTTCTTCGTCCTTCGTCACAGCTTCTTCTTCGGTCTTCTTCTTCTTCTACGATCTTCTTCTTCTTCTTCTTCTTCTTCGGTCTTCTTCTTCTTCTTCTTCAGTCGTCTTCTTCTTTTCTTCTTCAGTCTTCTTCTTCTTCTTCGGTCGTTGGTTCTTCTTCTCTGGTCGTCTTCTTCGGTCTTCTTCTTTCTTTTTGTTCTTCTGGTCTTGCGTGTTTGGGTAAATTAGGTTTAAGGTCTGGGGTATTTTAGGAAGTATCATTAATTCTTTTCAATTCTATTCTTTCTATTTCTGTTTCAAACCAAACAAGAGAATTAGAATTGCAAATCAATTCTACTCTTCTCTTTTCTTTTCTATTCTCTCCAATTCAATTCTATTCTATTTTACAACCATACCAAACGGACTGTAAGAGTCTGATTCCATTCTATATGAGACTGATTTGCATAAAAGTGAGAACCGAGTTTCACTTTTTATCTAGTTATCGTGAGAACGAAGGCAATATTGGTTTGACAAAGAACCGGTTTTTAACTTCCAAAGAGACCCACATTTTACAGATTTGCATAAAAGTGAGAATGAAGCTGAAGCTGTTTTAAGCATTCCCAAACAGGCCTTAAACTTTCCCATCTCCCTCCTGCCAAACACACCATAAGAAATGCAACACTAGTTGCAGTCTTGTCCTTGTTTCAACATTAGCAAAACCCTCCCACTGTACCTCTTAAAACCTCTCTCTCTCCCTCTCTCTCTCTCTCTCTCTCCAGCTCTGAACTGAAAAACCAATGGCGGCCTTCGAACTCCTCCTCTCTCAAGCTCGCCGCCATTGCTTGAGCTTTAACAGACACCCATCTCAAATCTCCCTCCTCCTCCGATCACATTCCTCTTCAGACCCTTCATTTTTAGGGTTCTACAGATCACTCAGTACCACCACCGCCTCCTCATCACCATTAGACCCATCTTCCGAACCAAACCCAGAAGCCAAACCCAACATACCCACGAGAAATCCCATACCAATCCAAACCGTTTCATACCCAGTTAAACCCAACCCATCTCAGCCCCAACAAGAGCTTCCCCAACCCACACAACAGCCCGACAATGGCCCCCCGAACCCGGAAAATTTCGACGCCCGCCTGTCCCGGGGTTGGAGCCGGGAGGACATTCGATACGTGAAAGACGTGCCGAACATAACTTCGGTTTCTTATCCTGTTCGGGTTGCCCCGCTGCCCGAGGACAGAGTGGCAGGAGAACCAGAGGCGGAATCTAGAAAGAGAGAGGATGAGCAGCTAGAGAGAGAGAGGAGGAGGATTGAGGCGAATAGTCGAGTAATTAATCGGGTTTTTAGGGGTGAAGAGGAGAGGGTTCCGTTTCCAACTCTGATCAATGTGGAGCAGAAGAAGAAAGAGAAGGTTATTTATGATCTTAAGGAGGCAATTCGACTCGTAAAGGTCAGAAAAAGCTTCGATTGTTTTTGATTCGGTCTTTTGCTTTAAGAGTGTGAAATGTGAATGCATTTTGTTATCTTTTAGCTGCTTGAGCTCTTAGAATTTTGTGTGCTATTGAATTATTTTAGCTTACAATCCATAGCATCAATAATACCAATTTAACACCAAAATTAAATTCTGGGTCTTAGTCTTTGTATAATATCTCATGTTTTGGGGAAATGATGCAACTTGAAATATGAAGACCTTAACTTAATTCTCTGATTCTAATTGTTATTGGAGACAAGCTCCACTGTTTTCTGTGAGATGATGGTCGCAAAAGAAAATAACGTCTTTATGTCGAAATTTTATTGCAGAAATTGTCAAAAGTACATGTCAATGCTGCTGAAACTGGTAAAGTAAGCAGACCTGGTTGAATTGATATAGAGGGCAAGTCTGAAAAAGTGAGTCACGTCCTTCTGCATGTTACACACTGTGAATTGGGTAACTTGGGTTTATGTGTTTTCAAATTACTCGTTCAACTGCTAATGAACTACACAAGTGATCAATAATAATAGTTTGTCATAGTCAAATAATTTCAGTATAGTAGTGAAGAGTGAAAACTTCTACTTAGTGGGTAAGGGATCGTGGTGGCCGGTGGCCATAATAAAGAGATCTTGGAGATCTATGGGTCGGATGAGCAGAAAGGTACTTAGTGAAACTGTAGGCTGATATTTTTGCTTCTATGTATACACATGTTCATGTAAAGAAAGGTAATCAGTTCCTTGGATTAAAGCATTTCCAAGTTAGGGGAACCGTTGCCACCATGATAGTTGAATGGGGAGAGAACCATAGGACATGAAGAAAGTAATGGAGGAGAATTACTAAACCACATTAGACACCACAAGTTAAACCAAAGATGATTGAGAATACGAGGGTCAGATGGGACAGTATATGTGCCCTGTGGTTTATACCTATTTAACTATCGTGCCTGATCGTCTGGAAAATATGGTAGAAAGCTTGGATTTCAGGAAGGCAGCTGAGGCTTTTACGAAATTTCATAATAGTTGAGGAGAGATTTGTAGGGAATTTTTTGCTTGCAAGTTGTGAAAAATGTCGGTGATATAGTGGACACTTGAGGAATATGAGAAGTTTATATCTTTTATACGTACAAGCTATATTATCAAGGTTTTTGATGTAAGACAACTTCAGAAAACTTGGAAATGATGCTGCCTGTGATCCATTTGGGAGTAGGAAAGGATTGGAAAAGGTTTAGGTCTAGGATTTCTAAGCACAGACTGAACGTTGTAGGCTTTGTAGATGGAAAAGGATTGGAAAGACTTGGTTTAGAAAGTGACTAGCAGATGTAATTCTACAAAATAAGTTGGTGGAAGTTATGAACAACTTTAAGGGAGATTGAGGCATTGAGCTGTTAAATCGGGGACCGAGAAGTGCGATAACCGGTCAGTGTTGATCAATGTAGATAAGGTGAACCTCGGTAGATGATATAGGGGTTTCAGGGTTATGAACATGGAGGCATCAACTATTCAACCTTACAAACCCTAACCATAGTCATGTAGACTACAGACCGAGGCATTGAGCTGTTAAATTGAGGACCGAGAAGTGCGATAACCGGTTAGTGTTGATCAGGTTAGATAAGGTGGACCTCGGTAGATGATATAGGGGTTTCAGGTTATGAACATGGAGGCATCAACTATTCAACCTTACAAACCCTAACCATATTCATGTAGACTACAGACCGAGGCATTGAGTTGTTAAATTGAAGACCGAGAAGTGTGATAACTGGTTAGTGTTGATCAGGTTAGATAAGGTGGACCTTAGTAGATGATATAGGGATTTCCTATGTTACTCGGACTTGGCATAAAAGGTGTCGTGTCAGTGTCGACGTGGGTATGACAAGGATACCAACATGGGATATTTGTCGGACTTGTTTCGTACCTTGGCGGACATGGCTTGCTAATTAACACATGCCTTGCTTTGTCTACCCCTCTCTCCTAGTGTTGACATTTATAGACTTCTAAGTAGAGGTACTCCTCCAAAAATTATTTATTCTGTGTTAAAATCATGTGTACAATAATAATAAAATCAAAATAATGCTATTTGAAAGTAAATAGTATACATTTAGAGCAGTGACTACAAATAATTTAGCAAACTTTAAGAATATGTCATGTTCTATTTCTTGTTGATGTGTCCTCATACCTGTACCTAAATTTTGGATCCTGTATGACCGAGTCTCCTTATTCTAAAATATTGGGGTCTACCGAGCCCGACTCCCAGATTCATATCCACATCCGACACATGTACCCGAGTTCGGGTAACATAGGGGATTTCAGGGTTATGAACATGGAGGCATCAACTATTCAACCGTACAAACCCTAACCATATTCATATAGACTACAGAACATTGTTCTTAAAATATGGTTCTATCTCCTAATTAGGCTCGATATGGACTTTCCCAATTGATATTTTTCCTGTTGACATTCTCTGAAAAAGCTGGAAAGGGCAATTACTTGGTGGTGGTGGTTCCACTTATGCAAGGTGATGGTGGGTAGACAACAGACAGACCTAACGGCTGTGGCAGCTTTGAACTAAGTGGCTGCTCTCAACTCCAGCGTGTGATCTCTCACTTGACAACCCGAGCTTCTTTGACTTGCACCAAATAATCGTAGAAAGGTGAAAAAGGATCACAAAGAGTTGGTAAGATGCATGAGAAAAAAGTAATAGGGAGGGGAAGATTTCCTATGTTACCCGGACTTGGCATAAAAGGTGTCGTGTCAGAGTCAACGTGGGTATGACAAGGATACCGACATGGGATATGTGTCGGACTTATTTCGTACCTTGGCAGACATAGCTTGCTAATTGACCCAAGTCGTGCTTCCTCTACCCCTCTCTCCTAATGTTGACATTTATAGACCTCTAAGTAGAGGTACTCTTCCAAAAATTATTTATACTGTGTTAAAATCATGTGTAAAATAATAATAAAATCAAAATAATCCTATGTTTTTTAGGTTTTGTAATTGAAAGTAATAGTTTACATTTAGAGAAGTGACTACAAATAATTCAGCTAACTTTAAGAATATGTCTTGTTCTATTGCTTGTTTGATGTGTCCTCGTACCCGTACCTAAATTTTGGATCCTTTATGGCCGAGTCTCCTTATTCTAAAATATTGGGGTCTACCTAGTCCGACTCCCAGATTCATATCCACATCCAATACACGTATGCGAGTCCGGGTAACTTTGGGGGTTTCAGGGTTATGAACATGGAGATATCAACTATTCAACCTTACAAACCTGTAACCATATTCATATAGACTACATACCATTGTTCTTAAAATATAGTTCTATCACCTAATTAGGCTCGATATGGACTTTCCCAATTGATATTTTTCCTGTTGACATTCTCTGGAAAGCTGGAAAGGTCAATTACTTGGTGGTGGTTCCACTTACGGAAGGTGATGGTGGGTAGATAACAGACAGACCTAACGTCTGTGGCAGCTTTGAACTAAGTGGCTGCTCTCAAACTCAGGCGCGTGATCTCTCACCTGACAACCCTTGACCTTGCACCAAACAATGGCTTCTATTCTGTAGAAAGGTGAAAAAGGATCACAAAGAGTTGGTAAGATGCAAGCATGCATGAGAACAAAAGTAATAGGGATGGGAAGATTCATTGGGATTTCATCACATTGGGTAGACATCCTTGTTTTTTAAGTATGAATAGAATTCCAAACTGGATCATTTGGCTTCCTCTATGAGACAATTACTACTCCCTCCGTCCCAAAAGAAGTGTCCACTTCAAGTTTGCCCATTGTTTAAGAAAGATGTATTATATTAATTTTTTTGGTCCATTACATAGCCACTTTCCACTTTTACCCATTGGATGTGACGGGTGGTTGACTTTCTACTTATTTTGGTACCAAATGTAAATGCTTCTCTGTTATAAGGGTATTATAGGAAGTTCATTAAATTTTGTAGTTGACTTTCAAAAGTGGACACTTATTTTGGGACATCCAAAAATGGAAATGTGGACACTTATTTTGGGACGGAGGGAGTATAACAATTCGAGATATCGAAAAGGTGAGTGTTAGAAGCTATGAGGTGAGTTGTATGCTATGCTAGTAACTCTATAAAATGTGTCCCAGAGGAAGATGTGATGAGGTGATAGTTCCCCCTTAAGTTAAACTCACTGTTGTTCTTTTTCCGACGGCAACAAAAAATCTTCGTCGTGTGTGGGCTTTTCATAGTGTTCTATTGTTAAGTATATGTGATTGGTTGCTTTCCGGTTTCATAGAGCCACCATTAAAGGAGTTCCAATAGGGAAATATGCGATCAAATGTCCTGTAGTGAGGAATTGATTTTCAACGCTGCGTTTGGTGTGCTTATTATCCTCAAGTTCATTGGAGAAGCAATTTGAATGTTACTTCAGGTATGAGAGCCTGACAGGTTTATCATTTTTGCAGGTCATGCCTCTTTGCTGTTCGGAGAAAGATTTTCATGTACTATAAATCTCTTTGTCGCATGTTCTTACATAATATTTGTCTGATAATATGATCCCTGCTATGCAATTGCATTTAAATCCTCTAAATGTTTGTAATATTTCCGTCATACTGTGATCTAGGATTTAAGTCAAATGGATTAGGTGTTGGTACAGCCGGATTTCGTTATCTTCTTTAATTTTGATGATATACTACTATTTGGGTTATGGACTAACCTGGTTACTGCATACAGGGAAATTTTTTGTGACTACCTCATCCAAGAAGTGCTTTGCATTTTTTAATCTGCTGATCGTTATGTTTGAGTAGGTTACATAATTACTTCAACTGCATAATTCAGAAGATCCAATCGCTTTGCTTATAAATATTTTCACATTTATATTTGGGAAATTTCTGTTCTTACTAATTCCTCTGTATTCTTTCTAGTGGTTGTACAGGCCAATGCCAAGTGTAAGTTTGATGAAACTGTCGAAGCACATGTGAAGCTGGCTGTTGATTTACGTCGAACTGACCTGGTATTTGCTAGTTTCTCTGAATAAAATACTTCACTTATGCCAAGCATCTTTTTATCCATGGAAGTATGATATTGTTAGTTGGATTATTTGCTGTTCTTGTTCAGTCTTGAAATATTTATCATTTTTTCAGAGATATTTGAAATTGTGCGACCAAAGTTTCGATTTGAAAATTAATTGATTCTTGGAGTATTTTTCAGTTCATCTAGAGATTATGATGCTTCTTAGGGTTCTGAGAATTAGTTCGTTATGCCAAACCCATTGGCGGCGTGCAGCAAACATAACTTGTTGACTATGAATTGGTGCATTTTTTGTGCATCTAGACCCTTGTCATATTGGGATTTCTGAAAGGGTTACTCATTTGTAATCTTAGACTTACTGAAAACTCCATATGTTCTTGATACGTAACTATCTCTCATAAATCATAGTATTACAAACTCTTCCCAATCTACTAGGTGCATTCTCGGTTAAAATTGGGGAGGTGAAGTTATAAAGAGGAATGGTGTCAAAATGAAGGTGGAAAATATACAGAACAAGGAGAAGATTTGTTATGGATCATGAGGAAATTTCTTATTTTGTATTCTCTATTGAAATGTGGGTAACACATACTTCAGGTGTTATTAACCCCCGAGAAGTTTTCGTATCTAATTTTGTTTTTTTGTTAGAAATCATATAGCATTGTTGCTTAAACAGCGAAATTGGCATATTCCACGTAGTATCCATAGTAAATGGGATACTGTTGTTTACTTTGGGTAGAGTAGGATACGACTTTTTAGTTTGGTTTGCTTACTTATTTCTTAGGCATTTGAATGTTCAGAATCTAGATATTCTCTTCAAAAGGTTCATTTTACAGTTGCGAGCGCGAGTGCACACACGGAGATATATATATATATATATATGCATTTGTATAATACGTATACATATAAGAGGTTCAGTTTACAAGTAACTGCTATCTGATTTGAAGTGCAGAAGCTTAGTGGTTCCGCGAGACTGCCTCATGGTCATGGAAAGGTATTATCTAAGCTTGGTAGAGTTGCGATTTTGAAAATTATATTTAAGTACTGTGCCTGACAATAGCAGTCATTTATCAGTCTGTTAGGGTGGCCGTCTTTGCTGACGGGGCAGCTGCAGATGAAGCCAGAGCTGCTGGCGCTGACATAGTTGGTGGACAGGAACTAATCGAGGAAATCAAGAATGGTGAATTCTAAGCTCTTTAGTATGCCACATTGATCTTATCGGTATCATTATAACCACGATTATGTAAAGCATGTGGGACTGGATAACAAAATAAAGTGAAATGAAAAGGGAAGCCAAGTATTGACCTTCACAAAGCATGCAATAAAATTACCCCCTTTTTAAAAAGTTTGCAATTAATCTTGATATTCTCATGGAACGAATGTATGACAAATCTATCCCTTGTATTTGAATAACTTCCAAATTACTATTTCCAATAAAGTCCAAAATTTCCCATGTTACTATTATTAATTTATTGAAGGACAGCCTAGAAAATGGTTCTTTTTGCTCTCGCACACAGACATGTGTCATGATTGCATTTATAGATGTCCATTCATCCAGATAAATATGGATTTGATACTGTCTCTGGTTAAACTGAAGTTCTGTTTCTTATGGGCTTAAGATTATCTTGTTTTAAAAATAAACATATATTTCTTACTTGACCGCAACTAACTATTATTTGGCTCTAAATTTAATATTGCAGGCAATATTAAGGTCAATTTTGACAGATGCATCTCGACCCCTCAATTAATGCCACGTGTTGGAAAAGAGGTTTGTGAATCTGAAAATTCTTGTAAATCATTTAATTAATGAAGATTAGTCGCCTTACATGGGAGGTTATGTTTCTTGCAGATATCTAAAATTCTTCGCCGTTTGACTCCAAACCCAAGAGTAAGTTAATTACAATGTTTGATATTCTCACTCACCTGTATGTCATGTCTTATATTTGATAAATATTACAGAGTGGTACAGTAACCAATGATGTTACGAGGGTGGTGAGAGAGGCAAAGGAAAATATTGATATAAAGAAAGACAAATCTGCAATTGTGCATGTCGGGCTTGGGAACGTATGTTACTTCACTCTGTTGGTGTTACTGATTTCCATGGGTAATTAATGTGTTTCTGATATGAACCCCCGACATTTGAAACTTCAGGTTAGTTTTTCGGAAGAGGCTTTACGAGAAAATATTGGTGCATTTGTGAATGCTCTTTTGCTTGCAAAGCCTGCGGGATTGAAGAAGAGTAAGTGGTCTACTTTAGGTCTCTCTTAAAGTGTGTGTTGATTTGTTTGTTCCATGGATTTAGTAAAGGAAAAGGAAAGGAAACATATTTTTTTTAAGTAAAATATTGATGACGTCCTCAAGTCCCTAGAAAAAGAAAAGGGAAGTGATATGCAAGAATAAAAGATTTTCCTGTATTTTCGATTATATTTTCCTTTTACTATTATTTACCTCACTCTTTCCCTTAATAATTTAGCAGGGAAAGTGTTTTCCTTTTGAGTTTTATTTTCCTTTTGCTCACTAAATCCCTTATCCCAATGGAGTCTTACCGAATGTTTTGGAGCTTTCTAAAAATGAGTTCAGTTCAGGTTGGGTTTGTGGCATGCTCTAGACAAAGTTGTTCTATGTGAAGTAGTGAACCATTGACATCTTTTTTTTTTTTATCTGGTGTAAGTGCACAAGCTTGACTGAGACAATAATTTCTAGTTTTGAGGGGACTTTATTTGTTTATCTGCAGTAGTGACTTATCTTTGAACAAAAAATACATTGGGTTTACAGTGGTCTACGAAGTGTGTTACCATATAGCACATCCTTTTCATTGCATTGACAGTTATTTTCTCTTCAATGTAGGTTCCAAATATGCTGGATATGTGAATTCCTTCCATATATGCAGCACGGTAAGCTCATAAACCTTGCTCTCATAAACTTTTGGAGTAATTAGTTTATCACACTCAAAGAAGAAATCGAATTCAACAACGTATCGTATTATATTGTGATTGCCACGGTTCTCAAAACGTGACTCTTCAAAATTGACGTGTTCACATGCTTTGTATATTAAAACGGGCTGCACAAATGCGTGAACTCCAACAAAACTAGCACCTCCATTTGGGGGAAGGTCTAATGAAGTGTCAAAAGGTTATGGTAACAAGAAACTTTACAATGTGGTTAGTGTCCCGTCTGTCTTTCTCTATTTCCTTCTCTCTTTTCCTTTAGCCGAATTTCTGATTGCGGGTTTCTATACTTATATATACACGTACATGTACGTAGCTTCTGCATTTAGTTCAATAAATGCTTTTTAGATGGTTGCATTACCGGACCGTTTAGAACCCGTTTGGATTAAACTTATTTGGAACCAACAATCACTCTTTTGGGATTATTGAGAGATTTGAGTCCGTTTGGCAAAAACATTGTTCCACTTTAAAGCTAAAAGACAGCTTAAATTAGAAGCAGCAACTTGCTGCGTTTCAAAAATTAAGTAAAGGAAAAATCTCTTATTTCTACAATAATACCAAATCGGATCTAAATGGTTAAAAGCCTCATTATGCGAAGTTTTCTATTCGTATGTAATCTATTTATTGGGATATGCAGATGGGTTCATCATTCCCTGTTTCGATACAATCAATATCCATAGCTGCGGATCAGTATAGTAAATTGCAATTGAGGTGATATGTTTAGAATCCCCCCACCCGCCATTTCATCTTGGGGTTTTTAGTTGAAGGTTCATCAAACCAGGCTGAGGGCTTCTCTTTTTTATTCTTTTTATTTTTAATTTCAGATGCAGCTGTTATTTACCTCTTCTGCTTTGTTTTGGGACAGTTGGGTTTTTGTTGGGTTATATTTGGATACAGATTACATATGGTTTCTGTTGATTTGGGCATGTTATATGAGTAATGCTATGCGTACCAGATTTAAATCCCAAATATTTTAGTATTTGTATGATGTATCACATGGTGTGGGAGTAGTCGGTAGTACAACATACTAATATATGTGGTACAACCGGCAAAACGTTAAGGAACTATTTAAATTAGACCAAAATAAATTAAAATTGGGATTTAAATTTGGGAAGCATGACAAAACTATTGTTATATTAAGTTGGAAATTTGTGTTTCAGAATGGTAGTTGGCAGTTTGAATGGATTTTGAGCTTTTCAAATTTGTATTCCAAATGTGGTCCCAGTACATGTGACAGTGGGTCTACTAGGTGTTGAAGTAGTTTTACCATTAATAAATTGGTCTCACTGTCATATGTCTTGGGAATCACATTTGGGATATAAAATTTGGGAGGCATAGAATTACTCGTAGATTTTTGCTTGTTGGCCTATGAGGACTTAATTATTGAGTAATGCCATGCTATCCAAATTTGTATCTCAAATGAATGCATTGTAGCCTTTTATTCTTCTAGGAGCAATTTATCACTACTAAAATCAATACCCGTGCGATCAGGGCCGGACCGTACACAGGGGGGGGGGGGGGGCGCGGGGCGGCGGGTATGGTCCTAGCAAAATTTTGGAAAATTATGATTTAGCCTACAAAATTTTTACAAATTATAGATATTATATATGTTGGCCCCCTACAAAATTTTGAAAACATCAATTATGTATGTACAATTGTCCAAAATTAAAATTAATTTATATAATGGCTCTAAATTTTACTAATTTTTTTTACTTATGCATATGCAACAATAATTGTAATCAAACACATGTCAAACTATTAGTTAAGTCATGATATTTAAATAAAGAGAAGTTGAAATATATTAGCGTAATCGTAATCAATCAGACCTTAAATATTTTGATAAATACAATTTCTTTTCAATTCTAAGTTTAGCCCAACCCAAATTGTTTTACCATCAACCCAACATTTACAAATTAACATCAACGATCACTTGTTATTGAATAAAAAAGTGATAATATGCACATAGGGGCATAATTATAAAAATAGTCGAGAGACAGGGAGATCAAAACCATTTACACTATAGGAATTGCAAAGCACAAAAACTCTCAACTCTTGAAACGACAAGAAAATGTCACACAACAAAAGTTAATTTTTTTGGACATAAAAATATGTACAAATAAACCAAAAAAAAAAAATTCCTCAGGGGCTTCCCAATGGACCCAAGCCAATAACATTTGGCCCCCTCAAATGTGCATTCCTGGGTCCCCACTGCGTGCGATGCACATGAAAATGTTTCTAAATTTTTTGTATGTATGTTTATGCTAAGCAAATTTCATGTACGTAAATTTGTTAGTGGTATTATTATTTTCTATAATATGTAGTTATATTATTTTAATTAAATTGTTTAGTTTGTATTATGTATGTGTTTATATTTGAAAAAAGATGTATATATATTAAAGCAGGTTAGATAGATTAGATATTGATAAGATTATGATGATGCCAAAATTTCGTGTATCGTAAAAGAAAGAAGATAAGAGAAATTTGTACGTGGTTCGACTCTATTAATGAAGAGCCCTACGTCCACGGGTGTGTCGGAGCACCTTCACTATACTGTAAAAATAGTCGGTGGCCTATGGTGAACCAACAGTAGACTAGAACTACTAAAGGCCGGCGGGGCAGAGTGATTAGAGCTGCTATATGTGCGTGCTGTGTCGACTAAAATGTCTTTACCTAGAGGATGTGAGTGGTCTCTTTTATAGATACAAGAGACCTACTCGTACAAGGAAAGTAATACAGATTAGGTGATATATCTGATTAGGTTTTATTGACGTGAATCATGCGAGTTTCCTAATTCTAATTGGATTAGGAAACTTTCTAAACATCCAATTAGTTTTCTAACTAGCGTAGAAAACCGTTGGTACATTCTGGATCACGTCCTGGGGCTGGGCAGTGCCGTATTCGTGACAGGCCGAGCCCATGTTGTACTCCTGACCTGTTGGTTGGGTCTTGCGACACTTGGTCTACCCCTCGGGACAATGCTGGAGATGACACGATCAGTCCCTTGGTGAACCAGGCTTTCCTTGGTGTGGTGGGTGAGCTTTGCTTTCATTGAACATTTTTTGTACATATCAGTTGCCCCCCATTTTCTAAGGTTAAAGTGATGCTTCATCAGATGAGAGTTGGAAATTTGTATGGCTCGGGTAAACCACCCGGGACGCAGCTCGGGGAACTGCTTGGAGCCGGACCGGTCGTCTTGGTAAATCGGGGCATGTACCGATCGGATACCTCGGGAGCTTGGGGTCAGTATCTGCCACGTGTCAAGGAGTGGTTGGTCTGGTCAGGATCCAATCAGACTGATGCAAAGGTAACCAGACCGTCAAGGTCGAACCGGCCTGTCGAATCGTGCAATTTAATGTGCACTCTTTTCGAAGGGGCGCTTGGGTTGCTCGAGGCACCAGTTGTCGGTCCCTTAGCGGGACACTGTCAGGGCTATTGGATCTGAGGGCATCTGGACCGTTCGTGCTGCTTATATAAGGGACACTTGGGCAATTCCTCATTCCTTCTACTGTCCAAAGAGAGAAAATACCGAGCGGTCCTCTGCATCCCGAGCTCTTCATTTGTTTACTGTGAGTCTTCTTTTGCTTGGTCTTCTATCTCTATTCATTTTTTCATTTCCTTCTTCCTCTTTTTTCTATTTCCGAGCAACTCTGGAGAGTAGGAGTCCAGTAGGCTTTGTGAGAGAGTGAGACTTCTATTTTCATAGATTTTGTTTTTTCCTTAGGTTAGGGGGGCTCTCCTGCCTTGGTAGAGTGGTACAACCGGCCGGTGAGCCAGAGTTCTTCCTTTTCTGAGTGTTTCTTAGCTGCTCAGACCTTGCACGTCCTACCGTTTAGCTACTGAGCCTTCCACAACTTTACCTTAGATTAGGGGTTCAGGACTGCTACCTAGGTTGCCAGTTGCTTCCTCGACCCGTGACAGGGGCTTTAGAGATATGCCACGATGATTTTAACTCATCTTCTCGGTCGGAAGATGACTATTCAAGATCCGGGAGTTCGAGCAATAGCCCGGTCCTCCCTTCACTAACCCCATCGGATCACCATAGCGAGGGTAGAATCCCCGTTCGAGTGTCTGGCGAGGGTGCGAGTTAAGGGATCCCCGAAGCTTTTGACTCGCGAGGATCAGGTAGTGATGCATCGGTCTCGGATAGGCCCGAAGTTGCCTTTTCCTACGAGTGGATTTCCAGTCGTCTGCTTGCATCTGACCTGAGTAGACTTAGGGAGAAGTATGACATTCCCGGGGGGGTTTCTATGACCGTGTCACATGGCGAGGCTCACCTATATTGGTCGGATTTTGTCACCCTTTATAAGGACGCCTTTATTACGGGCCTCTGTCTTCCCTTCACTTTCTTACCCGGGACCTATTGATCTACCTCGGTATTGCTCCCGGGTAGCTCGCCCTTAATGACTGGAGATTCCTGATGGAGGCCATTAACCTCTGGCCCCACGTTTTCGGGTATGAGCTTACCCTTCAGGAGTTTCTGTGGACCTACCGACCGTTCTCGTTGCATGGGGAGGTCGGTTTCTTCTTCCGGAGCGCTCGGCAAGGGAGAGAAATTATATATAAGTGCCCGAGCAACAACAAGGGGTGGAAGAAGAAATTCTTCCAAGTATCCACCCTCGGGGCTCTGCGATGATGCTCCGGGAATTCAACTGAGATCTGCTTGGGCGGGAGTGTTGAGGGGTAATCTCTAGAGTTTGCTGTTTTTCTTCCGCTTTTTCTTGTTGCCTGGATGCTGACTAACTCCTATGTTGTTTTGCAGCCGGATCTACCGACTTACCAAGCGTCCCAGATGAGTGCCAAGATCGGATAAGGGTGTTGGCCTAGGAGCCTGTCAACATCATTGACATGCTGACTCGAACGGGAGCCCGGAAGGTTACCAACTAGCCCCACAAAGTCTTTTCCGCCCTAGTTTTTCCACCTATCATTCCTAGTAAGTTACCATTTCTCGAATTTTTTCTTGTTTCTTACCCCTTTATCACAATTTGCTGATTTGTCGGTTTTCTTGATTCCGCAGAGATGGCTACCAAGAGGAATCTCAATGCCCTGAGGGAGAAGGAGACCGCCGCAGTCGCTCGGGTGGGTCAAAAGAGGAGGAAGACTAACTTGGCCGCCAGCCCACAACTCTGGCGGCTGATCAGCAGACCGAGAGAGGCACCGGTCAGGGCGTCGACCCCGAGGGTTGAGGTGGTGTCAACCATCGAAAGCCCCCCGGGGAATATCCCGCTCGGGGTTCTACAAGTGGAGTCCGAGGAGAAGACCCAGAGGAGGATACGGGCCACCCTCCTTCTGAGTCAACTTGAGAGGTATGAGGGGATGGCCCTTCGTGAGCTGTTCGGGTGGCTTTAAAGCCTCCCTAATCTGGCAAGTGCTTTATCCTTTCCTTTTCCACTTTTCTTTTGTTTCCTTATCGGCGATTGACTGACTTCTGTTTCTTTGTCCAAGCCTACTGTTTGCCGGCCGGGGTTGGGTCCTCTCTGCCTAGTCTAGTCGAGAGGGCGGTTGCTGTTGAGGCTGCTCTTTTGAAGGAGAGCGGTGTAGGAGGTTAGGGAATCTGCCCTGGCCGTGGAGAAGGAAAAGGTGAAGGGGCAGCTCAAGTGGAGCTTGAGACCGCCTTGGCGAGCCTGACGACTGCTGAGGCTGAGAAGAAGGCTTTGGCGGATGCTGTAACCGCTCGGGAGGAGGCTGCGGAGGCCGAGGAAGCAACAGACAAAGGATTTGATGCTGGTTTCTTTCAAGGCTATGCGGACCTGAAGAGGAGGGTGGCCGTGGACCATCCTGAGTAGGATCTCGCGACTTACTCGGGGTCGATTCCAACTTCTGGGACACGGGATCCCCTGCTGCTGAGAAATTTGCTGCTGAGGAAGAGACACTTGCTGGAGAGGTGTCTCTTGACGGAGAGGTCGAGAATACCGAAGATGAGGTAGTCATCGTGGATGATCCTCAGTAATTGCTTCGCCCTATTGCTCCCGGCCTGTCGCTTGCCCTGCATATTTAAACTCTCTCTCTCTCTCTCTCTCTCTCTCTCTCTCTCTCTCTCTCTCTCTCTCTCTCTGTTTTGTTTTGTGGGGTGGCTGCTATAATTGCCCCCCAGGCAATGTACTTTTTCTAAACTAGTAATGAAAAGGCCCCTTGAGGTCGCTTTTTAACATACCGTGAATGTTTGTACTTGTACTTTTTGCCTGTTTGTGTTTGTAATTGCCCGTGCCCGACCAGTTGTAAAGCTTTGTTATGACCCTGCCTTAGCAGAAGGTTCTGAAACTGTGACTGGTAGCGAGCACTCGGGCGAGGTATTGTAGGAGCTTTAGTCCTGTAACTATCCGATCGGTCCAATACTCAGGGGGTTTGACTAAGAGTTTACACTTAAGTTACCCTAGAGTCTTAACCCGGTGTGTGCTCTGAGCATTGTAGGTGCTCGAAATGTAAAAGGGTTTACACTTAGTTAACTCCGAGTCCTGTGAATGCCCGGTGTGACTTCCTGTTTAGTTCATTATTCCCTCCTGCACCCCCTCCCCCCACCTAAAAGCTTTTGCTAAGGCGGGTGTTTACAGAGGTAATGACCGTAGTTAGTCAACCTAGAACTGTGACACCCGCTCCCGCGAATATTCTTATTATATTAAGCATGCATTATTAATTATATTATAATGTTGAATATGCATATGTGATGTGGATTTTGACCAACTGAGTTGATTATGGGAATCCATTTGGAAACCCAGACGTTATAGTTTCCGATTGGGACATGTGATTGAGAGAGTCCCTGTGTGATGGGACAGTGATATGGAATCACCTTATGTGCTTAAATGGTTATTACAGGCATATGTGAAATATTATAATGATGTTATATATCATGTTACTTAGTGGGGACCACTTATGTGGTTCTTTGGGGTACCTTTGTGAGTACGAATTGGACACGCTACATAATTAGTAGGTTAATTAGAAATTTCAAAATATTATATGAGACCACTTATGGGATCCATATGAGACATAGACAAATATCTATTTAGGTTTGGGATAGTTTTAAAACAGTTTAATAACTTCTAAGGGCTTGATTGTAACACGTTAGAAATTGAGGGGAGGTAAACTGAATTAGCAAAATTTGGATTGCA
Source organism: Hydrangea macrophylla (assembly GCA_033977485.1). Classification (NCBI taxonomy): domain Eukaryota; kingdom Viridiplantae; phylum Streptophyta; class Magnoliopsida; order Cornales; family Hydrangeaceae; genus Hydrangea; species Hydrangea macrophylla. The sequence goes on from CM066990.1 coordinate 100,554,528, forward strand.
TGTTAGGAGACATGTGTCAAGAATGACACATTCCCCATGTCAAGTCCTATAGCCTTCTTCTTCCTTGAGCAATTCGACTAGGAGATAAAGAGAGTTTTGCGACGGAAGTTCGACGGATCGTATGATGGCAATAGCCGCGCCATTTGATATTCAATTTTAATTCTGACTACATATTCAGACTCCTGGAGGTGAGTCTAACGCGTAGATACCAATTTTGTTAAGTTACGTGATAGTTTTTTTGTGCCCTATTTTGGGGGTTTAGCTCATATACTACAATTTTGTGATATAATTTGTACCCAACAACTAGTGGGTTATAATATGGAAATTAGGAGCGAATTCTACGAGGTGAGTGATACTAATTGGGGATTCAATGGGTTGTTGCCTGTTTTGGTTCATTTGTATGCTAAGCATGTCAACTTGTGTAATTTAGCCTGTTTAGTTAATATTGGGCTAATCCATGTGATTGCTAAGTCCCAATTGTATGTTTAAAGCATGGTGTAATGAAATTATATGGGCATGTTAAAGTTATCTAATTGGGTCAATGATGTACTTGTATTGATCATCGATTGGTAATGATTGTGGGTCGCTAGAGGCTTTTGGGTACTGCATGTCTGACGGGGAGAGGTGTGGATATCTACTGGTTGCATGGATTCACGGTGGAATCGCGAACTGGGTTGAAGGGTGACAGCCGGCGACTATAGTTGAATGTAACTTGGTGAATTATGACTTCTTGTTAATTCATGTTTCCACTTATTATCATTCACTAAGCATATAACTTATATATTATAGTGGTTATTGAATAACCATTGTAGATGAACATGCCGACAAGGACCCGAAGAAGTGATTCTGTGGGCCGGGCAAGAATGGGGCTATGGGAGTAGCTTATGTCATTTTCATGTTTTATGTTTAATTAGTAGAACTTGTTTCAGGTTGTACAAGTTGTTAATCTGGGTTTTAAAACTTGTAATAACTCTAAGTGGATAACTCACGGAAGTGTGTAATATTGCTAATAGGTGTATATGCAAGTTGTTCATGTTGGGTTTGATTACATTTATTAGAGGTTGTGTGAGTTTGGTTGATTTTGATTTGAAAATGGAGTTGCTGCAGAATGGGTTCTGCTACATTAATCCAGTCGACTTCTCAGAACATGACACTCTGGAACAGCCATGTACAATCAACCGGACATTCGAAGCTACAGTCGACAGGACATGAGTACCAGTCGACTGGATTCGGACTTAGAGACTTTTGACTCTCTGTAATTCTCGATACAGTCGACCCGGTCCCCGATCAGTTGACTGAATTATCTGTTTTAAAAACCCATTGTACCTGCCATGATGTCATCAACGACCAAATTTTTATTTTTATTTTGCCGACGTCAACTTTTGAAATGTCTCTAAAAATAGAAAATTCATAGATATTTTAATTTAGAGATATAAATGTCTCTAAGTTTTCTATTATTAGAAAAATATCTCTAAAATCAAAAATTTTAGATACATTTCTATGAAAATGTCTCTGAATCTGAATTTTTCAGACACATTTTAAGAAAACAAATCTCTATTTTTTTTAATTAATGTCTCTGAATCTGGAGAATTTAGAGACATTTTGACATAAACAAAGACAATATATATATATATATATATTGTTAAAAGTTTTTTTAATTTTTTTTAGATATAAAAAATTGGACGCTCCCAACAGTGCAATACGTACAATGGGGGAGGGGTAATTTCGTATGCAAAAATGAAAAATAAAAAGTGGTGGACTATAGCCCAAAAAATAAAAAAATAAAAAATTAAAAAGAAAAAGAAAAGAAAAGAAAAATGTGTCATTTTGGGCTAAATGAATTTCGGCATGTCTTTTGGGCCCAAGCTCGAGGACCTTAGTTCCATTTTCTTTTTACTATATATATACACACTAGATTTATAACACGTACCGATGCACGGGAGAGATGTTATAATTCAAATATTTAATAGATACAGCCCTACGAAAGAGTTAAAATCTAAGGACCCTTTTGATAAAACTAAAAATTAACTACTTAAAACTAAATGGTGGTGTAAGTATTGAAACTTTAAGTTACTGATTTTGCAATATTAATTAATTAGATTATATTAGATTATTCTTGTAATTATTTGTAAGTTGCTTTTTTGGTCCAAAATTATAAGATAAGTAATAATATTAGGCATATGTGTGTAATAAAATTAAATTTATTAGCATGTGTATGTAAATTATGTTTATGAGCATGTGTTAAAATAAGTAAAACATTCATTTGAATGGACCTTTCCAATTGTCATACTGAAATTTATTTATAAGATGATTATTTATTTTTACAAAAATCTAAAATCATTATTTTTCTCTTTTGAAGTATAAGATTTGAATTGTGTTATTTTTTGTGTGGATTTGGTTCTACGATTATAGGTTATATTAGGCATATGTGTAATAATCGTTATTTTATAAGCATGTGTATGTAAAGTATTTGTATTAGCATGTGTTAAAATAAGTAAAACATTCATTTGGGATAGACTTTTCCAATTGTCATACTGAAATTTATTTATAAAATGATTATTTGTTTTTACAAAAATATTAGATCATTATTTTTCTTCTTTGGAGTATAAAATTTGAATTGTGTTAAAGATCTAAACATTACCATATGTTGACTTGTGTGTGTGAATTCAATTTATAGGTATTTGTGTGGGTAATATTAACATATGCAATTCTCATATGTTGTGTGTATGAATTCAATTTATAGGTATTTGTGTGTGTAATATTAACATATGCAATTCTATGAAATTAAATTTTGAAAAATATAAACACGATACTAATTTGTTGTTAGAACTTAGTTTAAACAGAAGCTAATTTGCGACCTGGGAACCCAGCAGTCAAAAGTAACTTTGTGATGTTAAAAAGGTATAGAATGACTTCTTAATCCAGGGTTTAGAATTTAGAGTATCAAAATACTACGTATTTTTATAAGCATGTGTAAATTAAATTTATTGTCATGTGTGTGAATTAAATTTGTTGCCATGTGCGTGTGTACTATAAAAATCAGTTTAGAAATAAAATGAAAAAGGGAAAGGGGAAAAAGCCAAAAACACACAATATGCAAAACCTACATTGCAAGGGAAAAGTTGACCGAAATGTAAATATTAGAGACCAATCAGTAATTAGCCATTATTATTGACCCAATTTTTCATATAAATGTAATTAAACATAATACAATATGTAAATCATAAATTTCAGGAAAAAGTTGACCAAAATGTAAATAGTAGTAAATAATTCAAAAGAAGCCGTTATTGTTGACTTCTATTTGATGTGAATTATAAATATTCCAAAATATGTTGACCTAAATATAATTAGACATAATATTATTAACTAAATTCTCATTATTTTATTAAATAAAGTTTCAAAAGCTAACAAATGTAATTATTAGTCTAAAATGACAAAAAAAATCCTCACATAAATCAATATAGAGTAATATTTGGTGCACTAACAACTTTCACTAACACTTACTAACACACTCTATCTCTCTCCTAATGGTACTGCGGGGTCCACTGTGGGCCCTACAGTACCACTAGGAGAGAGATAGAGTGTGTTAGTAAGTGTTAGTAGAAGTTGTTAGTGCCCCTAGTATTGCCCATCAATATATGCCTGTTTAGCTATAGAGATTACAAGTAATTATACTATAGTAAAGGAATATTGCAGTAATTGACGAAGGGGACTAATGTGACAGGTGAACTGTTTCACCCCATCTTCACTTTTCATATAGTAGTAGATATAAAAAAATGGAGTAATTATTTGGTGATAACTTTCATATAACTTTCATACAACCTCCTAAAAAGATGTGTCTATCTCTCTCCTGTGATGTCACTGGACCCCACAATGACACATGAGAGATAGACACATCTTTTAGGAGGTTGTATGAAAGTTGTATGAAAGATGTCACCAAAAAATTACTCAAAAAAATGATTGTTATGGATGAAACCAACTTAAGGGCTGTTTTGATGGTCAAAGAACCGAATATGGTTCACAGGTGAACAATTTTTAGTGTTCGGTAGATGCACTTTCTTGCACAAGAGTTCTTATCCAATCCAATCCAATCCATAACTAGACATGCTTATAGTTATCGATCTAAAATGACCATTGAAAGTGAGATCAAGATTGAACAGATTTTATTTGATGCTTTAGATGCTGTTTGGATAACCCAAAAACCTGTGTAGATAATTCTGTATTCAACAATGTTAGGGGTACAAACACTTATAATCACATTCTATCTCTCTGCTCGATGGTACTGTGGGATCCGGATAATTTCAATAGATCCTATAATACCACCCAAGAGAGAGATAAAGTGTGTGTGTAAGTATTTGTGCCCCAAATATTACCCTTTTATATTTGTGTAGCTGTTTTCTATTTACGTAATGTAGGAGTTGGGGCACAAAGGAAACAGCTACAACATAATGGTGAATTATGGTTTGACTCCTACGTTACGTACATAGAAAATAGCTACACAAATACAAAAGGGTAATATTTGGGGCACAAATATTTACACACATACTTTATCTCTCTCTTGGGTGGTATTATAGAATCTATTGAAATTATCCGGATTCCATAGTACCACCGAGCATAGAGATATAATGTGATTATAAGTGTTGGAGTCAAACCGTAACGTAGGAGTCAAACCATAAAATATACTCCTTTGTATCTGGGTTAAAATGACCAACAAAAGTGAAACTTGGTTTGAACTCAAACCATAATTCACCATTCCCAAACAAATCCTTAAGATTTTGTACAATTGCAGTGAGCCTGCGTGGTATCCAAATTGCTTGTTTGGGCAGCCCAGAAGATGTTGCCAAACGGGTTGCGACAAAGGGTTGTACATTGATGTTCTGGAAGCAGTCAAAACTGTTGAGGCCATAGTCATGTGTATCAGGTGTGGTACGAAAGGAAGGCTAGTTGTCTGTTTTGTCAGCAGAGCATTAAACACTCTCTCTCTCAGGGGGTCAGGAAGGACATAGAGGAATGTACCGCTTTTGTCTTTTTGTTACTTTTTCAAAACTGCTCTCTGGCTTGCCTCCCTAATTTGATAGTATTGTCTTAATCACACTGTATGCACGTGTTGAGCCTCAGGAGAGTTGTCTTAGTTTCTGAGGTGCCATCAAACTGTCTTCATATTGGCTAAAGAAACTCCATTGTTTATTTAATTACGTTTGGAGGACAACTTTGTTAAAGTTGTCTTCATCTCCCTCCCTCCCTCTCTCTCTCTTTTTTTTTTTTTTTGGGCTAAAAAGCCTCTCTCTTTCTCATAACAAATCCTCCGTATAATAAAACTTTCCAAAACTATCTGAAAACAGTGAAGAAGATGTTCTCATTAAAAAAAAAAAAAGAAAAGAAAAAAGAAAAAGAAAAGAAAAGAAGAGAAGAGAATTATTAGGGGCAAAAAGAAAAAAGAATAGATTTATTTAGGGCTCCTTTGACAAAATAATACTGTAGTATTAAAGATGGCAAAAATATATATGATTGGCCAAAAACAGACTGGACTTTTTTTTTTTTACCAATTTTTTTTTTCTTTTTTCTTTTCCCCCTACAATATTGCAACCACAACCATAGTTTAGCAAATGGTCAATTATGTTTCGAAATCATGTATGAGGCCTCCGTAAGTATGCAAAGCGGACTAAGCCTTTAGCACCTAATGTACTTGTCTATTGGGCTTAGTTATTGGTTTTTTCTTTCTTTTGTTGTTTAAATTGGTCTTTTTCCCCTTACAATACCAAAGAAGATTTTTATGTGAGTGGCAAGTTGTTATACCATAAATTCACTAGAAATGTACTGTACTTTTGAGACATTGAACTTGCCACCAACGTGTCCCGCATGCAATAGTGTAATTACATGTCGGCAAGACCTACTATTATAAGTTCATAGTTTGTGATTGTTAAAAAGACAAAGGAGTAATATTGTTTGGGGCACAAACATTTTATATAAATATTTTAGGACAATGTTATTGTAAGAAACTTCTCACATGAGAAGACGGATTTTAATCGTTGGATGAGCATCTGACTTTAAGATTCTCTCTAGATTCTTGGGAATCTTAAGGCTAGATACTCATCCAATGGTTAAAACCCGCATTATCATGTGAGAAGCTTCTCACAATAGCATTACCCAATACTTTACAAACACTCTGTCTCTATTTAGGGTGATACTGTGGGATCCACTGAAATTATATATTAAACTCCGCAATACCACCCAAGAGAGAGATAGAGTGTTTAGCATTCTCGAAAACAAAGATAGGGTCTTAGATAAAGTTATAGTATATAGTATACACACCTATCGTGAAAAAAAAACTTATTTTCTAAGTTCCACACTTGATTGTAAGCTACCCACCAATTATAAAGAAAAAAAAATGTATGGAAGATCCTTTTGTCACAAATTATGTTTTTCTCTTTTTTAGAAAAATTTGAGCATCAAAATGCATGTGAATTTGAGCATCAAAAGTGGACAGCAAAATTACATTATTAAGAAAACAGTTTATCATCTAACAAAATAAGAATAAACAAGGCGTAATAACAAATTTGAGCATCAAAAGTGGACAGCAAAATTACATTATTAAGAAAACAGTTTATCATCTAACAAAATAAGAATAAACAAGGCGTAATAACAAATTTGATCAAGTACATGCAAAGTGTATCCTTCTAATCTCCTCTACTCCTACTAAGCTTACCATGCTTGTACATTTTCAATGCCTCACAAAAGTGAAATTTGTTTTCTTTCGACAAATTTGGCATTATGATATAACTTTTTGTCAGATATATTTTTTCTCACATTTATTATAAGTGGTCCAAAATTTTCCAGGGAATTTTTTTAATTATAGATACTGTCTGTCTCGAATTGTATCAAAATAACTGAACTCAAAAAGTATTTTTATTGAACTGAATATGAATGGAATACAAGGCTCTGTTTTATATACAGAGTAAAACTGAGTTACTGAGTTAACTACTGAACTAACTGAACTCAGCTGAATTAACAAGCAAAATTAACTCTAACTGACTACCTACCTACTTAATACATTTGAGATTGAAAATTAATCTTCTAATTCTGTAATAGTCCCCCTCAAAATGAACACATCTTGACTTGTGAAGGAGCATGAAACATCCATAAAAGGACCATAATATTGTTGCATCGAATCCATGATGAAGAATTTGAAAAAGTTGAAGCAAATTGTGAGATGGATCCATCGATAAACCCTAACTTGTTCTTCGCAGTTAAGGCCATGATCATCGAACGACTCCATGTATTGTAATTGTCCACAGTAAGAGGTTGGGTAACAAGAATAGCACCAGTATTTGAGAGAATTTAAGTTCAAAATCATCAAATACTAAAAGTAAAGGAGTTAAGAAAAAATAAAAAAATAAAAAGATCTTATGTACAGACTAGCAACACAAAAACACTTAAATACAGGGACATAATTGCAAAAACTTTTCAATTTTCACTGTCCAAATATTCTATTCCCCGCGCCACAAAACAAGACAAACAAAAACCAGAGAAACTGAAGAGAGAGAGAAAGACTGACAGAGAGAGGGACTGTGTCCGCCACTGTGCCTTTTTTTTTTTTCCAAAGCTCGAAACCGACCCCTCTCTCTCTCTCTCTCTCTCTCTCTCTCCAATGGCTTCCACATACCATTCTCTATCCATTTTCCAGGTTTAATCAAACAATGGAAACAGAGGACTACAAGAGAAAGGAACGCATTGCTCTGGTAGTGATCGTCGTTTTTGCTTCTCTTGCCATAGCTTCGCTGCTCGTCGCCTTCAGCTACTATTGCTACATACGCAACAAGGTCTCCAAGCGCTTGAAGAACCGCAAAAGTGAGTATACATACATACATACATACATACATATATGTAGCAATCGAACTTGTGTATATGTTTTTTTTTGGTTTAAGTTTGCTCGGATTTCGAGATTTATCGTCTGTGGAAAAGTTGTAGGCCCTAAAATTGTAATCTTTGTTTGGTTGCTAGGAAAATTAGGAATATAACGGAAAATTTCACTCTTATGTTTGGCGCATCATTTTGATTTTGTTCTTCTGGGCACTATAACGGACCGTTAACTTTAAGGCCGTAATGGCCGTTAGGTAACGGATGCGGAGTGTAGCGATACCGTTACAGTCCGTTATAACGGATGGAACTGCTTTCACACTTGTAACGGGCGTTAAAGATTACTTAACGGCCCACTACAGTGCCATAACGTCCCTTACATCTTTCGGTAGTCCTTGTCGTCATGGATTTCAGAATCTCTGATCTGAGAGAAAAACGGGTCGTTTGACTCGTTACTCTTTCACTTAAAATGGGTCGTTACTCTTTCTATACTTATAACTTCAAAACCTGATTTTTTTATGCTTCTATTTAATTAATAATAATAATATGAGTAATTATTTGACATGTGTATTTATTTTATACACTTATTTTTACATGAATCTGTTTACAATAAATTCTGGTGTAGTGGTGGTGATAACTTAATCTGACTTCTAGCCTAAGCGATTTGTTGTTAGCAATACTCAACAACAACAAAAATATGGGCATTTACTTTACTCTGATGCAAGCCAGTAATTACAAATGGAATTTGAAATAGGATAAATCAAACATAGAAATTCAGAATACCTCCATAGACATCATCTTCTTCATTGATTGAAAAACAAAAAAGTAGATTACAAACTCTCAAAGAACAACGAGAACTCGCAAATCACTCAAGATCACTCAAGGACAAAAGTAAAGTTGTTATGAGGAGAAACTAAAGTTTACTGAGAGCAGAAGTGGCGTGTGTGTTAGTCCCCTCCAAATGTTGCACATCCTGCCTTATTTATAGACTTTGGGAGAAAGGAACTGTTCAATTAGTGGGGTTAGTGAGTGGTGGTTCCTGATTTCCAGGCATGAACAAGTTACTGCACCTATCTCTTTTTCCCACGATTATCCATGATCTGTTTGATTATCCCTCTTCTGCCACGTTCCTGTTTTGTGTAACTGCCTTCTTTCCAGCTCAGCATCTTCTAAAGCACACGTTCTCATCTCAGCTAACTGCCTGACAGACTTGTGGGCAAATCCCCGGTGACCGATTTCATCCTTCTTTGAGTAGCTTAATTCTTGCTGGTAGATGGAAGTCGGCCTCCCACTCAGTAGGAAGTCTACAATTCATCGGTCTCGTTCAACCGATGTCGTCTGACTTTAATTGTTTCAAAGATTGCCTTTACCCTTTCTTAAGTCCGATATTACATTCTCTTGCTTTGCTGCTGTTAGCTATCGTCCTACGGTCTGGCCACTGCAGGTTCTGCAAGGGTAGCCATCGGCCTTATCAACTGAGGTCAAAGTATATCGTGTCTATCGCTGCTCCCCTTCTATATCGGCCTGACTTATTGAAACCGATATATCCATTAGAGCCTATTATCCTTCTGTTTCAACACCGGTAATAAGTTGGGATGAATCAACCTTTTTTACAGTCTTGATTGGTTGGACATCGGTCTGTGATTTGACCGATGTTATGGCTGTTGTGGCCCAGGCATTGCTAGTTAAAACCGAGGTATTACCTTGAGAACCATGTATCATTTTATCCTCGGTCTTGACATCGATATTCTCTTATTGGATGTACCATCTATATCCGCAACTATTTCTGATATCACTTTTCTTTGTCATCGGTCTTATCACCTGTTCATCACCTTATCTGCTCTTATGATCAAGCCACGTGACTGTCATGTGCTTTGGGAAATCCCAAATTAGGGTGTAAACAATGCCCCCCAAACGTCTTGTCAAACGTTGCGTCATCAGTTTGATGAGGCGTTTGAAATTCAATTTTAATGCCACTCTGCAACTGACAGCGTACGGTTGCACGTGGCACCTCCCCAGTAGCTCCTCCTGCATCGTTTCCAGAATCGAGGTGCATCTCTTGGGAACCAGTTCCCAAGTCATGATGACCCCCCTTCTCCTTCTATATAAACCTTTCTGCCCTTATCATTTTCCACTTTTCACTTTCTTGCCTTTAAACTTTCTCGGAAAATTTTCTTTCCTTTTCAAATTTCCATGGCTTCTTCCTCTGCAACTGGTGCTTCCCAAACCGCAGGTGCTACCTCGTCTTCTCCCGCTGCTACTGGTACTGCGCCGGCGGCAAAAACTAATGCCACCGCCGTTAAACAAGCCCTCGAGACCATTCCTGGGCTAATCAATCCTCAGGTATTGATTCCTATTCCTTCTGGTTCTTCAATAGGACTTGGTCCTTCTTTTGACTCTTTTCCTCCCTCGTTCCTACATCCCTATTTCCCTTTAATTGTAGAAGATAATGAATTACTTTACCAATCTCCTAATTTTGACTGGGGCTCCCAGTATACTCCTTCAAACCCTTTGAGGAATTGGCCTAATCCTTCTAATGACTGGGTTTCTTGGGTAGACCGATTGGCGAAGGTGAAAAAGGACCTGTGGAGGGCCCTTGACATCTATGATGCCATCATGCTTAACCGAGAGAGATTCTTCCTTGATAAGCCTCTCTTCTTTTCTTCTCTCCTCTTCTGGTCAACCTCGGCCAATGCTTTTTTCTTCCGTTGCGGCCCTATGAGCCCAACCATCCAGGATGTTTGTTTCCTTACCGGTCTTCCTGCCCATGGTGAAGAAATTACTCCCAACCTCTCCTCCTCTCTAGAATTTGAACACCCTAGGACCAATACAGGCAAGGGTTCTCGGGCCATCACTGCCTTCGGGCAATTCATCTCGGCCTGCACGGGTCAAGGGGAGGTCACTGATCAAGAACACGTTGCTTTCTTGATCTATTGGTTGAACCGTTTTGTGTTCTGCTCGGCCTCTTATGGGGTCACGAAAGAGTATCACTATATCGCCCTGGCCTTAGCCTCGGGCAAGAAGCTTGCTCTTGCACCCCTCGTCCTTTCTCATCTTTATCGCGGCGTCCTCGAGCTTGTTTTTTCTAACTTTAAAACTTCAGGGGGACCCCTTTGACTCCTTCAATGCTGGCTTCAATCTTACTTTCCTGAGAAGTGCTTGGTTGATAATTTTGATCCCGATACCCTACCAGAGCACTCATCAGCCTTTGATTTTCACTTTGCTGGCTTCGGCCCGAAGGGTCTTTCTTTTGATCACCTCTTCTCTTTCTTTTATGAACTCATGGGAAACCGATCGCCCCAACAATTCCTTCCTTTTCACCCTCGGCGTCGATGTCCGAGCTGGCTCCTCCATAGTCCAGGCCAAGCTCCAGAGGTCAAGCAGGAAGAACATGAAGCAATTTGGGCCAGCTTCTTAGCTGGCCGAGACCTACTGTATAGCCCCACCATTCCTCAACATAATAACAAATGTGGGGTGGAGTATTATAATGCTCCGGCTTTAGCCCGACAACTCGGGCTAAAGCAACTCATTCCCATTCCTCCTTTCCGGACCTTCAATCGTTCCATGTCAGGGCGGTCTCTTCTTTCCGACCTGGCCAAGGTCGAGAAGTGCCGATCTTTTAACCGAATGGCCTGAGAAGGATTGGAGTTTTTCCCTTTCCAGGAGCTTCCTTCAACATCCACCGAGTTCGAAACTTGGTGGTCCAAAATACTATAAGGCGTACGTTCCGAGCCCCTTTTTGCTGTACTTAATCGTATTTCTCCTCCTGTCGCCGAGAAACCATCTCGTTCCACTAACCCCTCTTTGGTTCAGGCTGCAGGTCAGAAGAGAAAAGCTGCCACCTCCAAAGGTAAAACTCCATATCAAGCCGTTCTTGCTTTTGAAAAGTTCTTTAAATTCAAATTTGATCCCAGACATCCCGAGATCATGCGGTCCGATATGAAGTGGCATTTGAGGGCGCTTGAACAGGAACACAAAGAGAAAACAGCAAGAGCATATAAGAAATACCTGCAGACGGCTGATTATTCATCCGTCATTCCTTTCGAGGAGTTCCTCAAACCCTTTGAATGTTGGCCTCCTCCCTTGCCAGACGGCGATTTTGCAATTGCCATTTCGATGGTGAATTAGCAAGCATCATTAACAATGGAACCCTGGGAAAGAGTTACTTATACCGGACTGCATGATTGTGGCTGATCATTCATCAACCATATGGGTTGTAGAAACTGGAGCACCAGTTTTAGGTATTTCCCTTTTTTATGTTTCATTAAGCATTCCACTTCTCTAACTGATTTTATTTCCCATGGTTATTCAGATGCCATTCCGAGAGAGAATCCACCCGTCGTGACCGATGTCGAGTCGGACGAAGACGTCCCTCTCTCAACCCGTCAACGTCGTAACGTGGCTACATCTACCGTATAATCGGCCAAGGTATCAAATCTCCCTTGTGTTTACTTTTACTTCAACATATAAACTTTTGGGGCTGACCCCTTTTTGTTTGATAATAGGGAGCTAGAGGTGCTGCTTCTAAGAAGACTGGTCAGGCAACGATGAATCCTCCTTCAAGGGGAAAGACGCCACCGCCTCCTATTCCTCCTCTCAAGCCTCCTACCTCAACGTCCTCTCAAGCTGCTCCGGCCGAGACTGCTCCTCAGATGTCCTACGAGCAGCTGATGGCCGAGCTCCAACGGCTAAGGGGACTTGATGCGGCCAGACAGGCCGTCCTCACAGGAGCGGCCGATATCTTGACTTTCAACACCGATAGTGCAACAGCCGGTGGCACGTCGGAGACAATTGGGGATGAGAGGCCCTCTGAATCGGATCGCAATGATCCCATTGATCTTAGTGACCCTGGGACCCCTCGTGACACTGGGATCATGGGTGAGTTAGAAGTGCCCGATAAGCCTCCTTCCGCTGGTGGTTCTCTCACCGAGCCCTCGGTCTCGCCGCCGGTACAGGTACATGCACCTGCTGCACCACCACCACCACCGTCGACTTCCTCGACCAGCTCCCCTTCGATCCAGGTAACTTAGCTCGTTCTTTGGCCTTTCCTGGCTGTTTCTTTATTATACTTCTCTATGCATAATGTATCTTCTCTTGCAGGTTCCCAGCTCTTTCCCTATCCTTGACTTCACCTCGGTCTCTTCTGTCGAGGCTTTCTTCGCTCTCTTGAATCCCGAGCAGCTCCTTCAGGCCGAACCCATGGTGGCTCAAGCCAGTGCTGCTTCCTCTGCTGCTGAATATAAAAGGGTCGAGGAGTGGTTCCGGACGACGGTCCAACGCAAACTCTCCTAGCTCCCTGACTTCGAGGAGTTTCATTCGGCCATGGGGCTGTTGCTCTCTTGCCTGGATATAACTGATGAGATGAAGGCTCATCTCAGGGATTTGCAAGTGAGGCTCCCAGATTATCTGACCAGACACTGTGCCGTCACCAAACGTGTGTCCGAGATTGAAGAAAAAACAAGGATGCGCTAAGCACAAGTCGATAATCTAGGTGTGTGTAAGTAGCAGTACCATTCTTCCAAGGCCATGAAGGAGCGCCTCCTGCTGGAGAAAGCAAGACTTGAGACCGAGCTGGCCAAGATTAATGCCGATTTGAAGAACACAGACTCCGGCCTTGCTCTTTCTGAAAAGGCCATCCTCGATGTTGGGCGTACTGCGCAGGGGTACGTGGTAGCCTTGACTGAGACTGCGGCTGAGGCGAGCAAGTGGCAGGCCGATAAAGCTAATGCCGAGAGGGAACTTGAGTACTTGGACCAAGCTTGGGAGGAGCTTAGGTTGAAATTCGCGAAGAAATAATGTATCATTTTTTTTTTATATTACTGTTTTGGTTGTACCTGGCATGTACTATGTAAACTCTTTTGAAAATCAATAAAAATGAATTTTCGCTATTCTTTCTCGCTATTCTTTATCTATTCTTGCTGATTCCCAAAGAGATGGTACATACTGCTTTAAATATTTTCCGTTTATCGGTCTTGCATGCATTTCACCGCCCAAATCCATTAACCGATATGCACCCCCCGTAATGACCGAAATTACCTGATATGGTCCTTCCCACTTAGCTGACCATTTTCCATATCGGCCATCTTTCTCACCCAATGGCAATATAGCTTTCCAAACTAGGTCTCCTCGCCAAAAGACTTGTGTTTGACCCTCTTGTTGTATGCCCGAGTAACTCTGTTCTTTTGTGCCTTAATGCAATCCAAAGCTTTAAGACGAACATCATCTTGTTCTTCCAACTCGGCCAACATTGCTTCAGTGTACTCGGCTGATTCGAGGTCGAGTTGAAATGCTCGTCTTACTGAACGGACAGTGACTTCCATAGGTAGCATTGCGTCATGACCATAGGTAAGCATGAATGGAGTGATGTTTGTTGCCGATCGCTTTGATGTCCGATATACCCATAACGCCTCGGATAACAAATCATGCCATACCCTAAGATTGCCTTCCATTGTCTTCTCTATTATCCCTTTGATCGTTTTGTTTGATGATTCGGCCTGTCCATTTCCTTGGGCAAAATATGGAGTTGAATTGAGGATCTTGATACCTCAACTTTCAGCAAATGCCTTAACTTCATCTCCCGTGAAGACTGATCCTTGATCTGCTGTAATTGTTTCGGGAAGCCCGAATCGGTGGATTATGTGTTCATTAATGAACTTGATCACATATGCTTGATTCACCGATTTGGCTGGTACTGCTTCCACCCATTTTGTAAAATAATCCGTTGCCACCACTATGAAACAGTGTTGACCTGAAGACGGTGGGTATATTTTCCCAATCAGGTCCATGGCCCAGTCTCGAAACGGCCATGGCCTAACAATCACTTGCATCTCGGTAGCTGGTGTTCGCTGTATTGGCCCATGTTTTTGACATGCTTGACATCCTTTCGCGTAGTCAATACAGTCGTTCAGCATGCTCGGTCAATAATAATTGTATCTTCTAAGAAGCCACTTCATTTTTGTGCATGCTTGATGTGCTCCGCAAATACCTTCGTGTACCTCGGCCATTGCTTTCATGGCTTCTAGCTTGTCCAGGCATCTCAATAAAACTTCGTCCTTGATGCTTTTCTTAAACAATTCTCCATCAAGTAGGACATAGTTGACTGAAGTCAATTTTGTTTTCCTCTCGGTCGGTCCGCTTGGGTGCAAGAGTCATCTGATTATTGGGACTCTCCAATCCTGATCATCCATGACAACCGAGAATGCTTCTGTTGCCATCTCCGCTGTCTCACCGATGGCAAGATTCTTTTTTGCACTCGTATTAACTTTTCATTATCTGTTACCTCCAATTTGGTTCCTAATGCGACTTGTGCTAAATTGTCAGCCTCGGAATTATAGGCTCGAGCAACGTGCTGAACTCTAACGTCATCGAATTCCCGTAGTAGCTGCAGGGCAATTGAGTTGAAGGGTAATAACTCCCAACTCTTGCACCGGTATTCACTACTCAGCTGGTTAATAACGAGGTTTGAGTCACCGATAATGTGAATTGCTGTTACATCCAACTCGGCCATTATTTCGAGGCCGATGATTAATGCTTCGTATTCAGCTTGATTACTAGAGCATTCAAATTCTAATTTGAATGAGAAAACGGTTTTCCGTTTTCTCGGCAATATCACAATTATCCCTGCCCCTGCTCCCTCGGCATTTCTTGATCCGTCAAATATTAATATCTATGGGGTCAAAGTAATTGTTGATAATAGAGTGGAATCAATTGCTTCATTTAGTTCCGGGCCGACATCCAAACAAGGATGATCAGCCAAGAAATCGGCGAGGGCTTGTCCTTTCACCGATCTCTGTGGAACGAATCGGAATGTGAACTCCATCATAGTTAGAGTCCACTTTCCTATACGTCCACGCATTATCGGTCTTGATAGCATGTATTTGATGACGTCAGTTTGGCAGATCAAGTAAACCAAAACAGGAAGCATATATACTCTTAACTTTTGTGAGGCAAAGTACAAGGCTAAACATAATTTTTCTATCGGCGTATATCTACGCTCGACATGAGTAAGAACTCTACTTAGATAATAAACTGCCTGTTCCTTTCCCCACTCGTTGTCCTGTGCTATCATACAAGCTATTGATTCGTCTGAGGCCGATAAATAAAGCTTTAACGGCCTCTTCTTCCTCGGGGGCATGATTAGTGGTGGTTCCGATAGATATCGCTTGATGGCCTCGAAGGCTTGCTGATGCTGAGCCTCCCACCTGAATTCTTCTTCGGCCTTCAGCTTGAGTAACGGGGACCAAACATGTGTTTGTCCTGCACAGTTTGAAATGAACCTCCTCAGAAAGTTAATTTGCCCGAGCAGTCTTTGGAGTTCTTTTTTGTTTTTCGGGGGTTCTGCTGCTTGAATAGATCGGACCTTGTTCTTATCGATCTCAATGCCTCTTTGGTGTACTAGGAAACCAAGAAAATTCCTGCTCATACACCAAAAGCACACTGCAAGGGTTTCATCTTAAGCCCATGAGTCCTCATTCTTTCAAATGATCTTCTTAAGTCGGCCAAATGCTTCTCGTGTGTGGCCGATTTCACAACATCATCGATATACACTTCCATGATTTTTCCAATCATATCATGGAAGATCGCGTTCATGGCTCGCTGATATGTGACCTCCCCGTGACCCGTGCAGGCCGAGATGAATTGCCCGAAGGCAGTGATGGCCCGAGAACCCTTGCCTGTATTGGTCCTAGGGTGTTCAAATTCTAGAGAGGAGGAGAGGTTGGGAGTAATTTCTTCACCATGGGCAGGAAGACCGGTAAGGAAACAAACATCCTGGATGGTTGGGCTCATAGGGCCGCAACGGAAGAAAAAAGCATTGGCCGAGGTTGACCAGAAGAGGAGAGAAGAAAAGAAGAGAGGCTTATCAAGGAAGAATCTCTCTCGGTTAAGCATGATGGCATCATAGATGTCAAGGGCCCTCCACAGGTCCTTTTTCACCTTCGCCAATCGGTCTACCCAAGAAACCCAGTCATTAGAAGGATTAGGCCAATTCCTCAAAGGGTTTGAAGGAGTATACTGGGAGCCCCAGTCAAAATTAGGAGATTGGTAAAGTAATTCATTATCTTCTACAATTAAAGGGAAATAGGGATGTAGGAACGAGGGAGGAAAAGAGTCAAAAGAAGGACCAAGTCCTATTGAAGAACCAGAAGGAATAGGAATCAATACCTGAGGATTGATTAGCCCAGGAATGGTCTCGAGGGCTTGTTTAACGGCGGTGGCATTAGTTTTTGCCGCCGGCGCAGTACCAGTAGCAGCGGGAGAAGACGAGGTAGCACCTGCGGTTTGGGAAGCACCAGTTGCAGAGGAAGAAGCCATGGAAATTTGAAAAGGAAAGAAAATTTTCCGAGAAAGTTTAAAGGCAAGAAAGTGAAAAGTGGAAAATGATAAGGGCAGAAAGGTTTATATAGAAGGAGAAGGGGGGTCATCATGACTTGGGAACTGGTTCCCAAGAGATGCACCTCGATTCTGGAAACGATGCAGGAGGAGCTACTGGGGAGGTGCCACGTGCAACCGTACGCTGTCAGTTGCAGAGTGGCATTAAAATTGAATTTCAAACGCCTCATCAAACTGATGACGCAACGTTTGACAAGACGTTTGGGGGGCATTGTTTACACCCTAATTTGGGATTTCCCAAAGCACATGACAGTCACGTGGCTTGATCATAAGAGCAGATAAACAGATGAACATGTGATAAGGTCGATGACGAAGGAAAGTGATATAAAAAATAGTTGCGGATAAAGATGGTACATCCAATAAGAGAATATCGACGTCAAAACCGAGGATAAAATGATACATGGTTCTCAAGGTAATACCTCGGTTTTAACTAGCAATGCCTGGACCACAACAGCCATAACATCGGTTAAATCACAGACCGATGTCCAACTAATCAAGAATGTAAAAAGGTTGATTCATCCCAACTTATTATCAGTGTCGAAACAGAAGGTTAATAGGCTCTAATGGATATATCGGTCTCAATAAGTCAGGCCGATATAGAAGGGGAGCAGTGATAGACACGATATACTTTGACCTCAGTTGATAAGACCGATGGCTACCCTTGTAGAACCTGCAGTGGCCAGACCGTAGGACGATAGCTAACAACAACAAAGCAAGAGAATGTAATATCGGACTTGAGAAAGGGTAAAGGCAATCTTTGAAACAATTAAAGTCAGACGACATCGGTTGAATGAGACTGATGAATAGTAGACTTCCTACAGAGTGGGAGGCCGACTTCCATCAACCAGCAAGAATTAAGCTACTCAAAGAAGGATGAAATCGGTCGCCTGGGATTTGCCCACAAGTCTGTCAGGCAGTTAGCTGGGATGAGAACGTGTGCTTTAGAAGATGCTGAGCTGGAAAGAAGGCAGTTACACAAAACAGGAACGTGGCAGAAGAGGGATAATCAAACAGATCATGGATAATCGTGGGGTAAAGAGATAGGTGCAGTAACTTGTTCATGCCTGGAAATCAGGAACCACCACTCACTAACCCCACTAACTTGAACAGTTCCTTTCTCCCAAAGTCTATAAATAGGGCAGGGTGTGCAACATTTGGAGGGGGCTAACACACACGCCACTTCTGCTCTCAGCAGACTTTAGTTTCTCCTCATAACAACTTTACTTTTGTTCTTGAGTGATCTTGAGTGATTTGCGAGTTCTCGTTGTTCTTTGAGCGTTTGTAATCTACCTTTTTGTTTTTCAATCAATGAAGAAGATGATGTCTATGGAGGTATTATGAATTTCTGTGTTTGATTTATCCTATTTCAAATTCCATTTGTAATTACTAGCTTGCATCAGAGTAAAGTAAATGCCCATATTTTTGTTGTTGTTGAGTATTGCTAACAACAAATCGCTTAGGCTAGAAGTCAGATTAAGTTATCACCACCACTTTGAGTCCACGTGGACTCGGGCACGCCCGACGCACACTACACCAGAATTTATTGTAAACAATACCGTAGTTTGGGGAATCGGGAGTATAGATGGAACGTCTTGATATACTTGTTGGAACCCAGCTGCAGTCAAAAGCTTAATCCAGCAGGTCTTAGGCCCTATATGTGTACACATGTTCTATTTGCTTTAAAAAATATCTTGTAGTTTTTTTGGTTTGGGGGGCTGCCAACATGAGTTTCGTTAATTACTTTTCTGTTCATCTTGTTTTGTTTGTAGGGGTTGACTATGAGGAAAATGGTAGCGCGTGTGCAAATATTCAAGTTGCAACCGAGAAAGGGTTTCAAGTGTTCACCTTCAAGCAGCTGCATTCAGCAACTGGTGGATTCGGAAAATCTAATGTGGTTGGACATGGTGGGTTTGGGTTAGTGTACCGTGGAGTGCTACAGGATGGGAGGAAGGTAGCAATTAAGGTGATGGACCAGGCTGGAAAGCAGGGAGAAGAGGAATTCAAAGTAGAGGTTTGACCTCTATGGATATATTTTTTTGTGAAATGGGATTGAGAGAATCATTGTCGTTAAAATCGTTCAATTCACTCACGACTCAGTTATTACGAGTCGATTCGAGTTTCATACGACCCAATAAGATTTACGATTCATGATTTTGCACTTTGCAATTATAGGTTTAAATGAAAACTTTCATCATTTTGAGATTTGATATTGCATGAAACTTCGGTTGATATATTATTTTGTTCATTTGAAGCAATATACATGTGCTTTTTATGTCTACTGCATGTATGTATATCTTATTGTTTATTTTCTAAGAGTGAATCGTACACGTTTCGATATGATTCACGATTCAAATTTTGGCAAATGATTCACATGTTGCTTCATGATCGAAATCTTGTTGGTTGCATATCGTTGTTGAATATTAGGTGGAATTGCTGGGTCGGCTGCATTCGCCCTATTTGCTTGCATTGATTGGTTACTGTTCAGATAATAACCACAAATTGTTGGTTTATGAGTTCATGGCAAAAGGTGGTCTTCAAGAACATTTGTATCCCATCAGTGGTAAGCAGGTTTTATTCTCCGATGACGAGCAGTCTATTTCAATATCTACTATATGTAGTCTGTGCTCTCCCCAAGAATAGTTTGTCTTCATTGTCACTGTAATTATTTTTTCTTTGAATCTGCAGGTTCTAATGCTGTGTTATCAAAATTAGACTGGGAAACCCGGTTGAGGATAGCCCTAGAAGCAGCAAAGGGGTTAGAATATCTTCATGAACATATCAGCCCCCCAGTGATTCACAGAGATTTCAAGAGCAGCAATATCCTTTTGGACAAAAACTTTCATGCCAAAGTTTCTGATTTTGGGTTGGCCAAACTAGGATCCGACAAAGCTGGGGGCCATGTCTCTACACGAGTTTTGGGCACTCAGGGATATGTTGCACCTGAGTAAGAACCAATTCTTAGAGTCCGTTTGGGATAGCCTTTTCGGGGCCAATAGGCAATAATCACTTATAAATGATTGTTTAAAAAGCTTTGACCGTCTGCGTTATCTTTTTCACATTTTTTTTGTTTAAAAAAGAAGAAGACACCTACTATTTTTTTTTTAGCTAAAGAACAGTTTTTTTTTTTTTAATAGCTCCAATTTGTAGCTTTTTGAAATATCTCGTATTCCAAAAAGTGATTATTTCAACATTCAACCGCATGGGCTCTTTAGCATTGATTCTGATTTTTGTTTTTCTTTTAAAAAAACGTTCTAATAAATTAGTTTTCCAAACTCTAATATTTATTGTTAAGTTCGTCACCCTCATGTGTAGGTATGCATTAACTGGGCATCTTACAACAAAATCTGATGTGTATAGTTATGGAGTTGTCCTTCTGGAGTTGCTTACTGGCAGAGTTCCAGTTGATATGAAGAGACCTCCTGGGGAAGGCGTTCTTGTATCTTGGGTAGGTTCCTTCTCTTTTTCAGGAATGATTTCAGGGTAATAGTGTCCGCGAAGTGTCGTGTTTGTGTGTCGGACACGTCACGATACACGACATATTACCTTCTTAGAAGTGTCCATGTTTCCTATTTCTTTCCATTCTTCTTTCGTATTCAGTTTCACATCTCAAAATTCATCCCTTTCTGCTGGTTTTTGCAAAAGGCATTGCCCCGGCTCACTGATAGAGAGAAGGTTGTACAGATAATGGATCCAGCAATGGAGGGTCAGTACTCAATGAAGGAGGTTATTCAGGTGGCTGCTATTGCTGCAATGTGTGTGCAACCAGAGGCAGATTACAGGCCGTTGATGGCTGATGTTGTGCAATCGCTGGTCCCGCTGGTGAAACTTCACAGGCCAACTTCAAAGGTAACCCAGTCCCCTAAGTCATAGGACTCTGGTAGGTAAAGCATTAAAACTTGTTATATATAATTCATGTTCTTAGAACTCTGTTGGAGAAGAAGCTTGATTGTTGTAGTAATGGGTTTCTGGTCAAGGAAAGTCTGTGCGTATCAGAACATCTAACGTAGTATCTGGTTTAGCCGACTGTCTTTGATTGCAGAAACAACTCATGTCGAATATATTACTCTGGATTTTGTTCTTTTGAATGACATAATTTTCCTATTAGAGCAATACTTTACTTATTCTTATGGCTTTTCTTCTCAGGGTCATTTGATCTAGCTTACTTGAGTTGGGTTTGATGTTTTAACTAGCACTAAAAATACCAATATAATCAGCTTGCAAATTTGCAATTCCTGTATTTCATGTGCGAGTGTTCTTGTGATAGTATATTGCTCAAGTTTTCGTCATCGTCGTTTTTATTTATTTTTAATGTAAAACTGATTAATAATATCTGTTGACTCTTGAGAATGGGTTTGGCCTTCCTAATATGTTTTTTTAACCTAGAAGTGATTACTGCTAGTTTTCTATGCATACGGACATGATGTAATGACATCCGGGATTAGTCTTTATTTGCCCTTCTGTTGAACACTGTCACCTGACCATGTGTAAGAAAACTTGTGTCAGCTTGTTTCCAGCCACTTTGTTTTGGTGCTTGGATTATATTTGGTTTATCCACAGCCATTTACAAATTGGCTCTTCACTGATGCTTATGGTAGTGTCTCATGGGGGTGTACTTGGTTGGGTTCGGTCGGGGTATATGGGGTTTTGGAGATCGAACCGAGGGGGTCGGGGTGCCCTGTGGTGGGACCGAAACTGACCAAATGTCAGTCGGTTTCGGTCGGGGCGGGGTGATCGGTTTTGGTCGGGGCATTCGGTTGGGTTCGGGGTGCACCACTGGGCCTCTAGTTTGGGCCCTAATTGGGCTGTTTGTTTAAGTTTTTGATCCTGAATTTGGGCCACAGATTGAAGGTAATTGAGTTTTCTAGTATTTGGGCCACAGATTGAAGGTAATTGAGTTTTCTAATTGAATTTGGGCTGTATGTATTTTGGGCTGTATGAATACATACAGCCGACCCCAATTGATTGGGACACAAGGCTTGGTTGGGTTGGGTTGGTTTGGTTTGGATAGCAAGAGCAATACAATACATAGTATATACAATAAAAATCAAGGAAAAAAAATCACAAGCCTACCAAATTACAAGTCTAGAATTTGGGCTGCTTGCTTTGTTTTTTTGATAGCCTGATAGAGAGCAATTACAAGTTATACAACTCAAAATCTCAAATCACATCAAATCCAACCACATCAAGCCTACCAAATTACAATACAACTTACAAGTCTAGAATATTGCATCACCAATAAAAATCCCAAGACAAAGCAATAAATCCAAAGCTAAGCAAAGTAGTTCCTAGTAACTAGTCACCACATCAAGTCCACCAAATTACCAATTCAAGTCTAAAATATTACATCACCAATAAAAAAAATTCAAGTCTAGAATATTACATCACCAATAAAAATCCGATAAAAACCATACCACATCACCAACATTCACAATACCTGAAGAAAAAAAAAATACAATTGAAGGAAAAATTAAATTAGAAAGTTAACAAGTAAAAAAAAACAGTCCAAAGAAAACTCAATTACCTCCATAATAAAGAAACACACTTAGTCATCAACGACAATAGGCTTCGGACAAGACCCTTCCATGTGGCCTAAGTTAAAAAAATTCAAGTAGTTAGACAAGAAATGTTAAAAAAAAACATAAGATATAATATTACCTGTTTCAAGCATTTCAAAATATTCTACTTCATCCATTGCATCACGAATACTAATGGGGGTTGAGGAAGACCGCCACCAATTTTGTGTGCAAACAAGTGCCTCTACCATGTTTGGCGTTAAAGAACTACGGAATGGATCGAGTACCCGACCTTCTGTGCTAAATGCAGACTCCGAGGCAACTGTTGACATAGGAATAGCTAGTACATCTTGAGCTATTTGGGAAACAATGGGATATTTTGTGGAATTAATCCTTCACCAACCCAATAAATCAAATTCGGAGAATTTATTTCATAACCCTCTACCAAGTAATTTTCCAAGTCGTTTTTGGAGACCTTACTATGTTGCTCCAAACGCCTCTTGAAGTTTAAATCGAAAATAGCCCTAGATGCTTCCTCTTCCATATCATCAACCATTACCTCATCCAAATCATTCAAAGGTGGTTGAACACTTGCATTTGGATCATTTTTCTCATACCACTCATATAGAATACTTAGTTTATCTTTCATTTTCTCTATCAATGCCTTAACCATGCTTTCTTCATACATTTTCTCAAAATAATATTCAACATAATCCAATTTATAACGTGGATCAACCACAATCGCAACATACATAAAAAAAATTAACGTTTGAGACTTTGAGAAACTTCCCCAATACTTTTCAAACTTGAGTCTCATGCCCTTGGCCATCAATCTCAAACTTATATCATTACTTCCACACAGTTTGTTTATTGCATTTTGGATTTAAACAATCTTCATATAAAATGTATTGGAAGTGACAAACAAAGTACCCGAAAAATTCAAGGTTCCCTTGGGAAAAAGTTTAAGAAACTTTACATATAGCCTAGCTTTAAACCAATCCTCACTATCTGGAGCTCCTAACATATTCCTTCCACTAGCATCCCTAGATTCAATACCATCATAGTTTCCATCACTTCTTAAGTGAGAAGAAAATGTTAGATCATCATCATGTAAACGTTTAAATGCCTTCTCAAATTGCACGGCCCTATTCAACATTAAATATGTTGAATTCCATCTAGTTGCCACATCTAAACAAACCGAGCTTTTAATTTCAATGCCATTTCTTTCCACACAAGACTTAAATTTGACCAATCTAGATGGAGATGACCTCCATATCTCACGACATTACAGATCTTAGATTTGTCAATTTCCTTCAACCCATCACTAACAATTAAGTTTAGAATGTGCGCTCCACATCTTATGTGCAAGTTCTCATGCTCTAATATAGTCCCCTTTCTATTTTTAATCTTCCTCTTTGAATAATTAACGGGACCATTATTAGAGCTTGCATTAGTCATTGCTAAGAATTTTTTCCCAATCCAATAAGCACACCTCAATTGCCTTATCAAGTGTATCACCTTTGTGATCGAAAACTAAACAAAAATTGAGAATTTTCTTGTGAAGTTTCCAATCGGCATCAATAAAATGCCCGGTTAGTCACATGCAGTTAAGTTTTGAACCTAAATCCACGTATCAGTTGTGAGGCAAATGCGTTGACCTTTGAGCTTATTTTTGAACATTTTCTTCTCGGTTGCATAAACACCTAAAACATCTCTCGAAATCGTTACCCGAGAAGGGATCTTAAGCCACTTTGGTTGAACTGCTTGCATAAACTCTTTAAATCCCTCAGTCTCCACAAATCGAAATGGCAACTCATTCTTAACAGCCAACTTTGCAAGTGTTTTTCTACATGCATTAACACTAAAAGTCGTTGGCACAAGTTGGGAAACACTACTTTGTTCACCTATGATGGTCTTGAAACCCAAGGTTGTTTGGGACTTATTTTGTTTTCTAAAAGGATTGTTTTTTGAAGTGAGTTAAGAAGGACTTAGTCCCATTAATCTTCGTATCAAGCATATAGCGTGCCATTGGTTTATCTCCATCCGCATACAATAGTTCATAAAATGTTTCCAAACAATCGACCTTTTCCTACCCTAACTCTCAGTAGTAGTATTCACAGAATTAGAAGGCTTTTGAGATTCACTAACCTCTGGTAGGGGAGGGAGCCGTGGAGGTCTGGAGGAGGAGGAGGGAGCCGTGGAGGTTGGAGGTTATGAGAGGGACTGAGAGAGAATGAGACTAAGTAGGGTTAGGTTTTGAGTTGTTTTTATGCAATGGGCATTCGGTCGGTTTCGGTCGGGTTTAGGTGCAAGGTTTTGTAACCTGTGCGCCGAGCCAAGTCGGTCGGTCCTCCTCACGTTTGCCTTGGCCACCGACCGTGAGCCCAATGCACCGAATTTTTCAGTCAGGTTCAGTCCAAGTCGGGTCTCCGGGTTTTTTGAGCACCCCTAGTGTCTCATGTTGCATCATGCAACTCATTTTTTCACAATGACTATGTATGGGGGCACAAGTTTGGCATTTTCCCTGGGAAGAAGTGTTCGACATGTCAATTCCATTCTAAACATGCTATGTCTTCATTTTAAGTTTAGTACTGTTGGAATGTCTCACATCGCCCATTTTTGGCCTCTCTGTGCGGTCTATAAGGCTTTAGTTCCCTCTTCTTAACACATGGGTTTTAAAGAGTTGAATGGGTTGTGCCTTACAAGTGGAATTAGAGCTTGGTTGGGCTTGTCTTCTGGCGTGTCGAGCTGCTGTGGTCTAGGAGGTGTGTTTGTATGTCCCACATCGCCCTATTATGGCCCTCTGTGCAGTCTATAAGGTTTTAGTTCCCCTCTCCTTAATACCTGAGTTTTAAGGAGTTGAATGGACTGGACCATACAAGAAGTACTAACACATCCCATAGTTGTGATGTCTCTCATGGTGGGGACCTATGATACATGGAGTCGGATATGCGTCGAGTGTGGGTATGTGTAGGTGTCGGACCCATCTAAACCTCAATTTGTAGGATACAGGGACACAACGTGGAATGTGTCCAACAGTTGAATACGGGTATGTGGACACGTCTAAATGTATAGAAGATTCTTTACTTAGTAAATTGTTGTAATGTCTGCTGTTATCTTATTTCATCATATTGATTAGAATTGTAATTAGATAGAAGTCTCATGTTAAGAACTGCTGGCTAGGAGTTACTGATAGGAAAAGTGACGTACCTATAAAAGTTCATCTTATAATAATGAACAACATAATACCAGGACAGTGGATTAGAAAACTAGGCAGTTCCGGGATTGCCTCAAGTTTTGCTGAGATGATTTCGATCAACTATTACAAATCCCAAGCAGAACAATGAAAATTTCCTCCTGTAACTGAGTACTTCCTTTATGACAGACCTACAGACTTAAATAGAGAAACCTCAAAATCTCAACACAAACAAATTACTTCTTTCAAGTACCTGTTATATCCTCTTGAAGCTTGGTTTTGATTTTCTCAAGCTTGGCCAAGACGTCTTTCATGCCAATTCTCTCCTCAGGGGCCTCCACGCTGCATTTTAGAGCTAATCCCATGATAGACGACAAGCAGTTCCGTATGGCAGTGAAATTTCTTTCTTCTACTTCTAGTAAATTAGTGTCCACAATTTCCAATATAGTCCTGGGCAATGCTTCATATACATAACGCCTCAAGCTCAGCTCTCCTTGAAACATGTCATCAGTGGGCTTCTTTCTTGTAAATATTTCCATTAAGAGAATACCATAGCTGTAAACGTCCCCCACAGTGGAAACTATTCCGGCTGTTCCATACTCTGCGACATTAGTATTAAGATCCAATTAGCTAAGAAACAGTTTAACAGTGCAAATAATTGCAATAAGTGGGTAAAAAACTTTCGACTAATCTACGTCTAGTTTCTTAGTTGCGACTTGCGAGACAGTATGGTTCCGTAGTTGCCTTTGCACTTGAGGTTAGGTCATTCTTTGTCCTATGAATTTGATGTACTTCAACTTTAGAACATGATATATGTATAATAGACTGATCTCTTGGGGGAAAAAAAGAAGTTCTGGAAATATAGAACGCATGCTACTTATTTGCTTCTTGATCTTTTAGAGGTGTATACAAATATGCTGATTCTTATTTACTTGGATCCGTGGAATGTACAAAGTAGAAATATCTCGAGGAATATTTGATAATAAAGATGTAAGCTTGTCTAGAATTTATTTTCAATGATGCATTGTTGTAGGGTGTATATATATAATTTATGTGTTGTGTGTGTGGAGAGAACCACACACACCAATTTAATTGTTTTTGCAGGCAAGCTCTCCGACCCCCCCAAGCTTTTCATGACACACATTTGTCTTGTGGTGGGTGGCCTCATGTGGATAATACCAGGCAACCTCATGAGACCTGTTGAGGTACGCCTCACTTGGTCTATCCCGTGGGGTTGTAGAGGAACCTTACCTGGTGAGGCATATTAGCTATTACCCAATGGTAGAGACCTTACCTGGTGCCATATATCCAATGGTGCCTAAAGTCTGTGTCTGTGTCATTAGCTTGTTTTTCGTGAAGAGCTTTGCAATGCCGAAGTCACCTACATGTGCAACCATGTCTTCATCCAATAAGATGTTGCTTGGCTTCAAGTCACAGTGCACAACCGATGTTGAATACCCATGATGCATGTACTCTAATGCTGATGCCACATCTATCATGATGCCCAGTCTTTGGTCAATATCCAAGTAGTACATGTCTGAGTACAACCATCTCTCAAGACTCCCATTAGGCATGTATTCTAGAACCAAGGCCTTGAAATCAAGGTTAGAGCAACTATTAATGACCTTCACCAAATTTCGGTGGCGAATATTTCTTAGTACTTCACATTCTATATCAAAACTCTTGAACGCGCCTTGTATCTCTAGATTGAAAACCTTTACAGCAACAACCATCCCATTTGATAATATTCCTTTGAACACCATTCCGAGGCTTCCCCTCCCAATCAGATTGCCTTCACTGTAGTTGTTTGTAGCGTGAAGCAACTCGTAGTATGAAATCCTTCCATGCATAAGACCAAGTGGTGAATCGGCTAAAACTGGGAGTTGATTGTTTTTGCCTCGATATCTTATAAACCAGATTAAAATAGCTGCTGCAATTGCTACTGCTGCAATTGGAGGTAAAATATATCTCAGGGGTACTTTAGGCTTTGTTCCTCCACGGCTTTTACCATTACATGCTATGACTTGGAATTTAGGATCTCCACACAATCTATCATTTGACATGAAAGATTCAGCCGTGAAGTTTACAAAAGGCCCTCCACTAGGAATTTCACCACTTAGTTTATTGAAAGAGACGTTTAGATATTTAAGATATAGAAGTTTCTCCGACGACCTGGGTATTATTCCGGAAAGTGCATTTTCGGATAGGTCCAAGTATTCCAAGCTTACCAGATTAGCAAACGATTCGGGTATTGAGCCCTCTAATCTGTTTCTTGATAATGAGAGGTAAAGCAACTTCTGAAGTTGCCCAATGTTGCTTGGAATGTTGCCCGTAAACTGATTTCTTGAAAGTTCTAATTGTATAACGGCCATCAAATTTCCTACTTCTGGTGCTAGAGAACCGGTCAGAAGGTTAGACGACAAGTTTAGAGCTATGAGATCCTTAAGACTCCACAAACTTGATGGTATTTCCGAAGTTAATCCATTTGAGTATAAATTGAGTTGTCGCAATGAAGTAAGATTTCCCATGCAGCTTGGTATTGGTCCATGAATTTTATTTTCCATTATTAGAAGCCTACCCAAATCTGTTAGACTACAAATTTCACTTGGTATTGATCCTTCTACAGCACTCTTAGATATTTGAACCTGTTGAAGCTTCCATAGCTGTCCCACTGTTCTGGGTATTGGTCCTTCGAAGTTGTTGTCTCCGAGGGCCAATACCACCAGGTTGCTCAAATTACCTATTTCAACTGGAATTGTGCCTTCAATGCCACAATTAGTTGCATAAAATCCTTCAAGCGAAACCGATAGATTTCCCATGGACTTTGGGAGGACGCCCATAAACCGATTATTTTCTATGCCCAGAGTCTTCAAATGCCTGCAATTGGTTAAGAGGGTAAGGAAATCCAGTTCAGGGGTAGATGGGTCATTAGTCAACTGATTTGTTCCGAAGTTGAGATATTCAAGATTGCCTAAATGGGCAAGAGTTCTGGGCACATTGCCATTGAAAGAGTTCTGAGATAGCTCAATTCCAATGAGTTTGGAAGCATTTGAGATTGAGCTAGGAATTATTCCACTCAATTTGTTTCGACCCAGATAAATAGTTTCAAGATTTGGAAGCCAGAGGCCTAGAGTGGATGGAAGAGTACCCGAAAGTTGGTTATCTACGACAGAAATGAATTCTAGTTTAGACATGTTGAAGAGGGACTTGGGTATTTCACCCGTAAGATTGTTTAAGCTAAGTCGCAAACCTATCAGGTTCACCAGCTGTCCTAGTTCGCGAGGAATATTTCCATGTATACGGTTTTCAGCAATGTCAAGCTCCTCTAAAAGTGACAAATTTCCAAATGAAGTTGGGATTGTACCTGAGAAATCATTAGTGTCAAGATATAGAACCTTAAGCTTTGACAGTTCACCAATTCCCTCATTTATGCTTCCTGTGAAATTATTGAGCACTAGTGACATAACTTGTAGCTCGGTACAGTTGGCTAAACTTCTTGGGAGTTGACCAGTTAGCTGATTCCATGAAAGATGTAGCTCTGTGAGCTTTGGAAGATTATTGCACATGTCCATTGGTAGAGTGCCGTGTAGGCTGTTGTACGTTAATCGAATAAACCGCAAAGCAGAGATGTTGAATATGGCTTGTGGAATTGTTCCTGAAAGTCTGTTGAAATGGAGAGCCAGTACCTCCAAATTGAGAAGATGAGTTATCTCATTTGGAATTGGACCATCCAAATTGTTATTATCTAGGTATAGCTCTTCAAGTTTGGTAAGATTTCCCAAACTGTTTGGAATGTTCCCATCAAGCTGATTGAACTGCAAGTTTATCGACTTCAGACGAGTCAAAAGGCCGAGTTCACTGGGGAGGTTGCCTTGGAAACTGTTATTGCTAAGGTCGAGGAAGGTTAGGAATGAGAGGTTTCCGATTTCTCGGGGTATGGTACCTCTCAGACCCATGTTATGGAGATTTATGGATGTTACTCTTTGGTGCCTGGGGCTGCAAGAGATGCCAATCCAGTTACAAAAGGAGGTTCCTTCTGACCAGTTTGTTGCCAATATGTTGTTGGGGTCAGAAGTGATATGAGCTCTAAAGGCTATAAGAGCAGACTCATCTGTGAAGTTGGTGAACGTTGCAGCCATGCAAGTCCTCAAGCAGTGCACCATGAGCAAGAACATCATTGCTTTCTCCATCCCCATGAGAGAGAGAGAGAGAGAGAGAGAGAGAGAGAGAGAATCAATGGCTAATTGAGCTTTATATTTAACTTTCTGTGTTAAGACTGTCCACAGTGTTCAACTATTTTTGTTATTATGAAGCCAATTCTTTTTAAGTCCATAAGTTCACACTAATCATATAAAATAAGTTCCTTGGAGAGCAAGCATT
Organism: Hydrangea macrophylla; assembly: GCA_033977485.1. Classification (NCBI taxonomy): domain Eukaryota; kingdom Viridiplantae; phylum Streptophyta; class Magnoliopsida; order Cornales; family Hydrangeaceae; genus Hydrangea; species Hydrangea macrophylla. The sequence goes on from CM066990.1 coordinate 100,584,864, forward strand.
TGGAGGTGGGTGATGAGAAATAAATTTCTAATGATCTCTGACGTCTAATCATATAAAATTAAGAACTTAGAGAAGAAGAAAAGAGGATCAACATCAACTGAACACACCAAGCATTTCTTATAGTGTACATTATAAAAAGACCCAGAAATACGCATACTGTCCTTGCGGGTACAAAAAATGTCGACAATTTAAACTGCACATATCTAATTCAAAGATCACGAAAGACCACCAGAAAGTAACAAATGTTAATATATATGTCTGTCTGGATGTATATAAATATGTGTGTGTGAGAGTTGGGTGAATAGCGAAGACAACAAAAATAAAATAAAATAAAATAACATTGACCTTGTGCATTTAATAGTTCTACTTTTGTTATAAATTCTGTATTTTTTATTATTTTTTTCTTTAATTTCTTCCATATGAACCTAACAACATTTTAAAAAACCCCATTACGTTTGAGGAAATTGGTTGAATCTATAGTGTGTTCCACGAGCCCAGACCATGCTGTGTGTGTGTGTGTGTGTGAGAGAGAGAGAGAGAGAGAGAGAGAGAGAGAGAGAGAGAGAGAGAGAGAGAGAGAGTACTATTTGAGATATATGGTCTTATATCGTCTAAAGCACAGATGTGTTCAAAGAGGCGTACGCAAGTAGTTCCTCATCGCGTTCAAACACATCCATCACCTGTTCTTCTAAATTGATCCAAAGCTTCCATTCCAAATGGCTATCGGTATTTGTAGATACAGGATTATCTCAATTTAGTGCTAAAATGTAATAATTTGAATAATGTTATGGTTATCAAATGACTTAACAGTTGTACCATATATTGTGATAGTGATTAGTGTACCATAGGTCACTACATGTGGTACTACTGACAAAGTATTTGAGATTCAAAATTTGGAAGCATAACATTATTCTTGTAACTTTGATCCAAGATGTTACAACTTTGGAAACAACTTTGACTGTTGAGACCAAGTTACAACATTTTAGATCAAAACCTCTACGATGTATCATACACTCAAAACCGCTTACAATTTTTCCTTAATGTTACGGCCGGCAGTGTTAACTATTAAACAACGAAATCTACTACAGCCGGCAGTATTAACTATTTAAAAAAAAAAAGGCAGTATGACCATCTTAGCAAAAGTGTAGTGAAAATTAAAATTTTTTTTTTAAAGAAAGAGCAAAGTGAGAAATTTCTCACAAATGAGAATGAAAGAGAGATCTTAGGGAAAAAAAAAAAAAAAGGAATGAAAGAGAGGAATTTTTCTTTTTACAATACAACTTAAAAGGAATTTCTCATTTGCTACTTATATGTCTTATAAATAGAGTGAGAAATAGTCTAAACAAATTAAGGGAGAAATTTCTCACATACCAAATATCAGTTGAACAAATCTGATAAAAATTCCATATGAAACCTTAAAACATTAGCTGCCGAAATAATGAAGTGAGAAATTTCTCAGTGTTTGATTGAGAAATTTCTTAATATGCGATTGACAAAGTGAGAAATTTCTCACTCTTTTATTAAGAAATTCCTGACATACCAAATTTCAATCGAACAAAATCTAGAAAAGATCGCACATGAAACCTTAAAACAATTACTGCTGAAGTAATCAACACTAAAAGATTATTCAAAAATTACAAGTAGCAACATTATCAATTACTTATAATTATAACCTCTTGACGAGCGGGCTGCAGCCCAATTGATATAGTCTCTCACTTTCCAGTGGGAGGGAGAGGATTTGAATCCCCATAGGGATTTTAATTGCTTGCTCTCCAGTTATTCTTCAGTCGGAATGAGTGGCCTTATTGGGCTTTGCTGTGGCTTGTGGGCCAGTGTGGGGCTTTGGGGTTGGGCTGGGGCTGGGGTGTGTGTGTGTGTGGGGGTGTGTGTATCCAGTTTAGATGTAGGTAAGTATATATAAAATAATAATAATAATAATTATAAAAGTGGAAATAAACAAGGGGGACAATATGAGTTTCAGTGTGCGGTGTGAGGTTCAGTGTTTGTCTCCCTTGTTTATTTCTACTTTTGGAACCTTAACATATGCCCTAAGTACATATTAACAAAACCCATATAATAATACCAAAAAAGGTTGTTGAGTAAAATAAAGAAAATGCTTTGAATTTAGGGATCATCATCTGATTATCTATTAATGCATCAAATTCAGTTACCATAATCAATATTATGCACATATGTCTATATCTATATCTATATCTATATCTATATCTATACTAGATATAAGTGCACTGATGCCCTTAAGTGTTTTGAACTTTTATCAATCGGTGCACTTTTACTTAATTGATTTTTCTTAGAGTTTTAATAAGTTTAGTGTACCACTTTTTTTTTTGTCTGTCCCACAAGAGCCCCACTACTTTTTTTTGGATCACGTTTCATCTCTTATGCACTGCTTATAATATATATATATAGAGAGAGAGTCTGGCTCTAATGCGCACTGGGTAAGCGCACTGGATGAATGCATTGAATTTTTAAACATAAAAAAGGGCGCTCCATTGCGCATAAATTCACCTAGTGCGCACTGGAGCCAAACTCTCTTTATATATATTATTTATAAAACTTCAGTTCTTGGGATAAGTATCTTCCTAGCTACTAGGAGTCTAGGACTTGGTTTTTTTTTTTCTTTGGGAGTCAGGCTTATTGTGGGACTCTTCCCGCCAACCTATTGACTTAGTTTACCTTTGTTTTTTTGGTCACGTTGAATTGTTTCTGTTTTTTTTTGTTGGACTATATAACAATAAATATTTACTAAGAATTATACACAACTCCAACAAAACTAAAACTCCCAAACACAACCCATCCGCTCCCCCGGGGTGTATATACATGAGAGTCCTACATTTTTTTATTGCATTACTTTCATTTTTTTATTTTAAACTTGATCTACTCCGCTTCATAATTATCACTCCTATATATATATATATATATATGTTGTTTCACAAGAATACAACTTTCAAGTGCAAATAGTTATCAATTTCCATTGATACAAGACTCCTAATCCAACTTCAATATATACCCCAAAAAAAAAACAAACCACATATAATAGACTCGATAATATCTAATGTACGTACAAGTACAACTACGTTTCTTTAATATTTTAGTTAAAATATAATACATTTTTAATTGAGAATCCTCTAATAAGGGTCAAACCCCTTTAACGCTAAACTCAAATAAAAGGCTCCTATATTCTTAAACTAAGTTTTCTTTCTTAAACTTTCTTTTTCTTTTTCTTTTTTTTTAATTACTGAAATTGGTACTTTATTTTTATTCGGTAAATGCTCCTAATTTATTTTTTTTTTCGGTGGACTCTGTGTGGTTTAGGAATCCTAAACGGAAACTAAAGCTCTTATTATTATTATTATTATTATTATTATTATTTAGAGTAATGTTATGTTTCTCAAATTTGAATTCTAAATTTAAGTCTTAAATGCATTGTTAGTTGTACAACATGCACATGTTGTACCACTGACCACTGTCACATCATGCGGTACAAACGTTAAGCCATTTGAGAACTAAATTTGAGATTCAAATTTAGAAAGAGTAATCCTATGCATCCCCTTTTTGTATCCTCAATGTGGTGTCCTAGACATGAGGCAACATAGTATTACTCTATAACTATTATTCTTGGTTCACCTACCTATTGACATTTTTTTTCTTTGTATTTTCGTTCTTCTTCTTCTTCTTCTTCCCTCCAGCAGACTCCATTGAATAGCAATACATCATAATCTTAGGTCCCATTAATTTGATAAAATTGTTGACAATTGAAGCTACTTTAATTCAATAAATAAGTAATTGATTTACCCATATTAGAATACACTAAGGAAATACTTGAATAATATTTTGGTATTTATAATTGGATTCTGTTGTTTACTATAACGTGATTTGATTGTTGCTATGATTAGAATGAATTTTGTTATTTACTTTAGCAATATGCTATATTGAATTTGATAATTAACAAGAAATTACTTCGAAGATTTTGTTTCTCTCTTTTATCGATTGATTTCTTGTGTAGTCTTTAATCATTATTAATAAAATTCAAAAAAATAAAAATTACTATGGTCGCGACCCTCGAAGGGACCGCCCCCCATTTATCGGGGCGGGCGCGACCGTTATACTTATTTACAGATTAAAATTACATCATTCATCTTCGAATAATAACAATTTAATTGACCATAATATGTCACGTATTTATATTGCTTGAGCATAATATTACAATATCTTTCCTCAAAAAAAAAATATTACAATACTTATTGATATGTACAAAAATATCTATCAAGAGTCAATCTCTGACACCTCAGCAAGGAGTGCCAAATCACCCGGTAATTGCACCCGATGCGTGGCTATCCTGAGTCCTCTATCTAGAACCGCTCGGCATCACCCGGTCCCCAGCCAACGGATCAGGAACTCTGCACTGTTCACCCAGTCGTAGAAGTTGTCCAGGAGCTCTCCATAGCATGCTCCAGAACATTCCATGCAGTTTCTTATCTCAGCTAGAAGACTAATGGAAAGTCTAGATAGTTTCCTAACTCAATTAGAAAACTCCCATGATTTGTGTTAATCAATTGTAATTAGATTGCACTTCCTAATCAGGCCACTTACCTTGTACGAGTGGTCTCTTATATCTATAAAAGAGACCAATCATACCTTTCAAAGGGATCGCATTCTTACCATATAAAATCGCAATATACTTTCATACGCATATACCCGGTTGGTCTCTGGTAGTGTTACATGCCTTTGTCGGCTCACCAGAAGCCTTCGGTGATATGTTATTACACGTACTCCGACACACCTGGAGGACGTAGGTCTCTTAATTAACAGGGCTGATCCGCATACAAATCTCTAGTCTTTTTCTATTGGCTCTCTCACCAAATTTTGGCATCATCACTTATTTTGTTAAAAATTATTGAACAAGAATCTTAAAATATCTAATCATTTTCTAACACTAATACATAGTCTACTAAAAAATGTCAATTTTGAATTTGAGATGAACTAATATTTCTTCTAAAGTGTACACTATATAAAGATTACCGTTCACAAATAAGTTTTATTTCTTGATGATTACTCATCGCAATATTCTTATGATGATTGGAAAAAATGTATATGATTTAGATAAAAAATAATAAAGAATAGTTACTGTAGTTGATTTTTAAATATACTTGATATCTGATCAAAAACAAAAATTGTACTTGATATCTAATAAATGTGTAGGTTATCAATTGTCTTATAATTATATTAACTTACCTATTGTATCTCATCTATTATACCTCTCTCTCTCTTTAATTTTTTTTTAACATATATGCATATGTAACCACTTTCGAGAATGTTAATTTTAAAATAAAAGTAAAAGCTGAAATGATCAAGAAAAACTAATATGACATAATTGAGCATTTAATCAAAGAGTCACCAGATTTATGACTTTGTGTGAACGATATTGTTAATAAATATACTTAACTTCAAACACATTTTTACATAATTTTATTCTACATGAGATATAAATTTATAAGTAATCTTTTGTATTATTATGTTTATGCAGCTTGGCATGTCTTAATAATTACTATACATGGTTGTAAAAGTAAATGTGAAAACATTAGATTGTCTACAAAGATACTTTTGCATCTTTTTGTAGTTTAATATACATTGTGTATTCTATGAAATTTACAAATTATACTCTAGGATCATTAGATAGACAACAATATGTTATATAACATATTCGTCTAGGATGTTTATAGTCAAAAAATAATGGAAACATGTATTTTTATAACCAATCAATTTAATTAGATGGGTATTAACTATTTTCAACACTACTATAGGTTTAAAACAACTCTAATTTTAATAGGAACATATCACTGACAGGGTTGTTACATGGCATAGAATTTTATATATTAAATGAAGGCCTAATTACACTTTACACACTCATACTATACGAGAGCATGTTTGCCCACCCCCATTTTGCTCACCCAAGCTTCCACTAGGAGACGTGTCTCATTCTAGTAACTATGTTGGCAATAGAGAGGTAAAATGGGAATGGAATGGAACAGATGTCACACAGTGAGCAAATTTGAGTGAGAAAAATGTTCTCATATTATTACCCATGTTTTCAATTGGATACATGCATTTTTTTTTATCCAATTGAACCCTTAAACTTTAAAAATTTATTCAATTAGACCCAAAATCTGACATCGTTGACTTAAACTAACGAAAATTGTGACGTAAGTTGCGCGTGATACTTAATTGTCACAAAATTGGTTAAAACAAACGAAAGAGTGTGTGAAGTGCGTGAAAATGATGCAATTCTTGGGTCTAATTGAATGTGATTTTGGATCTGATAGCATGCGATTTTGGGTGATCTGATTACAAGCGATTTTGGGTCTAATCAAATGCATTTTTTCGCGCCCTTCACACACTCCTTCGTTTGTTTTAACCAATTATGTGACAATTAAGTACGCGCAACTTACGTCACAATTTTCGTTAGTTTAAGCCAACGTCGTCAGATTTTGGGTCTGATTAAATAAAAATTTGAAGTTCAATGGTTCAATTCAACATAAAAAAAGTACATGTATATCCAATTGAAAACACGGGTATAATATAGGGAGTAAAGTGTAATTAGGCCTATAAACATAGCAAATGATAATGAATAAAAGAATAAATTAACTAACTTTACATAGAACTTAAATTAGAAAAACTGTAAAATAAACACGGATTCACTGAGAGAATAACATGACATTAATATCTAACCCAAAGATTAAATATTTGGATTAATTATTGATACACCCCTATACTTAGCCCGTTTTTTACTTGCCCTATGTACTTCAAATCGTGTCACTAATACCCCCTCTGCTTTGAACTAAAGTGAAACAATTAACAATTTTGTTAAAACTAATGGGCATAAGCCATGTTTGGCAAAAACTTTTGGAGATTATCAATAATTATGAACTCCAAAAACTAAAATAAAGGGTAAATTACACTAACCCACCTGAGGTTTGATGAAATTACACGGACCTCCACTCTAGTTTGAAAAATTACACTGACCTCCCTTGAGGTTTGGGTTCTCGTTACACGGACCTCCCCTCCGTTAGAGAACTTTTGTATTCCGTGATAGAATTAGCTGATGTCACCATTTTTTGTTAACAAAATGCCAAACTTGCTCTCACCATGAAGGATAATGTGCAAATAGACCAAAGTACCATCAAACCTCAATAAATTGACCAAACGTAACATCCAAATCAATTCTATGTCTTTCCCTGCAAATGTACTCACATACATATGAAGATATATAATTGAACTCCGAATTGGGTTTTGGATTTTCAGTGTCTATTGTAATTAGTGGGCTATTTGATTCTTGCAGTTTGGAGATTTTATAGAATAAACATTTGGAGTGCAGTTTTACTCACCCCAAAATTGCACTCCAACTCTCCCACTGGTTAATAAAAAGTCATAGGTCCCACTACATTAACCAAAGGAAGAGTTGGATGAGCAATGGGTGAACAGTTTTGGGGTGAGCAAAAATGTTTTGATCAACCAAATTCATTAATTAACAAAAACAACCATTGAGAAAAAAACAAATCTTCAAGAAATAAACCATTATGGACATCGAGAAAACATCTTTAAAAAAAGGATAAATTGCAAATTACACCCCGATAGTTTGAGGTTTGTGACAATTTGGTCCTAGTGGTCTCAATTTTGGCAATATATACTCTATAGTTTGAAATTTATGCAAAATCCACCCAACTATAAAAAAAGCAAGGGTAAAATGGGAATGTCACATTATATCCAGCCAAAATGACCACATGTGCAGGGGCAGACCCAGGAGTGTAGTTCAGTGAGAGCAAGTGCTTTTATGGAGTTCAGGAGTAGCACCCTGACCTGATTTTTTTTAAAAATTATTTTTTATTTTTTAGAAATTGTACAATTCTATGAGGTTTTTTTTTGGTACAAACTAATATGTCCCATAATTCTTTCACAAAAATTGCATTATAAGCATAATTCGTTATTTATATTTATCACTTTGATATTTGTGTGGCAGTGCGTGTTCACTGTTCAGTTTGAAATGTATTAGATTGTTTAAAAGATTATAAGATATTATCGGATGATTTAATAGACTGTAAGATATTATCATATTATAAGCTTTAAGTGTATCAAATTGTTTAAAATATTAAGTTATTTATGGGATAGATTAGTTTGTATAGAAGAACCACATAGAATTATACTATTTCTATCCATAAAAAATAAAATAAAAATAAAGTGATATTCCTTGGAACTCCTGTATAAGCTTCTGCTCCCACTGAACTATACTCTTGGGTCTGCCCCTGCACTTGAGGTCATTTTTTGCTAGAAATAATGTGATATTCCCATTGTGGCTTTTTTTTTTTTTTTTTTGTAATATGGTGGATTTTGTACAATTTTCAAACTATAAGGTGTAATTAGCCAAAATTGAAACCATAAGGACCAAACTGTCACAACCATCAAACTATAGGGGTGTAATTTGTAATTTACCTTTTTTTAACACCAAAACTTCGTCATTTTGTAAGGGCATTATTGACTTTTTGTTTGTTCCGTTAGCTCCGTTTTCGATGAGGGAGGTCACTGTAATTTTGCAAACTAGAGGGGAGGTCCGTGTAATTACGTCAAACCTCATGGGAGGTCAGTTTAATTTACCCTAAAATAAATTATTTAGCACAATAGTCTCTGTAATTTCAATGGGCCAAAAGCTACATTGGACAATTCATACCAATCCTAATTTTTTCGTAATTTTATTGTATAAGAAAAGAAGCAACCAAACGGTCCACAAGGAGTGTTAGTGACCCGTTTTGAACTACAAGGGGGCAAATTGAAAATGTGCTCACCATATAGGGTCAAAGTGGCAAATACTCCACTAAACAAGCTCATGTTCCATTAATTTTAACGGAATTGTTATCTATTTCACTTTAGTCCAATGTACAAAGAGTATTAGTGACACGATTTGAAGTACATAGAATGGGCTAAGTACAGGGTGCATCTATAATTAACCCTAAATATTTCAAAAAGTAAATATCAACACAAGAAAAAAGTGGCCTTATGAATGCAGTAAAGAAAAGTAATTCCATTAGATAAGAGTACTAACTTTGGAATTTAGACAACAAATTTTCTAATAATTAAGTTCTATATTTTATTTTCTTAAAAAAAATTAATTTGTGGGAACTCAAATGGAATTGTCAGAAAAAAAAATAACATTGTAGGATATCATTTATGCTATTAAATTTGTTATGCATTTCTATTTATTGACAAATTCCGATGCGTATGCACGGGTGTTCGACTAGTGATTTCAATAAAAATAACATCCTATGGAGTCCAAGTGGCCGTTCCAGAGAAACTAATAAGCTGGATTAGTATAGAACACAAACATAATGTTAGAAACTTTAATCTATAAAATTGTAGAACCCTAGAGTAGTAAAACCACAGCCCTAGGATCATATCATATTAGATTATTAAGGGTACAATATATTAGAAAACATACCTGTATCCATGGAAGCAATTAGTAAACCGTACAAGAATGATGATGACCGGTTATGTCGTCCTCAGTCAAATCTCCTTAGATCTGTAATGGGTTCCTTCTCTTGATGGGATGGAGGAGGAAGTAGTATAATGATTTGACATATTGGGGACCATAACCTATATGTCTTTATATACTGATATGTTAGGGTTCCCATTATTCCTAACAGGATCAGTATTTGGTATCCACTCATTAAACCCATACCCAGTAGAAGTCCAGGGGCTTCCTACAATTAAACCACATAACATAAGCCCATTTAATTAATAGCCTTATAATATAATTGATATTAATATGTTGCCCACTCTTATTAGGAAATATAATTTCCTAACACTCTCCCACTTGGGCTACATATGATTCTTGAAACAATTATATTACATGTTTCTTAGACGCACACATGTATGCTATTTATCTTTGGACTTCACTTTAGTTTCAATCTGGTCCATTTCCTATATTAATATGGGATCAAGGCGGCTTTCGTCACACATAATCGTAACTAGACCTTCAATGGTCACCATACCAACACATTCAATGACATAGATCAAGTATGGATGAGCAGCATGGAAATTACATGCAATGTGATCTTAAACATGCCTATTTCCAACTGGTCCTACTTTAGTCTTTATTGAGATCAATCCGAAACAATGCAAAACCGCATAATTAGATTAAGAGATAAATCATAAACCATCAACTTTATTCTGCAGAAAATAAAACCTCATAAATGTCAAAACTAGAACATCCAAAGTCAACTCCCATTAAACCAAAGTATCGTTAGACAGCCTAACACCCAGATGAGCAGTGTGCTCGTGAAAGACCTCAGGAGGTAATACTTTGGTCAGCGGATCCGCAATCATGGAGTTTGTCCCTATATGTTCTATCAAAATTTGACAACTCTGAACTCTTTCCTTAACAACCAGAAACTTTTATTGTCACAAAATATCTTTAATGGCCTTTAAATGCCATCTACCAAACACAGTCCAGTGACAAAGTTTCGCAACCATATCCCATGATTGGATGCCTCATAACATGCTATGAACTCCGCAGCCATGGTTGAAGAAGCTATGAGTGTCTGCTTAGCACTCTTCCAAGATATAGCTCCTCCAGCCAGCATATAAACATAGCCTGACATGGATCGCTTACTGTCTTGGCATCCAACAAAATCGGAATCAGAATACCCAATGATCTCCAAAAGATCTGATCTCTGATACGTGAGCATATAGTCCTTTGTTCTCTGTAACTACCGCATAACCCGTTTGACTGCTTTCCAATGATCCATTTGTGGGTTACCCAAAAATCTGCCCAATACTCCCATTGAACTTGTGATATACACAGTCATCAACCATATTTGCCTCAAAACCATACGAGGTGATTACTTGATGGAACTTGTGATACCATTGACGGGAAGCCTGCTTGAGACCATTGATGGAACTTTGTTTGACTTGGTGAAAGTTGATTGGATCATCTTCCACTATCCCTATGTCAAACTCATGTTCTTGGAAGAATACAATATAATCATCCGAAATTGCATTTCTCCTTTCCTAGTGGATCTTCTTAATGGCATCTCCTCTTGAGGTTGTTGAGTTTGCACTTCAGGTATAATTTCTTCATTTTGTACGGGGAGCTCTTGTACATTGTCTTGTATATCCGGATTTGCATTTTGAACAATGTCAGGAATAAGAATCTGAATATTGTCAATAGCAACATGATTAGGAATAAATTCCTCTTCAAAGTCAATGTCTCTAACCTTATCTCCCCCACAAACTCAACTTCCTCAAAAAATCTAGCATTTCCCGTCTCAAAAAAAAAAAAAAATGTCCTAGCAGTGGGATCATATAACTTAAAGCCCCGATAGAGTTCAGCGTATCCAATACAGTAGCAACTGACTGTTCTTGAGTCCAATTTCTTTTCATGTGGCCTATAAGGCCGTGCCTCAGCTGAACAACCCCAAATGTGTAAATGCCTAATGCTAGGCTTCTTTCCAGTCCATAATTCATAAGGGGTTTTGGTTACTACTTTACTTGAAACCCTGTTGAGTATATATGCTGCAGTCTTTAGAGCTTCTCCCCAGAGTGATTCTGGTAAAGAAGAATGACTAATTATACTTCTTATCATGTCCTTAAGCGTTCTGTTTCGTCTTTCAGCTACACCATTCATGCTAGGTTTGTCTGGCATTGTGTATTGAGGGACAATACCGCATTCCTCTAGGAGTTTAGCAATTGGTCCTGGATGTTGTTCACCTGATCCATCATATCTACCATAGTACTTACCACCACGGTCAGATTTGACAGCCTTAATTTTCTTGCCAAGCTGAAGTTCAACTTCGACTTTAAATGTCTTGAAAACATCCAGGGACTGTGACTTCTCATGTATCAAATATAGGTACCCATATCTTTAGTAGTCGTCTATGAACGTAATGAAATATTATTGTCCATTCCAAGAGGCTGTAGGGAATGGACCACATATATCAGTGTGAATGAGTTCTAAGACGTCTGTACACCTGTTGGCGCCTAATTTCCTTATGTTTGTCTGTTTTCCCTTAATACACTCAATGCAGACTTGAAAATCTTCCAAATCTAAGGGGCCAAGAATTCCTTCATTTACAAGTTTCTCTCTGTTTACAGATATGGCCTAATCGCTTGTGCCATAAGGTGGCAGAATTCTTACTTAATTTTCGCTTTGTACCTCGTGAATAAGTATGCATAATTTCATTATAGGAAGTAACAGTGTTTAGCATATAAAGGTTATCAATCAAAGAACCGGTACCAATAAGTTTTGAATCTTGATTTAGACTAACTTTATTATTTCTAAAAGAACAAGCATAACCAGATTTGTCCAAATTAGAAATAGAAATTAAATTCCGTCTAAAAGACGGTGCAACAAAAGTCTCAATCAAATCCAAATAAACACCAGTCTTTAATAATAATCTAAAATTTCCTGAAGCTTCCACTATAACTTTCTTGCCATCACCCACAAAGATGAATCTTTCAGCATCAGTTGGCGGCCGGCTCCACAGGCAACCCTGCATAGACATACTTATGTGAGTAGTAGTACCAAAATCTACCCACCAAGTATCTTTAGGTACAGAAGCTAAATTAACTTCAGAACAAACCAAAACGAGAAGTTTACCCTTCTTTGCACGCCAAGCGGCATATTTGGGACAGTCTCTCTTCATGTGGCCTCTCTTCTTGCAGAAATAGCAAAGGAATTCCTCATTTTGTTTCTTTAGTTCCTTCTGCTGAGGTGTCACATCTACAGCATCCTTAGCTCTCTTCCTTTTATTATTCTGAGAGGTTGATGCTAAATGAGCACTTTCAGTCTTGTCTCGCTGAATTCTTTCCTCTTCTTGCACACAGTAAGATATGAGCTCATTAAGAGTCCATTTGTCCTTTTGGGTATTGTAACTCACTTTAAATTGACTGAATTGTGCAGGAAGATATATGAGAACCAAGTGCACGAGCATGTCCTCAGACAACTCTAACTTTAGTGCCTTGAGTTTCCCACTGAGATGAGACATTTCCATAATGTACTCCCTTATGTTCCCCTTTCCTTTATACCTCATGGAAATCAGAGTAGCTAAAACGGTACTCGTTTCCGACTTTTCATTTTGAGCAAAATATTGTTGTAATTCAGAGAGGAACTTCTTAGCATTTGTGCTCTCAGTGATCGAGCCCCGAAACGCTTCCGGAATGGAACGTTTCATAATCATTAGACTCATGCGATTCGAGCGATCCCACTTCTCAATTTTACCCTCATTCGGGTTTTCCGTAGTCGAAGTAGGTCGTTCGGTCCTTAGCGCAAGGTCCAAATCCATACATCCAAGAACGATTTCCACGTTCTCTTTCCAGACCTTAAAGTTTCCCCCATTCAGCATTGGGATAGCACTAATTTGAGCAGAAACATTTGTAGCTGTAGCAGAAACTGAATAGAGAACAAAATAAAATAAAATAATATGCTCATAATTAATAACATGTCATGACATAAACATATTATGAATACTTTATATATATATATATGCATGCATGACACATTAAATTATTTACTTAATGGTGGGACCATTACAGGATACCTAGAACAACATTGATATTTAGTCTTTGGACAGAAATATCAACTGTAAGTGGTACTCCCCGTATAGTGATCAAATACTGACAATAAGTCTTGTCAAACAGTAGCCTTCCTTTGGGCCGACTTACTACCCACATGGATAATTATATCTTGATAATTGTCACATATTTACCACCACATGTACATCCACCATTCAGCCAATTAAAAAAACTTCCTTTGGGCCGATTGTTAATCGCATGAATAACAGATATACCATCTTAATATTTTAAATAAATAAATTTTGTACAACAGAGGTTACTTTGGCAACATATTATTTCAATTTATTTATTTAAAAATATCAGACATATGTATTGGAGCATAAAATAGACCCCCAAATCTTAAGCTACCATAAAACTTAATTCATGTTATGAATTAACCAATATTCTAAAGCACAATAAAATACCTTAATTCATGTTATGAACAACCAAAATTTTATTATACTATGAAAATCATTCACATCACGAATAGATCCCCCAAAAATAAAAAAATTAAGAAAAATTTCTAAGTGCTATAGAAAACTTAATATCATACGGATCGAGTATTATAAATTAAAATCAATTTGATATTAACCCGATATGAACAGCCGTAACCTGTATACTCAAATCAAGTGCCAATACATCATGCATATGATATGAAAAGGGTCATACATTATGTGATACATGATGTGATATTACATATAGCTGCAGACTGGTATATGCACAGTCGTTTGATTTGATTTTTTTTTTTTAACAAGAACATCTATATCCATAAGTACTGGAGATTAAACCAACAACCACGCCAAAAAACTGATGTACAAAAAAGAAAAATTGATATTCAAAGCCATCAATCAACTGTACAAGGATTGACTTTTACACCCTTTAATTTCCGAAAGCTATATCCATTGTATCATGATATTATTTTAATAATATAACCAAATCAAACACCTTTTCAGAATCTTCCTTTGAATTCTCCAGAATTGTACATGTTATTTTAATAACATGATGATTACCGAATCAAGTGCCATATAATCCATGTATCAGCCGAATTGACGATGTGTGAGAATGTGATTCGGTTGAAAGTGTATGTAATCAACATGAATATTATATCAACCCTAGTAATCAATATGATAATCTGCTCTGATACCACTTGTTAGAAACTTTAATCTATAAAATTATAGAATCTTAGAGTAGTAAAACCACAGCCCTAGGATCATATCATATTAGATTATTAAGGGTACAATATATTAGAATACATACCTGTATCCATGGAAGCAATTAGTAAACCTTACAAGAACGATGATGACCGATTATGTCTTCCTCAGTCAAATCTCCTTAGATCTGTAATGGGTTCCTTCTCTTGATGGGATGGAGGAGGAAGTAGTATAATGATTTGACATATTGGGGACCATAACCTATATGTCTTTATATACTGGGTTCCCATTATTCCTAACAGGATCAGTATTTGGTATCCACTCATTAAACCCATACCCAGTAGAAGTCCATGGGCTTCCTACAATTAGACCACATAATATAAGCTCATTTAATTAATAGCCTTATAATATAATTGATATTAATATGTTGCCCACTCTTATTAGGAAATATAATTTCCTAACACATAATCCCAAAAAAAAAAAGTTAATTTTCCCCCTCTTTTTTTGCTTATGGTGTAAATGCATTTGAAAATGAAAAACACTATAAACTACTATTTTTGTGCTATTGGTATTTGATTTAGACAAAGTGGCCTGGTGATTAGAATTTAGAAACCGTGAGAGACAAATATGTATCCCATTACTTTTTTGCCGACGTTTGGTAAAATGCCACAGATCAATGTTGTCTTTAACTAAAAAATGCTGTTAATTACTGGCATTTGATGCCTGAATGATTTTCCTATCTATATAATATAAAACAAATGATTTTGCTGATTAGGACACTTTGGACTATTAATGTGTATTCTTATTTAAGGGTCCAAAATTTCTTTCAATCTTCACCACTTTTTAACTTTAAATTTTGAAAAATTTTAAACTCCCCCCATTTGCACACTTTTTGCATTTCCCTCTCTCTCTTTGTACATCATTCGCCCTCTCTCAACAATCTCTTAATTTATCTCTAAATTAAATATGATCTAAATAATATAAGGAAGAATTAATTAACAGTCCTTACTAAGACTGAATTAGGAGAATAGTCCACGCGTTTTTGGTGATAAGCACATAAGTTTTTGATTTGTTTGGCATTAAATTCATTTTTAAACAGAAAATAAGGTTATCGACAAGTTTACCCTCATTTCACACGTATATTAAAACATGTGATTCATGCCACCTAACACGTGCCCCAATGCAAATTTTTTTTTTCCAAACTTTAAAGAGAAGTGCTAGGCACACATCCCAAACCACACCCCAAACCACACTATATGCTTTAAATGCATGTACTCTGTGCTGTTTGAATTTTTCACACTTTTCTCTACACCACTTCCACAACACAGAATACATGTATTTAAAGCAAGGATGTGGTTTGAAGTGTGGTTTGGAGTGTGTGCCTAGCATTATTAAACTTTAAAATACCATTCAAAATTTCACCTATTACTTCCACTTGTAGCATTATTTTATATTCTCCGCGTATTGGCGCATTGAGGCCATAAACAAATATAGTAGGACTAATGGTGGACCTCCCCCACCAATCTGTGTACATGATATATATGTATTCCTCCTCACTATCATGAAAGGATTATCAATGGCACACTTTTTGGAATCAATTGTCCTCCATATTGGGTTTATTAAATTGATATTGATAAATGATCCTGTAATATTTAGCCTATCCAAACAATATACTATTGAATTAAAATGGTTAATTAGTTCGGTTTCTTGCATTTCTAAAATTAGTCCTACAAAACAACATGGCCTTAGAGCTTTTGATTTTCATATTGACTTTATGTAGATTGTTTATGTTGTAAATGTTAAAAATTTGGGAGGGTCAATATTTAAATTTAAAGGCTTTCATATTGTAAATGTAGAAATTTGAGAATGCTAATTTCTAAATTAATTTCAAAATTTTGAAATTATACCCTGGTGATGATAATATACACGTATATGTGTGACTCATTTGAATTTTTTCTCTTCTAGTACCCTAATAAAAAAAAATCACTAATATATATATATATATATATTTTATTATTATTATTATTATTATTATTATTATTATTATTATTATTATTATTATTGTTTTTAACCACATTCCTTGTGGTTGAGTGGTAAGCTCCTTGTGGTCGAGTCATGAGGAGCGTGGCCACTGAAGAATTCACCCGGCGACTCCAGGGCCTCGGGGGATTAGTCAAGGTGCACGCAAGTTGGCCCGGACACCCCCGATTACCAAAAAATAAAAAAATAAATAAAATAATAATAATTATTCTTTCTCAATCAGCTTAAAAATCATTTTTGTTGCTTTCTTTCGACCCCAAATGCTAAATTTGCTAATCATGTGTTTTGGAATCATTTGGAATACATGAGAAATCATAGTTTATCTAATTAGAACACTCATTGTGATAAGTTATAAGCCAACCATATGTGATTTTGAATCATTTGGGATACAAGATTTGAGAAACATAGCCTATATAATTAGAACACTCATTGTGATAATTAAGCCATAAACCAAAAGTTGTAATATACAATAAAGATCACAAACACAAAATCCCTGCCAACTCTGCAAAAAACATCACATAGTAAATTATATCTTTCTGATGAAAAAAGTCAGCCAAAAATATGTACAAATAGATCCAGGAAAAATTGCCTTACAACGCTTCCCCCAAACCCCGCGTATCTTTGTTAGGTAGCTGTTTGCTACGTTTTTAAAATTTAGGCATGCCAGAGTGTAGCACCCGTACCCGGAAAAGAAGATTAATTTAGTGTTAATGTGTGTTAATTAAAGATAATTAATGCATGAGATGAATTAAGGTGGGGTTATGAACCCACATGCGAAAAGGTGTTCAAATGTGGACACAGATGAAAGTCCTGTGAAAGGCAGGACTGGTATAAAAGTGGGGCCCAACGAGGGTCTAATTAAAATAATTTGCATTTTGATGTCATTATGTGCTTATATGATTACTTGTTTAAATGCTTATTGATAATAGTATGTCTTATAATAGGAAAGGGGACCAATTTGGGTACCCATGTGAGGGCATATTTGAATAAAATTGATAACTGGTAGGTTTTATAGCAACCTCATAATTTATGTGGGACCACGTTTGGGACCCACGCGGGACTTAGATTAAATCCATTTAGAAAATGTGGGTAGATATTGTAATTGACTTGGGGGTTTCATAATAAAGCTTAAGAAAGATTGGGGGGTGTAAATGTAATATAGGGAGAGTTGATGACAACACATATGCATGAAGCATATGTGTCTCATTCACAAGATTTACAGCAATTTGGAGAGAACGAGAGCTCCAAGTCGGCGACAGAAATTCTCGACGACGTTTCTTGCCGTTCCTTTGCCGTCCGGCGTCGGATTCACGATCCGAGACCACTTTTGGACTCGTGGAGGTAAGAGGATCACATGCACGTAATTTGTTTTCATTTTCGGCAACGTTTTTACGGCAACCGTTCTTAATAGACGATGTTTTTGATACCAAACTTATGTAGGAATTACACCGGTGAAATTTGGGTTGGAAATTAGCAAGAGATTGGAAAAATCTAGGCTTAATCGCTAGTAAATTGAGGAGGTGAGTGTTCTAATCTCAAAATTGGATGTTTAGTTATGTTCATGTGGTAATTGTTGCTAGTAGTTGCTAAATTCTTGTTTATGTATATGTATTTTGATGAATTTGGATAAAAAGCATGTCATGTATGTGAATTTGTTATGCTTATGTGCTAAATTGTTTAAATGCTTATGTGGATCAAAGGGAAGTTAAGTAGTGGTCACCATTTATAGGTCCCATATGTAAGGGATAGGAAGTCCTCAATGAGTAGGACGTGGTGACGACCACAATGAAATGCCGGTGACGCCTTCGGGGTCACAAGAGAGTGTGTGTTGCGCTATATGCACCAAAAGTGAGAAAGATCCGGGGTGAGAAGGACCCGGGGGTGGTGACTGGAATGACTTGACTTCCCGGAGATCAATTTGTTGTCATTTATAATGATTGTTGCATTTACATACTTTGCATTCCAATGGCATGATTAGTTCCCTCACTAAGCGAAAGCTTAAACGAAAATATATTTTCTGTTGTGGTTATTGAATAACCATCGCAGGTACCAAACGAGACGAGGAGAGGAAATGATCCGCACGACGGTTTGGGCGTGGGAGTTGTCCTTGTGAATATGTTCATATGTCTAGCTAGTTATGTTTAACATGTATCTCCGGTGACTAT
This sequence comes from Hydrangea macrophylla, assembly GCA_033977485.1. Lineage (NCBI taxonomy): Eukaryota > Viridiplantae > Streptophyta > Magnoliopsida > Cornales > Hydrangeaceae > Hydrangea > Hydrangea macrophylla. The sequence continues at coordinate 100,603,837 of CM066990.1, forward strand.
GTATAACACCTTGTGTTTTAGAGTCTTTGTAACATGTTTAGTTGGGTATGGTTGGGAGAGACTTGAGCAAGTTGGGTAACTTTTGTTTGAAAAGTAACTTGGTTTCTCCTTATGGATCAATGTTTATGTATATGTTTCAAGAATATGAACTTGAATGTAAATTAAGGTTCCTAGTTGGAATTCCATGGATTATGAATGGTTCAACTACTTTCCAAATGTTTGGTAATGGTTGGGAAAACTCTTATGATGTTTGGGTAAAGTTTTGGGACACTTGGGTATATTTCCTAAATGGTTTTGGATGTGGCTATGAGGATTTGGTATGGATTAATCAAGTTTTGACAGCATTTTACTCTTGTTTTGAGGAAGTTGTAATATGTCAAGTGCGGGGTTTATGTTTGGTTGTATAGCAAACCATGTGTCATGGTTGCTAGTTACTAGTCTTGTGTATTGGGAGTAATATGATGCAAGTTGAGGTTAAAGTGAAAGGGTTAATGAATTTGAATGTTGAAAGAACTTGGTTTCATGTTTAAAGTGGTTTCTATAAGTTCCATGAAATTTACTTGACAAGAACATTTCCTTTCCCTTATTAGCTTTGTAAGTTTGAGGTTTCCTTTGGTTAGTTCCTCATTTGAATGCACATGGAAGATGGTTTGAATGATTTAGAAAGATTTAAGCATGTTGTGGATATGTTTGTGAGTGTTTGGAAAGTGTTCCCTAAAGTTTTTATAATGTTGGAACCAATTTTGAAACTTGAGGAATGTTTTGAACTATTTTAGCAGGGTTTTAGCAGCAGAAAAACCCATCTGCAGGAACCGGATCAATCCGGATCATGTGCGGATCGATCTGGGGCATCAGGAACTGCAGAAAAACTCAATCTGCTAGATCCGGATCGATCCGGATCTGGGGCGGATCGATTCGCTAGTCTGGGTTCAGCCTCGACGGCTTTTACGGAAACAAGCATAACTCTCTCTAGAAAACTCGGATTTGCGCACCGTTTTTTGCATTGGAACTGGGACTCAAAGAGCTATTTTTTCATATAAATTTTCTATACTTTATTAATGACCATTTTTCCCTTGGGTCTGTTTTGTGTCAATGGAGCTATTTTAGTAGGTCTAATTCATGTGTTTCTTAATGAATTAAGGGTGTTTTGAACGTGTGGGCTTGTTACACGTGTCCCAACTTGCTCGAGGTAGGTTGGGGTGTGACAATTTTTGGTATCAGAGCAATAGGTTAGAGCTTTGGGGACGAGTGACGATTGCGACGCGTAATAAGCATAAATGATTAATGAATGTGTAAATCATGCATACACGTTTACTTAACATGTTGAATGATGTTGAGCATGCATTAAAAAGTATAAACATAACGTATGTGTGAAGATGTATTGTGAATGGCAGAGAGAAAATGTCTGGTTTGCACCGCCTACGCAAATGGAAAGAATGGAAAGAGTTGTAGCCGGTTTAGTACAAGTAGTTGAAACTCATGCAATAGAGGGAAGACGTGAACAGCCGAATCCTAATCCGAGGGAGGAGGTGAGCACTATTTCACAATTCTACAAGCAAAAACTGACATTATTCAGAGGGAAGACTGATCCAATGAGAGCCGATTTTCGTTTGTCCGATATGGAGAGGATATTCAGGGTTCTTCCGTGTTTCGAAGCTCAGCAGGTTTTATTGGCCGCCGATACTTTAAAAGAAGAAGCACAGTACTGGTGGCGTACAAAATTGGGACCCGATAGGCCGAACACTTGGGGGGAGTTCGTAGTACTCTTCAAGAAGCAATACTTTCTAAAATCGTTTGAAGATTTAAAAGCTCAAGAGTTTATGGAATTGAAATAAGGAGGGATGACAGTTCGGGAGTATTCCGCTAAATTCACAAGTTTGGCATGGTTCGCTGAGAACATAGTACCAAATGAAGGGGATCGAACTAGAAAGTTTGTAACGGTGCTTAGAGACGAGATTCGACGTTAGGTATCAGTGCAACAGTTGGATAAGGTTGCAGAGGCATTGGATGTGGCTTCAATCGCTGAGAGAGATATGGGGTATCAACAAGGTTTGCAAGCACCGGTAACTCAACAGTACAAAAGGCCGAGCTCAAGCCAATATAGCGGACAAGCGAGTTCGAAGAGACAAAGTCTTGGGGTTTCTTCGGGTAGTGGAGGTAATAAGCCGCGGTGCAACACGTGTGGTAAGTTTTATTGGGGTGTGTGCAATCTACCGACAACAATGTGCAACAATTGTCGACAAATGGGGCATGTAGCAAAGAATTGTCCGGGAGTGAGGCCAAATACTTACACTCCGATGAGGCGTACCAACGATAGTGGGATGGTTTGCCATCACTGTGGGGAGCTTGGACACCGAATGCGCAATTGTCCTAAGCCGAGGCAAGGAGGCTCCAGTGAAACCGTGAGTAGTGCACCAACACCGCGACCACCTCAACAACAACAATCACAAGGAAGAGAACAACGTCAGGGTCGTTATTTCCAGCTTAACCCAGGGGAGACCACTGTTGCTAACACGGTCGTGTCAGGTAAAGTTTCTATCTGTTCAACACCTGCTCATGTATTAATGGATTCCGGTTCTACACACTCATTTGTATCACATCAATTCGCTAGGAACATGAATGTACCCTTAGAACTTCTTGAATATGATTTGTCTGTTGATGTTCCGTTGGGAAGATCTTTGGTGAGTTCGGGAGTTTATAGGAATTGTGAAGTTAAAATTAATGATGAAGTGTTAACAGCGAATCTAGTACCATTAGTAATCCAACATTTTGATGTCATATTGGGGATGGATTGGTTGTTAGTTAATCACGCGGTTATTGATTGTGAAAACAAAAGGGTAGAATTCCAAGCACCGATTCATAGGGCCTTTTCTTTTCAAGGGACAGGTGTCGTGTCACCACCTTATCTTGTATCCGCCATCAAGGCCTGTCGTTTATTGAGAAAGGGGTGTAAAGGTTTCCTTTGTAGTATATTGGATACTAGAAGCACTGAACAAAAATTAGAAGATATACCAGTTGTTAGGGAATTTCCTGATGTATTCCCAGAAGATTTGCCGAGTGTGTTAATTGAAAGGGAGGTTGAATTTGGTATAGATATAATACCAGGAACACAACCCATTTCGCGGGCACCATATAGAATGGCTCCGATAGAGTTGAAAAAGTTGAAGACTCAATTATAGGAGTTGTTGGACAAGGGATTTATTCGACCTAATGTTTCACCTTGGGGTGCACCAGTCCTTTTTGTGAAAAAGAAAGATGGGACGATTCGGATGTGTATAGATTATCGTGAGATCAATAACGTAACTATTAAAAATAAGTACCCATTGCCGCGGATTGATGATTTATTTGACCAGTTACAAGGGGCTCAAGTGTTTTCGAAAATTGATTTGAGATTGGGATATCATCAATTAAAGGTAAAAGCCGAGGATGTTGAGAAGACAGCCTTTAGAACTCGATACGGCCACTACGAGTTTCTTGTAATGCCATTTGGGGTAACCAATGCACCGGCTGCGTTCATGGACTTAATGAATAGGGTCTTTAAAATGTATTTAGATGAATTTGTTATCATTTTTATTGATGATATACTTATTTACTCAAAGATTCCAGAAGAACATGATAGACATTTGAGATTGGTGTTGCAACGTCTTCGAGAAAAGCAATTGTTCGGAAAACTGAAGAAAAGTGAGTTTTGGTTGTCAAGTGTTACCTTTCTTGGCCATGTGATTTCTAAAGAAGGTGTGTCAGTCGATCCACAGAAAATAGAAGCCGTTATGAATTGGGCGAGACCAACCAATGTGTTAGAAATTCGTAGCTTTCTGGGATTGGCTGGGTATTATAGAAGGTTTGTTCGGAATTTTTCAAAGATTGCGGCTCCGATGACAACACTTATGCGAAAGGATGTTCCGTTTGAATGGGGGAAAGAATGTGAAGAATGTTTCCAGACATTGAAGAGTAAGTTGACTTCTGCTCCGATCCTTGCAATTCCGACAGGCACCGGAGGATTTAGTATTTACAGTAATGATTCTCATCAAGGTTTGGCGTGTGTCCTTATGCAAGGGGACAAGGTGATAGCGTATGCTTTGAGGCAATTGAGAACTCATGAGAAGAATTATCCAACTCACGATTTGGAACTTGCCGCGGTAATCTTTGCTTTAAAAATTTGGCGACATTATTTGTACGGGGAAACTTGTGAAATTTTCACTGACCATAAAAGCTTGAAGTACTTATTTACCCAGAGGGACTTAAACATGCGCCAACGAAGATGGTTGGAGTTAATGAAGGACTACGATATGAAAATTCAATATCATCCGGGTAAGGCGAATGTGGTCGTCGATGCTTTAAGTCGGAAATCATCGGAAAGTTTGACATGTGTATTGACGGCGCAGGAAGAATTAGTGAAAGAGTTTGAACAACTAGAATTGGAAGTTATTCCTAGAATTGAAGGAGGGTTAATGGCTGCAATCATAGCACAACCTGATTTGATTGGAGAAATTAAAATGAATCAACTTTTGGATCCAAACTTGAAAAAGGTTGTGGATGAACTACCTGAGGGTAAGCGACCAGAGTTCAGTTTGCACGATGGGGTATTATGGTACATCAATCGGTTATGCGTTCCTAAGGTTGGTAATTTAAAAGAAAGAATTTTGGAAGAAGCTCATGGTACTCGGTATTCCGTGCATCCAGGTAGTACAAAAATGTATAGAGATTTAAGGGAAGTTTATTGGTGGAGTGGTATGAAACGTGAAGTTGCTGGATATGTAGCTAAATGCATGACATGTCAATTAGTAAAGATTGAACATCAATGTCCCGCGGGGGAGATACAACCATTGGAAATACCGGAATGGAAATGGGAGCACATTACAATGGATTTTGTGTCCGGATTGCCGAAGTCTCCTAGATCTAATGATAGCATTTGGGTAATCATTGACAGGTTGACTAAGTCAGCCCACTTCTTGCCGATTAAGACCACAGAACCGACAAAGTTAGCGAAACTTTATGTTAAAGAGATTGTAAGATTGCATGGGGCACCGGTATCTATAGTATCAGATCGTCATACACGTTTTGTATCCAGGTTTTGGGAAGGGCTACAAAGAGCAATGGGGATAGCTTTGCATTTTAGCACAGCTTTTCACCCGCAAACTAACCGGTAGTCAGAATGGGTTATTCAGATTCTCAAGGATATACTTAGAGTTGTGTTATGGATTTTAAGGCTGACTGGGAAACTCACTTGCCGTTAATTGAGTTTTCTTATAATAACAGTTTCCAAACAAGCATTGGAATGGCTCCTTTTGAGGCATTATATGGTCGAAAATGTAGATCGCCTGTGTGTTGGACAGAGGTTGGGGAGAAGCAACTTCTGGGGCCAGAAATTGTACAAATCACCACCGATAAAGTCAAATTGATTAAGCAACGGTTACAAGTGGCACAAAGTCGCTACAAAAGTTATGCTGATACGGGTAGAAGACCGTTGGAGTTCGAGGTTGGTGATTATGTGTTCTTGAAAGTTTCACCTTCGAAAGGTATTACACGGTTTGGTAAGAAGGGTAAGTTAAGTCCAAGATATGTTGGACCTTTTCTGATTTTGAGTAAGGTGGGACCGGTAGCTTACAAATTGGAGTTGTCACAAGAATTGGCACATGTTCATAACGTGTTCCACGTATCTATGCTAAGACGTTACGTGTCAGATTCGAGTCATATCCTTGAACCAGAGCCGTTGGAAGTCCGAGAAGATATGACATATGTTGAACATCCGGTACGGATTCTGGATAGGAAGGATCAAGTGTTAAGAACGAAGACAATTCCGTTGGTCATGGTCCTTTGGCCTAATCATAGCATTGAAGAGGCAACTTGGGAACGAAAAGATGAGATCAGAGAAAGATATCCACACTTGTTCGACTGATGAGGTAAGAATAAGTTAGGGGACAAACTTCTTAAAAGGGAGGGAGAAATGTAACACCCGTACCCGGAAAAGAAGATTAATTAAGTGTTAATGTGTGTTAATTAAAGATAATTAATGCATGAGATGAATTAAGGTGGGGTTATGAACCCACATGCGAAAAGGTGTTCAAATGCGGACACAGATGAAAGTCCTGTGAAAGGCGGGACTGGTATAAAAGTGGGGCCCAACGAGGGTCTAATTAAAATAATTTGCATTTTGATGTCATTATGTGCTTATATGATTACTTGTTTAAATGCTTATTGATAATAGTATGTCTTATGATAGGAAAGGGGACCAATTTGGGTACCCATGTGAGGGCGTATTTGAATAAAATTGATAACTGGTAGGTTTTATAGCAACCTCATAATTTATGTGGGACCACGTTTGGGACCCACGCGGGACTTAGATTAAATCCATTTAGAAAATGTGGGTAGATATTGTAATTGACTTGGGGGTTTCATAATAAAGCTTAAGAAAGATTGGGGGGTGTAAATATAATATAGGGAGAGTTGATGACAACACATATGCATGAAGCATATGTGTCTCATTCACAAGATTTACAACAATTTGGAGAGAACGAGAGCTCCAAGTCGGCGACGGAAATTCTCGACGACGTTTCTTGCCGTTCCTTTGCCGTCCGGCATCGGATTCACGATCCGAGACCACTTTTGGACTCGTGGAGGTAAGAGGATCACATGCATGTAATTTGTTTTCATTTTTGGCAACGTTTTTATGGCAACCGTTCTTAATAAACGATGTTCTTGATACCAAACTTATGTAGGAATTATACCGGTGAAATTTGGGTTGGAAATTAGCAAGTGATTGGAAAAATCTAGGCTTAATCGCTAGTAAATTGAGGAGGTGAGTGTTCTAATCTCAAAATTGGATGTTTAGTTATGTTCATGTGGTAATTGTTGCTAGTAGTTGCTAAATTCTTGTTTATGTATATGTATTTTGATGAATTTGGGTAAAAAGCATGTCATGTATGTGAATTTGTTATGCTTATGTGCTAAATTGTTTAAATGCTTATGTGGATCAAAGGGAAGTTAAGTAGTGGTCACCATTTATAGGTCCCATATGTAAGGGATAGGAAGTCCTCAATGAGTAGGACGTGATGACGACCACAATAAAATGCCGGTGACGCCTTCGGGGTCACAAGAGAGTGTGTGTTGCGCTATATACGCCAAAAGTGAGAAAGATCCGGGGTGAGAAGGACCCGGGGGTGGTGACTGGAATGACTTGACTTCCTGGAGATCAATTTGTTGTCATTTATACTGATTGTTGCATTTACATACTTTGCATTCCAATGGCATGATTAGTTCCCTCACTAAGCGAAAGCTTAAACGAAAATATATTTTCTGTTGTGGTTATTGAATAACCATCGCAGGTACCAAACGAGACGAGGAGAGGAAATGATCCGCACGACGGGTTGGGCGTGGGAGTTGTCCTTGTGAATATGTTCATATGTCTAGCTAGTTATGTTTAACATGTATCTCTGGTGACTATGTATAACACCTTGTGTTTTAGAGTCTTTGTAACATGTTTAATTGGGTATGGTTGGGAGAGACTTGAGCAAGTTGGGTAACTTTTGTTTGAAAAGTAACTTGGTTTCTCCTTATGGATCAATGTTTATGTATATGTTTCAAGAATATGAACTTGAATGTAAATTAAGGTTCCTAGTTGGAATTCCATGGATTATGAATGGTTCAACTACTTTCCAAATGTTTGGTAATGGTTGGGAAAACTCTTATGATGTTTGGGTAAAGTTTTGGAACACTTGGGTATATTTCCTAAATGGTTTTGGATGTGGCTATGAGGATTTGGTATGGATTAATCAAGTTTTGACAACATTTTACTCTTGTTTTGAGGAAGTTGTAATATGTCAAGTGGGGGGGTTTATGTTTGGTTGTATAGCAAACCATGTGTCATGGTTTCTAGTTACTAGTCTTGTATATTGGGAGTAATATGATGCAAGTTGAGGTTAAAGTGAAAGGGTTAATGAATTTGAATGTTGAAAGAACTTGGTTTCATGTTTAAAGTGGTTTCTATAAGTTCCATGAAATTTACTTGACAAGAACATTTCATTTCCCTTATTAGCTTTGTAAGTTTGAGGTTTCCTTTGGTTAGTTCCTCATTTGAATGCACATGGAAGATGGTTTGAATGATTTGGAAAGATTTAAGCATGTTGTGGATATGTTTGTGAGTGTTTGGAAAGTGTTTTCAAAAGTTTTTATAATGTTGGAACCAATTTTGGAACTTGAGGAATGTTTTGAACTATTTTAGCAGGGTTTTAGCAGCAGAAAAACCCATCTGCAGGAACCGGATCGATCCGGGGCATCAGGAATTGCAGCAAAACTCAATCTGCTAGATCCGGATCTGGGGCAGATCGATCCGCTAGTCTGGATTCAGTCTCGACGGCTTTTACGGAAACAAGCATAACTCTCTCTAGAAAACTCGGATTTGCGCACCGTTTTTTGCGTTGGAACCGGGACTCAAAGAGCTATCTTTTCATATAAAATTCTCTATGCTTTATTAATGACCATTTTTCCCTTGGGTCTGTTTTGTGTCAATGGAGCTGTTTTAGTAGGTCTAATTCATGTGTTTCTTAATGAGTTAAGGGTGTTTTGAACGCGTGGGCTTGTTACACGTGTCCCAACTTGCCCGAGGCGGGTTGGGGTGTGACAATTTTTGGTATCAGAGCAATAGGTTAGAGCCTTGGGGACGAGTGACGATTGCGACGCGTAATAAGCATAAATGATTAATGAATGTGTAAATCATGCATACACGTTTATTTCTCCAGCTGTGTTGTTCTCCATATAGACTTTTTTCTCCATCGGTTTGTAGGACGAGAACCAATCTACATGCGAACACAAGTGAGCAAAACAAGCTGAATTAAGAACCCAATCTGAGGTTTTTGTTCTCCTCATCTGTAATTGTCATGACTTCTACGACATCTTCATCCGAATGTTCCAACACGTTTGCAGCGATACCTCTATTATCCTTCTTTGCTAGGCAATCTCGCATAAAGTGACCCTTCTCTCTACAATAGTAACACTCCTTATCCTTCATAGGAGTTCTATGTCGTGCTCCTCCACTACCGCCTCCGCTAAAGTTCTTCTTCCCTTGCCTTAGCCTCTCTTGTGTAACAAGTGCTTGTGTATCCTCCAACTTTTCCTCTTTGTTATCCATCTTCTCGCTAGAGAATAGAGCTTTCTTCACCTGTTCCACCGTTATGGTATCTCTCCCATGCAACAATGTATTGAATAAGTGATTATGGGTAGATTTTACCGACGTAAGGAGAATGATAGCTTTGTCCTCGTCGTCTAATTTGAAGCCAACGTTGGATAACTCGCACAATAACTTGTTTAACTCACCTATATGGGCTTGAAGATCAACTTCTTCTTTTTACCTAAAGGAGTACAACTCTTGCTTCAACATAAGACGGTTGGTGAAGGTCTTCCCCAAATTGAGATCCTCAAGCTTTTCCCATAAAGCTTTTGCAGAGGTCTCTCCCATGACATCGTCCACCAAACTAAGCCGCATGGTGCTAACAACTTTAGAGTTAATTCTCTTCCACATCTTGACGATCATCCCTTCCGTCTTGTTATCTTCACCGCACAATGCATCCTCTATACCTTGTTGCACCAAGGCATCCTTCATACGCACTTGCCACATGTTGAAATTCTTCTTGCCATCGAACTTTTTTATTGCCATTCGCATATCCCCAAGCGAACTATCTCTAGGTGCCATGGATTCTCAACCGAGCTCTGATACCACTTGTTGGGAATGGGCCCACAATCACAACAAGAAAAACCACACCCACACAGATAGAGATAAATAGAACAAGAACGACACAACCACGAAAGAAAAATCAAGCAAACCAACACAACAAGATTTAAATGTGGTTCGGCCCAACAATGCCTACGTCCACGTGCAAAGGCGATCACCTCGATTAATATAAAGATTGCAAGCACTCAAGAACTCACGTGTATAACTCTCCAACCAAGTTATACGACACACACAATTGCTAGAAACTAATCTCTCCCCACTAGTTTGCAGCCCTCTCTTGTGTATATAGAAGATTTTCAACCAATCTTGTCAATCCCTTGAGTAAGCCCTATATTTATATAGTTTGTAGAGTCCCAATACTATTTGTAGTAGAATTTACCCCTGTGGTAAGTCTTGTACAATAAGGAATACTCTCACAAACATTCCTATGTAAACTAGTAACTTCCTCCATTAAAGGAATCCTTATTTGATAAGAATCCTTATTTGATAAGAAAACCACTAAATAAGGAATCAAATCATAATTAGAAAATAATTTCACTAACGGCCCGTTTGATTCATGAATTCTTAGGGTGGATTTTGATTCCACCCGAAGATTACTAGTATTCTTAAAATATATCTTTGTTTGGTTCATGGAATATTTAAAGAATTGTGAGTCCCACTGGATTTAGAATCCACCCAAAGGTGGAAAATAGGGTGGATTCTAAATCCTAGCTTAGAGGTGGTATTCCTAAGGATTACTGGGGTTTTGATTTACTATTTTCATAATACCTAAACTAGCCTTTATTAGACAATTAAACAAACAAATAATGTGATCAGAAGAAATTTATGATTATAATTATTATTATTTTCTAAAATGGAGAGATTGGTAGATGAGATTGTTTATGATGATTTTTTATGCTTGAAGCATTATATTTTGATATGTCCGGAAATATCCTGCTAAAGTCCAACCGCCACGTGGCAGAAGGACCCGAGCTATCCGAGAAGAGACCTTGGGGTTCGCGCCCCTCATTAGACGTCACCGCTCGGGACGATCGGCCGGCCCGGGCGTATAGTATGGCGGTTTCTCAGGAGGAGCAGTTCGGGTAGGTCTATCCAGGACGTTTCCTTACGTGGCCAGGACTCTATTAAGGAAAGATGAGTAGTTTCCTAAACCACTTAGGAAAATCCCCTAGGATCATGCAAATCTATTGTGATTAGATTAGACTTCCTAATCCTACTAATTTACCATGTAAGGGTGGACTCTTGCATCTATAAAAGAGCCATCTACCCTGTCAAAAGGGGGGATCGATCTTCTCTAAGCATATAAGCTCTACTAGAGAATTCACCACCTACACGCATATACCCCGCCGATATTACTGGTAGTGCCACTTGTCCCTGTTAGTTCACCAGGCCCGCCGGTGATATGCTAGTGAGAAGCGCACAGACGCAATCGTGGACGTAGGTCACCTCGTTAACGGGACCGAACCACATACAAACCCTTTTTACTTTATTTTCCTGATTAAGTCTCGCGAACCAATTTTCGGCATCATCAGTTTGGCGCCGTCTGTGGGAAGCGACAAGTCTTCTCATCAACAAAAATCTTTGACTGATCAACATGCCGCCAAAGAAGGGTAAGAAGACCGCCGACTCAGTCAGTCAGGAAAACTTGCAGATCGAGCCGCGGGCTGCTTCCATGACCACCGAACAAGTCACAGCGGCGTTGGAGCAACTCTTGGAGGGCCAGCGTCGAACACAGCAACAGATAGACGCGCTTATGGCCCAACACGAGAAGCGCCCCGCGTCAGAAAATCAGCCTGAGGAAAGCATTCCTGTCCGCAGGCCCGCCCGGGTGCGTAGGCAAGCTCGATCAGTTCCGGTGTCCCCACCAGACCGGGAACATCCCGCAGACGGATAGCGCAGTCAGGCCACCAAGCGCTCGCAAAGAGTACCTCGGTACATCCCTCGCCGAGCGTGCCGAGCGGAGGATGCCAGAATCATCATTGATCGGCGGCGCGCAGTAAGGGCAGAAGAATCCGAACGGAAAATCCGGGAATCGGTCGACGACCCTCCCGTCCTGAGCCGAGGGGACCTTAGGCACAGGCTTTCCCGGACCCATAGCCGGGTGCTATACCCAAGGTCGACACACTTTGAGGAGGAGGCCTCATCATCTGACCCCACCTACCGTTCAGACACGGATAGGAGAGCAGGTCGGAGGGACGTCAAAGCCCAGGTCGAGGAACTGCAGCAGCAGCAGATCGAAAGGCTGAACCGCAAGTCCGGTCACGACCCCACTGACACGGAGACAGAATTGCCCTATACCGCTCGGGTGACCCAATTTCCTATTCCGCAAAAGTTCAAGCCCCCTCATCTCAGCTCATACAATGGCACAGGAAGTCCAGTAGACCACATCCGCACATACAAGGCGCAGATGGCACTGGTCACCACGATAGATGAGTTGTTGTGCTTGGCTTTCCCCAGTACCCTAAAGGGGTCAACCGCACAGTGGTTCCATGCATTGAAGCCCCGGACGGTTGACAGCCTCAAAGCCCTCGGCAAACTCTTCATCAGTCAGTTTGTCGGGATGCTCGACCGGTCACAGCCGGACACCCAGCTGCTAATCGTCAAGCAGCGCAAAGGGGAATCCTTGAGGGAATATGTGGATCGGTTTAACCAGCAAAGGCTCCTGATCCGCAACCTTAACGAAACGGCCACCATTATGGCCTTCTGTTCGGGAGTTCAGCACACTAAGGTCGCCACGTCGTTCCATCGCGACCGACCGGCTACCCTGGTGGAACTCTCAGAGAGGGTCGGAAAATATATAGACACCGAGGAGTTCCTGAAGACAGCGCGCTGGCCAAGCGGGGGACGAATCCCCCAAAGCCAAGCGCAAGCGCGAAGGGCTCGAGAAGTGTTCGGGAAAGAAGCCGAAGCAAGATCAGAGAGACACAAGGGGTCAGCCCCAGACTGCTTTCACACCTCTTTCCCGCCCGATCTATGAAGTTATGGCCGCCGCTGAGGCCCAGAGGCTACTCCCACAGCCAGTAAACTCAGAGCCCCGCCCGGTAAGAGGAACCGGGACAAGTTTTGCCGCTACCACAGGGATCACGGCCATGAAACAGAGGATTGCTTCAAATTGAAGATAGCAATCGAGAAGCTGATTGAGCAGGGACACCTCACCGAGTTCGTCACAGAAGGACGGCCTCGGCAGGACATTCGGGCTCCTAACCAGCTGCCGCCACCGCCACTCGGCCACATCCATGTGATTTCTGGAGGAACAGCAGGCGGAGGCGATTCATAATCGGCACGGAAGAGGCATGCCCGGGCTTCCTGAGCGGATGTCGAGCAGGTCCAATCCACCGGCTCCTCCCCAACCGATGCCCTAACATTCACGTCCGACGACCTGCAGGGGATCCACTGCCCCCACGACGACCTGCTAGTAGTAACGCTCTCCATAGCCAACTACATGGTCCAGAGGGTGCTAGTGGACACGGGCAGCTCGTCCGACATCATGTTCACATCGGTGTTTGACCAACTAGGGATCTCCAGGGAACGGCTCCGACCGGTCGCTACTCCCCTTGTCGGATTCAACGGCTCCAGTATACAACCGATCGGAACAATCGAGCTTCCAGTTCTCATGGGGACCTACCCTCAGCAGGCCTCCGTGCTCACCAATTTTGTGGTCATAGAGGCCCCATCGGCATACAACATCATCCTTGGCAGGCCGACCCTCAACAGGGTCAGAGCGGTCGTCTCCACCTACAGCCTGACAGTGAAGTTCCCGACTCCTCAGGGGCCTGGATCCTTGCGCGAAGATCAGAGCACCGCCCACAGTTGTTATGTTAGCTCATTGCGCCGGGGGACAATAACAGAAACGTTAAATGTCCAAAAAATGGACCCTCGGGACCAGAGCGACATGATAGGACCGGTGGAGGAACTAGAACAAATCATGCTAAACCCTGAATACCCAGACCGCGCGGTCAGCATAGGGTCCCTACTGGAACCGCCCTGAAGCAAAAACTGACTCAATTCTTAAGGAAAAATTAAGACATTTTTGCTTGGAGTCATGAGGATATGCCCGGGGTTGACCCCCGGGTCATGACCCATCGTCTCAATGTCAGCCCGGACTGTCGTCCAGTTAAGCAAAAAAGAAGGGGCATGGCCCCCGAGAGGCAGAAGGCAGTGAGCGAGGAGATCGAGAAGCTCCAAAGGGCAAAGTCAATCTGAGAGGTCCACTATCCCGATTGGCTGGCTAACGTCGTCCTTGTTAAGAAAAGCAACGGGAAGTGGAGAATGTGTGTAGACTTCACCGACCTCAACAAGGCCTGCCCGAAGGATTGCTATCCGCTGCCCAGGATAGACCTCCTTGTGGATTCCACCGCAGGCCACTCACTCCTCTCATTTATGGACGCTTACTCAGGGTATAATCAGATCAGCATGTACCCCGGGGATGAAGAGAAGACAGCGTTCATCACCGACCAAGGCACGTACTGTTACAAAGTCATGCCGTTCGGCCTCAAGAATGTCGGGGCTACCTACTTGTGCCTGGTTAACTACATGTTTAAGGACCTCATCGAAAAAGTCTATGGAAGTATATGTGGACGATCTTCTGGTTAAGAGCCGGGATGAATCCGACCACCTGTAGCATCTGGCGGGGCCTTCAGCATTTTGAGAAAGTTCAGGATGAGGTTGAACCCGGCCAAATGCACTTTTGGTGTCTCATCCGGGAAGTTCCTCAGCCATCTAGTCAGCAGACGGGGAATCGAAGCAAACCCCGAGAAGATCAAAGCTATCATCAACATGCGGTAACCCAAATCAACGAAGGAAGTTCAAAGCCTAGCCGAACGGGTGGCCGCACTAAACAGATTCGTATCCCGAGCCTACCGAACAGTGTTTGTCGTTCTTCAAAATCCTTCGCAAAACATTTCAGTGGTCTGAAGAGTGTGAGGATGCATTACAAGAACTCAAGAAGTACCTGGCATCCCCTCCCCTGCTCTCGACACCCGTACCCGGGGAAGAATTATTTCTGTACCTGGCTGTGTCACCATCGGCGGTTAGCTCGGTGCTTATTCGGGAAGAGCACGGGATACAGTTCCCAGTGTACTACACCAGTCAGGCGTTGCAAGGCGCGGAGAGCAGATACTCCCGCATCGAGAAACTGGCCTTCGCCCTCATCACCTCAGCCCGGAGGCTCCGCCCGTATTTTCAGGCCCATGCCATTGTAATCCTGACCGATCAGCCTCTCTGTAGAATTCTCAGTCGTCCAGACACATCCGGGAGGCTCGTCAAGTGGGCCCTAGAGTTGGAAGAGTTTGAAATAGTCTACTGACCCCGGACAGCCATCAAGGGGCAAGCTGTAGCGGATTTTCTGGTTGAGTTTACATACCCCGAAGACCCAGTCGAAGAGTCCGAGCCTCCAGCCGTACCGCCAGGATTAAACTCCGACATCCCAACCTGGGTATTGCACGTGGACGGTTCTTCCAATCAGCAAGGTAGTGGAGCTGAAATTATCTTGACTACCCCCGACGGTACCCAGCTCGAATATGCTCTAAGGTTTGGGTTTCGCGCTTCCAACAACGAGGCCGAGTACGAAGCCCTCTTGGTCGGGTTGCAGTTAGCCATCTCGATGAGTGTGCAGCAGGTCCAGGGCTACAACGACTCCCAACTCGTGGTCAACTAAGTAAATCAGGAATACGAAGCACGGGAAGACAGCATGGTAGCCTACTTGGCCCTTGTCCAAGCGGCTTCCAAGAAGCTCCAAGGGTTCTCCATCACCCAGATACCTAGAGAAGAAAATACCAGAGCGGACTGGCTCGCTCGCCTCGCCTCATCCTCTGAGTCAGACTTGCCCGGGATAAGGATACAGTTCCTACCCGAGCCGAGTGTGATCAACTCAGAGGGCATGGAGGTCGACCCGGTCACTTTGGGACCCAATTGGATGGACTCACTCGTGACATTCTTGACGACAGGAAGGCTACCAGACGATAAGGATGAGGTACGCCGGGTCAAGTACCGGGCGGCGTGATATCACATCCTTGATGGCATTCTCTACAAGAGGGGATTCACTATCCCGTACCTCCGCTGTGTTCACCCTGCGCAAGTGCGAGCAATACTGTTTGAAATCCACGAAGGTGTGTGCGGTAACCACATCGGAGGTCGGGCGCTTTCCAGAAAGGCCCTGCTACAGGGTTACTATTGGCCAACCATGGCCAGAGATTCGCAGGAGTATGTGCGAAGGTGTGACAAGTGCCAGAAGTACTCTCCCATGATCAACCGACCGGGAGAACTCCAGACGCCGATCCACAGTCCCTGGCCATTCGCCCAGTGGGGAATTGACATTGTTGGTCCCTTACCCACGGGGAAAGGAAAAGTTAGATTTTCCGTGATAGCTGTCGATTACTTCACCAAATGGGCAGAGGCCGAGCCCTTGGCAACGATAACCGAGCAGAAAATGGAAAGCTTTGTAGAAACAAATATCCTCAGCAGGTTCGGTATTCCCCGAGTCCTGATCAGCGATAATGGCAGACAATTCGACACACCCGTTTTCAGGCAGTTCTGCTCGGGCTATGGGATACTAAATCATTACTCTTCCCCCGAGCACCCGCAAGCTAATGGTCAAGCCGAGGTAACCAACCGAACAATCTTGCAGTCAATCAAGACAAGGCTTGAAGGCGCCAAAGGCATATGGGCGGAAGAGCTACCAACCCTGCTATGGGCCTACCGCACTACACCCTAAGCGGCTACTGGCGAGACCCTATTCTCCTTAACTTACGGGTTCGAGGCAGTGGTACCCACAGAGCTTGGGCTGCCAACATACCGGGTAGCCAACTTCAGCGATCCGGACAACGGGGAAGCCATCAGGACGAAATTGGACCTAGTGGAAGAAAGAAGAGACCAGGCCTATATGAAGGTGGCCGCCTACAAGCAAAGAGTCTCGCGATATTACAATAGCAAGGTGAAGCACCGTAGCTTTCAAGTTGGAGACCTCGTCCTCAAGGCAGTGAACCAGTCTACCAGAATCCAAAGCCACGGAAAGTTGGGGGCAAACTGGGAAGGCCCGTATAAAGTGACTCGGGTCAACCGGCCGGGAACCTACTGGTTACAGAGCATGGACGGGCATGATCTAACTCATCCTTGGAATGTGCAACACCTACGCAAGTATTATCAGTAGCACCTGACCACGAGAATTTAGTACTATAGGAAAATTCTTTTCTTGTAGCTCTGATGGGGCAACCGTTACGGATTACTGCTTTTCAAATAAAATCACGTAGCTTGTTTTGAAAATTTATTCTTATCAATATCCCGTGCAATAAAAGGCAGAAAAAGACCTCGGGCCTAACCCCGAAGCAACAAAGACCTTGGGCCTAACCCCAAGGCAGAAAAGACCTCGGGTCTAACCCCGAGGCAACAAAGACCTTGGGCCTAACCCCAAGGCAGGAAAGACCTCGGGCTCCGAACCCAGGCATAAAAGGACCCTGCAACCACCCATGTTCCAGGTCGGTTTCCTATGGCCGCTCCCCAACATGCCCTCGCCTTAATAGGACGCCTAGGGCAGGGGGATCGTCCACCTAAATAGGAAATTACTTCAAGCTTCGCTTAGGCCCAGCCGACAATGGGGCCAAACCCCTAGGTGGCCGACGATGGTGGGCTTCAAATGCTCCTACGACCATCCATGTCCCAGGTCGGTTCCCTACGGTCACCTATTCCCGTATTCCCGCCTTAGCAAAATGCTTGGGGGGCAGGGGAATGTTAGGCCAAAATAGGGAATCACACCGGTCACTACAAGAGCTTGGGAGATCTTCCTAAATGCTTGCAGTGGTCAGAGATATATCACGGGTCGTAAAACAGGGTACACCTATGATACGCCGGGACAACCCGGACGGTAATACAGGGTACTCCTATAATACACCGGACGATCCCAGATGCTAGGTAGG
The DNA here is from genome assembly GCA_033977485.1 of Hydrangea macrophylla. Classification (NCBI taxonomy): domain Eukaryota; kingdom Viridiplantae; phylum Streptophyta; class Magnoliopsida; order Cornales; family Hydrangeaceae; genus Hydrangea; species Hydrangea macrophylla. The sequence continues at coordinate 100,621,474 of CM066990.1, forward strand.
GCCAGCCCCTACAGCGCTCTTGGCAATTACCTCTTAGAAAGATTAGTAAGACTAGGTGTTCTGTTGGTTACGGTCCTAAAACATTTGCTAAGGCAGGTGTTGGGTCGGCCAAAACCGAACGGATACTAGAAAATACAGAGGCATAGTGTAGAAAAAGAAAAACAGTTATTGGAGGAGAAATCTGACCTCAAGGGCCTTCTCATTCATTAAAATACTATGTACAAAGCCTGGGGGGCAGTCGTAGTAGCCCCCCCCCCCAAAAAAAAAAAACTACAACAAGATAAAAAAAAGGGGGGAAGGTTCCTTGAGCAGGGAGTCTAGGGGTCATCTACATTAACAATGTCCACATCCTCTTCGACTTCATCCCCGGGCTGCCCTTCCTGGGCGGCAACTCCCTCCTGGCCAGCCGGGGCAATGGCACCCTCATCCGCAGCAGCAGCTTCGGCGTCAGCATCCTCAGTAGCCTCGAGCGCTATGTCCCAGTAGTCAGAATCAACCCCCTGATAAGGAGTGGTGTCCCACTCCGAGTGGTCCCGGACCAGCCTCTTTTTCAAATCTTCGTACCCAAGGAAGAAGCCGTCGTCGAAAGTTTCCCCCAGAGGACCAGCGGCAGTCGCCGCCTCCAAGAGTGCCCTCGTCTGAGCTTCCGCTGCCGCGCGGCCAGCCCGCTCGGCCTCAAGCTCCGCCAGTGCCGTCGCCAGGTCTTCCTGGGCTGCCCCGAGGCTTGAAGTCAGGTCCTTGATCCTGTTTTTCTCCACGGTCAAGGCCCTCTCTTTGGTCTCCAGTGCAACCTCTTTCTCGGAGAGGGCGGCCTCGGCGGCAGTGGCTCTCCCGGCAAGGGCCGGCATGAAGGACTCAGCTCCGGCAGCCATGCAGCCGACCTGCAATCAAGGTAAAGGAGAAAATGGTCAGCCACTACTGTCAACAGAGCAGAAAATGCAAAGAGGTCAGCTGATACAGAAAAGTTATTTACCAGATGGGAAATACTGTATAGCCAAGCCTGAAAGACCTGGGGAGACATGCCGGCGCACCTATCCATTTGACTGGGAAGTAGGCATGGTCTGACTCTGTCCTGGGTCTCCCTGGACTCATCCAGGGGTGTCCCGGAGGGAATCTCGGCTCGGGGGGCAGACGTTTCGCCCACTACTATAGCTTGAGGGCTTGATGCCTCCCCGAGAGCTCGGGCTGTTGAAGGGCCATGCCTGAGCCGCCTGAACGGGCGCACGTTGCCAGAAGCCTCCACGGCCGGCCTCTTCCCGGTCACCACCATCCGCTCGGCAGCTGCCGCCTGAAGAGCCCTCAACCGCTCGGGATCTTTCCGGTGGGCCATCTCTGTAAAAGGAAAATAGCCACAGGGTCAGTAACCAAGATAACAAGGACATGCGGCACGGGATAGCCCGAGTTGAGGCAAGTGACAAAAACTCTTACCCGGGATGGTGTCGGGGAAGACTGGCGCTTCAGCAGGATGGCGGGATCGACGGTCGTCTTTCTGATCTCCTGACCGCGTCAGCACGTCCCAAATATTGACGGGCTGCTCAATCAAACCCCTGATTCTCTCCTCACACTCTTCCAGAACACGTGGGAGGTCGACTGACCCCGCTGCAAAATAAACCAAAGCGATCAGTTCGGATATGGGACGGACTTACCCCTCAGCTCCCCTGCCCAGGAGGTCCTCAGTTGACTCCCAGGGGCTGGCTCGCAGAACCCAGGGGTGGACACTTGGAAGAACTTTTTCTTCCACCCCTTGTTGTTGCTCGGACAGTTGACGATAACTTTCTTCCCCTGCCGATCCCCTAGAGAAAAGAATCTGGCTTTCCCATGAATGGGGAAGGGCCGGTGGATCCAGAAGAACTCTTGAAGGGTGAGTTCGTACCCGAAGACCTGGGGCCATAAGGAGATGGACCCCATAAGATACCTCCACCCGTTCGGGGCTAACTGACCGGGGGCTATTCCCAGAAAAATCAAGACGTCCCGGGCGACCGGATGGAGGGGGACACGAAGGCCAGCGACGAAGGCGTCCTCGTATAGGGTAACCAAACCCCTATGATGGATATGTGCCCCGCCGAGGCGAACGAACAAGGAATTGCCATCGGGGACGGCGTAATTACCCCTGATCCGATCGAGGTCCCCGGAACGCAGGGCTGAGGAAATAAACTCGCAAGCGAATGCTACTTCGGGATCAGGTTCCCTAGGCACCTCGTCACCTAAGCCCCGTGACACCGATGCAGCGGGGGTCTCCTGGTCGGACTCGTCGGTCGATGCTCGGGCCGGGATACGGCCCTCACTATAACGATCTGAGGGGGAAGCTGACTGTAGGTCTACACTGGGGTCAGGCGTGCCCGACTAGGGATGGCAATGGGGTGGGTTTTTCGGGTTCCCCGCCCCGCCCCGCCCCGCCCCGCCCCGCCCCGCCCCTAATAGGTAGGGTATGGGGGGGGGGGCTTAATAGGGTTAGGGGCGGGTATGGGGAAGGTTTTCAAAACCCGGGTCGGGGTCGGGTCGGGGTCGGGGTAGGGTCAAAAAACCCGCCCCCGTCCCGAATATACTTGTATTTATATTTTTACCCCTCAATAGTTATGTATATTACCATTTAAAAAAAAAAAACTGCACTATTAGGGAACTAATTGGGTAAGTTAAAAAAAACTGCACTATTAGAGAAAAAAATGCATTAAAAAAATTGCTTTTTCAATTTGTGTACCAAAAAAAAAAAAAAAAAAACATAATCAGGGCGGGGCGGGGCGGGGTCGGGGACCCCGGGGGCGGGGCAGGGCGGGGGCGGGGAGAGCACTATGCGGGGCAGGGCGGGGGCGGGGGGAGGGTTTACTGAAGCGGGGCGGGGGCGGGGTATGGGGGCCCCGTCCCATACCCGCCCCGTTGCCATCCCTATGCCCGACCTAAACATCTCACTCTCCGATCGGGAGGCAGAGTTGAACCCGGAGTGGTCCATTCCAGATATTCCTACGGTACAGTAAGGGAGCAGGTGTGGATATCGCAGGTTTTCAAATTTTACCCACTTTTAAAACAAATATTTTCAAATTCAAAGAGTCGCCACTTAATTTTTAAAAGGAAAAATTAAGAAACCATTTTAAAAGCAAACTGATCTTTTGCGAAACCAAAGATAAACTGGGTCCGGGGATTATGGAATGAAAGGGGAAGGAGCCCGGCGGACTAAAACACCCCCTTTCATCCTATCTCACGATAGGCCTCTACTCAACATCCTTTTTAATCAAGTTATTAATCTAAGCATGCCCTCAATTAATACATATATAGGTATACATAACACAAGCATGTTGAAAGGGTGCAAAATTGCTAACGGTAAAATATCATTCATAAGTCACATAATTCAACTAGCAAACATCATGATATGCAATAGAGAACTAGAAAACATACCCGGGATCCGGCCGCGAATATCAAACGTGCAATGCATGCAAAAATAAACCTAAGAAAGGTCTCTAACACATATATACACATAAGGCAAAACCTAAGCTAAGGTGTCGCACATGGGGTCGAAAAATCAATTAAAATCAATAAAATAGATTAAACTAGAGAAGGGTTGAGAAATTGTACCTCAAAGCGCTACAAAACAAAGGTTAGTACACATGCCTTAGACAAGATATAATATCAAAAGGCAATTAATCATAGGTCATGTTCAATTAAATTCAACTAAGTCCAACTTCATCCAAGGACTAGTTCTAACTATAAGCATCAATGCACATGGATGAATGAATGATTATGAACAAGGATGAGACATGAATTTATTCACTAATTTGGATCCCTAAGCCTCTGGGTTTAATCTAAATTATCATTGTTCAAAACATGGTTTGAGTCCTAAGCCATTAGGAGACTATTTGAGTTGAAATAAATAAGATTAGACAAAAACAGTAGCAGTTTTTTGTGATTTACAGAGAGCAGACCCGACGTTCAAAAATGGAAATAAAATACTTTTGATGGTTGGATCTTATTGATTTTTGGATATGTTATGCCTCTGTGAGTCTAGTTTCTAACCCAAAAAGAAAATCGAGGTTTCAATGGTTAGATCTCCGGGAATACTGAAAATACTAGACCTCACTCAGGATTCTGAAACTCTCTGTCCAGAGATCTTGTATGATTTTCTAACAATAGTAAAAAAATGAGAAACACTTAGATCTTTTTAGAGTACCTTCCTAACACATTAAAGTACTTATAAAAAATTATTTGAGACCCCAAAAACTTAATTAAGGTTCTGATTTATTGATTTCAAAACGGATTTATTATTCTGAAAGTATTCTAGAACTCTGGACAGATTATGATTAGCTCACAAAAACCATGATCAAACCCTTCTAATCACAAGATCTTGCTAAAACAAAAATCACAGTGGTAAAACAATATGTTATGAACATTTTCCCGTTGGTTTCATTCGATTCCAACGGTCGGATTTCAATCTAAAAAACTTTGATCAAAAACAGTTTATGAACCCACTGTTTCATTTTGCTAGCTCAAGTTTATTGATTGGCCTCAACTATTAGAACATGAAGTTGGGGCTCAAACCAAACTACTTCTTCTACCATTTGATGGTCATTGAAGATTATGAGGCATATTACACTTATGGATCTTGATGAAGTATTGAAATGAACTTCACAAAATCCTCAAATAAAGAACCCAAACCTATGGACCCAAGTTTGAATTCAACTTATCACTCCTACCATTTGATGGTCATTGGAGTTAGAGACATACATGCTCATAGGTTCTAGATGAAGTATGGAAGACTTCTTAAAACCTAAGAGAAGGATTAGTTCAAGCCATGGGAATAAACTTGAATTAACACTTTTTCTCCTACCACTTGATGGTCATTGGAGACTATGAGGCATACTATACTAGTGGATCTTGATGAAGTATTGAGATGAACTTCACAAAATCCTCAAATAAAGAACTCAAACCTATGGACCCAAGTTTGAATTCAACTTATCACTCCTACCCTTTGATGGTCATTGGAGTTAGAGATGAAGTTAAAATCTACTCAAACCTCATTGGAATATAATAGGATTCCATAAGATTTCTTAATGAAGAGGTTCAAGTCATGGATTAAGACTTGAATCCCACTAATTATATGTAGATTAAGACTATGATTCATTCTAATCTCCATATAGATCATAAAATCATAGGAAATTAAATAATCAAACTCAAAGAGGTTCAATGAGATATGGAAGATCTCATGAGCCTCACAAGAGATGGTAGAAATAAGAAATCAAAGTTTGTCTAGAGAAACTAAGAACACAAGTTCTTCAAAATTGAATTTATTTTAAACCCAAGGCATCAATTAGATCCAAATCAATGAAATATTATGAGATTCAATCAAAAGTTCCAAGTGGTGTGTGATGAAATGAGGTAAGAAGAGAGGTTTTGAAAATGTGTAAAGTTCCTAGAACTATGAACTTGTGATTGAATAGTCCTAATTCTATCAAGGATTAAGAGGTTACCTCTAGGACCTCAAGTATTTCTTCAACTTCTTGTGAAAACCTTCCAAGATTTCCCAAAATTCTTCAAATTCTTCAAGTTCTTCAAGAATTTCTTCTTCTCTCTCTCTCAAAATATATATGATTCTTGTATATCTCTCTTTCTTAATTCTCAAGTTCAAGTATATCTCAAGTCTCTCAAAAATGAAGGTGAAAGTTTGTTTATATAGACCATTAATCCAGGGATAAATGGGTAAATTCGGGGTGGAAACCCATGTGCAAAGATTTCTTCTAGAACATGTGAGAAAAGCAGTCTGTTACAGCCAGCGGCACTCACTGAATGCCGGGCGGCAAACACTGAGTGCCGGCGCGGCACTCAGTGAGTGCCGCCGCGTTTTCCGCGTGCCGGGGCTAACTGAATTTTGTCCCTCTTTTTGATTTTTCAAAAATATGTTGGTGTAAACACAATTTTTTCTATTCTATATATATATATATTTGTATTAAGATCCCCCATGTGCATGGTATCAACCATGTGCATGGTATATTTTGAATATACTACTCTCTTTTTTGTATTTTCTCTTTTTCCAAGATTTTTTTATTTATTTTGTCCTCCCATTTCTTTCAAAAGAACTCTTTATTATTTTTATTTTTATTTTCTTAAAAACTGGTTCCCAGACTGGGTTTCTCACACGTTCTTTTTTTTTCGTTCGGGTTTTTCCCGAATACCCAAACTCTCTCTCTCTTCCTTCTCCTTTTTATATTTTCTATTTTAATTTTGAAATTTGCCTTGAAGAATCAATTGAAGATTTTGAATTTTCTTGAAAATCCTCGAGTGTAACCGGCCATTGTCATCATCGGTCTTTTAAGAGGTAACCAATCCCTGGATTTGACGTTTGGTCAAAATCGGGGTGTCTACAGTTTGCCCCTCTTTGACAGAGCTTGTGAAGCAACGCGTATCACAAATGAATGTCAAAGCCTGTGTGAAAGACAAGCCTTTGATCAAATAGTCGAATCCAGGTAAAAACAAAAGTGCGTTGCAAAATCAGGTGCGCAGATAGCCAAATGCTGGTCGTGCTCAAAGGTGAGCTGCCTACGTATCCCAACGGGAATCAGACCAGGACGTAGTTCGGGCAAAGGACATCAATACACCAACGCAGGTAGTCACACAGATGAATGCACCTATCTTATCGTGATGCACATGCTCATGCAATCTTATATCTTATGCTTCCAAACGTGATGTTCCTGAGTCACGTTACTATTCCTATTATCAGAAATGCACCCTATACATTGAATTATCCTATTATGATACCGTCCTACTCTAGGAACATCATGATTGATGTATACACATTTTACACGCGTTTTGAGAATCGTCTGATTGACTGAGATGCGCCTTGCGCCTTACACTCCATGGCCGAATCAGGTAGCACGCAGAGAGATTGAGCAGCTCTATGCTCAAAAATCCCCAAAATCATCTGATCGACTAAGCCGAATCAGGTAGCACGCAGAGAGATTGAGCAGCTCTATGCTCAAAATCCCCAAAATCATCTGATCGACTAAGCCGAATCAGGTAGCACGCAGAAAGATTTGAGCAGCTCTATGCTCGAAATCCCCAAAAATCATCTGATCGGCTAAGCCGAATCAGGTAGCACGCAGAGAGATTGAGCAGCTCTATGCTCGAAATCCCCAAAAATCATCTAATCGGCTAAGCCGAATTAGGTAGCACGCTGAAAGATTTGAGCAGCTCTATGCTCGAAATCCCCAAAAATCATCTAATCGGCTAAGCCGAATCAGGTAGCACGCAGAAAGATTTGAGCAGCTCTATGCTCAAAATCTCCCAAAATCATCTGATCGGCTAAGCCGAATCAGGTAGCACGCTGAAAGATTTGAGCAGCTCTATGCTCGAAATCCCCAAAAATCATCTAATCGGCTAAGCCGAATCAGGTAGCACGCAGAGAGATTGAGCAGCTCTATGCTCAAAATCCCCAAAAATCATCTGATCGGCTAAGCCGAATCAGGTAGCACGCTGAAAGATTTGAGCAGCTCTATGCTCGAAATCCCCAAAAATCATCTAATCGGCTAAGCCGAATCAGGTAGCACGCAGAGAGATTGAGCAGCTCTATGCTCGAAATCCCCAAAAATCATCTGATCGGCTAAGCCGAATCAGGTAGCACGCAGAAAGATTTGAGCAGCTCTATGCTCGAAATCCCCAAAAATCATCTGATCGGCTAAGCCGAATCAGGTAGCACGCAGAGAGATTGAGCAGCTCTATGCTCAAAATCCCCAAAAATCATCTGATCGGCTAAGCCGAATCAGGTAGCACGCAGAGAGATTGAGCAGCTCTATGCTCAAAATCCCCAAAAATCATCTGATCGGCTAAGCCGAATCAGGTAGCACGCTGAAAGATTTGAGCAGCTCTATGCTCGAAATCCCCAAAAATCATCTAATCGGCTAAGCCGAATCAGGTAGCACGCAGAGAGATTGAGCAGCTCTATGCTCGAAATCCCCAAAAATCATCTGATCGGCTAAGCCGAATCAGGTAGCACGCAGAAAGATTTGAGCAGCTCTATGCTCGAAATCCCCAAAAATCATCTGATCGGCTAAGCCGAATCAGGTAGCACGCAGAGAGATTGAGCAGCTCTATGCTCAAAATCCCCAAAAATCATCTGATCGGCTAAGCCGAATCAGGTAGCACGCAGAGAGATTGAGCAGCTCTATGCTCAAAATCCCCAAAAATCATCTGATCGGCTAAGCCGAATCAGGTAGCACGCTGAAAGATGAGATGCAAATTTACTGCCTCACCAAGTAAAATCAAAGTTGACTTGGTTCAATTCATAATTCCTAACTTTCAGGAGCTGATTAAATTTAAAATTAACTTTCCTAAACCTGGAAACACTTGGATTCATATTCGCTTTTAATTTCCGAAATCGAAGATCAATCATATTAAAGTCGGCTGAATTTCTTCTAACCTGGAGTCGAACCAAATCAATTTTCAAAGTTCCAGAATCAAACAAGACTCTCATATCAAATCAAATTCCAAAGAGTTGAAAACCAATTAGGCTCAGTTCAAATCTATTTTCAAAGAATCGGAGCCAATCAGGCTCAAGTCAAATCAACTTCAAAGTTCCGGATCCAATCGGGCTCAAACCAAATCAATTTTCAAAGAATCAGAGCCAATCAGGCTCAATTCGAATCAATTTTCAAAGAATCAGAGCCAATCAGGCTCAATTTGAATCAATTTTCAAAGAATTGGAGCCAATCATGCTCAAATTAAACCAACTTTCAAAGAGTCAGAGCCAATCAGGCTCAATTCAAATCTATTTTCAAGGAATCAGAGCCAATCAGGCTCGAATCAAATCAAATTTTTTAAAGAATCGGAGCCAATTAGGCTCAAGTCAAATCAACTTTTAAAGAATCAGAGCCAATCAGGCTCAAATCGAATCAATTTTCAAAGAATTGGAGCCAATCAGGCTAAAGTCAAATCAGGTTTCAAAGTTCGGAGTCAATTAGACTTCGGTTGAATACATGCTTCCGCAAATCCCGGAATCAATCAGACTCTTAATCAGATTAAACTTCAAACTTACTCCAATTTATTTAATTTTCCAAAATCGGAGTTAATCAGGTTCTAATTTAACAAATTTTCAAAGAATCGGAGCCAATCAAGCTCGAACCAAATCAATTTCCAAAATTTCGGAGTCATTCAAATTCGAAATCAACTCATCTTCTCAAAATCGGAGCCTTTCGGACTCGAGTCAATTCATTCTTCTAAAACCAGGAGTCCGTCAGACTCAAATAAGCTTAGATTCAACCAAACTCTCATTTATTCAATTTTCCAAAATCAGGAGTCAATTAGACTCTTAATCAAATCAATTTTCAAAAGCCCGGAGTCAATTAGACTCTAATTTACTCTAATTCTCAAAATCCGGAGTAAATCAAACTCCTAATCAAATCAATTTTCAAGAGTCCGGAGTCAAGCAGACTCCAATTTATTCAATTTTCCAAAAAATTGGAGTCAATTAGACTCTTAATCAAATCAATTTTCAAAAGTCCGGGGTCGATCAGACTCCAATTTATTCAATTGTCCAAAATTGGAGTCAATTAGACTCCTAATCAAATCAATTTTCAGAAGTCTGGAGTTAATCAGACTCCAATTTATTCAATTGTCCAAAATTGGAGTCAATTAGACTCCTAATCAAATCAATTTTCAAAAGTCCGGGGTCGATCAGACTCCAATTTATTCAATTGTCCAAAATTGGAGCCAATTAGACTCCTAATCAAATCAATTTTCAGAAGTCTGGAGTTAATCAGACTCCAATTTATTCAAATTTCCTACAATCAAGAGTCAATCAGACTCAATTCAACTTAGATTCTTAAAATCAACCAAACTCAATTCAATTCATTCTTTTTAAAATCAAGAGTCAATCAGACTCAATTCAATCTTAGTTTCTTAAAATCAACTAAACTCAATTCAATTCATTCTTTTAAAATCAGGAGTCAATCAGACTCAAATAAAAAATTTGCCCAATCAAGAGTCACTTTGACTCAATTTCGAATTCAAATTCCACTTATCAGGAGTCAATCAAACTCATTTCAAATGAATTCACCTTCTAAAATCATTTAGTCAATCAGATTCAAATAAATTCAATTTTCTAAAATCAGGAATCAATCATACTTAAAGAATTTCAAATTTCTAAAAACAGGAGTCAATTGGACTCGAAGCAAATTCAATTTCACAAAACCGGGAGTCAATTAGACTCAAAGAATTTCAAAAAATAGACTCAAAGAATTTTAGTTTCACAAAATTAGGAGTTGATAAAACTCAAAGAATTCTTGCTTCACAAAATTGGGAGTCAATCAGACTCAATTTAGTTCAAACTCATGAATTAGGAGTCAATTAGACTCAAACAAATTCAAATTCTCAAAATCCAGAGTTCGGAGTCGATTCAACTTGAAACAATTCCTATTTCCAAAGGGGAGTTGCACTGATTCACATTTTACAAAGGAGAGTCATATGATCTTGAAAATTTTCACATTTCTCAAACACGAATTCGTACGGACTCAAAAATTCACATTCTATAAACACGAAGGAAGTCATACAGACTAAATATATATATATATATATTAAAAAAGACAGAGTCACGCGGACTCTAGAACTCAGTATTTTACATAAATGAAGTCCCATGGACCCAACAAATTCACATTTTTCACAAACGGAGTCATGCGGACTCAAGAGTTCATATTTTACATAGACGGAGTCATGCAGACCCGAAAATTCATATTTTACACAGACAGAGTCATGCAGACTCGAAAATTCATATTTTACAGAGACGGAGTCATGCGGACTCAAAATTTCATATTTCACAAAGCCGGAGTCACGCGGACTCAAAATTTCATTTCGTTATTCAAACGAAGTCACACGGACTCAACAAATTCACTTTTTTATACAAATAGAATCATACAGACTCAATCAAACTCACATTTCATACAAATGGAGTCATACAGACTCAACAAATGTATATATATATATATATTTATACAAATGAAGTCACACGGACTCAAAGAATTTCCTATTTATACAAATGGAGTCACACGGACTCAAAGAATTTCCTATTTCAAAATCGAGGGTTAATTTATAACATTTCAAATTTTCTTAATCAGAGTCAATTTTGACTTAAATCAAAAAATTCCAATTTTCAAAATCAGGAGTTAAATCAAACTCAATTTATTTCAATTTCCCAAAATCGGGAGTCAAATTAGACTCAATTTATTTCAATTCAGTTCATCAGAGTTAGTCAAACTCAGTTTTATTCAAATTCTAAATCAGAAGTTAGTCAAATTCAATTCAATTCAATTCAACTTTCAGAATCGGGAGTCAATTAGGCTCAATTCAATTCAATTTTTCAAAATTTGGAGTCAATCAGCCTCATTTCAGTTCCATATTCTAAAATTGGAATTCAATCAGACTTAAATAATTTCTATTTCACCAATTCAAAAGTCAATTAGACTCAAAGAATTTCTGTTTCACAAAATTGGAGTCAATTCGATTCACAAAGAATTTAGAATTTCCAAATCAGGAGTTTGAACGAGACTCAACAAATCATTAAGGACTAATGCGAATGCGAGGTTGCCATTGAGGAGTAATACCAATGATGCTGCCATTGAGGACTAATGCAAAGTTGCCGTTGAGGACTAACACCGATGATGCTGCCATTGAGGACTAACGCAAGGTTGCCATTGAGGACTAACACCGATAATGCCGCTATTGAGGACTAACGCAAGGTTGCCATTGAGGACTAACACCGATAATGCCGCTATTGAGGACTAACGCAAGGTTGCCATTGAGGACTAACACCGATAATGCTGCCATTGAGGACTAACGCAAGGTTGCCATTGAGGACTAACACCGATAATGCTGCCATTGAGGACTAACGCAAGGTTGCCATTGAGGACTAACACCGATAATGCCGCCATTGAGAACTAACGCATGGTTGCCATTGAGGACTAACATCGATAATGCTGCCATTGAGGACTAACGCAAGGTTGCCATTGAGGACTAACACCGATAATGCTGCCATTGAGGACTAACGCAAGGTTGCCATTGAGGACTAACACCGATAATGCTGCCATTGAGGACTAATGCAAGGTTTGGGAGTCTCCTTGGACTCAAAGAATTGGAAAGAATGATTTTCTGTATCTGCGGACCTTTGGAAGAAACATATCAATTCTATCAAAAGAGGGAAATCACCTTTTTCCCCTAGTCTTGGACCCTTCATATTTCCACTTTAGCATTGTGTTATGATAGTGTTTAAAAATCCTGCTTGCATTGCTTTTGGGATGCTCATGGAGACTCTTCAAATCTTTATTCATCATCTTAAACCCACTCATTTGAGACCATTATTGACTCATCGAAGGAGGACAATTTATACAAGACGACTGACTCAAACTCTGTGTTATTATGAATCAATGTGCTTTCATCGTGGATAATGTATCATCTCACCTTTCATTTATTCATCATCTTACAATGGTAGTACTTCACCAACAAATCTAAACTTTGAAGATTCTCCCCTTTCGAGTTAGCTGGTTCTTTGCCTATCCAGAGTGTGCTTCAAATTAGTGCTTTAGCTTAGAGAATAAAAGACATTCTATTTCAATCCATTCAAAACAAACTCGATTACTTGAGAACTTTTCTCTGACATAGAGGGATTTTTGACAAACGAAGTTTGCCCCTAGTTTGAATAGGACTCGAAGGCCTTGCTTCTGGGATTAAATAAGATGTTCAGAAAATGAAGCTTGCCCCTAGTCTTAAGGGCAAATAGGCTTATCCAAGGATTTTGAGAACATGATGGTGCAGGATGCCTGCAGTGCATTTACTCCCAACCTAGAGGTAATCATCATGAATGCGGTGGGTTGAAGTAGGACATCCCAATGCTGATGGGCAAACTTTGTTTGCCCCTAGTTTGGCAATATATATGTGGCTTCAGGCAAACTTACGCAAGTTTGCCCCTAGTCTAAAGGAAGGAAACCAAAGGCACAAAGGGTGATGCTTATGGTTTAGGGATGGTTATGGACCGAGAACCTTGGGAGGTTCGCCTACTTATCCCCGAACGGGAATCAGGCCCAAAGTAGTTCGGCTAAGGCCTGAAAGAAAGTGCCAGGTCATAGCAAAGGCGGTGACCGAACCGGGTAGGCTGCCTACGTATCCCCGAGTGGGAATCAGGTCAAAAACGTAGTTCATCGATTCTGGAGGTCTTGAAAGAATAAGGCTTCAAGAATTATGGGCTTTTCGAGCCATGTTTTCACTTGGGCCCAACGAGCGCTCTTTTTTTTTTTTTTTTTTTTTTTTTTTTTTTTTTTTTTTTTCTGGGCAGATTTTCTGAAACAAATTCCTTGTGGTAGCTTTTGAACGAGATGATGAGAACATGAACTACTTCTCCCTTTTATTTATTATTTTTTTCTTTTTTTCTCTTTTTTTTCTTTTTTTTTTTTTATGGCGGTTGATTCTTTTCACCTTTTCACTAGCCAATCAATGTTTACAATTCTCATAACACATCGTGTTTAAATCATACTCTACCATACTCATAAAGCAATAGCAGCCCTCCAAATCACTCTTTATTTTTCTTAAAGATACTTTTGCATTGTTATAGGCCCACTTATCCATGAGCCTCTCACAAAATTTTGATACTAATTGATACTTTCAAATTTCTCTTTCCAATTTATTTTCTTTGTTGAGAACAACACAAAGCTTTGGGATAATTCATCTACCAATGATGTACTTTGAAGTGCTCAAGAATTCTCAATCTTATTTATTCTTTGCCTTTTCTTTTCTCTTTCCTTTCTTTTCTCTACCTCACTATCTCTTATTCTCTTCATGATTTTGACTGGCTAGGATTCGGATTTTGAAATCAACACGCATCTTATTCTTGCTCTAACTTTTGCCTAGGCGCCCTTTCGGGTTTTCATCCTAGCGAGCTCCTTCATCTTCATTTTTTTTTCTTTTTTTTTTTTTTTTAATTTCTCTTTTTTTTTTTTTCGTGCTCTCACTTTTGCCTAGGCGCCCTTTTGGGTTTTCATCCTAGCGAGCTCTTTCTTTTCTTCTTTTTTTTCTCTTTTTTTTTTTGGAAGAAGAAGTTCATTTAAAACATTTGGCTACCATCAAGGATCAAGTTATGACTTTGGACTGGTTGGGCTCATCTTTTAGGCTTGGTATTTTAAAAAAAGGGGATGGTGAGCAAGCTTCAAGTTCCAAGTTCATCTTTTCAAGATTAAGCAAGAGCATCTTTAAATTCTTAAAGTAAAGCAAATCAATTCTCTACTCCTCCGTGGTTTTGGCACAGAATTTGCTTTGATCACTTGGGGATCCTTTTTAATGCAAAGATTTATTAACAAAGTATTTTCCATGATCATTTGAAAAATGATTTTTTTTTTCTTCCTCTCTTTTTTTTTTTGGCTTAATGATCCATTCATTCACGACTTGGCACACTGAATCAAACAGAATGAGATTTTATTCAAGTAGTAGGGAAAAAGGATTACATCACTCAACTCGATAAAAAGACTTGAAAAAAAATAAACTCGATAACTGACTGACTCAAAGACTCGACTGGACTTGACACTTGACTCCTACTTGACATGACTCGATTACCGGACTAGACTCGGCTTGGCCTCAATTGGAGTGTCACAGATGATTTTCAATTTATTGGGTCTCCAAGAGCATCCACATTCGCTTTAACAACAGTGTTCCCAAACGATATCACCTCACTAGAATCATTTGAACCTTCGGGTTCACCACTCTCCAACAACATGTGTGCAAAAATATTTTCTCCTGTAAATCAAGAGAGATGAACCCAAGAAGGTTAGAAGTGTCCTCACCAGGGGATCTAGTTGTTCCACTCTTTCTACAAATCCAACACACACAGAGGTAAAAGGTTCACATGCAGAATTGATTTTCAGGAGGCAAGGGATTTTGAGGAACTATTGGATTACTTTCTGAATTTGTATTTTACATGCATGTAATGACATTGACTGACATGATGAGAGTGCCAAAATGTACATGCTTTGATGATTTGATGTGGTTAAATGCATGCACCGCACACATGACACACGGATGAAATGCAAGTGTGTGTGTGCCTATTCTATATGCAAAAGAAAGGAAAATTCTAGTCCTAGCACATATAACATATAAGCACATAAAATCCTCCTTCATGTCAAGTGTGCTAACTTCTCTTATCATTGTGATCCTCATTACCTTTTCGAAGGTTGGATATTTTTGAAAAACTTTGAATTTCGCTTAAAAAGTATTCCTTGGGTGATGTGATCCTTTTGAAAACAATTCTTGGAATTTTTTTTTTTTTTTGAAAATGAGGATGTTAAACGTTCCTCAAAGATGATTGAATTTAAAATTTTTGCTTTGAAATTCATTTTGAAAAGCATTTATCCCAAAAACGATTTCCAAGATTTTTTTGGATTTCTTCTTTGAAAGTGGGGATGTGAAAATTTTCTCAATAAGAAAAATGATTTGGGTTTTACTTGAAAAATGAACCTTAAACACTTTTTTTTCTTTGAAAGGGTAAAATTTTTTCAAAACAATTTCTTCTTCTTTTGGATAAAAGAAATTTTCATAAACCATGAACTTTGGATTCTTGGGTAGGAGCATCACATGATTAGATAATCATCGCACTTTTCATGAATTCGGATGCATACAAGGTCGATGATGCTTAGCTAAACATGATACAAGATATGTAATCTTATAATCAAGATTCGGCTTATTCTTTAATGTCATAGGACATGAAAAGGAATTGCTCAAAAGTGATTAAGAGGTTACACATCTTTTATCAAGTAAGCATCGTCATCATCTCAAGTAATCCCTTCCGGGCGTACAAAACTCCCTAGCACATAAATCCTAATCAAGAATTGATTCCCTA
Source organism: Hydrangea macrophylla (assembly GCA_033977485.1). Classification (NCBI taxonomy): domain Eukaryota; kingdom Viridiplantae; phylum Streptophyta; class Magnoliopsida; order Cornales; family Hydrangeaceae; genus Hydrangea; species Hydrangea macrophylla. Next base: position 100,637,321 of record CM066990.1, read on the forward strand.
ATTTTGAAAGGTTCTATGGAAACTACTATGCAAAGGCCGGGTTTTGGTCAAATAAGGGACCCTCGACACACACCCGATAGGATGCTTCATATACCAAAACATGGTACGAGATCAAGGGTGATCACACGGCCCCATGATGGCTTGACCGACCGGGGTTGCCCCGAGCCTCCAAGGTCATAGTTCCGTGCAATCGACTGGCGAGACATGCAAGTGCAATGCAACGGGCACACAAAAATTAATTAATTCGATAAAAAAGGATGCTTTCAAGTCTAATCCTCGAGTGAACCCAAAATCAGAAATTCTGGTCTGCGAAACCAGAGATTCTGGGTTCAATCCCCAGCAGAGTCGCCAGATTGTGGATATCGCAGGTTTTCAAATTTTACCCACTTTTAAAACAAATATTTTCAAATTCAAAGAGTCGTCACTTAATTTTTAAAAGGAAAAATTAAGAAACCATTTTAAAAGCAAACTGATCTTTTGCGAAACCAAAGATAAACTGGGTCCGGGGATTATGGAATGAAAGGGGAAGGAGCCCGGCGGACTAAAACACCCCCTTTCATCCTATCTCACGATAGGCCTCTACTCAACATCCTTTTTAATCAAGTTATTAATCTAAGCATGCCCTCAATTAATACATATATAGGTATACATAACACAAGCATGTTGAAAGGGTGCAAAATTGCTAACGGTAAAATATCATTCATAAGTCACATAATTCAACTAGCAAACATCATGATATGCAATAGAGAACTAGAAAACATACCCGGGATCCGGCCGCGAATATCAAACGTGCAATGCATGCAAAAATAAACCTAAGAAAGGTCTCTAACACATATATACACATAAGGCAAAACCTAAGCTAAGGTGTCGCACATGGGGTCGAAAAATCAATTAAAATCAATAAAATAGATTAAACTAGAGAAGGGTTGAGAAATTGTACCTCAAAGCGCTACAAAACAAAGGTTAGTACACATGCCTTAGACAAGATATAATATCAAAAGGCAATTAATCATAGGTCATGTTCAATTAAATTCAACTAAGTCCAACTTCATCCAAGGACTAGTTCTAACTATAAGCATCAATGCACATGGATGAATGAATGATTATGAACAAGGATGAGACATGAATTTATTCACTAATTTGGATCCCTAAGCCTCTGGGTTTAATCTAAATTATCATTGTTCAAAACATGGTTTGAGTCCTAAGCCATTAGGAGACTATTTGAGTTGAAATAAATAAGATTAGACAAAAACAGTAGCAGTTTTTTGTGATTTACAGAGAGCAGACCCGACGTTCAAAAATGGAAATAAAATACTTTTGATGGTTGGATCTTATTGATTTTTGGATATGTTATGCCTCTGTGAGTCTAGTTTCTAACCCAAAAAGAAAATCGAGGTTTCAATGGTTAGATCTCCGGGAATACTGAAAATACTAGACCTCACTCAGGATTCTGAAACTCTCTGTCCAGAGATCTTGTATGATTTTCTAACAATAGTAAAAAAATGAGAAACACTTAGATCTTTTTAGGGTACCTTCCTAACACATTAAAGTACTTATAAAAAATTATTTGAGACCCCAAAAACTTAATTAAGGTTCTGATTTATTGATTTCAAAACGGATTTATTATTCTGAAAGTATTCTAGAACTCTGGACAGATTATGATTAGCTCACAAAAACCATGATCAAACCCTTCTAATCACAAGATCTTACTAAAACAAAAATCACAGTGGTAAAACAATATGTTATGAACATTTTCCCGTTGGTTTCATTCGATTCCAACGGTCGGATTTCAATCTAAAAAACTTTGATCAAAAACAGTTTATGAACCCACTGTTTCATTTTGCTAGCTCAAGTTTATTGATTGGCCTCAACTATTAGAACATGAAGTTGGGGCTCAAACCAAACTACTTCTTCTACCATTTGATGGTCATTGAAGATTATGAGGCATATTACACTTATGGATCTTGATGAAGTATTGAAATGAACTTCACAAAATCCTCAAATAAAGAACCCAAACCTATGGACCCAAGTTTGAATTCAACTTATCACTCCTACCATTTGATGGTCATTGGAGTTAGAGACATACATGCTCATAGATTCTAGATGAAGTATGGAAGACTTCTTAAAACCTAAGAGAAGGATTAGTTCAAGCCATGGGAATAAACTTGAATTAACACTTTTTCTCCTACCACTTGATGGTCATTGGAGACTATGAGGCATACTATACTAGTGGATCTTGATGAAGTATTGAGATGAACTTCACAAAATCCTCAAATAAAGAACTCAAACCTATGGACCCAAGTTTGAATTCAACTTATCACTCCTACCCTTTGATGGTCATTGGAGTTAGAGATGAAGTTAAAATCTACTCAAACCTCATTGGAATATAATAGGATTCCATAAGATTTCTTAATGAAGAGGTTCAAGTCATGGATTAAGACTTGAATCTCACTAATTATATGTAGATTAAGACTATGATTCATTCTAATCTCCATATAGATCATAAAATCATAGGAAATTAAATAATCAAACTCAAAGAGGTTCAATGAGATATGGAAGATCTCATGAGCCTCACAAGAGATGGTAGAAATAAGAAATCAAAGTTTGTCTAGAGAAACTAAGAACACAAGCTCTTCAAAATTGAATTTATTTTAAACCCAAGGCATCAATTAGATCCAAATCAATGAAATATTATGAGATTCAATCACAAGTTCCAAGTGGTGTGTGATGAAATGAGGTAAGAAGAGAGGTTTTGAAAATGTGTAAAGTTCCTAGAACTATGAACTTGTGATTGAATAGTCCTAATTCTATCAAGGATTAAGAGGTTACCTCTAGGACCTCAAGTATTTCTTCAACTTCTTGTGAAAACCTTCCAAGATTTCCCAAAATTCTTCAAATTCTTCAAGTTCTTCAAGAATTTCTTCTTCTCTCTCTCTCAAAATATATATGATTCTTGTATATCTCTCTCTCTCTTAATTCTCAAGTTCAAGTATATCTCAAGTCTCTCAAAAATGAAGGTGAAAGTTTGTTTATATAGACCATTAATCCAGGGATAAATGGGTAAATTCGGGGTGGAAACCCATGTGCAAAGATTTCTTCTAGAACATGTGAGAAAAGCAGTCTGTTACAGCCAGCGGCACTCGACGGGTGCCGGCGGCACTCACTGAATGCCGGGCGGCAAACACTGAGTGCCGGCGCGGCACTCAGTGAGTGCCGCCGCGTTTTCCGCGTGCCGGGGTTAACTGAATTTTGTCCCTCTTTTTGATTTTTCAAAAATATGTTGGTGTAAACACAATTTTTTCTATTCTATATATATATATTTGTATTAAGATCCCCCATGTGCATGGTATCAACCATGTGCATGGTATATTTTGAATATACTACTCTCTTTTTTGTATTTTCTCTTTTTCCAAGATTTTTTTATTTATTTTGTCCTCCCATTTCTTTCAAAAGAACTCTTTATTATTTTTATTTTTATTTTCTTAAAAACTGGTTCCCAGACTGGGTTTCTCACACGTTCTTTTTTTTCGTTCGGGTTTCTCCCGAATACCCAAACTCTCTCTCTCTTCCTTCTCCTTTTTATATTTTCTATTTTAATTTTGAAATTTGCCTTGAAGAATCAATTGAAGATTTTGAATTTTCTGGAAAATCCTCGAGTGTAACCGGCCATTGTCATCATCGGTCTTTTAAGAGGTAACCAATCTCTGGATTTGACGTTTGGTCAAAATCGGGGTGTCTACAGCAGGCCGCGATCTATGTAAGGGTCGGAAACCCTAAACCTAGTGTACAACGGGGGCAATGCCACTAACCTGAACGGCAGCGAATATATGCTTCTTAACACTAGGTAACACTCCCTAAAGACAGCCCACGGGATGCCCACTCGGTTCAACTGAACTAAGGTTCCTCCCGACTTAAAATATGAACAGAATCTGAGAAGGAAGAAATCCCACTCCCGCTCGAACTCTACCGGACTCGTCCTCTCCAGCCTCACTTCGACAAGAAGAGAGATGGGGGGAAGAAGAAGAAATCAGTAAATAGAAGTTCGGGATAGAAGGAGACTTACAAAGCTTAAAGCGCAGGAGTTTCATCCAGGAATACTCGTCTCGGCGAAAGTGGTCCAGGAAGTGGCCAAACGTTCCCTATATAGGAGCTATGGACGACCAAGATCAAAACAGATCTGACGGCCCATATGACTTCCCGCCCAAACTGTCACTTCGGACACGTGAGGCGTCGCCTCAAAAGGCACGCGCATTAAATGCGTGACACGACGGCTCGATTAGCACGTCAACAATTCGGTTGCGATCGCACTGCCATTTTTGGATCCTAACCTGGCTGCCCACCGTTTGGCACGTGGCAGCGATAGGTCCCTCTACACTGATCGGGTTTTCCGCCTGGTGATGATTAATGTGGGCCCAATCCCGAACAGGGTCCCTGGGAGTACCCGAACGGTTCCTAGAGCAATATGGATTTTTCGATCCTTACCCGATGACACATCTAGTCAGTTCCGAAAATGGGGGGCAGTGCCGATAAAGCCAAACGAAGTTCCAAGGGCCAGTTGCTAAGGGGCAGAAAGCCAAAGCCAGGTCGGTCAACGAGAACCGATCGGGTATTGGAGGCTAAGTGCAGTACAGAAGTAATGAACAATCGGCAAAAGCAGAGTAAGGGAAAAGTTGGCCTCAAGGACCTTTTCATTATTCACAAGAGGCAACTGTACAAAGCTCGGGTGGCAGTTTTAGTAGCCTCCCTGGTAAAAGAAAAACTAAAAAAAAAAGAAGGACAAGAAAACAGCAAAAAACAGGGAGGAGTCTTTAAATCCCTTTGCCCTTCAGAGCTTCCCACCTCCTCTTCCAGGGCCGTCATCCTCGCCACCAACTCCTTGACAGTGAGCTCTATGGTGTGAACATCCACCTCCTGCATGACAGATTCAGTCTGCAGGCGGGCAGTCTGTTTCTCCACCTCTTGAAGACGACCCTCCAGGTTACCGAGGGTGAGGCCCGTCCAAGAGCTCGGCACATAAAGACCGTTCGGGGATTCCGTCCGGCTCCTTTTTGGTGGAGGTTGAGACTCTTCCCCGACTGCCTTTTCTTTCCCCTTCCAGGACGAGCCCGGTGGCGGGCTCGCATCCCTGGAGGAGGGTGAATCGCAGCTGGTGGAAAGAGAGACTGGTCCCTCGGGAGGGACGACCCTTATTGTGGCGCGCAGACCGGAAGCCATGGACCGGGTGTAGCAGCGCGACCCAGAAGCTGCAGCGGCAGGGGCTGCGGAAGAAGTTCCGACACCTACATCGTCCGCAGGTCCCCCGACTAAATTAGAAAATATAAGGCCGGCTTCGATTGCTCGGTCAATCGAATTTGTGTCGGCAACAGAGGGGGCAATACCGCGGAAGGCAGCAAAGGATGTCTTGCACAATCCAGAATCAAAGGCCGCAGGAGGGCAGAGATTGGGGTCTGTAGACACCCCAATTTTGACCGGCCGTCGAATTTAGGAGAGCGTCACCTCCACGTCCAATGATGACAATGACCGAAAAATTTGAAGTATTCCAAGCTCTTCAGAAAATTCTCCAAAACACGATAAAATTTCACAGAAAGAGGGAAATACCAGGTATTTAGGAAATTTCTGATATAAAACACAACTTTTGGAAAAGATATTCAAAAATAATTTGTTTCAAAAAGAGAAAAGAACTAAAAGGGGAATTTTAGTCAAAAACGGCACACGGCGGGCTTCCGCGGCACTCGGTGACTGCCGCACGGCAGTCACAGAGTGCCGGCACGGCACTCATCAAGTGCCGCCACAGGTTTCTGACTACCGTTCGCTTTTAAAGTCTGTATTTTGCAGAGCAATACGTATGCGCATGCAAATAAGAACAAAAAACTGATAAAGTAAGACTGACAAAATTGCGGCAATCCATTAATTGGCGCGGCATTTGGTGAATGCCGCGCGGCAGTCATTAAGTGCCGCAACGGCATTTGATGAATGCCGCAGCGGCAGTCACGGACTGCCGCGTCAGTGTTTGGACTGCCGCGCTGGACAGCAGTCTGTATAATTTCAGAAAGTACACATTGTACCAACTAATGAGGGAATTACACCTGTTTTTTACTCCGAAATTCACCAAAAATACCTGGTAATTTTGCTTATAAAAGAGAAGGGATCTTCCTAAAAAGAGGGAGACCAAGAAGAACAAAAGAGACATATTGGGAGATGGAGCATATACTTCCATTTCACCAACATTTTTTAGAGAAAAAAAAAAAGAGAGTGTTTAGAGAATTAGAGAGAAGAGCTTGGAAGATCTTCAAAGAAAAGAAAACTTTGAGGATAATTTGGAGGTGATCCTCTAACCATAGATTATTAGCTTATCCTTTCTTCTCATCTCTAGTCCTAAAATCTTTCATTATCTTCTTTGTTTATCAAGTAAACTTAGGAGTTTCCTTTGTTTCCATGTTACTTTCTTCCATTTTCTTGTTTACTTTCTTCTCTTGAAGGTCTTGGAGATCTTCAATATCTCTTTTGACCTCTAGAGTATGATCTTTTGAATCCTATGTAGGCTTGTGCTTCACATAGGAGTCAAAGTTTAATCAACACTTCATAAGAGGATCCAAGTCCACCCTCATGATTTGGATCTTCTAAACTTGGTGTCTTGAGGAATCCCTTCAATATTCCTTCAAGACTCATGAGTCATGGTCATGTCCCCCCTCTCCAATGACCATTAAATGGTAGGAGAATGTAGTTTTGAGTCTAAACCCATCTCCATGGTTTAGATTTCCTTATCTTATAGATTTCATGAAGTCTATCCATATTTCATTTGAAATCTATGAAGAATAAAGGTTTGTAGTCTCCCATGGCCATCAAATGGTAGGAGAAATGGTTTGGTTCAACTCAACTTCATAGTTTAATAGTTGGAGTTACCAAATAAAAGTTGAACTAGCAAAATAAAAACAGTGAATCCACAAACTGTTTTTGATCAAAGATTTTTAGTTCGAAATCTAACCGTTGAAATTAAGTGAAACCAACGGGAAAGTGTCAATAACACATTGTTCTACCACTGTAATATTTGTTTTGAGGTGGTTTCATGTTTAGAATGGTTTGATCATGGGTTTTGTGAAGCAACAATAATCTGTCCAGAATTTCAGAATAGTTTCAGAACAGCAACACTCTTTTGAAATAATTAAATCAGAGTTCTAACAAAGTTTCTATGACCCAAAATAATTTTTTCCAAGTAGATTGATGTGTTAGGAAGTCACCCTAAAAAGAACAAAGCAATTCTGATTTTTTTACTATTTTTAATAAATCGTGCAAGAATTCTGGACAGGAGATTGTAAGATGCTGAGTGATGTCTAGTGTTTTCCATATTCCCGGAGATCTAACCGTTGAAACCTTGATTTTCTTTTTGATTTGGAAACTAGACTCACAGAGGCATTCTGTGTCCAAAATTCATCAACATCAAACCATAAGAGACGTGTTTTTTATTTCTTTTAAGTTCTGGTCTGCTCTCTGCAATTTTCAGAGTTTTTTATGGCACATTTGACTTACTTTGTAAATAAGGGCCTAAATGACTTTCTTATGATCTAAGGCTTAAACCATGCTTTAATAATGATTAGTTGAGCTTGAATTCAAGGTTTAAAAGTATCTCATAGTTTATCCTTGTCCATGTACATATTTATCTATATGATTCGACATTTGTAATTAAGATTTATTTGCTTTGGATTTAATTACATTAGATAGATTTAAGCTAGAAATTTAGGATTGTTATTTCTAACATCATATTTTACATATCATGTGAACTAACCCTTTGTTTTGTAGCGCTATTAAGGTATGATTTCTCAATCCCTCTCTAGTTTATTAAATTCCTTGATTTTTTTATTTGACTTTCGACCTTATGCGCGACACCTTAGAGTTAAGATTTGCCTTATGTGTATATATGGATTAGAGACTCTTTTCCTAGGTTTTATTTAATCGCATGCATTACACGTTTAATATCGCTGCTGGATCCCGGGTAAGTTCACTTGTTCTCTATTGCATATCATATCGCTTGTTACCTGAATTATGTGGCTTTTTGAATGATATTTTGTCAATTGCAATTTTACACCCTTTGGACATGTTTTTGTGATGTATATGTATATATGTATTAGTTGAGGGCATGCTTAGATTAATAAATTTGATTAAAAGGATGTTGAGTAGAGGCCTATCGCAAGATAGGATGAGAGAGGGTGTTTTAGTCCGATGGGCTCCTTCCTCTCTCATTCCATAATCCCCGGACCTAGTTAATCTCTGGTTTCTAAAAGATCAGTTTGCTTTTAAAATGGTTTCTTAATTTTCCTTTTAAAAATTAAGTGGCGACTCATTTTGTTTTAGAAATTGATTTTGAAAAGCTGTGGCTAAGTCAACCTGCGATATCCACAATCTGGCGACTCTGCTGGGGATCGAACCCAGAATCTCTGGTTTCGCAGACCAGAATTCTGATTTTGGGATCACTCGAGGATTAGACTTGAAAGCATCCTTTTAATCAAATTAATTAATTTTTGTGTGCCTGTTGCATTTCACTTGCATGTCCAACCAGTCGATTGCACGGAACTATGACCTTGGAGGCTCGGGGCAACCCGGTCGGTCAAGTCATCATGGGACTGTGTGATCACCCTTGATCTCGTACCATGATTTGGTATATGAAGCATCCTATCGGGTGTGTGTCAAGGGTCCCTTGTTTGACCAAAACCCAGCTTTTGCATAGTAGCTTCCATAGAACCTTTCAATCTTAGGAAATCAATTCTTGATTAGGGTTATGTGCTAGGAAGTTTTGTATGCCTGGAAGGGATTACTTGGGATGATGACGATGCTTGCCTAATAGAAGATGTGTAAACTCTTAATCACTGTTGAGCAATCCCCTTTGTGTCCCACGACATCTAGGGACATGTTGAACCTTGATTATAAGATTACGTCTCTTATATCATGTTCAGCTAAGCATCATTGACCTTGTATGTATCCAAACCCATGAAAAGTACGGTGATAATCCAATCATGTGATCCTTCTGCCCAAAGAATTTTAAATCCATCTTTGAAAGTAAACAGATTTTGCCGTCTTTATTCCAAAGTTTTTAATCACTTTTCCAAAATTCTGGCAGTTCATTTTTGATTAAAAGCCAAACCAAGGTTATTCATCCGCTAAGACACTTTTCAAAACAAGAGTTTCAACCCAATCACTTTTTGAAAAGCGCGATCCAAAATTCTTGAAAATTGCTTTCTAAAGAGTTCATCAGAAATGCTTTTCAAATAAATTTCGAAAACGCTAAAATTTCCAGACATCGAGGGGTAAAGAGGGTCGCAATGAATGGAGAAATCATCGTACTTGACATGGGTAAGGATTTTATGTGCTTATGTGCTTATGTGTTAGGACTAGGATTTTCTTTTTCTTTGGCATATAGAGTAGGCACACACACACACATGCATTACATCCGCATGACTTACAAAATAAAAGTTTTGCTAAAATAAAGGTAAACAGGTTTTTCTAAAAAGAAATTTCCAAAATTTATTGTAGGAACAAAAATAGCAAACCAAGGGTGGTTTAGAGGTCCTACGGCAAGGTTAGTGAGAAGAGGATACGTTGACATGGCCGAAGAGAGAAACAATGAAGAGATGACCGGATTGAGGGTACTAGTTGAGCAGCAGGCGGAACAGATGCGAAGACAGGCTGAAAACATGAACCGAATGATGGGAATGATAGAGGAGCTGAACCGCCGACCACCGCATATGGTTCCACCTGTCATGGACCCGCCTTTGGGAGGAGGAGACGGGGATTGGTTCGACGATCAAGAGGCACATTGGAATGATGCACTGAGAGCCAACAGAGACAGGGAAAAAGATGAGAAGGAGAAGCTGCTGACCGAGAAGATAGAAAAGTTGGAGAGGGTAATGCGCAAAGCTCAAGGGGTGGATACTTATCTGATGGAACTAGAAGGGTTGTACGACGGAGTCCATGAGACGCTGCCGGCCGGTTTTAAAATGCCCGTCTTTGATAAATTTGATGGCACAGGCAACCCCCGCAGTCATGTCCGAATGTGCATAGGGGCTTTTCAGCCTAGTGGGCTAAGCACTACCATGATGGCTGTCCTTTTCCAACAAACCTTAACAGGGGCCGCTTTATCGTGGTATCTTACACTTGAGCCAAGCAAAACCAGAGTATGGGAAGAAGTGATTAAGGCATTTGTGGCACAGTACGAATACAATCAGGACTTGGATGTTACTATCCGAGATTTGGAAACAACCAGGCAGGGGAACAAAGAATCATTTGCCGAGTATTTAAGCCGATGGAGAGGGAAAGCTGCGAAAATGGTGCAAAGGCCATCCGAGAAGGACCAGATCCGGATGTTGATGAAAAATCTACAGCCAGTTTATCAGGAGAAGATGAGGTTCCAGTCAATCAATACCTTTGCTGAGGTATTCGATGTGGGGACGAGAATCGAAGATGCAATCCAAGAAGGAACAATCAAGAAGGAAGAACCACAGAACCGATATCGGAGGCCTAGCTATGGGTCGAATGGAGGGCATTCGGGAGGTCACTCTGGCCCCACCGATGTCAATGCACTTAGCGAGCCGGAGAAGAAATTCGATATCACCAGAAGTCATCCAAGGGGAGGGGAGGACAAGCCAATGAGGAAGTTTTCAGATTTGGGAGTATCATTATCAACCGCCCTCGATAGGCTGTTAACAAAAGGGCATCTCCGCCAGCTGGAACCTCGACCCCCGCCGAGTCCACTCCCGCCATACTTTAAAGGAGATCTCTACTGCAAATATCATCAGCAAAAGGGCCACTCGACTGATCGGTGCATGAGGTTAAGGCATGACATACAAGACCTTATCGACAACAAAGTGATATCCGAGCCACCTGTCAAGGCTCCCAATGTCACCAAGAATCCATTGCCAAATCATCGTGCCGTACCGCCGCCACGGGGTCTTTACTTTTTAGGAGTAGAAGAAGTGACATTCGATCCGTCCAAGCTAATCACAAAAGTTGGGGAACCAAGGAAGTTTTATCAATCACCGGAGAATCTGGGAATCTGTATGATGGGAAGCCAGCCAGGGATATGGGAAAACGAGGTAACGAGGCAGTCAGATTGGTGGGTCCAAGAAAACAATGATCGAAACATAGGCCGGATAGGGGAGGATGATCTGTGGTACCAAAGCGACGAAGAGGCAAAAGAGGGCTCAAAGACCGTTTCAGAAGTCGACGACATTTGGGCAAAAGAGGAGATAGATCATTTGACCCGATCTGGTAGGCACTTCAAGCCGCATGAGCTAGAGGAAGATCACCCGGGGAGGGAATTGGAGAAAGGGAAAGGAAAGATGAATGAGGAAGAAGAAGAGGATCGGGTCCTAAAGCAAATGAAGACGACCCAGGCTAACATCACTGTCTGGGGATTGTTGATTGCCTCCAAACGTCATAGGCAGGCGGTCCTAGATGCTCTGAATCAAGCTGACGTGTCTATCAACACCACCCCGGAAGACCTCATAGGATTGATCGGCAAAATCCCGATTTCGGCTATCACCTTTTCATCGAATGACTTACCTCCGGGAGGACCCATGCTCAATAAGCCTTTGTACGTCACTGTTGAATGTTTGGGGAACACCGTGCCCGCTTGTCTCGTTGACAACGGGTCTGCTCTTAATGTATGTCCCTTCCGCACAGCCAAGCGAATGGGCCTAGATGAATCTTCCTTTGTGCCGTCTCAACAGAAAGTCCGGGCATATGACAACACCCAAAGAGCAGTCATGGGCATTATCTTTCTTAATCTCGCTATCGGGCCGATGGACAAAGAAGCTGAGTTCCAAATCATCGATATCCCCGCTTCTTTCAATCTGCTGCTGGGAAGACCTTGGTTGGACAGTTTGGACGCTATACCATCGACAATTCATCAAAAAGTTAAGTATGTCTGGGAAAACAAAGTCTGTGATATTCTCGGGGACAGCTGGGTTCGATCATCTGAAGCATCGTCAAGTGCACCGGTCCTAGAGTTACAACTGCAAGAAGAAGAAGCGAAAATGGGAGGATTCGAGTTCATCAGCGTGATAGAAGAAGGAAAGTCAGGAGAGTCCCTACCACCCCATTTTGATCAATATGCTAGTCCAGTCGTCGCCGGAATCATGAAGAAAATGGGTTTCTTTCCAGGATTGGGGTTGGGGAAGAACCTTCAAGGCCTGCCTGAGGCTCCAAGAATCCCTACTCAGACCCACACTCATGGTCTGGGGTACCAGCCAACAAAGAAGGAGCTGAGAGCCAAGAAGAAGGCCGTCAACGCACCGCTGGACCCTTACTTGAAGACCCTCAACGGGTATTTTGTGAAGGAAGGAGAAGATTTCCCCTTCTGTGGTTTCCCAGAACCATGGATGGACCAAAAAGACAAATGCATGAAGCCGGGGTTCGAGATCTTCTTCTCCCATGAATTTTCTGGGTACAAGGACCCATTTTTGCAAATGCCTGAAAAATCTGTTGCTGCCAAGGACTGGGTTGGTATGCTGGACGGTTCTGCCATGAAAGATCTGTTAGGCGAAGGGAACGCAGAAGTCATGAAAGAGGATCCCGGAAAGACCAAAGGTGAATACGTCGAGGGCATAGTGGAGGAAGCCGCTGAAAGTGAAGAAGGTGAGGAAGGAAAGGCTGAGGAAGAAGAGATGGAGAAAATCACCAAGACAGGAGGTCCGGAAGAATACTTTATTACTGGCCTAGGAGGAGAGCACAAGAAGGAGTGGGTTTTTGAGTCTAGTGATAGGTTCCCCCCACACCCAGAGTCTGTAATGGCCCAAATGAGGCGTCTTTCAATTTCTATGTCTGTTGTAATCACTCCAAAGAAAATCAATGAAAGTATGACTGATTCTGCCTACTCGAACGCGCTTAATGAATGTGATGAATGTGATGATCATGAAATACCTATTGAACTGCAAAAACTAATTGAAAAAGAAAAAGAATCTGCATGTAAAATCATTGAGGACACCCTAACAATTAATCTTGGAAATGAGAACAATCCTCAAAATGTCTTCATCGGCTCTACACTTAGCAATAAAGAAAGTACAGAACTAATCAGTCTATTAAATGAATTCAAAGATGTTTTTGCATGGTCTTACAATGATATGCCAGGTATCGATCCAAAAATAGTCCAACACCACATCCCCCTCTTTCCTAATTCCAAACCCGTAAAACAAAAATTGAGGCGAATGAGGCCTGAATGGGCACTCAAAGTAAAAGAGGAAGTTGAAAAGCAATTAAGAGCTGGATTCTTGATGGTCACCGAGTATCCCGAGTGGATTGCCAACATTGTGCCTGTCCCAAAGAAGGATGGTCGTGTTAGGGTTTGCGTGGATTTTCGGGATTTGAACAAAGCAAGCCCTAAAGACGATTTCCCATTACCCCACATCGACGTGTTGGTTGATAACACTGCGGGACATGAACTTCTCTCTTTCATGGATGGGTTCTCCGGGTATAATCAAATCCTCATGGCTCCCGAGGATAGAGAGAAAACCACGTTCATCACTCCGTGGGGAACATATTGCTATAGGGTCATGCCATTCGGACTCAAGAACGCGGGCGCAACCTATCAAAGGGCTGCCACCACTTTACTGCATGACATGATCCACAAAGAGGTAGAGGTGTATGTGGACGATATGATTGTGAAATCCAAGGAGAGGGGAGGACACCTAGAGGCTTTGAGAAAGTTCTTTGGGAGATTGAGGGAATTCAAGATGAGGCTGAACCCACAGAAATGCACGTTCGGGGTCACTACTGGCAAGTTGTTAGGATTTCTCATTACTCAGAGGGGGATAGAGGTAGACCCCACCAAGATAAAGGCCATAATCGAAATGCAGCCACCAAAAAATGAAAAAGAACTGAGGGGATTCTTGGGGAGAATACAGTTCATCAGCCGCTTCATTTCCAAACTCACCTTGACCTGCGACCCACTTTTCAAACTACTCAGAAAGGGAGAAAGGTTCAAATGGGACACCCCGTGTCAACAAGCCTTCGATAAAATCAAAACCTACCTCCAAAACCCGCCTGTCCTGTCACCACCTTCGCCTGGGAGACCCCTGTTGCTCTATCTCTCCGTATCCGAAGATTCGATGGGATGTATGCTGGCCCAAGAAGGAGAAGAGGGGCGCGTGGAGAAGGCCATTTACTACTTAAGCAAGAGAATGGTAGGATATGAGTTAAAGTATTCGCCCTTGGAGAAGGCCTGTTGGGCCTTGGTTTGGTGTACCCGTCGCCTCTGCCACTATATGCTAGCCTTCCCTGTAATCCTGATATCCCGAATGGACCCATTAAAATACCTGTTCGAAAAACCCGTCTTGACCAGTAGGATTTCCCGTTGGACCATGATGCTGGCTGAGTTCGATATCAGATATGTCACCTCCAAGTCCGTAAAAGGAAGGGCCGTCGCCGAATTTCTAGCCGACCTCGCTGTAGAATCTGAGGATGAGGGAGACTTCAAGTTCCCAGATGAAGGAATAATGGAGGTCAAGGAGGAGTTGTGGAAAATGTACTTTGATGGAGCAGCCAACCAGTTGAGTTACGGGGTCGGAATCATTCTCATAGCACCAGACGGGGTCCCTACCCCATTAGCTGTCAAACTCAAATATAACTCAACCAACAATACCGCGGAGTACGAAGCCTGCATAATTGGGATGGAGGCGGCCTTAGCTTTGAAAGTCGGACGGATGGATGTCTTCGGAGATTCCAATTTGATCATATCCCAGGTCCGAGGAGATTGGAGGGTAAAACATGAGAAATTGAGACCTTACCATGACTATCTGGAAAGCCTGAAGGCACAATTCCAAAAGATTGCTTTCTACTACCTCCCTCATGAAGAAAACCAATTAGCCGACTCCTTGGCTACCTTGGCCTCGATGATCCAAATCCCTTCCAAAACCGCCATGATCCCGCTATCCATAGAGGTGAGGAACCAGCTGTCGTTTGAAACAATCGCGGCCATAGAGAGAGAAGACGAGGTGCCTTGGTATGAAGATGTATAGAAGTTCATCAAAGAAGGAGAGTACCCCGAAAGAGCCTCAGAAAAGGACAAAAAGGCAATCCGACGATTCGCTGCTCAATTTGTGATTTATGCGGATAAGTTGTGGAAGAAATCCTACACCGGGTATAATCTGGAGTGCCTATATGGGAAAGAAGCTAAGAGAATGATGGAGGAAATACATGAGGGAGTGTGCGGGCCCTATATGAATGGGCACATGCTGGCAAAGAAGATCATCCGACAAGGGTACTATTGGACGACCTTGGACAAAGACTGTTGTGAATATGTTAGAAGGTGTCACAAGTGTCAGATTCATGCAAATTTGATGCACACCCCACCGTCGCAGCTCTACAGCATGACCACCCCTTGGCCATTTTCTGTGTGGGGGATTGATATCATTGGTGAGATAGTCCCAAAAGCTTCCAATGGGCACCGATACATAATCGTGGCAATCGATTATTTTACCAAATGGGTAGAGGCAGCCTCATACGCAACCTTAAAAGCCAAAGATGTGGTGAACTTTATCGAGAAGAACATAATCTGCAGGTATGGGGTCCCTAATGAGTTTATCTCCGATCATGGCAGTCATTTCCAGGGAGAGGTCATCCCACTCTTGGAAAAATATAAGATTACCCGCCATCAGTCATCCCCGTATAGGCCCCAAACGAATGGAGCAGTAGAGGCAGCAAATAAGAATGTTAAAGCAATCCTGGGGAAGACGACAGATACGTATAAAGATTGGCATGAGAAGCTGCCATTTGCTTTATGGGGGTATCGGACGTCAGTAAGGACTTCAACAGGTGCCACGCCATACTCGTTGGTCTACGGAATGGAAGCAGTCCTCCCAGTCGAGGTGGAAATACCCTCTCTCGGAGTCTTAGCGGAATGTGAAGTGGCAGAATCAGAATGGATACAGGGAAGATATGAGGAATTGATGCTGCTTGATGAAAAGAGGTTGACCGCGATAAACCATACTCGGGGGTACCAGAAGAGGATAGCTCGTGCTTTCAACAAAAAGGTTCGCCCAAGGAAGCTTGCTGAGGGTGACCTGGTCCTCAAAGAACTAAAAGTGCCCGTTTATGACCCCAGAGGAAAATTCAAACCCAACTGGGTCGGACCATACATCATTAAGACTCTCCTCTCCGGAGGAGCAGCTTATCTTATGGACCTGGACGGGGTTGAATTTAAACAGCCAATTAACCTCGATCGCCTCAAGAAATACTTTGTTTGAAACCATTTCTTTCAAAGCCTCCTACCTCGATGAACTACGCTTGACCTGATTCCCGCTAGGGGATACGTAGGCAACCAACTTGGTTCGGTCATTTCAAAAAAAAAAAAAAAAAAAAAACCGCCCGGGCGGCGTCTTCTTTCAAACCTTGAGCTGAACTACTGCAGGCCTGACGCCCACTCAGGGGTAAGTAGGCAAGCTCTCAAAAAGCCTTCGGCCCAAGAAAACCTAAAAGCAATAAATGTGTGTGCTAAACTAGGGGCAAACTGGCGTTTGCCCGGAATCACTTCGAAGCCCTAAAACCAGGGGCAAACTTCGTTTGCTAGCCGAAGAACCCAGAAATAAAACCATCCTTCAAGTCACCTGGCTGTCAGAATAAGTACTATAAAGAAAAAAATAAGAATTCATGGAAAAGAATGAGTAGAAAACAAAAAGCAAAGTAGGGAGCCGAATAAAGACATTAAAAGAAGAATTCTTCATAAAAGATTAATCGAAAGGTTGAGCGCTTTGATTAAGCATGCTAGAAATTTTCCTAAAGATAACAACATCAGTCAATCACATTCGGAAAGCGTAAAAGAGTAGGCAGGGTCCGTCAGAAAGTTTTGTGAAAGGGCCAACTTTTCTCTATTTTCGTCTGTTTTATTGTGCACGTGTCTCATCAAGTCTGTCTCACAACCAAGGCCTGGATCTCCAGAAGATACTGGGCAGTGGGCACAATCGAAGCAGGGACCCTCGGGCACGGAGCAGCCATCCTACTCGACCAAGCCTCTATGAAAGCCTTCACGATGGGAGGACGCAGAGTAGAACCCCTGGTGAAATCAGCAGTCACAGATTCAGTAGTATCTTGCAAAAGTCCGAACTGACGAACAACTCGGTCAGGAATGTAGAAAGTCGTAGCGTTTAAACCCGGCAGCCAGATGCCAGGACGCCCAGGGAGGCGTACAGCCACAGAACGATGAGTCCACTGAGGACAGATCCAGCAAATGTCACCAGAAGAGAGGCCTTGGAGCCAACCGAGCCATGCATCGGCAGATTGGAATAAGCAATGAATTTCCATGCGGTCGTAAGAAAGTGGCCCACGAAGATGCGAGGGGTGAATGAAGAGATCAAGGCGTTCCATGAGCCAAACTTGCAGAACAAAAGGTGCCCCGGCAGATAACATAACCCCAGTAGCATGAGCATGGCCCAGCCCGATCAGAGTTTCACCAAGAATCAGCATAACAGCACTTTTCATCTCCCTCAAACCACAGGTAATGGGTATAAGAATGTCAGAAGATGACTGGAATAGGAAGTAAGAGAGCATGGCAATTGACAAAGCACTACGTCGGATGATCTGGTACTCGCCATCATAGGGGTCCCCTATGGGAGCATAAACGGAGGCAAGGCGCTCAAAATCGATATGCCTGTCACAAATAAGGGAGCCCGCCGCATTTCGAGATATGTGGAGAAGAGTGGCTAAGTCACGGACATACCCAGCCTGAGTCTGAGGAACCGTCAATTCAGCAAAAGGATCAGTGTGGAGAATAGCGCTAAATTCCTCGAACAAAGGACAAATCTCCTGAAAGCTGAAACGAAAGACGTTGAGAGCAGGGTCCCAACACTGAATAGCAGCTCGAAGTAAGCCCTCGTTCAAATTCATGCGTCGGAAAGAGAAGAGATCGTTCAATCTGAAGCATTCAAAGTTGAGCTTTTCAATACCTGAGAGAGTATCCATCCATGGGAAGAGAATTTGGGAGCTAATGGGGGCCATTTGAAAGGAGGATGGAAAGAGAAAGAGATGTTTTGCGGAGTGTTAGAAGAAGAGGGGTATAAGTAGGGAAATAAAGCTGCCCACTAGATCGCGACACTCGATAAAGTGTAGCGGCACTCCATTAAGTGCCGCGCGGCAGTCCGTGAGTGCCGCACGACATTCACTGACTGCCGTTGCGGCATTCGTTGAGTGCCGCGGAGGCCTAACCAAGTGCCGTTCCGAGCTTTTTACCGGCCAGGGTTTGTTTGTAACACGATCTGCCCACCTGCAAACAGAAAAAACTAGATAGAGAGGCAATAAAAACGTGCGCATCATGCAGCGCGTGCAAAAACATTCATTCATTCATTTCATTCACTTTGCATATATCAAATAAGTAAAAGAAGCAGAAGCATTCAAAGATAAAAATAAAATCGGGACCAAGCCATGGTCCCACATACGGCAAGATTTGGACCAAGCTATGGTCACACATACGGTGAATAAGCAGAAAGCATAATAAAAGGAAGCAGCCATCAAAATAAAGCATATGTGTATATATATACAGTCATCCACCCAAATATGTATAATAAAAAAATCATCTCAAAAGAAAGCAAAAATATAAGCAGGATCAACTCCGACCCCGACCCCGGCCGCGAGCCTGACGAGTCGTGCGCCTAAGAGGCTCCTCCTCTGACTCAGTCCTGCTGCCTCCTCCACTCTCTCCACGCCCGCTGCCTCGGCCTCTGCCACCGCTAGTGCCCTCGCCAACGCCTCCGCCACGCCCAGCACCGCTACCTCCGGGGGCGTCGCTGAAAGAGATGCCGAACTGCTGAAGCCGATGCTGGAGCTGCCCCACCTGCTGAGATAGGACTCTGTTCTCCTCCATCTGGAAGAGAAGGGATGAGTCCAGAAAATTGTTGAAAAGGCATTTGGAATGCTAAGAATATGGAAAGGGTAGAAGATCATACCTGGGCCCTCAACTGAACCGCAGCAGTCGCCCGAGCTCCCTCAGCCTGAAAACAAGAGTCAGGAACGAAGATCAGTAAAAAGAGATACAATCCCAGTCAAAAGTAGAAAAGGGGATAAAATTCTTACCATCCACTCCCGCCTGAGAACCCACTGTCGCACGCTGTGGGCATACGCCAGGCCCTCCTCCGCGTAAGCACGCGGGACGACATCATAATGTAAAGGTATGGTGGAAACACCCTGTGAAAGTCGAGGAATCGTCGTCGAGTGGGGCTCTCCGAAAGAGACAGTCGACATAGTCCAGTCCCACTCGGGCAAGGCAGGAGCTCGAACCGCGGCAGGAACAGGCTACAAGCAAAAGAAATGAAGCATGGGTAAAGAATAAAAAAAAAGAAAAATCACGGAAATAATAAAAGAATCGTTTACTCACCCGAATCACTTCCATCAGAGGGAAGTTCGGCATCAGCTTGGCGGCACGGAAAGCCGCATATCCTGACGGGTCGTCCAGAAAGCCGTGGATACCGAAGCCAGCTCGAGCAGCCGTGAGATCGTCGTCCTGAAGTGTGTCTGTGGCCCTCATAGAGTCGGGAGGAGGGAACGGCACAAAGAACCCGGGGGCCGCTATCGACTGTCGAGTCACTCTCTCTCCCAAGTACCACGCCATACCCTCTGACCCACCGTCAAGGAGTCGCCTCGTCGGGTCATACCCGGCCGACTCTCGAATCCTCGCACTAGCCTCGGGTAACACCCTGAGCCACGGCTGCCAATGCACATGCCCCTCCCTCAGGTTCGTCAGGAAGTTCCTGAACGAAACAAAATCATGGGCCCCGGTCTTCCTCCCGACCCTATCCTTCGCCCATTTCAGCCCCTGGGGCATGATAAGGGCGTCGGCGTCGCGTGTCTGAGGAGACATCATGCGAAGATACTCGTGGGACCAAATCTGTGATACAAAGAGAGAAGAAAGAAGATTAGTCTCACACTTAAAAGAGGAAGAAAGAAAGCAACATGATAATGAGCAATATAGGAAAAATATACCTCCCACGCTCTCCAATACCCGCCTGTAGCAGCCGATTTATCCCGGGAAATGACGCTCATATGCCTATACAGGATGGCCAACCCTGTACCAACCCAGTCATACCTGGTAACCTGGTCCAGGCGCTCCAACGACGCTACCAAGGAAGCGGAAATCCGGTCCCCCTTGGTGCTCAACAAGGAGCACCCCAGCACATACATCAAGAAACCACGGGCCATCTGCTCGTCTGTAAAGCCGGGTTTCCCCCGGAAAGTATCCATGAACCATCGAGCAGTGACCAAGGCCTCCTCCGGGACCACCCCTAGCAAGGGCTCCATCCGATCCCACTCCTGGTCCGCAAGGTGCCGCAGGGGCTCCCCTCCGAACGGGATCCCCGTAATCATGCTGAAGTCTAGGGGGGTCATCGTCATCTCCCCAAAATCGAAGTGGAAGGTACTCGTAGTATCCCACCACCGCTCGGCCAGTGCGAGTATCTGCTGAAGGTCGTTGGAGCTCTTCGTCAAAAGCTTGACGAAGTCTCCAAACCTTGCGGCATCCACCAAAGCCCTCACAGTCGGGCTCAGCTCTGTATACCACTCGTGGCCATGGGCGAGGCTGCCGTGCCCCTTCAGCACCTTTGGCTGCAACTGCAAGGAAAGAATAAACAGTTTGTTGTTAGGGGATAGATAAAGAAGAGAGCAACAACAGCGAATAAATAATTAATAAATGGAAAGTCCAGAAGTGTTCATAAAGGATTTCACGATTGTTTGAAATGAATAAAAGAAAAACATTCAATATTATAGCAAGGTTTCGAAAAGAAAAGGAAAGAGAAAAAGTAGTTTGTCCGCATTTTTGAAATACATGCATAAGGTTCCGAATCCAAAATAAGTACAAGGAAGTACGTGGTCGCAAGCATTCAGGAGTCAAGTTCAAATAATAGAAGGGCGCCTGGAACATTCAGAGAAATTCACAAGTGTAATAAGATACGGGAGAAGGTTCAAGATCGTGTATTCATGGACATTGGATGTTTGAAATTTTTGATTTTCAAAACCTTTGATGAGAAATTAAAAGTTGAAAGAAATGAAAATAGTAACAAATAAAAGGATGAGTATTCGAAAGAATTCCATTGTAACATCCAGTTTATTTTTGAAATAAAAACTTCTTTGCAAGGGGCATGAAGTGGGGCGTTCAAAACACCACGAACATGTTATTCGGAACAGGGTATCTAAAGTTATAGCAACCCTACGGTATATCCACACGGGAAAGGAAATGCAAAAAAGGAATACGAGAAATAAGAGAAGAAGGGTGTTTACCTCGCGCTTGAACGCGCGGGCCGACAGATGCTCGTCAGGATCCCTCAGTAAAAGCGTGGCGTCTGGGTGATGCGTGGCAGTATACCTAGCCCTCTTCTTGCGTCCTGAACCACTCGCCATAACACTGTCAAAGAAAAGAGAGAATTCGAGCGTTAGATTCATGAAAATTTTAGAAAAACAAGGAAATAAACGAGATTAACCAAGTTTTGATCAAGTAGAACGAACCTGATAAGCCCCTGGTAGATCAATCCAAGCTAAGAAAGAAAAAGGAAATTTTTCTCCAGAGAGATTTCGAGATGAAGAGAGTGAGAGAATGAGAGAAAGGGAGGAGAACCCCGGCGGTTTAAGCCACTGCCCCTCAAACGCGGCACTCATTTTTCCGTGCGCGGCAGTCAGTCAACTGCCGCGCGGCACTCGCCGAGTGCCGCAACGGCACTCCGTGAGTGCCGCGCGGCAGTCACGGACTGCCGCAGAAAGCCGCGTGTGCCGCGATTATGGCGGTTCATAGATATTTACTTTCCCCCCAAAAATTCGAATCAAGTCCCATAAATTGAATTTGAGTCCCCAAAAATTGCCCTCATTGCACTTTTGGCCCTCAGGGTCATTTCATAGGTACACTTTGACTACAAATTTTGGAGTTCCAAAATATTCGAGCCCGTGGGCCCCCCATTTTTTTGAAAATTGGAGATGTTTGAGCTCGTGGGCTCCCAATTTATGAAAATTAAAATATTTGGGCCCGTTGGGTTCCCAATTTTGAAAATCGCAATATTTGAGCTTGTGGGCCCAGATTTATATTCCCGGTTTTCGCAACAGACTTGCGATTAACCCTCTTTTGGAGAATATAACGGATTTATATTCCTGGTTTTCGCAACGGACTTGCGATTAACCCTCTTTTGGAGAATATAACGGATTTATATTCCCGGTTTTCGCAACGGACTTGCGATTAACCCTCTTTTGGAGAATATAACGGATTTATATTCCCGATTTTCGCAACGGACTCGCGATTAACCCTCTTTTGGAGAATATAACGGATTTATATTCCCGGTTTTCACAACGGACTTGCGATTAACCCTCTTTTGGAGAATATAACGGATTTATATTCCCGGTTTTCACAACGGACTTGCGATTAACCCTCTTTTGGAGAATATAACGGATTTATATTCCCGGTTTTCGCAACGGACTTGCGATTAACCCTCTTTTGGAGAATATAACGGATTTATATTCCCGGTTTTCGCAACGGGCTTGCGATTAACCCTCTTTTGGAGAATATAACGGATTTATATTCCCGGTTTTTGCAACGGACTTGCGATTAACCTTCGTGATCAAATCAAAAGCTCTCGTGACTCCTGTGACAGATTCTCAATAGATAATCTTCCCTGACTAACACGCCACGAAATGCGCGTCATACATAAGGAAAATGTGATAAGCATGACATTTACATAACCAGGTTAACTCAGACAACACCATTGCATAGCACGTGCATCACGACAGGATAGGTGCATCCATCCGTGTGACTATTTGCGTCTGTGAATAATCAACCCATGCCTGAACTACGTGATGTTGTCAAAATCAAGTTCTTATTTAACCCTATTACAAAAGTAGTATGTTGGAAGTAGGGTGTCGAGTCCACAGGGATTGATACAAGAACAACGTTTGAAAAGTTTAGTAACTAATTATAATGCTCAAAAGAAAGCAATAAGAAAAGATGATGAAAGAGAATAAAAATGACATTGCGTCTTGCGGCTTTTTGTTTGGTTTTTGGAGGATAAAAGGTAAATAAAAACTAATCTAAAAAGCAATAGGTTGGGATCAATCCCCCCATCTTGGGTCACACCAAGATGAAATGGACTAAAGTTTCAAGCACATTCTAAGGTAACATCTCATTGTGGCATATTATCAAACACTTGGAATGCACCTATGTGTTAGATGAAATGAGCTTTAAGATTTCCATAGAAACGGATTTGAAGCTAACGTTTGACTATCAAGGATGCATGACATACAAGATGAAGCCTCTATGGCTTCTAATTCGAATGATTTGTCCCCCCTACACTAACTAATCTACTTGGTGGACAAACCACCTATGAAGCCTTCAAAAGGTAGTATTTAAAACCCAAGAGTTTGAACAATCAAAGATGCTTGACATCTATGATGAAGACTCCAAGTTTTAAATCCCACACACAACATTTATCAAACACATGGGGTGCAAAACACAAGGTTACATAATATTCCATATGAAATACATAGGGTAGGATTCAAAGTCTAAGTTTTAACAATCATAGTTGCAATACAAATAAGATGAATCCCTAAGTTTCAAATCCTACACAAATGAACCCTAGAAATGCTACAACATTAAATCCAAGAGTTCATGATCCACAACCTAAGTAAACCTAACTAATCAATGGAAAACATAGCAATATCATCAAAGGAAAAGAGATAGAAAATATACCTAGCCATTAACATTTCAATCCAAGCTTCAAGTTTATACAAATGAAGGAGAAATAGAAGGGAACCCAAGTGGCTTCCCAAAAATGAGAGAAGAAGAAGAAGAATGTTGGGAGAAAAACAAGAGAGATGAGAATCCCTAACAAAACAACATCTCTTTCTATTTATACACAAAACACAAAAATGGCAAACTTGTAATTTAAAAGAGGGAAAACTAATGCCGCGGATCGATCCCTTCTTTGGGGCGGATCGATCCGCCTTTCATCTGGGCAGTTACTATCTTCTCGGGAAGCCGCGGATCGATCCCTTCATAAATGCGGATCGATCCATTTCAGGATTTCTCTCGCAGAGTGTCACTTAGAAATCGCGGATCGATCCCTTCAAAAGTGCGGATCGATCCGCCTCTTTTAAAACTGATAGTAACTTCTTCAAAAACACGCGGATCGATCCGCTCATAGGGCCGGATCGATCCACCTTTGCTGAAGTTCATTTCTTCCATTTTTTAAGAGACAAGAACCAAACGGAGTTGGTTCTCACTTTGAACAAGTTGCCAAAACCTACAAGAAAGAGATTTTTATTATTAAAAAGTGAATAACAAAAAGAAGAACAAAAGTACAATTTATCCATTAAATCTCCCAATATAAGTGATAATTTGTGTCCAATAAGGGTAAAATCATGAAGTTAAGAATGCAATATTGGACACGAATCACTACGCTTTGGTCTGATTCCTGACAGGGATACGTAGGCAGCTCGTCAGGGAGCCCGACCAATTAGGATTCCGCTGCACGCCCGTTTTGCAACGCATTTTTGTTTTCGCCTAAATTCGACAGTCAGGTCAAAGGCTTGTCTTCACACAGGCTTTGACATTCACTTATGGGACGCGTTGCTCCACAAGCTCTATCAAAGAGGGGCAAACTGTAGACACCCCAATTTTGACCGGCCGTCGAATTTAGGAGAGCGTCACCTCCACGTCCAATGATGACAATGACCGAAAAATTCGAAGTATTCCAAGCTCTTCAGAAAATTCTCCAAAACACGATAAAATTTCACAGAAAGAGGAAAATACCAGGTATTTAGGAAATTTCTGATATAAAACACAACTTTTGGAAAAGATATTCAAAAATAATTTGTTTCAAAAAGAGAAAAGACCTAAAAGGGGAATTTTAGTCAAAAACGGCACACGGCGGGCTTCCGCGGCACTCGGTGACTGCCGCACGGCAGTCACAGAGTGCCGGCACGGCACTCATCAAGTGCCGCCACAGGTTTCTGACTACCGTTCGCTTTTAAAGTCTGTATTTTGCATAGCAATACGTATGCGCATGCAAATAAGAACAAAAAACTGATAAAGTAAGACTGACAAAATTGCGGCAATCCATTAATTGGCGCGGCATTTGGTGAATGCCGCGCGGCAGTCATTAAGTGCCGCAACGGCATTTGATGAATGCCGCAGCGGCAGTCACGGACTGCCGCGTCAGTGTCTGGACTGCCGCGCTGGACAGCAGTCTGCATAATTTCAGAAAGTACACATTGTACCAACTAATGAGGGAATTACACCTGTTTTTTACTCCGAAATTCACCAAAAATACCTGGTAATTTTGCTTATAAAAGAGAAGGGATCTTCCTAAAAAGAGAGAGACCAAGAAGAACAAAAGAGACATATTGGGAGAGGGAGCATATACTTCCATTTCACCAACATTTTTTAGAGAAAAAAAAAAGAGAGTGTTTAGAGAATTAGAGAGAAGAGCTTGGAAGATCTTCAAAGAAAAGAAAACTTTGAGGATAATTTGGAGGTGATCCTCTAACCATAGATTATTAGCTTATCCTTTCTTCTCATCTCTAGTCCTAAAATCTTTCATTATCTTCTTTGTTTATCAAGTAAACTTAGGAGTTTCCTTTGTTTCCATGTTACTTTCTTCCATTTTCTTGTTTACTTTCTTCTCTTGAAGGTCTTGGAGATCTTCAATATCTCTTTTGACCTCTAGAGTATGATCTTTTGAATCCTATGTAGGCTTGTGCTTCACATAGGAGTCAAAGTTTAATCAACACTTCATAAGAGGATCCAAGTCCACCCTCATGATTTGGATCTTCTAAACTTGGTGTCTTGAGGAATCCCTTCAATATTCCTTCAAGACTCATGAGTCATGGTCATGTCCCCCCTCTCCAATGACCATTAAATGGTAGGAGAATGTAGTTTTGAGTCTAAACCCATCTCCATGGTTTAGATTTCCTTATCTTATAGATTTCATGAAGTCTATCCATATTTCATTTGAAATCTATGAAGATTAAAGGTTTGTAGTCTCCCATGGCCATCAAATGGTAGGAGAAATGGTTTGGTTCAACTCAACTTCATAGTTTAATAGTTGGAGTTACCAAATAAAAGTTGAACTAGCAAAATAAAAACAGTGAATCCACAAACTGTTTTTGATCAAAGATTTTTAGTTCGAAATCTAACCGTTGACATTAAGTGAAACCAACGGGAAAGTGTCAATAACACATTGTTCTACCACTGTAATTTTTGTTTTGAGGTGGTTTCATGTTTAGAATGGTTTGATCATGGGTTTTGTGAAGCAACAATAATCTGTCCAGAATTTCAGAATAGTTTCAGAACAGCAACACTCTTTTGAAATAATTAAATCAGAGTTCTAACAAAGTTTCTATGACCCAAAATAATTTTTTCTAAGTAGATTGATGTGTTAGGAAGTCACCCTAAAAAGAACAAAGCAATTCTGATTTTTTTTACTATTTTTAATAAATCGTGCAAGAATTCTGGACAGGAGATTGTAAGATGCTGAGTGATGTCTAGTGTTTTCCATATTCCCGGAGATCTAACCGTTGAAACCTTGATTTTCTTTTTGATTTGGAAACTAGACTCACAGAGGCATTCTGTGTCCAAAATTCATCAACATCAAACCATAAGAGACGTGTGTTTTATTTCTTTTAAGTTCTGGTCTGCTCTCTGCAATTTTCAGAGTTTTTTATGGCACATTTGACTTACTTTGTAAATAAGGGCCTAAATGACTTTCTTATGATCTAAGACTTAAACCATGCTTTAATAATGATTAGTTGAGCTTGAATTCAAGGTTTAAAAGTATCTCATAGTTTATCCTTGTCCATGTACATATTTATCTATATGATTCGACATTTGTAATTAAGATTTATTTGCTTTGGATTTAATTACATTAGATAGATTTAAGCTAGAAATTTAGGATTGTTATTTCTAACTTCATATTTTACATATCATGTGAACTAACCCTTTGTTTTGTAGCGCTATTAAGGTACGATTTCTCAATCCCTCTCTAGTTTATTAAATTCCTTGATTTTTTTATTTGACTTTCGACCTTATGCGCGACACCTTAGAGTTAAGATTTGCCTTATGTGTATATATGGATTAGAGACTCTTTTCCTAGGTTTTATTTAATCGCATGCATTACACGTTTAATATCGCTGCTGGATCCCGGGTAAGTTCACTTGTTCTCTATTGCATATCATATCGCTTGTTACCTGAATTATGTGGCTTTTTGAATGATATTTTGTCAATTGCAATTTTACACCCTTTGGACATGTTTTTGTGATGTATATGTATATATGTATTAGTTGAGGGCATGCTTAGATTAATAAATTTGATTAAAAGGATGTTGAGTAGAGGCCTATCGCAAGATAGGATGAGAGAGGGTGTTTTAGTCCGATGGGCTCCTTCCTCTCTCATTCCATAATCCCCGGACCTAGTTAATCTCTGGTTTCTAAAAGATCAGTTTGCTTTTAAAATGGTTTCTTAATTTTCCTTTTAAAAATTAAGTGGCGACTCATTTTGTTTTAGAAATTGATTTTGAAAAGCTGTGGGTAAGTCAACCTGCGATATCCACAGGGTCCATCAGCCAATTGCCAGATACAACGACCAGAGGATATTGCCGCCATTCTTTGTTTGGGAAGTCCAGACCCTGGACGAGATTTCTCCCCTCGGCCCTGGGCCATATGTAAGGCTCCCCACGGTCAATGCCCAGGACGTAGCACCTGGTGACGTCCACCGTGCGAAGCGATAACCCGAATCGCTGGTTCAGTACCGATATGCCCCAAAGTAGGCGGGCGACGTTTGGGCGGCACTTAGACAATAGAATACGCAACCCCTGTAGCAGATCACAGAAGGATGCAGGGAGGGGAAAGCGTAGCCCCACGACCAGCAGCAAATAGCTGCTAATGATGGCGAGAGGGAAGGTCACCTCCTCCCCTTCGACGTAGGAACGGACTCCAACGTCATCTGGAATGTCGCAGTCTTCTCGGAAAGTTCTGAGTCCATCATTGGAATTCAGGTCGACATGAGAAGCCATCTGAGAGAAGACTGAATAGTGAAAACGGAGAGAAAAGAGCTCGGGAACACGTTGCAATCGAAAGCCGCTCGGTGGGATTGATCGTCAAATGGGTAATACGGCTTGGAACGAACAAGTTCCCCTTATATAGACACCATGAACGGTTCAGATCGATGCTAATCAAATGGCTCATACGTACTCCCGCCAGAACGGTCGTTTCAAGCACATGGGGCATCGCCTCGAAAAGCGTGAGCATTGAATGTGCGACGTGATGTTTCGGTTGCCACGCAAGCAATTCGGTTACTTCCGCCTTGGCATCGTTGGATCTTAACCAGACCAGTGACCAGGGGGCACGTGGCATTCGGGATCCCGGGTCTAGTCACCGTTCGGGCAGTATCCCGGCGGACCGCTCCAATCGGTCACGGTCCGAACCAAATCCCGATCTGTGCCCGAGCGGTATCGTGAAGACGATCTTAATTTTCAAACTTCATCCGCCGAGATGTCACATCAACTTTGAAAATGGGGGGCAGCTGATATGTCCGGAAATATCCTGCTAAAGTCCAACCACCACGTGGCAGAAGGACCCGAGCTATCCGGGAAGAGACCTTGGGGCCCGTGCCCCTCATGAGACGTCACCGCTCGGGACGATCGGCCGGCCCGGGCGTATAGTATGGCGGTTTCTCAGGAGGAGCAGTTCGGATAGGTCTATCCAGGACGTTTCCTTACGTGGCCAGGACTCTATTAAGGAAAGATGAGTAGTTTCCTAAACCACTTAGGAAAATCCCCTAGGATCATGCAAATCTATTGTGATTAGATTAGACTTCCTAATCCTACTAACTTACCATGTAAGGGTGGACTCTTGCATCTATAAAAGAGCCACCTACCCTGTCAAAAGGGGGGATCGATCTTCTCTAAGCATATAAGCTCTACTAGAGAATTCACCACCTACACGCATATACCCGACCAGTATTACTGGTAGTGCCACTCGTCCCTGTTGGTTCACCAGGCCCGCCGGTGATCTGCTAGTGAGAAGCGCACAGACGCAATCGTGGACGTAGGTCACCTCGTTAACGGGACCGAACCACATACAAACCCTTTTTACTTTATTTTCCTGCTTAAGTCTCGCGAACCAATTTTCGGCATCATCATATTTGATGTTAGTTTAATGACTGAATTCAAATTTGGGTTGCTATTTGTTAATGATTGAAAAGTCTATATGATATTACAATAACTACATATTTGGCATATTGTGATTTGTATGTTAAACCTGTACATGTTTTAAGATTAAAAATATAATATATCTTTTGTTATTATTCAAATATATTTTAACTACATGTAATAGTTTAGACTCATGTTCATGTCTTAATTACTCTATTTATCTCATTTTTTATGTGTCATTGATTTTTAGATTTATACCATTATTTTTTTTCAATCACCCTCCATTTTTCGAGGGTTGACAATTTGATTTTAACTCATACATTCTTTTAGCCTTCAAGGGTAGCTTAGGTATTTAACAATATTTTCATTTCATTTTCCTTGACCCAACCAAACACTGGATTCTAAATCCAGCTAGAATTCTATTGGTGAACCAAACATTCTGTAGGGATTCAGATTCCTGGTAAAGTGATTACTGGTATTATGATTCCTAGTAATCAGAATCCACCTAAAATAATCTGTGAAACAAACGGGCCGTAATGAAATTTTAGGCACAATCCAAACAACAGAGTGCCTTGAATATTGGCCAGCCTGCTATATTTATAGCGGCCATGGAGTACTTGGGATAAGGAAAGGAAAATCTTCAATAATTATCGGATAAAATATCAAATTTTATTTCCACACTTTCGACCTTAAATCAAGTCCATATTATGACTTGATTCGGCCGAGTACCCTACAGGCAAATTAAATGATCAAAACTTGATCTAATTAACTTTGAATGACTATCAATCTAAATAATTGGTCATGTTGGTTCTAGTAAAAAATTACAATCCGTCTTTGTGACCACATAAAATCGGCTCATAATATATATATATATATATATATACAGTGGGGATCTCCAGCGGGTGCAAAAATGCGGGTGTTGTGCGGGTGTGTTGTTGAGTCAAAAAAGTGGACCCATTCTTCACGTGTTCACATTTTTTATTTTAACTTTCTAATCAAACAGTGGGTCCCACCAAATGTTCATAGTTTACAAAAAAAAAAAATAGAATATTGACCCATAACTCTTCTCTCTCTATAATCTGTTGACCCCCAACTAAGCCCAAATGTTCACACTGGAATAGTGACCCCCCAATTCTCACGATTTGTAGTATCTCTCCCCTTCTCTTTCACTCTTTCCCTTGACTCTGTCTCTCGTCTCCATCCCTCTCTCCATCCAAAGTCAAGAAATAATGTAGACATGCTTCCATGATTCAAAGCCACATAAGATCCACCACCGCTGCCTACGCCGCCCACGATGGAGGAAGAGCCACCACCACCGCCTATGAAGACATCTCTCCACATCTCAGCCTTCTAGTACACGTGGCCGCCTGAATCTCCAAAGTGTTTCACTGAACAAACAACTCCAATTTGGTATTCTTCAAGATTAGCAATCTGTTATATATTCTAGGTTGCATTTAGGCATGCAAAAAATCTATCAATTAGGGCTTTTTTCTGTAATTGGTGGTGTAAAAGTACCACTTGTGTATTGAATTTGCTTTGGATTGACACTTCTTTTTTACTGGATTAATTGATATTTTGTTGGAGGAATTTTTTGGCTAAAATATTTTCAAATTTTGAGATCTGTTTATAGTTCACTTGAGGTAAGCAGTAAGTGGTAAGCATATGATTTTTTTTCCCCCTAAATGTTTCAGGATTTGCTTATTGAGATTTGGGAACATTTATTTTTATTTTTTTATTTTGCCGGGTAGATTTGGGAATGAATTGGGTGTGGTTTTTGGTTTTTTGAATGAATTTTTTTGATGTATTTTTTTTTCGAATTCTTTTGAATGAGTTAGGTGTGAGTCAAGAAAATCACCAGATTGTGTATGAGAGAGAGGGAGAGAAAGAGAGAGAATGTTGTGGGTCAACATATATATATATATATATGTATATATTTTGACTGAACATTTGGGTTTGGTTGGGGTCAATACTCCACCGTATGAATATTTGGGTTTGGGTTTGGATTTGGATTGTGGGACCCATTGTTTTTATTGGAAAATGGAAAGTTAAAATTGAAAGTGTGAAAACGTGAAGAATGGGTTCACTTTTTTGACTCAACAGCACACCCGCACAACACCCGCTGGAGATCCCCACTGTAGCTAGTCAAAAAAGTGGACCCATTCTTCACGTTTTCACACTTTCAATTTTAACTTTCCATTTTCCAATAAAAACAATGGGTCCCACAATCCAAACCCAAACCCAAATATTCATACGGTGGAGTATTGACCCCAACCAAACCCAAATGTTCAGTCAAAATATATACATATATATATATATTGACCCACAACATTCTCTCTCTTTCTCTCCCTCTCTCTCATACACAATCTGGTGATTTTCTTGACTCACACCTAACTCATTCAAAAGAATTCGGAAAAAAAAATACATCAAAAAAATTCATTCAAAAAACCAAAGACCACACCCAATTCATTCCCAAATCTACCCGGCAAAATAAAAAAATAAAAAATAAATGTTCCCAAATCTCAATAAGCAAATCCTGAAACATTTAGGGGGAAAAAAAATCATATGCTTACCACTTACTGCTTACCTCAAGTGAACTATAAACAGATCTCAAAATTTGAAAATATTTTAGCCAAAAAATTCCTCCAACAAAATATCAATTAATCCAGTAAAAAAGAAGTGTCAATCCAAAGCAAATTCAATACACAAGTGGTACTTTTACACCACCAATTACAGAAAAAAGCCCTAATTGATAGATTTTTTGCATGCCTAAATGCAACCTAGAATATATAACAGATTGCTAATCTTGAAGAATACCAAATTGGAGTTGTTTGTTCAGTGAAACACATTGGAGATTCAGGCGGCCACGTGTCCTAGAAGGCTGAGATGTGGAGAGATGTCTTCATAGGCGGTGGTGGTGGCTCTTCCTCCATCGTGGGCGGCGTAGGCAGCGGTGGTGGATCTTATGTGGCTTTGAATCATGGAAGCATGTCTACATTATTTCTTGACTTTGGATGGAGAGAGGGATGGAGACGAGAGATAGAGTCAAGGGAAAGAGTGAGAGAGAAGGGGAGAGATACTACAGATTGTGAGAATTGGGGGGTCACTATTCCAGTGTGAACATTTGGGCTTAGTTGGGGGTCAACAGATTATAGAGAGAGAAGAGTTATGGGTCAATATTCTCTCTTTTTTTTTTGTAAACTATGAACATTTGGTGGGACCCACTGTTTGATTAGAAAGTTAAAATAAAAAATGTGAACACGTGAAGAATGGGTCCACTTTTTTGACTCAACAACACACCCGCACAACACCCGCATTTTTGCACCCGCTGGAGATCCCCACTGTATAAAGCTAATAAAGTGTTAGTCATGTTCTCATGACATAGTCAACTGATGGGCTCCACCACCAAATTTATCAAATGGACAACCAGCAGCCTGATTTAAATAATGTTAAATGATCAAAACTTGATCTAATTAACTTTGAATTGATCACTTGACTATCAATTTAAATAATTGGTCATGTTGGTTCTAGTCAAAAATTACAATCGGTCTTTGTCACCACATAAAATCGGCCCACAATATATATTACAAAAAATTCATTTCTTAGGTGTAAACAGTAGCTTATTCAGTTACTTGACACCCCAACAGCAATTTCCTGATTCGCACCTGATTATTATCATGACTATAGTAGGATGAGTAAATAAAATGACCAATAATAGTAATAGGACAGATAAGCCACTATCACCGGTAGAAAGCCAAAGTATTCCCATTTCTTTTTTTTGGAAAAAAAAGTATTCCCATTTCCCAATCACCCAAAAAAGTAAGCCAAAGTAAACTAGACCCATGGCCATATATGCTGTATGCACATGCCAAAATAGGGAGGATCTAGAGTTCGTAAAATCACGGCAAGATATATATATACATATTATATAATAGTAATATTTGGGACACAACCTTCATACAACTTTCATACAACCTCCCCAAAAGATGTGTCTATCTCTCTCCTGAGATGTCACTAGACCCCACAGTGACACAGGAAAGAGATAGACACATCTTTTGGGGAGGTTGTATGAAAGTTGTATGAAGGTTGTGCCCCAAGTATTACCCATTATATAATACATTTACTCTAGATATAAATTAATTACTAATAAAA
This sequence comes from Hydrangea macrophylla, assembly GCA_033977485.1. Lineage (NCBI taxonomy): Eukaryota > Viridiplantae > Streptophyta > Magnoliopsida > Cornales > Hydrangeaceae > Hydrangea > Hydrangea macrophylla. The sequence continues at coordinate 100,670,620 of CM066990.1, forward strand.
AAATTTAGTGAAAAATCCCATTCTACCTATGTTTGTTGTAATAGACCCACCAATTGGTACTTCCCAATGATAGACCCTATAATTATAAATGTTGTTAGAGATTAGTCCAAATTTTCCTATTATAGAATTATTATATGTCTTTTCTACCCCTAACCTATATATACAAAACCGTATATATATATACATATATTTAATTCAGATTTAATTGAACCAGTTACCAAATCTGACCAAATCTTATCAAATCCCAATTGATATTGGTTACAATATATATAGAAATTTTATCTTAATATTGTAGGATATTACTTTACAAAACGGTTACAAACGAATTTCACCATTTCTAATTCACAGTGTATTGCATATTCAATCTAGATATCACATCATAAACGAGTCTTTCAACGGGTATTGAATTTTACACTGCAAATAGATCATTTTTATATTGTAACTGGTTTATTAGTGTGAAAATTTACACTGCAACCGGTTTATTATTGAAATTGTACATTGCAAAAATTTCACTGCTTTCATTAAATCTGATTTTGACTTGCCATATATACACATTAATTCTGGTAGTTATGATAGCATTTTGACTTGCCAATATCTCATTTTTAATTAATATCCCATAATTATAGTGCTTTCCGTTTTTTGTGTTTGTGCCATAAATCACGTTAGGTTTTGAAAAAAAAAATTTGTTTCACCATTTCTAATTCACAGTGTATTGGATATTCAATCTAGATATCACATCATAAATGAGTCTTTTTGCGGGTATTGAATTTTACATTGCAAATAGTTCATTGTTATACTGTAACTAGTTTATTAGTACGAAATTTTACACTGCAACATGTTTTATTAGTGAAATTTTACACTGTAAAATTTCACTGCTTTCATTAAATCCGATTTTGACTTGCCATATATACACATTAATTCTGTTAGTTATGGTAGGATTTTGACTTGCTAATATCTCATTTTGAATTAATATCCCATAATTATAGTGATTTCCGTTTTTTTTTTGTTTGTGCCATAAATCACGTTAGGTTTTGAAAAAAAAATTGTTGAAAAATCTGATCTCCTATCCCTTTATTTTTGGATATCTAATAAACGAAAATAAAATCCCATGATTTTACGTATCTACATTATGGGTTTGTCACATCTTGCTAATGCCATCCATGGGTTTTCTGTTCTACCAATAATCATTTATCCATGGGTTTTTCTGTTCTACCAATAATCATTCATGACAGTATGTAACAACCTGCATTTTCATTTAATTTTAATTTGACATTTTCATAACTATTTGTATTTGCATTTGACGTATTTAAATTTAATTTGAATTTCCATATTTAATCTGTGTTCGTAGGATTATTTTAAATTGCAAACTCTCATGTCTAAATATTATTAATTGTTTTATTTCATGTTGAAATTCTTATCGGGGTCAAACTGTAATTTTTATAAATATAGTAATACCTGTGTGGATTTCAAAATCTGTAATTCAAAGCGGTGAAAAATATTTACTGTGCACTCAAACTGTATTTTTATAAAATCGGAAAATCATTTCTTACATTAAAACGAATTTTCTGTATTTTTGTGACGGACACCGCGTCACGAAAATACCAGTTTGTGTTCAAAACTGTCCACGCTGTGTTGAACTTCTCAGATTATGGAAGAGACGTAAAGTAGATTTAACATTTGCTTTATTCCATTTATTGCAAGTAATGATTGATCATGCCTTGTTTGGGAATGCATTTTTGTACATGTATTATGTTGTGCCATAAGTGGTATTACCCAAACACTATAAGTGATTTCATGACTACTTGCATATGCTTTGTTTGTCCACGTCTTTTTATTGTGTATTGTGCTTGTGCCAAAAGCTGGATTTGCCAAACACCCTTATTTTGACCCCTACTAAGCTACTTGACCCTTGGAACATCTGTAGAATTGTTTCAACTCATGATACGTATATGTGTATGTTATGTATAACTCATATTTTGAAAATTCAAAAACAAATAATTGTTAAGTGAACAAGGGAGAACTTGGAGCCCAAGTTCTTCACATTTCTTGTTTATATAAACACACACTTGAGATCCCACTCCCTCCCATTACACACAATCTGGAGATTAACAGAGAGATAAGAGAGACCTTGAGAGTTATTTGCTGAAAAATTTTATAGAGAAGAAGCTTCAAAACCTCCATAGCTTGTATTGGGTTTCTTGATTTAAGTTATCTTTCTCAACAAATCTCCTTGCTCTTAATCACAGTGAGTATTCTAAACTCACTCTGAATGTAATTCACATTTTAATTTATGTTCTTATAGCTTGGTTTAAGAATCTTCACATTTGATTTTACGTATGAAACTCCATAGCTTAAAATCAAGATTTTTCAACCTCAACCAAATTTAGTTTTTAGAGATGATTATGGTAGATTATACATCATAGTGAATAGGTGTAAAGTTTAAGGGCCCAATTTATTCACATGAAAAAGCATATTAGAAATTTAGTTTTGTTAACCTTTAGTTTTTCATAAAATTCAAGAGTTATAGATTGAATCATGTAAAATTGACTCTGGATTCTTAATCCTCATTGAAAAACAAAGAGATTCATATATAATAAGGTAGGGAAACTTACCGAATTGAAAATGGGTCAATTTGGACCCTTAAACTGAAAACAGAGCAGCTTTGGGAAGAAGACAAGGTTCTGCTGAAACTCGCGCGCGCGATCCGCGCGAGCGACCCCTCGCGCGAGCGGTCCGCGCGCGCGAGCTGTGTGAATTCCGGCAGATAGAAAAAGTTTTTATAATAAAACGAAAAATGGGCATATCGCGCGAACGGCCCGCGCGAGCGACCCCTCGCTCGAGCGGCCCGTGCGCGCGACCTGCCAGTTTCTGGTTTTTGTTTGTTTTCTGCTAAGGGGCTGTTTGGTTCAACTTTTAAGGACTGTTAAGGCCCTGTTCGGGAAATTTATTAAATCAGAATCTTAATTGGTTATGTTTGAACGATTAAAACGATGAATTACAATTATCAATCCCTGTACGTACATTGTTCCTTTAATTCAGCGATTGACTTTATGTTTAAGTTCATGTCATTCATGTGGGGTCAATAGTACATGCATGTGGGTGTCAGTCAGTATGAAAAAGAGTAATGGTCAGTGTGGAAAGAGTATGAGATTGAGATTGAGATTGAGATTGTGTTGTGGACACTCCCTGGTTGTTATGAACCAAAGTGTGACGTGTTGAGATTGCGGTGAGAGTGTCTTTGAAATGCGACGGTGGCAAAATTGGACACTCCCTGACGCCCATGGTAGCGTTAAAGTGTGTGAAGCCGAACTTGGACATTCCCTGGCACCCATGGTAGTGCTAAAGTGTGGCCTACGGACACTCCCTGATACCCGAGTCTGGATACTGCGTGAGGGTTCCTCCGGTATTTGCATGGCGGATTAGGTATTCAAAGTGTGAGGTATTGGACACTCCCTGGTACCCTGGACCAAAGTGTGAGGCAAACTGGACATTCCCTGGCACCCCGTTGCTAAAGTGTGGCTATCTTAACGTTTTAAAGATACTAGTGTGAGATAGTGGGTTGTTGTGTTTGTCGAGAGAAAAGAGTCGGTAAGATGAGTGTGGTGCATTGTCTCATACACGGTTACATGTTTTATAAATGAACGACTTTTAATATATTCCTCGTGGTTTTATAAATTGAATTCTTTCTATGGATAAACTACTGATTTTACTAAACTGGAAAATGGAAAAAGGTAAATGGATATGTTTTACATTCAAAGTTATGTTTTTAATACTCACCAGCTTCTTGAAGCTGACGACGTTGATGCGTCTTGGACATTCGTGTTCAGCCTTTTCAGGTTACGATCAGGTTGATCAGTATGACTATGCTAATTGAGAACGACTGCTTTTGGAAGAGAAACTGTTATTGTCATTGCATATTTTAAGTTACATGTTTTAATTTATGAACTGTTTTGTAATAAGGATGACTGTAATAGACCTTTAGCTATTATTTTGTTTCAAGGCGGTCTGTGCCTTAGTTGACCCCGTACCCTAAGATGTAATAAGTTAGAATAATTTTATAAGCCTTGATTGCTCTACTCTGATTTATGGTTTTATGTTGTTCGACGTTTGGGACGGAATCGATCCTTCAAACTGTCACGACCTACGGGTCCATAAAGGAAATTAAACACTTTCCATATTTATGCTACGTCGGGGCGTGACACAGTATGTATTATACTGCATTCGTGATAGTTTTAAGATTGAAGGAGATAACAATAGAACGAGGAAAAAATATCAACTTAATTGAAATAAATGAACGAATTTTTCACTGGGAGTAGTGTGAAATTTCACATTGCTGAATAATGTTTAGGTTAAATTTTTCACTGCGACTAGTATGAAATTTTAAACTGATACTACGAAAACCCTATTAAGATCAAAAATGTTTTACATACTGCCACAAATCAAATTTGTTTCTTTAAAACAGAAAGATTAAGAACAAATTAACCCAAGAGTCATTCTCAAATATCCAGTTAAGAGCACAAGACAAACTATTCGACAAAACACCTTGCATGCATCCAACAGGACCATGCTAATCCACCCCATATACATTCAAAAATAAAACCAATACAAAGGCAAACAATTTTAAATAAAAGAAAAAACCATCAATCCCACAATGAAACTACAGCAGATAACTCCATTTCAAAAGCACCACTATGAAGCTATCACATCCCTGCGAAGGTTGTGAAAGCCTCCAACACATCTAATAGAGAAAAGTAAAAACAAGGCTCTGCCGAAAAAAGTGGACAAATTTGTGTTGGTGATCTTCTCCAAGAGAGTTGCTTCTTTTTTGGTCTTTATCAAAGCCATGCTGCGAAAGAGCAATAGTGTGAAATTTAATACGTTTGCAGTGTTAAATTTTGCACTACGGAATGAACGATCCATCAAAGTCAATTATTGTTGGGGAATTTTCACACCGCCGAAAGTTCTTGTGGAATTTTACAAATTTTCCAAACATGCAATAGTGAGTGCTAAATTCCAAACTGCAGTCACACGCAAAAACTAATTTTTTTTCCCAAATCTTTTCTTCAATCCCTTAATGATTGATCCGTTAAAATCATACATCAACATGTAGTACCAAAATTTCACACGACTGAAAAAAAAAATTCTCACCTTTTCTCCCCATTGTCGTTACTCGTCGGAGCCGTATGGCCGGAACCTCATCGTCACGTTTTTGGACGCCTAGGAAGTTTTTAGCTTGCAATTGAATATAGAACCCTATATGTTCTTGGAAGGAGGTGGACAATCAATTGATATGTAGTACATTTTTTTTAGAGAGAGAGAGTATGAAACGTTGGAGAAGATGAAATATATATATATAGATATTATCTATATTTAGTGTTTAAAATTTAAAAACCCTTGATTTTGGGTGAGTTTAAATGAGAATTATTCTTTTGATGAGTCATAGGGGTAGTTTGGTCACTAAATAAACATATGGACCTATCATTAAAATGTTGTATGGGTTGGGTCAATTATAACAAGCTTAGAGTAAATTAGATTTATTACTAATTAACTCTTATTAATAATCCCATTATATTTATTTTTATTCTAATAATTTGAAGTAAAAAAATAACATTGACATACACACAATCAGTGAGACATAGTTTAAGTGGCAAAAAACTTGACATTTACGTTCCCTCCAAAAAAATTGGTTTGTAGCTCGAATCTCCCATCCCCATATCATTATTAAAAAAAAATAAAAATAAAAAAATAAAACATTGACTGTATATATATGTTTTTGTATCATGGTATTAATATTTGCTAAACTTCAAATGGGTCAAAGGAGAGAATTACAAGCGCACACACGTCTCAATACCTCACATAGCAAAACTATAACATTTCTAATACAAAAATTCTGATTTTCTTACCTTTCTAAAGGAAAAGGGGCGGAACTATATGTAAGGCTGGGGGCTCAAGCCCATCTCAGACTTTTGAAAAATTGTACATTTGCACTGAAAAAAAAATTTACAGTTAAGCCGGTGCCCCCCTTGAAAATTATAAAAGCCCCCTTGACATTATAAATTTGTTATATTAAACCCCCTCTCTCTCTTTTATGTTTTTGTGCTAATTATATAAAACCTTCCTCTTATGTTTTTGTGATGATTTCTACACAAAATATGTATACATAGGTCCAAATTTTTTATATTTTTTATTTTTGGGAGGAGGGGCAATACCCCCTGAATTGATTTTCTAGATCCGCCCCTGGTTCTAAATTGTGAGGTGATAAAAAAACAATTGCAAAATGTGTATAATTTTTCCCATGCATCCACCTTTTGATCAAATAGTTTTCTTGGTGCAAGACCAGTGAGAACACAATTTTTTAAGACCATGTTCGGAGAGATAGGATGAGTCTCAAAAGCGAAGGTGAAATAGCATCCTAGTGGATCATTTAACAATATAAAATTCTTTTGGCCATACAAAGTTGACCAGCTTGCAATAATTCTGAATAGTGTGCCAACTTATAATGGGTTGTTTGAGCTCAGCAAGCATCCTCAATCTCTCTCTCTCTCTCTCTCTCTCTCTCTCTCTCTCTCTCTGTAGTCATAATGGTGAAGAGAAGAGTAATACTACTACTATTGGCAGGGTACTTGGGGGCTTGCCTTGCTGTGACTATGACTAATTTCACAGATGAGTCTGCTCTATTAGCCTTCAAAGCTCATATCACTACTGACCCAAGTTCAATCTTGTCAAACTGGTCACAAGGAACCTCTTTTTGCAATTGGTTTGGTGTCTCTTGTAGCCAAAGGCACCAAAGAGTCACATCCATAGAACTTCCAAACATGGGTCTCATAGGTACAATACCAAAAGAAACTGGGAACCTCTCATTTCTTGTTTCCTTTAACATCAGCAGAAACAGTTTCTATAACCACCTTCCCAACGAACTTGGTCTCCTTCGACGTCTCAAATCGATAGATCTTGGGTGGAACAATTTTAATGGTACAATCCCAAATGAAATAAGTAATCTTGTTAATTTGGAGGTATTGTCACTTCCATTGAACAAACTAAGTGGTCCTATTCCATTTGGAATTTTCAATCTCTCTTCTTTAAGGTTCATATCACTCACAAACAACAGCTTGAGTGGTACTTTACCAGAAAACATGTGTAACAATCTCCCAAAGCTTGAAGAGCTTCTCATTTCGATGAACCAGTTTGGTGGAGAACTCCCAACTAGCTTAGATAAATGTACAGAACTTCGATTTATATCATTGTCGTACAATAAATTCACAGGAAGCTTACCTGAAGGGATTGGCAGTTTATCCAAGCTTCAGTGGTTACAAATTGGGCGAAACATCCTCACAGGTATCAAATCACCTTCACTTCATGTTGGTATTATATATAAATGTTATGGGACTTTTTTTAATTAGTCATACAAGGCCCAGTTTGGAGGTTGATAATGGGTACAAATTCCTAGCTATTTAGAACGCTCCGATGTTAAGGACACAATTTTAGCGGGATTTGTAACTGGGTATGTAATAGCCATGGGATACGTACGAAATCCCAGTGACATTGGGTATCTCAATCCGATGATCTATGGTTGTACTTCGTCTCCCACGTAGTTTGGGTGTTGTGTGATTATATTCCTATGATGTATAGGTACACACATTCATGCATTAAATTTGTTTGTGTCAAAAATTTTGACTGAAAACCATATATATAAATTGGACCCACAATTGTTGACAGCAATCAAACATCAGTAATAGAATTAAGATAACTATTGAGAACCTATATATCAGTAATTTCGATACTCATTAATTCCTATATACCCATCTAAACGGGGCTGAAAAGTTCATGGTAACTGATTTTTTTCATTTTTTTTGGCAGGTGATTTACCTCAAACAATCTTTAACATCTCATCACTAGTGAGATTGGATATCCCATATAACGTATTCACGGGTTATCTTCCAGACGATATCTGCTACAAAATTCCTGGGCTGCAAGTCATAAGCGCTGCTTATAACCAATTCAGTAGAGACTTACCTTCAAGCCTTCCAAACTGTAAAGAACTTCAAGTACTCTCTCTAACAGCAAACAATTTCACAGGGAGCATACGGAGTGAACTAGGGAGTTTAACAAAGCTTCAAGGCTTATATCTGGGAACTAATAGCTTGACAGGTACAATCCCATCTTCAATTGGTAACTTGTCAATGTTAGAGGAGCTTAGCATTGCAGCAAACAATATTCATGGCAACATTCCCGAGGAGTTGGGGCTTCTCTCGAGCTTGAAAGGCTTTTCGTTCCACTCAACCAATCTTGAAGGTGAAATCCCATATTCGATATTCAATATATCAACTTTAGAACGCATTTCAGGCGCGAATAATCACTTCTCGGGTAGTCTTCCCTCAGATATAGGCCTTAGGCTCCCAAACCTTCAATTTCTTTATATTGGTAGGAGTGGACTTGGTGGAACAATCCCAAGCTCAATCTCGAATGCCTCCAATCTTATTGGACTAGACCTATCCGAGAACTTGTTTACCGGTCAAGTACCTATGAGTTTGGGTAATTTAGTATTCCTCGAAAATCTCAAACTAGGATCCAATAACTTGACAAGTGATCCATTCACACCTGAGATAAGTTTTCTTACTGCATTGACAAACTGCAGGAATTTGAAAACATTGATCATAGCACCTAATCCTCTAAATGGCATTTTTCCAAAATCTTTGGGAAATTTCTCGCTTTCTCTCGAAAACTTTGCTGCAATGGGTGGAGGAATCAAAGGCACAATTCCCAGTGCAATTGGTAACTTGAGAAACTTGGTAGCATTGGTTGTCGCTGAAAACAACTTGACAGGAACAATTCCCAAGACAATCGGGGATCTATTGAATCTCCAATTTTTGCAACTATATGGTAACAAATTCGAGGGATCGATACCCGAAAGTCTCTGCAATTTAACAAGCTTGAGTGAGTCAGATTTAAGTGAAAATAAGCTCTCTGGATCAATCCCAAGTTGTATAGGGAATCTAACCTCGGTACAAAACCTCCTTCTGAACTTGAATGCTTTAACTTCTGAGGTACCATCAACTCTGTGGAGCCTCAAGGATATTTTGGTTCTCAACTTGTCCTCTAATTTTCTGACTGGTCATCTACCTCCAGAAATTGGTAATCTCAAGGCTATTACACAGTTGGATTTATCAGGGAACAATTTCTCGGGTGACATTCCAAGCACTATTGGGCAGCTTCAGAATTTGCTTGGCCTCTCCTTATCAATGAATAGACTAGAGGGTAAAATTCCAAGCACTGTTGGTGATATGTTAAGCTTGGAATCATTAGATCTTTCGCAAAACAACTTGTCCGGGGAGATTCCCAAGTCGTTAGAGACACTCAAACATCTTAAAAATCTAAATGTTTCTTCGAATGTGCTAACCGGGGAAATTCCAAGCGAAGGACCTTTTACAAACTTCACGGCTAATTCTTTCATGTCGAATGATGGGTTGTGTGGAGCACCTAAATTCCAAGTTAGAGTGTGTAAGAGTAATATCTTGAGCCATAGAAGATCGAGGAAGATTGGAGTTCTCTTGAAATATGTTTTACCATCACTCGTATTGGTAGTAATAGGAATAACTTTTATAGTTTGGTTGCTAAGAAGCCGAACCAAGAAAACAAAACTTCGAATTCAAGCTGACTTGCCACTATGTGTTACACATAAAAGGATTTCGTACTATGAAATTCTCCGTGCCACGAACTACTTCAGTGAAGACAATTTGATTGGGAGGGGTAGCGTGGGAATGGTGTACAAAGGGGTGTTCTCGGATGGGTTAGTTTCAGCTGTTAAAGTTTTCAACTTAGAGCAACAAGGTGCTTTCAAAAGCTTCGATGCAGAGTGTGAAGTGATGCGAAACATTCGTCACAGAAATCTCGTGAAGGTAATAAGCAGTTGCGCGAATCTTGATTTCAGAGCCTTGGTTTTGGAGTATATGCCTAATGGTAATCTTGACAAGTGGTTGTACTCTCACAACTTTTGTATGGATATAATCCAAAGGCTAAGCATTATGATCGATGTGGCGTCTGCTATAGAGTATCTCCATCACGGCTATTCATCACCTGTGGCGCATTGTGACTTGAAGCCGAGCAATGTCCTATTAGATGAAAACATGGTTGCACGTGTTGGTGATTTCGGCATAGCAAAGCTCTTGACAGAAGACAATTCGGTGGCACAAACGAAGACCTTAGGCACCATTGGATACATGGCACCAGGCAAAATTCCTACTACAGCCTACGTTTTGCTATATGTTTACCAAAAAAAAAAAAAAATGAAACGGCAATAATAGAAGTCAGAATTAAACGAAAAAAAAAAATCTTAAAGCTGCCTTTTCTTTTCCTTCTTAATTTTTCCTCTTTTTTCAATTTGATTAGTATAATTAGCTAGTTTTATTCAAAGAGATGCATAAGATACAAAATAATTTAACCTTGAGTAATGTTGAGCATCTATAACCAGCTATACATAAGCGCTTTCTCAAAAGCGCACACACATAAACATATATATATATATATATAAAATGACTGAATGCAGTCTATTTTAGTACTTGAAGCACTGTTTTCAGAGCTGCAAATTCAAATTTCAATATGTTAAATTTTAAATACTAAAGATTCAGTACTTAATTTTCAGTTTTATAAAACGAGAACATAGACTTTGTTGCTCCTTCTTTCCCATTTTATTTAGTGAAATTTATCCTTATTTTTGTTATTGCTTACTAGTTCTTTGTTGATTTGATGTGATCACTACTAATCTTGAAGAGTACGGGTCAGCCGGGATGGTTTCAATAATGGGAGATGTATACAGCTACGGGATTCTGTTGATGGAAACATTCACAAGAAAGAAGCCTACTGATGATCTCTTTCAGGGAGAGATGACCATGAAGAGTTGGGTACATGATTCTTTACCGAGCTCATTAATGAAGGTTGTGGATGCTAATTTACTAAAAAGGGAGGACGGAAATTTTACCGCGAAAGAGATTTGCTTGTCATCCATCATGGGATTAGCTGTAGAATGCACAGCAGAGTCACCCGAGGAGAGAATCAACATGAAAGATGTTCTAGTTAATCTCAAGAAGATCAAAGTCAAGCTTGATGAGAATGAAAGAAGTGGTTGAATTAATGAAGCAGTTAATCTGATTGTAAAGTGTCTTTTTCTTTCTTTCTTTTTTTCCCCGTCTACCATGCTCTTCAAAAGTGACAAAAAAAATTCAAAATTTGGTAGATACATCGTTTTTTTTTCATAGATTAGCCAACTTCATTATTGCTTAGGATTACCTACCTACCAATCCTAAATTTGTTTCATTGTTGTGTTCTTTAGTTCCATTTGTATCTTTTTTCTTCTCTAAGATATTATGACATATTAGTTAAATACATATATGAAAGCATTTTGCCCACCCATTTTTTGCTCACCCATGCCTCTACTGGGTGATATGTGTCTCATTCTATTCCCATTTTGCTCTTGTATTATCACCATAATTACAGAGCCAGTGGAGGCCTGGGTGAGCAAAAATGCTCTCTACATGTATGTAGGAGTGAATGAAGAGGAGATAAACAGAGAAAATCTCTCTTCAAAATATTCTATTCTTTTCTTCTTTTTTTCTTGCACTTGTGATATGTTCACAAGTACATAGACTTCTGAGTGTTAGTTTCATCAACACTAGATCAGTGTGGCACTAAATAAAGCAGGGGAAAAGAGGAGAGAGACAGACAGTAAGAAAGTCCAAACGAAAGCTCTTCTTTTCTTTCATATTGTGCTTAAATTGTGAATTATCTTAATTATCTCTATGAGCATAAGTAAGTAGAGCTTAATCAACAAATAGTTTCATTTTAGCCGATATCACTCAATTAATTAAAGTTTTGAGCAGCATATTAGCAGTAAGTTTGATCAAGCAAGTATTTTTGTGAAAAGTATTATTACTAAGTGAAATGATATATATATATATATATATTTTAAATTAGGGAATGTTTAAGCAGTGCTGGGTTTTCTTGCTCAAATTTAGTTATTTACCACCAGTATGAAAAAAAAATTTATCAAAAAAATAAAGAAAAGAGAGAAATAACATCACTCTATAAATACAAAATACTTGCGTATTCTGATCACGAAAACAGGTCGAGAGCTCGAGTTCTTGCTAGTTTGAGCAAGATGGACCCACTCTAAAGCTGTATATATACAAGCCAAGCAGTTCAACAAGCTCTCGCAAACATGTTCAATAAAGACTTGTCTTATTTATAAACAAGCTAAGCTCAAGCTTTCTCGTTTAATGAACTAGCTAAGCTCAAAGACACAGATCTTGGCTCGATATGTGTGAATGAGGCTCGTGAATATACTTGATAAATGACTTATATACGGACTTGTCGATTTATATCTATCACAAAACTATGTAGTTTTAGAGGATAAAAGATCCCGACTCGTTTATACGAGTTAACGTTAATTAAATCTAGATTAAAAAAATTATTGAACCGACTATAATTCATACGAGCCAAGATCAAACTTGAATTTCATGCTGGTTTAAAAAGACACAAGCTAAGCTCAAGCTAGCATACATGAGTCCGGCTTGGGTGGACTTGACTTCTTTATAAAACTAGACTCGTTTAATAATCAAGTCAATGTCAAACATATATGAGCTCATTGTTGCGAATATGACCTGTAACACACAATGCAAACACACACAGAAACGAGAAACAGAGGAACCACGACACAAGATATACCCTGTGGTTCAGCCAAATTTGCCTACCTCCACAACCTCTTACACCAGTTTACAACAAAGCTAAATCGATTTTCTCACATTTGAATAGATATAATGCAAAATTATCCACCTTCAAAAATGCAATTGACGAAAAGTGTATCGTTTAAACGTTTATCATTTTGAATTTGAGAAACAAAAAAAAGGGAACTAGTTGATTTTAACAATTTTCACTCCATCTCAATCCATGATCTCAACGATTTCAGTTTCCAAAAACAACACCTTCCACGATTTAATTTCCAAAACTGCTATAACACATATACCTATATGTATATATAATAATAATTAGGTTAAATTCGTCAATATATTTTGCACACAATTGGGGAAAATGACTAATTAATAGTTTAAGTGTGTAATTAAGGATTAATTTCGATTCCCTGAAATGGGTTAGACCTATTTCTACTAATTTGAATTTCTAGGGACTAAATCAAATATTTCTAAAATAGTAGGGTATTCACATATTTCCCTAAGTACTCTAATATGCATAGTTATCTATCTATTTAATCACAATTCAGCTAGATTTCTACTATAATTCCATATTTCCCTATAATTTGCTTATGATTTGGTATAAATTAATCGATTGACCAAATCAATTTGGAGCCAAGGAGCCACAAATTAAGCACATAGTTAATATAATCAATATGACAAAGTGAGTATAGCTTGTTTGGTGCCGAGTTGCATAGGTCAAGTATCGATCCCCACCCTTTTCCCGTCGTACTAAAAAAACATTCTATGATACGGCCGAAAAAATTTCTATGATATGATCGGCGCGTAACATACGACCAAAATCAGGTACAATATTTTGTTATATTGGGCACAATATTTTGTTACCTTATCAAAACCATTGAAAAACCAAATTAAAATGAATTGCTAATTGATGAAATAGACAATTGGCACTAAATCCCTTAGTTTTGTACTTTCATATATAAAGAACAACTAATATTCTAATTTAATACTAGATCCCTAGAATCCTAGTTAACACACCTAGTCATGGTTAAAAAAATTATATGACCAAAATACCCCTATACATATACTTAAGAAAGATATATATATATATATATATACACAATATGCCTTCAACAAATCATTTATTTTTGTTGACATTTATCACCAATAACTTCCATATGGAGATAGAGAGATGAATGAGAGGTTAAATGCGGCAGACTATTCCCCATAATGTGTGTGCATTGAGGATGCACATTGCTTGCAAAAAGGAAAAAAAATATCACATGATTGTTGTATCATTTATTGAGGGACCTGTTATATTTTGCAAAGTCTTTGCTTGACTATTAATGACATTGATGCTTGAAGACTTTTTCTATTAGTAATTATATAGCTAATATTTTTGAGTGGATTACTGTATACTAAATTTATTTACGATTTTTATGTGAGAACTTGTGTTTGGCTGATGGAAGCAGTGAGCTTTTAGGCAATAAATTTGTACACATGAAAAAATTGAGTGTGACTACAAGGATAGCTTTCTGAAACATTTGATCCTGCTTTTTAAGTTGCTAGTACTTTAAAGAGAGCAAGAGTATTTAGGGATGACAGAAGTTTATGTACTGATTCCATGGATCACATTTGTTTTGATTCAGGAGGAAGGTGCGAGTAGTCTTGAACCAGATTGATGAGAGACTGGAAGAGATCACCCCGTTGTGAATGCAATGGTGATGATGGTAGTTAAGATTGGTGATGGATGCGATGGTGATGATGGTGGTGCATGGGTGCTAGAATGTAATGGTGTTGCTTCTCTCTCTCTCTCTCGTTCCCATTTTCAGAACATGTGCGTTCACAAATCATGTTGTGACTCTCTCTTTCATTTTTGTTTTACAGAACATGTTGTGAAAAATTCACAAATCATGTTGCGACTCTATGTTGATTTCATTTTCGTTTTCAGAACATGTTGTGAAATTCACAAATCATATTGGGACTCTCTCTTCCATTTTCATTTTTCCAAAACATATTGTGAAATTCACAAATCATGTTGTGACTCTCTGTCGATTTCATTTTCGTTTTCCAGAACATGTTGTGAAATTCACAAATCATGTTAGGACTCTCTCTCCCATTTTCATTTTTCCAAAACATATTGTGAAATTCACAAATCATGTTGTTACTCTATGTCGATTTCATTTTTGTTTTCCAGAACATGTAAAATTCACAAATCATATTGGGACTCTCTCTTCCATTTCCCCCAAACATGTTGTAAAATTCACAAATTATATTGTGCCTCTCTCTTCCTTTCCCATTTTTCCAGAACATGTTGTAAAATTCACAAATTGTGTTGTGCCTCTCTCTTCCAATCCATGGTTGAAAATGGTTGTCAGTATGAGTGATGATGACTTTCAAATTTTGATTCCCTTAATTTTTTATTCCATTAATTTTTGGGGAGAAATTTTGGTAGAAAACATTAATGTAGGGGTTACCATTTTGAAGATTATCAAACTTGATGACGGAAGGTTATTTTAGTCCCTAAAAAATTTTAGGGACTAATTATAAACATGTTTTAACTCAAGACCCTAAAGCTATATAATTGCACTATCTAGGGATTTATCACTAATTAACCCTTGATGAAATCCACCACAAAATTGGGAAAAAAAAGAATTTCCTCGTGAGCCAACTTAAAAAAAAGGAACATGAGCCTAGCGAAAAAGTAATTAGGAACGTTAGTAAAAAATTCCGAATCCACAAAAAAAAAAAATTAAATAAATAAATAAAAAGACACAATATTGACGTCCAAAAAGAATAAGAGTCCCAACCAAATGAACAGACCTGAATTTTTTTTCAATAGGAAACTGAGGTTCAAACCATAGAAACGTGGGGGTATGTGTATTTTATTTGTATCGGAAAATGCCATTAATGAGTGTTCGTGAAAATTACAAAACTAATCCGATAAAGTAGGACTTACTATAATAGGACTCCAAATCCTCCAAATCTTGAAGAAAGTAGTTAAGTAATAGAATAATACTAGGCACACACTTGCAATCACACCCTAAATTACATCATATGCTTTAAATGTATGTATTTCGTGTTGTTTAAATTTTTCACACTTTTCTGTGCACCACTTACACAACACATGATACATACATTTTGAGCAAAGGTGTGGTTTGGGGTGTGATTAAAGGTGTGTGCCTAGCATTAATTGTTGTAAGTAATATCCTGACTTTGAGTCCAAAATTGTGTATTTTGTCAACAATAGGAGCCCCCATATATTGATGATATTAGCTAAACGTATCACAATTGTATACAACATATAAACATGATATCCAAGATTACAAAAAGAATTAGTACTCCGATGGACGGACCAAAAAAAAATAAAAAAAAGTGGCATACCATTAATAAAGAAAAAATAGTTATTAAAATTCTAAGAAAATCACTTTTAACTGAAAGTGCTAATTGATAAAAGTGTAAAATACTTAAAGGCATCGGTGAACTTATATATAGTGTATGTATACACACACATATATATATATATATATATCAGAACCATTTTAATGAGGGATCCCTCATTTTAATAAAGTGAGAGTTTCTGTTCTTGACAATTGAATTGTGACCTGAATTAAATGATAACATTCCAATAGCTAGCCACAATAGAAATCTTTACTTTATTAAAATAAAAAATCCCTCGTTTTAAGGATTCTGCAATATATATATATATATATATAAAATATGTGGAGCCCCTCAAAAATTGGGAAAACAAATAATATAAGTATCCAATTGTAATTTAGTCACCTAAATATTTGTCCCATTACAATATGTGATCATACTACTTTTTGGAGTCCATCCAAATCCATATATATCAATTACAGTCCTAGTTTCAATTCAGGATAAGAGTCTTGATATTTTACAAGATAAGAATTGATATTAATAATCTGTAGAGCCAAGGAGAAAAACCAATACGAAAAGAAATAGGAATGTGAAATTGTACTTTTAGCACCTAATGGAATATATATATAGAGAGATAACATAAAAAAAAAATCAAAAAAAAAAAAGTAGGACTCTAATGGACGGACAAAAAAAAAGTGACATATCAAACTTATTAAAATTTAAAAAAAAAATCAATTAAATAAAAGTATAATAAATGTAAATACTTAAAGAGATCGGTGAACTTATACATAATATAGATATAGATATAGATACATATACCCAAGTATCTAATGATTTGTTGGGTAGTGCATGTTAAGGAATATCACCAATGTACTCCCTATAATTGTGGACTTAAAAAGGAGCTATTTGTGGAAATATTCAAAATGAACCAGAGTCAACATCATGTGGACAAAATCAAGGAAGAATCAGCACCAAATTTGCATCCCTTTAACAGCTCCTGTGATTTTTTTCATTTATGTAATTACCATGTATGAAGGAAAATGTTTGTATATATATTGTGTAAAAGTAATACTTGGGGCACAACCAAAGCCACAACCTTTTATGCACAACCTTCATTTTGTGTCTATCTCTCTCTTGATGGGTCCCACTTGGGTCCCACAGTGCCAGTGACCCCACAGTGCCCACTAGGAGAGAGATAGACACAAAATGAAGGTTGTGCAAAAAAGGTTGTGGCTTTGGTTGTGCCCCAAGTATTACCCATTGTGTAATATTCAAGAATATGTGCTAGTCAATTGGTGCTTACAATCGGTGCAATCACCTCTCTTATTCTCTATGTAATGGAACATGCCGAAGGCCAGATCGGCTATTAATCATGAGAAAAATTCTTATCACTTCCAGATTCCTATTTTCTCTACCCTTTTCATTTCGTAAAAATAGAGTATATATTCATATGGGGAAGATCTTAAGTGAATTGAGTTGAGTGAACTAACCCAGTGAACAGATTTTTAAGTCTAAAAGAATGACTAGGATTAGTGTGTATACGATTCACAGAGTATACACATACTGAGCATTTTTCTCACCCAGTGTTCATTCAGGTCTCCACTGGGTAACATGTGTCTCATTTCATTCCCATTTTACTCATGTATTATCAACATAATTACTGAACGGGGAACCTGATGTCACCTGTGAAAATACAAGAGCAATGGGTGAGAAAAAATCTCTATACAATTACTTTTGTATAAGGATAACTCAGAAAAATCTCTAAAGAGGGCACCCTCTCTTTTCTAAGGAGAGGGACTCTGTTTTGGCCGTCAGATCGTGTTTAAATGCCCTTAATGAAAACACGATCCGACGGCCAAAATAGAGGCACTCTCTTTAGTAAAGAGAGGGCGTCCTCTTTAGAGCCTGACTGAGGATAACTCTTGAAACACTTAAGAATCTTACATAAATAAGATACATAAACCACAATCTCTCTCTCTCTCTCTCTCTCTCTCTGCTCACAAGCTTAACTTTTTTTTTTATATATCTTGTTTATTTGAGATTCTTATGTGCCCCAAGAGTTATCATTTGTATAATATGGTGCACAAAATATTCTCATAGATATATAATATTTATACACCTAGGCAAGTGATATTTTGGTACAATCTCGGGATTTGATATGAGTGCATTTTCGCTCATTCCATCTGTGCTCACCCACCGCCACCATGTTGACACGTGCCATCTTCCAACTTCATTTTATCAATACTAAACAATACAATTGAATGGGATCATGGGACACAAGTCAATATGGTGGTGCTGGGTGAACAAATGGTTAGGAAAATGGGATGAGCAAAATACACCGGCTCGATATGTACTTGACAAATAGTAACTTAGTCTCTTCCAAAAGTCATTTATATGAGTAATGATACGCTTCTTAAATTTGAATCACAAATTTAAATTTTAAATACTTTAACAATTATACTATATATTGTGACAGTAATCAATAATACTGCACTATATAATATAGAACCGATAAAGTGTTTGAAAATTGGGATTCAAATCATAACTTTATTCCTTATATATACATGTAAGATATATAGTCAAAAAAAGTTAAGAACCTAAAAGCCTCCAAAAAATCTACCGCCAATTGTGCCAACCCAGTCAACCTTTATTCATTTTCTGCTTTTAATTTCAAGGTTTGGTATGGCCACCGATAGATATCCATGGGCTGGTTTTCTTATTTTTCGTTTGACCAAGAACCTTATCCCAGGCCAAGCTATATAAACCCCAGATCTTGTGGTGAGTTAATTCTACACCACACAAACCTGCCTAGTCAGTCAGTGAAGGGTGTGACTCAAATTGTGTAATTGGACTTACCTCCCAAAGCAAGTAATTACCATCTGGCCAAAATCTCTGTGTCTCTGTGAGTCTCTGTGAGTAAAACGTATGCGTTGTCTATTCTGCTGAATAATGCAACGATTTGCACCTTGCTTTTATTTTAATTGGGTTAATTATATTTTAATAGTTTGTTATTAGATTCATTTTCACTTTACACCCATGTAGGGGGTGGACACGAGTCAAATTGCTCACAGGGCCTCGCACTCGGCTCGGTAAATGTTAGGCTTGGCTGGCTCAACAGAGTTCGTGATAGTGATACGATTGATTAAGGCTTTTGAGCAGGCTCGCTTGTTAATAGACTTGATAAACAACTTGTATATTGACTTTTATATACGTATTTATTATAAAACTATATAATTTTAAAGAAAATATCAGGACAAACCTTGTAAATAGTCTTGATAAATGATTGATTTATCATTAAACTAAATAGTTTTAAAAGGCGGGCGAAAAAGCTCGTGAGACTCGCGATCATTTAAAAGCTCGGCTCATTTAAGCTTGTGAGCAAACTCGCGAATCATGAGCTCGGCTTGGCTTTGCTCGTGTCCTCCCCTACATTTATTTCTAAGTTGACATGACCCACCTCTGGTTGTGTGTTAAATGTTAATCAGGTTGTGTGTAACGGCATTAACTTCCTGACCTGAACTGATAAGTATATATTTTATTTCAGTCACCATCACAAGGGTTAAGTGTCTTTCTCTTTTAAAATGTATATAGGGGATAAAATGAGTCTAACCACATGGATGTAATATATTTAATCGGTGTGTTTTCATAAAAAAAAAAAACTTAACAGTTTCAATTCAATCACAACCACAGTGCCAACTTTTGAATCATACGTGGTAAAATGAAAATTAGTACTCTAACCATAAGGGGTCAAATGTGCTCACCCTACTTTGTTTTTTAGGATCATATGATGTTATATATCTGCTCTACATATGTTTTTTCTTTAACGCACAATTTTATATCTACACTATTCTTTTAGCAAACAGCATATTTTTATTTTTTGATTTCTCAAGAACATGCAGTATAATATTACTATACACACACATATATGTATTTTTGTGATATAGGAGGAATGATTTTGCTTACTATGACACTTTAAACCCTTAATATGTGTCATATGAGAGTTCAAATTATTTCCACTTTTCACCACTTTCTTAAATTTAAAGTTGAAAAATTCTAAACTCCCAATGCAGTTGAAATTTTTTTAAATCCCAACGCTTTCACAATTTTGTATTTCTCTGTACACACTCTCTCTCTCTCTCTCTCTCTCTCAACATTTCTTTCACTTTGAATCAAGTACGTGTCTAAACATTGTAAAAACTTTTTTTTTAAATTGAAATATAATTAATTCAGATTTAAACACATTTTTTTTCGGGTACGTAGTATATACCCATAGACACGAGATATTTATAGTATATCTATATATATATTAGACAAAGATGTTTCTCACTCTCCCTTACATGTTACTTCTCTTTTTTTTTTTTTTTTGTCTTTTCTTTTGAATTCTGCACATCCAGCACCTACATTTAGTTTTATCAAACACCAAATTAAAATCATGCTAACTGAGTTGCTTATCATAGAGTTAGCATATGTATTCTATATTACCCACAATTTGTTTTCCCCTTTCAAGCAAATAATAAGGGAACTTTTTTTTTTTTTGGTTAACAATTGTAAAGGAACTCAAAAAAAAAATTTTGATCTAGTTCCTCATGTGAGATCCTCAAATTAAGTGTATTTTTTGAATGAATAAATATATTATAGCGCATATGCATGTAAATATGCATACATCTAAATTTATGTTTTAAGACATTTGTTCTGAATCTTCTGATTAATTCTTTGAGGCTCGAGCTTGCCATTGAATCCAGGATTATTATAATAATACTCCGTACCTAAAAGAAGATTAGACTTGACTTTGGAGCAGTTTGACCTTGGAACTAATTAGAGATCACACCGTGTGAATACTAGGATAATGCTGTGATTCCAATTCCAAATTTTTTAATCACGGATAATATGTGAGGAGTACTGAGACTCCAACAAACAAAATATTCAAAACTAACACGAACGAGACCATTTAGGCTGTGTTTGGATCATGGATTTTGTGAGAGAAAAGAAAAGATTCAGTGAGGGATTCAGTATCCCTTGTTTGGTTATTGTGGATTCTTAGGGGGAAAAGAAAAGATTTCCTTTTGCTTTCCCACACAACCAAATAAGAGGAAGGATTTTGTATCCCTCAATTTCCTTCCGCTTTTCTTTCCTTTTCCCTTCACTTTTCTTTTCCCTCACGAAATCCATGATCCAAGCAATAGAGATTACTTACATTGAATTTTCAACTTTAGTTTGAAGACCTTATAAATAAGTGGCTAAAATACTTTTTTATTCAATTTAGGCATTTAGCTTAAAGGTGGGAGAAATTTAAAGAGGAGAGGCTCTTAACTAGAATATTTCCACATTAGCCGTCACACTGTGGGAATGTTTGTGATCTTTATACTACTGTATGAATCATGTGAGATAATGATCCAAAAAAAAAAAAAACCATATGAAATGCACAGAATATTGTATATGAAATGCACAGAATATTCACATTAAAGTTGGGGTTTAGATTTTTTAATATTTTATATTTAGAGTCCCCTCAATTATGTTTAGGCCTCCCTCAATTTATGTTTAGGCCCCACAAAGAGGCCCAAGGCCCAATTTAGTGCCATCAACTACATATATATTGATATACATGTAATAAATTCAAAAGCAAAGGCTCCTAGAATTTTGAAAATTACATTTTTAATATAAGAGTTTTTTGAATTTTAGAAATAGGCTTCCCTAGAATTTTGAAAGACGTCATACAATATTTAAGTTTCACAAATATACTCATATTATAAGTAGACCCCAAAAAAAATCGCCAATTATATCTAAGTAGACCCTAAGAAAATTATTAATTATGTATAAGTAGACCGTAAAAAAATCGCCTCGGGGGCACTGCATGCCCTAGAATCCCCATATACGGGGCCTCCAAATACTCAGGACCGGCTCTGTGTGGAAGTCACACGGGATAGTTTCGGACTCTTAACATACTACTCCCTCCGTCCCATTTTTTGAGTCCACCTTTGAGAACTCAACTTATTAGGGAGACAATAATAATCTACACCTACTTTCCACAACTACTCCTTATCATTACATTAACTTTGTAGATTTCAAGGAAGGGTAGCTTTGGAAAATAAGTAAAAATTGAATCCCAATTTAAGAAAATAGACACTAATTTTGAGATATTTGGGACATCCCAATAAAATATAAAAATCAAAAAATAAGAGGGAAGGAGTACTTACTTTTTAGGTAAGTCAATTAACATTTAATACTAACCAATAATGTCAAATTGAGAAAGCGTAAACAAAGTCAAGGACATCATGCATGGCTTTTTGCCAATTAACATTTAATACTAATACTAACCAATTGTGTAAAATTGAGAAAGCAGAAACAAAGTCAAGGCCATCATGCATGGCTTTTGTATAAAAGTCCAGTCTATGTACTTATCTCATAATCTTCACTTAATTGTTTACCTACAAGTATGACTCTGAATTCTCAGCAAAAAAAAAGTATGACTCTGAACACTGAAGTCAACCCTCTCTCTCTCTCTCTCTCTCTCTCTCTCTCTCTCTCTCTCTCTCTCGGTGGGATGCCCTTGCTGTACACCTCTAACAGCACATATTAGACTATCCAAACGCGTCGCAGCAGAAAAGTTTGAAAACTAACATAAATACTCTCTCTCTCTCTCTCTCTCTCTCTCTCTCTCTCATGCACTACTTCCCTATATATAGAGAGCTATCACATACTACTAGTATTCATTACAAAGTCTTGTAATTAATTACCACACACAACACAAGCCTTGTTCATTTCCAAACTTCTCAAATATGGCCTCCCTCGTCACCAACTTCTTTATTATCATTTCATTGCTTTCATGCTCGGCCAATGCACAACTATCACCAACATTCTACAGTAACACTTGCCCTAACCTCCAAACCATCGTTCGCAATGCAATGACTCAAGCTATTAATAGGGAGTGGAGGATTGGTGCCTCTATCCTTCGCTTGTTCTTCCACGATTGCTTCGTAAATGTGTGACCCCAATATTCCATTTCATAAATATTCACAAACACACATGTATATATGTATACGTATTTTTAAAATATGGACTACAAACCAACTCCAATGCTGCGCTATACATTAAAGCTAGCCATTTTACTTAATTTTTAAATTTTTTTTGGTAACGTTGGAATTTGTCTGATAATACGTAAAACTATACATTCATCCTAATTTATGTTATAATATGAGATGGCTAGCAAGGTACTCTATAATCTTTTTCTTTTGCTTTTTCACCGTAGTAAAATATGATCTTCTTGTGTTTTATCTTTCGTTTCTGTTTCTATTTATGTCTAACAAACCTTGGAATTGTGGTATAAATAAATCCTGAGGCAACCTAATTAAGCTTTGGAGAATAATTGGATTTACCATGAATGCAAGCGTTTTCTATAAAGATTATTAACTTTCTGATTATGCATGCATGTAATATTCTTTTCTTGTTTGAATGTTTTAGGGTTGTGATGCATCGATCCTCTTGGATGACACAGCTACGTTCACAGGTGAAAAGAACGCGCTCCCAAACCGAAACTCGGCTAGAGGGTTTGAAGTCATAGACACCATTAAAACTAGTGTTGAAGCTTCTTGCAGAGCCACTGTGTCTTGTGCAGACATTCTAGCACTTGCTACACGAGATGGAGTTCAATTGGTGAGTTTTCAAACCAGCATACCGTGTGATAGCTAGTCATTGCGATCTCTTCATTAATAGAAGACCCACTTGGGACCTACAAAATACTCAAATCATAGTGAAAGTCACACAAGATTTATAAAAAAAAAAAAGAAACAATGGTATTTATATAATCACAATTCATCATTGAACCACAAGAGATTATAGTGGTCACATCACATATTTGATATTGTGGTCCAGACCAATATGTGAATGTGTCATGTGAATATTAAATTATTGATAGCAGCACTTAGTTATTTAATTTGTTGAGAGCATTTTCGCTTACCTATTTTTGATCCACTATTGCTCACCTAGGCCTTCATTGGGTGACACGTGTCCCATTCGTATCACCCAATGTCACCCAATGAAGCATGAGTAAGTAATGGTGGATCAAAAATGAGTGAACTAAAGTGCTCTCTATTTTGTTATTGTGTTCGATTCTTGTGCAATAAGAGTTGTCATCTAATTTTATGTTCACATGATATCAGCTTATTGTTTTGGACCATCATATCATCTATGTGACGTGATATTTCTGAACAGACTGAATCACATAACAATTTACATGTATGATAATTAGGGTTAAATTAATTATATTTTTAAAATACTATACGCGTCACCTTTTTCTTGGAGTAATACTTGGGACACAAGCATTCACACAACTTTTGGGATACAACCCAAAAGATGTGTCTATCTGAATTGTGTCCCAAAAATGATATAAATAGTTGTGTCCCAAGTATTACTCTTTTTCTTGTTCCGGCCCCTTAATGAATTATGATAATTGGTCCATTATTTCGAGTTAGGTACTTAGACTAGGCATGTTGGTGGGTGTTTCACAGAACAAAGTTGGAGCCGACTGTTTATAAAAAATTAAAAATTAAAAAGATTGGTGACGACTATGATCTACTTTCACTTCATTCAAGCATTCGTTTTTTTTTTGTTCTTTCTATCACCGAAGCAAAAGCTTTTTGATCTAAAAAAAAAAAAATCACCCTTATTTCGTTAAATTTTCTTTGACAATTTTGGTTTTTTCAATTCATTTATGTTGTTGAGTCAACTCATTCTACAATAAATGATACGAGTACTGTGACGGTCAATAAATGATCAATCTCATTTTGGTCGGTCTGCTTAAATTTGTTCATATGCTTAATTGTCACATATTCCTGTAATCTCTCTCTTAGTATATGATCCATATGTGATTTTAAAAATATTCAAATCATAGTGGAAGTCATACGAGTACTGTGACGGTCACAGGTAATAATTTTTCATTGGACACTCTATTGTATGTTTGATAAATTGATAAGAGATGTGTATCAGGGCAAATGTATTGTAATTAATTAAGGCTTTCTATGTAAGAATAATGTTAGTGACACTTAAAAAAAAAAAAAAAAAAAAGGTGTTTGATAATATGGACAACTAATACTTTTACTAATTACGAAACAAAGAACATAAACTTTGTAAATTTATAAATTTCAAAATTGTCATTAAAACATCAATATTTGAACCATTTAGGTAACACAAACTCGTTGTACTTTGTATTTTTCTGGTTGATGCATAAAAATTAAGATCGTTGTAGATATATATATATATGTATATACTATATATAGATAGATAGAGAAAAAGAATGAATAAAATATATAGGCTCCAGAAAATATTTGTCATATACAATCGATAGGCGTCTTTGTCTAGTGCTGACGGGGGCTATAATATAAGAGTAATACTTGGGGCACAACCAAATACACAATTTTTGGGACACAACTTAATTAATGTGTCTATCTCTCTCCTGTGTCATTGTGGGGTCCAGTGACATCACAGGAGAAAGATAGACACATTAATTGGGTTGTGTCCAAAAAATTGTGTATTTGGTTGTGTCCCAAATTTTACTCATAATATAAACTAGTAGATTCAGAAGTTCAAGTAGTGTCTTTTCACTCTCATGATTCAAATTTTCAAATGATTAATTACTAGGTATAGGCTCATTTACTAAACGAAAGAAAATAAATTATAGGGGAAATTTTTTTTCCTTTGTTTAGCTGATAAGGAAAATTAACGATGAGAAAAATAGAACAGAAAAGTGAATCAATTAAGACATAAATAATAAATTTTGAATTTTATGAGTCATTTTCCTTCATTTATACATATAATACTTATAATTATCTTTTAGAAATTAATTTTATTTATTTATTTATTATGTTGATTAAGCATGAAGGAAAACACAAAGAAGAACACGAGAGGATTAGTTATCTTTTTACTTTTTTTTTCTCTCAAGAAATTCATGAACCAAGCAAAGCCTTACTCACATTGAGACTTGCTTTTACAACGGTACTACATATATATATATATATATACATAGAGAGAGGGAGAGAGAGGATGTATGCAGGGGCGGATCTAGAAAGTTAATACAGGGGGGGCTTAACAGAGGTTTGTTCGGGGGTTCGGGGGCAGTGCCCCCGAAAAAAATTTTTTTGGACCTATTTATACGTATTTTGTGTATGTTTTGTGTACATGATATAAATTAATGTTAAAAAAAATTAACCCAAAAACATAAGAGGGAGGAGGGATTTTATAATTAGCACAAAAATATAAGAGAAAGGGGACTTAGTATGACAATTTTATAATATTAGGGGGGCTAATTGTATTTTTTAGGGGGGGCTAATTGTAAATTTTTTTTTTTTTTAGTGCAAATGTACAATTTTTTCAAAACCTAGGGGGGGCTTGAGCCCCCCTTTGTCCCTCTTTACATCCGCCCCTGGATGTATGTTGCATAATGCCTAGTATAGTGACCATTAAAATGGCTTTTCCTATATGTACAGTTAGGTGGGCCAACATGGACCGTGCCATTGGGCCGAAGAGACGCAAGAACAGCGAGCCAAAGTGCAGCCAATGCCCAAATCCCCTCCCCATTCGCATCCCTCTCGGGTCTTATCTCCTCATTTGCAGCCAAAGGCCTAAACGCCCAAGAGATGACCATCCTCTCGGGCGGCCACACCATTGGCCTAGCCCGGTGCGCCACATTCAGAGGCCGAATATACAATGACACCAACATCGACCCAACCTTTGCCGCCACCCGAAGGAACACCTGTCCGGTCTCGGGCGGGGACACCAACCTGGCCCCACTAGACATTCAGAGCCCGAATCGGTTCGATAACAAATACTACCAGAACCTAATGGTCCGACGTGGGCTTCTTCATTCGGACCAAGAGCTGTTCAATAATGGGTCTCAGGATGCGCTGGTTAGGACTTATAGTGGTAACAATGTGGCCTTTTTTAGAGATTTTGCTGCTGCTATGGTGAAAATGGGGAATATTAGTCCACTTACTGGGGCTAATGGAGAGATTAGGAGGAATTGCAGGTTGGTTAACTGATTTTTCTGTTTGGTCTTATAATTCTATATGAAGTGCGTGAGAAATGAATAAATGGTGCTTGTTTCGTTGATATATGGTCATTTTGGCATATGTAGTTTGCCTTTTTTTTATAATATTGTTCTGTCTTTAATTTTGAAATTAGTCTTGAATTGTATAATAAAACTTCCTCAATGAAGATGAAGGAATGAAAATAAATTTTATGTTGTTGAACATGATAATGTCCTCTCTCTCCTCTCTCTCTCTCTCTCTCTCTCTCGTTTGATGTGGGAAATTCGGCCATAGAAGACACTGATTAACTATCTAAAAACCACTAATTTCAAACAAGACAAAGCGCACACTGAGAACCCATTTCGGGTTAGTTGAAAAATGTTGGGGACGGATCGCCATGGAAGAAGAATCAACAAATAAACACGAAATCTGCAAAGCTTTGAGGCGCGTTTGGAACGCTTTCTTTAAGGAGTTATTTGCCCCCACTCACAAAGAGTTTGCTACAGGGTTCCTAGCAAATCCCCTCCAGGATACAACAAAGCCTGAAAAATCTATCAGATAGCAATTCTGAAGATTTTCAGGAAAGGCTCTAAGAAATTGGTTTTAACTGACAAAGAATAATAGAGAATGTGTACTTAGTATTTTTCCCTCTACACATGAATAATATCACTTGTCTTATATAGACCACTTGGTGCCTCTTCTAAAAGATGGCACCCTTTGGTTATTAGGCACTTATTTCTAATAGGTATCTTAATTAGACACCTCTTAATGGGTAGTGACCTTTGACCTAAAAGGCACCCTTTTCAATGGTGTCTTTCACAATTATCTATTATTCTCTTCATACACATTTTAATATTATAAACTATATTAATGTATATAAAAATATACAACAATCCCCCACTAGGTTGTAATATTAGAACCACTAGTCAGTTAAAGTATAAAGACATGCATACAAGAAGGTATCTTTCGATTTAAACCTTCAATTAGTGTAAACATTTCAAAGTTCTAACGAAGTGTACGGTGTCTAGTCGATTAAACCACATCTTCTTTATGTTAAAACCGGAAATATCACACACACGAATTTATCCAACTTCTTTTGAGACTTTCCTATCTTTTAGCACTATTATGGCCATGTGCTAATCCTGGTTTCATGAACATTTACAAGAATGAACTCAAATTCTTGCTATCAGCGGCACCACTTTTATGTTCACATAGGTGAAGTTCCATCAATGTGTCCCTGCTACTGTAGACACTTGAGATAATTTTGAACTTCATTAAGAGCATATAACTCATCCTCCTAAAACGTAGCAGTCAGCACTGATCATCCTGGAATGGACTATAAATAGTTTCTCAGTGCCCAAACGGTCACATAACAATAACTTGTTATTACCCATTAAACCTTGAAATTAGTGATGTGCTAAAATAAGGTCGGGTTACCATTACCGGTGACTATTAGAAAATCGAGTTTCAGTCCTATTCCACTAGATGTTTTCGTACAAAGTCAAAGGACTGCAGCCTCCTTTTGACTTCTAACAACATAGGTTTCATAAACCAATTAATTAGCTAGTTATACAATTTCCTTATTTGATCCATTATCTTGATCAAATAACTATGTTGGCAATAACAATTATTCCAAATGTTGGCAATAAAAATTATTCCAATTATTCCAACTATTTCACATTTTATTTCTCCGATAAATATGTCAAAGCTTTAGCACCATAGGCATTGCTAAGCCTTCTAGCGTAAATCATTTAGAAGTTACACTTCATAAAGAAATAGATGACTCAGTTGTGGCCACAACTCTACTATTCCAAATTAATTCATCAGTCATTCTATTACTTTATTTCAAAAGCGCACAAACTTCTTTTAATTTCAAAAGTTAACCCCCACTATAAATAGATTTCATTCATTCTTATAATATTATGCTATTTACTAAACAGACGTCAAAATTATCCACCTTGGATAATCCATTATAGCATAAATTATTTCACAAATTTATTTCAAAAGTTGAGAAACCAAATGATTTGGGCATCATAACATAATTCCCAATGAATTAATCATATTTCCAGATCCCATGAGATCACATATACATATGAATATTTTATAACTACCCCCACATTTACAAAATTTCCAAGATCACGTTCAATTTAGTAAAATTTCCAAAATAACATGATTTTAATTAATCATGAATCAATTCTCATAAACATGCATATGCACAGTATAAGTATATAATATATATCTTCTAGAAATTTAGGAACCACATATAAGCCTTCTTTATGTTTGTTAATCTCAAAGCCATTAGCTTCCATTAGTCATCTTGACTAAGGCCATCGGTTATCACATTTGATCATCTTGAATTTATATCCAATGTTTACCCCGTGTAATTGCATTTATGAGCATAACAAATTCACAAGGCAAATAAAATATGCTCAAATATAATTACATGTACATACCTACTGGAACACGAATTAGGGGCTGAAACATGAAATTTTTTTTTTTTTTTGTTATATATATCACATATCTATATATTCTTTCTGATATATATATACACGTAGATACTTACAAAAAAAAAATTATATCCATATAATACAGCAACACTCACCAAACGACAATATTAAAAAAAAATAAACAAAAACATCTTCATGAATTTGGCCAAACCGGTGCTTCGTAGCACCTCTTCATGAACAAGTGCTTTCAACAATTTACTATTCTCTAAATAGTTACTCTAAGAGACAACTGTTTTGTAAATGGGTTACAAAACGGCACTATTTATTCAAACATGTTCCCAAGAATTGTACATTTGTACCCTTTTATAAATATATATACCAATTATGGCCGGTTAATGAATTATACACTTTTATACAAGATGCATCAATTTGTAATTATGACCCACAAGGTATATAGATCTATAATACTGTACTGTAAATATGAATCTCTATGAATATTGTATACCTTTTAAAACCTAAACCAAAAAGCAAGTAGATTCACAATTACACATTTTCATGTAAAATGACACAACTGTTCACTATTTGTATTTCAATTAGTTTATGCACACAAACAACAGAATTCTAATTATGTTCGTACAGATTGCTATATACCTGTTTTACGTACTCATATTAATAAGCATGTAAATATACCCAGAATCGTCCAAATCATATGACTATTAAGTCTACCTTGTTTTATAAAATATTATAAAAGCTTCAATGTAGTATTTCTATTAACTCACTGATATATATATATATATATATATATAAAATACGGAGTATCAATCTATAGATGATAGTATCAATATGTAGATGATCTAAGTTAATAAGTATATGCACCTTATATATATAACAAAACTGTTGTAGATCCAAACACGAACTCGATCCTCAAAACAGAAGGGTTTTAAACCAAACTGCAGTAATCAACGTAGAGAACATATGTTGAGAAGTCGAAACAGATTGTGAAAACTAATTATCAAAATCCTGAATCAGTCTGTTATGTCTAAGTCGTCTTCCATAAAATAAAATAAAATAACTCCTTAAAATTGTTGGGGACGGATCGCCATGGAAGAAGAATCAACAAATAAACACGAAATCTGCAAAGCTTTGAGGCGCGTTTGGAACGCTTTCTTTAAGGAGTTATTTGCCCCCACTCACAAAGAGTTTGCTACAGGGTTCCTAGCAAATCCCCTCCAGGATACAACAAAGCCTGAAAAATCTATCAGATAGCAATTCTGAAGATTTTCAGGAAAGGCTCTAAGAAATTGGTTTTAACTGACAAAGAATAATAGAGAATGTGTACTTAGTATTTTTCCCTCTACACATGAATAATATCACTTGTCTTATATAGACCACTTGGTGCCTCTTCTAAAAGATGGCACCCTTTGGTTATTAGGCACTTATTTCTAATAGGTATCTTAATTAGACACCTCTTAATGGGTAGTGACCTTTGACCTAAAAGGCACCCTTTTCAATGGTGTCTTTCACAATTATCTATTATTCTCTTCATACACATTTTAATATTATAAACTATATTAATGTATATAAAAATATACAACAAAAAATAGAAATTAAGTGTTAAATTGTGGATTTCAAGAGAGAGAAAAATAATTATTTTGTAAAATGGAAGTGTTTGGATTAGTTTAGGATTTTATCACTTAAACAAATTAGTTGAAAAATTAAGTTAAAAACCAGCTAAAAAAAGTAGCTTGTCTTTTTTGTTTTTTCAAACAATCTCTTAATTTCACTTTTAAGTTGTTAAAAGGCAAAAATATCCGAAAACAAAAGAGTTGAATAATATTTAGGGTTAATTGCAAAAACACCCCCTCAACTATGACCCATTTTTTAGTACACCCCCTGATTTAAAAAAGTGAACAACTATCCCCTCAACTATCAATATTTATTTAGTCTCAAACGCCGTTAACGGAAGTAATAAAATATCGCATATACCCTTGGTCTGAATTGCAAAAACACCCCCTCAACTGTAATTTATTTTCTTTTTTCCTTTTTTTAAACAGCAAGAATTTTATAGAATAGCCTCATAGGCCATGGAAGATCAACACCCAAAAAAGGCTCTAAGTGGAGCCAAACCCTATTTGTAAAAACCCTATTTTTAATAAAAATTAATATGATTAATTCAGGTTTAAACACACTTTTTTTTTGTTGGGTAGTATCCATAGATCGACACGGGCAATTTAAAGTATATCTATATATATTAGCCAAAGATGTTTCACACTCTCCCTTAGATGATACTTCTCATTTCTGGTCTTCTCTTTTGAATTCTGTACATCCAACACCTACATTTAGTTTTATCAAACACAAAAATCAAGCGAATTGGATTTCTTATCATTGAGTTAGCATATATATTCTATATTACCCACAATTTCCCTTTCTAGCAAATAATAAGGGAACTCAAGGTTTTTTATTTTGGTCAACAATAATAATAAGGGAACTCAATTTTTTTTTTTTTTTTTTTTTTTTGTGGGGGGGGGGGGGGGGGCGATATTTCCACATAAGTTGTCACACCCTACGAATGCTTGTGATCTTTATACTACTGTATGAACAATGTGGGATAATTACCCCCCAAAAAAAAATGCAGATAATATTCAAATTATAGTGGATGTGGAAGTCGGGCAATATTTGGGACACACCCAAACACACAATTTTTGGGACACAATTCAAGAGATGTGTCTATCTCTCTCTTGTGTCACTGTAGGGTCCAGTGACATTACAAGAGATATATAAACGCATCTCTTGGGTTGTGTCCCAAAAATTATGTATTTGGGTGTGTCCCAATATTTACTCGTGGAAGTCACAGGAGATAGGTTTTGACTCTCAACATACTACTTACTTTTTCAATAATGTTAGAGACAATTAATTACACAACTATTTTCACAACTCACAATATTTAAAGTAAGAGGCATCACATTTAAAGCATAATCATTAAAGTATTTTGTCTTTATGTGTGGTGTTTTAAAATATGGTGTCACTTGCTTTAAATACTGTACATTGTGAAAAGAGTTGTACAATTGTTGTGTCTCTAGCATTAATCTTACTTTTTAGGTCAGTCAATTAACATTTAATACTAACCAATTATGCATGGCTTATGAGAACATTCATTAATTACCATTTATTACTAACCAATTATGTAAAAGTGAGAAAGCGTAAAGAAAGTCAAGTACATTATGCATGGCTTTTTGCCAATTAACATTTAATACTAACCAATTATGCAAAATTTAGAAAGCGGAAACAAAGTCAAGGCCACCATGCATGGCTTTTTGCATAAAAGTCCAGTCTACGTACTTATCTCATAATCTTCACTTAATTGTTTGAATACATTTTTGTTCACTCCAAAATTGTTTATCATTTGCTCACCATCTCTTATTAGTTAATGCAATATGGTCTAATATTAAATGAGAATTAATTAATGGTGTAAAGTGCTGAGCCCCACTGTATTAGTCAATATAAGTAGAGGGTGAACAATTTTATAATATTCAATTTTGGGATGAGCAAAACTGCAATTTAATTGTTTACCTACAAGTTTGACTCTGAAGTCAGAAGTCAACTCACTCTCTCTCTCTCTCTATCTATCTGTCTCTCTCATGCACTACTTTCCTATATATAGAGAGCTATCACATACTACTAATATTCATTACAAAGTCTTGTAATTACCACACACAACACAAGCCTTGTTCAGTTCCAAACTTCTCAAATATGGCCTCCCTCATTACCAACTTCTTTGTTATCATTTCATTGCTTTCATGCTCCGCCAATGCACAAGTACTATCACCAACATTCTACAATAACACTTGTCCTAAACTCCAAACCATCGTTCGCATTGCAATGACTCAAGCCGTTATTAGGGAGCGAAGGATCGGCGCCTCCATCCTTCGCTTGTTCTTCCACGATTGCTTCGTAAATGTGTGTCCCCTATAGTCGATTTCATAAATATTCACAAACGCACATGTTAATATATGTATATGTATTTTTAAAATATGGACTGCAAACCAACTCCAACGTTGCTATAAAGCTAGCTATTTTACTATCTTTTTTCTTTCTTTTTTTTTGTAACGTTGGAATTTGTAATTCGTAGTATTATACATTCATCCTAATTTATGTTATAATATGAGATGGCTACCAAGGTAATTGATAATCTTTTCCTTCTGCTTTTAATTTCACCGTAGTAAATTAAATCTGGTCTTCTTGTGTTTTGTCTTCCGTTTCTGTTTCCATATATATTTAGCAAACCTTGGAACTTGGTATAAATAAATCCCGAGGGAAATTAATTAAGCTTGGTAAAATAGCATATGATAAAGTAGAGAATAATTGGATTTACCATGAATGCAAGCGTTTTCTATAAAGAATATTAACTTTCTGATTATGCATGCATGTAATATTCTTTTCTTGTTTGAATGTTTTAGGGTTGTGATGCATCGATCCTCTTGGATGACACGGCTACATTCACAGGCGAAAAGAACGCACTCCCAAACCGAAACTCGGTGAGAGGGTTTGAAGTCATAGACACCATTAAAACTACAGTTGAAGCTTCTTGCAATGCCACTGTGTCTTGTGCAGACATTCTAGCACTTGCTACACGAGATGGAGTTAAATTGGTGAGTTTTCAAAATTACATGCAAGGATGCAAACTATTTGTTATAGTTTCTTTGACACTAGCTTCATGTTTATGAATATAGTCTATGGAAAAGTTGTTCCATATGATCGTCATATAGTGTGATAGCTAGCCACTGTGATCTCTTCATTAATAGAAGACCCACTTGGGACCTATAAAATACTCAAATCATAGTGAAAGTCACACGTAATGATAGTCACACAACATATGTAAAAAAAAAAAAAACAATGGTATTGATATAATCACAATTCATACCTAAACCACAAGAAATTATAGTGGTCACATCACATAGCTGATATGGTAGTCCAAACCAATATATGAATGTGTCATGAGGATATTAAATTATTGATAGCAGCTTTAGTACTCACTCAATTATCAGTCAGGCTATAAAGAGGGCGCTCTCTCTTTATTAAAGAGAGGACCTCTATTTTAGCCGTCGGATCGTGTTTTCATTAATGGCAGTTTTGTCATTTCACAGTTTTAAACACAATCCAACGACCAAAACAGATGTCATCTCTTTAATAAAGAGAGGTGGCCCTCTTTAGAGAATCTTTGACTCAATTATTTTGTTGAGAGCATTTTTGCTCACCCGTTTTTGATCCATCATTGTTCACTCAGGCCTTCACCAACGAATAAATGTCTTGGACTATCATATCATCTATGTGACGTGGTATTTTTGAACAAACTGAACCACATAACAATTTCCATGTACGATAACTAGGGTTAAATTAATTATATTTTTAAAATACTATCCACGTCACCTTTTTTTCTTGTTCCCCCTTATTGAATTAATGATGATAATAGGGCCATTAATTTGAGTTAGATAATCAGACTAGAGCATGTTGATAACTAGGGTTAAATTACTTAAAATTTTAAATTCTGTACGCGTCACCTTTTTTCTTGTTCCCCTTTTTTTTGAACAGCAAAACGATTTTTATTAATGAGCCATACAGGCCAAGAGAGATACAAAAATCTCAACAAGAAGCTACAAATAAATCCCCCCTATGCCAAACCATACCACAGCCCCCCCCAAACAAGCATAGAAAAAATAACACCTCTCAGACATTCCCCAAAACAAAGGTGCTGCAACAGAACCTCTAAGCAAATGTAGTGTGTATCAGGCCAAGCAAAAAGCAGCACTTCAGCAACAAAATCCATACGTGTTACGACTATAGCAGCAACGAATTCACACCAAACCCAAATCAACAATAACAGCCGAAACCAAGTGCTCCCAATCTGTGTAGTCGTTGTGTCTCCCTCATTGATTATAGCAAATTTAGCAACAAGACCCATAAATAAATGAATCAATGTCCAGGCCCTTGATTTTACACTCTAGTGGCAGCAAATGAAGCAGTACTTTCTCAGCAGGATTTTAAAACAAATGTCCATTGCAGCCCCAACCCATTTTACCAAATTTATACCATTCTTGTCGCAGCCATCATCCACTTCAGCAATTCTAAATAAGTAAACAAATCAAGCAGCAGCAAGCATAATTTCCAACTTCAAAATTAGCAAATGCCCAAGTCACCATATTAAAGCCGAATCCGCCGAATCCATCCAAGCCGCATCAAACTGGAATACCTTTTCAAGCATATCAACACCACTCCAACCCTTGGCAATCCAGATCATCAGCAACTTCAGCAGCCAAACAAAAGCAGCACTGAAGCCGCAACATTTGGTCCCACTCAATGCAAATAACCCTTTTCTCTCTCCCTCCCTCTCTCTCTCTCACCCTCTAAAATACCCTTTCTCACCTCTCCTTCTCCTTATCTCCCTAACACCCTCTCCCACATCTGCTCCCTCTCACTCACTCATACCTCTCTCTCACTCACACACACACTCACTCACTCTCTCCCTCGCTCGTACTCACACAACTTCCACATCATGAAAAAAAACTCTCACTCTTTCACACTCTCCCCCTCGCTCCCCCTCCCCCTCCCCCTCCCCCCCCTCCCCCTCCCCCTCCCCCTTTTCAACTCATGCAGCTGAATTGGCATCTAAACACCCAAAATAGCCCCTGAACACAGTATAAACTCCAAAATCGCAGCAACAGACCACATTCTCCACATTGACCTTGCAAATCACCCATTGTAGACCAGCTTATAGAACATCCAGCCGCAACTTTTGGTCCCACTCAATGCAAATAACCCTTTTCTCTCTCCCTCCCTCTCTCTCGCACCCTCTAAAATACCCTTTCTCACCTCTACTTCTCCCTATCTCCCTAACACCCTCTCCCACATCTGCTCCCTCTCACTCACTCATACCTCACTCTCACTCACACACACACTCTCTCACTCTCTCCCTCGCTTGTACTCACACAACTTCCACATGATGAAAAAAAACTCCCTCACTCTTTCACACTCCCCTCCCCCTCCCCCTCCCCCTCCCCCTCCCCCTTTTCAACTCATGCAGCTGCACCCCATTACATTGCATCAGCCTTGAAAAAAATTCAACCCAAAACACAAATTCCAGCAGGAAGCATTTCTTCTAGCATACTAGAATCATTCAATGACCACCCACCAGCAAAAGAGCGCACAGATTTTGTCGTCTTGCTACTAAAGAGTTTACCACCCACACATACTCACAGCCGAGAGTGACAAAACACACCCAAGAAACGGCTAACTCACACCGAACATGTTACTCACTGAAAGTGAAACACACACCAAACTCAATATTAGAGAAACTCGGCACAAATTTTTAGACCACCCCAGAGATAAACATACATACAAAGACATCCCATAATCATCTTGAACACCAGCTACCCCCCATCTTAATAAACATGTCTTAAGGCCCTAATATCCTATTCCAATACCCACCAGCAGCCCCCACCCCAACCACCACTCTCCAGAGAACAACCTTGCTCAGCACCACTTCTTCTCTTCTTTTTTTTTTTCTTTTTTCTCTCTCTCTCTTCTTTTTTTTTTTTTTTCACCAAAACTATTAATACATAGCTAATTGGCTAAGAATACACACCAAACTAACCTGATCAAATCCCCATAGGAAACGGTAGAAACTTCCCAACAACCCCAAACAAGACATACATTCCCTGCCTTGTTAACCTACCCATCCAGCCTTAATTCTAATACATGCCCTGAACAAACATGTCCATGCCACCCATCACACAGTCCAAGATTTAATTCCCAAAGTCATACATAATATTCACCGCACTATTTAATACTCATAAGGAGAACACACGCGACACGATCACCCCAATCATAAAGAAAACACACACCAAACACACACCAAGCGGAGTAAGAAGCACTCCCACAACACAGGAAGAATACCCCAAAAAATTGCACTCACACCAAGATAGAAACCCCCCCCCCCCTACTCACCCATACTGAAGTACATCATAAGAAAGTCACTTCCAGAATTTCATTCTAGAAGAAGGCTCGAAAATCTTCTATCCTGCCCACCCCTTGTTTAGCCAAATTATCTGCTAACCCATTTGCTTCTCTGAAAATTTTAACCACCGAAACCATCCCAATTATTTTCATCAAATTCTGAATCTGGTTTAATGTATTAGCATACTTCCAGCATGCATATTCCTCACCATTCACCCAAGAAACACAGTTAGAAGAGTCACTTTCAATAATCAAATGAGAACCCTGAATTTCGTTTTGTGAGGAAAACATATCAAGGGCTTCAAGCATAGCCCGTAATTCTGCAAAGTTTGAATCCGCAATTCCTATGTTAATAGAGAACATACCCCTTACCTTCGCATTAGAGTCTCTCAAAGCTCCGCCAATCCCTGCTGGGCCTGTTTTTCCCACTGCTGATCCATCCACATTAAATTTCAAAACTCCCAGCCTAGGTGCAGTCCAGCATACATTTCGAGGTACTTTTCGGATCATGGATGCTAAGCAAGCTGTTGTAAAATTACTCATCAAGTCATTTATGGATACTCTATTTTTGTCCATCTTGATATTGATCCACCAAAGTACCCGTATCTTGATCATTTCTAACGTATCCGTGGGATCAAAGCTTCCCCCTTCAAATACCACTCTATTTCGAACCAACCAAATAGACCATATAATTGCAAAGAAACATATGATCCATGCTTTCTTAAGGCGAAAACATGGGCATAATCCTTGCCATTGACACCACCATTCAGTGATATATCTTGGCACACAGAATTTAACACCCCACCAACTTAGACATGTTTGCCATATCCATTTGGACCATTTACAATGCATGAACAGATGATTGACTTCTTCTACCTCCTCCCTACATAAGCCACACTCCAAGTCTCCCCCTACTCTCAACCCCAGACTGTATAGAGTGGATTTCACAGGGATGCGCCCTTTTAGTAATTTCCAATAGAATAATTCAACTTTCGGTGGCACTACCCCTTTCCATACTGTCCCCTCGACTTTCGGTACTGAAAATCTCAAATTTTCCAATGCATGTCCAAACGATTTAACCGAAAATAGCCCTGTTGAGTCAAACTTCCAGATCACAGAATCAGATTTGGAGACATTCAGAATCATAGTTTCTATGTTCTTCATAAATTCATTCCATTGGTTTATTTCCCATCCGAACAAGTCTCTGCGTAACTCCACCTTCCAATGCCACTTGTTGTTATTCCAATATCCATACTCAGATACACAACCCCCCTTGTTAATGGCCAATGCATAAATCCGTGGGAACCTATTTTTTAGACACTGATCATTAGTCCAACAGTCTGACCAGAATCGTATCTTATCGCCCTTTCCAAGAAAGAATCCAAGCCCCTCATGCATGACTGAAGAAATATCATTGTTACCATAGACAACGGAACACCACCCTTTAAGACAGGGAGAGAAATGGCTCCTATCATTTATCCGTAAAAATAAGTCTTGGATACCCATTCCATATTTGACCCATTTCTTGTTCCCCTGAATGATGATAATAGGTCCATTAATTTGAGTAGATACTTAAACTAGGGCATGTTGGTGGGTGAAACAATGGTGAATAACAGAACAAAGATTGGTGACGACTATGATCTACGTTCACTTTATTCAAGCATTCTTTTTTATTTTATTTTTTTCCATTACACAACCAAAAGCTTTTTGATCCAAAAAAAAATCACCCTCATTTCGTTTAATTTTTTTGACAATTTTTGTTTTTTCAATTCATTTATGACTCATGCTATAAGTCAATATACAATAAATGATTTTTTTTTTCTCAGCAGGAAATAATTTATTTATCATGGCAAACCCATTACAAAAAAAAAAAAAAAAAAAAAAAGAGGGACAAAAACACCTTACAATTGAAAGTTTGAAACCCAAGGAAACAGATGTCCCAACAAATGACATCAAAACAGCCAAACAATGCCCAAACATAAGCAAATAAACAGCAAGTAGTCCACCACAAATATCAGCACATTTACAGCTACAACTACCTACACAAAATACAGATAGGTTCCACTATCTAACAAGCAATGACCCAAATTTTCAGCAGATTTCAACCCACAAGCTGAAAATTTTAAGTTCTCCAGATAAACAGCACCAGAAATTTATGGTTACACTGTGAAAACAAGAGGATCTTGACCCCAATCCACCAAAGCTGAAAAGGAAAGAAAGCACATAGCAACCTTCCTGATAACCCAAAATCCACAATTTTGAATAAAAACACTAACCACCAATTAAGCTTTCAGGAATTCGGATCTTGTGACCCCTTCTTCGCAAGAGAATCAGCAAAACAATTTGCCTCTCTGAAAATATTTTCAAACTTAATCTCCTTGATACATTGGTCGATCGATCGAATTAAAAATCTTCCAAAATTCCCATGGCCTCCTAGCAAAACAATTTGCCTCTCTGAAAATATTTTCAAACTACAATAAATGATTGTATATAAAATGTCAATGGTTATTTGTTCGATCCGTTGATATTTTTTTCATATGCTTGTCACATATTACTGTAATCACTCCATTAGTAAAGGATCCATATTTGATCTAAAAAATATTCAAAACATATTGGAAGTCACACGAGTACTATGACGGTCACAAGTAATATTTTTTCATTGGACACTCTATTAATGTATGTTTGATAAGAGATGTGTATCATCCATGGCAAATATATTGTTAATTAAAGTCTCGCAAGGTAATTTTGTGGTTTTTGGTTTTCAGTTTTTGTTTTCAGTTTTTGTATTGGGAGTTGACTGTGATCAATACAAAAATAAAAACAAAAACTGAAAACCAAAAATCACAACGTTACCATGCGAGCCTTAAGTTTTTATATGTATGAATAATGTTAGAGACCGTACTTAAAAAAAAAAGTCATATCAATAGGTGAATTATTTAGATAAACAAACTCATTATACTTCGTATTTTTCTGTGTATATATATACACGAAAATTGTCTAAAGAAGACATCCTCTAAATAGATAGATAAATAGATTGAGAAAAAGAATGAATAAAATATATAGGCTCCCAGGCCGGCCCTTATGTATAAAATTGTAGGCCCCCGCCTAAAGCCCCCAATATTTGGGATAACTTTAAGCCCCCAATTTCAAACACTGAATAGTAATTGTTAAGCCCAAAGGCCCACACACAACCTAAAAATCCCAAGACTTAAGGAAGTCAGCTACTTTGCAATGGACTTATCCACTTTTAGGGGCTTGTTTTGGAACAAAAAACTACTCATTAGGTGCACAAAACTGGTGTACTGGGCATTTTCCCTTTAAAAAAAAAGTATATTCTAAACTTTCTCAAATATAAGACTTTTCAATATTTTTGGTCACTTTCCTTGCATTTTATTTATAGAACTGAATATTTGAAATTTATTGAGCATACTTGCAGTTTTTTTGGGGTATCTTTGTACTAAAGCACTCAAATTCTTAGGACGGTCCCTTTCCTAAAAAATAATTTAGGTTTCCCTAAATAGGCCCAAATGGCTTTTAGGAACTACATTTCTGAATTTGATGACTGATTTATGTTTATATACAGAGACCTCATTTTATAAGTTTGCCTAAGGCCCCCAAAACCTCAGGGCCGACCCTGTAGGCTCCAGAAACTGCTTGTCATATAAAATCGATAGGCGTCTCCGTCTAGTGGTGACCAGGGCTATAATATAAACTAGTAGATTCAGAAGTTCAAGTAGTGTCTTTATCACTCTCATGATTCAAATTTTCAAATGATTAATTGTATAGTCCATATCAATTATTTTCCAAGAATTCAAAAAAAAAAAATTCCGGTCAGAATTTTCAAAGCAATGAACTAAGGAAAAATATTACGGAAAATTTGAGTGGTTAAGATGTGTTATACACATTAATAGTTCGGAGGTATAATCTATGCTTCTCAAATTTGAGTTTAAAATTTGTTCTCAATTGCTTTAACAGTTGTATATACTATAAATTGTGACAGTGACTAGTGGTACCACATACCACTGCATATGGTATAGCTGACAAAGCATTTGTTAGTCAAATTTGTGATTCGAATTGGAGAAGCACAACAGCATTGGTCTTATGCTTCGTTTTGGTTGTAGATTTACTAAACGAAAGAAAATAAATTATAGGAAATTTTTTTTCCTTGGTTTAACCGATAAGGAAAATTAACGAGAAGTAAAATAGAACAGAAAAGAGAATAAATTAGGACATAAACAATAAATTTTGAATTTTGCAAGTCATTTTCCTTCATTTATACATATAATAATTATAATTACATTTTAGAAAATTTAAATTTTTTTATGTTATTTAAGCATGAAGTAAAACACAAAGGAGAACACGAGAG
Organism: Hydrangea macrophylla; assembly: GCA_033977485.1. Classification (NCBI taxonomy): domain Eukaryota; kingdom Viridiplantae; phylum Streptophyta; class Magnoliopsida; order Cornales; family Hydrangeaceae; genus Hydrangea; species Hydrangea macrophylla. Next base: position 100,712,537 of record CM066990.1, read on the forward strand.
AACTAGTTTCCTTTCTCTTTTTTTTTTTCTCACGAAATCTATGAACCAAACAAAGCCTTACAGACAATGAGACTTGCTTTTACAATGATACGTACATATATAGAAGATGTGTATTGCATAATGCCTAGTATAATGACCATTTGAAATGTTATAAAAAAAATTGACCATTAAAATGGCTTTTCCTATATGTACAGTTAGGTGGGCCAACATGGACCGTGCCATTGGGCCGAAGAGATGCAAGAACAGCGAGCCAAAGTGCAGCCAATGCCCAAATCCCCTCCCCATTCGCATCCCTCCCGGCTCTTATCTCCTCATTTGCAGCCAAGGGCCTCAGCGACCAAGAAATGACCATCCTCTCGGGCGCCCACACCATCGGCCTAGCCCAGTGCGCCACATTCAGAGCCCGAATATACAACGACACCAACATCGACCCAAACTTCGCCGCCACCCGACGAATCACCTGCCCAGTCTCGGGCGGGGATGCCAACCTGGCCCCACTAGACGTGAGGACACCGAATTGGTTCGATAACAAATACTACCAGAACCTAATGGGCCAACGTGGGCTTCTTCATTCGGACCAAGAGCTTTTCAATAATGGGTCTCAGGATGGGCTGGTTAGGACTTATAGTGGTAACAATGTGGCCTTTTTTAGAGATTTTGCTGCTGCTATGGTGAAAATGGGGAATATTAGTCCACTTACTGGGGCTAATGGAGAGATTAGGAGGAATTGCAGGTTGGTTAACTGATTTTTCGATCTGTTTGGTCTTTATATAATTCTATATGAAGTGCATGAGAAATGAATAAATGGTGCTTGTTTCGTTGATATATGGTCATTTTGGCATATGTAGTTTGCCTTTATTGTATAATAAAACTTCCTCAGTGAAGATGAAAGAATGAAAATAAATTGTGTTGTTGAATATGATAATGTCATCTCTCTCTCTCTTTTCTTTTTCTTTTTCTTTTTTTTTTTTTCATTTTTTTTTTGGTTTGACTTGGGAAATTCTCCAAGTCCGGCCACAGAAGACGCTGACTACTATCTAAAAACCACTTAATTTCAAACAAGACAAAGCGCACACTAAGAGGCCGTTTTGGGTTAAGAGGAAAAATAGAAATTCAGTGATGAATTGAGAATTTTGAAAAAAGAAAAAAAAATGATTATTTTGTATAAATGGAAGTGTTTCGGTTAGCTTAAGATTTCATCACTTAAACAAACTAGCTGAAAAATTAAGTTAAAAATCAGCTGAAAATTTAAGTTGAAAAAAGTAGTTTGTTTGTTTTTTTTGTTTTTTTTTTCCTTCAAACAATCACATAATTTTACTTTTTAAGTTGTTAAAAGGCAAAAATACCTAAAAACAAAAGAGTTAAATAATATTTATATATTGTCCTTTTTTATCATTTTATAGAAAAAAAAAATTTTTTTTTTTCAACTTGTTTGCCAAATATTCTTATTTTTTAAATGATGAATACTTGAGTTAACCCAAATACCTAACAGCTTAATATTTTATTACTTAAAATTTCAACTCTTAATATTTTATCACTTAATATTTCAGCTAACTCAAATGAACTATAAGAGAATCAAGCTCAACTCAACACGTTTGAGTTTAAGATTTGTTCCAAGCAATCTTTCATTTCAACAAGACATCGTGGTAGGTTAAAAATATTGTAATGTCTTCAACATATTTATCTTCCATCCATCTAAATGTGTACTTCTTATGTCTCACAAAACTTGAATTTCTTTATTAACTAATCTTCTTTCAAGATTAAAAAAAATGAACCTCTTTCTAACTCAAAAACGAAAGAAAAAAAAAAATCTAACACATAAGCATCATGTACTACTGATGCTAATGCCAAAGGCTGAATCACACAAACAGAGCCTTAGTTCTAAAATTTCAAAAGCTGTAAATGTATCTCATTTTGTTTATATCTTTCTAGTTTCTACAATAGCGTGGCTTACTAGCTACGAGATATGAAGATGCTAGCAAATAATAAAGAGTAATGCAATTTTCCCCAAATTTTGTATAAAAAATGTGGTTCTCTAACCTCAACTCATGTGTCAATGGAATCGCATTTAATAATGGTGGAACCACTTGAACATCTTTCAATTAAAATTAAGTGAGCCTACTACCACATGTGTTGGGAACCGCATTTGAGATGCAAATTTGGGAAGCATAGCATTACTCAATTATTAACGACTCTTTTGGAAAAAACTATTACGGATTAATTACAAAACACACCCTTGAAGTTTGACCCTTGTCTCATTTTAGTCCTTGTAGTTTCAATTGTGTCAATTTGGTCCCTGAAGTTTCTAAAAATACAAATGTCCAATTAGATCAGAAAATTTGACAGAATTCAATTACGTTGATAAGTGGGTGGGGAGATTGGTGAAGTTCCATTTTTGCCCCTATAAAGCGTGATAGTGCATAACATGTGAGTAAATTTCATCAACTTTTTTCACAGAATTGAACATTTAGACCACATTGCTTCTATTTAGAAACTTCAGGGACTAAATTGACACAATTGAAATTACAAGAACTAAAATGTGATAGAGACCAAACTTTAAGGGTATATTTGTATTTAAGCCAAACTGTTACTCTTAGCTAAACTGCATTAATTGAAGGAAGGAACACTTAGGTCTTGTTTGGAATTACCTCTCAAACCTAAGTTTAGGCTCAAAGGTGTTTCTAAGATCCAAAAAAAAATACTTATTAGCATCTTTGGACAATGTTTAAGAAACACTTTAGAGTTTCGAAAACACATTTGACTTAAACAAATTCAATCTGCTAAAATATAATGCACGAAATAAAATTCGATTTTAATGAAACAGTACTGTGTCAAAAGACTAGATAAATCTATATATATATATATAGAGAGAGAGAGAGAGAGAGAGAGAGAAAGAGAGAGAGAGAGAGAGATTTGTATAGCTAACACTAATGGTAGAGAATAGAGAATGGAGATGTTCCAAGACAATGTTATCCTCTTTAGCATCCTATGTTTTACACCCTTATCTCATTTCCCAAATATCTGACCAGCATGATTGAATGTTGTCACATTATTTGAGATTTGATAATTTAAATCCTATTTTGAGACTCAATTTACTGTGTTTGTGCGTGGTACCTAATTTTGTGGGTAGATCTAAATTCCAATTATTTGCAACTGCTGACATGTATCAACATCACTAATTATTGAGAGGAAGAAGCTAAATTTGGAGGTAGCATGCACACCACATAAAGGACCGTTTGGCATAGCTTTTCCTTTCGTGCTTCCATCACAAATAAATAAATAAAATAAAATTTGCTTGTCGGTCAATGACAAATTTCTTCAATTGATTCACTTTTTTTTTTTTGAGCTATTGTGTAGTTAATAGAGTTTGATTTACTGTACAATTTAATGTTAGGGTTTGTTAGAAATATTTAAAACAGAACTAGGTTCAGACCGGGTCTATTTTTGTCTAATTTATGTGGAAATCAACACTATATTGACTCTTATAAAAAAAATTGCAAAAAAAAAATACTATTCTAGCTTGATAAAGAATCAGTTTTTAGGTCGTATTAAAGCCAAACACAGACTCTAATGTTATAACCAAAAAAAAAAAAGCAGTTGCAAAATTATTTAACCCACGCGACCTTAGAGAGTGTAGTTTTTCTTTGAACCACATATCTAGTTCTTGATAGGGATGGCAACGGGGCGGGTATGGGACGGGGCCCCCATACCCCGCCCCCGCCCCGCTTTAGTAAACTCTCCCCTCGCCCCCGCCCCGCCCTGCGTAGTGCCTTTCCCTGCCCCGATTATGGTATTTTTTTTTTTTTTTGTACACAAATTGAAAAAACAATTTTTTTAATGGATTTTTTTCCCTAATAATGCAGTTTTTTTTTAACTTACCCAATTAGTTCCCCAATAGTGCAGTTTTTTTTTTAAATGGTAATACACATAACTATTGAGGGGTAAAAATATAAATACAAGTATATTCGGGGGGGCGGGTTCGGGTTTTTTGATCATACCCCGACCCCGACCCGGGTTTTGAAAATCTCCCCCATACCCGCCCCTAACCCTATTAAGCCCCCCATACCCTACCTATTAGGAGCGAGACGGGGTGGGGAACCCGAAAAACCCGCCCAATTGCCATCCTTAATTCTTGAAAATAATACCAAATAATTTTTTTAATTTTGGAGTTTTATAATCACTTGTGAAATCAATAAATGGTTGTCAAATGGAGTCAAAGAAAGTGATTAGAGAGGACACAAACACCCATAGGCACATGAAATTTGGGTGGTGCGTTGTCTTAGACACTCTCTACGGTCGCGTGGGTCTAACCTGTCCCCCCTCTGATGTCTATCTATTTTCTTTCCTTTCTTTAAACAGTTATCTAAAATGAATATACATAATACAGACCATACCACAGTAGTCTATACATAGATCAATATACATTACATACACTTCTCTTATATTTCTTCGGAGAGAGAATATATATATATATATATTTGTAGATAGAGAGAGAGAGAGAGAGAGAGTAAAGTAGAGAGAGAAAAAGGGGGTTAGAGCTGTAAGCACATGGCTTCGTTGCCGCTGGGACCTCACCATCCTCCAGACCATGACCCCTTGAAGCTCGCACTTCGCCGACCGGAGATGGAATCCGAGAAGGTACTTTCCGGCCTCTCTCTCTCTCTCTCTCTCTCTCTCTCTCTCTCTCTCTCTCTCTCTTCAGGTTGTCCTTGTTCATCGGCGATCTCTGAATCTTCGGATTTGCTCTTGACTTTTCTGTGTTTCTCGAGTGAATTTGGGCTCATTCTGCTATGGTTTTGTCTCGATCTAGCTCTAAACCTTTAAGTATGGACCGATCTCGTTGTTCTCGTTGTCTGTTGCTTCAAACGAGGTCGCCGGAAGTAATGCGAAAAGGTTCTCCGGCGATCGGAGGTGTTTTCAGGTTATTGTTGTTGGTCTTGGTTTGAATCTGAACTGTGAGGTGTTTGTGAACGTGGATTTGGAGTTTGTTCTCGAGATTCCACCAGCAATGCAAAGAGGAAGTTCTAGAGAGAGAAAACTTTTTTGTTTCCATGTTTTTGGGCATCCTCTTTCGATGCATTCAGCTCTGCGAATTACTTTTTGTGAACAAATTTTGTGTTGCTTAGAGTTTGGTAGATTTCTAGTTTTATCAATATATTTTGATTTTTTATGCTGTTGTATTATTGATTTAGAGCTGTTTTTTCCCGATTGCATAATCTCTGTTTGGTAGTTTGTTAGATCTTTGACCTTCTATACGTCTCTGTGATCTAATATTTGTTCTTCACATATCTCTAGGTTACTAAGGTTATTTTTTTTTTCCCCTCAGTTTCTAGTTGTTGTGCACTTTTCCCCTTTTTCTATTTCTTTAGGTTGATTGTGCTTCAATCAAACAATATTGCTTCATGTAGTCTGTGAATTTGATTCCCAAATAGTCTGTTATTTCAAATGCAAGCTTTCTAGCATGCGATGCTTGCTTCTATGCTATACAGATTTCGATCTTTGCACATTGGCTTCCGTTAGCTTCAAATCCTCAATAGCAGGCCATAATTATTCTGGGTAATACGTGTAGTAGTGGTGGCTATGTTAATCAGATTATGATTGATAGTATTATTGTTTCTGTTCTACTTAGTTGTCCTTTGTTTTCTTGTCAATGTTTCGGGGTGCTCTTACTGAAAATGCTATCCTTATTATGCATATATTGTTGTTTGATTGTTTCCTTTGTATTAGTCATCTGTTTTCATTTGCGTTGCAGGAAATGTCAGCTGCCGTCATTGAGGGGAATGATCAAGTCACTGGTCACATCATCTCAACTACAATTGGGGGCAAAAATGGTGAACCGAAAAGGGTTAGGACATGATCTTCATATTCTCCCTTCTATGGCCTATTCTTGTTCATCATGCTACATGACACCTAATTCCCTAAGGGTTAAATTTGTAGACAATTTATAGGGTGTATGGAAATAGTTGTTCCGATGAAATACATATAACTCTTAAGCCCAAGTGGTTAGGCATTTAAATTTTTTGATGTATCTTTATAAAAATCTGATGGGTTGTATTTTTGAATGAATGTTGTTTCTCAAATATATAGAAAGCTAAGATGATTATTTGTGGTAATATTTACAGACCATCAGTTACATGGCAGAGCGTGTTGTAGGTACTGGATCATTTGGAATCGTTTTTCAGGTACTGTAATCCTAGTTTGTAACAACTTAAGTTGTCTCATTTTGTTTTTATGATTCAACGATCTGATAGCACTCCTGTCCAGGCCAAATGCTTAGAAACTGGAGAGCATGTGGCTATAAAGAAGGTCTTGCAGGACAGACGGTATAAAAATCGCGAGCTGCAGTTGATGCGCTTGATGGATCATCCAAATGTGGTTTCTCTAAAGCACTGTTTCTTTTCCACGACAACTAAAGATGAGCTTTTTCTGAACTTGGTGATGGAATATGTCCCCGAGACTATGTACCGGGTTCTAAAGCATTACAGCAATGCAAATCAGAGAATGCCGCTCATCTATGTGAAACTCTATACATATCAGGTACAAATTATTCTTCTATTTAGTTTCTTCGAACTTCACTACTTGTATTTTCTCTAGTCCTGATATAAATTCTATTTCTTTGCAGATATTTAGGGGATTGGCTTATATTCATACTGTTCCTGGGGTTTGCCATAGGGATGTGAAACCTCAAAATCTGCTGGTATGAATTTTTATATTGGCTTTTCTTGACTGTGTTGAACTGTTTGTGTGATCTGAACCAATGCTTTCTTTCACTCCTGCAGGTCGATCCTCTCACTCACCAGGTTAAGCTTTGTGACTTTGGAAGTGCAAAAGTTCTGGTTCGTGCTTTACCCTGTCAAATGATGCTCTGGCTTTATTTTAACCATACAAGTAACTTAAAATACAGACAAGTCATTTCTGTCGTATGACTATTAGCCTCGAGCACCTGCATTCCTGGGTGCATTCTAACTTACTTGTTCTCCTAGAAAGACAAAGTCATTCAATAGCTATTCAATACAGGATTAGTTAAAAATGAAAGTTAGATACTTAGATAAATAAGTTTCAGTGAGAACCTATGAAGCACGGACACGGACACACCGACACGGATACAATACGAAATGACACAACACGACACGAACACCAAGAACACAATAAAATCCTAAAAATTTGCACGTCGACACTCTAGGAAAAGTGTCTGTGAAGTGTTGTGTCAGTGTGTTGGACACAATACGACACGTGACATGTTACCTTCTTAGAAGTGTAGGTGCTTCCTAGGTAAGAACTAGCATGATCATCTGATGCCAACTGGAAAGCAGGATTGCCTTTATAACCTGTGAGGGGTGCCATTCCGTGAATAATGGACATTTTGTATTATTTAATGACCCAGCTGCATCCTTAAATTGCCTTTATCGTTTGATGTTGGACAATTACTTGGATTTTTTGATGAGGGGTGCTACTCATTAACAAAGACAGCTTGAGCTATATATCAATGGCCATCTTCAGTTTTACGAGATTCTAGATTCATCTTTCTTGAACTTTGGTAGTGTTGGAAGTGGGATTAATTCATGGAACCGTACTGACCCCGAAGAAGTTCTTGGACTGCTGTAATGGCTAATTAGACTTCAGATGTTGAATTGCTTTCACTATGCCCTTCATTTGGAATTAATTCCCAAACTTTTCCTCCATCTGGAGACAACCAAAGTTTGTTATTTACGGTGTCATAGAATAGGTGTTTGTGATTACTTTGGGCCCAAGCCTTGAATCATTTAAGTTTTTTAGGCTGAGCAAAACTTAATTAGACTTCAGATGTTGAATTGCTTTCACTATGCCCTTCATTTGGAATTAATTCCCAAACTTTTCCTCCATCTGGAGACAACCAAAGTTTGTTATTTACGGTGTCATAGAATAGGTGTTTGTGATTACTTTGGGCCCAAGCCTTGAATCATTTAAGTTTTTTAGGCTGAGCAAAACTTCATTAGCGTCGGTTCAAATTAGAGATTTGTTCTTGAATTACAAATATGTTTATGAAAATAGAACAACCTTATCCTAGAAATTATTGTTTAGGGGGAAAAAAAAAGGTTATCAATGTTCAAGAATATGTTCTTACTACTTCGATCAGGACAAGCCAGATAGCTACGAGTTGGCTTCTGTGTTTTTGAGGCTCACATATTTTGTAATTAGGGGAGCAAGGAAAAGTAATACTCTCTTTTATATTGATATTAATGTCAAACACAATACTTGCCAATGGCCATATCCAACCAATTTGTTGACTCTAATTTTTGAATAGCATACCCGAGTTTGTAACACCACCCACGCCTCATCCCGCACCCTTGTGTTTCTCCATGTGGAAGCTTCAAAAGTAGCGTACTTAAATCTCTCACAAAATTGCTGTGCATTTACGATTCTTCTGCAATTAAATTATCTTCATGCCACTTACCTCAAACGAAGAGCTATCTTCAGTGCACATATGTTGTCTGACCATGATTTTTGTTGTAATCAGATCAACGGTGAAGCAAACATATCATACATATGTTCTCGGTATTACCGGGCTCCAGAACTCATATTTGGTGCAACGGAATATACAACATCGATTGACATTTGGTCAGCTGGGTGTGTCCTTGCTGAGCTTCTTCTGGGTCAGGTTATGGCTTTTCTGGTTTCTATTAGTCACTAGCAATTTCCTGAAAAGAAAAGTTTATTTTGTCGGTTATAGACTGCTCAGTTCACATTCTTTCAAAATTCTGTCAGCCCTTGTTTCCTGGAGAAAATGCAGTGGACCAACTTGTGGAGATCATCAAGGTGCGGACTTTATTTGAATTGATCATATACCTTTGGATTACTCCAGTAATTATGTGATCTCATAGACTGAGTTTAGGACCTTTTTACAGGTTCTTGGGACTCCAACTCGAGAAGAAATCCGATGTATGAATCCAAATTATACTGATTTTAGGTTCCCTCAGATTAAGGCTCATCCATGGCACAAGGTATGCATTTTTATTTCCTTTCTTTGTGATTTTCCAATGATAGCTTAAGTTTGAAAAGTTGATCACAAAGTTGATTTCAGGTTTTCCACAAACGTATGCCTCCTGAAGCAATTGATCTTGCTTCGCGGCTTCTTCAGTATTCACCAAGCCTTCGCTGCACCGCGGTGAGTTTATTATTTAGCTATATTCTATTGGTCTCCAGATTTAGGATACCATTGCAGCAGAGCGTGTCACAATTTAAATACTAATGAGTTTGGAGGCAAACGTTGTATTATTAGCTTGTTACAACTTCTGATTTTTGCTTTTGTAACTTTAAGTTCCTCGATAAGTGTTTTTTTTCACCAATTTGTTCTCATTCCAGCTGGAAGCATGTACCCATCCTTTCTTTGATGAACTTCGGGAGCCCAATGCCCGCCTTCCTAATGGTCGCCCTCTGCCCCCGCTTTTCAACTTTAAACAGGAGGTATGCGTATGCCTATTGTTTTAATTCATTACTGTCCTTTTAATTCATTATTATTACAAGGAGGCAAAAGTGGTTTTTTCATATCATATTCATTTTTGTGGGACCCTCCCCTGAGTCAAATCTGCCTGCAAATCATACTTGGGCCCTTTTCCTGTTTAGTTCAGGGAGTGTGTGGGGTTAATCTGGCAATCTTTTTGTGTTCATAGAACTTGCCAATGGTGTGTCAGTATACTTTTATGCGTGTGGGCAGATTGTGGGCAGATTGCACCACAATCCTGTGGTTGAGTTTATTCTCCAAGAAAATATGGCCAATTGAATAATCTGCTCCACACACAAATTGAGGTTTATTGTCTTGTGTTACCTCTAGGTTTATTATTTGACAAATGAGCTAATCTGCACTGCACTAATATTGCATTTTGTGGGGTTTTGCTTGCCGTTGCGACATTTTTGATGTTTTTTCCTAAAATGAGTGTTTGAGTTGTGTGACGGAGAAATTTGGGTGCCAAAAATGGCCTTTTCCATATCACTTCTTTTAGATGTTACAACTTTTAAGTATCTTCCCACACGCTGTGTAATTGGTCCGAAACGATTCCTTTCTTTACTGTCCACAAGTTTGATAAAAGGTTTTACAAAAACACAATATAATCCAATTATCAAACTTCACTTTTGATTTTTGATTTTTGTTTTTGATTGTGTTCTTCCCACATCTGTTGCAGTTAGAAGGAGCTTCGCCGGAGCTGATCTACCGGCTGATACCAGAGCACATCCGGCGCCAAATCGGTCTAAACTTCCCTCAACCAGCTGGGACATAAGCAAAATTATTATAAAACGCAATCAATGTGAAAACGAAAGAGAGAGCCTTTGAGTTTTATATCACCGGCACAACAGCCCACTCAGTGGTTTTTCTCTCCCCCCAAAAAGATGTAAGCACATACTGGCCGTTCTGCTTAACTTGGAAATTTGGTGATTCTGTCTACTACGTCATCTTATTAAAAGCTAAAGTTAAAACTCGTCCCCCCGTTATATGTAAATTGTTTTTGATTGTAAAGATCTCCAGATAGCTAGCTCTAGGGAGAGTACAAAATGATAAAAATGCTATATTCATGTCTTGGCTAGGAAGATGATGGTCTAAAGAAACAAGAAGAGCACTGAGGGTTCATTGTAGTTTTTGCTTGTTTTGTTACTTACATGTTTGTTGTCTCTACTTAAGTTTGCTGTGGCTTGTGGTGGTAAATTGGAAATTTATTTTAAGTTGACTACTCTTTCGGTATTTGCTATTATACTTGTTGAGCTGTTTCCACTGTAGAAAAAAGGCTCTTCTTCAGATCCATTTTCAACATTCCAGCTGGCTTAGGAAAAAAAGGAAAAATGAGTCAAATGACAGAATATACGAAGAGCGACTTTAATATTGTATGCTTCTGTTGAATGGTTGGTTGATGTATGGAGAGCTATTAAAAATTGTTACTATTGAATGGTTTAAAAAGAATAGATAGAATGTCACTGTTGATGAGCATTCGTTTAGCGCATCTCTCTAACAAACTCTTCAAACTTCTTTATGCTTCTAAAGTTGTTTAGCCACATCAAGCATTTAAACTTTTTTTTTTTTTTTGGGTAGTATTTTAATTGAATTTGGAATAATGAACAGACAAGCAATTAGTTTGGAATGATGTTTTAAACTTTTGAGTAATAACAATGGGGTAGGGGTATAAATATTTTACACAAACACTTGCACACTCTTATCTCTCTTCAGGTGTCACTCACTCACTGTGAGTTTCAGATAATTTTAGTAAACCTCACAATGTGAGAAAAATAGAGTGTGTTTGTGTAAAATAGTTGTACTCCAAATATTACTTTTAGAGTAATTTTTTAGTGTTAATTTTCATACAATTTTTTAAAAATATGTTTATCCCTCTCATGTGATGTCACTGAATCCCACAGTGACACAGGAGAGAGATAAACACATATTTTAAAAAGTTGTATGAAAGTTATCATCAAAAAATTACCCTTACTTTTAATGCTATCGTTTCAAATTTGGGATATCCCATATATTGTGAAGGTGGGTTGTCACCCTCCCTGTCACAACAAGAGTTACAATTGTCAAATTTCAAATTCGGGACCACAAGTTCAGTGGTTCACAACCCATTACTCTTAAACTCTAAACGAAAAATGACACTTCCAAGTGACACGATAGTCGAAAGAATAGCCTATTATAGAGATGCTCTTAGAGGGCTTTATTGGCTTTATCAAAACTCAAAAAATCCTCTCCAAGTGTGACCCACATTTTGACCCAGAAAAAAGTGAGACCCACATGAGACAAAGCAGTCCTCTCCTACATATGAAAAAGGAGGTTGTAGATGCCAGCTCTAACGGCTGTGGAAATACTGTCCTCAATAGAAAAATGAACAAGGACGGCACAAATTATAAACAAAGAAAAGGTAAAGTATTTGCTAATGGATAATACTTGGGGCACAATCAAAGCCACAATTTTTTTTACACAACCTCCATTTTGTGTCTATCTCTCTCCTAGTGGGCATTGTGGGGTCACTGGCACTGTGGGACCCATCAAGAGAGAGATAGACACAAAATGAAGGTTGTGCAAAAAAGGTTGTGGCTTTGGTTGTGCCCCAAGTATTACTCATTGCTAATAATCACATGTAAGAGCGCACTTCATGATTGTGCATCTGGCCCTCTGAGTCCTGTCTGAAGTCTGAACCATGCTGTTATCATAATTTAACATGGAGTTGCAATAATATAATATTATTAATTCAGAACCTCTCCAAATTATAGTACATCAAAAAATTGGACAACCTTCAATTTCAAAGTCAATTACAGCAAATTTAAGACCCTCCCTCAATTTAATGATAACTAGAGAAGGCCAAACTGGAGGAATCAAATCAAGACCGTTGATTCTTCTTGTGAAGAACTGGATGTTATACAGAATTAGACTATAACATATTATTCTCATTTTCTAGGAAAATAGAAAGAATAGAAAATTGACTGAACAAAAAAAATTTTCCAAACTAGAGAACGGAAAAGCCTCCATATATATTTTCTTGGCTTCTCTCCTTCATTATTCAGCTGAGGTATACATTGCAGTATTGGGATTCTAAGCAGATTTTGTAACCTCGTGTATAGCATTCGCCAAGTATCCAACGTTGCCCGTTGTCACCCCTGCCATACTGTGTCGTATTTTTTGCATATAAGCAAAATGACCAAATCACAGAGAGGGTAAATATATACATATGCGTATGAAGGTATAATTTCAATAGGACATATTACCTGATGCGACCATTGCGAGTCAAGTATATATGGAATTCACTCGTCAAACGATCAACTTGTTCAGGCGTCATCCCACTGTAGCAAAACATGCCAATCTGTTTGCAACAAGCAGCAGCATTGTTATAGTTGACAATATAGAAGTCAAAACAACTTGGGAAACCAAAATAGAATAGCAATACAAGTGATTAAGATTTGTAAATTCTACAATACCTGATTAGTTATGTGCTCCCATGACAAGGATGATCCAAGACTTTCAAGGTTTTCTCGTAGAGCAGTTCGCATTCCGATGATGCGATCAGCCATGACCTGGAGAAAGAATGTCAGTGACTGTCAGACTGACGGACAAAAATTCAGGTAATCATGTGATGGCTTTAACATAACTTAAAGACTTGCGTGGCAGTTTCACAACCCCCCCCCCCCCCCCCCCCCCCCCCCCCCCTATAAAGCTTTGTTGAACACTTGGTGTAATGCACGAACCTAGATGTATCCAATACAAGTATGTACACACAAGTTATCAGTATGTTAACTTTTCAAATGGTTTAGGCACCTTATTTCTTTGTATAGTAGGGACATCTTAAAGTAATACACCTTCATGAATTTATTTGATAGATTAGAATGAATTGATTATAGTTTTGTAGTGCCAATGTTGTCAAATTGAGGATGGGGAGAGCTTTACATCGCTGATGACTTGCAATAATATGTAGAATTGACTATCAATTGAATCCATTTGAGGGAAACCCAATGCAGGTTATCGGGGAATTACTAGCTCACAATTCACAAGTAACAGATTGGACCAACAAGACATAATGGGTTTGTATATCCTATATGATTGAAGAAAGACAGGAATATCATATGAAATTTTGTATGAACTTGGTTGATTATGGGGCAAAAGTCCAGGAACAAACACACATTTTATGCAACTTGTATCTCAGCAGTTAACGAGTAAGAACACTCCGAAAAACAGATTCTTTGCCTCATAAGTTACAAATGCCTCCCTCGTATTTGCAAAATTTCACATCCTTGTGATGCTTGTTGGTGAATTGCTCACTTTTTTTCTTAGGAGCTGTGTCCACAATCAACAAACATATTGGACATGAAACTACTAGAACATATTTTTAGGTTCTATTTAGGGTAATACTTGAGACACAACATTCATACAACTTTCATACAACCTCCCCAAAAGATGTGTCTATCTCTTTCCTGTGTCACTGTGGGGTCCAGTGACATCACAGGAGAGAGATAGACACATCTTTTGGGGAGGTTGTATGAAAGTTGTATGAAAGTTGTGTCCCAAATATTACTCTTCTATTTATACATAATTTGATAATACGATATGGTGTCAAATTGGGTTTATTTAAGAACAATATTATCTTTTGGGTTAATATTTATACATTTTGGTGTCTATTTATCAAGAAGTTATGGTGTCAAATTGAGTTTGGAACGCTTAATTGGGGTGGGCTAGATTACATTTGAGCTAAAATATCACATGTACTAAAAAAAATCCTCAAATTTTGGTGCAGGCTAGACTACATTTGGGTTAAAATATCACTTGTACTAAACAAAATTTCAAATTTGGAGGGGGGGTGGGGGCTGTAGCCGGCCGAGCCTACTAGTGACTCCGCCCTTGCATATCTAAAAAAAAGGTACGCAATACATTTGTTAGAGTCCATGGCCTACTTCTTTAGAAATTGAGAGTATGGTGCATGAGATTTAGCACGCGTATGTAAAAGTTTTTTGGCACAATAAATGGAAAACCATTGAATGTGCAAAATAAATTGACAATTTGATATGACAAGACATACCATAGTAGTAATAAGAAGAAGAAGAATGGGTGCTACTATTTCCACATCCTCCTTGTCTGCATTAATAGCCCACCTTCTCACGTCTTGTAGGTAGAACTCATATAAATAATATGATTATTATAATAACAATGACTCCAAAATATAGACTATGGGTCACATTATGCAGTATTGGTTGTGAAAAGCACTTTGTCATACACATAAGCAGCCATTTCTGTTCACATACAAAGCTGGAATAACACTTCACCATTTCTACAAAAAGAGAGAAAAAGTTGAAAGAATAAATCGATGGTTAGTAAATCACCTTAACTTCCTTGAGCCATAACTTCTTCAAGTCTGGATCACTGAGGATAATCGAAACAACGAGCGCACCATGAACAGGTGGGTTACTGTACATGGGTCTGGCAATCTGCTGCAGCTGACTTTTCACAGCCACAGCTTGTTTTTCGTCTTCGCAAACCACACTGCAGAAATAGAAGCAGCATCATCAGAAGGGAGTTTGAGCGAGTCCACTGCTTTCTGAACTCACTTTAAAAAGACCAAGAAAGTTTAGCTATACACTTCTACATTCGCAAGCAATATTCAGAATCACTAGATGCCTGTCCGATAAAGACATCAAAAGTGGCATAATATACTAGATCACAAGTTGAATCTTCGAATTATGTTCACTTAGAATCATGCTCATTGACTTTTAAATGCTCTCTTGATCACTTTTCTAAACCTAAAGAAGTAAACCATTATAAAAATTTGGGGGGCTGCTATTTCCGCAGTCTTAAAGACTAGTACTGCATCTCCCTATCTCACATCGTTTACTGGGACCCACAAAGACAGTGAAAGATATGGAGCTGCAAATATATCCTTTAAGGCCACTGTTGTGCATTTCCTTAAGAATATCTTGTTATCCTTTAATGTGTTTTGGATTAAGGAAAACTAAGTCACCCTTCAACTTCTTGCTGGCCCTGTTTCACGACAATGCAGAAAACCTTGTGTACTTATTGATCACCATTGCAGCCAAGCTCATTGGTTTGCACCTGGCTTTTATATGTCGATGTTAATTGACTTAGTTCATACAGGTCATTTAAATTGGAAAAATATTTTGGGCACTTTTTGTTGGCCTTCGCCAACTTCAGGAAGAAAACAAGTATGAAACTGTAAGTCAGTACTATAATCAGGTATAACAGGTCCATGGATACATGAGCGCGATAGAAACCTCATACACAGACCCTGAATAACTGATGTTGTTGAGTATTAGTACAAAGCTTGGCTCCAAAGTCCAAACTCTATTATCTATGACTTCTAAATGATATAAATTTGATGTATTTTTTAGATGCAATATTCATGATTAACACCAACAATGCAATAGCCATCTTTCAATAAAAGAGTAATGCTATGCTTCCCAAATTTGTATCCCAAATGTCATTCCCAACACATATGGCAGTGGACCCACTTGATTTTGATTGGAGGATAATTGAAGGTGGTTCCACTGCCACGTGTTGAAACCACATTTGGGACACAAATTTTTAGGCACAGCATTACTCCAATAAAAAGTAATTGGGATATTAAGCTTATTAATATGCAGTCCGATAATAAACTATATTTCAACCATTAATTCAAGGAGAAAATAGGAGTTTAAAAAGCTTTTTTCAAATAACGCAAACAATCATGCAACTGAAGTTATCTTGAAGCTAGACATAGATGGGAGGGTTCCACTTTAAGGAGAAAGCAATAAAGAGACGTCACCTGAGGCACCCTACTCTCTGGCCATAGAGTCCCATATTTTTTGCATATGATTGGGCACATCCAATGAGATGACCATCCTCGAGGAAAATCCTGATAGATTTTACATCCCTCTCAGGATCACCACTAGCAAATCCTTGATATGCCATGTCAAAGAACGGGAAATGACCTTTTACCTAAAATGAGTATATTTAGCATAGAGAGAATAAATAGAGCAAACTTAAAAGGAAAACAAGTGGCTCCAACCTTGAACTGGTAAGAGATCTCTCTCCATTGTTCCTCTGAGGGGTCCACACCAGTAGGATTATGAGCACAAGCATGAAGCAGAAAAAATGAACCATTTGGCGCATTCTATGAAAAACAAGTTCATATACTAGTATTAGCAATGAACACACAAATAGGACAAATCGATATATATCAACTCCTTATTTTGGACTATCATGATGTGCCTTGCATACCTTTACATCATCCATCAAAGAAGCAAAGTCTAGCCCTTTTGACTCCGGATGGTAATAATGGAATGTTCTTTGAGGAACTTGGGCATCTCTCCAGATGTTGTGATGACTGTTCAAAGCTCAAGTTAGAATCCCCATAAAAATCAATCAAGATAGAAGAACCCATGAGCAGTATCAATTTTCTAGCAAAACTTGTAATGAAGATTACGGAAGTCCTATCAAATAGTAAAAATATATAGTGAAAGTACCCACTTGGACCAAGTAGGTACTGGAATGTAGATCTGAGAATCAGGGCAAAAACGCCTCTGAAAGTCTGCAAATAGTCTGCATGCACCAGTCCCAGAGAGAGCTTGCACTGCTGCAATCCGCTTATCTTTGATCAAGTCAGAATTCTCCCCATAGGCCAGCTTCAGTGTTTCCTCAACCATCTTCACACTTCCACCCATAGGTAGATATTCCCTGAAAACATATGACCCGAAAAAAAGTAAAGAATACTGTGCCAATTATAAAGACCAACAAATTGTGTTACAGAAATCAAATATAAATGTATGCATATAATATGTGTGTAGGATCAACATATAAACACAGACATACACAGACATACACACACACACACACACACACAAGATCCCTTATAACATCCAGCTGAGTGAAGGGTGTTTCCTGAAAAAAGAATTTCAGCTACTCGTTAGGAATTCATGATACAACAAGCTCAATCAAGACGTATCTTTCTGTCATGTTATGAAGTTTTGACTCAATAACTAGACCATTTAGCTTGACAATTACAATACACTCTGTCCAGATTATTCAAATCCCATACAGAAACTAGAGCATATTATGATAATAATTCCGAAGTCTTCCTTGGTGTAGGATCATCTTACACCTCAACGCCAGGTGTAAGAACTGTCAATCCTTGAACCTCTCAACAACTTTCTGTAAAATTAGTCCTTTCCAATTAAGCCAAGGATTACACAACTTTATCGTGTTTGTCGTGCATAATTTGTGCAGAGTCGAAAAGATAAAAGAACACGCTTGATCCATGGCCTCTTATTTCCCATAACAATATATTAAATCCAATTACAAACATGAGCTCCATGAACAAACTGCAATTCTCTGACTAATTTGTTTTTGGCATACATTATAAACATTAGATGGACATTTGATCCAACAGTTGTATTGTCAAAGATAAAACCTACAGACGGTTACCGAAGAGTAGAAGACTAGCCTCTTTGTTACAACTGAAAAACAATTCAAACATTTCTTCTCTAATGTAATGGAGAAACTTTTCTCAATGGACGTAAATGAAACAAGGTCCATTCTTCATGCATGTATCTAACAACCAAAAATAGGGCTGTCAATTAGTGGATTTCGGTGAGGGCCTATCCACATTTGAAACATAATCTTCTCGTATAGACCAAGATCTGAGTTTAAATTTGAATTGGATAAATTCTATCCAATTCCAACTGACTTCAAATCCAATAAAATATATAAAAACCCAAATTTCAGATGGACTCAAGAAAATTTTCACTCGAAAAAATAAAGAATTCTATTTCTACAGACAAACTAAAATCACTATTATGTAGTATCATAAAAAGTTTAAGAGATTATACCTCAAGAATTATGTTTAGATTCTCTAGAATTTATTATTATCGATATTAATTGGAACTCGAAAATCTTAACCCGGTCAAGAAAAATGAGTTTCAAATTATATCGGCAATGATTTGAATTGAATCACTTAAGTGGATTAGGATCCAAACTGACAAAATGAAACATGTATAGCAACCGGATTTTAATTTTTAATTAGCTCCGGCTTCAGGTTGGAATCGACCCAATTTAACAGCCCCACCAAAAATGGGAAATCTGTTGTCCAACAATAGCAGTCAGCTGACTCAGATCCAAGGAGAACAGAATATCTTTGGTAACTGAAGGTTTTATCTTAGAGGTAACTTTTAAAGGAAGTATTTTCCCGCAAACCAAACAGAACTCAGGACATTATTCCACTGAAACAAAGTCAGGGAATCTAGATCCACTAGCCAAAAGTGTTAGAGAAATGGATTAAAAATCAACTATATCATGATAGAAAAAGTAATGCATAATACAAGAATCAAATTTGGGTAGTGGAGATAAAAAGGTAAAGTTCAATGGGACCACTTCAGTTGCAGGTTGAGAAGGAACCAACTGGACTCATGTCAATTTCCATAACCTCACGCTTATAACACCAATGGAGTCTATTTGATAAAACTGAAAAATTAAGTATTGAAAATTAAGTGCTGAATTTTAAGTACTAGGACTGAATTTGCAATACTGGAAACTGTGTATCAAGTACTGAAAAAGATTGCATTCAAAGATTATTTTCAGTTGATTTATTTCACTAAACGTTTTCAGTGGATTTTGGCTGCTATTTCAATTAAGTGGTACATTATCAAACGCACTAAAACTGAAAATTTTCATTTTACCACTTAATTGGTCATCAAACACACCTAAGCAAAACTAGCGAGAAAATAAATAAAAATACTCTTAACGCTCTGTTTGGTTGCCGATAAAACATCTAAAGAAAAGAAACTAAATGTTAAAGCAAATCCCCACACACTCACCTGAAATTAACATAATTTCATTCAGCTAAGCTAAGGTGAGGCATTTTTCTCAAAATACAAACAAGATTCAAAATTTTGCTTTCTTCCATTTTCCTTCATTTTCTCAGGAGCCAAACTCAAGAGTAGAAGTGATAGAAAAAATGGCCATAACGTACTTACATGTTTGAGTATTTTTTTTTTTTTTTGGATTTCATGTATTTCTTCGAGATATACGCAATGGAGTTGAAATTGTACAAAAAACAATAATTTGGAACCTCATCTTTTATTTTATCTATCAAAACAGTTCAGGTACACCCACTTCCACAACCTCACTCCCCACAACCTGATGTGTCAATCATGTAGTGGGAGTATCATATGTGAGGTTGTGTTAAACGGTGGATCCCATCCCACTACATGATTGACACATGAGGTTGTGGGGGGTTAAGGTTGTGAAAATGGGTGTGCCTGAAGTTTTACTCAACTTTAAACACCATAACTCACTCCATTTATAGCCTTTTCGAGTGATGTATTTTTTTTATTTTCATGTATTTCTTCAAGATCTGCGCAATACATGAAATACAAAGATGGTAATGGAATGGCCTTACAAATGGTCATTTCATTCCGGGGTCATTCCTGTCTACCAAACATGCCCTAAATGTTAAAGCAAAATCCCCACACACTCACCTGAATTAACATAATTTCATTCAGCTAAGGTGAGGTTTTCTTCTCAAAATACAAACAAGATTCAAAATTTTGCTTTCTTCCATTTTCCTTCGTTTTCTCAGGAGCCAAACACAGAGTAGAAGTGATGGCAAAAGTGATCAGAACGCACTTACATGTTTAAATTCCCAGCGATCCTCCGCTCTGCTTCTCTGACGCACTCAAGAACAACAGGTTTTCCATTATCGTCACGGTAAGCTCCCTTGAAAATTAAAAAATAAATAAATAAAATACACACACACAAACTCACAATCACATCACCAATTACACATGCACAAAACAGATTTTACTAAACCTCCGTTTGGTTACCGAGAAATAAAAAACAAACCGACTGAGCTAAAAAAAATTTCCATCATTATATCGGCAACCAAACAAAGGCGAAAGGTAAAAGTAAAGAGACTTACAACTCCGACATTGACTTTGTCGGGACTTGGATCTGCTAGAAAAGCTTCGGTGACGCCGAGAATCGGATCCTTCGCCGCCGGCTCGACGCTTCCCCACCATGAGGACATGGATCGCGCGCCGAACGCTGAGCTCGGCCTCAAAATTCGTCTCGAAATCGCGGTTTTTAGCGCCATGGATGATGAAAATTTCTCTTCGTATCGAGCTCTGGTTCAGTGCCGTGTTGTGGAGAGAGAGAGAGAGAGAGAGAGAGAGAGAGAGGGGAGGGGACACGAAACGGAAATGGATAGGGTGTCCTGAGACGGTTTAGTTTTAGAGAGAGAGAGAGAGTACGGCAAATGTCAAGTGCAAAGAGAGAGAGAGAGAGAGAGAGAGAGAGAGTCAGAGAGAGATTGCGGCGAATGGTCAAGTGCAAATTGTTAGGGAAGGGGTCTTGGAAAGTGTGATATTATTACTGTGGGGATTCTGGGGCAAGATAGCCGACGCATGCTTTATGGCTTTTTTGTGTGAGATTACTAGTACGCCCCTGGGTTTGTGCGAGATTCTAAAAGAAATGAGGAGGGTAAATATGGTATAATCAGATTGAACTGTTAATCGTTATCCATATTCCTTACTAAGAATAGGTAGAGAGTACAGTCAAGGCTGGTGTCCCGTTACTTAGAAACGACTTCATTACATTACCCTTTTTTTTTTTTTTATTCTTTTTCTTTTTTCTTTTTTCATGTTTCCCAAATACTACATTTTTCTCACCCTAAAATTATTCGTCTTCTTTTTTTATTGGTTAATGCAGTTGAGTCCAGTATTAAATAAGAATTAATTAATGGTATAAAGTAATAGACTCCACTGAATTAACTAATGAGAGATGAGAGTGAGCAAAATTAAGGTGAACAAAACTGCACTCATGTTTCTCGCACATAAATAGTAAAAAATAATTTGATTAATTTAATCAAATTATTTTTTACTATTTATGTTAGAGAAACATGACGACTATACATAAGTTGTTCCCACATTACATGCCCAAAATTGTTTTCTCTTCTTCTTCTTGTTTTTTTATTTTATTTTTTATGTTTTTTTTGCTTCTTGCACCGTTGTGCGGGCTGGGAGATTCAGTCACCTGTATAAAAAGGGGTCGAGCCGGACCAGAATGTTTTAATCTTCAAGTCAGGCAATTTGGGCCCACGAATCAAACGGGTAGTGCAAGGCAGGCACACAAAGAAATATTCATGGCTCAATCCAGCTCACTAGCTCATGAGTCTACCAGGCAGGTAAGCTAGCTCACGACTTAGTCTGGTTTAATCAATAAGTTAAAGTTTTACATTATTTAGCACCTTGGCTCACGGGGCAGGGCGGAACAAGCTAACGACTTGGTGCGTTGGAGGGCCGAAGAGGGTGGATCGACCCAATCCCCTTACCAGATGCTTTGTTTAGAGTTCGTGTTGGACTAGGTTGGACTGGGCCGCCCATTTTACACTTCTAGACTGCCATCGCCGTAAAATTATTTTGAAACAGAGAGTTCATGCTATAAAACAAATAACTCAAACGGTTTTTTTCCCAAGAAGTAGGGATAAAATTCCTCCAACTGCAGTCATTTTTGTCCAACTGTCAAGGAAAAGGTTTGGAAATACAAATAACTTTAATTTTACAAATCTGTTTTTTTTTTTATATAAAATTTGATGATTTACGATAAGATAAATGAGATCAATTAAATAAGATTCACAAAATTGATGCTATTATCCTTGTGAACTACAAAGATCTTGAAGATTAAAAAATATTAAAATTATAATGTGATACGACTGTTGATAGATCTCATTTATATCATCCCAAAATGGTGCAAAACATGTTGGCATATGCAAACGGTAGAACTTGATCAGCAAAAAAAAAAAAAATGCAAACGGTAGAAAAACAAGTCATAATTGGAAACTTTCTTTCTTTCTTTTTTTCTTTTTTGTTTTTTTTTTTTTTTGTTTTGTTTTGTTTTTTTTTAAATTGATGGGCGTAGATGCAAAGATCTCACAAAAACATATAATAAAGAGTAATGTTTGGGGCAATAACAAATTTCACTAACACTTACACACACACTCTATCTCTCTCTTAATGGCACGTACTCTCTCTCCTAATGACACGTACAGTGCCATTAGGAGAGAGATAGAGTGTGAGTGTAAGTGTTAGTGGAATTTGTTAGTGCCCCAAAGCAATGTTGATAAATAAAACTCCAAAAAGCGAACAAGGAAAAAGTTTTAGCTATTTTAAGTGGACATATTATACAATTGATAAAATCCTTAGACTACCACTAATAAATCAATAATGCTAGGCACACATTTTAAACCACACCATTGCTTTAAATACATGTACTCTGTGTTGTGTAAGTGGTGCACAGAAAAGTGTGAAAAATTCAAACAACACATAGTACATGCATTTAAAACATATAGTGTGCCGGAGATGCCTTCGGTACGTACAGGCTGTTTGGTTGTATATACAACCAAACAGTCCCAGCCTTTAGATGGACATAAAAACTCATCCCAGCCATCCACGTGTACTACCATTTATAAAGCAAAACCAAATCTGGTTTTGTACCCACATCCCACACCCCACCTATTTTACCGGTAACAATTCTCTCTCTCTCTCTCTCCTCAATCTTTTTGCTGAAAATCTAAGGCACATGTAGGGTTGGATTATTACACTTGTGGACTGTTTGGTTATTATACTTGTGTTCTTATTTTTGTAATTTGTTACTCCCTCTATTTCATTTTAAGAGTTTTTAATGTAATTTTTTTGATATTCCATTTTAAGAGTCTTCTTCGAAAAGTCAAAATACTTTAATACACACCTTTCAAACTTGCCCTTTATTGCATATAACTTTTCCCTCTCTTTCATTGGTGAGACACTAGAATTTTAAATTTTAAAAAAGGTAATATTAGAAAGTTAGAAAATCTCACAAAAATAAAAGTGGCCCCTTAATTCCCAAAAGGGACTCATAAAATGGGACGAAAAGAGTACATTATAGGAAAATATTTTTGCTCACCCTTTGCTCACTCATGTCTCTATTATGTGGCATAAGTCACATTTTATTCTCATTTTGCCACTGTACTAATAACATAATTACAGGAATAGAACACATGTCGCCTAGTAGAGGCATTGGTGAGCAAAAGTCAGGGCCTGTCCTGGGGATAGGCCGACAAGGCAAACCGCCTTGGGCCACCATTTTTTTTTTTGGTATTTAAAGGGCCCCATTTTTCAGTCTAACATTTATAATCCTATGTCCATTTGTTTATACTGCAGTTAAAAAACAAACTTATACGAGCACTTGTTTAAATAGAGGGCCCCAACCCAAATCTAAAGGGCCCAAGTCTTACTTAAAAAATAGAATAATACTACGATTCCCAACAAATCTGGTTCCCAAATACTTGGGTAGTTGTACACTTAAAACAACTAATTCAATGAAAATTCATTGGTCTCCATTGCTATTATATGTATTACCAATGTCAATTTATTACACGTTTGTTCCTTTGTCATATTTATTAATTCCAGTCTCATATATTTTTGTGCCATGGTCATAATTTTTTGTTCCTTTCTCATTTAAATTTAGTTCCACTTTTCACAACTTTTGTTCCTTTGTCATATTTATTAGTTCCACTATCGTATATTTTTGTTCCATGCTCATAATTTTTTGTTCCTTTCTCATTTAGTTTTAATTACACTTTTCACAACTTTTGATCTTTTGTCATATTCATTAGTTCCAGTATCATATATTTTTGTTCCACGCTCATAATTGTGTTCCTTTCTCATATAGTTTAATTTCTCATTTCACTAATTTTTTTGCTATGTCATATTTTTTAGTTCCACTCTCATATATTTTTTGTTCCATGCTCATAATTTTTTGTTCCTTTATCATTTAGCTTTAGTTCCACTTTTCACAACCTTTGTTCCTTTGTCATATTTATTAGTTCTACTATCATATATTTTTGTTCCACGCTGATAATTTGTTTCCTTTCTCATTTAGTTTAATTCCTCATTTCATAACTTTTTTTCCTACGTTATATTTATTAGTTCCACTCTCATATATTTTTGTTCCACGTTCATAATATTTTGTTCCTTTCTCATTTAGTTTCAGTTCCACATTTCACAACTTTTGCTCCTTTATCATATTTATTAGTTCCACTCTCATTTATTTTTGTTCCATGGTCATAATTTATTGTTCCTTTGTCATTTGGTTTTAGTTCCGCTTTTCACAACTTTTGTTCCTTTGTCATATTTATTAGTTCCAGTCTCATATATTTTTATTCTGCGCTCATAACTTTTTGTTTCTTTCTCATTTAGTTTAAGTTACACTGGTCGGTTACTCCGCCGTTTTTTTCTTTTCATTATTTACTTATGTTCTTTTGGTAGTGTGGTCTCCCTATACATCCACTGGTCGGTTATTCCGCCGTTTTCTTTTTTTTTTTACTTATGTTCTTTTAGTGATGTGGGCTCCCTATAAATCCACTGGTCTGTCTATCCGCCTTTACTGTTTTCCCTAACTTTACTAATTCCTAACTTACTAACTCCTTACTTTACTATTACTTCCGGTTACTTTTACGTCACTGGACACCGACACTTACTTCCAGCATGTAAAATAAAAAGACAAAAAAATAATCAAATATGAACTTCAAAAACAGTTTTGCCCCGAATGGGCCTCTTCCGTCAAGATAAACGATAGCTTGATGATAGGACGTGCGGGCACAGTACTCATCGCACGGTCGATCTACGCCAAACTTCTACTCAAAACACTTTTTAAAACATACGACTCTTTCAAAGGTTAAAGCCACCGTACAGGTTAAAGCTCCTAACTACGTCGACTTTACTAAAAAATACTATTTCATACACTCACGGTCTAGATCGACCAACTTTTAAAAACACTTGCATACACTCACACACATACAAGCACAGAACTACATACGGCCTGATTCTCGTATCGAGATACGTATGCAACCCTTACTTTGGTGCGGCCATAGCTATTCTCTTTCAAACTATCTCGTATCGAGATACGTACGTAAACTTTTCTCGTTCCTTTGTCATATTTATTAGTTCTAGTCTCATATATTTTTGTTCCATGCTCATAATTTTTTGTTCCTTTCTCATTTAGTTTTAGTTCCAATGTTCACAACTTTTATTCCTTTATCATGTCTATTAGTTCCACTTGCATATATTTTTGTTCCATGCTCATAATTTTTTGTTCCTTTATCATTTAGTTTTAGTTTCACTTTTCACAACCTTTGTTTCTTTGTCATATTTATTAGTTTCAATATCAAATATTTTTGTTCCACCCTCATAATTTTTTGTTCCTTTCTCATTTAGTTTAATTCCTCATTTCACAACTTTTTTTCCTACGTCATATTTATTAGTTCCACTCACATATATTTTTGTTCCACGCTCATAATATTTTGTTCCATTATCATTTAGTTTTAGTTCCACATTTCTCAACTTTTGCTCCTTTAGCATATTTATTAGTTTCACTCTCATTTATTTTTGTTCCATGGTCATAATTTATTGTTTCTTTGTCATTTGGTTTTAGTTACGCTTTTCACAACTTTTGTTCCTTTGTCTTCTAATTATCCTACGAAACGTTGCACACGTCCAACTCATTACTCTGTGAGTAAAAACTATAAAATACAAACGTTTCCGACTAAGTTCCGTTTGTCGTCGTAATTACGTCCGAAACTAATTCCCGTGAAATCTCTAGATAACCTACCTTTTTATGCAACACATCCTATCGGCCGTTATCATCAAAATCATTAAACTGATCCTAGACAGGATTAAAACTATCAGAAATTATGCTACACAAGTAATATCACTATTCACAATTTACCAGATAGCCAAATAACATTTAATCACACGAATGTCTTAATGATTACCTAATCACCGTGTTCTTACTTGACACCTTCCGTTGACCATAGTCAACCAATACCATAATTATCAAATAACATTGAAAATTTTAAAAATTCCGAATACGCATTTAAAAGAATATATTTCCGGGGCGGGTGTGACAACGTTACTAAAACTTTTAACTAAACTCATCCATTACTTCACGTCTTTCGAAGCATTGGGCAGTTTTTTACTCACAGGACGTTCGGGCACAGTACTCATCGCACGGTCGATCTATGCCAAACTTCTACATAAAACACTTTCTAAAACATACGACTCTTTCAAACGTTAAAGCCTGGGACTACACCGTACATGTTAAAGCTCCTAACTACTTCGACTTTACTAAAAAGTACTATTTCAAACACTCACGGTCTAGATCAACCAACTTTTAAAAACACTTGCACACACTCACACACATACAAGCACAGAACTATTCTCTTTAAAACTATCTCATATCTAGATACGTACGTAGACTATTCTTGTTCCTTTGTCATACTTAATGGTTCCAGTCTCATATATTTTTGTTCCATGCTCATAATTTTTGGTTCCTTTTTCATTTAGTTTTAGTTTCACTTTTCACAACTTTGTTCCTTTGTCATATTTATTAGTTCGACTCTCTTATATTTTTGTTCCATGTTCATAATTTGTTGTTATTTTCTCATTTAGTTTTAATTCCAATTTTCACAACTTTTGTTCCTTTGTCATATTTATTAGTTCCAGTATCATATATTTTTGTTCCACGCTCATAATTTTTTGTTCCTTTCTCATTTAGTTTAATTCCTTATTTCACAGCATTTTTCTTATGTCATATTTATTAGTTCTACTCTTATATATTTTTGTTCCAGGCTCATAATTTTTTGTTTCTTTGTCAGTTAGTTTTAGTTTCACATTTCACAACTTTTGCTCTTTTGTCATATTTATTAGTTCCACTGTAATATATTTTTGTTCCACGCTCATAATTTTTTGTTCCTTACCCATTTAGTTTTAGTTCCACATTTCACAACCTTTGCTCCTTTGTCATATTTATTAGTTTCACTCTCATTTATTTTTGTTCTATGGACATAATTTTTTGTTCGTTTGTCATTTGGTTTTAGTTATGCTTTTCACAACTTTTGTTCCTTTGTCATATTTATTTGTTCCAGCTTCTTACATTTTTGCTCCACGCTCATAATATTTTGTTCCTTTCTCATTTAGTTTAAGTTACACTAGTCGATTACTCCGCCGTTTTTTTTTTCTTTATTTACTTATGTTCTTTTAGTGGTGTGGTCTCCCTATAAATCCACTGGTCGGTTACTCCGCAGTTTTCTTTTATTTACTTATGTTTTTTAGTGGTGTGGCCTCCCTAAAAATCCACTGGTCGGTCTATCCGCCTTTACTGCTTTCCCTAACTTTACTAACTCCAGACTTACTAACTCTTTACTTTACTATTTACGTTGCTAAACTCGTTACTTTACTGTCTACGTTACTAAAACTTTTAACTAAACTCATCTCTTACTTCACGTTTTTGGAAGCACTGGGCACCGACCCTTATTTTCGGCACTTTTTTACTCACTTGGGCGCCGACACTTACTTCCGGTTACTTTTACGTTACTGGGCATTGACTCTTACTTCCGGCACATAAAACAAAAGGACAAAAGAAATCATAAAATATAAACTTCAAAAGACGATTGTGTCAATTGTCTTTGCGGGGATCCTAACTCCCGAATAATGTTAGGTGGCGACTATTAACTTTTACTTGTCCCTATTCCTACTTTCACGTACTTTCACGCTTCTCGAAGTAACACGTTGCGATCCTCAAAGGAATCGCCTCCCACTTTTGGGGCGGGCGCGACACCACGCTCATTATTTTTTGTTTCTTTATCATTTAGTTTTTATTCTACATTTTTACAACTTTTGTTCTTTTGTCATATTTATTAGTTCCACTCTCATAATATTTTGTTCATTTCTCATTTAGTTTTAGTTCCACATTTCCCAAATTTTGTTCCTATGTCATATTTATTAATTCCTGTCTCACATATTTTTGTTCCACGCTCATAATTTTTTGTTCCTTTCTCATTTGGTATTAGGTCCACTTTTCACTACTTTTGTTCCTTTGTCATATTTATTAGTTCCAGTCTCATAAATATTTTTCCCATGTTCATAATTTTTTGTTCCTTTCTCATTTGGTTTTAGTTCCACTTTTCACTACTTTTGTTCCTTTGTCATATTTATTAGTTCAAGTCTCATATATTTTTGTTCCGCGCTCATAATTTTTTTGTTTCTTTCTCATTTAGTTTTAGTTACACTGGTCGGTTACTCTGCCGTTTTTTTCTTTTCTTTATTTACTTATGTTATTTTAATAGTGTGGTCTCCCTATAAATCCACTGGTCAGTTGCTCTGCCGTTTTCTTTTATTTACTTATGTTCTTTTAGTGGTGTGGCCTCCGAATAAATCCACTGGTCGGTTTATTCGCCTTTACTACTTTCCCTAACTTTACTATTTACGTTACTAAACTCGTCACTTTACTGTCTACATTACTAAAACTTTTAACTAAAATCATCTCTTACTTCACATCTTTGGAAGCACTGGGCACCGACCCTTACTTCCGGCACTTTTTTACTCACTTGGGCGCCGACACTTACTTCCGGTTACTTTCACGTCACTGGGCATCGACTCTTACTTTCGGCACGTAAAACAAAAAGACAAAAGAAATCATAAAATGTAAACTTCAAAAGACGATTGTGTCATTGTCTTTGCAGGGATCATAACTCCCGAATAATGTTAGCTGGCGACTATTAACTTTTACTTGTCCCTACTCCTACTTTCACGCTTCTCGACGTAACACGTTGCGATCCTCGAAGGGATCGCCTCCCACTTTTGGGGCGGGCGTGACACCACGCTCATTATTTTTTGTTTATTTGCCATTTAGTTTTTATTCTACATTTCACAACTTTTGTTCTTTTGTCTTATTTATTAGTTTCATTCTCATATATTTTTGTTCCACGCTCATAATTTTTTGTTCATTTCTCATTTAGCTTTAGTTCCATGTTTCCCAAATTTTGTCCCTATGTCATATTTATTAATTCCTGTCTCACATATTTTTGTTCCACGCTCATAATTTTTTGATCCTTTCTCATTTGGTTTTGTGTCCACTTTTCACTACTTTTGTTCATTTGTCATATTTATTAGTTCCAGTTTCATAAATTTTTATTCCACGATCATAATTTTTTGTTCCTTTCTCAAAGTAGTTTTAGTTCCACATTTCACAACTTTTGTTCATTTGTCATATTTATTAGTTTCACTCTCATTTATTTTTGTTCCATACTCATAATATTTTGTTGTTTTGTCATTTAGTTTAGTTCCACTTTTCACAACTTTTGTTCATTTGTCATATTTATTAATTCCACTCTCATATATTTTTGTTTCATGGTCATAATTTTTTGTTTCTTTGTCATTTAGTTTTAGTTTCACATTTCACAACTTTTGTTCCTTTGTCATATTTATTTGTTCCACTCTCATATATTTTTATTTCATGCTCATAATTTTTTGTTTCTTTCCTATTTAGTTTTAATTTCATATTGCACAACTTTTGTTCCTTTGTCCCATTTATTAGTTCCACTCTCTTATTTTTTTGTTCTATACTCATAATTTTGTGTTCCTTTTCTTTTTAGTTTTAGTTCCGTATTTCACAACTTTTGTTCCTTTGTCATATTTATTGATTGTTGATCATAAATACTTGTTTCATGATCACTGAGTCTTAGTCTCATATTTCACAAGTTTGTTCCTTAATCATAACTCTTTATTCTTTGAACACAACAACTTGTTACAAGATCGCTTAAGTTTGTTTCTTGTTCATAAGTAATTACTCCAAAGACCAGAATGTTTCGGCTCGGCCTTTTTTTCATTAACTAAGTTTTCGTTCCAGATTTCAACGAATTTTGTTCCTTTATAATAAATATTGGTTCTTTTATCATAAATATTTGTTCTCAGGATCACTGAGTTTAGTTCTAGATTTCACAAATTTTGTTCCTTTATCATAATTATTGATTGTTGATCATAAATATTTGTTCCAGGATCACTTAGTTATGTTTCTTGTTCATAAATAATTGTTCTAAATACCATAAAGTTTAGTGGTTTTTTTTTTTCATAAACTAAGTTTTAGTTCCAGATTTCAACGAATTTTGTTCCTTGTTAATAAATATTGGTTTCTTTATCATAAATATTTGTTCCCAGGACCACTAAGTTTAGTTCCAGATTTCACAAATTTTGTTCCTTAATCATAACTATTGATCATTGATCATAAATATTTGTTCCATGATCACTGAGTCTTAGTCCCATAATTCACATGTTTTGTTTCTTAATTATAACTATTTATTCCTTGAACACAACAACTTGTTGCAGGATTACTTAGTTCTGTTTCCTGTTCAAAAATAATTGTTTCAAAGACCAGAAAGTTTAGTGATGACGGAATAATAAGTTATTAAGAAGGAACAAATATAAACTACAAGAACTAAAGTTAGTGAGAAAGGAATAATCAAATATTAGAAAGGAACAAACATAAGCTAGAAGGTAAGAGTACCGGTGATAACCGGTTACTCCTCAATTAATGCTCCCTTACACTTCAATTAATTCTCCATGAAAAGTCAAAAAAGTTGTCTGAACAACCAATAGAAGCATGACACGTGGCAAGTGGTTTGGTTGTATATACAACCAAACCACTTGGTTGTACCGAAGAGGCTTCCATAGTGTGCCTAGCACTTCTCCTAATAAATATCATTTTTCCCTTCATGTGTGAATCTTGTTTTAAAGATCTCGATTTCATGACTCAAAAAATATAACTTAATCAAAAATGAATTTGAAATTCTTAAATTTAAAATTTGATTATTATTGAGGGACTTCGTGGGCTATTGAGCTTCCACAACTCAAATCTAAGGGAATTTCACTAATTGTCTATCTGTTTTCAAATTTCTTCTATTTGCGGAAAATTTATCGACTATGATATATATGGGGTGTGCTCTCTTACAACATGAATGTAGCAGGATTGTGATGTCTTCTATTTAAAATGCAAGAATAAATTATAGCGCACTAAATTAGTTTTAAAACTAAGACACTAAAGTAATTTAATTTAATTTCTTCTTAAAATTACTTTTGTGCAACCAATTTAACGAGGTGATATGAAATTTTTTATCTATGTAAAATGTGCATACTTTAAAAATGTAACAGGTCAACATTTTTC
Source organism: Hydrangea macrophylla (assembly GCA_033977485.1). Lineage (NCBI taxonomy): Eukaryota > Viridiplantae > Streptophyta > Magnoliopsida > Cornales > Hydrangeaceae > Hydrangea > Hydrangea macrophylla. The sequence goes on from CM066990.1 coordinate 100,744,062, forward strand.
AATATATATGGATATTGCTATTTCAAGAGCCATGGTAGTTTTTATACATGGAAAGCGTCTCCAAGAGATCAGTTATCTTGGAGATACAAGTTGTGTAGCTGAGAAGGATATTATCATGGAAAATCTTAACAAGATTTAAAAAGTTTGAATATGCAGGATTGTTTTGGAGAAATGTGCAATACAAGCTTTTTAAAACTTGTTAACATAATATGTGTCCTTGGACACATGTTAAAGAAACCTATTATCATATCACTCCACAACTCTTCACCTAGTATTATCATTATCATTTGCATTTATGTAAAAGCATTCATGCTAAAAGTAGTGTTCACTTAATTAAGTTAATTTAAACATGCATGTTAAATGCCATTGAAATTCAAGGCGACAACATGGAAATAGTCCAGAACAAGCTTTAGGGTTCGAAATATGATAAATAAGACCAAGGAGATATAGGCATTTTTTATGGTTTTGCCAAGAAAAAAAAAATTATATATATATATATATATTTAAGCTCACATTATTTTGATCTTCAAACAATTATCCAAATGTGCGGTAGAATGCCTTTTCACAGACAATTTTTGAGAACAATATCAAAGAACTGAACCAAACGGACGACTAAGTGCAATCAATTAAATTAAGTCAGAGATTCACATAACATCATATTATATGTGAGTAATGCTAGGGTGTGAGAATGAGTTGTGCCCCAACCATTACTCATATTCATATATATTCTAATTTGAAATTGTGACTTGTAAGTTGTAACTAAGAGTGTGTTTGATAACCCAATTAAGTCGTGAAAATGAAAACTTTCTGCACTTAATTTTTTTTAGTGCGTTTGATAATGTACCACTTAATTGAAAAAGCAATAAAAATCCACTGAAAACGTTAAGTGAAAATTTTCTACTGAAAATAATCACTGAATGCAGTCTATTTTAGTTCTTGAAACACTATTTTTAATATTGCAAATACAAATCACTTAAAATTTTTAGTACTTAAATTCAGCACTTAATTTTCAGCACTTAATTTTCAGTTTTATCAAACGCACCATAAGTCTTTGGGTACAAACAAATCTCACAAACACAATCCACAAATACCACAATATGTCTGTCTTTCTTTTCAGTGAACCACACAGTATCAGTGTACCCCTCTGGGATAGTGTGTGGTTCACTCTGGTTCACTAAAAAGAGAGATAGACATATTATAGTATTTGTAGATTGTGTTTATGAGGTTTATTTGTGCCCAAAGACTCAACTAGCGAGTGCACAATGTTCCTCTCATGCACCCAGGTACAGTTGCCACATGTCATATTATGCTTTCCAGACCTTATACTTAAAAGCCAATGCTAACTTATTCTTTCCCTCTAATTTGATCAAAGTTTATCCCTTACCCTTTTGTTGAATGCATACTTTATTTTATTTTGACTATCAGTTTCCAAAGAAAATGGTAGTCCAGATTATCTTCTAACCTTGAAAAGAAATTTCTCAAATTTGATTCCCAATAAATTAGTAGTTGTACCATATATTTTGGCCATGGCCAGTGGTCACATACACCACCACATGCGAAAAAACTGACAAGCATTAGGAATTAAATTTGGGATTCAAAATAGCATTACTCGAAAAAAACTTACATAACCTATCAAACCTGAAAAAAAAAATATATATATATATATAATCATTTGCTAATAATAAATTCGTAGAACTAATTCATGACATCCTCCATTTAAAAAAATGCCGTTAGAAGATTTCTCATGGTAATTACAGTATGATTAGAATCAAATGTTCAAACTCGATATACCCAAAGGGTTCAATTCTTACTTATTCATCCAAACTATACACATGTAATAGGCAGCTCCTATCTCTACAACCAAAATGGTAATTAGTAGAGAGGTAAAACTCAAAGACCCAAACCACAACACCGTAGGTACACATTTCCTAATAGCAGCTACGACAAACCGTCAGAGGTTGGAGTTTGGAGAGTTGTTGATAGAAAGGATAAGGGGAAAATGATTGTCAATGAGACCTCTCACAATCCCCAGGATGCGGATGACTCTAAAATCGTGAAAATTATGTTTTTTGCTCTTACTCGAGTCGAAGAAGAGTGTGATCCACTGCCTAGGGGGGTTGAAGCTTATGCTGCCTCTGCTAGGAATGTTTGTCTAGGGACTAGTTTTGCTAGCCACACTTCTACTATGAACATCATTGCATATAAGGATTCTTCTTCATCCTCACATGAAGGGGCGGAAGTTGATTCTGATGATGACCTCGATGCAAATCATGATGCTAAGGAATTATCAGTCTCTTCCATGTCTTCCATACACAAAAAGAGAGAAACAAAGAAGAATTTCAGAGGTAGTCATCATAAGGGTCGTCGTCGAGATTGTCCCACCCGTCCCGGAAAGAAATAAAAATCATTTTAAATGCATAATAAATTTCAAGAGTTATCAATGTTATTTGATAATTATGGATGTGGTTGAGCGTAGGTCAACGGAAGGTGCCAAGTGAAGGCACAGTAATCCAATAATCAAAGAAGAATTGACGTGACTTAAATGACATTTATGTAATTAAATGTTATTTGACTTTACCTGATTTTCATGAATAGTAAATTTACCTGTGTAGTACATACTAATAGATTAAGGTAATTTTGATAGCTTTGTTGATAACCAATACGATGCGTAGCATAAAAGGTAGGTTTTGGGGCTTGGGACTTCATGATGCCGATCGACGGACTTCTGCTCGTTTATCTTCCCCCAAATTTCATATTGGGATTCTCTAAGGTAAAATCTACGTTTTGATATCTCTTAGGCCACGTTTGGCAAAGTTTTATAAAAATCTTAATTTTATATTTTCTTGAAAAACGTGTCAAAACTCGTAGGTTTTGCGTATAAACAGAGATCCGGCGTAGATTTGGTATCCTAGTACTCCACCTGAAATCTTAATGCCATAGCTTAAGGTATGAATTCTAACTCTATGTTTTATATGAAATTCCATGTTTTAAATATCTCAAACGATATTTTGGATCCGGGCAAAATTCATGTGTTAGTTTTAGGCCCGTTAATTATAGACGCGAATAGTTATGAAAAGCATGTCTAAATGTTTATGTGAGCATGCTAGATGTTTATGTGGGTCAAAGGGGGGAATTAGACAATTTCATCTGGAGTAAGCTTCTCGATGTTTGAGAATTTTAGTAGCGACACCTATTGTGCATGGTTTAAGGCTTAGACTTGCTAGGGCACTTGGATACAATGGCTGTAGGCTTGGACTAGCCATTGGCATCACGGTTTGAAGTTTGGACTTGCCGATGCTGGATGAATGCGTATTCTCTCCCTAGAGACTATTTTGATGTGTTTTGAGGTTTAAAGCATGAATTTGTCATATAAGCATATGTTTAGAATTGTGCACTCAATGTATAGTTGAGCAGTGGAGCTTTACTCCATTGCAGGTGAAAAGAAAAAAGAAATAAGAAGCGAGATGAGTGAGGTTGGGGGACAACGAGATGATCCTTGTACACATGTTTTGTTTCCATTTTCAATTGTTGTAATAAGAATTTGAAAATATAAAACCATGTACCTAACTTAGAGATCTTGGTATGGATTTATGGTTTGTAAATTGTAGTAAACTCTGTAATTATGGTTTGGGATGTGGTAATACAATAAGGTCTACTTTGGATTGTGGTATGGGTGGTTAATCCCCGAATGAAAATGGTATAACCTTGGTATTAGAATTCTGCAGAATGTGCACGGGATTGGAAAACCAGTCGACTGGTCCAATGTCCAATCGACTGGACATACTGTTTAAACAGTTTTCTTCTTCAGTTTTGGAGGAAACCAGTCGACTAGGGTTCAAAAATAATCGACTGGATTGTGTTTCAAAAGGGGTGCTACTGGAGGATTGAGTCCAGTCGATCGGACAGCCTCCAATCGACTGGGATTTTGACCTCACAGTCGATCGGACCGAGAGTCCAGTCGACTGGATTGGGTGGTTGAACTGTTGCTTTCTATGATCTCCAAAGCAGTCAACTGGGTCCCCGACGCAGTCGACTAGATTGGGAGGCTGAGGCTGTTTTACTCTCAGTAAATGCCAAAGCAGTCGATTGGGTCCCCGACATTGTCGACTGGATTGCTAATATCAAAACTGATTTCTTCTTTAAGTGTTTTCAAATGAAAAAAAACTTTTTATAACTCTTAAATTTGGACTTTCACTTATTTCTTTCTGCTGCCAATACTTTAATTGAACTGGATGAGCCTTGGGAGCATGCCACGTGTCATATTTCCACGCGTAGTGGGATGGGTCGTGATAGATATTGACCTTGTGATGGCAAAAGTTTCAGAGGTAGTCAGTTGCGTTGTTGTTTATTCATGTGCGGCAGTGTTTAGCCTCTTGGCTTTGTTAGCTAGTTTTGTAAGAGTTATTTTTGGATTTTTCCTGTTTTTCCCAGATTTCACTTCTTTTTTTATTAGCATACTTTTGAGCATTTTGTAATATTCTGGTGTCTGCCCCATGTATTTAGTACATTTCTAATTAACCAATTTTTTTCGAAAAAAAAAAAAAAAAAAACTTAGAGAGATTTTTAGGCAACTTCAAACTTGAGAGTATCGTTGACATGCTGACGTGTTACCTCCATTTAATAGGAGTGAGTTATTGACCATTTAATAGGAGTGAGTTATTCAACAGTGATTAAGGTTCACACATACAAGGGGCCCATTATTCTTGGGTCCTAAGATGTGACTCCCACTTAGATAATAAACCCATATTAGCCGGAGGCAGTAGCCGAGATGGCCATGGCCCTTCCCCCTATTGGGGAGGTTGTGGTTCGAATCTCCCTTTGGGGAGACTGTAAGGGAGAGTTTTCTTTAACATGAGGTATGGCCCCCTCTGTGTGTGTGTATGTGTTACTAACTTTCAAACCTACTAACTATTACTTACGTCACAGAGGTGGTTTGATTCTGAGACACACGGAAAGGAAGGAAAATAAAAAATGAAGGGTACCATATTAATATGACATGTGATTCCTCAAAATATCCAAAAATTTCTCAACTTAAAAGTCTCTATTGGAAAGTACACACAAAAAAAAAAATAGAAAATAAATTAAAAGAAGACCTCCAACTTGGGAAATTAGATTCCGTGAAGTTTCTCATATCCTTCCAATCAAGGCATTCTGACATCATAAGCCAACCAATCAATCATTATATTAATCCTAACTCAAAGCTTTATCCTAATTACCTACCCTAGCTAGCAACACCATACAAGTCACAAACCATTTCCTGTGTATCACTTGGTGCAAATCACACCTTTTGCACGTAAACTAAGGCCATTTTCAACGCCTCAAACTTAAATATAGGCCCAGACGTGCTTCAGGAAAACATATATATATATATATATATATTTTTAAAATATCTTATTACGAAAATTCTCTGAAGAGTGCGTCCTCTCTCTTTAATAAAGAGAGGTTCTCTGTTTTGACCGTCAGATTGTACTTAAAAACTGTGAAATGACAAAATTGTCATTAATGAAAACACGATCCGACAGCCAAAATAGAGGTCCTTTCTTTGTGCCCTATTTAGAGTCTGACTGTATTTTATTATACAAATGCACGTTTTGGTCGAAGCAATCAGATTTGTGCACAGCTGATTTTTTTGTTATTTTATTTCAATGCGTCCCTTTTGATTCGAGTCTCTATTACTACCTTTGCCCATGTCTAAAAGCAGAAGCTAAAACCAATCCAATTAGGATCCAAAAACATCCTAACATTGCATAAGAATTTTGAAGCTTTGCTTGGAATATAAGTATTCCATACAGTAACCCACAATCTGGTTTTTGGTTCTTAAACCAAAAATGGTTTTCCAAATTTTGATGCATTAGTGAAAGATTATTGGGTATAATTAGTGAGAGAAAAATGGAGCCTGAAAAGCACAATCAACCTGATACAGTTATTGCAGAAAAATCTGAAGATGCTGAAACTTTCCATTCAGAGGAGGGAAATTTGAGAGGAGGGAAGGAAAGGGAAGGAAAGGAGTCAGAAGGAGAGAAAATTGATTGTGTCATTGATGTTAAGTGCGTCGATGAATCGCCAAGTGGTGATCAGAGTTTGAGAGAGATAGTTTGCAGGATTTGTCATCTGGGTAGTTCTGAGAATCCATCTATTGAGAGCTTGGATATGATTCAACTTGGTTGTGGTTGTAAAGATGAACTTGGCTTTTCACATCTTCATTGCGCTGAGAAATGGTTTAAGCAGAAAGGAAATAGGTAAATTAAAACTTTCTTCTTCTTTTTCCTCTGCTTTGGGTCATGTGACATTAAGGCTTTGTTTGGTTAATAATGGAAACGATAAGGAAAATTATAAAGAAATAGTCATTTCCCTTCCTTTTTTAGCATTTTACAATTATCTTTTAGAAAATTTAATATCAAAGTTATTTAAGCATGAAAGAAATCACGAGTGAACTACTTTTACCCCTTGTTTTAACTTTCTCTACTTTGAATCCGCAAATCAAACAAACAAGTAAAATTTCGTTGTGCTTATTAGCAAATAAAAGTAAAAATTTGTTGGACACTTAAAAGTGCGAATGCTATGATTGATTCAAGCATTTTGAAAATATATACAGATAACATGCATGCATGAATAGAATCCAAAATCAATTGGGTTCTGTTGGAACTTGAGAGCTTCTCTATCTTCCAATTATACCCCACACTACACTACTCCCAAAGCTGTCATTTTTTCACCTTGCATTTGTGTACACATACATATATCTAAGTAAGTTTTAAAATCCTGCTTTTATAAGTGAGCCACTTCAAACTAATTCTAGATTTGCAATTACAAGTCCAAATATTTATTCTTATACTCTTTCACAAACTGTGACAAAAAATGAAAAATGAGAACTTGAAACTTCTTTTCTTTTGAGCTTATAGTACATGTATGTATTTCTTGTTTCTCATTCACACAGACAATGTGAGATTTGTGGCAAGATTGTACAAAATATAAATGTTGTTGAGGAATTAGACAGAGTGATGGTGATGCAGTGGAATGAGATGAGGTTGATGGCGGCAACCACGAGGATAGCCTACTCGGAGAGAGAAGGTTCATGTTTGTGTAAGAACAGCATCTGTAACATTTTACTGGCATGTTTGGTTCTCGCCTTTGTGCTTCCATGGTTCATCAGAATTAGCTTCAAACGATGATGATAATCGCCTTTTTTTCATTATTCATTAGACATTTAGGTTTAATGGGTATGAATTATTACTACTCAACTCCATGGAAGGATCAAGTATTCAGATTCATTTGTATATATAAAACATTTTTTTTTTGTTGGGAAATTAAGAGTTGAACATGTATAGAGCAGGGCACTGATTGAGTGCCATATATTACATCATTATATTTTTAATTCTTCTTCTTCTTCTTTTTTCCCCATTTGGTAATTGTTTATTTATGCAGTTGTTAAAATGTTTTGGAGAGAAATGCTAAGTTAAGCACTAGTTGAATTTGTGTTCACAATTGAAATGTTTGTTTGCAAGTGGTTTTAGTTTTGTTCTTCATCACTTGATTTTCAACTATTTTTGAGAAATTTTTAGGGTCTATTTCGGAAAGTCTAAAATTGGACCAGGTTTAGTTCAGGTCTCACATTTTTAATAGGTTCTTTTGAGAACCAAGGCAATGTTGGTTTGACAAAAGAACCAATTTTAAGAGACTTGGTTAGCCCAGCATGGACACTCCTATGCAAGAGATTGACACTCACCAAACACTTGAATATGTAGAATCGGTTCATTTATAACCACAGAACCGGTTCTTTGCTTTTCCAAACAGCTTCTTAGTTTCAAAATCATTTTGTGAAACATTAGGCGAATTGGTGTTTCTTCCAATCAACCAACAAACCAAACAGATCATAAAAGCTTGAATTCAAGGTGGAGTTGAAACAGTATGAGTTATGGTATGCACTTGTGGCAACAAATTAAGCAGCTAAAGCATATGGTAACAAGAAAATCAGAAAGAAAACCAGAAAATCTGAATGGATTATCATCTTTATAATCTTGTTTCACAAACCAAACAAAACATGAATCACATGTAATTTACCACATGTTACAGCCATCAAAATATTTTCCCAGAAAATTGCAGAATTTCAAATACTTCAGTCGTTAGTAAAGCAACTCTTCCCTTCCGTTCATGATGCACAAAATCACCACAGGCTTCGCGACCAATTCGTAAACCTATATCCGGAGTCTACCTTTGCCAAAAAGGCCATATTAGGAGATTCCAATGAACGATATAAATACACATATCGTATATTTTTTTGTACGCCCATACGAGTTGCGAGATACATATATGCCCCCCCGCTAACTGAAATGTAGTATACAATTGCACCATTCGCTCCTCGAATACTTTAGTGTACCCATGAGCAAACGGAGAAGCAACTAGATAGATGACCAATATATTGCCAATGGGTTTTTCCTCCACAATATGTTGCCATTCCCCCACTCGATAGAGGAACTAGAGAATGGAATTTCTTTGCCTTGCAAAGATTGTGCAGCAATGATGAGTAACTACCTGAATCATTTAGCTCCATCGATTCAAACACCTTCATGGCATATCCAGTTTGACTGGCTTTTTCATAATATGATCAATCAAGCATTTCAAAGCAATCAAGTTCGAGTCAAACCCAGTCATAGTCGTGTACTTCAAATGTCGTTGAGTCCCCTCACTATAACCCGCCTTGAACAACCCATCGATCACAATTGTATGGGTATACTTGTCAGTTGTCACATTCCACCCCTCCTTTCTGTATCTTTTCCAACAACATATATCCAACTTCCAACTTTCCTTCCTTACAACATACATTAATACGGGTGTTTTAAGACACTAAGTCAAGCTCATAGCCCTTCTAAATCATCTGCTCCACGCATTCGTTCGCCTCATCAATCGTACCGATTAACTAAAGCGGCGATTACCGTACAGTATGAAAAGGGTTCAAATGTATATCCTTTTTCTCTTCATCTCTGAGAATATCTAAACCCCTTGCTCAAACTGCCTACATCTAAACCAACATTCAATTTACAGTAGTATACATTATGACATTTGGCATGTGACCCTATTCCACAAGCTCGGAGAGCATCCGGCCCCAACCGACGAGACTCGCAAAGCCCATTTTATCAGAATATTGTGTGTCACCATTTTGGGAACAAATCCGTGACACTGTAAATTCCTGAATAATTAACATAACTGCATTACTGGTATACCCGGTCTTGCAAAGGCGGCTGGATCATAATGTTAAACCATCAATAGTTACTGCTTTCGGGTTTTCCAGAAAAAGGCTATGCATATATTCAATAACCTAGTCAAAACCCATATATCAATTTTCTACATGTACTGAATAGATTGAAAAATAAAAAAAATAAATGGCCACACTTTCCTGCAAAATATTTAAATTCATGTAATCATATCTATATTTATTTCTAGCCATTTCAATTTCTTAATCCTTGTTTCACCATTGTAAACTGAAGAAACACAAAGAGCAGAACAATATCTCAAGGGTAAATTACACAAACCTCCCCTAAGGTTTGCCTTAATTACACGGACCTCCCCTCTTAGTTTCAAAAATTACACAGACCTCCCTCGAGGTTTGTAATTAGGTAACAAAACACCCCCTCCCCTAGTGGTCCGTTAGTTTTTTTTTACATTAGCCTCCCCTGAAAATTACAATTAGCCCTCCTAATATTATAAAATTGTCATACTAAAGCCCCCTTTCTCTTATATTTTTGTGCTAATTATAAAATCTCTCCTCCCTCCTATGTTTTTGGGTTAATTTTTTTAGCATTAATTTATACCATCCACACAAAATATACACAAAACATATATAAATAGGTCAAAAAAAAAAAAATTCCCCTGAACAAACCTCTATTAAGCCCCCCTGTATTAATTTTCTAGATCCGCCCCTGTCCCTATGCTTCAAAAGTGGACACTTAACCCCCTGTGATTGTGGGCTAAAATAGAACTGTTATGATTTCACTCAAAGTGCGTTAACCCCAAAATTAACATCACAAAATGGGTTAAGTGTTTATATATTTAACCAATTTTAAAATTTTTGTCAATTTTGAGTGAAATCATAACAATTCCATTTTAGTCCACAATCACAGGGGTTAAGTGTCCACTTTTGAAGCATAGGGACAGGGGCGGATCTAGAAAATTAATACATAGGGAGCTTGATAGAGGTTTGTTTGGGGAAAAAAAAATTTAGACCTATTTATATGTATTTTGTGTAGATGATATAAATTAATGTTAAAAAAATTAACCCAAAAACATAGGAGGGAGGAGGGATTTTATAATTAAAACAAAATTATAAGAGAAAGGGGGCTTAGTATGACAATTTTATAATATTAGGGGGGCTAATTGTAATTTTCAGGGGAGGCTAATATAAAAAAAAAAAAAAAAAAAACTAACAGACCGTTAGGAGAGAGGGCGTTTTGTTACCTAATTACAAACCTTAGGAGAGGTCTGTGTAATTTTTAAAATAAGAGAGGAGGTCCGTGTAATTAAGGCAAACCTCAAGGGAGGTTTGTATGATTTACCCTTGATTTAATATTGTCAATGACACTCCGACACATATGGGCACACCGACACTACAGTAGAAGTGTCCGTCGGTTGAACACCACATGACACGCTACACTTTACCGTCTTTACAATCTTGTTCTTGCAAGTTGCTGCCCAATACCTTAAATCAAAACCACCAGGGTCAACATGCCACTTTCCCACCTGCTCAAACTTAACTGACCATCGTGCGTTTGCCGCGATTTACAATCCACGGCAGAGTAAAAGGTTGCTCCAGCTCCATCAACTGGTCATTTATTTCAGCAACAATTTCAGGCTATGGTCGAATCTGTCGGAAATGTGGGACAGCCATGTGGTGCTTATCGGCAGCCTCAAAATTCAATCAATATACGAGCCTTCATCAAGGAAAGCATTCCGAAATACAAAATATTGGCTTGATCTAAGCGAACATGTGATGTTTCAGTCATGAAATATTCACAGAAGTTCATTGGGAGTTATGATGAACTCTGTAGAGTACCCCCTTCAAATTACACTAGATGGTGAAGAGTTGGCTGTTTTTTTTTTGTTTTTTTTTGTTTTTTTTATAGTTTTTTTGTTTTTTAGGCCATAGGAATCTAAAAGGTTGATTAAAAGAGTTCTAGTGTTCAATCTTTTTCCCCCTACGTCACACTTACACCTGTATAACAAATTTAGGTAACAAATAATGGATCATTTATACTATTTTCTTTTTTCTTTTTTTTGGCAATCAGGGTATCCGAACCAGTTTGCGCGCACCTCGACTAATCCCCCAATGCCCTAGAGTTGCCGGGTGAATTCCCCAGTGGCCACAAAGGATGTGATCTTATATTATTTCGTTGTTACAAGCAAATTGGAATTTTATTTCTTTAACAGGTATTTCACCATATATGCTAAGAAATCCCGGATTTGAATTGAAAAGTAAGTACCCTCCAAGTAATATTACACAAGTCTTGAATTGCCCCAAAACAACGTGAGAAGTAGTAGAAGACACTCTACAAACACTCCCAATTCTTGGGGTATTTTAAAGTCATACAGAGACTCCCATGTAACTACGAAGCATCTACACAAACACCGACTAGAACCGTTTTTTTTTTCCAACAAAACTGGTTCTTGTGTCACCCAAACAACCTCTTATGGTTGTGTCACTGTCAGACCATGATCAACTTATACATCTTTACTTGGTCTCTATAGCTAATCTCTGTAGTGTAGCAAATTTTTTTTATTTTTTTTTTATTTTATGGTCAAGAAGAAAAGAAAAGCAAAACTAGCTTCCTCAACAGAAATTGATTCCACAAATATCCGCCATAAGAGGCATACAAAGTTCTCTGATAGGGGCATCTAACAAAACAAGAGGATTCAAATGATCCGCCTATTGCAATTATGTTTATATGTTTGGTGAACTCTAACCTTAGTTGAAAGAGAAAATATGATGAATATGGTCTTACCCGAGTGCCAAAGCTCCAGACCATTGCAAGAGAAAACCAAGGATAGCTGATATAAGAATAGCAGTTGAATTAGTAAGATCCCACTTAAAAGGACAGTACTCCTGGTGGGTCCAACCATGGCATCAGAGCCAGCAAGAACAATACCGTAACAGGGGTAGTTCTCCACATCAACCTACATTTAGATATAGTCATTCATATATCAATGCACGAGTTCTTAGTTTTCTTGGACCACGTTTGGGGAAAAATACAAAGTTCCCAAACGGGGCCATAGTAAAGATGTATGCATGAAATAGTTATTAAGAAAAAAACATTAAAATAACCCTGAATTTTGAGTAATCAAATTTAAAGTTCAGAAATGAAAACCCAGAATCTATTATGCCCAATATATTAACAAAAAGCAGATTACGATTATAGAGTGTATGTATGCATGAAATATCCAACACATATGGACTGTCTACAAACAAACACATTGCAATGCACAATACTGCCAGACACATCTGATGATATGTACATGTGCATTTGTGTATAAATATGTATATATATATATATATATGTGTGTGTATGTGTGTGTGTGTGTGTGTGTGTGTGTGTGTGTGTGTGTAGGACTAGGGGGTATAGAAAACCTGCTTCCCCTGCATCACTGTCTTTTCTTTTGATGAATCTTCTAACTTTTTTTCCTAACAAAGAATTGAACAATCCCATTTGGACCCAATATAAACAATCATATGGTCATGAAAATATGAATCTAAATGTTCCCATAATGATCAATATTTCGTAATTTCCTGATTTCTAACGGAAAAAAAAATGGTGAAACTTCTGAATGAGAAGTAGAAATGGAGCTAAGCATATATAAATGCACCAGAAGATTTCTAGTGACACCAAAACAAGGGTAATACTTGGGGCACAACCTTCATACAACTTTCATACAACTTTCATACAACCTCCCCAAAAGATGTGTCTATCTCTTTCCTGTGTCACTGTGGGGTCCAGTGACATCACAGGAGAGAGATAGACACATCTTTTGGGGAGGTTGTATGAAAGTTGTGTCCCAAATATTACTGCCAAAACAAATCTGAATAAAAATCAAAACACAGCAAAAATGTTGATATAGCCACTCAAGTGTAGTAGTAGTGTGTAGTCAAGGGCAATGAGAAGGTGACACGTAATAAAAGCTTCTATGGAGTATTGTGTTAAAACCAAGAAGTCTAGTGATAATAGCATTTCCTCCAAAGAAAAGAATTTATTTTTATATTAATTTCATATATGACTCGGCTACCATTGCAAATTTTTTTTTTTTAACTCTCCCAAAGGGAAGCCATCTTACAATACATATATCTTTATTTTCTTAATGGAGCTGAAATTGCTTGTGTCCATTGACACTATTAAAAAAAAAAACATAAAGAAAAAAATTTGTTTAAACTTAAATTAAGGGAATTGTTATTTCCACTCGATCACTGAACCAATGCACTCTATGGTAACACTATCAGAGCATGTGGTACCATGTATGTAATGCATGACATGCATGTACCACATGCTTTAAGAATGGTACCATGGAGTGCCTTGGTTCAATGATGGAGTGGCAATAGCATCACCCTAAATTAATCATATTTTTATAAAAATAATTTCTACTATACTACTGTTTCCAAGCATATTTAATTTAGAGAGTAAGATAGAGTTGAGAGGTTCTGAGGGGTAAGGATGGATGAAAAGTTAGGGGAGTGAAATGTAAAAGATGTAAAAAGTAAATAAATAAATAAAATAAAAAAATGCGGAGATGTTTCAAAATTTAAATTTGAGAAAGTTGTTTCAAAACGTGATCATCAAGGTTTGAATCTATATACAACATTAATTTAGTTGCAACTTTGCACTTTGGGTTTTCAACTTCTTTTCCTGTTTAGCTTTCTAATCAACTAATCTCTTTCTGAATGATACAATTTTACACACACCTGGCAAGAGCATTTGAGACTTGGTAATTGGTATGTTGAAGGCTCATTCAACCAGCTTACTTTACCCACCCAAATATGTTTTCACAAAAAGAGTCACAATATATATATATATATATATATGCAATAATTATACTTACCTATTTATTCACTTTTTTGGTCGGATCATTGAAAAAACTGTCATACACAATCTTGAATTCATTCAGAAATCAAAACCAAGAGAATGCTTGCATCACAAATATTGATTGTTCCAATTATTTTCTTGTTTGTTCTGTTTCTTTCATCGAAGACTATCTACTACATAATACTTGTTACTCTACGACCAACCAATTCCTTAAAATGAAAGGATTTGAACAAAAAACCTTGTCTACAACCATGAAAAAAGGGCTTTCTAGATTTCGCATCTAATTGAATTGTGGGAATATGCTAATATCTTTCATTAATTATTAGAACCCAACTCGTCAGACTCACACTTTACCAGATCTTTAGTTTCTAGTCTGAAGAACCTGTCCATAGACCTCAGGCCTTAAGTAAACAAATATATATATAAATTAATGAATACACCTTAAATAAGTTAAAATTTAAAATACATTATTAATTCACAGGGGTTGAATTAGGAATGCCAATGGCATCATACCCTCTTGATGGGGGTAAAACAGTCTGTAATCTCTTTATCATCTGGTCAAGCTTCTTCAACCTCTCCAACTCTCCTGCCTGTAATAAAAACCTCTCCAACATCCGAAACACTGTGTCACTCATATGCCTTCCTCTTTGCAACGTCTGCTCAGAGCACTTTAGAGCTTCTTCGACCCTCCCACGAGAACACAAACCGGTCACCAAAAGCTCCAATGCATGACCATGCGGACAACAACCTCTCTCCACCAAGTAACCCCACAAATTCAACCCCAAATCTAGCCGGCGATTCTCACAAAAGTATTTCATTAACATCACAACTGTTCTTGTCTTTGGCACAAACTTTTTATCTATCATTTTGTGATAGAGGTCCGAGACACCATCAATGCCTTTTGACTTCATCAATCCCCAAAACATCGTATGATAAGTAACATTGTCATGCCCGATTCTTTTCTCCTCCATCTCATCCATTAAGGTGGATGCAGATTTGAAATCTCGGGATCTTATGAGAGAACTCAAAAAGGCATTGTAAACACCACAGTCTGGCTTTAAATTTCTCGTGAGAATTTCATTGAACAACTCTCTTGCCTTACTTGCGTTTCGAACAATTCCGGCTCCGTGAATTAATGTTGTAATTGTTTCTAATGTAGGCAAGCATTTCACTCTTTCCATATCTTCGAAGAGTCTCAAACCATCACCGAAGCAACCTTTCTTGCAATAAGCATCGATCCTGATATTATAAGTAACAGTGTTAGGCTTAAAACCTCTTCGAATCATCTCATGGTAAAATAGTTCTACAGATGTAACATCACCTGATTCCTTGAACCCCAATAGCAAAATATTCATTGTTTTCATAGTAGGAGAGAACCGAGTATGCAATTTGTTGAAAACGGATCGTGCCTCTTTCATCTGCCTCTGTGTGCAATATGCTCGAAGGAGTACATTGAACTCATTGGTCCCAAACTTCCTACCCACAAATATATCTTTTTCCATTCTCTCAAATGCTTCGATGGTATCCTCATAGGATTGAAATTTTGCGATCCTTGATAACATGATGCTCATCGACTTGGTGGTTAGCAAGGAGGGATTTGTTTTTTGGATTTCTTCCATTAATTCCCAAGCTTTTCCAAAATAGCGCATTCGGGTAAGGATGTGTAATGTCTTCTCAAAAGCGTCTGAACTTGGACAGAACTTGGAGTGCTTGAGAGAGAATTTAAAGAATTCAAAGGCTTTAAGGCCATTGGAATGGGCTGCAAATAGGCGACCGAGGACATTTTCCACGAACTTGGTGGAAAGAACAGCTGGTTTGATATGGTGCAAAAGGGTAGGGTGTAGAGGATGATCAGGAAACGGATGGTCGTTAATGATTTTGGTTATCCTCTCAATATCTGTATCTTTTCCTACACAATAATAATTAAACTGGTGGGTTGATTTAAAAACTAAGGTAAGAAAGCATGTGAGCTGTGGAGGAACTAGCAGAAATTGTTTGGATCTGTTTGTTCTGAGTAATTGAAGCATTATCTGTTTATTTAAAGCAAAAGTCTCTTCCAAACTTCCATCTATGCATGCAGACCTTTCCAAATTCAATACCCTGGTTAATCAAACATACATAAAAGTTTAATAATGAGTGATTTACATCAAATAAAATTCAGATGAAAAGGAAAAGGGCAAAATTAAACAAGAAGATCAATTCTTCAGGGAAGCTGAATCAAACTTGTTGAACATCTTAAGGAGTATAACAATCAAACAAAAAGTAACACGGAGAAGCAAAAACGAAATCGTCAAATCTCTGATGCTACAGAAATGATCATGTGTATACACATCAATCTATGTGTTTGTTTAACTATAACAAAATAAAATCTCCACATTAATTGAGTAGCTGATCGAAGTAAAAGGTGAGACTTGAACTTCTAATGTTACATACTAATCTAATACAACTGGATCCTATTGTCAGCGACTCAGCGAAGAAGAAGAAGAAGAAGAAGAAGAAGAAGAAGAAGAAGAAAAGAGAGAAACTAACACAAGTTCTCGGCCACCAACTTCCAAACACTGCGACCAGCCAATTGGACAATTACCCCAAGGTGCTCACACAAGGATGACAGAAGCGAAGGTCTGAAGTCGGCTTTTGGGAAAATTTGTGCCATAGATTTAAGCTCCTTATCATCCTACCGGTTATCCCGATGGATTCAATTGAACCGTAAACTGTCAGATGCCCAAACATTGGAGCAATTTTGACTAAATAAGCTGGTTTACACCAGAAATCCACTGGTTTGTTTCTGGTTTTACACCAGTTAACAACAGAGAAATTAGAAGATGCTAAGGAGTACTTGATTCCTGTTTTCACCAAGGGGGCAGTTTCGAAAGACTAGCATTTACTCTTACTTAAAATGCAATCTCTACAAATGCCAAGGTAAGATTATATATACATCCAGGCAATGTTCTAAAAATCGCTAGGGGGGCGGGGGTCTCTAGAGCCTAGGAGCATCCCCCCACCCCCACCGGGAATCACAAAATTCCAGTGCTGCTTCGCAGGAAATGAAGTCTCGTTTCGGTGGAGTGTGTGTTTCGTCCCCAATGTTTCCAAGGAAACGAGAGTAATCATGTTCAGAGAGAGAGAGAGAGAGAGACCCCATCCCATGTGAAAAACAACTGAAAAGTAAGTGGGTGTTTCAAATTTCAATCAAAAAATGCATACATGAAAAATTGGGGGAAACCAGAGAGAGAGAGATTGATTCTCTGAAAAAAAAAAAAAAAATTTATAAAATTGATTTTGAGGGTTTTTGGTTATAAATCACTTACCTGGTTGAGGAGTCTCTTTCTCCAACACTCTTCGTCCGATCTGGAATAGGGTTTCTCCTTGCACTCAGTCACTCCTCTTCTTCTTCTTCTTTCTTCGTGGCCTTCTCGCCTAGGGTTCCTGCCTTGATTAAAGTTGCTGGTTGGTTTCTCCAGTAGTAGTGAAAAAAAAGAGGAGTGCTACATCACACACTTTTTGACACACAACTTTAAATATATGTATATTTGTGCTATGTAAGTGGTGCACAAAAAAGTGTGAAAAATTCAAACAACACAAAATACATGTGTTTAAAGCATAGTGTGTCAAAAAGTATGTGTACCAAACATTTCCCGAAAAAAAATACTCCACCTGAGATGAAAAGTTAATTTTCCTCAAATCATTTATCAAAAATGACAGGAATACACCAAACAAAAATGATAGGGATACACATTAAACGAGACACTAAATGACACATCAGCTTTAAATGCGTGTACCCTGTGCTGTGTAAGTGATGCACAGAAAAGTGTGAAAAATTCAAACAGCACATGGTACATGCATTTAAATCATAGTGTGTCGTTTGGTGTGTATCCCTATCATTGTTGTACACCAAATACACGCTAAACAATGTAATAGCTTGAAATGTATGTAATTTATATTGTGTAAGTGATACATAGAAAAAATGTGAATAATTCAAACAGCACAGGATACGTGTATTTAAAGCACAGGGTGTCATTTAATGTGTCGTTTGGTGTGTATCACTATCATTGTTGATCATTTATTTCTATTTTTAGTTATTTTCCTTTTGGGTGATGCTATTGTCACTCCATTATTGAACCAATGCACTCCATGGTACCACTCTTAAACCATGTGGTACCATGCATGCCATGCATTACATACATGGTACCACATGCTCTATGAGTGGTACTAAGGAGTGCTTTAGTTCAATGATGGAGTGGAAATAACGATTCCCTTTCCTTTTAACATATATCTACACCATTATATAAAAGAGCCTAAAGGCTCATGAATAATGAAATTTCAATTGATTGTCCTTATTTGGTATTTCTCTAATTTGTTTCTCCTTCAATGTAATTTTACTTCTACTTTGATACTATTAGGCAAAATTGTAAATTACACCCCTATAGTTTAAGGATTGTGACAATTTGGTCCCTATAGTTTTAATTTTGGCAATTTACACCATATAATTTGAAAATTGTGCAAAATTCACTCAATTACAAAATAAGCAAGGGCATGATGGGAATATCATATTATTTTCAGTCCAAAATGACACTATGTGTCCATAGACCTAGTAGTGTAGTTGAATGGGACCAGAAGCTTATACGGGAGTTTTGGGATAGCACCCCTACTGAAATTTTTTTGGGTAAAAAATAGTATAATTTTATATAATTTTTTGTACAAACAAATTACCTACACCATTATATAAAAGAGCCTCAAGGCTCGTGAACAGTAAAATTCCATTTGATTGTCCTTATTTGGTATTTCTCTAATTTGTTTCTCCTTCCGTGTAATTTTACTTCTTCTTTGATACTATTGCAAATTACACCCCTGTAGTTTAAGGGTTGTGACAATTTGGTCCATATGGTTTTAATTTTGGCAATTTACACCCTATAGTTTGAAAATTGTGCAAATTCCACCCAATTACAAAATAAGCAAGGGCATAATGGGAATATCATATTATTTCCAGTTTAAAATGACACTATGTGTCCATAGACCCAGGAGTGTAGTTCAATGGGACCAGAAGCTTATACAGTGGTTTTGGGAGAGTACCCCCACTGAAATTTTTTTGGGTAAAAATAGTATAATTTTATATGATTTTTTGTACAAGCTAATTTATCCCATAAATAACTTATAATCTTTTAAATAATCCGATACACTTAAAGCTTATAATAATCTGGTAATATCTTATAATCTTTTAAACTACCGTGCTAATAGCTTATAATCTTTTAAACAATCTGATACACTTAAAGTTGGACACGCACTGCCAAACAAATATCAAAGTGAAATTGATATAAATAAATAAATAAAATTAAGCTTATAATATAAAATTTTCGTGAAAAAATTATGGGATAGTTTCGTATGTACAAAAAATAATAAAAATAAAAATAAAAATAAAAATAAAAATTCACGGAATTACACTATTTCTACCCCAAAAAATAAATATATCGGGTCGGGGGCAATTTCAATTTGTCCTAATTTGTCATTTTTTGATTTGTTGGAAATCACATTTTTACCTTTACTTTTCTTTCTTGTTCCATTTCTTTTTAATGATTTTTTTTCATATTTTTGTCATTTTGTGAGGGTAGGTTCGTCATTTCATCTACAAAACAACCCTTATTACTATTAGGTCAACTTTTAAAATTAATTTATTCTAAAAATGATGATTCAATCAACGTTTCAAACAATAATTACAAATGTTTATAATTTCATTCAACTTTTATAAATATTTAATCCACTAATAATGATTCAATCAACTTTTCAATGTATAATTACAAATATTTACAATTTGGTTCAACAAACCCAAAAGTCAACAATTGTAGGTTGTGCCTTGTTTAACACAACCGTTTTTTGGTTTTGTGGTTTGTATGTTTTTTCGTTCTTCTCAAACAAGTCACTAGCTTGTTTGGTTTTGTTTTGTTTTATTTGGTGTTTTGTTTGGTTTTATTTATTTTTTAATTTTTTTTGGGTTTTCCCAAACAAACCACTAACACAAATAAGGCACAACACAAACCAAATTGGGCAATGCCTTGTTTGGTTTTGTTTTGTTTTGTTTTTCTTTTTTTTTTTGGTTTTCCCGAACAAAGAACTAACATTTGTTTTATATACCATATATAGATCTATATCTATATATATACGTTGTATAAAATAGGCTAAATGTGATTTTCAATTTCAATTTTATCCTTATTTGTTATTTTTTGAATTGTTCAATTTTACCATTTTCCCTTTGCAATCCTATACAATTCCATACATCTCCACACTCTTTTTTTATCATTTATTCATAAACGATTTTGTTTTTTGTTTTTCTTGAAAAAGTGGTGTGTGCCTATAAGTTTAATTTACATACATGCTTAGACATTTAATTTTATTACACACACATGCCTTAAAAAAAATTATTATTATATATATTGAATATATTATATACCAAAATTGAATAAAAATGCGTACAATTATAAATTGAATAGCCAAATTACTCTTATGCCTTATGCAAATTACCCTTTTGTTTCTATACCTTAAACAAAAGATCTTAAAGTTTAAAGTGTTTACAATTATAAATTTATGTTTGTTAAATTAAATTACCAAAAACTCTTACCACCGGGGGTGGTGGTCTAGTGGTTCCAAGCTCACTCCCATGCGGTTTGGCTGCCCCAGGTCCCAGGTTCGAATCCCCACTTGTGCATCTGCCTTGGCATTTGCTTGTGGTGGCTCTTTGGGCCTGGGCTTGGCCCACAGCCGGCTTCTGTGAACTATACTAGGCCCTCGGTGGTGCTACGCTGACGGGGTCAGTGCTTGCGCTGGTTGGTTACCTTGGTATGATATGCTCGCCTCTGACCACGAAAGTCCGAACATTGTGTAGCGGGGTTGGCAATGTTGCCACTATTGTTAACCCCTTTTTTGGTTATCAAAAAAAAATAAAAAATTACCAAAAACTCTTTTATTATATTATGATATGGGTAATACTTGGGACACAACTAAAGCCACAACCTTTTTTGCACAACCTCCATTATGTGTCTATCTCTCTCCTAGTGGGCACTGTGGGGTCACTGGCATTGTGGGACCCAACAAGAGAGAGATAGACACAAAATGAAGGTTGTGCAAAAAAGGTTGTGGCTTTGGTTGTGCCCCAAGTATTACTCTTATGATATATATATTGAATAATCTAATTACCCTTATAACTTTTACACATTACAATTTTGTTAAATTGATTTACCAAATTTCCCTTTTGTATATAATATATACGACTGTGTGTGTATTATATATATATATATGTATATATATAGTTTATATGTACTTTAAAGAAAAGAGCCTAAAAGTTTAAAGTATGCACAATTACAAATTGAATAATCAAATTACCCTTAATTTTTTACAAATTACTCTTTTGTTAAATCGAGTTACCAAATTACCCTTTTGCCTTTTTTATATTACCCTTTTTTGTATATATGTATGTATATATAAATATGTTATCTATACGATAAAGAAAAGAGCCTTAAATTATAGGTTAACATCAATTAATATAGTTCTTAAATCATATTTTTCTAACACCATTTTCAGAATTAATAAAACTTATTTCTGTTTCTTGTTCACTTTAAAAAATATATACATTGTATTTTTTTCTACGAAATCCAACGCCCGTGCATTGCACGGGCCGACTTCCTAGTCCTTAATAAAGGTATAAAACCCTTTAATTAAGGGTAAAAGACACTTTTGGTTCCTCAAGTTTACAACGATTGTCATTTTAGTCCCTAAGTTTTTAATTTTGTTAATTTCGTCCTTAAATTTTGTAAATGGCAGCAATCTCATCCAAAGCTTAACGTCCGTTAGAAATTCCAACGTCTCCACATCACGTGATTTTCATGTGATGTCTATATAAATGGCACATTGGTCTTTTAACACACTTTTCCGCCAAAATATATAAGCCATAAATATATATACACTCTCTATATCCCGTCCACATACCCAGTTTTAGAGAGAGAGAGAGAGAGCAGGAAAAAAAAACAAAACAAAAAACAAAACAAAAAAAAAAAACAGGGAGAAGCCAAGAAAAAGCCTAGGGACCCATAATGCAATATTAACGAAATCTATTTGGTTTTTGTCTTGTTTTGTTTTTGTTTCAAACCAATTTCACTTAGTAAATTGCAGGGAAAAATAAAATAAAATTGCAAATCAACTTCATTATCCAACCATAACAATTGCACAAAACCATTTGCACAAAAGCATCTTCAATATCATCATAAACAGTTGTAGAATTGTACATTACAATGTTGGCTCAAAAAACTCGTAAAACATGTGCATTAACAACCATCCAGTTATAGAATTGCACATTACAGTGTCCATCATCCAACAACACATAATACAAAATATGTTAACTCCTATATCAGTGTTCATCAAAAATACATACTTCATCATCACTTGATCCAGTAACATGCATCATTAACAAGAACTTTTCTTGAATATATGATGTAAAGAGGTGTAAAGACAAAAAAGTGCCCAAAACTTCTCCGACTTTTTTTGTCTTTTTTTTTTTTTTGGGTATTTGTTAAAGTTATTTCTCTGTACTTGAGAAAGCAACCGGTGCTACTCTATTTATTTGACAATACTCACACAAAAAGTTCAAATTTTACCATAATAAGGTGCAGTTCCTCCATTACCATCACCCGGGTTCTTAACTTGAAATTCATGCTCATTCGGTCAAAAGTGATTGATCAATTGCAGTCCCTTTTTGTTGTTTCTTTGTTGAGTTCAACACAAGAGTGTTGGTCTTTGTCTCTAAAAGCATGATCTGGGTTTCAGCTTGAGAAGGACGAGATATTGAGGTTATTGCAAACAGGGTATTAGCTTCTCTTGCCACGACTATTGATCAAGAAGTGCATCAATTGAAACCCTTATGTTCCCTCTCTCTCTCTCTATGTCTCTTTCTCTCTCTCTCTCTCTCTCAATTTTTGAAGAAAGTAAAACCCTTATATTGACTCATTTGACTGCAATGTTTCTGACCACTATGTCATTGGGTCAAGTAATTGCCCAATCACGTTTTTTTATGTGTTTAAATAAATATTCTTGAACTACATTGATTGAATGTTGCCAATGACACTCCGACACGTACGGGCACCCCTACACACTACAGGAGAAATGTACTTCTTCTTAGAAATGTCATGCTTTCTAGAAAGTAGCATTTCACTTCTTCTTCTTCTTCTTCTTTTTTCCCTCCCTTTTACAATCTTGTTCTTGCAAGTTGCAGCCTAATTCCTTCAATCAACACCACCAGGGTCAGCATGTCACTTTCCCACCTGCTCAAACTGGCCATCCTTCTTTTGCCGCGATTTATAATCCACAGCAGAGTAAACGGTTGCTCCATCAATCGGTCATTTATTTCAGCAACAATTTCAAGCTATGGCCGTTGGATCTGTCGAAAATGTGGGACCGCCATGTAGTGCTTATTTGTAGCCTCAAAATTATACGAGCCTTCATCAAGGAAAGCATACTGAAATACAAAATATTGGCTTGATCTAAGTGTACATGTGAAGTTTCAGTCATGAAATATTCAGAGAAGTTCATTGAGAGTTATGATTAACTCTTTAGAGTACCCCTTCAAATTATACTAGATGGTGAAGAGTTGGTTGTTTTTTTTTTTTTTTGTTTTTTTTTTAGGCTATAGGAATCTAAAAGGTTGATTAGAAGAGTTCTAGTGTTCAATTCCCCCCCCCCCCCCCCCTATGTCACACTCACACCTGTATAACAAATTTAGATAGCAAATAATGGATCATTTATACTATTTCCTTTCTCTTTTTTTTTTTGGCAATCGAGGGTGTCTGGGCCAGCTTGCGCGCACCTCAACTAACCCCCTGAGGCCCTGGAGTCGCTAGGTGAATTCCCCAGTGGCCACCCTCTCCAATGACTCAAACACTAAACCTCTTGGGTAGTACACCCAAGAAGCTTACCAATTGGCCACAAAGGATGTGATCTTATACTATGTCGTCGTTACAAGCAAATTGGAATTTTATTTCTTTAATGGGTATTTGTGCAACATTCTGCAAATTTCTTTTTGTACATTGAAGATATCTAGCTTTTGCCTGTGTTGGAAGCTTGAGTCTTTCATCAAATCTATGCAACTGTATAATTCTTCAGATGATAAGAGTTACACACAACTGATTAGAAGAAGAAAAACAAAGAAAGAATTACTGTGTAGTTAATTATATATGCAAACTACTCTTTCTCTCTCACACACACACATTTACAAGGTTGTTTTTATCAGACAACACTGGAGGTGTCTTTTGCATCCAACTCTTTTGTGTTGTCTTCAATGCTCTTGGGTTTTACAGAAGGTAAACTCTGCTGGTTACCCATGGTTTCGCGTGACTCTCTCAAATTAAGTGATGTGTAAACTGACATTCCACAAAGAACTGTGACAATACCACACATGCTAAAAAATCCCAGATCTGAACTACAAATTAAGTACCCTCCAAGTAGTATTACACAAGTCTTGAATTGCCCCAAAACAACGTAAGAAGTCGCAGAAGTGGCACTGCACACAAAAACAAACACTCCGTTACTCAAAGCCAGTAAAACAGGATCACTTTTATCTGTTTTTTTATATTGTTATATAGATTTCAGTATTGTCTTAATTTGATAAATAACCAGTTCTTGAGGTATTGTAACGTCATACATAAACTCCCGTGTAATTAGGAAGCATCTACACAAACACCGAGCTATTTAGAACCATTCTTTTCAGCAGAACTAGTTCTTGTGTCACCCAAACAACCTCTTACGGTTGTGTCACTGTCATACCATGATTAACTTATACATCTTTAGTTGGTCTCTATATCTAATCTCTGTAGTGTTGCAATTATGTTTATATGTTTGGTGAACTCTAACCTTGGTTAAAAGATAAAATGCGATGAATATGGTCTCACCCGAGTGCCAAAGTTCCAGACCATTGCAAGAGAAAACCAAGGATATATAGTTGATATAAGAATAGCAGTTGAATTAGTAAGATCCCACTTAAAGGACATCACTCCTGGTGGGTCCAACCATGGCATCAGAGCCAGCAAGAAGAAGACTGTAACAGGGGTAGTTCTCCACATCAACCTATATTTAGATATTAGTAATTGGGCACGGGCCGAAAGAACTGAAGGGCGCGCGGGTGAAAAACTAAAATTGGGCGACAAAATAACCACCATTTAGAAAATGTATCAAATTACATTAAGTACACATAATAAAAAAAATTACATTAAGTACACGGGCAAATTGTGAATTGTCCACATCACTCGATTGAACGTGCAATGATCATCTCACTGTACTCAATCTAGTGCGGTGATTGGTCAACAATCTGAAAATTAACAAAATGGACAATTAGTTGCATTCACGTGTAAACTAGTAAAATGATAAATTAAATGCAACTGTTGTATCTAATTGTATTACCTTGTTAGGAGATCCACATCAATCCAATAAAACTACAATCCTTCAAAAGTATTAATGACGGGTCAAGCAAGGAAAAAAGCACAATTTAATAGTAACAAAGTCATGGGATGATATTTACCCATAGTAGTCACTATATTAAGACCTCGGGGTAGACGATGTTTGTCGTGGAATCAGTGGCACCCTCGGGAAGAAGAACACTTATACGATCAAAAGATGTGCATCTGGATAAAGCCACGTATGACTATCCATGACTGAATACTGGATTGCACAAATCAATACCAACAAAGTTCACGGATTTATTAATTGTCATCGCATATGCCAATCGGATTGGAAATTGACGTCTTGTCATATTGAAAGGAAATTCAGTTGATGATGGTGCCAATGATATTCTGGGAATAAATGTGTTCGCTCTCGAGATATGTATGATTCAAGTGCAAATCAATCCTAACAAGTAATACTCGGGTATGTACGAGGTCGATTTCCATGTGGACTAGACCGGAAGATTATGGTTTGGGACTCCAATACACTACTATCGTAACCAAAAAGAAAGAGAATATGGTTGTTTTGAGGGTATCTATTCTAAGACTCGAGCTAACATGCGAGTAATACTAAATTAGAAATGATAGGCTAATTAAGTTAACTAATTAAACAACGGTTAAAAATTAACTACAACTAGTGAGCTAGATTAACGAGTTTGATTTACTTAAGAGAAGAAGGGCTAGGGGTCATGCTACAAACCTTGGATCATACAAGGGTAAGTCTTAGGGATTTGGAGGGGGCTTCTCAAGTGAACTAAGTTCCTTGGAGGCTAACAATCAAACATATGGGTTGTCAACCCCACTATGAAAGATGAAAGCTTGAGGAGACTAAGGGCAAATGTTGGATTGGTAATATAGATTTCAATGACCCCCATTGCATAACAATGGAGGTAAATAAACAAACATATTACAAACCCAACACTCTTCAATCACTCAAGAAGATCCAAAAACTTCAGACTTTCAAGAAACACAAGGATCCATAGGTGGGTTCATGACCCATAACCTAGAAAACTAGCTACACATGAATTTAACTATGTAAACATTAATAAAAACATCAAAGGAGTGGAAGGACATCATCATTAATGCAAGAAACTACTTCAAAAGAGAGAGAATCCAATAAATAACTTCAATATATGCTCCAAAAGAAGAGACCAAGCTTGCAAGTTGAAGAATCTCTCACAATCTCATTTACAAGCCCTAAATCTAACTAATCAATGAACAAAATAAATAGAAAACCTAGAGAGATACAAGAGGGTTAAGAGAGAGAATCTAAGATGCTAAAAAAATTAGGTCAAGCCCCTTCAAAACGAGTTATAATGGGGTATTTAAACAAAACCTTTGGAGTGGCAAACTTGTAAAACAAAGGAAGCAGAAACAGGGTCATTCGACCGGTCGAGCGGGCCCATTCGACCAGTCGAATGCCCCTCTGCATTGAATCTCAAATAAGAACACAAAAAGTAGACCGGTCGAAGTGCCCCATTTGACCGGTCGAAAGCCCCTCTGCATTGAATCTTCACAGCTTCTCAACTAGTTTGCACACTGATCACTAAAATTGCCATAACTTCTCGCTCCGACCTCCGATTGAGGTAAAATTCGCGGCCATGCGAAGAAGACTTGCAGGGCTAGCTTTATCAAGTTGAGAATAACCTCCAAATATGAGGTCTTGGAGTTTAAAAATGAGCCCGAAGAGGCTGCAAAGGAAGTGATCTTCAACCGAGGCTTTGCCTATTAACTCGGATTGCCAAAACGACCTACAAAACGCTCACACAACCCATGTAAAAGATGTAAATAGTAGAAACGAGGGTTAAACGAGAAATGCATGTAAATAATGTACTTAGAAGCTCCAGAAATGGTATTTTGCACAATTATAAAGCTATACTCATGCAAAATATGTGATAAATAACACCCCCTACTAGCACATTGCTAGTCTCTAGCAATTAAGCGGGGAAAAGATAGCTCTAAGGACATTATTCAAATGCTTTATTTAAAAATAGTAGAGATAAACCGCTTTCGTGGGGAGCATGGTTGCATTGAGCCATTGCAACAAGCCGTTAAACCTCTAGGTTACCCCTAAAGGCAGAGTTTTGTCTCCGGAGGGTTCTCAGAATGATACCCACAAACATACGCCTACTCAAGATAGTTGCCAACAAATCAAAGTACACAAAGCTCAACAAAATCAAGAGGTTTTCAATGGATCTTAGCAAAGTGACACACAAGTTCCCAAAAGTCCACAAACTATCAAGATTATTCGAAAACTTCATTTTTTCCAACTCTCGGATGTTCGTGGTAAAGGTTGCATGCCCACAAGCATCGGCATGATGCAATGCATTCATAATCCAAATATCGATCAAAACCACGCTTCAACACAATTCTCACTGGTGATACCCTCAGAAATGAATCTCTCGAAATGGGTGACACTCTCAAGACATGCAAGCAAAGTGTAATGGAAAATGGAAAGCAAAGTTGCGCACATGTCAAGTGTAAAACACGATATTCTTTGTAAAAACGAGTAAAACAAATCTCATGAACGATACCATGTATTGGAGTTGGTGAAATAAAACTCTACTTGCTTGTCAAGCTCGTCTCAAACTCTAAATCATAATATCCGAGGATCAATTAGGACAATATAAGGTCAAAAGGTGGAAACAGGATGATGAGATGTCGGATATGGGGTCAGGAAGTGTTTAGGGAAAAATCTCGAACTAAAGGGTTTGCACAAGGACTCACAATGTTAGGGAAGAGTCGAAAATGAATACTATCAATGAGGTACAATGGAGAAGTACTATTCTTATGGAGCTCTTTTTTTTAATCTTCTTTTCTTTTCTTGAGCTTTCCTTTTCTTTTCTTGCTTCAGTATCCTTTCACACAATTACGACTCGGCCCCTTTTTGATTTTAAGAACACCAGCTATACAAACAACTTTCCGAGAACAAACTTTAAACACGAGGATTGGGGAAAGTATGGTGAAATGATGTGTTGGGATAGTGTGACAGTGGTGTATGCAGAAGAGGTGAGAGAAAATGGTGAGTGGGGTGACCTAAAATCATTTCCTCGGGATAATACGATTCATTGTTCTCCACTATGATGACAAGCACGTAAGAGTTTTAAAGTCCACATGACGATTCTCCAACGCATGATCAAAACAAAAAGATGAGATCATCTACGAATTTAATACGTTTTTCAACAAAGGAGAAGAAGTGTATGTAACGCTCAAAATGGAGGACGACTCAAAATCTTACAAGGTTCAAGTCTCTACAAGTGTTTCAACGATATGTGGATTATAAATGCATTAAACATTGTCATGTTACAAGTGTTTGAGCAACGTGCACCAATAGTCCAAGATTTGAAATTAATGAAGTTCACAATAATTGGGATAGTTCTAGGACTTATGGGATTCATTGAGTGTCACACGCTAAAAACACAAGGAAATTTCAAGACAAGTGTCATTGCTTGGCACTTTGAATGGGCAACTATGCCACAATCATTAGAAGCGTGGACCAAGGGTCCAAAATTTATTTATTTATTATTATTTTTATCTAACAAGAAACAAGCTTATAGTGTCACGTGGTAAGAAACAATGAAGTTCAAACCAAAGATTAGCGACAATCACACCCCCTACTAGATCGATGCATTATCCACAATGTATGAGCATCGAAACAAACATAAAGGACCAGAGAGAGGAGAGTATGTCCCCAATTGGGCGATACATGTGAAGCTCAGAAGAGATGATCCTACACATGTAACTACTACCAAGCACATCAAAGATGAAAAGAGTACGAGAAATAAAGAAAACATGAACTTCCATTAATTATAAACATCAAAAGTTATAGAAGTACATGAAAAAAAACCCTAAACGGCGCCAAAAAAAGAAGAACAAAAGAAAAGAAAGATAACAATAAGAAAAGAACTAAGCTAACGGCCAACATGGCTCTAAACATCAAAAACAAGAAAATCGACAACTAAACAAGAATCTAGCAACTACAGAGGCATAGCCAAGTGAGCTCGCTGCTAGTCTAAAAAGCGTTAAAAAGTTGGTAAGAAAAATGGGCCTCAAGGCGGCAGTGCGGAGGGACCAGCACCACCTGCACGTGCAATATCGACCATAAGGGCCCTAAACTGTAGCTCCTCCCTCTCAACCTGCTGGGCCGCAGCTATATCCATACTGTCCTGAAGCAAGTCAAAACGAGACATGACTCGGGCCTCCATCTTTATTATCTCAGTCCTCGTCTCCCGGAGCTCACCCTGGGTCTCCAGCAAAAGGTGCTCCAGACGAGCAAAGTCAGGCGCTGCCGCAGGAGTGGGAACAGGCTGCTCAGCATCCACATCCTCCTCCTGAACCTGGAAGGCATCTCCCTCATCCCCCTGTTGTGCGGCTCGTTGCCTCTTTCAGGCCTGAGCCTCGAAGGCACTCTTGGACTTGGCCAGAGACACGGCACCAATAGAGTCCTCAACTGATACGAGGTGGTCATCGGGCTTAGGCTTCACCCCCTCAGAGAGGCACAGCCTAGTCACAATATGGGAGGCTTCTGGAGATCATGGTCTTAGCCGAGGCATTATACATGACCTCTAGAAATAGCCTCGGCAAAGAAAATGGGTATGCGGTGCCAAGAGCGGCTAGGTGGGTGGCATAGTAGTGGCCGAGGGTGGCCTTGTGCGTGGTGAGCAACAAGGTCTGGCGCACCACTATGTGAAGATCGGCGTAGGCCCTGGTCAAAGCGCTGGCGGGCAACTGGACGCCAGACCAATCATGCTCTCGGTCGGTGAGAGACCGGTAGACTATGGGAGGTAGTGGTAATGAGGGAATGGTCGGGTAGGGAGCAACAGCGTCGCGATCCTCAGGCACGCCCATGAATCGGGCGAGAGTATGTAGGGTGATCGTGAAGAGCCTGCCTCGCACGAACGCAAAGAAGGCATATGCTGAATCTAGATCTAGAATGAGGCTAGTGTAGAACTCGCGCACCATCT
Organism: Hydrangea macrophylla; assembly: GCA_033977485.1. NCBI lineage: Eukaryota > Viridiplantae > Streptophyta > Magnoliopsida > Cornales > Hydrangeaceae > Hydrangea > Hydrangea macrophylla. The sequence goes on from CM066990.1 coordinate 100,774,554, forward strand.
CCTCATTTACGTGGTGCTCGATAGCCACATAATCACCCCAACCACGGGGCTCGATGGCCTCCTGCATTGTATTTAGAAATGCAATGAGGTCAATGGAACACTCCTTGAGAATGGTTCGGGTGGCAAAGTAGGCGTCGTGCCACTCTTTAGTCTTCTTGGAACGGAAACCACGAAAAGGGCGAGGCTTGGGGTCCAACGGGCGAGGGATGCCGGCGATTTTGGGCTTCATCATAGAAGATCTGAAAAGTAATGAGCCACACGATTATAAAAGAGCCCAAAATGGGGTGCACAACTCTGAAGGTATGTGACGAGGCGGGTGGTCACGTGTTCGTTTAGGTCGGCGAAAAAATGCGTATGAGCACGTGACACCCTCAAAGAATGCGGTACAAAACATCCAACCCTAATTTATTATTGAAAAGATTTGAAAAACCACGGGTGGAGTTTTGGAAGCCCTAATTTAACAATCAAACATACCCAATTTAAAAATAAAAAAAAAACACATGGTCTCTATACCCATTTTGCAAAATAAACCAAAAATTGAAGCACATACTCCCAAATCAAACTTAGAATTCAAAAATGGGTATGAATTTGGGATGCTTACCTTGGATTGGGAGGCGAGTTTTAGGGTTTGGATTCAGGAGAGGGGATTTATGGTGGTGGAGGTATGGTTGGTGTATGAGGAGTGGTGGGATGTGGTGGTTATATGGGAGATGGAGAGATGTGGAGAGAGAGAGAGAGAGAGAGAGAGAGAAGGGGCGCAGGTTAGGGTTTGGGAAGGGGGGAGATGGTGGGGGTAGGGGTGGTTGGTGATGGGAGATGATGTGGAGGAGGGGTGGTGATGATGAAGGGTGTTGATGAGAGAGAGAGAAGAAATCGTCGGAGAAGGGGGAGGGGGATTGCAGGAGAGAGCGAGAGAGAGAGAAGAAGAAGAAGAAATGAGAAAAAAAAAGAAAAGAAAAGGAGAATTTAAACAGCCCGAGCCCCATTCGACCGGTCGAGCGGGCCCATTCGACCGGTCGAATGCCCCTCTGCAAGAAGGCAAAAAAAAAACTGATGACCCTTTCGACCGGTCGAACGACCCACTGCATGACTTTCAAAAGGACCCCTCCAAGTGAATCGGTCAAACTGGACCATTCGACCGGTCGAATGTCCCTCTGCAGGAAAATTTATTAAGAACAAAGGGGCAACCAACACAAATCCAACTTTTTTTTATTAGAAAAAGAAAGGGCAAAAAAGAAGAGAAAGAAAACAAACATTAACAAAAACTAAAATAGAATTAAATCAAAACATCAAACACGCGTCAACGATGCTTAAACAAACAACCAATACCTAAGGGATTCGAATCCTGCGGACCCAAACACACCCAAGTGACGCGAGGGATGTGTGCTGACACGAGAATTTTCTTGTGCGCTCTTGTGCAGTACCCAAGTGTAGGTAGACGTGCAAGTAATATCTGGTAAGACCAGGTCGATCCCACAGGGAAGGTGTTGACCTATCGAATTAGACTAACCTCTACAGAAAACAAAATAAAATAACTAAGTTTGAATGACGGCGCAGAACACGAAGTTCCACAAACTAGGATTACTACTGACAATAATTAAAATTAATTAAACAATTTAGCTAGCTATTGAAAACAATATTCTAAATTAAGGTGTTTAACTTTAAAAAGAAAGTGTTGGGATTACACGAATCCGCAGTAACCTAGCCATCTACCATGCATTTACCTTGAAGCACAATGGAGCATATTACCTCCAGTTTTCCGTATTCCTCAAAAGAAATAAAGATTCTATGGCCCTTTCATGACCGGGACCATATCATCACAGTTAGGTTAAATACGTGAAAGCGGTTTAATTCAATAGTTAAGACTCGCATCCTCAATGGTATTAGCATTGAAGATGGTTTGCAAAATGTATTGAAAGAAAATGCCTTCGGGCCTTAGTTTTAAAACTGTTTTGACAGACTGAGCATTTATTTGGGACAGAATGATAACAAGTCCTAAAACAAAAAGTCCTGGAATACTGCAGGTAACATCCTCAAGAATCCGAGAGTTCGATCGATCGACGCGCCTTCGATCGATCGAAGACCTTCATCCCTCAATCGATCGAACTAACTTCGATCGCTTGACTGTCTCTGGTTCGATCGATCGAACTGACTTCGATCGATCGAACACAGCGATTATTCTGCTGCATGGCAGAGGCTGGAGATCACTGTTTCATCGTGATCTCCCAACCTGGGACTACTCAGACATCGTCTGGAGTGTCGAGGATTGATTTTTAACGTAAGAAAATATTATTACCCTGTTTGGTTGTGAGTTATTCATTAAAACTATGAAATCTATGGTTTTACCAATGTTTAGCATGCAATATCACGAGATGATTGATTAAACTACTCCTAATACGTGCAGAGCATGAATGAACAGTATATAGATAACCTGGAATAGAAGATACTTGTATAAACTTAGAAGAATCCAATCCACAATATGAGAAATCAATGAAAAACCTACAAAAACCAAACAAAATCTCTATCTCTCCTTCTAAACTGTAAAAAATGTAAAAGTGGGCGTCCCAATGGACGTGAACAAAACGCATATAAATAGAAAAACCTAAGGCACTAGGGTTAAAACCCGCATTCTGCTGCGCACGCAAATGTTTCTGGAAATACCCCGTTCGATCGATCGAACTGCTTTCGATCGATCGAACCCTTGATCTTCAAGCGCTTCTACTCTGTTCGAGCGATCGAACTCTCGATCGATCGAACCTTCTACGATCGATCGAACTTCACTTTTCAGCTTTGACTTCTTTTGTTTGCATTCCAGCATTCCATTTATTCTGATACTCATCTGTTTAGTCCGCACAGCAGTGATCTGCATAAACAACAGCTAAAACAATACAACTTATCATAGATTAATCATACTGTATAAAAATTAGCCTTGCAATGCAAATTGCAGATAATACGGGAAGTTGTGATCAAAACTACTACAATTCTTCCTTTTAGCGCGGTTGTATTTTACAAATACCCCCGCTTTGCACAACCCCCAACTAGCTTATTGCTAGTCCCTAGCGATAAAGCGAAAATAAAAATAAACTAAACCAAACACTCCTAAACTAATACTACCTCAACTAAGAAACAAAGAAAAACTAAAAACAACCTAAACTAAGATAGAGAGAAAAAAAATCCTAACTCACTTTCGCAGGAATCGCGATTGCATTTAGCGAATGCAACAAGCCGTTAAACCCCTAGGCTCCCCCTAGTGGACGAGTGTTGTCTCGTGAGGGTTTGCAGTGAATATACCCACAAAATTCCAATTTTTAGCTCAAAAAGAATTAGAATAACTTTGTAGAATTCCCCCTTCCATTAAACTGTTAATTCAACTCTACAAGAATATAATATCCTCTATCAACCCATGGAAGAGATCCACATGCTCTCCTATATCACCAAGTAAAATATACAAATGTATTACCATCATGCACCCGTGTGTGTGTGGAATTAACAACCATGCGTCCAACCCTTATTAGGAGTTATCTAGATTATTGTACTTTGGAAACTTGCAGTTTTAGCTCAATTCTCACATTGGTCACACTCAAAACGAACGTCTCTCAGAAACTTGCTTTACAATGATCGCACATAGTATGAAAGCTTTGAGAAGAATGATATTCTAAGTGCTAATGCTTTCATACTTTACTCTATGAAAAACGGACATTTAAGAGTGTAAAGTCTCATGAATGGAATACTACTTACTAGAGGAGCGAAATACCGTGGATAACTCAACTCACACTTTCATGTTCAAATCAATTGTTGAGAATCTTCAAGACTTTGAATTATGGCTTTTATTTAGTAGGTGGGGGTGTTGTAGAGAAGAGTGTGCTTTTTAGTATGTGATGGAATTTCCACTTCTCTTTTTATTCTTTATTCTTTTCTCCACCCAATCTCCCATTCATTTCTTCCTCTTTTTTTTTTTTTTTTTTTTTTTTTTTTAACCTGGAATATCCCACAACAACTTCCTTCCATTTCACATACTTTGATGACTCATTCTCAATAAATTTATCAAACAGTTCGATGAGGTCAAGGTATAAATCAAGGATTTGGATTCTTGTGATTTTTATTGGAAATATTTATCTGAGGTGGGATCAGGGGTGAAACGATTCAATGAATGTAAGTAGGCTATGTTAGGTAAAGGAATGGGTAATACGATGGCTTGAATCATTTTCTCAACTTTCAATTTTTAGCACTTAAGTGTTCATTGAGTTTAATTGGTAAATCCTGAACATTCTCCTCTAACAAGCGGTCAAAACTTTTAAAGAAAACTGAGACTTAACAACGAATTCACAGGTATATGCAAGAAAAAAAACATTCGACAATGTATGAGAATCCCCTCAGAAATGATGATTGGCTCAAAAGCTCACAAAGGGTTATTAGCTTCCACTACTTGTTCTTTTCGTACAATATTCATTTTAACTCAATTTTCAGGTTTTCTACATGGCTGCTAATTAGTGTGCACAAGTATTGGGTACATACTAGCTTTACAGATGCAATTCATTTCAGTGATACAGAAAAAACGCGTGGATTTAATCCATAAAAAGATAAGAATACTACAAATGTATCATTGTCTAATTAACAAGCAGGAGAAGTTATTCAGAGTTATTCTATCAATACTATTCAATAAAATATTTTTTCAAATTTTAACAGACTGTGTGTTCATTAAATTTAAAACATATCTAAGTGCAAAACCTGATTATTACGGGTGTATACCTATCTATTGTCTCCTACCCCCAACTGAAAACAACAAAGTCCTCAGAAGTTGATTTTCAATAAATAAAAGAGATGGGTATCACCTGTATAGCGCAAATGATGATCGCAAGCAAAGCAACCTAGCATAAAAATTAGAACACAATCTCCAAAACAGACAGGATCAAAAGATAACAATAAGACAATAAAACCATGATCCAATCAATCGAAACCACTGGAATATGAACAAAATAAAATAAAATACAAGCAGTGATAAATACTGTCCATACAATACCAACTAACCAAATAAAACAACCACAACCACCACATATACAACCAACCAAAAATATAACAAGAATCAGAACATTACTAACCAAAAATACATAAATACCACCTCCCCAGCTAAGACTAATCGACCCCAGACGGCGTATCATCGGCTATCTCAGAAGGGATGTCGATAGGAGCAGGCGGCAATACAGTAGTAGTAGGAGTAGTAGATGGCTCGGAAGTAGCGGTCAAAACCGGATCAGTAGCCTCAGCAGCTGGGGTAGCAGATGGTGGATCAGGAAGTGGTGGATCCGTAGGAGTAGCAACATGTGACGGATCAGCAGCAGGCGGAGCAGATGGGGTGGCCGTGGGATGGTGAGCAGAGTGAACAGCCTGATCAACCCCTATCTGAATCAAAATGGACTCCAGTAAAGTCTGGATCTGATCCATCCGGCCCTCGAGTCTAATCCTGGCCTCTCTCTCCTCCAATAATAACTCGCGAACTGTCGGGAGAGGCACAGAAGAAGAAGACTCTCCCTGGGCACGAGACTGCGACCGCTGTCGCAGCTCAAACTGCTGAACCGCAGCAACTGGATCATCCTCATCATCCGAATCAAGCTCCTCCACCTCGGTGGGTGTCCCTGAAGCTCCGGCCTCCGTGTCTGTACCGCCACGCCTCTTCTTCCTCCCCCGCACCCTCGCTGTCCCTTTCCCCTTGCGCTTCCTCTTCTGAGCGTCGGAGCGGCGAGCAGCCGCCTCGCTAAATCGGCGGGGAGAAGGGCGGATATCATCTCCAGGGAGCTCGAGGAACCCGGCATCGGCCATGACCCTCTGAATAGCCCAAGCACCCTTCAGGTGCTTCCTGGACGAGATATAACGGGTGGGGTGGACCATAAAATCGATGTATAGGCGTGGTATACAAACTGGCTGACCCGTCCCCACAGCATATAAGACTCGCGCATACCAAGCCGCGATCTTCTCTCGATAGGACGTCACTAGGAGGCAGTTACTGAGGACCAAATGAAGCATGTGGTAGTCATCGGTGAGAGAGTGGTCCTCGATCAAAGCATCGCCATCCCAAGACGGAACGGCGCCTCCAGTGAGCTCCCTGATAATAGCGGATGGTGGGGTCACGGGTGCATCAGGCCGGTGGGGGCAAACATAATCAGGTACCTCTGGTACCCCCAACGCGGCGGAAACGGTCGCGGGACTGATGATGAATGAACGACTCCGGAAGAAGGCATGATAAGTGAATGGTACAAATGGGTCGCTGATCATAGTCGCACACGCACCTCTGATCCAGGATAGGTTGACCCTCTTGGCCAACGACAGGAGATCGAACCAGTGAGGCATAGCGCGGATCCGTGTGAGGAACCATGGGCTCTCAATCCAGATGTGCTCAATAGGCCGCTCGACCATCACCATCCTCGTCTGAAAGTATCGCTCAAACCATAGCCTGTCCTCGGTATTCCGGAACCCGTGATCAGGTACCGGATCTGGTATAGTACGGTCGAGGGGCTTAGACTTATGATAGCCCGTCACTGGATTCATTTTTGGCAGTCCTGAAAATAAGACCACACACGATACAGATAAGAATAGGAAGAAAAAGAAACAAAACAAACACTGCTGGAGTTCGATCGATTGAACTGAGTTCGATCGATCGAACTGGAGTAGACTTCGATCGCTTGAACTTTTATTCGATCGATCGAACATCTCCCCTTCGATCGCTCGAAACCAGTTCGAGCGATCGAACACAGCGGTGTTCATCAGTCGCAGAAACGAAAAGAAAACCTAAGTTACACTAATCAAAAGACAATCCTAAGACCAAGGGGACACCCCCTTGGGATTTTCTAACACGAACATAGATGAAAAGAAAAACAAAACTGAGTGGGGCCTACCTTGGTGAATAACCCGCAGTGGGGATGGACAGAAGATGAGATGAAGATGAGGATGATCAGAGGATTGATCAGGGGCTCCCTCTTGGATGCCAGAAACGAGAATTTGCCGAGTCGCCCTTTCCTCTGTCTTCGAGCGATTGAGGGTGAGAGTGAGGGAAATGAAGAAATGTCCTGAAGACGCCTCGTTTAAATGCGTCGTTCGATCGATCGAAGAATGTTCGATCGATCGAACACAAATCCTTCAATCGATTGAACGTAAACTACAAGCGCTTGAACATTCAGGGTTCGATCGATCGAACTGAGTTCGATCGATCGAACACAAAAATTCCAGAATTCAATGGGATATGAACTACATCACCCCCAACTATCATAAACAAATATGGATATGCAGATAGACTGAAATAACAGGTGAAGAACAAGCATGTATGACAGAAATTCCTCCTCAGAATAGAAAATCGCAATTTATATATATAAACAAAAACTTTATTATTGCATCCAAATTGCACCATTATCATCCCCAACTGTGGTTAAAACCTTATTGAACTAGAAAACCAAAACTAAGACTAAAACTAAAACTGAAAACAAGTTGTCAAGGATTACATTCCAGTTGCTAAACAAGAATTGAAATTGAACAGAAACAACTGAAATGTAGCACTAGTCTTCGAGTATAAAAATTTCCTCTTCCACGATCTCTTCATAATCCTCCGAATCTTCAGATGTGAAGTCCAAACTTGATGATTCCCTTTCCCAGAACAATCGAAACGCAGCAAGGACATCATCAACCAAGTCTGGAGTCTCCAAGGAATGGCAAGCCCATGCAAGAGGTGATCCGGATGGAGACAAGGATAACGGAGTGTGATTGCGCAATGGACCCTCCTCTTGCGGCGGAGTGAGTGGGGGCCTTATGTATGGCCCAAGACCATGAATCAGTTGATGTGGAAGGAATATCGGGATGCCATTTAGGAACATAGTGACAATCCTGGACAAAAGACAACACACTGAAATTAAAACAACAGAACACAAGAAACACAAATTATCACAAAAAGAAGATCAAAGAAAAGAAACAAGAATTACAAAGAAATGTGACACGTTCCAACCTCACTATTGGCATTGGTTCCCAAAGTGCACTAGCTGGTAAGGGGCATTGGAGCCTGAATAGCAAGTAGCTCAGGTGCACGTAGCGGTATGGGACCAACTCAAGTATGAGGAAATCGTCCACGAAAACAAAAACAACATTGTGGCGTTCTGGGACGACATCCTGAAGGACATGATCCTCCCATGGCTCCCACATATCATCGTTTTCCCATTGGGCCATGAGGGCATCATCCACCATGCGTCCCATATACAGGTCTTCTTCCTCATCCAACTCCTCCTCATTAGGAAAGTCCATATTTTCATACGGATTGATGTCCAGGAGAGCAGGGTCGAATGGGATATAACCGATGGAAGCATTGATTCGAGTGTGAACTTCAGGATCATAAGGATGCAAGGGGCAGGGCGTGGGTTCACCCTCAGTCCAAGTGCCACAACAACACTCGGAATCAGTCCATGAACCAATTGAATGGACATCATCACCTCGCATATTCACCTGCAACAGAGTGGTTTAAGGAATAATGGATTAGAACTAAATCACAAACACGAAAGAACAAACAAAAAAACTAAACACAAAAGAAAGAAAGAAACTAAAATGCAGGGAAAGAAAAGAAATACAACAACAAGTTGAAATTCCACCTGAGATTTTTTAAGTGGTGGAATAGCTGGGCTCATCCAGCTGGATGTGCTCAACTTCAGTGCGAAAATTCTCCAAGAACGGCTTCAATCTTTGGCCATTGACCTTGAAACACTCATCGTTCTTGGGATTGACAATCTCAACCGCTCCATGTGGAAAAACAGTCTTTACGAAGAACGGGCCTGTCCACCGGGAACGGAGTTTACCTGGGAAAAGATGGAGGCGAGAATCATATAGCAACACTTTCTGCCCCGGCTCAAATGATTTACGAAAAATCGTACGATCGTGACGAGCCTTCAACTTTTCCTTATGCAACTTTGCAGAGTCATACGCATCTCGTCGTATTTCCTCTAACTCTGCAAGTTGGAGCTTGCGTAGCTGACCTCCCTCTTGAATATCAAAGTTCAATGAGCGTGTCGCCCAATAAGCTTTATGTTCAATTTCAACAGGAAGATGGCAAGCTTTCCCGTAAACTAGTCTATACGGGGACATACCAAGATTCGTCTTATAGGCAGTACGGTATGCCCATAACGCGTCAGTCAATTTGTATGCCCAGTCTTTTCGATTGGAACTAACCGTTTTCTCGAGAATATGCTTGATTTCTCGGTTAGCCAATTCTGCTTGCCCATTTGACTGTGGATGATAAGCAAGAGCGATTTTATGATGGACTCCGTATTTCTTGAGGAGTGACTCCAAGGGCTTATTGCAGAAATGCTTGCCTTGATCACTTAGTAAAGCTTTCGGAGTACCAAAACGAGACAGAATATGCTCTCTGAGAAATGACATGACTGTTCTGTGATCATTTCGTCTCGTTGGTATCGCTTCTACCCATTTCGATACATACTCCACAGCAAGGAGTATGTACTCACAGTTATTCGACTTGGGAAATGGGCCCATAAAATCTATGCCCCAACAATCAAATATCTCAATTGTGATGATAGGGGTTAGAGGCATAGAATTCCTTTTAGAAATGGTTCCAAGCTTTTGACAGCGTTGGCATGTCTTACAAAAGGAATAAGCATCTTTGAAGACTGTGGGCCAATAAAAACCGCTTTGCAACACTTTTTGTGCGGTTTTCTGTGACGCAAAATGGCCACCGCATGCCTTAGAATGGCATGACGCTAATATGACGGTTATATCCTCGTTGGGTACGCAACGCCTGATGACCTGATCAGCACAGTATTTGAAAAGGTATGGGTCATCAAAGAAAAAATGGCGTGCAAACGAGAGGAACCGTTTCCTATCTTGATTTGACCAATGAGTCGGTGTCTCACCCGTGACCAGGTAGTTTACCACATCAGCATACCAAGGCAGACTACTTACTGCCAGTAGCTGTTCATCTGGGAACTCATCTTTAATGGATTGGGATTCAGTGTTATCGGTAAAAGTCAACCGGGATAAATGATCCGCAACCACATTCTCTACTCCTTTCTTGTCCTTGATTGTTAAATCAAACTCTTGGAGTAAGAGTATCCAGCGGATAAGCCGTTGTTTAGCGTCTTTCTTTGACAAAAGATACTTGAGGGCCGAATGATCTGTAAAACAGACGATTGGCGACCCTATCAGGTAAGACCTAAACTTGTCCAGAGCGAATACTACGGCCAGCAGCTCCTTTTCAGTAGTAGTGTAATTCATTTGAGCTTCATTTAAGGTTCGGCTGGCATAGTATATCACATGCGGCTTATTGTCCTTCCTCTGGCCTAGGACTGCGCCAATGGCGTAATCACTAGCATCGCACATTAATTCAAAAGGCAAACTCCAATCGGGTGCCTGTATTATAGGTGCGGAGGTGAGGAGATCTTTTAGATCCTCAAAGGACTTTTGGCAACTCTCTGACCACTCGAAAGGTGCATCTTTGACAAGAAGTTGACAAAGGGGTCGAGAGATTGCACTGAAATTCTGGATAAATCGACGATAAAAACCTGCATGCCCCAAAAATGAACGAATGTCTCGCACTGTACGGGGGACAGGTAGGTTTGAGATTATGTCGATCTTAGCCTTATCCACTTGGATTCCTTCATCGGATATTATGTGGCCTAGAACTATACCCTTGGTCACCATAAAGTGACACTTCTCCCAATTCAAGACTAGGTGTTTGTCCTCACACCTCATTAAAACCTGTTCGAGATTGCTGAGGCAATCCTCGAAGCTATGGCCGAAAACTGAAAAGTCATCCATGAAGACTTCAAGGATGTTTTCGACCATGTCACTAAAAATGCTTAACATGCACCGCTGAAAGGTAGCCGGTGCATTACATAAGCCAAATGGCATTCGTCGGTAGGCGAAAGTACCGAATGGACACGTGAACGTGGTTTTCTCTTGATCTTCAGGAGCAATCTCAATTTGATTATACCCACTGTATCCATCCAAGAAGCAGTAATACTTATGACCCGCCACCCGTTCTAGCATTTGATCCATGAATGGCAAAGGAAAATGATCCTTTCGGGTCACAGTATTTAGCTTCCTGTAGTCGATACACATTCTCCATCCAGTGGGGACTCGTGTCGGTACTAATTCACCCTCTTTGTTCGGAATGACCGTTATGCCAGCTTTCTTTGGAACTACTTGGGTAGGACTAACCCAAGGACTGTCAGATATTGGATATATCATCCCAACATCAAGTAGTTTAAGCACTTCCTTTTTAACTACTTCTTGCATGTTGGGATTCAGACGCCTTTGCATTTGCCTTGAGGGTTTGGCGTCTTCCTCCAGATATATCTTATGCGTGCATATGGATGGGCTTATGCCTTTGAGGTCAGCAATTGTCCATCCCATAGCATCTTTATGCTTTTTCAGCATGTCCACTAGCTTACTTTCCTGTTCATGAGTTAAAGCAGATGAAATGATTACAGGATAAGTTTTTCCAGTTCCTAGGAATGCATATTTCAGCTCTTTTGGGAGCTCCTTCAATTCTAACTCTGGGAACTGGAAACTAGAGGGCATTACCAATTTGGTTTTAGGAGGCAGTTGTTCATATGGCATTACCCACATGCAATCGGCTCTATCCTCCTCTATCGTATCCATCATAAGACACGTCTGGTTTAGGTCAGCATCCAATGGAGTTGACTCTTCGGGCTGATAGTTATCGCCAAATTGTGTCATCACAACTTCCAAAGGATCTTTGTAGTCGACCAAGTCAACTTCTTCTTCAATGACCGTGTCTATATAATGGACTTCCTCCTCCTCATCGTATTCTTCAGGTCGGGGATTAGAAAAGATCTTGACATTCAATGTCATGTTCCCGAATACGATTGTCATGATACCACTTCTAATCTTGATTGTGGCATCGATGGTGTTGAGGAACGGCCGTCCAAAGATAACCGGGATATGTGCACCAGGATTAGACACAGGTTCTGTGTCCAATATCACAAAATCTACCGAAAATACAAACGAGTCTATTTGGACCAGGACGTCCTCTAATACCCCTCTAGGGTACTTCACGGATCTGTCTGCCAACTGCAAAGCAACTCGAGTGGGTTTGAGTTCACCCAACCCTAGCTGTTTATAGACTGAATATGGCAGCAGATTAACGCTTGCTCCTAAATCAAGGAGTGCGTTGTCTATCTTTTGATTCCCAATTCTGCATGAGACAGTAGGTGTACCGGGATCTTTGAGTTTTGGAGGCAACTCGTTTTGAATGATCGCGCTAGCTTGGCACGCGACATAAGCATGTTTCTTCACGCTTTGCCTCCTCTTGACCGTGCATAGATCTTTGAGATACTTTGCATAGGCCGGCACCTGCTTGATAGCATCTAGGAGTGGAAGGTTAATCTTAACTTGCTTAAACAATTCCAAAAACTCCTGATTCTTCGTCTCATTCTTGGGTTTCTTCAACCGTTGAGGATAAGGTGCAGGAAAGGGGCATTTTGGTGGTTCCTCCTTAACTGATTCCTTTCCCGGCCTTCGCTCAACTTCTTCATCTACTCTAGGAGCTACAATGTTTGCCTTTATTGGTTCGTCATTAGTAGACGGCTCCTCCTCTCGAGTAGATGGTAGCTCAACTTCTTCATCCAACACTTCCCCCTCCTTGTACACTTCGGGAGTGGACAGAGGCAAGCCTTTCTCTATGATTTTTCCACTTCTCAGTGTAGTCACAGCTTTAGCATGCTCTTGATTGTTAGGACCATTGTTATGTCCCTTGGGGTTCTGAAGTGGTTGAGCAGGGAATGTTCCTCCTGAGCCCTCTTGCCGTGCATCTATCCTCTCTAGTGTAGCAGACATTCTACTCATCATTTGGATGAGTTGCTGCGTTAGATTGGCATTAGCAAGTGGCTCCTCCTCTTGTACCTTCTTGTGCGGGGGCACATAGGCATTGGTTTGGGGCGCATTAGAGGGTTGAGCTTGATTGTAATTGTTAGTTCTGTTTTGATTGTAATGCTGGGCTGGCCTATTGTTTTGCCCTTGATATTGATTATTGTTGTAGGGCTGCTGTTGATATTGATTTTGGGCCCCAGCATTATTTCTCCAATCAAAACCGGGGTGATTCCATCTATTGTTATTTTGAAAATTATTATTGGAATTCCCCGCCCCTCGAAAACCTTGCATGGCATTCATTTCTACAGGGGCTTGCTCTTGAAAATATGGCACATTAGGACAATACTGAGTTGTATGTCCCAACATGTTGCATGTGCCACATGGTTCTTCAGGCATGACTTGCCTAGAACTCTCTCCTTTCATGCTTAACTCTTCCACCTTCTTTGCTAGCTCTGCATACTTAGTCATGAGGCGATCTTCATTGGTTAGCTGATATAAGCTTTTCTCTTCTACACAGGATATCTGTGATCGTGAGATATTGTCAGAATTTGACCATTCATGAGCGTATTCAGCTAACCATTCAAAATGGGCTTCGGCCTCTTCAGTATTTTTTCGCAGAAATGGTCCAGAGCTCATTGTTTCCACCAACTTCTTTGTTTCACCATTCAATCCCTGATAAAAGAAGCTGATCGTTCGCCATTTCTCAAACCCATGGTGTGGGCATGAGAGAAGCAAATCTTTGAAACGCTCCCACGCTTGTGTGAAGGTTTCATTGCTCTTTTGTTTATAGGAATTAATTTGACGCTGAAGATCTGTGGTCATGCGAGTAGGATAGAATTTCTTCAGAAATGCGGTGCTCATCGCATGCCAGGTGAAAATGGAATTAGGCTTTATAGAGTGGAGCCACGCCTTCGCTTTATCTTTCAAAGTGAAGGGGAATAGCATTAAGTGCGTCACCTCCCTAGGACAATTTTGCGAGAATGTTTTGCAAACATCCTCAAAATCGGTGACATGTAAATACGCCTTCTCGCTGTCCATCCCATGAAAAGTGGGAAGCAATTGAATCATCCCATTGCGAAACTGAAATTCGCCATTGTGTGGTGGGATTTGAATGCAAGAGGGCGTAGGTGCATGTTCTGGTTGCATAAGATCGCAAAGAGGACGGAGTGCCTCATCGATTGGCACCACAACATTGTCACCGTTTTCACTCTGATGATCATCCATTGATGCAGTTGGAGTGATAATCGGGTTGATGGAACTATCAGAGTCAGAGCAGTAGAATGGATTTCCAAAGAATCCTTCGATAGAATTCTCGGACATGAACTAGGAGAGTCCCTAGGGTGAGAACTTACCCAAAAGAACCGAAAAGAAAAGAAAGGAAAAATAGAAAGAGATGAAGAGAGACTGAGGTAATCTAAAGAATTGATCGTCGCCTTCCCCGGCAACGGCGCCAAAAACTTGACACGAGAATTTTCTTGTGCGCTCTTGTGCAGTACCCAAGTGTAGGTAGACGTGCAAGTAATATCTGGTAAGACCAGGTCGATCCCACAGGGAAGGTGTTGACCTATCGAATTAGACTAACCTCTACAGAAAACAAAATAAAATAACTAAGTTTGAATGACGGCGCAGAACACGAAGTTCCACAAACTAGGATTACTACTGACAATAATTAAAATTAATTAAACAATTTAGCTAGCTATTGAAAACAATATTCTAAATTAAGGTGTTTAACTTTAAAAAGAAAGTGTTGGGATTACACGAATCCGCAGTAACCTAGCCATCTACCATGCATTTACCTTGAAGCACAATGGAGCATATTACCTCCAGTTTTCCGTATTCCTCAAAAGAAATAAAGATTCTATGGCCCTTTCATGACCGGGACCATATCATCACAGTTAGGTTAAATACGTGAAAGCGGTTTAATTCAATAGTTAAGACTCGCATCCTCAATGGTATTAGCATTGAAGATGGTTTGCAAAATGTATTGAAAGAAAATGCCTTCGGGCCTTAGTTTTAAAACTGTTTTGACAGACTGAGCATTTATTTGGGACAGAATGATAACAAGTCCTAAAACAAAAAGTCCTGGAATACTGCAGGTAACATCCTCAAGAATCCGAGAGTTCGATCGATCGACGCGCCTTCGATCGATCGAAGACCTTCATCCCTCAATCGATCGAACTAACTTCGATCGCTTGACTGTCTCTGGTTCGATCGATCGAACTGACTTCGATCGATCGAACACAGCGATTATTCTGCTGCATGGCAGAGGCTGGAGATCACTGTTTCATCGTGATCTCCCAACCTGGGACTACTCAGACATCGTCTGGAGTGTCGAGGATTGATTTTTAACGTAAGAAAATATTATTACCCTGTTTGGTTGTGAGTTATTCATTAAAACTATGAAATCTATGGTTTTACCAATGTTTAGCATGCAATATCACGAGATGATTGATTAAACTACTCCTAATACGTGCAGAGCATGAATGAACAGTATATAGATAACCTGGAATAGAAGATACTTGTATAAACTTAGAAGAATCCAATCCACAATATGAGAAATCAATGAAAAACCTACAAAAACCAAACAAAATCTCTATCTCTCCTTCTAAACTGTAAAAAATGTAAAAGTGGGCGTCCCAATGGACGTGAACAAAACGCATATAAATAGAAAAACCTAAGGCACTAGGGTTAAAACCCGCATTCTGCTGCGCACGCAAATGTTTCTGGAAATACCCCGTTCGATCGATCGAACTGCTTTCGATCGATCGAACCCTTGATCTTCAAGCGCTTCTACTCTGTTCGAGCGATCGAACTCTCGATCGATCGAACCTTCTACGATCGATCGAACTTCACTTTTCAGCTTTGACTTCTTTTGTTTGCATTCCAGCATTCCATTTATTCTGATACTCATCTGTTTAGTCCGCACAGCAGTGATCTGCATAAACAACAGCTAAAACAATACAACTTATCATAGATTAATCATACTGTATAAAAATTAGCCTTGCAATGCAAATTGCAGATAATACGGGAAGTTGTGATCAAAACTACTACAATTCTTCCTTTTAGCGCGGTTGTATTTTACAAATACCCCCGCTTTGCAGGTGCGAAGACACACCTAGAGCTAGGATACAATCGATGGCTCTACAAAAGAAGGGACTTGCCGAGGCATGCCCGGCACAAAAAAGAGGTGTCACACATGCCTATTCGACCCCGTAAACGGGATCTTCCAACGGAATCGACTCCAACATGGAGTCAAAACCTTCCAAGAACGGCTTGAGTCTTTGGCCATTCACTTTGAACACATTACCCTCCTTTGGGTCAAGAATTTTTGTTAGCCCCAAGGCTTTACTCCTTTAGTTTTGATGATTAACAAATAACTAAGTCGCATATCTAATGAACTTGATTGATTAAGAATGCAGAAAGATCAAAGAATTCAAGATTTCATTATGAGCCTTGATGTTTTCAGAACAAAGAATTAAGGCCTATTGAAGAGATATTTGTTATTGTCTTGGGTCAAACTATCTTTTAGGACTCTTTGTAAAGCACTTATTGTTTGTGAACATCATCCTTAGTGGCTCAATTGATTCCATAAAGAAATCAAATCTTAAACCTGAAAAAATCTCTTGAAAATGCAGTAAAACAGTCGACTGATCCCCCGATTCAGTCGACTGAAGGGTCCAGTCGACGGTACAGTCGTCTGTGTTGGACAGCATGTTCTTTTAGTCAAAACCAGTCGACTGCCACCACGACTCAGTCGACTGATCTCTGTGCCTGTTAAAAATTCTCTGAACCTTTTGAAACTTCAGTCGACTGTCCTGCTAATCCAGTCGACTGAACGACTTCGAGAAACACAGTAACGGCTAGTTAACTGCATTTAATAAAGGCTTTAAATTTCCCACCTACTTCCAACGGTTGGAAATCTTAAAGAAGCTATAAATACATGATTTTGAACTTCTTAAAAGTTCTCTCTTTCTCTTTTTGAATCCAACTTGAATATAATCCATTCATTTACTATTGAGCATTAAGTTTGGTGAGATCATAAAGAATATTGCTCTAGCTATCAATTGTATTCATTGAAGAGCATTTATTGTGAGCTTTATCTTGTATTCATCCACTCTTTGAGAGAGAGTTTTTCTTATTGTATCTAAATTCAATTTGTAAAGGAAGGTTGTGATTAGGGTTGGTGTAACCCTAGATCAAGTGAAGAAGGATTTTCTTCCTTGAGAAGATTGTAAGGGTTTGATCTTCACCCCAAGAAGGTTAAGCTAGTGGAATCCTCAAGAAAGTGTTCTTGAGGGGTGGAAGTAGGGCGCGGTGTGCGGTTTCCCGAACCACCTAAAAAATTCGGTTTGCATTGTGTCTCTTCTTTCTTTCTCTCTTTTGCATTTGATATTTCTATTGGGCATTTAATTTTGAACAAATTTTTAATCTTACTAAACCTTATTCACCCCCCCCCCCCCCTCTAAGGTTTCCACATTTGGGCCAACAATTTTGATAGCACCTTGAGGGTAGACCTTTATAACGATAAAAGGGCTGGTCCACCTAGATTTTAGCTTTCCCGGAAACAATTGTAGACGAGAATCATATAAAAGCACTTTTTGTTCGGGTTTGAAGTACTTGCACACTATGCATTTGTCATAAAACGCCTTGGTCCGTGCTTTGTAGATCTTTGAACTTTCATACACATTGTTTCGGATTTCTTCAAGCTCCGAGATTTGAAGCTTTCTTTTGGCACCACCCTTATCTGTGTCAAAATTGAGCTTTTTATGGCCCAAAATGGCCGGTGTTCAAGTTCAACCAGTAAGTGACACGTCTTTCTGTAAACTAAACGGTAAGGAGACATCCCGAGATTGGTCTTATAGGTCGTCCGATAAGCCCAAAGAGCGTCTGTTAGCCTCAAAGACCAATCTTTTCTAGATGAAATTCCTTTGATCTCCCTATTGGCCAATTCCGCTTGACCGTTCATTTGCAGATGGTAAGTGGTTGAGGTTTTATATGTTATGCCATACTTTTCCATGAGAAGTTCAAAAGGATGATTGCAAAAATGCACTCCTTGGTCGCTTATGATGGCCTTTGGAATTTCGAATCGAGACAAGATGTTCTCTTTAAGGAATTTCAACACTATTTTGTGATCATTGCGCTTGCTCGCAATTGCCTCAACCCATTTCGAAACATAATCAACAGCGACAAGGATGTACTCATACCCAAATGAGATAGGAAATGGGCCCATGAAGTCGATTCCCCAACAATCGAAGACTTCAATGATAAGTATTGGGTTCAACGGCATCATGTTTTTCCTCGTGACACTACCAAGTAATTGACATCTATGACATGCTTTACAATAATTGTGAGCATCTTTGAAGAGAGTGAGCTAATACAATCCGCTTTTGAGGATTTTGGCCGAAGTCTTTTTAGACGAGAAATGCCCACCACATGCTTGGTCGTGGCAAAAAGAGAGTACACTTTGGAATTCATCATTGGGAACACAATGGCGGATGATTTGGTCGGCACAATATTTGAACATGTAAGGGTCATCGAAGAAGAATGACCATGCCTCAACCTCGAACTTATGCTTATCTTGGGGAGTCCAATGCCAAGGGACGACTCCCGTAGCTAAGTAATTTGCCAAGTCAGCGTACCATGGCAAAGCGGAAATAGAGAACAAGTGTTCATCAGGGAACATGTACCTTATCGGGATCGGGTCTGCAACCTCAAAATTCACCGTCAAACGGGATAGGTGATCGATAACCACATTCTCGACGCCCTTATTGTCCTTGATAGACAAATCAAATTATTGGAGAAGGAGGATCCATCGAATTAAGCGGGCCTTAGCATCCTTCTTATTAAGAAGGTACTTTAGGGCCACATGATCGGTAAAGCACACGATCTGGGATCCAACCAAGTATTGACGAAACTTATCAAGGGTGAAGACTATGGCAAGTAGTTCTTTCTCGGTAGTGGAATAATCCATTTGGGCACTATCGAGAGCCCTACTTGCATAGTATATGACATGTGGTTGCTTATCCTTCTGTTGGCCCAAAACCGCTCCCACGGCATAATCACTAGCGTCACACATAAGCTCGAATGGGAGGGACCAATCGGGGGATTGCATTATAGGGGCGGTCATAAGCAAAGTTTTTAACTTGTCAAATGCTTCTTGACACGCCTCGGTCCATTCCAAGGGAACCTCTTTCCCAAACAAATTACACATAGGGCGTGAAATTGTACTGAAATCTTTGATGAGCCTCCTATAGAAACCGGCATGGCCGAGGAAAGATCTAACGTCTTTCAAACACGTGGGAGGGGGTAAGTCAGCGATGAGCTCGACTTTGGCCTTGTCAACTTGAATTCCTTCACTTGAGACGATGTGGCCAAGAACGATCCCCTTTGTCACCATAAAATGACATTTCTCCCAATTGAGGACGAGATTTTTCTCCTCACACCTCTTTAGGACTTTTTTTTAAGTTTCCTAGATAGTCATCAAAAGAATCACCATATATGCTAAAGTTATCCACGAAGACTTCTAAGCATATTTCCACCATGTTGCTGAAAATACTAAGCATACACCATTGAAAAGTCATCGGTGCATTGCATAGTCTAAATGACATTTTCCTATATACAAAGGTGCCATAGGGACACGTGAATGTGGTTTTCTCTTGACCTTTGGGTGCAATTTCTATTTGGTTATATCCGGAATAACCATCCAAGAAATAATAGAATTTGTGCCCGGCCACCCTCTCTAAGATTTGATCGAGGAAAGGTAGAGGAAAGTGGTGTTTTTGGGTGACGGCATTCAATTTTCAATAGTCAATGCAAACCCGCCAACCGGTAGGGACGCGAGTTGGGATGAGTTTGCCTTTCGGATTTTTAACAACCGTCACCCCGGATTTCTTTGGGACAGCTTGGGTGGGACTTACCCATTGACTATCGGAAATGGGATAAATGATTCCCACGTCCAACAACTTAATAACCTGCGCCCTCACGATCTCTTTCATGTACGGTTAAGCCGCCTTTGCATTTGACGCGAGGGTTTGGCGTAGTCCTCCAAGTAGATCTTATGAGTGCAAATAGTTGGACTTATCCCCTATAGGTCGGCGATTGTCTATCCCAAAGCACTCGGGTGATCTTTTAACAATTTAATCAAACTCCCTTCTTGATCGTGGTCAAGTAGGGACGAAATCACCACCGGGAAAGTCTCTTTGTCTCCCAAGAAGACGTACTTGAGCTCTTTCTACAATTGTTTGAGCTCGATTTTGGGGACCTAAAGACTAGACAGCAAGGGAATAGAGTTACGTGGGAGAAATTTTACGAATTGGGAACACCACATGACATCTTCTCCTAAGTCCTTTGATTCATGGGATTCCAAGGCATCCTCAATCTCAAGCTCAAGTAGAGAATACTCGAGCAATGTATAACACCCACATTTGTGTTATTTCATTTGCATTACATTGTCATGCATGATAATGTGATGTGGCGTGTCTTATGACACATGGTTGAGTGAGTTTTGACTCACAAGTTGATTTGGGTGTCTGTATTAGAGAACCCTTTGAAACTATTGTGATTGAGGATTTATTGTTTGTGAAGTCTCTCCGAGTATGAGACGGTCACTGTAGAACATTTTAAATGTTTATCTGAAAATAAATGTTTACCTGTGTATTTCAATATCTGTATTATTTTCTGTTTTAGAATTTATTTCTGTTGTTAGATTTAGTATCCTGGTGAGGACGAATGAACATGCTATTAATTTGGTAGGCTAATTAGCAACTTCGGAAACGTCATATAGAAATTCGCGTTTTAGCGACCAAACGAAACTTAGTCGAAAACTTTTATAATTTTGAGGTTTCACTCGTAAAGCTATGAATGAGCTGTATAGAAAGTTTCAGAGACTGATTATGAGTTTGGAAAACTCGTGGGGAGGTAAACGTAAATTCCCAATAGTCTTGCCTATATATATGAAGTGATGACTTTAGGTTTTTCATAAGTTCTTGACCTAATTCCATAAGGAGGCCAAAAGGGGGTTAGAGGGAGATTTAGTTGCTTAGAGCTTTGCGACGCCAAACGACGACCTTCCGTCAGTTTGTTTTCTCCCAGATTTGATATTCGAGCTCCTAGAGGTAAGAGCTTCGTTTTTATACCTATTAGGGCCTGTTTGGCTAAGTTTTCCGAAAAGTTATTTTCTAGAATTTTTCATAAAAGTTGATAAATGGAATTTTGATCCATAGGAATTGTACTAGACGGATTTTTGCACGTTCTTTGTGCACGGGTTTTCTTCAGATTGAATTATAGGAGCGTTATTCGGAGGTGAGTGACTCAACTATGCTTTGGAATGATTTCTTGACATGTATTCATGTTTTGTGTGAATAGCATGTATTAATTCTTAGAGATATATTGTGTAGTTCATATTGGGCATTTATATTGATAAGTAGGCTCAATAGCACGGTGATATGTTTTGATTTCCGCGAGCATGGTGATATGTATTTGAGCATGTTAAGTTGCTTATTTGGGTCAGAAGGAGCACGTGGTCACCGTGCCATTTTGTGGAGCCGATATAGGCATTAAGGTCGCACGATTGAAGAGAAGAATCGTGGGTCTTACCCTTTCGCGTGGACTTATTGGCGAGGAGTCGCGGATTGGGAGTATGGACGGGCACGTGAGTCTCCGGCGACTAGTATGAATTGTAGAGATGTGAATGCGGACATGTTTATCATTCATGTGCATATGTTGTTTTATTCACTAAGCATTAGCTTAAACAAATCGAAATATGTGTGGTTATTCAAATAACCATTTCAGGTGTAAATGCTGGCGAGGAATCGCAGAAGTGAGTACGTGGGTTGGGAGTTCTCTTGGAAGGCAACTTGAATGTAAATCTTGTAGTTTTGGGATAATAGGAATGTTGTAATAAGAATTTGGTTGTTTTAACCCATGTTTAATTTGGTATGTTAGAATGGATTTTAAACCGTTGTAATAGTTATTAACATGTTGTAATCCTGCTTTAGAAATGTTTTAATACAGCTAAGATTACTTTGGATTGAGTTTGGATTGAGTGGTTGATCATTGGTGAAAGTTAGAAAGCTTTTAAACTTGAAATTCTGCAGACTGGGCTGCTGCCAGGGGAGCAGTCGACTGGTCCTGTGTTCAGTCGACTGAACCCCTGTATCTGTTAGCTACTGCTTATTATTATAGCAAAAGCAATCGACTGGGCCCCGCCTCAGTCGACTGGACCCCCAGACTCAGTCGACTGGAATTGCTATTAAACATTGTGAAAACTCTCTGCCTTCTCCCGTCGACTGAGCAGTCGACTGAACCTCTGGTTTTAAAATGTGTTTTGTTTTTCCGCTGCGTGGGTTCTTCAAACCTAATTTTGGGAACGTTAATGAATTGGTTTAGCCTCGGTGGCGTGCCACGGGCTCCGGTTCCGCTATTGTGGGACCGGGCTGTGACACAATGACACACCATTGGAGGTCGTTTCTTGAATGGAACATGAATCAAGGGGTTCCTCCAAGCACGTGAAGTTAAAGAACTCGTGTGTAAGAGTATCGATGAAATCAACCTCACAAATATCATCATTGTCGAGATCTGGTTGTTCCATGAGATTGTAAACATTAACCTCCGCGGCCATGTTACCAAAAACCAATTTCATGTTTTCATTCCTATAATGTATTTGTGCATTGATAGTAGCTAGGAATGGTCTACCAAGAATGATAGGGATGGGAGAAGTCCCACCCTCAATCGGTTGTGTGTCCATGACAATGAAATTCGCTGGGTAGTAGAAAGCATTGACTTGGACCAACACATCCTCAACTATCCCTTTTGGTACTCTAAGAGAGCGATCGGCTAATTGCAAGATAGTTCCTGTCTCCTTAAGTTCTTCGAGACCTAATTAATTAAAGATAAACCGAATAGGTTAGGAGGTTGACACTAGCACCTAGATCCTAGAGAGCCCTTTTGATTTTGAAGTTCCCTATGACACAAGAGACGGTGGGGCAACCGGGATCTTTATATTTCGGCAAAATGTTGTCACGGATGCACGAGGTAGCTTGTGCCGCCATGTAGGCTTGCCTTTGTACATTGAACTTGCGTTTTCTTGTGCAAAGATCTTTTAGGAATTTGGCTACACTGGGAACATCCTTAATCATGTCAAGAAGGGGAATGTTAATCTTAACTTCTTTTAGTATTTCAAAGATTTCAAGGGTCTTGCCCTTGTTCTCCTTTGGCTTCAACCTTTGAGGAAAAGGTGGGATCGGGACATATTTGGAAATATTTGGCTCTAAAGGAAAGCTTGCCTTGGAGATGGATGTCTCATTTTCAACCGGTGGGGTGGTTGTTTCAACATCATTGAGTTTTGGCCTCTTTCCCTCTCTATACGCGTCATCAAGTTGTTCTTTTAGATTTTTCGTAGGTTCTTCGGGAACCTCACGGACTTTGTTATCAACAACTTTCCTACTCCTTAAAGTGGTGACGGCTTTGACATGTTCGTTGATGGGATCATTTGGTCTGGAAACTCCAATGGCCATTTGACCCTGGGGGTTTTGAATTGGTTGGGCCAAAAATTTTCCCTTCTCAATCACTTGTTGAGAGCTTGCTAATTGGCTAAAAGAATTTCGCATTTCGTTCATGAATTAAAGCATTTGCAAGGAGTTTTGATCAAGCTTTTGAGCTTGTTGATCTTGCCTTTGCATGAGCGTTTGCATTTGATCCTCAAGGAACTTCTTATGTGAAGGCACATAAGCATTCGATGAGGATGGACCATGAGGAAAAGGCAGAGGTGGAGGTGGGAAATTATTTTGAAAGTGTTATGGAGGTGACATTTGTGGTGTCCATGATTGGGCTCATTCCTCCATCCTTGATGAGGTGGATTTTGATTTTTCCATCCCGGATTGTATGATTCATCATAAGAGGGATTGAATGGCTTTTTGTACGTTCCCATGGCATTAGCTTGCTCGTGCAAGATTTCTTTGAAAGCCGGGATGGTTGGACAAGTATTGGTTGGGTGACCAATCTTTTCACAAATGGAACAAGTTTCTTCAACGAAAGCCACGGGTTATGTGGCTTTTTGTGTTACTTGTGCCGCCTTGGCTTCTTCTTTGGCTTGCTCCATTGCTTCCGTTTTTTTTAAGTTTGGCAATGGTAGCACGTAAATCATCCTCTTGATTTAGTTCAAGGATTTCGGGAGAGGACGACTTAGTAAAAGGAGCGGCGGTGGCCGGCTTTGCCTTATTGGCATTCCTATCATGGGGATCCGATGTATCCCAAGCTTGAGTTGTGTCGGCCACATACTCGAAATGTGCCTCTGCCTCCTCAGGGGGAAGCATCATGTACTGTCCATGGCACATAGTTTCAATGAGTTGTTTAGAGGGTAGTTGGAGTCCGGCGTGGAAAGTCGAGACTAACCTCCATTTCCCAAAATTATGATGACGACTCATGTTGAGCAAGTCCTTAAACCTCTCCCAACACCTAGTGAAAGATTTGAATTCCCCCTGCTTAAAACTTTGAATCATTTGTCTAAGAGTGTTTGTGCGATGCATGGGGAAGAATTTTTTTAGGAATTAGGATTGCATTTCATGCCATGTCCCAATGGATCGAGGTTTCAAGGAGTTAAGCCATGTTTTGGCTTTGTCCTTGAGAGAGAATGGGAAGAGTTTGAGTCGGAGAACGTCCTCCGAACAATTTTGATCACTAAACATAATGCACACGTCCTCAAACTCTTTAAGGTAGAGGTAGGGTTGTTCGTTATCCATACCCCGGAAGGTAGGAAACAACGAGATCATCCCTAGGCGGTAGTGGAATTGTCCGACATTGTAAGGGAAAACAATGCAAGATGTGGTAGAGATTCTCTCCGGGTGGAGATAGTCCTTAAGGGGGGGCGTGTTATCCCCTTGAAAATTTCTCCCACCTTGTTCACTCAAATTATCGCCCATTGCGGCGGAATGGGTAGATGATTGAAAGAATGATGATTCGGAAGGCGTCGGGGATGAAGGTTGTGGACGCCAATAAGAGCTTGAGCTTGAAGATTCCGGGTGTTCGACAAAGGGATTGCCGCCAACACCGTTATGCATTAAAATATTAGAGTAGGGTATCCGGGTCCGTTGAAATGCCAGGAGTCTAGTCCCCAGCAACGGCGCCAAAAACTTGTTTGCTCTAGGGATATGTATGATTCAAGTGCAAATCAATTGTAACAAGTAATACTCGGGTATGTACGAGGTCGATTTCCACGGGGACTAGATCGGAAGATTATGGTTTTGGGACTCAAATACACTACTATCGTAACCAAAAAGAAAGAAAAGATGGTTGTTTTGAGGGTATCTATTCTAAGACTCAAGCTAACATGCGAGTAATACTAAAGTAGAAACGATAGGATAATTAAGTTAACTAATTAAACAACGGTTAAAAATTAATTACAACGAGCGAGCTAGATTAACGAGTTTGATTTACTTAAGAGAAGAAGGGCTAGGGGTCATGCTACCAAACTTGGATCACACAAGGGTAAGTCTTAGGGATTTGGAGGGGGCTTCTCAAGTGAACAAAGTTCCTTGAAGGCTAACAATCAAACATGTGGGTTGTCAACCCACTATAAAAGATGAAAGCTTGAGGAGACTAAGGGAAAATGTTGGATTGGTAATATAGATTTCAATGACCCTCATTGCATGACAATGGATGTAAAGAAACAAACATATTACAAACCCAACATTCTTCAGTCACTCAAGAAGATCCAAAAACTTTAGACTTTCAAGAAACACAAGGATCCATAGGTGGGTTCATGACCCCTAACCTAGAAAACTAGCTACACATGGATTTAACTATGTAAACATTAATAAAAACATCAAAGGAGTGGAAGGACATCACCATTAATGCAAGCAACTACTTCAAAAGAGAAAGAATCCAATAAATAACTTCAATAAATGCTCCAAAAGAAGAGACCAAGCTTGCAAGTTGAAGAATCTCTCACAATCTCACTTACAAGCCCTAAATCTAACTAATCTATGAACAAAATAAATAGAAAACCTAGAGATATACAAGAGGGTTAAGAGAGAGAATCTAAGCTGCTAAAAAAATTAGGTCAAGCCCCTTCAAAACGAGTTATAATGAGGTATTTAAACAAAACCTTCGGAGTGGCAAACTTGTAAAACAAAGGAAGCAGAAACAGGGTCATTCGACCGGTCGAGCGGGCTCATTCGACCGGTCGAATGCCCCTCTGTATTGAATCTCAAATAAGAGCACAAAAAGTAGACCGGTCGAAGTGCCCCATTTGACCGGTCGAAAGCCCCTCTGCATTGAATCTTCACAGCTTCTCAACTAGTTTGCATAGTGATCACTAAAATTGCCATAACTTCTCGCTCCGACCTCCGATTGAGGTAAAATTTGCTGCCACGCGAAGAAGACTTGCAGGGCTAGCTTTATCAAGTTGAGAACAACCTCCAAATATGAGGTCTTAGAGTTCGAAAATGAGCCCGAAGAGGCTGCAAAGGAAGTGATCTTCAACCGAGGCTTTGCCTCCTAACTCAGATTGCCAAAACGACCTACAAAACGCTCACACAACCCGTGTAAAAGATGTAAATAGTATAAATGAGGGTTATGCGAGAAATGCACGTAAATAATGTACAAGCTCCAGAAATGGTATTTTGCACAATTATAAAGCTATACTCATGCAAAATATGTGATAAATCAAAAGCTAAATTTCCAGCTTTATCACCAGTCGAAATTCGCACTTCAATGACACGTGAAGCATTTCTGACAACCATTAATCGTGTGCCATTGCAAAGCCCATCCGCCGGTGCGATATTTCTTAGCAACATGATAGGGCAACCAACCTTTAATTGTAGGTTGAATTGAGGCAAGCCAGGAGGGTCTAATGAGTTTAGGTATTCATTAGGATGTTGATTTGTAATGGCACGATCATCTCCGTCATTGTCTAACATCTTATCTGCAGCCAAATAGGTGCATGCCTCTCCCGGGAATATATCTAACGCATTTTTTGTTAATAATGTTGACATTGTCATTTCGTGCTGCCAGGATTGTCCGCTCGGTGAGATATTCAAGGGTCGTCATCCCTTCAACGTTCAACCGTGGATAAACTGTGCACATGAGCTCGTCAAGACGTCGACACCTATGTATTGTAGAAGGAAGTTTTACAGTTTCTTGTGTTTTGCTCCCTATCTGAATGCACTAAATATTATATTATTTCGTTATACTATTATAGTCAAAATCATGTAATAAGGAATGATTGAAGAACTAATACCTCCATCAAAAAAGTTACAAAATTTGTATTTCTTGGGTCTGCATTGTTTAGGCGCATGTTGGAGTCCAATGTTAAAATATTTACATTATTCTACAATGTAGAGCGTCTCAACGAAGCACCCACAATTTGTTCACGCACCCCTTTGGGTACAACTGGCAAGACTTGTCGAAAATCTCCACCAAGAACAACAATTATACCCCCGAATGGTTTTTGGTATCTTAAATGTCCCGGAGTGTACGATCGACTGCTTCCATACAATTTCTGTGTTGCATTGGTACCTCATCCCATATGATCAACTTGGTTGCCCTCACCAGCTCTGCTGGCATGGATTGCTTGCTAAATCCACATACTGAATTGTCATGAACATCTAATAGAATGGAAAATGTTGAGTGCACAGTTCTGCCTCCAATTAAAAATAACGAAGCAACTCCCGACGATGCAACTGTGATAACAGTATAACCAAGGCTGCGAATATATAGTGCAACTGTCTTATAAGTGAAAGTCTTCCTTGTTCCAGCACCCCCGTTAATAAAAAATGTAGTCCCTTTATTTTCTAAGACTGTAGATATGATTGCATCGAAAGTTGCACGTTGTCCAACATTTAGTCTATCAATTCTACCACGTACATCTTCATGTTGAGCATCTAGTTGAAGGTTAGTGTGCTCACACAATAACCTATTTCCGACTATGGTCCTCTAATTTTCACTCGGTTGTGGCATGGGCGGGTAGTCGGCTAAACTTTTACCGGATTGTTGGAGCATTTGATTAAGAAGATACAGACCATAGTCTTCTATTATTGCCACATCTAGGTTTGGTATTCCATACAAAGTACGAATCTTATGATGGAGATCGTCACAAATGTCCAAAGAGATTCTTTTCCATAACTCATATGGCTATAAAGGAGAACATTCTGCGAGAATGACACTGAATAATCTCCTCAATTGGTGATCGGTGTTCATAATTGTAGCTTCTTGAAGACATTGTATCCACTCGTCATCATCTTCCAACAGTCCTAATGCAACACATGCTGATTTGAATGTAGGGTGTGTGACATCGTTGACTGTGTTCAAATGTTCATATGAAGTTGGCCCTCTCGCATGCGTCAGTAGTAAGTGTAAATAGAATCCCTCACCAGAATTCGGGCTAGTAAAGTAAATTCTACCAATAGCATACCCCCTTTTTCTCAGTGTCCACACACACGTTGTACTGTTCCAAACAAAATAGTTTGGAAATTCTTGATAAGTGTACGCACGGGCGCTCGGATTAGTTCCACAATAGTTAAAGAATCCAATCAGGGTTGACACTTGTCACGCAGTCTAGATGCGATCCTATCAACTGGCTCGTTAGGATCAAATACCACTTGGTGCATTCCAGGCAAATGAAGTACCAATCGAACGACTGATGGGAACTCTTCATGCATACTATTACCTAACAAACGCCAAGAAGCTTCGACTGGTCAAATATACCTTGCATCAAGATATTGTTGAATCTCATCTACTCCTCCCAAAACTATCGTTGTATGATCATAACCTTTGTAAATATATTTGTGAATATACTTTACATATCTCATCCCAGCACAGACTTCGACATTAATATGGCAATTGAACATTCTAGAAAGATAAGCATTGTACGGTACAACATCCCTATTATCAATTGGGTGCCCATTTACCGTATAAGATTGGCCATTGTTGCGTCAATGATAGATAGGGTATCCATGTTGGTCCATAGTTGTTTCCACAAAGCCTTTTGGATATATCTTGGTGCACTTTCCATTCTCCATATAAGGAATCGTTTGATTTCGAGCGCCGCACAGTCCATGATAGCTTCAATAGTTCACTAAAATTGGTGTAATGAACCGCAAGCCCTTCAGAAAAAAAGGTATCATACAACGGGTCACAGTCTCAAAAAGATGTGGATCATCTATTGGATTTGGAAATTCCGCACAAACTAATCTATCAACCTGAGCACAAGACCTAATTTTGTCTGGTCCATGAAGGAATATAAGAGCATGCATGTGAGGGAGCCCACATTTTTGGTATTCAATCGTATAAATATGTGCAACCTTTCTGCCAAACACTGCACCTTTGTCAATCTCCTTCATCAAACATTTTCTTTTCAATTCAAAAATATATGAAATTAAGTCATGACGATCTGTAGCTTTTTGATTGAGTAATAGAGCTGAGAGAATTTCAGGCCACTTTGGATTTGCAGTAATTACGATCTGTAGCTTTTTTTGAAAAAAATATGGATTTCAATATTGTCTTAATTTGATAAATAACTAGCTCTTGAGGTATTTTAAAGTCATACACAGACTCTCGTATAACTAGGAAGCATCTACATAAACACCGAGCTATTTAGAACCGTTCTTTTCAGCAGAACTGGTTCTTGTGTCACCCAAACAACCTCTTATGGTTGTGTCACTGTCATACCATGATCAACTTATACATCTTTAGTTGGTCTCTGTATCTAATCTCTGTAGTGTTGCAATTATGTTTATATGTTTGGTGAACTCTAACCTTGGTTGAAAGAGAAAATACGATGAATATGGTCTTACCCGAGTGCCAAAGCTCCAAACCATTGCAAGAGAAAACCAAGGATAGCTGATATAAGAATAGCAGTTGAATTAGTAAGATTCCACTTAAAGTATAGTACTCCTGGTGGGTCCAACCATGGCATCAGAGACAGCAAGAAGAAGACTGTAACACGGGTAGTTCTCCACATCAACCTACATTTAGATATAGTCATTCACATATCAATGCATGAGTTCTTGGTTTTCTTAGACCTCGTTTGGGAAAAAATATAGAGTTCCCAAACGGGGCCATAGTAAAGATGTTAAAGGTGGTGCTTACGCAAGAGCAGTCCAATTGGCTTGCTGTTGCAGATTAGACCATAGGATTTTATTTATAGCACTTGGGATAATCCAAGCAATCACAATGCAAGCACCAAAGAAATTGAATTCTAAATCTGTTACCGTTGCAACTGCCACACCTACCGAAACAACAGCTAGAGCCAGAATCTGCAAAAATCATATAAATTTTCTAATAATAACTAAACATAGAGACTTAGAGATCAGATAATGCCTTCCTCAGATTTTAAAGAAGATCAAAAGTAAATACTTTCAAATTCTCGCTAACCTTATGAAAAAAAATAGTTTTCTTGAAGAGAATGAACTCGGCAAGAATAATAGTTGGAGTGACAGCAATTTTCGCCATCTGGTAGAAACCAACGCTGTCCATGAGCTGAATGGTTTAGATATTTTTATGAAGATAAACATTTATAAATGGACCGTTTTCGCATTCCATGAATTTGAATGAGCTAATTCACAATTTGTAAAGCATTTCAAGATAGCATTTCATCACCTTAAAATAGGACATTTTAAAAACGGTAGATACCAAAAAAGTTACTCTTAAAATCGTCAAGTACATCATCTCAAGAAAGTCTAACAGTCTAAGAATGACCCATATGTGAAGAAACATTATGAAGTTCTCTAGTTGTCTCAATCAACTAATTCAACACGATGAATTTCTAAATTATATTGGTTTACAAATTGAGAATTGGCTCATTTGGAAGCGAGCCATTAATTCAGAAAATATTTAACTAGAAGTTTGTATTTGAACCTGTTATGCTTTAGGCTAGTATTGGCAAGGCCAGAGGCGAAGGACATGACAACACCCAAAGCGAAGAGAGAAGAGAAATGAGTTGATTTTGAAGGAGGAGAAGCTGGTAGTAACGAGAATGCCTTGAAAATGGATAGTAAAATCAAAGAAGATACATAGTGGATAAATGTGAGAAAGATTGGGAAGTTAAATCCAACCTTACCCATAACATGTATGCACCAAAAATATAACTTCAAATAAGACTCATTGAACAATGCTTTACTTAAAATTCAAAACTCACATTCTTGGTAGCATTAGCCCAAGCATTTACATAAACGACCCTATATACCGATAAAACACACACACACACATACACACACACCGGGCTTTTGGGGGACAGTTTTTGGTATCAGAGCAATAGGCTAGGGCTTTTGGGGACGAGAGACGCACGACGCGTAGTGTGCACACAACAACACGTAGTTGCATAAACATGCATACACATTTACTAAGCATGCTTTTAATGTTGATTAGCATGCTATGTGTTTCTTAAAAGAAACGTGTGTGTGTGTAACATGTTGTGGGTGTCAGGCATAATGTCTGGAGGTGACACCTCAAACCGAATGGAACGAGTTGAAAGAGCAATCGAAGGGTTGGTACGAGTAGCTAAAACTCATGTGGTTGAGGAAAGACCGGTACAACCAAATCCAAATCCAAAGGAAGAAGTTGTAACCATCTCAAAATTTTATAAACAAAAGCAAACCATATTCCGCGGGGAAGCCGATCCGATGAAGGCAAATTTTTGGATCTCAGATATGGATAAAATCTTCAGGGTGCTACCATGTACAGAGGAACAAAAGGTGTTGTTTGAAGCCAATACACTGAAGGACGAAGCAAAATATTGGTGGGATTGTGGATACCGACATTTGGGCCCACTTTTGTTTTTTTTTAAAACAGTTTTCAAATTCAAATTCAAAGAGTCGCCACTTAATTTTTGTAGGGAAATTAAGAAACCATTTTTTAAAAGCAACCGATCTTTTGCGAAACCAAAGATAATCTGGGTCCGGGGATTATGGAATGAAAGGAGAAGGAGCCCGGCGGACTAAAACACCCCCTTTCATCCTATCTCGTGATAGGCCTCTACTCATCATCCTTTTTAATCGAATTAATAATCTAAGTATGCCCTCAACTAATACATATATACATATACATTACAAAAGCATATTGAAAAGGGTGTAAGATTGCTAACGATAAAATATCATTCATAATCCACATAATTTAAGTAGCAAGCAAAATGATGTGCAAGTAGGGAACTAGAGAACTTACCCGGGATCCAGCCACGAAATGGGAAACGTGCAATGCATACAAAGAATAGAAATCCTAGGAATAATGTCTCTAATCACATATACACATAAGGCAAGGCCTAAGCTAAGGTGTCGCGCATGGAGTCAAAAATCAATAAAATCAACAAATGAAATAAACTAGAGAAGAGATGAGAAGTCATACCTCCAAAGCGCTACAAAACAAGGGTTAGTCCACATGCTTCACACAATAATATGACATCAAATAATCAATGCTAAATCTCTAGCTTAGATCTATCAAGCATGGAAGAATCGACAAAACTATGAATTCCTTTTGATTAGTTGGAGTCATAGCACCTTTATAGATATACAAGCCTTAACTAGGAGCCAATGTAATGTCCATATAGGGGTTCTATGATCCCAACACGATCATAAGGAATCCATATTTATATTCAACTAGGTTCAACTAAGCCTAATTTTATCCAAGAACTAGTTATAATCATAAGCATCAACATACATGAATGAATGAATGATTATGAACAAGAATGAGATATGAATTTATTAACTAATTTGGATCACTTAGCCTCTGGATTTAAGCTAAATTATCATTATTCAAAACATGATTTGGGTCCCAAGACATTAGGAAACTATTTAACTTAAAATCAATGAGACTAGACAAAAATAGTGACTGTTTTTCCTAAATTTCAGAGAGCAGACCAGATTTTAAAAGGTAGAAAAATCATATTTCCAAAGGTTGGATCTTAATGATTTTTGGATATGATATGCCTCTGTGAGTCTAGTTTCTAACCCAAAAAGAAAATCAAGGTTTGAACGGTTAGATCTCTGGGAATATGGAAAACACTAGACATCACTCAGGAATCTGCAACTCTCTGTCCAGAGATCTTGTACGATTTTCTAAAAATAGCAAAAAAATGAGAAACACTTAGATCTTTTTAGGGTATCTTTCTAACACATTTAAATACTTAGAAAAAGTTATTTTGGGTCAAGAAAGATCAATTAAGATTCTGATATATTAATTTTAAAACGGGCTCACTGTTCTGGAATTTTGGACAGAGAATTGCTCGTTTTGAAATCACAAGACCAAATCATCTTAAGCATGGAATTTCATCAAAAAAAAAAAATCACAGAGGTACTTGAATGGGTTATGAACACCCTCCAATTGCTCTCATCCAATTTCCAATGAACCATGATTTTATAAAAATCTTTGATCACAGTTGGTTTGTGAATTCACTGCACCTTTGTTAAATTAATGGTCATATTTCGAATCAAACTTGATCCATGATTCTATAGAGAATTAGGATCAAGTATGATTATGATTATTGGAGATAAATAATGAAACATGAAGATATTCATAGATTTAGCCTTAATGGATTTCCATCATAGATCTCATAGCAAGAGAATCCTAAGGTCTTACTTAACCTCATGAATTTTGAATATAAACTATGAAAATCTACATCTAATTCCTCTCTCAAACATATGATCCTTGAG
The DNA here is from genome assembly GCA_033977485.1 of Hydrangea macrophylla. Classification (NCBI taxonomy): domain Eukaryota; kingdom Viridiplantae; phylum Streptophyta; class Magnoliopsida; order Cornales; family Hydrangeaceae; genus Hydrangea; species Hydrangea macrophylla. The sequence goes on from CM066990.1 coordinate 100,808,066, forward strand.
GAATATAGAGTCATGACATCCTAATCCCCTCTCAAATTAATGGTCCTTGGAGACTAAATGAGATCCAAATCTACATAAACCTCTATGGGATATAGCATGAATCCCATAAGATCCTTAGTAAGGGGATTCAAATCATGAGTTGAGACTTGAATTCAACCAACTATGTGTAGATATGACCATGATTCACTTTAATCTCCATATGGATCATAGGATCATAGGAAACTAAAGAATCAAACTCAAAGAGACTTAATAAGATATATAAAATCTCATGAATCTTAAGAGAAAAGTAGAAATAAAGAATCAAAGTTTTCTTAGAGAAATTGGAACACAAATTCTTCAAAATCAAACTTATCTTAAACCCAAGGCATCAATGGGATCCAAATTAATGAGATGTTATGAGATTCAATCACAAGCTCTAAGTGGTGTGTGATGAAATGAGGTAGGAATAGAGGTTTTGAAAATGTGTAAAGTTCTTAGAGCTATGAACTTGTGATTGAATTTGCCAAATTTCTACCAAGGATTGAGAGGTTACCTCTATGACCTCAAGGATTTCTTCTATTTCTTGGAAAGCTCTTCCAAAAATCTTCAAATTCTTCTCTAATTCTTCAAATTCTTCAAGAAAACTCTCTTCCTCTTCTCTCAATTCTCTCTCTATTATATATATAACTCTTGTATCTCTCTAAGATTTTAAGTGAAAAGTTCAAAAGTCAAGTAAAAGTCCCAATAATGGAGATGAATGTCTGTTTATATAGACCAACATGACAAGGTTAAATGGGTAAATTCGAGTGAAAACTCATGTGCAAAGTTTTCTTCTAGAACATGTGAGAAAAGCAGTCTGTTACAGTGCGCGGCACTCGATGACTTGCCTGCGGCACTCAGTGAGTGCCGCCGACATCGTCGCGTGCCGCGGATAACAGAATTCTGCCCTCTTTTTAATTTTCACAATATATGTTAACAAAACTTAATTATCTAGTAAAGTATATACTAATGCACTTATATTTATAATGTACTTTATTAGAATATACCCATATGCATGGTATATATTCACATATATCATTTTATTTCTTTCTTTCTTTTATTTTCTTTTATCCTTTTCTCTTTTCTTTTCAAACTTCTTTTCATTTTCTTTCTCTCTCTCTCTCTCTCTCTCTCTCTCTCTCTCTCCTTTTCTCTCTTTTTTTTTTCTTTTTTTTAGGATAAATCCCCATACTGATTTTCTCATACGTTCTTCAACATTTAGGTTTCTCTCGAATACCCAATTTCTCCTTATTTTATTTTGAATTTCAAAATTTCGTTTGAAGAATCTTTGAAGGATTTGAATTTTCTGGAAAATCTCCGAATTTCACCGGTCATCGTCATCATCGGTCTTAAGAGGTAACCAATCCCTGGATTTGACGTTTGGTCAAAATTGGGGTGTCTACAGGCGTACTAAGTTGGGACCCGGTCAACCGACTACTTGGATCAATTCCTTGAAATCTTTAATGAACAATATTTTCCAGAATCATTTGAAAACCAGAAAGCTCAGGAATTTATGGAGTTGATACAAGGGGGAAAGACAGTCCGAGAGTACTCGACACAATTTACCAGTTTGGCAAGGTTTGTCGGGGATATTGTAACGACTGAGAAAGTAAAGGCAAGGAAGTTTGTAGCGGGACTCCAGAGAGATATCCGAGGGCGAGTGATTGTATTCCGGCCAGAGACCTATGCTAAGGCACTGGATATAACCTTTATTGCTGAAAGAGATCTCGGGTATATTTTAAACTTACAACCACACCAAGTCAACAAAATAAAAGGGCTGGGTCAAGTCAGATCAGTAGTCAAGGGAGTGCAAAAAGGCAGAGTTCAGGAGGATCATTAGCTAGTATTGTAGTGGTTCCAGTAGAAATAAATCGAGGTGTCAGACTTGTCAGAAATTTCATTGGGGCTGATACAATCAACTTCCAAACCCAATCATTTGTAATATTTGCCAACAACTGGGACACATTGCCAGAAATTGCCCAAATCAGAATGTAGATATAAGGGGTCGATACTTTACTTGTAAGGAATTGGGACATCAAGCTAAAGACTATCCAACCAAGCGCCAGGGAGCTTCTGGTTTCGGTTCATACACGGCTAGTGCCATTAAACCAAGGACTACTCAACCTCTGAGGAGGGAGCAGCGGGAGGCAAGATCATATCAGCTCAGGCCGGGAGAGACTGCTTCTGCCGATACCTTGTTTCAAGTATGGTTCCCATTTGCTCACACCTAGCAAATGTACTCATAGATTCAGGATCCATACACTCGTTCGTATCACATCATTTTGCTAAGCACCTAGATAAACCATTAGAGTTTTTGGACTATGATTTATCTGTTGCAATACCATTGGGGGTTCCGATGATTAGCTCAGGGGTGTTCAGAAAATGTGTCAAAAATTGATATTGTCAAAATCAAGATATGAAAAGTATACTTTACTTTTCTAAAGATTTGTAGTAGTGAAAGTAAAGGTCGAGCCCACAGAGATTGAAATACTAAAACACTTTAATTTTAAAACCTAAATTTAATTAATTAAGAAAACGAAATTGGATTTGAATTTTAATTAAACTAATAGCAATGAAAATAAATCTAAATTACGAAAGCGATTTAAAATTATTTTTATGAATATGTTTAAGGAACCTAGGATTGCAAATCCACCACTAGCTTCATAATAAGGGTATTTATGAATTACTTTAGCTTATTAAGTTGGATGATAATGGGGAATTGTAGCTACAAGCCCAATTCCTCCGTCAAGAAAATAATTATGGTTCAAGCACCAACATAATCCATCTTTGGTTAGCACGAAATATCCCACACTAAACTAAGGTTGTGGTATAATCCGTCTAATCTAGGCATGGACTATTCAGATATGTAATAACCCCCATTTTCTTGCATTGCCATATTTAAAATTAAATATACATTGTCTGCCTTTATTTAAATTCTTATGTGAAAAATTTATTTCTTGACTAATCCCATAATTGAAATTACTTTTGGGGTCAAAATGCAATTTTCCTAAAAACTGGCAATACCTGTGTTAAATTTCAAATCTGTATTTCAAACGGTGGAATTATTTCTTTTAAACTCCAACTGTATTTTTATAAAATCAGAAAACTCTTTCTAACATTAAAATGAATTTTCTGTATTTTTGTGATAAACACCGTGTCACGAAAATACTAGTTTAGGTTTAAAACTGTCCGCGCAGTGTTAAACTTCCACAGAATTTTGGGAGTAACTGATTGGACAAATTTCTTTATACCCAATTATTATTGCTAAAGTTTTCCCTTAGGCCTTGTTTGGCAAATGCTTGTAGTATGTGTGTTGTCCTAATGCCATAAGCTTGATTCCCAAACACACCTTGACCCACACCAACTCCACCTACCCTTTCAATTATCAATGGAGCATTATGAATTGCAAGTGTATATTTACACATCATTGTTGCACTTTCTTTGTAATTAGTGGAGATTAATGGAGAATGAGTGGGATGTTAGGCAAATGTTTTCTAAGTGGGAGTTTGAGTATTTATACACCCAACCACACTACACATTCTACACTCCTAACATAGAGAGCTTGAGAGAGTCACATAGAGAGATAATAATTTCAGAATTTGAAGAGCTCAATCCTCCATAGCCAAGCTTGAAATTGGAGATTCTTAATTCTTGTATTTCTTTCTCAACAACTTCTTCAATCTACATCACGGTGAGTATTTCTAACTCACTCCAAATGTAACTCATTCCTTATTTACTGATTTAGGTAGTTAATTTTAACAGTAGCAGAATTTTGTTTTCAGATTTTTGTTAGGAAAACGAATGAAATTTAAGGTTCTGCCCGCGTTGTCCCAAGCAAAACTCGATTCTGCACACTTTTTGTCTAATGCAATTTTCTCAGATTTTGCACCGTTTGGGCAGAAAATGAGGATTACAGTAGCAGAAAAAGTATATTAGAAATTCAATCTAATATTTTCTCTTTTAATTTTAACAGTAGCAGAATTTTGTTTCCAGATTTTTGTTAGAAAAACGAATGAAATTTAAGGTTCTGCCCGCGTTGTCCCAAGCAAAACTCGATTCTGCACACTTTTTGTCTAATGCAATTTTCTCAGATTCTGCACCGTTTGGACAGAAAACGAGGATTACAGTAGCAGTTTTTAGAATGCTATTAGTTATGTTTAAAATGATTAAGGCAATGAATTACGAATTTTCAATCCCCGTACGCGTATTATTTCTTTAATTCTGTGAATTCCTTTATGTTTAAAGTTTGATGACATTCATGTGGAGTCAGTTGTACATGCATGGTGAGTGTTGGTAGTGTGTAAAAGAGTAATGGTAGGGTGGAAAAGAGTATTGTTAGTGTGGAAAGTGTATGAGTTTGAGTTGTGATTGTGGTTGTGAGTTGTGATTGTGGTTGTGGTTGTGGTTGTGGTTGTGATTGTGGTTGTAGTTGAAAAAGAGGATGAGGGTGTCTTTGAAATGCGAAGGTGGCAAAAATGGACACTCCCTGACGCCCATGGAAGCGTTAAAGTGTGTGAAGCCGAACTTGGACACTCACTGGCACCCATGGAAGTGCTAAAGTGTGGCCTATGGACACTCCCTGATAACTCGAGTCTGGATACCTGTGTGGGGGTTGCCCCGGTATTTGCATGGCGGTTAGGGTCTTCAAAGTGTGAGGCATTGGACACTCCCTGGTACCCCGGACCAAAGTGTGAGGCAAACTGGACACTCCCTGGCGCCCCGTTGCTAAAGTGTGGCTATCTTAGTATTTCAAAGATACCAGGAGTAGGATAGAGGGTTGTTGGGTTTTGTCGAGAGAAAAGAGTCGGTTAGATGAGATGGTGCATTGTCCTCATACATGGTTACATATGTGTGAAATTATCTTTTAAATAATGTTGTGGTTGTTTTTCTATCAAGCTCTTTATCTTTAAATATAAACTTGTGGTATTTAAATGGTAATGGGAAAAAGGTAAATGAGTATGTTTTTACATTCAAAGCTATGTTTTTAATACTCACCAGCTTCTTGAAGCTGACGGCGTTGATGCGTCCTGGACATTCGTGTCCAGGCTTTGCAGGTAATAATCAAGATGAACCGTATGACTATGCTAATTGAGATCAGTTGCTGAGAAGAGAATTTACTTTTATACGCTTTATGTGTTTTAAGATATGATTTGGTTTTGTAATAAGGATGACTGTAATAGACTGTAAGTTATTGTTTTATTTCAAGGCGGTCTGTGCCTTAGTAAACCCCGTACTATAGGATGTAATAAGTTAGAAAATTTTTTTATAAGCCCAGGTTGCCCTACTCTGATTAATAGTTTTTATGTTGTTCGACGTTTGGGACGGAATCGATCCTTCAAACTGTCGCGACCTACGGGTCCATAAAGGAAATTAAACGCTTTCCATATTTATGCTACGTCGGGGCGTGACAGGATTTAGTGGTATCAGAGCCATAGGTTTTCTAGATTGACCAGGCTCAGTTATTCACGCCATAGATTAGTGACATAGGTTACCCTTAAGTTTTACTAAGCTATACAACCAAGTTCTAGTGTTAGTTTAGTACGGATTACCCTTAGTTCAGAAACTAAAATTCTAAGTTGGTTTTATCATAGAAATGATTACCCGTTTGTCTTGTCACATCGACAAGAATGATAGCAATTTCCATATACCTTCAGACATATCCATTTAGGATTAGTCGAGATAACCATAACTTATGATGCCCCTACAGACATATAGTAGCCGAGTTTCTAAGGAGTTAAAGCATACCATAGCCCTCATTAATAGCTTAGGCACTGACCAACTTCCTGAGTCAAATCTCAGAATAGTCAGTATGGCCCACAACCCAGAGTATGGAGAATAAGAATACGACCTCTTTACTATTAGACATCAGCCTCTCCACATGCTCTCACTCTCTACACGTGCATTAATATTGATACATCACTCTCTCTCCATGTGGTCTCACTCTCTACACATGCATCACACCTGCCCCCTCTCTTTCTGTCACTCTCATTCTCACCGACCCCGCTCTCTTTCTCTCTCTCTTTATGACCCTCTCACTAACCCCCTCTTTCTCTCCCTTTTTGTCACTCTCAACGCCCCACTATCTCTCTTTCTTTCTCTCTCTCTCTCTCTATCACTCTCAGTGATCCTCTCTCTCTCTCTCTTTTCTTTCTTTCTCACATGCCCCCTCTCTTTCTGTCACTCTTCTCGTGCTCTCTCTCTCTCTCTGTCACTCTCAGTGATCCTCTCTCTCTCTCTTTTCTTTCTTTCTCACCTGCCCCCTCTCTTTCTGTCACTCTTCTCGTGCTCTCTCTCTCTTTCTCTCCTTTTAAAGACCATCCATGTCCCATATCTCTCTATCCTTCTCACCATGAGCCTTTCTCCGTCTGACCCTCCCCATCTCTTTCTTCTTCTCTTCTTGTTCCTTTTGCCTCTTGGCAGAAACTCATCTCCCCCCTAAAAAAAAAAAAAAAAAAAAAACCCTCACCCAACCCAGATCTTAATAAAAGGAAAAAAGGTCGCGAGGTGGCTTGAGCCTCAAAACTAAGGCTCTTTTTTTTGTGTGTGTGTTTTTTAAAAAAAAAAAAAAAAAAAAAAAAGTGGAATGAACATCATGGTCCGTATTCGAGGTAGTCCCTGTTCGTCGAGTGTGCGTGGGATTGAGCCCATATGTCTTACTATGCATGTCCCTCCACCAGCTTAACGTAGTTTGGATCATTGGGTATTGTTTTATAGGGCAACTGGGAGGGTAAGCATCCCAGGACGGTATTGTCCTCAGAAGTAAGTCCTGAAGAACATTAACCCAGGGTTCTGTGGAACGGACTATAGGATCTATATGGTTGCTGAAAAGTGTGTAGGATGTCGTTAGCATTCGATCTCTGGAGGGAAGCCTCACGTTGGCAGGACTCAGTTCCCACTCAGCAAAATCCAAATGTACATTTGTATCATTGTAACTTTTCATATCTAAAAAAAAAAAAAAAAAAAAAACCCTCCTTAGCACTATCTTCGCTTCTTATGTAATGTACCCTAAACATTGGGCTATCAGTTCAAGAATCAGCTGTGGAAATACTATCTCTTGTTAGTAACATAAGTGCACTTTCTAAAAAGAGGGTTCTAATCCCCATCACTTTCACGATCCACTTGTGTTTGCTATCATCAATTTAAACTAGCTCAAAGGTTGACATGACATGCTTGATCATTCCTAATCCTTCATTCAGGCCCAATTCGATACAATGGCAGCACATGCAAATCCATACTGCGAACATTGATATTACCAAATCCAAAACAGCACTAGTGCATTCGCAATTGTCCAAATCATCTCATTGCCAAATCAATAGGTTGCTCCACTTTCTCAAAACTTTTACTCTCTTTCAAAAAAAAAAAAAAAAAAAAAAGGGTATAAATATTCTCTCTCTCCCTCATTTCTTATTCACTCCTCCTCCTTGAACGCAACTCTTCCCTCATCTGTGCCGATCAAGGATCGTGTAAATACATGAGCAAACAATCATATGTGTTGTTCCCATCCATCCAGTACATGCATTGTTTCTAAATCCTATACCAACAGTCTGATACCCCACAAGCCTTTGGAACGTTCGACCTATCAACTTCATCAAAGATGTCTGGGGTTCACAATGTATTCCATGTGAGTATGCTAAGAAAGTACATACGAGACCCCTCGCACGTGGTTAATTATGACGATATTGAGACGAGTCATAACGTTTCTTACTAGTTAGTCTTGATTTCGGGGACGAAATCCTGTTTAAGGGAGGAAGGGTGTAATAACCCCCATTTTCTTGCATTGCCATATTTAAAATTAAATATACATTGTCTGCCTTTATTTAAATTCTTATGTGAAAAATTTATTTCTTGACTAATCCCATAATTGAAATTACTTTTGGGGTCAAAATGCAATTTTCCTAAAAACTGGCAATACCTGTGTTAAATTTCAAATCTGTATTTCAAACGGTGGAATTATTTCTTTTAAACTCCAACTGTATTTTTATAAAATCAGAAAACTCTTTCTAACATTAAAATGAATTTTCTGTATTTTTGTGATAAACACCGTGTCACGAAAATACTAGTTTAGGTTTAAAACTGTCCGCGCAGTGTTAAACTTCCACAGAATTTTGGGAGTAACTGATTGGACAAATTTCTTTATACCCAATTATTATTGCTAAAGTTTTCCCTTAGGCCTTGTTTGGCAAATGCTTGTAGTATGTGTGTTGTCCTAATGCCATAAGCTTGATTCCCAAACACACCTTGACCCACACCAACTCCACCTACCCTTTCAATTATCAATGGAGCATTATGAATTGCAAGTGTATATTTACACATCATTGTTGCACTTTCTTTGTAATTAGTGGAGATTAATGGAGAATGAGTGGGATGTTAGGCAAATGTTTTCTAAGTGGGAGTTTGAGTATTTATACACCCAACCACACTACACATTCTACACTCCTAACATAGAGAGCTTGAGAGAGTCACATAGAGAGATAATAATTTCAGAATTTGAAGAGCTCAATCCTCCATAGCCAAGCTTGAAATTGGAGATTCTTAATTCTTGTATTTCTTTCTCAACAACTTCTTCAATCTACATCACGGTGAGTATTTCTAACTCACTCCAAATGTAACTCATTCCTTATTTACTGATTTAGGTAGTTAATTTTAACAGTAGCAGAATTTTGTTTTCAGATTTTTGTTAGGAAAACGAATGAAATTTAAGGTTCTGCCCGCGTTGTCCCAAGCAAAACTCGATTCTGCACACTTTTTGTCTAATGCAATTTTCTCAGATTTTGCACCGTTTGGGCAGAAAATGAGGATTACAGTAGCAGAAAAAGTATATTAGAAATTCAATCTAATATTTTCTCTTTTAATTTTAACAGTAGCAGAATTTTGTTTCCAGATTTTTGTTAGAAAAACGAATGAAATTTAAGGTTCTGCCCGCGTTGTCCCAAGCAAAACTCGATTCTGCACACTTTTTGTCTAATGCAATTTTCTCAGATTCTGCACCGTTTGGACAGAAAACGAGGATTACAGTAGCAGTTTTTAGAATGCTATTAGTTATGTTTAAAATGATTAAGGCAATGAATTACGAATTTTCAATCCCCGTACGCGTATTATTTCTTTAATTCTGTGAATTCCTTTATGTTTAAAGTTTGATGACATTCATGTGGAGTCAGTTGTACATGCATGGTGAGTGTTGGTAGTGTGTAAAAGAGTAATGGTAGGGTGGAAAAGAGTATTGTTAGTGTGGAAAGTGTATGAGTTTGAGTTGTGATTGTGGTTGTGAGTTGTGATTGTGGTTGTGGTTGTGGTTGTGGTTGTGATTGTGGTTGTAGTTGAAAAAGAGGATGAGGGTGTCTTTGAAATGCGAAGGTGGCAAAAATGGACACTCCCTGACGCCCATGGAAGCGTTAAAGTGTGTGAAGCCGAACTTGGACACTCACTGGCACCCATGGAAGTGCTAAAGTGTGGCCTATGGACACTCCCTGATAACTCGAGTCTGGATACCTGTGTGGGGGTTGCCCCGGTATTTGCATGGCGGTTAGGGTCTTCAAAGTGTGAGGCATTGGACACTCCCTGGTACCCCGGACCAAAGTGTGAGGCAAACTGGACACTCCCTGGCGCCCCGTTGCTAAAGTGTGGCTATCTTAGTATTTCAAAGATACCAGGAGTAGGATAGAGGGTTGTTGGGTTTTGTCGAGAGAAAAGAGTCGGTTAGATGAGATGGTGCATTGTCCTCATACATGGTTACATATGTGTGAAATTATCTTTTAAATAATGTTGTGGTTGTTTTTCTATCAAGCTCTTTATCTTTAAATATAAACTTGTGGTATTTAAATGGTAATGGGAAAAAGGTAAATGAGTATGTTTTTACATTCAAAGCTATGTTTTTAATACTCACCAGCTTCTTGAAGCTGACGGCGTTGATGCGTCCTGGACATTCGTGTCCAGGCTTTGCAGGTAATAATCAAGATGAACCGTATGACTATGCTAATTGAGATCAGTTGCTGAGAAGAGAATTTACTTTTATACGCTTTATGTGTTTTAAGATATGATTTGGTTTTGTAATAAGGATGACTGTAATAGACTGTAAGTTATTGTTTTATTTCAAGGCGGTCTGTGCCTTAGTAAACCCCGTACTATAGGATGTAATAAGTTAGAAAATTTTTTTATAAGCCCAGGTTGCCCTACTCTGATTAATAGTTTTTATGTTGTTCGACGTTTGGGACGGAATCGATCCTTCAAACTGTCGCGACCTACGGGTCCATAAAGGAAATTAAACGCTTTCCATATTTATGCTACGTCGGGGCGTGACAGGATTTAGTTGTAACGCCCCGCAAAAATAAAGGGTATTTTTATTAAAAATAAATAAAATGAATTACATTTGAGTGCCCAAAATTACATTTAAATTCATTTACATGGTTAGGACCCAAATAACTCGAACCCATACGGTACTCTAATGTGCTCCAATTTGACTGCTACCAATGGTACCTGCATCTAAAATAACACACGGGGAAGTATACAATATGACAGGAATAATAAAGGCTCAAAAGTACAATGAACAACCACGACGACATAAAAGTTGCTGGGATCAAATAAAATAGACCAATCACTCAACCCACCTCTTCACACAATTTTACCCGCTCACCCACAAGAGCATCATACCAGGTTCCTCTTGGTCACATAGTAAAGAGCCACCTCACCTCACCTCACCCGTCTCCAGTACATCGGTCCCTGAGGCCTGTTGGACTATTGGTAGGTGCTCCTTACTCATGACCCTTTAGTCCCATAGCACTTAGCCAAAATAATATTATAATAACATATAACCAAAAAGACATGGATTCCAATAAAAAGACAACATAAATCAAAAAGAGTACAAATAGGGATGACAAAGAAAATACTCCGGAGATTTAAGAGCATATCGTACACAACCCCGTACCTTAAAAATAATGTTGAGCAATTTCTCCAATCTCTGAATATATATGTATATGTGTTTGTGTATCAATATATGTAATCTGTGTGTATGTAATAATATGTGGGTGTGTAAAATGACCATAAATATATATATATATATATGCCGAGAGATAGAGAGAGGAGCAGAGAGTTGAGAGTTTGAGAGATAGATGAGAGATAGTGAAATGGGGGGAAATTAGTGGGTGTGTATAAATAATATGAAGTCAAGACTCCACTCACAAAACACTACACACACATTATTCTCCACTCACAAACTTTCCAACACATCTTCCACTTCACAAACACCCACCACAATAACACACGTACACACTGCACAAAATTATTTGAGTGGATTCCAAATGTTCATGAGGTACCCTTGTGTGTGTTGAGCTTACGCAATGATACACACACACAGGTAAAAATTATACTGCCCATTTCCAAAACTGGTATTTTTTTTTATTAAAAAAGCGAAAATAAAATACGGGGTATTACACTCTACCCTCCTTAAAAGAATTTCGTCCGCGAAATTACAGCATAAATATTTTGACAAACAACTTGAAAATTTTCAAATTTTTTTTTTTTTGTAGAGACAAAAATCCAAGTAGTACAAATAAATAGTACTACCCTCATTGATTCGCCCAGGCGATGTGGAACTAAGTCCTACATTTCCGGCTGGGTACAGGCTTTGATACCATTTGTAACGCCCCGCAAAAATAAAGGGTATTTTTATTAAAAATAAATAAAATGAATTACATTTGAGTGCCCAAAATTACATTTAAATTCATTTACATGGTTAGGACCCAAATAACTCGAACCCATACGGTACTCTAATGTGCTCCAATTTGACTGCTACCAATGGTACCTGCATCTAAAATAACACACGGGGAAGTATACAATATGACAGGAATAATAAAGGCTCAAAAGTACAATGAACAACCACGACGACATAAAAGTTGCTGGGATCAAATAAAATAGACCAATCACTCAACCCACCTCTTCACACAATTTTACCCGCTCACCCACAAGAGCATTATACCAGGTTCCTCTTGGTCACATAGTAAAGAGCCACCTCACCTCACCTCACCCGTCTCCAGTACATCGGTCCCTGAGGCCTGTTGGACTATTGGTAGGTGCTCCTTACTCATGACCCTTTAGTCCCATAGCACTTAGCCAAAATAATATTATAATAACATATAACCAAAAAGACATGGATTCCAATAAAAAGACAACATAAATCAAAAAGAGTACAAATAGGGATGACAAAGAAAATACTCCGGAGATTTAAGAGCATATCGTACACAACCCCGTACCTTAAAAATAATGTTGAGCAATTTCTCCAATCTCTGAATATATATGTATATGTGTTTGTGTATCAATATATGTAATCTGTGTGTATGTAATAATATGTGGGTGTGTAAAATGACCATAAATATATATATATATATATGCCGAGAGATAGAGAGAGGAGCAGAGAGTTGAGAGTTTGAGAGATAGATGAGAGATAGTGAAATGGGGGGAAATTAGTGGGTGTGTATAAATAATATGAAGTCAAGACTCCACTCACAAAACACTACACACACATTATTCTCCACTCACAAACTTTCCAACACATCTTCCACTTCACAAACACCCACCACAATAACACACGTACACACTGCACAAAATTATTTGAGTGGATTCCAAATGTTCATGAGGTACCCTTGTGTGTGTTGAGCTTACGCAATGATACACACACACAGGTAAAAATTATACTGCCCATTTCCAAAACTGGTATTTTTTTTTATTAAAAAAGCGAAAATAAAATACGGGGTATTACAAGATACTTGATAGCACAATTCAATTTAAGCACGATTACATGTAAATAATCTAAACAAGCACAACAAGCATAGATCATTGAGCACACTACCATCAAAATAGATCTAAGACAAGAGTAAACTTTGAAAGTAATGATTTAATCAATAAAAGCACGATTTATTTATAAAAATCCTCTAAACATGTAACTGTCATACATACATAATAAAACTAAAATAAAAACATAAAATACACCCTATTACTTGTCTAGGGTTTCATTGAAACCCTAGATCTTGGTTTAAGCGGCCATAGAATTGATGAACGACAAGAGGTTGATGGAGGAGGCCATGGGAATCCTCAGTCTTCTTCTTCTTCTTCTTCTTGCTTTTCTCCCTTCAATGGCTGAAAGTGTGGTTGTATATTGTGTGTATGACAATTGCCAACCCCTAAATTGAAGTAAAATAGGGTATATACAGATTTTAGGCAAGTTTTGGAAGCTTTCCTAACCCGAAACGCACTAAAACTGCTATATTTTACAATCTGGACGCAATTAGGCAGTTTCGTTTGCGAAGGAATCATTAGTATACTGAAATACGCAAGTTCCATTTTTACACAGGTCGCGTGCGCGGGCCGCGCGAGCGCGATATGGGGACCTCGCGCCAGCGGATCACGCAAGCGATTTCGGGATTTTCGCGCGCGCGAGGTGGCTTTTCTTGCTTCTTTTCTTCTGCTTTTTCACCCTGTTTAGCCTGGATTACTTGATTTCTTCCAAAACCTGTCAGAAAATGGAAAATGAAGTAAAAATATACAAAAATAGAATAAAAAGGTACTAACAAACGTAAGTTAAGGCATATAATTAGGATATGTTCTCTCCCGATCAGTAATATAAACATAGGTGGTAAAAGTTTAACAGTTGATTTAGTACCATTAATTGTTCAACATTTCGATGTCATATTGGGTATGGACTGGTTGGCAGTTAATCATGCAAACATCGATTGTAATAACAAAGGGGTAATATTCCATATTTCGAATCAGGATGTATTTTATTTCTAAGGCGAAGGTGTTGTGTCACCGCCATATATTGTGGGACCCCGACCCAGCGTGGTCAGAACGCCTACTAAACAGCTCAGCTAACAGCAAAGACAATTAATTAATCTTGAAACTAATAGTTTTAAAACAAATCAGCTATATAACGGCTCAAATTTGGATAATCCAACCTGTATTGAACAGCTTTAAAAAAACATGCTCAATTATTTTGAAAATCCAAATATATTACAAATAATTTACAACGACTAACCTAGCCCAAACAAACTAATTCCACTTGTGACTAATAGATTTAATATTGAAACCACATCTATTTAGCAGGATTTACACTAAAACCCACATAACATTATGTCACAAAATTTAAAGTGTTTACACATATTCAAAATTTTTCTGTCATCCACAATTCAAACTATTATACATTAAACTAATCCACACTACTGAACTTAAAAGTTTAAATTTTTACAACGTCTAACAAAAGTTATAAACTAGACTGTATTTTACACTTCCAGCAAAATACCACTTTTATATGGCCATCCACAGCGAACCTAGACCCATGGCAGTGCAATCCTATAGCCCAAGAGATCATTGTACCTGCACAAGAAAATCTGTGTGGGCGTGAGCAAACCACAGCTCACAAACAACTAGATATAAAGATATGCGAATTTAAGCATATATACAGCTCAGCACATCATAAACACAGCTTAACGCATACCTACAATGCAATCTCATACATGCCATGACTCACACACCCGGGCCCATCAGCTTTAGCCTCTTTTGGCTAATTTACCAAGTTTTCAGCTACTTGGTTTAACAGCTCAGCAATGCAAGTGCACAACATACAGTTTATGTCATGCTAGTAATGAAGTTAAAATCATACAGCATACAGCTCAGCAATATTGCATAACATTCATGTTATGCCAGCTATGTATATAACATAAACAGCAATAAAATTATATCTAGAAGACCCACCTCAAATCCGGTAAGTGAATAAAATTCACCTTTCTGCTTGCTTCTCGGTCACCTCCTTGGGTCCACTAGTACTAGCCTCGGTCCCTGAAATCTTAAAAATTAGATTTCATAACAAAACAAATCTTATAATAGCAAAAAGTTAACAACTTAGGCTTTCCAATTAATAAAAAATCATATTTCTCAATCTTCAATTTCATAACTAGTAAGTAAAAATAAACAACTTCTATTATAAATAACAATGTAAAAATAAGCAACTTCTATAAGAAACATTTAAGGAGAAACAACTTTTATAAGAAATAAAAATGTAAGAAGTTCAAGTTTTCATTTGAAACAACCCAAATTCCCAAAATCATACCCAAATAGCTAATTTCTAACTTTCTCTCTCTCTACCCCAATCAAGGTTTATAAAAAAAACTAACAACTCTTTCATAGAGGCTTTCAAGTTACAATAATATTCATAATGCATTAAAAAAAATCCACATCTAATATTGTTCACCACAACCATCAAATAAAAATCAAGAACCCATTTCAAAGGCTCAAGAACATCTTCAATGGTGTTTTACCCAAATCATAACCCAACTCTAATATTTTCTATATACTTCTCCAATATATATATATATATATTGTTGTTGCAACTATCAAATTTAAATATCAATTCATAATCAACAATTTTTCCAATTCAAGTAATACCCATAAGTTAGAGTATTTTAAAAACACACACTACACCAAGAACACACACTGCACCAAGAACACATACCAATCTTTACTTCTTTTCCCAACTCAACTCTTTCAAAGTTTCTTGTAAGAGTAATCCAAAGCATTAAAAATGTTATTATAACAACAAAAATCAACCAACATATAGATTTGAAACAACAATTTTCAAGAACCAATAACACCCAAAAGCTTCAAAGTTCATCAATGGTGGCTACCACCTCAAACCCAAATCCAAATTTCATCCATAGTCAAACCCAAATCAATCTTTTCAAGACTTGAACTAGTAATATTTCAAGACATTAATAATATACTCCCAACACCAACAACATTAAAATCAAAACCCAAAATAAAATGCAATTTTCGGATTTATTGAAAACCCTTAAATTTCAACACCCCAACAATTCCAAAATCAACTATATTCAAGCAAAAATTGCCATACATGATATACATATCACCTAAGGCATATAGAACATATATTCACTATCAAAATCAACCAAATCAAACTTCAAATTTGAATCTAAAATATTCAATTTTCGGATTTATACCAAACCCTAAAAATACATGTTCCAAATTTGCCCAAAACTCAAGTTTTACATAAAAATCTTCATACCACATCATATATACATATCAAGGATCATGTAAACAAGTTCTACAACATCAATTACAACTTTAATTTCAGATTTTAACCCATGAACACAAAACCCCAATTCAAGCTTTTAACCAAAACCTTACCTCCTTGTTGCTCTTGGGTAAAACCCCAATTCCTAGGGAAGAAGATGAACCTCCTAAGGCTTCTCTTGAATCCTTCTTCTTGAACTCTTTCTTTCTCTCTTTTTCTTTTTCTCTCTATTTCTCTTCTTTCTCTTTACTGTCTCTTATTTCTCTCTCAGGAAAAGAACGATATATATATGTATATCTAGATAAAACTTTAACTTTTGCTAAATTCTAATAAACACCCCAATTGTTTTTAATTACAACTTCTTTAACTTTCTACTTCACATATATATCTCCTACACCTCCAAATGAGTTATTTACCTATCAAATAACCCAAATCAACTTTAATATTCACAGCTCAGCGATATAACGATTTACAACATAATATAAAATTTTAATTAACAGCTCAGCGTTTAAATTAAATAATTCACAGCTCAACATTATATTAGCCGCTCATCATTATATGAAGTATGAACTAAGTATTTTATAACTCAGCAGAATAATAATATAAATAACTCAGCTAAATAATTTAATGACAGCAATTTAATTGGTTTTACTGTTCTGTGTCTCACATATATAGTGTCAGCTATTGAAGCATGTCGTTTGTTGAAGAAAGGTTGCCGAGGGTTGTGTAGTATTCTGGATACTAGGGGTAATGATTTGAACCTTGAGGATATTCCGATAGTTAGATAATTTTCGGATGTGTTTCCAGAAGAATTACCTAATGTGTTAATTGATCGAGAAATTGAGTTTGGTATTGATATGCCGGGAACTCAACCAATTTCACGAGCACTAATGGGAACTCAACCAATTTCACGAGCACATTTCAATTATGAAATTTGGTAAATGGATGTCAAGACAACAATTCTTAATGGGAATCTTGACGAGTGCATCTATATGATGCAACCAGACGGGTTCATTGCGAAGGGCCAAGAACATATGTTGTGCAAGCTAAAGAAGTCCATTTATGGACTTAAGCAGACATCTAGCAATCAAGTCTTTTGGTTTTGATCAATGTGCGGATGAATCTTGTGTGTACAAGAAACATGATGGAAGCCTGGTGGTGTTCTTAGTACTATATGTGGACGATATCTTGCTAATCGGAAATGATATGGGGGCATTATCTTCTGTAAGGGTATGGTTGTCCAGTCAATTCGATATGAAGGACTTGGGAGAAGCCGGTCACATCCTAGGGATCAAGCTTATGCGAGATCGCAAGAATAGGATGTTGGGCTTGTCACAATGTCACACCCCAATTTTTAGACAACCAATTATTAGTCAAGGGAGAACCCTCAACCAATATCCAGCTGTCCAATCTTCAAGGTGCTTGCAATATAATAACATCACACAGTCTGTACCGAAATAAATCATTACTCACATGAACTAAAGCAACGGTCAACATCCAACTAAAAAGTCAAACCTTAAATCCAGCTCCAAAACATAATAAAAATCTTTAAAAAAAAAACACTTCACTAAATAAAATCTTAAATTGTTAAAATGGCCCACAATGCCAGAAATTAATACTGAACTCTCGAGAATGAATATAAAAAAAAACGAATAAGGAAAACAGCACAAGACTCCACATGTCTCCTGCTGCCAGGTACCACGACTTCCCTACTAGCCCTGCAAATTTTGATCGGCTACGCTCCAACAAGAACGCACCCGCGAGAAAAAAACTCACGGGTCAGTCACATGACTGATATGAGTTGAACCACACACACACACAGCTTCAGGATCACCCGTTGACCCTTTAACTACCACACAAAATATTAACTCGGGCAAGAGAGTAGTTCCACTTCACATATTGGGACGAGCGGTATTTTCCCTTTATGTGGTGGCCATGCAGTTCTCGCCCGAATTTAAATAAAGTAATACTTACCTAACGTGCCATGGTGAGTCAATACCTGCAAAATGTTAGTGGACCCACCATCCTGCAACCACAAGATTAATAACATCAAAATACTACAAGAATATGCAGAACTACTTGTACTAAGATATAGGAATGATCATTATCACAATTTACTCACTACACGTCCCAATACAATGTATAAGAAAAGAACAACAGACGAGGAAATCAACATTTTATATCCTTTAACCCATAGGAAATTTTATTAACAATAATTCTCTTACTTTTATGTACGATTCATTATTCAATTTCCTAGGTTCACCACTTGGCTACCCTCCATGGTACACCCACACATATATCCCATGTGTGCCCGGACATACTACCAACATCCACTCTGGTGCCAGTTTAGTTGGGGTATCAACTAAACCAGGTATACACATAGAAGGCTAGTCAATATGCCTAGACGTCTAACAAATAAGCCGGGCATAAGGCTTAGGCCAGCTTGATCACGAAGCCACTGGCAAAAAGGTACACTCAGCAATTCGAGCTACCAAAAACAATATCACAACTGGGAGCGGTGAACACTAAGGAACTTGAAACTATTTTGCATTTTTGGAATTATACAATTTAATCGGACTCAACGTTAATGACTATCACCTATTTCTTTTCATAGCTCAACATTATAGGAGAATTCATGTATCTCCAAGTAATCTTCGTTAATTCATACGAACAATAAAAAAAAACAACGAATCATATTTCCCCAATTTCGTATATTTTAATATACTAAAAATTGCTACTGAAATCTTCAATTTCTGCCCAAACGGTGCAGAATCAGGAAAAATACCATTATACAAAAAACGTGCAGAATCACGTTTTACATAAGACACGCGGACATAATGTTCAAATTCAAAGCCACGATTTTCTAATAATTTTCTAAAGTTTCTGCAGCTGTGTAAATTACAAAAAAACGAATTTCACATATCTTTCTTAATTGCTATGAATATTTCACGTATGGTTTTATCAAACTAACTCTTCACCTAACCCTTTCGAATACCCTAATGTCATAATCACAAAGTCACACGAAGGGGAAAGAATATATCTAAATTACTTCAACCATAACAACGTGTATCGATCCATTACAAAGATTTAACCCTAACAATTAAATTTTAACATACACTAATTTAGTTTACTCCCGTGTACATGTATATATACATACGTGTATATATATACTCGGGTACACAAAATTTAACTCACCAAGTTTGGGTAAAAATTGATAACAACGAGCGCCCGCGATGCTACACGTGCCCACGAACTCGAGACCGTTCTCCTTCTTCTCCCTTTTCTTCTTCTTCTTCTTCTCTCTCCTTCTCTCTCTCTCTCTCTCTCTCTCTCTCTCTCTCTCTCTCTCTCTCGGAGGCTGTGTAAAAAGGGGGTTTACCTAACCTATTTTAATATTATAGATATATTATATTATGATACCTAGGCTACCTAGTTAACTAATACACACACATATACTAACACACACACTTCCCATGACACACCACAGCACACACACACGTTCCCTCTTTTTTTTTTTTTTTTAGCACATGGAGTTGTTAGTGTGTAAAACACTCACACCGGTTTTTCATATACTAACCACATTAATATTTCAAATAAAATCATAAAAATACTGTAAATTATTTTTAAAAAATCGGGATATTACACACAAGGCACTTATATCGACAATATTCTTGCAAGGTTTAGCATGCAAAATTCCAAGAAGGGATTCCTTCCCTTCAGATATAGAATTACATTATCTAAGGATCAGTGTCCTAAGACACCTGATGAGATAGAGAAGATGAAGGCAGTTCCTTATGCCTCGGTAGTAGGAAGCCTAATGTATGTTATGCTATGTACTAGACCTGACATCTGCTTTGCTGTTGGCATAGTTAGTAGATACCAGTCTAATCCAGGGCAAGAACATTGGACTGAGGTGAAAAATATTCTCAAGTACCTGAAAAGAACTCAAGACTATATGTTAGTTTACCAAGCAGACAGTCTTGTACCCATTGGGTACACAGATTCTGATTTTATGTCAGATAGGGATTCCAGAAAGTCTACCTCAGGATATGTGTTTACCCTAGGAGGTGGAGCCATTAGTTGGAGGAGTATCAAGCAGTCGTGTATTGCTGATTCCACCATGGAAGCCGAGTATGTGGCTGCTTCGGAAGCCGCTAAGGAGGCCGTTTGGCTCAGAAACTTCCTTATGGATCTAAGAGTTGTACCTGCGGTACAATCGTCTATTATCCTTTATTGTGATAATAACGGAGCGGTTGCTAACTCAAAGGAACCTAGGGCACATAAGAAGGGAAAACACATTGAGCGTAAGTATCACCTGATACGAGAGATTGTGCAAAGAGGTGATGTTGAAGTGACCAAGATAGCATCAGCAAATAACCTGGCAGATCCTTTCACCAAGAGCTTATCGGCCAAGACTTTTGATAGTCATGTAGAAGGGATAGGAGTGAGGTGTGTCGCATCATGGTTTTGAGTCTAAGTGGGAGATTGTTAGGGATATATACTAAAAGCCATGCCTTATGTAGTTGATTTATTATTCATTTAATAAAATCAGTTAATCCATTTTTATGAGAATCTGTGTGGGCAATATTTGTATTATATTATTTATTTAATATTATGTATGGGTGTTTTTCATTCTACATAGTAGGTGATTTGGTGTGTAGAGTCCGGCTTACACACGGAAGATCAGACCATCGAATCTTGTAGAATGTAAGACTGTGATTTACAGTCTTAGATGGATTGGACACACCATCAGTAGGACTGCAACATGGTGTTGTAATAGGTTTGTCTTGCCTGCGGGAAACGGTATAGTTTCAACTCACCATGCTGGTACACTTTGTGTATTAAACGGGACCGACTTGGGGTAATTATCTTTATACTGACTTATAAGATAATTAATACCTCATGACTATTATGAGTGCTTATGCTCTAAATCCTAAGTTAATTTATAGACACGTACATTTGATATTTACACTTTGATCCCTAAAAGGATGAGATCCTTAAATGGGTCAATATCTCATTGGATTGGGTGACAATATGAATTGTATGGTGGATATTAATTAATGATGGAATCCATGTCTCAATTTTGGGATTGATGATATCCCCTTGAGAAAGCTTATAAATTTTGATTATTTCAAACCCTATAAGTGGATTTTGTATCCGACATATCATATAAGTTAAGCAGAGGATCTCAAGAAATTTTAAGAGATTAATTAAATATGATTATCAGTAATTATATTTAATTAATGGATATATGTAATCTTAACATGGGGAAATAATAAGTATTTAATTACATGGAGCTCGAAATATATTTTGGAGATAAGGGTAGGAGTGCAATTATAATTCTTTAGTGGTATGAATTATAATTTATGGAAATAGGAATTTGATTCAGTTCGAATTAGGGTTTCCTAATTTCATAAGGAAGCCTATTCCTTATTGACTTCTTATGGTCCTTATCGTAGCCTATATATATGCTGCTTTGGCTCTCTCTTCAGTTTACGTTTTTCCATCAATAGTATTATAACTCGGAATAGAAAAGAGAGCGTAAAAAGAGAGAGCAGAAATATAAAGGATTTTGAAGGAGCCCACACTCAGTTCGATATTCTAGTAGCAAAGGAATACGGTAGAAGATCGTGAGCTGTTATCGAGCCCGTGCTCTTGATTCGTCTACTACAGTAATCCGTTTTAGCAGTTTAAGGTAACCCTAGTTCCGCCCTTGTAGGGTTATTGTAGTTTTCACGTAATTTTTGCAGTACCAACTTATACGAACTATCAATGGATTCTGGTAACACAGTTTCCTAACAGATTCAATATCACCCAGGGAAAGTGAATATAGTTGTCGATGCTTTAAGTCGGAAGTCATCGGGAAACTTAGCTTATACCTTAATAGCACAGGAGAAACTAGTGAGAGAATTTGAACAATTAGACCTTGAAGTCATTCACAGAATTGAAGGTGGGTTGATAGCTGCGATTGTTGCATAACCGAGTCATGCTGATGAGATAAAATCTAATCAACTTTTAGATCCAGATTTTAAGAAAATTGTGGATAAATTACCCAATGGTAGAGGACCATAGTTCAGTTTGAAGGTGGTGTTCTAAGATATATTAACCGGTTATGTGTACCTAAAGTTGGGGATATGAGAGTTAAAGTTATGGAGGAAGATCACAATACTAGGTATTCAGTACATCCAGGTAGTACCAAAATGTACAGAGATTTACGAGATATTTATTGGTAGAGTGGTATGGAGTGAGAAGTTGCAGAATTCGTCGCTAAGTGCATGACTTATCAAAAAGTAAAAATGGAACATCAGCGACCCGAGGGAGAACTACACCCTTTAGAGATACCAGAGTGGAAGTGGGAGCATATCACAATGGATTTCGTATCGGGATTTCCAAAATCGACAAAGTCAAATGATAGCATTTGGGTTATTGTCGATCGGTTGACTAAGTCAGCCCATTTCCTACCTATCAAGACCAAGGATCCATCAAAACTTGCAGAGATTTATATCAGAGAAATTATACGACTTCATGGAGCACCGATTTCGACAGCGTCAGACCGTGATACTCGATTTGTATCAAGATTTTGGGAGAGCTTACAAAGAGCTATGGGAACATCTTTACATTTCAGTACTGCGTTTCATCCCCAGACTGATGGTCAATCCGAGAGGGTGATTCAGGTTTTGGAAGATATGTTAAGAGTACGTGTTATGGATTTTAAAGCTGATTGAGCAACTCATTTGCCGTTGATTGAATTTCTTACAACAACAGCTTTCAAACTAGTATTGGAATGGCACCGTACAAGGCACTATATGGTAGAAAGTGTAGATCGCCGGTTTGTTGGACAGAAGTTGGTGAAAAATAGCTTTTGGGACCAGAGATAGTTCAAATCACTACCGACAAGATTAAATTGATCAAGTAGCGGTTACAAACGGATCAAAGTCGTTATAAAAGTTATGCAGATACGGGTAGAAGACTGTTAGAGTTTGAGGTAGGTGAGTATGTCTTTTTGAAGGTGTTGCCTTCAAAAGGTATAGCACGGTTTGGTAAGCGAGGTAAGCTCAGTCCAAGATATGTTGGACCTTATTTGATTCTTAACCTAGTGGGACCTTTAGCTTATCAGTTGGAATTGCCACCAGAGTTGGTGAATGTTCATAATGTGTTCCACGTGTCAATGCTTCGACGTTATGTGTCGAATTCGAAACATGTTATCGTTCCGGAACCATTAGAGATTCGGGAAGATTTGACTTATGTGGAGCATCCAGTGCAAATTCTTGATAGAAAAGATCAAGTATTAAGAACCAAGGTGATTCCACTTGTTATGGTTTAATGGCGGAGCCATTCAGTCGAGGAGGCTACTTGGGAGCACGAGGATGAAATCCGAGCCAAATACCTGCATCTCTTTGATTATTGAGGTAAGAGTAAGTTTGGGGACCAAACTCCTTTTTTTAGGGGGGGGGGGAGAAATGTAACGCCCGTACACGGAAAAAGGTTTGGTTATTATCTTAATATGCATTAATTTGTATAATTAGTGTATATTATGGAATATATATAATTTGTATGAATATATATAATTTAAATGAGCATATAGCTCTTGATCGTGCAGAATGGAGAAAAAAGATTCATACAGCCGAACCCAATTGATTGGGACACAAGTCTTGGTTTGGTTTGGTTTGGTTAGTGTATATTATGAAAAGTATTAGGAGAAGGACACCATTTGGAAAAGTCCCCAGTGAGGTGCGACATGTATTGGAATGTGACCTAATGTAGGGTTAATTAGTAATTTGCATTTTAAATGATTAAATGCATTTTATATGATTACATGGATATTTGCTAAGTTGTTTTCATATTATATTGTTATGTGTTAGCATTAGTTTGGACACCCAAATAAGGGTATAACTGAAAAAACTTTATAATTAGTAGGTACGTGTCACAGCCCGGTCCCACAATAGCGGAACCGGAGCCCGTGGCACGCCACCGAGGCTAAACCAATTCATTAATGTTCCCAAATTAGGTTTGAAGAACACACGCAGCGGAAAAACAAAACACATTTTCGAAAGCAGAGATTCAGTCGACTGCTCAGTCGACTGCTCAGTCGACGGGAGAAGGCAGGGAGTTTTCAAAATGTTTAATAGCAATTCCAGTCGACTGAGGCTGGGGGTCCAGTCGACTGAGACGGGGTCCAGTCGACTGGGCCCAGTCAACTGCTTTTGCTATAAGAAGAAGCAGTAGCTAACAGATACAGGGGTTGAGTTGACTGAACACAGGACCAGTCGACTGCTCCCCTGGCAGCAGCCCAATCTGCAGAATTTCAAGTTTAAAAGCTTTCTAACTTTCACCAATGATCAACCACTCAATCCAAACTCAATCCAAAGTAATCTTAGCTGTATTAAAAAATTTCTAAAGCAGGATTACAACATGTCACTAACTATTACAACGGTTTAAAATCCATTCTATCATACGAAGTTAAACATAAGTTAAAACAATAAAAAGTCTTATTACAACATCCTATTGTCCCAAAACTACAAAGTTAACATTTAAGTTGCCTCCCAAGCGAACTCCCAACCCTCGTGCTTACTTCTGCGATTCCTCGCCAGCATTTACACCTGAAATGGTTATTTGAATAACCACACATATTTCGATTTGTTTAAGCTAAAGCTTAGTGAATAAATCAACATATGTACATGAATGATAAACATGTCCGCATTCACATCTCTACATTTCATACTAGTCGCCGGAGACTCACGTGCCCGTCTGACGACATCCTATTGACGCGTTTTTCTTATCACACCCAAGTGTAGGTGATCGTACAAGTAATAAAGTTCTGGAAGTCCAGGTCGAACCCACAGGGAACGGAATAAAATTTTATAAAGTTAAGTAGATAACTATTTTGTCACTAAAAAGAAAATAAAAGATGATGGATTTTTGTGGGGTTTTACTAAACTACTAATTTTTATATTTTTTTTTTTGCAATAGAAGTAATTAAAGCTATTTTTTTAAACGGTTTATGGTAAAGATTTTAACAGTGCAAAATAAATTAACTAACATACTAGTAAGAAAAGGAAGAAAAATATATAAAAGCTAAATTTTGTAAGATAAACTTTTTAGATTTAATAATAGCGAAAGATGGAAATAATACAGATATTTAAGCAAAACTATTATAAAACAAGAAATATTAATTAACTAGGGGGAAATGATTTAAAGGAATTGGGAATATGCAAACCAACACTAGATCCCACAACTTTTGTGCATTTGAAAAGCATTTGGCTTTTAAAACCGCAGAGTCATTCTTTATTTAAAAATAAACTTTCACTAGTCAGGGTCATATCAAGTGTGTCAGGTTTGATATGAAACGACGTCGTTTGGTTTAAAGAAAAATAAAAAGGCAATTGGGCAGTAGCCAGGTTCGAACCGTGCCCCGCCGCGGACGTGGGTTATTCGGCGTCCAGTCCCCACCACTCTGCCACTACACAATTGCCTATCCATTATTGGATAGAAATATATATAAACACATATTTGAAACATTAACTTTGTCATATGAGTTGTTTGAGTATGCTAGGTGTTTTTTATGACAAAAGGCATAGTTTGACAATCCACATAATTAGGCTTTTTATTTCAAATATGTACTCAATATAGCCATATTATATAAACATGTTAAATGGTCATAAACTATAGATACATAGATATTTTTGGCCATAAATGGAAAAATAACCCATCTAGATAAATTTGCCCATTTAAGTTTAGTGCACAGAAGTTGTGGTTTCTAAGTTTTTATTACATATCCCCAATTAAAGTTTTAGCCTACCATTTTGGAATTGAAACTGTCTTCCAAATAAAATTTAAAGATAAATTAAATAGGTGTAAACAGTGACTGCTCAATTAAAACTAAAGTTGTGAAACTAAGGTAAGAGTGAAATATAATATTATTATATTATTTTCCTACTTAACATGAGCTGGGGTTGAATTTGTGAAATCTGCAAAATAACAAAGTTTAGTACAACTAGGCTAATAAAATATACATAAATGGAAATACTGAACCAAAAATAAAATACTAAACCTTTGACTTTGGATTCTGGTGGGGTCACAGTGGTTGAACTCCAAGAACACAAATAAGGCCAAACCAAATCCAAATATACTTTTGGAGTGAGATATGAATATGGTGTGCTTGGGGCTTTGGTAGGTGATTACAACAACTACGTGGTTAAGAAATCTGGCATTTAATCGCAAAATTTGTCTTTTAGTGAATGAAAATATTGCTATAAAAACTGAAATTTTGGATTTTCTAACTATTTTAGGGGGCAACTATAAGTACTACTAGACTAGAAATATTAAATCTAATTTTAAATAGGAATATTTTACTACTATAAATTGACAAATGTCATACAAGAAAACAAATATTTTATTTTTAAGAAATACAGTACACAAAGTTTTGCTATATATTTTTGAACATAAAATCATCAATTACATAAAAGTAAAATTTTACAACTACTAGAACTAGAAAAGACAAAGAAAAACTAAAGTTTCCTATTTCTAGGGACAATATAAAGTGCTCACATGATAACCTCCCCTAAACTATTCTCTCCCTAACAGTGATTGTGTTGTGATTCTGGAGCTGCTTGCTGTTCTTGGCTCTCCCCTGCCTTCATTTTATAGACGAATTGAGATACAAACTCGTCATTGCTTCGATCAGCATTTGCACGAGATTGGAAGATTGTCTTCTTCGCGGTCTCATTTTCCTTGTTTCTCTGACAGGTTTGATTTTAACTATACACATACAAACACACAGAGAGAAAGAGATTGAGAAAAAAAACGAATCTTTGTAAAAGCATCACTGTTATGAACAGTGAATGCTTTGATTTTCTTTTAATTCATTTGTTTTTTTTTTTTTTTGTCTGATTTTACAGAACTTGTACTATGCAAGTTTGACTAACTTTATATAAGGAATGCTTCAGTGTGGTTGCTACTTCTTTCCTTCCCTTTATTTCACTTCATTTTTACTTAAAGATATAAAATATGTAAAAACACATTTTTACACGCATTTGAGTGTCATCACTGTTAAATTATATTAATTCAAATATGCATGTAAAACTAGGAATTTGGGGAATTAAATGAGCACAATGTCTATTATATTGGCACATAAATGTGCAATATTCAGTGTTTGTCACACCCCTCAACTAGCTTATTGCTAGTCCCTAGCAATGAAGTGAAAGAGAAATTGTTCTAGAAGTTTTATTAAATAGTAGGAATAAACTAAGGAAAATAAAATCTAACTAACTCACTGTCGCAGGAATCGCGATTGCATTTAGCGTATGCAACAAGCCGTTAAACCCCTAGGTTACCCCTAGTGGACGAGTGTTGTCTCGTGAGGGTTTGCAGTGAATATACCCACAAAATTCAAAATTTTTTTTTTTTTAAATGTAAAAATAAAATAAAATAAAAGTAAAAATAGATTTTCTCCTTTTACAACAGATAAGATTAAATTTGGCAATAAAATGAAATTTTCAAGTATGTAATAGTAATGCAACACATATACTCACAGTTTTGTAAATTGAAGCATTTTTTATACTCTTTAAACTTACAGTGTGTACTTGAAAAATCAAACAACTGATCTTAATTTCAAAGTTTACATAGTCAATAGCAGTCATAAAACTTGTAGTTTTAACTCAAATCTCACTAGGATTTCACTCTTTTAAGGAGAAACTCTCAGAAACTGGTGTAGAGAACATCTCACTTGGTAGGGAAACAAAGATAGAGGAATTGCTTCCATTTATTTTTTTTTTTTTGATGACTCAATATATATGCATTTGGAGTACAATAAGTCTCATGAAAGAATACTTAGCATTAGAAGAGCGATCTACCGTGGAGAACATCCTTATCACTTAAATTTAAAAATCAATTTCTTTTAAATCATTAGGACTTTGACTGGTAGGTTTAGAAATTAAGATGAGTAGGAGATTTCGGGTGTATTTGTTCTAAGCATGTGATTGGAGTGTTTGCGCAATTCATTCCAACCTCTTCTTTTCTTCTCCCTTTTTTTTTTCATATGTACAGTTGAATTTTTTTTATTTTTTTATAGTTTAGTTTCTCATTCTTTTTTTTTTTTTTTTCAAATCAACTCCTTTCTTTCTTTACCACTTCTTGCAATATTATTACAGTCCAATCACATACCTGGATATAGAAGTGAGGTTTGTACTCCCAGGTGGAGCAAGGTATGATTCGGATAGAACTTAGAATAAGGTAATTTTTTAGGTGAAGGGGGGTGCATTTGAAAGAAAAGATGGCCTAAATCATTTTAAAAATAGATTGACTTTGTTCATTTAAGCAATTTGGACGTTCTAATGGTAAATCCTGAACGTTCTCTTCTAATGATCAGTCAAAGAAAAATAATGAGACTTTCAACGAGTGATATGATAAAGAGAATAAAATGAGACTGAAAAGAATAGTAACCCTCATAAAGGAAGATTGGCACAAAAGCTCACATAGGTTAATTAGTTTCCACTATTTGTCTTTAAACTGCATAGTTTATGCTTACTCATCCATTTAGATTCAGTAAATATTTTCACACTGTTTCAAAAGTGTTTAATGTTTAAAGAGTTTCTAGCATTTGAAAATAGTAAAACATGTGACAATGTGTTGTATGCTATTAACATACCCAAAATAACATTAACGTGTCAAATTTATCTTATATAAAGTAAAAGAAAAACTTCTGAAAAATCCTAAGCATATCCACTAAGTTGGATACATATATGGTGCAACTAGTATCCTCTGCACCTATACAAAAGAGGCTACGCAATCCGGAGCGTCCAAGTTGTCATGATTACCCATCCACCTCTAGTAAAAGAGATGAGTCTAGAACCACTAGCAAGCTAAAAACATCAGTAAGAGGCTAGGAGATAACTCTGGCTTTACTTAGTTTTTCGCTACCTCTAGGGACATTCACCGCACTAGACATATCTGGTGATGCTTGGATCATGCAAATTACTCCTATCGAACCAGCTAATGAAAACCAGATGTTCACGTAGGATCATTTTAAAGTCTGACCTGACTGAAAATTTATTGACTGTACAAAAACTAAAAATAAAAATGAAAAGAAATGAGGGATGGGAAAACAAAATTTATTTGGGTATCAAAGGATCCAGTCCTCTTTCTCAACCAAAATTTTCTTTTGTTTTGATTTGAATTGTCTTTTGTAACAGTAATAAACTTTAAAAGATGTGCCATTATGAGCAACTAAACCAGGACATTCTTTTCTATAACAATTCAAACACCATCCTAACCTTTTAGCTTTCCTTTTGATGGCATAAAGGCTAGTGCCAGCAAAGGGTTTCTTCTGCTCAGAAACAAGTGAGCGACCCATTAACGTCTGGTCATCGACTATTGGATCCATTTTTTATACTCTCAGCCAACAAGAGAGGCTAGACTCAACCCTCCACTCCTTTCAACTATCAACTAAGATCTAATTAAAGAGAGCTTAGAGGGGGTGGGTGGGAATTTTATTTAAAAACTAAAAATATTTAAGAAAAATATATACATTCAGAAATTTTTTTTTTTTTTTTTAAACAAAAATTAGAAAACTACATTTTTTTTTTCTTTTTTTTTTTAACACACAAAAAGAAAAACCTACATAATTTTTTTTTCTTTCTTTTTTTTTTTTAACAAAGTTTAAGACAATGCATCATTACAATAATAGTAATAAGAAGAATTATGATATAAACTTCAAACATTATAAAAATTTTGGCTTCTGAGTCATGCATTTTTTTTTTTAAAAAAAAAAACAGAAAACTAAGAAAAGACAGTTATGTTTTTCTCTCTATTTTTTTTTTGTTTTTTTTAACAAGGGCACCGCAACACTAACATAGCAAGAACTAGGATAATAATAAGATAAAGTTCAAAATACATAAGACCAATAGCTATCGCGTCGTCCATTTTTTTTTTTTTTTACAAAGAAATGGAAAAATATTACCTGTTTCTTGAAAATCTGAAAACCTGGTAGGGCCGTAGATCGAGTGATATTTCCAAACTTCTTTGGTGCGTGGGTACCTACAACTTATGGATATCATTTTTGTTAGATAATGGAAAAGAGAGAAAATAAAAATCTAAAATCAAAATAAAAATATAAGCTGAATCGGAAAAATAGAGAATAAATCAAAACCAAGCTTTTCTCTGGATTATAGATCTTACCTTTAGTGACCAGTAGAGTGGATCTTGATTTTAGATCGAGAAAATTAAAAAAATAATGAGAGATTAAGAGAGATCGAGAGATTGGGGGAAGAGAGTGAGAGAGTTGCAGAGAATGAGAGAGAGAGATCGCGGCGAGAGTGAGAGAAAAGAGAGGAAGAAGAAAGGAAAAAGAGAGAAAAAGAGAGATAGGGAAAAGTTTTTATGGTTCAAAGCCCTATATAAAGTCATTTTCTCTTTTTCAGTGTATCTCTCTCTAGAGAAACTAAATTTTTTTTTTTTTTTATGAAATAAAGATAAAATAAACAAACAGGTGTTAATCGTGAAATCGTCCCCCCCAACTGAGTCTGACATTGTCCTCAATGAGTGAGATGAGAAAAAGAAGCTAAGGATAACACCTGTTATAAAAAGAAATATAAAAAGAAATGATAGAATAATAATGACCAAATTAACTTATATATAAAAAGAAAAAAATGACCAAACTAGGAGTATAGGACTTATTAGAACATAAATACTCTGATATACTATGTCCTATACTAATTATGATTTAAGATATTAAAGAGTATTATAGTTGGGGTCCTCCAAAGGAATGGACTCCAACTCAGGTTCAAATCCTTCTAAAAATGGTTTTAATCTATGTCCATTAACTTTAAATGTATTTCCATCTTTAGGGTCCTCAATCTCGACAGTTCCATAAGGATAAACATTTTTGACTACATATGGACCAGTCCATCGAGATTTCATTTTTCCTCTAAAAAGATGTAGTCTTGAGTCATATAATAGAACTTTTTGCGCGGGGGTAAATCTTTTGCGCAAAAGATTCTTATTATGATACATTTTAGTTCTTGCTTGATGAATTCGGGCATTATCATATGCGTCTTTACGAATTTCTTCAAGCTCACTTAATTGTAATTTTCTTAAAATTCCTCCCTCTTCAATATTACAATTTAAAGTTCTAGTAGCCCAATATGCCTTATGTTCTAATTCTACTGGTAGGTGACAAGCTTTTCCATAGACAAGTCTATATGGAGACATCCCTAAATGGGTCTTATAAGCAGTTCTATATGCCCACAAAGCATCTGTTAATTTTGAAGACCAGTCTTTACGATTAGAATCAACAATTTTTTCGAGAATATACTTAATTTGCCTATTGGCTAATTCAGCTTGTCCATTTGTTTGTGGATGGTATGCAGTTGACACTTTATGGGTCACTCCATATCTTTTCATTAATTTTTCAAATGGCTTATTACAGAAATGAGTTCCTTGATCACTTATTATTGCTTTTGGAGTTCCAAATCGAGAAAGTATATTATCTTTTAAAAATGCAATAACTGTACGGTGATCATTCTTTCTTGTAGGAATAGCTTCTACCCATTTTGAAACATATTCGACTGCTAATAAAATATATTCATATTGACAAGATGGAGGAAAAGGTCCCATAAAGTCAATGCCCCAACAATCAAATATTTCAATTGTAATTATAGGGGTCATTGGCATTTGATTTCTTTTCGTAATACTGCCCAACATTTGGCAGCGGTTACAAGCCTTATAATATAAATATGAATCTTTAAATAGAGTTGGCCAATATAAACCGATTTGTAAAATTTTCATGGCAGTTACTCGAGATGAAAAATGTCCTCCACAAAAGGACGAATGACACATGAAAAGTACATTTTCGATTTCTTCATTAGGAACACATTTTCTAATTACCTGATCGGCACAATATTTAAACAGATATGGGTCATCGAAGTAGAAATGCCTAGCAATAGCTACGAATCTCTTTTTATCTGATGATGACCAATTGCTTGGTATTTTTCCAGTGACTAAATAATTAACAAGATCAGCATACCATGGTAAAGAAGTTACAGAAAATAACTGTTCATCAGGAAAAGAGTCTTGAATAGGTAAGGGTTCACTAGTATTGTCTTCAAAAGTGAGACGGGATAAGTGATCAGCTACCACATTTTCTACTCCTTTTTTATCTTTGATTATTAAATTAAATTCCTGTAGTAGGAGTATCCACCTAATAAGCCTAGGCTTACTGTCTTTCTTTGAAAGTAGGTATTTAAGAGCTGAGTGGTCAGTAGAACAGACAATAGGGGAACCAATCAAGTATTGCCTAAATTTATTAAGGGCGAATACCACGGCTAGCAATTCTTTTTCAGTAGTTGAGTAGTTCATTTGAGCACTATCCAGAGTTCTACTGGCGTAGTATATAATTGATGCCTTTTTATCCTTTCTCTGCCCTAGGACAGCTCCAATGGCAAAGTCGCTAGCATCACACATTAATTCAAATGGTAAACTCCAATCAGGAGATTGCATAATAGGTGCAGTAGTGAGATGCTCTTTTAATTGCTCAAAGGAGTTTTGACGTTCTTTAGTCCATTCAAAAGGTGTGTCTTTGGCCAATAATTGACATAAAGGTCTGGAAATAGTACTGAAATTTTTTATGAATCGGCGATAAAAACCTGCATGTCCTAAGAATGAACGGATGTCTTTTACAGTCTTGGGAATAGGTAAATTAGCGATAAGATCTATTTTAGCTTTGTCTACTGTATCCCATTTTCAGAAATAATGTGTCCTAAGACAATACCTTTAGTGACCATAAAATGACATTTTTCCCAATTTAAAACTAAACTTTTTTCTTCGCATCTCTGGAGAACTTTCTGAAGATTGCTAAGGCAATCATCATAGGTTTTGCCAAAAATTGAAAAATCATCCATAAAAACTTCTAAATTTTTTTCTACCATATCACTGAAAATACTCAGCATACACCTTTGAAAGGTCGCAGGTGCGTTGCAAAGACCAAATGGCATTCGGCGATAGGCAAAAGTTCCAAATGGACATGTGAAAGTAGTTTTTTCCTGATCTTCTGGTGCGATCTCTATTTGATTGTAACCACTATATCCATCTAGAAAACAGTAATACTTATGACCCGCTATTCTTTCTAACATTTGATCCATAAAAGGTAAAGGAAAGTGATCCTTACGAGTTACAGCATTGAGTTTTCTGTAGTCTATGCATACACGCCATCCAGTAGTGACACGAGTGGGAATTAATTCTCCCTTTGAATTTGGAACAACTGTAATTCCCGCTTTCTTTGGCACAACTTGTGTTGGACTTACCCATTTGCTGTCGGATATTGAATATATAATGCCCATGTCGAGTAGCTTGAGAACTTCCTTCTTTACTACTTCCTGCATAATAGGATTAAGTCTTCTTTGCATTTCTCTTGAGGTTTTAGCATTTTCTTCAAGATATATATTGTGAGTGCATATTGAAGGGCTTATTCCTTTTAAATCTGCTATACTCCAACCAATAGCACTTTTATGCTTCTGAAGCATACTAATGAGTTTATTTTCTTGACTAGAGTCTAGAAGAGATGATATTATTACGGGATAAGTATTATTATTATTAAGGAAAGCATATTTAAGCTCTTTAGGGAGTTCTTTTAATTCCAACTGTGGAGTTTGTAAATTAGATGGAAGTGTTAATGTAGTCTTTGGTGGTAAAGGTTCAAAATATGTGGTCCACATTGCTTCTTGAATTATTTCTTCTGTTGAATCTTCATTAAAACATACTTGACTCATAAGATGTTTTTGTAGATTATTACTGTCTAGCTTCTGAATGGAGTTATTAATAACAGATTCTACTGGATCATTATAACAAGTCAAGTTAAAATATTCTCATGATAGAGATTCAATAGCATGAACTTCTTCAATATTCTCATCTTCTTCTTGATGTTGTGGATTAGAAAAAACTTTAATATTTAAAGTCATATTCCCAAATACTACAGTCATCATACCACTGCGGATTCGAATAGTGGCATCAATGGTGGCCAAGAAGGGCCTTCCAAAAATGACTGGTATTTGTACATTAGTATCTAATACTGGTTCTGTATCAAGGATGACAAAATCTACTGGGAAAATAAATTTTTCAACTTTGACAAGAACATCTTCCAAAATTCCTCGCGGATATTTTGTAGATCTATCAGCAAGTTGTAATACCATGCGAGTAGGCTTTAGCTCACCTAATCCAAGTTCTTGATAAACAGAATAAGGAAGCAAGTTTACACTAGCTCCTAAGTCAAGGAGTCCGTGGTTAATTTTATGATTTCCAATAATACACGATATTGTTGGTGTACCTGGGTCTTTGAATTTTGTTGGTAAATTATGCTGCACGATAGAATTAATTTCTTCAACAAAGTCAGCAGAATACGCATCCTTTCGTACATTTTGCTTACGTTTGACAGTACATAAATCTTTTAAGAATTTTGCATAAGCAGGTACTTGATTAATTGCATCTAAGAGAGGAATATTAATGTGTACTTGTTTAAATAATTCTAAATATTCCTGATTCTTAGTATCTTGGTGTTTTCTTAAACGTTGTGGATAAGGAATTGGAGGAGAATATTCAGGAGTTTCCTCTGTTTCTTTTTCCACTGGTAAGTCAGATGTTTCATTTTTTTGAGAAATTTGTTGTTTTTCATGGGTTTCAACTTCAACTTCATCAGCAATTTTATCTTCATCTATTTCTTCCTCAATTTCTATCATATTATCTTCCTTATTTATATGCTCAATTTTTTCTAAAGAAGGTGATATTTCTTCTCCAACAGCCTTACCACTTCTAAGTACAGTTATAGCTTTTACTTGTTCATGTTGATTATTACCAGAAGTTGAGGGATCACCTTGTGGTTGTCCCCTTGGATTAGGTTGTGGTTGGGCAGGAAAAATGCCTTTTCCTTTAGAATCGTGCTGATTATTAATCCTATCCACAGATGTTTGTAGTTTTCCCATGATTTGTATTAATTGCTGCATCATAGACTGTAAAGGTTCCTCTTGCACTTTTTTGTGTGGAGACACATAAACATTAGAATTTTGCTGTGTATTAGGATATGTATTTTGTGTTTGTTGAAATTGAGGTGGAGGAGGTAAATATTGATTATTTTGAGGAGGTTGGTGTTGAGTTTGAAATTGTAAAATACCTTCTTTGGTATACATATGATTTGGAGGATTCCTCCAATTAGACTGATGTGAATTACCATAGGAGTTTTGGGGACCCCTATAATTATTCACAGCATTTATCTCTGCTGGAGCAATTTCTTGAAAATTTGAACTGTTAGGACATTCATTCGCAGAGTGTCCTAAAGTATGACAGTTGTCACAAAGTTCTCTTTTCTTCTTAGGTGGATTATTTTTTTCTACTGAAATAGCTTCCACTTTACGTGCTAATTCTTCATATTTCAGTGTTAATTCATCTTCTGATTGTAATTGGTATAAACTTTTAGCTTTTTCCGTTCTACCAATTTCTTCTTTTTCCCATTGGGAAGCATTTTCGCTAAGCCAATCAAAATATGATTCAGCTTCATCGGCAGTTTTACTCAAAAATTCTCCTTGACACATAGTTTCAACTAACTTCTTTGATTTAGGTTCTAATCCTTCATAAAAGAAATTAATTAAACGCCATTTTTCAAATCCATGATGTGGACAAGCTAGTAGGAGATCTTTAAAACGTTCCCAAACTTCAGGGAATGGTTCCTTTTCTTTTTGAGTAAAAAGTTTAATTTGACGCATCATGCTATTAGTTAAATTTTTTGGATAGAATTTTTTTAGAAAGGCTTCATTCATATCATGCCATGAAGTTATAGATCCAGGACGGAGAGATAAAAGCCAAGCTTTAGCTTTATCTTTTAAAGAAAAAGGAAAAAGCTTAAGACGAATTATTTCAATAGGACAACTCTGATCAGAGAACGTACTACAAACTTCTTCAAATTCACGAATATGAAGATAAGCACGTTCTGACCCCATTCCATGGAAAGTTGGTAAGAGTGGAATCATGCCATGTCTAAAGTGAAAATTTCCTGTATGTCTAGGTAAAGTGATGCAAGAAGGAGTGATGTTTCTTTCTGGGGTAAATAAATCACGTAAAGGACGTTGTTCACGTTCTGGTAAAACAAATTGTGGTACATTTTCCCCCTGCTCACTATGAGCATCATCAGCGATTGGTCCTTCAATTTCTGCCATTATTCTATGAAATTGTATACTAGATGATTTACTAGAAATATTAGAATTATGTGGTACTTGATATAAAGCCTCAGTAGTATCTAAGGACATAAGAAGTAAATGAAAACTAACTGATAATAATATTATTATGATTATAATAGCTAAGTAAAAAAAAACTCTTTTTTTTTTTTTTATATATATATTTTTATATATTTATTTTTTAGAAGATAGACTTATAAATGTTTTTTTTTTAAAAGATGCACAAGTACATATATATAAATATATATATATATTTATATATATTTTACAAGAAAAGAAATTATATATATATATATATATATTTTTAATATATTATTTTTTTATGTTATCAATTTTTTTTAAAAAGAAAACTAGATTATTTATAAAGTAGAATAGGTATACATATAGATATAAATATAGTGAGAGAAATAGTCTTTAGACCCAACATTTATTTATTTATTATTTTTATTAACCGTTCCCCGGCAACGGCGCCAAAAACTTGACGACATCCTATTGACGCGTTTTTCTTATCACACCCAAGTGTAGGTGATCGTACAAGTAATAAAGTTTTGGAAGTCCAGGTCGAACCCACAGGGAACAGAATAAAATTTTATAAAGTTAAGTAGATAACTATTTTGTCACTAAAAAGAAAATAAAAGATGATGGATTTTTGTGGGGTTTTACTAAACTACTAATTTTTATATATTTTTTTTGCAATAGAAGTAATTAAAGCTATTTTTTTAAACGGTTTATGGTAAAGATTTTAACAGTGCAAAATAAATTAACTAACATACTAGTAAGAAAAGGAAGAAAAATATATAAAAGCCAAATGCATTTGAAAAGCATTTGGCTTTTAAAACCGCAGAGTCATTCTTTATTTAAAAATAAACTTTCACTAGTCAGGGTCATATCAAGTGTGTCAGGTTTGATATGAAACGACGTCGTTTGGTTTAAAGAAAAATAAAAAGGCAATTGGGCAGTAGCCAGGTTCGAACCGTGCCCCGCCGCGGACGTGGGTTATTCGGCGTCCAGTCCCCACCACTCTGCCACTACACAATTGCCTATCCATTATTGGATAGAAATATATATAAACACATATTTGAAACATTAACTTTGTCATATGAGTTGTTTGAGTATGCTAGGTGTTTTTTATGACAAAAGGCATAGTTTGACAATCCACATAATTAGGCTTTTTATTTCAAATATGTACTCAATATAGCCATATTATATAAACATGTTAAATGGTCATAAACTATAGATACATAGATATTTTTGACCATAAATGGA
Organism: Hydrangea macrophylla; assembly: GCA_033977485.1. Classification (NCBI taxonomy): domain Eukaryota; kingdom Viridiplantae; phylum Streptophyta; class Magnoliopsida; order Cornales; family Hydrangeaceae; genus Hydrangea; species Hydrangea macrophylla. The sequence continues at coordinate 100,845,635 of CM066990.1, forward strand.
AAAATAACCCATCTAGATAAATTTGCCCATTTAAGTTTAGTGCACAGAAGTTGTGGTTTCTAAGTTTTTATTACATATCCCCAATTAAAGTTTTAGCCTACCATTTTGGAATTGAAACTGTCTTCCAAATAAAATTTAAAGATAAATTAAATAGGTGTAAACATTGACTGCTCAATTAAAACTAAAGTTGTGAAACTAAGGTAAGAGTGAAATATAATACTATTATATTATTTTCCTACTTAACATGAGCTGGGGTTGAATTTGTGAAATCTGCAAAATAACAAAGTTTAGTACAACTAGGCTAATAAAATATACATAAATGGAAATACTGAACCAAAAATAAAATACTAAACCTTTGACTTTGGATTCTGGTGGGGTCACAGTGGTTGAACTCCAAGAACACAAATAAGGCCAAACCAAATCCAAATATACTTTTGGAGTGAGATATGAATATGGTGTGCTTGGGGCTTTGGTAGGTGATTACAACAACTACGTGGCTAAGAAATCTGGCATTTAATCGCAAAATTTGTCTTTTAGTGAATGAAAATATTGCTATAAAAACTGAAATTTTGGATTTTCTAACTATTTTAGGGGGCAACTATAAGTACTACTAGACTAGAAATATTAAATCTAATTTTAAATAGGAATACTTTACTACTATAAATTGACAAATGTCATACAAGAAAACAAATATTTTATTTTTAAGAAATACAGTACACAAAGTTTTGCTATATATTTTTGAACATAAAATCATCAATTACATAAAAGTAAAATTTTACAACTACTAGAACTAGAAAAGGCAAAGAAAAACTAAAGTTTCCTATTTCTAGGGACAATATAAAGTGCTCACATGATAACCTCCCCTAAACTATTCTCTCCCTAACAGTGATTGTGTTGTGATTCTGGAGCTGCTTGCTGTTCTTGGCTCTCCCCTGCCTTCATTTTATAGACGAATTGAGATACAAACTCGTCATTGCTTCGATCAGCATTTGCACGAGATTGGAAGATTGTCTTCTTCGCGGTCTCATTTTCCTTGTTTCTCTGACAAGTTTGATTTTAACTATACACATACAAACACACAGAGAGAAAGAGATTGAGAAAAAAAACGAATCTTTGTAAAAGCATCACTGTTATGAACAGTGAATGCTTTGATTTTCTTTTAATTCATTTGTTTATTTTTTTTTTTGTCTGATTTTACAGAACTTGCACTATGCAAGTTTAACTAACTTTATATAAGGAATGCTTCAGTGTGGTTGTTACTTCTTTCCTTCCCTTTATTTCACTTCATTTTTACTTAAAGATATAAAATATGTAAAAACACATTTTTACACGCATTTGAGTGACATCACTGTTAAATTATATTAATTCAAATATGCATGTAAAACTAGGAATTTGGGGAATTAAATGAGCACAATGTCTATTATATTGGCACATAAATGTGCAATATTCAGTGTTTGTCACCGTCCATACTCCCAATCCGCGACTCCTCACCAATAAGTCCACGCGAAAGGGTAAGACCCACGATTCTTCTCTTCAATCGTGCGACCTTAATGCCTATATCGGCTCCACAAAATGGCACGGTGACCACGTGCTCCTTCTGACCCAAATAAGCAACTTAACATGCTCAATTACATATCACCATACTCGCGGTAATCAAAACATATCACCATGCTATTGGGCCTACTTATCAATATAAATGCCCAATATGAACTACACAAGATATCTCTATGAATTAATACATGCTATTCAAACATAACATGAATACATGCCAAGAAATCATTCCAAAACATAGTTGAATCACTCACCTCCGAATAACGCTCCTATAATTCAATCTGAAGAAAACCTGTGCACAAAGAACGTGCAGAAATCCGTCTAGTAAAATTCCTATGGATCAAAATTCCATTTATCAACTTTTATGAAAAATTCTAGAAAATAACTTTTCGGAAAACTTAGCCAAACAGGCCCTAATAGGTATCAAAACGAAGCTCTTACCTCGAGGAGCTCGAATATGAAATCTGGGAGAAAACAAACTGATGGAAGGTCGTCGTTTGGCGTCGCAAAGCTTGAAGCAACAAAATCTCCCTCTAGCCCCCCCTTTTGGCCTCCTTTTGGAATTAGGTCAAGAACTTATGAAAAACCTAAAGTCATCACTTCCTATATATAGGCAAGACTATTGGGAATTTACGTTTGCCTCCCCACGAGTTTTCAAAATTCCTAATCAGTCTCTGAAACTTTCTATACAACTTAGTCATAGCTTTACGAGTGAAACTTCAAAATTATAAAAGTTTTCGACTAAGTTTCGTTTGGTCGCTAAAACGCGAATTTCTATATGACATTTTCCGAAGTTGCTAATTAGCCTACCAAATTAATAGCGTGTTCATTCGTTCTCACCAGGATACTAAATCTAACAACAGAAATATATTCTAAGTCAGAAAATAATACAGATATTGCAATTTACAGGTAAACATTTATTTTCATATAAACATTTAAAATGTTCCACAGTAACCATCTCATACTCGGAGAGACGTCAAAACAATAAATCCTCAATCACAATAGTTTCAAAGGGTTCTCTAATACAGACACCCAAATCAACTCGTGAGTCAAAACTCACCCAACCATGTGCCAAAAGACACGCCACATCACATTACCATGCATGACAATGTAATGAAATTGTAATAACACAAATGCGGGTGTTATAGTACGATAGCAACTTCACAAAATATTTGGGACCTACGTTGGGACCCATGCGGAACTTAGACAAATATTCATTGGATAATTGGGTATGAAATGTTTGGGGGATTTCATAATGAGAACTTAAGAGTTCCAGGGGTGCAAATGAAAATAGGAAAAAAACTGAGGCTTTGACACCTCAACATATGTTGCATGGGTGTGTATGTGTCAACTGAGGGTGAGAGGCTATCATTTTTACAGAAATTAAACAAAAGCAAGAAAGAGCTCACTAAGAGAGAAAGATGGAACCGTCATCGACGTCGTTTTCCGTCGTTCCGTCGCCGCCGCTGGTCGAATTCGCAAACCGAAGCCATTTTCGGACTCGTGGAGATGGGATGATCGTTTCTATACCTTTAATTTAGCTTTAATCATCGTAATTTTGGTAGCTCATGTTACTCGGTGACACGCGGTTGCCGAATTCTTGTAGGATTCACTTTGGGGTAGAAATTGAGCTTGGATTTGGTGCAATTTAGCATTTTCTAGCTTAATTTGGGTATAATCTTGCTAAGGTGAGTTCTCTAACCAAAAAATGATTGTGGCTTAAGATGTTCAATGTTTTATATATATTTTGACTTGTGGAAATCATGCTTAGAAACTATGAAATTGTTAGATTGTGAATACATGTCAATTGGGTGAAAAGTTGTTATGGTTATGTGCTTACATGCTTATATGCTTATGTGGTAACCAGTGAGCATCGGGGAAATGATTCATTGTTGGGAGTAATAAGGGTGGTGAAGAGGAAGAATCCGAGAAATTCGGAAGTCCAAGGAATAGAAGTGACTACGGGACCAAGAGAGGTCTTCGGGTTTGAATGAATCATTGAACCGGTGACTCGGTAATTACAGATATGATTTATGCGTTAATTGTAGTATTGCACATGTTAAACATTCAATCATGTTTAGATTACTCACTAAGCGTAATGCTTAAGAAAACCATTTTCCTTTTATGTTGTGGTAAATAACAACCACCGCAGGTACGGAGCAATATCCGAAGAGGAAGTAACGTACTCGGGAATGGGGGAGAGATTTGGGACTTGTAATTATGTTTATAACTTGTAATATGGTGTAACTTGTGACTTGGAATCCTTACCTTGTGGCTTAAAGACTTGACTTGTGGTTGTATCCATGGAATTAGTTTTGGAATCCCATGACTCATGTGGTGAATGTATATTTGAAGAAATTTATGTAATTCTCTATGTTAGTAGTTAGTTTTGGTTAAGCAGTTGGAAGATTTGAAGGTTGTTTTGTAAATTCTATGTATGTCCTTAAGTTTTAACTATGGATATGTGTAAGTTGGTTGGGAAGGGACCTCTCCGGCAAGTCCGGGTATGCATCACAACTCCTTTGGATAAGTTCATTTTTGTAACTAAGTGTTTCGAATGGTTTTGAAATTCTTTTCGGAAAGTTTCATGTACATGACTATTCTTTGAAAGAATTTGATTTTGATCACTTGTTTGATTCAATCAAGGTTATATTCATGGTTTAAATGTTTGGAAGAGATTGAATTTGTGTTTGGAAATGTTTAGATGTGTTTGTAGATGGTGTTGGTGTGGTTTCTTAAAGTACCATGAAGTTTAGTTTGGTTTTGAGGAAGTTAGGAATCTGCAAAACAGGGGATTTTGCTGTCAAAATATGTGCTGCAGAATTCGGATCGATCCGGGTCTTGAGCGGATCGATCCGGAACTTCTGGAAGGCCAAAAATGAAGTTCTGTCAAAATCGGATCGATCCGATTTTGGGGCGGATTGATCCGCAGGCCATTTTGCTGCACTGTCGACCTTTACAGAAATGGACATAACTCACTCTAGAAAATTCGGATTCGCGTGCCGTTTTTTTGCGTTGGAACCAGGACTCGAAGACCTATTTTTTGGTATAAAATTTGTTATACTTTATTAATGACCATTTTTCCCTTGGGGTTGTTTTTGTCACCACAAAGTTCTTTTATGTCGTTTAACACACGTGTTTCTTAGTCATTCACGTGTTTCTTTGTTAATTTGTATAATTGAGTACTTGTAGCATTATTACACGTGTCCTAATCCGCACGTTAGCGGGATGAGTCGTGACACGTTACAGCCTTATGCTTTTACCATTTACTATATTTTTCCCACAAAATAGATTCTGACTTATGAAATGATAGATCCATGGCTGAGCCCTAAGTGCATTAAACTGTCGCGTTTCGGATGTCAAGATATGAAGGGAAAGAAAAATAAAGTAAGGATATTTTGGAACTTTTGTATTGATTATATGTAATATAAATGACAAGAGTAATGCTAAGTACACCTAAACGATATACCTAAATTATTCATCTGCTGATGTGTTATGGTATTTTGGAAAATTATTTAAACTTTTTTGGTAACTGATGAATGATTTTGAAAATCCACATAAAAAAAAATATAAAAAAAAAAAATAAAAAATGGCATAATAGATGTATAAATAAATCGTCCTAATAATAAACAAGTAAGAAAACAAAAAACCAATTTTAATCTATGGACAAGGGTAATATTGTCATTTCAGCACCAACCAGGTACATCAAAACCCTAGTGCCACTACACCCTCGCCCATATTAAAGGTTACCTCTCTACTCTTTACCTCCAGCCTCATTTCCTCACACCGGATCAACTACCAGCACAAGCAGCGCCATGGTTTCTCTCTCTTCTCTCCCTCTATGTATTCGTATATATATATATATATACACACATATGTTATATATACATATTTATTAGATGTCATGTTGCTAATGTATGTATTTTGTTGAAACCAGGCGTCCGAGAAGAAACTATCGAACCCGATGAGAGAGATCAAGGTCCAGAAGCTCGTCCTCAACATCTCCGTCGGCGAGAGTGGCGATCGACTCACCAGAGCCGCTAAGGTATCTCAGAAATGCGTATAACATCCTAATTATTGCATTCCAGTCCTTGTCTTTTGGTTTAATTCCATTTTTTTTTTCCGACTGCCACAGGTCTTGGAACAACTCAGTGGTCAAACCCCTGTTTTCTCCAAAGGTAAACTGCTTGCTCAACCTTGTACTCTGTTTGTTTGCTTAGAAAATTTTGAATCTTTTAATTGGTTTCAGTGAGAAAATTGATTTAAAATTATGTTTTGGTCAATCAAAACTGCATATAACTTAAGCTTTTTGATTGTTTCCTTGGGTTCCATAGTAACCAAACAATGGGTAATGTTGCTTGATTGGATTTTCTGTTAAAGCTGTTCTTTACTTTTGATTTCTTATTTATTGGAGAAATAGCTCGATTTAGTGTCATGTTTTGGTCTTATTTTCATTTTGGTTGCTGAGAGAATGTAGGATAACAAAGCAAGTCAAAGCTTTACATTTATGTTTCTTTCCTTTTTTTTTTTTGGGTACAATTTACATTTATGTTTCAGTTGTTCATAATCTGAGAAAGTGTAAACCAATTATTATCAGCTCAATCTAAGTTGGTTTTTCTACATATATATATATGGGTTTTGCGATTATATGGAACTCAAATAGTTGAATACAGGCCAAAATTTTGTTTCCTTCTAATTTGCCCGTACATGTTGCGGTTGACCATAAATGTGTTAATGGTTTTTGGTTTAACTCCCTTGTTACGTATGTTCATGTGGTTGTCTGTCGTAATGGACAGCAAGGTACACTGTGAGGTCTTTTGGGATCAGGCGTAATGAGAAGATTGCATGCTACGTCACTGTCAGGGGTGAGAAAGCAATGCAACTTCTAGAAAGTGGGTTGAAAGTTAAGGAATATGAGCTGCTGAGGAGGAACTTTAGTGATACTGGATGCTTTGGCTTTGGTATTCAGGAGCACATTGATCTAGGAATCAAGTAAGATCTATTTTAGCTTCGATTAATCTCCGATTGGTTGTTTAATTATCTAATACAGAATAAATCTAAAGGAATAATTTGTTATTGGCATATCCAGTATTCAAATGAATACTATTTTATTATTTTTCAAGTTTTTGTTGCTATGTAAAGTTCTTGGTAGTACTGTTTGAGATTTTAATGTCAATATCAACTTGGTGGTACATGTTATTTGCTTAATTCAGATGATTTTGTCCCTTTCAGTATTCCTTTTTAATTTGAGATGATATATCATATATGACTTCTGTGGTGGAGGGTAGTTAGGCAGGGGTGGGCCATTGTTTCCCCAAGTCTGCGCAAATTTTCTCACATAAATGATTGTTTCTTTAATTTTATTTTTAGCTTGTTATGTTTAGCCCCCCAACCTCCCAATTCAGTAGTAGCAATTGTTAAAGTTTATATTGAAGTAACAGATTGTTTACTGAAGTTCTACCAAACTCCAACTATGAGCGAGTAGCAAAATATTTTGGTTGTCATTGTCCACACTGTGGAAGGTACTAAAACCAAAAATGAGGTATTTCGGCTTAGTTCAACTATAATGATGGGTTGGTTGTCTCTATGGTATCAACTTTAGGCATCCTGTGCATACTTGTATAGAAGTGTTTCTTATATTTAAATCTCGACATAAACCATCTGTTTGGAGGACTGTGAGTTAATCTTAGGCTCATTTCTGTTCTGCAGTACTTATTCCTCACTTTCTAGATGCGTTTGTAGTCTAGTTATATCTGAAAACTGAAAATACTGTGAATGACAATGGCAATGGGGAAAAATAATTCAAAAATGATAGGGATACACACCAAAATACACAGTAGCTTTAAATGCATGTATCCTGTGCTGTGCAAGTGATGCACAGAAAAGTGTGAAAAATTCAAACACAGGGTACATGCATTTAAAGTACAGTGTGTCGTTTGGTGTGTATCCCTATCATTGTCGAAAATAATTTTCTATGTTGCCTCGAATACAAGCTGAGCTTGGGTTCTTTGCCCCTTGACCTGTTATGATTCCTTGGTTTACAGCAATTGTTTTTAGATTCAGGATTCATGTTTGGATCCAACATGGTTCTTAATGTTTGTTGCATGTTACTATGGATACTGCACATCAAGATCTCTATATGTCATAATAATCTTTTAGTTGGTTGAATGAGAAATTTAGTGTATGTTCATTCATTTCGTTCCCCTCCTTCTGTTGTTTGACTTGTTATATTTTGTCTTCAGGTATGATCCTTCAACTGGCATTTATGGTATGGATTTCTTTGTCGTTCTGGAACGCCCGGGTTATCGTGTGGGTAGGCGTCGTAGGTGCAAGTCTCGTGTTGGCATCCAGCACAGGGTTACAAAGGACGACGCCATGAAGTGGTTCCAGGTCAAATATGAGGGTGTGATCCTGAACAAGTCGCAGAACATTAGTTAGGCCCGAAGCTTTGTTGGATTGCTTCCGAGTTTTGATGACCTTAGCGTTATGATTATTGTGGAACAAAAGTTGAAACCCTAAGTTTTTCCAAAATTTGTGTTAAATTTTTATGTCCTTGGACCTGGCTATTAGTTATGTGGAAGTTTTTCGAAAGTTATTCAGCTGTACTGCTCTTGCTGCTGTTCATCAATTGTTAGCCAGTCAAATTCTCGTGTGGATGGATTATATTTTCCTGTTGATGCTAAAGCAGAGGAATGCATTTCTATTATACTTAAAATAGGTTTTCCAATCTCTATGGATGGATCATTGAATTTTAAGTCTCACTTTTTTTTGCCCTAGTCTCGTAATCACTACTGTTTATAGTTGATGACGATACCACTACTGCCTATAGTTGTCATTGTCAGCAGTAGATGGGCTTACGAGATTTTTTTATCCTTGCCAATGTGCCTAGAATCCATTGTTTGGTTGATGGCTTGGTCATTTTTAGGGGTGAGTAGGTTAGTCTTGAGGACAAGCGAAGTGCAATGGTAAGGTTGATAGAAGTTCTAAAATAGCCATATGCAGGTGCAGGACTCCATTAGTGGCGAGAGTCTCGCGCACTTGGTTTGCCTGACTTTTTAATAGCAGGTTGGTTTTGTCTTCTTTGTACAGGTTATTTTATTTGGTTGGCAGGACTTGATTAGTGGCGAGTATCGTACACTTGGTTTGCCAGCCTTTTAATATGTCGGTTTAGTCTTCCTAGTACAGGTTGTTTGGCGAGACATTGGCTTTGCATTAACCCAGAAACTTCGTGATGGGTCATGCTTACCTTTGGGCATATTGGTAATTTGGTATGCGAAGATTGTTATGTCAAATACACGAGTCCAGGGCAACTACTGCTCATTAAAGCACCTGCAGTTCCATTTTCCTTGGGAGTTGCACTGCAAAGCTGTGTTTGGCTTTGCTTACTGTTACCTTTGGAGGAAAGAAAATGATTAACTGGTAGAACTCTTTGAACATGGACTTTTCTTAACCTGGTATTAACATGAAGATAAAGAACTGCATTTGCAACAATTGGTTGGTCTTAGGTATCCAAAACAGACCCTGTCATCAATGTGGCTAACCTGTTGCTCGTTCCTATTTCTACATTCGGTATCCAAAAGATTTTTTTGCTTTTGTGGGGAAAGCAGTGAAGTTCAAACTTGTCTAGCATGTCTTCCACAAACAAGCTAAAGAGAAGACAGAGTGGAGCTTAGAGAATTAAGCACTCAGTTTGTTACCTTTACTGAGGTTCCTATGTGTTCCAAAACAAACACAGAAAAAGGTGGGGAAAAAAAAGGTATAATTCAACACCAACACTATCAACTATAGGCCATAGCTTGACTAACGGCTATTTTATTAATATAGTTCTTGTATCCAACAAAAAGAGCAACACTAGGTTCGAAGAAATGCCCCCCTTCCTCAGATTTCAAGCACAAATCCTCGTATATCCATAATGACGTGACAACTTAGATGAAGTGATGAACATAGTGAAGTACAGTAGATTCAAGCAAAGATGAGAAACATGAATAAAAGCTACTGCCCTAACCAGTTTAAAACATATTCTGAACTTTGTTTTCCTGGACTTAATTGACAAACATCCAACAAACATACTCCGTATTTGGTAAGCATAGTGGCCAAAGCCTTTATCCAACAAAAACAGAGAGCCACTATAAGAAGATCATATCAACTAACTACAATCCCAAATAAAACAAGTTACTTAAAAGAAAATAACGAAGCAACCAACAGAAGCAAGTTTCCTTTACCTTTGAAGGCGTAACTACCACGACTTCTCAATTTCCAACAGCAGCAGTAAAGAACCATAGTATCCATAAATTTTAGCATCACCATGAAAGATGTAAATTATCCACTGGTTGATTTGAGTCTAATAAGTTTCTTTTTCCTTTTTAATTCTGCAAGTGTCATGTACGGGACTATAAATCAACATGTCATCATGGATTTCACATCAATAATACTACAGTTTTCTGAAATCGCAATAGCCATGTGCCAGCATTACAACAAACTGTCCGAGGGGCTAGAAAGTCAATGATCGATCAACTTGCTGATATTTAGCACTTCAAAAGATAAAATCTGCATATTGACTAGGAGTAATCACATTATGACATCTATGAAGCAGACGGAAAATCCTAAAAAAAAGTTTGTACATGACACGGCAAGAATAGTATCCACGAAGTGTCATGTTTGTGTCAGACACAACATGTCTACATGCTACCTTCTTACAAGTGTCCATGCTTTCGACGGTGACATATTGTCAAGTTAGATAAAATCTTCTCAAAGCTTTAATTGCAAGTACGAAATACCCAAACCATGATAATATAATTACATAGAACATGAAATAGCATACAGAATTATTGCAGAGCTTACTTGCAACAATGCACAATTGCATGATCCCGGGAAAAGAAAAGGAAAAAAAAAACAAGGCACTTTCATTTAACTTTTGCAGTTTGTAATGTAAAAGTTACACATTGAAAAGTTGTTCATCAATGATAATCTCAAGAACCACTTGATTGACTAAATGGATTTCAACACCCATACAAAATCCCCAACACATGTGACTGCCCCCCAAAAGAGCTATTTTCAATTTAAACAAATCACCACTGCAAAATATATATCCTATCATAACACCAAACAAAAGATTACAAACAGACATCAAGAGCAAGAACCATATCATGGAATAACTAGCTTCTTCCCAGCATAGATGGTGTCCCCAGTAAGCCCATTAGCCTCCTTAATCTCTTGAATTGAAACCTATATCCACTCCAAAAAATGAAAAGGTGAACAAGCAATTCAAATCAATACCCAAAAACAAACAAACAAACAAACAAACAGGAAATTACAAGAACATGAAGTAATAAAAAACCATACCCCATATTTTTTAGAAAGACCCCAAAGGGTATCTCCCCTTACAATCTCTACTGTTTTTGGCATCAAATTTGGCACATTGTCATCATCACAAGTAATGGGTTTCTGCCAAAAAGAGAGAATGAACTTATTAATCACGCAAATATATACGTATGCAAATATAACGTATATACATATACACATGTATTTGAGAGTATAGTAATGGGTTCCTACAATCTCTACTGCTCTCAGTCTCGGAGACGAATTTGGCACATTGTCGTCACCACAAGCAACTGGTTTCGACAAAAATAAAAATAAAAATAAACTTATCCATAATTTACATATACACACTTATATGTATGTGTGTGTATATATATATATATATACGAACACCACCTATAGTGAGTGTGCAGTACAAAGATGAAGTGGGGGGTCTGAAATGTGGAAAATTAGATACCTTGATGATGGGTTCTTGGGGAGGGAGTGATTGGGGTTGTTTAAGGGCCTGAGTTGACTCGGTGAGTACTGATTCGGTGGCATTGTTGGTGCTTTGGTGGAGGTTGGGGGTTTTGCAAGGGTTGAGAGCTTTGAGGATGCTCATGGCGATGCCTGAGAAGACAACAAAGCCGGCGGTTTTAGCGACGGCTCCGTCGTGGTTCTTTCCGTCTCCGTCACCGGCGCTTGGATTCGACATCGGATTGTTATTTTGACGTTCGATGCAAAAGGAGGGTTTTAGGGTTCGGACAAACCAGAGGGTTTTGGGCGGTCTGGAATCTCAACTAGTCTAAAAAGTTTTTTTTTTTTTTTTTTTTTTTGGTAATCGGGGGTGTCCGGGCCAGCTTGCTCGCAAGCTCGACTAATCCCCCGAGGCCTGGAGGCGCCGGGTGAATACTCCAGTGGCCACGCCCCCCATGACTCGAACACTAAACCTCTTGGGTAGTACACCCAAGAAGCTTACCACTCGGCCACAAGGGACTTGATTAACTAGTCTAAAAAGTTGCAACAAAGAAATGAGTAATGCTACCAAAATCCAAATCGCCATCCAAAATTCAAACGATGCGATCGAAATTCAGTGGGCCATTGACAATTATGAGTCATTTTAATATACTTCAGTCAAAATTCAGTGATACTATTGTTAACAATAAAATGTTGAGTTTATTACTCAATTCTTTAGAAGAAAAAAAAAAGTTTATTACCCAATCCATCAAATGTAGTCTTATTTTTCACGTTCATCAAATTTTCAAATTTTTTTTTCAAACTCATCAACACTTTAAAATCGTAAGTTAAAAATACAACTTTTGTCAAAACAAAATTGGTTGAAATTGCAAGTTCAAAACGATTTTTTTATTGCTAAAATAGATCCTTTTTTTTTTTTTTTTAGTTGCATTATGAACTTACAACTTTAAAAAGTTGATAAATTTGAAAAATAAGTTAAAAAATTAATGAATGTGAGACATGTGGCAAATCAGACCCCCTATTTAATACTCCTACTTTCTATATGAAAGAACTACTCCATTAGTCTATAATAGTTTCATATTCATCTTTACTCTACTTTCAGTTTGTTTTCTATATCTAATATACATAATAAATTATCAATAATGATACATGCACATTATTTCACACACGTTTCTACACTCAACAGTCCTGACTCTTGATTTTAGTAGACTCTATATGAATCCTATATGTATCTAACGTGGGAACACATGTAGTTCACTGAAATCAAGAACCATAATTGTTGGATAAGAAAAAGTGTGAAATTATGTATGTATCATTACTCATAAACGGGTGCTGCCAAAGAAAAAAGGCTCATCCTCCTAAACTAGTTTCTTGATCCATCAATTTGCTTTGACCTAAAAAAATAAAAATAAATAAATCCATCAATTTGCCATTGGATCAAGGATACCCTTGCCACGGCCGACATCCATGGAGAAATGGCGGGCATATATACAAAAACACGTGTATATATATACAAAGATTCTCTAAAGAGGGTCATCTCTCTTTGTTAAAGAGAGGACCTCTGTTTTGGCCGTCAAATTGTGTTTAAAAACTGTGAAATAACAAAATTGTCATTAATGAAAACACGACCCGACGGTTAAAACAGAAGTCCTCTCTTTAATAAAGAGTAGACGCCCTCTTTAGATCCTGACTGTACACACACACATATATATATATATATATATATGAGTATTATCACGCCTTTTAAATTCTGTATTTTAAATGGTTCTCAAATAATGTATTAAAACTAACTTGATTTTGATTAGAAATGTTGAAGTAATCTCCACTGCCACATATATTCAAGAATCATTTAATTTACAAAGTTTAAAAAGCACATCATTACTATACGTACATACATGTAAGATGTAAGTGTTTGGATGCATCGAAATTGGTTTCTAAATGCTTTCAGAGTTATATCATGGGATACCACTGGATCACTATAACAACACAGAGTAATGCTACGTACATATTTAAACGGGACACTTAAACTATCTATCTATTGATGTGTATTTCAAAATTATTTATCAATTACCCTAGCCATACCAGAAGAAGCCAAAGGCAAAGAAGTCTAGAAACTTCTCCGACGACACAAAGAATGGATCAGAATCGCGTAAGGCCTTCAGCACAAGAAGAGTCATGTCATTGTCCGTATCGCCGCGATCATCGCCGGTTCACACCTCTCATGCCCAAAGTCAAACACTCGGCATAAGTTGGTTCACTACTTCTCATCTCGAACTTGGTTAACTTCATTAGAAAAGTCCTCTGGCTTCGTTAATGCGTATACTAGGGGCATCCTTAGTTCTACAGACATCTTCAATGCATCGGCACCTCTATTGAGTAATGCCTAAGTCGCAGCATCAAGGTCTGACCCAAATTGAGCAAGGGCGGCCACTTATCATACAAACTTCGAATTAATTTCACTATTGTCACGATATATTAGTAAGTGTATAATTTAAGTGTATCTATCATTACTCTAATAACATATATTGGGAAGCGGGTCAAGGGAGAAAAGAGGGGGCCGTGATTCACGCATGTCTTCATCCAACCGAGAAATTATTCAATGAGCCCGTCACGTTATACTAGTGTGTTGATGTGGTATGACCATTTAATCTCAATCAACCACTAGTCCTTTCCTTTTAGGAGTATCATGACAAGTGGTTACCAGATTAAAATTTATGGGTAATACTTGTGGCACAACCAAAGGCACAACTTTTTTTGCACAACCTCCATTTTGTGTCTATCTCTCTCCTAGTGGGCACTGTGGGGTCACTGGCACTGTGGGACCCATCAAGAGAGAGATAGACACAAATGAAGGTTGTGCAAAAAAGGTTGTGGCTTTGGTTGTGCCCCAAGTATTACTCAAAATTTAAAGTTCCACTTACCACTTGTTATGATCTCCCTGGAAGGAGGGAGAAAGTGGATAATTGAGATTAAATGATCACACCATATCAACATACTGACATGGCATGGCCGGTTTCACTGAATAACTTCTCCAACCAGTCTGGACAAAAACAGTGTTGCATCATGAAACGTGCAAGCGAAAACTATCCACAAGTTGACACGTGCAAACAATGCAGTGGACAAACCTCGCACGTGCCAAACTCAGATTCATATTGGGTTCGTCCAGATTCCTGGAAAATATATGGCCTCTGGCTTGCCATCTCAGCATTACTCAATTTCCTTAAAAAAAAATTCCCTCCTCTCAATTTATATATTTTCTATTAAAACCCACAAAATATCACCTTTTCTTTTCATTTCTATTACATTCCTTTTCTCTCTATACCTCTGTATTGTAAGACTCAAAAACTACACAAAGCTTTTGATTTTCTTCACTCTAATGGCTCAATTACTGTCTCCAGTGTGTACAGATGTTCTCAAATTCCAAAACCCATTACACAGTTTTTGCTCAAGAACCAGGTGGCGCACGTTAGCAAACAACAGTGTCAGTGGGAACACGATGGGTCATGGTGGTAGGAGAAGAGGGTTTGGCAGAGTTAGGGTTGCAACGGAAGGATTGCCGCAATCGCCGGCAATTGCGGATGACTATTATGCAGTGTTGGGTTTGGTATATTATCGATTTTTATTTTTTATTTTTATTTTTTTATGTTCAAAGTTATCTGAATTTGGATGATAATTTGGCTTATGGCTTATTGATTCTCTTATATGCTGATTAAACTGTTATCCACATAGTGTTGTCCAATCTAATATACTGATATGCATACATATATGAATTATGTATGTAGATGCAGATCATATGTTGAACTTTGCAGTGGATGGGTAAAATGTATCTTGTAAATGAACTGCACAATTTTTATTTTTTATTTTTTTATTTTCTGATATTCTTTAGTCTATAACTCTTGTGTATATGCGGGAAAAAATAAATGAATAAAAATATACATAATTGCTTCCTTAGAGACGTTATATTTATGAAAAAATTCTAGGGAAATTGTGGTTGCTATGTGCATAAACAAGCTAGTCCATTGGTTTGGTGAATTTCTTTTGAGAGGATCTTGAAACTTTGTCATCGTAATTAGGGGTAGTTTGATTATGCTGGCTTGTGAAACTAATAGTTCCTTTATTAAAGATTAGGATATGTATTACCATGGTGTATACAATTACATTGTTGCATGAGGGGGTGAAATAGGAATTGGTAATACCTTTTTGATATGTATTCATGATTTCAGAGGGTGTGATATTAAGGTGAAATACATAATCTAGTTTTCTGTGCTTAAGTTTTTGATTTTAGAACAATTAAAGAAGACATATAGTTAGGACTTAGGTGATGTCCTATCCGAGTTGGCTAGCACCAACTCACCTACACCTTAGTTGCAAGTTTGAATCGCCCCTCCCCCATTGTAATAAAAAACACACACACACACCAAAAAAAAAAAAAAAAAAGAAGAAGAAGAAGAAGAAGAAGAAGAAGAAGAATTTGAGGGTGTATTCTTTACTCTTGGAGGTTTTTAGGTATAGGCTTCGAAGAGTTTAGTGATGGCCATTATTGAACATATTCTTTTGGTGTTGATAGAGAAGAAGAATATGTTCTTAAACCACTCTATGGAAGGTTGAACAAAAATACGCCACACATGATTTCAGTTCCACTCATATTATGGGATTGTACGAGTACTTAGAAATAAGAGTATGTAGGAACCATTCAGAATGAAATGTATCTTCTAATTACAACTCATGGTTGTTAGAATCGTACGATTCACAGTTCGATTCATACGATTCAGTTCTCAGACCGAACGATTCTAATCATGCCTATGAATCGGAAATCGCATTGAATCGGTTTGAATCGTCCTATTCATGGCGATTCACGATTCGTTTCACACGATTCATAAAAATTTGAGTTTCGCTCCATTTATTTTTTGAAAAAAAATATGGTGTTGTCTTAATTTTTGCTCATGTTTCATGCCATTCTATTATTCACTTGTATTAGTTTACAAATTGTTAAGTTGTGACACAATTTCTACATATAAAGCTTTTGCTTGTGTGTAATCATAGATGACTAGTCAGCTAGATAATGCCAAGCTTTTTATTAGCAAATCAACAGTAATGTCATTCATGCATTGGCCTTATGTTTGTTCATTTTTCCTATTCACATTCGTGTATGCATGTAAAGTGTTGGGCTTCACAACTTAAAAAAAAAAAAATGAAAAAAAAAAAGCAATTTGTATATACATGTGTTTATATGCATATACAAATATATTATGATCTATTTTATTAAAAAAATGAGTCTTATGATTCACGATTTATAATTTTGGCAGACCGATTCATGATTTGACAACATTCATTACAACATTTTTTTTTGGGTAGGGAAGTAGAGATATTGTTGCCTAAAAAAGTATGATGGTACAACAAATCTCAAAACATGCTTAAGGGGACTAGCCATCCACAACGCCAGAACCTCCAAAACCTGTTCTTGTTTCTTATAAGTTCCTTCTTTCTAATGAACATATATATATATATATATATATGTAGCAAGAATTAGGACCTGAGAGATTACTGATTATCCAGAATAGTTTGGAATTGACTGAATCTAATAGTTGCGAAAATCTAATAAACAATTCCTTATGCAAAGTTAATAAGAACACTGTGTATGGTTCAAAGTTAAATCCCTTTCCCATGAATCTGTTACTATGTTCTTAGCTGTGGAATTTTCGATATTTATTTCGTTGCTTGGCCTATGCTACCAGCTTCCGGATGCCACGCCAGCGCAAATTAAGAAAGCATATTACAATTGCATGAAATCTTGCCATCCAGACTTGAGTAGCGATGATCCAGAGGCTACAAACTTCTGCATGTTCATCAATGATATTTACGAGGTGGGTTGATTCATAAAATTGGAACGCTCTAAGATCGGAGTACAACGTTTTAGCCTATACTATAAATGGACTTTTGCTGTGTAGGTTCTAAGTGACCCTGTGCAGCGCATGGTTTATGATGAAATTCATGGGTATGCTTTGACTGCAATCAATCCTTTCTGGGACGATTCATGTCCAAAGGATCACACATTTGTAGATGAATTTAGCTGCATAGGTAAATTTGGAGTTCGCACTTTTATATGGATCTAACGAGTTCACTTTTAGTATAAAGTCTGTTGAGTTTTATGGCCGCTATCTATCAATAGACGAGAACAGACTGCTTATATCGGTTACCATGCAATTTCTGAAAATATTACTGTTTTGATTTCAATATTGCTTACATTTCCTAATTGTCTGTAGATTCAGTCTTACTCCTATTTTTATTTGGTTGTTATGAAATCTAGCATCATATTGGTTTGATAAAGAACCGTTTTATTAGTGATTTTCGGTTGAGTACAGACTCCCACTTAAGAAAAATGGCCTCTACCAAAAACTTGAATTTGTGGAACTAGTTCACTTATGAACCATAGAACTAGTTCTCTGCCTTCCCAAACAGCCCCTAAGATTTAGACCATGGGAGCAATTGTCTTTTCATATGCCAAAAGTGAAAACTTTGTGAGATAAATGATGTCAAATCCATATGCCCGTGTGCGTGCATGCATGTGACACCGTATGTATGTGTAAGTGCACACACATGTGGCTAGTTGAGACCTTGTTCCCTGTTATGTTGTTTTTAATCTTACTGTTAGATCTACTAGGAAAACTAGAATTGATCTCGAAGCATTTGAATTACAACGGTTATATAAAATAGTTCATAGATATTTAAAAAAAAAAACATTGAATTACAATATCAGGCTGTATATTTTTTGTCACAGGCTGCAAAAACTGTACCCATGTGGCCCCAGATGTATTCAGTATTGAGGAAGATTTTGGAAGAGCCAGAGTGTATAGTCAGTGTGGAAACCCAGATTTAGTTCAAATAGCCATTGATAGTTGGTAAGCTTCTGCTTCATGGATACGGCTTTGACATACTGTTAGTCTTTACTTGGTTTGCAGATTTAGTGAGGGAAACGGAAAGGGAAAGGAAAACTATTTCTTAGGTGTTTTTCCTAGTGTTCTTCTTTATGCTCAAAATAACATTTGGAATTATAATTTTTTGAATATGATAATAAATCAAGGGAAGAGGAAGGAAATTGACTCACAAAATTCAAAAAGTTTAATTTCATGTGTACTTTATTTTGTTTTCGTCCTCATTGACCGAAGAAAGTGTTTTCCTTTGTCTTTTCTTTTCCTTTCCCTCACGAAATCCATGAACCAAACACAACCTTAATGCTTATGTTCTAAGATATCATTAATACTCAGCTATTAAATATATAACATTAATAATGAATTTCTCATCTTCTCCCCCCCTTCCCTTCCCTCCACTCCCCTCTTCCACTCTTACCAACCAAACAATGAATTTCTCATCTTCCCTACCCACTTCCATCCTTCCTTAATACCTAACATAGCATTAGAGGTTGTATTTCTACTTTTAAACTTTGTATGTTGTCTACACCAAACATAGCATTTGAGGTTTTTTTTTTTTTTTTTTTTTTTTTTTTTTTTTTTTTTTGCGCTCAGAATAGCATTTGAGGTTGATTGGGTCCATTGTACTAATTTCTTTTTTTCATACCAGCCCGGTTGATTGTATCCATTGGACTTCTGCGCCACAACTGTCTTTGCTCGAAGATGAAATGCGGAGGGTAGAAAGAGTAAATGTAAGTCCCACCTTCCATAAACAGTTGCTTTTTTGTTCTCTTTTTTTTTTGGTTCACTTTAATATTTTTAAATCTTTATATCATCTTCATTCGATGTCGCTACATTTAACTTCTCTACAACTTCATAAATCATTGCAAGTTTACGCAATATTCTAGAGTAGTTCTCTGAATTGAACTAGGCTAGAACCCTCTAAACTGTAATATACTGGGCCTGCCTTTACCTACTCCCGTAGGTGCATTGTAACTTTGAAAAGTATTTGCACATGGTAAGAGAGGAGGTTTGAACCTGGCATGCGAATCTTGTACCAGTAGACCAGAACGGACTAATTTCCGAGAACAAAATAATAGACAATCTTATCCCATTTAATTTATTCATCAAAATAAGAGCCGAAAGATCTAATTCTGTGCTCTCTTTTTTCTTCTTTTTTTTTTCCCCCCCTGTTAATGATGATCAGGTCGCTTTGATGCTGTCAGGAATGGGATCTTCAGTGGATGTTTTCAGAATGGTAAGACTTCTTTCTTTCTTTCTTTCTTTTTTCCCTTCGTTTGAACTGATCAGAATATGAGTATTCAGGTGCTATGTGGTTTGCTTTCTCTCCGAATGGCCTTTTGAATCTCTGGAAGCAAGGTTTTAACTAGGACTCGAATTAAATTTTGCTTTAGATAAGCAAATAAACTTAAATTTTTTTTTCCTTATTGTATGAATTGTCAGAAAACTAAGAGCCCATTTGGGTTAGCTTTTAAACAAGCATCTTTTGGAATAAGATTTTTTTAAAAGGTACAATTGGAGCTTTAAAAAAACCTGTTTTCTTGCTTTAAAAAGGCAACTTGTTAATCAAGATTCAATCAAGGAAAGCACTTCTTCACTTGCCTTGGCTCCAGCCTCCAGGGGGATGACCTTTTTCATTGTTTTAACTGTGGTGTCCAATTCCATGGCTATGGCCCATGGGAACGGGCGGGACTGGCGGAATGACCACCAAAGAATCAAGTTTTTTTTTTTAAAAAAAAGCTATGTCAAAACTAACCCAAATATTCGCTCACAGTTTTTAAACAATCACTTTGTTAGTAATTGTTGGCCCCGGAAAACCTACCCAAAACGGACTCTATTTTGACCATCTAGGTGAAGTTTTAGCACCTGAACCATATTGCTATCGCTTTTAAAATGTCATATGTTTGCTTCAAGAAGAGCCTGATTGCGTAAAAAAGAACTCTATCTATTGTCTAATTATAACTCAATAACTGTTGTTCCTCTCATTATTAAATTTACAGTTGTTACATGTCAGTTAAGTCCTCTGGTTGATTCACAATTTTACGTTCGGATCTAATAAGTGGATGATATGAAAATGAGCATGTGTTGCTGTTGAAATTTTTAGTACCATGATTGAAAATGCTTCGATGTAGTAAGAAATGTCATGAATTGTTTAAAAGATCCCTGAGATTCTATAGTTCAGCATTAATGAACATTCTATCAGATAAAGAGTAGTTCAACTGGTAGCTTTCTTTCGATCTAGTTTTGCATATTATCTTTGTGCTTGTATTTTAACTACAATACTTCTAACATTGCAGGCAAACACTCGATGGGAAAAAAGACAATCCAAAGTCTTGGTAAGAACACTTAATTATATGCAGACATAATTTACATGTACACTTTTCATTTTTCGTGCAATTTTCTTATTTTGTACAATTACTTTCTCTATCAATTGCGAATTCCTTTTACTAGTGAAACTATAGTTCTTGTATGCATGTATGTCGGGTAGTATTATATGAAAATTAGTTTTAAGATAAAAAGTCTATAAATTTGTTGCAGGCGCAAGCTAGATCGAGGATGATGAAGCAGAAAGATTCTGACAAAACCGAGCCATACTGGACTAACCTCTGGGGTAGCCCCAAGGACTACAAAAATACAGGTCAGACAATTTTAATCGAACGATATTTAGAACCTCATAAATCTGATGTTCTAAAAACACAATGGTTATTCTTTTATGGTCAAATTCTCTTTGTGCTTCTTCAAAATTTATATGTTCATACAGCAAACTTATGTGCTGTCTCTTTCTTGTACTATCTTCTGTTTATGGTTGCAGATGAGGAAGTGAAAGAGAGAACAAAAAGATCTGCCGCAGCAGCTCGGAGATGGAGAGAGTACTCTCGACGAGGTGTCGATAAACCACCAACGTTCAAACTCCCCGAGTCGGTCTCCAACAAAGAAAAATGAACAGGAAATTCTGATACAAGTTGTATTCAAAGCCATGTGTAATTAATCTATTCAAGACATCTCTATTGAATTCTGTATGTCTATTCAAGACATCTCTATTGAATTATGTATGTCTAGTACTATAGCAACACTCATATTGATCTTGCATATTTGTAATTAAGATTACTCTAAGTGCAAGGATATTGATAGTTCAAAAATAAAATAAGTTTATATATATAGTAACACTCAGAGAGTGCTGTATATGATTATTGTTTGTATGTGATGATCAAATCCACAATGAGTTCTCCAATATATAAATGGCTATGCAAAAGTTATTTGATGTGAAGTGTGAACTAGCGGAGATACATACTATGCACTTGTATGAAAATAATAAATAATTTTTTTATAGAGTTGGGTGGATAGGTATTAGCATAGGATGTCAACTTGTTTGTATGTGGTTATTGTGTAGTTTGGCTTTCAGTTAATTGTCATATAGTGGAAGTCATGGTTTTTTAGCATATTCTTATTTCTATTATCATACTGCTCAAAAAAAAAATTGTTCTTCATCATAAATGGATTGGTTAGGTGGGTTCTTTATAGAGTTGGACTTGTTAGATTATGTCTGGTTGATGGATTTTGTGTGGGATAGGAAAGGAAAATAGTAACGAGTAAGGGTGTACACGAGCTGAGCCGCTCAACAAGGGCTCGAAGTTTGGCTCGATAAAGGCTAGGCTAGGCTTAATAGAGCTCGTGAATACGTTTGATTGATTAAGGCTCCTGAGTAGACTCGTGAAATACTCGTTAATAAGCTTGATAAAAAGATTGTATACTCACTTTTATATATACTAGGGAAGACAACCCGTGCAATGCACGGGCGTTGGATTTCGTAGGAAAAAAATACAATGTACGAAGTATAATTTTTTAACGTGGACAAGAAAGAGAAATAAGTTTTATTAATTCTGAAGATGGTATTAGAAAAATATGGTTTAACAAAAACTATATTAATTGATGTCAACCTACAATTTAAGACTCTTTTCTTTAACGTACAGATAATATATATATATATGTGTGTGTGTGTGTGTGTATGTATATGTATACATATACATATATATATATATATATATACAAAAAGGGTAATAAAAATGGCAAAAGGATAATTGATAATTCAATTTAACAAAAGAGTAATTTGCAAAATGCTTAAGGGTAATTTGATTATTCAATTTGTAATTGTACATACTTTAAACATTTAGGCTCTTTTCTTTAACGTATAGATATACACACACACACACACACTCGTATATACAGAATGGTAATTTATGAAAGGCAAAATATTAATTTGGTAATTCGATTTAACAAAATGGTAATTTGTCAAATGTATAAGGGTAATTAGATTATTCAATTTATATATATATATATATATATCATAATATAATAAAAGGATTTTTGGTAATTCAATTTAACAAACGGGAATTTATAATTGTAAACACTTTAAACTTTAAGCTCTTTTCTTTAAAGTATAGAAAAAAAGGTAATTTGCATAATGCATAAGAGTAATTTGACTATTTAATTTATAATTGTACACACTTTTATTCAATTTTGGTATATAATATATTCAATTTATACATAAATATAATAATATAATATATATGTGTATATATATAAGAAGAGGATCTTAAGTGTATTGGGTAAGTGCACTCTATCCGGTGCACTGCCTTTTTTTCCTAAAAAATCCACAGGTTGCCTTGCTGATCCGCACCCCGTCTTGCTACCCCGCTGACCCACGAATTTTAAGGCTAAAAAGCCAGTGCACTGGACAGAGTGCACTTAAGATCCTCTCCCTATATGTATGTTGGCCCAAAAGTGGAAACCTTAGAGGGGGGGTGAATAAGGTTTTAGCGGAAATTAACCTTTAAAAACAAATTGCAAATTAAAACACAATCACAAGCAATTAAGTAAAGAGAGAAGGGAAGAGAAACTTGCAAACCGATTTTTCAAGTGGTTCGGCAATCGCACCCCGCGGCCTACGTCCACCCCTCAAGAACACCTCTTGAGGATTCCTTAATCCGATCTACTTACGGGTGTAGACCAAACCGTTTCCCGGAGCACTTACGGGTGTGCACCAAACCGTTACAAGAGCCTATGATCTCTCCCAAAGAAGAACACCTCTTCTTTGCACACAAGGGTTACTAACCCTCAACCTTTACAAATTGATTGAATACAAATTGATAACTCTCTCTCTAGAGTGGATAATACAATTTAAAGCTCACTACAATTCACTCTCTCAAAGATTACAATTGAAAGCTAGAGCAAATTGATAACTCTCACAACTAGGGCTCAATTTTGAATGATTAAGAATCAACAAGTTGTGTGATTGAAATGGATGTTTTCCTATTGATTGATCAACATGAAATGGTGTGGGAAAACATGTATTTATCGGCCAAGAAAGTTTATAGCTGTTGGTGGCATGTTTGGTAATTAAAAGCCCCTTTAAAAACTAGCCGTTATGCCTTTCCAGGTCGATTCAGTCGACTGGAACATGAAGCAGTCGACTGCCCCTTAAAGCAGTCGACTGAGATGTGTTTACAGAGGGTTCTGTTTGCATTCTGCTCACTTCGGTCGACTGCCCAGTCGACTGCCCTTCCCAGTTTGACAGCCTGACACATCTCCACTAAAACGGCCATAACTCCCTCTACAAAACTCGGATTTTCGATCCGTTTGATGTTTTGGAAACTAGATTCAAATACCTTTCCAACCATATAAAACTCAATATCTAATTATATTCCAATTGGTTGAGGCATTGCTTTAAAGATGACCCATTTTAAAATTTGTTTCCAAAACTTTAACTTTTAACATTTGTTTGAGCCCCTAAGAGTGTGAGATCAAGATGCCTTACAATGATGGTCCTAGACTTCAACCAAGGATGAAATATCTTCAAGTCTTCAAGCTTGATCCTTGTTGAGCTCCTTGTAATCTTGATCTACATCAATTAAATCTCATGCACACAACGATGTTAAAACATTGATACAATATTGATACATGAGATTATATGTGAGCATGAAAATGACTATGATAATAACAAAGAATGAATCAATATGAATCATGTAATTATCATAGCACATTTGACATCATCAAAAACATAATTAAATATGCCTTAATATACCTTAAGGCTAACAATCTCCCCCTTTTTGATGATGGCAAACAACCAATGAAAGATATGCCAATATAAGCACAATTTGGTCATTTTCATATTATCATTCATAATGGATATCAAATGTTGAAGAACATGAATGATAACTACCCAATAAATTCTCCCCAATACTTCTCATATTTCTCCCCCTTTGACATTATCAAAAAGATTTGGGGATAAAACACAAAGCTCCCCCTCACAATAGGCATACAAATCAAAACCATTACAATGATACCAAAAATAAACAAATATAACCACATGTGAGAAAATGAAACATGAAAGTGCTCCCCCTAAGCATGTGCAATGAAAAAAGATACCAAAAGATATGAATAGAGAGCATATTCTCCCAAAAGATACCAATAATAAAGTTGGAGAACTTAAAATATAAGATAAACAAATATTCAGACGGGTCAGTCGACGCCACAGTCGACGTCCCTAGGCAGGGAGTTTAAAACATCAATGCAGTCGACGCCACAGTCGACTTAACAATGCAGAATCAAAAAATTCAAAGCCTCACAGCTAAATCAGTCGACTGTGTCGGGGTACCAGTCGACTGCTTTGTTCAGCAGTTCATAAAAATGACAGATTAGCAGCAAAAAGTTTGAATGATTCACAAAATATCATTTGGTCTAATCATTCTTAAAACTTTGTCTAATCAAACAAAATCATATCATCATTTTTCAAATAAGCAATATCAAGAGCATGATGATTTATGTAAAGACATATCCAAATCACAAGTGGATGAAACAAGATAAAAGAAAGAATCAAGTATGCATAACTAAACAAATAAATCTATCCTACTCCTACTAGGCTTAAGGTAAGAGATTTAACCATTGTCCAAGCGCCTCTTGGATGCAACATTTTCCAAGGAGGTAGGAGAGGATCCCTTAACAACCCAAACCATGTTAATTTTATTTCGAAATGAACATTTAGAATTAACATGCCCCTTTTTCATACAATAATGACAAGTTACATGGGGAAGGGTCTCATTTGAGATTGATGCTTTAACGAAGAAATTCTTATGAGAATTTGAAGTAGAGGATGTGGACTTTATAAAGAAGTTTTTGTACTTCTTTTCCTTGAATGTGGGATTAAATCCCAAACCGGCCTTATCAAAAACACATTTTTGTTTTCCCAAAAGCATATTCAAATTTTGTTCACCTTGGGTAAACTTGGCCAAAGTTTTTGTCAAATCATCCACCTTATTTCTCAACTCAACCTTTTCTTTTTCAATAAGTTCACTTGAAGGTTGATTGGTTGAAACAAGCTTTTCTTTTCTCAAAATTTCATTTTGAGATTTTAACTCATCTAATAGCTTTTTCAACTCCAAATTTTCTTTTTCAAGCTCATTTGAAGATTGTGCTCTTAAAACATGTTTTTCATTTTCAATCTTCAAAGATTCATTTTGGGATTTCAAAATATTTAACTCATTTGAAAGTTTGGAAAAATTCTTTTTAAGAGTTATATATTTGATTCCCAAATTTTCCAACTCCTCGTGTAATTCTTTAAATGCACTTTGAAGTTCATCATAATCATGAGATTGAATAATTGAGGTTGGTTTAGAATTTTCCCCAAAATATGTAGTTTCCATGGATCTTAACTCAAAATTTTTCAAAATCTTTTGAAAATAGAAGAGCCGAGGCTCTGATACCAATTGTTGGCCCAAAAGTGGAAACCTTAGAGGGGGGTGAATAAGGTTTTAGCGGAAATTAACCTTTAAAAACAAATTGCAAATTAAAACACAATCACAAGCAATTAAGTAAAGAGAGAAGGGAAGAGAAACTTGGAAATCGATTTTTCAAGTGGTTCGGCAATCGCACCCCGCGGCCTACGTCCACCCCTCAAGAACACCTCTTGAGGATTCCTTAATCCGATCTACTTACGGGTGTAGACCAAACCGTTTCCCGGAGCACTTACGGGTGTGCACCAAACCGTTACAAGAGCCTATGATCTCTCCCAAAGAAGAACACCTCTTCTTTGCACACAAGGGTTACTAACCCTCAACCTTTACAAATTGATTGAATACAAATTGATAACTCTCTCTCTAGAGTGGATAATACAATTTAAAGCTCACTACAATTCACTCTCTCAAAGATTACAATTGAAAGCTAGAGCAAATTGATAACTCTCACAACTAGGGCTCAATTTTGAATGATTAAGAATCAACAAGTTGTGTGATTGAAATGGATGTTTTCCTATTGATTGATCAACATGAAATGGTGTGGGAAAACATGTATTTATAGGCCAAGAAAGTTTATAGCCGTTGGTGGCATGTTTGGTAATTAAAAGCCCCTTTAAAAACTAGCCGTTATGCCTTTCCAGGTCGATTCAGTCGACTGGAACATGAAGCAGTCGACTGCCCCTTAAAGCAGTCGACTGAGATGTGTTTACAGAGGGTTCTGTTTGCATTCTGCTCACTTCGGTCGACTGCCCAGTCGACTGTCCTTCCCAGTTTGACAGCCTGACACATCTCCACTAAAACGGCCATAACTCCCTCTACAAAACTCGGATTTTCGATCCGTTTGATGTTTTGGAAACTAGATTCAAATACCTTTCCAACCATATAAAACTCAACATCTAATTATATTCCAATTGGTTGAGGCATTGCTTTAAAGATGACCCATTTTAAAATTTGTTTCCAAAACTTTAACTTTTAACATTTGTTTGAGCCCCTAAGAGTGTGAGATCAAGATGCCTTACAATGATGGTCCTAGACTTCAACCAAGGATGAAATATCTTCAAGTCTTCAAGCTTGATCCTTGTTGAGCTCCTTGTAATCTTGATCTACATCAATTAAATCTCATGCACACAAAGATGTTAAAACATTGATACAATATTGATACATGAGATTATATGTGAGCATGAAAATGACTATGATAATAACAAAGAATGAATCAATATGAATCATGTAATTATCATAGCACATTTGACATCATCAAAAACATAATTAAATATGCCTTAATATACCTTAAGGCTAACAATGTATATATGCACACAAGGGTAGTTTACAAAAGGAAAAAAAAAAGGGTAATTTGATAATTCAGTTTATAATTGTATACATTTTAAATACATAAATAATAATAATAATAATAATAATAATAATAATAAATTTTAATATGTATATATACACACATATATATACAAAAGGTTAATTTGCAAAAAATAAAAGGGTAATTTTGTAATTCAATTTAACGAAATGGTAATTTCACTAATTTGGTTATTCAATTTATAATTATACACACTTTAAACTTGGATAAAAGGGTATTTTACAAAAGACAAAATGGTAATTTTAATAATATAATAAAATAATATATGCATGCATACATATATACCCAAGGGTAATTACAAAAGGTAAATGAGTAATTTAATAATTCTATTTAACAAAAGGGTAATTTGGTAACTCGGTTTATAATTGTACACACTTTAAAATACATCAATAATAATAACAATAACATATAATATCTATGCATATATATATATATACACACACACACACATAAACAAAAAGATCATTTACAAAACTTTCTTAAGACTTGCTTGGTAATTATGGGATTCCTTGAAAGTTGTTTTAAGGCTCAAACAAGCCCTGCCAAACAAGCCTTACATTTCAAAAGTAACCTACAGCTTGTCTAAAAAAGTGACTTAAGGCTTGTTTGGTAATTCAAAGATTCCATAAAAGTTGTCTTAAGGCTCAAACAAGCATTGCCAAATGAACATTAATTTAAAGTTATCTAAAGCTTGTTTAGTAATTCAAATATTCTTTGAAAGTTATCTTAATGCTCAAAGAAGCCTTGCCAAACAAATCTCAAGTTACTATTGGATACTAATTTGATGTAGATTGATTGGTGTGAAGTTGCCAAATAATCCAATTATAAACCCAAAATGATCATTAAGGCCAAATTAATTTAGCATCTAAATAACATTTCATTTTAGCCCCTTTTATATAATAGTATAGATATAGGGGTGAGATGAATTGTACAATATAATTAATAGAGTACTATGAAATTAAATTTGTATGTGTGTGTAAATGAAATTTATGTATGTGTAATAAAATTAAATTTCTAAGGTATGTGTATAAAATTAAATTGAAGAAATTTTTTGAAAAAAAAAAGGTATACAAAAAACAAACAAATGTTAGTGGTTTGTTTGGGAAAGCCAAAAAAAGAAAAACTAAACTAAACAAGGCATAACCCAATTTGTGTTGAGTTATGCCTTGTTTGTGTTGTGGTTTGTTTGAGAAAACCCAAAAAAATAAAAACCAAACCAAACAAATAAAACACAAAACAAAACAAAACCAAACCAAACCAAACAAATTAGTGACTTGTTCGGGAAGAACGAAAAAACATAGAAACCACAAAGCCGAAAAGCAATTGTGCCAAACAAGGCACAACCTACAATTGTTGACTTTTGGTTTTTTAACCAAATTGTAAATATTTGTAATTATTGCTTGAAAAGTTGATTGAATCATAATTTTTGATTAATTTAATTTTAAAGTTGAACCAAATTGTAAATATTTGTAATTATTATTTGAAAAGTTGATTGAATCATCATTTCTAGATTAATTAAATTTTAAAAGTTGACCTAATAGTAATAAGGGTTGTTTTGTGGGTGAAATGACCAACCTATCCTCACAAAATGACAAAAAAACTCAAAGTAATCACTAAGGAAAATGGAACAAAAAAGAAAAATAAAGGTAAACTTGTAATTTCAAACAAATCCAAAATACCCAAATTGGACACTTTCAATTGAGGATAGCTTCTTTTATATAAAGTGGTTGATATATATATATTTATTATAAAACTATATAATTTTAGAGAAAATGTGACAAACCTCGTAAATAGGCTTGGTAAATGATTGGTATATTATTAAACTATATAATTTTAAAGGGCGCACGAAGAAGCTTATTAAAAAGCTCACGGTCACTTGAAAGCTCTGCTCATGTGTTTGTGAATTTAAGCTCGTGAGAAAGCTCACGAACACATGAGCTTGGCTCGTACATACCCCTAATGAAGTAAATTGAAATTTTAAACTTTTGTTGAGTTGCTTCCTTTCCCTTTGTCTTTTCTATTCGAGTTAGCTATTAGAATTAGTTTTATTTAGTTTTAGGGTAGTTTAGTCTTTTACTTTATATTAGGATAATAATGTATACCTAGATATACTATTATTGTCTCTTCCTTTTTCTATTGTATTCATTCATTCAGATTTAGTGTTACGAGAAACTGTAGCTCTCTTTCTCCTTTTCCTTTGTTGTTCTCTTGATTATTTGATATATTCACATGGTATCAGAGCAGGTTCGAATCTCATTCACGTTCTTCGCAGATCTAACTCTGCGGAGAGTTGTTTGCAGGGGACAGCGTGCCCCTGCCGGGGTTTGTGGCAAAGCCTCGATTTTTTTTTTCCCGGATGATTCTGGTTCGTTTTTGGATTTCTCGCTGATTCGGATTCGTATTTGGTACTCGCACTAATTCGTGTTTGTTTTTGGATCTGTCACTGACTCTGGTTCGGTTTATTTATTTATTTATTTTATTTATTTTGTGTTATTTAATTGCTTCGTTTTCGTAATAGCTACTGAATGCGATGATTCGCTTCAAGCAATTAGTGTTAAACTCGATAGAAAGAATTTTGCATATTGAAATTATGTTATGAAAAATTTTCTAAAGGGGAAGAAGATATGGGGTTATATCAATGGGGATTTTAGTAAACCTAAGAATGATAAGGCTGATAAATTTGCAGAATTGCTAGATGTTTGGGAAACAAACAATTCGAAAATTATTACTTGGATCAACAACTCCGTTGCTCCCTCAATAGGTATGTAATTGACAAAGTTTGAATATGCAAAGGAGGTGTGGGATCATTTGGCTAAATTGTTTACACAGTCCAATTTTGCGACAAGATACCAATTAGAGTGTGATATTCATGCCCTTGAACAAAAAAATTGAGTATTCAGGAATTCTATTCTACAATGACAGATCTTTGGGATCAGTTGACTCTCATGGAGTCGCCCGAATTGCGGGCGTTTGCACCATATATTGCTAGTAGGGAGGAACAACGTCTGGTTCAGTTTTTGATGGTTCTATGTGATGATTTTGAAGGCCTTCGTGGGTCCATTCTCCATTGTAGCCCTCTTTCGATAGTTGATTCTGTTATCCATGAGTTAGTAGCCGAGGAAATACGTCTCAAGACTCAGTCTGGAAAGGGAATTCTCCCCGACTCTACTCTGTTTTAGCAGTCTCTTTTCGACAACAGTCCAACAATCAGAATAAGCCTTACTAGAGAATTGATAGTGATGTATGCAGTTACTGTAAGGAGAAGGGTCATTGGAAGGCTCAATGTCCTAGGGTAGGTTGAGCAAACCAGCCCAATAGCAGCACCCAGCCCTCACATAGTTGACCACCACAACAATAGCAACCTCAGCCTTCTCATTGGAAATCTGACAACCAATCTTAGCAGCGTTCGCATAGGACACTACAGCCTAACACTGCAGTAGTTGTACCACCATCATATTCATTTGGACCCGGTTCCCCTTCCCTATCCACTCTGTCCATGACCTCCCTTGCTGAGCAATTTCAGAAGTTCCTTGCCACACAGCCACATGTTATGGCCACCTCTTCACTAGGTATGTCCTCAGGTGTTTTGGTCTTAGACTCTGGAGCTTCTAATCATATGTCACCTGACTTGTCATCTTTTGCTTCCTTATGTCGTGCTTCCTCTTTGCCTGTTATGACTGCTGATGGTACTCCCATGCCATTAACAGGTGTTGGGTCTGTTGTCACACCTCATGTATCTCTCTCTATTGTTTACCACATTCCCAAACTTACTATGAATCTTGTTTCTGTTGGTCAGCTTTGTGATGCAGGTTACTTAGTCTCTTTTTCATCTACTTTTTGTCATGTACATGATCCACAGTCTCATGCGCTTATTGGGACAGGCCATAGGCAAGGGGGATTATACATCTTGGACAAGCTCAATGTACTACTGGTTACAACTTCTAGTGTTGATTTGTCATCCTTTCGTTTGAGTTCATCTTAATTCGTCTAGTTTTTATTTATGGCATTCTTGCCTTGGTCATGTTTCAGTCTCTCGTTTAAAATATTTAGGTTCTACAGGAAAATTAGGAGATTTACAAACTCATGACATTTTTTATTGTAGTGATTGTAAACTGGCAAAATTTTCAGCTTTACCTTTTAATAGAAGTATTTCTTATTCTCTTGCACCATTTGATTTAGTTCATTCTGATGTGTGGGGAACCTCTCCTGTTACTACAGGGGGGGTGTCTCGATATTATGTATCACTTATTGATGATTGCACTAATTACTGTTGGGTTTATCTTATGAAACGTTGTTCAGACTTCTTTGATATTTACAATACCTTTCGTACTTTTGTTAAAACTCAACATTCTGTTGTCATCAAATGTTTTAGATGTGATTTAGGTGGAGAGTATACCTATCATAAATTTTGTGAGTTGCTTACTTTAGATGGGACTATTTACCAGTCCTCTTGTACAGACACTCCTGAGCAAAATGGTGTTCCTGAAAGGAAATATCGACATATTGTTGAAACTGCTCGCTCTATTTTATTATTTGCATGTGTCCCTAGTGATTTTTGGGGAGAGACTGTCCTTACTGCTGTCAATCTGATTAATAAATTTCCGTCCTCTCACTGCTTAGATCTATCACCTTTTGAAAAAAAATGTATGGGCATGCTCCTGATTATTCTTCCTTAAAAGTGTTTGGTTGTATTTGTTTTGTCCTTCAACCTCGTGTAGAGCGTACCAAATTGTCACCAGAATCTGCTATTTGTGTTTTTCTAAGGTTATGGTATTCTAAGGTTATGGTAAGGGTTAGAAGAGATATCATTGCTTTGATCCAGTTACTAAGAAACTATATGTTTCTAGCCATGCTGTGTTTCTCGAGCACATACCTTCATTTTGCTAATCGTAATAATCATCATGAGTTGACTAAATCTGATCTCATCCATCTTGACCCATTCTCTGATAATACCGATAGTGTGCCCTCTCGAGCCCCATGCACCATTGATATTGTCTCACCTCATGATTCTACTTCTGCTGATACTAGTGCCTTATCGCCTGATGCTACCTCCCTTCCAGAGGCCACTCAAGCACCTGCTGAGGCTGTGAAACCTCCTTGCTATCATGCTCGCACTCGTAAGTCTACTCAATCACCTGATTTTGTTTATTCTTGTTATTCGGATTCTTTTGCTTCCTTTTTAGCTTCAGTTCATGATCTCTCTAAGCCTCTGTCCTATAAAGAGGCAGCTCTTGATCCTCTTTGGCAGCAGGCAATGGAAGATGAACTCTCTGCATTATATAAGACAAACACTTGGAGTTTGGTTCCCTTACCTTTTGGTAAGTGCGCTATTGGTTCTCGTTGGGTTTATAAAATCAAAACCAAGTCAGATGGGTCTGTTGAGCGGTATGAAGCAAGATTGGTTGCCAAGGGTTTTTCCCAGCAATATGGTATGGATTACGAGGAAACTTTTGCTCCTGTTGCTAAAATGAGCGAATCTCTATCAATATCAGACGATTCGCGGAACCTATCTACTGTCTTTTGCTAGGCCCAAGACTACTGTTCGTACTCTTATTGTAATTGCTTCTGTTCGTCAGTGGCATATAACTCAGATGCATGTTAAAAATGCTTTCTTGAATGAAGTCCTCCAAGAGGAGGTTTACATGGTTCCTCCTCCGGGTGTTCCTCATGGTCCTGGTGAAGTTTGCAGGCTTAATAAAGCCTTATATGGTCTTAAACAAGCCCCTTAAGCTTGGTTTGAGAAGTTCTCCACTGTGATTACCTCATTTGGGTTTTCCTCGAGTGAGTATGATTTAGCTCTCTTTATCACGTGTACCACTATTGGTCGTATTATGCTTTCTTTGGATGTTGATGACATGATTATTACTGGTGATGATGTTGATAGGATTGCAGTGTTGAAGTCTGAATTAGCTCGTTGTTTTGAAATGAAGGACTTAGGTCCACTACGCTATTTTTTGAGGATTGAAGTAGCCTTTTTTCCAAAATGTTATCTTTTTTCTCAGTCTAAGTATACATGTGACATTCTTGAGTGTGCTCGCCTCATTGATAATACCCCCTTGGAGCTTAATATTCGTCTTTCCCCTATGGCGTTCTTTTGCCTGATCCTACCTTATATCGCACTATTGTTGGTAGCTTGGTTTATCTTACTATTACTCGTCCGGATATTGCTCATGTTGTTAGTCAGTTTGTTACTTTTCCTACTACAGTTCATTGGGTTGTTGTTTATCGTATTTTGAGGTACTTGAGGGGCACTCGGTTTCAAGGTCTTTTACTTTCGTCATCTTCTTCCTTGGAGCTACGTGCATACTCTGATGCTGATTGGGCTAGTGATCCTACAGATCACAAGTCTGTTACTGGATTTTGTATATTTTTGGGTAATTCTCTCATTTCTTGGAAGAGCAAAAAGCAAGATATTGTTGCTGTGTCTTCCACAAAAGCTAAGTATCGTGCTATGGCTTCAACTACCCCTGGGGTTATTTGGTTACGCCAGCTACTTACAGATATAGGTGTCTCTCTTCCTCGCCCTTCACCTTGTGATAATAAGAGTGCTATTCAGATTGCTCACAATTCAGTTTTCTATGAGAAGACCAAGCATATAGAGATTGACTATCACATTACTCGTCATCACCTTAAGCATGGAACTATCACTTTGTTTTTTGTTTTTCTTCCATCAGATTGCTGATTTGTTTACAAAGTCACATCCGATTCAGCGTTTTCGTTTTTTAGTTGGCAAACTCTCTATGTTTTTAGCTGCAGCATCGTGAATTTGAGGGGGTAGTAGAGTTAGCTATTAGAATTAGTTTTTTTTTTTGAGCAAGAATTAGTTTTATTCAACTTTAGGGTAGTTTAGTCTTTTACTTTATATTTGGATAATACTGTATACCTAGATATACTATTATTGTCTCTTCTTTTTTCTACTATATTCATTCATTCAGATTTGGTGTTATGAGAAACTCTAGCTATGTTTTCTTTTTTCCCTTTGTTGTTCTCTTAATTATTTGATATATTTACATTTTCATGATTTTCTGCAATGTGTGAATTTTATTTTTATTTTAGTACTCCAATTTTTGTTCCCTTATACTTCACTGAAATCTAAAACTGGAGCTTAAAAATATTCAAAGAAAAAGACTTGGCTCCCAATGATATTGAAGCAAAATAAAAAATGCAATAAGTTTCAATTCAACTCTTGGCAGGTAAGAAGAGCCATTAACATAATACTTGATGATATGTCAAAATGGGGCCATTGTCCAACTATCTCATTGACTGATTGACACAGTCTATGCACATCTGCCGATATCTGAATATTTTTATCGGCCATTTTGCTAAGATCACAAAAGAGTGTTGAAGTATTTCTTTTGTCATGTTATAAGATCAGACTAATCATATCCTTGCATGTATAGTTAGAATTAATGTGAAATTGACCCCCAAGAGATGGAGAAAATATTTAATATCCCAGCCACCATGTATTTGGAAGAAGTTATTTAGTGTAACTGTCGTACCACGTCAATATACTGATGTGGCATGACATTTTAATTAGACCATACACATGTCCACTATTTCTAATGAGGTCATGATAACCACTTTGCTTGTCATGGTCCCACTGGAAATAAGGGGCATAGGTGTACGGTTTAGATTAAAAGGTCACGCTACATCAACATGTTGTACATGTAGTGTGGCAATTACACTGATTAATTTTTCTAGATGTTTAGTTGTTTAATTATGAGAAGATAATTAGTTAATGACCCCATATAGACTTAATGACGTGGTATCACCGTTATATTCAATATTTTATCCAAGAGAGGGGACTCCAACCCCCTAGGTTCAAAATTCAAAAATATTGTGTACATCTAATTCTCTTTATATCTTGTATTAATGAAAAACTCGTGCACTGAGTTTGTTCTTTATAAAGTGAAGTTTAACTTGAATTTGGCCTACTTTTCACTTTACAATGTCAAATATGTTATTTATACTTTCACTTTGTTTAGATTCTTTTCAAATTGAGCATCGTCAACAGTTCATTGTGGTTCATTTATTTATTTATTTATTATTATTATTAAAAAAAATTTCTCTTTTGGGGGATAAATAGTTCATTGTGCTTTAGTTTGTAGATTCCCACTTAATTTATTGAAAGGTAGTTCAGATCTTATTACTATTACTATCCTTTCTATAATGCAACCAATCAAATGGTCCATAGAGAAAGAAAAAGAAATAATAATGATTTTACAAAAACCCAAAATACTAATTGGATTCATTGAATAAATACGGATGAGTAAAACTATTCTTTAATTTCTAGACCAAATCCAGCTAAAATAATCTCAATTTTGCACATGATTTCAAAAAATGTTGCACATGATTTCAAAATTTTAGCAATTGGCTTCTAAATAAAATCGCAGACCGATGATCTTAGAATTTCCTTACTATTTCAGAATCACATGAAGTAAATTTGTTGCTAACAAGTTTAAATTTCAGTTCCTCTTTGGTTAAATAATTACATTTACCAAAATATTTTGCGTGAAATGAAATTGTAAAACCTAATAAAAAATTGAATTAAACATTTTTTATTTTTAATTTGTCAGGGGAAAAAACCTAAGATGATCTTTGATGTCCATTTCATGAATTTTTTTCCAATTGGTTGTAAAATAAAATTACAGGCTGATGAACTTAGCATTTTCTTTCCAAACATCATTTTTCTATTTTCAGAATCACACATGAAGTAAACTTGTTTCTAACAAGTTCAAAATTCCAGTTCCTCTCTTTGTTCACTGTTACAAAATTTTTGGATGAAGTCAAATTGTAAAACCTAATACAACATTGAATTAATTTTTTTTATTTTTTATTTTCCAAAAAAAAAAAAAAAAGAAAGAGGTTCTTTCATGTTACAGTAGATGCAACAGTATGAGCCCAAAACCTAAGATGATCTTTAATGTCCATTTCTTTACCACCAAGAGATGGAATTCTCCAATTCATCAATGGGTTCTCTCTCTTCTTCTTCTCCTCCAAATCATCCCAAGCTTCAGAAAGGTAAGGCCTTGAAACTTCAATTTCATCAATGGCATTTTCTTCTTCTTCTTCTTCTTCATTAGCAATTTCTTTTCTTCCCAATCTCTGCAACCCAGGAATGATTGAAACCAAGCTTGAATTTTTATCTTCTTCAGAGAACACAAAACCCAAATCCATAAACCCTTTTAGCTCCTGAAATTCAAGGTCTGATAAGCTCTTACTACTATTACCTTTTCTCTTTCTTCTTCTTCTTCTTCTTCTTTCATTACTCACTCTGTTCTCAATGGGTTTTTCAAGATCTTCTTGATCTGGGAAATTCTCTGAAAATCCAATAACTTCTTTACCGGAAAGTATGGTTTCGAGCTTTGGGGTCAAGAGGACTGAGTTTGGAGATAGAAAGTCTGAGCTGAAACTGTCTCTGGAGCTCAAAAACTGGTCACTGTGAGATCTAACATGGTGGGTTTGGATCCGAGAAAGCTTTGGCTTTTCAAGTTCTTCATGGATTTGAAGAACTGGGTTTTGTTCAGAGGTTGTTGATGATGATAAAGATGGTTTCTTTTCAAAAACTCCATACTCGAACCAGTAAGAATCAAGAAGGTTTAGAACCTTTTCTTGATCAGCTGCCATTAATGTCGGCAATGTAAGGAAAATTTAATTAGGTTTAGCAGAGAAAGGAGAACCATCTTCATGATAATTATATAGTGGGTTCATTACTTTATTGCCCCTGAGTTTATGCCAATATTGCAGAAATATTATGTGAGAGTTAATTAAGCTAAACACGTTTTACTCGTTCAAAATTTGTACTTAAATATGATTAATAAGTTGAATGTGTCTATATATGACTATGTATTTACATGGAGTATGTTTTGCACTGTTGTAATATGCAATTGTCTAAGGCCAAATATTGGAAGTTGAGATGTGAAATGAAGTGGGTAGTCTTTGATTCATTAGTTGGGCATGCTTTTCCCACCAACCTAATGAATTACAACTGAATATTTTTGTGGTTAATTGGAAAAAAAAAAAAAAAAAAGTGGTTAGCATCCAAATAACAAATTCAAAAGTCCACTGACCTTCTGTCTACATGAGCCATTCTAGGCAAAGTAACAAATTTAGCAATTTTAGGGTTAAATATATTTTATACACTTGTGGTTAGATATATTTTCACTTTATTTCATATGCTTAAAAAATGGACACTTAACCCCATGTAGTTTCAGATTATAGTGAAACTATTAAGATTTTCCTCAAATTGATAAAAATTCTAAAATTGACCAAAAATATTAGCACTTTAACCCATTTTGTGAGGTTAATTTTGAGATTAATCTTCTATGTGGAGATAATATTGTCATTTAACCCACCTATGCGGGTCTAACTTAATACTTAACCCCTTGGGGGATATGTCTGTTAATTTTGACACTTAAACTCTCCTATGTCGGGCTAATTTTAACACTTAATCCCCATGTGAGGTTATTTTAAGAAAAATCTTTATAGTTTCACTTTAGTCCAAAAATCACAAGGGTGTTAAGTGTTCACTTTTGAACCACATGAGTAAAGTGAAAATAGGTTTAACCACAAGAGGGTAAAATGTAATTACCCCGTAATTTTACTCAATAATTAAAGGTGCATAATCCTATGTGTGTGTGCATGCTCACATTGTTTTGGCTTAGTTTAGGGTTAGATGAAATGTTAATTGTTCATAAATCTTTTGTACTAGATCCATGTAGATAGATGATAAGAATACTACATTAAATTGTGTGTTGTGTAGATAAATTATTTTAAAGCAGTTAAAAAAAGGTGATTTTAGGCGACACTACTATAAATTTCAAATTAGGAAGAGAAAATTAATTGTCCCATTTAATACATTGCAATATCTCTTCCATACTAGAATTGTGTAGAGCTCATTACTAGCTTTAAGGGATATTGTAAAAATTTATGTTCATAGTACACACTCTAATATAGTACTTTATGCACATGTGGTGTTGTTCAGAATGTGATAAATTCATACAATAACTTTGTAAAATATATTAGCACACGTCAATCAATCATATTTCTAAACAGTCACCATATGTACACAAAGAATTGTAGCTAAATCTTTTCCATCATCTGTAGCCTCTTGCATTTTAGTTATGTTTTCGTGGAATGTTAACTTGAAAGCAAACTGCACAAGAAAAATATTTTTATGACAAATGATTCAAATAAATTCAAATGATAGAATTTCCCTTTATTTGTGATTTCTACACTAAAGGAGGGACTTTTTAGTAATTACACATTAGCACCTCGAATCTTCCGATGCTCATAATTGGAATGGGACCCGTGATTCGGTCCTTTTTGATGCGTTAAGTTGACGAATCAATTTGCTGTTTCCTTTGCTCATACGCAGCCACCCTTGAGGTAAGACTTTTCTTCCATGCCTTAAATACCCCAATACTTCACTACATTTCCAATAGCATCCGTACTTATAAGCTTTGGCAAACCATAGTTCATTGAGTGCGTTTTTGCTCATTCATTTATGGATTGGGTGAGTATAACCCAAATACCTTATTGGCCAATACAGTGGAACTTACGATTAAATATCATTATTTAATCGTAAATTCCACTACATTGGCCAATAAAGTGCTTGGATTATGCTCACCCAGGGGAGCAAATATGAACTCTAGTTCATTAGGATTGAAAAGGTCATTTTTGTAAAACTGTAAGTTTGGTCATCTTGGTGGTGGCCGGCAATTACATAATGCTCGTTTAAACTTTTTAAAATATAATTTAGCTAGAGTGTAATTTAATTTTTTAAGAATAAATATCACCCAACCACCTAAGGTTTTGCCCCAATCACACATGTCACCCCTCACGTTTTACATGTCACGCTTACTATCATTATCATTTAACAGACTTAAACAGAGCTAACGAAAAATGCTAAATGACCAACATAGTACCCTTAATACTGTTTATCTTCGTCTTCGTCTTTTATTCTTTTTTTAATATGTGTGAATGTATATGTCAAAAAGTAATATTTGTGGCACTAACAAATCTCACCAACACTCGCACCTAATTCTCCTATATTTGTGGCACTAACAAATCTCATTAACACTCACACCTAGGGGTGTGTTTCGGCCGGAACGAATCGGAAACACCCCTTTTGGAAAAAATTCTAAAATTTTCGGAAGCTAAAAATGCATTCCAAATTCCGTTCTGAAATTTTAGAAGTTCCAACATTATTTTCGATTCCGAAATTTCGAAAATTCGAAATTTCATCAGATTCGGAATTTTTAGGAATATTCGGAATATTTTCGGAAGTTTTCGAAATATTCGGAATTTAAGCTTAATGGGATTTCACTTGAGACTTGTAGGCCTTTTATAGAAGCACATCACAACCCCTCTTTTATGTTTTTCGATGTAGGATGAACACAATTCTCGGAATATTTCAGAATATTTTCGAAAAAGTTTCGGAAAATACAATTTCGGAATATGTTCAGAAATATTTCGGAATATTTTCGAAAAATACAATTTCGGAAATTGTTTGGAATTCTAAAAACAATTTCGATTCCGATCCGATTTTTTTCAAAATTTTCAGAATTCGAAAATTCGGAATTCAGAATACATATTTAGTTGCCAAAATTGAAATTTTTCGGATCGGAATCAGTCGGAATCAAAATTTCCGTTGCAAATGACACCCCTGCTCACACCCATACTCTAGAGTATGAGTGTGAGTGTTAGTGAGATTTGTTAGGAGAGAGATATAGCATGGGTGTGAGTGTTAGTGAGATTTGTTAGTGCCCCATGAAACTCCTCCATGAAATCACCACCATGGAACTCCTCCCACCATGAAATCAGAAAAATAAAAGGGATGAAACCATAAAAATTTAGAGGAGATGGATGAAGTCAAAAACCTGTTTCTGGACCCATTTCGTTGACGCAAATATAATGCATACACAGTCTTACACACACACACAAAAAAAAAAAAAAAAAAAACACACCCACACACACACACACACAATACTGGAGGTTGTTGACGGTTGCTTGCTATGCTAAGAAGCAAGGTTGTTGGTTACAACAATTACTTTCATTGTCATATTGTATGAGTCATTTCTACATGTTTTTTTTATATAGTAATCCATAGATTCACCATGAATTCTATCACTTTATATGCCTCTTCTTCTTCTAAATCAAAATTTGTTTTGATTTCACCCATTTTTATACCTAATCTCTCTCTAAAGCTTAGCCTCCATCTTTTTTCTATAGACTAGTGGGTAGTACAATCTCTCCCTCTCCCTCTCCCTCTCGGTAATGGTAGTGGCGGAAGTTAGGGAATTTTTATGCCCAAATCAAATTATGTGTATACGTCATTAGGGCCCAAATTAAGGAGAAGTTAGAACTCCAACAGAGGATTAATCATGGCCATCAATTGGGAAAGAAAGAATATAAATTAAGGCCTGTAGACACCCCAATTTTGACCGACTGCCGAATCCAGGGAATGCTTACCTCTAGACCGATGATGACATCGTCCGGCGAAATTCGAAGATTTTTCTAAATAATTCAAGTTCTTCAGAAGAATTCTTCAACACCAATTAAATTTTCAGAAAAAGGAAAGAGAGAAATAGGATGTTCGGAAAAAGCCTTGATATGAAGTACGTACGAGAAAGACTGTTTGAAAATTAATTTCAAAATAAAAAATAGAAATGATTTTTTTTTTTTGAAAAAAGAAAGGAAGAGAAGAGATTTTTATACATATAAGTAAAGTATAAGATATATGTAATCTATTAAGTATTTGCTAGTATGTATATCTATGGTATATTAGTATAAAGTATATATTGATAAGTGTGCATTAAGTATATATTTGAAAAAATAAATAAATAAGGGGATAAAACCGTTGGAAGCGGCACGCGGGATAGCGCGTGCCGCACCAGCACTCATTGAGTGCCGGAATGGCAGTCACTAAGTGTCGCAAACAATTTAGTGAGTGCCACTCGTTGTAACAGACTATTTTTCTCAAATACGTATAGAATATTCTTGTACATGGGTTTTTCACCCAAATTACCTATTTGACCCTGTGAGGATGGTCTATATAAGGAGGTCTTCACCTCCATTATAGGGGGCTAGATCATATTCTTCCATCTTGAGAGATATACAATAGATATACAACAAAACTTAGAGAGATTTGGGAGAACTTTGAAGAAAACTTTGAAGAAATTAAGAAGAATAAGAAGAATTTGAAGAGGAATTTGAAGAATTTGGAAGAAGCCTTCACAAAACAAGAAGTCTTTGAGGCTATTAGAGCTAGGTGACCACCTAACCTTGCTTAGATTTAGGTTGAAATTCAATCACAAATTCATAGATCTAAGACTTTTACACATTTTCAAAACCTCTCTTCTTACCTCATTTCATCACACACCACATAGAATTTGGGATTGAAATTTTTTTATGAGTTGAATTCATTGATTTGGATCTAGATTTAGCCTTGGGTTTAAAAAAGCTAGTGTGTGAAGAGATTTTTGATTTGGAATTTCAAAAACACTTTGACTTCATTTTCTCTTGTTTGTTTTCCTTTTTTGGCTCATGAGACCCTCAATATCTCATATGAGTTCATGTTGAGTTTGATCCTCTAGTCCTCTATGATCCTATGATTTATATGAGGATTAGGTTGATCATTGTTATATCCACACAAGCTTGGGTAATATAAAAACTCTGGACAGAGAGTATTAAATTTCTGAGTGATGTCTAGTTTTTGCCCAATTCCTAGAGATTGAACCGTTACATCTTTGATTTTCTTTTTGGTTTAGAAACTAGACTCATAGAGGCATAACATACTAAAAAATAATTAAGATCCAACTGTGAAGTATTTTATTTCTATTTTTGAAAGATGGTCTGCTCTCTGTAATTCTCACAATTCTGTCACAGTTTTGATAAATCTTGAACAACTCTAATCTATTGATCTTCGAATGTCCTAAGTTCTGAACCATGCCTTCAATAATGTCAATTACGTTTAAATCCAGAGGCTAGATGATACAAACTAATGAATAACTCATAACTCATGATTATGCATTCATTCACAATTATTGATACTTATGAGTAGAACTAATTTTGATCTAAGTTGCACTTAATTGAACCTAATTGAACATGACTAGGGGTTCCTTATAATTATGTTGGGGCTATGACATCTCTATATGGACATTACATTGGCTCCTAGTTGAGACTTGTATATCTATAGAGGTGTTATGGTTCCAACTAGTTAAAAGGAATTCAAAGTTATGTCAATTCCTCCTCTACTTGATGGATTTAGGCTAGAAGTTCAGGATTGATTATTTGATATCTTGTTTGAAGCATGTAGACTAATCTTTTTTTTGTAGCGCTTTTGAGATACAGTTTCTCAAACTTTTCTCTAGTTTATTTTACTTGTTGATTTTATTAATTTTTCGACTCCATACGCGACACCTTAGATTAGGTCTTACCTTATGTGTATATGTGATTAGAGACATTTTCTTAGAATTTCTATTTTGTATGCATTGCACGTTTCTATATCGCCGCTGGATCCCGGATAAGTTTTCTTGTTCCTTATCGCATATCATCTTGCTTGCTATTTGAATTATGTGATTTTTATATGCCTTTTATTGTTAGCAATTTTACACCCTTTTAGACATGCTTTTGTAATGTACATATTTATATCTATGTATTAGTTGAGGGCATGCCTAGATTATGAATTCGATTAAAAGGATGTTGTGCAGAGGCTTATCACGAGATATGATGAGGGGGGTGTTTTAGTCCGCCGGGCTCCTTCCCATCTTATTCCATAATCCTCGGACCCAGAAATCTCTGGTTTCCAAAAAGATCAGTTTGCTTTTTAAATGGTTTCTTAATTTTTCTTTTAAAAATTAAGTGACGACTCTTTGTATTTATTTTAAAATTTTGTTTTAAACAAGTGGGCCTAAATGCGAGTATCCACAAGGTGAAAAGGAAAAAATGATGAAGAAGGGCAATTTCAATATTTAATCAAATAAGTTAATGACATCAGGACAACTCTGTTAGACTCACTAATGTCACTTTAATAGAGGGGTTGTGTGGTACATACAATATATATGAAAGGTGGTAGGTGTGATATGTGAAACATGAGGAGTGGCATGTGATCAGGATAAACCTCAGGGGGTCTAAGTGAAATTTATCATTTTTTAAAGTAAGCACCTACCTATATGATTCGTAAGTATCCCCCAAGTTGCTCTTTTTTCTTGGCCTTTTTTGTGTAAAATGAAAGATACGCCCTTATAGGGTGACAAATACTTTTTATAAACACATTCTATCTTTTTTTTTTGGGTGGCATTATGGGGTTCATTGTAATTATTCGGACCCCACAATACCACCTAGGAGAAAGATAGAGTGTGTTTGTAAATGTTTTTGTAAAAAGTATTTGTCACCCAAATATTATTCTATATCAACTCATTACTCCATTAGGGTTAGCATAGTGGAACACGAGTGAGGTTGAGACAAATCGCAAACTCTAAAATATTAGTTTCAATTCTTTACATAAGCACACCGTAGTTTTAACTGTCTGATATTAGTGACTTGTGAGTGATTGCAAGTACTTGGGTTTATTTGAAAGGATCATATCTATCTGGATAACTCTTAGGGTATATAAAAATCTCACAAAAATAAAATACATAAATTTTATGTGTTTATCTCTCTCCTCTGTGACACTGTGGATCCCACAGTATCAGTGAACTCTACCAGGAGAGAGATAGACACATTGTGATTTATATATCTTATTTTTATGATATTCTTATGTGACGCATGAGTTATTTTATTTTTTTAACCCGATTTTAGGGGATCCTATTGTAAACTATAAATAAATTAATTAATCAAATAAAATCTTTAGGGATGATTAAAAAGGACATGTGACTAACATGATATACAGTGTATGGTTGCACGATTTGTATATGTTAGCTAAGAAAATCTCAGCATTGAACTCTAAAGATGTTAATTGTGGTGTGACGTCAATTTCCATTAGGTAGCTTGAAAAGTAAATCGTGCTCTTGCGCCTTTCGAGCTTAAAATTCAAAGTAAAGCAAAATGTTTGGACCAGCTAATTATACACAAATTTTTAATTAGTAGTTTTGATTCTTTGAATGTATCATACATTCGAGTAGCTGTTTCCGTTGAGCCCCAAAATGTTGTAATCAGGTTTCAAAAATTTATAATTTTAAAAATCACTTTACTTTAAAAGAGCAAAAGCAAAGACGTTGCAATGTGCTTTTCAATTTTACAAATGGTATCTAATTATAACATTTTGAGACTAAAGTTTTAACATTTTGACACCAAACTAGAATGTATGATACATCCTAATCCACTAGGATGTACTCCGTATCATAGAAGATCCC
The DNA here is from genome assembly GCA_033977485.1 of Hydrangea macrophylla. NCBI lineage: Eukaryota > Viridiplantae > Streptophyta > Magnoliopsida > Cornales > Hydrangeaceae > Hydrangea > Hydrangea macrophylla. Next base: position 100,890,402 of record CM066990.1, read on the forward strand.
AGATAGCAACTGTTAATTAAAGTTGGGCATTCAAAGTAATTGGGCCATGTGATTCTTCAAGCGCAACCAGAGGCTTTATGTGGAGGTTTTAAAACAAAGTGTGTCTACATCACCTTGGTCTAGGAAGGGAAAGCATCATCCTCCAATATGGAAAATAAGCAAAAATAAAATAAAAATAAAAATAAAAAAAGAAAATAATCACCGTAAATGTTCACAGGGTTTTGTCCATTGCCCTGTAGTTTGGGCCTAAGAAATACGGACACGGACACTCCGACACGACACCGGCACGTCGACACGACAAAATCCTAAAAAAATGCATATCTGACACTGCATTAAAAGTGTCCATGAAGTGTCGTGTTCGTGTGTCGGGCACGATACGACACGCAACACATGGCCTTCTTAGAAGTGTCAATGCTTCCTAGGTTTGGGCTCAATGAGTTTATGTTTTGCATCAAGTTAATCCTCCGTTCTGTTTGAATGTATTATTATATAATTGTGAAAACAAAAAAAAAAAAAAGAAGAAAAAGCAAAATAGTTGGGTACAGTACCTTATGCACGTATACTTTTGTTAAGGTGAATTAGGAATGTAAACGGTTTAATTCGGTCAATTTTGTCAATTTTTCGGGGGAGGGCACAATTTGGCCGATTTTTAAGCTTGGAGTTCTTTTCTCAATCCCATTTTTTCTTGCACCAGAATAATCCGTGTGTGTAAGACTGTAAATATCGTATATGTAGGTATTGTCATACATAGACACTACCACAATAAACGAAGATTTACCTAGACTAACCATGCAATGAGACAGTTAGTACTTAGAGGACCCAAAGCAATGTACCAGTAACCAGATATGTTGGTATCTAACTGAATTGTTCAGGCTTTTTTAGGATATTAAGTGGCAGTTCAATGTGGTACCTTGCATTTAATCAATGTAAGCAAGTCTTATGAATACGACCCACACTCCAAAACACACAAATAGTGAAACCCTCATGCACGTAGATGGATCCCACCATCAAAAAGTCCATACCCATTGACAGCATGGTACGATATAGGACTGACACATGGTACCTCAAAGTACCAAAAAACTTATCTCAGCCTTCAAATTTCCCCATATTAACTAACAAAATATAAACATCATTTTCTTTTCTTCTCTCTCCTTACAAACAGCTACCCAAGAGAAGGGGTTCTATCCTTTCTATCCTTTTCATAAGTTCTCAAATATAAGGAGAAAAGAAGCACGTGCTCTCTTTCTTTCCTAGCTATTCAGCTCTCTCTTTTCACCATCCTTTTTCCTTTTGACATTACTCATATATTGTCTACTCTTTCTTTGCTAAACTTCTAGGTGAAGAGAGAGCCTGTGCTCTCAAACAAAATGGCAAAAGCAGAAAATATCTAGCACTACTCAATATTTCAGCTAATTACTGTCCTTTCTAGCAACAACTTTCTGGAATTAAACCTACTAAGGCTTTGTTTGGTTTGCCATGATGAAAAGAGAGAAAAATATAAAGGAAAACTACTTCCCTCGTGTTTTTCTTCACACTTAAAACACAGGTAAAAGTTAAAAATTTTGAAAGATAATTGTAACTTGAGGGGAAAAGAAATAAATAAAAAATAAAAAAAGGAGAGGAGGAAAGTGACTCCCAAAATTCAAAATTTTCAGTTATTTCTCACTATATTTTCTTTTCCTTCCTATTTTCCTTGGTAATCAAAAAAGTAAAAAGTTTGTCTTTAGTGTTTTCCTTTATTTTCTCTCCCAAAATCCATGAACCAAACAGAATCCTAAATATCCAAAGATCAAAAAGTAGATTGGTTTTAAAAAAAAACATTCTACATACAGATTTTATATTACAACTATACCATACCACCTTATTGATCACAAGTTCAACCAAAACAATCCTTTCTGTGTTTTCTCATGGTTAGCAAATCATGGGCACTTGAAGCAAACATAATATCTAAGGGCTTGTATGATAACGTTGCGGTTTTTGGTTTTTAGTTTTTGTTTTCATTTTTTGAACTGATCACAGTCAACTATACAAAAAATGGAAACAAAAACTTAAAACCAAAAACCACAACGCCATGCGAGGCCTAAATCTATGTTTGGCAACAACTTTTGCTTCTACGATTCAATTGCAAAAGACTATTACGATTGACCGGAAGCTGCCCAACAGAGATTATGACCAATCGCAGTTTTCTGCAATTGACTCACAGCAGAATCACTTAAGTGCTCCAAAAGTTGTTGCCAAACGAGCCATACAAAGAAAATGATAACACCACAGCAGAATTTGGCTGTCTTTTCGATGTAGACCCTAGCTTGAACAACATCCAACTCTCTTCAGCATAGACACATCGTCTTTAACGTTAATCGTCTCACCTTTTGCCGGAACAGCCGAAGCAGCTCCTTCATCGCCAGTCTCAACCGCCTTCTTGCTCACGATACGGTATATATGAGTAAGCACTTCGGCAAAAGCGCTTTCCACGTTGGTTGCTTCCAATGCAGAAGTCACCATGAAGTAGAGTGACTCGTTCTCCGCTAAAGCTTTACCATCCTCTGTCGAAACAGCCACAAGGTGTCGCAGATCCGATTTGTTGCCGATGAGCATTACGACGATGTTGGGATCCGTGTGGTCCCTCAACTCCTTCAACCACCTCTTAACATTCTCGAACGTGGTGTGACGAGTTACATCGTAGACTAGTAAAGCACCAACAGCTCCGCGGTAGTAAGCACTCGTAATGGCACGATACCTGTTATGACCCCCCAAAAAAGGTGAAAATAAGTGAAAAAGACTCGTAAAGTTGCAGGTATACTAATAAAATTTCTGAGCACACTTTCTTTTTTCTTTCTTTTCGAAACTAATTTGCAGTTGTAGCATTACATTTTCCTTTCATAACTCAACGAACCAATGCGATTTATTTTCCATTTTTATAGCATTCTAAGTTGCAACAACAATTTTCAATTTTCATTTAAAGCAGAAACATCTCTTCAATTGATCAATTACCCGCCCAACAACTGACATTGCACTTAGGCCTCATTAGAGTTGCAGATTAGAGAAGCAAAATTTAATGAAACGAAAAATGAAAACCAATTCCCTTGTATTTATTTCCATGCTTAAACAGGGAATTAAATGCTACAGAAAGAAAAGTGTTTTAACTCTGTTTTCTATTCCTTTCCCTCGCTTGTTCTATGAACGAAACAGTGCCGAAGTAAAATGCTACAGAAGAAAAAGGACTAATATCCATAGTTCTATGAAGAAAAAGAAACTGCATTTAAAAACTGTGAGGGATACGAATTCATACTCAAGACTAACTCAAAGAGGAAACTAAATTTTAACTATAATCTATAGTTAGTGAGGATGATCCTGTATTAGTTCAAGGAAGAGATATCATGACATGGGTAATCCACCAAATAGTTCAATCTGTGCAAACCTCCAAAGCCTATAACATGACAATAACGTCACGACACAAGAGGTATAGATTATTTATACGTATGCATGTGTACGCAAGTACACGTGGACATGTATATAAGTAATAATACAAACTATATCTCGCCTTTGCTATCCTATTTTTTTAGGGAAAATATTACTACAAGTTACCATGGATTAAAAATATGGCTAACTACATATAAATTGGATAAAAAAAATACAAGTGAGATATTTTCTACGGTAGATCCACATAATAGGCTCTTAGAAGATTCATCCAAGTGCTTGAAATTAAGAACATACACCTGTCTTGTGGTGAAGAGTTGTCTAAGCGACTGAAATAACGAACATACATGTGATGTGACGTCTAGTGTTTGACATAGCTCCTTTGAAATGTCTGCATGCTTAATATTGTCTTTGTAGCAACATGAAAGTAATGTTATCAAAATTTCACCTTTACCACAACGGTTACAAAATAGTTACTTTTCATCTTCCTTGTGTGTGTACTCTTGTTATTGCAACTATCAGCGGAGAAAGTTCCAAGAACAATCAAGAAATCAAGCTTCCACTTTTCAGGTTTCAAACAATTTTCGTCACGAAATATCCATTAAATGATATAAGCTTCACACAGCAAAGTCATAGGGGTAGGCTCCCTAAAAATTTGGACAATCCTCTATAGTCACATGGAAACTTGCCATGTATCCTCTTAAGTTGGAAGAGTTTTCTCGGGTAGCTCCCCAGCCAAAGTGATTTCCTCATATTTAACATATGAAAAAGTCTATTTTCAACAAAATTAATTTCATCTGGGGAAATACTGAAAGGGCAAATAGAGCAATATTTTCTTTTAAGATAATATGTATTATGTGCAAAACTGGAACTTCTATTCCTTCTTAACTTACTAGCAACAACGAAGAAAACATCCAAAGCCCAGATCAACTATATAACATATACTTGTTCGCTTATTGATTTTCTCTCTATCCTCTACAAGTATTTATCCCAAACAATTACATATGCTTATTCATATAACCTCAGAACTAGTAGTGCAAAAGCAGTTTGCAATGTTCTTCTTGAGAATGTAAGGAATGGCTATAGTTTTCAAACCCAAGTAGAACTATATGCAAATATATTATGCCCATGAGATAACAATGCCACACCAAAATGATTAGAAAGTAAGTCAAACAGTCTCAAACCCATAACTCATAAGTAAGTGCAACAAACACCGAAAATAAAATAAGAGGCTAGCCACATCTGAAATCCTAAAAAAGGGCAACCCCGTGCACAGGGCTCCCGTCATTGCGGGGTCTGGGGAGGGTGAGATGTACGCAGCCTTAACCCTACAAGCAGAGAGACTGTTTCCAAGATTCAAACCGGTGATCTCCAGGTCACAATGGAGCAACCTTACCGTTGCGCCAGGGCTCCCCTCTATATCTAAAATCCTAAAATGTTACAAGTTAACACGATCGGCAGGATATGTCGTATCTAAGTTTAGTTCCTATACTGAGATCAATTGAACATAAACAAGGATAATTTGCATCTTGAGGATAGTATATATATGTGCAAAAAAATCATAATAAATTAAAGAGAGAAGTATTGAACAAATAACCACACTAAAAATCCATATAAAAAATGGATCAGTTTTGACATTTGGACCCTTTACACTTAGGTGGTAAATGGAAGATTCAATAATGAGAAAAAGAGCACCCAAAAAATAATACAACATTCCATCAAAAAAAAATTTACAACATAATTAGAATAAAACATCACCACTAGACCACAATAAACCAAAATTCCTCAAACAATATCATTTCGATGGCTCACAAAACTCTCAAACCATGGTACTCAAAATTTTTCAGAACAATATCACTTTACTAGACTCACCACCGCTGATTAAAATCAGATTTGAATGCCCCATGTATTCTCAAATAAATTATATACCCTGAAATTAAAGTTTTACCTTTCTTGGCCTTAGCAAATCAATAATAATACATTCAACTCAACTCAACCATAAAAAATACATCCAATCGCATGTTTGTTAGAAAGAAATAAGACAAGGGGGGGGGGGGGGGGGGGGGGGGGGGGTTGGGGGGGACTCATTTAAATTCACAAACCATCAAAATTTTTAATTAGGATATTGAAATCCCATGTCAAAAAGGATAATATCACCTCACTTGTGCCCCAAAACCCAATAAATTCCAAAAGTACTGATATTAACCATATCATAAAAATAAAAAACTTCCAGAAAAAATGAAAATTTGATTAGACATCACAACCATACAAAACTACACAAGACTTGTGAGAAATAAAAATTAACTTTTGTTCACCAAACCCATAAAATTTATAGTTTAGCTTCACAAACCTACACAAAATCACAGTATACATGCATAGAGATAACCATCAACACATACACATGTCACAAACCCATATCAAAAATATCTAGAGAGAGAGAGAGAGAGAGAGAGAGAGAGAGAGAGAGAGAGAGAGAGAGAGAGAGAAATCACCTTTCTTGGCCAGCAGTGTCCCAAATCTGAGCTTTGAGAACCTTACCATCGATGTTCAAACTCCGGGTAGCAAACTCAACCCCAATTGTGGATTTGGACTCTAGATTAAACTCGTTCTTCGTAAACCTCGAAAGCAGATTCGATTTACCCACACCCGAATCACCAATCAGAACCAACTTGAACAGGTAATCATACTCATCATCACCTCTGTAGCCAGCCATCTTTCTAGCTTTCTCTTGTTTTTGGTTTTGTTGGTTTGGGGCCCTTTCTCGAAATTTGAAGTGAAAATGGTAGGGACTGTGGTCGGGTTGGCTTTGATTCTTGGAAGATGGAAGAACATGAGAAATTGTGGAAATATCGCATTGCCACTATCATACGGCTGTTTGGGAAAAGTTTAAAACTCATCAGATTATTATTTTTATTTGATTCTTGTGAGAATTAAAAGGATGTTGGTATGATAAACAACTAGTTTTAAGAAATCTATTAAACTTGGCATGGACCCTGTGCAAGAAATTGGTAGCTACCTAGGGTTGTCATCTGGAATGAAAATTCCGATTCCGACCGATTCCGATCAAAAAAATTTCAATTTTGGCTCCAAAAATTAAATTCCAAATTCAGAAAAAAAATTTGAAACGGAATCGGAATTGTTTTGAGAATTCTGAAATTTTCGAAAATATTCCGAAAGTATGTTTTCTGAAAATTTGAAAGAATGTTGATTTATTTATCGTATGAGACTCTCTATAAAATCATGACTTACCTTTTCCGTAGTATTTGTATTTCGAAAATTCCAAAAATTAAGAAATTTTTTTATTCCAATTCCAAAATTTTTTGAAGAATTTCGATTCCGAAAATTTCCAAAATTTTGAAATCGGAAAGGAAAATGAAATTCCGAAAAAATCGAAACGGAAATCCGTTCCGGCCAAAACACACCCCCTATAGCTACTAATACTTGAATTCATATACTAACTGATTCACTTGTAAACTACAAAGTCGGGCTCTGCTTTCCCAAACAACCACCGAGTCTTTTTGTGAACTAAGGTTGTGTTAGTTTTAAAAAATAAATAATTTTGAGAGAATTTAGACATAGCTCGAACTTTTATACCAAAAATTGACATTCACCAAATACTTGAGTTGACAGGATCGTTCCATTACTTTATAAACATCCCCTAAGATTAGAGAATTTTAGAATCTGTTTAGAAAACCCTTGAATTAATTTTGATTCACTAGTGAACCATTTTTACATTATAATTGTTTATAAAATACAATTCTAAACTATTGCTGTCAGACTTTTTTTTTCCCTATTGGTTGCAACATCATAAATTTTTTTTTTTTTTTTTTGGTTGCTGTCAGATTTGAATTTTCTAAAAACAAAATATTTTCCGAATCAATCTAATGTTGGCTTCAAAGTAATGAGATTTTATTCTTGTTAAACATCAGTCCTCCATGTATTTGGTGCAAGTTTGAATTCCCCGTACCCATTATAATAAATAAATAAAAATTGTAAAATAATCCAATGTGTGTTTTTAAAAGAACCACCTAGACTCCTAAGAAGAGAATGAACTTTATCTTGTTGTACATTTTCAAATAAGCATATGTTATTATAAATTATGATGTTGCCACCATTCAAGGATTAAAATTTCGTTTCGGTTTATTATTTTGATGTGCCCGGAAACCGAAACATTTCGTAAACATGTGGAAACATTAGAAAAAATTAGAAACATTGAGAAAATTGAGAAACTCGCGGAAACATAACTTTAATCTTTAACTTTTTGCACATATATAAAGCTAATAATTGATTAATTGAACATTTGAGAGGTCTATATAAGTAGTTACATTAATAATATATTGCTCAAATTTAAAGTGCATGAGGATTTAATCGCCAATCTACTGTGAACATAAAATACATAAATAAATAAAAAATTTTAAAAATAGTTAATTTGCACTATTCCATATATGTTTTTATATCACATATATGCATTTAAATATTCACCACAAATTCAAATTTTTAATCTTTTTTTTAATTAATTAACTTTATGCACAATAGTTGATTGCAAAAATTAATATTAACAATGCGAATATTTGTTTGTTTTAGTTACATGCTTATATTCTTAGTATATTAATTAGTTTTATAATCAAATACTTATTATACTGAATTTAATATACTTATTGATAATAATAATTACTCTTATAATTATATAATTGAAACACTAGAAGAGTGTTTCGGTGGAATCATACGAGTGTTTCGGTGGAAACAGCTGTGTTTCGATGGAAATAATTGGAAACAACTTCGTTTCGGTGGAAACATCGAAAGTTTGAGATTCTAGCGATGATTCGTTTTGATCCCTTGAAAAATCGAAATGTTTCGATTGTTTCGGTGGAAACAAAACGAAATTTTAATCATCGCCACCATTAGAAGCCCAAGTTATGTAAAGAGGAGAATATCTTCATAAAAATCAAGCACCTCCACCAGAAAGAAAGAAAAATAAATAAATAAATAAACATTTATCTCTCTCTCATTGTAAAGTTTGTTTCCCCTTAGAGTGTGCAGGGACAAAACGTCGTAATCAAGTGTGCATTTTTGTATAAACACAAGCTTTTTAATTTTACTAAATAAATCCGAGATAATTCAAAATTAGATTTTTTTTGTTTGGAAACGGATTGACACAATTACACGATGTGACATCATGCGTCTTCTTTGCATGTATTCAACATAAAATACAAGTTACTAGAGCACAGAACTCACTAAGAGCATCCGTAGTCGTGTTTCAAAAATTTAACTAAAACTTAAGCTAAATTGTTATATATGTTTGGTGTGTACTGTAGTAGTGTAAATTGGGGGACGACACTCACAAAGCCGCAAGAATGGTAGGTGACATACTGTGTGCCGCGAGGATGGTGGCCGCTACACACTATTTCGTGAAGTTTTCTCATAAAGAGGTAGAAGGCACACTGTGTGCCGTGAGATGGTAGAAGGCACACACTATGGTGTGACGTTTTCTCATAAAGAGGTAGAAGGCACACACTATGCCGTGAGATGGTGGCCGATACACACTGTGCCGTTTAGCTGAACTTAATAGAACTTAAGCGTACCACAAAGTTAGGTTTCTTTAAGTTTAACTAATGTATACATTAGTTTTTTCTACACCACTGTGGAACAAAATGGAGCAAAACTCTTAAATTTACCTAAATTCAGTGGTATTTTTTACACCACTGTGGATGCTCTAATAATAACAGTAACAACAACAATTATTAAAACGAAGAATAAAAAATGTAGTGATATTTTTCTAATAGTTACTTTTAAAGCGTGTTTGGGAAAGTTCCTGACTGATTTGTGGTTTGTTAGTTCTTTGTATTTATATGATTGGTTTTTGAATCGCAAGTAGGTCCGTGTCTGCCAAGCCAATCCAACAAACTCTGTTTATTGACATATACATATGTCGAAGTTTATCCCTTCTTTGATGAGTATGTATCTTAAACTTAATCATATAGATTCCATGATAAATTCAGACTAGGGACTAAAATGTTGGGTCAACATTGTAACATTTATGAAAAATAAAAATAAAAAATTCAATAAAAAAAAAACAAAGAAAAAAAAAAGTTTTTCAAGTTAAAGTGAAAAATAATACCGCACATGAATATAAAATGTGTGAAAGACGAGTTAGTATGGTACTAAAATACCTTTTTAATTTTTTTCTTTTTCTTTTTCTTTTCTTTTTTTTCCTTATCGTTATTTTTTTTAAAAAAAAAATTTACAAATAAAAGTTTGTCCTCGTAATTCTTGAAATTTCCTGACAGCATTCCAAAAGTTGCTTAAATATGATTTCACTTGGAAATATTCATAATGAGTGAAAGACAACACTACATTTCCTCATGTCTTTTTAAATAGTTTCAGTATATTACTTGCCAATTTCATCTCAAAACAATATGACATTTCTCTTTGTATAGTCCCAACAGTGTAACCTTATTACCTGTTTGAAAATTCAAAAAACTTTATCAAATTCAAATCAAGTGTGACTTTTATTTTGATAAAGAAGAAGTTCTTCGAACATTTCTAAGCAATGTATAATTTGTATGAATTCCTATATAATTAAAAGATACTCCAAAAGTACTTAAAATTGATGATGCTCTGAATCATTTCTTATGTTCCTCCAACAGGATTAAACATGAAATGAAATTAGGGTTATGACGTCACTACCTATAACTTATTACTGATATATTTTAAAATTTTCCTTGGGTGAGGATAAATTTTAGACCACTCCTACTAATTCATGATCCTGTGTTACTAAAGAATACATTTTTGCTCACCCATTACTCACCCAATTATCTCATTAGTTAATGAAGGGGATCCATGATTAAACAAGGATTGATAAATGGTAAAAAGTTATAGGTCCCACTATATTAACCAATAAGAGAGTTAAGTGAGCAAAACTGCACCCGTCACTAAAATAAGAAAATACTATGCTTTCTAAATGTTTTAACACTTGTACTTTAGGGGTGTGAACTGTGAACGTTCGGTTCGGTCAATTTTTTTTAATTGTTTGCATGTATGAAAATCGACTAAATATGGTCGGTTTTGTCAATTATGTCGTTTTTTTTCTAGTTCGGTCTGTTATTAAGCTTAGGGTTGTTTTTTGAAAACCGACTGAATTATTCAGTTCGATTCGCCCATTTTTTTCCTTTTTTTTTTAGACCCATACTTAGAGCATCCATAGTGGTATGTTTCAAATTTAGGTAAACTTAAACTAAGTTGTTGTATAGGTGTGGCGCGCATCGTAGTGGTGTAAAATGGGAACGATATTGAGAAAGTCGTGAGTTGAGTAGATGGCACACTGTGTGCCGTGAGGATGGTAGCCGACACACTGTGTGCCGTGAAGTGTGCAGCAACATAAGTGATTCATTTATTGCCAAACAAGAACCTAGAACAAAAAATAAAAAAACAAAGATGGAAGGTACTTAGTGTGCCATTTGCTTATTGGGCGGCACATTATGTGTCATGAGAAGGTTTGTTTTTTTGGACAGCACATTCTGTGCCATTTTGCTATACATTAACGAAATTTACCTGAACCACAAACTTAAGTTGTCTTAAGTTTAATTGATGTACGCTGCCCCTTTTACTACATCACTGTGTAGTGAATTCCTTAAGTTTAGCAAAGGTTGGATGGTGAAGCAACACCACTACGGATGCTCTTATAGTCTTAGAGTAATGATATGTTTCCCAAATTTCTTTTCCCAAAAGTGTTTCCCAACACATGTGGCAATGAGCCCAATTGATTTTGATTGGTTGATGTTGAAGTGGCTCTATCATTAATGAAGAGGGGTCCACTGCCACATGTATTGAAAAATACTTTTTGAAATTTTTTTTTTGGAAAGCATAGCATTACTAATAGTCTTATACCACATCTTGTGCCAATAACCAGTGGTACCACATGTGAACAATAATACTAGGGTGACAAATACTTATAAACACACTCTATTTATTTTTTTAGTGGCACTGTGGGGTTAGGATGACAAACACTTTTTATACACACACTCTATTTTAATATATTTGTAAATATTTGTAAAAAAATGTTTGTCATTAAAAAAGAGATAAAGTGTATTTATAAAAGGAGTAATTCTTTGGTGACAACTTTCATACAACTTTCATACAACCTCCTAAAAAGATGTGTCTATCTCTCTCTTGTGATGTCACTGGACCACACAGTGACACAGGAGAGAGATAGACACATATTTTAGGAGGTTGTATAAAAATTGTACTCCCTCCGTCCCATTTTGAGAGTCCATCTTTGGGAACTCAACTTATTAAAGGGACAAAAAGAATCTACACCTACTTTCCACAATTGCCCCTAATCATTATAACAACTTTTTTAGTTTTGTCTTGGTGTAGATTTCAAGGAGGGATAATTTTGGAAAGTAAGTAAAAATTGTACATCAATTTCAGGAAAGTGGACACTATTTTGGGACATCCCAAAATGGAATAATGGACTCTCAAAATGGGACGGAGGGAGTATGAAAGTATGAAAGGTTGTGTCCCAAATATTACCCTATTAAAATATGTGAATATGTGAACTGTAGCAACACTTCTAAAAAAGAGCTTCCATGGATTTTAGCACGTGTCACTTGTGTATCCAACGGGCACATTACAACTGGCAGACCACATTGAGCACACATACCGATTGGTCAGTCCGTACACCACAGCACTGAGGTTGACTCGTTTTAGGACTAGGCACACATATCAAATCACACCCTTAAATCATACCTTATGTTTTAAATTCATATACTCTGCTGTTTGAACTTTAAACACTTTTTGTACATCATTTACACAACACAAGGTACATGTATTTATAACAAGAAAATACTTTTGCTCACCCAAAATTTGGTACACCAATGCTCACCCAAGCATCCCATTGGCCAATGCAGTAGGGCCCATGATTAAACAATTGGCCAATGGGATGCTTGGGTGAGCATTGGTGTACCAAATTTTGGGTGAGCAAAAATGCTCTCTTATAACAAATGTGTTGTCTCGTTTTTTCACTCACAAACACTGTTTAACACGTGTCATCTTCGCAGACTGATCGTGCCACGCGCGTGTTAGATCACCCGCGTGTCGCCAGCTAGCAAGTACGAGTAGTTCAAAAGGTTAGCTGGCAAGTAAGCTGTGTCTAAAACCTTATCCTGGAGTACTTTATATAAAGCAATGATAGTCTCACCTTCCCTCACATCACTCATTTATGTAACCATCACTTTCTTAACTTTCTTTTTTTTTTTTTTTTTTTTGGAATCTACTGGGATAAGGATAGAAGGATAAAAAAGTTGTTGTAGAAGACAGTAAAGCCTTAATTATCAAACATACCCTTGAAGTTTAGTTTTTGTCTCATTTTAGTCCCTATCATTTCAATTGTGTCAATTTAGACCCTAACGTTTTAAATAAAAGCAATGTGGTCCAATTATTCAATTCTATGGAAAACAATTGACAGAATTTAGTAATTTACTCATATGCTTTGCCCTTTCAAGCTTTTTACGAGCATAAATGGAAAATCACAAATCCCACCATGCGCTTGTCAACACAATTATGCACAACAGTGGATAATTCTGTTAATTTTTCTCACTGAATTGGACATTTGGACCACCTTACTTTTATTTTAAAACTTTACGGACCAAATTGACATAATTAAAACCACAGAGACTAAAATGAGACATAGATCAAATTTCAAACGTATATTTTGTAATTAAGCTGAAAATAAACAAGAATTTAAAAAAAAAAAAAAAAAAAAAAGAGAAATAGAAAAGAAGAAAAAAGTACGAGAAGATAATGATTTTTGTATAAAGAACGAATTTTATAATGCTAACCATAAGTAATTAAGTAATGCTATGATTTTAAAAAAAATCTTCGAATTTGGCTTTCAACACATGTGGTAATGGGTCCACTAACAATCATAGTAAAGAAATCTAATTTTTTATAATAAATATTTGATATAACGGTGATACCATGATTTTTTGCATCACATCACTAATACACAAAGATGTAATACTTTATGTGTAATTATCTTTTTCATAAAGTAGGATATGCTTGTGTCTAAACATTGAAAGTTTATTAATGGTGATATTATGCCATAAAAAATACACCTTAATATTAAATATTTTTCTTGATTTCATTGGAAGTACTCTTTTTTATTGTTTGGTTATTGATCATTTGGTGTAATGGTCTCGACGAGCACATAAATTGTCACGTCTCGGCATAGCAAAAATAAGAAAAAAAAAAAATTAAATTTCCATCTTGGACCATTAGGCACGTGACTGGTTGAATCACCAAATTGTCCATGACTAGTAATCAATAAAGGAAGTATAACTAACACAAGATAAAGTCAACATGGTTATGTTACGATGAAACGATAGTATTAGTTTAGCTATAACAACCCCATGGATACAACATTGTCTTATGATACTAAGGCCTTACAAAAACTATTACATAAGATAGATAAAGTCATTTGATAGAGGTTTCAACAAAAGTATTTGCAAGATTACAACTACTGGTCTCCTCTCTAACTAGCGTAGCTATAATCATCCTCGGTGTATTCTTCCTCCACGTCTCCTAGTCAGCATCACAACCTGTGTATTCATTATCTGGAAAAGCTGGACATGAAAATGTCCATTGACAGCATCACAACCTGTGTATTTATTATCTGGAAAAGCTGGACATGGAAATGTCCATTGACATGAACGCTGTCAGCTTATAAAAGCCGAGTGAGAAAACTACATCAAATGAAACTTATATAGCCACACACAAATAAGATACGTCTTACTACTTATGTTACATCTTTTAAAGTCCGAAAACAATAAAAGTCCAAAGACAATAGGATTACCCTAATTAACTACCTCCATTCTTTATCTCCAGTGAAATATGGACTCTTATTATTATTATTATTATTATTATTATTATTATATACTCAGTGAAATAAGGAAATTGAAAATTTCTCTTTTAATAATATATATATAAATACATATATATACTGTAATATTTATATTAATTATTGAAAATTACTTTTTAATATATATATATATATATAAAAGGATCCTAGTTGCTTACTTTTTTGTAATCTCTTTCTGACTATTACGCTTTTTGTTTCACACATGAGAAAAATGTGACAGTAGTGGAGTTGATTTCCAATCTTTGTTCTTATTCTTTGCTCCTTTCATACCAACAAAAAATGCTATGCTTCCTGTATTAAAAAAATAATAATAATAAAATAATAAAATAAAATAAAATAATGCAATGCTGTCAAAATTTTAATTTCAAATTTAATTTTAAAATGTATTATCAGTTGACCACATGCAGTTATATGCAGTACCATCAACCACTACCATAAATGAACTACAATTAATGTTCTAAAAATCGCTACGCAGTGGGGAGGCCTAGGCTTAGGTGGGACCTAGTATTTTAAAGCAAAATTAATAATACATATACAACTCAAGTATGAAATATATATATTTTTATTTTTATTATCAAATATCAACAATATATGTAATTTAAATTTGTACTTACCAACAAACTAAGCTTTCAACTCATAGTGACACAATACAACTCAAGCGACAAAGAGTTTGACATATATAAGTCCCTTTCAATGCATAGGTTCAGAGTTCGAACATCATCCTCCTCCCCGATAAAAAAAAAAACTCACAGTGACACACACTAGCAGCATGACTAGCGCGTGCGCGCACACACACAAACTGTCGCACGACACACAATGTCACACAAACACACACACACTCGCACTCACACATACACAGTCACACTCTCGCACATAGATGCACACACTAGAGGAGAGAGATATAGAGAAGAAGCCCTAATTTCAGAAATCCTAATTTGAAAAAACAAAGTTTAAGGTGTGTAACTCTTAGTCTTCTTCTTACCAGTCGTCTCTCTCTCTCTCTCTCTCTCTCTCTCTCTCTCTCTCAATCTTACTAGTTAAACGAGTGAACGATTGTGGTGACTGATGTGTTTATTAGGGTTTCTTCCCATGTTATTTTTTCACAAAAATGACAATCTCACCTCTAGGCCTTCTGGGCATTCCCAAGCCTCCTAGGCCTAGACCAGGCCTAAATTACTGTGGGATTTTTACAAGGATTATGAAAAAATCCAGGCGGATGGGCAAGGCCTAGGGCCTAGGAGGATTTTTAGAACACTGAGTACAACTGTTAAATCATTTCAGAATCAAAGTTGAGATTCAAATTTAAAAAGAATAATGCTATGCTTTCTAAATTTCTATCTCCAAAGAGCTTTCCAAATGATATGGTAATGAGGCCATGTAAATAATTTTCAATCAAAATTTAACTGGTCTCACTATATTAGACATTACCTGTAAACAACTTTCAATTAAAATTTAACTAGTCCCACTGTATTAGACATGACCCCACTGTCACATCATTAGAGAAACACTTTTGTGATAAAAATTTAGGAAATACAGCTCCTTTAAAAAAAATACAGTAGACTCCTCAAAAAAAAAAAAAAAAAAAAAACTCATTTGTTTACATTTTAGTTCTCACGTGTCAATCTCAAATACTATTGGGCGGTGACCGCACATAATTTCCAATGGGGTGATTTTATAAATCTTTAATTCGTTTCCACGTGTATTTTCTGGCAAAAATATTTTTTTATTATTTACCTAATATATTCTCTGGATATTCATATCCATGACTTTCCTTGTACATATTAAGAGATCAGTATCACATAACATACAGAGTATATATGTAAAGAACAAACCCTTGAAATTTATTATTATTATTTTTTTTCCCTTCTGTTGTATCGAATTCATGCACAGCCCTAAATCCGCTTTATTGGGAGTTCAAAGATCGCGACTTTCAGAGGAAAGAACCTGTTTCATTGATTGAAACAACAGAGGTTAGATTCAATTTTGAATTTTTTTTTTCCGTCTAGGGTTTGATTGTCTAATGGATTAATTGTATTCAATTAGGGTTTTTATATCGATTTGTTATTCTTTTTTGCCTTTTTTTGCCTTTTTTTTGTGTGTGTGTGTGTGTGTGTGTGTGTGTTCTGGGTATTGTTTGATTTCAATTGCTTGCGATATTGATAGTATATGAGTATTGTTTTCGATTGATTTCATATTATGAGTTTTTCATTTTCATTGCATTGCATGATGATTGAGTTGGGTTAAGTGCAAATATATGATTGCGAAATCTGTTTTGGCGGTTTTGATTGTTTGGTTCATTTATGTGAAATGGGCGGTTTGGTTAATGGTTATCATACATACAGTTGGAAATTACCTTCTTTCTTTCAAGAGAAAAAGGAATCGTAGTTCAGGGTTTGATGTTGATATCTTGAGGGTTTTTGAGAAAGTGAAGGAAATAAGGTGTTGTTCATAATGATGTTAAGATCGTTTATTATTGCTTTTGATTTTGCGCGATGAAATTTTGAATATGTTGATATATTTTGACTCAATTGAGTTAAATAGTAGTGAATTATTTAGAATTGGGTGTGGTTCTTTTACCTTTTTTTGATATGGGTATTGTTTAGACGTTAGATCATTTCATTTTACTGGTTTAGTTACATTTAGTTCTAAATTTTAGATTGCTTTCATAACACTATTGGTTTGATCTTCACTTTGCATGTATGATCATTGACTCTGGTAGGTTTTAGGGATTTGAATAATCTGATTCTATTTTTGGGTTCAGGGTTTCGTTGGACGTATTGTTGCTTTCTACTCAGATATTTGGAAATTTCCCATTAGATATTTGCAAATTTCCCATTTCAAGAAAGGAAGGAATTTTGGGTTTCTTGAATTTGCTACTTAGATCCTGAAGTATTTTCTGTAGAGAGAGAAAGAGAGGGGTAAAAATGATGTCGAAGTCGTATACCAATCTTTTAGAGTTGGCGTCTGGTAATTTCCCGGTAATGGCTAGGGAGAGGGAAAGGGACCGGAGGCGACTACCGAGGGTTATGACAGTCCCGGGAAGTATTGCTGAGCTCGATGATGATCAGGCTCATAGTGTGTCATCTGACAACCCTTCATCGCTTGCCTCAGATCGGATGATCATTGTAGCAAATCAGTTACCATTAAAAGCTAGGCGAAGAGTGGATAATAAAGGGTGGACTTTTAGTTGGGATGAGGATTCATTGCTTTTGCAACTTAAGGACGGGTTTCCCGACGATATGGAAGTGTTATATGTGGGCTCGTTGAGGGTTGATGTTGATCCGATTGATCAGGACGATGTTGCCCAAATTTTATTGGACAAATTTAAATGTGTCCCCACTTTTATTCCACCTAATGTTGTTGAGAAATATTATGATGGTTTCTGCAAGAAGCAGCTATGGCCGCTTTTTCACTACATGTTGCCATATTCGGCTGATCATGGAGGCCGGTTCGATCGGTCTTTATGGGAAGCATATGTGTCTGCAAATAAGTTGTTCTATCAAAAAGTTATTGAGGTGCTAAACCCAGAGGATGATTTCGTTTGGATTCATGATTATCATTTGATGGTATTGCCCACGTTCTTGAGGAGGCGTTTTAACCGTCTGAGAATGGGTTTTTTTCTTCACAGCCCATTTCCTTCATCTGAGATTTACCGGACCCTTCCTGTCAGAGAAGAAATTCTGAAAGCTTTACTCAACTCAGATCTTATTGGTTTTCACACGTTTGATTACGCTCGACATTTCCTTTCTTGCTGTAGTCGGATGTTGGGTTTGGAATATCAATCGAAAAGAGGCTATATCGGGTTGGAATACTATGGAAGGACCATTGGGATTAAAATCATGCCCGTTGGGGTTCATATGGGTCAAATTGAGTCGGTATTGAAACTGGGAGATAAGGAGTGGAGGGACGGGGAACTCAAGCAGCAGTTTGAAGGGAAAACCGTTTTACTCGGGGTTGATGACATGGATATTTTCAAAGGTATCAATTTGAAACTTCTAGCTATGGAACAGATGCTCAAGCAACACCCAAAGTGGCAAGGAAGAGCCGTGCTTGTCCAGATTGCAAATCCCGCTAGAGGTAAAGGTATAGATGTAGAGGAAATACAGGCTGAAATAAAGGAAAGCTGTAAGAGGATTAATGACCTGTTTGGTGGGCCGGGTTATGAACCGATTGTTTTCATTGACAAGCCATTGTCAATTAATGAAAGAATTGCCTATTATAGTGTTGCCGAGTGTGTTGTTGTAACGGCTGTAAGGGATGGGATGAACCTGACTCCGTATGAGTATATTGTTTGTAGACAGGGAGTACCGGATGCTGAATCGGGTTCGGATTTGATGGGTCCCAAGAAGAGCATGTTGGTTGTATCAGAGTTTATTGGTTGTTCACCTTCACTGAGCGGGGCAATCCGGGTCAACCCATGGAATGTTGAAGCAACAGCAGAGGCAATGAATGAAGCAATAACAATGGCTGAACCAGAGAAACAGTTGAGACACGAGAAGCATTATCGTTATGTTAGCACCCACGATGTGGCGTACTGGTCACGAAGCTTTTTGCAAGATATGGAGAGAACTTGTGCGGACCACTTTAGGAGAAGATGTTGGGGAATCGGGTTGGGCTTTGGGTTCAGAGTGGTAGCACTTGATCCTAATTTTAGAAAGCTTTCGATAGATACAATTGTTTCGGATTACAGTAGGTCCAAGCATAGGGCCATTTTGTTGGACTATGATGGCACCGTGATGCCGCAATACTCCGTCAACAAGACCCCAAGTGCAGTGGTTATCTCTATCCTGAACAAGCTTTGCAGCGATCCAAACAATGAAGTCTTTATTGTTAGTGGGCGAGGAAGAGAGAGCTTAAGCAAGTGGTTTTCTCCCTGCAAGACGCTTGGAATTGCTGCTGAACATGGCTATTTTTTGAGGTAATGATTTTCTCTCTCATCTTCCTTCGTTCGTTTAAAAGGATTTTTTTTTCCTATTTAAATTCACTGTACTAGATTGACTTTGCAACATTTGATGGTGGGGACATTTAATCAAACCTTAATTTAGGACTGATTTGCATTCGAACGGTTGAAATGAAGATATGCAACCATTATGAATTTTTGCATGAACTTATCCATGGATTTCCCCAGTTTTATCTAATCTAGCTTTCATAGGGGTTCAGAATTTATTTTTTATTTTTTATTTTTGATCTTTTATATTTTGCGAAATAATGTTGTTTAAACATTCTAAACTCTGATTTTGATCGAGTAGTCATGGTTAAAGCATTGAATGGATTCATAGAAATGAGTTAGGTAAAATGTAGACTTGTATGTTTATTTGGTTAACGTTTGATCATAATATTTGGTTATCTACGTGTAAAAGATCCGTCTAATTTTGGTTAGCATATAGATCATGATGTGTTGCTGACCGAGCATAATGGAAAAAGAGGATTCATGTAGTTGATCCCAAATAATTTGGGACAAAGGCATAATTGAGTTGTATTTAGATTGTGATATGTAGTGTCTACTTGTATATTAGAACCAGCGTTGGTTATGTCCTACATTTAGTAGCCTTTATTGATGAAAATTTTTCAATGCCAACTATTTAGAAATTATCATTTTTATACTAAATTACGACTTAACACTAGGTTTATTCAGTAATATGCCTCAAATAATTTGACTGGCACTTTCTTTTATTGGTGCATCTTGTGTAGTTTGCTGTTGCATTAGACATTATCTTTTAATAATCCATTGTAGTTCGCTCCTATCTTTTGGGATGGCCGGTAATGGCTATTGTTTAGTCAATGAAGTTTTCTTCCTAGGTGTTAAAGAATGGAAGATTGTATAAAGTTAAAGATGACTTCAAATGTGTCCAATCAGTAGAAACCTCATTACATTACATCATTCCGGTGACAATATTGAAACTTATAATTTCGTTACTTTGGTATATAGAGCAAGACTGGGCGGTTTGTGATATGTGAATTATTTTTTATTTATTTTTTTTTTTTTTTGTGTTGGCAAGATAGTGATGGGTAGATACAATGGGTGGGAATGGGGTGGAGAGGGAATGGGCACAGATGGATTTTAGGGCCTGTTTGGATTGGTTTTGGCTTTTGCATTTAGGCAGAAGCAGAAGCCCTAATCGCAAATCTCCGTCCTGCATCATGTCTAGACTGAAGCAGTTACCTTTCGGGGCTCTAATGTGCTGCCTAATATTAACCCAAATAGGCTCATATGTACGTTTTTGGGTCTCAGAGGCACGTTTGACCTAAACTTGCGTTTGGAAGTGGGGTTGAATTCTAGTTGTTCATTGTATCCCTCAGGTGGTCACAAGATGAAGACTGGGAAATCTGCGGTCAGAGTTCTGAATTTGGATGGATGCAAATTGCTGAACCTGTAATGAGATTGTATACAGAAGCTACAGATGGTTCGAGCATTGAAACTAAGGAAAGTGCATTAGTCTGGCAGTACAGGGATGCGGACCCAGGGTTTGGATTCTCTCAGGCAAAGGAGATGCTAGATCATCTCGAGAGTGTTCTAGCAAATGAACCTGTTGCTGTAAAGAGTGGTCAGTTCATTGTAGAAGTCAAGCCTCAGGTATGCTACATATAGTTATAGTATATATGTAAATGCTTATGCTTAAATAGTTTGACTGATTTAAGATCAATAATTTCTTTGACGCGCCCTATTGTATGCTGCATTTCATTTGGTGTACACGTCATATTTTAATTAGCTTTGAATTTGATGTCTACTGAAAATTTCTCCAGAAAATATTTCTGAGATTGCTGGATTATTTTGAATAATTTAGAAGAAAGAATGTTTCCACACGCTATCATCTGCTTTTCAGACAAATTTGTTGTCGGGACCGTATTTCTCTTGTCCATGATTGCCTATACACCTTTTGTTAGTTGGTCTTCTCTTCAGTCAATTTTTTTTTTTTCACGTTGGTCTGCACTGAATTGGTTTAATGTTGCTCCTAGACTCCTAAGCTATGTGAACAAATTTTGTTGGTATTCTGTTTTGGTGCGTTTACCACCACGAATGTGTTTTAGTATACGAGTTTATTTAAAATTTTGACACTTGGTATAGATGTTATATTCCATAAAGGGCCTATGTGGAAATGCTTAAAAAAGGATTTCATTCCCTGTCTCACGGTCTATCTGGTTTTTATGAGAACCAAGGTTATCTAGTTTGACAAAGAACTTGTTCTAAGAGAGGTATTAGACTGGGCGTGGACTTCTTTGCAAGAAATGGACATTCACCAAGCAATTGCATATACAGAAACGGTTCACTAATGAACCTCAGAACCGGTTCTTTGCCTTTCCAAACAGCCTCTAAAAAATGCATTTTAAGGGCGGCTGTTTGGGAAAGCGAAGAACTGGTTCTATCATTCACAAGTGAGACAGTTCTAGAAATTTGATACCTTGGCAGATGACCTTTTCTTGTGCAGGAGATCGTTCCCAATCGAAAAGTAACTTTAAAGCTGGTTCTAACTCAAACCAACATAACCCTGGTTCTAAAAACCAGAAAATGAGACTGGGATTGAATCAGATCTTGTTTTGTGCATTCCCAAACAGGCCCTTATGTAGACTTTGATTGCCATCTCACTGTCTTGCAATTCTGTCTTGCCTTTGTTTCTTAGGGAGCCAGCAAAGGTCTAGTTGCAGAGAAAATCTTCACCTCAATGGCAGAGAGTGGGAAACAGGCGGATTTTGTGCTTTGTATCGGAGACGACAGATCTGACGAGGACATGTTTGAAATAATCGGTAGTGCAGTTACAAGAAATATACTTTCCGCACACACTGCCGTGTTTGCCTGTACAGTTGGACAAAAGCCGAGCAAAGCCAAATATTATTTGGATGACACTGCGGATGTGATAACAATGCTTGAATCTCTTGCCGAAGCCACTGACTCTCCGTTCTCATCTGAAGTAGAAAGCGATGATGGCTCCCTTTGAATCTTTATTCTGGTTTTCTTCTTTATGATCGAATTTCAGAACCCTCCTCTAGTGGTGGTACGTACATATTCTAGATTGCCCAATGGCATATTTTCATAGGTGTACGTTCAACTCAGTTGTAGGACCCATCTTCCACCTCTTATTTTTTTTTCTAGGGATTCTTCCCCCCCCCCCCCCCCCCCCGCTCTTTGTTTGCTTTAGTTTCTGATGATAGACGAAAAGAGAAGTGAAAAACTGTAGATGTAGATCATGTTTTCGAGTGGGTAAATCCAGTACTTAGGTTTTAGATATTGGTTACATCGATTATGGTCCAAGTTGGAATCAAGTGGCATCTAAAACTTGTTTTAATTTTTTTCTTCTGACATTTTGTCGTCATATATGTAAATTGTTAAAAAGGAAAAAATGTGTGTTGAGTTTTTTTTTTCCTTCAATGGATAAAAAATCAGATCTGAAAGTAGGATGGTTAAAATTTTTGAAAATTTTGTGAAAATGTAAAACCTGGTTATGTGGGTTCCCTTGTGGTATCGGGGAGTGGAGCTAGAGTACTTGTACATTGAAGAGTGACTTGGAACTGAAGAAGTGGCATTCTTATATTGGCAAAAGTACTTGTACGTGGAGGAGTGACTTGGAATTGAAGAAGTGGCCTTCTTTGTATGGCAAAAGACCGATAAGGCCTCGGTGTGTTGGTTAAGGCTATTTCTATCGATGCTTTTCGCGTTGGTAGACTGGTATTGTACAAGCCCTGATGAAGATCTGATATGGTCTTTCTTTCTTTCTTTCTTTTTTTTGGGTCTTAACAAACAACAATGTGGATATGGGAAATTTTATCAAATACATTGAACATGTATGTTTGATATTTTGTAGTTTTGATTGTGTTAGTTTTGTCTCCTCTTGTGAATAATTTGGTTTGATTGGTTAGTAGTTGTATATATAGTTTCTGTGTATTCAATGGTGTCATGTGATTTGCATAGAGATTTTTGATGGGTATCCAAAGGAGGAGACTTAAAAGAGAAGAAATGAAAAATTGGAGTTTGCTGGTTGGTGGTTCAAAGCTTCGAGTTGTTCTTGTAGGATAATAATCTTTGTGTTTGACAGTCGATCTTCCTCAACTGAAATTTTTACCTTAGTTGGTGTTAGAACTTTTCTTGACCAATATTCATGGAGTAATATGCTTCTCAAACGCTTTAACAGTTATACCACATGTTGCTGTTGTGCTAGTATTTGGTTGTACCACATATGGTACAATTGGTAAAGTATTTGGAAATCGAATTTAGGATTCGGTTTTAGGAACCATAGGATTGTTTATGTTAATGACTTAGTTTTGATTTCTCACTGCTATGACAATGACAACTCAAAACAATCTCTCTTTTTTTTTTTTTCTTTCCTGAATTACTAGCAAGAATTGGAATTCCGACTAAACTACTCCATGTTTAATATGGTGAAAGCTAAAATCATAGTCATCGAAATTCTTCTTTGTACCTTTTTTGGTGTGTGTGAATAGAATTCAAGGACTTGGCCATGGAAAGACTTCTTCAATGATCATCTTGCAAACATAAAGCTCCAATTCTTTTCATCCTCACCACTCCTTTTCTATGAACCAACCTCACTGTCTGCATCTAAAATTGTTTTAATCTTTCTGTTTGTTTTGAGGAAAAAATTTTATAATCTTCATTGGACGGTTTTTCCTGAGCTTTCTTATGCAGCAGTTGAAGTAGATGGCAGCTAGATGCTGATCAAAGTTTCTCCTTCTAATTTTTTTTTTTGGCTTCAAGAAAAGGGTTGAAGAGGGGCAATCGTACCTCCCCTGGGCATGACCATGAGAGCCTCCTATCCGCGGTAACATGGTTCTTTGGCGATGAAAGGCACACTAACCAAGGAGCATGTTTGGCCAAAGTTGTTCCTCCGCCCCACCGACAAACTACAGTGGGGGTACTTAACGTGTAAAACCAATCATGGTCAAATTGGAGTTTAACCATGCAAGCACAGTTCGGTAACAACCCCCCCCCCCCCACCTACCTAATTCGAACTCATGACCTATTTGGTAAAAAAAAGGACCCTTACAACTGAGCCACCCACCTCGGTGGTGTTTCTCCTTCTATTCACCAGCTGAAGAAAAACAATTCCAAAAAGCTGTCAGTCCTTTATTGTTATGTTCAGTTGCACTTAACATTTAGTTTATGTTTGTTTCATGGATATGGTAAAGGGAAATGAAAGGAAAACATAAAGAAAATGTTTTCTTTTGTTTGGTTACTAAGGAAATTAGTGAGAAAATTAGAAGGAAAAAAAAAATAGGGAGAAACAAATTTAAACAATTAAAGTTTGTGAGTCCTCCACAACCCTCCCTCCCCACCACCTTTTTTTTTTTTCCCAATTCAATTCTAATTAAGATTCAAAAATTTTCATTTAAGTATGTCGGCTAAGCTTGGAGGAAAACATAAAGGAGTAGAGACGGATGATGGATTTAGGTTTCGAAAAACATTAAATCTTTTGCACAGCGGAAAAACAAGTTTATAAAACTTTATTTGTAGCCCGGATCTACTAATCATCAACTCTACAAATGCGTACACAAGAGGCACAAGAATGTTATGTTTATGTCTTGAACCTAGTTCTGATTTCTTTATCTTCTAGCAGCCTCCTATAGATGGTCTTCACCCTTATGTCTCTAGTGAACGCTCCCGGAAAGACTAGGGTTGATGAAACCCTAATAGAGAGGATATAAAAGGTTTAGGAAACCCTAAAATAGTTTCTGCAGCTCTGGGACAATAAGAACGACGATTAAATAATATTGTAGGCAGTTGCCCTATTTATAGATTTCCAAACTGACTTTAAGCCTTCGATTGATCGAACCTTCAATCAATTGAAACTTTTTCAATCAATTGGTTCATCATCCTCATATGCCTCTCCAAGCATTCAGGCGAAGCTAAGAGTGGGACCTCCTAGGTTTTTTATTGTTGGCTCAAACCAATTATTAATTCCTATGATCAAACTCTTTGATCAGCAAATTAACTAACTGATCAGTTAACGTTTACTCCACTATAAAACGATAACTGCACTCTAACGCAAAAGAACAAATCTGAAGCGATAACTAGACTTGTATGGTGTACTAATGTCCCTCTACCATCAATATTCATAATCATATTCAGGTAGTCGGATAATTGTTACTGTCAACCTGAATGATGATTACATCTTCCATTCCTTGAGTCTCATTCACCTTTCATAAACATGTTGATAATTACTTATCAACAATATTGTAGTTCTCATTAATCAACTTGGATACATTCTCAAGGGAATGCTTACTCTTTATCAGAGGGTAGATTCTATCTTGACAATATATGTTCACAACCCTATGAATATGACATACCCAAGACACCCAAGTGTTGATATTGCAAGATCTCAATGATTGGTAAGTCAAAGCAGTCACATCTATAGTCTGTGCCCATAATCGTCTCAAGATTGAGAACACGTACCTTATACAAGTTATGAGTTCCTATCAACTGTTGACATTTTTATATGTCAATAGGAATCTTATGGTCCGTCAATGCACTATAAGCACTAGCATATTAACTAAGAGTCATACTCTAATGATTGAGATTCATCACTCCATACAATGATAGTCAATAATGCTACAGTTTATACTTGATGAGATATCCAGTTTCATCGTTCACTGTGACAAGTTCTAAATATCAAATAATAGTAATTCATATCTCTCTTGTATGTATCTCATACATACATCAATCATCTCATGATACATACACAATGAAATGTATAAATAATATCCATATATAAAATGCCAAATGTCACATACATAGAGACCGACTTTGAGGGTACAATCCCAACAACGGATTCAAGAATCTAACTTAGGGGAGGCAGGTCAGGGGCATAGCTACACCTTGATGAAAACGGTTTCTGGCTACACCACTGGGGTGGCGAGCTTAATATTTTGCAAAGGAATTGGATGGCGCAAGTGCATATACTCAAAGCACATCTTTTGAATAATACTAGTATAAGCGTAGGGACAAGTTGGAATTAAGTGGCATCTGAAACTTCTTTTAATTTTTTTGGTTACATCGATTATGGTCCAAGTTGGAATCAAGTGGCATCTGAAACTTCTTTTAATTTTTTTCTACTGAGATTTTGTCGTCATATATGTGGTTTATTTCAATGATTGGTAGATTCTATCTTGACAATATATGTTCACAACCCTATGAATACGACATACCCAAGACACCCAGGTGTTGATATTGCAAGATCTCAATGATTGGTAAGTCAAAGCAGTCACATCTATAGTCTGTGCCCATAATCGTCTCAAGATTAAAAGGAAAAAAATGTGGTTTTTTTTTCAATGGATAAAAAGTCAGATCTGAAACTAGGATGGTTAAAATTTTTGAAATTATGTGAAAATGTAAAACCCGGTTATGTGAGTTCCCCTTGGAGAAGACCAGTGGTATCGGGGAGTGCTTAAATCGAGAGCTAGAGTACTTGTACATTGAAGAGTGGCTTGGAACTGAAGAAGTGACATTCTTATATTGGCAAAAGTACTTGTACGTGGAGCAGTGACTTGGAATTGAAGAAGTGGCCTTCTTTGTATTGGCAGAAGACCGATAAGGCCTCGACGTGTTGGTTAAGGCAATTTCTATCTATGCTTTTCGCATTGGTAGACTGGTATTGTACAAGGCCTGATGAAGATCTGGTATGGTCTTTCTTTCTTTTTTCTTTTTTTTTTTTGGGTCTTAACAAACAACAATGTGGATATGGGAAGTTTTAACAATAGCATTGAACATGTATGCTTTGTGAAATATTGATCTTTTGTAGTTTTGATTGTGTTAGTTTTGTCACCTCTTGTGAATGATGTGGTTTGATTGGTTAGTAAATGTTTATATAGTTTCTGTGTATTCAACGGTGTCATGTGATTTGCATAGAGATTTTTGATGGGTATCCAAAAGAGGAGACTTAAAGAGAAGAAATGAAAAATTGAGAGTTTGCTGGTTGATGGTTCAAAGCTTCGAGTTGTTCTTGTAGGATAATAATCTTTGTGTTTGACAGTTGATCTTCCTCAGCTAAAATTTTTACTTTAGTTGGTGTTTAAACTTTTCTTGGCCAATATTCATGGAGTAATATGCTTCTCAAACGCTTTAACAGTTGTACCACATTTTGGTGTTGTGCTAGTGTTTGGTTGTGCTACATACCACTGCATACGGTACAATTGGTAAAGTATTTGGGAATCGAATTAGGATTCGGTTTTAGGAACCATACGATTGTTCATGTTAATGACTCAGTTTTGATTTCTCACTGCTATAACTATGACATCTCTCTCTCTCTCTCTCTTTAAATTCCTTTCTAAATCACTAGCAAGAATTGGAATTCCGACTAAACTACTCCATGTTTAATATGGTGAAAGCTAAAATCCATAGTCATCGAAGCTCTTCTTTGTACTTGTAAAATGCATACACACATGCATATAAGACGAGTATAGGTGCGTTTACCTAGCGGAATAACTCGTCGGATCGTTGAAACGGCGTTGATACGAACCCTCCTCTTGAACCACGAACTAGCTGCCTCCGTGCACTCTCTTCTGTCTCGTACAGTCGCAGAGATGCTTCTTGAGCGATCTCCGATGATGCCACGTACTAGATCCCTAGCCCTTTTGGTGATTTGCTAGAGAGAGAAACCGTGAATGTAAGAGAGAGAGACTAACGTGAGGGAGAAGAGAGAGGTTGCTGAAAGTTTTTTTTTCATTAGGTTTTTCCATGTGATATATATGCCTATATATAGGCACATAAATCCTATAAGGCTTGGGACTACAAAGCCCGTTACTTGGTGTCCAAGCCAAGCCTCTTTGGACCCAGTCCAATATAATGTGGGTGCCCGTATGGCCCGACCACAATATTTGTTACATCTCCCACTCACCCACATAGGGTTGGTACTAAAACCAATCTCTCAACACAACGGAACTTCTCAACTCTTCATACAAGGAAATAGAACATGCGACCTTACAAAAAGAAAGTAAAACGACAGGAGGGTAATGCCAAATCATCACCATAACCAGCAAGACACATCACTCAGAAGCTTCTCGTGTATGCCTTAGACGATTCAATCATACCGGACACATCATTCTCAATCTCTCGGTGAAAAGAATTGCTGCACCACCTTGATGTAGTGTACTCATCACATATCAGTAACAAATTACGATTGTCGCAGGCCTGCTAATGAGTCACAAAACATGGTGTGTTATTGAATAGTCTTCCCTGAGCCCACATGTCAATCTGACTAACTTAATCGCTTGCCCAGACACGCCTCATATAATTAACTCTTCGTTCTACGATAGCATGCTAAAGCATCTGTCATCAAGCGTCCTCTTCATGACATAGTCTCAAGTCGTGAAGGCAACCAGTTTGTAGGATAACCAATGTCTTGGATATGCTACGTGGCTTACACAGCAATGAAGAGGAATCCATTCACTGCTCCACAATTGATCACAAAAGCATATACACTATGATATGTATACTATGGCGTTCTTCCATAAAAACGGGCATGTCACTCTGTGTTTGGAAAAACAAGTAACGCCATACGAATCTTAATCTAGACGTAACACAAAACATCTAACCTGAGTCTCTAGCATAGTCGCTCCTCTAAGCGCCCGTTTGAAAATTCACATTCGGCTGTAAACATGCTACATAGAGTCGTGGGATTTCTCTATGTTCGACCAAATGTAAAGGTCTCATCTTAGATCCATCTAAGGCGACATATAGAAATAATAGGATTTATATCTAGCTCGCTATTCTTATACTGCGTAGATATAAGTATTCAAGTTCACTTTCTAAGTGCTGTGGACACATATTTCCTAGCTAGCTATCTAAGCGCCATGAACACAAATGTCTCATCTTGCTCGCTATCTAAGCGCCATGGACACGCATGTCCTAGTTTGCTACCGCGGCGCCAAGGTGAATCACCCGTGTGAGCAGGTCGATTCAAGCTCAGTGACATATAAAAAATGTGCATTCATTCCATTCATACAACAATTATATATATGGAAATCAACAAGTTTATTATTAACTGGATAATAATAAGAATAATAATGTCAAATCAAAATAAGTGTCTAAGCATATCAAATCCTACGAAGTCCTATGCTACTAATGTGGGACAGAAAAACATCTCTGGCAATGGGCTTAGTCAATGGATCAGTCACCATGCTGCCAGTGGAGATATGCCTCAAGACGACTTCCCCTTGCGCAACCATATCTCGAATGTAGTGATGGAAGATATCTATGTGCTTTGACTTTCCATGGTATTTGGGGTCTTTTGCATAGGCCAAGGCTGATGTGTTATCGCTGTAAATAAGCACTGCTTCATCCCATGAGGCGAAGAGCCTAGGCGTCGCAAAAACCTCCTTAACCAGACAGCTTCCTGAATAGCTGCCGAACAAGCCACATACTCTGCCTCCATTGTGGATAGTACGATGTATGACTGCTTCTTGCTACACCAAGAGATTGCTCCACCTCCAAGTGTGAATGCGTAGCCAAAAATGGACTTGCGTTCATCTTTATCGCTAGCCCAATTAGCTTCACTATATCCTCTCAACTTCAAGTCTCCTCCATGATAACAAAGGGAAAGGTTCATAGTTCCACGAATATATCGCAGGATCCTCTTCACTGCTGTCTAGTGATATGGACCAGGGTTACTCTGATAATGACTAACTAGACCCACCGCATAGCAGATGTCTGGATAGGTACACAACATAGCGTACATCAAACTCCCTATTGCAGATGCATATGGCACGTTGGACATTGTTCCTTTTCCTCTTCATTCTTGGGATAATGATCTAAAGTTAAGTGGAATGCCTTATCAACTGGAGTGTCAATGGGTTTTGAGTTATTCATGTGAAAACACTCAAGAACCTTCTTTAAGTAAGTCTTGTGTTACAAACACAGTAGTTTCTTTGACCGATCTCTCACAATCTTAACTCCCAACACATAGTTGGCCTTACCCATGTCCTTTATCTCAAATTGAGAGGACAACCACTCTTTAATGGCGACAATGGCACTTATGTCATTTATAGCTAAAAGGATGTCGTCGACGTACAAAGATAGAATCAGAATACTCTTCTTGGACTGTCTGATATACATACAGCGATCCTCCTTAATCATCTCAAAACCGAAAGAGGTGATTGATTCATGGAACCTTAAGTACCACTGCCTTGACGATTGCTTGAGTCCATAAATAGATCGCTTGAGACGGCACACTTTGCGCTCATTCCATTTGGTTATAAAACCAACGGGTTTATCTATATAGATCTCTTCATCTAGTTCTCCATTGAGAAACGCATTTTTGACATCCATTTGGAAGAGTTCTAAGTCTAAATGTGTGACAATTGCCAGAATAAGGCGTATGGAGGCAAATCTCAGCACATGGGAGAATGTGTCTCCATGATCTATACCCTCTCGTTGGGTATAACCTTTCTCCACTAGGCGCGCCTTATACTTGTCAATTGATCCATCTGTCTTACGCTTGACTTTGAAAACCCACTTATTTCCAATGGTCTTATGGTCAGGCGGAATATCAACTAACTCCCAGACTTTATTCTTGTCCATAGAGCTCATCTCCTCTTGCATAGCAACCATCCACTGAGATTTGGCAGCAGAAGAAAGCACTTCCTTATAGGAAGTAGACTCATCGTCATCTACTGTACATATGAGAGCTTCTTCCTCAATATCAAAACGCCGACGTAGAACTTTTCCTCGTCTGCTTCTGCGGTGTGCTACCTGAGAATCTTGAATGATGTCCAATGGTGTACTCCCACTGTCTGGTACACTCCCACTAGTGTCTAGCGGTGTACTTCCACTCGGTTGAAGACTAGTACCATTTTCAGCGATTACTGGATGTGGAATGTTAATTTCCCCACCCTCGCCTAAAGATGGTACGACATCTTCAACATCCTCCATCTCATAGAGGTCAAGATCTCTTTTAGCGTCACCGATATTGGGAAAGTCATTCTCAATGAAATCAACATCACGTGACTCAATCTCTGTCATTCCTCCATCCGGATGTTCACCATACATAACATAGCATTTTGAGCTGTCAGAATATCTTATGAAGATATGCTTTCTAGCTCTCGGGCCTAGTTTCCCATGCTTATGGGAAGTATTGTCAACATATCCTGATGAGCCCCACGGGCATAAATACTCCAAATTGGGCTTTTCGCCTTTCCATAGCTCATAGGGGGCGGAAGGAACTGACTGTGAAGGCACTCTATCAAGTATGTAGGCAGCAGTTAAAAGTGCATCCCCCCAGAATGATATTGGGAGGTTAGCTTACGCCATCATAGATCTAGTCATATCTAGAAGTGTTCTATTTCTTTTTTCTGCAACACCATTTTGTTGCGGAGTTCCAGGAGTAGTGAGCTATCTGCGTATCCCCTTTTCCTCACACAGTTCCTTGAACTGATCAGATAAGTACTCGCGTCCTCTGTCTGTTCAAAAAGTCTTTAGGGACTTTTCTAGCTGATTCTCAACCTCTGCTACGAAGTATTTAAAACAATCTAGAGCTTCATAGCGGCGAGAAATCAAATAGACATAGCCATATCGCGTGTAGTCATCGATAAAAGTAAGGAAATAAGAGGCGTCATGACGTGCCTTCACATTCATTGGTCCACATATGCTAAGTGTATTAGTTCTAATGCTTGGGTAGCTCTTTTAGCCTTACCAAAAGGCTTACGGTATGCTTTACTTGCTAGGCAAGACTCACACGTAGGTAGGTTAACCTTAGCAAGTGGGCCTAGAAGGCCTTCTCGAGCTAATCTAGTCATCCTGTCACGTCCTATGTGTCCAAGTCTAGCATGCCATGTTACAGAGTCAATATTTCTATTTGAATCAACAACTAAAGAAGTAGAGGAAATGGAATCAAACAGATCAATTTTAAATAGATTATTCCATAAAAAACCATGTCCAAAAGTAACACCATCCAAAACAATATCCAACTTATCACGTCCAAACTGAAAAATAAAACCTAAATCAAGAAGTGCTAAGACCAAGAGTAGATTATATTGGATTCCGGGTACGTAGAGCACATCATGAAGAAGTAATGTATGCCCTGTACGCAAATGAAGTTGGTATGAACCTATTCCAGCTGCTTCTTCACAAGTGTCGTTCCCCATGTATACCTGTAACACTCGTACCCGGGGAAAAGGTTTAATTATCTCATAATATGCATTAATTAATATAATTAGTGTATAAAATGGATTAAGGGGAGACTTGGACTTGCCTGTGGGAAAAAGTGTTCAGTGAAGGACACCATATGGAAAAGTCCCCAGTGAGGTGGGACATGTATTGGAGTGGGACCCAATGAAGGGCCCGGATAAAATGAAATTTCATTTTATATGTTAAATGCATTTATGTGATTATATGAATATTTGCTTAAATGCTTTCATATTATATGATGATTTATGTGTTCGCATTTGGTACCAAATAAGGGTATCACTGAAAATGACTTATAATTGGTAGGTGCGATAACAACTTCACAAAATATATGGGACTCACGTTGGGACCCATACGGGACTTAGACAAACACTCATTGAATAATTGGGTAGTTAATGGAATGTTTGGGGGATGTCATAATAAGAACTTAAGAAAATTTAGGGATGCAAATGAAAAGTTGCAAAAATGTGGGATTGACACCACACATTGTGCATGTGTGTATGTGTCAATAGAGAATGGGAGACTCTCAAAACAATTGACAGAAAATCAAGAGAAAAGAGAGAGAGAGCTTGGGAGAGAAAGACGGAGACGAGACGCCGACGTCGTTTTTTCGCCATTCGTCGGATTAACGAATCGAAGCCATTTTCAGACTCGTGGAGGTGAGGCGAGCATTTCTATACCTTTAATTTACGTTAAAATTGTTGGATTTTGGTAGCTCACTCTAAACAGTGACAAGCGGCTTGCCGAAAACGTGTAGGAACTACTTTGGAGTAAGATTTGGGCTAGGATTTGGTAAATTCCACTACACCATTTGACCACTTTTGTAACACAGATGATTTTGGTTTTCTAACGGTAATTTACCGTTGCTAATTTCCAACGGTAAATTTCCGTTAGAAAAGAACAAAATCTGTTAGTAATATTTAACAAGATGTATTTTAAATTTTGTAACGGTTGTAAAAAAGAATAGTAACAGACAATTACCGTTACAAATTTTGGGTAAAATAAATAAAACAATAAAAAATAACAAAAATGAAAAAAAAAAAAAAGGGGTAAAATATTTTGGCAGAAATTAAAGGGGGGAGGGGGAATCTCTCTTTTGTTGAGCGGGAGAAGAGAAAGAAAAAGGGGAGGAGAAGAGAGAGAAAGAGAGAGAGAGAGAGAGAGAGAGAGAGAGAGGGGGGGGGGGGGGGGGGAGAACAGCGGGAGACTCCATCCGTCGCTGTCGTCCACCACCACTCTACCGTCGGTGCCGTCCATTACCACTCCACCCCCGCCACTCATCACCACTCCAAGCTTCAATCGCCATCGATGTGTACCAGATTAGGTTAGCGCCCACACACAAACACAGAACAGATTTGTACCAGATATGTTTTACACACACATACACACACACACATAAAGAGAGATCAGATCTGTACCAGATCTCTCTCTTCGTCCCCCCCTTTCTCTCTCTCTGCGCTCGTGTGTGTTTGATCAGCAGTTTCAGATTTAAGGTTGGGGTCTCTCCCGTTTTCTCTTAATTTGTTCTTAGCATGGTTCATTCGGTAATGGGGTTGTTTCATTTGTCTTGCCAGAGATAAGGTATTGTCTCATTACAGAGTATAATTTCATAACAATTTCGTTGTGCTGAGGATGAGGTATGAACTCTTGAATAATGTTAATTTGAGATTCATGTTTACAAACTATTCATGTCTATAATCTAGGTCATATCAAATACATTTTACCTACTTCACAGTCACAGAGATCTCTCGTGAATTGAAATCTGAAAATCTTGCTCAATAATCACTCTTGTCATGTTTTTCCCCCTCAATTATTCTCACTGTTTGAAGAGGTAGTGTAACATGGAATGTAACATACAATTTACGATGATTTTATCCCTAAGATGTTTCTTGAGTTTTAGTGTTTAGTTTGTTTGCAAAATTGTGAAAGAAACCCCTGATGTTATTAAAAACTAGGCATTGTTTGATTTTGAAAGAAACCTCTGACATTTATATCTTTTAATTCATGTACGGTTGTAAATTATGTAAACACTTAGTTTTTTATATCTTTTAATTCATGTATGGTTGTAAATTATGTAAACACTTAGTTTTCGTGTGCGGTTGTGAATAATGTAAGCACTTAGTTTTCCACTTTCATGTAGAATGCTCCATAGTTGTATACAACCACCTTTGCCATCATGGATCTTTAGTTAAGATTGCTTTAACTCTTCCAGAACACTTGTTTTCTTGATAGCATTTTTTCGTCGAAAAGTAACTTGATAACATTTTGAAATACTGCATTGTATACTCAAATTTCTTGACTTTCTTTTAACTTTATCTTCACAATTACATCGGGATTGTAGTCAATGTAGAGCAAAATAGCCAATGATAGAAACTTTAGGGGTTATAATATGGTTTTGGCTTCTTGTTTCTAGTTCCTGAGAGTAAAGTTTTTTTTAATTCTCTTTTCTGTTTGAATTACAGGAGCTTGATCCACCTCCTTGGCTTAACAGAATGACAGAAATAGGATATCCACCAGGATATCTAGGTAATTGAATTTGTTCTTAAATTTTCAGTAGCCAACATAATGTATTGTCCAAACATATCTGCTAATGCTATTAATTTTTGTCCTTATTCTTGGTTTTGGGGTCCCACTTTTTAGACTGTGGAAATACACATGCTACATTTAGCAGCATGGAATTGGAACTATGTGCAATCAAAGAAAATTAATTCAATGTTGTATTAATATTTGTCCAATTCCTCACAATCCAAAGTACTTTTTTTTTTTTACAATTTTGAATTGTCATTGGTCTGCGTGTACAGAATACAAAACTCATTCATTCTCAGTCCTTACTTTTATAGTCTCCCCATAGCTAAACATTTAAGCATCTCTATTGCAATCCTAATTAGTAGATCATTCATTCATTCTCAGTCCTTATTTTTGTTGGTGCTCAGTTTTAGTAGGAAAAGGAAAAAGGGGCTGCTTGGAAGCTAATGAAAATTTGTAAAGTGGACTACCAAAAGTTAATGAAAATTTGTGGTCGTTTCTATAGCCTCGTTCACATCTCTTATTGGGAGTTTTGAAGACTACCAAAAGTTGTTTGAGTAACTCTTTAATTAGCTAACATAGTTTTTTTTTTCTCTCTTTGAATCCGCAGTCCATGGGATGGTTGTCACTAACATATCCCAGATTTAGCAAGAAAGTCATTGGGTTTTTTGCTGGTTTTTTGGGCTGCTGCAATTTCAGTGTGCTGCAGTTTTTTGGGCTGCTGCAGTTTCAGTTTTTGCTGGTTTTTTGGACTTTGCCTTAAGCTCAACAAAGAATCCATTTGTACAATAAATGTTTAGAAACTTAGAATGTTTATGTAAAATAAATCATGTAAGTGCTGAATTACATCGACTTAACAACTCCGAAGCAACAATAAATTGCTGTTAATTATCATTTTACTTTTGGAGGTGGTATTCTTTCTTCAAACACTATTTCTCTTTCTTTCTTTTTCTTTTTTCTTTTTTCTTTTTTCTTTTTTCTTTTTTCTTTTTTCTTTTTTGGAAATAGAACATTGATTTTCTTGCTCCACCTTTTTCTTGCTTATACTAAAATGACCATCATGCCTCTCAATTTCGCTTTTCCTAGCTAATGCAATATTCAGTGTTGGAATACGAAGCTAGTAGAAGAAGAATGACAACCAATGGTTTCCACTGGAATGAAATATTGTCTCCATTTATTGACAGCCAATCACGGATAGCCGTTCGTACAATGTTTAACTTTGGCTTCTTCTTCTTCTATTTTCTTGGTTTATTAACATATGTATCATCACCAGGTATCGTTCAACAGATATCTGGGCATCATTCAGATTTGATGACCCTTCAGTCTGGCCTAGAAAATTCACTCCCCAAGGACAGAAATAGGTGCATCAATGAGCTGTAAGTTACCCTCCAGTTCAATCAAATTATTTCTTCTGTCATAGTGCTTTAAATATGTGCTATATGGAAATAATATTCAGGACCTACAATATATTCGAATGTGTCATTGGCAACACATAATTTTATGCATTCATTTTATGTTAAATGCAGAGAACTTATCATCTCATTCTTGTTTGCTTGATGAGTGTTAGGTGCACTCTAATTCAAAGTTTGCTGCAACTATCATTTGCATCATCGACAACCGCACAACCAATACTCTCACCTCAGGTATACCTTTAACCATTACACTTGCATCCTACTGTTAGTTTTCGTGCACTGAATATTTCCATAGTATTCTTTTTTCTTCCTATTTTCTTATTTGGTTCCATAGCATTCTTTTTTCTTCATGTTTTCTTGTTTGGTGTGCATGAGAAGGATTTCCATTTTGTTTCTCATTCTGATTTTGCTATGAAGCATCGGTAATATGATTGTATCTATATAGTCATATACAAATATAGTTCTTGATGTTGGTAGTATTTGTTTGCTTCCATATTTCAAATCATCTATTTTGGATTTCTTTTACTTATATGTTGGTGCAAACTCTGGAAAAATGGGTTTTGTGTTGGAGAAGCAACTTTGTGGATGTTATTTGTGAGGTCAGCTCACATTTCATACCTTTCTTTTCTCTCTCTAAATCATAGGGTTCACATGTAAATACACTTTGTGATCTTGGGATTTGTAGGAGTTGTTCTTCTTTATACAGTTTGACATATTTTTTGGTTTTCCCTTTTGAAATAATGGAAACTAGTGCTTCAGCTGATCAGTTGAGTTGTCGACATTGGTAGGTGTTCGTGTTGTTTTACCCCTAATTTATGTTGACCCATTTGTGTTCTCTTCTATTTCGGTACTTGTAGAGGTGGTGCGCGAAGGAATTTGTGGACTTCATCGATCAGACTGCCAAAAAGACAACGTCAACCTGTTCAAGCCGGAAGGTTGGTTTTCTCATCTGATATATGTTCTGAGTTACAACTTTGGATCTCATAATTGCAATATTTTGTGGGTGGATTATGGAATATTAAATTATCATCATACTGAAATTCAGAATTCATGGAACAATCAGCATGGCTTCTCATTAGGATAAGCTGGGAATTGTGGTTATTGCTATAATTGGCATTTGGATTTTGTTTAGATTAGAAGCAACAACCCAATTTGGTTAATAAGGAAAATAGTGGAGAAAATAGTAAGCAAAAGAAAGTAAGGTGAAGAATGAATTAGAATTTCGTAATTGAATACCTACGTTGAATTGGAACTCCCAATGCCCTTGGTTTGCTTCTTCTTATGGACAGTAAAAGGAAAGAAAATTTCTAGAAAAGGGAGGGATCTTTATTTAGAGTTGACTTGAGGTGAAGTTAAATTTTTTTTTTGGTGACAAGGTGAGATGATACATTTGGTGAGGAGATGAACATAGGATCATTCTTATTTGTGCTATATTTGAGCATCCGTTAGTGACTATTATCTGCTGCAATGCAAATTTGCCCATTAAATTTACTTTTATTCCCTATTTGTTTACCTTGAATTTGAAGCAAACTGAAGCAAACTATGACTTGCATATCTTATGCTTTGTCGTAAAGACTATCATGAATTTGTTCACCATCCCTTTTGTTCCTCTTGGCGCAATCAACTGCACCTACTCCATAATCCCAACTGAATAACAGATTGGTGTGATATTGAGTTCATAAGGATGGAGAAGGAAACTTCCAGACAAAAAAATGCTGGGATGAAAAAGGAAATTGAAACATCTTAGATGTATTGAAAACAAATTTTTAACTGAAATATGGAGTTAATACTGCTGAAATTGAGTGCTTTGGGCTGTATCTTTTAGTCAATTGACAAATTAACATTGTTAAAGCATTCTGGACTATTTTCAGTAGATTCTTAATCTTCTCCTTGTGATAGAAATAATATTTTATTAAGATTTCATTCTTAATCATCATAATAACTTTATTTTTGCATAATTCCAAATTGATAAAGGTTTTTATTTAATTATTTTTATGCTGCTTTTATGAAATAGGACCATCTTGCTATTGGTGAGGCTAAAAATGGATGCCCTTCCTTTGCAGGTTCCCTCTTTCTCTCTATGGTGACATGGATGCCCTTCCTTTGCAAGTTCCCACTTTCTCTCCCTTTGTAATATTCTTATACTATTAATTCATATTGCTATAAATGCTATATCTATAACTACTGTTTATATTTTGTATCTGTCCATATCAAAATATTAGAGCAATTAGGTACTCTCTAAATGTCTCTCAATTAAGTGGTCTATTTCTAGATACATGAAAGAAATACGAAAGAAATACTAAGCCAGTGAGCACTTTCTTATAAACTTTTGAAAAGTCAAATTTGTAAGGCGCATGTTTTTTTTTTGGTTGAGAATTTGCTAGACTCACAAAAAAAAAGGAGACAAATCTCTTTTGACATTAATATTTATTTTACCTACTAAAATTGAAAAATGTTCACAAGAAAATAAAATCTTGAAAGGAAGTAATTTAAATTGAGTCAAATAAAGGATATACCTTAGTAATATGTAAGGAAACCATGCAATTCACATGTGAGTGGACTACGTTGGTGTTTCAAAACACATCCCTGTATTCAGGGGATCTTCTCTCACAATTTGTACAAGGGTAAATATCTGCTCTACTCACAGAAGCACACCCAGACAAAATCAACAGTAGGCTTTTACAAGGGTGTTTTGCATGTTTCGCTTATTACTGCATATTTATTGTCAACAGGCATATAAAAATTTCTGAAACACGTAGAAATTATGACAACTTACCCGCGCATTGCGTGGGTTGTCGACTAGTGATCTATATGGACGTGTAACTAAATTCCTGCACGTGTAGATGTCAAAGCACTATATTTTAAAGAACATTTTAGTACAAATATATTTTAGTACAAATATATTTTTCATGTATAGGCATTGATAGTTTTGACAGTTTTGATTAACAGTTTTGACAGTTTTAGTACAAATATATTTTGACAGTTTTGATTAACAACATTTTAGTACAAATATATTTTTCATGTATAGGTATTGATTACTAGATATGTGTGTATATATAACATCTACAAGTTTGCATTAGGATTTTAAAGAAAGCTCGTAGTAATGCTTGTGCACTTTCAGTTTCAACTTTTCAAGCTAGGCCCTGTTCAGTCAATATACATACCTGAACCTTCAGAATTTGGTAAGGAGGTAAAACTTCTCTTTTTGGTTAATAACTAGGAAGCAAACTGAAATAGGGTGAAAAAAAAATGTGTCTCATAGCTTCCTCTCTTTTTGGTTCCTAAAACATTTTGAAAAGACTTCTACCATGGTTTAACCATAAAAAGACTACACAAGTCTGAGCCAATTACTTCTATTTTACCTTTATTTTTTCGTTGAAAGAAAAATAGTAAAATGGTTGCTGCATTCATCTTCTTAAATGTAATGTTATTTAGTATTTGAGGAATAACTTTCAATTTTCCTTTTGTTTGTTGCTAACAAAAACTGGGCAATATAGAAGATGGTTATTTTGATCATTGTGCTTTACATAGTTTTAGTTTCCAAAAGTTGAGGTCACCCATTGAATATTTTGATATACACCAGCTTTACTTCTTTGTTCATTACGTGTACACGTTTGTCACTATGAATTTTCTTACTGGCATGATCCTTTTTAGCTCAAATCATTTGAATTAGGACCTAAGAAAAAGAAGAATTGTTCTATGAATTTTGTGCTTGCCAATTTTGTTCCCATCTACTTTGCTTAATAGATCTTTTCATTCTCATTATAATCATCATGGAATAGTCTATCGACAATTATTTGTTACTATGAGAAGAGATCTCCCAGTAATAAGTATGATCTTACAATTGATAACCAGTTGTCTTGGGCTCCACTCATTGGAGTAATAATATTGCCTTTTTTTGGTGTGTTGTATATCTAATTTGCTAGTAAAGAAATCTTATATGCTGAAACTTCCAGAACATCATGCCAAACCAAGTCTAAAATGAGATTTAATTAGTTGTTACTATTGTCGTAACTCATTTTTCAAGTCCTTTATAGCTTTATAGCGTCGATGAATTCTTTCTTAAAACTAAACAGATTTCATTGTCTAATATTGGAATTCATTTTGCTTCTACAATGATGCACTTATTTCAGGCTATTTTTTTCCTGGTACAATATAGTTACTTCTGGCAACAACATCTAGACAAATTTTTTGATCTTTATTCCTCTGGAAAGCTTAAGGTAATACTATAATCCATCAAATTTTCGCCCATCTACGCTTGTATATATGTTGGGAAAGTTTCTTCTTCTGTTATCCATTTTAAGTAAGTGTTGTTTGCCTCAATTTATCTCAATCGTGAGCAGCAGCTATATCTGTTTTTCTATTAGTTCTTTTTTATTAGAAGAATAAAGTCTATTTTTTCCCTTTGAGCTTGCTCTTTAACCTGTGCAGAATTTTCTAGAGAGCTATATATGGTTTAACCTGTGACTTTAATTAAATTTACTCCTTAATATTGTTTACGGATCTTAAAGTCATGCTTACATTTAGCTAAAGAAATAACTTTTACAGAATCACATAACATTGCAGTAGACTACTACTAGTACTACATAGAAAATGCGTCTGGATGTCTTTGTGTTATTTTTCCTAATTTGGTTGGACTTTTTCCCTAATTTGGAGACATAAGTGCTAATTTGTACCAAAAGTAAAATAAAATAAGGGGTTGAACATGGTTGGTCTTCCCCAAATAGTCCCTAACATGTGATGGAACATGGTTTATGCATTAATGTGTGTTTTGTTTTTCATTTAACCAACAATGTTGGAAGATTTTAAGCTACTGAAGTGAAATTACAGTACTATTGACTTATAAATTAGTTGTTTTTCTTATTTTTGGTTTTCAGATTAAAGTATTGTAGATATTGCCATATGAAATCGATGCTTTTTTCTAAAAGGATCAATATGCACAAGTCGACGTCTTTTTCTGATTCAATTTGTGATCTTTAATTGTTGTTGGTACATTCATAGTGATCTTGTTTCCTTTAATTGCTACAGCTAATGTTTGTCACTCCAAACAAGTTGGTATTGGCGAAAAGAAAGTTTTTATCGAGGAAGTGTTTGAGCCCAATGCTCGTTTGTGAGATCCTCAAGGGGGACAAGATACATTGGCAGGCTTTGTTCAAGGGGGATTTGTGATTTGGCTTGAGTGTTGGTTAAAGATTGGTTGACTATGTTTGTCTTATTTTCTATGACTTTAAATTTAACACATGGTTTATTTGTCAGTTGGTTTAGTTTAGTTTTGGATGGATTTACTCATTCAATTTCAGACATGGTTTGTTAGTTTTGGTTTGGACTTAGAAATAATTTGTATTTAAGGATAATTATACCTATTTTGGATTATATTTTTTGAATTTAATATAGATTGAGTTTGTATTTATTATGGTTTGGATTTGAGCTTATTATATATGTTTATAGTAAATGTGATGTAGCTGTGATGGAAATTAGGTGCAAATAAAATTTTGGAGCATATTTTAGTATTTATGTTTTTCATATTTAAAATAATTACTAACGGATAATTTCCGTTAGTATTCTTACACATGTGTTAGAAAAAAAAATCGTTAGTAATAAAATTACTAACGGTTTATATCCGTTAGTAATTGTCTCAAAAGTGTTAGAAACTGTCATGTTACATACCGTTAGTAATGAAATTACTAACGGTAATTTACCGTTAGTATTTTTGTATATAAATGTGTTAGAAAATAAACCGTTAGAATAAACATTACTAACGGAATATGTCCGTTAGGAATAATAAATTACTAACGGTATTTTACAGTTAGTAAACATATTCCTAACGGTAATTTACCGTTAGTAAAAATAATTTTCCTAACGGAAAATTACCGTTAGAAATTCCGTTAGAATTATTAGCCACACTCTATTTCTAACGGTAAATTACCGTTAGTAATAATTTTACTAACGGTAATTTACCGTTAGTAATGTGCCCTTTTGGTGTAGTGTTCAGCATCCTCTTGGTTTAATTTGGGTAGATTTTGCTAAGGTGAGTGACTCTAATCCATGGGCTGAATGTATAATTGTGTTAATGTTACAATTTATGAAGTATTATGTTGATTATGATGTTAATGTGTTGAATTATGATGGTTAAAGCATGATAGTATAAATTGGAATTTATTATGCCTAATTTTGCAAGGATTTCCATGTTGAGATGATTATGTGATTATGTGTTATATGGGTTGAAGAAAGTCTTATGTTGATTCATCGTGGATTTACTCCATAATAAGGAGACGTGGAAAAACCCAACGGTGTAAGGGTACTCACCACTTAACTATATAAAGGTGTGTGGGTGACGACCCAACTGTGGAAGGGTATGTGAGATGGTGTGAATTAGAGGTGCTATATGCGCATAAGGGAAAAAGGCAAGAGCGACGACACGGTGAATTGATATTTGGTCTTTTGGAGACTAAGTGATATGTTGATTGTTGATTTGTGCATTGAATATGACATACACTCATATATGTGATTAGCTTTACTCACTAAGCGAAAGCTTAAACAAATATTATTTTCTGTTGTGGTTATTGAATAACCACTGCAGGTACGGCACAGGAGAAGGAAAGGAAATTATCGATACGACGGGTGGGCATGGGGGTTATGAGATGTGTGTTGATATGTTTATAAATCTAGATGTTTAAGTATCTTAATGAAACTTATGGTTTAGAGATGTATAGTTAACTCATTTTGGAAAACTTGTAATATGTAAGGTTCAATTTAGTGTTGATTGTATATTGTGGTATGAGTTGTAATATGATGTCCATAAGTTGTGTGTATATGGGGATAACTTTATAGATTATTTAACTTTAAAAGGAAAACTAGATTTGGGGTCTTTTGTTTGAAAGTTATACTCATGTTGGGGAAAATGAGGGGTTTGATGCAAGTTTATGTTTCTAGTGAAGAATCAATGTGCTAAGAGTGTTAAAACTACTTTTCAAATGGTTTGAAATGTTTTGGAAACTCCTATGATGTTTGGTTGTTTTTTGGAAACACTTGGGAGTACTTTTGAAATAGTTTTGGAAATGTTTTGGGTAAAAATCTTCATTGCTATGTGGTTTTGAGCAAGGAATGGGTGTTATGGGTTCTTTTGACTCAAAAGAAGTTGTGTGTATGTTTTGAATGGGTTTTGGTTGTAACTAAGTTGTATGTAATAGCTTAGTAATGTTGACATCGACTCGTGGAGACGCTTTCTCCTTCACTTTCAATTATGTTGTACATGAGTTCAAAACTAATTACAATGCTTGAATGGTTCTTGAAGTGATTAGGAGTAAAACCTTTCAACAGTTGTGTGTTTCAATGAGTTTGCGTTGCTTTAGAGCACTTTTTGGTGGTTCTAAAATGGTTGAGAAGTAGCCCCAAGTGCTTTGTGAGTTTGGGGACTTTTAAGGATGTTAAATGGGAGAAAATATGGTCCAGAGGGTACTTGGACCGGTCGAATTGACCCTCTCGACTGGTCGAATGCCCCTCTGCCCAAAACAGTTATTTCGAAAATATTTTTTGATGGCTTTTACGGAAACGGACATAACTCCTTCTAGAAAATTCGGATTCGCGCACCATTTTTTGCGTTGAAATTGGGACTTAAAGATCTATCTTTTGGTGTAAAATTTTGATATACTTTATTAATGACCATTTTGCCCTTGGGTCTATTTTGTCACAGCAAACCCTTTTATGTTGGTTCAAATCATGTTTTTTCTTAATAATTAACATGGTTTATTTCTTATTAGTGTATTTTGGGTGCGTATAGTCCTGTGACATGTGTCCTAATCCACCAGGGGTGGATTGGGGTGTGACAATACCCTACTGGTGCCACTTGGAATCTTATGATAATCTACGAACCCCCCTCGATCTCTGGTCACATGCCTTGTTGCTCCTATATCTGCAATCCAATCATGGAGCGAATGAGCGATTAGGACATGAGAACTCACAAAAGCATAGAGAGAGAGTTGGGTAGGAAAGTTACCTTCTTCGGCTCAGTGCATTTATGAGCAAAGTGTCCCAATCCTCCACAGTTGAAGCATTTTGATTTGGAAGCATTTTTCTTGCCAGCGCGCTTACCCCTGCGCTTCTTTGGTTTATCAACCTTTGGAGCTAACTTATTAGCCCCAACCTTTCTCTGAGCCCTTTTACCCTTGGCATTGCGCTTGGACCCACTAGCCCCGCTTACCTCCACCTATGGAAGTTCTCGCCATGAGTATAGTAATGCGGTTCGCCTTTTGGCGTTCCGCCTCCAGCTCCACATGTTTGGATATATCAGCAAAGTTCTTGATATTTTCATTATGTGTCAAAATTTGCTTCATATGGACCCAA
Organism: Hydrangea macrophylla; assembly: GCA_033977485.1. NCBI lineage: Eukaryota > Viridiplantae > Streptophyta > Magnoliopsida > Cornales > Hydrangeaceae > Hydrangea > Hydrangea macrophylla. The sequence goes on from CM066990.1 coordinate 100,935,142, forward strand.
GTTTCAAGCAGTGACCGAATCACCGCTTGAATCTGTTGTCATCAGTGAGGATGTTCCCAACAGCACCAAGATCTCAAATCATACCAGATATCATCCTAAGATGTTCAGTCATCGATTGCTTGGGATCTTTCCTATACACCTCGAACTTCAACATCAGGCTCTTGAGCCTAGTAGTTGATGTCCCACCGAAAGTAAATTTTAGCTGGTCCCATAATTCTTTGGCACTGGAGTATTGAAAATACTCACCAAGAATGTCATCATTCATGCTGCTTAACAATATATTGCGCGTGTGATGATCCTTCTTGACCCATTCATTATAGATGTCAAGGTCTCAGCGATATTGGGCCATGGACCCATTTTCTGGTAATTCGGGTTGGACCATTGACTGGATTAGATGGGGAAGCAGTTCTTCCTCAGTCAACAGGAGGGTTACTCTACGTTGCCATGCGTCATAGTTTTTCCCATTAAACTTGTTAATCAGCGACAATTTGCTTTGAAGCCATTTCTACATTCAAAAAAACATGCACAAAGGTTTTGACGTTATTATTTGCACATTTCATAAAATTTTGTTTTAAAAAATCCAATTATAACGATATTTCCCCTTTTACAATTTTAAGACCAAAAAACTTGCTATTGCTTATTAATCAAATCCTAAATTTTGTAAATCAAGGAAAAAACTTTTATAATTGATTTTACAAACAAATATCAATTAGATGGTTCTTATAACCTATCTAAGACCATCCACAATATATATAAGTGCGTTATACAACAAAAATTGCCCATGGGCCCCACGTGGGTCCAAATTAACAATGTAGAGCTCATGCTAAGGTAATTCAAGTTTATGATATATAAACAAAGAAAACCATCCCTTTATAAAATAGGCTTTTCCAATACAAAACTCTCATCCTCATATTACATTTATAATCCAAAAAAATAGGGATGCTTTGTTTATAAACATATACAAGAACAACCTTAGACATACATCGTGAGGACACAAGCTCTATTAATTGTCAATTATTGTCCATTCATTTAATCCAGATTAAAAATGTATTAATCACACTCATCAAGCACTCATGTGGTCTTATTTTAAAAATGAATGGACTCATCCGTCATTCCACTTAAGGAGGAGGAATTAGAGGTCATATGGTCAATCAATCACAAACAATAGTAATTAAACGTGACCAATAATGCAATGAACCTCTAAAAATTGCAATAAGAATAAATTTGCAGCCCTGGATACCTCCCATAAGCCAAGGAAAAATTATGAAAAATTCTAGATTTTTCATCAATTATATAAATAATTTTGGGTTTTAAACTAATATAAAACCAATTCATTAAGAACCTTTGAATTACCAAAAATAATTTAAAGTCCACATGAAAATTTTAAATACCTGAAAAACTTATTTTTCATTATTAACAAAAAATTTCATAATTTATGGGAGCCAAAAAAAAAAACAATATTAATCAATTTATTAAGTAAAATTGATTTTGTTAAACCTATTTAACAATAATATGTCAAGTTCCTTAAAAATACTATATTTTAAGGAATAGGTCTATCCCAACAATCTCACATGGCCCAAAAAAGTATCCCAACCATATAATATTAATTTCAATAATTAATAAACATATTTGGATATTTTAAGTAATTAAAATAATGCCCAAAAAACACAATTTAATGCCCTAAAATATCATAAACATCAGAGAATTGCATGCAACACCCCCAACAGTGTTAAGAACACTTTAGATTAATTTCAAGAATTTATAATATGCTTTGAATATTTTAAACAATTTAAAACGTTTACTATAACACCCTTTTTGTGCTCTAAAATATCAAAAACAATGGAGTAATTCCTTAGAAAATTATTCTGGGTCCCACTCAATGTCCATAAGATAAGAAAAATAAATAAATAAAATATTTTTCTACAATTTTCTAGAATTTTAAAACAATTAAAAACAATTTAAAACATTTAAAAACATGTTTTTTAATTACCAGAAACTGTTTAAATATAAAACAATTAAAATCTATTTTTTATAAAAAAAATATATTTTAAAATAATAGACCAAAAAAGGGACCCACACTCGCCGGAAAGAGGGGTTGCTGGTCGCCGACGCCGCCACACGCACCAAATGTGTTGGCGGTGCGCGTGGGGGTTGCCGCAGGGAGTCTTCTTCCTCCTCTGAACCCTATCTCATTCGTCTGTGATCCGTTTTCAACAAACTATATATGGTTGGAAAGATCTCTCGGAGTACTAGAGATTTGAACCAAAAAATAGGCTGATTGCACGTCTCAATCTTCCAAAAAAGTGGTTTAAAGTTTGGAAAAAATTCGGTTAAAAAAATGCAAAAACTAGGGTTTGCAATTTTTCCTTCTACGGAGATATTTGGGCCATGAAACTTTATGGGTAGACTCAATAGACATATAAGAATAGATCCCAATCAAAAATTTCAAAAATTATTAGAGTTTAATCGTAGACCCACTTTGAAAAATACTTTGAAGCTTTTGAACACAAAAAGATGGTTCAACAATGATGGATCAGCTTTGGGTTCATTTATAGGCGAACAAACGTCCTTACGGCTCTGATACCAATGTAAAATGCATACACACATGCATATAAGACGAGTATAGATGCGTTTACCTAGCGGAATAACTCGTCGGATCGTTGAAACGGCGTTGTTACGAACCCTCCTAGCTGCCTCCGTGCACTGTGTCTCGTACAGTCGCAGAGATGATTCTTGAGCGATCTCTGATGATGCCACGTACTAGATCCCTAGCCCTTTTGGTGATTCGCTAGAGAGAGAAATCGTGAATGTAAGAGAGAGAGAGAGAGAGAGAGAGAGAGAGAGACTAACGTGAGGGAGAAGAGAGAGGCCGCTGAAAGTTTTTTTTTTTCATTAGGTTTTTCCATGTGATATATATGCGTATATATAGGCACATAAAACCTATAAGGCTTGGGACTAAAAAGCCCGTTACTTGGTGTCCAAGCCAAGCTTCTTTGGACCCAGTCCAACATAATGTAGGTGCCCGTATGGCTCGACCACAATATTTGTTATAGTACCTTTTTTTTTGGGGTGTGTGTGTGTGTGTGTGTGTGTGTGTGTGTGTGTGTGTGAATAGAATTCAAAGACTTGGCCATGAAAAGATTTCCTCAATGATCATCTTGCAAGCATAAAGCTCCAATTATTTTCATCCTCACCACTTCTTTTCTATGAACCATCCTCATTGTCTTCATCTCAAAATTTGTTTTTCCTGAGCTTTCTTATGCAGCTATAGAAGTAGATAGCATCTAGATGTTGATCAAAGTTTCTCCTATTTTTTTTCCTTGAAGAAAAGGGTTGAAGTGGGTTCCTTGGTGGGATGCCCTCGTAAAAGGCACACTAACCAAAGAGCCTGCTTGGCCAAAGCTGTTCTCCCACCCCACCGAGGCACCGTAATGGGGGTCCTTAACGTGTATAACCAATCATGGTCAAACTGGAGTTTAACCATGCAAGCACAGTTCGGTAACAAACCCCCCCCCCCCCCCCCCCAACCTTATCTGGCTACAAGAAGTGCCCTTACCACTGGGCCACCCATCTCGGTGATGTTTCTCTTTTTATTCAACAGCTCAAGAAGAACAATTCCAAAAAGCTGTCAATCCTTTATTGCTAGGTTCAGTTGCACTTAACATTTAGTTTATGTTTGTTTCATAGATTTGGTAAAAGAAATGAAAGGAAAACATAAAGAAAATATTTTCTTTTGCTTGGTTACTAAGGAAATTAGTGAGAAAATTAGAAGAAAAAAAATATATAGTGAAAAATAAATTTAAATAATTGACCACCCCCTTCACCTCCCCCCGCCTCCTCCCTCCCCCAAACAAGCTTGGAGGAAAACACAAAGGAGTAGAGACGGAGGATAGATTTAGGTTAATCTTATGCACAGCGGAAAAATAAGTTTATAAAACTTTATTGGTAGCCCGGATCTACTACTTATTAACTCTATAAATGCGTACACAAGAGGGACAAGAATGTTACGTTTATGTCTTGAACCCAATTCTGATTTCTTTATCTTCCAGCAGACTCCTCTAGATGGTCTTCACCCTTATGTCTCCAGTGAACGCTCCTAGAAAGACTAGGATTGGTGGAAACACTAATAGAGAGGATATAGAAGGTTTAGGAAACCCTAAAATAGTTTCTGCAGCTCTGGGACAGTAAAAACGATGATTAAACAATACTGTACGCAATTGCCTTGTTTATAGATTTCCAAGCTCACTTTAAGCCTTCGACTGATCGAAAACTTTCGATCGATTGAACCCTCAACCGATTGAACCTTAAATAGAGGTGTCGATCGGGTCGGGTTGTCCTGGCCCGAGCCCGAGCCCGACCTGCTTTTTTCAGGCTAAAAGCCCGGCCTGGTTCACCACAAGGCCCGGCCTGCTAGGCCTGGTTCACAAACCCCAGGCCGGGTGGACACCCATCTTTCCGTCCACGGACCAACCCGAAATGAAGAAAAAGACTAGCCCTGCCCGAAGCCCACCGCGACCTAGTCCAAAAGTTGAAGAAATCCCGCTAGCCCGTCTGGCCCGACCCGATGTCCGGCCGGCTAGGCTCAGGCCACCGATCCGGGCCGGACACCCCCCCTCCTCTCCCAAGCCCGGCCCGATGTTTGGTGAAGCCTGGCCCGGGCCGACCCGTTTGACACGTCTAACTTTAAATCAATTGAAACTCTTTCAACTAATTGGTTCATCATCCTCATATATCTCTCCAAGCATTTTGGCGAAGCTAAGAGTGGGACCTCCTAGGTTCTTTATTGTTGGCTCAGACCAGTTATTAATTCCTATGATCAAACTCTTTGATCAACAAATTAACTAACTGATCAGTTAACGTTTACTCCACTATAAAATGATAACTGCACTCCAACACAAAAGAAGAAATCCGAAGTACTAATGTCCCTCTACCATCAGCATTCATAATCATATTCAGGTAGTTGGATAACTGTTATTGTCAACCTGAATGATGATTACATCTTCCATTCCTTGAGCCTTATTCACCTCTCATGATTGCCAAATATGTTGACAACTATTTATCAACAATACTGCATTTCTCAGTAATCAACTTGATGGCATTCTCAAAGGAATGCTTACTCTTTATCAGAGGGTAGATTCTATCTTGACAATATATGTTCACAACCCTATGAATATGATATACCCAAGATACCCAGGTGTTGATCTTGCAAGATCTCAATGATTGGTAAGTCAAAGCAGTCACATCCATGTCTCTGTCCATAATCGTCTCAAGATTGAGAACACGTACCTTATACAAGTTATGAGTTCCTATCAACTGTTGACAGTTTTGTATGTCAATAGGAATCTCATGGTCCGTCAATACACTATAAGCACTAGCATATTAACTAAGAGTCATACTGTAGTGATTGATATTCATCACTCCATCCAATGGTAGTTAATAATCCTACAGTGTATACCTGATGAGATATCTAATCTCATCATCTACTATGACAAGTTCTAAGTATCAAAAAATAACAATTCATGTCTCTCTTGTATGTATCACATCAATACATGAATTAGTTACTCTGATACTTATAGATAGGGTAATTCTTTAGTGACAACTTTCATACAACTTTCATACAACCTTCTAAAAAATGTGTCTATCTCTCCTGTGTCACTGTGGGGTCCAGTGACATCACAGGAGAGAGATAGACACATCTTTTTAAGAGGTTGTATGAAAGTTGTCACAAAAAATTACTCTTATAGATTACATCAATCATCTTATGAAACATACACAATAAAATGTATAAATAATATCCATATATAAAATGCCAAATATCACATACATGAAAACCGACTTTGAGGCCACAATCCCAACATCGGATTCAAAGAATCTAACTTAGGGGAGGCAGGCCAGGGGCATAGCTACACCTTGAAGAAAACGGTTTCTGGCTACGACACTGGGGTGGCGAGCTTATTATTTTGCAAAGGAATTGAATGGCGCAAGTCTATATACTCAAAGCATATCTTTTGAATAATACTAGTATAAGTATACTAGTTAGTATAAGCAGATAACTTTCAAAGAGGCACTCGTCCCTACTTATCCTCCGGGTCCATCCGTGCACCATGCAAAGTAACTAGCTTCCCCTTTTCTTTTTTTTTTGACCCTTCATTCATTAAATGCGCAAACCCAACAAACCTTTCGTAGAAGAATCTGCTTTAGTCAGAGAAGTTTGGGAGTGTTTTTTTTTCCAAAGTTTAGGAGAGAGTAAACACAGGCAACTTCCTGAACATTTCATTTTGGACTAGACTATTCATATTTCTTAAGAGGAAATCAACACTTTTTGCATTATTGTTATTTGATAGGGCAACCAACCCATTGGCTATTGTGGAAACTCAGATACCATATAAGGGATGTTAGGTCATAGGTTCCTTAAAATTATGTATTTTAGCAAAACATTTATATTGTTTTTTGTAGTTTTGTGAAAAGCCCACACTACTTTTCGTATTCGGTGAAAAGCCCAAAGGCTCACAGATAATATTATCTGCAAATTTTAAATCATCATAACTCACTTATTTTTTTGGCCTTTTTGGGTGATTTTTTTTTTCGAGATCTACGTATTGGACTTGAAAGTTGTACAAAAAAAATAAGTAATTTGAAACTTCGTTTTTCATTTTTATCTTTCAGATAGATAATATTATCTATTTTCACTGACAGATAATATTATTTGTCAACTTTAAATCACCATAACTTTTTCGATTATTGGGCTTTTTGGGTGATATTTTTTTTGATTTCCTATATTTCTTTGAGATCTACGCAGTAGGCATAGAAATTTTACGAAAAAAGTTAAGTTGTAGCTTGATTTTGAGGTTTTATCTATCTTACAGATAATATTACTGTATCTGTTATCTGTGTGTATAACATATAATATTATCTATGAACTTTAAACTACCATAACTTTCTCAATTCTTAAGTTTTTTAGGTGATTTTTTTTTTTGATTTCGTGTATTTTTTTTAAGATCTGAGCATCTATGGTGCCAATTGCACAAAAGAAATATATTTTATTTTATGTATGCGAAAAAATGCAATTTTTCATATTTGTTTGATGTTTAGTTTTTTTTTATTTTTTTTGTCCCAGTATTTCATGGTCATATTGAACTTATTTAATAAATCTTATTTTTGCTAATTCCAAAATATCAAATTTTACTTGTATAACAAAAATTATAGCAATTTCAGTATAAAAAGGGCCTAATGCGATAAAGAAAAGTAACATGTGTTTTAACTTTGAAGAGTTTTGTGTAAAGGGGTTATGGCTGAAGCTCCCAAAAAGATGGATCTGATTTGGGTTCATTTATAGGCGAACAAACGTCCTTACAGCTCTGATACCAATGTAAAATGCATACACACATGCATATAAGATGAGTATAGATGCGTTTACCTAGCGGAATAACTCGTCGGATCGTTGAAACGGCGTTGTTACGAACCCTCCTCTTGAACCACGAACTAGCTGCCTCTGTGCACTCTCTTGTGTCTCGTACAGTCGCAGAGATGCTTCTTGAGCGATCTCCGATGATGCCACGTACTAGATCCCTAGCCCTTTTGGTGATTCGCTAGAGAGAGAAACCGTGAATGTAAGAGAGAGAGAGAGAGAGACTAACGTGAGGGAGAAGAGAGAGGCTGTTGAAAGTTTTTTTTTTTCATTAGGTTTTTCCATGTGATATATATGCGTATATATAGGCAGATAAAACCTATAAGGGTTGGGACTACAAAGCCCGTTACTGGGTGTCCAAGCCAAGCTTCTTTGGACCCAGTCCAACATAATGTAGGTGCCCGTATGGCCCGACCACAATATTTGTTAAAGTACCCTTTTTTTTTTTGGGGGGGGGGGGGGGGGGGGGGGGGAATCACGGATTCGTGTGTGTGTGTGTGTGTGTGTGTGTGTGTGTGTGTGTGTGTGTGTGAATAGAATTCAAAGACTTGGCCATGAAAAGATTTCCTCAATGATCATCTTGCAAGCATAAAGCTCCAATTCTTTTCATCCTCATTACTTCTTTTCTATGAACCATCCTCATTGTCTTCATCTCAAAATTTTATAATCTTCATTGGCCAGTTTTTCCAGAGCTTTCTTATGAAGCTATAGAAGTAGATGGCATCTAGATGTTGATCAAAGTTTATCCTATTTTTTTTCTTTGAAGAAAAGGGTTGAAGAGGGTTCCTTGGTGGGATGCCCTCGTAAAAGGCACACTAACCAAAGAGTCTGCTTGGCCAAAGCTGTTCTCCCACCCCATCGAGGCACCATAGTGGGGGTTCTTAACGTGTAGAACCAATCATGGTCAAAATGGAGTTTAACCATGCAAGCACAGTTCGGTAACAACAACCCCCTCCACCCCCCCTTTATCTGGCTACAAGAAGTGCCCTTACCACTGGGCCACCCATCTCGGTGGTGTTTCTCTTTCTATTCAACAGCTCAAGAAGAACAATTCCAAAAAGCTATCAATCCTTTATTGCTAGGTTCAGTTGCACTTAACATTTAGTTTACGTTTGTTTCATGGATTTGGCAAAGGAAATGAAAGGAAAACATAAAGAAATATTTTCTTTTGCTTGGTTACTAAGGAAATTAGAGAGAAAATTAGAAGAAAAAATATATATAGTGAGAAATAAATTTAAATAATTGACCACCCCCTTCACCTCCCCCCGCCTCCCCCACCCCCAAACAAGCTTGGAGGAAAACATAAAGGAGTAGAGCCAGAGGATAGATTTAGGTTAATCTTATGCACAACGAAAAAATAAGTTTATAAAACTTTATTGGTAGCCCGGATCTACTACTTATCAACTCTATAGATGCGTACACAAGAGGGACAAGAATGTTACGTTTATGTCTTGAACCCAATTCTGGTTTCTTTATCTTCCAACAGACTCCTCTAGATGGTCTTCACCCTTATGTCTCCAGTGAACGCTCCTAGAAAGACTAGGATTAGTGGAAACCCTAATAGAGAGGATATAGAAGGTTTAGGAACCCTAAAATAGTTTATGCAGCTCTGGGACAGTAAAAACGATGATTAAACAATACTCTATGCAATTGCCTTGTTTATAGATTTCCAAGCTGACTTTAAGCCTTCGATTGATCGAAAAACTTTCGATCGATTGAACCTTCAACCGATTGAACCTTAAATAGAGGTGTCAATTGGGTCGGGTTGTCCCGGCCCGACCCGAGCCTGACCTTCTCTTTTCAGGTTAAAAGCCCGGCCCGGTTCACCACAAGGCCCGTCCCGCTAGGCCTGGTTCACAAACCCCAGGCCGGGTGGACACCCATCCTTCCGTCCACGGCCCGACCCAAAATGAAGAAAAAGACTAGCCCTGCCCGAAGCCCACCGCGGCCTAGTCCAAAAGTTGAAGAAAGCCTGCTAGCCCGTTCGGCCTGACCCGATGTCCGGCTGGCTAGGCTCGGGCCACCGATCCGGGCGGGACACCCCCCTCCTCTCCCAAGCCCGGCCCGATGTTTGGTGAAGCCTGGCCCGGGCTGACCCGTTTGACACCTCTAACTTAAAATCAATTGAAACTCTTTCAATTAATTGGTTCATCATCCTCATATACCTCTCCAAGCATTCTGGCGAAGCTAAGAGTGTGACCTCCTAGATTCTTTATTGTTGGCTCAGACCAGTTATTAATTCCTATGATCAAACTCTTTGATCAGCAAATTAACTAACTGATCAGTTAACGTTTACTCCACTATAAAATGATAACTGCACTCCAACACAAAAGAAGAAATCCGAAGTACTAATGTCCCTCTACCGTCAACATTAATAATCATATTCAGGTAGTCGGATAACTGTTATTGTCAACCTGAATGATGATTACATCTTCCATTCCTTGAGTCTTATTCACCTCTCATGATTGCCAAATATGTTGACAACTATTTATCAACAATACTGCATTTCTCAGTAATCAACTTGGTGACATTCTCAAGGGAATGCTTACTCTTTATAATAGGGTAGATTCTATCTTGATAAATATATGTTCACAACCCTATAAATATGATATACCCAAGATACCCAGGTGTTGATCTTGCAAGATCTCAATGATTGGTAAGTCAAAGCAGTTACATCTATAGTCTCTGTCCATAATTGTCTCAAGATTGAGAACACGTACCTTATACAAGTTATGAGTTCCTATCAACTGTTGACAGTTTTGTATGTCAATAGGAATCTCATGGTCTGTCAATACACTATAAGCACTAGCATATTAACTAAGAGTCATACTGTAGTGATTGAGATTCATCACTCCATCCAATGGTAGTTAATAATCCTACAGTGTATACCTGATGAGATATCTAATCTCATCATCTACTATGACAAGTTCTAAGTATCAAAAAATAATAATTCATGTCTCTCTTGTATGTATCACATCCATACACGAATTAGTTACTATGATACTTATAGATAGGGTAATTCTTTGGTGACAACTTTCATACAACCTTCTAAAAAATGTGTATCTCTCTCGTATGTCACTGTGGGGTCTAGTGACATCACAGGAGAGAGATAGACACATCTTTTTAAGAGGTTGTATGAAAATTGTCACCAAAAAATTTCTCTTATAGATTACATCAATCATCTCATGAAACATACGCAATAAAATGTATAAATGATATCCATATATAAAATGCCAAATATCACATACATGAAAACCGACTTTGAGGCCACAATCCCAACAACGGATTCAAAGAATCTAACTTAGGGGAGGCAGGTCAGGGGCATAGCTACACCTTGATGAAAACGGTTTCTGGCTACGACACTGGGGTGGCGAGCTTATTATTTTGCAAAGGAATTGAATGGCGCAAGTCTATATACTCAAAGCATATCTTTAGAATAATACTAGTTAGTATAAGCAGATAACTTTCAAAGAGGCAGTCGTCCCTACTTATCCTCCGGGTCCATCCGTGCAAAATAACTAGCTTTCCCTTTTCTTTTTTTTGGACCCTTCATTCATTAAATGCGCAAACCCAACAAACCTTTCGTAGAAGAATCTGCTTTAGTCAGAGAAGTTTGGGAGTGTTTTTTTTGTCCAAAGTTTAGGAGAGAGTAAACACAGGCAACTTCCTGAACATTTCATTTTGGACTAGACTATTAATGTTTCTTAAGAGGAAATCAACACTTTTTGCATTATTGTTATTTGATAGGGCAACCAATTCATTGGCTATTGACTATTCATGTTAGGTCATAGGTTCCTTAAAATTATGTATTTTAGCAAAAAAATTATATTATTTTTTGTAGTTTTGTGAAAAGCCCACGCTACTTTTCGTATTCGGTGAAAAGCCCGAAGGCTCACAAATAATATTATCTGCAAATTTTAAATCATCATAACTCACTTATTTTTTTGGCCTTTTTGGGTGTTTTTTTTTTTTTTTTTTTTCGAGATCTACGTATTGGACTTGAAAGTTGTACAAAAAAAAAAAGTAATTTGAAACTTCGTTTTTCATTTTTATCTTTCAGATAGATAATATTATCTATTTTCACTGACAGATAATATTATTTGTCAACTTTAAATCACCATAACTTTTTCGATTATTGGGCTTTTTGGGTGATTTTTTTTTTTTGATTTCCTATATTTCTTTGAGATCTACGCAGTAGGCATAGAAATTTTACGAAAAAAGTTAAGTTATAGCTTGATTTTGAGGTTTTATCTATCTTACAGATAATATTACTGTATCTGTTATCAATATTATCTGTTATCTGTGTGTCTAACAGATAATTCATAATATTATCTGTGAACTTTAAACTACCATAACTTTCTCAATTCTTAAGTTTTTTAGGTGATTTTTTTTTTATTTCGTGTATTTTTTTTAAGATCTGAGCATCTATGGTGCCAATTGCACAAAAGAAATATATTTTATTTTATGTATGCGAAAAAAATGCAAATTTTCATATTTGTTTGATGTTTAATTTTTTTTTTTTGGTCCCAGTATTTCATGGTCATATTGAACTTATTTAATAAATCTTATTTTTGCTGATTCCAAAATATCAAATTTTACGAAAAACAACTTGTATAACAAAAATTATAGTAATTTGAGTATAAAAAAGGCCTAATGCGATAAAGAAAAGTTACATGTGTTTTAACTTTGAAGAGTTTTGTTTAAAGGGGTTATGGCTGAAGCTCCCAAAAAACAAACAGAAAAAACAAAGAATGATAATAATAATAAGAGCAATTATATACATATACATATGTACACTCACATAAATAAATGAGCCAAAGAAATGCATCTTGATGCTAGTTTAGTGTCTGAACCAGGAGAAGTTATTCAGTGAGCCCGTCACGCCACGTCAGCATGCTGACGTGGTGTGACCAATTAATCTCAACCAACCACTTGTCATGATCCCCCTAGAAGGAGGGGGCAAGTGGTTAGTGGAATTTCAAATTTTAAATTTGATAACCACTTGTCATGATCCCCCTAGAAGGAGGGGACAAGTGGTTGATTGAGATTAATTGGTCACACCACGTCAGCATGCTGATGTGGCGTGACGGGCTCACTGAATAATTTCTCCTGAACCAGTCAAGAAAGAGTAATGATATGCTTCGCATTATTTGTATCTCTAATAGTTCTCAACCACATCTAGCAATGGATCAACTTGATAGATTAGATGATGTTGAAGTGTTCGCGCCATTATCGATGATGATCCCACTGCCACATTGTGTTTGGGAATCGTTTGAGATATAAAATTTGGGAAGCAGAATATTACTCATAAAAAAAATAATCATGTGCTATATGAGCCTACCTACATTTGAGCTGTTGGAGAGGTTTTTTTTTTTTTTTTTTGCCTTAAATGACAGTGATACATCATAATTATGAGTGCTAAATAACTGTTGATGGCATGATTTTCCATTTAAATACATTTTAATCTGAGCTAATAAGATTTTAGTTTTCCTCCCTCAAAACTCCAATTGTCTCTTGCCTCTAAATACTACTTCTAAAGTTTTAAGTATGAATAAATGTTTAAAGCAGATTCTAAATCTAACTCTGCTAGTACCAAAGTGACTGTAAACACTTTCAAGTCCTAATTGCCCAAAATGTACAACAAACCCACAAAAGATTATTGCACAAATGCTGCAAATTCTTGGGAATTAAATCTGGGAAACAAAAACTTTTATGAATATAGTTTGCATACAATTGAATTGCAAGATTACATTTTTACCTTAAAAACCAAGCTTTTCATCGAGGATTCGAAAGAACAGACGCTTGTGGAGCTGCTGAGAAAACATGATTATTCGCCATAGGAGAAGAAGACCCCATTGCATGAAGAAACTTATAGTTAATATCAAGAGGAACCTCCATAACTCCTTCCAAAACCTTCACAACAGTTGACATAAGAGGCCTTTTCATCGGATCATTTTGCAAACACCAAACTCCAATTCTAATCATCCTCTCCGCTTCTTCCACATAATCTTGCAACTCTTCATCCAAGTCCTCCACAATGTCGATTAACCGATCCTCCTCCGCCTTTTTCTGCAAAATTTCGAGCAAATGTTTGCTAGATTCTGATCTACATCGGTCCAAATTCCTCCTCCCACTCACTATTTCAAGAAGAACAATCCCAAAGCTATATATATCAACCTTGACAGTAATATTTGATTTTCCACATTCTGGAGCAATATAACCGGGAGTTCCTCTCAATGTGGTGAGGACTTGGCTTTCATCTCTGTCTATTAGCTTCGAAAGCCCGAAATCGGAGATCTTGGCATTGAAATTCTCATCCAAGAGAATGTTTTGTGGCTTTATATCAAGATGAATAATTCTCTGTCGACACTCTTCGTGTAAATAAGCCAACCCTTTTGCTATACCGAGTATAATTACCTTTCGAGTATGCCAATCAAGAAAAATTTTCTCTTCTCTATCGAAGATCCATTTTTCCAATGACCCATTACTCAAATACTCATAAACTAAAAGTCTACAAGATTTTTCTGCACAAAAACCAATCAATCTCACAAGATTGAAATGGTGTAAGCTTCCAATGGTTTCAACTTCTGCTAAGAACTCTCTCACCCCTTGTCCCATTTTATCCAATCTCTTTACTGCAACCAATGTGTCATCTTGAAGCTTTCCTTTGAAAACAGATCCAAACCCTCCGCCACCAAGTCTCTCTTTAAAATCTTCTGTCGCCAAACGTAGTTCTTCGAATGAAATACTCACTGGCATTCCTGGAACTTTACTGATATACCCTTCGTCCCATTCGTCAGTCTTGGTCTTCCCAAATTTCTTCATAAAAATACCAATCAAAAAGAGACAAAAAATAAAGAAACCAACACTAGACCCTGCTATAATTGCAACTCTTTTTCCTTGGTTTCTTGGTTTTGGTGGTGAAACCGAGGAATTGACTACTTTAATGTATGCAGCTGATGAGAAGTTAAAATTTGGAATTTTGCCTTCTCTGATTGTTAAAACCTCAGAAGGGTTATAACAATTCCCAACAGAGACATTGTTTCGGTACCTGAAAAATGCCGCCTGACACGAACAATTCTGCGTACATGCCTCTTTACAACTCTCTATGTCGCTTATATTTACCACAGCCGACTCTGAATCGATTATATCGAAGTAGGTAGCATTACTCACTTCAACGAGCTGATTAGTCGAAGATTGGCACGACAAAGGAGTCACTCTAGAACACCCACCAGATGTTTCCTCGAAATATGGAACCCTGTCAACACTTATTGGGCAGCTACATTGTCCATTCCTGCACAGCCCATAAGGCCCACATCGCCTAGGATATTGACATTCACCGAGGTCTTGGCTAACCATATCTACTACACTAGAAAATCCAGTTTCATTACTGTGCCTATATATCCTCAAACGCCCATCAAACTCAAGTTTTGTATATTCTATAGATGTATCAAACGGCAATGCTGAGGGACTTGTTCTCAACGTCCCTTGAGAAACTCCCCAATTCACAAAGAACCCACCACTTAGAAGCTCCTTATAACTTGATCCGGTACTATTACTCGAATTGTTATCTTCATTCCTGATCAAAAGTCTGCAACGCCCCGTTTGGGAGTTCTGAGCCACCGTGCTTTGTTCTGGGGCTAGCTTATAATACATTTGAGACGTGCCATTACCCACTTCAGTATATGCAGCAAAACCAGAGCCAGATGTGAACATTGCATAGTACAAGCCAGTACTAAAATTGGATAGAGAAGAACTTGAAATGAGCTTTAGACCCTCATATAATCGCTGACCGACTAACAATGTATCAGTGGGGTGATCATAAGATTGCCAAACAATGTCTCCCAAATTGTTAAAAAGGACTAAATTACCTGTTTCAGTCATGTTCATTCCAACTACAGAGTTGCTTGATGTGTTTGTTGACCATACCATTGTTCCATCTGCATCATTTAGTACCAAGTCCCCGCCCCGGGTCAGCTGTAAACTGGCGTTTTCTTGCACTGGGTGGCCTCGGTTAGCGGTCCAGACTTGGCCAGGATCGCCTCCGCCGACAACAACGATTGAGAATAGATAAGAGGTACAATCATTGATGCAGTAAAACCCACAGGCAAAGCCAAGATTGTTCTTCTTTATTGATGAGAGGACTGTTCTTAGTTTTGATTGAGAATTGCCAAAAGGGATTGTATCGTTGTTGGTATTGTTGTTGAACCATGTTGAAGGAAGGGTTGAATTCAGGTAGAATATGGAGCTGGAAGTGGCAGTAGTACTATATTGGGTGACTAAGTGAGAGAGTACAAAAAGTATGATGAAGCAATTCGCCATGAGCTCTTAGCTTCTTACAAAAAAGAAATTTCTGTAATCATGTGCTTCCCTTCTTTCTTTGAAGATAAGTTTTTTTTTTTTGGTTGGTTTATGTCTCTTCTGATGTGTGTGTGTGTGTGTGAGAGAGAGAGAGAGAGAGAGAGAGAGAGTGTGTGTGTGTTCCAAATTCCAAGTCTCCCTTTAAAGGTGGGACATTATTGGGGAAATTTCAAGTCATTATTGGGGACTTGAATGATATTTGTTGAAATTTCTGCTTAGAACATCAAGGGCAGAACCAAATTTGTATATCATTATATATATATATATATATACATGGATATAAATGTATGCAAAACAAACCGTGTTGTATGGGCTGTAACCCTTTTTCCTTTCTTAGAAAATTCTATTTTCTTAGCTAATGCCCAGTCAAAAAGGGCATCTTCTCTCATTCAAAAGTCCCATTTCACACGGCTCACAGAAGGAGGACCACATTCCTTATTATTGGGATTTTAAGTCTTTTAACATTAATTTCAGCTTCTAGTTAACATCTTAAGGGGAAATGAACTGCAGTTAAAAGTTAAAACGGATTCAACTCTCTTACATAGTTAACTAAAAGGTGCATGAGCCAAATGTTTTGATTCGGCAAGTCATATAGACACACACTCATTCCTGATGGATTGTTTGCGAAATCTAAGGTACTACTACTATAGTTGGGTAAATGGTCTTTGTTGGGGTAAGTAACTACACTTGGTTCTCTTGAGGTAAGGTCAAAACACAGACTCACCCATGCCAGAGATGGAATCCTAGCAATTTAATGATGAATGCAAAATTATAAGTATACTCCTAAAACAAAATATCATTTTTTTAAATAGAAAATCGACATACAATGAAAAAGACTAATTGGCCGATGAAAAGAAATATACCTTAATACCCATGTTAGAACAAAATACTGTTTCTCGACTGTAGTAAGAGTAAATTTGGTCATTATAAAAAGTTTAACAAGAGACCTACTAACGGAAAAGGAGTTGCTGTTACTCAACTACAAAACTCGAGAGATCTGTCTTATTTTTCGTACTAGAAGGGTAGTCCCTGCATTTTGACATTCCTCTAGAGGAGGTCATTGCAATTTTTTTTTTTTTTTTTTTTTTTTTTTTTAAGAAAACAAATTTTCTTATTCGGTACAAAAACACTCTTAAAACATATTCTCTGTTAGACCAACATGATGGCACTCAGAAGATTCCGGATGAGTTAGAGACCTTCTCTCTCTAGGACTTTCCTAGAGAGAGAATAGTGATGGTTTAGTTTAAACCCTAGCTGCCTCCCTCTCCATCTCCCCTCCTCTGTTCGACCAGCAACCCCACCCTCCCTTTGCCTATCCGATCTCCTTCCTCCATACCCTTTCCCTTTTTGTCCTGTTATAATTAAAGCCTTGTTTGGCTCCTCCACTTCCTCTGTGAAGTTTTCCCATTCCTTTGTGAAGGTTGTTTAGGAAATCTCCTTCCCTCTTTCTTTATTCTTGCCTTGTTCCTTTTCTTGTCAGGCATCTTTGGGTTCAATATGATAGATGTAAGCCAGACCAGTTTTGAAACAGTCGATTGACTTTTTGGTCTTCAGTGGGACTTGATTGGTGGCTTTGGAGCTCTCTTCTACAGCTGTGTAGCTTTCCATGGTTCCGCTTATGCTACCATGGCAACTTTTCAAGCAACTTTGGTTGCCTCCTTTGGTGAAGTTTCTTCACTTGTTTGGGCTTGGCTTTGTGCCATCTTCTTTCTTAGGGTGGTCAATATCATCTACAAGGTTGAAGTTGCCCTGGGTTCTGTCTTCTCGCCGTGGCGACCCTCGTGGCGCAATAGTGCTGCTCTCGTGCAGCTAGCGAAGTGTTCTATGGTCACTTATGTTTCCCTTTCTATTGTTCCTTTAGTTGTTTTGCTTTCTTTCTTTTTCTTTTTCTTTTGAGTAAAGATTGGGACACAACCAAAGACACAACTTTTGAGACACAACCCAAAAGATGTGTCTATATCTCTCCTGTGATGTCACTGGACCCCACAATGACACAAGAAAGAGATAGACACATCTCTTGGGTTGTGTCCCAAAAATTGTGTCTTTGATTGTGTCCCAAGCATTACCCTTTTCTTTTCTTTTTTTTCTTTTTTTCTTTTTTTGATGTTTGTGTTGTGGTCTTTATAATGTTTGGTTATTATTAATGAATGCTAGTTTTGAGCAAAAAAAAAAAAAAAAACCTTTAATGGCACTCTCTCTACACAAAAATGCACGGAGAAATGAGCGTGGTACTATGCTATCATGTTCTATGGATTCCGAAACAGGCCTGACAGTCTTCTATATATACAGTGCTGATGAGTAGGCTCGAGCTCGAGGTCTTGGTCTTCACACATTCACTCTGATCAGTAAGAATATTGAACTCTTGAGTGTCTAAAAACCTCTTTTATCAGATTTGCCAAAAAAAAAAAATGGCATTCTAACCCAAATTAATAATTACTCCTACATGTATATAAACTAGGGAAATTGTACATTTAACAATCAACAATGTATAGTAAAAGTGTAAATTACAATTGCAGAATATAATTATGTGCTATTTATACAGTAACTGGAGTTGGTAGGGAAGGAGTAACCCGATTTTCAGCTGGGATTTCAACAAACTCAGAGAGAATTGCCCTGAATTCATCCCCCGTCATGGTTTCCTTCTCAAGGAGGACTTCAACGATCTTGTCAATTGCCTCACGGTTATTCCTTATGTGGGTCAAAGCAATCTCATACGCACTATCTGAAATCCTCTTGATAGCTGTATCAATGTCTTCGGCGAGTCTTTCTGACATTGAGTTACGGGCCATCATTCTCATGATAACATCAGCACTCTGAGCTGAACCATCCATTAGAGACCATGGGCCTATTTCGGACATCCCGAATGTGGTTACCATCTGCAAACAGGCAGAGTAAGCCCTCATAATAAAAATAATCAAATGACTAATCAAGGGAATAGAAATTCCATATGATAACTGAGCAAACAAGGCATATTACAGAAATGTGTTACTGATTGAAAGAAAGCAGCTTGTCGACCAGTTCTGTTGTTTCGAAAAGAACTGGCTCTGAATGGTTTGGTGCTTGTGCAACTACTTTTCAATTATATAGAAGTCCATGCCTGACTTAGAAATACCTCAAGAATTGGTTCCGCCCTAAACCAACACTATTGGTTTTCATAAAACTGTATAAAAGTGAGATTGGGTTCCAGCATGCTTAGCATTCCCTAAGAGGCCCTAAAAAGCTCAACAAATCTCCAAGACGTTTAATGATTTTTTGGCATATCTAACTAATTTTCAAATTCAAAAGTTTTCAATTATGACCAAATAGGATTTATTTCATATTAGCTCTATAAACCTATCTTTTTTATCATGTCCGCTTTCTTTTTCCATGATGCCAACATTTTTTTGAGAACAACTTAATCTGTAGCCCCACTTGAGAGAAAAACAGGAGTGACATGAGTAACCAAACGAAGGCTAAAGAAATCACAACAATGATTTAAAAAAATCCCACTAGGGCTTATTTGGGAAGTCAGAAAACCAGTTATGCGGTTCACAAGTGAACCATTTTTGTAAATTGAAGTGTTTGGGGAATGTCTATTTCTTTCACAGAGTCCATGCCTCTCCTAAAATTGGTTATTTGTCAAACCAACCCAACCTTGGTTCTCATAAAGACCAGATAGAAAGTGAGAGTGGACTGAACTAGATCCTATTTTAACCATCACCAAACAGGCGCCCTTGATAAGGAAACATTTCAATTACAGACCAGCCGTAATGCTGTATGCTCTTACTTGTAAGGCCCAGCCCATTCAACTCCTTAAAACCCAGGTGTTAAGGAGAGGGAAACTAAAGCCTTATAAACCGCACAGAGGGGCCATAAATGGACGATGTGGGACATTACAACACACCCCCTGAACCACAGGAGCCGGACACTCGGCATACCCTGGACAACAGCAGACGGACACTCGGCACGCCGGACAAGCCCAACCAAGCTCTGATACCACTTGTAAGGCCCAACCCATTCAACTCCTTAAAACCCAGGTGTTAAGGAGTGGGGAACTAAAACCTTATAAACCGCACAGAGGGGCCATAAATGGGCGATGTGGGACATTACAACACTCTTCGTAATGAAATTCAAAAACCTCACTTCAAGAGTGGGCAAATAAATATCAGACAATTACCTGCTTGGCCAAACCAGTGATTTGCTGCAAATCACCAGCTGCACCTGTGGTCACCTCGGGCTCACCAAATATCACTTCCTCAGCAGCTCTTCCGCCAAGACCACCAACAATTCTTGCAAACAGTTGCTGCTTAGATATCAAGGTCGGGTCATCAGCAGGAATGAACCAGGTAAGACCTCGTGCCTGACCACGTGGGATAAGGGTGACTTTCTGAACAGCATCATGCCCTGGAGTAAGAGTTCTGCATAAGAAAAGTAGCAAAGAAGGCATTAATGACATGACTAAAATTGACCTCTAGGTATATAATTGATTGTTATCAAGTGCAAGCCATCCGAGTTAGAGAAGGAAATTATAAAATATAATCTTCAAGTTCATTTCCAAGTAAAACTTTCAGCAAAGAGAAAATTTCTTGTTTCTTTTATATGATTTGCAGTTTTTTTTTTTTTTTTTTTTACAGTGTTTAATTTCTAGTCTTATTTAATTGAAGAAAGAACCAAATCCATTAATTAGTGCTTTTCTTTGCTTACTGTCCCCCTCAAAAACATTCAAATGAAAAGACAATCATGTGAATATAAATCAGCAGGTAATCTGTAATATTCAGGACAATGTCCTACTTAACCAATCCATGCCTTGTTGACACTACTGATGTGACATAAGAATACTTCAGATGTATTATATTTTAGGTAGGGTCTATAGGCTTTGTATAGATTTCCGGACTAACCGGTGAACGATGAAACGGAATAGAAATTGGACAGGGTAAGGACACAGAAGAGAGAAACATTTATTCCATAACTAGCAGAAGATTCAAGTACTACCAGAGTACAAATTCACTACTTGTTACACCCCTATACAAACAGTGCAGGAAAATGGTAATTAGCCACTAGCTGAAGATTGGTAATAACAACTCTTGGGAATTAAGGCTCTATTTGCTTCATGGATTTAATGAGGGAATTGAAAGTAAAAGACTAAGGATAACACTCTTTGTTTGGTGAATAAGGAAAATAGAGAGGAAGTAGGATGAACAAATCAAAAGATTGAGTTCTTTGAGTCACTTCCCTCTCTTTTCTGTCAAGTATAATCATATTTAGAATTTTTTTAAATTTATACTTGAGCATGGAAGAAAAACACAAGGGAACTAGTTTTCCTTTCCGCTTTCTTTCCATCTCTGAATCAGCATACTGAACATTGCGTAAGCTCGCAGTTATATCATCAACAAGAAATCCGAAATAAAGAGCTTTGAGAATGAACCACAAACGCATAGTAGTTCTCTACTTACCCACAAATGGCATGGCCTACTTCATGATATGCCACCAGACTTTTGCTCTTCCCATCTGTCATAAGTGTTCCTTCCATCCCAGCAACAATCCTATCAATTGAATCATCGATCTCTTTAGATGCAATTGCTGTCTTCCCACGTCGACCAGCCAATATAGCTGCCTCATTTAAGAGGTTTGCAAGATCTGCTCCACTAAAACCAGGTGTTCTCATGGCTATCACTTCTAGAGAGACATCTGTATCAAACTTCTTGTTGCTAGCATGAACCTTTAAGATCTCAGTCCTTCCCCGTATATCTGGAACATCAACAGATACCTGCACGACTTCTTCAAATTAGACATCTCTTCGATAAAATGAAGAAAAGAGGACAAATAACAATGTACAGTTATATCATGCTTTGTTGACACTTGAACTTGAATAGCTTCATTCACAATTTATATTGTTTTTTCAAGTAAATAGGAGACTACATCATATTTCTCCTCGAGTGGCCATTTCTATTTTGTTGGAATGTCAAATTTCATGATTCAAAGCGTCATGTCTTAAATGAGAAACTATTTTCTTAAATGGAAGTATTCATAATTCGTAAAAGTATCAACAATTAACTTCATTCACGGAAGCCAAAACAGGCCCTTACCTGTCTGTCAAAACGCCCTGGTCTCAATAAGGCAGAGTCAAGAATGTCTGCCCGGTTAGTCGCCGCAATGACAATGATACCAGTGTTTCCCTCGAAACCATCCATTTCTGTCAGAAGCTGGTTGAGGGTCTGTTCCCTTTCATCATTCCCTCCTCCGATTCCGGTTCCTCTTTGCCGGCCAACGGCATCAATTTCATCAACAAATACAATGCACGGAGCATTCTCCTTGGCCTTCTTGAAAAGATCACGAACCCGAGAGGCACCAACACCAACAAACATCTCGACAAACTCAGAACCTGAAATGGAGAAAAATGGCACACCCGCTTCTCCAGCAATCGCCTTGGCGAGAAGGGTCTTCCCAGTTCCTGGAGGACCCACAAGAAGAACCCCTTTAGGAATGCGGGCACCAACTGCAGTGAACCGCTCGGGCTTCTTCAAAAACTCCACCACCTCCATGAAATCTTGCTTTGCTTCATCTACTCCAGCAACATCATCAAATGTCACACCAGTGTTCGGTTCCATCTGAAACTTGGCTTTGGACTGACCAAAGCTGAGGGGAAATCCAGGTCCACCGGGACCTCCCATTCCTCCCGATGACCGCCTCGACAGAAGGAAAAGACCCCCGATTAATATAAGTGGGAAAGCCAAATTCCCAATCAAGTTGAATAATAGAGAGCCCGAGTCCTCTTGAGCATTGTGTGCAGCAAAGTCAATGTTCTTTTCACGGAACTTCTGCAGAAGCTCCTGGCTGAGACCCGGGAGTTGCACACGAACTCGCTGCACCCGATTACCCAATTCGGGAGAAATAGCCTCTACGATAGCAATCGTCCCATTCTCGAACAAATCTACTTTTGTCACTCTGTCCTTGTCCAAATACTCCAAAAATCTAGAATAAGACATTCTCGAAGAAGAAACCCCTTGCTCATCAGCATAAGCATTTCCATTACCGAGCAACGCAGTTGCACCAACTCCCAAATTTCCGGTCAGTAACTTTAGGAAACCTCTTCTTCCTTCATGGTTCCTTTGGTCCAGTGATGCTTTGACAAGAACTGTTTTTGATGACTTACCCAACGATGGGAGACTTGGGGAAGGAAGTAAATGCCTTCCATAGAACTCCTTTATCAAACCAGGTTTGGTGTTACAGGTAGATAAACCATTTCCCACTAGGCATGCTGATGATGCCGCCATGTGTTTTGTTCAGTGACTTAGAACAAGGTGCTGGACATAGAAATTTTACTTAAGAGTTTGTTCAACATTAACGAACACACTCTTCAAAAACATCTTAAATAGGAAAATTTGGTGATTGCGAAGCAAATAAGAGATGATAAAGAAAAAAACTCCCAAAAATGTAAATGATAAAAGCAGTAACCAAAACCATTTTACCACCAAACCCCACATACTGGTTTATCATCTTTTTTATTTCTCTCTTTCCCTTTTCAAACCTTTCTACCCGTGGACTGGTGGACTTCTACTCGTTATTGGCTATTTGTGCTCCAGAAACATGGTGGAAGAAAAGCTTAATTAATCACAATGTGAACACATGTCACATAAATTATAGGGAACAAGTAAAAAATTAAGGGCAACAAAATCTAAAGTTCATTTATATGTTATAAATCAAGCAAGATTCAATTAAAATGGGGAAAAAAGAGAGAGAGAGAACAGTCAAGCAGGTCTGTCATGCGACAAGATACATAAGATCTTCGGTGTTTCCATTCCTATAAACTTCTGAGAAGAGAAGGATAACTTAGAGATCCTGGTAAGCAAGAAAAGCAACATTTATTTGCCAAGGATAAGGATGAAGGTACACACTTAAGTTTAAACGGCACAATCGAAGTAGCAAGAGATCGTACAAAAGTGCGTAAATGACAGTGGATAAAAATCTTGTTCAAAGGTTGTGGCTTTAACTGAAACCAGCTTGAAACAGCAGAGAAAACTCGTACATCTATCTAATGAAGGAGGAATGCCTTCATGGGGAGACATTTTCAGCCCTTGGATCTTAATCCAAGGGTTGACAATCACTGAAGGTTTTCCTTATCTCTCCCTCCAAACAAATCCAACCCAAACAAACTCAGCCCAACCCAAACAAATCCAGCTCAAGTCTTTAATCTAATGGTCCTAGTTGATTTAATTGTTGGACTTATCTACATATCCTATTTGAAAATCTAATTATTGGTCTTTTAAAAAAAATTTGTTTTTTGACAATTAGTTTTTTGGCTCAAGGGCTGTTTAGATATTAGAGCCGAAAGCACGCGGAGTTAGTGCCGAAGGCACTCAAATTATTCAATTACCGTAATATTGTATGCGTATAAGTAGACACTCCTATTCATATATATATATATATATATGCGTATGTAATATTAATATATACTGTAGTATTTGAACCTCCACCCGGCCTTGTAGCAGAGTGATAAAGCGCATAGTAGAGGGATGGTTCACTTGATTATTTGTTTCAGGGTTCGATTCCCAACTTATTAAGCTACAAAACGCACTCAACTCAATGCTAAAATTCTTTGAAGATTCAAGAGTAATTAAACCGATATAGTAGGGGTGCAACTTGGGACAGAAATTCCGATTCCGACCGATTCCGTTCCGAAAAACTCCAATTTTGGAAACTAAAAATGCATTCCGAAAAAAATTGGATCAGAATCAGAATTGTTTTGAGAATTCTGAAAATTCCGAAAATATATCGAAAAATATTCCGAAATATTTTTTTCGAAATATTCTTAAAATTTCCGAACTTACTTACATTTGTCCCACATCGGTTAGCAAAGAAGCAAGATGGGACAGGTGAGTCTAAAAATTAGTCCTAAGCTACTACCACATTAGTCCCAAGCTAGTAGCTTGCATCGGAAAATTCCGAAATATTCCAAATTCCGAAAATTCCAAATTTCGGAAACGGAAATGAAAATGAGAATTCCGAAATTTCGGAATCGGAATGGCTGTTTAATTTCCAAAAATTTCGGAATTTTGTCTGAAGGGGCTATTTCTGATCCGTTCCAGCCAACACACCCCTACGATATACCCATAGAAGGAAAATTATCATGGGGAAACATCAGTATTCCAACCAATCTGTAATCGAACTGATATATGCACGTGTATATTTATATATATAAATAAAAACATACATATGCTAAAAGAAATTGTAAAGAAGAATTCAAAAAGAAAACAAACACCAGCAAGTATTTTTAGGGTTTTCATATAGAACATGAACAGCTCTGAGCACAATTTTAGCTCACACAAGCATCCTCACAACACAATACAACTGTCAGAAATGTAATTGCGTAAAAAAATCAAACAGACAAATATCAACTGTCAACTAAGTTTTGAAAATATGAAATGAAATCATCAAATTCTTACCTTAAGGATTATAAATAAAAAAAAAGCAATCGATTACGGTGAGTTAATATAAGTGTGTATATGTATGTATATATATATACACTCTACAGAATACGATGGAGTACCTTGGAATCAGATGAGTCTGAAGTGTGTGTCTGTGTGTGAGTGACACAGAGAACGTTGCGGAGAGAGAGAGAGAGAGAGAGAGCCGTGGTAAGGTAATTTAGAGGGAAGAGATGTGGTTTGGGAACTGTATACGTGTCGCTTCTTTAGTGGTGGTTCCGTCTCAATCCTCTCACTAAAAAGAGATGTGGTTTAGGAAACTGTAACGTAGTTTATTTTAATCCCCACCCAAAGGTTTTGGCATTTTGCTTCCGATTTTGTTTTTAACTTTACGGCCCGTTTGGTTCGCTGATTTTTATGTGGATTTTGATTCTATCCTAAGATTACTTGAAATCTGAAAATTTAACCTTGTTTGGTTCATGAATTATTTATTAGATTGTGGGTTCCACTGGATTTAAAATCCACTCAAAGGTGAAAAATATGGTGGGTTCTAAATCCTAACTTGGAGGTGGTATTCTAAACTATTATTGGGGTTTTGATTTTACAATTTCATAATATTAAACCAACCCTTATATTTGTGGAAGGTTTATATGCTAGGTCATTAAATAATTTACTTTTATGAATTAATCTTTTTTTTATTATTGAGAAATATTCATTAATTTATATGCATAAAATAGTTTTGACTCGTATTCATGTCTTAATTAATATATATATATATATATCTTTCTTCATAATGTCTAAATAATTTTTTATTTTAGCCTTTATTTTCTTAATTATCCTCTAACTTTACAAGTGAAAATTTAAATTTTAGCACAATATTTATTTTATCCTTCAAGGGTATCCTAGGTATTTATCCATATTCCTATTTATTTTCCTTGTCCCAACCAAAAACTGGATTCCAAATCCAGCTATGATTCTATGAGTGAACCAAACACTTTGCATAGATTCAGATTTCTGGTAAAGTAATTACTAGTATAATGATTTTCGATAATCAGAATCTACCTGAAATAATCAGTGAACCAAACGGGTCGTTAGTTTAGAAATTCAAGGAGTATGTTCTCTTTTTTAAGTTTTTATTTTCAATTTATATTTATTAATAAAATAGTGTGTTCACCTAAAATGATTCGAATAAAAGGTTAGATCATAGTTATGGTCTCACTCCATATATCAATTTGAGTAATGTTATGCTTCTTAATTTTATTTTTTTTCTAAAAAATGTTTCTCAAGTGGCAGTAGGCTCTTTTCAATAATGGTGGGACTAATTCAATATCAACCAATTAAAACCAACTTGACCCACTACCACATGTGTTGAGAAACACTTTTTAAAAGAAAAAAAAAAATTTGTGGAAAGCATAGCATTACTCTATCTATTTTGGAGGTAAACTACAAATATCACCCAAAAGTTTTGAACATATTCCATGATATATGTAGTTTCCATTTTCAATTACTCTGTATTTAACTTGATGAAAAAAAATAAAGTGTATAAATCAAATAAATTTGGTTAAATTTCTTCTTCTTCTTCTTCTTTTTTTTTTTTTTTTTTGGATGGCCAAAAAGAGAAAGAGTGGTATTTTTTAAAAGGATAAAAAATAAATAAAAAAAATAAAATAAAAAAACATGTGATCCTGTCAGTGTCACATGAGTGCTGTCCACCCAATAACACCTAGATAGCTGCCCGAAAATCCGAGCCCGGCCCGATGACTTAAACAATAATTCTTAGTGCTTCTTTATACAAAATTCGATCTATTTGCTAACAAATCAAGTGTTGTTAGGCCATCACACTTGTTGATAACCGGTGACGTATCGTCGTATACATTTGACTCGAACTTTCATCTTGAGGAGTACTATTTTAAGGCAAAACTTCTTTTTTATAACTTTAGGACCCGTTTGGAAAAGTTTAAATTGCACCAGGTTCAGTACAAATCTCTTGTTTTATTTAATTGTTGTGAAAATTAAGATTGTGTTTGTTTGACAAAAAAATAGTTTTTTAAAAAATAATTACTAATTCGGATACGAACTCTTATACAAGAAATTGACACTCACTAGACACTTGAGTTTATATAAGCCTCTCATAACCATTTATAACTAACTTATGAATCGGGCTGAAGTGAGCTGAGCCTAGGTGAGCCCGAGCTCGACCTGAACTAATTTATAAATTCTCAAACTTGAGCTCGGCTCATTTGATAACTCAATCTCACGACCAAGTTCGACTCAATGTGCTAGAGTAAGCTTCGGGCCAAGCTCTAGCCGACCCGAATTAAGTCTTTTGGCTACTTATTATTTTATTTTATTTTTAAGCCCAAAAAAGCATGACTATGAACTGACATTAGTACCCAATTTCGTTACTTCATGAATTTCAAAACAAAAATGAACAAATTCAACAATTAAAGTCCAATTCAACAAAATTCAATAGTTATAAGTCACGAGTTAAAACAAATAACATGAGTTTACCCACACTTTTACTAAGTTATTTTGGTCGAGCTTACAACTTGTCGATCTTATAAAAGTACAAGCGTAGCCCTAAAATCAATTACGGCTTGAAATTTTATCCAAACTTCTCGACTCGCTCCCAAATAAAGCTCAGCCCAATTGTAGCGGGCTTGGGCCTGGGCCTGGGCTTGGGCCTGTCCAGTGCAATTGACAATCCTGTTTATAAACTATTTTGCAAAGAGAGATTTTGAGGGAATAATGAGTAAAGAACAGTAGCGAGTGGCGGAAGATAAAATGGGTGAGTAGCTATCCTTTTCTCTTTTCATAATCTGGGTTTTTGTAACATTTACTTCCATTTGTGATTTGTGTCAATGTGTGGGCAATTTTGCATGATTGAATTTTGATTTTGGAAAATGGGTTTTTAGGATTAGTGTGAGTTTGATGGGAATGTTGTTTTGTTGTTAAAATGCATAAATTCTATGGAATCAGACGTAGAATCTCTACATGTGCAATGTTATAGAGTAGATTGATACTGCCGGAAATATTTGTAAATTGTTTTGACAAAAGGATCCTACAACATGTTTGGAAGGAAAGTTAAGTTACGACTTGATCCAAAAATGTTAGATAATGGGACCAACCATGAGTATAAAGCTTTTAACACCCTCCCTCACGTGCAACCCCGTCTTGCACATGGAGAGTCGGCACACTGACGTAACAGAGTGCGAAAGTGAGTGAGTGAGTGCAAACCTTGCACCGAACGGGGTGGAGAGACCTGAACACAAGACCTATGAGAACCAGAGAGCTCTTAGACAATGGGCCCAACAATAAATATCAAGCTTTAACAAGTGTATGATGGTCGATGATGTTTTTACTTGTGGTTGTTTCTGTAGTGCAACATCACATGAGTTATAATGTCTTCGAATAACATAGTCATAAACGGGTTGACATCAAATTGTGTGCCTTTAAAATGGATGAATACTGATTTTAAAACTTTCATTTCACATAAAAACATCATTCTACTTTAGAAATATAAGAACATAGATTTATGGTTGTATCCTTATATTTATTAATTTATGAAGCCCAACCCTTTGACACGTACCCGTGCACTCGCATCCGAGTCCATGTAACTTAGCTTCCAAATCTTTTCTTCCTGTTTTATCTCAGAAAGATCAGATTAAGAACAAATAGAATCACCATGACAGTTAATTTGCCATACAGAAAGGAATTTCTTAATTCGTTATCCAAAATACTAGACAGCAAAAGCACTATACTAGTAGTAGCTTCCCACATATATTCTCTTCTTCTATTTGCTACATATAACGGGTTCTACTCCCCCATTCCAAAGCTTCATCCATGGCTTGTATAACTGAGGCGAGCTCTTCCCCAAATAAACTGGTGGCCGGTGGTGCATTTGCAGTGTTATTTTTAAGTCGCTCAAAGAATGCAAAACGGCAAACGGGGCATTGTCCATTGGTCTTCACCCACGGCACAATGCATTCCTCGTGAAACATATGAGTGCACGGTGTGATCATCACCTCCTGATTAGGCACAAAGTCTTCTAAGCAAACCGCACATCTCTTACCATCTTCATCCTGCACTTTTTCCTTCTCATTGGGATCGTTTCTGGAATTCTCTCTGTAATAAAAGCTTATTCGCCTTGCTATGCTCTGCGGGGGAGGTCCGGGAGGATGGTAAATCTCTTTCTTCAGCTTCTTCAACACCCTCTTTTGCTCATCTTGGCTCAATTTGGACTCATCATGTACAGGGATTTCCATTGATCGTTGGTCTATTATGGGCCTTTGAAGGGGTGGCTCGGGGATGGACTGTCTGGTCCGACGACTCGTTTCTCTTGGCATAATATTGTCAAGCAGTAGAAGTTGCATAGAAGAATGATGGATTGGAAGGCTGCAAATTGATCCATTTTTCCGGTAGTTAAATATTGGAAAGAGATGGAAAAAAGTTGTGTAGTCGAATCTATGTTTGGAAAATTAATATTTTCAAAATTAAAAATGCAATGAGGGTGCCCTCTTTTGCTGTAAACAAAATCTCATCTGTTTTCAGTGCAATATTTCACGAAAATCTTAAAGCTTTTTCATTCCAGTACCTTATATTACAAAAGGTTTTATACATATAGTATGTACTTCTAACTTATTCCGAAATTGTAACTACCAAAATACAAATCCGTGGGATTTAGCTAATGACACATAGGTTAGCAGTTTGGAGCGTTACAGTCACCTAATACAGAAAATTTCTATAACTACTTAGATTTTTTGAAGAAGCCATCCATCAAAAAACGCAAGGCTTTGGTTCCCCAAACCCTGTTTAGATCTTTGCAAGCGGTAACCTTGTCTTCACCATACCACTTCCGCGAGGAAAAAAAAAAAGAAGAAAAGAGAGAAAGAAAAAAGATATTAAGCTCTCAATAGTACTCAAGATAAAGAGGACCACCTACAACTATTTTTTTGGGGGGGACAGATTGGCTCAAGTTAGTCTGAGATTGTTGTGGTCATGAATTGCAAGTATGTTGATTTTGATTACGAAGCACATAGCGTTAGGAGCAGGGCACCTCCTAATACAGAAAAATGATGTAACCAAGAATCCCCCGAGAGAGAGAGAGAGAGAGAGAGAGAGAGAGAGAGAGAGAGAGATGTTCCGGGGCATGTTCAAAATGCCATGTAACTTAAAAAAGAATAAGCACTCGTTGAAACTTCAGTTTTTATTTTCTTTTTTCGGTAGAAGTGCTTACCTGTCTAAGCCAAGATCTGAATTCAGCTCCCTTTCCTGGTATCTCCACCTTGTACCCTGGGCATTTACATTGGGAGTCTGAAAACCACATCAAAACATAGGATATTACATATAGTTATATCATATTATAGTGAAACAAACTTGTTCAGCATAACTTATTGTAATTCATGCTTCTTCTAATTTCATCTCTTTTTTTTTTTTTTTTTTTTGTGATCTGACCTCATCATAAGTATACTCTTTGATGATCCTATTCTGTGCTCTATGTATTCATTCACATAAGTTTTGTATTGTCTTGATTATGCAAAAGGGTACTAACCGAAGGGTAGCCAAAGATAGGAAGAAGATTTTGGGGAACCCACGGTGGTACTCGTGGGTAATTGTCATTGCCCCTCCTCATGGTGTTTCTGTTGTTCTTCTGAATATTGCTGAAATTTCAATTCTCTTTCAATGAGGAAATAATCGTGACTTGGGGTGTTTTTATAATTCGATTTCTTTTCCTTTTGAAGGCGACACGCGGTGAATATTATCTTTGCATTGTTCTGCTTTGATAATGAAAAAATTGATTCTTTGCCCATTTAAAAGGATGCTCTTTTTTCCTTTCTTTTTTGTAGTGGGTGGTTTTGAGAAGAAAAGAGAATTGATTTGAAAGGAAGGAATCCAATTCTTTTTCTGGATGTGGGGACTAAAGTTAGATACACATCCCACAATATATAATGCTTATACAGGTGTGGCTCATTTGAAGATGAGGCATCTGATTAGCACCAGAGAAAACACAACCTCATCAACCATCATTCATATATACTTTTACGAGTCAAAATTTAGCTGCTATAGATTACATATTGTATGTGTGTGTGTGTGTTATATCCATGTCTGATTTTGATCTTTGTGCCATTACAATCGAGACAACTTGCATTTTGATAACTCAACCATGGATTCTTAAAGGGTGTCCCATTGACATGATCAAAAATCATTCTTCTAGTTTCAACCAACAATATTTAACACTCTTCTGGAACGAGTAATGCTATGCTTCCTAAATTTTGAATCTCAAATGCTTCCCAAATACATGTTGTAGTAGCCCTATTGGATTTTGATTGGGGTATATTGAAGTGGTGTCATCATTATTGAAAGTGGTTCTATTGCCACGCAGGGGCAGGTATAGGATTATGAAGTAGGGGGCTTGATAGAAGCGAAAGCAGGAAGTTGCACCCAATGGACTGAGTTCATACGGGTTCGGGGGCAGTGCTCTCGAGGTATAAAAAAAAAAATTTGGGTCTATAAATTTTCTGTAAAACTTGAAATGATACGAAATCAACTTGAGCAAGGTTACTTTAATAAGGGAAAAGTAAATTTGTTGGACCCAATACTTTGAATAGGTTGGATTCCATGGTGTTATTATTCATTCAGTTGCTCTTTATATGAAATTTTTGACTTGGCTCATGGTATAGGATGGAATAGATTACAATTATTATTACAATATGTTTACTGCAATACAAATTAATACACGTTTTTCAAAGCCGGGTGGGCTTGGTATTACATTTTTTCCAATATATATATATATATATATAAGGTAGTGCTACAAAAATTAACATATAAACTCCTAAAATAGGGGGCTTAAGAGCATATTTAATTTTTTTTTTCTAGGGTTTGTACATAATTTTCAAAAACTTTGGGGGGGCTCAAGCCCCCCTTTGTCCTCACTTAGATTCGCCCATGTTGCCACGTGTATTTAGGATACAAAATTTGGGAAGCATAACATTACTCTTTTGGAATAAAGGCGGAGCTACTCAATGTCGGCCCCCCACATTTTTTTTCCAAAATATAAAAAATTAGATGAAAAAAAAAAAAAAAACTATGTATAATATGCATAGTTAGCCCCTCCCAAATTTAATTTTATGTGTAATATATTGGTCCAACTATATCCAGTCACCCAAAATATTGTCCTATCACATTTTTTTTTAATTATCATTTTTCAATTTAGTATAATCCTAATTGTTTTTAGGATTAGTCAATCTTTACAAATTATAATAAACGATTAACCCTTATTAATATAAAATATATATATATATATGTGATATATGAAAATTTCTACACAAAATATGAATAACAGACTAAAAAAAAAAAAAATTAATAATAATAATAATAAATAAATACTCCAGAGACGTTGCTCCCGAACTCCTTATACACCGCCTTACTCTATGTTCATCTGCCCCTAATTTAAATAAATTCTTGGCTCCGCTTAGTAAAAATTCTCATATGTCCGTTACCCTAATTTAAATTCCTGGCTCCGCTTAGTATAGATTCTCATATGTCTGCCACCAGTCACTTTGACCTCAGCAATGACCTTGACAAAGCAAGCTTAAGACCTGTTTGGGATCACTTTTAACTCTTGGGAATTGATATCAAAAAGTGATTACGCATCTCTAGTTATTCTACGACGTATAGCGTCAGTGCGGATGTTGTGTTTCAAAAGTAATTATTACGCCAAAAACAAATTCAGCCCTGTTTGGGAACCAAGATTCGCCGTTTCCACTGCTTTTGACACTGGCGGGTTTTTTGTGATAAGTTTTTCTTAATGGCCTCCAAGAGTAATCACATATGTGCAAGAGTGATTATGAGAAGTGACATGTCATATTTGCCTTCGCAATGATTGTTCTATTTCCACAAACATATCTAACAATTTTTGGAGCAGTGAAAGATTTTCAGATGCGTTGTGTGAATCACGAGAGCTAAATTGTCAGAGCCTGTTTGGGTCACTTTTAACTTTTGCGAAAATTTATGCTGAGAAGTGATTATCGAGAAGATGACTTCGGTTCAAAAGTGACTCTGTTGTCTACTGTTTGGAGGATGTGTTTCAAAAGTGATTACTATATCTTAAAAAAAAAAAATGATTATATACTACTATACTAGTCTACATACAATTGAAAAGGTGATTTTAAATTGCTGAAATGGCATTTCTGCCTTTGTAATAAACGATGAAATGCTTTCATGCAAAAAATTCGAAAGCATGTCTGCTATGCTTCAGCCCGAAAGCCCTTATATGATCTGGGAAGCAAAGTACGAATTTTACCAATTTTTTCTAGGACAATGCTAGAAGCACAGACCGGGTGCACCAAACGATCAGTGCCGTCCATCTTGGTGGGCCCCACGCGATCAAAGCGTGGATCCCACCGAAATGGACGGTACCGACCGTTCGGTGCACCTCGTTGGTGCCTAAATCTTTACTCTTTTTTCTAAATTATCAGGGCCATGGAAAGCAGAAACTGAATGTTTATTTTTTAAAAAATATTCTCACTTCCTTTGACATTAGGGTTTGTATTTCAGGCCGATAGCAACAATCATAAAATCCAAACTGAGCCCTAGGTATGGTAACCTGGAATTGAGATATTGGAATTTGGTTGCCAAACTGTAGTTGTATAACAATCAATCACCATGATGATACTAAACTGAGCCCTAGGTATGGTAACCTGGAATTGAGATATTGGAATTTGGTTGCCAAACTGTAGTTGTATAACAATCAATCACCATGATGATACCTTAAACTACTTCAACATAATGCATTGACCAAGTCACAAAATGGAACTTCAAAACTCCATCTGGGTATTGGTTTCATTCTGAAAGAAGGTTATTGAGATTATTTTGAATCTGATTTTTTTTTTTTTTCGGAATAAAATAAAATAAAAGTCGGAACAATCTCAATAAACTATTTTACAAGAGAAACAACAGAGCAGTCCAAAACTTCATCGAGTCGGTAACCATATGGCTTTCTTAGCATATTATGATGCACATAAATCACTGGAAGTCATTACCCATCACAAGGAAATTGTGATTATCAATTTCCATATTAATTTCTTGCAATAAGATGCAACTATTCTTTGTTCTTTTCTCTTTGGTAAAGTGGGAAAAAAAAAAAACTCATTGCATCTAAATACATGGTACAAATGTAAGCAGGAGAAAACCAAACAATGAACTAGCTAAAAGGCACATAACACCCAACAAGGCAACAATTGAAAATCAAATCAAGTTAGTTTGAATCGAAACAAATACCTAATGATCAAATTTTGTACCCCGACAAAGAGGTATTAAAGCATAGAAATTATTTGCTCATTGTTGCAGATAAACAGGAGTTCCAAAATATAGAGCCCAAGGACATGAAAGCAACACGAGCTTGAAGAGGAACCACCCTGTAAACAAAGAAATTGCCGTTATTTTAAAATCTTGTAATCACAAATACTACTGGTTGTTTAAAGAGATAAGTCTAACAATGTGCCAAACAAAGAGCTGGTCAGATCAACCAGTGCTAACATGTGTGATCAACCAATGTCTTAATGTTACATAAGCTAATTATGATCTAGCTACGCAATAGTTATAAAAGTAGTCCTTTTTGAAGTCAAACGGAAAATAACGCTATTGTACTAAAATTGCAGAGATAAAAAAAAAAAATATATATATATATATATATGATTTCATTACTCACTAAGGGCAGCCCGGTGCACGAAGCTCCCGCAATGCGGGGTCCGGGGAAGGGTCGGACCACATTGGGTCAATTATACACAGCATTACCCTGCTTTTTTGTAAGAGGTAGAGTAAGGCTGCGTACTCGCTATTTAAAAAAAAAACCTGGATCTGTTACTTTAGGAACTGGAGTTAATTGGTGGAAGATAGTACAAGGCAAAAGGCAAGCCCCAAGTTGAGAGTAGAACGTTTAAAATAGTCTGGAAGTTGTATTCGGTTAAGCTGGAGAAAGGAACATAATTACGAAGTTCAGGACAGTTCTACATTTTGTGTCATACATACTGCAGCAAAGAAATACCTAAATTTTCACAACATTACTTCCCACCATAGGCCGCTAAACCCACTCATTGAGAAGTGAAAGCTGTTCCTTTACAGTAAAGTTCCAAGATGAATATTAAAAAATATCTAATTACCTTTTATATTAGGACTATTTGATTGCAAGATATGGATCAACATATACATTTTTTCTTCTTCTTTGTCGGTCGTTCTATCATATGTTAGGAGAATAGATTTATTTAGGCACCCCAAAGAAGGTGTCTACAGTCTAGCCTTCCCACAACAATGCCTCATTCTAAGTATTTTAAAAGAAATGGGAGGCGTACCAAAAATTCAACACACTGACAGGGATCCAGAACCTAAATCCTGGAAAGGAATCAAGAGAGAGAGTTAAACCTGGTTCTTATGAAAATCCATATTATAAATTAAGTATAAACTACAAAGGCAATTATAATGTAGGCTTTTACCAAAAAGCAGTGTAGGAATAGCATCTTTCTGGTACTTCTTTGGAAGTTCAGATACCTTCCCTTGCCATGAATAGTTCCATGCAAAAACAACAGCAATCACACATGGACCAAGAATAACTTGGTTCAATAGCACCTGCAAGGAACTGAATTGTAAGATTGACATGATGAACTTGGGGCCTGTTAAGAATCACGCCTCAAACGCACCTGTGGCTGTGGACACCAAACACAATAGTAGCCTGTTTGGCTTAGAGCCCCAAAAGCACGTTTTGGCTGAAGCAGTCCAGAGGTGTTTCAGCCCAAACGTGATACGGGAAGCAGATTAGGGATTTTAATGAATTTTCTGTACATCATGCCCTAGTGAGCTTGTGACTAGGGTTTATGCAACTACTTCTGCCTAATCGCAAATCACACAGCCAATCCAAATGGGCCCTTAGTTTTGAGATCCATGGTTTCAAAAAAAAGAAAAAGTTACAGAAGCCCACAAGAGAAAGATCGTACCTTTATTAATAGGTTCTGTACAGTTTGCTTTGGCATGGTACGCTCAAGCAACTGGTACCATGCATAAGAACCGGGGCCATAGAGAAGAAACCCATATGAAGTCATCCGTAGGGCTCGGAGCCAATCATGTTCTGAACGGAGGTTCCACACCAAGTCCTAAGGATGTAACTTTTGTTGAAAATTAAGCTCAAAATACCTCAATGTATGAGTTGCACAGAAAGATAGTTTAAGCAGTGAAAAAGTATAAGATGTCAAGGACTCAAGAATGCATTCAAAAGGTTGCCATAACAATAAATTATGGCAGCTAACCATCAAAATGAAAACAAAACTTATAACTATGTACAAAATGCAATGTTCATCACCTTTCTTCTTGTGCTCATTTATCGTATCAATTAAGACAAAAGAAGCAACCAAAAAACACAGTAAAAATAAAATAAATTAGAATTGAACAATACGAGGAGAAAATTTACTTGCACTTTATGTAAAAATGGCTGGACAAAAAGATTCTATACGCAATTTTGTATGCTTAAAAAAAAGTCTCCTAATAGGTTTTAAAAATAGGAAAACAACAAAAAATATGATCTGCAAAAATAGTAACTTTTAAAACGGATAAATTTTCATTCACTTCACTAGCAAAGAAGTGATTGTGCATGAGCACACTCAGATTTGCACATCTTAGATCTTTGTCAAGAGCAAGCACACTGTTTGGCTCGGATATTCACCGTATTAGTAATTTCCCAGATCATAACAGCCCTTCTTTGCTCATCCAATACATTTCAAAACCTAATTGAAGTTTTTATCATCATATAGATTTTACCTAAGCCCAACCACAAAACGCCTCACTTGGATTAGATCAACAGTTTCATTTGTTTCAATTTCCATGTGTAGATTGTTTAACCTAAGCTCAAGCACAATAAATGTCTAAATTGGATTAGAACAACAGTTCCATTTGTTTCTATTTTCATTTGTAGATTTTTTACCCAAGCTCAAGCACAAAAAATGCCTAAATTGGATTAGATTCACAGTTCCATGTGTTTCCTTCTTCTTCTTCTTCTTCTTCTTCTTCTTCTTCTTCTTCTTCTTTCTAAGGAAAATGGTTAATCAATAAAGAAAAAGGAAGCCAAAAGGCATGTACAATCTACAAGGGGCATACCTGACGATATACAATGAGCTCATAAACTATGCACAAAGGATGGAATCAATTCTAAAGAAAGGACTTCAGAATCTGACTCCATCCAAAACTTGCCACCAAGAAAAACAAAACAAGGCCCAACAAACAGAAATACAGAAACAACAAAGGGGCACACAACAAGAAGCAAAAAAAAAAAAAAAAAAAGAGCCAATCAATGACAAACCTAAAAAGGGAGAAAACTAACAAATTTCCCTCTACCTAGGTTGCCTTTGTTGGGTCTCGGTGTGCCTGAAGATGTCATGGGGATGTCTTCACCACAAGAGTCACCAGTTCCATTTGTTTCAAATTTCATATGTAGAATTTACACCTAAGCTCAAGCACCCAAAAAAAAAAACAAAGAAGCCTAAAAGCTGTAGATTTGTTTCAAAACTTTCATACTTCAAATGAGATTACGTCAATATAGGCCAAACTGTCAAGAATATTATATGATTGCTCAACAAGAATATTATAGTTGTGAACGGTAACTGACCTTGAGAGATTCATGAGAATCAGAGAGGGTTTGTTGTTGGAGAGCTTTGGTCTTGTTGTACCTATCTAGGAGTTGAGCAATGGTGTCGCCGGTGAGAGTGAGAGAGGCCGCAGTCACTGCCTGCTTGAGGGGGAACCGGTAACCGGCGGATCCTCCAGTTACCTCTGCAGAGTCGGAGGGTTTGGATCCCCTTCCTCTTCCTCTTTGCTGTTTGGAGTGAAACGGCCGCATTCCCCAAAATCCGCCATGGCCTCCTCCACCACCTAAGGCGTCCATTTCAAGGCCTTCAACCTGAGAGACTGGATTTTTCTGAATGACTGTAACAAAGGGGTCCCATTTATCTGGAATTTATAACTCATTTTTTCTCCAATTTTTTTGTGAGCATTTTTGCTTACTCAAAATTTGTTTATATGTGCATGTGACATCTGTCACTTTTTAAGGGTGAATTTGGGATTAACAAAACATGAAAAATGGTAGGTCTCACATCTTATAGGGTGCTTGTGTGAGCAAATTTTGGGTGAGTAAAAATGCTCTCAAGTTTTTATAAGGATAAATTACATCAACACCCCTCAACTATTACCCTCTTTTTAAAAAAAAAAAAAAAAAATTTACCCTATATTATAAAATAAAAACTCAACAAAGTAATCCCCTTCGAGTGAGATAAAAAAAAAAAAGGGCAGCCCGGTGCACGAAGCTCCCGCAGTGCGGGGTTCGGGGAAGGGTCGGACCATATTGGGTCAAAAATTCAAAACACGCATATGACCTGACCAACACACGATATAAAAAAGGTTAACAGTATGGCATTTTTGCCGCTCCTTTGAACCGTTGAAAATTTTATAATAAAATTATCTTAAATTTTGTGTGCAATAAATGAAAATTATGTGTACAACAAAGAACAATTTTGTCAAAATTTCCAATGGTGGAAAATGAGGGGTAAAAATAATCATGTAGTTAAGATTTTTGTATCATGTGCTGGTCACATGATACAAGAGTTTTGAATTTCTGAACACCATCTTAACAGAAAGGATGTAATTGAAAAAATATAATAGTTGAGGGGTCACTTTGTTGAGGGTTTATTATTATTATTTAAAAAAAATTAGGGGGTATTTGAAATAGAATTATAGTTGAGGGGGTGTTGGTGTTATTTAACCTTTTATAGTTCACAAAACTCAATTTTGTTTCTATTTTCTATTTTTATTTTCTTCTTATTTTCTTACTACTATTTTTCTTACAATCAAATAAGAAATTGTTATTTCTTTCATATTCTCTCTTTTTTTTTCTTTACTTGTTTAATTTCATGAATCAAATGGAGCTTTAAAGATTGATTCGTATGGATTTTGGTGAACGGTAAAAGAAAAGCAAAGAAATATCTTTTTAGTTACCAGCATGATTGAAATGTGTGTTATTATAGAAGCTATTGTTTATATGTTGGGCAAGTCTATAGTGAGCAGTTTCTCTATATGATAATGTGGGTTTTAACCATTGGATGAGAATTTAGCAATGAATGTATCTCTAGATTCTTAGGAATCTTATGGTTAGATTCTCATCCAACGATTAAAATATATCTTGTCATATAAAAAACTTCTCGCAATAGACTTACCCCTACATGTTTACTTATGGAATCAGCGCGGCTGCTAGCACAAGGGTGTTATATGAATCAAGGACAGGCAATCCCGATGGAGCTAAAAATGTCATGGCTGACTCTCAAGCCTTCGGACCTCCTTCTTGTTACTGTCATTTTGCTCTAGCCAGTGGTCATAAATTATATATGGCCGGTTTCTTCAGTAATAGTTTTTTTTTGGTAACCGTCAGCTTGCGCGCACCTCGACTAATTTCACGAGGTCAGGGTGTCCGGATGAATCACCTGTGGTCACCCCTTTGAGATTCGAACTTGAGACCTCTGGGTATAACACCCAGAAGCCTTGCTATCCAACCACAAGAGAAGTGGTTTTCTGTAATAGTTTTGGGTGGCCAGTAGATGCATGTGGTTGGCATTATTTGGATGCGTTCATTAACTTGGGAACTTTCTATCTTATTGGCAAAGGAGGTGCTTGATTGGGCAGGGGATCTGGTTTTGATTATGTTAATGTTTTCATGTCATGGATTAGGTGTTGTCTTGGGTTGGGTTTGTTTGGTGTAGAGCAGTATTGTGTTTTCTTGGCTCTCTGCTGCTTGTGTTTCTTGTAATCTGATGTAGTTGGGGAGGGTTGTGGTTTTGTTTTGTTTTTCTTGTTTTTTTTTTGTGTGTGTGTGTGGTTTATGTATAGTTGTCATCCTTATACTGGGATAAGAGCCAGTTCGGGTAGGGATGGCAACGGGGCGGGTATAGGACGAGGAAACCATATCCCGCTCTCGCCCCGCTTGACAAAGACCATATCCCAACCCCACCCCCATCCAAAACTATAGAGCCCCCACCCCCGATCCCGACTGAACACTCAAACCCCGTTCCCACCCCGACCCCGCCCCTAAACAGCCATGCTATGAGAAAAATCTTTTCAACTTTGAATATATGATCACAAATTTACCACGTGAAATTCAATGAAGTCTAAAAGTAAAAACTATCAAACTTTTGAAAAGATTAACACGTGATGCACAATTTCCTAAGCATCAGTAAACTTAAGTACTTGTAGCCCCGTGATAATTAGGTACTGGTCAGTAGGCACATCTTAATTTATAAAGGGAAGAACTTGTGACCCTCTTATCCAGTACCGATGTGGGACAGAAGGAGTGCTGGGTACATAATCAGGACGGGTTCGGGATATTGTAACCTCACCCCGGCCCCGACCCGAACCCGACTCGGGTTATGTAGATATATTCCATACCCGCCCCTAATTTGCTTGAACTAACCCCATACCCTACCTATTAGGGGCGGGGCGGAGCGGGGCGGGGAACCCGGAAAACCCGCCCCATTACCATCCCTAAGTTCGGGTGATTTTTTGTTCTCTCTCTAATCTGCCTTTTTGACTTTTTATTGATAAAATGCTTTTGGGTAAATTACACTGACACCCCCTTAGGTTTGATGCTTTGTCACTCACACATTCTGAGGTTTCAGTCATGACACTGACACCCTTATGGAGTTGTCTGCTTAACGCCGTTAACGGCTATTGCAAAAAGACGGTCATACCCTCTCTCTCTCCCCACCCTTCCCCCTCTCTCTCTCTACATCCCTCTCTCTCTCTCTCTAATCCCTTTTCTACAAGCATGTGTTATATATATATATATATATATGAGTAATACTTGGGGCACAACCAAAGCCACAACCTTTTGCTCACAACCTCCATTTTGTGTCAATCTCTCTCCTAGTGGGCACTGTGGGATCACTGGCACTGCGAGACCCATCAAGAGAGAGATAGACACAAAATGAAGGTTGTGCAAAAAAGGTTGTGGCTTTGGTTGTGCCCCAAATATTACCTCATATACATATATAGTCAGGCTCTAAAGAGAGCTCCTTTCTTTATTAAAGAGAAGACCTCTGTTTTGACCGTCAAATCCAGTTTTTAAACACGATCCGACGGTCAAAACAGAGGCGCTCTCTGGAGAATATTCGTATATATATATATATTTATATGTGTATAACTGACCATGTGAGTAAAGGTAGTTTAAACATTAAAAATTTATTAAATTGGAACATAAGTAGCTCCTATTCTCCAGTACTCTCTGAATTGAAGAGTGAAAGATGGGGGAAGAATGATTAAAAGACATGATAGCAAGAAAAATGTTTGTACTATTTTTTAATTTTATCCTTCCTTAATTACTTCTTTGTATAAATATATATATATATATATATATTAAAGCTACACTCTTCTTTAAATTTGCTGTTCTTAAATTGATTCTGACTTTATCTTGAATTTTGAACTTTATCTTGAAAGATATAATAAAAGCATGAACTTCAAACTTGAACACTAAGCTTGGATTAAGAATTATCATTAAGCTGTTTTTAATATAATGGGGATTAATAAAGTAGTATCAAACTTCATTTCTTTTTCTTCCATTAAAGGGAAGTCGAAGGAGGCTACCACATGTCAATATTTTTATCCATACAAGACATTCAGAGAGATTGTTCGTTTCGTTATGTTGATTGATGAGAATCCTAGTTTTGAGTGAAACACATAAATATTGTGTTCTTATGTGTTTTATTTTGTTTTCATATTTTCAGAGATCTTGGATAGGGTTTTATCCATGCAAGGCCACATTAGTCCTCCAAATAGGATTAGAGGGGTATTACTCTTATCTCATTAATTGATATGACTATAAGTTAACTACCATAAGAAGATTTTGAGCCAGAGATGTTGAACAAGATGGCAGTTACTTTTATTTCCAAAGTTCATAAGAAGCTCTAATCTGAACATAACTCATATCAATTGTAGATCATCGAATTCAATTATAAATATATTACAATGCCTAGATAATTAGAGGGGCAAAAAATTTATAAAAAGGATGCCAAAACCCACGAAAAACAAAGTTTTCATGCGTCAAATACTCCGAGATAATTATTCTATATGTGGATCAATCTTGTTTTACAGCTTTAATCTTCAGAGTATAATACCAGCCCACAAAACTGCAGTGTTAAATCCAACACACAATTTAGAATAGGCCTGTGCCTCAACCGAAAATCTCTTTGTATCTTTCGGATAGAAGAAAAGAGAATCACATAGTATAATGTAACAGAAAGCTAGAGATCAAAGATTGGTGCATTTAAAATGTAGAAACCATGTGTGTTTACAAGCTACACGTTGTCGCTTAGAAACCATGTGTGTTTACAAGCTACACGTTGTCGCTTCTTAATTTCTTTTCAGATGATACGACTATACTGTCAAAGGCAATACCACATCTTAAGCTTTTTTATTGGTGGATTTTTTTTTTTTTTTGTGGGCCGAGTCACACTCAGCTACTCTCAAGTCTTAACCGATTCAACAACATGAAAACCGTAAGATAGAATCAGAGAAATGCTGCAACTCGGAGTGTACAAGAAGAACTAGGAAAAATAACCTCAGCTAATATAAGTGAACCTAGCCACACAAATCACAAGCCCAAATCAGTGAGATGCAATTTCTTTTGGTTTTTCCTTTCAGCTAACAAACAATGTGCCCTTTTACTTAGTTTTTCTAACAATATTACCTAGAGCTTGTGCCCATAAAAAAACTCTACAGCCATTCCTCTAACGGAACAAATTAAAATATCAAATTACAATTCCATGTAGCAACAAAGGTTAGCAAACTCAGAGCATTTGCTCAGAGATAATTCAAACAAGCCCTTGCACTGTATGTAGGTCGAAAATAGAAGTATTATCCAGAAAAAGTAGCGGTACTA
Organism: Hydrangea macrophylla; assembly: GCA_033977485.1. Taxonomy (NCBI): domain Eukaryota; kingdom Viridiplantae; phylum Streptophyta; class Magnoliopsida; order Cornales; family Hydrangeaceae; genus Hydrangea; species Hydrangea macrophylla. The sequence continues at coordinate 100,978,274 of CM066990.1, forward strand.
AAAAGTTAAAACCTGTTTACTAACTTGAAGTGAAAGTAGACGCCAATCTTAATCTATTTGGAGTGAAAGAATTCCCGACACTGGCAACAGTACCATGCACAACCAAAACCTAGCATTTCATTTTTTGATAAGTAAAACCCATAACACATCTTGTTACGCTGACAATGATTTCCTTTAAATCATGATTATGCAGTTCTCAATAAGCAGTTCAGATCTAACAGAACCATGCCCGCGATAGAAACTTCATTCATGGTAAACAGTTAAATTGGGGAATTGTTACATAATGCAACAATTGAATAGTATGCAGCGACGCCACAACACATACATACAATAGAAGATAATTGAACAAACCAAGTATTAACATTGCAAATTTGTAATTACACCAGTAACAGAACAGATATTCTGAAATTCTTCGATCACCTTCACATGAATATATCTGAACAAAGATCAGATCAACCGTAGTTTCGAACTAGCAAATGCCAAGACACCAAGATTCAAAAAAGAGCTAATCCTAAGTAAATATTAACAATGCCAAGATATCAAGATTCAAAAGATGTACTATTCCTAATCAAGAACTAGCAAATACCTAGATATCAACATTTAATACCAAGCCTCGTGCTAATACTCCGATATGCATTTACCAAGTCGATCACATACTAGTGACCGAGAAAAGTAGCTGCGAAAATAAAGTGCATGAGCGCGTGTTTCTCAAGGGAAAACAGCACAGCTTCTTCATCTGGTCCACTCAAAAAAGGGTCATTCTCTTCCTCCTCAGAAGCAACCGTGTCACAAACCTCTGCCTCCATCCCCAGGGTTCCAATTCCATTCACATTGTCCACCAAAACCAAGCTTTCCGCATACACACCAACAAAAACGGAGTCTCTCCCACCGCGAATTCCAATACTCTTAACACCTTTCGATCGAGAATCATACGAAACCACTTCACCACCGAGCTTCGCCAGCAACAATTCCCCATTCTTCCTAAACCCAAGTGCCGTGGCTATTCCTATATCCCCAAAACTAACATTGAATTGCAACTTCCAGGACTCATCCACACCGTACTTCCTCATCACCCAGACCGAACAACAATTACTCATCGCACGCTCATCGTATTGAAACACAGAAATGGTCTCATCCCCAAACAAACCAATTGACAAATTCAAAGGATACTCACGAGCCAACCTCTTAGGAAGGTTTATCTCATGAAAAATCTCACTACCCACATCAAAAACCATAATCACATTGCGAAAATTGAAATTCGGGTCTTCGTCATTACCTTTGTAATAAGCAATCCAATGAACAGCCCCATTGAGAAAAACCGAAGACCAATAAAACTCAATCACATTGCAAAGAGGGACACCGGCCTCAATAGTCTTCCAAGAACCGGTCCGGAGGGAGAAGATTTCAACCTCAGGGGGTACAATGTAGCCGTCTTTGCCACCCCACAACAGCGATTCGGGTCCAGCACTGGTGTCCCACGAACCCATTTTGTTCTGCAGATAAGCGATTCTCACAACCTTGTAATCATCAGTTAAAGGGTCGAACCCGAACCCGAGAGCGAACATGTAGGGGCCATAAACATCGAAGCAAACCCTAGGGGTCGGAAGATCCAGAAACTTCCGAATCGATGGGTTCCAGATTAGGGTTTTGCAGGTGTAACCGAATTGATCATCGGAGAGACAAATTAGACCGTTGCAGGAGCCCACGACCCGAAAGAAGGTTCTGTTACGGGTCCGAAATGGGCATTTGAGCTCAACCAATGAATCGAGTGAATCGGGTTCGTCAGACCGGAGAGAGTAAACTTCTTTCTTGGTGACTGCAGAGAAGTGTTTGATGAAGAAGTTAGGGTTTTTGTTCGATTGATTGAGATGGGTGTTGATGAAATTAGGGCTTGTGATTATAGAGTTCCACGATTTGCAAACGGACCTGAGTTTCAGCAGAGTTTTCGAGGGGACCCTTGACAGTATATCAAACAAGACGTCTCGGGGAAAGTAGTCCGACATTGTACAGACTAGAGAGAGAGAGAGAGAGAGAGAGCTCCGTGTTTCCGAAAGGATGCAAATGATGAAGGAAATGAAAGAGTTGTAAGGTTCATATAGAGCTAGGAGCCTAGGATGGAGGTTTTAGAGAGAGAGAGAGAGAGAGAGAGAGAGAGAGAGGAATCATCAGTAGCAGTAGCAGAAGCAACGGACCCAATGGTACTGTAAAAAGTGGGAGTGGTGACGGTGCAGAGAGGTACAGACTGAGACTGTGTGGAGTGATGCTCAAGGAACGTAGGAAGACGACGACGTTTTTTTAATCATTTGCTGAAAACTTTTTCACTCGGGAGTTTAAAAGGAAAGTAAAAGAAAAGAAAAGAAAAGAAAATTGAGAGACTCAATTTTTACAATTTCTTACTCTCCGAATCAGAAAGAAAATAGCAGAAAAAAATTTAAAAATTAATAAATGTTTTTTAATATACACGATATCCTTTCTAGTTTAGTTTTATTTAATTATAATTTTATCTATATCTTTGTATAATCTACATACATTAGAAAAATAAAAGCAAAGATCAAATAGAAAAGAGCAACCACTCTCCATGGACGATTTGACCATTAGTGTGTGCTTACATCATCATCGTTTGTATGTGTTACGGGTGTGTTTTGGCCAGAATCGATCGGAACACCCTTGTTCAAAAAAAAAATTTAAAAATTAAATAGGTGTTCTGATTTTTTTTTTTTTTTCAGAATTTCATTTTCCTTTTCAATTTCGGAATTTCAAAATTTTAAAAAAATTTTAGAACGGAATTCTTCGGACATTTTTTTCAGAATTGGAATCGAAAATTTTCATAATTTTTAGAATTTTCATAATACAAATAGTATTGAAAGGGTAAGTCATACTTTTATAGAGAGTCCCTTACTCTCTCATTTCTCTTCTTATCCGATGTGGGACAAACAAGTCCACATTCTTCCAAATTTTCAGAAAATATTTTGATTTTTTCAGAAATATTTTCGGCAAATTTTTAGAAAACATATTTTTGGAATATTTTTGGAATTCTCAAAACAATTCAAATTCCGTTCCACTTATTTTTTGAAATTTTCGGAATTTTCGAATTCAATTTTTGGTGCCAAAATTAGAATTTTTTTTTTATCCAAATCGTTAGAATTGAAATTTTCGTTTAAAATAACACCCCTTGTAATATGTGTAGTTGTGGATAATGTGGATGTACATTTATTGTGCTGGGTATTGTGTTCTTATGCCATGTATGTGCATTTCGTTACAAATTAGTAAAAAAAAATGCTACAGAGTTGGGGTATAGTGTGTGGTTTATATATTTATGTATATGTACTGCATAATTGTATATGGTGCGCCGCGGGTGTGCATGTGCACGTGTATGTGAATGGCGTTTGTGGGTACGTAGAAATGTAACATTTTTTTTCCTTTTCTTTTTTCCTCAACTTGCAAGCAAGGGTAAGAAAATGTCACGCCCCGGATCCACACATGTGAACTTAGGACACGTGGCATGCCACCAAAGCCTTCAAACACCAAGTTGGAAATGAAAAGAAAGGAAAACAAACACATTTACACCATTATGTTAGACAAAACAAGCCCAAGGGCAAAATGATCATTAATAAGATATAGAAAATTTTATACCAAAAGATAGGTTTTTGAGTCCCGGTTCCAACGCAAAAAACGGCGCGCAAAACCGAATTTTCTAGAGAGAGTTATGCCCGTTTCCGTAAACGTCGACGGTGCAGCAAATTAGGATCGATTCGCCCCTAAAACTCGGATCGATCCGTCCTTCAATTATCTGGCAGATGTCCCCCGAAAAGCCCGGATCGATCCGCCCTTTAACCTGGATTGATCCGGGTCCTGCAGAACAGCTCCCAACTGCTAAAACCTCTATTTTTCAAGCCTAAACTTCAACCAAATCAAAACCAAACCTCATGGATCTTCCAAAAATATTTCAAAACCACTTTAAAACCATTTCAAAACATTCCCAAGAGACTCCAAGATGATTATAAACATTAGACAAGATGAGAAATACCATCTCTCCCAAATACTTCCTAAATCTCTCCCAAATACTCCCAATCTCACAAGATCAACCAAACATGGTTTTTAAACCAAATCTCCATTCAAACATGCTCAAAACTACAATAGCAAAGTATAAAAGGCACCAACAACGTTCTAAGCTCCGATTACAATATTTACACGAGTCTTGGAGCAATTAAACCAAAAACTAACACAATTTACCAAATTTTAGCACAAACTCAAGTTAGCTATTACAAGCTATAAGTTTTACCCCAAAACCACAAGTTTTGCCCAAAACAACTATAAGCATGAAACTACAATTTACACAAGCTTCCTCGACTCCACGAACCCCCAAGTTCATCTCCCCAGATTCTCACCGTCGTGCTCACCTATAATGGTTATTCAATAACCACTACAATATATAAGTTACATGCTTAGTGAGAGATATCAATCAAGCACACGGATGGCAAATCAATGCTTATATTCAACTTAACAAATAAAAATGATTTCCGGATAAGCAAGTATTTCCTCCGCCACTGCCCGCAAGTCCGTGACTCCCCCAGTAGTCCACGGCACGAGCCAATGACCCACACCACACACGTGCGGTCTAATGTCGTTGTCAGCAACAAGTGGTCGTCACCACGGAACAATCTCATGGCAGATTCATACGAGCTTTCCTTTGACCCAAATAGGCAACTAAGCATGCTCACATAAACATAACACCGTGCTTTTCACATAATTATAGCTAAACATGCATAATTAGCTAAATAGGTATGTAAGTTACGCCCAAATGAACATAAACACAAATCTCATCCAAAAACAAGATTGAAACCACTCACATCTTTGCAATTCGTTCCTAGATGAGAAATTGAAGCCCAAATCTATTCCGGGTTAAAATCCTACATGAATTCGACCAACTACGGATTACCGCTCCGAATTGGGTCTCAAGAAATATGACGATTACACTCAATAAAATCAGTACCAAAATGTAGAACTCACATCTACGAGTCCAAATCCGGTCTCAGAATCGAAATTGGAAGTCGAACGGCGCGTCAATCGACGTCGAAGAGCTCCGGCAAACCCCCGTCTCCTTTTTCTCTCTAACTGACCCAAAATGGAGAAGAATATGATATGAATATCATCTTGTATCCACAGCTCATATATGGGTTTATTATTTTTATTATGAAATCCTCCCATTTTATGGTTATTTGCACTTTTACCCCCAACCAATTTTATAACTAACTTTTTAATCCTCCAAATCTAAGTAGGTATTTGTCTATGTCTCGCGTGGGTCCCATAGGTGGTCCTACATAATTTTATGAAGTTGCTTATTAGCCTACCAATTATATACCGTATTCAATTCGTCCTCACCAAGGTATCCCAAATGACCACACAAATGGTCTCTAACAATAAAGTATACATTCTAAACAAAATATAAATATTTCACAGATACCTTAATAAACATTTAAGCACATAAAGGTAGTTCCACAACCGTGTCCCATCATAATGGAACTTTCTCAACTCATGTCCCAATTTGGGACTGCTTCATTGGCCATCATTGGGTTCCCAAACTAGACACCCAAATCAACTAGTGAGTTAAAACTCACTTAAACATGTGTTAATAAACACCAATTAATTATACTAATGCATGCTAAACCATGATTAATAATTAATCGCGGGAGCGGGTGTTACAGAAAATTACTTTCTCTTCTCTCCTAAACTCCCAAACAAGATGAAAGAAACTAAACCATCATCAGTTCTCTTCTTTACTTTTTTCTCTTCACTTATGACTTTCTCTTCTTTTCATTTCTGTCCTAAACTCCCAAACATAGAGTTCAGTAACTGTTTTGTTTGTTTTCCATTTTTGGATAGATTCATTTTGCAATATTCTTTATCATCTTGGATTGTTTTACCATTAAGTATTTTTGGTTAATTTTTAATTTCTTTAGTCTAAGAGAAGACTAGACAAACAGAGAGCTGAAAATTAAAGAAGCATAATTTTTTTTGTCATGTTTATCCCCTGCTTAACATTAGATATGATTCAATTCAATACAATTTTTTTTTTGTTATGTTGTTTTGAAAAATATAACAAATTTTAGTAGAGTTATTTAGATACACGGCTATCCGTGGAAGAAGTCAACACTTTCAAATCATTTAAATTTAGATTAGAGAACCGATTCAAATAGAATGAGCTATTCAACCCATTCATCTTTGTTATGATGCATGCCTTCGACTAGTATAATATTTTTCAAAAGACTAGTGGGGTGGGAAAGGGGCTATCAAGTACCAAATTACTTAATCAAAGCATGTAACGTAACACATTAGGACACAAAGACTAAAGTTTGAGGAATGCTCGTTTTCTCTCAAAAAAGTTCTCCCTTGTTAGGATGAAAACCATACCACGATGAAAATACAATGGCTCCAATTTACTCCAAAGTTGAGAAAGAGCATACAATGATAGCGAATACAAATCAACATAGATGCAACTCAACTTAACTTAACTGTAAAAATTATATCATAAAATTTGTATTAAACTACTATATCATAAAATAAAAAATAATAAAAAGAAGTCATACTTGGGTAGACCTGCCAATTTGTCAGATTAGGATTTAGAATTGACCTAAAAAGAGCAGAGAGTCGAAAATGTCACAAAACTGATATGAAGTGTATTCAACCTACTCAACTTATGTTTATTCATCCTATGATCATAAACATTATGAAGATAAATTTCACAAGAACATGTAATACCAGAGTTGAGTGTTGGTCATGAAGTATTGATTCAGTACCATACATATAAGAACCAATTAAAAGCAGTAAAAGAGTCAAATATGACTTCTTCCAAAATCGATAATAAGCTCCAATCTGAACATAATTAATTCCAATTCTAGATCATCTAATTCAATAATCCCCGTGAAATCCCATTCCTAAATCACTAGAGGGACTTAAAAATTCAAAAGAAAGGATACCCGATACCACAACCCACACCATTGATTAAGCGTTCGAGACAAAGTTTCATGTGGTAAGTAATAAGATAATTTATACACATTGCTTAATCTGGTTCACATCTTAATCTTCAGATTATAGTTCTTACCTAACATACTTGGTAAAAAATTTCCAATGCCAATGTAAAGAAAGAAAATCACATTAGGCATGTGCCTCAGCAGAACATTTTAAAGTAATGATTTGATAGAAAGAGAATGTAAGTAATTGCAAAATAAGCTTCACTCAATATGTGGCCTATGCTAATAACATTGAATAAAGAATATGCATATTCAAGTCATATGATAAAAAGATTGTATAAACAACATGCATAGTTAAGACATGTACATAAACTTATTTATCACAAATAGTTCATCAGAATGGTGTACTTGATCAGATATGCATGTTGTTATCTCACCAGTTACTCCAAATGCTTAAGCTGTTTGAGAATGGGCGCAATAATGTTTATCAACCTTCAATACCCTCCCTCACGTGTGACCCCTGTCTCCCACGTGGAGAGCCAACAAACCAAAGTCCATCATAGTGGAGACGAATAACCAAATACAAATATGCACACCAAAGCGGGGATGGAAACTCGAACCCGAGACCTCCCACAAATAAGGCTCTGATATCATGTTAAGGATACTAGTTACTCCAAAAGCTTAAATTGTTAGAGAATGGGCCCCACAATATATATCAACCTTCAATTATATCCTTAACTTCTCCTGCATTGTGTAGGGTTCAAGTGTGATGATGCAGGAGGAGTTAATCACACCTTCCCTTTGAAAGGTTTTCCCTCCATCCAATATAAAGTACCCTGAGAAAGGGGAACAATGGAAGTGTGATCCACTTAATCACCACTGTACAACATCTTTCTAATCCATATTTTTCCTTGCCTAGTCTCATTTTTGTTAGTCAACGTCAATCATTACAACATTCGACTTGCCTGAGAGAGTTTACTAGTCTCAAAACTTACATTATTCATATCATTCCACTACAACTGAAAACACAAGGTCACTTCATTGCTCAAAATCTCACACCTTGGTCACTGCATTTCTATACGACCACATATTTAGCAGCCAAAGAGTTAATTGGATGCCTAGTTGAGCTTCGACATCCACATCTAACCCAAATTGACTCAACAGACATAGTACAAGCAAAATTTAGCAGTGAATAAGCGAAAGTTAAATAACTAGATCACGGGTTCATAATAGTAGCTCCATATTTCTTACTATGTTGAACAGTTGAAGCACTCTCTGAAATCATTAAAGCCAATCTTAATCTTTTATGAGTGAAAAAAGTCATCCTTAACCTTCTAGCAACACACAGGACCATGTTCTAGTCACCCTCCGAAGTATTCCCCATGCTCGCAAGAGCCCCGTAACCAAAACCTACCATATATTTTGGAAAGTAAAACGTATAACACATCAGTGAAAATAGCTTCCTTTCTAAATCATGATTATGTGGCTTTCATTAATCAGCTCACATCCAACCAACCCAACTCAATAAAACAGAACTAAGTCCTAGGTAAAAACTTCATTCACAATAAAGACTTAAGACTGGTGAATTATCACATAATCCAATAATTGAATAGTATTCAACCATTCCACCAAGCACACAAGCAAAAACAAGATAACTGAACAAAACCAAGTATTAATATTGTAAACTGTGAAATTTCTATTTCACTCCCTCACTCCTTGTTTTTCTTACTATAGTTAGAAAACAATGACTGAATTTTGGCTCCTCAGCTTGGAGCGAACGTTTCCAATAACAGAGCAAACTGCTTGATCAAATTAACCACAAAAAAAAAAAAAACAGATTAATCGTAATTAAGAACTAGCAAATGCCAAGACATCGACATTCAAAAGAGGTAGAATAATACCAAGCCTCATGCTAATACATGATGTGCATTTAACAAGTAGATCACATACTAATTCAAAGAGTTTCTTGCGAAAAGAAAGTGCATAAGTGCGTGTTTCTCCAGGGAAAGCAGCACAACTCTTTCATTTTCTCCACATAGAGCACGTTCTTCAACCTCCTTCGAGGCAACTTTGTCCCGAAACTCTACCTCGTCAATTCCTTAATCTTGTCAAGCACAACCAAACTCTCCACATACGCACCCACAAAAACAGAATCTCTACCACTACGCATTTCAATGCCCTTAATAGTTTTGTTTCGAAGGTTATATAAAGCCACTTCGCCTAAGAGAATAGCCAGTAGTAATTCCCCATTCTTCTTGAACCCAAGTACCGAGGATAGAACTATTTCTATTCCTCCAAAATTAACATTGAACTGCAAATTCCAGGACTCAACTACACCATACTTCCTCATCACCCACATGGAACAACGATTAGTCGTTGGACGTTCATCGTATTGAAACACAGAAATAGTCTTGTCCCCAAACACCCCAATCGTCAAATTCAAAGGATACTCATGAGCCAACCTCTTTGGTAGATTCAACTCATGGAAAACCTCACTAGCCACATCAAACACCAAAAGGATATCACGAAAATTACAATTGGGGTTCGAGTGCTTAACCCGATAATACGCAAACCAATGTATAGCCTTGTTGAAAAAAGCGGATGACCAGAAATAATCAATCATGTTGCACCTAGGAATACCGAACTCATTCCTTTTCCACGAACAGGTTCTGAGCGAAAACACCTCGACCTCTGGCGGAGCAATGTAGCCATTGTCTGGTTGGAACACCAGCGATTCAAGATCACCATTGTTTTCCCAAGTACCTACTTGGTGATTAAGGTAAGCAAGCCTCACAACCTTGTAATCATCAGTTTTTCGATCAAGCGCAAACCCTAAAGCAAACATGTATGGACCATAATCATTAAAACAAACCCTAGGCCTCGGAAGACTCAAAAACTTACGAATCGAAGGGTTCCAAAGGATGATAGTATAGGTGTACCCAAAATGATCATCGGGCAAACAAATCAAGCCGTTGCACAAACCCACTAACCTGAAGAAGCTTTTGTTACGGGTCTGAAATGGGCATTCGAATTCGACGAGCTCGTGGAGAGTTTCGGTGTCGGACCGTAGAGAATAAATTTCTCTCTTGGTGCAGGCATTGAAGTGTTTGATGAGGAGGTTAGGTTTTTGGTTGGATCGATTAAGGTGGGTGTAGGTAATGGTTGACATCTCACATAGTTTGACCAATACTGGTTACCAACGATTCCACGTATATTCAATATCGGCACCACTTAATGGGCCCCACCCACTATGGACCAGCCCAACATTGCGCATGCCTGCCCTATCGATGAACCCATTCTAACAACTCACTTCAGAGGAGCCTACTCTGAAGGCCGTATAGAGTAACCCACTCTGGAGCTCTCCTTAGAGTAAACCATTCGGAAGCCTACCTCACAGTAGCCCACTTTGAAGCCCGCCCCAGAATAACCCACGAACTCATTCTAACAACCCACAAAGGAAGCCCATTTCAAAAGAGCCCACCCCAAAGTGCTCTCTGTCTCCAACATCAAATCTCCACAAGGACACACACCACATTCGGCATTGGGTAGCCCGCCCTAAACAAATGTAGATGTGTCACCTACAGATATAGGTGTCTCCAACTTCATTTACACCAATGCTTCATTTACACCAATGCCTCCACTTGGCTGGATTCGGAAGAGCCAAATTCGCTCCCCGCCAAGTCTCTACTCATTATGCTCTAATTACACACACTCATCACTTGGACGCCCACCCTTGGTCCGGAAGTAGTACCTAAGGGTGGCCACGTCCGTTGGGATCTCGGGAGCTTATGGTTAGGCGGCTAGGACCAAGGGCATCTCCCTAACTAGTGCCTCACAAGCGTAGTTAGGGTTAGTACCAAAGAGAGAGAGAGAGACACGTGACTACTTTCACGTGCCTTGCCCCAGCCTCACAACCAATCAAAGAGGCACATGATTGCAAGAGCAGCCGAAACCATTGACTCTCGTATCGCCTAGTCACCTCAACCTTGCTGAATATTCTGCGAACCAATAGCAGCGTCTCGATATCCTCTCTGCTTAAGGGTCTGTACCAATGGCTTTAGCTTCGGTACTCACCCTTGCTTAACCCTCTAGAAGCCACATCAGTATGGTCTCGAGAACCCCATTGCTTAAACCTTCTGCACCAATAGAAACCATTCTCCCCTTTAACCAATACACAATATAATATTGGGCTGTCACCTTCAACAAACACTACCCCTTACCTAACACTCTGCACCAATAGAAATACCATCCCCTTTGACTGACCTATAGCATTGGCTTATTGCCAAAATGACAACACCTCCCTCTCGTATGACTTGCCATTAGCTTGTCCCCATCTCATTTAATGAGCACAACTACATTAAACATAAGCATTTAAGTCTCTCACCTACCTAAAAAAATAGACGAGCCACTCTAAGGAGGCTAACTTATCCCCCCCTTTAGCTGTATCATGAGCCCTCACAACCCCTCACTACCTCTTGTATAAATACCAGCTTTATTCAATACATCCAAAAAAAAAACCCCAATCCCCTCCCAAAAGCAATCTAGCAAGAGAAAAATTCACTCTCGCATTGACTCGGAGATTCCCATTGTCACCAACACCAAAACTTCCAATTCTATTCGCTCCACCAGGCATCACTTTTACCCCGTCGGTTTTACCCTAACATTAGAACTACCGCTTGCCCTAGTCGATACCCATATAACACACTCTAGACGTTATCATTACCGAACTTTTACACATCACTCCACACCCAGACCTGAATACTACTACTTACTGCTTTCTCTCTCTCTCATTTGGTGCTACCTTGGTTCTCACCCGAGCCATATCCTCTCCGACTCCCATTTCTCTACTGCATTTTTATACATTATTATTCTATTGCACTTTCTGTATTATTTTATCATATTTATTTGTTGTTCCACCTGTACTAACATGCTTACGTGTTATACCCATCCATGTACCTCATCCACATCAAATTAGAACCTACCACAGCGGGTATTGATGAAATTAGGCTTGTTATAAGAGAATTCCATGATTTGCATACGCACTTGAATCTTAGCATAGATTTCACGGGGACTCTTGAGAGTACAACAATCAACACATCTTGGGGCAAGTAGTCCGACATTTTTGAAATAGAGGAGATTAAGTTTAGAGAGAGAAGAGAAAATTGAAGCTCTAGAAATGGAGAAAATCAAGGGTTCTAGGGAAGTTCTAACAGAAGAGAATGAGAAGGTAAAGCTCTGAATTTAGAGAGAGAGAGAGAGAGAGAGAGAGAGAGAGAGAGAGACTCAAGGGTTTACATATGCGGATATGCCCCTAGACAGGAGGCTTTAGAGAGAGAAGAACCAGTAGCAAAAGCTAAGCAACAAACGATTTTTTGGTTCCATAAAGTTTGAGCGAGAGACTGAATGTAGAGTAACAGAGTGAGAGTGTAAACCCAAGAAAATTCTCTGATATGATGTACTCCTATCATGCATTTTCTTAGTTTTGGCCTAATACTATACTTACAAAATTTGTACAATATCTTCTTTTAACACATGTGGGCAGTGATCCTATTTAATTTTTTTGGACAAGTCTATAGTAAGCAGTTTCTCATATGAGAAGGCGGATTTTAACCATTGGATATCTAGTCATAAGATTTCCAAGAAAATGGAGATGCATTTATTGCTTGATGCTCATCCAATGGTTAAAACCCGCCTTCTTATATGAGAAGCTTCTCACAATAGACTTACCCAATTTTTTTAGTGCAGTTTTGCTCACCCCAAAATTATTCACTCATTATTCACCCAATTCTCCTATTGGCTAATACAGTAGGACTCATGACTTTTTATCATTAATTAAATATTATTTAATCATGAGTCCTACTGCATTAACCAATGAGAGAGTTGGGTGAGCAAAAATGTATTCTTAATTTTTATTGAATGATAGTCCGACCATTTTGAAGGTAATCACACTGCCACATATTGTCACGTTCGTCTCAGAAAAAAATCTGGTTATTTAAATGCATAATTGTCTTATTGAGAATTATTAATGTGGATTAATAATTGTGGATGAGGTTGATCGTGGGTCAATAGTGGGTGTCAATCGAAGACACGAGGAATTGGAAATCAAAGAGGAATTGGCATGACTTAAATGATATTTATGTGATTAAATGTTATTTGACTTAATCTGGTATTTGTGAATAGTGATTAAGCATGTGTAGCATACTTTTCTGATAGTTTTGTTCTTGTCTAAAATCATTTTGGACGTTATAGTATTAACGTAATTGATACGTTGCATAAAAGGTAGGTTATGTAGGAAAAAGTTTCCGGAACGTAATTTCGGCCCCAAACGAAACTTAGGCGAAAACTTTTATGAATTATAGGTTTTCACTCGTGAATCAATAAATTAAACATTTAAGACGTTTTGAGAGATAATTGGAAGTTTTGGAAAACTCGTGGGGAGGTAAAAGTAATTTTCGAGAGTTGTGCCTATATATAGTGGAGTCCAAGATATTTGTCAAAATATCTTTTAAACCAAATTATGAACTTGAGAGCTAAAAGGGGGATTTTAAAGCTTAGAGCTTTCCGACGCTAATCGACGTTCGTTGTTCGTCCACTTTCGACCAAATTTCATATTCGGATTCCTTGGGGAAAGGGCTACGTTATGATATCTCTTAGGCCTTGTTTGGCTAATGTTTTTCAGAAATCTAATTTTGATAATTTTGGGAAAAACATGTAAATACTTGTAGGATTTACTTGTAATCAGAGATCCAACGTAGAATCGAACTTCTTTTCTTGAAATCTTAAGAGCGTAGATTAAGGTATGAATTTTTGGCTTATGATATATAAAGAATTTTGGATGCTTTGGATATTATGTATAGAATTGTGATTCGGGCAAAACTCATGTGTTAATTTAGACCTGTTAAATTCAGCGAGTATGTATGAAAAGCATGTTTGTATGACTATGTGAGTATGCTAAATGACTATATGGGTTAAAGGGGAGTTTGGTACAATTCATGCAGGGGTAAGCCTCTCGATGTTTGAAAAGTCATAGTAGCGACGGTTACTTGCTTGGTTTGGGAACCGACCTTGCCAAAGCAGTTGGATGCAATGATTGATAGACTTTGGGCTTGTCATTGGCATCGCCGTTGATAGACTTTGGACTTGTCGATATACCGGATGAGTGTGTATCTTTATCCCTAGAGACTATTTGATGTGGTTTAGATGTTTAAAGCATGAATTGCCATATATGCATATGTTTAAAATTGTACACTCTGTATACAACTAAGCAATGGAGATTTACTCCATTGAAGGTACGAAGAAAGGAAAGAAGGGCGTGAGGAATGAGGCTGTTGGGATCATTCGGGGGATCGTCTCGGGTAATTGCTTGTGTAGTAGAATATAATGCTCTCGGTTAGAGAAATTGTAAGATTTTGTAATTTAAAGCCATGTTGTAATTCGGAAGATGTGGGAGTATAGATCCTTATCGCCGAATCGTAGAAGCTCTGGATCACCATGGGTTTGATGTAATATTCTTTTGAAAACCTTTTGAAAGTGGTTTGAAGCAAATCGGAACTCTTGAGTTCGCGTTTTGTAGTTAACAAGTTGAATTTTATGTTTTGTGACTTTGTTGTAGTACTTATGAGATTTGATCCAAACGGACCCTTAACTCGTTTTGTTAATGTTTTCAAAGCTTAGACATGCTACCGAATATGTTTATAGACCTTTGGTAAAGTTTTGGAATGATTGGAAATATGTATGCTAATTTTTGTCGTGTTTACGATGTTTCAAAATAAATATTTATAAAAATAAAATTAAAAAAAGAGAGAGGCAAAGTGGGCTGCCCGTGAATAGTGTTTTTACAAAGGAAGTACATTTTTTGAAAAATATTGAAATGCTCTATTTTGCTTTTGGGATACATTTGGGATCACTAATAACCCTTTTATGGTTAATTTGAAATGTAATTAACTTTTCGATTTTATACGGATTTTACAAACTCGTAGTTCAACGTTTTTCAAATATACTTTGGTTTAAAGAGTTTCTTTATGTTTCTTTGCCGCTGTGTTTACTTTTAGTGAATTGGATAAGCCTCGGTGGCATGCCACGTGTAATACCCTGTATTTTGGTATATTAATAAGACCTGGTATTTCATTTCTATACTCGTATAAACTTTCTCTTCCTTTTGGTAAAATTTGATACCAATCGATTGATAAGTTTCTCAATCGATTGACACTTTTCAGATACCAATCGATTGACATATTTCCAATCGATTTCCATCAGATCGACCTGAATTCATGACGTGTCAAACATCTCAATCGATTGCCATTCATTCCAATCGATTGACATTATTCCAATCGATTGACTACAAATATCTGTTACCAATCGATTGACTGGTGTTCCAATCGATTGACATAACCTGAGAAATATTTTCTTCTTTCCTTCAGCTTTAAACGTGTGGCACTCCCATATCTCTATATATATGTTTCATTTATTGGCCTTGGGGCTGTTTTTCAGACCATTGAGAGAGAGAGAGAGACATACCTCTTGAGAGATATACATATATACATACATGTATCTATATCTACATATATACACACACACACACTGCTTTGGCAGCTGGGAAGAAGAAGAAGAAGAAGCAGAAAGAAGAAGAAAGAAGAAAGAAGGGGACAGAGAGGGAAGACAGAGACAGAGAAGAGGAGAAAGAGAGAGAGCTTGGAGGTTTAAAGTTTAAACACATCCAAACGCACCCTAGGTGAGTTTATAACTCACTTGGTCTCTTTATGTGATGTTTATGCAAGTTATTATGAAGCTTAGATGGGTTAAATGCTTGTAGTTTACGTTTACATACTCTGTTTTACAATCTGCTGGAGAAGACGTAGTACCAATCGATTGACATAATCTCAATCGATTGACATCAGTCGTTTCTCAATCGATTGAATAGAATTCCAATCGATTGACATCTCAATCGATTGACATGTTTCTCAATCGATTGATATAACTTTTTGTCCCAATCGATTGAACCTCTGTTCCAATCGATTGGCATGATCAGAACATGGTTTCCTTTGCTTGTTTATTATATAAGAGGTTTAGTTGTTCGATTCTGATTTGGTATTTTATTATGCGATTTGGGGGTTATCAGGGATAATGTGACAACACAGATAAGTATGATTAATGACAAATGTATAAATCTGACAACGTAAGATGCTATGAAATTCTTTTATGAGTTTGATATCCGTTTTCTTTTAATCCGAGTAGTCAGGCCACATTGGGAATTGTCATGTGTCGATGTAGAATGGAACGTAAGTAGGTTTGGTAAGTTCTGGGAATGGTACGTGGATGGACGATTGGTCATGATATGCTCTTAAAAGCGGTGAACCGGATACATGGTTCTTAAAAGCAGTGAGCTGGACCAAGAAGTCTCAAGATAGACTGGATGATCTTTGATATGCTCTTAAAAGCGGTGAACAGGACCATTGTTCTTAAAAGCGGTGAGCTGGGATCACTAGTAGATGACGTTGAGTCGTGGCAATAGATTGATATGCCTTGTTCGAAACGTTATATCCCTGAAATGCGGTGAACAGGACCATTGTTCTTAAAAGCTGGGGACAGACTGACGTGGAGTCCATGACATGCGGTGAGCAGGATATATTGCTCTTAAAAGCGATGGACAGAATAAGGGTGTATCCCTAGAGTTAAACAATTGAGTCTGTTCATAAACTCAGAATATGTTGTGTTCGGTATTTGAGTAACAAGACGATAAGGGTCGGTTTACCAGAATGGATAAAGGAACAAGATAATGTTAATTTTATAATAAGATGTTGAACCGTGTTTTCCTAAGCTTGTCTTTACTTCAGATAACTGGTACCTCGTTAGTTTTTGCTCACTCAGCTCTCAGTAAGCTGACGGCCTTTTATTGCCTGGACTTTCCCCGTCCAGAATATCCTGCCCCTTATTCTGCAGGTAATGACCAGTACACTGATGACTATTATCCAGAGGAAGGCCCCACCGATGATGGTTACGCCAGGGAGGATTATCCTTATGCCAGTTGAAGACTGAAGATGTTATAGTTAGATTACATTTCGGTTGTTCTGTTAAACCTTTAGTTAACGGGTACTTGGGCATTTGTTGTCTCCAGACCTGTTGTGATCCTGTGGACCACACTCTGATATTATTTTTGTAATAGTTAGCACTGTGTGTTATTCTCAGTTGTTTACAGTTGCTGTTCTTTTGGACTAGTACTGCGTGGTGTGGATTATTAGTGACTTTCACCTGTCATTCCTTATGGACCGAAAAAAGGAAATTTATTTTTCTCTATTTTTGTCGTTCCGGGGCGTGACACCACGTGTCCTAATTTCGCCTGTTGTGGGATTGGTCGTGACACATGTGCTAGGAATCACATTTATTACTCTTTGCTAGGAGTGAAAACTGTTCAGTTCGATGTGATTTTCAAGCAAATCGATTGGCTTCGGTCCGATTTGATCAATCCAGTCAGTTTGCTTACACCCTACTCTTTGCCCCCAACACATGGTAACTTCAAAAACCAATTTGGTTGTAACCTTTTTCCAAACATGTACCAACTTTGAAAATTGAGAGAATTTGCTCACCCAAAAATGGTCAAAAGATGGTTACCTATTACTCACCCAAGCCTTAGCTGGGTGACATGTGTCTCATTTTGCCCTTGTCATCAACATAATTATTGAAATGGGACACATGCCACCTAGTGGCAATGGCGGACCCAGGATTTTGTGCTAGGGGGGCCAAGTTCTATGCGGGGGTTCGGAAGCAGCGCCCTCGAATTTTTTTTTTTGGGGTCACTTGTACATATTTTTATTTTTAAGTGAGACAGAGAGTCGAATGAATAGTTGTGACAAATTAGATTTAGATATTGTTTATCTCCTGAGCTGAATAAAGGGATATTACTCTTCCCCTTCACTATTAATAGAGATTTTTATTGTCACACGGTCACACTAGTGGATATTATTATTAATCCTGTAATGTTATTCTTCCCAAAATTTTTTATCCCCAAATGTGATTTCTAACTCATCACCATTTCAACATAAGTCAAGTGGACACTATGTGTTAAGAACCTCTACATATAAAGTCGCAAATTTGGAGGGGCTACTATGTTAAATATTTTCAAATTTTCAAAATTCTATATAGACCCTCAAAATTTTTAATATTTTTGCAGGGACCGTGCCCCCCCCCCCCCCCCCCCCCCCCCCCCTCTTAATGGATCCGCCCCTCTTAATGGATCCGCCCCTGCCTAGTGGAGGCATGGGTGACCATTTTTGGGTGAACAAAAATGCACTCTTGAAATTACTTTCGTTTGTGTGAACCTAATACAACGTAATTGTTTTATTTTTTTTATTAATGGGTATTCAATTTTAAAATTAAAATGGAAAAGAAGATAAATAGTTTCTATTCAACTTAAAATTGTCCAAATTTGCAATGTGAGTATAGGTCATTTGGTGCAAAATATTTGTGAAGTAGAGCACTAGTAGGAGTCAAATAAAGCTTGAACACATGCTAAAGTCCAATAAATCCAAGGGCAATGTTATGCTCCCCAAATTTTATTTTTCAATTGTGGTTCCCAATATATGTGACTAGGGACTATCTTCAATAATAGTGTGTGACCACTTCAACATTCTCCAATGAAAATCCAGTAGGCCCACATGTGTTAGAAACCACGTTTGGATGCAAATTTGGAAACCATAATATTACTCTAAAATCAAATAAAATTCCAACCCAATTGTCCCAACCCCTATCCCAAATTCACCCTAATTTCCTTCCCAAACACACCCTAGCACAAATGCCTTAAACCCCAAGTCTATGTTCTAATGCTAACTTGTGGGTTGTTCTAACCTCTAGCTTAGATTTTTTGTAATTTATAATTTTGGGACTGTTCAATCTCGGCTTCTTCAATTCTTAGTATGCATTAACTTGAAGATAATTCAAATTTTAGAAAATGACGTAGAAAAATAGGGATGAAATTCGGTCGGGTCAGGTCAATTTTGGTCGGCTTTTGGTATTTTAAAAACCGATCGAATGGTCGATTTTGGTCGGTTCGGTTTTTGGCTTGGAGGATTTTTGGAAAAACCAACCGGACCACTTAGCTAGGTTAGTCGGTCGGTTCGGTTTTCGGGTTTACACTTTCACCCCTATAGAAAAATGATTCTCATATAAATATATCAAATTAAATCAAGTTTAGTGTTACGAAATTGAATCAAGTCATGGTGACTTTATACAAGCTTAATTAATAAATTAATGAGATTATATCATGTTATTAATTGAAAAAGATATGATAGACAAACTTGATAATATATACAAGCTTAATCAATAATTTTGCGGCTAAAATGGAGTAGCCAGGTTTGGATGCCCTCGAACGGATTGGGCAAATAGTACCTTTTAAGTGGACTAATCTTGAGATAACTTAAGTTTAACCCTACTCCCCATGGGATAATTAGTGGCCCAAATTCTGAACTATTTAGTTAAAATGGACTAATAGTCCTCTAATCATATTGGTGACCCAAACACAGGCACAATAATCCATATTAGATTGGTGACCCAAAGTAGACTAATATTCCAATCCCTTTTAACTTGCGCAACAAACGTGGCCTAAAGTTCAATCCCCCCATCTCCAGCTTCAATGAATGCATTTTTGCTCCCTCAATCACCCCATTGGATGAGCATATGAGACTCACTACTCTTCATGGATAAACAAAAAGAATTGCTAAATACATCACTTGTTTTGCTAAATACATCACATTTACTCACAAAATTTTCATCTTTTGACACTACAGACTGGTGTATTTAGCAATTCTCTAAACGGAAGATAAAAAGTGATGAGTTCTACATGCTCATCCAATGAGCTTGAGTGAGCAAAAAATGGGTGAAAAAAATTCACTCTCCTTCAATCCCATACAGCAAACATGGCCTTACTCTTCTTCTCACGGGTCTAGGAAAGGAAGAGGGGGTCATATTTAATACATCACATGAATCACATGATAACTAGTCTGGTTTAGACTATGACCAATCATGTGTTATCCGTATCGAAAGGGCAGCATAAATTAAAATTGTTTGATTTGAGATAACCTTATGGGAAAAAAGAAAAAAAAAATGTAAAACGGTTTTATACGTATAACAATTTATCAACAATTGACCCTTTGCTTGAGAGGATGACTATGGGAACTCCATTTGGAGGGAGTCAGTCGCAATCCCAACCTGTTTGAAAACATTGTGATTTCCATGCAGCGCAAATGCCACCTCTACAAGAAAATAAATATTTATTGATATTTAAAAAATGCCGTTATATTTTTAGAAATAATATTTTAGATTTGTAAAAATTTAAAAATTTTATTTAGACCCCCCCTCAATTTTTAAAGTTTAAATGTATTTCTTATTTGGCCCCTCAATTTTAAATTTGGCCCACATCAAACTTGGCCCCAATTGTATAAAATAGACCACAAATGTATATTAAATGTACTTAATATTTTGGCTCAATTCTAATCAGTTAATCCCAATTTTGACTTTAGCTCAATTCAAACTTGGCCCAATTATATAAAATAGACCAAAATATAGAATTATGTGAAATATTTTGGCCCAATTCTAATTAGCCCATCCCAAATTTGTCTTCAGACCAACACAAATTTACTCAAATTGTATCAAATAGACCAAATTTTTTTTTTTTACATGTAATACTTTAACTCAATTCTAATCAGTTTATCCCAACTTTGGACAAATAGTATGTATAATTAGACCAAAAGCATAATAAATCATTAACCAAACCTTTCATCTCTAAAAACCATTAACCAGAATCTAAAATATGTATAAATAAACCCCAAAAAAATTCGCATCGAGGCGACTAGGCCCCCCTGACCGAAATTCCTGGCTCCGCTCCTGGTTATAGATAGCAAAAGTGACAGCATAAGAATATATCGCATTTTTACCCACACTTTCCAAAAGTGATGTCTAAACTGGTGTTGTAAATTGTCGGCGCTTAAAATAAACGCTGGAATAGGTATAGTTGACGCATTTTTCGGTGTTTGACCAATGCCACTATTCATTTGTGTAATTTTCGGCGTTTGTAAAATTGATGCTAATTTTCGGCGATTATTGTGAAATATAACAGCGTTGGTTCTATGAGTTTTCACCGACACTTTGCAGAAGTGTCGTAATGTTCCTTTTTCGCTTTTTCCCGACATTTGGATAAAAATGCCGCAAATACTATCATTTTTTGTTACATATTTTTATTATACATATTTTTATAAGAGTGATGCTATTGCCACTCCATTATTGAACCAATGCACTTCATGGTACTACTCTTAAATCATGTGGTACCATGCATGCCATCCATTACATATATGGTACCACATGCTCTAAGAGTGGTACTAAGGAGTGTTTTAGTTCAATGATAAAGTGGAAATAACAATTCCCTTTTATAATTCAATTTTTTGCAACAAACTTGTGAAAATGTACTAATACATAAAATTGCACTCATTTTCACCCCAAATATTAACTCAATGCACCAACCAAATACACGATATCTAACATAAAAAGACAAAAATTATAAATCCACAAAACATTCAAACAATCTACTTTCCAGTATCAAAATACATTCAAGTTTACAACTCACAACAAAACTAGTAAAATCATTCATAATTTCAAAATATTCTATTCTTCTCGTAACCAAAGTCAGCTCTTGCCATTTTCCATCTCCACTTGCCATTTGTGCTGCTTGCAATCACATAAACGTTGCCAAACAGTTCCAATTTAATCTTGGAGCAGCTCCACAGTTAATTTTTTTTTTTTTTTTTTTGATTACTTACCTGGATGACACACGCCACACACACGCACACACCCAATCCAAGCAAGTGGGAACCCAAGAGATTGGCCCGACGGGAGCACAAGGGGAGTTCTACAAGGAAAGGAGGAATAAATTCCTCCACTCACCCATTGGTGAGATTCGAACCCCTCCCCTCCCACAAGGGGGAGAGGAGGTGATACCATTGGACCACAAGGATCCTGAGTGCCCAAAAAATGGTACTATATGATTACTTGAACAATATTTTACCTATCAAAAAAAAAACAAAAGAAAAAGAAAAAGAGAATCTCATGTACTACATTCATAGTAATATTTGATGTATTTTGGTGCATCCAAACCATAAATATACTACACATACGATTTTACTGACAAATCTAATGATTGTAATATTCCCACTAAATTTTGGTACTCTCTCTTTCTCCATCAAACTACAAAATAGATGCCCCCAAACTAGCTGAACCTAATAGTTCAGCAAAAGGGATTCAAGAGAGAGTAAAAGCTTGGTGAAATTTGGAAACAACCTTCCATCAGTGCAACACCCTCTTCATGATTATACATACTTACACCACCGTATACATATATGTATTCATATATATATACACACACACACACATACGTCACTATCATACCCTTTGCTTCTTGCTCCGTCAGTGCCGCACAAATGAATCACAGTCCTGGGATATGCTTGCCAAAGATGAAACATCAAACAACAGCACAAGAGTTCTTTATTAGGAGTACATAAGACGCAAGAGGCAACAAACAGAAAGATCAAAGATCTAATTCTTTTCAGCAAAAAAAAAAAAGGGGGAAAAAATAATTAAAAAAAAGAAAAAGAAAGCTCTAGCTCTAATCAACACTCGTGTAAATGTACACACACTGAGCAAAAAACACACACACACACACACTGAAAAGCTTAAAAAACCGACGAGTCACAACAGCCAGGAAAAGACAAGGATTCATAAAACAACATTCTTCAGAAACCATTCAAGTTTGGGTCTCAAGCCAGAGGCATTCAATTCTCTCATTGGCATCAAAGAGAAAGACTATGATCATTAAACAGCTTTCTTCATAAATCTTTCAAGTTTTTGGCTCAAGCTTCAGCTATTCAATTCTCTCATCTCACATCAAAGAGAAGACTGTGATTCAGAAATCTTTCAAGTTTGGCTGCTCAATTCTCATCCAGCACCAAAGAGAAGACTATAACCATAAAACAACATTCTTCTTCAACCCAAAAAAAAAAAAAAAAAAAAAGCTTTCAGCTTTGGCTCAACCTTGAGCCATTCAATTCTCATCCATCATCAAAGAGAAGACTATGATCATGAAACAGCTTTCTTTACAAATCCTTCAGATTTGGCTGCTCAACCTTGAGCTCAATTCTTTATCTACCATCAAAGAGAAGAGACTATGATCATCAAACAGCTTTCTTTAGAAATGCTTCAGGTTGAGCTCAATTCTCATCTACCATCAAAGAGGAGAGACTATAATCATCAAACAACCTTCCATAGTACTCTTTCAGGTTTGGGTCAAGCTTGAGCCATTAACTACTCTATCTATCATCACATAGGTTTGGCTCAAGCTTGACCAATTCAATTGTCATCTATCATCAAATCGAATTTCCGAACGAAGAAAAAATCAGGATTAACAGAACCCAAACCAGCACTTCCCACAACTTTACCACCATTGATTGGAAGTAAACTCTCCTCATGAACAAACACATCAGACCAACACTCGACCCCGTGAGATCCAAGATTCTTGATTGTTTCAGTACTAGGATCATACAAAAGCATATCCGAACTTTCCAACAAAACTTCACCATTCTTTCCACAACCCAACAGCCTACTGATTCTCGGCAACGGTCCAAAGGACATACACTTGGTCCACGACGCAGCCACACCATATTCATTCATGACCCACACATCGAATCTCTTGTTCGAACCATTCTCAACCCAAACAACCACTCCGAGGAATTCTTTGAATTTCACAAGTCTCCAACTACACTTCTCATCATCATCATCATCATCATCATCATTATCATCGTCGTCACCGTTATTATGATCAGACCCGAAATTCGGCAACTGTATGTATCGAAAAACTTCATCATCCATATCAAACGAAACAATCACCTCACGCCCATTCAAATCCCCGAATCGAATCGCTCTCCAATGGAACTTCCCACCAACAAACACACTACACGAGGACTCGAAAATCAGAAATCGCATATCCGAGCTCACCTCCCTCCAATTATTGTTTCTCAGCGAGTAAATCTCGATTTGCTTAAGAGGGTAACAGTAGTAAACAATCCTCAAAACCTTGTAATCGTTAGTTTTCGGATCGAGGCCGAACCCAATAACGACCTTGATCGGAAGAGTCTGGGGTCGAGGAATTGGGGAATTCGGGAGATTCTTGAAAACCCTAGTCGCAGGGTTCCACAACAGAATGATCGATGCAAGAGGCAAAATTGTGAGACAAATCAATCCATTAGAAGAACCCGAGACTCGAAGAGGCTTCGAGACGCTGAGGAATGGGATGTCGATGTTGATGGGTATTTCTAGGGCTTGGTTGTTTGAGAGCAAGGCAATCGATTGGTTGGGGTTGGGGATGTTGGTGGGGGTGGTGGTGGTGGTGGGGCGAGGGGTGTAGATGAAGGCGGCGGTCTCGGTGGTGGTGGTGGTGTGAGTGAAGTGTTTGGTGACGAAATTAGGGCTAGTGAAGAGGGCATACCATGATTTGCAGACGGATTTGAATCGGAGGAGAGATCGGACGGGTAGACGAGAGAGGATGTCGACGACGATGTCTTTGGGGAGATCGGCGGTGGTGGGCGGTGGCGGTGGAGATTGGGTGGTTGACATGGCTTTGGTGTTAGCGTGATCTATCTGCTACGCGGCACTTTCTTTGCAATTTCTTCGAAAGAGTGCTGTGTACGCGGAGAGTTCAGTGAAGTGTCTAATCCACATAACACGCGTCTCTTTATATATCTAGGTGAAGTTGACATATTTATATATATATAATTGTATATCTATATATTATAATAGGACACTCTAGCCATAATAAATCCGTTGTCGTCCAGCGGTTAGGATATCTGGCTTTCACCCAGGAGACCCGGGTTCGATTCCCGGCAACGGAAATTTTGTTTTTACCTTTCATTTCTGTTTTTTCTCTCTTTTTGTGTTATGTTTTTCAAATTTTATATCCCAAATGTGACGAATGCTCAACACACGTGACTTTGGGATCATTGTCAATAACAATGGGATCACTTCAACATCCTCTTAAATGTTGTCAGGAGATTCGGGTTCGATTCTCGACAACATAAATTTTGTTTTTACTTCCATTTTTTCTTTTTGTATACTAACTAAATTTTGTATTTCAAATGTGATTGCTCAACAACACACGTGACTTTGAGTTTGGGACCATTATCAATAATAGTGGGATTACTTTAACATCATCTAATAAAAATTAAGCAGGGTCATAGCCACATTTCCGAATGCGAGGACAAATCCTCCAGTTTGTTCTTCGTGACTTTAGAGTACATATTGTTGCTTTTATTGGAGTAGAACAAGGGACAAACTCCGGACACGTGTGACTTTATAACGCACACACTAGATCAATCAGAAAGACAAGCCAACGATTGAACACACACCAAATTAGAGTCCGCCTAGCACTGTTTCTCAACATACGTAGTTACTGTCATTTATTAGTAGTCAATTTCTATTTATTTTATAGTGACGGTCGATAGTCGATTTGAAAGGGCATTGCTGTGCATCACAAAGATAAATTGGTAGTTAAAGACATTTAACGTAAGCAGTAGGACAAATCAATGATGCTTTTCAAATATGTCCCATGGTTGATACCACACCTACTACTTTTTAAATTTCTTCTAAAGTTGCCCCAGCTGTCCATCACACCGGATCAAACTACAGCGGTTCTGTAAATGGTAATTATGGTATAGACTGTGAGAAAGTTATAGTTTCGGCCAATAAGAGATTTCCTTATGATCAAGTGGTAGGTCATATGGCAGGCCATATTATAAGAGCCACGGGCCACCTATGTTAACCATACAATAATTTCTCACAACAGAGAATTAGAATAGAGAGAGAGAGAGAGAGAGAGAGAGAGAGAGAGAGAGAGCTAATAACATGAATCCCAAAGTATACTGTTAAGAATTTCCAAACAGAGTGGAAGTGAGTTCAACTACATCCCTGCACCTTGTAAAAGTATTCAGTACTCATCTTACCATGTCTCAAACCCTAACTTTTAATGATTGAAGTGCTATAATTTGAAAAAAAAAAAATTTGTAATTCCTACTTCTTTACTTCAAGTCACACAATTAACCCAGAACCTATGAGATACAATTATACGCAAAAGCTAACAAAAACATATATTACATCATACTACCAAAAAATAATTTCTTTTCACTTGATCATAAATCCCCAGAAAGGTTGTGATCTGCTGCTTCATCATGTGGCACCCTATTCAGTTCTTTAACAAATCAATGGACAAGAACAACCCCCATTTCTCTTCCATCAAACTGCATTCATACTGGTCTTTTGTTATATTCCCATCCTGCTTTTGGCTTGGAAAGCTTCGGGTTTTTGATCAGGTACACCCAATTGCTCAGTTCAGATCATCTTGGCCTCCTCATCTTTTTGGTCACGTAAATGCTGATGTTGTGGTAAATATCATCTAACAATGATTCAACTGCAAATGGAAGAACCATTCCACATTTGCACCTCCATCAACTTCACAAGCATTTTACAAGAACCGACATTAGTTGCATCAGGCTTAGCGCGGAACACCTCAATTTCTGGCATTGCCAAGTGATCCAGACATTTTCTGTATTGGTCCATACTAGGAAGTAGGAATGAGCCCTGGAGATAACAAGTCTTTAGCAATAAACAGAAGATGCAAACAAGCAATGATCCTTAAGGCTTCAAAAGAAAGGAAGAAGATAAAGAAATTTATTTCCCTAGTATTTTCCTCCATGCTTCAATAATATCCGAAATTAATAATTTACAAAATACAATAGAAACTCAAGAATAAAGTAAGGGAAGTGATTCAACAAACTTAAAATTTTTATGTTTTTTTTTTTTGGGCCATATTTTCTTTTCCTTCCTGTTTTTCTAGTTGTTTTCCTTACGAAACGAACAAACAAAACTCTTTTCCACGGGCTTTCCTTTCCCTTACTATGTCCGTGAACCAAACAAAGCCCCAGTAAAGATTACCTGGCTCAAGGCTGCATCATACATCCAGTAGGAAAAAGAGGATACGCAAATTTTTCTCCAAGCATTCAAATTTCAAGCACCATAGAGCCCTCTGACTTGGGCCCACAAGAAAACATCTCACCAAAAATCTCCACAATTGCAAATTCCATTCCTGAAATGATGAAATCGACTTGCATCTCTCACAGTTATCTCTCTCTTCGTGATTACTGTAATATATTTCAGGGCAGTGTGGCAGTCCCCACAAACCCTCAAATTCTTAGTAACAAGAATGGGCTTGGTGGGGCCTAGACTAAGAATTCCCAATGCAACAGCAAGTTTCTCGCTGTGAAATAGTAGAATTCGTTCCTTCTCTTCTTCTTCAACATCTTGGAGAACAAAACTCGATTCTGTCCGATAACCCAAACTTTTCATCTCCATTAACAGTTCTTCTAATTTCGTATGTATTTGTGCTAACTGCTCGTGTGAGAGGTCCCCCCCAACAAATGCATGGACAACCCCGTTTATCTCGACCCAACTACATCCCGGGCTTTTCCTGAAGCCCGAGTCCCTCTGTGTAATTCTAACATCTGCTGCATCATCCCATCTCCCCGCAGTACTATATATATTAGATAAAAGAACAAAATTCCCGGTTCCTTCGGGTCCTAAAATTTTGATTTTATTTGATACTTTCTCACCCAGTTCAATATTCTTATGGATCCTACAAGCAGCAAGAAGAGCGCTCCATATACGAACATTGGGCTCAAATGGCATTTTCTGGATGATATTATGGGCTTCGTCCAAAAGCCCAGCACGGCCCAAAAGATCGACCATGCACATATAGTGATCCACCCTTGGGATGATACCGAAATCTTGACTCATGGCAAGAAACCAGTGTTTCCCATCTGTTACAAGTCCCGAATGACTGCAAGCAGATAAAAGAGAGATAAAGGTTACATCATCGGGCTGTATACCTATACACTGCATATCATGGAACAGAGAGACAGCTTCCATCCCAAGCCCATGAATTCCATACCCGACAATCATAGCATTCCACGAGACAATGTCCCTCTTAAGCATCCTATCAAATACTAACCTAGCTAAATCGATCTTACCACATTTGGAGTACATGTCAATAAGAGCATTACATATAGACGTATCTATTGTGTACCCGCAAACAATCGAGTAACCATGGCTGCAAAGTCCGTGTTGTATAGCAGCCAAATGCGAACAAGCCGGCAAGAGCCCAATCATGGTTGCCAAATCAGGTTTGATCTTGGAGACTTGCATCTTGTGGAAAACATGCAAAGCCTCCTCCGCATTTCCGTTCTGCACGCACCCTGATATTACAGCACTACATGAAACCGTATCCTTCGAATCCATTTCATCAAAGAATCTCATTGCATCGTCTATAACCCCACACTTCGCATACATTGAAAGAAGTGTATTTCCTAACATTACATCCAAAACGGACCCTGATTTAATTATATAACCATGTACCCGTCTGCCTCTGTTTAGATCAGTCAGCTTAGCACAAGCACGAAGAACAGTTCCAAGCGTAATTGGAGATGGGCTCAAACCATCCTCGAGTAGCATTTGGTTAAACAATTCAAATGCTTCAGTTGTAGAATCACATATAACATAAGCACCAATAATAGCACTCCAAGTTACCTCATTCTTGATACTCATCGTATAAAAAACCTGTTTCGCATAAGATAGATATTGACATTTAGAATACATATCTAAAAGTCCAGTACTGACCATTACATCAGTATGAAAGGTCCTCCTCACACAATAGTTATGTATAGCCTTCCCTTGGCTCAACGAATTTGCTTCCCCAACCACGGGAAGGATGGAAACAACTGTCGAAGAATTGGGGCTCAACCCAGCTTCCTGCATCTGAATAACAAGTTGTATCATTTCACTGTACAGACCATGAAGAGATGAACCCGAAATAATCGCATTCCAAGCTACAATATCTCTAACAGACATTTTATCGAACAAGTTTCGTGCTTCAACTAAACACCCACATTTCACATAAAAATCAATCAAAGCAGTGCAAATATAGATATCTGACTCCAACCGTTGTCTCTTCGCATGATCATGAATCTCCATACCATCTTCAATGGCCTGAAGACCAGAACAAGCCTTGAGAACAAATGGGTAAGTGTAATTGGTGGGTGTGACCTCAGAATCAATCATTTCATGGTACAAATCAATGGCTTTTTCAAAGGGTCCGTCCCAAGCATAAGCTCTGATCATCTGGTTCCATAATATGACATTGTTTTTCTTATCTGGGTTTGGAATTGAATCAAAGACTCGGCGAGCGAGTTCGAGTTTGTTGAAAGCAATGTAAAAACGGGTGAGTTTGTCTAATACAGTGGCAGTGGTGTTGATGTTCTTGAGGATGTGTTGATGGACCAACTTGCCTTGTTTCAGAGATTTTGATTCAGTGCAAGATTGAAGAAGGTGTATGTAATTAAAAACATAAGTTGTAGGAGTTCGAGAGGTGATGACACGCTTTGCGGTAGCGCATGACATGGTCCGCTAGGTTGTGAACTCGTTAAGACTACATTTTGTAACTCACACAGTCACACTTGACTTGTAAGACTACATTTTCTAAAGTGGGGGGGAGGAGGAGGTTTCGCCTCAACTCTCAAGTGAAAAGAGGAAAATTCTCATTGATCTTGGCTCGACAAAACTGATTTTGAAAGTATTTTTTAACATTGATTTGACATTTACTTTTTTACAAATTTATGTATTTTATTAAGCAACTTTTGAACTTTATTAATCAATATTCGGAATTTATTAAATAATTATTTACACCTCTATAACAAATTTGGTATCAAATCTTATAAAGATACAAACCAAGCTAATAAAAGTACAATCAATGTGCAGATTAAGGTAGCTGGTAAAGGCATATGCATTTTTTAATTTAGGCACCTCTTTTTAAGTTAAAAAATCAAATTTTTATCTTTTACTGTAATTAGTAAGGGCACCTCACTTATTGTACTATATATATGGGTAAATTGCAAATTACACTCCACTAGTTTCCTAAATCAGTGTAGTTTTGTATTTATTTATTTATTCATATTTTGTTTCTTTCTTAATTGCTTCCTTCTTCAGCTTATTATAAGTTTTAGTCCTCCTCTTTTTTTTTTTTCTTTTTTTCTTTTTTTGGTTAATTAGGATTAGGTGCCACATTAGATACTTTTTACGTGATTGGGCTAACTCGTGAACTAGTTTAATGAAATGCCCAACGAAATTTAGTTGACCAAAATAGTCTTTTGTGTATTGTTAGCACGCGCACATGCACTATCCGACATTCTGCATTCAAAAGGAACGCATATGGACATGCACATGCCACGTGTATAGTTAGGTTTTTTTATTTATTTTAAGGAACACGTGTATAGAGAGAGAGAGAAAGAGAGAGAGACAGAGATCGCCATCGCCATCACCATCGGCGATGATCGCCGGTCAGCACCACCATCGTCGTCGATTACCATCACCATCGCCGTCGTTGCCACCACCACCACCACTATTGCCATCGCGTCTCCACCACAACCGTGGATCGCCACCACTATTACCATCACTATCCCATAAATAACTTATAATCTTTTAAACAATCTGATACACTTAAAATTTATAATAATCTGATAATATCTTATAATCTTTTAAACCACATGATAATATCTTGTAATCTTTTAAATAATCTGATACACTTAAAGCTGGACACGCACTTGTATACTAATATCAAAGTGAAATTGATAAAAATAAATAAAAAAAATTAAGCTTATAATACAAAACTTCCGTGAAAAAATTATAGGATAGATTATGGGGTCATTTTGGGCCAGAAATAATGTGATATTCCCATTGTACCCTTGCTTATTTTGTAATTGGGTGGATTTTGCACAATTTGAGGACTGGAAAGGGAATAAATTGCCAAAATTGAAACTATAGGGACCAAACTGTCACAACCCTTAAACTATTGGAGTGTAATTTGCAATTTACCCATATATATATAGTACAATAAGTGAGGTGCCCTTACTAATTACAGTAAAAGATAAAAATTTGATTTTTTAACTTAAAAAGAGGTGCCCAAATTAAAAAATGCACCTGCCCTTACCAGCTACCGCAGATTAATTGTGCATCAGATGCATTAATGGCGTGCCAACTTTTTCTCCTCTTTATCGAACCACGTGAATGGTGGCTTGGCTTCACGTGAAGCCAAATCGCTAACTCCCACTATAAGTGAATCGTTCTACGAATTCAACTATTGATAAGTGTTAATTTCTTGCATAAGAGTACGTGTCAAGTTTAATAACTCTCTTAAAATTGAATTTTTTTGTCAATTCAACTGTACCTTCATCTCACAAGAAATTTCCAAACATTCCTTACGAAAAAATGAGAAGAAGAAAACTAGATCTTTGAGTTTTTATTTACTTTGGACCAAAAACAAAAAAAAGTTTTCATTTACTTTCTTCTCAGTCCCGTTAGATTGTTGAACTCGATGTCGACGATGCTATTGTTAATCAGATTCGGGTTTTTGGTTTATGGGTTAAATACATTTTACCCCCTCTAGTTAGCCCATGTTCATTTTTGTCTATGTGGATAGAAAGTGGACATTTAAACATCCTGAGGTTTCGAACTAAAATGGAACTGTTAATATTTCCCTCAAAGTTGATAAAAACACAGCAATTGGCCAAAAATATTAACACTTATTAAGTGCGTGGACTGTGATAGAACAAACGAGGGGACACCCATGTAGGCTCTGTCTATTTTTCGTAGAGGCTGTTTGAAAAAGCAAATAACTGATTATTATAATTCATTAGCGAATAGGTTTTACAAATTCATTAGCGAATAGCTAATATATTGAATAAGAGTATGCGTCCAATCTAATATTTCTCTAAAATTGATTTTTTTGTCGAACCAATGTTACTTTGATTCTCCAAGAACCAAATAAAATTGAGACTTATACTAAGCTTGATCCAAATTTCAATTTCTCCAAACAAATCCTTAAGCCATCTTCGTTTTACCGAACAAGAGTACCGTATAGGATAAGAGTTATTCTATCCGATGTTTGGTATATGCTATTGGTGGATTGAATAATCCCAATAGTCCTTTTTATCCAAACTCACCGTGTTTTGTAAGGCTTTGTTTGGTACATAAATTTTGCGAAAGAAAAAAACACAAAAAAGGGAAAGGAAAACTAGTTAACTCTTGATTTCTCTCATATTTTCCTTCATATTTAAATAATACTCCGTATAAAAATAAAAAAATAAATGAACTAAAATAACTTACAGTAGTTAAAATATTTAAGAATACATTTTTGTTCATCCTAAAATTGCTCACCCATTGCTCACACAACTGTATCATTGGTTAATGCAGTAGAATCGGTGATTAAATAATAATTAATTAATGGTAAAAAGTCATAGATCTCACTGTATTAGCGAATAGAAGAGTTGAATGAACAACTTTAAAGTGAGCAAAAGTGCACTCAATATCTAAATTATTTCTCAACTTAATCAATTATCTATCATATATTTCCCATCATTTTCGTTAGGACAAATTGCAAATTACACCCATGTAGTTTAAGGGTTGTGACAGTTTGATCCCTATAGTTTCAATTTTGGCAATTTATACCCTATTAAAAATTGTGCAAAATCCACCCAATTACAAAATAAGCAAGGGCATAATGAGAATATCACATTATTTTCAGCCCAAAATGACCCATGTGCAGGGACTCTAGAAGTGTAGTTTAGTGGGAGCAGAAGCTTATACGGGGGATCGGGGGCAACGCCCCGACCCGATATATTTATTTTTTTTGGGGGTAGAAGTAGTATAATTCTATGATTTTTTTTGTACAAACTAATCTATCCCGTAATTTTTGTATTATAAGCTTAATTTTTTATTTATTCTTATCAATTTCACTTTGATATTTGTGTGGCAGTGCGTGTCTAACTTTAAGTGTATCAGATTGTTTAAAAGATTATAAGATATTACCATGTGGTTTAAAAGAATATAAGATATTATCAAATTATTATAAGCTTTAAGTGTATCGGATTGTTTAAAAGATTACAAGTTTTTTATAAGATAAATTAGTTTGTACAAAAAATCACATAAATTATATTATTTTTATCCAAAAAAATCTGGTGGGTGCACTGTCCCAAAACCCCCGTATAAGCTTCTGGTCCTATTAAACTACACTCCTGGACACATAGAGTCATTTTGGGTTGGAAATAATGTGATATTCCCACTATGCCCTTGCTTATTTTGTACGGAGTAATTGGGTAGATTTTGCACAATTTTCAAATTTGTAAATTGTCAAAATTAAAACTATAGGGATCAAATTGTCACAGCCCTTAAACTACAGGGTGTAATTTGCAATTTACCCTTTTCTTTATTAACCAAACAAAAAACAAACAAGCGGAAAAACAAAGGACTTCAGAGTTCAGACAGAGGAAGAAGAAGATAACCAGGGAGGGCGAGAAGAGCCGCCGCCGCCCGTCACCACCGCCTCAGGTAGCCTTCATTCTCTCATTCTTTGAGCTTGGGTTCCTGTGAGCTAGGGTTCTTGCAATTCATCTTTTCCCTAATCAAACCTAATTGACTGTCAAAGTTTTGTGATTTCATTGTTAATGCTTTTGGTTCCTTTGATTTGGATTTCCATAATCATAACTGGGTTCCTTTGTATTGTGATTTCATTGTTAATGCTACAGGGAATTTTCTATTTCTATTGTTTTAGATGTATGAATGTAGTTGAAAAAAAAAATATATATATATACACAAATGCATATACAGAAAATTGTTTCCCACTTGGGCTTCTAATTCACTGTTGTGTTTGATTTTGAAGGCTTGCTTTCATGTTTCTTCAACGACTTCACGATGTTTTTAGAGGAGCAAGAAATTTTGTATGATATATTAAATTTTTAGTATATGATGTACTTGAACAATGAATTAGATTTGTGATTGGACAAGTTGTGTTTATAGAAAATTTGAAGTTACAACTCTAGTTTTCATGTGTTGAATACATATTTGGATATGTTTTTGTGCTAAAAATAATAAATCTGATTATAAAATTTATTATCGAGAACTTAAATCTAGGCATTACCAAACGCAACATTAGGATAGCACAACTTATCCGACAACATAATTCCAATATGTTCCAAACACAGGACTACATATATTGTTATCTGGCAGGATATCTATCCTATCCGATCATGCCTTAGAGCATCTCCAATGGTGTAAGAGGGTATAGGGTAAATGTAAGTTAAGTTGCTATACAAATAGGAAAATTTCCACAGTGGTGTAAAAGCAAAACAACTAAGAGAGTGCTGGCTAGGGGTGGCCGACATTTTGTTTGCTGTGTGGTCCATTTTTAATATTATTTTTAACGAAATCATAACTTAAACAAATAAATAAATAAATAATAAAAAATAAAAAAAGGAGAGAAAGGACAAGCCTAGCCGGCAAAGGCTTTGCTGGTCAGCGGTGGGCCGATTGCCAATGCCGGTTGGGCTCTTTTATTAAAAAAAGAAAAAAAAGTAAAGAAAAGAATAACTGAACGACAAAGGCTTTGCAGGCCACTGCGAGACGGCATTGCCTTTGTCGGCTGGGCATAGAGTAAGTGAATTTATCGAAATGCTAAACTTAAGTTTCACTACCATACAACTACCTAAGTTCCACTACTACTCACACCATTGCGTGAGTGTGTAGGGTAAAAAACTGAAGTTGCCCCATGGATTTAACACCATTGAAGATGCTCTTATCCTATCTAGGGGTGTCCACGGGTCGGGTGAGTCAGGTTTGACCCCCACCCATTCATCCACCCATATCCCATTGAGTTCAGTGTTCAGCACTCGTCATCCATTCGAATTGTCAGGTGAAACCGACTCGTCAGGCTCAGGCTGAGTCGGGTCGGTCTCGGGTGAAACTGACATGAAAGTAGGGAAAAAAAAAAAAAGAAGTATCAGAATCATCAAATCTACTAGTGTCAAGAATATATATCTCTATTATGTAGTGATCATTGATTCATTAGCTTTTGATCTCAGTCCTTAGATAGAAAAGGAAAAACCAAAAATAGATCTACAAGATCACAAGAAAAAAGATTCAGATGTACAAAGTTTCAAGACAAAAACTACCAAGTCAGCTGTTGGCCCAAATGTGGAAACCTTAGAGGGGGGGTGAATAAGGTTTATAGTAAGATTAAAAATTTGTTCAAAATTAAATGCCCAATAGAAATATCAAATGCAAAGGAGAGAAAGAAAGAAGAGACACAATGCAAACCGAATTTTTTAGGTGGTTCGGGAAACCGCACACCGCGCCCTACTTCCACCCCTCAAGAACACTTTCTTGAGGATTCCACTAGCTTAACCTTCTTGGGGTGAAGATCAAACCCTTACAATCTTCTCAAGGAAGAAAATCCTTCTTCACTTGATCTAGGGTTACACCAACCCTAATCACAACCTTCCTTTACAAATTGAATTTAGATACAATAAGAAAAACTCTCTCTCAAAGAGTGGATGAATACAAGATAAAGCTCACAATAAATGCTCTTCAATGAATACAATTGATAGCTAGAGCAATATTCTTTATGATCTCACCAAACTTAATGCTCAATAGTAAATGAATGGATTATATTCAAGTTGGATTGAAAAAGAGAAAGAGAGAGCTTTTAAGAAGTTCAAAATCATGTATTTATAGCTTCTTTAAGATTTCCAACCGTTGGAAGTAGGTGGGAAATTTAAAGCCTTCATTAAATGCAGTTAACTGTGTTTCTCGAAGTCGTTCAGTCGACTGGATTAGCAGGACAGTCGACTGAAGTTTCAAAAGGTTCAGAGAATTTTTAACAGGCACAGAGATCAGTCGACTGAGTCGTGGTGGCAGTCGACTGGTTTTGACTAAATGAACATACTGTCCAACACAGACGACTGTACCGTCGACTGGACCCTTCAGTCGACTGAATCGGGGGATCAGTCGACTGTTTTACTGCATTTTCAAGAGATTTTTCAGGTTTAAGATTTGATTTCTTTATGGAATCAATTGAGCCACTAAGGATGATGTTCACAAACAATAAGTGCTTTACAAAGAGTCCTAAAAGATAGTTTGACCCAAGACAATAACAAATATCTCTTCAATAGGCCTTAATTCTTTGTTCTGAAAACATCAAGGCTCATAATGAAATCTTGAATTCTTTGATCTTTCTGCATTCTTAATCAATCAAGTTCATTAGATATGCGACTTAGTTATTTGTTAATCATCAAAACTAAAGGAGTAAAGCCTTGGGGCTAACAATCTCCCCCTTTTTGATGATGACAAATTACTAGTTGCCTATACAAAGAAATTCTATGTAAGAGAGAAATCAAGAAAAAAAAGAAAATAAATTGTTAGCAATTAATTCACTAAACTGAACATTCATAACCATATGCAATCACAATGCAACACCATTTTCTCCCCCTTTTGGCATCATTAAAAAAAACAAGGAAGCAAGGAAGCAAAACTCCCCCTAAATTGATGCAAGGGTGGAGGAGACGTGTCGGGAATCATCGGAAAAATCTATATCATCTCCCCGAGCAATGGAAAAACAATAAGCATGGATGTTGAGGTAGAATAGAAATAAACATCACATATGGGGAAATGGTTCAAAAGATGATAATATACATTTACTTGCAATAAGGTTTAAGGAAACAAACAAAATAAATAACCAAGATATCCATATAGCTATCCAACATACACAATGTGAGTTTTGAGTTTAGTCAAAAATGATAACTGTCTATCTATCTGTCAATTTGCCCATCCAATCACCCTACAGAACACACTATCGAGTAATACCAAGTCGAATCTGTATCACGCGCATCTCCTCACGAACATCATCAAGGGAAGACTGGAGAGACGAGAGGCGACGATCGACAAGCTCCTGAGTAGCAGCAGTCGAGGTACGCAAGGTGTCCAGAGAGCCCCCAATCTCAAGCACATCAGCTCGTAAGGACTCTATGGCTCGCTGCTGTGTCTCCATAGTCTGCTGCTGTGCAGATGAGATAGAGCCCTGAAGAGACTCAAAGGCCTGAGAGTGAGAAGAGGCGAGAGAGGATATAGAAGTGGAGAGGCTCAACACCTGAGCAGAAATGACAGATAACTGCTCCAAGACATCTGGAGGTGGTGAGTCAGTATGTGTAGAAGGTGGAGGAGGAGGAGTAGACGAAGAAGATGGAGCATAGGATGAGGGAGGAGGAGGAGGAGTTTGAGTATCAGAAATGTGAGGAACAGGAGTAGGAGCAACAGGAGGAGCAGGAGTGACTTTGGGAACAAACGCGTTCCCGACAAGTTTGTATCCCATTAGGGATAGAATGGTGGAGGAATAGAAATCTGTAGGAGCAGGGTCGTGACGGTCAAGTTCGTCTTCCAGAGGGACTTTGAAATGACGAAAAACAGCCGTCAAGGCAAACCCATAAGGCAAAGAGCTGGTCTTAGACTTCTTTTGACATTCGCCAATGTGGCGACAGATAAGCCAAGGAAGGTCAAAAGGTTTATTCTCAAGAATACACCAAATTATAAAAACATCCAAAAAAGACACTGAATCCCGTCCTCCAGCACGGGGAAGAAGAGTGTAGGTAAGGAGGTGGTGTAGAAGACGGGCTTCAAAAGTTAAAGCAGATGCTTTAGGCTTTGCGGGATACGACAGCTCATTGTTGCCGGTAATGAGACGGCAAGCAGTGAGAGGGTCGAACCCATGCCCTTGGTTCCATGTATTAGTGTTAAATTCTCTAATGTCACCTTGGGGAATATGAAGAATGACGGACACAGAGTCAGGATCAAGACGGATTCGGACACCACGAACAAAAGAGGAGAAGGTGTCCGTGCGATGTCCGTGAACCATATTACAATAGAATTCTTTAACAAGTGTGGGATAGCAAGGTTGTCTAAGACTAGTAAATAGAGTCCATTTTAATCGTTCCATTAGAAAACCAAGACGGAGATTTGCAGATTTAGAGAATGGAATGGGGAGAATCTTACCAAACACTACATGACGGTGTGAGAAAGTCTCGTCGAAGCTTTCTTGTTCCTCTTGAGTAGGGAACCGTTTGGCTTTGGTCGCTGGAGGAGCAGACGAGGAGCCACTGGCTGGTTCCTTGCGTTTGAGCTTGGGAGCCATGATGAGGGAGAGAGTGAGAGAGAAAAGGATGAGAAATTAGGCTAGGTTTTGAAAGAAAAAATTGAAGAGAAAGAGGGAAGGAGGAAGAATCGCCAGAGAGACAGAGAGAGAAACCGGAATGAAGAAAAAAAATGAACTGAATATATATAGAGAACGAAGGATCAGTCGACTGATACGGGAAAGCAGTCGACTGCATCTCAAATTAGGGCAAGAAATTGGGGCTAACAGAGGTTCAGTCGACTTAGCAGTCGACTGAGTTGGGCAGAAGTTCAAAGATGTAAAAACAGTCGACTGTTCAGTCGACGGAAGAGAGATGAGAAAAAGGCAAAGAGGTTCAGTCGACGAAAATGAGCACACCTCAGTCGATTGATCCTGATATCAGTCGACTCTTCAGTCGACTGACTGAGGCAGAAACAAAATGAAGGAGAAAGCAGGAGACATCAGTCGACTGAGTCGAGGGACCAGTCGACTTCACAAGACAGAAAGGCAAAACAAAGAGAGAAAAACAGCACAGAAGTTAAGTGAGACCAATTTAACATAAATCACACAAACGAGACATGCCTAATTCCCTTCGAATGATACAAAACCGTTCTTCGGGAAGAGGTTTGGTAAAAATATCGGCCCATTGATGATCGGTGTCGATGAAAACAAAATCGACATCCCCCTTTTGAACATGATCGCGAATGAAATGATGACGGATCTCAATGTGTTTGGTCCTAGAGTGTTGGATGGGATTTTTGGATAGGCAAATGGCACTAGTATTATCACACTTTATAGGAATATGATTAAAGTAAAGTTCAAAATCTTCCAATTGTTGTTTCATATAAAGTGCTTGTGCACAACAACTTCCGGCGGCTATATATTCGGCTTCGGTCGTAGATAGAGCTACCGAATTTTGTTTCTTACTAGACCATGAAACAAGAGAGTGTCCTAAGAAATGACAAGTGCCACTAGTACTTTTGCGATCAATTCTACAACCGGCAAAATCCGCATCCGAAAAACTTGTTAATTCAAAAGAGGTGTTTTTAGGATACCAAAGACCTATGTCTATAGTACCTAGAAGATAACGAAAAATACGTTTAACCGCAATAACATGTGATTCCTTCGGTGAAGCTTGGAATCTGGCACAAAGGCATACACTAAACATAATATCTGGTCTACTTGCAGTGAGATACAATAGACTACCAATCATCCCCCGAAAAAGCTTACAATCTACAGGCTTGCCAGCTTCATCTTTATCAAGTTTCAGAGTAGAACTCATAGGAGTTTGAAAAACTTTACTACCTTCCAATCCAAATTTTTTTAAAAGATCCTTAATATACTTGGATTGATTTATAAAAATGCCATCCTTGAGTTGTTTTATTTGAAGACCAAGGAAGAAATTAAGCTCCCCCATCAAACTCATTTCAAATTCACTTTGCATGCAAGATGCAAATTCTTCACACATTTTTTCATTTGTAGCTCCAAAAATAATATCATCCACATAGATTTGAACAAGTAAAATATCTTTATTTAAGGTTTTAATGAAAAGAGTAGTATCAATTTTTCCTCGTCTAAAACCAAGATCAATAAGATATTTGCTTAATCTATCATACCAAGCACGTGGAGCTTGTTTTAAACCATACAAGGCTTTTGTTAGTTTAAAAACATAATCGGGATGATGTGGATCTTCAAAACCGGGGGGTTGTTTGACATAAACTTCCTCGGAAATAAAACCATTTAGAAAGGCACTTTTCACGTCCATTTGAAAAAGTTTGAACTTTTTATGGCAAGCAAAAGCAAGAAGCATCCTAATAGCTTCTAGTCTAGCTACGGGAGCATAGGTTTCCTCGTAGTCTATACCTTCTTCTTGATTGTAGCCTTGGGCGACTAATCTAGCCTTGTTTCTCATGACAATGCCGGATTCATCCATTTTATTTCGAAAAACCCATTTTGTTCCAATTATAGTATGATCATTAGGTTTAGGAACAAGAGTCCAAACTTTATTTCTCTCAAATTGATTAAGCTCTTCTTGCATAGCTAAGATCCAATGTTCATCGTTCTCGGCTTCATCAAAGTTCTTAGGTTCAATTTGAGATAGAAATGCTAAGTTATTACAAATATTTTTAAGAGATGATCTAGTAGCAACACCTTGACTAGGATCTCCTAGGATTTGATCGATAGGATGATTAGGCACATTTTTCCATTCAAAAGGAAGATCACTTCTAGTTTCCACTCTAGGTGGTTCAATAGAGGGTGGCAATTCTTCCTTAGAGATTTCAAGAGGTAGAGAGTTTGAAGCATCGTTTTCAACATTATTTGAAATATCCTTTGAAGTATCAATTTCATCATCCAAAGTTTTCTTAAAAGGATTTGCTTCATCAAAGACAACATGCATTGATTCTTCTACCACCAATGTCCTTTTATTAAAAACTCTATAGGCTTTGCTAATTTGAGAATACCCAAGAAAAATGCCTTCATCCGATTTAGCATCAAATTTTCCTAGATTATCTTTAGTATTCAAGATAAAGCACTTACATCCAAAGACTTTGAAATAACTTATGTTTGGTTTTCTTCCTTTCCAAAGCTCATATGGGGTCTTGTTGAGCTTGTTTCTAATGACCACACGATTAATAACATAGCATGAAGTGCTAGTGGCCTCGGCCCAAAAATACTTTGGTAAAGAGAATTCGTTTAACATGGTTCTTGCCATTTCTTGAAGAGATCTATTTTTCCTCTCAACAACCCCATTTTGTTGAGGAGTTCTTGGTGCCGAAAAATTGTGACTAAAACCATTTTCTTCACAAAACGAGGTAATCTCATTATTGTCAAATTCTCGGCCTCTATCACTTCTTATGTTGTTAATCGCATAACCTTTTTCATTTTGAACTCGTTTACAAAAGTTAACGAAAATAGAATAAGCTTCATCCTTATGTGCAAGAAAGAACACCCAAGAGAATCTAGAGAAATCATCAACAATGACAAAGGCATAGATTTTGCCACTCATGCTAGCAACTCTATTTGGACCAAATAAATCCATGTGAAGTAATTCAAGAGGTCTACAAGTAGATATTTCCTTTTTCTTTTTAAAAGATGTCTTGATTTGCTTTCCGAGTTGACAAGCATCACAAATTTTATCTTTAATAAATTTTGTTTTTGGCAAACCTTTAACTAAATCATTTTTAGATAAATTTGAAAGTAAATCAATGCTAGCATGACCCAATCTTCTATGCCAAAGCCAACTTGTTTCATTCAAAGCGGCAAAACACTTAACATCTTGAGATGATATATCATCAAAATCAATTGTATACACATTATCTTCTCTATAGGCAATAAACAAGATTTTATCACTACGAGCATATTTAATCATGCAATAGTTAGATTCGAACACAACTTGAAAACCTTTATCACAAAGTTGACTAATGCTAAGCAAGTTATGTTTAAGACCTTCAACTAGAAGTACATTTTCAATAGTTAAGGAGGAATTCTTACCAATATTACCTATACCGATGATTTTTCCTTTAGAGTTGTCTCCGAATGTGACATTTCCTCCATCCTTTGGAGAAAGAGATGAGAACTTGGACTTGTCTCCGGTCATATGTCTTGAGCACCCGCTATCCAAGAACCATCTATCCTTGCTAGAAGATTTAAGGCAAACCTACAAAACAAACTTAGGTGATCCTCTTTGGTACCCAATATTCGTTGGGTCCAACTTTGTTAGCAAAGGGAGGTGTTGTTCCCTTTATAACCCATACCATTTGGATCTTTCTCTTGTTTGGACACTTGTAGTTTACATGTCCTTTTCTTAAGCAATAGTGGCAAGTCACATTAGGATTGGAAGTACTTGAGGAATTTGCTTTAACAAATATATTTTGATGTGAGCTTTTCACATGAATCTTGTTAGAGCTTGTGGAAGCACCTTTTGAAAAGAAGTTATTATATTTCTTTTCTTTAAAAGTAGGATTAAATCCTAATCCGGCTTTTTCAAAGACGCATCTTTGTTTTCCCAAAAGCATATTTAAATTTTGTTCCCCAAGAGTGAATTTTGCCAATGTTTTGTTTAGATCTTCCACTTGCTTCTTCAAGTCCTCATTTTCTCTCTTTAAGTCATTTGATGTAGAATCATTTGATGAGAGCTCTTCCATCTCTTTTCTCAATAAGTCATTTTGAGATTTTAGAGAAATTAGAGCTTCATTTTCTTTTATCAAGAGATCATTTTGACTTCTTAAATCATCTAATTCATTTGAGAGTAATGAAAAATTCTTTTTAAGAGAGACGTACTTTGTTCCCAATTTTTCCAATTCTTGATGCAACTCTTCAAAAGCATTTTGGAGTTCATCAAATTTTTGAGAGTCAAGGCAAGTATCGGGAGTAGGGTCATTTACCTCACTCAAGTGTGCCATGAGGCAAATATTTGCCACTTCCTCATCACTTGAGTCGTCTTTTGATGTATCGCTATCGGAGTCGTCCCAAGTAGCCTTCATTGCCCTTTTCTTGGTTTTCTTGTAGTTATTCTTCATCAAGGGACAATCGGCCTTGACATGACCCGGTTTCTTGCATTTGAAACATATAATTGGTTCCTTTTTAGCTTCTATCGCCTTAGGAGTTCTTCTAGTGAAGTTCTTGTCTCTTTTTAAGAATCTCTTGAACTTCCTTGTGATCATAGCCATCTCATCGTCTTCATTGCTATCACTATTCTCTTCACTTTCTTGAGATATTTTGAGAGCAATGTTCTTCTTCTTGTCTTCCTTGTCAAACACCGCCAACTCCATCTCGTGTGTAACAAGAGAGCCCAAGAGTTGCTCCAATGAGAGTGTTGAGAGTTCTTTGGCTTCTCGGATTGCCGTCACTTTAGGTTGCCAATGCTTTGGAAGTGACCTAAGCAATTTCTCAATCATCTCCTCATTAGTGTATGTTTTACCAAGACTTTTCAAACTATTGATAATAATAGTGAAGCGAGTAAACATTTCACTAATGGTTTCATTTGATGACATTTTAAACATTTCATATGTTTGAACAAGAAGATTGATTTTGGATTTCTTAACTTGATTAGTACCTACTTCCACCCCTCAAGAACACTTTCTTGAGGATTCCACTAGCTTAACCTTCTTGGGGTGAAGATCAAACCCTTACAATCTTCTCAAGGAAGAAAATCCTTCTTCACTTGATCTAGGGTTACACCAACCCTAATCACAACCTTCCTTTACAAATTGAATTTAGATACAATAAGAAAAACTCTCTCTCAAAGAGTGGATGAATACAAGATAAAGCTCACAATAAATGCTCTTCAATGAATACAATTGATAGCTAGAGCAATATTCTTTATGATCTCACCAAACTTAATGCTCAATAGTAAATGAATGGATTATATTCAAGTTGGATTGAAAAAGAGAAAGAGAGAGCTTTTAAGAAGTTCAAAATCATGTATTTATAGCTTCTTTAAGATTTCCAACCGTTGGAAGTAGGTGGGAAATTTAAAGCCTTCATTAAATGCAGTTAACTAGCCGTTACTGTGTTTCTCGAAGTCGTTCAGTCGACTGGATTAGCAGGACAGTCGACTGAAGTTTCAAAAGGTTCAGAGAATTTTTAACAGGCACAGA
This sequence comes from Hydrangea macrophylla, assembly GCA_033977485.1. Taxonomy (NCBI): domain Eukaryota; kingdom Viridiplantae; phylum Streptophyta; class Magnoliopsida; order Cornales; family Hydrangeaceae; genus Hydrangea; species Hydrangea macrophylla. The sequence continues at coordinate 101,021,971 of CM066990.1, forward strand.
GATCAGTCGACTGAGTCGTGGTGGCAGTCGACTGGTTTTGACTAAATGAACATACTGTCCAACACAGACGACTGTACCGTCGACTGGACCCTTCAGTCGACTGAATCGGGGGATCAGTCGACTGTTTTACTGCATTTTCAAGAGATTTTTCAGGTTTAAGATTTGATTTCTTTATGGAATCAATTGAGCCACTAAGGATGATGTTCACAAACAATAAGTGCTTTACAAAGAGTCCTAAAAGATAGTTTGACCCAAGACAATAACAAATATCTCTTCAATAGGCCTTAATTCTTTGTTCTGAAAACATCAAGGCTCATAATGAAATCTTGAATTCTTTGATCTTTCTGCATTCTTAATCAATCAAGTTCATTAGATATGCGACTTAGTTATTTGTTAATCATCAAAACTAAAGGAGTAAAGCCTTGGGGCTAACATCAGCTATTGTAAAGATTCAGATATACAAGATTCCAAGAAAAAAAAAAACATAGCTTGAGACCTACCTCGGTGATGCCGGTGAAGGGAGGCAAAGACAGGAGGCAACCACGATGAGAGAGAAGATAGGTGATTGTGTTTGGCTGTTCGCGATGTCATCTGCACGGCGACGACGACTCTCCAACAACAAAGGCAAGATTGTCTGCAGTTGTGTTGTGAAGATGTGACTGAGAAATAGACAATGATCGGCAGCGGAGATGTATTAGTCGCCGACCATGGTTTGTGTTTGCGATGTGCTCTAGAGAGATGAAATGAGTGAGTGGCCATGTTTTTTATTTCTTATCTTACTATGTACATAAAACCTCATGTTTTTTTTTTAGGGATTTTTTAAGGTCGGGTCGGGTCGGGTGATCTCATGTTTGGCGTGGGAACAACCGGCATCCAAACCAAATGGCCTCGAGTGGGACTTGTGAAACCCGTGACTCCACCCACCACCCGCCTAATCCGACTCATAGCCTTCAGGTCTGTCGGGTTGGGTCGAGTCTCGGGTTGAGTTGGACAGCCCTAATCCTATCCAATCTAACAGTTTTATCCGGCCGGCCAAAGGAGGCCTTAATGAAAATGAGAAGAAGAAAACTAGATCTTTGAGTTTTTATTTATTGTCTTATCGGTCCTCTTAGAATGTTGGACTCGATGCCGACAATGCTATTGTTAAATTAGAGTCGGGTCTTTTTTGTATGTTGATATAGGGGTATACGAGAGACAAGTCGAGCTCGTGCATGTTTGAACTTGGTTTTTTAAACGAGTCTGAAATCTAAGCTTGAGCTTGAATTTATTTATTGGACGAGTTTGTTAAACGAGCCTGAAATTCGAGCCTTTTATCAAGTTTATTCACGAGCTTTTTCACGAGCCCACTAATGAGCTTGAAATTCAAGTCATTTAAAGGAGCTTGGCTTGTCTCACGAGTCACTAACAAACTAGGAACTAAACAAACCTTATTCAAAAGTGTTCACTACCTCTATCGAGCCGAGACTATGTGTGTTTGAGCTTAGCTCGTTTATAAAATGAGGCTGAAATCTAGGCTTGTCCTTGGCTTTTATTAAGCAAGCCGGGCCTTTATCAAACATGTTCGCGAGGGCTTGCTAAAACGGCTCAACTCGTATTCAACCCTATGTCGATCCTTAGGATTCTCAATTTCTCATGTCGGAGCTTTTGCCAAACGGGGTATCGGATTTGACCCGTTTATAGGCCCAAGAACTACCCAATTGTCTACTTTTTTCCGTCACTAGGATCCTCTCTCTCACTATTCATTCTCTTCAACCTGTGTTGCACCAAAACCATTGGTTCTCTCTCTCTCTCTCCCGTCTCTTTCTCTCGCTTCTCGAGACAGTACAGAGTTCAGGCCAATCTTATAGTTAAACTGCTCCTCCTCTGCCATGCCATGTCCAAATTCTGATAAAGAGTAGAATTTTTTTACTTTTAAATTGTCAAATTACCCATAAATTTCTGTCTTTTTTCCCTCTTGTAGTCACCAAAATTTCCACATACATGCGTTTGATTGCTATTGTCTTAGTTTAATTTTGGGTTATTTTGACAGATTGGTGCTTCATTGTTTCTGGGTATCAACTATCGAGGCCGGACTATTAGTGGGTACCAAGAAATCACCTTTTTCCGTGACTTTTGTTTGACTCAGATCATAGTCCTGGTACTAGATTGTTCATAACTCATATTATTTATAATTCCTTGATTTCAATTGAAGTTTATGGATTATGTATACATGGAACTAATCAATTGATATAAAAATGTACCAGGATTGTGATATTGAATCATATATTTTCTTATATTTCTGCCATTTCCACTTGTCCTATTATTTATGGATTTTGGTAAGGGCAGGAAATTTAAGACACCAGACTATGAAAATGAAACCTGCAAGTGAAGGTTAGGCGCAATATTGAATACTATGGGTGGGGTTTATAGTCTAGTAATTGGGTAAAATCAGAGGCCATATTATTGAAGAGAATAACCCATGGAGAGAAGGGTGTGTAAACACGTCAACATAAGACGATAAGAGAGATGCACAATCAAAGCCTGACTTTGATTATCATGTGGCAATCTATATTATAGTCCATTATTGCTCTTTTTAGGTTCAAAAGAGCGTTCAGGTTTACGTGAGAATTCGCCTAGTACAAGATATTATGTTGCAATTTTGGCTTTCCTTTTGGTGTTCGTGTCTTCAGTTGCCTTCCATTTGTTTTAATTTTTTTATGTATTCTTTTTCCATTAATTTGGAAAGAATCCCTTCGGATTTACTTCTCAATGTGTATTCTGAATTCCCCCGTTTGATGTCCTATATTTGAAAGTGCTTTAATTCTCTAATATACGTTATGTGACAGTGCAGCGAATTGTTTTTCTATGGAGAGTTCTGATGATGATAAGGATGACATCTTTGAGAATCATACACCCAAAGAACTGGGTCTTACTGTGGCATCTAGTGGTAAAAAATTTGTAGATGAAGTTCTCAATGGTCAAAATGAACGTTGTTTGGAGAATTTCCGCATGGATAAGCACGTCTTTTACAAGTTGTGTGACATTTTACAAGCCAGAGGCCTGCTACGTCACACCAACCGAATCAAAATTGAGGAGCAATTAGCAATATTCATGTTCATTGTGGGCCATAATCTACGAACTCGAGCAGTTCAAGAGCTATTTAAGTACTCCGGGGAAACCATTAGTCGACACTTTAACAATGTTCTGAACGCAATTATGGCTATTTCATTAGATTTCTTTCAGCCTTCGGGGTCTGACATTCCACTGGAAATCCGAGAAGATCCCAGATTTTATCCTTATTTCAGGGTAATCCAACGTTTATCAAATTTAATCAATTTTATGCTATGTTTGGTAGGAGGGATTGAGAAATGGAAGGAAGGGAAAAGAGGAGGGATGGAAGAGGTATTCCTAGTGAAAGGATGAGAGCCTTTCACTCGTTATAACTTATAAGGAAGTGAGGAAGGAAAGAAGATAATATTGTATATCTATAAGCCTTACCGTAAGATTCTAATTTTAATATAATACCCTTACATCTAAAAAATATGATTTTCTTTGGATGGCAAAAAGTCAAAAGAGGAGGGATGCTTTTTCTCTCTTGTCATCCGTCCACTTTTGGATGAATTGAAATTTTGGCCTGGAGGGTAGAAGCATCCTCCCTCTCTTCCTTTCTCTCCTCACCTCCATCATTCCAAACAAGTGATTCTACTCTCTTCCCCCCCCCCACCCCTCTCCTTCCTTCCACTCTTCCCTCCTACCCAACATACTGTTATATATTCCTGAATGGTATATAACTTGTATTTGGAATTTTCTATCTAGGATTGTGTGGGAGCTGTTGATGGCATACACTTCCCAGTGATGGTGGGTGTCGATGAGCAAGGACCTTTCCGTAACAAGAATGGTTTTCTTTCACAAAATGTTTTGGCAGCATGCTCATTTGATATGAAGTTCCACTACGTTCTAGCTGGTTGGGAAGGCTCAGCAGCAGATTTGCGAGTTCTAAATTCAGCTCTCACACGGCGCAACAAACTACAGTTGCCTGAAGGTAAACTGAAATGTGAAATTTTCCAGTTTGACTTATGGAGCATCTTGAGATTGGTTCGTACATAGAAATTTAAGAAAAAATTTTCAGGAAAGAGCTTTTCTATAGGCTATGTTTGGTTTGCGGGTTTAGAGAAGGAAAAGAAAAAGAAAAAGAAAATGAAAACAATGAGGAAAACCGTTTCCCTAGTGTTTTTCTCTATGCTTAAATACCATCAGAAATTAAAATTTTCGAAACAAAATAGCAATATGAAAAGAGAAAGGGAAATAACTCCTAAAATTTGAAATCTTGTATTTGTTTGTCTATATTTGGTATTCTTTTTATTTTCCTCACTGTTTTCCTTGTGAACCCAAGCAAAAAGAAAGAAAAATGTTTTATACTGTATATGTTCGTTTCTTTTTCCTCACTAAATCCATGAAGCCTTAGCTTTTTGGATATATTATTGGTCATATGTTCCTTTTTTTCTCTTCTTTATAAAGGCTTGGTTGGGTTGGGATTCTGTGCTTGGTGCTGGAGCTGGTTATGAACTTCTTGACTTGTAATTTCTGGTTTGTAGATGGAAAAGAAACTGAGTAATATCATCCACTTAGGATTATGGATTTAGTGACTGAAAATAAACACAAAGGAAAATGCTTTGCCTTCAGTGAGGATGAAAGGAAGGAAAGGAGAGTAGGGTATTAAAAGTAAATTCCAACTTTTGAATTGTGCTTGGGTGCAGGGCTGAAAATGAATTTCTTGTGAATAGTTATTTATATCTGGAAATTGAAGTTGCTATCATTCACTTAGTTGTAGAACTCCCTATATGTTCTTCTGCTGGCATATGAATGAAAATATACAATTGATGCAGGTAAATACTACTTAGTGGACACCAAGTATGCAAATATCCCGGGCTTCATCGCTCCATATGACGGTATTCCATACGGGTTTTTTGAATTTGGTGGTGGTATCCATCCACAAGATGCCAAAGACATATTCAATCACCGCCACTCATTGTTGCGCAGCGTCACCGACCGAACTTTCGGGGCCCTTAAGGCACGCTTCCCTATATTGATGTCCGCTCCTCCTTACCCATTACCGACCCAGGTCAAGTTGGTGGTAGCTGCGTGTGCTCTACACAATTATATCCGCGGAGAAAAACCCGATGATTGGATTTTTAGAACGTACGAGCAGGAAGCTGAGTTACAATTCGAAGATCCGATGCCTCCTTTAGAAGTTGAACAGCCATTGATACATAATGAGAACCAAGTTTTGGACATTCCCTTCGAAGCAGAGGAGCTGGAAATTACTTCACAGTTGCGGGACTCTATTGCAGCTGAGATATGGAATGACTATATTCGCGATTTTTCTGCTATCTAGGTTTTGTTATTCTAGTTATAGTCAGGATAGGTATAAAATCAGTTAGATTTTGAAATCATGTAGAAATTTATTGCTTTTGTACTTGTGACTAGTGTTGATAGAAAAATGGAATTTGTCTGTTTGAACTGTTCTCCTGATATATGAATCATAGTTTTCTTTGGGGACTGGCTATCACCTGATCCAAAATAATGGATGATTTGAAGTGTTTATTACTTGATATTCAGAAGTGGTACTACACAAGGTGTTCATAGGGATAGTTTGGAAATGAGTTTAATCATGTATTATGAGAAACAAAGTGAAGATGTGGATATCTAAATGGTGTATTATTACCTTTGTTTTCTTTTCTGTTTGGGGAAATTACACTTGGGTTTTTGACAAGGACACCACTTGAGGCATTTTGTTGCACTTAAATCACACCACTTTAGTTTTTTTTTTTTTGTCCTGTTTTATGATATTGCTCCACCTGTCACACATGTGTCATATAGACACTTTGGTACCTGTGGACTAATCAAACTTCAAAATAGTGAAAAAAATATGTGTCATAAACACTCGTGTATCTGTGAGCCAATCAAACTTCAAAATAGTGGGGAAATTATAGAAAGAAAAGTATCTAAGTCTTTTCATTTTTGATAAAAATATTCATAAAACTTTTAAACAATATGGTGAACATAATTGGGAGACAAATTGAAATATGTTGGTAATGTTAGACCTATTAGTTCGCAGATATTTTTCGGAAAATTGTGACATGGTTTAACTGCAATATCTATTAAATCTAATACAAGTCAGGATCCTCGACAGTTATTGTGGCAACATCCACGTGGCCACTTGCAGGACCACACATTTATTTATTTATTTATATTTATTTTTAATTTTTTTTTGCATTTGAGAAAAATACCAAAAGAATAAAAGTAAAAATTATGGTTCTGCAAGTGGCCACGTGGGTGCTGCCCACAATGACTGTTGAGGATCCAAATTTTAATACTCCGTACATGTGAGAAAGTAATCGTAGTTTGCTATGGGTGTGGCCGAATGGCCATGTACTACATTGACTATAGGAGAATTAATGCATGCATTTTCCTCCTTTTATTTTATTTATTTATTTATTTTTATCACAAACAATATCCAACATTTTCATTCAGTTACCAAATGGATTTCAAGTTGAACCAGTACAGCATCAGAAGAAAGAAAAACAACAAAACTCGAAAGAACAAACAACAAAGGACAACAAAACCAGAAAAAACAAACACAGAAAAATCTTCTGAAAGCCGCACTGCACTTTCCCATGTCCAAAGATATCTCGAACTGTGACGCTGCTAACAAGCTGCGGCTGAGGAGAGATTGCCCAACAAACACCCGCCAACGAGGAACTCTCCCAAGAGCATTGAGTTTGCAACAAGAACCCCCTCAAGCTCCAGATCTAACAAAAGAAGGTAGATCTGGAAGAAAGAAAGCTGGATCAAGACACAGAGACCATGAAATCGAAGGTCTCACTGGAGAACCCAAGAATACAAGAAAAAAACACAGAAAAACAAACCCTCACAAAGAGGGGACAAACCCTCATGGATGGACAAAACCTCACAAAAGGGGACAGACTCTCCTAAGGAGAGACAAAAAGCAAAAAGAGAAGAAAAAATCAAGCTCTCCCATGGAGATCCATGGGGGAGCCCAGAGGAGATCGGCGGTTTGGGGTGGCAAGTTCTGGAGCGGTGTAGAGAGAGAAAAAGTTAGAGAGAGAAAAGTGGTTAAAATGAAAGCAAATTCAATTTGGAGAGATGCATTTTCCTTAAATGCATTATTTTATGTCTTAAATACTTTTACCAAGTGGGCCTTAGCCCATGTGTTATCACTCCACCTCTCTTAAGTGGGAGGTGGAGGGTTCAAATCTCTTCACGGGAAGTGGGGATGGGATTTCCTCCTCCTTTAGCATTATAGAACTTGCCCTTGCTCTATTCTCTAGTCTGTAGAGATTTATTGGGCTTTGTCTTGCTTGGATTGTGTCTTCAGATAATTTCAATTTCAATCCTACTTTAGTTCTTGCAGGTGACGTCACCATATATTTTTCCCAAAAAGCCTTAGAGTTCCTTCTAGTCAAAGGAGTGTTTGTGATGAAGACATTAAAAGAAAAAATTTGTAAGGAAAGTAATTTTTTTTTGCCTGCTAACAAGTAATGTCAGATTGAATAATGTGGTTATTAAGAAACAAAATTTTAGCTACAACTAAATTGAATACATTTTGGCATGGTAGGTTATATTTTTTTATTTTTTGCTTGGAAATCTAATTCAATTGAACCACGAACAAAAACAATACCCCCTAACCCGCCTTAGGATCTTCCTCAAACACAAAGATGAGGAAAATTGTCAACCGGGATGGGCACAAAATGATTACAAAAACAAGCCCATCTAGTAAGGTTGTGGGCTGCAAAATTAGCAGACCTATCAGTCTTTGTAAATCTCCAAAACACAAAAGAGGAATAAAGAAGATTTCTCCCAAGCAGAATGTGCGTATCAATCGACCAAAATGTGGTGCAAATCCAGTCCATGAGGGGGTTGCAAGCGATGATAGAGTCCCCTTCAAATCAGGTCTTTCTATCTCATCGCGATTTTTCTAGGAAATTTTATAGGATCAGAAGGAATCACTATAATGACCACAACTTAAAATATCCGTCATGTTTTCCATCTTTATGATAAGCCTTATCTTCTTGTTTCATCTTTTGTATTTTAGGGAACAAAAAGTCTTTCTACTGGTAAAACTTGTGTTTATATCCTTTCTTATTAAGAAACAAAATAAAACCATTAATTTTTCATCACAAAGTGGAGTTACTTTCGCCCAAAACCTAAGGAGTAAACTACTTAAATTAGAGAGCTAATACAAATGATTTTCAATATAATTTCTTGAAAAGGGAAAAAATAATAACAAGAGAGAGACGTGTCCATTTCCACCACATTTAGAAGTCCAGCGACTTGTTTGCGAACATCTAAAGAGTAATGCTATACTTCCTAAATTTCTATTTTAAAAGTGCTTTCTAAATGATGTAGTAGTGTGGTCAAGTCTAGTTCAGTGGGATCAATTAGACTTTAATTGGAAGTTCTTTAGCTGACTCCAATATCACATCATTTGAAAATCACTTTTAAAAGCATAGCATTACTCATAAGTCATATCAAAGATAGAATCTTTTCAGCCAAAGTAATAACTTTTTATCATAGTTCTCACAAGAAGTGGATAAAAGTTACACTTAGACTCAATAAAGTGTTGTTTCAGACCTTACCCAAACAGACCCCAATACTCTCCAAAAAAACCCAGTCTTCTCCGAACGCAATGAAGCTCTAAAAGCTTTTAACCACTGTTCTCTTCTCTATTCGAATCAAGTTTTCTCATCAGAAATCCAAAAAAAAATGTCAGATTATCTTCCCCAAGAAGTGTGGATCAACATTCTCACAAGACTACCCATCAAAACCATTCTCCAATTCCGATCCATTTGCAAGGTCTGGTATTCTCTAATCTCCACTTCACTTTTCATTTCCACCCATATCAATCGCACCCAAAAAATCTCCAACTCGTATGACCCTCACACACTCCTCCTTAGGCATTTCAACGATAGTGCTAAACACCACAACAACAAAGAACACTATCTGTTACTCAACGACAATCAAACACTTGGTGGGCACATTGAAGAGCTGAAATTCCACATCAAATCCAAATCCAATTATCAATTTAGGATTGTGGGTTCTTGTAATGGGTTGCTTTGTTTGTCTGATGATTACTCAAATAATGGTGGAGATGTAATTATATGTAACCCATCGATTAGGAAGTGTCTGACCCTTCCTAGACCTCGAGTGACTGAGTTAACTCATGTGTCTCACATATTTGTTCTTGGGTATGGATTTGATTGTAACAATGATGATTATAAGGTTGTGAGAGTTGTATATATAAAAGGGAGGAACAGACGTGATTTGATTCCTCCAGAGGTTGAGGTTTATTCACTTAGCTCTGGGATTTGGAGAAGCTTTAGTACTGGTGCTCCTCCTTATGGCATGTTTGTGTATTCATGGTCTCAGGCTTTTCTCAATGGGGTTGTTCATTGGATTGGGTATGATCCGTGTGTTCGTGGTGGAAATAACTCTCTGATTGTTTCGATTGATATGGATGATGAAGTTTTTCGTGAATTAATGCTGCCGGGTGATTTAGCTAGAGTGGCCACTTTTATTCATTGGACTTCCGTATTTATCGGATTCTTCCTCTACACCACCCTTATTACTCCCAACAATGAACCATTTTCCCGGTGCTCATTGACTACCACATAGACATATAAGCACATATACATGTATCAACACATAATTCTCATACAATTGAAATGAAATTCACAACCCAACAATATAATTGCTTCTAAACATGACTTATCATCTCTAAAATCACTTAAAGCCTTGAATACATTAAACACAATCACTTTAAGAGTAGAAAACTCACCTTAAGCAAGATCTACCCAAAATTAAGCTAGTAAAATGCTGAATTTCGCCAAATTGAACCTCAATTTCTACTCCAACAAGAATCCTACAAGAATTCGGTAGACGACGTCTCACCGTTAAGTATGAGCTACTAAAATCGAGCAATTTAAACGTAAATTAAAGGTATAGAAATGATAGTCTCACCTCCACGAGTCCGAAAATGGCTTCGATTCGTGAATCCGACGAACGACGGCGACGAAACGACAGAATTACGGCGTCGGTGACGGTTTCTCCGTTTCTCTCTCCGAGCTCTCTTCTCTTTTGGTTTAATTTTCAGCAATCGAGAGACTCTTCCTCTCCCTTGACACCTCTTTTGCATGCATTGAGCTGTCAATACCTCAATTTTCCACTTTTTCGTTTACACCCCCAGAATTTCTTAAGTTCCTATTATGAAATCCCCCAAACATTCCATTAACTACCCAATTATCTAATGAGTGTTTGTCTAAGTTCCGTATGGGTCCCAACGTGGGTCCCACATATTTTGTGAAATTGCTATCGTACCTACTAATTTTAAATCTTTTTCATTTATACCCTTATTTGGGTGTCCAACTAATACCAAATGTTACACATATATCAACATATAATATGGAAGCATTGTAAACATATATTCATGTAATCACATAAAAATGCATTTAATTATTTAAAATACAAATTACCAATTTAGCCTTCACTGGGTTCCATTTCAATACCCGTCCCACCTCACTGGGGACTTTTCCAACTAGTGTCCCTCTCTGAACACTTTTTACATGGGCGAGTCCAAGCCTCCCCTTAATCCATTTTATACACTAATTATATTAATTAATACATATTAACATAATTAGCCAGTTCCCTGGGTACGGGCGTTACAGAGTGTGTAAAAGATTTTGAGTGTGTGCATGTGTGTGTATGTATGTGTATGAGAGAGAAAAGGAGATTGAGAGTGTGTGTTTGTGTTTGTGTATGCCAACCAGAATGACGGCGGCGAACGGCAGGCGGCGGATCTGTTGGCTGCATTGGGCGAAGGGTGGCGTTGGCGAAGGGCAGCGAGTGGAGGCTTAAAGGCGACGGGCGGCGACAAATCTACAGATTTTCTCTTCTCTTTCTCTCTCTTTTCATCCCATTTCTCTCTCTCTCTCTCTATATATATATATATATATATCTTCTCGTAAAGATAAGAGAATAAATGAGGTTCTTTTATTTATTTATATTTTTTTATCTTCTTTATTTAATTTTTTTTATTTAACCCTAACTTTGTAATGGAAATTACTGCTAGTATTTTTTTAAACCATTAGAGAATTAAAAAACCTCATTATGAAAATTACTAATGGAATTATTACATTTTTAACAGAAATTTACCGTTAGAAATTTGTAACGGAAAATTACCGTTAGAAAACCAAACTCATGTCTGTTAGAAAAGTCCCCAAATGGTGTAGTGTCTGTTTTGACGAGCCTTAGTTGTTTGTCGTGGAGTGGTCGATTTGGGGGTCACTGGTGCGATTTGGAGGACGCGGGTGCAACAACGGGTTCTGCAGACTCGTTTTTTAGCTTTCCTAATCCGAATTGAACTCTATTTTAGGGTATTTTGTGAGACACTATAAAAGGACTCTTTTAGGGTTATTATAGAGACTTTTGCATCTTTTTCCTAGACCTAGAGAGCTAGCTATTGAAATTGAAAGGCATTGTAAAGCTCTCTAGATTTGTTTTTTCCATCATCATAGTGAATTGATTCGAGGTGCTCCGAGGGTGTGGGTGTAGGCTTCATTGGCCGAACTACACGTGAAATCGTTGAGTCTTGTGTGATTGTTTTTCCTTTTCTTACTTTCTTGTTTGGATTATTACTTGTGATTGTGAATGATTTACACGTTTCCGCATAACATCAAATTCAATACTCTTAACTTGAAAGGCTTGTAATAACAAAAGTTGATCATCAACATCAAATTTAGGAAAAGGTAACACCATAACCTAAAACAAAATTTTTAGTAAATGGTAACGGGGGTCTTTAGTTCTTTCTTGCAGCAAGTTCTGAACTGGTGCCAATTACTTTGGTGGATTATGTTATACGTGCCTAAATTTTTTTTAATACAAATATACAAAAGGGTTGATCTCTAACCTTCCCCTTTGATGTAACTTTCTTGCATTGAGAACCTACCACAAGATGAGCACAAGTCAAAAAAGTACCATCTGGGTAATTATAGTTCCAGAGCCAATACTAGAACCTAAAGTCTTCCCATCTACCCCTACAAAGGACAAAGTTGTAGATAATCCTACTAGTCAATCTCGAAACAACAATTACATACATATAAACATATTTGAATTGGGAACATACTGCAGGGCACATATATATTGACTACTGTGGGAAGAACAAATATCAACTACGGTGGTAATAGATTATGAACCATCACCAACCTTCCCAAAAGCATCCTTATTTACATAGACAAGTTTTTTTTTTTTGCTCATCAAGAAAGATATTATTCATTAGGGGTGTAAATCGGTCGGTCGGTCGATTTTTTTCGTTTTTTTGGTGTATAAAAATCGACCAATAGGGGTGTAAATCGGTCGGTTTTTTAGGGGTTCGGTCGGTTTTGCGGTCAGTTTTAGCTTGTACATGTATTTAGAAAACCGACCAATCGGTTTTCGGTTTGGTTGGTTTGCGGTCCGCAGTTTTTTCTTACACCCCTATTATTCATCATGGAAAAAGGACAAACACCTTACAATCAGAACCCAACGAAATGGATGTCCCAACAAATGGCATCAAAATAGCCAACCAAGGCCCAAAAATAGTATTAAAAAAAATAGCAAGTAGTCCACCAAAGATATCAGCACATTTAGTGCTACAACCACCAACACAAAATACAGAAAAGTTCTACCATCTAACAAGCAAGGACCGAAATTATCATCAGACTTCAACCCACAAGCTGTACAATTTAAGTTCTCAAATTGATCACGGCTCGAAAGAACTGCATCTGAAGTCACTCTAGAAAAAATAGCTTGAAACAAACGCAACCACCAACCAGATAATCACCAGCCTTAGGACAGATACCTCAGCCAAACGGCCATAAATGGCATCACTAAGGGTATACAACAGCATAGCACAATACAACTTTTACCAGAATTTGTGGTTATACTGTGAAGACAAAAGGATCTTGACCCCAATCCACCAATGTTGAAAGAGAGAGAAAGCTTAGCATGCTGCATTGTGATCAATACTAAGTTTCAGCCCCATGTCACAAGACAACCATTCCCAAAGCATCAAGCATTAACATTCAAAGAGTGCCTGCTCCCAAACCAGCCATAACCATTACCAAGCTTATAAAATTTCATTCATATTCAGTAGCAAAAATAATAACTCAAGTGCTCAACCCATAAAAATGTTAAGAAGTTTCCAATTATCTCCCATCAAGATCAATACCACTGCGAGGAAAATCGAGATTCCTTTCAAGACCAAAAGCGAAAACCTCAAAGTGGCCAAAACAAAATCAATCTTCCAGAACCATAAAGACAGAGATGCTCTAATTAAACTAGAGATCATCATTGCCTCTCTAGTCTCTAGTAATTGGTTTCTAAACTTGGCGGTTGACACCGATATGCTCCACTTCTGAACGTCATATATAGTTTTTTTCTAAGCATCAACTTTATTAATTAGTTTAGGTCAAGGCTAATAAAATAGTACACCCAAAGACAAAAGAATACACATTCAATGCTTAAACAACATCATAGATACTAACTAAAATAGTCCCTATTGAGCAAGCCAAAACTCTGCAAAGAGTAGCCCCCATTGAACGAATAATCTGCTAACAATCTGCTAGCAGAAGCAAAGCAAACCCAAGATGACACCGTTGCAAAAGGAAAATCAAAGGCATCCATCAAATTCATAGCAACACAACACCATGACAACACACCATCGACCAGCAGCAGAATAAATCCATTATCATCTCTGGTAACCATAAGGAACTAAACATAAACAGACAATAATTTCCAACATCGTATTCTACCGAATCATTTTGTCTCTATGAACATAGAAACAACCTGAATCAGATAGGAACAACAACCAGGAATTGATATTTATAAGAAAAAGAGTCCAGTAGTATCTAATAAGAGTAAAGATTTTTCACAGCAAAATCCTTCACATGTTTGTGAACTTAAAACAGAAAACTCCGAATAGATATCTCCAAAGCACATCAATAAAGAACAATTCAGAACCAGAGTAAGGAAGAATCATGATCGGAACAATGAGAGTCCATCGCCGCCCTTGGAATCCTCTTCCACTTTCACTTCACCATACAGTGCTTCAATGAAAATTGTAACAGTATCCCCAAGCAATCCGAACCAAAATCAAAATGTATCACACCCATGTACGAGTTTATCATATTTTCATTTCATTTGTCATGCATGATAATGTGATGTGACGTGTGTTATGGCATAAGTGTGAGTGAGTTGTAACTCACGAGTCGATTTGGGTGTCTGTGTAAGAGAACCCTCTGAGATTGTGTGAAATGGATGATTTGATGTTGTGAAGTCTCTCCGAGATTGAGACGTTCATTGTAGAATACCCTAAATGTTTATTTGAAAATAAATGTTTATCTGTGTGCTTCACTATCTGTATTATTATCTGGTTTAGAATTTATTTCTGATGTTAAATTTGGTATCCTTGTGAGGACAAATTAACACGCTACATAATTAGTAGGCTAATTAGTGATTTCGTAAAATCATGTGTGTAGACACCCCAATTTTGACCATACGTCGAATTAAGGGGAGTACAACCTCTAAGATCCAATGATGACAAGTGTCCGACTAATTTAGGACTTCCAAAGATGACTTAAACTCTTCCGAAAGCTCTTTCAAGTTAAAAACAAAAGAAAAAAAGAGAGAAATTCAGCATGAACCCCAAAAAACAAAGTCAACAGTTGACCCAGTGAAAAGTCGACGGGTTAAAAGGGAGTCAATCATAAAATTTCCAAATTTCAAGATGAAAAGTCCCGATAATTGTTCATTGGGTCTCCCTTATGCTAGAAATGATTTTTAAGAATTTTTAAATGAAAGAAATCATGGTGAAATCGAAAGGCTTTTTAAGGAGAATTGTGCAGAAAATCGATATTTTGCCTTCGAAAGGAGAGTTGACTTTTTTTCCTTAAGGATTTTGATTTTTTGGATATTTTTATCGAATCCAAATGGGGGGTATTTCCTTAATTACATTTAATGTCTTAAGTAAATAGACATTTACTTAAATGACATGAAATGAAATTAAGGTGCTGATTAGTGCTGAATTGCAGTGCAGCGGCAGTCGGGGTGCACGAACGGCAGTCAGCGACTGCCGGCAGTCAGCGACTGCCGGTATTCAATGAGTGCCGCCCGGCATTCAATGAGTGCCGCAGCGGCTTTCACTGAGTGCCGCTAGGTTTCATCAAGTGCTGCGTTTTTGTGACAGTTTTCCAAAAGTAGGTCGGTTCACATCCCGAAAAGTGGCGGCGGGAATTAGGGTTTTGGCTGCGAATTTCCCAAAATATCCCCCTAATGATTGCCTATAAATAGGGATGAATATCCCTTTGTTTAAGAGAGACAAAAAATGGAAGGTTAGAATGTTAGGATTTTCATGTTGATTCTCACCTAAAATTTTCCAAATCAAGAGAGAAATTAGAGAGATTTGTTGGAAGAACAAGAAGAGTTTAGTCATCATTTGGAGGAGCTTGAAGAAATCAAAGAAAGTTGAGGATACTTAGAGGTAAAACTCTAAACTAGTTAGTTTATTTAGTAGTTCAATCACAATATTTAGATACTTAGGATCTTTTACACATTTTCACAACCTCTCTTCTTACCTCATTTCATCACACACCACCTATTTATTGTGATTGAACTCTCATCTCGTTAATTTGGATCAAAAACAAGTCTATATATTTGAAGTTTAAATGAGTCTTGAAGTAAAATTTTGGTCCTTTTCTTTATTTGTGTTTGTTTAGATTCATGAGACCTTCAATGTCTCACTTGAATCTTAGCAACCAAAACTCAATATTCTCATAAACTTATGATTTATGACGGGATTGAGGTTGATTTTTTTTAGTATATTGAGTTAATGAAGTCCAAACTCCATCCATAGTTTGGGACCATTACCTTGGGATTTTATGAAGTTCTTCGTACTTTATTAAAACCCATGAGTTCAAGAATTATTTAGTCTCCAATGACCATCAAATGGTAGGAGAAATGTGTTAGTTCAAGTCTACTCCCATGGCTTAGACTAATCTTTCCCATAGGTTTTGAGAAGTCTTTCATACTTCATCTAAAACCTACATATGAGTATGTCTCTAGTCTCCAATGACCATCAAATGGTAGGAGTGATAAGTTGAATTCAAGCTTGGGTCCATAGGTTTGAGTTCTTTATTTGAGGATTTTGTGAAGTTCATTGCAATACTTCATCAAGATCCATAAGTGTAAGGTGTCTTTAAACTCCAATGACCATTAAGTGGTAGGAGTAGTGATATGAATCCAAACTTTTATCTATGAATTTGAGTTCATTGTTCTTTGGATCTTGTGAAGTCCATGCCATACTTCAATAAAACCTATGAGCATATATGTCTCTTAGTCTTCAATGACCATCAAATGGTAGAAGAAGTAGTTTGGTTGAGCCCAACTTCATGATTTTAATAGTTGAGGCCAACCAACAAAGTTGAACTAGCAAAATGAAAACAGTGAGTTCACAAACTGTTTTTGATCAAAGATTTTTAGTTTGAAATCCGACCGTTGGAATCGAATGAAACCAATGGGAAAATGTTCATAACACAAAGATCCACCACTGTGATTTTTGTTTTAAGAAGGTTCCATGTTTTGAGTGGTTTGATCATGAGTTTTGTGGGACAACCACAATCTGTCCAGAATTTCAGAATAGTTTCAGCACAGCAATACTCTTTTGAAATAATTAAATCGGGATTTTTATAAAGTGTTTGTGACCCAAAATAATTTTTCCTAAGCAGATTAATGTGTTAGGAAACCACCCTAAAAAGAACAAAGCAATTCTGATCTTTTTACTATTTTTAAAAAATCAAACAAAATCTCTGGACAGAGAGTTGTGAAGTGCTGAGTGATGTCTAGTATTTGCCCAATTCTCGGAGATCTAACTGTTCAAACCTTGATTTTCTTTTTGGGTTAGAAACTAGACTCACAGAGGCATATTGAGTCCAAAAATCATCAAGATCAAATCACGAGAGCCATGCCTTTTATTTCTTTGAAGTTCGGGTCTGCTCTCTGGAATTTTCGGAGTTTTGTTACAATTTATACTTACTTGGCAAACAAAGGTCCAAATGACCCTTTCTTGACCAAGGGTTCATACTATGCTTCAATAAAGGTTTATTAAGCTTAAAATCAGAGACTAAATGATTCAAATCAACGAATAGTTCATAACCTTATTTCATCCATACTCATGTGTTCACGTGCACGCATCCATGTAGATTGGTATTCGTAAATAGAATTCATCTTGTGTTAAGGAGTCGTTACTTAGGAAGTTCAAATGACATGTTTTATGTAAAATGTGGGACTAATCCTTTGTTTTGTAGCGCTTTTTGAGGTACAGCTTCTCAACTTTCCTCTGGTTCATTCTATTCGTTGATTTTATTGTTTTTCTTTTTCGACTCCATGTAAGACACTTTAGGTCACGGTTTGCCTTATGTGCTTATATGTGATTAGAGACTCCTTTCACTAGGTTTTCTTCTATTTGCATGCATTGCACGTTTAACATTCGCGGCTGGATCCCGGGTAAGTTCTCTTGTTCCTTGTTTGCATATCATATCGCTTGCTATTTGAATTAGTTGGTTTTGAATGATATTTTGTAAATTGGCAATTTTACACCATTTTCAACATGTTTGTGTAATGTATACTTTATATATGTATTAATTGAGGGCATACTTAGATTAGTAATTAGATTAAAAGGATGTTAAGTAGAGGCCTATCGCGAGATAGGATGAAAAGGGGTGCTTTAGTCCGTTGGGCTCCTTCCCTTTTCATTTCATAATCCCCGGACCCAGCTAATCTTTGGTTTCGCAAAAGATCAGTTTCCTTTTGAAATGGTTTCTTAATTTTTCCTTTAAAAATTAAGTGGCGACTCTTTTGTTTTGAATATGAGATTTGAAAAAAAGATTTTTAAAGCTGTGGGTAATTCAACCTGCGATATCCACAATGTGGGACATCGTTTTAGCAACCAAACAGAACTGAGTGAAAAACTAGTTAAGTTAGATATTTTCTACTAGGGGCGCTAAACCGAAGGTTTAAGACCTTGAGGGGAGTTAAATAGAATTTTGAAAAGTAAAGGTTATAAAAACATTAAGTGTGAGATATTTTACAAAGCAAAACCTAAATTGACTTCTAAAGGAGGAGAGAGGAGAGAGAAAAAGGAGATTTGCAACCTTCGAGCTTGCGACGCACTTATATGGCGATCCGTTCGTGAGCCAAAATATTTTATCAAATATTCGTACTTCTCGAGGTAAGGTCGTCGTTTTGATATCCACTAGGTCTTGTTTGGATAAGTTTTCCAAAAACTTATTTTTGGGAATTTTCATAGAAAGTTGTTAATCGAACTTTTGATCGATAGGAATTATATTAGACAGACTTCTACACGTTTCTTGTGCTCGGGTTTTCCTTGGAAAGGGATTTAGGAGTGTTAATCAGTGGTGAGTGATTCAACTGTGTGTTTTGGAATGATTTCTTGACATGTATTCATGTTTTGTATGGAATGCATGTTCTGATTCATGGCTATAAATTGTGTAGTTCATATTGGGCGATTATATTGATAAGTAGGACCAATTGCACGGTGAAATGTTTGATTTATGTCGAAAGCACGATGAAATATATTTTGAGCATGTTTAGATGCTATTTGGGTCAAAAGAGTGCGTGGTACCAAGCCGTTGTTATCAAGCCGTTCTAGGCATAAGGTCATACGTTTGAACAAAAGAAACGTGGGTCCCTTCAAATCGGGTCTTTCTATCTCATCACGGTCTTTCTAGGAAATTTTATAGGATCAGAAAGAATCGATGTAATGGCCACAACTCAGAATATCGTCATATTTTCCATCTTTATGATGGACCATATCTTCTTGTTTGTCTTTTACATTTTAGGGAACAAAAAGACTTTCTACAAAAACTTATGCATATATCCCTTCTCATTAAGAAACAAAATAAAACCATTAATTTTCCACCACAAAGTGGAGTTACTTTTTCCCAATAGCTTAAAGAGTAGACTATTAAATTAGAGAGTTAAATACATGAAGGATTTTGAACATAATTTCGTGAAAAGGAAAAATAATAATAAGAGAGAGACGTGTCCATTTTCACCACATTTAGAACTTAGAAGTCCCCAACTGTCTGTTTGATAATATCTAAAATAGGACCTAGTTCGGTCCAAGTTTACCTTTTTATCATAATTCTCACAAGAATTAGATAAAAGTTGGACTTAGACTCAACTAAGTCCTGTTTTAGACCTTTCCCAAACGAGTAATGTGATGATTCTCAAATCTAAATCTCAAATCTTCATCTCAAATGATGTGTCAATGGATGCACTGTATTTTGATTAGAATATGTTAAAGTGACCCCACAATAGTTAGCGAGGCCGCTGAATTTTGATTGGTGTCTCATCATTTGGGATGATGATTTGATATTTGAATTTGGGAAGCATATCATTACTGTTCCCAAACAGACCCCAATACTCCCCGAAAAAAACCCAGTCTTCACCGAACGCAAAGAAGCTCTAAAAGCTCTCAACCACTGTTCTCTTCTCTATTTGAATCAAGTTTTCTCATCAGAAAAAAAAAATTTAAAAAAAATGTCAGATTATCTTCCCCAAGAGGTGTGGATCGACATTCTCACAAGACTACCCATCAAAACCATTCTCCAATTCCGATCCGTTTGCAAGGTCTGGTATTCTCTAATCTCCACTTCACCTTTCATTTCCACCCATCTCAGTCGCACCCAAAAAATCTCCAACTCGTATGACTCTCACACACTCCTCCTTAGGCATTTCAACGATAGTGCAAAACACCACAACAACAAAGAACACTATCTGTTACTCAACGACAATCAAACACTTGGTGGGCACATTGAAGAGCTGAAATTCCACATCAAATCCAAATCCAATTATCAATTTAGGATTGTGGGTTCTTGTAATGGGTTGCTTTGTTTGTCTGATGATTACTCAAATAATGGTGGAGATGTGATTATATGTAACCCATCAATTAGGAAGGGTCTGACCCTTCCTAGACCTCGAGTGACTGAGTTAACTCATGGGTCTCACATATTTGTTCTTGGGTTTGGATTTGATTGTAACAATGATGATTATAAGGTTGTGAGAGTTGCATATATAAAAGGGAGGAACGGGCGTGATTTGATTCCTCCAGAGGTTGAGGTTTATTCACTTAGCTCTGGGATTTGGAGAAGCTTTAGTACTGGTGCTCCTCCTTATGGCATGTTTGGGTATTCATGGTCTCAGGCTTTTCTCAATGGGGTTGTTCATTGGATTGGGTATGATCCGTGTGTTCGTGGTGGAAATAACTCTCTGATTGTTTCGTTTGATGTGGGTGATGAGGTTTTCCACGAATTGATGCTGCCGGGTGATTTAGCTGCTCAATGTGGGCAGAATTTAGCTGTATCGGTTTACGGGGAAGCACTTTCGGTGTTCAATTATTATTATCGCGGGAAAAGGCAATGTTGTTCGGTATGGGTGTTGAAAGAGTACGGTGTGGTTGATTCGTGGACGAAAATGTATAGTATTGATCTGGAGGGAGGTTTACAGAAGATAGTAGGTTTTAGGATGATTGGAGAAGTTTTGTTGGTAACAGCACGTGGAAAGCTGATATCGTATGATCCTGGCAACCAACGAATGACGAGTCTTGGAATTCGTGGGACCGCAGACTCGTTTTTTGTTGGTACATACATGGAGAGCTTAGTTTTGATCGGGGCAGAAAGTGTGGATGTGCCGGGAAGTTCTTGTGATGATATTACTTACAAGGGGGGAGAGCTAGAAGGCGGTGGATTTGAGGATCAAGGATGGCCAGGAGTACTAGAGGAAGAGAGGAAGAACAGGCAAGATAAATTCTACTTGCCTAAAGCTTCATACATGTTACCAATTATACGTGCCTATGATGTTTTTACCTATCTTGGGTAGTTGATAATGACTCATAAACTAAACGTACATGGAAACTCAGAACCACACCTGTGCTTTTAATATTCAAAGGCTGATTTTTAGCAAAAGCAGTAGATACTTCTATGTTTAAATGACTCATTGAAGATTGGATATATAAACCTCATAAACGTACTAGGAAATTGAAAATGCCGTCAATCTCTTCATTATTGTCTTCCCATGTTGTTCTTGGGATAATGTTGTTGGTCCCCTGTTACTTTTTAATGCAATGGTTATCTAAATATAGTTATTTTGGATCACAACATTCTGATTTACACAATTACACGCACCCTAGTTAGGTTTCTTGGCTTTTTTTTTAAGCTCAAGATTGAGAATTATGTGCTAATGATCTTCTAGAAGAAAGTGGTGGTAATTGGCATGAAGATCCATTAGGTGTTTTAATTTCTGGAGTCTTTAATGTTTTCTAGAGAATATGGTATGAGTAGAGGAAGCCTATATTAGTTGAAAGTACAGTTAATGGAACAATTATAGAACTTCCCACGTCCCAACCAAGAATCAACTCCTGTCGGCTAGGGTCGAGAACTGACTCTATGCCCTGTCATAGTTGGTTCATTGTTTCATCAGTTTAAGAGCATAAACATGGGAAATTACATTTGCAATAGTTCATTTTACCCATATGAATACTACACATTGCAAAATCAAGTACTCCGTTCGACTAAATTGAGATGATTAATACAATTAACCCAATGGCAATTAGTTCTACTATATCTTGTAAGAAAGAAATTCCAAAATATTCCACAAACAACAAGCATTCTCTAACGAATAGGTTTCAAACAGTTGATTGCTATAAAACACTTCGAAAAAAAAAAAAAAAGAAGTACCCCACCACCGAGGGAGATATATTAAGACCATAAGGAAATTTGGAAGTGTCATCTTGACGAGAGTCCGCAAGCAATGTAATGGTTGTGCACTTGTGTCTATGTTTCCTTGACCA
The DNA here is from genome assembly GCA_033977485.1 of Hydrangea macrophylla. Classification (NCBI taxonomy): domain Eukaryota; kingdom Viridiplantae; phylum Streptophyta; class Magnoliopsida; order Cornales; family Hydrangeaceae; genus Hydrangea; species Hydrangea macrophylla. The sequence goes on from CM066990.1 coordinate 101,043,932, forward strand.
GTTTGAATACTAAAAGAGAAAATTCAAGCCTCTATTTCTAATGATTATATGTGACTATTTAATCTTTATAAAAGTTCTCGTCTTTCTAGCAAACTGCCTGATCTCTTGATATATTATAAATTTCACTTGTACTCTCTTTTTTTTAGCATCTCACTAGTAATGTCTTAACCTTGATATAGGTTTTCCGAGTTTGGGCATGGGGAACAACTTGAACCTATTTGTTTCGCTGGAAGATATGCACATAATGAATCTGCTGATAGTTCAGCTGATAACTGTGAAAAATGGGACAATGCATTGGTTGCAAAGTTGAAGAGATGAGCAGATACAACTTTTCTTGAAACATTTGTGGCTTGTGTCGTTTGAATTTGTACAAATCCTCTGAAGTATTCTGGAATTATTATTTTATTATTATTATTAAATTTTTTTTTTTTTTTTTATAGCAAGTATTCGGGAATATTTATCACCACGCGTTCTCTAATTGAAAGCCTTATATTTAATTTTTTGTAGGAAAATTAAGCTTGTTGAATTGTTGGTGTTGCCTTTAGCTTGTTGATTGAGCCCCATCCCCTAGTTCCTTATCCTCATTTCATAGCAGGTGAATATACCAAGTTTGATATGGAAAGGTTGATGGGAAGTTCTAGATGAACCCCACATTTTTCACTCTATAAACACGTGCCACAAAGGATGCTGCATGTATTACCCTCAATGCAAAATGTGGGTCAGAGAAAACAACAATGCTAGGGCCACACTCATCCACACCCAAAAAGCATCCACACCCTGAGGTTGACCAATGAGAAGAGACTGACAGTGAACCCCGCAGTCTCTATCTCTCTTCTCGTTGGTCTTCCATGAATGGAATAGAATACAAGTTTTGCATTTTTTTTTCGATTAGTACCCGTAATATTGAAATTCTGTTAATCTGTTTATTTTTTATTTTTTGTTTTTGTTTTTGTTTTTGGTTTTTTGTTTTTTGTTTTATTTTGTATTTTTTTTGTTTTGTTTTTTATATTAATAATCCCTAGTTCTATCATATGTTCTCAAGAAAATGTTGAAGTTTTATGGAATAATTTGGCATTCAAATCACGAAATTGTAGGACGTGAAATTTAATTTATGAAAACAACATATATTGCAAACTCTGTTGTTGAATCGGTTCTATCTGAATCCCTCCCTGAGAGTGGAAAAGGGACTACAGGCTACCAACAAGACTAACGAGTCCAGATGACTAATCTACAGAACGGAAGGAAACTGGAAGAACGAGAGAGTCCAGCTAAACTGGGATCTAGACTCCTTCTGAGAGGCAAGTTCAGCTACAGACAGTCGCTCAATTGCACCTTCCCTACTGGCCCTGTTCTCTAGTCCTGTGCTATAAAACATGCTTTCTTTTTCTTCATATTTGGTCGGAATCACTTCCATAGGTCCATGTCCATCGCCTTTGGCAAATTTTTGTTTTCCTATGTTGAATCGGTTCGTGCCACCTTTCCCTTCCCCGTGGCATTGGCTTTGATTGCTATATCGGCTCTTGTGCTAGTTGTTCAATACTCCCATCAATCAATCTCGTTCAATCCACCAATCAACAGAACGTAGTACGAAGCTTGCTCAAACTGCTTGGGTCGGCGGGGGTTGGTTGCTTTATTTTTAGTGGGGATCTCGCTAAGCCCCAATTCATTACTTCACTATCAGGAGTGCAGTCTAGCCTAAAATGTGGCGACTATTCAGGCCCCCTGGCTTCATGTCCTTCTACATTCGCAGGGCATTGAATTCGAAACTTGTCCACTCCAGCCTGTAAATAGGGAGTATTGTGAATTTTTCAAAACTGAAAGTACTAATTAAATAGGGAGTATTCTAAAGTTTTTGAAGGGGCTTAAGTGCAGAAAAAAAAATGTTTTCAGAGTAAGTCTAAATTTTTTCTAGAACTCTTTGCCCTTTTATTAAGGCCGCCCCGGTCCCCATATCTAACAACTTTGTAACCACTTTGTTTTAAAATTAAAGTGATTTTTAAGTTACTACGTGTTGATACCTACTTGTAAATATATTGTTGCTACATATTGGGACTAAGTTACTTCCATTTTGAAATTAATTAGGATGTATGATACGATAAAAACGACTAGAATGTATCATGCAAAGATCCCATCAATTTTTTTTTGGTAAAATTCCCATCTATTTAATCTTCCGAAAATGAAAAAACTCAAGAAAGCACAGAAAAGTCATCACTGTCCAAATGATGAAGGAGAAAAACCTTAGAGATAGTGTTAAACGTGTACACTACTTTATGACTTTCTAATGTTTTAGATGTGATGTGGCTTTGTTTGTGTTGGAACATATAAATAAGAATAATGCTAGGCACACTTTGAAATTCACACTAAATTTGACACTTAGCTTTAAATGCATGTATCATGTGCTGTGTAAGTGGTGCACAGAAAAGTGTGAAAAGTTCACACAGCACAAAGTACATGTATTTAAAGCATAAAATGTCAAATTCAGTGTGGATTTCAAAGTGTGCCTAGCATTACTCTATAAATAAACAATGATAGGTATACACACTAAATGACACACCAAACGATACACTGTGCTTTAAATGCATATACCATGTGCTGTTTGAATTTTTCACACTTTTCTGTGCATCACTTACACAGCACAGGGTACATGCATTTAAAGCTAGTGGGTCATTTAGTGTGTCGTTTGGTGTGTATCCCTATCATTTTTGATAAATAAAATTAGAACAAAATTATCTGATTAATAGCCTCTTTAATAAATTATGGGCCGAGTCGCAGATCTCGTTCTCTTTAAGACGTTTTGCAGCTTTGTTCAAAGTGTCCAAGTAGTTTGTACATGTCACGGCGCCCTAGGATAAAACAGCCTAGAAATATCTCTGTCTCAGTTTCTCTTACACATCGAGAAAATTGGTATACTAAACACCCTTTCAGATATAGTTGCTCGGTAACAAAAATTGGGAAAAATATTTTCTATTATAAACAACTCTTTTTCTTTGTGCTCTTGTTTCACAATATATATATATAAAAATATATATATGCACATCCCACAGACTAAAAACAGTATATATATAGATAGAAGAAAATATCCTCTTTATGTATATATAAGACATTATATATCTCTGTGAGTATGCAAATCCTTATGGGTATGTTGATAGTTATAATAATATAATAATTGGAAATTGAAAAAATAATTATATGATGCAATGGGTGAAGGAGAGTTTCATAGCCAAACCGAAAACAGACGTTTGCAAGCTTTAAAGATGTATTAAGGTCATTGTTTAACTCCATTTTCTTTAGTGGTATTTAAATATTAACCAACATGTAAAACTTATATCCATATTTTCAATAACCACATCCTTTAAGAGCAAGAACATTTAATAAAAGAGCATTTTATTAAAATATATTTTTACAATCCTCCACTTATTTTAATAAAATTTAGATAGGAAAAAATAAGATTTTTTTTTTCATCGAGCAACGTATCATAAGATTGTGCATAAGTAAATGTGTTTTTCAACTTGAACATTTGCATAGTGACAGTGCTCCTGATTATACTAGAGTTGAACTTTATCTCAGACAACACCACACACACAACCCTACTAGGGTGAAGTTCAAAAGCCAGCACTTTATGGCCATGTGCTTATATCCCAGTATAGCGAAAGCTCTAGAGAATTTGCCCAAATTCCATAGGAAGCGGCCACACTTCCACAATCGCATTGGTGAGTCTAACAAGGATACTCCTGTAGCTAGGTATCCCACTCTACATAGTGTTTAGATCTCATTAAGAGTTATATTAACTCATCCTTATTGTTTCAGGATGTCATGCTTTGTAGGGATAGACTAGGAGTATTAACCCCCTATCATAATAATAACATGATTCCACTCATATCACTTCATGACTTGTTATTACCCTTTGAACCTATTTCTTGGGATCTGCAGTCTATTGGTTAGGTTACCATCACAAGTGACTCAACTTTCTATGGACTTTAGTTCCATCCCTATCTAGGATTTACAAACCTTCTTTTGAGTTGATCCTCTCGTCAAAGGATCAGCTATATTATCCTCAGACTTATACATTATCCACTCGTACAACTATAGTAGAGATAAACTCTCTAACAAAGTTGTACTAGCGACGTATCTGTCGCCTCTTACCGTTATAACGGTTCTATACTTTTGCAATAGCCACGGTACTATCGCAATATATAAAACATCTTGTATCGATCTCTCCCAGACAGGGGTATCTCAAAGCAGGCTTCTCAGCCAAGGTCCCCTCACTAGCCATAACTAATGGTATCATCTTTGACTCCATCGTGGATTTAAGCAAAATAGTCCATTTTTATAGACTTCCATAAAACTATACCCCCAGTAATACTAAAAAGTGTATTCATTGGTGGCCTTGGAGTTATCTGAAAGGGTATTCCAATCAGCATCGCTGTATCCTTTAAGGATAGCGGAAAACATAATGTAATAAAAAGTTCATGGTCCTTTTCAGGTAATACATGACTTTCTCAACAATTCTTCAATACTTAAAATGTAGCCATGCCACTTATGGTTTTGTTGTCTTCTGTTAATTAGGAAATAGCAATTGAAAATACTGTAACCTTCAAGTACATTGAAAACTCTTTTTTTTAGAAATACCGAAATTAATAGGTTTCTAAAAAAACCCTCATAATCTTCCAATTGCATTCAAATTTTGAAACTGCATACTTATCTCTCATTAGGGGTGGGCATTCGGTCGGTTCGGTTCGGTTTGGCACTATTCGGTTCGGTTTGAGTTCGGTTCGGTTTGGAGGAGTATCAACTGTTAACTGACTGAAATTTAACTCGGTTCGGTTCGGTTCGGTTAACTGAATTACAAATTCGGTTCGGTTTGGTTATTCGGTTAACCGAATTGTATAAAACCCAATTTTTATTTTAAATTTTCTTCATTTTTCAAAACATTTTTATGCTTTTTTTTTTCCTCTCTTTCATATTGCAAAGAAAACATGCTTTTCTTTGTTTTCAATTGTAAAAATACTTATAATTTATTATCTTTTGTTATGTATAAGTATATTAATAATATAGAAAATAAAAATAAAAAATAAAATTTCGATTTTTCTGTTCGGTTCGGTTTGCCTATAGGCAACTGATAACTGAACTGAAATTTTTAATTCGGTTCGATTTTCAACCGAACAGAAATTTTTACTTGAAATAACCGAACTGAAATTAAAAATTCGGTTCGGTTTGTTCGGTTAACCGAACTGTTTGCCCACCCCTATCTCTCATGGTTAAAACCATCCTTGAAAACCAAAAATTAAACTCTTTCAAATTTTGTAGTATTCAATACATTTTCAAAAATAATATCTTCCCAGAGATGAAATTTAATTTCACTTTGCCAGTATCAAATCCTTGGTACTGTGTGAATCACCAAGTAAAATATTTTTCATTCTCTATTAGAGAGTATCTCTTGTAACAGCTGCAATTGTTACCCATATGCCTAGAGACACTCATATCAAGAATAAGTGACGATAAACTTGGTCTCTTAGAATAAAAAAGTAATACATTATTTCCATATAAACATATCATAGCACATACTCCATCCGTGTTTGATAAATAAATATATTTGTCATTTTCAATAAATTTGAAACTATTTAGAAAAATAGTTCGATCAAACTTTTCATAGCACCATTTGGGCGCCTCACTAAACCATATAAATAGTGTATACGCAAACACATTTTATTCTTATCTATAAACCATCCAATTTATCCAAACAAAGTCCTCCTTAACATCCATTTGATAAATAAATCATAAATATCAGCACAACTAATAAAATTATTTGGATGTAAAATAGGAGATTAGGTATTCAAATTAGCATTTTCTTTTAAGTTAATTAAAACCCTTTAGCTACTAAGGTAGCTTCACATATTTCAATAAAATCATCACGTTTTAAAAAGGTTTTAAGATTCCATTTACTTCTAAAAATTCTACATGCATTATTGTTAAATACATGTCCCACAAAACATGTTCTATAGTTTTACTAGCAAGTTCCTTAGGATTGAAAATTCTATCATAAGCTAAATAACCCAAAATTCGAAAATAATAAAATTTAAATTTTATTTTATTTTTTTCAATACTCAACAGATCAATTTTTGTTTTAGTGTGGAGTACTCTATTAAAACAAAGTATACAGTTTAGCAAAACTTATCCCCAAATATTTAAAACATCGATCTCAATATGACCTCGAATGATTAAAACTATTGCAAGTCAAAACTATTTGATCCAAAAAATAAAAAAGATTATGCGAAACCAAACACACCGTATAATTTCTCGCTAATACTTAATTTCTCATTCCTCAAAACACCACCACCAATTTGGTGTGGCCCGATGTATATTGTTATATAAACTATATACTATACCATACTATACATAAAATGATATAGTATTATATACAGCTGGTATTTCGTCCGATCCTCAAATGTTCCTATTGAATTACAGTGGTATTCACAAAACAAATGAGTTGTTGCGGAAATATATACAATTAATATATTAATAGCAATAACTTGAAAGTATTCTACCAGTATAAAGCACTTGTACCACATAAAATGGTGTGTGTTAAGTGAGTAAACACTCAAAATTTTCTTATACTTGTGAAAAACACACATGTGATACACACAACACATTCTTGCAAAATGCTTAAGATACAAGCAACACATCCAAAATACTCTAGCCATGTGACGTACACATACACAGATGCAAATATAGGCATACAGGAATATTTCACTCAAGTCATGTGCACACACCAGCACATAGCTAGGCGTTGCCAAAAAATATTAAAAAATATATATATATATTTTAAAATATTATCGCTATATATAAGAAACATATTTAATTTTCTGAAAGTGGCTGCTACATATTGCGATAGTAAACAAAATAGACGGAAAATTTGAAAAGTCTCAAATCGTTCACTATAACAAATAATTAGTGTTGTTTTCTCTTAAATAATGATCATGTCCTTTACAAACACAGATTCACTCCAGTTGCACCATTTCAAAAACAATTCAAACCCAAATTCGTTGTTTGATAAGAAATGCACTAGTCTAGAAGTAATTTTGATCAAATATTGCACTCCTTTGTAATTATTAAAATTGTTTTGTAATTAAAAACCAAAAGGTAAACTTTGAAAAATGACTTTCAAAGTAGCCACCAGTAACTTTAAGCAATGCACTGTTATATGCTGACATACAAATGGTATATGTACAAGAATTGCAAAACCAAATCAGATTCAAATTACTAACGAAATTTCAAGATTGGCAACCTTCCAAATTTCGAACCAGATTTCCAGATTTAAGAATAAACTATGACTTTTCCATATTCACGAAGTACAACATTTTGATTTATACGAACCACTAAAACATGGTTTGGAAGGGAGGTGGACTAAGAGGATGATTAAAAAATTAATGGCAGAAGAATACGTCTTAAATTTGTTGGAACATGTAAATAGAATAGAATAGAACAAAATTACCTGATCAATAGCCTCTTTAATAAATCATGGGCCGAGTCGCAGATTTCGTTCTCTTTAAGACGTTTCGCGGCTCTGTCCAAAGTATCCAAGCAGTTTGTACATGTCACGGCGCCCCAGGATAAAACATCCTAGAAATATCTCTGTTTCAGTTTCTCTTGCACATCGAGAAAATTGGTATTCTAAACACCCTTTCAGATATAGTTGCTCGATAACAAAAATTGGGAAAAACATTTTCTATTAAAAACAACTCTTGTTCTTTGTTCACATTATATATATATATATATATGCACATCCCACAGACTAAAAACAGTATATATAGATAGAAGAAAAGATCCTCTTTATGTATATATAAGACATTATATATCTCTGTGAGTATGTAAATTCTTATGGGTATGTTGATAGTTATAATAATATAATAATTGGAAATTGAAAAAAATAGTTATATGATGCAATGGGTGAAGGAGAGTTTTATAGATTCAAGGTTTGAATTAAGATGTATTAAGTACATTGTTTAACTCCATTTTCTTTAGTGGCATTTAATATTAACCCAAATGTAAAACTCATGTCCATATTTTCTATAACCACATCCTTTAAGAGCAAGAACATTTTATAAAATAGCATTTTATTAAATATATTCTTACAGTTTGATTGTGAAAGCTAAGTTTTACGTCTAAAATTTGAACTCTTACAATATATGTTCAAACATTACAACTTCAAGAAGCATTGAAAGTTCTTAGTTAATGTCCTCTTTCCTTTTTTCTATAGTGATAAAATTGATTTGATTACCTAAGACTTTAGAAATGGATTATTAATTATATATGTTTAGGAAAAGTATGATGACTAGTCAGCGTTATCAGATGTTGACCAATATTATCAACATGGTTATAATTGAAGGAAACTTCTCTATCTAAATGTATGTGAGAGTGTGTGTGTGTGTATATATATATATAGATAGATAGATAGATGAAGGCATAAGTGGTGGTTATGAAATGAAAATGGGAACAATATTGTACAACTCCATTGCAGTGACTTGTGCTATTGTTTTGGTACTAACATTGGCATGGAGAGTCTTGAATTGGGTGTGGTTGAAACCAAAAAAGACAGAGAAATGGCTCAGACAGCAAGGTTTCAATGGAAATTCTTACAAATTTTTTTTTGGAGATTTGAAAGAGGTTTCAATGATGATGGAAGAAGCTAACTCCAAGCCCATACATCTCACGGATGATATCGTGCCGCGTGTCATACCCTTCGACCATAAATGCATCAATAATTTTGGTATGTTTCACAAAATCTTACTCGTTTTATATGCAAATTCTCGATAACATCTCTTGAATAATGCTATTGTTCTTAAATTTATGTCCTGATATCCTACGAATTTGGATCCGTCGAAGTAAAGAATCTTGATGTCCTATAAATAATATTACCTAAGAAACTAGTGAATGATGTGAACAAGTAAGTTTGTTCCTTATTTACAAAATAAAAGAAGATAATTGTATATAGAACTACAAATTTACCGCCGAGGCATCACCGAACAAATGAATTTATGTAACTGTTTAAAACAACTTTAACCTCTTTTTTTTTTTTTTTTTGTTGAACACAAAATTATATAATTTTATTTTGTAACTAAGGAACAATATTCATTTGATTAAGGAACTTGATATTATTCTAATCAAGGTGACTATATCTTGCAGGTAAGAATTTTTTTGTGTGGAATGGGACAAGTCCAGTATTGAGTATCATGGACCCTGGACTCATAAAGGAAATCCTTTCTAAAAATTTTGATTTTCAAAAGCCCAAGGGAACTCCACTAACCAATTTGCTAGCAACTGGGCTAGCCAACTACAACACTGACAAATGGGCCAAACACAGAAAAATTATCAACCCTGCTTTCCATCTTGAGAAACTTAAGGTCGAACTCTTTTGCTTATTCTTGAATTTTTATTAGTTTCAAATAAATGTGACAGTAGGACGATTCAAATGAAACTCAAATAGTCTCGTTATATTGAATAAGATGTGGCATATTTTGCGAACTAAATTTACATTACAAATTAATTTGAGAACCATGCATATTATTACTTCTTCTTCTTCTTCTTCTTCTTCTTCTTCCCATTCAAGTTCAATTTCAATCATATATTCATATTGGTTTAAAGTGAAAGTTAAGTATTCTTTGGCTTTGTTAAAAGTGAAAGGTAATTTTCCAGGGAGGAAAATAAAAATATTTTTTTTTATCCCTTCATTTGATTCTAATGTAGTGAATGAAATCAAAATTCAGAAAATACATTTTCAAGTTTAGTTTAAAATAGACAAAGAAGGAACTAGTGTTTAACATAAACGTTTTTTTTTATTTTCATTTTGGAATATCATTTCACTTAAGTTCCATTTGCTTTTTCTGTATTAATTGTTGGAGTAATTTAAAATTCAAATCATTTTAATTATTATTTCTTTTAACATATTCTAGTAAAAAAAAAATCCTAAATATGATATACATGTATGAGCAATATAGCTTGTTTAGTGCCGATTTGGATCTTAGTCCTCTTCATTACATAGGTCGAGTGTCTGACTCACATCCCTTCCCCTTGTAAACTAAATATATACTTATATATATTTAGCGACGAAAATGTTCGTCGTTAAAGGTGAACAAAATTAACCGTCGCTAAATGTGTAGTTCACCTTTAGCGTCGGTATTGTTCACCTTGAGTGACGAAAAGTGACGTTTAAATGTAATGTGTTATATTTAATTGCACAAAAAAATTATCTGAAGTTGGAGTTTTGTTTTTTGATTAAATTGCTTTTTTGATTGTTACATGTAGGATATGTTACCTGACTTCTATTTAAGTTGTAATGAGATGATAAGCAGATGGGAAAAGATGGTTTCAATGGAGGAGGAGGGTTCATGTGATTTGGATGTGTGGCCTTCACTGCAAAATATGTCTGGCGACGCGATTTCACGCACTGCGTTTGGCAGTAACTACGAAGAAGGAAAAACAATATTTGAACTTCAAAAAGAACAAATTGAGCATGCAATCCAGGCTGCATTTACTGTTTACATCCCAGGATGGAGGTATAATTGCACATATATAATATATATATATATAGAGAGAGAGAGAGACCCTTCTCATGACTCATGAGGGAGTTCTCATTTTAACGAGGACCACTGTTTACAACCATTGGATCCAATTTTCATTAAGGGTACTGAAGTAATTCCACAGACTGAAAATTGGATCTAAGGAATGTAAACAGAAGTCCTCATGAGAAGGGTTTAGTGTATATATATACTAAAAAAAGGTTCGTTTAAAACTAAATCAATAATATTTCTTATAAAAATAATTTGTATTATTATCTAGATTTATATTTAATTTAGATAGAAAGAGAGTATTTGGTGTGTGTGTGTGTGTGTGTGTGTGTGTGTGTGTGTGTGTGTGTGTGTGTGTGTGGGGGGGGGGGGGGGGGGGGGGGGGGGGGGGGGGGGGAGAAATGCAGAATGTTTAAAATAGGGGGGGGGGAGTTTACAATTTTAAAATTTTTTAAATTTAGGAAAGTGGTGAAGAGTGAGAATAATTTTAAACCCTTAGATAATGAGTCAATGACACATCAACAATGCCGGCCCTGAGTATAAGCCACCTAAACAACCATTTTTGGTCCCACTACAATTGGCCCCCTTCTCAAAATATCCTTAACCATGCTTAAGACAAATTTAATGCCCCGTCCGTTCCATTTTATGTGTCTCTCTTGGGGAATTTAACTATTTAAGGGGATAAAAAGAATCTACAGCTACTTTCTACAATTGCCCAAAATCATTGCACTTTCTTTTTTTGTTTTGTTTTGGTGTTGATTGTAAGGAAGTGTAGTTTGGGAAATTAAGTAATATTTGCATACTAATTTAGAAAAGTGGACAACAATTTGGAACGTCCCAAAAAAGAAAGGGAGACACAAAAAATAAGACGGAGGGAGTAGAATTTAGAGATCTGGTACTAAATTAATATTTTGGGTGTCCTTGGTCCATGAAGGGACATGAATGAAGGATTTATTACCAATTTTCTAAATAGATTTTGTGTCAGTACATGGCAAATAAAGTGAGGGCTCTATCTTTAAAGTTTGCTTAGGGCCACCAAAATATTAAGATTGACACCACACATCAAGGGTCCATAATGTTCGAGTCATCAAAGACATTCCTCATTTATTATATAGATAGATTGAGATTCCATGGAATTCACTTAACTCCTAATTCGGTACATTTTTATTTTTCACTACATTTTGTTTTTGGGTTTCAAAGAAAATATTAGCTTTGTGATTGCAATCTTTATTTAGGAACTAGCATGGAGCCTATGCGATGCATGAGGAGAATATCATTCAGATTCAATGCATTAGAAAGCGATAAGTATATATGACTATGGAGTTTATATTGAAACGTACAGATGCGTTCCTGAATTGAAATTGTCCAAAAAGTGGGAGCAAATTTTACAAAACATTATATTAAGTCTTTTCGAATTTGGTGGCAAAGACCTAAAAACAAAATTATTTGGGATATTTTAATTATCAACTAAACTAGGGTTTTTTTTTTTTATTTCCTTTTTTTTTTCCCCTATGGTTAGTGGGGGCAGGTGCCCAAACTAGGTCCTTGCTAGATCCGCCACTGCCTCCTCATTAGAAGTCTAGATCCGTCCATGATCATAAATAAGCCTTTATATTGAATTGATTTCCATTTGAGTTAAATAGACAACTCTAAATGCAACGAAGTTTTTTTCTAATTTGTTTTTTCAAACTCCTTTTTTTTTTTTTGGCCCTTCTAAACTTGGACGAAAACAATTTTTTTTCTTCGAAAACTCCTTTTCTATATGCTAAAAGCTTGTTTGTTTGCAGGTTCATCCCAACTAAGAGGAACAAGCGAATGAAGGAAATTGAAAAGGAAGTGAAATCTACACTAAAGGAAATTATCAATAAACGAATGAATGCGATGAATAGAGAAGAAGCTAATAACAATGACTTGTTGGGTATTTTATTGGAATCCAATTTCAAAGAAATCAAACAACATGGGAACAAGAATATTGGAATGAGTATTGAAGATGTTATAGAAGAGTGCAAGTTGTTTTACTTTGCTGGGCAAGAGACTACCGCAGTATTGCTTGTTTGGACAATGGTTTTATTAAGTAGGCATCTAACTTGGCAAACTCGTGCAAGAGAAGAGGTTTTGCAAGTCTTTGGGAAAAACAAACCGGATTTTGATGGGCTAAACCGCTTAAAGATTGTAAGTTTTTCCATCTGCTTGAGTAATTCCAACTCATATAAGTGTGAGCATACGATCAATAGATTGAAAGTTTAGAGCTAAATGCAAGTTTTTGTTTTTTGTTTAATTGTAGTTTTAGTTTCAAATTTTTTTTTAAATTGTATAACAGTGGCCCCACACAAATTTTGATATTCATCTCATGACCTCTAACTATTTTAATTTCTTTTTCATAGGTTAATATGATCCTGTATGAGGTTTTGAGGTTATACCCACCTGCAATTACACTAGATCGAACTATTCATGAAGAAACTAAACTAGGAGAATTATTACTACCGGCTGGACTGCAACTCTTTATACCAACAATCCTCGTTCACCATGATTCTACACTATGGGGTGATGATGCAAAGGAGTTTAAACCAGAGAGATTCTCTGAAGGAGTGTTAAAGGCAACAAAGGGCACTTTCTCATTTTTCCCATTCGGTTGGGGACCTCGAATATGCATTGGACAGAACTTTGCGATGTTGGAAGCAAAAATGGCACTTGCTATGATTCTTCAACATTTCTCGTTTGAGTTTTCGACTTCTTATGCTCATGCTCCTACCGCACTCATCACTTTACAGCCTCAGTACGGTGCTCACTTTATTTTACGTAAAGTGTCGATGTAGTACGCCAATAGATATTCTAGTCCAAAATTTCATGATTGATTGGAAATAGAGAGAGAGATGATCAAAATTAACACACAAGTCTCGTGGTGTTGCAGCTACATTTCAGTCAAATTATGTCATTTAGGCCTCCAAAAACATGTTCTGCCAATTTTTTTGTTTTTTTTGTAGAGTTTTCATTTTGCTAATAATTTCACTTAGAAAGTCTACATAGGATTCCATTAATTCATCTTCCATTTCATGTTTCCATTTTCAAAAGTTTTCGTAATTGTCTTTCATTTTGTACTTAATTAATGTTCGGAACTTCGGAGTAGCAGAATATCTATATGAAGTTGTAGGTCTTAGGACAAATTATCTTTTGCATAATAATAATATACTCCAGTTTCTCTATAAGAATTGTTATCTTTTTGTTAATGAATTCCAAGTACTTTTCGAAACTTCCACTCAGTCAAGTTTAGTATGAAGGTATCATTAATGTCAATTTAGATATGATGATGACTATGGCACTTCTTAGTTGGGGATATATGTTTCATACATTATTAGAACACCTTTTTGTACTCAGTTTCTTGAAACTATAGATACACAATGAGATGATGCTCGCTTTTACTATCTTTTTTTGATCTCCTAAAATCCTACGTAGAATTGGAGGTCTTAGGAGATCAAACTTGGTCCAGAAAATGATAGCATCGTCCACATATTTTTGACTGTACATATGTTGAACTTCAACTGTGATTTGACTATTCTGTGGATCTCACGTGAGTCCTACAGTGCCCGTTAGGCTCCTTATCCGAGCTAAACAGTAAGTCTAGATTATTATGTGATCTTAATTAACAACGAAAATTGGAACCAAAAACAAAAATACAATAATTAACATTATTTCAACTTCCTAATTTTGCAACTTTTTTCCATTGAATTCCAAACCAAAAAAAAAAAAAAACACAACCAAAAATTAAAGCTTGTTAACCAAATGTTTTCAGAAAGAAGGGAATTTAGCTTTTGCAGGGCATTTGCCCATTGGAATCCCTGGGCAATCAATAAGTTTGGTCCCTTTGGTGTCAGTACACAGATGTATTTGGTAAAGTTGACTGTTTCCATACTTATCTGCATTGCACACCATTCCAGGTATATAGATAACTGCTTCCTGTATAGCATTAGATACTGTGCCCAAATTGTATACTGTCCCATTTGGTTGGACTCCTGCTACATGTTTTCAAATTGTGTTAATACTAACATACTATTATCGCCTGTGCACTGGGCGCTACTTAAAAAAAAGTTTATTTAAATCTAGATTAATTACATTTTTATAAAAATTAATTTATATACATGTTTAATTTAGAGAGAAAGAGAGTTTGAGAGAGGGGGGATGATGTGTAGAGAGAGATGGGAGGGAAATGTAAAAGGTGTAAAAAGTGGGAGAGTTCATTTTTTTTCAAAATTTAAATTTAAGAAGATGGTGAAGAGTGAGAACAATTTTGGACTCTTAGATAACAACATACGTAAAGGATCCAAAATGTCCTAGTTAGCAAAATCATTCATCCAATATTATATTATTTATGTATATATATGTGTGTGTGTGTGTATCAGTCTGTTTGGCTCTGTATGGAGGCCTCAGATAGGTCTCAAAATGCAATTGGGCCTTTAAAAAAATTGCGATTACGAGATTGTAATTTTGGCCTCTTTTTTTTGGTTGAGATCTATGCACTTGTGCATGCTAATGTTTGAGAAAGATTCAATTTTGTTAGACTTATGCGAATGTCATGTTTTTATTTTTTTATTTTGTGATTTTTTTTTTTTTGGGGGTGAAATTTCATAATCTATATAGATAGATCTTGTTTAATAGATCTCAACTCTTCTATTTACGGAACCTAAAATATCACAAAAAAAAACTAAGCTGCAATAACTAAAGATATTGCATTTAAAATTTTATTAACCATTTTAATTGCCAGACATGTCATATATAGGTTTAAATGTGTTAAAAGACTGATATATAAATCGTTGAGCTCATTCTCTAACAACTTAAACTTTTGAAGCTAACTGGTAATTGAGCAAAATGTATGAACGTATGAAAATCAATATAAGTGAGTGAATTCAGAAAAAAAAAATTGTGAATGTGACCTGCATTGGTGAGTATTTGGAGGAGGTTAACTTTTTCCTTGAGTCTAAGAGCAGCCTCAAAGTATTGGTGTTGACTGAGGAGTGACTCAGAACAGGTCCCATATTCTTGCCATTCCTGGGACCACAACTTCTTACTATCACTGCTTGGACAGACAAGTGATGGCCAATGTTGCTCCATTTTCTTTGTCAGGTCTGAGATCTGTAACATGAAATAAGATTTTCGATCCTTCATTAAGAAACAATATATAAATGTATCCTCTATACAACATAGTTTCATAATTGTGTTAAGGGTAAAAGAGTCATTTTAATCAAAATTCATGACTATATATGTTCCTTTCTCCATCCATCCACTCCTTTATATGCCTCCCCTTTTCCATTATCTCATCTCTTTCACTTTATCAACCAATTCTCTCCTCTTTCCTCTCTTATCACCTTGCTTGCCCTCTCTCATATGAAAATAGCAACTTGAAAATGTATGTAAGACAAGAAGGTAACTCTTCAAATTGAGTGAGAGGTCACAAAGTAACATATGCCCTAGTGGGTTTATCTTGGAAAGTTCGATTAAGGGGTTTTGGCCGTACCATATAACTAAAACAAGTTTGTAATTTAAGTGTCAAAGTTTGTGACTCATTAAAAATTGACTTTTTTTTAAAAAAGATTATTAAATTTGGCACCGAATTGCGAAGTTTGGCACTTGTACTACAAACCTAAAAACCAGGTTTTCAATAGGTTACAAACTTTGACACCACTGAATATAGAAATTAATTAATATTTGTCATCACGGTAATTTTGGTGACACGGTATCATCAACCAATTAAGATCACTAATTTGCACATCTATCCCCCTTATATTCAAGAATTTTTTTTTATACAATATCTAGGTATATTACTAATATTAGTATATCTAGGCATATTAGCCACAATCGCTAATTCACACATATTTCCCTTATTTGTATTCAATATTTATTCCACTAAATTTAGTATGATCATTTTCTTTTTAATTGTACCACATACATAATCAAAACCACCTCGTTTTTGCATCTGTATTATACTACCACAATAGTTGATCGGAGAAAATTAGAGTAAGTTCTATGGTAGTTTTGTTTAGGGAACAATATGTTGTACAAATGATAACAAAATATTGTACACGGTTTGTATCATATATAGAATTCTCCAGAAAATTAAGGTAAGTTGTAGGAAAAGTACTACCTTGGATATATGGAAATGGACATGAGATTTGCAGTTCTTTGGGGACGACCCATCGAAGTGATAGGGCCATAGTCCACCAATGGTGAAATCTTTTGCTGGTTTTCCAGTGTTTGGGTAGCAACAACCTTGCTTTGTACTACATTCTGACCCCGGCCACTGCACATTAAAGGAAATTAAAAGACATCCAGAATAATTAAATGTACTTGGGACCTACATAATACTCAAATCAGAAAAAGAGTGATACACATGTGACAGTTTTATGGATTTTCGGCAGCACCAATGGTGTGCCGTGCCGACGACATACAACACATTCTTTCTTCACTTTTTCAGTTTAAATATATATATATATATATATCTATATATTGTGCTGGCAGCACACCATTGGTGCTGCCGAGGAATATATATATTGTGCAGCTGGCAGCACACCATTGGTGCTGCCGAGGATCCTTCTCCTATGAGATTATTTTCTGTACGAAGAAGATCGGATATCAATCGAGAACGAGATGCTATTTTGTCTCGAAATCTGTGACGCCATATTACAATAAAAAAAGACTAGACAATTTTTCATATCTGATCAATTGTGATTATTAGTTCATATATATACACAAATGTGTCTATGTATCTGTTATATGTATGGATTCAAATTAAAGTATCTTAAAACATGACAATAAAAAATTAACTATAAAAAAAAGTACTGAAGTGCAACTAAAAAGTAACATTGCACAAATAGACTGCCAAGGTGAGCTTACCACAATAAGGTCTATATGCACTTTGTAGTGCACACACACCTACATGTATGGCAAAGGTTTGCTAAACAAACATGAAAACTGTACGGACATTGTGTTGATTTTTTAAAAAAAATTTATTATGAGCTATAATGTGAAAAATGTCATGTAATATAGTGTGGAGTTGTATACCTGAAAAACAATGTAGAAGAAAGAAATACCATTCTGAGCAAGACATGGGACTACTGGAAAGGAAAGTAAACAAATGATAAGAAAAGAGATTGTGGAGATTAATTTCATGGTTCTCCTTTGTGTACCTTCTATAATGATGAAAGGATTTATATACACATCTAGAGAGAGAAAGATCTAGAGTTACTGAGTTAGAGAGAGAAGTGGGTGGGGGCCCTGGGGGGTTCTTGGGGAGAGGAACAATAAAGTACCACGTGCATTGTTTTCATTACATTAGTAAAATTTCTGTAGGAATATTTTGGTGTATGTGTGTTAAATGGAGCATTTCAAAATACTCTTATCTTAAGGTAATAATTTTTCTTAATCTTTTGGAATAACAAGAGTGACCTCCCTTTAGGTAAATTCTAAATTCAAAGACCAGTTAACCAGTTGACTGTAAATAAGAATATTATACATTTTGTTAAAAAAATTATGTATGTGAAGTATTTTTATTTATGCATGAGTCCAAGGGTAATCACAACAAATAGCTTCTATTCTCTTCCTAATAAAGATGAGGTGGGGGAAGCTATGGTCTTATTGAGGCAATAGAAAATACAGATATTGTCGTTGAATGTGACAAATAAGCGGAAGATTTGGACGTCGCTCTAACTAGTAGATTTACTGTGTTAGATTGTCCTTCCTCTTCTATACAGAGAAAGGAGTCTAAGATGAAGTTTAGTGGCAGCCATCCCAAGGGCCGACAAAAAGTTTAGTTGCTGATGGGTTGTTGTGCCTTGTGTGGGCCATGTTTGAGATGTTCTCATTTCTGGGCTAGGGCTTTAGAAAGGTTTTCATCCTTTGTTGCACTTGATATGCATGTTTTTTGCTCCAACGGCCCGTTTGGTTCATGAATTATTTTAGGTGGATTCTAATTACCAGGAATTATAATACTAGTAATCAATTTACCAGGAATCTAAATCCCTATAAAGTATTTGGTTCACGACTAGAATCCTAGCTGAATTTAGAATCCAGTGTTTGGTTGGGTCAAGAAAAATGAAATATGAATGTTGTTAAATACTTAAGCTACCATTAAGGGCTAAAATAAATTATGAGCTGAAATTCAAATTGTTACATCTCTAAATTAAGTCGGAGGATTATTTAGAAAATGATGGTTTAAATCTACAAATTGGCGATATTAGATTCAAGGGAAAAAAGTAAAGAAATTAGAAACCTTATGTTTTAATATTGTGTAGGAATGTTTTAGAAGATTTAATTCACAACATATTCGAAAGTCTATTTAATCACTTATACGAAGTCAAATTGCAACAAAATCATCTAATGAAAAAACAATCAACCATTGGCAATATAAAAATAAAAAATAAAATAAAAAGATGTCGGCAAACTGAAGAAAACTTATGCTTCAAGTTAAAATAGTTCAATAACCTAATTTATACCTTCCACAAATATAAGGCTAATTTAGGTAGTATAACATTAGTAAACCAAAACCCCAGTAATCTTTGAGAATACCACCTCCAAGCTAGGATTTAGAATTCACCATATTTTCCACATTTTGGATGGATTCTAAATTCAGTGGGACCCACAATTCAATGAATAATCCATGAACCAAACAAAGATAAATTTTAAAATTACTAGTAATCTTAGGGTGGAATCAAAATCCACCCTAAGAATCCATGAATCAAACGGGCCATTAATGTATATTCCGTGGAATGCCCCTTGTACTTATTAAGTTATTGTACACCTTTTTTGGATTATTTAACCAGTTTTCCGAAGAAAAAAAAGAAAGAAAGAAGAAGTATATTTATTTCTAATGAAAATTTGCCATTTCATAATATGTTGCTTCTTTATATTAAAAAGTTATAATTTATTTACGGGGTATATTGGCACTTTAGGATGCGACAATTATATTGTTTGGGGTTCCATCCCTAATTTTGCATGGTAAAAAAAGATTCCAACAGGAGTGGTCATGGTAATTGTATATTATTATTGTTAGTATTACTCCCTCCGTCCCATTTTATGTATTCTTTTTTGGGAATCCAACTATTTAAGGGGATAAAAAAAATCTATCCCTACTTTCCACAATTGTCCATAATCATTGTACTTTGTTTTTTTGTTTTGTTTTGGTATTGGTTGTAAGGAAGAGTAATTTGGGAAACTAAGTAAAATTTACATACTAATTTAGAAAAGTGGATAATAATTTTGGAACATACCAAAAAAGAAAGAGGGACACATAAAATGGGACGGAGGGATTATTTGTTTTGGGTCAAGATCTTCAATGCATTTATATATTCACTGTTTTGTAGGTGTCCCACTAATAAATTTCTTTGAATTTGGGGTCCAGTCGAGTCGACTGCAAGCGGACCGGCCCGGCCCATTCTAGCCCAACCCAATGTACCACTTTACATTAATGAACCTTTTGCTTCGGTTTTAATCAATTAACCAACTTTTTTTTAATCTTTTGTCAACCGAACAACGACAGTAACACCAAAACCGAAACCAAACACGACTCAAATTCTTCCACCAAACACACGCACGCAGATTATAGATCAGAATCATCAGATCTTTGCTTTCTTCTCTCTCATCGGTCCGAGGTTGCCAAAAAAAAATTCTCAATACCAATCTCTTCTAGCTCAGGTAAGTTTGAATCAATCTTTTTGACCCTTGTTAGAGATCTTCGAATTTGTGTATCGTTTTCATTGCATTGTTTATTTCAATTGAGCATTGATCTGGAACGTTTTAGCTACTTTTGATTGAAAAAGTGTGTGTGTGTGTGTGTGTTTTTTTTTTTTAATGTGCATATTGGAATTTCGCTACCACCGATTTGGGTTTTTTTTTTTTTTTTTTTTTGTTGAAAACCCAATTTCTGGTTCATGTAACAATTACGAATTTTGGTTGAATTCAGAAAAGTTTAGCTGGTTTTGATGGATTTTTTTTTTTTTTTTTTGCGAAAAAAAAGGAACTGTTGGAGTCCTTGGAGTTATAGGAGCTTTTGAATTGATTTGGATTTGGGTTCATTAGTAAGAAATTGATTGGTTTCTGATTTTGGCTGTGAAAAGATTCAACATTTATGAGTTGGAAGGTTTTCCATTCACTAGGAGAAAATCTACTTTGTTCATATTGATTTGGGAAGCTTCTATAATGTGCTAGGTTGAGCAAAGCACATTTGTTTTATGAGTTGTAACATTAGATGGCTCAGAGGAAATGGCAGAGAGTGATTTAGGTTCAGGGAAGGCTGAGCCTGCTGAGTACACAGCAGTGGACAACATTCAGAGTCAAAAACAAGGTTTAGGTTTTCGGAGGGACCCTTCATTCTCGGGTTGGTGCGATGAAGATAGAATAATCGAACCCCACCATCAACTAGAAAGCAATGATATTAGGGTAGAAGATTTTGATTTTGAATTACCGTTGTTTCAACGAAGTGATTCGGAAAATGGGTTTTTAGACGGGGATAGATACAAGTATAGGAAATATCAAAAGAGAAGTATGACGATGAATGGTAGTAACAATATGGATGGTGTTTCCACGTATGACGCGAGAAGTGGAAAGGATAAGTATGTGCCTTTTGATGTTGAAAATGGGTCTGGTAGTGTTGGAGTGAACGGAATGGATTCTATGGATAGCCATGAAATGCCCCCGAAAAATTCCAAAACCCCTATTGCTGTCGCCGATGTTCTGAAGACATTGTTTTTAATACTTGTATGGTACACTTTCAGCACATTCTTGACACTGTAAGTTTTCCCTACCTCTACCAATCATTGATTACATGTTTTAGTTCTTTTTACTATTGCTTAGTTTTGTTTTGTTATCTTTTTGTTATTGCGATGTTTTGTGTGGGCAGGTACAACAAAACTCTTTTAGGAGATGATTTGGGAAAGTTCCCAGCGCCTTTGTTGATGAATACTGTTCACTTTTCAATGCAAGCTGTTTTATCAAAGGCCATCACATGGTTTTGGTCTCAAAAATTTCAACCTACTGTAACTATGTCTTGGAGGGATTATTTTCTGAGAGGTGACTATATTTATTTTGCATTTCTGATTGCTTATACACTATTATTCCCGTAGCCTCTCATTCTCATCCTACCATCTTTATCTGTCCCAAAGTTCCAGAGCTACCTGATTTTAGCCTTCATTCTTATCTTTGACTGCAAAACCACTTATTTTATTAAGTTTTCTAATTCTGACGACTAATGCTACAGATGGACTTTGCCTTTCACAGTTGTACCAACAGCTCTTGGAACAGCTCTGGATATTAACTTGAGCAATGCGTCTCTTGTTTTCATCTCTGTTACATTTGCCACAATGGTTGGTAATCCTTGACTCTTCATTTCTTTTTGCAATCTTAGTTTTACATGATTGGGATTTTATTTCCATGCCCTGTATTTTATTGTACTGCTCTTTGGGATTAGTGTTTTTTTTTTTTTAATTTACTCTTTTTTCCTCTTTTTGTTTTTTCAGTGTAAATCTGCATCACCCATATTTCTCCTCCTCTTTGCTTTTGCCTTCAAGTGAGTTTCTTGTCTGTTGAATTTTATGTATAATCTTACGGATATCTGTCTAGTCCACTATATATTTCTCATTTCAAGGTTTATGCTATCTTTTGCAATGTATAACCAATGAAACTATCATCAATCTTGAATTAAGTCTTTTATTGTCTTGAATTTTGTAAAGCACCCCATAAGCTTCTTGAAATATTTTTCTTCATATTCATAATTTTTGTTGATTATTTCTGTGGTAGATCGAGTGCAATTAAAACATAATCTACTATCACTTCCAGTGTTTAAACAATGAGATGAAACCTTGTCACAGGAAATTCGGAGAAAGGGCTGCTGGGGAGTGATGTGATATTGTGGAAAAAGGGATAGGGTTAATTAGGGATTGATGTAACAAAGACAGAATGGCATTGGGGATGTTCTGTGTACAACATTTGGTATTCTTCAATTGACTGTTTGAGAGAGAAGGACTTGGGTCTTTATACTGGTTAAACGAACTGAGAACACATGATTATGATATCTTTTTAGGGGTTAAGAGTGCAACAAGTCAAAGGAAAGAAGGAGCCGCCAGGAATCACACCTAGGCTTTGAATTGCATCAGACAATCCCAATAGCTTGCAAGCTCTGAAAATTCCTCTCAAAAGCACATTAATTATTGAGTTGAAAGCATCACATTGCTATTTATACAAACAGTGGAATTCTAATTATAGTAGGACTGGAGCTTCCTAGTTGGAATGAGGAAACTTTAACTCGTTAGCTCCACCTTAATCTATCCAAAAGCCACTAATAAGACCCAAACCGGAAAATAGATTCAAAAGGGCGATCCACAGATCAAAACTATAACCCACGTTCAGTCTGAGAATTACAAAAATACCCTAATTATGAAAAGTTTGTAAACATTAGAATACTGGAACTACAAGTTAAGTATAACATAGGACTGTTAACTCAAAAACAGACTTTTCAATATTCAAATGGATCCTGCCTTGAAATCAAACGGATGGTAATGAACTTACTATCTTAGAATTTTCTTTCTCCTGAGTTTCTTGTGAGCATCACCTCCATTATATGATTATGTACTGTGGGTATAGGTTATTAGCTAGAGAAATTTACAATATTAATGCCTTGTAAAAGGGAGTGGTTCTGACCCGAGTACAATGTCAAAAGAAGTAATTATTCGTTTGGATAAGCTAACATCATTGTTGGCATGCAGCTCTTAATCTGCTGCATTGGTTACAGTGAAAATACTGGCTTATCCAGGAATTGGTTGATGTGTGCATGTTGTTGTATATGGGATAATTTGAATAAACTTGCATAGGAGTAACGATAGAGAATGTAACCTTTTTTTGATAAGGAATAAGGAATAGTTGTATTCATAAGCACCAAGAGGAAGTGCATCGTTGTACACAGGAGGTATACTATGGAAGATCTATATCTGTATATAATCCTTAAAAGTTTAAACTAAAGGACCTAAAAAAGAAAACACAAGAAAAAACATGTCCCACATGTACGAAGGAAGGAAGATGGCAACTGAAAGCTGGGAATCTACACCGCCCTAAAATCAACTACCGTGGGCTTGGGATTGGGGTCGCTACTGAGACCCACATGACCTTTTTCCAATTTTCCTCCTCCTAGCGCATATACTTCTAAGGGCTGATTGCCGTCAATTGAGTTATCGGGGAGATGCTTAACAATCAAAGGGAAGATGGGACTAAATTCAAAGATTTTGTGCTTACTTTTGATACTACTAGGAGGGAAAGGGGAGAAGATTGGGAATTGGCATGGGTTGAGGACAAGATAGAGATACTATTTGCCAGCTGCTTTTTCCATGTGCAATAAAGACCATGCTCAACAATCTAATGTGGTGTCATTTATATGGTCCTTGTAAGTCAGTACTTGCTAATTGCATATTCTTTTGCTGTATCATCTTCTATCTGTCATACGAAATATAGTCATCATGTGTTTAGTGTGATTAGTGTTGCTTTTTATAATTAAGTTCAACCTGCTGTTCTGGGTTCTGATTCCTAAAACATTGTTTGGAAGGTTGGAGTCTCCAAGTGTCAATCTCTTAGGCATCATCTTAGTTATTTCCGTTGGAATTCTATTAACAGGTATGTGGCTTTCATCATTTGCATCACTTCCTAATAATTTATTAAAAACATATTATGTTTCTTTTAGTTTTTCTTCATGAATTTCAGCGATCAATCAATCAATCACATGACTGTCCGACATTGCTGTAATTCCAAGAGACTTCTTATACCAGCATTGCTATAATCAATCATTTTTTTTTTTTGTTTTATTTTATTTGGAGTCCTTTCATTTGTTGGACTTAGTGTTATCTTTGTTCGAAGTTTACATTTAACACTACACCCAACCAAATTAAATGATTTGATTGTTTTGAATTAGTTTCTTTTCTTCTTCTTTTTTTTTTTGTTTGATAATTACGAATTTATTGAAAACCAAAGAGCAAGAACAAGCAGAGCTCAAGATGAGCTCAGACTAAACAAGCATATCTCCCTCTTCAATTGGTTTTCCTTCGACCTCCGTGTTCTGTTTTCTTGTCTACTTGGCACAAGCCTCTTTTGGTGATATACATGATAAACATCATTACAGGCATATCTCAAGCATTTCTTTTGCATATTGTTTTTATGGTTTCTATATATTCAAAGCTGATCTCTAACTATGTATATTGCAGTTGCAAAGGAGACAGAGTTTGAGTTTTGGGGTTTCATTTTTGTGATGCTTGCTGCTGTTATGTCTGGGTTTCGCTGGACCATGACTCAGATTCTTCTTCAGGTATTGCTTGTGTCTATTTCTTCTTTACATGATATGCACATGATTTCTGTTATTTATTTGTTTTGATTCTGAAGATATTTTCCGTTTTAATGATGTGTTGCCTACTTTCTTTTCTCGGTACGGAACCTGATCTTTTCTGTTCACGTGCTGGTTTCCATGTCAACTTGTAGAAAGAAGTCTACGGTAAGCACTGTCCATGCAAAGTGCAAATGATGGATGCTATCTCCACAGATTTAAAAGCTTTCATTTTTTTTTTCTTATCTTTTTGATAAACAAGATCAAATAAAGAGATGAGATTACATATGCCTATGTGAGAGAGATGGGATTGTAGTAAGGGTTAAGAGTCTTGAGACTATCCATCTCTATGGCAATTGAAACCGACAAGAAATTGAACTTTTAATAGATTAGGTATTGGTTCGGTTTTTCAGTTAAAAGGATTGGTCTTATAAGGTCCATTTTTCTTAATTATAAAATCGTACTTATGATTGTTGGTCTGGTGAAATTCATTTAAGGGGGACTTTATCAATCTTAGGTGGCTTATGTTACATTTATTTGGCTGGGCTTTGAAAATTCAAACTATCATGCTTGGTGATAACAGCCTACCTAAACTGATCCTTGACACTTACTCTCACCTGGACCTTTAAAATAAAAGAAACAACACTTTTAACATCTTCTTTGTGGTCCTGAGTTGAGTTGATACAGTAAATCTCAAAATAACCACTCTAACATGGTTCTCATTGTTTCTTTCAGGTTTGAAAAATCCACTTACCTTGATGAGCTATGTGACACCGGTAATGGCCGTGGCAACTGCTATACTTTCTCTTGTATTTGATCCATGGGATGAATTCAGAAGAAATACTTACTTTAATAGCTCATGGCATATCGTCCGGAGTTGCTTGCTGATGCTTTTAGGTGGAACTCTGGCATTTTTTATGGTACAAATTTGGATATTTCCCTCTTTAATTTGATTTATTGACATTTCTCCTACATATATATGGATGTAGGATTGTCCTTTTTGATTGTTGGGAAGGAAAAGTGGTTGAGGGGGTGGTCCTTTGCACTTGCATATCCTTTGGAGATTAGTTTTCGGGCGTCGCATTCTTATGGTGTGATTGGTAGTGGTGATGCCGGATGTTTATATAGAAATGAAGTGAGAGAGGGAGGGAGGGGGGGAGGGGGGGAGGGAGGGAGGATGGCACGCAGTCACACAAACTCAATTCATTCAACAATCTGTTTTCTGTCACGTGATCTTCATATGTAGCAATGAGTCTGCTTCGGATGTGTTTTTGCTCCCAAAAGTTTTTACTCGTCCTCTTTGTTGCAGGTTTTAACAGAGTACATCCTTGTCTCAGTAACTAGTGCAGTAACAGTGACAATAGCAGGAGTTGTCAAGGAGGCTGTCACTATTTTGGTATGAGCTGTTCTTTATATTATTTTCCCCATGTTAAATGAACGTGCAGTGCTTTGGTGATATACAACCATTTTCTATTCTTCAAATACTTGATAGAAAGATTTTCTTAGGTATAGTAGTTTCTCAGTATTAATAGTTTTTATACATATATATATATATATATAATTACTTCGCGTATTATGTGTGAAATTTAGAATGCCTGTCTTTGTCTTAATCACTTAAGGAGAGTCAGATTTAAGAGCGATTCCGTTGTTACATGTACTTCTAAACTTTGTGTCCCATTAATCCTCTACTTGTGCTAGCTAGAAATACGACCACCTATACACTTTTTCTTTTTGGAAAAAAAAAAAAGGGGGGGGGGGGGGGGGGGGGAACAATTACTTTCAAATTTGTATTTATTCCAATCTTCAACATGCTACAATATTGAATTTATTTTTTATTTGGAAATTTTATACAAGCACATTTGAAAAATGCTTGATTCTATCTGCATGAAATGCTACAAAATTATTCGCCTCCTTGGCTATTGGAGACACCAACTCAAGTTTGAGATTAGAATATTGTAAAAATAGCAGATATAAACGATAAAATCCGATATAATGTGGAGTCTGAAGGCTTAGCCCTAGTTTATATGGCACTTGGACAACAATACTTGGCTCTCTAACTGAGTAATTGAACGAAGAGCTGGCCATGCCTCGTTTACTAAATATAATAGATTTACAGGTTCAGTTTGCATTCTCTTGGTTGAGCAGCTTGAGATTGATTTGGATGATTCTGATTGAACTGAAGCAAGTCTATAGATTTTTCCTCCTATGGTATTGTTGTAATAGTTCACTCCGTAACCTCCATCGTGGAGTCATTTTATTGGAAACTTTATGTCCTGAAATTCCATTATTTTGACAAGCATAATGTATAGCACTGTAATTCTATAATTCCCAAATTCGTATTCCAAATTTAGTTCTCCATATATGCAGCAATGGGACCACATTGAATAATAGTGGAACTATCTGATTTTCATTGGAAATTGTGTTGAATGGATCCAATGCAATGTTTTGGGAACTATAGTGGTTTTTTTTTTTTTTCCTTCCCGATCTTGGTTCATTTTTGTCAAAAATGATATTTTTCTTAGACATTGGGAGGCTGCAGGTATTTCTTAGCTTTTTTTTAATACTCCAACTTACTGTCAATGCTGTCAATAAATGTCCAGGTTGCAGTGTTTTACTTCCATGATCAATTTACTTGGTTAAAAGGGCTTGGTCTCTTCACAATAATGGTTGGTGTCAGTTTATTCAACTTGTACAAGTAAGTCATCGGTTATCACCGTTTGTGAACTTATCTTGTAATGTCTATTCCTTTTTCTTCTGTTAAATTGCTTTATGTATTTTCCCCTTTTTGTTTCATCTTTTGTGTGTGCTATGACTGGGTGTTGACTGTTCCCCCTTTTTATCCGTATATATACATATTTATGTCTATTTGTGTGTATTTTCCTGGAATTCTAATACTTATGGTCTGAAATTTTAATTTTCCGTTTGATAGTAAAATCAAACCTCCATAAGATACAACGATAGGTCCAACTCTGTTGTTGAAGCATAAAGCATCACACTTAGTTGCTCACAAGCATCACACTTAATTCCTCACATTATCATTTCTGAACCATCTGCTGAATATTCCTACTATGACCTTGTAAAGTTATTCAAAGCTTCAATGTCACACAATATTCTTTTCTCGTTTTGAATTCCTCAGGTATAAAAAGCTACAGAAGGGGGAAACAAATGAAGACATGGCAGGGTCACTGAAAAATGATGCTGCCGCAAAATATGTTATTCTTGAGGAGATGGATGATGAAGATGATGGTTCTTGAAAGCTTCTTAATTGCATCATCTAAGTCTATTTACCTAAAGTACGGCTCTCTTCATCTTTGAAAAAAATACCCATATTGGTTTAGTTGAGGCCTTGCTTTTTAGAGTTTATTGATTCAGCAATGCTGTGGTTCCCAAATTTGAGATATCGCAAATGCTATTCAAGTGGTACCACATGCAGTGGTCTTAGGTACCACAACCACTGCCACAATATGTGTACAACTGTCAAAGCGTTTGGGAACCAAATTTGAGATCAAATTTGGGACCCATAGGGCCATAGCATTACTCTTGTGAATTCTTGGAAAGCGTTTTTGCTTTTTGTGAGTTAAATTTGCTCCTTGCAGTTCATCGATCTTCATTTCAAATTTCTACATCTTGTGCATCGATTTAATTCTGGCAGACCGGTAACATAATTTAAATTTGGAAAAGCTTGAAATATCTGTTCTACTGGTGGTTTCCGTCTATAATGCATGATATGTTTGTTAAAAATACCGAAGAAAAAAATGACCTAATAATATTTAGGACCTTTTACAAATAGTTTACTCCAAGGTTTTGAATTTCATTATCCGAAACAATGCGTAAATTGTTCCAGTTCTTTGATCATATTGAACGTCTTATAGTGAAGGTTATGTCATTGGTGTATTTATACCGTATTCATAACTATGCTAGACTTTGTGCTCATTGCGAAATATTTCTTTGTTTGCTTTGCAAATACGTGCTCAATGGACTGTAATCTGTTTCTTATAATTTTATCGTATATGAACTGGCATGGCAGATGTTAATCAGAGGGTGTTGATTCTCCGGGCCGCCTGCAATAGAAATGTTTGTTGGGTAAACTCGGAGTGGCAGCATTGTAATTCGCACATCATCAACACTTGGCCTTCTGTGCTATGGCTCCTCTATCAGATTGCTTGGAAGAAAGGAAGTTACATTCCATACAAAGTGTCCACACCATAATTTTTTTATTTTTATTTTTATAATCTCTGGATTGGCAGAAGAGCCCATTTTTGTGGGAAAATTTTGTTTTCCAAGTTATTTGTGTATTTTCTGCACCGAAGTACGTGCTTTTTGGGTGCAAGTGTGATATTTGATATATCTTTATCATTATATAACAGCTGTTGTAGATGGGAATGACTAACTTGTATTCATTTTTTCCCCTTGTTTCCTATGACTTTGATGGACTCTTGCTTTGTCATTCTTGAGTGTATATATTGCTGTATTTTTGGATATCATTTCTCTGAAGAATACTTAAAACTCTGTTAATCTCTGAAGCTATCTGGTGTTCTATATGATTTATTGGTGAGCCAATTCTTGGGAATTCAAGGTCACTCTCTCACTCTCTCTCTCTCTCTCTCTCTCTCTCTCTCTCTCTGATTTATTGGTGAGCCAATTCTTGGGAATTCAAGGTCATTCCCCCCTCCAACCCCCCCCCCCCCCTCTCTCTCTCTCTCTGTGCGCGCGTGCACAGTGCGGTAAATATGGTGGCTGAGAGACGGTGAATAAGATAAACCAAGCCAATATGAAAATGTTAGGTAACCGGGTAAAAATAGATCTATATTTGATAAGTGATAGATGTAGGTTGGTGCAACCGTGGGCCTTAGCCCATGTGGTCTTGTCCCATCTCTTTCAAGTGGGAGGTGGGGGGTTCGATTTTCCTGGTGGGGAATTGGGGGAAGTTTGTTTTCCCCTCAAGCGTCTGTCTATGGGAGGAAGTTCCTTTGAAATGGGCCCGTGGCTCCCCTGACTGTTTGAAAAAAGTGTGTGTGTATGGCGCCTACGGGTGCTTTGACCTCTAGCAAAAAAAAAAAGATGTAGGTTGGTGATTTACAACAGATCTTGAGAGGTCCCAAGGTCAAAACCTGGGAACCACCCGTCCAATGAGAAAACCAAAACATACTGTAGGGGTGGGGGCACCAGGTATATGATGCGGCCACGGTTCATAATAGGCTCGGTCGTTAGGGTAGGCTTGTGAGTTACCACCAAAAAAAGGGAATGTATATATATATATATATACAGTCAGGCTATGGAGAGGATGCCCTCTCTTTAATAAAGAGAGGGTCTCTGTTTTGACCGTCAGATTATGTTTTCATTAAGGGCAGTTTTTTCACTTCATAGTTTTAAAACACGATTCGACGGCCAAAACAGAGGCCCTCTCTTTAATAAAGAGAGGGTGCCCTTTCCTGAGAATTTTCGTATATATATATATATATATATACATACTAGTTTAAACACGTGAATGGTGCCCGTCTATAAACCAATTAGGAACATTAATGTAATAACCTGCAATTTCATTTATTTATCGGTATTTGCATTTCATAATTAAATTCAATTGTATTGTTTACTTTTATTTTAATTTCAATTCTCATGTGTTAAAATCTTGTGACTTGCCATATTTTATATTTGAAATTCTTATTGAGGTCAAACTGCGATTTTATAAAATTTAGCAACACTTGTGTTATATTTCAAAACGGTGGAAATGTTTGCTTTTGACTCAATCAGTATTTTTATAAAACCGGAAAATCATTTCCTACATTAAAATGAATTTTCTGTATTTTTGTGACGGACACCGCGCCACGAAAATAAGTTTATGTTCAAAACTGTCTACGCCACGTTGAACTTGCACAGCTTTTGGACACGACGTAAAGCACGAAGTGACTTACACTTTAATTCCATTTTAGGCAAGTCATGATTGACTTAGGTTTTGCTTCGTTGAGCATTGTGTGAGTGTTATATTTATAGGCCATAAGTTGTTTTTCCAAACAAGATAAGTGATTATTAGGCAACTTGTGAGAACCTTGTTTGGTTGTATTTCTATTTGTGTGTATTAATTTGTGGCATAAGCTTATTTTCCCAAACAATTTTCAATTGCCCCCTACTAGTCTATGCTTGACCCTTCTAATCTGGAGAAGCTGATACGTATGTATATGAGTGTATCATCTTATATGTGTTGTGTATCATTTGTAGTGTATAATAATCTCAGAATTTGGAGCCCAAGTTCACCCCATTTAGCTTCTATATATGCACTACTTATACACACAATCTGCATTCTTCCTTAATTTTACAATTGAGAGAAAAGAGAGAGCTGAGAGTTCATAGTTTCAGAAGAATTTTAGAGAGAGAAGAAGGAACTTCAATCCTCCATAGCCAAAAGTTTGGAGTATTTCTTACTGTGCTTATCTTTCTCAACTAAATCCCTAAAGCTTCAATCAGTGAGTATTTTAAACTCACTCCAAATGTAATTTCATGTTTAGTTACTGATTGTATATGTGTATTGATAAATCACCATTGCTAATTCCTCCATGAGAGCTTGAATTTGAAAAACTTGAGATTTCCTAAACCTAACCATCTTCAATTCATTTTGAAAGATGATTTTAAAAGATTATAGTATATATAGACTATGGTTAAAGTATTTAAGCCTAATTCATCCATATGTGAAAGTATGTTAAAAATTAAGTTTTGTTAACTTTTAGTTTTTCATAAAATTCAAGAGTTATAGATTGATTCATGTAAAATTAATTAATGTAGATTCTTAATCCTTGTGAGAAACCGAAGAGATCCATATATTGTATGATACATTTAGTTTCAGATTTCAAAATGGGTCAAAATGGACCTTTAAACTGAAAACAGAGCAGTCCCGACGAAGAAGACGAACCCTCTGCTTCATCTCGCGCGCGCAAACCGTGTTGTTTCAGGCAAACAGAAAAGGTTTAAAAAAGAAAAAAGGAAAATTTGGCAGATCGCGCGAGCAGTCCGCGCGAGCGACCCGCGTGCGCGATCTTCATGTATTCTGGCAGAAAGGAAAGTTTTTATAATAAAAGGGAAAATGGGCATATCGCGCGAGCGGCCCGCGCGCGCGACCTTGGACAGTTTCTGGCTTTTTGCTTATTTTATGATAAGGAACTGTGTGGGTGATGCTTTATGAATTTCTAAATCTCTGTTTGGGAAATTTATTAAATCAGAATCCTATTTGGGTATGTTTGGACGATTAAAACGTTGTATTACGACTTATCAATCCCCGTAAGCACGCTGTTTCTATATTTCAGTGATTTACTTTATGTTTAAAGTTTCATGACATACATGTGGAGTCAGTTGTACATGCATGGGGAGTGTGAATGTTGGTCAGTGTGGAAAAAAGTAATGGTCAGTGTGGTAAATAGTGTGTGGTTGAGATTGTGTTGTGGACACTCCCTGGTAATTGTGTACCAAAGTGTGACGTGTTGAGATTGCGGTGAGAGTATCTTTGTAGTGCGACGGTGGCAAAACTGGATACTCCCTGACGCCCATGGAAGCGTTAAAATGTGTGACGCCGAACTTGGACATTCCCTGGCACCCATGATAGTGCTAAAGTGTGGCCTACGGACACTCCCTGGTACCCGAGTCTGGATACTGCGTGAGGTTACCTCCGGTATTTACGAGGCGAATTAGGTACTAAAGTGTGAGGCATTGGACACTCCCTGGTACCCCGGACCAAAGTGTGAGGCAAACTGGACATTCCCTGGCACCCATGTGCTAAAGTGTGGCTATTAGAGTATTACAAAGATACTGGTGTGAGATAGTGGATTGTTGTGTTTGTCGAGAGAAAAGAGTCGGTAAGATGAGATGGTGCATTGTTTTCATACACGGTCACATATATATATATATATTATATCTTTCAAATGATACTGTGGTTGTTTTCTAAAAATGAACTCCTATCTTTAATATAAACTTGTTGAATTAAATGAGAATTGGAAAATGGTAAATGAGTATGTGTTACATTCAAAGTTATATTTTTAATACTCACCAGTTTCTTGAAGCTGACGGCGTTGATGCGCCCTGGACATTCGTGTTCATGCTTTAATGACCTATCTTTAATATGTCTAAAATGCATGATATGTTTGTTAATAATACCAAGGGAAAAAATGACCTGATAATATTTAGGACCTTTTACAAATAGTTTGCTCAAGGTTTTGAATTTCATTATCCCAAACAATGCGTAAATTGTTCCAATTCTTTGATCATATTGAACGTCTTACAGTGAAGGTTATGTCATTGGTGTATTTTAATTTTATACGACATTCATAACTATGCTAGATTTGGTGCTCATTGCGAAATATTTCTTCATTTTGCTTGCAAATACATACTCAATGGCCTGTAATCTATTTCTGATTAATTTTCTCGTATATGAACTGGCGTGGCAGATATTAATTAGAGAGTGTTGATTCTCTGGACTGCCTGCAATAGAAGCGTTTGTTGGGTAGACACGGAATGGCAGCATTGTAATTTGCACATTCATCAACATTTGCCCTTCTGTGCTATGGCTCCTCTATCAGATTGCTTGGAAGAAAGGAAGTTACATTCCATAAAAAGTGTTCACACCAGAAATTTCTGGATTGGCAGAAGAGCCCATTTTTGTGGGAAATTTTTGTTTTCCAAGTTATTTGTGTATTTTCTGCACCGAAGTACATGCTTTTGGGTGCCAAGTGTGATAGTTGATTTAATCTTTATCATTATATAACAGCTGTTGTAGATGGGAATGGCAACTTGTATTCATTTTTTTTTCCTTCCTAGTTCCCTCCGACTTTGATGGACTCTTCTTGCTTTGTCATTCATGAGTGTATATATTCAACGCACTAAGTTGCATTTTTGGATATCATTTCTCTGGATAATACTCTGTTAATCTCCGAAGGTGTTCTATATGATTTGTTGGTGAGCCAATTCTTGGGAATTCAGCTCTCTCTCTCTCTCTCTCTCTCTCTCTCTCTCTCTCTCTCTCTCTCTCTCTCTTTGTGTGTGTGTGTGTGTTTTTGTGTGTGTGTGTGTGTGTGTGCAGTGCGGGAAATATGGTGGCTGAGAATACACCAAGCCTGTATGAAAAATGTTAGGTAACCTGGTAAAAGTAGATCTATATTTGCTCAGCGATAGATGTAGGATGCGGATTTATGGCACATCTCGAGAGGTCCTAAGGTCAAAACTTTGGAACGACGGTTGGGGCTTTACGGCAGATCTCGAGAGGTCCCACGGTCAAAACCTTGGAACCACCCATCCAATGAGAAAATCAAAACATACTGATAGGGTGGGGCTCCAGGTTTATGATGCGACCACGGTTCATAATAGGCTTTGTCGGTTCCTATATATAAAAGAGGTTAAAAACTGATTACGGAGTTAGTTAAATATTATAACATCCTGTCACTATACCATAATTACTCATACTTAAAAGAGATATATTATTTTGTATCAAGATAATTCTGTCATTTCAACTTAATAATTACGTTCAGGTCATCAAAAGAAATAAAATTAATACAAAAATAACAAGTGAATCAACTATATTACATCTAATTATATTTAGGTCAACAATATTGGTTATCTATGCCGGCTAATTACATTTAGGTCAACAACATGATGGCTAATTACATCTTGGTCAACTTTGTAGTTGGAATTCAGTCCTTTCTTTAAGGCTATTTATTTTGTGATGTTATTCTACATGAATAATTACATGTAGGTCAGCTTTACCTTCCCTATTTACATATCAATAAAATATTTTTTTCTCTCTCCACAGTCGGTCAATGTCTGAAGAATAATCAAATGTAGGAAAGCCACTTGTTCTAATCCTTTCTTTTAGTTTCTTCCTTCCAAGTTTATTGCTAGAAATAGTGCTGCATCCTCCGCCACAAACAGGACATTAAAAATACAGAGGGCCAGACCACAACCGTTGACTTTAAACCTATGCACATATAATATAATATAATACATAGAAACACTGGTGTCTAGTGTTGTGTAGTCAATCCCCCATGTTTTTCTTCTTTCACTTGCATATCAATCATTAAACTCTTATTATATTACTAAGTCGTTTTCTGAGTTTTGTTTAGAGCTTGGGATAGTAGTGGTAAAATGGGTTCAAGATCAAACCTGTCTTCATTTCCTCTTCTCCTTCCATTTTTTATAATAATAATAATAGTACACTCGCAACTCGTCTTAATCAACTCACAACAACCGTATGATTATCCGATCGCAAACCTTTCCACTTCATGGGTCAACAGTGTTTCCGCTAACAATTCCGTGAATTTCAGCGACGGATCGACGGTGAGAGCAATCCTTCTCAGAGGAAGCTACGGCCCAAGATTCGCCTGTGGTTTTTACTGCAACGGTAACTGTGATTCTTACCTCTTCGCCATCTTCATCTTCCATACAAACAGCCCTCCGGTGGTCTGGTCCGCTAACCGAGACAATCCTGTCAGGATTAACGCAACCTTGCAGCTCACATCGGAAGGTGATCTGGTCTTACGAGATGTTGATGGTACCGTAGCTTGGTCTACCAACACTACAGGCAAGTCTGTCTTGGGCTTAAACTTGACTCACACAGGCAATCTAATCCTCTTTGACAACAACAATTCAGTTGTTTGGCAATCATTTGACCACCCAACAGACTCCCTAGTTCCCGGGCAGAAACTAGTTTCAGGAACAAAACTAACAGCGAGTGCTTCCGAAACGAATTGGACACAAGGTGGTTTGTATTCTCTTTCTGTCACCAATGAAGGCTTGTTTGCTTTCATAGAATCAAACCCTCCACAGGCATATTATCAAGAAAAAGCATTCATGGGTACTGGTCCAAAACAGAGTACTAAAGAACCAAGTTACATCAGATATCTGAATGGAAGTTTAGCTTTGTTCATCCATTCCTCCGAGCCGAATCCGCCAGACAAGAGAATTCCAATTCCTCTGGCATCCTCGGCTCAATACATGGAATTGGGGCATGATGGGCAATTGAAAGTATATGAATGGGAAGTAGGGTGGTATAAGGTGAGGGATCTACTTGCAGAGTATCTCGGTGAGTGTGATTACCCTATGGTTTGTGGGAAATATGGAATTTGCTTAAACGGGCAGTGTAGTTGTCCCTGGTCAAGCTATTTTAGAGGGATAAATGAGAGGAATCCTAATCTTGGTTGTTCTGAAATCACTCCCTTGAATTGTCAAGCACTTGACTATCACAATTTTGTCGAGCTCGAGGACATTAACTACTTCACCTTTAACTCGGACATGAATAGTACAGATGCGGAGAGTTGTAAGCAGGCGTGTTTAAAGAATTGTAGCTGCAAAGCTGTTTTTTTTCGATATGGTTTAGATCCTTCTGCCGGGGACTGCTATTTCCCCTCCGAGATCTTCTCTCTGATGATCAATGAGAAGGACAAGACTCATTACAACTCCACTGCATTCTTAAAGGTTCAGGCTCTACCAAGTTCTGTTAAGAAGAAAACCCGGCTTGCAGTTATATTGGGATCCACCATTGGTGTTTTCTTCGTTCTGTGTCTAATAATTGGGTTCGTGACTTTGAAGTTTTGGAAGGAAAAACTTTCTGGTGATGACAGGGAAGACTATTTAGATAAAGTACCAGGAATGCCTACAAGTTTTTCCTATGAAGATCTAAAAGTTGCAACCGAGAACTACAGTAAAAAGCTCGGTGAGGGAGGGTTTGGGTCAGTTTTCGAAGGGACGCTCAAAGATGGCACGAAAATCGCAGTGAAATGTCTTGAAGGTATAGGCCAAATCAACAAATCATTCCTAGCCGAGGTTGATACTATAGGCAGCATTCACCATGTCAACTTGGTAAGATTGATCGGCTTTTGTGCAGACAAATCCAATAGGATCTTAGTATATGAACTTATGAGCAATGGTTCACTAGATAAGTGGATCTATCATAAAAATGACCAACTTATTACTCTTGATTGGAAAACCAGGAGAAAGATTGTTCTTGACATAGCTAAAGGATTGGCCTATCTACATGAAGATTGCAGGCAAAAAATAGTCCATTTAGATATCAAACCCCAAAACATCCTTTTAGATGAGAATTTTAATGCAAAAGTATCAGATTTCGGGTTGTCGAAACTACTTGACAGAGACCAAATCCGAGTTGTTACCACTATGAGAGGAACTCCGGGCTATCTTGCTCCGGAATGGTTGAGTCCGTTTATTACAGAAAAAGTAGATGTTTATAGCTATGGTGTTGTGATCTTGGAAATCTTGTGTGGGAGGAAAAATTTGGACTGGACTAGGCCAGACGAAGACGTGCATTTACTAGGACTCTTCCAGAGGAAAGCGGAGGAAGGAAGATTGCTTGATATTGTTGACGGGAACAGTGAAGATATGCAGGAACATGGAACAGAAGTTGTGGAGATGATGAGAATTGCCGCGTGGTGCCTACAAAGAGATTTTGCTAAGAGGCCGACAATGTCAGTGGTGGTTAAGGTCTTGGAGGGTGTTATGGATGTTGCATGTAACCTAGATTATAACCTCTCCAATTCAATAGAAACACTAGAAAAGGTTGATCAGGAGAAGGTTGATGTCGGTACCACTACCACATTATTGCCTTCAGTTCTATCAGGACCAAGGTGATGAAAGGGATGTTTTCTATTGTTTTTTACTTTGTTGTCTAAGACAGAGCGGGATTCAGACCATTACTTAGCGTTTTCAAGGATCGTGATGGAGTCTCAGGGAATAGATCTAATATTGGAAGCATTTCTTTATCCTTTCTTCTCTCTTTAGGCAATTTAGCAGACTCAAATCTTCACTAGTTGTATGTTTCTTCATACATTGTACTTAAATTGCTTCTTCTATACTTTGGGAATATTTGAGTGGAAGTTTTTCATCTCTCCCTCTCTCTTGTGTTATTAATACGTATTTGTCACCATTGGCTGGAATAACTGGCATGCTCACTCTCTCTCTCTCTCTCTCTCTCTCTCTCTCTCTCTCTCTCTCTCTCTCTCTCTCTCTCTCTCTCTCTCTCTCTCATGTTATTGGTAAGTAAGACTTAATTTTATCAAAGGCCATCACATGGTTTTGGTCTCAAAAATTTCAACCTACTGTAACTATGTCTTGGAGGGATTATTTCTGAGAGGTGACTCGATATTTATTTTGCATTTTCTGATTACATTTACAGTATTTTTTTTTTCCCGTAGCCTTCATTCTCATGCTACCATCTTTATCTGTCCCAAAGTTCCAGAGCTACCTGATTTTAGCCTTCATTCTTATCTTTAACTGCAAAACTACTTATTTTATTAGTTTTCTAATTCTGACTACTAATGCTACAGATGGACTTTGCCTTTCACAGTTGTACCGACAGCTCTTGGAACAGCTCTGGATATTAAC
Organism: Hydrangea macrophylla; assembly: GCA_033977485.1. Lineage (NCBI taxonomy): Eukaryota > Viridiplantae > Streptophyta > Magnoliopsida > Cornales > Hydrangeaceae > Hydrangea > Hydrangea macrophylla. Next base: position 101,082,212 of record CM066990.1, read on the forward strand.
TTGAGCAATGCATCTCTTGTTTTCATCTCTGTTACATTTGCCTCAATCGTTGGCCATCCTTGACTCTTCTCATTTCTTTTGTGCAATCTTAGGTTTGCATAATTGGGATTTTATACCTCTGCTCTATTTTTTGTTTGTAATGCGGCAATGCCCGTTGGGGATTAGTTTTATGCTTTTTTTCTCTGTACTTTACTGGCTTTCTTGTTTAGTTAATCTTTTTTATTCTTTTTTTGTCAGTGTAAATCCGCAGCACCCATATTTCTCCTCCTATTTGCTTTTGCCTTCATTCTGGTCAGTTGAATTTCATGTACAACTTACTGATATCTGTTGAGTGACTGGAGTCCATATTTTTCATTTCAAGGTCCTGCTATCTTTTGCGATGTATGACCAATGAAAATATCATAAATCTTGAATTAACTCTTTTTATTGTCTTTGTAATTTGTATTGAACCCCATAAGCTTCTTGAAATAATTTTCTTTATAGTCAAATAGACTCATAATTTTAGTTGATTATTTCTATGGTAGATCTGGTGCAATTAAAACATAATGTACTGTCACTTCAAATGTTTAAACAACGAGCTGAAACCTCGTCACAGGAAACTTGGATAAAGGGCAGCTGGGGGAGCAAGGTAATGTTGTGGGAAAAGGGATAGGTTTAAATTTTAATTAGGGAGATATAACAAAGAAAGAGAATGGCTTTGGGGATGTTCCGTGAACAACATTGGTATTCTTCAATTGAGTGTTTGAAAGAGTGAAGGACTTAGGTCTTTATAGCGGTGAAACAGATTGAGACCAGATCTCATTATGTTATCTGTTAAGGGTTAAGAGTGCGATAAATCCCCAAAGCTTGCAAAAGCTCTAAAATTCCACCTAGTTAAAAGAAAAAAAGAAGAAGCTAGACATCACACCTAGGCTTTGAATTGCATCAGACAATCCCCAAAGCTTGCAAAAGCTCTAAAATTCCACTAAAAACCACATTATTCATTGAGTTGAAAGCATCACATAACTATTTATATACACAATGGAATTCTAATTGTAGTAGGACTTGAGCTTCCTATTTGGAATGAGGAAACTTTAACTCGTCAGATCCACCTCAATCTATCCAAAACCCACTAATAAGACCCAAACTGAAAACTAGACTCAAAAGGGCGACCCACCGATCAAAACTACAACCCACGTCTAGTCTGAGAATTACAAAAAATACCCGTAATTATGAAAAGTTTGTAAACATTAGAAAATTGGAACTACAAGTTAAACCAAAAAAAAAAGTATAACATAGGACTCTGTTAACTCTAAAACAGACTTTTCAATATTCAAATGGATCCCACCTTGAAATCAAATGAATGGTAATGAACTTATTATCTTAGAATTTTCTTTCTCCTGGGTTTCTTGTGATCATCACCTCCATAAAATGATTATATACTGGGGGATTTAGGTTATTAGCTAGAGAAATTTACAATATCAATACTTTGTAAAAGGGAGTGGTTTCTGACCGAGTACATTGTCAAAAGAAGTAATTATTTGATTGGATAAGCTAACATCATTGTTGGCATTGAGCTCTTAATCTGCTGCATTGGTTACGGTGAGCTTACTGGCTTATCTAGGAATTGGTTGAAGTGTTCATGTTGTTGTAAATGGGATAATTTGAATAGACTTGAATAGGAGTAATTATAGAGGATGACACCTTTTTTTTCATAAGTAATAAGGAATAGTTGTATTCATAAGCACCAAGAGGAGCTGCATCGTTGTACACAATAGGTATACTATGGAATATCTCTATAAATAATCCAAAAAAAAGTGTAACTAAAGAACCTTAAAAAAAAATATAAATAAATAAATAAATAAATAAAATAAAATAAAAAACATGTACCACATGTACAGAATAACCTATATACATCAGGGAAAAGGCCAATGTCATACAACATGCAACACAGAGTAGTGGAAGTTAGAATATCTAGGAAGGAAGGAAGGAAGGAGGATGGCAACTGAAAGCTGGGAATCTACACTGCCCTACAATCAACGACCGTGGGATTGGGATTGGGATTGGGGTCGCTAGTGAGACCCACATGGCCTTTTTCCAATTTTCCTCCTCCTAGCGCATATACTTCTAATAAGGGCTGATTTCTGTCAAGTGAGTTTGTTGGGGAGATGCTTAACAATCAAAAAGAAGGTGGGACTAAATTAAAAGATCTTGAACTTACTTTTGATACTACTAGGAGAGAAAGGGGAGAAAATTGAGAATTGGGTGAGAGAAATTGAACTAGATAATTAAGCACCATACCAAGTCTCTCCACCAAGCCTTTATGGAAATTTGAGGGGCAGTTTGGGAATAATGAAAACCCGATCAAGTTCATACCAAATCTGATTTTTATTTGGTTCTTATGAGAATTAGTGTATCGTTGATTTGATAAATGCCCTGTTCTATTTGTACGTTCGTGGTGTTGTGGTGACGCGCTCGCCCTTCCAGGCAGTATCTATGGCTCAAAGCGAACATCACACAGCATGTGGGGACCCTATGATAACGCCCAAGGGTTGCTAGGCTGGTTGCTCCTTCCCACACTTTTTCCAAGCAAAAAAAAAAAAAAAAGTGTGCAGTGTGGGAAATATGGTGGCTAAGAGAAATTGAATAAGATAATTAAGCACCATACCGAGGGGTGATTGATAACCCAATTAAAATTTTCAGCACTTATTTTATTTTAGTGTGTTTGATAATGTACCACTTAATTGAATAAGCAGCCAAAAAATCACTAAAAAATTTAAGTTAATTTTTTGTTGAAAATAATCACCGAATGCAGTCTATTCCAGTACATGAAACACTGTTTTCAGTATTACAAGCTCAATCGCTTAAAATTTTAAGTACTTAATTTTTAGTTTTACCAAACGCAGGCCCCAAGTCTCTCCACCAAGCCTTTTTGAGGGGTTGTTTGGGAATGATGAAAATATGATCAAGTTCAAACCAAATCCGATTTTTATTTGATTCTTATGAGAATTAGTGTTTCGTTGGTTTGATAAAGACCCTGATCTTAGAGAAATTTTAAGTCAAACACAAACTCCTATGTACCTTGAAAACGACACAAACACCAAATTATTTAAAAGTAGTTCTTCTATAACCAACAATTTCACGTGTCACCCAAACATTCAATGAGGTAACTTGGTGAGAAAGAGAAATTTTTGGGTACCTCCAAGGTACCACGTGATATGGCACTTGGTACCTCGTACCCAATAGAAACGTGCCACACCAACAATGGAACCCACCACAAAAAATTTAAATGGCCCAACAATCTTGTGTGGCGCTAACTTGAAGGTACACAAAAATTTTTCGGCGAGAAGAGATATTTGCAATCGATAGATATACCGTGTTGCTTTGTTAATCTTACTCCAAACCAAACAATGTCATGTAAGTATATTAATTTATGGGGTTGCGGAGAAAATATAAAGATTTCCAAAATTTCTAGAAGGTAGTCCCAACTCCCAAACTTATGATAAGAGTAGTCTGTATTTAATTATGGGTTTGTTCATGACTTCTGGAACTCACCAACTGATTTCCTTATATCATCCTGGAAAATATAGCGCGCGCGCGCGTGTGTATAAATAATCAGGAAAATTTAGAAACAGCTCAGCATTATCAATGGTCAAACATGGACGCTCTAACATGTCCGTCAATGTCTGAAGAATAATTAAATGTAAGAAAAGGATATGAAAGCCACTTGTTTCATATAAAACAATTTCTGTATGGACGCTCAAACAAGTCAGTCAATGTCTGAAGAATAATCAATTGTAAAAAAGGATATGAAAGCCACTTGTTTAATATAAAACAATTTCTTTATTTCTATTTTTGAAGTATTCAAATCCTCTTTTTAGTTTCTTCCTTCCACTTCATTGCCAGAAACCGTGTTCAATTCTCTTCAACAAACAATTAACTTAAAATCCAGGGGGCCAGACCACAACCGTTGACTTAACATAATCACTTAAAACAGAGAAATATTGATGTCTAGTGTTGTGTAATCCCAAGTTTTTATTCTTTCACTCGCACATCAATCTTTATACTCTTATATGGAGTACTTCTTAATTATGAGTCCTTTTCTGGGCTTTCTTTAGAGCTGGGGATAGTACTAGTAATGGGTTCAAGATCAAACCTGTTTTCATTTCCTCTTCTCCTTCTATTGTTTCTAATACACTCACTCGTCTTAATCAATTCGCAACCGTTTGATTATCCGATCGCAAACCTTTCCACTTCATGGGTCAATAGTGTTTCTGCTAATCATTCCGTAAATTTCACCGATGGATCAACGGTGAGAGCAATCCTTCTCAGAGGAACCTTCGGCCCAAGATTCGCCTGTGGTTTTTACTGCAACGGTAACTGTGACACTTACCTCTTCGCCATCTTCATCGTCCAAACAAACAGCGCTTCCGGCATTACTTCTCCCAGCATAGGATTCCCTCCGGTGGTCTGGTCCGCTAACCGAGACAATCCTGTCAGGATTAACGCAACGTTGCAGCTCACATCGGACGGTGATTTGGTCTTACAAGATGTTGATGGTACCATAGCTTGGTCTACCAACACTACAGGCAAGTCTGTCTCCGGCTTAAACTTGACCGACACAGGGAATCTTATCCTCTTTGACACCAACAATTCAGTTGTTTGGCAATCATTTGACCACCCAACAGACTCCCTAGTTCCTGGGCAGAAACTGGTTTCAGGAACGAAACTAACAGCTAGTGCTTCTGACACCAATTGGACACAAGGTGGTTTGTTTTCTCTTTCTGTCACCAATGAAGGCTTGTTTGCTTTCATAGAATCAAACCCTCCACAGGCATATTATCAACGTGAAATCATGGGTCCAAAAGAGAGTAAAGAACCAAGTTACATCAGATATCTGAATGGAAGTTTAGCTTTGTTCATTCTTTCCTCCGAGCCGAATCAGCCCAGCATGGAAATTCCAATTCCTCCGGCATCCTCGGCACAATACATGAAATTGGGGTCTGATGGGCATTTGAAAGTATATCAATGGGAAAGCGAGTGGAAAGAGGTGGGGGATCTACTTACAGGGTATCTCGGTGAGTGTAATTACCCTATGGTTTGTGGGAAATATGGAATTTGCTCAAACGGGCAGTGTATTTGTCCCTCGTCAAGCTATTTTAGAGTGATAAATGAGAGGCAGCCTAATCTTGGTTGTTCTGAAATCACTCCCTTGAATTGTCAAGCACTTAACTATCACAATTTTGTCGAGCTCAAGGACGTTAGCTACTTCACTCTTAACTCGGACATGAATAGTACAGATGCGGAGAGTTGTAAGCAGACGTGTTTAAAGAATTGTAGCTGCAAAGGTGCTTTTTTTCGTTATGGTTCAGATCCTGCTGCCGGGGACTGCTATTTCCCCTCCGAGATCTTCTCTCTGATGATCAATGAGAAGGACAAGACTCATTACAACTCCACTGCATTCTTAAAGGTTCAGGCTCTACCAAGTTCAGAATCTCCAAGTATGTCTCCTACAACTACTCCAAACCCGACTGAAAACCGGCTTGCAGTTATATTGGGATCCACCATTGGCGTTGTGTTCGTTCTGTGTCTAATAAGTGGGTTCGTGACTTTGAAGTTTTGGAAGGGAAAACTTGCTGGTGATGACGAGGAAGATTATTTAGATCAAGTTCCAGGAATGCCTACAAGATTTTCTTATGAAGATCTAAAAGCTGCAACCGAGAACTATAGTAAGAAGCTCGGCGCGGGAGGGTTTGGGTCAGTTTTCGAAGGGACACTCAACGATGGCACGAAAATTGCAGTGAAATGTCTTGAAGGTATAGGCCAAATCAACAAATCATTCCTAGCCGAGGTAGAAACTATAGGCAGCATTCACCATGTCAACTTGGTAAGATTGATTGGCTTTTGTGCAGACAAATCCAATAGGATCTTAGTATATGAATATATGAGCAATAGTTCACTAGATAAGTGGATCTATCATAAAAATGAACTTATTACTCTTGATTGGAAAACCAGGAGAAAGATTGTTCTTGACATAGCTAAAGGATTGGCCTATCTACATGAAGATTGCAGGCAAAAAATAGTCCATTTAGACATCAAACCCCAAAACATTCTTTTAGATGAGAATTTTAATGCTAAAGTATCGGATTTCGGGTTGTCGAAACTACTTGACAAAGACCAATACCAAGTTGTTACCACCATGAGAGGAACTCCGGGCTATCTTGCTCCGGAATGGTTGAGTTCGATTATTACAGAAAAAGTAGATGTTTATAGCTATGGTGTTGTGATCTTGGAAGTCTTGTGTGGGAGGAAAAATTTGGACCGGTCCAAGCCAGAGGAAGACATGCATTTACTAGGACTCTTCCAGAGGAAAGCGGAGGAAGGAAGATTGTTTGATATTGTAGATGGGTACAGTGAAGATATGCAGGAACATGGAACAGAAGTTGTGGAGATGATGAGAATTGCCGCGTGGTGCCTACAAAGAGATTTTGCTAAGAGGCCGACAATGTCAGTGGTGGTTAAGGTCTTGGAGGGTGTTATGGATGTTGCATGTAACCTAGATTATAACTTCTCCAATCCAGCAGAAACACTAGAAAAGGTAGATCAGGAGAAGGTTGATGTCGGTACCACTACCCCATTATTGCCTTCAGTTCTATCAGGACCAAGATGATGAAAAGGGATGTTTTCTATTGTTATTTACTTTGTTGTCTCAGACAGAGCGGAATTCAGATTTCAAATATTTGGGGACAATACTCGAGTGTTTTTTAATTTTTATTCTGTCAAAACAAGACTTCGTTGTCATATTTCGTTTTAGTTTATTGGGCTCAGGTAGGCACCGAGTACCAATAAAAGTTATATCTTTGTGTAGTTCAGTTCTGCTGTAATAAGATTTCCAAAACTCTGCTGAAGGGAAACCTAAAAATTTTCAGTTTCTATGCCTGATGTTGAGCAATTCTGAGCATTCACATATCTTTCTTTCCTTCTACCTAAACAAAGAAGAAACACAACAGAACATTACTTAGCGTTTCAAGGATCGTGATGGAGTCTCAGAGAATAGATCTAATATCAGAAGCATTTCATTCACCTTTCATCTCTCTTTAGGCAATTGAGCACTCAGGAGTGAGCTTCTGAACGCAGCTCTGTTTTTCTGATTATAATTAGGCACATGTACCTATTAAGTTAGCTGGTTGACATCTTCACCAGTAGAATGGTTCTTCATACATTGTACTTACATTGCTTCTTCTTTACTTTGGGAATATTTGAGTGGAAGTTTTTGATCGCTCTCTCTCTCGTGTTATTAATACGTAAGACTTAGTTTTTGCCACAATTGGCTCGGATAACTCTCTCTCTCTCTCTCGTTATTGGTAAGTAAGACTTAATTTTTGCCACCATTGGTTAGGATAACTGGTTTTTGTCACCATTGGTTTGGATAACTCTCTCTCTCTCTCTCTCTCTCTCTCTCTCTCTCTCTCTCTCTCTCTCTCTCTCGTGTTATTGATAAGTAAGACTTAACTTTTGTCACCGTTGTTCCGATAACTGGCATGCTCGCTCTCTCTCTCTCTCTCTCTCTCTCGTGTTTTCGGTATGAAAGAGTCAAGTCTCTATCACCATGGGTTCTGGATAATTGGCATGTATTAAATTGTCGCAAATCAACCAGCCAGCTAATGAACAAAGGCAAGCCTACGAGACCCCTAATCGAATCAAGTGGGAAGGACACTAGTTTCTCTGAAAAAAGAGAAATGAAAATAACAACTCAGTTATTTGCATACTATACCTGAAATTTTTGCGAGGGCAGATGTAAGTAACTTACCTGAAATAGCTTAGGTAGTGTAATTCCAAAAAATGCAAGGGAGGTCCTGTATCTCTCAGATCAGATATCTCGGGGGAGGTCAGTGTAATTCTTCCTATAGACTCTAAATTGGAGAACTTATAGATTAGAGATGGGAAGTGAAGTCTAATGTCAACAAAATATGAACCTTTTTTGGTCAAGATGAAATTTCCAGGTGTTGAAGGCAACTTTCTACTGAATTTTCCTTTTCCAGCACAAGAGCAAATTTTCCAAGAATTATTAATTCAGCAGAGATCAAACCTTAGAGCACAATTGGATGAAAAGGGAATGCTCCAAAATGAAATAGAAGAAAGGAGGAAACGCATGAATGCACATAGAAGAGATGGTAAAAAGGATATCCAACAAACAACCAGGCAAAGCTCAATGCCCCAAAATGAAAATACAAGAAAGGAGGAAATGCATGAATACACATCGAAGATACAGTAAAAAGGATATCCACCAAACAACCGGGCAAACCTTGCAAATGAAGGATACCACACAAGTACAAAAAGTGATAACATTAGCACACACTTGCAACATTAAAACCTAAAGTGCATGCATCAGATCTGAAAACCATTATAATGAGCTCAAATGACAAATATCTAACTCCGCATATAATCAAAGCCCATATACCTCTTTGTAACTATATTATACAACCAGCTATTTAAATGTGAATGTTGAGCGTAATAATCAACCAACATCAAGTTCTGCAGCTGGACTGAGATGTTCCATCTGTTCTGTTATCTACATTATTCATGTTCAACCAATATTTGCGATGATCGCCCAGCTTACTTTCACTCTTTCTCGCATCAATGTCTCTTCTTTCCGACTGAACTTCCTGTGTGTCGGACGACCCAGGAGTCTCTGTCAAAAACTGTTCCCAGAAGACATCGTTCACCCCAGTCGGCAGAGATGGAGCTTCCGTTCCCTTTACCTGTTCTTTAGTAGCGTTAACGTTAGGAAAATTAACAGGTTCTGAATTAACATCGATCCCTGAAGACTTGGACTGAACATCCATACTTAGACGTACTGCTGAGATAACAGGGCTGCCCATATGGCTGGAAGAACCAGCCAACTCGGGGGACGAATGAACATCCATTGAATCAGGTGAGCCCAAGTGGACATCCACATCAGAATCTCTAGATGATGCGCGTACCTCCGAAATAATGATCGGTGAAGGCTGTGCAAGCACACTAAAATCATACATATCTTCGCTCGAAGTTTGAGCAATCCCATGTAGGACCGTCTCCCATAAATCTAAGGATGATTCCAAGTTCTCGATTAGCTCCAAATATAGTATTGGAGCAGATGTAGCATCTGGGTTTTCTTTCTGGAAAATCAAAATCTGATTCTCTTCCATGTTAGTTTCACCATATAAGAAATTAGATATCAACAGCCTTCTTTTTTTGTTGTGAAGTTCCAGATGTTGCATGAGACCAGAGGCAAAATGAGGTTTCTGCAATTCTTGAGCCAAGCAGGCCATCATTTGTCTTTGTCTGTGCTCCATGGTCCGCACACGCTCTCCTAATGACCTTACTAGAAGGTCAAATCCTTCTTCCTCCTGTTTATGCCCCTGTAAAGCCAACAGAAGCACACTCTTATCATGTTTCAGCCTTTGAATCTCCTCCTCAAACTCTTGTCTTTCCGAATCAGTTAATGAAACTGAAGACCCTTGATTATGCACAGAATGGCTATGGATTGGCTTCCGTCGGTATATATTCTTTAAGAGATGTCTTTGTCCTCTTATAAATTCTTCATTTGCAAACTCCCACTGATCGGGATCAATCTTTCTAAAACCCTAGATAACACAAGGTAATTCATAGTTGAGCTAAAAGTTCAAAAGGAAAAAAGGGAATATCAAGATTTTCGTAGGAAAAAAAAATGTAAAATGCAAATTGAGATAACATTAATCCTCCGGTTGTTGAAAATCTAAGGTTTATAACTTTTGAATTACGAGCTCTTTGCAAGATTCCAAGCAAATATCAACTTTTAGAAGTTCTTTCATGTTCTTACAATTTCTCAGCAACCAAATGGGAGGTCCAATGTAAATACATGTATACTTAATATTAAACAAGGAAAACTCAACAGAAAACACTAAATTGAAATAAAACATAAAACTGAGCTTACATATGTGTTCAGTTGCCTGACAAAGCTGGAGAAGTTGCTGTGCTTGAAATACTTGGGGAGCAAATCTCGAGCAAATTCAGGTGGATTCCACACAACAAAGCTATGGCCATTTTGACTCCAAGAGACGATAGAATTTGTCAATGGATCATCCACCATTTCGTAGGTTTTCATGAGAAAAGGAGGCGGTGCACTAGAACCTCCTAGAGATCCATCCATCATTATTGATATAGCTCAAACCCCCAAAATACAAATGCTCAATATGGAAACCATCTCAAACCATACTCAAAAATTTAACAAAGAAACTGAATACCCAGAAAAACAATCAAGTGAAAGCCTTTCTTTATCTCAAACCTCTCCAAACCAAAGGAAACCCAATTGGGTTGATGTTGAATTCTCGTCAGAAAAGGCGAATTTGAATTCCAAACCAGAATGGACAGTAAGCTTCAGACTTCAAGCATTAAGTGGTATCAATTGCTCAAGCTATTAATAAGCTCATATCAATCAATCAATCAAATTTCCAACTTCATTCACCTAATGATCAACTTTATGAAGTAAATAAGCTGAAAAAATCAAATCATACATCACCAATGCCAATCCACAACATAGAAGGGCATTGAAGTCTCGTTTTTTGGGCCAAAAGCCACCAAATTAAAACCTAATTTCTACCAACAATTTCCAAGATCGAAACTTTCGTGTAATGGGTTCATAATCGCCGTATAGTACAATTTTATTTCCACCGGGTGTGAAAGTTCAATCAACCGCTTTCCCAGATCGGGAAATTGTCGAAAAAAGCAACCTAGAGAGAGAATTTATGAACGGAGGAGGTAAAGAATTGAAATTCAGGTAGAAATTACCTTAGAAAATGAGAGAGACAGAGAGATATAGGACTTTGATGCGCTAAAGAAGCAAGGTGGTCTATGTTCTGCAACGAGGCTTCGGCAGTTTATTTGATTTTTCACACTTTTTGTACCCGACGGTCTTTAGGGTTTTAAGAAACGCAGCCGTGGAATTGTGTTGGACTGTAGAAAGAGAGAGAGAGAGAGAGCGAGCGAGAGAGAGAGAGAGAGAGAGAGAGAGAGAGAGAGAGAGAGATTTCTTCTCTTTGACTGCAGCAGCCATTGGGCTACCAGAAGGATCCATTCCATTCCAATCATTCACAGTATTCACTATTCTCCTCGACAAGTTATTCGGTGAGTCCGTCACGCCACGTCAACGAGATGATGTAACCTACCCAATAAAAAGGAGTCATTTGACCACTAACTCTAGGAGGTTATGACATGTGGTTGGTAGTTTTTTAAAAAAAAAAAATTTGGGAAAATGCTAGACCCACACAGTGAACCACACACTTTTTCCACACATAGCTTTAAATGCATGTACCCTATGCTGTATAAGTGGGGCACAAAAAAGTGTAAAAAATTCAAACAGCACAAGGTACATGCATTTAAAGCTGTGTGTGAAAAAAATGTGTGATTCACTGTGTGGGTCTAGTAGTGCTCAAAAATTTGATAACCATATGACATGATCCCCTAAAAGTAGAGTATATGTGTGGTTGAGATTGTGAGGTCACACCACGTTATTATGCGGACGGTGATTTGGTCTTACAAGATGTTGATGGTACCATAGCTTGGTCTACCAACACTACAGGCAAGTCTGTCTCGGGCTTAAACTTGACTGACACAGGGAATCTTATCCTCTTTGACACCAACAATTCAGTTGTTTGGCAATCATTTGACCACCCAACAGACTCCCTAGTTCCTGGGCAGAAACTGGTTTCAGGAACGAAACTTACAGCTAGTGCTTCTGACACCAATTGGACACAAGGTGGTTTGTTTTCTCTTTCTGTCACCAATGAAGGCTTGTTTGCTTTCATAGAATCAAACCCTCCACAGGCATATTATCAACGTGAAATCATGGGTCCAAAAGAGAGTAAAGAACCAAGTTACATCAGATATCTGAATGGAAGTTTAGCTTTGTTCATTCTTTCCTCTGAGCCGAATCAGCCCAGCATGGAAATTCCAATTCCTCCGGCATCCTCGGCACAATACATGAAATTGGGGTCTGATGGGCATTTGAAAGTATATCAATGGGAAAGCGAGTGGAAAGAGGTGGGGGATCTACTTACAGGGTATCTCGGTGAGTGTAATTACCCTATGGTTTGTGGGAAATATGGAATTTGCTCAAACGGGCAGTGTATTTGTCCCTCGTCAAGCTATTTTAGAGTGATAAATGAGAGGCAGCCTAATCTTGGTTGTTCTGAAATCACTCCCTTGAATTGTCAAGCACTTAACTATCACAATTTTGTCGAGCTCAAGGACGTTAGCTACTTCACTCTTAACTCGGACATGAATAGTACAGATGCGGAGAGTTGTAAGCAGACGTGTTTAAAGAATTGTAGCTGCAAAGCTGCTTTTTTTCGTTATGGTTCAGATCCTTCTGCCGGGGACTCTCTGATGATCAATGAGAAGGACAAGACTCATTACAACTCCACTGCATTCTTAAAGGTTCAGGCTCTACCAAGTTCAGAATCTCCAAGTATGTCTCCTACAACTACTCCAAACCCGACTGAAAACCAGCTTGCAGTTATATTGGGATCCACCATTGGCGTTGTGTTCGTTCTGTGTCTAATAAGTGGGTTCGTGACTTTGAAGTTTTGGAAGGGAAAACTTGCTGGTGATGACGAGGAAGATTATTTAGATCAAGTTCCAGGAATGCCTACAAGATTTTCTTATGAAGATCTAAAAGCTGCAACCGAGAACTATAGCAAGAAGCTTGGTGCGGGAGGGTTTGGGTTAGTTTTCGAAGGGACGCTCAAAGATGGCACGAAAATTGCAGTGAAATGTCTTGAAGGTATAGGCCAAATCAACAAATCATTCCTAGCCGAGGTTGAAACTATAGGCAGCATTCACCATGTCAACTTGGTAAGATTGATCGGCTTTTGTGCAGACAAATCCAATAGGATCTTAGTATATGAATATATGAGCAATGGTTCACTTGATAAGTGGATCTATCATAAAAATGAACTTATTACTCTTGATTGGAAAACCAGGAGAAAGATTGTTCTTGACATAGCTAAAGGATTGGCCTATCTACATGAAGATTGCAGGTAAAAAATAGTCCATTTAGACATCAAACCCCAAAACATCCTTTTAGATGAGAATTTTAATGCTAAAGTATCGGATTTCGGGTTGTCGAAACTACTTGACAAAGACCAATTCCAGGTTGTTACCACCATGAGAGGAACTCCGGGCTATCTTGCTCCGGAATGGTTGAGTTCGTTTATTACAGAAAAAGTAGATGTTTATAGCTATGGTGTTGTGATCTTGGAAGTCTTGTGTGGGAGGAAAAATTTGGACCGGTCCAAGCCAGAGGAAGACATGCATTTACTAGGACTCTTCCAGAGGAAAGCGGAGGAAGGAAGATTGTTTGATATTGTTGATGGGTACAGTGAAGATATGCAGGAACATAGAACAGAAGTTGTGGAGATGATGAGAATTGCCGCGTGGTGCCTACAAAGAGATTTTGCTAAGAGGCCGACAATGTCAGCGGTGGTTAAGGTCTTGGAGGGTGTTATGGATGTTGCATGTAACCTAGATTATAACTTCTCCAATCCAGCAGAAACACTAGAAAAGGTTGATGTCGGTACCACTACCCCATTATTGCCTTCAGTTCTATCAGGACCAAGATGATGAAAAGGGGTGTTTTCTATTGTTATTTACTTTGTTGTCTCGATCAGACAGAACGGGATTCAGATTTCAAATATTAGGGGACAATACTATAGTGTTTTTTTATTTTTATTTGGTCAAAACAAGACTTCGTTATCATATTTCGTTTTAGTTTATTGGGCTCAGGTAGGCACCGAGTACCAATAAAAGTTATATCTTTGTGTAGTTCAGTTCTGCTGTAATAAGATTTCCAAAACTCTGCTGAAGCGAAACCTAAAAATTTTCAGTTTCTATGCCTGATGTTGAGCAATTCTTAGCATTCACATCACTTTCTTTCCTTCTACCTAAACAAAGAAGAAACACAACAGAACATTACTTAGCGTTTTCAAGGATGGTGATGGAGTCTCAGAGAACAGATCTAATATTAGAAGCATTTCTGTCTCCTTTCATCTCTCTTTTGGCAATTGAGCAGACTCAGGTGTGAGCTTCTGAACCCAGCTCTGTTTTTCTGTTATAATTAGGCACATGTACCTATTTAGTTAGGTAGTATGTTTCTTCAGACATTGTACTTAAATTGCTTCTTCTATACTTTGGGAATATTTGAGTGGAAGTTTTTCATCTCTCCCTCTCTCGTGTTATTAATACATAAGACTTAGTTTTTGCCACTATTGGCTCGGATAACACTCTCTCTCTCTCTCTCTCTCTCTCTCTCTCTCTCTCTCGTGTTATTGGTAAGTAAGGCTTATTTTGCCATTGGTAAGTAAGGGTTAATTTTTGCCACCATTGGTTTGGATAACTGGTTTTTGTCACCATTGGTTTGGATAACTAGCATGATCTCTCTCTCTCTCTCTCTCTCTCTCTCTCTCTCTCTCTCCTGTGTTTTCGGTATGAAAGAGTCAAGTCTCTATCACCATGGGTTTTGGATAATTGGCATGTATTAAATTGTCGCAAATCAACCAGCCAGCTAATGAACAAATGCAAGCCTACGAGACCCCTTATCGAATCAAGTACGAAGGACACTAGCTTCTCTGAAAAAAGAGAAATGAAAACAACAACTCAGTTGTTTGCATACTATACCTGAAATTTTTGCGAGGGCAGATGTAAGTAACTTACCTGAAATAGCTTAGGTAGTGTAATTCCAAAAAATGCAAGGGAGGTCCTGTATCTCTCAGATCAGATATCTCGGAGGAGGTCAGTGTAATTCTTCCTATAGGCTCTAAATTGGAGAACTTATAGATTAGAGATGGGAAGTGAAGTCTAATGTCAACAAAATATGAACCTTTTTTGGTCAAGATGAAATTTCCAGGTGTTGAAGGCAACTTTCTACTGAATTTTCCTTTTCCAGCACAAGAGCAAATTTTCCAAGAATTATTAATTCAGCAGAGATCAAACCTTAGAGCACAATTGGATGAAAAGGGAATGCTCCAAAATGAAATAGAAGAAAGGAGGAAACGCATGAATGCAAATCGAAGAGATGGTAAAAAGGATATCCAACAAACAACCGGGCAAAGCTCAATGCCCCAAAATGAAATACAAGAAAGGAGGAAATGCATGAATACACATCGTAGATACAGTAAAAAGGATATCCACCAAACAACCGGGCAAACCTTGCAAATGAAGGATACCACACAAGTACAAAAAGTGATAACATTAGCACACACTTGCAACATTAAAACCTAAAGTGCATGCATCAGATCTGAAAACCATTATAATGAGCTCAAATGACAAATATCTAACTCCGCATATAATCAAAGCCCATATACCTCTTTGTAACTATATTATACAACCAGCTATTTAAATGTGGATGTTGAGCGTAATACTCAACCAACATCAAGTTCTGCAGCTGGACTGAGATGTTCCATCTGTTCTGTTATCTACATTATTCATGTTCAACCAATATTTGCGATGATCGCCCAGCTTACTTTCACTCTTTCTCGCATCAATGTCTCTTCTTTCCGACTGAACTTCCTGTGTGTCGGATGACCCAGGAGTCTCTGTCAAAAACTGTTCCCAGAAGACATCGTTCACCCCAGTCGGCAGAGATGGAGCTTCCGTTCCCTTTACCTGTTCTTTAGTAGCGTTAACGTTAGGAAAATTAACAGGTTCTGAATTAACATCGATCCCTGAAGACTTGGACTGAACATCCATACTTAGACGTACTGCTGAGATAACAGGGCTGCCCATATGGCTGGACGAACCAGCCAACTCGGGGGACGAATGAACATCCATTGAATCAGGTGAGCCCAAGTGGACATCCACATCAGAATCTCTAGATGATGCGCGTACCTCCGAAATAATGATCGGTGAAGGCTGTGCAAGCACACTAAAATCATACATATCTTCGCTCGAAGTTTGAGCAATCCCATGTAGGACCGTCTCCCATAAATCTAAGGATGATTCCAAGTTCTCGATTAGCTCCAAATATAGTATTGGAGCAGATGTAGCATCTGGGTTTTCTTTCTGGAAAATCAAAATCTGATTCTCTTCCATGTTAGTTTCACCATATAAGAAATTAGATATCAACAGCCTTCTTTTTTTGTTGTGAAGTTCCAGATGTTGCATGAGACCAGAGGCAAAGTGAGGTTTCTGCAATTCTTGAGCAAAGAAGGCCATCATTTGTCTTTGTCTGTGCTCCATGGTCCGCACACGCTCTCCTAATGACCTTACTAGAAGGTCAAATCCTTCTTCCTCCTGTTTATGCCCCTGTAAAGCCAACAGAAGCACACTCTTATCATGTTTCAGCCTTTGAATCTCCTCCTCAAACTCTTGTCTTTCCAAATCAGTTAATGAAACTGAAGACCCTTGATTATGCACAGAATGGCTATGGATTGGCTTCCGTCGGTATATATTCTTTAAGAGATGTCTTTGTCCTCTTATAAATTCTTCATTTGCAAACTCCCACTGATCGGGATCAATCTTTCTAAAACCCTAGATAACACAAGGTAATTCATAGTTGAGCTAAAAGTTCAAAAGGAAAAAAGGGAATATCAAGATTTTCGTAGGAAAAAAAAATGTAAAATGCAAATTGAGATAACATTAATCCTCCGGTTGTTGAAAATCTAAGGTTTATAACTTTTGAATTACGAGCTCTTTGCAAGATTCCAAGCAAATATCAACTTTTAGAAGTTCTTTCATGTTCTTACAATTTCTCAGCAACCAAATGGGAGGTCCAATGTAAATACATGTATACTTAATATTAACCAAGGAAAACTCAACAGAAGACACTAAATTGAAATAAAACATAAAACTGAGCTTACATATGTGTTCAGTTGCCTGACAAAGCTGGAGAAGTTGCTGTGCTTGAAATACTTGGGGAGCAAATCTCGAGCAAATTCAGGTGGATTCCACACAACAAAGCTATGGCCATTTTGACTCCAAGAGACGATAGAATTCGTCAATGGATCATCCACCATTTCGTAGGTTTTCATGAGAAAAGGAGGCGGTGCACTAGAACCTCCTAGAGATCCATCCATCATTATTGATATAGCTCAAACCCCCAAAATACAAATGCTCAATATGGAAACCATCTCAAACCATACTCAAAAATTTAACAAAGAAACTGAATACCCAGAAAAACAATCAAGTGAAAGCCTTTCTTTATCTCAAACCTCTCCAAACCAAAGGACACCCAATTGGGTTGCTGTTGAATTCTCGTCAGAAAAGGCGAATTTGAATTCCAAACCAGAATGGACAGTAAGCTTCAGACTTCAAGCATTAAGTGGTATCAATTGCTCAAGCTATTAATAAGCTCATATCAATCAATCAATCAAATTTCCAACTTCATTCACCTAATGATCAACTTTATGAAGTAAATAAGCTGAAAAAATCAAATCATACATCACCAATGCCAATCCACAACATAGAAGGGCATTGAAGTCTCGTTTTTTGGGCCAAAAGCCACCAAATTAAAACCTAATTTCTACCAACAATTCCCAAGATCGAAACTTTCGTGTAATGGATTCATAATCACCGTATAGTACAATTTTATTTCCACCGGGTGTGAAAGTTCAATCAACCGCTTTCCCAGATCGGGAAATTGTCGAAAAAAGTAACCTAGAGAGAGAATTTATGAACGGAGGAGGTAAAGAATTGAAATTCAGGTAGAAATTACCTTAGAAAATGAGAGAGACAGAGAGATATAGGACTTTGATGCGCTAAAGAAGCAAGGTGGTCTATGTTCTGCAACGAGGCTTCGGCAGTTTATTTGATTTTTCACACTTTTTGTACCCGACGGTCTTTAGGGTTTTAAGAATCGCAGCCGTGGAATTGTGTTGGACTGTAGAAAGAGAGAGAGAGAGAGAGACATTTCTTCTCTTTGACTGCAGCAGCCATTGGGCTACCAGAAGGATCCATTCCATTCCAATCATTCACAGTATTCACTATTCTCCTCGACAAGTTATTGAGTGACTCCGTCACGCCAGTTCAGCGAGATGATGTAACCTCCCCAATAAAAAGGGGTCATTTGACCGCTAACTCTAGGAGGTTATGACATGTAGTTGGTAGTTTTTTTTTTTTTTTTTTAAATTTGGGAAAATGTTAGACCCACACAGTGAACCACACACTTTTTCCACACATAGCTTTAAATGTAGGTACCCTATGCTGTATAAGTGGGGCACAAAAAAGTATAAAAAAAAATTCAAACAGCACAAGGTACAGGCATTTAAAGCTGTGTGTGGAAAAAATGTGTGGTTCACTGTGTGGGTCTAGTAGTGCTCAAAAATTTGATAACCATATGACATGATCCCCTAGAAGTAGGAGTATATGTGTGGTTGAGATTATGATGCCACACCACGTCATCATGCTAATGTGGCGTGACGGGCTCACTGAATAATTTCTCACTTTCCTCTTTAATAGTTTTGGCTATTTGTCATTTTATATCAGAGTGGCAAATTCCGAATACTAGCTCTAACCCCACGTCTCACACGTAATTGGTAAGCGAGCGCTAAGTTCTGAACTAATATCAAACTAATAATTAAACTATTTTAGTCTTTTGAACTCTTTCTCAACTACTTTTCACAAATTCTGTTTAAACTACAGGTTATTTGGTTTGATTCTGAAATTGAATTGAATTGAATGATTTTATAATTTTAATTCTCTTGTTTGATTTGAAATAAAAATGAATTATAACTCTGATTTGATTTCTAATAGAGGGTTAATTTAATAGATCCAAGCCATGAAAATCAATTACAGACTAATCAGACCATTTTTGTGAACCTCCTAAAACAAGATTTGGTAGATTGGAAATGAATTGAGTTCTGGTTTTATATCAAACCAAATACAAGAATTGCAACAAATAAGATGTGGCAAATCAAACGAAGTGTTAGGAAAGCTGAAGACTCTGACCATATGTTGAGTTTGTTTTGTTCCAGTAATTTCACGTTTTTTTGTTTCATCCATTTTCCTTTTCTTTCTATATATTTTTTTTCAGTGAATCACCATTCTCTGTTTTGAGGGGGGAGAATCTATTTTCAGGAAAATGAAGGGTTAGCGAAAAAGAAAAAGAATAATGTAATGCTTTCGAAGTTTGAATCCCAATTTTTTTTTTTCCAAAACAATTGCACCACATTACATACCATTGTATGTAGTGTAGTTGACAAAATATTTGAAAACCCAATATGAAGAGATTCATATTTGAGAAGCATATTATTACTTTAAAAAGTTATTTCGTAGAGAAAAGAAAATTGCTATTGTTGTGATTGAAAAGTGGCATAGTAAAATTTTGAGATTCTTTCACTTTTTTCTTGTATGATTTACTAAAAAAAAAAAGAAAAATTTAGTGGAAAATCCCATTCTACCAATGTTTTTTGCAATAGACCCACTAATTGGTACTACCCAATAATAGACCCTACAATTGTAGATGTTGTTAGAGATTAGTCCAAATTTACCTATTATAGAAATAGTAGAAGTCCATTATACCCCTAACCTATATGCACAACCCTGTAATATATATATACATTTACTACAAATCAGATTTAAATTTTGAATCACTTACCAAAAACTGAACAAATCTCATCAAATCCGAATTTATTCTGGTAAATAACATCCCAATAGTTTAGGAGATTACTCTATAAACAGTTACAAAAACGTTTCACTATTTGAGCATTTAAAGTGTAATTCATATTCAATCAAGAGGTCACATCATCAACGAGTATCACTGTTCCTATTTGGATTGAAGGCTATGAATTTTGTGAGATATCATTGAGAAGTCTATAATACTAGTTTGAAGTGAAACTCGTAAGTTGATCAAATCAGACATTTCGTCTGATCAAAAGTTCTAGTTCAGGACAGGACATATCGGCTGATTAATGGAAGAGGTGTGTATAGATTGTCTGTTTAATTCATTTTTACATCTTCAAAATGATTAGTTATACTTGATTATCAAATCTTCAAGGGCGTGAATATACACACTGCTGCTTCCATTTATAGTATATAATTTCATACTCGTTTTTCAGAACTCTTATTATGGTATTGATTTTCACACTGAACGGTTTTGACATGCAGATTGTAACTGAGTCATTGAATAATCATGTTATCCTTATATGCTCGTACGATGGTGATGATGCGATCATTAGGATGACAGACGATGTGAGATATGGTGAGATCGTACAGCATATCATTGGAATGTGGCCTCATATCAAAGAAGTTGACATGTCGTTAACTTACAAACTGCCGGGGTATGGAAAGTGCATGTTGGATAGCGAGATGGGTGTTGCTGAGATGATTAGGGTGGCTAGGCAATTGAAAATGACCATTGTTGACGTATGTGTCATGGTCATGGAAACTGATGGTGACTCAAGCGATGATGATGTATGTGGTGATTCCGCATGCATTCAAGACATGCAAATTGCTGTATTGAATGACATTGAACCATCAGTAAATAGGAAGCGTCAAAAAGTATTGCAGAGCTCGTCATGGAGTAGTGAACTTCAAGATGTTGGTCAGACATTTGAAGGTGGTGCCGAGGAATTTCGCAGGTCACTGTGTAAGTATGCAATTGAGGTTGGTTTTAACTTCAAGTATTTGAAAAATGAAACAAAGCGGATTACTGCTGAGTGCTCCCTTCGCAATGAAAAAGGGTGTCAATGGAGGGTGCACGCAACCAAGCAGCGTTTGAATGGTTTTTTCTATATACGCGAGTTCAACAAGATCCACACTTGTGGATCCGTTATTCGTACTTCTTCCCATCCTCGAATGAATTCGCAGATTGTCGGTGATTTGATGGAGGATAAAATACGTAGGCAGCCTCTTTATAGACCTATCGACGTTATTGGTGAGGTTAAAGATAGTTACGGTATTGACATTAAATACCATCATGCTTGGCTGGGGCTTGAGAATGCAAGGAGGGAGATTTATGGAGATCATGCGCGTTCATTTGATAAACTGAGGTGGTACTTCCATGAGGCAGAAAGGGTTAACCCTGGAAGCCATCTCGTGTTGGACGTGGATCAGTCGTCCAAAAGATTCAACAGATGTTTTGTCTCCTTTGCGGCATGCATACATGGATTCAAATTTTTAAGACCTCTTATATTTTTGGATGGAACGTTTTTGAAAGGAAGACACAAGGGTGTCGTACTTGGTGCGACGTGTAAAACTGGGAACCAAGGTGAGGCGGGTGCACTTAATTGTGTTTGAATTTTTTCCGTTGTATCATGTCAAAAGTTTCATACTGTAGTGTGAAAATGCAACCTGTTAACTGTTAAATTTCACACTACAGGACTTTACGATATATGTTAAGTTCTGTAGGTTGACTTCTGATTTAATAATATAGTGTACAATTATGCACTACAAATTAAGGTCCTTTTCTGTAGTGTGAAAGATTCTGTAGGTTGACTGTAGGTCGACTTCTGATTTAATAATATAGTGTACAATTATGCACTAAAATTTGCAAATATTTTTACACTGACCACAATATTGTATGTATATGTTTTTGTGTGCAGAAGTGTATAGTCTTGCATTTGCAGTAGTCGGGTCAGAGGATAAGGATAACTGGTTGTGGTTCCTAACTGAGCTTCGTTACATATTGGGTACGGAACGGAAGATAACATTTATATCCGATCGGCACCCCGGTATTATTGATGGGATAAAAACTGTGTTCCCCGAATGTTTCCATGGATTTTGTATGTTTCACATGAAGTATAACCTGATTGACAAGCTGAAAGGAATCCACTCTAGCGTGCGAAGCAGGATTGTGTACAAGTTTTCGCAGTGCGCATCCGCTGTTGATTATGATCAATATATCACAAGATTAGATTCATTGTTGAAGGAGGGGGGTCAGAGGGTCAGGGACTTCGTGGCTGATATACCAATCCAGAATTGGGTGAATGCAGCTTTTACTGGTCAACGGTATGGAGAGACGTGCTCTAGCTTGGCGGAGTCTTGGAACAAAATGATTGATGAGGCAAGACACATGCCGATCACCAACATGATAGATAGTATAAGGGTGCAAACGATGGAGTCTATGGCTGAAAAGAGGGCGAAATGCAAGAATTGGTATGGTATTCTTTGTCCAAAGATGCACAAGCGATTGCAAGCTGCGTTGGATGAGGGAATGTGCTGGAATGTAAGGACATCCAATGAAAACTTGTACGAGGTCCAAAGTGAACCATCAGTTTCAGTAGACATAGCACTTAGGTATTGTTCATGTGGTGACTGGCAGCATCATGGGTTCCCCTGCTCACATGCTGCGGCAGTGCTAAAGAATTGTAGTCATTTAACTGGGAAGGATATAATGGATTATATTGATCCTTATTTTTTTGTATCTTTCTACAAACAATCACTTGACATGTCGATTCACCCAATTACAACATTCAGGAGGCCAGCAGACGGCATGGAAGATCCACAAATTTTCCCACCAATTACTAGGAAACTTCCCGGGAGACCGAAAAAGAAGAGAATTCCGTCGAGAGGTGAGAAAGTGCGAATGCTTCGATGTAGTAGATGTGGGAAAAAGGCAAGACACAATAGGAAATCTTGCAGGGAAATTATTAGGAACTAATTTACCATGTCATTTTCTTTATTTCCTTTTGATGGAATAAACTGTTTTACTTTCAGGTTTGAAACTGTGAAAGATGTTATTGATGTCGGAAATGAATAAATTTTGTGTCGTTGCTATGCATTCTAGTGTTAAACATCATATATGATGTAATGGTGGTTGATGAAATGGTGGTTTTCTATATTTTTTTTGGTGTTAGGCCAATGCTAGTGTGAAATTTCACTTTTGACAATGTTAAGATTTTACATTGTGAAGGATTACACTTAAAATACAAGTATAAGCTGATTGTTGTTTTACTAGTACTGAATTTCACACTAATGCACTATGATCTTTCACACTACAATGTCATGTTTGTAGTGTGTAATTTCACACAAAAATTTATGATGAAAAGGTAAGGCATCAAAAAACCTGAGTGCATTACACCTGCTAAAGATCACATTTAAGATACCCAGAATTCCAAAAAGATGTGAGAATTTACTTTTTTCGGTTCCAAAAAGTTATATAAACACAAAACATTACTGAGCCAACATTTTGTACACCACCCAGAATAACAAAAATCAGTATGGACACCAAAAGCATAGAGAGCCTAACTGGACACATTCAGTAATAATACCTAAAACAATCAAGTCAACCTATTTATAAGTTCTTCCCACCATCAAGTCTTCACATTAGACGTGCATCCATTCATTGCTTGATTGTCCACTTGGTCCTCATCTGCTCCTGTTTGAATTGCAAAAGCTTTTTCCCTGTCAATGTGTTCCTGAAGTGTCCAAGACCTGACTGGAGTGTTTAGAAATTCGTGCACTAGATCGGCCCGTACATGGGTTGCATCGCATTCGGATGTAACGGGTAAGTGTGCAAATATCTGTGACATAATTTGACAAATTATCACACCACAATCTAAAGTCCCAGGTGCTTGCTGGGGTGAATCTCAGACGTTTTCAACAGGCGTCTCAATATCTTGGGTGCTTACATCTAGTCGCCCATCACCACGTGCCTTTCTCTGCCAATCTTCAACGTATTGTTTCTGTCAAAATGAGAACAAAACACACACAAAAAAAAATGGGGTGTGGGTGTTAAATTGTGTGTGGACGCTGAAGAAGGGACACAAGAAAATAAAATGAACATGAGTATAGGCAAAGTATTACCATCATATATAAGTCACCCTGATATCTGTCTAATTGTAATGGATTTGTGGGTCGCAACGAGTTATAAAATCTCCACAGTGGTTCGTGAGAATCAAAAACCGCCAGTGTCCAGTGCTTTCCTGACGAAGACGTACTATCGGACAGCAATGGGTAAATAAGGTACCTAAATCCTGCTGTGGGTTTTCCAAATTTAGGATCAACAAACTCCCCCAAATGTTCAGCATCATTAGTTCGTACCCAATGCTGTTACATACAAAATATGTATGTGAGTGTAACTCATTAAAAAAAAGAGATAAAAGATTACATATGAAAACTACAGTCGATGGAGCTTATATTTTTACCAAACATAAGCTGTGGAAAACGAATGATGAGCCAAGATCATCATCATCAATTTCAGACTCAAACTTTCCAGCAGATTGATCTATTGTAAGCTTTTCCACATGGCAAGATATCACCTGAAATATGTTGCATAAAATGTAAAATGGAAATATGAAATATATTTCATTAATAATTTCACTTCAAATCAAAAGATAGAATTAAAAATCCTGTAGTGTAAAATTTCACACTAGAAGGTTATTTTTACAATTACACCCTCGCAACACTTCTGACGTGATTTTGTGAGATTGAGATTATTAGTGTGAAATTGGGTTCTTCAAGACATGATAGCAGTGGATAATACGAGCAATAATATAAAAAGGGAAACGAATAGACTTGCATTATTTGGTATCTCATGCCCCAAAATGATCGAGTATAAGTCCGCCATCGTAACATATTCATTGCCGCTTTCCGTCGTGTACACCCTCGCACTGCCAGTTAAAGCACAAAAATTATTATCCATTGATATAGTTAACTTTTTTCCAGGTTGCATTAAATTTAAACTTACAGAGTGTATGCTCTGTCCATAATCAAGCGCATCTTGGATTTATCGTCTTCACTCAACAGTGTGTATACCGGTGATCGAACCAATAAAGACATTATATGTTCTGCGTCTTTCAAAGTCTCAAGATTGACTTGATCCAAGTTGATCACAGCTGGTTCTTCCGAATGTACTAACAGTTGATCCGGCTCCTCTGCCTCATCTCCCGGGTAAAGAAAACTTTTCCTCCGAAGTGGTGGCTTCCTTACTTTATTCTTCACCCTTCTAACCAATGATGTTGTACCCACCTTCTTCTTTGGAAGATTCTTTCTGGTTTTCTTATCTTCCTCGACTTCTGGAGGAGCCTTGCCCATTGTGCTTGCATTTGATGGAACAACGCTCGTTACTTTTACATCCTACACAAAGTTGAAGACTACCATCAGTGTGAAATTTTACACTACAATTGCTTAATTTTACATTAGTACCGTTACAAACAAATTAACCTCAAGGCCATTTCAATTGCATCAGTATTGTCCATGCAAGCGATGTATATGTAACAAGCCAGACAGTTCATTTTGCAGTATATGAGTGATGAAATTTAATCATTTTTACCATTGAGCGTGTGTGTCGCCGTTCGACTGAAGGAGGTGCGTTCTTTACATTTTCGATCGCACGAGGTTTCTTTGCCTTTTCAACTGCATAAGGTTTCTCGCCATCTCGCTTTCTTGGAGGTGTATGCCTGGGTGTTGTTGGATCCTTGAATAAGTAAAATAACAAGTATTAGATATGAAATGGTAAAAGAACATATTTTGCACTTTTTAGACTGCTGATATTTTGTTGAGTTAAGACAGAAATTTGATTTATCAATACAAACCTTCTGTGTTAGATCACGAGTCCTGTAAGACATGACTTCCAGCCGCAGCTGATTATTGAGGGCCTTTTGTCTTTTTATCTCAATTTGTAACTTCATGATCTCATCATCTTTAAGTTTCAGATGACCTTGGAGACCCTCAATTATTTCCGCATTATCCTTCCGGTACTTATCAATTTCTTCATTCAAAGCAATGATTTCCGCGGCCATATTCATGTTATCACTTTCAAGTATTGCCTCAGAAGTTTCTAGTTGGTTCTTCAGCTGCCTCTCTAATTTGTTGATCTGAAATGCTTGGAAAGCATTGTCCCTTACCAGCCCTCTCATCTGTTCCGAAGGGTCATTTGCAGCATCCATCAGCGTTCCTCGTGATTGATCTGTTGTTTCATCTACGATTGGTGATGGGCTTTCAATATTAAAATCAAGCCTTTGTGGCAGTGTGTGTGAGTCCTCGGCTGTTCCCTTCCCCTTCCACAAAGTTGCTGGAGATTTTTGTGTAGGAGAGTAAAATAGAGCTTTCTGCCACAAAGATTCAACATCCAGGTCTATAAAACTCTTCGCACCGGATGTGCCCTCTCCCAGTGGTTCCTTGTTAGTTGGTTGTTCCGCACCACAAGCAGGAGACTCAACCGATTGTGGGACACCATCTGTTTCAAACAGTGAAGTGTCCACTTCAAGACACTGCTCTACCCTAACATCATTGCTGCCAACAATTCTTTTGCCCTTCTGAATTTTAGCACCACAGTCATCCGAATCAGTCCGTTCAGTTTCAATTGAATCTGACTTATTACTGTGATTGATTCCCTTGGCAAGTTCATGTTTATTGGAACACTTTTGTACACCCCCCAATCTGTCCAATATTGGGCAATAAACTTCCATCTCTTTTATAGTCATCTCCAACTCTGCTGCTATCACCTATGAAAACATAACAACGGTGTGAAATATTCATACACGTTTATTAAAGGTGACTGTGTTGAATTTAACAGAATTCAAAATTAAAGATTGAAATCTCACACTTTGGTTTTACATATAATAGTGTGAAATTTTTTACCAGTCCTCTTTCAGAAGTTGATTTTATTAAATATTGTACTGATAGTGTGAAATTTAATACACGCATTTCGGAAACAGAGTGTGACTCTGCCGACATCACCTTTGAAAACATAACAACGTTGTGAAATTTTCATAAACGTTTATTAAAGGTGACTGTGTGCAATTTAACAGAATTCAAAATTATAGTTTGACATATCACACTTTGGTTTTACAGATAATAGTGTAAAATTTTTTACCAGTCCTTTTTCAGAAGTTGATTTGATTATATATTGTACTGATAGTGTGAAATTTAATACCCGAATTTCAGAAACAGAGTGTGAAATTCCTCATTACTAACTTCAATACATTCAATACAGAGTGTGAAATTCCTCATTATTAACTTCAATATATTCACATAGCGTGAAAGTGTGAAATTCCAAAAGCGTTGAAAAAGCAGTATGAAATTTAACACATTATATCAGTTTCATAAAAAACCACGAAATGAGTGTTTATACCTGATTGGCACTTAGTGTCGCGAGTCCTGTGTTAAGAATAATCCTATGCAACTTTACTGGATCCCATTTCAGAAACCGTGGTATCATTTTCTTCTTGTAGTCCTTCATTGATGGTTTGATTTCAGATTCCACCAGTGTGGTATGCTCACATAGCCAATACTGCAAAAAGTGCCAAACAATTGTTGGTTCTGCGCTACAATTCTGTGTGTCTGTACTAGTATATACAATCTTCATAAAAGAGTATATAGGATTACCTGTAAAGCAAGGATGCATCCGGTGACCGTATATGGATCTCTGCGTTTTTTTTCAATCGAAGTCTTTAGTTCACCTACAATAGACGAACACCAATCATACTGGCACATATTGTCAATGTCTTCTATGTAGTTAACGAACCCCCAACGCACCCTGTCACCTCTATTAGCGTACAGCAATGTTCCACAAATGTACAAGCATAGTAATATGACAGTATCGATAACATCTTCTCGAGTATGTCCAGCCACCGCTTTTAGCAATTCAGTCCTAATGATTGGTGTATGCATACTTTCCTCTCCCGGGAATCTACGTTGAACGAATGGTGAGTATATCTTTGGTGATGATTCTTTGGCCGCGTAGTAGGTGTCTATGACACGTGTCCCATTCACAATCCCAAAAATAAGCTGAATGTCTGAGGGTTGTATCCTCAACCTCTCGGGACCAATAGTGAAAGTGCCATCCAAACTGTTGTATTGACCAATCATTCGAATTGAACTCTCATCGAATTTCTTCACAAAATTAACCCTCCGTTCAATGAATGCCTCGAACAAATGCCAGAATGGTGTCTTTCTTAACAAATTTATGTGTTCATCCCGGATTTCAATGATTTCCATAAGTGCATCGAATGCGACCAAAGTTGACCTAAACCGTGGATTCATTTGTTTTTGCCTTTTAGGCTTTTTGGGTGAATTAGGACTGCACCGTTCTGTTCAAATGAATACATTGGGACATTTTAGAACACACTGATTGCAAACATGTACACTCAACAAAATATGTATCATACATATACGATGGGATTTTTTAAACTGTACATTGAGTGCAAAATTGTACACTCAACAAAATATATATCATACATATACGATGCACTATGGTATTAAGCACATTATATCCATGCTTGATTTTTAAGATGTAGTCATGAATTTCACACTACATTATGCGACAAAATCAAAAGATTTATTCGGTATATGTGATGAACACGAGTATTAAATTTCACACTCATATTAGACTCAGATTGAAATAGAAAGACTAATATTGCAGAAACCCAATATCTCTGTAATAAACCAATATCCCCAAAATGCCTATTACCTACAAGCACACAATTATTTACTCATATTTTGCAAACATTGGCGTCAAGAGTACAATATTTAGTGCATCAGCAATTTTTTCACTAATTAATTCATGTTTGGGAAGTTCGATGTACTC
This sequence comes from Hydrangea macrophylla, assembly GCA_033977485.1. Lineage (NCBI taxonomy): Eukaryota > Viridiplantae > Streptophyta > Magnoliopsida > Cornales > Hydrangeaceae > Hydrangea > Hydrangea macrophylla. The sequence continues at coordinate 101,110,674 of CM066990.1, forward strand.
ACCAATTTCATATTACTTCATGGCGTGATGAACACAAGTGTAAAAATTCACACTCCTATTAGACTAAGATTCATAGAACTTTGCAGAAACCCTAATATGCAGAAACCCAAAGCGAGAAAACAAACAACAAAACATCCCCAAAGTCATGTTTTATGAGTCTATGGTCCAAAATCTAGCAAGTATTTTGTTATCAAACAACAAAACGAAAACACAAAAAAGAAAACTATGAATCTACTATATGCTGAGTGATTTCAAAGACTTTTTTCCCAAATTTCATACCCACTATACTGTTTTGAGCAACAATTTTTTCATTCTGATCAAACAGTCATCCATACTGTGAAAAACATGTCACTGATTTTGAGAATAGTGTTAATTTATACACTTACCTTTTTTCTTCGCCATTGACGACCTTCACGATTTGATTTTTCGTCGTCGGAGTGGAGCTTGCTCGTCCGACCGACTGGGCTGACAATTTTCCACGAAACAACGGAGAAGATGTGGTCTGCTGATCACACAAGGGCTGCTGATTTGTTCTATTCGTCTTATTGTTCTTTAAAAACCCTAATTTTCGGATTGAATCCGCAGATGACGAATTCTCCTTTCCATTCGTGATTTGACGTGATTTATGGGGAAGATAAATTTGGCAGTTGGGTTTATATCCTTATTTGAAAGGGCGGCGATAGAATGCGCGCGAGACGAAGAGGGTTATTTTTGTCCATATTTTTCTCAGTGGACCTTAGATTAAAATGTTGCAAACACAGGACCAATTGCACAAAAGGTACAGTAGTTAGGACTTTCTAATAAATAACTCAAAAAAAAAAGAAGGAGAAGGAAAGTAATACCATAATATAAATTTAGTTTCAATTTGATGTGACAGTGAATTAATTAAGAAACACAACTTCTTTAAAGAGAGAATTGACTTAGTTCCACTTTTTCCGATGTTATCTTGTTGCCACATCCACATGTTAAAAATCATATTTGAATACAAAGCATATCACTATTTGTTAAATTTTAAGTAACAATCATAACTTAAAATGTAACTAAAAAACTATTAAAACTTTTAAGTGACAAATTTTTATAGAAGAAAACTATTGGATACAATCTATTTAAGTATATGAAAAATTGAAACACTGTTAAAGCTGTAAATTTTGAGTGCTTAAAATTTTTTAACACTAATGCCTCATTGTTTATAGACTTATAGTCATAGGTTGAAATATTTTCTGTGGAAAAAGAAAAAAAATTCTATGTTCTCCGGTCCAATGTTATAAAAGATTTTTACGTTACATGCGGGTCAAATTAGTGCATGTTTTGGGTGAATAAAAAATTCTGACCTAGTCATAAATTCATGTATTTTTTTTAATATATTTTTGCTCATCTTAAAATTGATCACTATTTGTCCACCCTCTCTCTCATTAGTTAATATAGTAGAGTTTATTATTAAATAAGAATTAATTAATTGTGTAAAGTATTAAGCCTCATTATATTAGCCAATAAGAGAGGAGAGTAAACAAAAAATAAACAATTTTAGAATGAGCAAAACTACACTCTTTCTTTTGTGCAGCACTTCTGGACCAAATGCAGATGTCTAACCCTTTAATTTTAGGCCAATTTTGCAATACCCAAGCAATTCGGTAGTATCATAGGACTAAAATTGGAAACATTGTTTTGTTATTTTCGGTTCAATGTTTTGTTACATAAGTAAGGGGAATGTTATGCTAAGTGGGTTGTAGTCTTATTGGCATAGTCTCTCTCTTTCCAGTAGAGAAGGAGAGGGTTCGAATCCCCATAAGGAATTCTAACTGCTTGTCCTCTAGTTATTCTTCAGTCGGAATGAATGGGCCCTGTTAGGCTTTGCTGAGCCAGTGTGGGACTTTGGGATTGAGTTGGGACGAGGGTGTGCGTGTGTGTGTGGGGTGTGCGTGTATCCAGTCCGGATCCAAGTAAGTACAAAAAAAATGATAATAACGGTGATGCTATTGCCACTCCATCATCGAACCAAGGCACTCCATGGTATCACTCTTAAAGCATGTGGTACCATGTATGTCATGCATTACATACATGTTACCACATGATATGAGAGTGGTACTATGGAATTTCATTGGCATGCATGTGGTACCATGCATGTCATGCATTACATACATGGTGTTAACATTAAGGTATATTAGGGCATATTTAATTATGTTTTGATAATGTCATGATTCATATTGATTCATTCGTTATTATTATCATAGTCATTTTTATGCTCATATATAATCTCATGTATTAATATTGTATCAATGTTTTAACATCTTTGTATGCATGATATTTAATTGATGTAGATCAAGATTACAAGGAGCTCAACAAGGATCAAACTTGAAGACTTGAAGATATTTCATCCTTGGTTGAAGCCTAAGACCATCATAGTAAGGCATCTTGATCTCACACTCATAGGGGCTCAAACAAATTCTAAAAGTTAAAATTTTGGAAATAAATTTTAAGTAGGTCATCTTTAAAGCAATGCCTCAATCAATTGAAAATTAATTAAATGTTGAATCTTATATGGTTGGAAAGGTATTTGAACCTAGTTTCCAAAACATCAAACGGATCAAAAATTCGAGTTTTGTAGAGGGAGTTATGGTCATTTTAGTAGAGATGTGTCAGGCTGTCAAACAGGGAGGGGCAGTCTACTGAGGGCCCGATTCAGTCGACCGAAGTGAGCAGAATTCAAGTAGAACCCTCTGTAAACACATCTCAGTTGACTGCTTCAAGGCCCAGTCGACTGAAGCGACCTGGAAGGCAATAACGGCTAGTTTTTAGAGGGATTTTTAATTACCAAACTTGCCACCAACGGCTATAATCTTCCAAGGCCTATAAATACATTTTTTCCCAAGTTATTTGTTGTTGAGATTTTGATTGGAAAACATAGTATTGATCACACATCTCTTTGATCTTTAAACATTATCATTTGAGCCCTAGTTGTGTGAGTTTATCAATTTGCTCAAAATCTTTCATTTGTATTTCTTGAGAGAGCAAAATTGTAGTGAGTTTTATTTGTATTATCCACTCTATATAGAGAGTTTCAATTTGTATTCAAATCAATTTGTAAAGAGTGAGACTTAGTAACCCTTGATTGCAAAGAAGAAGTTTTCTTCTTTGGGAGATATTGGAGCCTCTTGTAACGGTTTGGTCTACACCCGTGAAGTATATCGGAAGGAATCCTCAAGAGGTGTTCTTGAGGGGTGGACGTAGGCCGCGGGGTGCGATTGCCGAACCACTTGAAAAATTGGTTTGCAAGTATCTCTTCCCTTATCTCTTTAGTTAATTGTTTGTGATTGTGTTTAATTCGCAATTTTGTTTTTAAAAAGTTAATTTCCGCTAAAACCTTATTCACCCCCCTCTAAGGTTTCCACATTTGGGCCAACACATGGTACCACATGATATGAGAGTGATACTATGGAGTTTCATTGGTTTAATAATGGAGTGGCAATAACAATTCCCTTAAGTAAAATTACTAAAAAAAATTCAAGTTACTTGAGTACAATATTTTATGATTCTCGGTATAATATTTTGTTATATAAGAAAAATCACTATAGAAATAGAAACACACAAGTATAATGTTTTGTTACTTAAACATTTTACCCAAGATTAGAATCGCATTAACAAACATTATACATTGATTTTGGTCATACGATATGAACAATCCACTTAATTGTATCATAGAATTTTCTTATATTTTAACCATTCACAAGGTTTTTCAAATTATAAAGATTTATTTTTGTATTTACTGTCTTCAGTAGGTTCACTCTTTCTTGCTTGCAAATATAGGATTTTCACGACTTTTCAAGGCATTTTGAGCCCAGTTGGTACCTGGACTCCCCCTGGGCCCCATCCTTTGGAGTGGGGGAATTCGATACATTGGAGTTTGTCCTATGGGACTTGGGTTGTGGGTTTATGGTCCTCTTGTGTGTGTGTGCGTGGCATCTGTGGGTGCTTTGTCATTAGCAAAAAAAAAAACACTTTTTAGTCTATTTATATTTTACCTACTGTAAGTAGGCTCATTTTGACTTTAACTCCTTGTGCTTCAAAAGTGGACACTCAACCCCTGTAATTTCAGACTAAAGTGAAACTGTTGTGATTTTTCTCAAAACTAATTGAAATTCTAAAATTAACCAAAAATTTTAACACTTAACATTCATTGTGAACTTAATTTTTTTTACTTAACCCCTTCTGTGAGGATAATGATACCATTTAACCCACCTGTGTTGGGATAATTTAACACTTAACCCATTTGTGGGGCTAATTTTAGGTTTAATGGCTTGGGTGGAGTTAATTTTGACACTTAAACTCTCCCGTGTGTGGCTAATTTAATACTTAATTCCCATGTGTGACTATTTTGAGAGAAATCTTAGTAGTTTCACTTGAGTCCAACTAATAGAGGTTAAAAGTGAAAATAGGCGTAACAACAAAGGGGTAAAATGTAATTAACCTTTTAAAAGTTTTTATTACATTATTAGTAAAATTTCGGGGGACTTCAGCTATTGTCCCCTCAAATAAAACCCTTCCAAATTATAAATCATGCTACTTTTCTTTAACTCATTAGGTCCTTTTTATGTCTAAACAATTTCAAATTGTTATAACTTTTGTTCTACATATCCGTTTTTCGTAAAACTTGATGTTTTTTGAGTCAGCAAAATGAGATCTATCAACTGAGATTAACATTAACCATGAAATACTGAAGGAAACTAAACAAATATGAAGAAAAAAAATTGTGTGTGGTGCATAAATATAACAAAAAGCATATTCCTTTAATAAAAGTGGCACCATAGGTGCATAGATCTCAAAAAAATACAGGGAATAAAAAAATCACTCAAAAAGACTAAAAAATAAGTGAGTTATGGTAGTTTAAAGTTATCAGATAATATGAATATTATCTGTCAAAAACAGATAATATCATCTGTTTTGACAAATAAAATCAAAAAGAGGTTCTAAATAACTTTCTTTTGACAATTTTCAACTCCATTGCGTAGATCTCGAAGAAATACATGAAATAAAAAGAATCACTCAAAAAGGCTAAAAAAACGAGTGAGTTATGATGGTTTAAAGTTGACAGATAATATTTAATATTATCTGTCAAAATAGAAAATATTATCTGTCATTATACAGATACAGATAAAATAAAATAAAAACGAGGTTCTAAATTAATTTATTTTGTATAATTTTTAACTCCATTATGTAGATCTCAAAGAAATACATGAAATAAAAAATAAATAAAAAGGCTAAAAAGCAAGTGAGTCATGATGGTTTAAAGTTGACAGATAATATTAATATTATACGTCAATTAAATAGATAATATTATCTGTCATTACAGATATAAATAAAATCAAAAAATGAGGTTCCATATTACTTTCTAGTACAATTTTCAACTCCATTGTGTAGATCTTGAAGAAATACATGAAATAAAAAAAAATCATTCAAAAAAGGCTAAAAAAAACGAGTGAGTTATGGTGGTTTTAAAGTTGACATGTAGTATTAATATTATTTGTCAAAACAGATACATAAAGTAAAAAAAAAAATGAGGTTTCAAATTATTTCTTTTGTACAATTTTTCAACTCCATTGCGTAGATCTCGAAGAAATACATGAAATAAAATAAAATCACTTAAAGGGCAAAAAAACGAGTGAGTTATGGTGGTTTAAAGTTGACAGAAAATATCCAAAAGGGGGAAGCAGACATTAATTAAAAGACAGAAATAAAAAATAGAAGAAGACAACAGAGATACTGAAACTTACAGATATTTGGATTACTGGGAAGCAAGCACTGAATTGTTCAGTGCATACATCAAGTGAAAGATAAAATTACACTAAGAGAGATATAAAAGAAAAGATCAAAGAGATCATAAGAAAATGAAAGAAGAAGAAGAAGAAGAAGAAGAAGAAGAAGAAGATGGGAAGAAAAGAAGATGGTTCATGTAACTGAGAAATGAAGGGGTTAATATGGCCTTCAAAGGGGTCCAATTCCACTTGTGACTGTCAATGCTCTGTGAGCTAGAAAGGGCTGGAGGAGCCTCAGTGCTCTGTGAGCTAGAAAGGATTCTGAAAAGCTTGTCTGCCATGCAATGTCACCGTGGTCTGAAAAGCTTGTCGGTCACATGGAGTTACTGTTCACAGGAACAAGTTTTACTATAACACTGTAGTTTTAACCAAGTTAAAGGAAGTCTCACCGAGAAACTTTATTTTAACTGTGGTTAATACTATTTCATTGTTCAATAAGTGCATTGGATGCCACACTGTGCACATTGGATGCCTCATTATAGGCATTGGATGCTTAACTTTGATTGTCTCCAAATGGGTCCTAAGCATATTTGAATAATGCACTGGAATAATTGGGATCAAAAGGTTGAGCTGGGGAGCAAGATCCTTATGAACTGTGACTACTATTTTCTTGATCAATTTGACTAACTTGGGCCAGAAACTATTTGGCTAAAACCTTTAATTCTGCATATGATGATCCCATGGCAAATGAGAAATCAATTGTGGACTTAGTCGTGTGGCCAGTGATTGGAGCAGGTGTAGACTCCCCATTTTGTCGGCTATCAGATTTAGGAGACTCATAGCTTGTTGGTTCACAATGATCGAAAAAGACTCAAAAAGGACTCCTGGAAGTTAGTTCTATCTCTCAAAATGCTCAGAATGACCAAAATGCCCCTGAAAGCCCAAGCACTACCAGATTTGGACCGAAGTTCTGGAAACATGCCGTGTCGTAAGAAAAATCATGAAATAAGTTTTTAAACAAAATTAGATGAAATCGTCAGCTCCCAAAGACCCCCGGAAGTCTCGGAAGTTCTCGGAAAGTCCCCGTTGACCGGTTTGACCAAGGATTGACCATGTTTGACCAAGGTTTGACCAAAATCGTCCAAATTCGCTGAAAAGCTCCGAGATCATTCTAGATCATGTGAAAAGTACTAAAACAAGTTTTTAAAGAAAATCGGACAAAAACGTCAGCTCCCGGGAGCTCTCAGAGGTTCCCAGAACTTCTTGGAGGTCCGTAGTTTGACCAATTTGACCAAAAGTTGACTTTAAAATCAGAGCACCGTATCATTTTTCAAACATTTTTCATGGATACTATATGTCAATAGCTTTCCAACGATAAATCGCACATATTCCTGGATTTAAAACGAATTTATTATGAATTTTCGAAGATGAAAAAGGCGATCAAATCGGCTTTTATCGCGAATACCGCAAAACTTTTCAAAGTGACCTATCTCTGAACTATTTTTTTTTATGTAAATTAGACTCCATTACTTTTCCAACGGTAAATCACAATCTCATTTTGACTACATACTGACTACTAGTTGGTCGGGCCAAGGCTGACTGGTAATTGGGCTTGATATTGATCCAAGGACCTGGACCTTGTTGACTAGTCCAATAGGAGAGATAATTGCCAATTTGTTATCTTTCTTCTTTTCCTCCATTTTTAAACTATAAAAATTCACAAGGAAATCAGGGATTGAATTATTACTTCCTTTGATATATTCTATATTAATAAAAAATATATAAAATAGATTGCCAAAGGGCAAATATTTGTTTTGAGGTCGGAGTTTTGACATCTTTTTCTAAAATAAATTTACCACTTTTACAATCAATTCTGACTAGAAACTTTTGATTTAAAATATCGTCTTAAAATTTACTTATACAAAGAACTAAAGAAAGAATTTGTTTCTTTATAGTTCTATAATTATTCTGTGCCTTGTTCTAGATTCCAGAGTGAAATCCTATAATATGTTCATTGGATGAACCAGTGACTTTTTGAAGAAGAATTCTTCCATAACCTTGCTTAGAAGTATCTGTCTGAATAATTTTAAAAGAAATTACTGAAGGAATGCCAAGACATGGCAAAGATTTGACATATTTTTTTGACTTCTTGAACAATAGAAGTGTGAACAAATGACCAAGGAGGGGGATTGGACTATAACCTATCAAAAAGGGGTTTACATTTACAACGAAGACTAGGATAAAAATCATATATGTAATTTAAAGAACCTAAAAATTGTTGTAATTGGGTTTTGTCCAGAATTTCATTTGGGAATTTATCAGCAAATTGAATAGCTCTATAAATACGAGTGATTTTTTCATAATGAATATTATGACCTAGAAATGTGACTTTAGATTTAAATAAGCTAATTTTGGAAGCAGAAGTAACAAGACCATTGACTTTGATGGTATTGAAAAACGAATGTAAATGTTTCCAATGTTCATCAATTGACTTTGAGAAAATAAGAACATCATCAATATAGACAATTGAAAAATGACTGAATTCTTTAGACCAAAGGGTATTACATTCCATTCATAATGTCCAAATGGAGTAGTGAAAGTAGTTTTATATCTATCTTTCTCATAGAGTTGGATTTGCCAGAATCCACTCTTTAAATCAAATGTACTAAAAATAACTACTTGGTTTAATCTATTTACTAGATCTCTGTTGTTGGGAATAGGATATCTAATCCATTTAAAACCTTATTTAGAGGTTTGTAATTGATAACTAATCTAGGTGTTCATCTTTCTAACTCAGCACTCTTTTTTATATAGAAAGCAGGGCAGGCAGGACAATGGTCTTTTACTTTTGCGAATCATGTTTTTGTTTAATAAGGGTGATGCTATTGCCACTCCATTATTGAACCAATGCACTCCATGGTACCACTCTTAAATCATGTGGTACCATGCATGCCATGCATTACATACATGGTACCACATGCTCTAAGAGTGGTACTAAAGAGTGCTTTAGTCAATGATGGAGTGGAAATAACAATTCCCTTTAATAATTCAGAAATTTCTTGTCTACATAATTCCATATCTACTTGACTCATTTGAATTGGTCTAGCTTTAGTAGGGATACTTGACTCATTAAAGTCTTTAATGTAGGAAAGCGTAAATATATGCTTTTCCTATGCCAAAATGCATTAGGTATGTCTGAGCATAAAATTAATAATTTTATTCTTGAAATCTTTTATTGCCTTTGAAGTGTCTTACCAGTTAACTGTTCTTCATTTTTTCTATATTTAAATTCCTATTGGAGTGACTTTAAGTGTAAAGTTCTACAATGAAGAACATTAATATTTTAGATATAGACCGATCTTTTAACTATTTTAGATCTCTAATTAATGATTTCGTAAGAATTTAAACTGAACTTCTTCACCACATGCATGAGTAGTTAATCCATTATTATTAATAACGAATAGGTATAGTAAACATAAGAATGAGATTCCTAAAATGACTTTATAAGTCATATTTTTATTAAGACAAGTAGTGTTTTAAAATAAATATTGTTTTGACAAACATGAGCACTAGGTAACTTGTATTCAATCTGCATTTGACTACGATCAGTAGAACTAAGACATTCACTAGTTTTTACATAATATTTAGTTGGGATTAATCCCTCTTGAATACAATTAAGGTCAGCACCTGAATCAATCAGAGCAATAATTGTCTCTATTTCTAATTCTTTGTTTACTACAATTTTAACATTACAATACCATTTTTGTTGTCACGACCCATCCCGCTACGCACAGAAATAGGACACGTGGTATTCACCAAGGTTCATTCAATTCAATTAAAGTATAAATAGTATCGGCAAACATAAGTAAAATCCATGAAAATTGGAGTTATAAAAAGTTTGACGCTTCTCTCCAAAAAAAAAAAAAAAAAGTTTGACGCATTTGAAAACACTTGAAGAAACATCCTCTTTAAAAACCAGCAATCTAGTCAACTAATCATGGACTAGTCGACTGGAAATGCAAGATACAAAGAGCTTGAAAATCTCAAAAGTTGTCCAGTCGACTGTGTCGGGAACCCAGTCGACTGGGATCTCTAATTCTTAGTCGACTGATTCTTCCAGTCGTTGAAATCAGAAATTCCCAATTTTAAAAATACGGTCCAGTCGATTGTGGTCTTCCATCTAGTCGATTGTTTCTTACACAGAATCCAAAATAACATTTCTATCAATAACCAGTCGACTGTGTCGAGGACCCGGTTGACTATTTTTTCAATATTCTAGAGCAGTGGCTAGACCAATCAGGCCTCCAGTCAACTGTTTCCATAAATCAGCCGACTATTTTACCTCAGATTGCAAAGCATTCTGTAGATTCTAAATATGGTTGTCCAAACTCAAATCCAACACATACGCTAACATATAACAACGATTTCACACATAATTACAAGAGTTTTACTACAGATTACAACAACTACAAATCCTTTCCAAAATTTCAATTACAACATATTACAATTCCCAAAGTTCTTATTACATCCTTGGAAAGGAAAACAAAAACATAAACAAGTGTGATCCCGCGGTCCCATCAGCCCCACTCTTTGCGTTTCTTCTTTCCTCTCTTCTTATTACCTGCAATAGAGTAAACCTCCACTGCTCAGCTATATGCTGAGTGTACAATTATAAATATATGCTTATTTGACAAATCATGCTTTAAAACATCTAAACACATCAATTAGTCTCTAGGGAGAGTGGCACGTTTCCATCCGATAAATGAATCTGATGTCGTGGAAGGCTTCCCTCTTCCATGCACCCCGTGCTCTGGTTGGGCCTTCCTCCATACCAAGCACCACAACTATCAATAATACAATCTTCAAACTTTGAGGAGCTTACCCCCGGATGGAATTGCCCGATACCCCTTTTTGACCCAAGCAGACACATAGCATGCTCATATAAACATTTATACATGATTTTCTAACATATCTGCGTGCATAAATAACTAGCCTACTTAATACATGAGCCCAAATCCTAAATATCTCATCGGATATTTAAAACATGTAAATCTCATATAAAACACAAATCTAGAATTCATACCTCGTGCTAACACTCTATAACTTTGAAGGATGAACTAGAGGCCCGATTAAACGTCGGATCTCCGATTATACGCGATTCCTACAAGTTATACCTTGTTTTTCCCAAAATTCCTAGAGTTAGATTTTTGGAAAACTAAGCCAAACAAAGCCTAAGAGTTATCAAAATGTAAATCTTATCTCAAGGAGTTCGAATATGAATTCTGGGGAAAAACTTACGAATAAAAGGTCGTCGATTGGCGTCGCAGAGCTCCTGGGAATAAATCTCCTTTTTTTCTCTCTCTCTAGATATTTTTGTTTTGATATTTATGAAGAAAATAACTTAAGTTTCCTATTTATAGTCACGACTCTCGAAAAATATGTTTACCTCCCCACGAGTTCTCAAAACTCCTAATTATCTCCTGAAATGTCTAATTCATTACCTCACGAGTGAAAACTATAATTTACAAAAGTTCTGTTTGGGTCTAAAATCACGTTCCCAAAAACTATTTCTGTGGAATCTCTATAAAACTTTTAAGCGACGTAGCACTTATGTTCTCATTATAACATTCAACGTGATCTAAAATAAGATCAAAACTAACAGAAATTTATTCTACACATGTAAAATACTATTCATAAAATACCAGATAATTCAAATAACATTTAAATTATATAAATGTCACTTAATCATGCCAATGCACCATGATTCCTTTGATTACTGTGTCCTCAAATGACACCTCACCGTTGACCCATGTCAACTCAACTCAATAATTAATCAACGTTAATAATTTCAAAATTCAAATATGCAATTAAAATAAAAGGGGTGTGACATTTGTAAATGTTTTTTATTCATGACTTAAAGAAAACTATGTTCTTTAAACTCATCCTTAGAGTGCATAGGTTTCTTGGATTCATCATTATAATGAATTGCCTTGCGACTAGATGATGCATTCTTGAGACTTGCCTTGTGACTAGATGAAGCATCATCACTAGAAGATGTGATGTAAGACCTATGTTGAGATTTGAAGTATCATCACCAGATTTGAGATTTGAACTCCTCGAGGTAAGACCTACGTTTTGGTACCTCTTAAGCTGTGTTTGGCTCACTTTTATGAAAATCTAATTTCTAGGCATTTGGGGAAAACCCCAATAAAACTTGTAGGATTCACGTATAACTTGAGATTCGACATTTATTCAGGCCTCTAGTCGATCCTTCAAAGTTTCAGAGAGATCGCACGAGGTATGAATTCTAGATCTATGAAATATATGGAAATTTCATGTTTTAAATATCAACCTTAATATTTTGGATCTGAGTGAAATTCATGTGTTAATTAGATCCGTTAATTATGCACGTGAAACTGCGATAAAAGCATGTATAACTGTTTATGTGAGCATGTTATATGTCTACTTGGGTCAAAGGGGAGTTTGGTGCAAATTCATCCGGGGGTAAGCTCCTCGAACCTTGAGGATTGTGATATTGATTGTGGTGGTGTTTGGTATGGAGGAAGGCACAACCAAGACACCGTACCTGGTATGGAGGAAGGCCCAACCAATGTACGGGATGCATGGGAGAGGTGTGCCTTCCACGACATTGGTTTCATTTACTAGATGAATGCGTACCACCCACCCTAGAGACTATTTCTATGTGTTTTGGATGTTTTAATCATGAATTGTCATATAAGCGTACATAAAGAATTGTACACTCAGCATATAGTTGAGCAGTGGAGATTTACTCCATTGCAGGTGATAAGAAGCGAGGAAAGAATAAGCGTGAGGAGTGAGGCCGAGGAATGCCGGGGGAATACTCTTGTTTATACTTTTTGTTTTCTTTCCAACTTGTAATAAAAATTGGGAGTAGTAGCATGTTGAAATCGAATCTTTTTATGGGTTGGTTTAGTACTTGTAATCTTTAGTAAACACATTTATATATATGTTCTGAATTGTGGATTATAATAGATTGTTGAGGTTGGGAATTGGTTGGGAGACCCGTGGTTTAGAATGCTGCAGATTTGGGCATTTCTGAGAGGAATCAGTCGACTGGCCCATATTTCAGTCGACTAGACCTCTGTGTTCTTGAGTTATTTCTTTCAGTTTTCGAGGGCTTCAGTCGACTAGAGGGGTTATCAGTTGACTGGTTTCTGCACGAAAACACCACATTCTGCATGCATAGTGTCCGGTCGACTGGACAAGGCACCAGTCGACTGAAAAATTGGGGCCCCAGTCGACTGAGGCCCCGACATAGTTGACTAGACAGGGCCTTTGGACTTTTCTTACATTCTGTTTCAGGTCTCCAGTCGACCAGACCCTTAATCAGTCGACTGGACCTCTGTTGCAAAACTGAATTCTTTTTAAACTTTTCCAATTGGGCAAAACTCTTTATAACTCTGATTTTAATGGATTTCACTTATGTTTTCCGCTGCTATTTTACTTTAATGGAATTGGATGAGCCTTGGTGGCGTGCCACGTGTCCTATTCCTGCGCGTAGTGGGATGGGTCGTGACACATCTTCTCAGATTAGTAAAGTTCATAAACTCCAAAGTTGAAATTACAATTAGTCAACTTTCAACAATACAGGAGATGCTTTGTTCCCAGACTTACTAATGTGAAGCTTACTCTTAATATTTAGACTTGAAATTTAAGGTCTGTTTGGATTAAAATCTTAAGTTGAGCCCAAAACTAAATAAAATTAGAAATGGGATGTTGAAGATAAATTTTCGTTTGGTCTTCAGTTAAACAATGAAGTATTATGAACATAAAGTATTACGAGTATATAATTCAAGTTATCATAAATGCTTTATTGGTAATTGGTTGAAGGTAAGGCTGAGGCCTTAAAAATAATGTAAGACTGAGATGGTCAAATTTGGCTGGGACTGAGATAATTCTGCAGTTAGTGCACTAATATACTACCTATTTCGAGCTGGGCTGGTAGGTAATATACACCTTTCGAGCTGGGCTGGAGTGTTGTAGCCTTGATGAGATATACATTATGTGATGAGTTGATTTATTCCTTTAAAAGATTTTTTTTTGTATAATATAGTACAAGTCTCACATATAATTTTACAGGTAACTAGTACGTATGATGTTAAATGTACTATCTTATTCAAATTTTCTGGAAATCAAGTAATGTTATCATTATAAAGGCTTTCTTTCGAAAATAAAATTATATCCTTATTGGGCCCACAACTCATTATTTTTATAAATAAAAATTACAGGGACAAGCACATGAGGTGAAGATTGAAGAGTAAGGCTGGCGAAAGAATTTGGACCTTTTATGTTATTCCCTTTCTGTTTTGAATAAAGCAATGTAATAAGAGATCTCTCTTTAGAAAGTTGTAGTATGTAATCTTAACATTTGATATTATTACCATCATAGCTTCATTAATTTCACTTTATACCATAACCATATTGGTATCTGAAATTAAATTTGGGGCATGACAAGGAATGACTAAAAGAACAAACACAACAATTAGGTCTTGGCTCTGATACCAAAGAGGGAAGCAGACGTTAATTAAATGACAGAGATAATAAATAAAAGAAGGCAATAGAGATACTGAAACTTATAGATATTTGGATTAATGGGAAACAAGTACTAAATTGTTCAGTGTATACATCAAGTGAAAGATATATATTACAATAAGGGAAATATAAAAAGAAATGATCAAGGTGATCTTATGAAAATGAAAGAAGAAGATGGTTTTAACCTCTGGTAATTTGATTAAGAGTTTTTCTATCTTAGATGACTTAGGTTTCTCTAATTTTGTTTCTATATGTTTTAGTTGTTTTTCTAAAACATTCAAACATTGATTAGTATAATTATTCTATTCTATTATCTTTTTAATCTCAGTATTAGTAAATATCTTAAAAGGTGATGCAACTATATTTGTTCCCTTGTGACTAATAACTATAGACTCTAGGGGTGGATTGACTGAAGAAATCTTATCATTATCTTCCTTTCTAATCCATGTTGTTTTAGTAATAGCATTTACTTGATTATGAAAATTTTTAAAATATTCAAAGAAATAAATATCTTTTCTGACTAACTACATTTATTCTTTCCAAGATTGTAAAATAGAATTTTTCTCATCTAAATTATGAGTGGCTTGGTAAATAAGTTTTTTGTCTGAATTTATAGGTGCATTAAATTCTATATTTAACAATTTCATATTGATCTTAAAATCTTTACTCATAGTAAATGACTCTTTATTAGGACATTCAAAATCTATTTGTGTAGGAGAATTAGGGAAACTATCTTCACTAGGTACCTTGTATAAGGTTTACTAACTTAGGCTGTAGTCATAATACCTTTTTAGCTTAGTATCAACTTCACTAAGAAGATCTTTATCTTTTCTTAATGTCCTAGACTTATCAGGAATACAAGACGTACTAGATTTAGAAGAATTAGAATCAAAATCTTTATTTTTTAACGAGACATCCTAATACGCTGTTCATCAAAATTAATTATGACTTTTCCATCTGTGAATTGTTGTACATGATCTAGATCAACTATATTATTGGTTTGGAAATTTTTAGAATGATTTTCATTTTCTAAAATCCAATGACTAGGTAATTCTATATCCTTCCATAGAATAGTCTAGGAATTTGGATATTTGTATGTTTTGAACTACTTTGCATAAGTAAATTTTGATTTTTAGGACTTTTAATTAAGGGCCATTTAGTATAAAATCCAATCTACTAGACTTTTCTAGTAATTGGTCCAATCCAATAAAGTTGTTAGCAATAAGTCCCTCTTATTTTACGTAGACAAATTTACCCTCACTCTCTTATGTATGCTGAAAAATAGTACACATTCATTGCATGCAAAAAATCCCATTATTTTCTCCCCCAAAATCTCGCCCACATCGTCAATCATATCAGCCAAAATCTAGGGATTTGTATTTCAAACCAAACTCCAGCGAGGATTGTCGCGCCCGCCCCGGATTTCTTTTTTTTTAGCAGGTCAAAATGGGGTGTCTACAAGGATTCAAAATCCTTTCAACCTAAAATCAAACCCACCTCTATATTCACAGCCGCAATCTTCATCATGAAGCACGATATTGGAGCATATCCACTCTTCTTCAACACACGTCTTCCACTGAAGTAGTCGTTGTGGTCAAGCTTCATACTCAGGTGATCGGCATGTATAATTGGTGCAAATGGGGAAAAACTATAAGTTATGTATGGTTTTCTATCTTCCAATCGATTGAAATTTCTCATGACCATCAAAAAACTTTTTGTTAAATTTGTGATTTGATTATGCCGATTTTCCACATTCATCTACTAAATAAGTGATTTAGGGTTTTTTTTCATTGGCCTTTTTTGTTTGAATGAGTGCTTGAATGTGCCGATTGAAGAATGCATCTACTAAATCAGTAAGTTAGGCTTTTCTATTGCCCTTTTTTTATTCTTCATCCACTAAATCAGTGAAATTTTACATGGAAGTCAATTTTTTTTGCCGAGTATGGGTTCTCACTTCCCATTCAATAGATTACAAAGCAAAAAATGTGTTCTCCTTCATTTAAGATCTTTCTCCAGACATCTTCCATGCCACGAATCCTATCTATACTGTTTCATGTGAAAAAATCCCTAATCAGTGAAATTTCGCATGGAAGGCAAAAACATTTTTTAGGATGCAGGTTTTCCAAATGTGGGTTCATATATCCCATTCAATAGACTACAAAACTGATGAGGGCTGATATTTGTGAAATATTGGCCCGATAAAGAGTAAAATTGGTTAAACTTAGCCCCATATCTCTAGTTTTACCTGCACTTGTGTCTTAACATATCTTTTTACAGAATGATGCAGTTTTCGTGGTATGTTGTTGTGTTTAGTACTTTAGATGCAGGTCCTAAAGCGAGAATGAATAATAAGTTGGAAAAGGATAGCTCAAGAAACAAAGAGGACTTCTCAGAGATAAAATTCAAGTCCCAAACGATTGCCATCATTTAGCAATCGATTGGCATTCTTTCTAAGCCAATCGATTGACATTATTATCAATCGATTGGTACAAATATCAATCGATTGGTTTCAGTTACCAATTGATCAATCGATTGGTGAAAGCTGGAAGTCAAAACTCTTTAATGGAGCAGAATCTCAGTAAATCAAAGTTTATGATGACGACTAGCCGTTACATTGTGAACTTAGACCCTAGGTATCGAGTTGACAGTTGCGATAAAATCTTTTGATTAGAGTGAAAAACGACTGTCATGTGATTGAGTTAATAGTGAAAACTTTGAACCCTAGTGAGTTTTGATCCATTCTTTCATTTTGAGGGTCAATCACAAAAACTCGTGTCAATTCTTGAAACGCGCAAATATCTCGTCGAGAGTCTCATTTTTGTTTTATTTGGCCAGTTGCTTCAAGAGAACGTTCAGGATCTACCAATTTAAAAATTCAGGAAATGCTTAGATAAGTAAAAATGTCCAGAAAATGATTTAGGCTATCGATAGCTCACCTCATCACCCGAGCAAGTCTAAACTCCCACTTACCTATCACTAATCAATGCTTCTACCTAAAATCATATATTTATAGTTTGAGCATGTGATTGTTTTGTGCAGATAGCTGAAGGAGGAAAAGAAGAAGTTGAAAAGAAAAAAAAACAAATACATTGAAAAGAGAAGAGTAAAAGAAAAAGAATAAAGAAAAAAATTGGTGGGTTGAAGAAAAATATTTATATAGATGTAGGAGGATTGGGTGAATGAAAAATGTGAAGTTGAAAATGAAGATACCCAACCACGTGCTTGAACTTGTATTCACATCTCACCATCCTGACCACTTTGCCTCTTTCTTTCACAAGTCTTGAAGATTCTAGATAACTTTAATAAATTTCGAGTACTAAATGAGTTTTCCACGGTAGATTGCTCCAGTAGTAAATGGTATTCCATTCATGAGACTCCTACACTTCAAAATAAACGTTCTTCAGTGTCTATTATGAAAGCATGTTTGATTGCCTCTACATTTACTCATTTGAGCTTCATACTATGAGAGCACAACTTTTATGCCGATTTCAGAGTGATTCTATTTTGAGCATAAACCATGTGAGAATTGAGTTGAAACTGTTAAATCCTGAACACGTTCAGTTTAAATAACTCTGAAATGAAGATTTCGATCGTAGTTGATTGACTCCACACACACACACACACAAACACAAGGATATATGAAAGCTATGGATGTAGTTTTGACTAGAATAGTTACTTTGTAACATGTTGTTTATTTCTATGGTATGATTAATGTAACAACCTGCATTTTCATTTCCATAATTAATATGTATTTGCATTATCATATTTAAAATCAATATGTATTGTCTGCTGTCATTAATTACAATTCTCATACGTGGAATTTTATTTCTTGTTTAAATTCATATTGAAATTCTTATTGGGGTCAAACAATAATTTTATGGAAATTAGTGATACCTGTGTTGGATTTTAAAACTGTATTTCAAAACGGTGGAAATGTTTGCTTTTGACTCAACCAGCATTTTTATAAAATCGAAAAAGTATTTCTTACGTTAAAATGAATTTTCTAATTTTTTGTGACGAACACCGTGCCACGAAAATACCAGTTTATGTTCAAAGCTGTCCGCGTCGCGTGGAACTCCCACAGTTTGGGAATCTCCACTAATCATGAAGTGACACTTGCTTTAATCTCATAAATGCTAGCAATGAACACCTAGGCTTGTTTGGTTGATGCATTTGAGTAAGTGCAAATTCTTGTGCCATAAGTTGTTTTTCCAAACATGATAAGTGCTTCTTAGCTAGTTGCTTATGCCTTGTTTGTCAACACTTTATAAATGTGTGATTAATTGTGACTACAACTAATTTACCCAAACATCTTTCATATGCCCCCTAGGAGTCTAGAGTTGGCTCTTGAATGATCTGTGAGGTAAATGTACATCAGTGTATATACGAATGTATATTTCAGCTTGTGTGATCTGTATAATTAACTGTTTAATTTGAAATTGAGGAACTAATTGATTTAGTAGAGTGAAGTTTACAATACACAACTTGGAGCCCAAGATTGTGAGTTCTATTTATATATATACACTCCTTTTCATTACTCACACAAATCTGGAGAAAACAGAGAGCTTGAGAGAGTTCTACAGAATTTTAGAGAGAGAGAAAACTTCAATCCACCATAGCCAAGCTCAAGTGGATTTCTTAATTTGGTCTTTCTTTCTCAACAATCTCTACACTCTTGATCATAGTGAGTATTATTAACTCACTCTTAAATGTAATTCATGCTTAGTTACTACTTGGGTGTATGAAATTGTTAATCTCCATTGTTGATTTTACGTTTGGACCTCCATAGCTTTGAAATCAAGATTTTTCAACCTTAACCAAACTCTGTTTTTAGAGTTAAAAATGATAGATTACACATCCTATATGTCATGTTTAAAGTATTAAAGCTTAGTTTGTTCATGTGAGGAAGTATGTTAGAAATTAATTTTTGTTAACTTTAAGTTTGTCATAAAATTCTAGAGTTTTAGATTGATTCATGTTAAATTGATTATGGAATCATAATCCTTGTGAAAAACCGAAGAGAATCATATATTATAAGGCCTAGTAACTTACAGAATTGAAAATGGGTCAATTTAGACCCTTAAAACTGAAACAGAGCAGTTCAGCGAAGAAGACGAAGCTTCTGCCTGAACTCTCGTGCGCGATCGCGCGAGTGAGGGTCGCGCGAGCGGCCCGCGCACGCGAGGTGTGGGTTTCCAGGCAGAAAAAAAAATTTATATAATGAAAATGAAAAATAGGCAGGTCACGCGAGCGACCCCTCACGCGAGCAGCCCGCGCGCGCGACTCCTGGCTGTTTCTAGTTTTTATTTTTCTTGTGTTAAGAAACTGTTTGGGTGATATTTTATGAATTTTTAAAGCTCTGTATGGAAAATTTACTGAATCAGAATTCTATTTGGGTATGTTTAGACGATTAAAACGTTGTATTGTGACTTAACAATCCCCGTACGCACGTCGTTAAATAATTCAGTGATTTGCCTCATGTTTTAAAGTTTCATGACATATATGTGGAGTCAGTTGTACATGCATGGTGAGTGTGAAGGTTGGTCAGTATGGAAAAAAGTAATGGTCAGTGTGGCATAGTGAGTGCGATTAAGATTGTGTTGTGGACACTCCCTGGTAAATGAGTACCAAAGTGTGTTATGATTGAGATTGCGGCGAGGGTGTCTTTGAAATGCGACGGTGGCAAAACTGGACACTCCCTGACAACCATGGTAGCGTCAAAGTGTGTGAAGCCGAACTTGGACATTCCCTGGCACCCATGGTAGTGCTAAAGTGTGGCCTACGGACACTCCCTGATACCCGAGTCTGGATACTGCGTGAGGGTTCCTCCGGTATTTGCATGGCAGATTAGGTATTAAAGTGTGAGGCATTGGACACTCCCTGGTACCCCGGACCAAAGTGTGAGGCAAACTGGACATTCCCTGGCACCCCTGTGCTAAAGTGTGGCTATCGGAGTATTTCAAAGATACTGGTGTGTGATAGTGGGTTGTTGGGTTTTGTCGAGAGAAAAGAGTCGGTAAGATGAGATGGTGCATTGTTCTCATACACGGTCATATATATGTGAATTTTATCATTTAAATAATATTGTGCTTGTTTCCTAAAATGACCTCCATGCTTTAATGTAAACTTTTTGGATTAAATGGGAATTGGAAAATGGTAAATGAGTATGTGTTACATTCAAAGTTATGTTTTTAATGCTCACCAGCTTCTTGAAGCTGACAACGTTGATGCGTCCTGGACATTCGTGTTCAGGTTTTTCAGGTTATGATCAGGCTGAACATTATGATTATGCTAATTGAGAACGACTGCTTGGAAGAAAGACTGTTATCTATACTCCATGTTTTAAGTTATAAACTATTTTGTAATAAGGATGACTGTAATAGATATTAAGTTATTGTTTTGATTTAAGGCGGTTTGTGCCTTTAGAGACCCCGTGCTGTAATATGTAATAAGTTAGAAAAATATTTATAAGCTTTGATTGCTCTACTCTGATTATGGTTTTATGTTGTTCGACGTTTGGGACAGAATCGATCCTTCAAATTGTCGCGACCTACGGGTCCATAAAAGAAATTAAACGCTTTCCATATTTATGCTACGTCGGGGCGTGACAATTAAGGAATCTATGTCCTTGTTGGGCATAATTTTTATCATAAAGGAGAGATTGGAATTCTTTGATAAGTTTAGCAAGCTTGACATTTGTATTTTGTGGGTATATTCTCTGAAAACCCTCACGAGACACAAATCGTTCACTAGGGAAGACCTAGGGGTTCAAAGGCTTGTTGTATACGCTAAATGCAATCGCGATTCCTGCGAAAGTGAGTTAGGATGTTCTTTTTGCTTTAGTTCAATAAAAATTGTAACGTTGTTTGTTGTTGATCTTAACTTATTCTAATTCTGCTTCATTGCTAGAGACTAGCAATACGCTAGTTAGGGGTCGTGATGAGGGCTGACATTTGTGAAATATTGGCTCAATAAAGAGTAAACTTGGTTAAACTTAGCCCCATATCTCTAGTTTTACCTGCACTTGTGTCTTAACATATCTTTTTACTTAATGATGCAGTTTTCGTGGTATGTTGTTGTGTTTAGTACTTTAGATGCAGGTCCTAAAGCGAGAATGAATAATAAGTTGGAAAAGGATAGCTCAAGAAACAAAGAGGACTTCTCAGAGATAAAATTCAAGTCTCAAACGATTGCCATCATTTAGCAATCAATTGACATTCTTTCCAAGCCAATCGATTGACATTATTATCAATCGATTGGTACAAATATCAATCGATTGGTTTCAGTTACCAATCGATCAATCGATTGGTGAAAGCTGGAAGTCAAAACTCTTTAATGGAGCAGAATCTCAGCAAATCAAAGTTTATGATGACGACCAGCCGTTACATTGTGAACTTGGATGCCTCTAGCTCGTGGGAATAACAGTATATATAGAGGGGAGTTAGAAGAGTCAAGGGTTGGCTTACTTTTTAGTTGTTTTGTAGGCTTTTCTTCATTTGAGTCTTGAAAACAACTTCAAGTTTGAGATTTCTTCATTTCAAATTCTTTATTCAGTTCAGGTTTTTTTCTTTTAATTTTGTTATTCTTGATTTGGTTTGATTAGATTAGAATTCTGTTTTAGTTTTTGTTTTGAACTTACATCGTGATTTTAAGTTTTATGATTCAATCCATGTCTAAATTCAATCTCAATAATATGTTTCAGTTTAGTTTTATTTCTGCATCCTTCAATATGCTAGCTTAGAATCTCGGTTGGGAACAATGTGAAGAAACATTGTTCCCCCAGCCACTGCCATGAAATTGTATGAGAATCAGTGATAATCGATTGGACACAGAAACCAAACGATTGTCATAGATTTCAAGCCAATCGATTGGTTTAAGTACCAATCGATTGGGAGTCATTTCAGTCCAATCGATTGCCATCCATAGCAATCGATTGGTATGATTTTGTCTTGGGTAGAATCCTTATAGTATTCCAGTGACTTCTATTTCAAAAATTAAACCCAAATTGATCTTTCAAAGTTCAAATTGAAAATTGATTTTGAAATATAAGCCCTTTCGGCTAATTAGTTCAATGAACATACATGACGAACACGTCGAATATCCTATATTTGATTTGTTTATCATAGTTCATAGTTTTAATTAGTTGTTATTTCAGTTTTTTTCATAGTAAGTAAGGTAATTCAACCATTAGTTATGTAAAATTCACATACTTAGTGTCTAGGTTACTTAACTTAATCGATTACGAAATAAGGAATACTAGAAGGATGAAACCCTAGTTGTACGTTAATGCTAGATCATGGTAGTGTTTGGTACAATGCGGACTCACATGTTCCCAACACCTTTTTCATACATAATTTAAAAATCATATTACTTAATTCTATTTAAATTAATTGTTGATTCACTTTAAATTATTTAGTTTCAATTTTGAATTCAATAGGATCGTTAGAACCTCCATTCTAGAAGTAATCACCTTTTATTTTCTTTAGGACTCAATCTAGATCATTCTGTCCCCACTTTCCCATCCCTTGGGATATGACCCGATCTTACCGGTTATCACTCAACGCGACCGTCTACGCTTGGACGTACTCTTAGGAGAACACATTTTCAGTCGTGTCAAAAACAAAGTGTGTTGTCTTTCATATGAAAATTCACACATAATATGTGAAAATTGTTAGGTGAATTGTGGAAATTTTGATGAAGACAAAGTGTGTTGCCCTTCATATGGAAATTCCCACATGAATATGTGAAAATTTCTAGGTGAATTGTGGAAATTTCAACAGAGAAAGTGTGTTGTCCTTCGTATGAAAATTTCCAAGTGAATTGTGGAAATTTCAACTGAGTTTGTGAGTGGAGATTTTGAACTGAATATTCTGTGTGAGAAATTTCAAAAGACAGCATGTGAAATTTCACTCAATCCCATGTTTAATTTTCCTCAGTCCTATATGAAATTTCCCTTAATCCCATGTGAAATTTTTACATATTCATGTACTCAAAAATGGTTTCCTGTGAAATTCCCACAATCAATTGAAAATTCCCCTACAAAATATTAAATATCAGATTATATTGATTACTGGATGACTAGTTGATGACAATGTGCTAATGTCAATTTGCTGAATCTTGCAGCCCGCGCATCAAAGAGTGTGATCAACAAACCACAAAAATAAGCAGTTCCACCCATTGTACAAACTAGATGCAATGTAGTTAGCTTTGTGACCATTCCCAATCAAATAACTTTAAGAGATGAACACATACGAGATCTGCAATTGTAACAACCTGTATTTTCATTTAATTGCTAATGTAATTTCCAAATTTGATTCATATTACTTACTTTATTTAATAGAAATTCTTTAATTGGGGTCAAACTATAATTTTTATAAATTCAAGAATACCTCTGTTGGTTTGAAAATCGTATTTTCAAGATGGTAAAAATATTTACTTTCAATATTTTTATACAACCAGAAAATCATTTCCTTCGTTAATATAAATTTTTCGTATTTTTGTGGTGATCACCACTTCGCGAAAAATACCAGTTTATGAACGAAAACTATCCGCGCCGCGATGAACTCCCACAAATTGGGATTCTCCGTCAAATCAATTCGACATATGCTTTTTGATCATTTAATTCAAGCAATGATTGGATTAAGCTTGTTTGGGAATGCCATTTGTGTATGTGTATATTGTAGTGCCATAAGCTATTTTTCCAAACACCCTAAGAGATTCCTAGACAACTTGTTTATGCCTTGTTTGGTAATGCCTACTTTGCATGTGTTGTATTAGTGCATTAAGTTGAATTCCCAAACACTTCAATTTGTCCCCTGTGAACCTAATTGACTCTTACACTAATTTAGCAGATTTCATACATGTATATACGTATTTGAACAATATGTATAATAGGATTTTAGTATATAAGAATAGAAATTGAGTTTGTTGAGTGTTTGAGGTGAATCTTGGCCTCCAAGCATTAGTTTTTATATATATATATACTCACATACTCTCTCAATAACTCACATTCAGGAGTTTTAGAAACCAAAACACAGAGAAGAAAAGAGAGAGTCCAGAGAGAATTTACAGAAATTGTTTTAGAGAGAGAGAGAGAGCTTCAACCTTAGCCAAAACTTGAAGCTTGGATTTCTTAATTGGCTTTCTTTCTCAACATGTACTTCAATCCCTTATCACAGTGAGTATTTTAAACTCACTTAGAATGTAATTTATGCCTTGTTTATTGTTGATATATCTTAATTTGTAAAACACCATTGTTGATTTCATCTATGGAGCTTGGAACTTGAAAATCATGATTTTTCAAACTCAATCAAAATTTGTTTTGATAGATTTCAGTCCATAGATGCCATGTTTAAAGTATTAGAGCTTAATTCATTCATACTAGGAAGTATATTATAAATGAAATTTCGTCACCTCTCAGTTTTTCATAAAATTCGAGAGCTACGGTTTGATTCATGTTAATCCGATCATAGATTAGTAATCCTTGCGGAAAAACAAAAAAAATCATATATTACAAGACATGTTTGCAACCGGATTGCAAAATGGGTCAAAAACTGAAATAGGGGAGAAAAACGAAGAAGATGAAGTCGACCTTTGTATTTTTCATTATCCTGAAAACCTTTAAGGAAATTCGAAAATGGACATGTCGCGCGAGCAACCCACTCGAGCAACATATCGCTTGAGCAACCCGCGCGAGCAACCTTTATGTTTCTGACAGTTCTGGAAATTTTTAAAGAAAATCATAGAATAGGTGTATCGCGTGAGTGACCTGCTCGCGCGACTGGGCCTTTTGTGTTTTCTATATGTTTTTGTATAAGAAACTATTTGGATAAAGTTTTAAGGGTTCTTAAAACACTGTTTGGGAAATATGCTATTTCAGAATGCCCTTTTTAAAGATTAAGTTAAAAAAAAGAGTGATTAAAGACTTGATTTATCGTGCGCCCTTTTTAGTAATTATGTATTGCCGTATAAAGTCATGTGAAATACATGTTTGAGTCGAGTTGACATGCATAGTGTGTGATGGTGAGTTGAGAAAAGTTGATATTGTGTTGTGTGAGTTGCGACCCCAATTATCCCAGGTCGATTCGGATACGGCAGGTTAATTGGGAAGGATTGAGCCCAAGTCGACTCGGATACGACAGGTCAATCAGCGATGTGTTATAGCCTTAATTATCCTAGGTCGATTCGGATGCAGCAAGTTAATTAAGAGGGATTGAGCCCAAGTCGACTCGGATACGACAGGCCAGTTCGGTCGTGTCCAGGCCGATTCAGATACGATAGACCGATCAGGTTATTGTAACCTTGAATGTCTAGGTACGCCCAGGTTGATTTGGATACGGTAGGCATATCGACAGACATTCTAAACCTAACGGCCGTGGGCTAGTGGTTCAGGGGAACTGTTTGTGTTGGGTTTTGTAGTCAAGGTAAAAGAGTCAATGGGATGAGTGTTTCCTGCACGGTCACATGTCATATTATTGAGTATCGTTATGTTGATCTTCTATTTCTGTTTAAATGCGTATTCACTCATGTATTCTTAACATGTTGAATAATAAACCCGTTAATCGGAAATGATAAGCCAACATGTTTTACATTACAAGAATATATTTTTAGTACTCGCCAGTTTCTTGAAGCTGACAGCGTTGATGCACCCTGGACATTTATGTCTAGGCTTTTCAGGTTACGATCAAACTGGACAATATGACTATGCCAATTGAGAACAACTACTTGAGGAGATAAAGGATTAATTATGCTTTTAATTATAAATTGAACTTGTCATCAGGATTGATGTAATAGATATTAATGTTGTTGCAAGGCGAGTTGTGCCTTAAGAGTCCTATGTGCTGTAATAATTATTATGTTTGAAAAATTTTATAAGTCTTGATTGCTCTTACTCCGATTTAAATTATTATATTGTTCGACGTATGGGACGGAGTCGATCCTTCAAACTATCGTGACCTACAGGTCCATAAAAGAAATTAAATGCTTTCCCTATTTATGCTACGTCGGGGTGTGACAACAATAAACCCCATTTTGGTGCTTAATAATGCATACCCGAGCAAGAGAGTGAGGTACACGAGGAAATGTGATGAAATCCCAGCAAGGATGATTGAATAATTCGAGCTAGATGACAACACATTTCAAATCGGACCCGAGAGACTAAGGCTACGTGCTACTGACTAAGGCTATAATGAAGCAGCTATTCTAGAACAAGAGAGTCACGCCTAACTATGATAGTTCACAACACATGCAGACTTGGTGTACAAACTACTAATTAACAACACATGGGGGTCCTGGACCTTGGAACTACATCTTCAATGGACAAAAGGTCAACAAGCACCATGTCGGGAGATGAAACGCGTGTAGTATAGTCTAAAGTTGGGAACATCGGATACTGGAGAACTACTTATTTTGGGAAAGTTGCACCAAGTCCATAATCTATATGAAATTTAACATGTGTATATTTTGTTCTATGTGGGAACTTTTTTGTGAGATGTACAATTTTCAGATCGTTGCAATAATTTTACTATAATCGATATGTAATTAATCATCTATACATTTGTTCTATCATATTTTCAACGTCATGTGACAATTTGAATACCCAGGTATCATATGAAATTTCACAAATTCCTGCACATTAACTCACTGGAATTTCAGATAAAGTTATGTGCAAAAAAAAAAAACAAGTGTTCAACAAAATGCAAGAGCGTTAGCCTTATTTTAACTGTAATATATCTGAAATTTCAACTGTGAATAATTTGAATTATGAAAATTATACATGCAGAGGCCAAAAGTTTTGAAAGAAGGTGTTGCAATGTCATATTTTCTATAGTAGGTATCAAAAAATTATGAAACTTCCCATAAATAAATATGCAAATTTTCTTGTGAAATTTCACATTCAGTGATTTAAAAACGCACATTTTGTCAGATGCTGAAAACTAATAAATTCGTATGAAAATGAACTAATACATGTAAGCACAAAATTAAACATCTTTTGAACACATTACCACAGGGATTTTTAGGAAATCTAGGTGATTTGGACAAAGTTTTTGAGAGAAACAGGTATTTCTGGGTGAGTTGGATAAGTTTCTGGGAGGAACTGGGAAATCAGAGTTTTTGGGAGAAATTGGTGCATCTGGGCATTACTGGGAAGTTTGGACGGGGTTGCTGGAATTTTTGAAAAATCTGGGAGATTTGGGCAAAGCTTCTAGGAAAACTGGTATATTTGAGTGAGTTCTTGGGAAATGGGAATTTCTGGGAAGCTTGGATAGAGGTTCAGGAGAAACATAGATTTTCTAGAATTTTGGGTGAAACAAAGATACCTGGGGAGGTCGAACAGGGTTTCTGGGGAAAGCAGGAATATCTAAGTAATTCGAAAAGAGTATCTGGGGGACACAAGTATATCAGAGTTTCAGGAAAAAATTGAGATTTCTGGGTAATCTAGGGAGAAATAGGGATTTCTAGGAAATTTGGGTGATTCGGACAGTTTCTAGGATAAACAGGGATATCCTGATGAGTTGGACAGAGTTTCTGGAAGAAATAGGGATATATAACGGGAACAGGTGATGATGGTGATCATACAGTCTAGCAAGTTTTCATACTCCTATGTCATAGGACCAACAAACAAGGTTTGTGGTGTATATCTTTGTAAACATGGAGCAGACATCCTTGTCATGGTGCCTAGCATGTCAACTCAATGTAATCACATGGAGCAGACATCCTTGTGAACATGGAGCAGACATCCTTGTCATGGTGCCTAGGCATATCAACTCAATGTAATCACATGTGAATGATTGCCTTGGGAATCATAAGAAAGAGGTTCTATTCTATGCCACATAAGCGTCTACACCGCGTAGGTAATCCCACCAGGGCATACAACAGTTATATCACATTGTCCTATCTGAAAAGATAAATGAACAGTCTTATGAAAGGTTCTACAGGAATCTATATGCAAAGGCTGGATTTAGTCAAAGAGGGTCCGTGGACGAGAGTTCCAATATACCGTCAGAGAGATAGTACGGAGGTTTTTACTCTTTTTGATATACCTTGGAAGGTACAGTATCAACGGTGACTTGTGCCCTGGCACAGTAAGATCTGAACAATGTCAGTGCTGCGTTTCAGACACAATCGAAGGGGGAAATGCAGAAGTGTAATGCAGTGAACCAGACACAGTGAAAAGATGATTTTAAGGATGCTTCTTATGAGTCAAACCTCTGTATTATTTTGTTTTGAAAAATAAAAATACCCAACAGAGTCGCAAGATTGTGGACACGCGGAATTCCACCCTTGTTTGTTTGAGATTGTTTTGAATGGAAAAGAAAAGGTCTGTTGAAAGCAGATACAGAGTCGCCACATGATTTTTAGGGAATCAAGAAACCCAATTTGACTCACCCAAATGGATAAAGGGCACCAGCCCTTCATAACCAAATAACTTGGTTCGGGGTTTTGGTACGAGAGAGGAAAGAGCATTTGCCGCGACTAAAACACCCTCAACTCGCCCTGTCTCTCGACGGGCCACAATTAGCATCCAAATAATCATCTTTTACTACGTTTGGTTCGACAATTAATATTATGATAATATATTACATCACATAAGAATCTTGAAATAGAAGATCAAAAGATAAGATATCATTCACAAGATCTAAGCCAAGTATCACACAATGCAAAGTGAAAGATCACACAAACAAACCTAGGAAAAATCGTCTAATCACATATCAAGGAATAAGGTTTTCCTAATCTAAAGGGGACATGAATTGTTCTTGAAACAAATTAATCAAAGAGATCAAAAAATATGCTTAGCAAACTAGAATGATGCATGTTAATCTTTGAGAAAAGAAGACCTCTCAATCCCCGGGACGGATGAGAAAGGAAGATTAGATTGAGGGGAAGTATGAGCGTGTGATCAAGTTCATTCCTTATAATCTTCTTAGATTAAGAGTCACAAAAACTCCAAATCTTGCATGGATGTAATGTATGATCCTAGAATGTGCAAAGGTTGTAGTGTGTTTGTGTATATGGACTTTCTAAAGTGACGTAGAAATCTAAAATATGGATGAATGCATGGAGGAAATTATCATGAGATATGTACAAATGTAGTATGGACTAATTCCTAAGATATGAATTAATTTGGAGTGCATGTGAGCATCAAATCAAAGAATGGAAGTAAAAGTATACTTGCTGTGAATAGTGGACAGAACAGTGAGTTGACTTTGTAGAAATTGAAAAGTGGGGTTAAAAATGTTTTCAATGAATGATTTTTTATAGAGATCATCCTTATTGTGTCTATAACACATATAAAAAAGCCAATCTTCAATAACTATTACATATTGAGAGAAATCATATAAAAAATAGAGGTTACTCAGAAACAGAGTCCGTACTGTTGACTGAAATGTTGAAAAATCTTAGAAAATGAAAACAAAACATTTGGAGGCCCATATTATACATAAAGTTCCCTAAGACACTGAAGTTCAAGGGAAAATGGTTTGAGACCACTCCATTTGGAAAAGTTTTTTGTAAAACAAGTTGAAAGTCAACCAAGCTACTGTGACAGTAAAGACAGAATATCTGGAGAGTATTTGGACCAAAATAGAATCCTTCCAAGTGTTTTCAAGCCAAGCCAAAAATCCTGGGTATTCTATAATGAGTTAGGAAGACTTTCCAAGTGGTATTGCATCCATATATTGAGTATTCAATTCTAGAAAAATCTTTGAACTCAGATTATTCATTGTTTTGAAGATTTTTGGAAAAACAAGGCTTATTTCTTGGAATCCAAATGTTGAGGTTTTAGAGGGGGGTTTGAAATAAGGGGTTTTGAAAGCATATTTTCATAACTTAAAGAAGATTACAACCACTTGGAATATCAACATCAAACCCACAATGAAAACCTCCAAGATTGTTGGAGGGCATTACTCTTATTTTTTAAATAACTTCAAGAATACATAGAGATGTATTGAAGTTAGAATCATCATCTATCAAACATGTTTTTGAGGCCATGAGATACAATCCATAAGGATTCACTCACCCCAAACTTCATGTCATCATTTAGATGATGATGGACTAGTAAGTAATCAAAGAAAAATCAAGAAGAAATAGGGGAAGGAGAGATGAACATATATATAAACAAGCAAGTAAATAGCAATCAATAGATGATAATCAATGTGATATTGGACTTGTAAATTGGTGTTTCACTCATAGATATTGACATTTGAACATGGAAGTAGCTTCCTAACTCAAGAATGCTCAAGAATGGTGATTGGGGGGGGGGGGGGGGGGGGGGGTATTTGAATGTGAAGTATATGAGAGATAATGGAAGGAAACAAGATTAGAATTCACTTTCTTATAGAAAATCAGTAAGAGAAACTCCCTTTCTCTCTTCTGAACCTATCTCTATCTCTCTTTCTCTCTACAACTTTCTCAAACTTTGCACTTGGCCCCCCTAAAATGAAGAGCAAAGGGGGGTTTATATAGGCTAATTTGGGGGTGATTTTGAGATTTAGAAACTGCTCCCATTGGTCTCAAACATATGTGAACATAAAACTACATCGTTTTGGTCATTAATTATTCAATTTGGACCCCCAAATAAATTACAAAAATCGGTTCTGCGGGGGTTGACTGCTGCCACAGCACTGGCTATGTGCCGCCGTGGTAGTGGCCTAGTTCCGTCGCGACACTGCTCCTCAGACGCCCAGAAATTTGTATTTAGGCCCCAGAGGTTCCGGTATTCGTAAAAAGGCCCTATTTCGTCCGAAATTCACAGAAAATGCGCACGAACTCCAAATTGAGCTTGTGATATACCGATGGAAAGGTAATGGACTCTACTTTCCATGAAAAAAATAGTTCGGAGATAGGTCATTTTGAAAAGTTTTGCGGTATTCGCGATAAAATTCGATTTGATCGTCTTTTTCACCTTCAAAAATTCATAATAAATTCGTTTTAAATCCAGAAATTATGTGCGATATACCGTTAGAAAGCTATTGACTTCTAGTATCCATGAAAAATGTTTTAAAAATGATACGACACTTTGGTTTCAAAGTCCACTTTTAGGTCAAATCGGTCAAACCTAGGATTTCTAGGAAGTTCCGGGAACCTCTGGGAGATCCCAAGAGCTGACGTTTTCGTCTGATTTTCTTTTAAAACTCATTTTAGTACTTTTCACATGATCTAAAATAATTTTAGAACTTTTTGGCGAATTTGGATGATTTTGGTCAAACCCCGGTCAAACCTGGTCAAACCGGTCAATGGGGACTTTCGGGGAACTTCCGGGACTTTCGGGGGTCTATGGGAGCTGATGATTTCATCTGATTTTTCTTCAAAACTCATTTTTAGTATTTTTTTATAACGTAGCATGTTTCCAGAACTTTCGATCCAAATTCGGGAGTTTTGGGGCTTTCAAGGGCATTTTGGTCATTCTGAGCATTTTGAGAGATAGAACTAACTTCAATGAGTCCTTTTTAAGTCTTTTTCGATCATTGTGAACCAATATGATATGGGTCTCCTAAACCTGATAGCCAAAAAAATGGGGTGTCTATAGTTTATCCCTCTTTGGCATGAACTTGTGAGGCAACGCATGTCGTAAGCGAGTGCCAAAGCTTTGAAAAGACAGGTATTTTTGGAGGCTATAGATTTAGGATAAAAGCGTTGAAAAGATGTAATGATGAAAATCATGATGCTGAGGTCAGTGCTGGTCGTGCTCTTCGTGAGCTGCCTACGTATCCCAAGGGGAATCATACCAGGACGTAGTTCGGGGCACAAAGGAACAAATCACACATGCACAACAAGACAGGAGGATGATATGCTATGAGGATGATATGCAATGTGTGGATGTGATATGAATTACGTCATGAGTCCTATAATGCCTAGTGTGCTGATCTTAGTATGAGCTGGTGTTGTGGGGTGTATGCATCTCCTAGTGGACTTATGTCGTGCTAGTCTTTCCTTGACTTTAATGCAGTGGTAGATCCCGATAAGGATACCAAGGTGTTGAAGACTCTGGGTCTTGGAGTAAACTTTTGAATTTTGGCTAGTGTGTTTAGCAAGAGAATGGGATCAGATGTGGGTCCTTGAGGACGACAATTAAAGATAACCGACAGACACGGAAGTCCTAGAAATTAAGAGACAGACACTGAAGCCCTAAGACATCAAATGATGGACATGAAAGCCCGAGATGTCAAGCGACGGACACAGAAGCCCCATTAATGGACATAGAAGCCCAAGATTTTGGATGAGAATGATGAACATGACATATTTTGAATGGGAGTGATGATAAACTAATGATGATTAATGAACTGATAATGCACGAATCAAGATGACGAGTAGTCAGTGAGCTACCGTGACTGTCATGGGTTGGACCAATGGTTGAATTAACCGCGATCAGAAGAACTGATGATGTACTAATCGAGATAACGAGTCGACAATGAACTACTGTGCCTGTCATGGATTGAACTGGTGATGTATAAATCGAGATGATGAGTAGTCAGTGAACTACCGTGATTGTCATGGGTTGGACCAATGGTTGGACTAACCGTGATCAGAAGAACTGACGATGTACTAATCGAGATGACGAGTCGACAGTGAACTACTGTGACTGTCATGGATTGAACTAATGATGTACAAATCGAGATGATGAGTGTCAGTGAACTACCGTGACTGTCATGGGTTGGACCAATGGTTGGACTAACCGTGATCAGAAGAACTGATGATGTACTAATTGAGATGACGATTCGACAGTGAACTACTGTGACTATCATGGATTGAACTGATGATGTACGAATCGAGATGACGAGTCGACAGTGAACTACTATGACTGTCATGAATTGGACCAACGGTTGGACTAACCATGATCAAAAGAACTGATGATGTACGAATCGAGATGATGAGTCGACAGTGAGATACTCTGACTGTCAAGATATTCCTTATTGTGTCTAGAACACGACCCAAAAAGCCAATCTTTAATAACTATTACATATTGAGAGAAATCATATAAACAATGAAGGTTACTCAGAAACAGAGTTCGTACTGTCGACTGAAATGTCAACAAATCTTGGAAAATGAAACCAAATGATATAGAGGCCCATATTATACAGAAAGTTCCCTAAGACATTGAAGTTCAAGGGAAAAATAAGTTAGGACCACTCTTTTTGGAAAAGTTTTCTGTAAAACAAGTTGAAAGTAGACCAAGCTGCTGTGACAGCAAAAAAAGAATATCTGGAGAGAATGTTTGGGTCCAAATGGACCATTTTCAAGTATTTCCAAGTCAAACCAAAAATCATGGGTGTTCTCTAATGAGTTAGGAATATTTTCCAAGTGGTCTTGCATCCATACATTGAGTATTGAGTTCTAGAGAAATCTTTGAACTCAGATCACTCACTGTTTTGACTCACTGTTTTGAAGATTTTGGGAAAAACTTGAGTTTTCTTTCTTGAAATCAAAATGAGAGGGATTGAGAGGGGTTTTGAAATAGAGGTTTTGAAAGTATATTTTCAACATCAAATAGAGATTATAACCTCTTGGAATATCAACATCAAACTCATCATCAAGAACCCCTAATATTATTGGAGAGATTCATTTTTATTTGAACATAACTTCAAGGATACCTTGGAGGTATTGAAGTTATAATCATCATCCATCAAACATGTTTTTGAGGTCAAGAGCTACTATCCATAAGGATTCACTCACCTCAAACTTCATGTCATCATCTAGATGATGATGAACTAGTAAGTAAATAAATAAAATAAAAAAGAAATGAGGTAAGAAGAGATGAACATTGTATATAAGCAAGCAAATGAACAAATCAATAGGTGATATTCAATGGTGGAACCACAAGCATTCAACCTCTCATATGTGTGTATATGGGTGAGTACATCACTCTCTAACTCATAGGAAACTCAAAGAAGATGAAGAAGATGGATTGAAAGCTTGAAAATAAAAGTTTAGTTTTTAGAAAACTAAATAAAAAAAACTCACATTTGGCTTGGATTTGAAGAAGAAGGTCTTGATTTCTCTCTCTATTTCTTCCTAACTTTCTATATCTCTCTCTAATGGCTTCCAAGCTCCCCTCTAAATGGAAGTAAATGGGTCTCCTCTATAGGCCAACTTGGGGAGGTATTTTGGGTTATAAAAAGTCTCTAATTGGTCCAAAATCCCGGAATAATCAAAACTATGTCGTTTTATTTGTTGAAAATTTGAATTAAAACCCAAAAATTAACCAAAAATTACAAAAAAAAATGAAAATTCACACAAAGTGCTGCCGCGGCACTTGGCCACTACCGCCGCGGAAGTGGGCCAGTGCCGCCGCGGCAAAAATTGCATTTTGGCCCCCCAGAACTCCCGGAATTCGCGAAACAGCCCTATTTCGTCCGAAATTCACAGAAAATTCATACGAAATCCAAATTGAGATTGTGATATACCGTTAGAAAGGTATTGAGGTCTACTTTCCATAAAAAATAGTTTGGAGTTAGGTCACTTTGAAAAGTTTTGCGGTATTCGCGATAAAAGCCGAATTGATCGCATTTTTCACCTTCAGAAATTCATAACAAATTCGTTTTAGATCCAGAAATTATGTGCGATATACCGTTGGAAAGCTATTGACCTCTAGTATTTGATAAAAATATTTCAATGTCGAAAAGAAGACTTTGATTTTTGGTCAAACTTGCAGTCAAATCAGTCAAACAGTGCACTTCCAGGAAATTCCGGGAAGTTCTGGGAGCCTCCAAAAACTGACGTTTCCGTCCGATTTTCTTTTAAAACATATTTTAAGACTTTTCACATGATCTAGGATGATCTCAGAACTTTTGGATGAATTTGGATGATTTTGGTCAAACCTTGGTCAAACTTGGTCAAACCTTGGTCAAACCGGTCAACGAAGACTTTCCGAGAACTTTCGGGACTTCCGGAGGGTCTGTGGGAGCTTACGATTTCAAATATTTATCTTTTAAAATACAATATTTTTGTTTGGAACAACATCGAATGATTTCTTAAATTCTGGGCCAATCCTGGAGAGTTTTGGGCTTTTAAGGGCATTTTGGTCATTTCTGCAAATTCTTTGACTTCTTGAGAGTTAGAGGCAATCTCTGAAAATCCGATCTTTCTAATCATCGAGGTTTGACATGCTTGTGGCCTCCTAAATCTGTTAGCCGACAAAATGGGGTGTCTACAATACACTTTTTCAATACTTGGGCGCCGGCCCTTACTTTCGGTTACTTTTTTCAAATCACTGGGCACTGTCCCTTTCTTTTGGTATAAAATAATCAAAAAATACAAAAAAGAAAACGAAAAGAAAAATACAAAAAATGGGCTTTCTCAAAATAAAACTCCAATACCACCTTTGCTTGGAATCTGCAAACAGCACAGGTAAGACAGGTAAGTCTTCACACTCTTCATGGGCACCGACCCTTACTTCCAGCACATAAAACAAAAAGACAAAAAAATCATAAAAACAAAAAATACAAAAAACCTCATCGCACAGTCGATCTACCCTGGCGTTTTACTCAAAAACACTTTCTCACAACTCACTACTGTCTCAAAGGTTAAAGTCTAGGACAACACCGTACAGGTTAAAGTTTCTAGCTACACCGACTTTACTCAAAACATTATTTTATACACACACGGTCTAGATCGACCAAAAAACTCACACACATACACAGCACAGAACTACGTACGGCCTGATTCTCGTGTCGAGATACGTATGCAACCCTTACTTGGGTGCGGCCCTAACTATTTTCTTTCAAACTATCTCGTATCGAGATATGTATACATATTTTCAAACTATTTCCTGTCGAGATACGTATACATAACTATTCTCTTTCAAAATTATCTCGTGTCGAGAATCGGCAACCGCGTGTCACGAATGCTCGCATTTAATTTCTTGTATATGTATTCTATTATTTCTTACTTATACCCCGTTACTATGAAAACCACTAAACCGGCAACCGTGTGTCACGGATGTTCGAGGGTGCCTAATACCTTCCCTCGACGTAATCGAGTCCCCGAACCCACTTCAAGAACTATGGTTTTTACACGACTATCAAGAGTCACATTTTTAAAAGGGTCCACTTTTCTCAAACTGTTTCTCAAAAGTCAAATATGATTACTCTAATCGTCTTTGCAGGGATCCTAACTCCCGATAATGTTAGGTGGCGACTCTGAAAACTTTAACTGGCCCTACTCCCACTTGTACGTACTTTCATACATTTCCTTTCGCACCTTGGTTCGCTGCTTTGAGCCTTTTATCCTATTTTATTTCATTTCCTTTAAAACGGTCGCGATCCACGAGGGGACCGCCCCCCACCTTGGGGGCAGGCGCGACAGCTGGCGACTCTGCTGGGGAACTACACTTAAGAGGACTCAGGCCATCACTTTGGTGGTTTTCATACTAATGGGGCATTCGTTTTACTAACAGCTCTGTACTTCTACAATTCTTTTGTAGGTGACAAAACTTGTTTGTACAGGTACCAGCAACTCATAAAAGAAACTACGAGGCCAATGTCAACGAAACTGCAAGGCCAATGCCATACTTTACTGTCATACACACTAGACACTAGCATTGGGCATGACATGTCCCAGTTCTCGAATAACCCTTACGATTAGATAGGAGGATTAGTAAATGGCATGGCCGTTGCAGTAGTACCGTTGGTACTAGCACCGAAAGTTCCTCCGCTCGAAGCACCAATCTGAGAAGGTGTTACGGCACCGGCGGTTTGAAGGTTCGGGAACCGGACCGAAATAAGTCTACATTAGACGTCAACCTCTCCACATAGTCACATTCTGCACGTGTGCATTCAAAACTTTTCAAAATACGAAACAGCACCGATAGGCTGTCCGACTCTTTTCTATCATCCCCTTATATAAACCAAAGGGGGAAAAACTTTTCAAAAAACATAATACGGCGCCGATAGGTCGCCCAATTCTTTTCTATCCTCCCCTTATATAAACTGGGGATGGAAAAACTTTTCAAAACCAATAAATGGAGCCGACGAGCTACCAGATCCATTTCTATCTTCCCCCTTCACTTTTTACAAACCAAGGGGCAGAAAAACTTTTCAAACTCAAAACAGCACCAAAGGGCTGCCCATTCTCACTTATCCTCTCCTTACATTTTAACAAGGATGGATACACTTTTTCAAAACTTCATAACGGCGTCGGAAGGCTGCCAGGCTTTTTCCAAACTCGTTATCACCTTTCAAAAAATAAAATAAAAACTCCCCAAGGACAAAAACCATTTTTCAAAGACATTTGGTGACGCCGAAAGGCTACCCAGATTCATTTCATACCTTGGGAACCCACATCACACTGGGGCACTACTCTCCCATCTCTAACGAGTCACTTGGAGAAGAATCCCCGTTTCTTTTCTTTGAAGCGATTTACTAACTTTACGTCTACCTCTACTTCTTCTAACCTTCACTGCAGGTACACTTCTGATAGAAGTCAATAGGGGAAGTTTCTACATACTCAGTCTACGCTCGGCATCACCGACTTCTCCACGGGTCGAGAAAGTCTGAATGGACAACTAGTCTAAACAACTCTGAATTCTGACTCCAAACATGTCCAAGCGTCAAACCTGAGCAGGGCAGATGACAAAATCCGGGGAGGTCAAATCCGAGCAGTACCAGCGCATTCGCGATTGTTCGAACCTTCAAGCCACTGAACCAATAGGCCTACTTCTACGCATATACATCCATAAGCTCTGGCCATGCCCAAAATGATTTTCGTAAAGGACCAACGCTCAGCCCACTGTCTTGAAATAGTACTTCTCATCATATTCCACACAGGGGCAGTTTCTCCATACTATTAAATTTATGCTTTGCCTGCTTTGTATAAAGTAAATACTTTTAAATGAAAAACAAAAATTCTTTGCATCACTCAATAACTGTCATCTTGCTCTCGTTCTTTAAATCTCATGGTTTGCTGGATATTACTGTCTCGTTACTTGTTGAGTACAACTTAGACATCGTACTAGACTTTCAAAATATAGCAAGCTATGTTCGGGTTTACTCGAAAGTGCGATCAGCACAAAATCATGCCAAGAACAAACTCAGGTCCACGAACTGACCATTTTACCCTCTGACGATGCTCACATCTAAACAAGAATCAGATGACAAAGGCGCACTCAATGCATATTCACAACCGCTTGATGTCATTCGAATACACAAGGACGGAGCAGGCAGCCAACAGGCATTCAAGGACAAGAACACCTTGGTCCATTCTCAGGATCATGACATACAACGACTGGGGCAGCCCTTGTCCATCACAATTCAGCAAAAGGTCATCACGATCACTACTGGCCTATATGAGGCCCCTCAATCCTCATCAGGAAAGTAAATACGTATTCTCAGGATCTCTAACTTCAATGATGCATATATGTGATCTCTGAATTCGACTCGACTTGTGTCAAAATGATTAGAGGCAATCATTTCAGCTATCTATACACTACTTTCCCTCATTCGTCCACTTGAGCCATACAATGATTTCTTTTTAAACATAAACCCCTAAGGATAACCCCCTAAACTGGGACAATGCCAAAGGAAAAAGAAAGAGAAAGCAAACAAAAAGATAACTCAATGCAAAGCTGGAGCACATCCACAAAAGATACGATCCGACTCGGATACATACTTCAAACTGGGGCAATTCTCCCCAGAACATACTTTACTCAGCGATAACATACCCCACACTAGATTGGGATGAAGACGAAAACAAAAACAAAAAGAAAAAGAGAAAAATCAAAAGAAGGAAAAAAGCAGGGCATAAGGTAATCTCAGGAATCTCAATCGACTTTTCAAAATAAACTTTGAGCCTTCATGCGATCCTTTCATTTCTCAACCCATAACCCTGGCCTATGTTACAACCCAGTAAAGTCCACTTTGATTGACACAGGCCTAGCTGGGTTCACTAAATCACATACTTGCATCATTCCAAACAACGGGAGTGCCACATACTTTCAAATCACAAGATACACTGAAGTGCAATAATCACATAACCGGATTCGGTGAAAACCCGTGAGGGCGCTGAGTAAAAATGGTTTCAGAGAGAAGGAGAGCTCGAGAGAAATCAAATACTGAAAAACTAGGTCCTTCTGAAGGACGATCACTGGGGCACTGAGCCCACACAGTCAAATACTTTGTCTTCTAGTACTCAACAGGCGACAAGACATTCAATATCCACTAACTCATGAGCATTCTTTCACAGATGATAGATTCATGCATCACACTCTTGTAAATACGTATACTTAGCATGACACGACTTTCAAAATCCATTCATATCTTTCAGCATAGCAGACAATGCATACTTTCTATAGCAGGGATAACTGGTTCCGACACTACTCTCGAATGACCCCAAAAGCTTACCACTAACCGAGCCATGATATCAACCTTTGCTCAGACTCGCCAACTTCACACTGATCCATCTGCTTAGATCCACATATCAAACCGGTCTTCTCCTCGGTAGATTGTCAAGAAATCTATCCCTCACTCAGGTCTAACCGTTCATGCTCGAATCAGGAATCAGGTATGAGACCCTCAAGCGGCATCCTGTTCACTCATCGTCAGAATCCATAATCAAAATCAAGAATTCAGAATCAGGTGTGAGTCTGTCAAGAGGCTTCCTGTTCACGTATCTCACCACCAGAAGGAAACCGTCAAGTGGTGTCCTGTTCACACTTGCGACATCAAGAATGAGTCTATCAAGAGGCATCCTATTCACAATCTCACTACCGGGTATGAGCCCGTCAAGCGGCATCCTGTCCACTCATCATCTAAATTCATCATCAGAATCAGGAGTAAGTCCTTCAAATGGCATCCTATTCCATCACAAGCGTCAGGTATAAGACCCCCACCGACGTCCCGTCCACTATTCACTTCCAGCACCAGGTATGACTCGTACGAGACCCTCTAGCGGCATCCTATT
Source organism: Hydrangea macrophylla (assembly GCA_033977485.1). Lineage (NCBI taxonomy): Eukaryota > Viridiplantae > Streptophyta > Magnoliopsida > Cornales > Hydrangeaceae > Hydrangea > Hydrangea macrophylla. Next base: position 101,150,891 of record CM066990.1, read on the forward strand.
CACTATTCGGCATCAGAATTCATCATCAGAATCGGGAATGAATCTGTCAAGAGGTATCCCATTTACAATCTCACTACCAGGAATGAGTCCATCAAGAGGCGTCCCGTTCACATTCTCACTACTGAGAATGAGTCCTTCAAGAGGCTTCCCCATCACATCTTCAAGCCCAGGAGTGAGTCCGACAAGTGGCATCCTATTCACACTATCTATCATCGGAATCAGGAGTAAGTCCGTCAAAGTGGTGTCCTATTCACACCATCTATCACCAGAATCAGGAGTGAGTCCATCAAGTGGCATCCTATTCACACTATCTATTACCAGAATTAGGAGTGAGTCCGTCAAGTGGCATCCTATTCACACTATCTATCACCAGAATTAGGAGTAAGTCCGTCAAGTGGCATCCTATTCACACTATCTGTCATCAAAATCAGGAGTAAGTCCATCAAGGGGCATCCTATTCGCGTCATCGTCTATCATTCAATATCAGGAGTGAGTCCGTCAAGTGGCATCATGTTCATATCACCTACCATCAGGTATAAGTCCCTTAAACGACATCCAACTTACATCGGCATCAAGCATCAGGTATTCTTCTTACCCTCCGCACTCTATAGCAATCACGCGCATAGCATTTTGCTGTCCTTACCTTTCCATGACGATCACGTATACCACATTTCGCTCATTTCATCACTCTTCACAGCAATCACGCCCCATGTGGCATTTTGCTCTCGAATCTTCACAGGAACCACGCCCATGTGGCATTTTGCTTCTCTTATCTCAAACTCTTTACAGCAATCACGCCTTACTTGGCATTTTGTTCTCTCATATCTTCAACAGTCACGCATACAACATTTTGTTAATCTTATCTCCACAGCAAACACCCGTCTCGGATTTTTGCTACACTCATCTCTCACCTTCACGGCAACCACGCGTATCGTATTTTGCTGATTCATCTTTTATTTTACAAGCAATCACGCCCCGTCGGGCATTTTGCTTCTCTTGTCCCAAAGTAATCACGCCCCATGTGGTATTTTGCTTTCCCATACCCCCCGATAATCACGCGTATCGCATTTTGTTGCTCTCAAACCTCTTACCTCATAGCAATCACGCCTTACATGGCATTTTGCTCACAAATCTCACAGCAATCACGCCTAACGTGGCATTTTTCTATCTTATACTCCAAACAGTGATGCGTATCGCATTCTGTTGGACCTTATCTCCACGGTAATTACCCGTATCAGACTTTGCTATTCTCGTCTCTTATATGCAAGACAATCATACGAATCGCATTTTGCCACTCTATAATTTCACAGCAATCACGCCCCGACGCGACATTTTGCTCTCTAATTTCATAGAGATCACGCCCCATGTGGCATTTCGCTCTCTCACATCCACATCAATCATGCCTCAACATGGCATTTTGCTCTCTCGTCTCACACTTTTCATCACTCTTATTCTATCGTAGTACGAACTACGCACAGTTTGATTCTCCGACAGGAGATACATAGGCACCTGTAAAGGCTCGACCATACCCTCACTTTACTACATTCTTGGTTAAAGTTCGAGATTACGCGACTACACACTTCTCGACTACACCCTCTCCCACCATCTCTCAGCTACCCAGGTTCGTACGAACTACGCATAGTCTGATTCTCCCGACGGGAGATACGTAGGCAGCTCTAAGAGCTCGACTATACCCTCTACTTATTACATTCTTGGTTAAAGTTCGAGATTACGCGATTACGCACTTCTTGACTACACCATCCCTCTTCTACTCAATTCTCACATGAATGCCCAACAGAATCATTCACCCATTCTAGCAATCTTCAGCGGAGTTGTTTGCCCACTCTGGCAATACTCCCAATCCCCAGCTGCCTACTTTGGCACACCAATCACTTGCCTACGATGGCATCTCATACTCACTTGCCTACTTTGGCACGTCTTTATACTTATTCTCATCACTTAAAAGAAAAGGGTCAAAATGGGTCGTCTTTTTCTTTGTCACGATTTGCTTCGCAAAACATGACAAAGAGGGGCAGCTATAGACACCCCATTTTGACCTGCCAAAAAAAAGAAATAACTGTGGCAGGGGGTCCACCATGCACTCAAATTGAGGAAAGAGCTCCAGAATCCAAAAAGGGACTTTAGAGGTCAAATCAAAGTCAATACAAAGATAACAGCTCATCCACCGGAGGTCCAGAATTCGGGATCGTCCGATTACGAAAATTGACGATATTTTTAACCAGAATCGAAGTTTGGCACAAAATTCAAGACCAAAATTGAGTCCAGGATAATTGAAGGTTGAATTCAATTACGCCAGGACTAAACAGGCATCAATACGGGCATATAGCACTTTAAATCACTGAAATCTGATAACTGACAAAGTATCCGGTTCCGATTACAATTTTGGCACACCAAAATCAGGAAAAGGGAAACGATCGTCAATCTAAAAACATTGAAAGTCTGATTGGGCATATCTGGATGGAAATATGGAGAAAAACAGGAATCCTACAAGTGGAATCAGTCCAATCGGACAATCAGAGAAGAAATGGCATCCAATCGAAGTTTTGAAGCTCAATCGAAAAAGACAAGGGGCAAAACAGTCATTTCTATGTCTGAGATTCTCAATCGAACCATACCAATTCAAAGAGAACATTAATACAATTTCAATTCATCTTGAATCAGGAAGATCAGACTGTCGGATCAAAAGATATCGACAGTCAAAGTTTAGACGATCCCGATAGACGTCAATAGTCTGAAGAAAACGGAGGCATTTTCGAGTTTCAAACGAATTCTGATCCAACCACACGGATTTGAAGAGGGCATTAAACCGAGCCTAGATCTTTTTCAAATCACCCAAATCGGACGTCCGGATTGAAAAATATCAAAGATCAAAGTTCGAAATCGATCGACGGCCCCGATCGGAGGTTGGAACCTACAACCTCGCGTTCCGCCTACATGGGAATAAAACCCTTGTAGGGTTTTGGGAAACTTTCTATAAATAGAAAGCTCTCCCACACGCAAGAAAAGAAAGGGACAGCCTCCCTCTTCTAAGGTCCTGTTTGGCTCAAGCCAAAACTCCTCCCAAACCCTTAGGCTTTGTTTGGTTGTTAACCAAACCCAACCTCATCACCACCACCACCACACCACCACTGTCTCCACCACCAAAAACACACTATCACCACCCCATTACCCAACTCCCCTCACAAACCCAGCCTCAAAGGACCTTTGAATAGCCTAGAAAAGCTGCTCAAACCAAACAGAGCCTTGAACTTCCCCAGAAACTGAAAACACAACCAAACAGAGCCTAAACTGGCACCCTGAATCTTATCTCCTAATTCAGTGGGCCCCCCTAGACAAACCGGAGCCATCGTCGCTGGTCTCACCATCAAAACACCTCCACAGAAGACCCACGCGCCTCCGAAGTGCCCCCACGCGCCGCCGCTGCACAGCATCTCCTCCGGTGGCCTTTCCGGCAATAACCGACCGAAACTACCACCACCAAACCAATCGTCTAGCCTAGACGATGCAAACCCCAGAAGCCTGACCTCCAAAAGTTAACGGAAATGCCTATACGCGTCGCACGTGCCACCGCAGTTCGTTCCGCCCATCCCACGCGCAGCCAACAGTCAGCGCTGAGTCATCTTTGACCAACCAATCAGACACTGCCATGTGGCATAGACTGCTGAGTCAGTAGCCCAGTCAACTGCCACGTCAGCGCCAGGTCATAGTTGATTGGTGAATCACAAAATGCCATGTGGCATTAGCTGCCACATGTCACTGCCACATCACTGCTTCGTCAGCACCCACCAACCAATCGGAGGTTGACACGTGGCATGGGCTGCCATGTCAACATGTTGACTAACCAGTCAAAGGCTGCCATGCATCACTTCGATGGCCAGTCAGCATGCCCAATCAGCGCCTGATTAGCTTTGACCAGCCAACCAGAAGGCGCCACAAGTCTATGACTGCCACGTGGCTTGCTGACATGGCAGTTGGTCCCATTTTTTAGTTTTTCCCATTTTTCTTCACTTTGGTTCTGGATATCGATGAACGGACACTTGATCCTAGCTAATTTGGCCGTTCCAGACGGACCGGTGACCTCAGAATTGGTCGAATTCAATTCTTAAGGACTATTTGGCATTTTACATATATATATATATATATTTCAGGCTATACCGGCCAGGTCCCGTTAAACTCAGCCCGGACCCATTTCGGCCCGCCATATGGCTATTCTGACTCTTCTGGCCCTTCTGGACCCAACTATGACGTCCATTCAAGTCGATTTCGCGTCGAAGTAAAACTTTGGTCTTATTGGATTATTTCTGCTACGTTTATCGATTTTCCTTCATTCTTTTTCAACAAAACACCGACTAGGCCTCAAATTGCCCCCTTCTTCACAGGTATCTCCCTCAAACTCATACTCTTAGTGGTCATAAATCCACTGGTTGGATATTCTGCCTTTTTTTTTCTTTTATTTACTTATATGCTTTATTGGTCTGGGGCTCCCTATAAATCCACTAGTCGGATGTTCCGCCTTTTTCTTTTCTTTTATTTACTTATATGCTTTAGTGGTCTAGGGCTCCCTATAAATCCACTAGTCGGATAGTCCGCCTTTTTCTTTTCTTTTATTTTATTTTTTAGTGGTCTGGGGCTCCCTATAAATCCACTGGTCGGATATTCCACCTTTTTTTCTTTTATTTTATTTACTTATATGCTTTAGTGGTGTGGTCTCCCTATAAATCCACTAGTCGGATATTCCGCCTTTTTCTTTTTCTAGTCGGAAGGAGACCTCGAACTCCACCCGATTGGACTTTATATCCTGCATCAACCGGAAGGAGATCTAATGACCCACATGGATGAACTATATCAAACAGCTATATCCTGCGCCAGTCGGAAGGAAGCCTCGAACTCCACCCGACTGGACTTTATATCCTGCGTCAGCCGGAAGGAGATCTCATGGCCCGCCCAGCTATATTTTTCTCCTGTTTTAGATATTCGTTGATATAAATCAGAGAAACAAAAAAATGATGATACTTCCTTCCATTTGCACTGGGCGCCGACCCTTACTTCCGGTTACTCTTTTACATCACTGGGCACCGACCCGTACTTTCGGTAAAACTTTCATATCACCTTTTTTACATCACTGGACACCGACCCATACTTCCGGTACACGTTTCCCAAACTCACTGGGCATCGACCCATACTTTCGATACACTTTTTCATTACTTGGGCACCAACCCATACTTCCGATAAAACCTTTTTCAAAACTACTGGGCACCGACCCGTACTTCCGGCATACTTTTCGAAGATCACTGGGCACCGACCCATACTTGCGGTAGAACTTTTCTAAACCACTGGGCACCAACCCTTACTTCCGGCACCATCTCAAAACTGGGCACCGACCCATATTTCCGGTACACATTTCCCAAACTCACTGGGCACCGACCCATACTTCCAGTACACTTTTTCATTACTTGGGCACCAACCCTTACTTTCGGTGACTTTTTTCAAATTACTGGGCACTGTCCCTTTCTTTCGGTATAAAAAAAATCAAAAAATACAAAAAAGAAGACGAAAAGAAATATACAAAAAATGGGCTTTCTCAAAATAAAACTCCAATGCCACATTTGCTTGGAATCTGCAAACAACACAGGTAAGACAGGTAAGTCTTCACAATCTTCATGGGCACCGACCCTTACTTCCGGCACATAAAACAAAAAGACAAAAAAATCATAAAGACAAAAAATACAAAAAATCTCATCACACGGTCGATCTACCCTGACGTTTTACTCAAAAACACTTTCTTACAACTCACTACTTTCTCAAAGGTTAAAGTCTAGGACTACACCGTACAGGTTAAAGTTCCCAGCTACACCGACTTTACTCAAAACATTATTTTATACACTCACGATCTAGATCGACCAAAAAAACTCACACACATACACAGCACAGAACTACGTACGGCCTGATTCTCGTGTCAAGATACGTATGCAACCCTTACTTGGGTGCGTCCCTAACTATTTTCTTTCAAACTATCTCGTATCGAGATATGTATACATACTTTCAAACTATTTCCTGTCGAGATACGTATACATAACTATTCTCTTTCAACACTATCTCGTGTCAAGATACGTAAATCGGCAACCGCGTGTCACGAATGCTCGCGTTTAATTTCTTGTATATGTATTCTATTATTTCTTACTTATGCCCCGTTACTATGAAACCACTAAACCGGCAACCGTGTGTCACGGATGTTCGAGGGTGCCTAATACCTTCCCTCGACGTAATCGAGTCCCCGAACCCACTTCAAGAACTATGGTTTTTACACGACTATCAAGAGTCACACTTTTAAAAGGGCCCACTTTTCTCAAACTGTTTCTCAAAAGTCAAAGATGATTACTCTAATCATCTTTACAGGGATCCTAACTCCCGATAATGTTAGGTGGTGACTCTAAAAACTTTTACTGGCCCTACTCCCACTTGTACGTACTTTCATACATTTCTTTTCGCACCTTGGTTCGCTACTTTGAGCCTTTTATCCTATTTTATTTCATTTCCTTTAAAATGGTCGCGATCCACGAGGGGACCGCCCCCCACCTTCGGGGCGAGCGCGACACTTGGCGGTATCACTTTCAACGGTCAGCTCGGCACTCATTCGAGTTGAGCACGGGATACAATTCCTGGTCTGTTATACCAGCCGGGCACTTCAAGGCGTAGAAAATTGGTATCCCTGCATCAACAAACTAGCCTTCGCCCTCATCATTTTTGCCCAGAGACTCTGCCCATATTTTTAGGCCCACGTTATCGTGGTCCTCATAGATCAGCTTCTTCGCCGGGTGTTAGGAAAGCCCGAGACATCTGGAAGACTTGTCAAGTGGGCGTTGGAGTTAGAGGAATTTGACGTTGTCTATAGACCTCGAACACCGTTCAAGGGACAAGTAGTGGCAGATTTCCTCATTGAGTTTATATATCCAAAAGATCCAGTAAAGGAGCTTGACCCACCGGTTCTACCACCAGGTTTATAACCTGACACCCCGACCTGGGTACTCTATGTAGACGGATCCTCCAACAAATAAGGTAGTGGAGCGGGGATCATTCTGACCATACCCGATGGGATCCAACTGGAATACGCACTAAGGTTTGGGTTCCGAGGCTCTAACAATGAGGCCGAGTACGAAGCCCTGTTGGCCGGGCTGTAGTTGGCCACCTCTATGGGTGCGCAGTAAGTCCAAGGGTATAGTGACTCCCAGCTTGTGGTCAATCAAGTCAATCAGGAATATAAAGCTCGGGAGGATAGCATGGTGCCCTACCTAGCCCTCGTCCGAGCAGTCTCAAAGAGGCTTGAAGGTTTCTCCGTCACACAAATCCCGAGGGAAGAAAATGTAAGGGCCGACCAGTTGGCCTGCCTTACCTCGTCCTCCGAGTCAGACCTGCCTGGGATAAGAATTGAATACTTTCCAGAGCCCGGCATAACTGACTCGGGGGGCATGGAGGTAGTTGCTGTAGGGCCCAGTTGGATGGATCTAATAGCAATGTTCCTAAAGGCGGGTACCTTACCCGAAGGAAAAGAAGAAGTCCGGTGGGTGAAATATTGGGCGGCTAGATACTATATAGTTGATGGCATCCTCTACAAAAGGGGGTTCTCTATCCCATACCTACGGTGCGTCCACCCTACATAGGTGCAAGGAATATTGAGTGAAATCTACGAAAGAGTGTGTGGAAGCCACGTGGGAGGTCGAGCACTCTCCCAAAAAGCCCTACTGTAAGGCTATTACTGACCTACGATGGCCCGAGATTCCCAAGAATATGTCAGGCGGTATGACAAGTGCCAAAGATACTCGCCTATGATCAACTGCCCGGGAGAGCTCTAGACGCCAATCCTCAGTCCTTGGTTGTTCGCTCAGTAGGGTATTGATATAGTCGGTCCCCTCCCGATCGGAAAAGGACAGGTTAAATTTGCGATCATCATCGTGGATTATTTCACTAAGTGGGCAAAAGCCAAGCCCTTGGCAACAATTACCAAGAAGAAGATGGAAGGTTTCATCGAGAAAAACATTCTCAGCAGGTTCGACATCCCTAGGGTCTTGCTCAACGACAACGGCAGACAATTCGATACCCCGCTGTTCAGGCAATTCTTCTCGGGCTATAGAATATCCAATCACTACTCCTCTCTTGAGCATCCTTAGGCCAATGGACAAGCTGAGGTGATGAACCGGACAATTTTGCAGTCAGTTAAAACCAGACTCGAAGACGCTAAATGACTCTAGGTAGATGAGTTATCGACCCTTTTGTGGGCCTACCGTACCACCCCCCGAGCGGCAATGGGAGAGACACCATTCTCTCTCACCTATGGCTTTGAGGCGATGGTACCCACTGAGCTCGGATTGCCAACATACCGGGTGGCAAGCTTCGACGAACAAGGCAATGAGGAAGCCCTTAGAGGAGAATTGGATTTGGTGGAAGAAAAAAGAGACTGGGTATATATGAAAGTGGCAGCCTGCAAGCAGCGAGTCTTCCGGTACTACAACAGCGAGTCTTCCAGTACAATTCCTATGGATCAGAAATCCAAATATCAACTTTTATGAAAAATTCTAGAAAATGACTTTTCAGAAAACTTAGCCAAACATGACCTAATAAGTATCAAAATGAAACTCTTACCTCAAGGAGCTCGAATATGAAATCTGGAAGAAAGCAGACGGACAGAAGGTCGTCGTTTGGCGTCGAAAAGCTCGAAGCAACTAAATCACCCTTTGGCCTCCTCTTGAAACTTAGGTTAGAAGTTTTGAAGAAATATCTAAAGTTATCTCTATCTATATATAGGCAACACTTTCAGAAATTGTGTCTACCTCCCCATAAGTTTTCAAAACTCCTAATTAGTCTCTGAAACTTTCTACACAGCTAATTCATAGTTTTACAAGCAAAACCTCAAAATTATAAAAGTTTTCGACTAAGTTTCGTTTGGTTGCTAAAATGCAAATTTCTACATGACTTTTTTGAAGTTGCTAATTAGCCTACCAAATTAATAGCGTGTTTCGTCCTCACCAGGATACTAAATCTAACAATAGAAATAAATTCTAAACCAGAAAATAATACAGATAGTGAAATACATAAGTAAACATTTATTTTCAGATAAACATTTAAGTATTCCACAATGACCGTCTCATACTTGGAGAGACGTCACAACCACAAAACACTCATGCACATTGTCTCAGAGGGTTTTCTAACACAGACACACAAATCAACTTGTGAGTCAAAACTCACTCTCACAGGTGTCATAAGACACAACACATCACATTATCATGCATGACAATGTAATAAAATGCAATAACACAAATACAGGTGTTGTATATGTTGTTATATACTATGAGCTAGTTGTGATATACCTGACTTGTAATGATTATACGAATGCTGATATAGTTATACTATATGTGATATCGTGATATATGATTTATCAACATGATGTTATATTAGACTTATAGAATGTTTACATTAATATTATGAGATGGACTGTTTATTGGTAGTAACTGCCATATGTTTCTATTGCTGAACTGAATAGTAGAACGGAACACGACTTCATGTTAATAATCAGTTAATGAGTAGATATAATGAATACAGAGCATGTGATAATCCTACTATCTAGATAATGAGCATTGCATAACATGTGGTCAGCATACATGGGATAGTGATGTGAAGAGATAAGGGAATATAATGAGAATTGGGAACTGTGACTTATGTGGGATAGGAGATATGTGTACTTTGGATCCGTGGGATCAACGGATGATGAGTCGGGAACGTGGGATGGTTAGAGTTCCTAGTGCGCCTCTCGCTGTTGAAGACGTCCAGTGATGCGTATGCACTGTTGAAGATGTCCAGTGTACCATTGAAGATGTCTGGCTAGTACTCTAATGTATTCTCAGCTGTGTAGACGATAAGTGAAGATATACACATCATTGAAGACGTTCGATGTGCCACTTCTATTGTTTATAGATAGGTAGTACCATGTAGACGACCGGTAACCCTATCAAGGGATTATGGGACCTACTGAGTAGTCGGGTGATTCCGATTGGTATTATTGTATCGACGTATGGATATCATAATTAGTATTATGGTATCGACTTATGGATATCAAAGCTTGTATTATGGTATAGACGAATGGATATGGATTTGTATTATGGATATAGAGATGGATAGAGATATGAATACAGAAATGGATATGAATATGAGAATGGTTAGTAAGATGATGTTCAGTTGTGGGTTCAGCGCCCCGACGTAAAGGTAGAGGTAGATGCATGGGTGGTTGTATGGGTTACATGCATGGATTTGGTGAATACGTGATGAAATATTTATACCATGATCGTTATTATTATTTTCATTTAATATGTTTCCTACTATCATTGAGTTCATGAATTGTTTAATGAGACCTCTGCTATGTCCGTGACTGACGTCATTGTTAAAAGATTAACCGCATTTTAAGATGCTAAACAATAACGATGATGAGTGTTGTTTAGTGTGCTCACTCAGCTTTGTATTCAAAGTTGATGGTGTTTATGCCCTGGACATTCCAATGTCTAGAGCTTTATAGGTCTTGAGGACTGGAGACTAATGTTCCGCCGGACTTGGAGCTGAAGGCTTGAAGATGAAGGCGTGCTGCTTTGTAATAGTTATTTGATATATCTGTTGGTACTTTTGTTAATTGTTATAGGCCTCAGACTCTAAGTCAGCTGTTGTAATAGTTTTAGTAGACTTTTATAATTGGTACTTGGGCATATGTTGCTTCCACACCTTTTATATTTCTGCTGCAGCCTTTGATTATGTTAATAAAATATGTTTTTATGAATAGCATCCTTCCTATCGTTGTATTTGTTGGTTTGAGTAGATGACAATGCAGTTAATCACCAGTCACGAACCTACTGGACCAAAAAGGAACTTGTTTTCTCTATTTTTGCTTCTCCGGGGCATGACAGCGGCCTCCTCAACCACCACCACATGGGGAACCGACGTCTCCCCGGGCGCCTGAAGAGCTCATGGCCCATGCCTTATCCGCTGGAGTGGATGATCGCTGCTCGAGGTCTCAGCAGCGGGCCTCTTTCCTCTGTCCACCACCCGGGCGGCGGCAGCGGTCTGTCTGGCCCTCAACTGCTCGATGTCTCTCTGGCAATCCATTTCTGCAAAGGAACTAGAGAGCCATGTAGTCAGCAATTGGGAAAGCAGAAAATGCGACTGAAATCAAATAATCCACCGGATACTCACCCGAGATGATTGGGGGAAAAACAGGGGCTTCGATGGGCTCATTCGGACTATAGGTAGCGATGAAATGCCCATCCGGCTTAGCACTTCCAGATGTTCGTGGGAAGGCCTGCTAAACGCCAGATCCAATTCTGGCACTCCTCGGGAACACTCGGTGGATCAACTGACCCCGCTGCAAAGCATGAAAATAGTTAGCCACACAGTTACTTTCGAAGCAAAAGAAAGCAAAAAAAGGAAACGCTGGGTAAGCTTACCCCTCAGCTCTCCCGCCCAGGAGGTCCTCAACTGGATTCCTAGGGCCCGATCACAGAGCCCGAGGGTGGACAGTTGGAAGAACTTGTTCTTCCACCCTTTGTTATTGCTCGGGTAATTAACAATGATCTTTCTTCCCTGCTGAGCCGATAGAGAGAAGAACCCGACCTCCCCGTGCACAGGGAACGGTCAGTGTGCCCACAAGAACTCTTGGAGGGTAAATTTGTACCCGAAAACTTGAGGCCAGATGGAGATGGACCCCATTAGAAACCTCCAATCGTTCAGGGCCAGCTACCCAGGAGCAATCTCGAGGTAGATTAGGACGTCCCGAGCGACAGGGTGAAGGGGGATGCGAAACCCAGCCATGAGGGAGTCCTTGTATAAGATGACGAACCCCCAATGATAGAGCTAGGCCTCGCCGGCTTGAACGGCGAGAAAGCAATGGTCAGGAATAGGGCTGTCCAAGTGAAACCCGAACCCGACCAACTCGACCCAACCCGACCGACTCGAAGGCTATTGGATGGTTTTGATGGATTATTGGATGAGTCACGGTTTGGAAAGGTTAAGACCCGAAGGCTATTGGGTGGTTCTCGGTTTTGTAACTCAGAACCCGACAATACCCGACCCGACCCGTCTAACTATTAAAACCCTAGAATTTTACTTTTTATCAAAATACAATAGAAGAAAAAGTCACTCATTCCCCTCTATTTTTCATTCTCTCACACATCAGTACACACATCAAGAAGCTAATGGAGATTGATGCACCTCAGCATGGAGATCCATATGGTGCGATCTTACCACTCACTAGCCACCGCCGCCGGTTTTCCCCTCTGAGGTCTTTGCCTCCCTTTGCCGTCGATGAAGCTTGGAGATCAATGAACCTCAACATCTCTCAATCGATCTCTCATGCATCTCTCTCTCAGGTTTCTTGTTCTTCTCCTTAACTCTTCTTCTTCTCTTCTTGTTCTTCTATGATCCATCCCAAAATTTGTAGAATCCATCCCATATTTTGTAGATCTAGCTAGACTCTAAATATTAGGAATTTCTGAATTTGTATCTATAGATTTTATACACATCATGTTGCAAATGAATATATATAAATATATTTTTTTAATTACAGACTTACCAACAAAACTTTGAATGTGCATATATATATATATATGTGTGTGTGTATATACATGTATATATCTATTGTATAGCCAAAAGTTCATAACTGAAAGTTTTGATTCTTGAAATAGGCAAAAGTTCACAAATTAGAGTTCAAGGTCGGTTTTCACCCGAACCCGAACCAACTCACCCGAGCCCGATGAGTCGGTTTCACCCGACTATGTGGATGGATGGCGGGTGCTGTTCACCCAACCCGATGGGGGTTCGGGTGGATGACCGGGTGGGGGTCAAACCCAAACCACCCGACCCGTGGACACCCCTAGTCAGGAATGGCGAACTTCTCCCTGATTCGGCTGATGTCTTGGGTACATAAGGTGGATGGAGTAAATTCGCAAACAAATGCTACTTCGGGGTCTAGGCCCTCCGGTAACTCATCACCCAAACCCCGTGAGACAGAGGCCACCGGGACCTCTTGGTCCGACTCAACATCCAACACTAGGATCGGGATCGGGATCGGGATCCTACCCTTGCTATGGTGATCCGACGTAGTGGCAGAGGGTGGGTCTAGACTAGTGTCCGGGGTCCCGGACTGTGACTGCTCATCTTTCGACCGGGAAGAGGAGTCGAAGCTTGAGTGACACATCTCTGATACTCCCGCGGAGGAACGGGAAAGCAAGTGACGGCCTTGATACGGGTCAGAAACTCCGAGTCTGAGTTACAAGGGGGGCAAGGTTACAAACCTAAAGGGCAAAGAGTATATGGTCCTTAAGGTGAGGTGGCACTCAATCAAAACTACCCCGGGACAACCCGCTCGGGTCAACTGTCTTAGTGTACCGCCTAACCTAAAGAAAGAGCAAAACCTAAGGAAGAAGAAATCCCACTCCCGTGCAAGACCTAGTGGATTCGACCTCTCCAACCTCACCCAAAGAGGAATAAGAAAAGAAGAGAAGGAAGATAACAATGAATTGATATTTGGGAAGTGAGGACTTACAATAATTAACGCAGAAAAAGGGCTTAGGAAGCTTGGCCGGGAACTTTTTGCTCTCAAAATCACTCGGTAACTTATCTCTTGGCAGCAATAATGGAAGAAATGAGCAAGTGTTCTTTATATATACAGCGTAAATGGTCCAGATCAAACTAGATCCGACGGTAAGGAAATGTTCCCGCTGAAACTGTCCGACAACTGTCACCTTGGGCATGTGAAGAGATGCCTCAAAAGGCGTGCGCATTGAATGTGCGACATAACGATTCTGTTACGATCACACCAGCTTCGCTGGATCCTGACCAGGTCAACCACCAGCTGACACGTGGCATACGTCGGCCCCGGGCCCACAGAATCACCGCTCGGTCCAGACCCCGACTGACCAGCGCGATCAGTCTTACCTCGGACAAAGGTCCTGACCTCCTTCCCGGACGGGTTTTCAGAGCAGTACTAATTTTTAATCTTTATCCGATGAAGCATCGCATCAGCTTTGAAAATGGGGGGTAACTGATAGGTATAAAAATATCAGGTCAAAGTCAATCCTCATCACCTCAGCAAGGAAAAGCCAAGTCATCCTGAATATGCGCTGGTTACTGAACCATCCCGGGTTGTTCTGTTAGGACCGCCCGATCCAGTCCATGTCTCGGGCGTTTGTTCCGAACCGGCCCCACAGTGGGCACATTCCAGGTGGACATAGTTATTTGCTCCTCAAGGCTCCATCCAATCTCTTATCTCAGGTAGAAGACTAAAGGAAGGAAAAAAGGTATTTCCTAAACCACTAAGGAAACCTCCATGATTTGTGCCAATCACATGTAATCCAGATATGTTTTCCTTACTTATCTAGTTGCCTTGTACGAGCTGTCTCTTGTACCTATAAGAGAGACCCCTCACCCTCATTAAATGGAGGGTATTATTATTTTCGGAGAATTGAAATACATATTACCTACACGCATATACCCGACCGGTTTACTGGTAGTGCCGTCCTCTTTGTTGGCTCACCAAACGCCGTCGGTGATCTGTTAGTGAAAGCGCTCCGACGCACCCGTGGACGTAGGTCACCTCATTAACGGGACCGAACCACATACAACTCCTTGTGTCCCATTTTTTTCTCTCTCCTAAAACTGCTTCAATTTACCTTATACCAATTTTTGGCATCATCATATACTACCATAAATTTATATACACGCATATATAGGATCTTTAGTGTTAAAAGGGTATATTTCAACCACTTTATATAAAAGAGGCTATCCTCAATTGAAAGTGTCCAATTTGGGTATTTTGGATTTGTTTGAAATTACAAGTTTACCTTTATTTTTCATTTTTGTTCCATTTTCCTTAGTGATTACTTTGACTATTTTGTCATTTTGTGAGGGTAGGTTGGTCATTTCACCCACAAAACAACCCTTATTACTATTAGGTCAACTTTTAAAATTTAATATAAAAGAGGCTATCCTCAATTGAAAGTGTCCAATTTGGGTATTTTGGATTTGTTTGAAATTACAAGTTTACCTTTATTTTTCATTTTTGTTCCATTTTCCTTAGTGATTACTTTGACTATTTTGTCATTTTGTGAGGGTAGGTTGGTCATTTCACCCACAAAACAACCCTTATTACTATTAGGTCAACTTTTAAAATTTAATTAATCTAGAAATGATGATTCAATCAACTTTTCAAATAATAATTACAAATATTTACAATTTGGTTCAACTTTAAAATTAAATTAATCTAAAAATCATGATTCAATCAACTTTTCAAGCAATAATTACAATATTTACAATTTGGTTCAAAAAACCAAAAAGTCAACAATTGTAGGTTGTGCCTTGTTTGGCACAACCGCTTTTCGGCTTTGTGGTTTCTATGTTTTTTCGTTCTTCCCAAACAAGTCACTAATTTGTTTGGTTTGGTTTTGTTTTGTTTTGTGTTTTATTTGTTTGGTTTGGTTTTTATTTTTTTGGGTTTTCCCAAACAAACCATTATCACAAACAAGGCATAACTCAACCCAAATTGGGCTATGCCTTGTTTAGTTTTGTTTTTTCTTTTTTTGGCTTTCCCAAACAAACCACTAACATTTGTTTGTTTTTTTTTATACCGTTTTTTTTTTCAAAAAATTTCTTCAATTTAATTTTATACACATACCTTAGAAATTTAATTTTATTACACACATACATAAATTTCATTTACACACACATACAAATTTAATTTCATAGCATTCTATTAATTATATTGTACAATTCATCTCACCCCTATATCTATACTATTATATAAAAGAGGCTAAAATGAAATGTTCTTTAGATGCTAAATTAATTTGGCCTTAATGGTCATTTTGGGTTTATAATTGGATTATTTGGTAATTTCACACCAATCAATCTACATCAAATTAGTATCCAATAGTAACTTGAGATTTGTTTGGCAAGGTTTCTTTGAGCCTTAAGATAACTTTCAAAGAATATTTGAATTACTAAACAAGCTTTAGATAACTTTAAATTAATGTTTATTTGGCAATGCTTGTTTGAGCCTTAAGACAACTTTTAAGGAATCTTTGAATTACCAAACAAGCCTTAAGTCACTTTTTTAGACAAGTCGTAGGTTACTTTTGAAATGTAAGGCTTGTGTTGGCAGGGCTTGTTTGAGCCTTAAGACAACTTTCAAGGAATCCCATAATTACCAAGCAAGCCTTAAGTAAATTTTGTAAATTATCTTTTTGTATATGTGTGTGTATATATATATATATGCATAGATATTATATGTTATTATTATTATTGATGTATTTTAAAGTGTGTACAATTATGAGCCGAGTTACCAAATTACCCTTTTGTTAAATAGAATTATTAAATTACCCTTTTACCTTTTGTAATTACCCTTGGGTATATATGTATGCATGCATATATTATTTTATTATATTATTAAAATTACCATTTTGCCTTTTGTAAAATACCCTTTTATCCAAGTTTAAAGTGTGTATAATTATAAATTGAATAACCAAATTACCATTTCGTTAAATTGAATTACAAAATTACCCTTTTTTTTTTGCAAATTAACCTTTTGTATATATATGTGTGTATATATACATATTAAAATTTATTATTATTTTTATAATAATAATAATAATAGTTATTATTATTATTATTATTATTATTATTATTATTATTATTATTATTATTATTATTATTATTATTATTATTATTATTTATGTATTTAAAATGTGTACAATTATAAATTGAATTATCAAATTACCCTTTTTTTTTCCTTTTGTAAACTACCCTTGTGTGCATATATACATATAGGAAGAGGATCTTAAGTGTACTCTATCCAGTGCACTGGCTTTTTAGCCTAAGAAATCCGTGGGTCAGCGGGGTGGCAAGACGGGGCGCGGATCAGCGAGGCAACCTGTGAATTTTTTTAGAAAAAAAGCCAGTGCACTGGGTAGAGTGCACTTACCCAATACACTTAAGATCGATCCTCTCTTTATATATATATATACACATATATCATATTATTATATTTATGTATAAATTGAATATATTATATACCAAATTTGAATAAAAGTGTGTACAATTATAAATTGATTAGTCAAATTACTCTTATGCATTATGCAAATTACCTTTTTTTTTTTTTTTTTTTCTATACTTTAAAGAAAAGAGCTTAAAGTTTAAAGTGTTTACAATTATAAATTCCCGTTTGTTAAATTGAATTACCAAAAATCCTTTTATTATATTATGATATATATATATATATATATATAAATTGAATAATCTAATTACCCTTATACATTTGACAAATTACCATTTTGTTAAATCGAATTACCAAATTACCCTTTTGCCTTTCGTAAATTACTCTTCTATATATACGAGTGTGTGTGTGTGTGTGTGTGTGTGTGTGTGTGTGTATCTATACATTAAAGAAAAGAGCCTAAATGTTTAAAGTATGTACAATTACAAATTGAATAATCAAATTACCCTTAAGCATTTTGCAAATTACTCTTTTGTTAAATTGAATTATCAAATTATCCTTTTGCCTTTTTTATGACCCTTTTTGTATATATATATATATATATATGTATATGTATATGTATATGTATGCATATACATACACACACACACACATATATGTATATATATTTATTATCTGTACGTTAAAGAAAAGAGTCTTAAATTGTAGGTTGACATCAATTAATATAGTTTTTGTTAAACCATATTTTTCTAATACCATCTTCAGAATTAATAAAACTTATTTCTCTTTCTTGTTCACGTTAAAAAATATACATTGTATTTTTTCCTACGAAATTCAATGCCCGTGCATTGCACGGGCTGTCTTCCCTAGTGTTAGTAAAAATGCTGTTTAAATGAGATTAGAACCTATCACTATAAACATTTTCAATTAGAGGACCAATTGCTAAAGTAGGAAATGGGAATGGACTTATTGCTGTACAAGTTCGGCAACTAGCAATTTCTTACCAAATTTCTATTTAATTCAAGCATGAATATTAAAATCATTTTTAATGCATTTATAATAAACTCTATAAATTAAAGCAAGTACTTGAGATCCATCATGTATGTTAGTAATTTGACCAGCAATTTTAATATTTAATGTTAAAACCTTTAAAATATGAGGGTCACTGAGACTTAGAGTTAAATTAGGAAAACGATTAAAATGAACTGGTCTACATGGAGAACAGGTAATATTATTTATTTTGACAGATAAAATTAAAAAATAAGGTTCTAAATTATTTTCTTTTATTCAATTTTTAATTCCATTGTGTAAATCTCAATATGAATAAAATTTTAAAAAAATTACTCAAAAAGACAAAAAAAAAAAGAAAAAAAGAAAAAAAAAAGAGTAAATTATAGTAGTGATTTAAAGTTGACGAATTGTATTTTACTTAAAAAAAAATTACCAACTCATATAGGTTGTTGAGAAATATCCTAAAATTTCGGAGAGTTTCTCTATGGATTTCTATGATTAAAGGTTTATTTTCCTTTTCAATAATTCTTCTGTCTCCTGTGGTCCCAACAAAGCGCAGCATTTTCAAAAATCCGAAGAAAATGCCAAAAGAAAAGGCACAAAAGTCGTTGGGGGTGGGCGCCATTTTCTTCATTGAAGTGGACATCTACTTGTATGAGGTAGACAGCCAGCCACTCATTCTGTCATTCATAACACAAAGCATGAGTTTTTTTTAGGGTGTACACGGTCGGTTTCGGTCGGTTTTTTGTGTATTTTAAAATCGATTAATAGGTTTGATTTCGATCGGTTTTGCGGTTTTGGTCGGTTTTAACTTGTACATGTATTTTATAAACCGACCAATCAATTTTTTGGTTGGTCGGTTTCGGTTGATTTTCGATTTTTTAGTTTTTTTGTTCACCCCTAATTTTTTTATTTTACCCTTCTGCTAGGAGGGGAAGATATTTGTAGAGTTCAGTTTTGTTCATTTAAAAATTATTTTTTTACTCATCGTTTTTTTGTTATCGGCCGATGTAATAGGATTTAATATTTTATATCATTAATTAATTTTTATTTAATATTGAGTTTTACTGTATTAGTCAGCAAAAAAGAAAGTAATACTTTGGACATACTCACAGACAATTTTTGGGACACAAGTGAAAGAAATTTTCAGTGTCACTAGACCTCATAGTGACACAAGAGAGAGTTTATGTCTAAAAAATTATATTTTTAGGTGTGTCTAATCTTTACTAAAAAAAGAGAGGTGAGCATAGAGCTAACAATTTTAGAGTGAGAAAAATGTATTCATATTTTTATCACAAGTTGGAGCTGAAAAATATCTTCAATCATTATCATCATCTTCTAAACTCAAACACTTGCTCTTAAATTCATTTCTCAGAGAGAAAGAGTCCCTCTAATTAAAAGAAAAAACAAAATCTATCTACAGTTTCATCCAAATTAGAGAAATGGAGAGTCAGGTGGTGAGAAGGAGAATGAGAATGATCGCCGGTCACTTTGCCCCCAACGATGATATATCTGCCACTGCCACTGCCACTGCCACTCATATCTTCCCTTTGGTAATCCCTCAATTTCAATTCTTGATACTAACTTAAAACCTCTGTTTGGTTGCCAAGAAAGTTGAGGAAAAGAAAGTAAAGTTTGAATCTTTGTGTTTAATTTCATTTGTTTCTCAATTCCCCTTGGCTATCAAACATTTGATGTCCTTGGAGATTTATTCACCCAATTATGGTTTTTTTTTTTGGGTCATTTAGATTAGAAATTTACTTTTATTTAATACAAATTTAGGCAAAATCTGTAGAAGTAACTGCCAAGAGTTTAAATTTGAATTCTTCAATTTGTTGAAAAATTTAACTTAATTGTCATGTACGGTTCAGTGAAATTCTATTTAATATTCATTTACGGATTACCTTTCCCTAATTAAGAATCTTTATTGTCTTTATAATTAAATCACCCTTTGTTTAAGTTTAATTCCATGAATTTAACACCTATTTTGGTGTGATTTAAGACATCAACTGAAAAACAAATAAGTTATATATGCTCATTCTTTGTTATGGATTATACGAGTATAACCATAATGGTTGCACCCTGAATTGCTTATCAAATGTTAGGGTTCTTATATTAGGGCAGTTTGGTTTCTAAATTTACTTGAGCTGACTGGTATACTACAGAAAATGATTGGAAATGATTTGAATGCTATTATTTTCTTCTCCAAGTAATGGAGTGTGCAACATATTCGTACAGATAAGCATTAGTGACATTACCCGAATCATGAGCGTAGTGTATAGGTTAGTGAATATTCTCTGATCAAGAGTTGGGCGAGCCTAGTGGTAAGGAGTTCGTTCAACCTCGCTCAATGCTTGGGTTCGAATCTCTCCCACAGCCGGTTATTGGGGCCAAACCTAGGCACCACACCAAGGTGTTCGCGGTGGGTCCCATGTTTTGGCCCCGACATAGGTGCGGTGGGACCTCTACAGATCCGTTCTAGGTGTTGGGGCCCAATGCTCCCGTGCGGAATTGTGGGGTAACCTACCTGCATTTCCATTTTGTTTACCGAAAAAAAAAAGGTTGGGCGAGCAAGTGATGATCAGTATAGAGTGACATCCACTAGCAGTAGGCAGTTTGAACTTATCAATTTACGATACTGAAATTTATTCAAATATCAATTGTTTCGAGGAAAGAGACTTACGTTGTTAAACATAATGCTCGTGTATTTGGACAACCAAAACCAATGAGTTTTTTTTCCATATTAAAATTAACTGAGTTCTCTCTCTCTCTCTCTCTCTCTCTCTCTCTCTCTCTCTCTCTCTCTCTCTCTCTCTCTCTCTCTCTTTTTCTGTTTCCCTATCATGTATATACGAAATGTTGGTCATTCTTGTTTATCTGACTTTTTGGTGAACTTATTTTCTTAATTTTTCTGTGTTGGACACAGAATTGCAGTAGTAGTTTAAACTCTGCCATCGGGAGGTGCGATAGTAGAATGTATTATGCAAGGCAAGGTTCTAGTTCTCAAGCTTGTTACATGAGGCAGGTTTCAACTGACCAGGTGCCCAATGATGATATATCTGCCACTGCCACACATGTCTTCCCTTTGGTATTCCCTATATCTTCTCAGTACTAAACCCCTGTTTGGCTGCCAAGAAAGCTGAGGAAAAGAAAGTAAAGTTTGAATCTTTGTGTTTGGTTTCTTTTGTTTCTCATTTCCCCTTGGCAATCAAACAGTAAAACTTGATGTCCTTTGAGATTTATTCACCAATTATGTTTTTGTTTTGTTTTGTTTTTTTTTTTTTTGGAGTCATTTAGGTTAGAAATTTACTTTTATTTAATAGAATATTAGGCAAAATCCCTAGAAGTAACTGCCAAGAGTTTAAATCTGATTCTTAATTGTTAAAATGTCTTGAAAGGAAAATTTTAACTTAACTGTCATGTACGGTGGACCTCTCCCTAATTAGGAATTTAAGTCTAATTCCATGAATTTAACACCTATTTTGGTGTGATTTAAGGTATCAACTGAAAAACAAATTAGTTATGCTAGTTCTTTGTTAGGGATGATATGAGTATAACCATAACGCTGAATTGCTTTATCAAATGTAGGGTTCTTATACTAGGGCACTTTGGTTTCTATGACTAGTATACTTCGGCAAACATTTGGAAATGATTTGAATGTTATTATGTTCTCCAAATAAGTTCACCAACATGTGCAACATATTTGTAAGTATATGAACTTTAGTGTCAGACTAGGATCGTGAGCGTAATGTATTGACACGTGAATATCCTCCAAACATGAGATTTTCTCTTGAGTGCTTGCTTTATGTGGTGTCTTTCATGCATAAGACTATGCAGTGATATTCTTGACAGCCATTCAAAAGGTGTAGTGTGCTGGCTACTCGACCTGCCAAAGAGGGGAAAAAAAGATAATGCAAAAACAAATAGCTTGTCTGCTAAAAATCTTTCAAGAGTTGGGCTAGCATTTGATGATTAATAAATAGTTTGAACTAATCAATGTGCGATATTACAATTCATTCAGATATCGATTGTTGTGAGGAAAGACACTAAAAGTTGTTAACAATAATGCTCATGCTAGGCCTGTAAACGGATCGGATTTCCATCCGAATCTGACTTAAATATCCGACTCCGAATCCGATTGTAACATCCAAATTCGATGCCGAATCCGTATCCGAATATATGTGTACTTAACGTATCCGAATCCGATATTCATTTCTTTTTCCACTATAATGGCCATTGTTTTATATGTTCAGGTTTCTACTATAATGGACAATCAATTTGTCTTTGTTTTGATATTCATTTCCTTTCGGATTCGGGTATCCGAATCCTAACAAATTTGGAATCTGATTTTCTTAAAGGATTTTGTTATCCGATTTTATTATCGAATTTGGATTGCAGAAATCCGATCCGTTTACAGGCCTACGAATGTATGTGGACGACCAAAACCAATGAATTTTCTTTTATGCATCTCAAACTAACTTTGTGGGTTCTAGTAGTGGTTCAACACATAATCCAACTGTGAAATTTGTTGTATTATTTTTATTCACAGTTCTGTCCTTTTCTTTCTCTTACTTTTTCTGTTTTACAAACCATGTACATGCTGAATATTGGTCAATTTCTGCTTATCGGACTTATTCGGTGTTGGGCACAGAATAGCAGTAGTAATTTAAACTCTATCATCCGGAGGTGCGATAATAGAATGTATTATGCGAGGCAAGGTTCTAGTTCTCAAGCTTGTTACATGAGGCAGGTTTCAACTGATCAGGTGCTTAAAGCTTTTAGATGCACTCCTTAATACTTGATTACTCTTTTCACTAACTCATAATGTTTTAGAGCAAAATCTATCATGATGAATGAAGTCATTTAGAAGAATAGGGAACTTATTCCGCATGTCTTCTTATTTAAGCTCCATTTGTTTTGATGTATAATGCTTTCACCTTAGTGAAAGCAGTGAAAGCATTTTCCAGAAAACATTTTACATCAAAACAAACAGAGCTTAGTCATTATGTATTTTCTTGAAATGCCCAAATCCGAGATTTCAGACATCCTTTTAGGACTAAGCACAAATTTTTAAATGGATCCATTCAAAATAATGACCTTCTTAATTAACATGGTATTGAAAAGTATGAATGCAATTATTTCAGTTAAGGACGCCAAACCGGTCCCAAAATTTTTAACCCAAATTCAAGGAGCTGATTCTGTTTATTCTGTTTCTATGCCAGGGTAGTTCCGCTCAGTCTGGTATGCCTCTTAAGTGTACTGGTGCAGCGAACGATGGCTCTTCTAATACGTTCGAAGCACCGTCGTTTTCTAGACCTACTAGTATTGAACCTAGCTTTGCAAATGTTGAAGTGGTGAACCCTGTGGTGCAAGATTGCAAATCTCCGGTACCTGAACCACCTAAGTTTGCTACACCAAATAGAAGAATTAGTGGACTAAAGCAATTCCACTCCAAGAATTCATTTGCATCTAATGGTAAAGATTTGAGCTTTTGACATATTCTTACTGAGCTGTATGTCTCTCTCTTCTCTTCCCGTAATGATGCAAAAACTAGCTTTTCAAGCCTTTGGCACTCATATTAGGACCAGAGAGGACAGTGGCATTTTTTAATGGGCGTAATGGAGTTGAATTTCCTAACAGAAAATGTTGGAAGATGCTCAAGAATGTCACTCTTGCTATTTTCTGGGAGAAAATGGTTTGATTTTTACTATTTTTTTTTTCCTCTCGTTCATTGTAGGATTCGAGTGGTCACCGAGGATGGATGTTGCAGAATCAGGACGCAATTTTGTTGTCACAATTGAACTTCCGGGTGTTGGTGTAAATGATGTTAGAGTGGAGGTCAACGAGAGAGCGTAAGATGACTTTAGGAAGATTTCGGTCTATAATCCCATTTCACGTTATTCCTTTACCTCTCTGTAGAGATAAAAATCTTTAAGGAGCCCGTTGGGATCAGCTTATTTGGGACCAACAATCACTTAATTGGTATTATTGAGAGATTTTGAGTTCTTTGGCAAGAACTTTTTACAGCTATTTCAACAATTGAATCCACTTTAAAGCTAAAGAAGAAACTTCTTAAATTAGAAGCAACGTTTGATACTTTTTAGAAAATCTATTAAAGGAAAAAATCTCTCATTCTCACAGCAATACCAAATCGGGCTCTAAAATAAGATCCATGGCTGCAAATTTTTGTTGGGCAAGTACTTCTTTGTGTTTGAGACGTAAACAAATGGAGTTTGGCACTGGTCTCTAATGATACATTTCATTTCGTGATAGCCTAACTGTGACGGGTAAACGATCAACCCAGTGGTGGAAAGTGGAAACTTGTTCAAATGACTCGGTTTCTGCATATCACAAGAGGGAGATTTTACAAGGGCCGTACCAAGTTGTTTGGCCGCTTCCACCTAATGTGAACAAGGACAGTGTCTCGGCTGAGTTTGTGTAAGTTATAGCTTCATAACTTCACTTTCCTTCTTGTTTCTATGCTTCTTAATGGAAAATGGTTACAACGACTCTTTAAAGGATGATAATTTGTTTTCAATCTGTTTAGTTGAAATATGCAAAAAACGAAAATTAGTTCCATTAGTGTCGGTTGAAAGTTTCGGCTAACAGTTCTGCTTCCACGTTTGGAATGGTCATCTATCTTCAAAATATGGCATTGGACATACAGCATTTATCTTCAATATGGCATTTTTTTTTTAATATTTAAATGGATGTTACAATTGCAATTTCTATGTGCATACATACATAGATGTATATACACATATTTCTTTTTTGGCATTACTGTGTATATTATATGCTATTCTACAACGTGTATGGGTCCTAATATTGAAGTAAAACTGTTCTTGCAGGGATGGGTTTCTCCGTATTACCATTCCTCAGCTTTGAGAATCAAGGTGGCGGCTGCATATATATATATATATATATATTGGTGTGTAGGGCTCCAAGCCGGTGTTAGTATATAAAGAAGAAATGTTATCAATAAGAGCTGCTCGTGATAATCTTTCATTATATAACTTGGGATCATGCTTTGTTTAATTCGCAAAATTGAGAGAAATATATAAAGGATGATCGGTCACTCGCGCCTTTACTGATAAGCACCTTATTCTTCATTTGTAAGGATATTTTAGTGGTGCACTTGGATGAAAATACCTGGTGATTAGTGTAGAAGTGTGTATTTTTCTCTTGGCTACCCTATGAGAACTTGTAATGAATAATGTTTTGGCTGCAACCAAAATTTCCAAATTACTCATGTATGGATTGTTATTGGTTTTGCGGTTCTTTTATTTTTTGAGTTTTGCTATGCTTCCCAACTCTCAATCCGAGATTTAATTCCGAAATTCTTTAACAGTTGTATCACATACTTTAGCAGTGGTCGGTGGTAACACATACACTAAGAAAGCAATTGGGAACCTTACTCTTATTTTTTGGGTTGGAGTCTGGTGCTTGGATAACTCTGTATTCATGTTTACTTGTCCGCTTAGATGCAGTATGTACATGCCAATATGTGTATGCTGTAAATAAGGCCAAAATATGAAGACTTGTAAAGAAATTCACAATTTTGGTTGGCTTTGATATTATTACTAGTCCATTTTTTCCCTTAATTGTAATAATCCCTTAAAATAATCACCGCATGATGCGCCCGTTTGGGTGACCTACAGCTTTTGTGTTCCAAATGCAGGGGTTGCTTAAAGGGGGCCTCTCCAACGCAGCTTTCTGCATTGGGAACGTTGAAGCTACCGTCCATAATCTGTTATCAGATGGACCCTTTGAATAGAAAATCTTATTGAAAAGTATTTTTCAGTAAATAATTTTTCTTTTAATCATGAAAAGATTCTACTTGGCTTTGTCATAGCAATCATATAGGTTGTGTGTGCTCTCTTTTTCTTCTTTGTTTCATCTTATATATAATTTTCTATGTATTCAGTCTCTCTTAAGCTCTGGTCATACGGACAACGGAGAGCTGACCTTCCAAGAAAAGTGCTCTTAAATTACTTGCCTCATGTCTTTACTTCAATTTACATGAGATGTAAAAACAAATATATTTGTACTTATTATTGCCACATTTTGCGGACCAAAACACATGTAACTCTTAAACAATAACAATTAATGAATCTTACTATAATTAAAGCCTTGCATGTGATTGACAACCTGAAACGAAGTCCCTCTCTCTCCATATATAAATGGAAAATTGTATGTTATATCCATTGTGGTTTAGCTGTATCATACAACCAAGTGATTTTTGATCCCATAATGTTGTATGTAGGTCCCAAAATGTTGTTTCTTTAAATATTACTTTTTACAACATGATGTGAACAAGTTACAACACTCTGAGACCTGATTACAATGTTTTGGCACCGAAACTGGACTGTATGATACAACCAATATCACCATGGCTATATCATCTGAAGGTCCCTATAAAAATATTTAAATGGTCTAGTTTGAATATTATATCCTATGGAATCATTGACAATAACATTGTAGAAAATTGGCTCAACCATGCATGAAGTCCCTTATTCTACTTACTAGTTCACATGATCCATTGTACTAATATATATAAGTTTTCAACAGCAAGCACACACACACACACACTCTCTCTGATCTCTCTCTCATGAGTCATGGGTGACATTTCCATTGTACTACTTCTACTTCCTCTCCTCCTGCATCAAATAAGTGGGGAGAGTCTCAATAGCATACAAGGAAATGGAAATGGTGGCTGTGATTACTATAAAGGTAGATGGGTATATGATAATTCATATCCTCTATATGATCCAACAAACTGTCCATTCATAGAGAAATCATTTACCTGTCAAAACAATGGCAGGCCAGACAAACTCTATCTCAAATACAGATGGCAGCCCACTTCATGCAATCTCCCAAGGTAACCAATCTTTATGAGATAATAATTCTATGCTTTCCAAAGTCAGAATTTCAAATAATTGGGTTTTAAATATTTTAACAGTTTTAGCACATATTGGGGTAGTGGTTGGTGGTACCATATACGTACATTGTATGTGATACAACTGACAAGGCAATTGGGGCTAATGTAGAATTCAAATCTGGAAAGCATAACATTACTCTTGTAAGTTCATTCGGTCCATGGATTTAAAAGAGTAAAAAAGTAAAGCACAAAGGAAAGAACTATGGGTGCGTTTGATAAAATGAAAATCAAGTGCTGAATTTTAAGTACTGAAAATTTTAAGTGATTGAATTTGTAATACCGAAAACAGTGCTTCAACTACTGAAATAGAATGCATTCAGTGATTATTTTCAGTAGAAATTTTTCACCTAAAGTTTCAGTGGTTTTTTGGCTGCTTTTTCAATTAAGCGGTTTGTTATCAAATGCACTGAAAAAGAATAAGTGCTGAATCTTTTCATTTCCAGCACTTAATTGGGTTATCAAACATACCCTATGTCTTGGTTGCAGGAACAAATCTAGAAATTTGGAGTTGGGGGGCTTGTTAGGGTGAAAAGGGGTAGCGAGTTTACGAGGGTTCAGGGACGCTGGGGGATTTTTTTTCGGTCTATTCATACATATTAATTTTTAAACGGATGAAGGAATTAGAAAAGTTAGTACTGATTGGCACCAAAGTACAATACAATGACACATTATTATTACAAATTGAGGCCAATAAGTTGAATGTTTCATACTTGGAAGGGGACTTAAGTGTTAAAAAATATATATTTTTTAGGGTATATATGATATTTTTCAAAAATCAAGGGAAACTTGAGTCCCTCCTTGCCCCTACATATATCTGTCCCTGCTTGGTTGGCTGTCCAGGAAAACTGCATCATGAAGAAAAAGTAAATAATAAAATCAAGATTTATTTTTTATTTGTTATTTTAATTATTCCTTTTCTTTTTACCCTTCTTGATTTCAGCTATTTTAAAGATTCTTTTAGTTTCTATTACTATTGGAGTATAGGGGAAAGTATAAGAGATTTTGGTTTTTGTTGTTTTCCCGTTTCTTTCCTTGTTAATTTTCTTCACTGAATCTGCAAATCAAACGAACTAATATTTCTAGGTGGATCTTTATTTGAGTCAGGTTTGATGGTAAAAAATTCTTGAGGAGATTTAGAGGGAAGAGAATAATGTTTGTAGGGGACTCACTGGGTCTCAATCAATGGCAGTCACTCAATTGCATGCTTCATACTGCAGTACCTCTGGCTAAGTACACCTTAACCAGAATTAAAGGCCTCTCCACATTCACATTACCTGTGAGATTAAACTATATATATGTATATATATATATATATTCCTCTCATTTTTTTCATTTATTTCCTTCTATTTCTTTCTTGAGTTGTACAGTAATTTCGTTCTTATGTTCTTTGAAGCTTTTTTTGGTCACCACTTGAATTCAGAGTACTCATTCATAGTTAATTCTTAAATTTGATTTTTTTTTTTTTCATCAATGACTCTACTCAGATACTTTTTTAGATTTCCTCATATTTCTTTGCTATTTCCTTTTCTTTTCTTTTTTTTTTGGTTGAAATGGAAAATGTGACTTCAAGCGTCATTTTTCTGAAGTAGAAAACAATTATATATCCTATATAGCTAGAGTTTATTAGCACCATTCATAACATCATTATATAATTCTAACTAAAATGTTAGAGCATCCACAGTGGGGAGCTGTATAGGATAACTTAAGAGAACTTAACAGAAAACCACTAACAACGCGGCCCTTTCTGTTATTGTATAGGATAGTAAAACTTAACAAAACTTAACTTTGTGGTACCACTAAGTTCTGCTAATGTAGGGCGAAACGGCACAAGATCTGTCGCCCCCATTCCAAACGGCACATGAAATGCCGCCCCCTTCCAAACGGCACATGATGTGCCGCTTCTCACTCACTCCACACGGCACATGTTGTGCCACCCACTCCACATGGCACATGATGTGCCGTCCCCCATTGCTCACGGCACATAATGTGCCGCCCCATTATTCTCCACTGCTAACACCTCCTTCTTCCTACAACAACCTAGGCTAAGTTTCGCCTAAGTTCCACCTTCCCACTGTAGATGCTCTTAGGTAAAAGTATGAATCAAATACTAGTATGTATAGAATCTTCAGAAATGATTGCACAACATTAGAGGGAAAAAAAAAATGAAGTGTTGGAGGTCAACTGTTTGGTTTTGATGATAAATGAATGGCTAATTCAATAATTCGTGCATGTGGGGTGGATAATTTTATATCCATACATATGATAAATGTATGACTAGCATGTTACATATCTAAAAAGTATCTACTATTAAATGGACAAAAATAGTTGTTCGCACTCATTCTCACAAAGGGGTTGATATATTGGATCGACGGATTTTTGGGCACACAAAATTGTAAAATTACTTTTGTCCTCTTTTTATTATGGTTTACAAAGACTTCTCTAGTCCATTTAAAACTTAACACAATGTAACCTACTATAATTACATTCGTGTAGGGGGATCGCGATCCCATCTATATGTATGAATGAGTTGCTTAACATCAATTCAATTTTAGCCACGTATCTTGTCAAGATTTGTGAATTTATTTTGTACCAAGTTGCCTATAAACCTTCATAAAAAAATAAAAAAAATAAAAATAAAAAATACCAAAAACATCAAACTATATACCAAAGCATTGCTCTTATAATGTGCTCACTCGAATCTCACAATTACAGGCGTATAATATTTCAGTGATGCTATTGCGAAATGCATTTCTTGTCGACATTGTAAATGGGAAAAATGGGAGAGCTCTAAATCTCAACTCAATCCAGACTGCGAACACGTGGAAAGGAATTGACATACTGATCTTCAACACGTGGCGCTGGTGGATTCTAACAGGGAGACAACAAGTGTACATATGTTGTTAGACTTGTATGCTTTGTATGGTTCATGAATTTAGTGAGAGAGATGAAAAGAAAAGATCTTAGAAATATATATATATATATATTTCCTATTGTTGGTTGATAAAGTTCTCTTTGGTTCCTGAATTTAATGAGAAAGATATAAGAAAACACAAAGGAAAATACGTTTAAGCATGGAAAATACTTTTCCTTGTTTCGTTAGTGAGAAAAACATTAGAAAAATAGGAACTTAAATAATAAACACTTTTCAATTTTGTGAGTCAAATTCTTTCATCTGTAATTGATTTAAAATGCGTTTTAAAAGTTAGAATTTCTTTTGTTATTTAAGAACGGAGATTAAACAATAAGAAAAACTCTAAAGAAATAGTTTTCCTCCAGATTTCCTTTTTCTTTTCTTTTTTCTTACTAGATTCGCAAATCAAGCATTGTGTAAAGAAAAACAATGAGAAAAATACAGAAGGATAAGTAAATAAAGTGTACAAGAAATTATAGATTCTAAATTTTGTGAGTCACGTCCCTTTTTCCTATGTAATAATTATGTTTGAAATTTCTTAATTTCCAATGTCATTTAAACATGGAGTA
This sequence comes from Hydrangea macrophylla, assembly GCA_033977485.1. Classification (NCBI taxonomy): domain Eukaryota; kingdom Viridiplantae; phylum Streptophyta; class Magnoliopsida; order Cornales; family Hydrangeaceae; genus Hydrangea; species Hydrangea macrophylla. The sequence continues at coordinate 101,181,358 of CM066990.1, forward strand.
AAAAAAATACAAGAAAAATAGCTTCTTCTTCTTCCTTTTTTTTTTTTTTCGTTCTCTATGTCTACAAACCAAACAGAGTCTTATCAATGCTTCCTAATTTGCTTTCTATTTTCTAAACATTTTCAGCACATTTTTTATTTGTTTATTTATGAGTACTATATATTGTTCTGTTTTGTGTTGCAGATGAGATTTTATTGAAGATGACACAGGTGCATACAAAGATATGAATCGCTTGGTTGCTTATGAAAAAGCATTGAATACTTGGGCTAGATGGGTAGACTCCAATATAGATACTGCAAAAACTAAGATCTTCTTCCAAGGTGTTTCCCCAGATCACATGAAGTAAGTAAAATGGCCGAATAATATGATACTATTGTATTGAGCAACTGCTTAAGCTTAATTAGCTTAGTTGGTAAAAATGTTCTTCATGTCACGTTCATATACCAGGTTCGAATCTTGCCCACCTCTCTCAGGTCTTGGAAAATATGTCCTCGCACGAGACCAGCACTACACCAAATGATTTATAAAAATAAAATAATAATAATAATAAAATTGATATCATTGTATTGAGAGGAAGAACATATTGTATTATCGATCCCATGTGGTTGTCATATACCATGTGATGACTTGGTATTTCTTACTGTTGGACAGTTGGACTGAGCAGAATCCACATAATACTCAAATCAATCGTACTGCGGTCGCAAAGATGTGGCACTCACATGAAATAGTCTCTCTTTCTAATGGACAACCACGTAGCTTCATTAATGTTTCTTAGGTAGAAGAGTGTTGTTGCAAAATGTGATTGATCTATATAATGTCCACATAGGCAATACTTATACATGAAACAATCACATTCTGAACAAGGTTTCATCTAACAAATTAAATCTATCCAACACAAATTTTGAAAAACAATGCATATTATTACTTAATAATTTATACAATGTTTAAACTCCTTCATTTCATAAAATGGAATTTGTCAAATCATTCCAATTGAGAACAATCTCCCACCGCAAGTATGATTTTTTTTTTTTTTTTTTATATTTATTGTTATAATTTTGAGCCAAATTGGTAATATATATATATATATATATATAGGAGCCGTTTGGCAAAAATTGCAGTGGCGATCTCGATGGCAACTGCCAAAAAAAATGCCATTGGTCATGGACTGCTTCTTACCGGCCAATCATAATTTTTTTGCGATTACAACTTCAATCACAAATTTTCCAGTCACTCGCGTTTTGGCTTCCATAAGCAGAGAACCAAACGGGCTCATAAATATATAGAAGTTCCAAAAAATTTCAACCCTTTGTCCTTGCTTACATTATTTTCTTCTTCTTAATTTTCATGTTAAAAAAAAAAATAGCGGAAGAGAATGGGGAGATCCGAATGCAAACAACTGCAAGGGACTACAAAAACCGGTAGATGGGCAATTTTATCCCGGAGGTCAACATCCAGCAGAAGTTGTATTAGAAGGAGTGTTACGCAAAATGGCGACACCGGTTTATTTACTCAACATAACAAAACTGTCCCAACTAAGAAAAGATGGACACCCTTCTAGTTATGGTTATGGAGGACGCCGTGGCATGGACTGCACCCATTGGTGTCTTCCTGGAGTTCCTGATACTTGGAATCAATTCCTCTATGCAACTCATCTCATTCAAAACTAAATCTCATATCATTTGATGAAAACATAATTTCTTAATTTGTCAAACCAATTTTGCAAATGAATATTTGTAATTTGATTAATAACTGTAGGTATAGGGGTACGTCTTATAGTCTACACTTACTAAGTTGTCCTTTTATTTATATCCATAACTGATTGTTGGGTCATAGGTATAATGTCTCCCAAAATCAATATATAAGATTGCCAATAATACAATAGACTTCTCTACAAACAAAACTACGTACTACTGAACATAATCTTCTTACATAAACTTAATTCAGTAGCTTTTTGTACTCAAAAAGTAAAGAGACTTGTTAATTAGAGACACGAAAAAAAGCGCATAATAATTAAAATTCTTATTTAGTTATGTATTTAAGATATATGCTATTATTAACTTTTATTCTAGGAAAGTGAAGAAAAAAAAATATTTACCGACATACATTTTTTTATGCAAGAAGAAGAAGAAGAAGAAGAAGAAGAAGAAAAGAAATAATATTTTTCACATAATAACAATTAGAGTAATACTAGAGACACAAAAAAATGTCACCATGACGTGGACAACTAAACTTTTCATTAAATATAAAACAAAGAGTAATGATAGGCACACAACAAATTGCACAACGAATTGCACAAACGTGTAGCACAAGGTCCACCCAGTACTGCACGTTTGTGCAATTCGTTGTGCACCTATCATTATTGTAAAACAAAATAACACAAATTCAAAGGAATATTGTTGTACTTTCCAAATTTTGTATCCCAAATAGTTCCCCAAACACTTGTGACACTGGACTTACCTGATTTTGATTGAAGGATGTTGAAGTGATATACCATTATTGAAGTTGGTATCACTTTTACATGCATTTGGGATAGAAAATTTGGGAAGCATGGCATTACTCAATTTAGATTTAATTTCAAAAAATGCCAACACATCAACAAATGAACAATTCACGTAAGCAATCTGGTATACTTAACAATTTCCTAGCATTTTTTTTCATTGTGGGAAGATGAAACATTTTATTTGCATAATCCAAGAGAGAGAAAAAAGATGTGAAAAAGAACAAGGAATCAAAAGAAAAGAAAATTTTATCTCAAAAAAAAAAAAAAAAAAAATCTTTGATTGAGCCACAAAGTGTGATAATGGTACCAACTAGCCTAACTAGGGGTGTGTTTCGGACGGAACGGATAGGAATACCCTATTTCGGAAAAAAAAATCCCAAAAATTTTGGAAATTAAATTGGTGTTCCAATTTCCGTTCCGATTTTTTCGGAATTTTATTTTCCTTTCCGATTTCGGAATTTTCGGAATCGGAATTCTTAGAAAATTTTCGGAATTTTTTTCATAATTTTTGGAATTGGAATTGTAAATTTTCATAATTTTTGTAAATTTTGGAATACAAATACTATTAAAAAGGTAAGTCTTACTTTTATAGAGAGTCTCTTACTCTCTCCTTTCTCTTCTTATTCAATGTGGGACAAACAAGTCCACATTCTTCCAAATTTTCGAAAAAAAATTTGGATTTTTTTATGAAATAATTTCGGAAAAATTTCGGAAAACATATTTTTCGGAATTTTGGGAATTCTCAAAACAATTCCGATTCCGTTCCGATTTTTTTCGGAATTTTTCAGAATTCGGAATTTCGGAATTTAATTTTTGGTTCCAAAATCAGAATTTTTCGGATCGGAATCAGAATTTCCATTCCAAATGACACCTCTAGTACCAACAATTTATGTGTTTTGTATGGATTAAACAATAATTTGTGTTGGGCTAAAATGAGGAGTAGGAAAGATAAAGTATTGTATCTCATGTTAGGGAATAGCTGAACTTAGGGATGACAACAGGACAGATATGGTACGGGGGCATTATTTTCAGATCCCGCCCCGATAAACAAGAATACTCTCCCGAACCCGCCCCGACCAGCCTCAATGTGAGACCACCCCCGATCTCGATTACTACAACTAATCCCACCCCCGATTGGTCCCACCCCGAAAAGTTGATCTGCACTACGAGGAGCACGTTAAGTTTCCAAATTCAAGAAGTAAAATTTCATTTTTACTGTACAATAGAGTGTGTCTATATAGACTTTCACACATTCCTATTCAGTCTGTCAATATAAGCAAAATTTTAACTATTTGTGCACATAAGTCTAAGCACTTTATGCACATTAAATGCCAACTGACACCAAAAGGTCAATCAACTTGACACATATCCTCACAAGCTAGCGGCTGGCTCATTTTATAGAGCAAAATTTCTTGTATAATTCTAAGTTTTTCCGATGTGGGACATTAAACAATAGCTATGACATATATCGGGGCGGGGGTCCTCTAATCCCAACCCCACCCTGAACCCGCCCCGAACTCGTGACGGATTTCCTTTTTCCTTCCCAAACCCGCTCCTACACCTTTCAAGAGCTTCCCAAACCCGTCCCATTAGGGGCGGGACGGGGCGGGGACCCGATTAAACGGGGTAAATTGCCATCCCTACCTGAACTACAATTGAGCTGAAATAAAAGAATTTTCTCAAAATTTGGGGAGGGTTACAATCCACCCCAGTCTATATATACCGCCGCCCTTGTACGTTTGGCAATATGCCGGATAAGAGTTTCGGACATTATTAAATGTTTAAAATATATGCTATAGTATTTTTTATTTTATTATTATTCTTCAAATATCTTTTCTATGTTTAAAGTTTAATTTTTTGCTTGAAATACCAAATTATATTTTTTTTATAAATTTATATTATATCAAAAATGCTATACCCACATCCAATTTCACACCCAAAAATCCTGACACTTGATTCCAGTGGAACCCACCAGAATCAAGAGCTAGATTGTGTTGAGTGTGTATAGCATTACTGAGTAGGGATGGCAACGGGGCGGGTATGGGACGGGGCCCCCATACCCCACCCCCGCCCCGCTTTAGTAAACCCTCCCCCCGCCCCCGCCCCGCCCCGCGTAGTGCCTCTCCCCCCCTGCCCCTGCCCGGCCCCGCCCCGATTATGATTTTTTTGTTTTTTTTTTTTGTTTTTTTGTTTTTTTGTTTTTTTTGTTTTTTAGTACACAAATTGAAAAAGCAATTTTTTTAATGCATTTTTTTCCCTAATAGTGCAATTTTTTTTTAACTTACCCAATTAGTTCCCCAATAGTGCAGTTTTTTTTTTTTTAAATGGTAATACACATAACTATTAAGGGGTAAAAATATAAATACAAGTATATTCGGGGCGGGTTCGGGTTTTTTGACCCTACCCCGACCCCGACCCGACCCCGATCCGGGTTTTGAAAACCTCCCCCATACCCGCTCCTAACCCTATTAAGCCCCCCCATACCCTACCTATTAAGGGCGGGACGGGACGGAGAACAAAGAAAACCCGCCCCATTGCCATCCCTATTACTGAGTAGGACAAGAGAACTTATAACTAGAATTAATTTGATTGGCTAAGAAATGATGACTGGACCCATTTTCTTGGTACAATTGATGACCGGACTCATTTTCGTGGCTATTGAAACCCGCCTCTCTCTATCTGTCAAAATTCCTCTCTCAAAAAAAAAAAAAAACAAAACAAAACCCTCTCTCCCCTCGGGTAATGTTTGAGACACAAAAAGTTTTAAAATGAAGAGAAAAGAAGAGAAAGTACCTCACTTTCTCTCACTTTCTTTCGTTTGGGAGTTTTAGTGAGGAGAGAAAGGGAGAGAAAATGAGAGAAAAGTAATTTGCATGGATTAAACAATAATTTGTGTTGGGCTAAAATGAGGAGTAGGAAAGATAAAGTATTGTATCTCATGTTAGGGAATAGCTGAACTTAGGGATGACAACAGGACAGATATGGTACGGGGGCATTATTTTCAGATCCCGCCCCGATAAACAAGAATACTCTCCCGAACCCGCCCCGACCAGCCTCAATGTGAGACCACCCCCGATCTCGATTACTACAACTAATCCCACCCCCGATTGGTCCCACCCCGAAAAGTTGATCTGCACTACGAGGAGCACGTTAAGTTTCCAAATTCAAGAAGTAAAATTTCATTTTTACTGTACAATAGAGTGTGTCTATATAGACTTTCACACATTCCTATTCAGTCTGTCAATATAAGCAAAATTTTAACTATTTGTGCACATAAGTCTAAGCACTTTATGCACATTAAATGCCAACTGACACAAAAAGGTCAATCAACTTGACACATATCCTCACAAGCTAGCGGCTGGCTCATTTTATAGAGCACAATTTCTTGTATAATTCTAAGTTTTTCCGATGTGGGACATTAAACAATAGCTATGACATATATCGGGGCGGGGGTCCTCTAATCCCAACCCCACCCTGAACCCGCCCCGAACTCGTGACGGATTTCCTTTTTCCTCCCCAAACCCGCCCCTACACCTTTCAAGAGCTTCCCAAACCCGTCCCATTAGGGGCGGGACGGGGCGGGGACCCGATTAAACGGGGTAAATTGACATCCCTACCTGAACTACAATTGAGCTGAAATAAAAGAATTTTCTCAAAATTTGGGGAGGGTTACAATCCACCCCAGTCTATAAATACCGCCGCCCTTGTACGTTTGGCAATGTGCCGGATAAGAGTTTCGGACATTATTAAATGTTTAAAATATATGCTATAGTATTTTTTATTTTATTATTATTCTTCAAATATCTTTTCTATGTTTAAAGTTTAATTTTTTGCTTGAAATACCAAATTATATTTTTTTTATAAATTTATATTATATCAAAAATGCTATACCCACATCCAATTTCACACCCAAAAATCCTGACACTTGATTCCAGTGGAACCCACCAGAATCAAGAGCTAGATTGTGTTGAGTGTGTATAGCATTACTGAGTAGGGATGGCAACGGGGCGGGTATGGGACGGGGCCCCCATACCCCGCCCCCGCCCCGCTTTAGTAAACCCTCCTCCCGCCCCCGCCCCGCCCCGCGTAGTGCCTCTCCCCCCCTGCCCCTGCCCCGCCCCGCCCCGATTATGATTTTTTGTTTTTTTTTTTTGTTTTTTTGTTTTTTTGTTTTTTTTTGTTTTTTAGTACACAAATTGAAAAAGCAATTTTTTTAATGCACTTTTTTCCCTAATAGTGCAGTTTTTTTTTAACTTACCCAATTAGTTCCCCAATAGTGCAGTTTTTTTTTTTTAAATGGTAATACACATAACTATTAAGGGGTAAAAATATAAATACAAGTATATTCGGGGCGGGTTCGGGTTTTTTGACCCTACCCCGACCCCGACCCCGATCCGGGTTTTGAAAACCTCCCCCATACCCGCTCCTAACCCTATTAAGCCCCCCCATACCCTACCTATTAAGGGCGGGACGGGACGGAGAACACAGAAAACCCGCCCCATTGCCATCACTATTACTGAGTAGGACAAGAGAACTTATAACTAGAATTAATTTGATTGGCTAAGAAATGATGACTGGACCCATTTTCTTGGTACAATTGATGACCGGACTCATTTTCGTGGCTATTGAAACCCGCCTCTCTCTATCTGTCAAAATTCCTCTCTCAAAAAAAAAAAAAAACAAAACAAAACCCTCTCTCCCCTCGGGTAATGTTTGAGACACAAAAAGTTTTAAAATGAAGAGAAAAGAAGAGAAAGTACCTCACTTTCTCTCACTTTCTTTCGTTTGGGAGTTTTAGTGAGGAGAGAAAGGGAGAGAAAATGAGAGAAAAGTAATTTGCATGGATTAAACAATAATTTGTGTTGGGCTAAAATGAGGAGTAGGAAAGATAAAGTATTGTATCTCATGTTAGGGAATAGCTGAACTTAGGGATGACAACAGGACAGATATGGTACGGGGGCATTATTTTCAGATCCCGCCCCGATAAACAAGAATACTCTCCCGAACCCGCCCCGACCAGCCTCAATGTGAGACCACCCCCGATCTCGATTACTACAACTAATCCCACCCCCGATTGGTCCCACCCCGAAAAGTTGATCTGCACTACGAGGAGCACGTTAAGTTTCCAAATTCAAGAAGTAAAATTTCATTTTTACTGTACAATAGAGTGTGTCTATATAGACTTTCACACATTCCTATTCAGTCTGTCAATATAAGCAAAATTTTAACTATTTGTGCACATAAGTCTAAGCACTTTATGCACATTAAATGCCAACTGACACAAAAAGGTCAATCAACTTGACACATATCCTCACAAGCTAGCGGCTGGCTCATTTTATAGAGCACAATTTCTTGTATAATTCTAAGTTTTTCCGATGTGGGACATTAAACAATAGCTATGACATATATCGGGGCGGGGGTCCTCTAATCCCAACCCCACCCTGAACCCGCCCCGAACTCGTGACGGATTTCCTTTTTCCTCCCCAAACCCGCCCCTACACCTTTCAAGAGCTTCCCAAACCCGTCCCATTAGGGGCGGGACGGGGCGGGGACCCGATTAAACGGGGTAAATTGCCATCCCTACCTGAACTACAATTGAGCTGAAATAAAAGAATTTTCTCAAAATTTGGGGAGGGTTACAATCCACCCCAGTCTATAAATACCGCCGTCCTTGTACGTTTGGCAATGTGCCGGATAAGAGTTTCGGACATTATTAAATGTTTAAAATATATGCTATAGTATTTTTTATTTTATTATTATTCTTCAAATATCTTTTCTATGTTTAAAGTTTAATTTTTTGCTTGAAATACCAAATTATATTTTTTTTATAAATTTATATTATATCAAAAATGCTATACCCACATCCAATTTCACACCCAAAAATCCTGACACTTGATTCCAGTGGAACCCACCAGAATCAAGAGCTAGATTGTGTTGAGTGTGTATAGCATTACTGAGTAGGGATGGCAACGGGGCGGGTATGGGACGGGGCCCCCATACCCCGCCCCCGCCCCGCTTTAGTAAACCCTCCTCCCGCCCCCGCCCCGCCCCGCGTAGTGCCTCTCCCCCCCTGCCCCTGCCCCGCCCCGCCCCGATTATGATTTTTTGTTTTTTTTTTTTGTTTTTTTGTTTTTTTGTTTTTTTTTTGTTTTTTAGTACACAAATTGAAAAAGCAATTTTTTTAATGCACTTTTTTCCCTAATAGTGCAGTTTTTTTTTAACTTACCCAATTAGTTCCCCAATAGTGCAGTTTTTTTTTTTTTTAAATGGTAATACACATAACTATTAAGGGGTAAAAATATAAATACAAGTATATTCGGGGCGGGTTCGGGTTTTTTGACCCTACCCCGACCCCGACCCCGACCCGACCCCGATCCGGGTTTTGAAAACCTCCCCCATACCCGCTCCTAACCCTATTAAGCCCCCCCATACCCTACCTATTAAGGGCGGGACGGGACGGAGAACACAGAAAACCCGCCCCATTGCCATCACTATTACTGAGTAGGACAAGAGAACTTATAACTAGAATTAATTTGATTGGCTAAGAAATGATGACTGGACCCATTTTCTTGGTACAATTGATGACCGGACTCATTTTCGTGGCTATTGAAACCCGCCTCTCTCTATCTGTCAAAATTCCTCTCTCAAAAAAAAAAAAAAACAAAACAAAACCCTCTCTCCCCTCGGGTAATGTTTGAGACACAAAAAGTTTTAAAATGAAGAGAAAAGAAGAGAAAGTACCTCACTTTCTCTCACTTTCTTTCGTTTGGGAGTTTTAGTGAGGAGAGAAAGGGAGAGAAAATGAGAGAAAAGTAATTTGCATGGATTAAACAATAATTTGTGTTGGGCTAAAATGAGGAGTAGGAAAGATAAAGTATTGTATCTCATGTTAGGGAATAGCTGAACTTAGGGATGACAACAGGACAGATATGGTACGGGGGCATTATTTTCAGATCCCGCCCCGATAAACAAGAATACTCTCCCGAACCCGCCCCGACCAGCCTCAATGTGAGACCACCCCCGATCTCGATTACTACAACTAATCCCACCCCCGATTGGTCCCACCCCGAAAAGTTGATCTGCACTACGAGGAGCACGTTAAGTTTCCAAATTCAAGAAGTAAAATTTCATTTTTACTGTACAATAGAGTGTGTCTATATAGACTTTCACACATTCCTATTCAGTCTGTCAATATAAGCAAAATTTTAACTATTTGTGCACATAAGTCTAAGCACTTTATGCACATTAAATGCCAACTGACACAAAAAGGTCAATCAACTTGACACATATCCTCACAAGCTAGCGGCTGGCTCATTTTATAGAGCACAATTTCTTGTATAATTCTAAGTTTTTCCGATGTGGGACATTAAACAATAGCTATGACATATATCGGGGCGGGGGTCCTCTAATCCCAACCCCACCCTGAACCCGCCCCGAACTCGTGACGGATTTCCTTTTTCCTCCCCAAACCCGCCCCTACACCTTTCAAGAGCTTCCCAAACCCGTCCCATTAGGGGCGGGACGGGGCGGGGACCCGATTAAACGGGGTAAATTGCCATCCCTACCTGAACTACAATTGAGCTGAAATAAAAGAATTTTCTCAAAATTTGGGGAGGGTTACAATCCACCCCAGTCTATAAATACCGCCGTCCTTGTACGTTTGGCAATGTGCCGGATAAGAGTTTCGGACATTATTAAATGTTTAAAATATATGCTATAGTATTTTTTATTTTATTATTATTCTTCAAATATCTTTTCTATGTTTAAAGTTTAATTTTTTGCTTGAAATACCAAATTATATTTTTTTTATAAATTTATATTATATCAAAAATGCTATACCCACATCCAATTTCACACCCAAAAATCCTGACACTTGATTCCAGTGGAACCCACCAGAATCAAGAGCTAGATTGTGTTGAGTGTGTATAGCATTACTGAGTAGGGATGGCAACGGGGCGGGTATGGGACGGGGCCCCCATACCCCGCCCCCGCCCCGCTTTAGTAAACCCTCCTCCCGCCCCCGCCCCGCCCCGCGTAGTGCCTCTCCCCCCCTGCCCCTGCCCCGCCCCGCCCCGATTATGATTTTTTGTTTTTTTTTTTTGTTTTTTTGTTTTTTTGTTTTTTTTTTGTTTTTTAGTACACAAATTGAAAAAGCAATTTTTTTAATGCACTTTTTTCCCTAATAGTGCAGTTTTTTTTTAACTTACCCAATTAGTTCCCCAATAGTGCAGTTTTTTTTTTTTTTAAATGGTAATACACATAACTATTAAGGGGTAAAAATATAAATACAAGTATATTCGGGGCGGGTTCGGGTTTTTTGACCCTACCCCGACCCCGACCCCGATCCGGGTTTTGAAAACCTCCCCCATACCCGCTCCTAACCCTATTAAGCCCCCCCATACCCTACCTATTAAGGGCGGGACGGGACGGAGAACACAGAAAACCCGCCCCATTGCCATCACTATTACTGAGTAGGACAAGAGAACTTATAACTAGAATTAATTTGATTGGCTAAGAAATGATGACTGGACCCATTTTCTTGGTACAATTGATGACCGGACTCATTTTCGTGGCTATTGAAACCCGCCTCTCTCTATCTGTCAAAATTCCTCTCTCAAAAAAAAAAAAAACAAAACAAAACCCTCTCTCCCCTCGGGTAATGTTTGAGACACAAAAAGTTTTAAAATGAAGAGAAAAGAAGAGAAAGTACCTCACTTTCTCTCACTTTCTTTCGTTTGGGAGTTTTAGTGAGGAGAGAAAGGGAGAGAAAATGAGAGAAAAGTAATTTGCATGGATTAAACAATAATTTGTGTTGGGCTAAAATGAGGAGTAGGAAAGATAAAGTATTGTATCTCATGTTAGGGAATAGCTGAACTTAGGGATGACAACAGGACAGATATGGTACGGGGGCATTATTTTCAGATCCCGCCCCGATAAACAAGAATACTCTCCCGAACCCGCCCCGACCAGCCTCAATGTGAGACCACCCCCGATCTCGATTACTACAACTAATCCCACCCCCGATTGGTCCCACCCCGAAAAGTTGATCTGCACTACGAGGAGCACGTTAAGTTTCCAAATTCAAGAAGTAAAATTTCATTTTTACTGTACAATAGAGTGTGTCTATATAGACTTTCACACATTCCTATTCAGTCTGTCAATATAAGCAAAATTTTAACTATTTGTGCACATAAGTCTAAGCACTTTATGCACATTAAATGCCAACTGACACAAAAAGGTCAATCAACTTGACACATATCCTCACAAGCTAGCGGCTGGCTCATTTTATAGAGCACAATTTCTTGTATAATTCTAAGTTTTTCCGATGTGGGACATTAAACAATAGCTATGACATATATCGGGGCGGGGGTCCTCTAATCCCAACCCCACCCTGAACCCGCCCCGAACTCGTGACGGATTTCCTTTTTCCTCCCCAAACCCGCCCCTACACCTTTCAAGAGCTTCCCAAACCCGTCCCATTAGGGGCGGGACGGGGCGGGGACCCGATTAAACGGGGTAAATTGCCATCCCTACCTGAACTACAATTGAGCTGAAATAAAAGAATTTTCTCAAAATTTGGGGAGGGTTACAATCCACCCCAGTCTATAAATACCGCCGTCCTTGTACGTTTGGCAATGTGCCGGATAAGAGTTTCGGACATTATTAAATGTTTAAAATATATGCTATAGTATTTTTTATTTTATTATTATTCTTCAAATATCTTTTCTATGTTTAAAGTTTAATTTTTTGCTTGAAATACCAAATTATATTTTTTTTATAAATTTATATTATATCAAAAATGCTATACCCACATCCAATTTCACACCCAAAAATCCTGACACTTGATTCCAGTGGAACCCACCAGAATCAAGAGCTAGATTGTGTTGAGTGTGTATAGCATTACTGAGTAGGGATGGCAACGGGGCGGGTATGGGACGGGGCCCCCATACCCCGCCCCCGCCCCGCTTTAGTAAACCCTCCTCCCGCCCCCGCCCCGCCCCGCGTAGTGCCTCTCCCCCCCTGCCCCTGCCCCGCCCCGCCCCGATTATGATTTTTTGTTTTTTTTTTTTGTTTTTTTGTTTTTTTGTTTTTTTTTTGTTTTTTAGTACACAAATTGAAAAAGCAATTTTTTTAATGCACTTTTTTCCCTAATAGTGCAGTTTTTTTTTAACTTACCCAATTAGTTCCCCAATAGTGCAGACTCATCTAAGATTGATGCAGTCTTAAGCTGGAACAAACCGACAAATGCGACCGAAGTCAGAAGTTTTCTGGGTTTAGCAGGATATTACAGAAGATTCGTAGAAGGGTTCTCCAAGTTAGCAGGACCATTGACGAATTTAACAAGAAAGGAGACGAAGTATGAATGGACAGACAAGCATGAGGGTGCATTTCAGGAGTTAAAAGAAAGATTAACTTCTGCACCAGTACTCGCATTACCTAAGAGTGGAGAAAAGTATGTGATCTACAGTGATGCATCGTACCAAGGACTCGGGTGTGTGCTTATGCAAGATGGAAATGTTATCGCATATGGATCAAGACAATTGAAGGTACATGAGAAAAATTATCCCACGCATGATCTGGAATTAGCAGCAATAGTGTTTGCATTGAAAATTTGGAGACACTATCTCTACGGAGAAAAGTTTGATCTATTTTCCGATCATAAGAGCTTGAAGTATTTGTTCTCTCAAAAGGAGTTGAATATGCGACAGCGGAGATGGATGGAGTTACTCAAAGACTATGACTTTTCTTTGCAATACCATCCAGGTAAAGCAAATGTAGTAGCAGACGCTTTGAGCCGTAAACCTCGATTAGTGATCGCTGCATTACTAATTAGAGAATGGAGAGCATTGGAAGAAATTGCTGAATTTGATTTTCAGCCAGTGGAGCCAATGGAGGGACAACATTTTGGATGTCTTATGGTACAACCGACTTTGATCAGTCGTATCAAAGAGGCTCAACAGACAACAGAGGATTTGAAGTTATGGTTCGCCAAGATGTCAGCCAAGGAACCAGAAGTCTGGAGTATAAGTACAGACGGAGCCTTACGATGTAAAGGTAGACTCTGTGTACCTGACGAAGAAAATCTCCGGAAGGAAATATTGGATGAAGCTCATAAGTCACGGATGACTATTCATCCTGGAGGTACAAAGATGTATAAGGACTTGAAGAGAAATTTCTGGTGGGAAGGAATGAAGAGAAATGTGGCAGAGTATGTAGCTCAGTGTCTTACTTGTAAACAAGTAAAGGCAGAACATCAGAAACCACCTGGACTTCTACAGCCGTTACCTATTCCTCAATGGAAATGGGAACACATAACCATGGATTTTGTGGTAGGATTGCCGAAGTCACAGCAGAATCACGATGCTATATGGGTAATCGTGGATCGACTTACTAAGACGGCACATTTTATTGCCTATAGCATGACGTACTCAGTAGAACGTTTGAGCCGAATGTATCTACAACATGTTGTACAATTACATGGAGTGCCTGTATCTATTGTGTCAGACCGAGATTCGCGCTTTACTGCAGAATTTTGGAAGAGTCTCCAGACAGCGATGGGAACGACATTGAATTTGAGTTCAGCTTTTCATCCACAGACAGATGGACAGACGGAACGAGTTAATCAAGTGATGGAAGATATGTTACGAGCTTGTGTCATTGATTTTGAGAGTTCTTGGGAGATACACTTACCTCTGATTGAGTTCGCCTATAATAATAGTTATCATTCGAGCATAGATATGGCACCATTCGAAGCTTTGTACGGAAGACCTTGCCGATCGCCGCTATGTTGGACCGAGGTCGGAGATAGTCAACTTCTTGGGCCAGAGATGGTACGGGAAACCAGTGAGAAGATTCAAGTCGTACGTGAGAAGATGAAGACAGCCCAGACCAGATACAAGAGTTATGCTGACAAGCGACGCAAAGACTTGGAGTTTGTCGTTGGAGATCACGTATTACTCAAGGTTTCACCTGTTCGAGGAATCGTCAGATTTGGTCAGAAAAGGGGCAAGTTATCGCCACGTTTCATCGGACCATTCGAGATTCTGGAGTGTGTTGGGAAAGTTGCTTATCGCCTTGCGTTGCCACCAAAGATGTCAGGAGTGCACAACGTTTTTCACATCAGTATGTTGAGGAAGTGTGTTCACAACCCAGCGCACGAGATCAACTTTGAGGATATCGAAGTCAACAGCGACGTTACGTTCAATGAAGGACCTGTTCGTATTATGGATCGAGGAATCAAGAAACTCAGGAACAAAGAGATTCCGTTAGTCAAGATTCAGTGGAAGCATCACGATGAAGGAGAAGCTTCGTGGGAACTAGAGTCAGAGATGCGCGACAAGTTTTCGTTTTTATTTTAAACCTTGTTGTTTTTGGATTTCGAGGACGAAATCTTTTGTTGAGTGGTGGATGATGTAATACCCTGTATTTTGATATATTAGTAAGACCCGGTATTTCATTTTTATACTCGTATAAACTTTCTCTTCCTTTTGGTAAATTTTGATACCAATCGATTGACATATTCCCAATCGATTGACACTTTTCTGATACCAATCGATTGATAAGTTATCCCAATCGATTTACATTCAACCGACTGAAAGTGATGACGTGTCAAACATTCCAATCGATTGCCATTCATCTCAATCGATTGACATTGTTTTCAATCGATTGACTACAAATATCTGTTACCAATCGATTGACTGGTGTCTCAATCGATTGACATAACCTGAGAAATGTTTTCTTCTTTCCTTCAGCTTTAAACGCGTGGCACTCCCATACCCCTATATATACTCGTCCATTTGTGGCCTTGGGTCACTTTGGCAGCTTGAGAGAGAGAGATATATACCTCTTGTAAGATATATACACATATATATATATCTCTATATCTACACATATATACACACCCTCACACACACTCACTGCCGTGGCAGCTGGGAGGAAGGAGAAGAAGACAGAAAGAAGAAGAAAGAAGAAAGGAGGAGACAGAGAGGGAAGACAGAGACAGAGAAGAGGAGAAAGAGAGGAAGCTTGAAGTTTTCAAGCTTTGAATACACCCAAACGCACCCTAGGTGAGTTCTAACTCACTTGGTCTCTTTATGTGATGTTTATGCAAGTTATTACGATGTTTAGATGGGTTAAATGCCTGTAGTGCACGGTTATATATGCTGTTTTTACAAACTGCTGGAGAAGACGTAGTTCCAATCGATTGACATGATCTCAATCGATTGACATCAGTTGCATCCCAATCGATTGAATAGGATTTCAATCGATTGACATTGTTCCAATCGATTGACATGTTTATCAATCGATTGACATAACTTTTGTTCCAATCGATTGAACCTCTGTTCCAATCGATTGACATGATCAGTACATGGTTTCCTTTGCCTGTTTATTATATAAGAGGTTTAGTTGTTCGATTTCTAATTTGGAATTTCCATTATGCGACTATGGGGTAGACAGGAGAAATGTGACACCAAAGATTTATGGATAATGAATAAAAAGTAATATGAAGACGTGGGTTGACGTGTTGTTTCTGATATAAGTTCGATATCCGTTTCTTTTAATCCGAGTAGTCAGGCCACATTGGGAATTGTCATGTGTCGATGTAGAATGGAACGTAAGTAGGTTTGGTAAGTTCCGGGAATGGTACGTGGATGGATGATTGGTCATGATATGCTCTTAAAAGCGGTGAACCGGACCATGGTTCTTAAAAGCGGTGAGCTGGACCAAGAAGTCTTAAGATAGACTGGATGATCTATGATATGCTCTTAAAAGCGGTGAACCGGACCATGGTTCTTAAAAGCGGTGAGCTGGGATCACTAGTAGATGACGTTAAGTCGTGGCAATAGCTTGATATGCCTTGTTCGAAACGTTATATCCCTGAAATGCGGTGAACAGGACCATTGTTCTTAAAAGCTGGGGACAGACTGACGTGAAGTCCATGACATGCGGTGAGCAGGACCATTGCTCTTAAAAGCGATGGACAGAATAAGGGTGTATCCCTAGAGTTAAACGATTGAGTCTGTTCATGACATCTGAATACGTTGAGTTCGGTATTTGAGTAATAAGACGATAAGGGTCGGTTTATAAGAATGAATAGAAGAACAAGATAATGTTATTTTATAATAAGATGTTAACTCTTGTTTTTATAAGCTTGTGTTTACTTCAGATAACTGGTACCTCGTTAGTTTATGCTCACTCAGCTCTCAGTAAGCTGACGGCCTTTTATTGCCTGGACATTCCCCGTCCAGAATATCCTGCCCCTTGTTTTACAGATGATGACCAGTACACTGATGAGTGTTATCCAGAGGAAGGCCCCACCGATGACGATTACACCAGGAAGGATTATCCTTATGCCAGTTGAAGACTGAAGATGTTATAATTAGATTTAATTTCAGTTGTTCTGTTAAACTTTTGTTAATGGGTACTTGGGCATTTGTTATCTTCAGACCTGTTGTGATCCTGTGGACCATACTCTGATATTTTGTAATAGTTAACACTGTGTGTTATTCTCAGTTGGTTACTGTTGCTTTTCTTTTGGACTAGTACTGTGTGGTGTGGATTATTAGTGACTTTCACCTGTCATTCCTTATGGACCCATAAAGGAAATTTATTTTTCTCTATTTATGCTGCTCCGGGGCGTGACAGGATTTTTGGTATCAGAGCCTGCGTTCGGTACTCTAGGTTGTGATACTTTTGTTCACTAAGTATTTCCACACCATCTGGTCCTAGTGTGTTAAGATTCTTTGAGATGAGATATGAGTATAAGATAAGTTCGTCTTCCTGACGATAGATAGTTTCCTTTGCAGGATAGCATGGATCCGGAGTTTCACCAGTTTGTGACTGATGCTTATGGAGGACATATTATCCATGGAGATACCGTGGAGCCAGCTGACCCAGAGTTTTATCGTGAGCGTGTGTGCCAGATAGCTAGTCGACATTTAGAGGAAGACATGTGGAGAGCACTTTATGTGACCAGGAGTACTCACCCGACCCAGATGCGCATGGATGCTTACCACTTAGCGAGAGTTGGCAGAGACATTTGCCAGGAGATGTTGCGACTAGTTTTGAGTAAACCAGAGATGGATGAGATTGAGTTGAGAGCCATTGTAGCCGGTCCACCAGAGCCCGTAGTTGCACCAGCAGCAGCTCCAGCAGCCCCACCATCACCAGTGCCCGACGTACCCGTCCCAGAGCCAGAGCATGAGCCGATTGAGGATGAGGAAGATGTAGAGCCTCAGGATGAGCATCCCGATGAGGACATGGGTGGAGATGGAGAGGAGGAGCCGATAGATGATGAGGACCCAGTAGAGGATGAGCATGCAGACGATGCAGATGATGATGAAGCTGAGGATGACCCCGAGGAGCCAGAGTTTGAGCCAGAGGATCCAGTACCAGACCCAGAGGCTATTGAGGCAGACGTAGTGGTAGACGAGGAGGTACCCGACGAGGAGATAGTTGTGCCAGAGATACCCGTTGTGCTTCAGATACCAGCTGGACCCATTATGCATATGGCAGCCATGGCCGATATGGCAGTAGGATGGATAGCTCAGATGATAGCACAGCCAGCAAATTTTGTTATGGGAGAGGTGGCTATAGCAGGAGCTCTTGATATAGCCGACAGATTCGCTGCAGTAGCTGTTGATGTCGCTAACCAGGCGATAGTAGACGTGATGGAGGACGATGATGCAGAGATGATAGAGGATTGGGATATAGGGGTAGTAGTTGGAGATCTTGTCGCACCAGTTGAGGATGATCCACTCGAGGAAATGGATATAGACCCGGAGGATGAGGCACCACCAGCAGGATCAGATGCTGACGACTTTTGAGTCAGGATCGGCAGGGTGTAGATTTTGTTAGTTTATATTAGGACATGTTGTCCACTAGATTTTTGGGAGCTTGAGAGATAGCTATTGACCATAGCTTTGTATAGTATTAGCTGACTTTAGTTGTTGTAACTCTTGTCCCATATGGTACACAGTTTGATTAGTGTGTACTATACGGTACATCTTTTGATATATATATATACGAGCAGTACTTTTATTATTGTTTGGTTGTTGCGTTGTGCAGTGTTGTTTAGTAGAATGGTTAGTTTTGCTGTTTCTTGTTCTATCTTGAGTTCGTTTCTACGAGAAGACTTTCAGGATGTATTTCAGGATATTAAAGGACTTCCACCGAAAAGAGAAATAGACTTCTGTGTGGAATTAGTACCTGATACATTGCCTATTTCTAAGACTCCATACAGAATGGCACCAACTGAGATGTTAGAATTGAAGAAGCAAGTTCAAGAACTCGAGAATCTAGGATTTGTTCGTCCAAGTACGTCGCCTTGGGGAGCACCAGTTCTGTTTGTAAAGAAGAAGGACGGAACACTTCGACTCTGTATAGACTACAGGGAGTTGAACAAGGTTACGATTAAGAATAGATATCCGTTACCTCGGATAGATGATCTATTCGACCAGTTACAAGGATCTAGGATCTTTTCCAAGATCGATCTGCGTTCAGGATACCACCAATTGTTAGTTCGATCAGAGGATGTATCAAAGACTGCATTCAGGACAAGATACGGGCATTACGAGTTTCTAGTTATGCCTTTTGGATTGACGAATGCGCCAGCAGTATTTATGGACTTGATGAATAGAGTATTCAGACTATATCTGGATAAGTTCATTATTGTGTTCATTGATGATATACTGATCTACTCAAAGACAGAAGAGGATCACAAGGAGCATTTACAAGTTGCCTTGCAAACACTTCGAGATAGCAAGTTGTATGCAAAGTTCAGCAAGTGTGAGTTTTGGCTACAAGAAGTCAAATTCTTGGGACACGTTATATCTCAGGAAGGTATTTCGGTAGACTCATCTAAGATTGATGCAGTCTTAAGCTGGAACAAACCGACAAATGCGACCGAAGTCAGAAGTTTTCTGGGTTTAGCAGGATATTACAGAAGATTCGTAGAAGGGTTCTCCAAGTTAGCAGGACCATTGACGAATTTAACAAGAAAGGAGACGAAGTATGAATGGACAGACAAGCATGAGGGTGCATTTCAGGAGTTAAAAGAAAGATTAACTTCTGCACCAGTACTCGCATTACCTAAGAGTGGAGAAAAGTATGTGATCTACAGTGATGCATCGTACCAAGGACTCGGGTGTGTGCTTATGCAAGATGGAAATGTTATCGCATATGGATCAAGACAATTGAAGGTACATGAGAAAAATTATCCCACGCATGATCTGGAATTAGCAGCAATAGTGTTTGCATTGAAAATTTGGAGACACTATCTCTACGGAGAAAAGTTTGATCTATTTTCCGATCATAAGAGCTTGAAGTATTTGTTCTCTCAAAAGGAGTTGAATATGCGACAGCGGAGATGGATGGAGTTACTCAAAGACTATGACTTTTCTTTGCAATACCATCCAGGTAAAGCAAATGTAGTAGCAGACGCTTTGAGCCGTAAACCTCGATTAGTGATCGCTGCATTACTAATTAGAGAATGGAGAGCATTGGAAGAAATTGCTGAATTTGATTTTCAGCCAGTGGAGCCAATGGAGGGACAACATTTTGGATGTCTTATGGTACAACCGACTTTGATCAGTCGTATCAAAGAGGCTCAACAGACAACAGAGGATTTGAAGTTATGGTTCGCCAAGATGTCAGCCAAGGAACCAGAAGTCTGGAGTATAAGTACAGACGGAGCCTTACGATGTAAAGGTAGACTCTGTGTACCTGACGAAGAAAATCTCCGGAAGGAAATATTGGATGAAGCTCATAAGTCACGGATGACTATTCATCCTGGAGGTACAAAGATGTATAAGGACTTGAAGAGAAATTTCTGGTGGGAAGGAATGAAGAGAAATGTGGCAGAGTATGTAGCTCAGTGTCTTACTTGTAAACAAGTAAAGGCAGAACATCAGAAACCACCTGGACTTCTACAGCCGTTACCTATTCCTCAATGGAAATGGGAACACATAACCATGGATTTTGTGGTAGGATTGCCGAAGTCACAGCAGAATCACGATGCTATATGGGTAATCGTGGATCGACTTACTAAGACGGCACATTTTATTGCCTATAGCATGACGTACTCAGTAGAACGTTTGAGCCGAATGTATCTACAACATGTTGTACAATTACATGGAGTGCCTGTATCTATTGTGTCAGACCGAGATTCGCGCTTTACTGCAGAATTTTGGAAGAGTCTCCAGACAGCGATGGGAACGACATTGAATTTGAGTTCAGCTTTTCATCCACAGACAGATGGACAGACGGAACGAGTTAATCAAGTGATGGAAGATATGTTACGAGCTTGTGTCATTGATTTTGAGAGTTCTTGGGAGATACACTTACCTCTGATTGAGTTCGCCTATAATAATAGTTATCATTCGAGCATAGATATGGCACCATTCGAAGCTTTGTACGGAAGACCTTGCCGATCGCCGCTATGTTGGACCGAGGTCGGAGATAGTCAACTTCTTGGGCCAGAGATGGTACGGGAAACCAGTGAGAAGATTCAAGTCGTACGTGAGAAGATGAAGACAGCCCAGACCAGATACAAGAGTTATGCTGACAAGCGACGCAAAGACTTGGAGTTTGTCGTTGGAGATCACGTATTACTCAAGGTTTCACCTGTTCGAGGAATCGTCAGATTTGGTCAGAAAAGGGGCAAGTTATCGCCACGTTTCATCGGACCATTCGAGATTCTGGAGTGTGTTGGGAAAGTTGCTTATCGCCTTGCGTTGCCACCAAAGATGTCAGGAGTGCACAACGTTTTTCACATCAGTATGTTGAGGAAGTGTGTTCACAACCCAGCGCACGAGATCAACTTTGAGGATATCGAAGTCAACAGCGACGTTACGTTCAATGAAGGACCTGTTCGTATTATGGATCGAGGAATCAAGAAACTCAGGAACAAAGAGATTCCGTTAGTCAAGATTCAGTGGAAGCATCACGATGAAGGAGAAGCTTCGTGGGAACTAGAGTCAGAGATGCGCGACAAGTTTTCGTTTTTATTTTAAACCTTGTTGTTTTTGGATTTCGAGGACGAAATCTTTTGTTGAGTGGTGGATGATGTAATACCCTGTATTTTGATATATTAGTAAGACCCGGTATTTCATTTTTATACTCGTATAAACTTTCTCTTCCTTTTGGTAAATTTTGATACCAATCGATTGACATATTCCCAATCGATTGACACTTTTCTGATACCAATCGATTGATAAGTTATCCCAATCGATTTACATTCAACCGACTGAAAGTGATGACGTGTCAAACATTCCAATCGATTGCCATTCATCTCAATCGATTGACATTGTTTTCAATCGATTGACTACAAATATCTGTTACCAATCGATTGACTGGTGTCTCAATCGATTGACATAACCTGAGAAATGTTTTCTTCTTTCCTTCAGCTTTAAACGCGTGGCACTCCCATACCCCTATATATACTCGTCCATTTGTGGCCTTGGGTCACTTTGGCAGCTTGAGAGAGAGAGATATATACCTCTTGTAAGATATATACACATATATATATATCTCTATATCTACACATATATACACACCCTCACACACACTCACTGCCGTGGCAGCTGGGAGGAAGGAGAAGAAGACAGAAAGAAGAAGAAAGAAGAAAGGAGGAGACAGAGAGGGAAGACAGAGACAGAGAAGAGGAGAAAGAGAGGAAGCTTGAAGTTTTCAAGCTTTGAATACACCCAAACGCACCCTAGGTGAGTTCTAACTCACTTGGTCTCTTTATGTGATGTTTATGCAAGTTATTACGATGTTTAGATGGGTTAAATGCCTGTAGTGCACGGTTATATATGCTGTTTTTACAAACTGCTGGAGAAGACGTAGTTCCAATCGATTGACATGATCTCAATCGATTGACATCAGTTGCATCCCAATCGATTGAATAGGATTTCAATCGATTGACATTGTTCCAATCGATTGACATGTTTATCAATCGATTGACATAACTTTTGTTCCAATCGATTGAACCTCTGTTCCAATCGATTGACATGATCAGTACATGGTTTCCTTTGCCTGTTTATTATATAAGAGGTTTAGTTGTTCGATTTCTAATTTGGAATTTCCATTATGCGACTATGGGGTAGACAGGAGAAATGTGACACCAAAGATTTATGGATAATGAATAAAAAGTAATATGAAGACGTGGGTTGACGTGTTGTTTCTGATATAAGTTCGATATCCGTTTCTTTTAATCCGAGTAGTCAGGCCACATTGGGAATTGTCATGTGTCGATGTAGAATGGAACGTAAGTAGGTTTGGTAAGTTCCGGGAATGGTACGTGGATGGATGATTGGTCATGATATGCTCTTAAAAGCGGTGAACCGGACCATGGTTCTTAAAAGCGGTGAGCTGGACCAAGAAGTCTTAAGATAGACTGGATGATCTATGATATGCTCTTAAAAGCGGTGAACCGGACCATGGTTCTTAAAAGCGGTGAGCTGGGATCACTAGTAGATGACGTTAAGTCGTGGCAATAGCTTGATATGCCTTGTTCGAAACGTTATATCCCTGAAATGCGGTGAACAGGACCATTGTTCTTAAAAGCTGGGGACAGACTGACGTGAAGTCCATGACATGCGGTGAGCAGGACCATTGCTCTTAAAAGCGATGGACAGAATAAGGGTGTATCCCTAGAGTTAAACGATTGAGTCTGTTCATGACATCTGAATACGTTGAGTTCGGTATTTGAGTAATAAGACGATAAGGGTCGGTTTATAAGAATGAATAGAAGAACAAGATAATGTTATTTTATAATAAGATGTTAACTCTTGTTTTTATAAGCTTGTGTTTACTTCAGATAACTGGTACCTCGTTAGTTTATGCTCACTCAGCTCTCAGTAAGCTGACGGCCTTTTATTGCCTGGACATTCCCCGTCCAGAATACCCTGCCCCTTGTTTTACAGATGATGACCAGTACACTGATGAGTGTTATCCAGAGGAAGGCCCCACCGATGACGATTACACCAGGAAGGATTATCCTTATGCCAGTTGAAGACTGAAGATGTTATAATTAGATTTAATTTCAGTTGTTCTGTTAAACTTTTGTTAATGGGTACTTGGGCATTTGTTGTCTTCAGACCTGTTGTGATCCTGTGGACCATACTCTGATATTTTGTAATAGTTAACACTGTGTGTTATTCTCAGTTGGTTACTGTTGCTTTTCTTTTGGACTAGTACTGTGTGGTGTGGATTATTAGTGACTTTCACCTGTCATTCCTTATGGACCCATAAAGGAAATTTATTTTTCTCTATTTATGCTGCTCCGGGGCGTGACACAAACATAGTGAAAAGGAGTGGCAGCTCTCTCTGTGACCAAATTGTGTCCCTTGCATTACCCATCTCCCTTTCTCTAGAGTCTACGTCTCCCCCTCCTCACCGACCTCATATCACTGCCCCACAGCGCTGCCTCCGAACTCCCGTTTAGCTTAAGAAAATGCCCACGGTGTTTAACCAGAGAGTCCGATCATGAATGCCCTTGGGGTGTGTGTGTGTGAGAGAGAGAGAGAGAGAGAGAGAGAGAGAGAGAGAGAGAGATCCGCTTTTTGTACTGTAGGAGTAACTGACAGAGTAGTTTTTATGGAAAGCACTATTGTCGAAGAAGTAAACAAAAAAAAAACAAAATTGAGTTAAAAGCAGAAACGGTTACTCCCATTTGATGTATACGTATTATCATGTATCTATTATCTATAAATGAGTTAGGCACATACTTAATTTTGGATTTTTGACAAAAAGCTCCACCTCTCTCTGTTAATTTTGTATATGTATATACATATTTACATGATGAAATGGGTACTTTTCTATTTTCTTTTGCTGCTACAGTACTACTGTTGATTTCAAGTGATCTGCACAATGTAAATGCAAGGCTAGTTGCAAGAATAAAGAGGCATTGCAAGATGGGTTGTGATCTTTACAAAGGAAGATGGGTTTATGATGAATCATATCCTTTGTATGATCCTAAACAATGTCCATTCATATTGAAGGAGTTTGATTGTCAAAGGAATGGAAGACCAGACCAACAGTACCTTAAATACAGATGGCAGCCCAATGGGTGTTACTTACCTAGGTAATAAACAAATCCTTTTGTTTTTCCTTAATATCTTCTATTGCTTCTCAAATGCTTTAAATGTCTAAACAATTATATTACATATTGTGACATGGTTGGCACAGGAGGTATCATATACTACATCATGTGGTACAGTAGTGACAAAGGATTTGGTATCCAAATGGGGGTTCTGATTTGGAAAGCAAAGCATTATTGATCTTGATACTCTGTGTGTGTTTTTCTAATTTGTTTTTTTTTTTTTTTTTTTGGGTAGTCAGATTTTTCTAATTTTTCAGTTGGTGTTTTTCGCAACATGTACTAGTCGTATTTGAGTTTAGATCATGACTCCTTCGAGGATAGTTTCTGATTCTGTAATTCAATTGTAGAAAATGTGACTACATAGAAGTTGTCCAGTATAGATTTTGGTTAATCGCAATTTAATTTCTGGCATTGGCTCACATGTCAATTGTATTGTAGACACTTAAGTTTGCCAGAACAATTTGACAATACCTTTTGTAGTTTTATAATCAGCCATAAGCTTCAAAAACTATTACCAAATGGGCCCATATCTGATATCTTAGAACTTTTTACCACTGAGCCACTATGGTTTGTGCCTTTTTGCGTAGAATGGGGGCTAATTAATGGTTATGGTTTGCTATTGGATTGTGACATTTATCAATTCATCTAAACAAGTTTTGTTCCCTTTACAAAGTTCATTAGTTGTTGAGGATGCGAAAATTATAGATAAGTATTTACCGATCAGTTTGGATTATGAATTTAGAGAAGGAAAAACATTTCCCCAGAGTTTTCTTCTATACATAAGAAATGTTAAAAATTGTTAAAATTAAATAGAAACTCAAGAAAAGAGGAAGACAAGTAAATCAAATAATTCAAAATTTTAATTTATTTGCCATCACATCAAAATTGTAATTAATCACATTTTGTTTAAATTTTTCTTGTTTTTCTCGTGATTTTCCTTACCAAGCAAAAGGGTAGGGTTTTTTTCCTTTATTTTTCTTTTTCACTCACTAAATATGTGAACCAAACACAGCCTTAGTCTTGTAGTGATATTTAATACCCCATAAAAATGCTAAGGTAGTGCTTTTACAAGAATTAAAATTATTGGCCTTAGGCCCTTAGCACATTGTCAGAACTTAAGAAAACAAACCATTTTTTTGGGTGTAAAAGTTTTTTTTATCTTTGAGGAAAAGTGAAATTTAAAAACAAAAGACTTTATTAAAATCTTGTGATGTTGATGATGTTATTGTAAAGGTGGAACGGTGAAGAGTTCATATGGAGAAACAGAGGAAAACAAATAATGTTTGTAGGAGACTCACTCAGCTCCAATCAGTGGCAGTCTCTCTGTTGCATGCTTCATGCTTCCCTTCCTCTCTCTCCTTACACCTTGGAGAGGAGGGGTCCTACTTCCACTTTCAAAATTCCGGTTAGACTCTCTCTCTCTCTCTCTCTCTCTCTCTCTCTCTCTCTCTCTCTCTCTCTCTCTCTCTCTCTCTCTCACACACACACACACACACACACACCGATAATCAGAATTGTTTTAGTATTTTTTGAGTTTTTATATTAATTTTTAGAAAAATAGCTTATATTATCTACACAATTTTTTTTTTATTTTTTACGTATAAATAGACACATAAAAAAATACATAAAATAAAAATAAAAATGTGTGAAGGGCACTGCCCCAACACCCGTAAATTTGGCTACCGTCTAATGCAACTTACTAGTTTCGCTTTTGCCATATTCCCAAGTTCAAATTTCTCCATCCGCCTACTCTCACTCACACTCGCATGACAGGTATTAATCTACACACTTTCACATACTATTCTTTTGTCTCTATTTAATTGCTCCAAATTTGAGAAAGTTTTCTTAGGGGTTTGTTTGGTTCATGTATTTGCTGAGGGGGAAGTAAAGAAAACAAAGGAGCAAACACTTTTCTTTGTTTGGTTTATAAGAAAAAATGTTAATGAAAATAGGAAGAAAAACAACAATCATCGCGGAGAACAAAGGAAAATTCTATGATACATCCTAGTGGTTTAGGATATATCGTACATGTTAGTGGTTTGGTTAAACCAAAGTGGTTTCAAAGTTACTAAAACATATTTTGAGTATTAATGCCGTGTTTCCTATATTTTATATCACAAATGGTTCCTTGTGGCAGTGGAACCATGGGCCAGTTCTGAGATATTGGGGACTCCGTGCACGATTAGTAGATCGGGGCCCTTTACACAATGAAAATTTTAGTCTATTTACATATATTTGCAAGTATATTTATATATTATAGTTTGATTTATGAGTTATTTATTGGTATTTTTGAGAAATCAACGATTTAATTAATATAGTATGTATCAAGAATCAAAGGCACAACGACAACATATGTACATATATAGGCCTGGAGAGCAATTTGGGGGCCCTTTTGTATAATGGGCCCCAAGTCCATACATTGTGTCGCATGTGCGATCAGGGTCAGGCCTAGAAGCACCTTCAATAATGGTGGGACAACTTTAATATCATCCAATAAAAAATCCAATATGCCCACAAGTACATGTGTTTGAGAATCGTTTGGAATACAAAAATTGGAAAGCACAACATTACTCTACCATGTAGGTACCCAAATTAAAATGTTTGATATATCCGAATTAAAACTTTTATATTTTGTGACCATAGGAGTTGAGTGGTGTGTTCACATATATAAATGAATGATTTTGCAGGCATACAATTTCTCATTGAGCTTCACACGGAATGCATTTCTTGTGGACATAGTAAAAGAAAAAAATGAGAGAATTCTAAAACTTAACTCAATCATGGGGGGGCAAACTTGGAAATATGTCAACATTTTGATTTTCGATTCATGGCATTGGTGGCTTCATGCTGGAAGGAAACAACCGTAAGAACAAAAGTGACATTTTCTGCATTTTGATTTTCCACAGCATCAACTCCTAACATCATATACACACACATATGTTTTTTTAATTATAGGCTCAAATAAACTTTGGTACTTTTCCTAACTCTGTTAATTCACTTAAGGCCTTAAATAGTTGTTCTCAATTGAAACCGAAAGATTATTTTCAAATAGTTCATTAAGGCCGCCTTAAGTGCTGCAATTTACAATGAAGGGTTAAATTAAATTAAATTTTAAGAATTTTATATTGTAACAAATTTTTTTTTTTTTTGAGCCTATATGTATATAGGTATGGAAGGAAGTATATATATATATATATATATGATTCGACAGATTCGTTTGTATTGCAGATGGGAATGGATTCAAGAAGGGAGAGGAACATACAAAGACATGGATCGCTTGGTTGTCTATGAGAAGGCATTGAGGACATGGGCTAGATGGGTAGAGTCTGAAATAGATACTAGAAGAACCAAGATCTTCTTCCAGGGTGTTTCCCCTGATCATTTTAAGTAAGTAATTAAAAAAATATACACATAAAAATATGAGTGTGTGTGTTACTGGGGAATTTTTTACTATGCCTGCATGGTGGTTTGACCGCAATATGCACGCAAGAGAGAGAAAGAAACAGATCTCTTGGGGGCAAAACCACGGCGAATTTGAAGGTGATTTTGGCAGTTACAATCTTTCCTCATCCTAGTTATAATCTTTTGACATGGTGGTTACAATTTTTCCTCGTGGTGGTTACAAAACTGCCATTTTTGTCATATGTTATAATCTTTCCTCGTGAAGTTACAATTTTTCTAATCAATTTTCTTCATCTGTCTCTTTCTCTCTCTTGCGCATATGGTGCGGTCAAACCATCATGCGCACACAACAGAATTTTCCTTATAACTCTTGTTTTTGTGCCATGCCACCCAGAGCCTAGGCCCAGCCCATCCCGCTCATGAAGGGCTTTTGTGTTATGTCACATAGAGGATCTTATTGGGTTGGGTCGGGTCGTTTTACACCCTCATTCTTCCACAAACAGTCAAAGTTTGCTAAAGAGCCAAAAACACATTTTTTTTAAAATAAAATAAAAATAAAATATTGAAACTAGAATTTGGTCCGGACAATTTATCACTCTGTTTTAGACCAAATGTTGGCAATTTTATGGGCCTAATTAAATAATCCGTTACAAAGCGATTAAAATTCCAATAATCCCACTAGCTAGTCCAAAAATTCTTCATCAATCGTAGAATTGATCATCTTAATTACTGATAATAACTTTTCTTTTAACCAGTGCTAGTGAATGGGGGAGGCCAAATGAAAATAAATGTGGTGGACA
This sequence comes from Hydrangea macrophylla, assembly GCA_033977485.1. NCBI lineage: Eukaryota > Viridiplantae > Streptophyta > Magnoliopsida > Cornales > Hydrangeaceae > Hydrangea > Hydrangea macrophylla. Next base: position 101,210,165 of record CM066990.1, read on the forward strand.
AGAGAAACTATTTCTAACATATCCAGGAGGAGAACATCCGGCACAAGTTGTACTAAAACGAGTGTTGCGAACAATGTCAAAGCCGGTTAATCTGCTCGACATTACATTGTTGTCACAGTTAAGAATTGACGCGCACCCTTCCATTTACGGCAATGGAAGACATTTGGGCATGGACTGTACGCATTGGTGCCTTGCCGGAGTTCCAGATACTTGGAATCAACTTCTATATGCATCTCTTCTTCGATCTCGAAGAAGAATTTGAATACATGTTCACTAGTCTTTTCCATTTGAAGCCCCTATGGCACAAGTAATTGTTGAGAATCCTAGATTAGTTTCATATTTTCTTTAATTCAGTGGCCGCCTTGTGCTTTGTTTGGTTTGCAATTCTAATGCTGAAGGAATCAAAGGAAAGGTTATTAGGGAGTAAAATTGGAACTTTTACACCGTGCTAATGAGGAAGCCATTAATTAATGAAGAAAATTAAAGAATATGGTTGATAAAAAAATTATAATTTTGTGAGTTACTTCTTTCCCTTGATCATTCTTAAGTTACTACCATTATATTTCAAATTCTTAGTGTCTAACATTACTTAAGAACAAAGTAAAATAACGACAAAAGCGCTAGAAGATTTAGTTTTTCTTTCCTTTTTTTTTTTTTTCCCTTTTCTACATTTGCAAATCAAATGCAGCCTCAATATTTTTCGTCATGCTTAAACAATATTAGACTCAAAAAGATTCTAAATTGGGGGTTTTAAGAATTTGACTCTTCTACATTGCATCTATGAATTAAAGAAAGATTTTTAAAGAAAAGAGCGAAATTTTTCATCATGTCTGGTTCAAAAGAACAGGAAGAAATTAGAAAATATAGAAAAGGGATATTCCTTAATCCTTCAATGTCCTTCTTTGCTTACCTTCCAAAAGTGGGAGAAAATAGAAAATAAGAAGATAGAAAATAACAATGGTTAAGGAAAAATGCTAACTTTCAATAGATTTCCTTAGATGTGGTGTACAAATGATATGAAGAAAGATCATAACCAGATATTAACACATTTCTATTTTTCAAAAAAAAAAATTTGTTGGAAATGTGGCTAAGTTTTAAATGATTGAAATATCTTCTTCTAATTAATATAGTACGCTTTAATTTCAACCAAATCTAGTTATCTGGTGATTAAAAAAATTATCGTATTTGACCATCACAATAATATGACACTCAATTTGTATAATTGTATGTCTAGCGTGTCACTCGAAATAGAAATAAAAAATGCGGTCGTGTGACTTTAGAACTTTTCAAGTTATGGATACAAAACTTTCCAAATTAAAGTACAGGGGTCATCAAAACATAGTGATTCAGTAAATGTTGATATCCACTCTTGCTTCCTCTTTTCTTGAATTTGGTTGCTAAACTGTTTCACTTTAACCATAATCACTTTTGAATTCCAGAAACTGTTGACAAACACCCTCTACATTAAACGAAAAAATACCTAAGTCCCACTTATATAGGTTTAATTGTAGTTATGTTGCTATATATGCAGTTTGACTAAAATCATTCAAAATAATTTTTTTAACAAAATTAGAAACAGCCTCTTAAGTTAAATACTTAAATCTATATAAGAATCTTTGGATACATTTAATTTCAATTTACCTCATAAAAAAATCACACACACACACACACACACACAAAAGGAAATAAATCAAGTATTCAACTCACCACGTATCCATCAGGAAAAAAAAAACCCTCCACCACGTAGATTTTGATTAATTAAGGAAAAAAAAATTAAGGGCCTTTGGGTTTTCTATATTGGGTAGTTGCCTTGGTTTGTTATAACTTATAAGTTTGGTTTCTTGTTTGTGTTTAACTTTGTGATCAGTGTTGGGTGTATAAATCTGGTTGGATTCCTTCCAAACCTTGTTTGGTGGCTTTTGCCAATACTCAAATTAAAAAAAAAAAAAAAAAAAACTATTTCAAGAGAACTTTCCATACCAAAGCTTAAAGTCATTTAATTGCAATACTCAAAAATTACCTTTTTTTTTTTTTTTTTTTTTAGCAAAAAAAAAAAAATTACCTTTTTTTCTTTGTAGGCAAAAACTACCTTTATATATATGCTTTTATACCCCCTCTCTCTATATTCAGAAACCACAGAGATTGTAAGTTTCAACAACTCACATCTCTCTCTCTCTCTCTCTCTCTCTCTCTCTCTCTCTCTCATGGGTGATTCCTATATTGCGGCTGCTACATTACTGGTGGTAGCTACAGTACTCCTGAGTCAAGTACATGGGGAGTATTATAATAAGGTAGGCAGGGTTGGAACCAAGGGCTGTGATCTCTTCCAAGGGAGTTGGGTGTACGATGATTCTTATCCTCTGTACAAAGCCACAAACTGTCCGTTCATTGAGAAAGAGTTTGATTGCTTAAGGAACGGTCGACCAGACAAAGACTACCTTAAATATAGATGGCAGCCCACTGGCTGCAAATTACCAAGGTACGCAGAATTACAAGTTATTGTTTAACTTTCGGCAAATTACACCGAACTTCCTTGAGGTATATGATAATTATAGTGATTTTTTTTCTAATTTGGAAAAAAACATTCACTCCCCCTCTATCAATTTTTTATGTGTAAGATTACCAATTTACCTCTTATCTCTTATATATATATACATATGTGTGTGTGTGCGCGCGTGCGCATTAGATAAATTATATATATACATTAGCAAATTTTACAGATTTAGATTTATAGCATTTAGTCTTGATTTTATAAAAATTTGTCGTTCAAAGAAAAAAAAACTTTAAAATATTAGAACATTTATTTAGAATAATGCTATGCTTTCTAAATTTTCATCTCAAATGATATTGAAGTGGGACCATTGTGAAACCACTTTAACATCAAAATTAATTGGGTACACTGCCACATATGTTGCGAAAGTAATTTGGGAAGCATAGCATTACTCTTTTATTTATAAAATTTTTTTCAAACAGCAAATTTTTTTTTTATAAAGTTAGGGTTAAATACTATAAATCTAAATCTGTAAAATTTGCTAATATATACATAACACATATACACACACACACACACACATAGTAGAGTAATACTTGGGACACAAACAAACTCACAACATTTTGTTCACAACTCTATTTTGTGTCTATCTCTCTCCTAGTGGGCAATGTGGGGTCCACTGACATTGTGGGGCCCATAAAGAGAGAGAGAGACACAAAATGAAAGTTGTGAGTAAAATATTGTGAGTTTGGTTGTGTCCCAAGTATTACTCATATATATATATATATATATATATACAGAGAGAGAGAGAGAGAGAGAGAGAGAGAGGCTCCAGTGTGCACTGGGTGAACGCACTGGACTTTTAACCTTTAAAAAACTGCGGAGCGCTCCACTGACCCGTGCCCCATTCTATCGTTCCACTGACCCACGATTTTTTTATGCTTAAAACCCCAGTGCGTTCACCCAGAGCCAGACTATATATATATATAAGAAGATAAGGAGTAAATTGGTAATCTTACACACAAAAAGTAGGTAGAGGAGAGGTGAGTGTTATTTTCCAAACTAGAAAGGAGGTCACTGTAATTGTCATATACCTCAAGGGAGGTCAATGTAATTTGCCCTTTAACTTTTTGATACTTACTTAGATTATGATTGGACACACAACCTTAATCCAACTCAATCCAACTCCAAAGCTCCACAATGACCCACAACAAAACCTAATAAGGATAACTCATTCCCACTGAAGAACAAACATGGAGCAAGCAAAGACTCTCCTTAAGAACCCTCAATCTCCCCACTGAGGAGAAAGAGGTCACACAATTTGGACAAAGCCCACTTGGTAAATTACAAGTTATTGTTAGCATAATATTTTGGGTAATACTTGGGGCACAACCTTCATACAACTTTCATAGAACCTCCTCAAAAGATGTGTCTATCTCTTTCCTGTGTCACTGTGGGGTCCAGTGACATCACAGGAGAGAGATAGACACATCTTTTGGGGAGGTTGTATGAAAGTTGTATGAAGGTTGTGTCCCAAATAATACTCTAATATTTTATAAGTAATGATATGCTTCCCAATTTTCTTCCTAATAGTGTTTCTCAACGCATGTGACAGTGGATCTAATTAATTATAATTGGTTGATGTTGAAGTAGTCCCACATAGGCTCACTACCACATATATTGGGATACACTGCTGAAAGAAAATAAATTGGAAAGCATAGCATTACTCAAGCTTTATAGTTGTGTTTTTATAGAAAACAATGGAATGAATGGATAACACACATATACATTCAAGCGTATGATTTTGGTGACGTGAATATAGAAGTCTCTCCAATTCTATTGTGCATTATGTTGCACTTTATTAATATAATTATATTTTGTGGGAGAATGCCCAAGCACATCAGTTGTACTAATTAAACTCTATACTTGCAAGCCGCTGAGAGAGGGTGTTAAGTTTGATATAAATTGTTGGACTCATCCACTAACAAGTTAAACTTTTGGACTACTTTGTAAGTTATATAAATGCATCTATCCATATATATATATATATACATATATATATATATATACCCATCCCTTCTTCCATTATCGTCTGCTTGGAAAAGATTCAAGGTTGGATATGCATCAATAATGTAAGATTTCATATTTGTTTTGAACAATGGGCGTGCGCTATGTGAGAAATTATTTCATGTGACGATCACTGTGAGCTCTTCAAATATTGTAGGATTCATGTGGAACCCATATAATACTCAAATCATAGTGAAAGTCACACGGGTGTGACGATCACATGAAATAATTTCTCACGCTATATGATTCTCAAATTTGAATTCCAAATTTGATTCTCGATGCTTTGATAGATGTCCCATATTATATGACAGTGGTATCAGGGCCGGCCCTTGGGCCAAGCGGCCCAAGCAGCTGCTGGGGCCACAAAAAATAAGGGTTTGTTTGGCCTTGGAATAAGGCCTTGTTTGGCCCAAATTAATGTATTATATAAAAATAGGGCCTAAAATATTAGGACCTTATATATACATGTATTATATGTAAAAATAGGACAAAAAAAAGGCCTAAAAATATTTTTTTGGCCTTGGAATAAGGCCTTGTTTGGCCAAAATACATGTATTACATATAAAAATAAGGCCAAAATAGGGCCTTATATATACGTGAATTATATATAAAATAGGACCAATTTTTTTTTTTTTTTTTTTTTGTCTCATGTTCGCTTAGTACCTCATGTGAATTTCCCAATCTCAGTGCCGGCCCTGAGTGGTATGATACGCTATATATAGTACTATTCCCATAGCATTTGAGGTAATTCAAATTTTGGAAATCATAGCATTACTCGTATATTTTAGACCATGTTTGGATCAGTTCTCAAATATGTTTCTGGAGTCTAACAGGCATAAATAAGTGTGTTTGGATGAATTTTAAGCCCTTTAGAGTCCCAAAATTAAGCATACACATTCTCATTGAAGTAGGTGCAGAGGTGCTTCAGTTCAAAGTTCCAACTTGATACAGAAAGCAAGTTTAAGTTTTAATGAATTTTTCTTACTCTTCATCTTGCCTTTGTGATTATGCTTCGGTTTCGGCTTCGGCTTCTAACACAAAACCGACCAATCCAAACGGGCCTTAATGTAATCTGACATTATTTGTTGCTTAAGTTGTAAGTTACTTTAAAAAAAATATATAAAATAAAAAATTTAACATTATATGATGATGCAGGTTTGACGGTCGAGATTTCTTGTTGAGATTTAGAGGGAAGCGCATCATGTTTGTAGGAGATTCTTTTAGTCTTAACCAATGGCAGTCACTCACATGCATGCTTCATATGGCTGTACCACTGGCTAAGTACAACGTACAGAGGACTGGTGATGTCTCCACATTCACTTTCCCGGTGAGATTATCACCCTATCCCAATGTTATGTTATCTCCAATTGGAATTACAACCGCTCGATTTGAATTCCAATTGCAGTTTTCAAACGAAACCTATGGATTATATAGGGACATGTTTGGCACCAACTTCTCCTTCTACGATTCAATTGTTGAAAAACGGTTTCCGGGTAAAAATAATAATTAAGGTAGCTTTTGAGTAGTCATCATATTTTTCTGCATTTGAAATGCTAATGTTGATTTTTCAAATAATTTCATTTTAACTTTTGGAAATTCATATTACAGACTACAAAGCCAAACTAGGCCATAATTTATATCTACCATTTTCTTCAATTTGGATGTTTAGGGTTGATACTTTTTTCTTGTTTGTACCTTTATTTATTAACGTTATTCATTGATTGCATAGCTTTGTTTCACTTTTTAAAATTATTTGTTATGTTTTGTCTCTGCTTTCCAAAGTCCAATTAACTAATTAAGTAGACTTGATTAATTTCAATTCTTTTTTATTTTTATTTTTTTGATAAGCTACCATATAAGTTTATTTATTCAAATTTGTGTGCTGATCATATGACTAATTAATACGATGTAGATGTACGATGTTTCAATCAAGTTTTCCAGAAATCCATTCCTTGTTGATATAGCAAACAACAAAAATGGAAGTGTTCTGAAACTTGATTCAATCCAGAATTCCAAACTATGGAACCGAATGGACTTACTGATCTTCGACACGTGGCACTGGTGGCTTCACACCGGAAGACAACAACCGTGAGCCGGTCTTTTTAGCATCTTTATTTTTGGAGTAATGCTATGTTTTCTAAATTTTATCTCAAAAGTATTTCTCAAATGATGTATCAGCTGGGTCAGGTAAATAACTTCCAATTAAAATTCAACTGGTCTCATTATTTTAGGCCTGGATCCAGTGTCACGTCATTTGAGAAGTACTTTTGGGATAGAAATTTGAAAAGCATAACATTACTCCTGTTTTTGGGATAATTATATTTGCATTGATTTTTACTGAAGTAAGATCAAAATATAGGTTCTTTCTTGCAGTATGCGAAATAACAATAATGATATATTGATATAACCTGCAATGATGTAAAAGTATCAATATATCCCTTATTGGAGCTTTATAGAGACGTTGTCGGACTCATCGTCTAACAACGTAACTGGTGACAATGTTATCAGAGCAAGCAAGGGCGGACCTAGCACTGGGCTCAACTGGGCTGTAGCCCAGTGCAAGTTTTGTGGAACAAATTTTATTAAGCCCAGCCCATCCTGATTCAGCCCACCACAGCCCACCCTCGTTGGAAAAAAATTCACTTTTATAGGGCCCAAAAGGAATCGAACCCAAGACCCATGGCAAGAATAACCACTGTCTTACCACCGATCTAGAAACTGATATGTTAGAATACCTTACAAACATTATTTATTTGTTACACATATTTCTCAATGAATTATAATAGTAATAGTATCATATGTTACTGCATTATTAACTTAACCAAACTAAACCTTGTGTCCCAATCATATGTTACTCTATTACTAAATGATATACTTTATATATACATGCTATTTAGCCAAATTGTAATAAAGTTCATTCTAAATATTAGACTCAATTAACACTTATTTTTCTTTAAATATTTTGTTCTAACACTTTTTTTCTTTCGCTCCATGCTTGTTTACTTTTGTAAGTAATAGATCCCCCCCCACCCCCCAAAAAAAAATTAGAGTATTCGTGGACCAAATAGACAAAAAAAAAAAATAATAATTTGAGGGTGCTGTCTTCGAACCCCTGTATTTTTACGACACAATATACACATCCATTCAATCCCAGCCCACCCTAGATGACCATCCTGGGTCCGCCCTTGAGAGCAAGAGCACTGGTTTGTGTGAAGTTTTGGTTCTGACTCTCCATCCCAATTCAAAAAAACAAAAATTGACTAACATATGGAAAATTGTTCCTCAACTACAAACCTTAGGGGAGATATGTGTAATTTTTAATACAACTAGAAAGGTCCTTGTATTTTAACCTTTTTAAATTTAGGCATGAGTATATTAATGTATGCACAGATATACAAATATGCATGTGTGTGTGAGACATTTTCATGCTTTTATGCAGATGGGATTTTATTGAAGAAGGGAAAGTATTATACAAAGACATGAATCGGTTGGCTGCCTTTGAGAAAGCTTTGGGTACATGGTCAAGATGGTTAGACTCTCAATTAGATCCTAATAAAACTAGAGTCTTCTTTCAGGGTGTTTCTCCAGATCATGACAAGTAAGTTAAAGAAATTGCTATATTACTTTTCTTGTGCTCATAGTTACCTCCAAAAAAAAAGTTAGCTATAACAATTGAAATTGGTTTGAAAGCCTAGAAAAAGGAAACATATAAATTAAGGCTCATTTAGGCTTAGTTCAGTGATGAAAAAGGAGGAAAGGAAAGTAATTAAAATGGATAAAACTTCACACAATCTTTCGTACACAATCCACAAAAGTGTGTCTATCTGTCTCCTGTGGCACTGTGGGAGATGACACAGGAGAGAGATAGACACACTTTTGTGGGTAGTGCACAAAAGATAATGTGAAAGTTGTGTGTGAAATATTACTCAATTAAAATAACTTGTCTACTATGAATTTTGAGCGAGTTTGGACAATCTTTTTTTATAAATTTCGGGAGAGGGATGTCTAAAAATCACAATTCCAACTTATATTTGAGTTGGGCTTTGAATAGAGACATCAAACAATCACCCACCCCAAGCCGATATCAATATATCATCTCAATATGTACATATATATACACATGTTTATGTTCAACAATATTGGATCTGGATCGGATTGGGCTCGATTGGTCGAACTAAACATCGAGTTCGACTAACTTGGACAAACTCTACTAAAGCTTTATATCAAAAAGTTCGAAATGCAGCCCTAACTATACCCAAAGAAATGAATCCCTTTTTGACTAATAATTACTTTTTTTTTTTTCCCCTTTGTTGTGAATTAGTGCAAATGACTGGGCAGAGCCAAGAGCAAAGAGCTGTTTGGGCCAAACGAGACCAGTGATAGGCCCAAAGTATCCAGGAGGTCCACATCCAGCAGAGTTGGTGCTAGAGAAAGTGTTGCATACAATGTCAAAACCAGTGTATTTGCTAAGCATAACAAGACTTTCGCAACTAAGAAAAGATGGGCACCCCTCTGTCTATGGGTTCGGAGGACATGCAGGCATGGACTGCAGCCATTGGTGTCTAGCTGGCGTCCCGGATACTTGGAATCAACTCCTCTACGCATCTCTCATTCGAACTTAAATTCATATTCCAAATTTGTACACTAATGAAACACAGTGTGGTTATTGGTTATCTTATATGATTGATTCACACAATTTTCCTTTCCGTAACCGTTTATGCTTTGTTTAGTTTGCAGCCGTAAGCGTTTATGCTTTGTTTAGTTTGCAGATTTAGTGAAGGAATAGGAATGAAAATTTGTTTTCCTTGGGGGCTGTATGGGAAGGCTCATAGCCAGTTACATGGTTCGTGAATGTACTTGTTTTTATGTACTGAAGTGCTTGAAGGATAACATTTTATTGCATAGGAGTCCATGTTCACGCAACATATATGTTGCTTTGTGTTATAAAAATCATGTAAAAAAATGAGAGCGAAATGAACTTACTAGTATTTTCGTTATTTTTCTTGGAAATCAAAGGAGGGAAGGTGTTTTTCTTATGTTAATTTCCATTATTTTCCTTCCCAAAAAATTTATGAATCAAACAAAACCTTAGTTGTCAATAATCTTTGAGACATAACAGAAAAAATAACGAAGTTACGAACAATCACAGATATCAATCAGAATCTAAGTAGAAAAATCAGTTTTTTGGGTTTTTACATTTGTTCTTATCGACGTGGTAATGATTTAGAAATGAAAAGTTGTAAGTTGCAACGATATGGTTTTCAAAATCACCAATGCTAGGGTCACATCCATCCACACCCAAAAAGCACCCACACCCTGAGGTGGACCAATGAGAATTGTGGTCCAAACATTACTCTTTCAAAATTTATCAAAATTGGTTGTCAATTTATGTGATATTAAGACCACATTCAATACAGTGATACCACTTGAATTGACGTTAAATGTTGTTTTAGGTAGAAGTACTATTGTAACATCAATTAATGGAAACCAAATTTGAAAATCATGGAATAAAAGGGCAAAGGGTAATTTAACAAGCCTTTGAATTACCCAATTACAAACCTCTATATCCTTTGTTTGTTGTTGTCATGTCCATTAGTTCATAGTTTTTGTCCACACCTATTTCACATCAATAAGCAATTCGTAGCCTTTAAAGGGTCATTACTCAACAGTAGTACTATTTAGAATGTAAGGTGCTAAAATAACTATAATAGAGACATGCCAACGTATTACTTAACTGCGCAAAAGTGATGGCTTATAAACTTGCATATTTTCCTTGTTAGTCAAAGTTTTCACCGTTGTACCAAAACCAAAAATGTCCTGATTTTAGATTTGTTACTTATTATAATTTGGTAGCTAGATTGTCTGTATCAACTATCAAGTCATATAATTAATCATATAGAATAATAAATAATAATGGACCATCAAGCTTAAAACAAGCTTCACCACTCTTATAACATCTTTGATTTCGTAACAAAAGACCACGCGGACCGTCTTTTCCCTTTGAATGGTTCATAACATTTGGGTAACTCTTTTCATGACTCAAACCTAAGAAATGATGAACCATTGTGGTAAAAACTTCATGATGCTGGAACCCATGAAATAAATTTTTTGGGAAAAACACAAATTTTCACACAACGAAAGCTTGTAAAACAACACGAATATCTGAAACTACTGTTTGGAAATACACTCCAAATAGACATGTAAAAGACACACATGCTGTTGGGATTCTATCACATGTGAGTCAATCCCATTAATTTAGAAATTGTGATTTGGCTAGATTCCTATTATGATTTAGTTTCCTTATAGGGTTGTATTACTTATCCAACAAGTAATTGATCATACTTAGTGTACTAAGTTGGGCGTCTCCTCTCATGGGGTTGCATGGTGTAGGGTGAAAGAGTGGGGGTTCTTTGTTTATTGAGAATGAGTATACAAAGGGCATTGGGGTTGGGTTATGAGATTTAATTCAAGTGTTTTCTTGTACCCATAGTTTATTCTCAATAGTGAAATAATGGTCTCTCGGGTGTGGATGTAGGCGGTTTTGCCGAGCCATGTAGAAATCTATGTTTTCTTTGGCGTGCTTATTTTAATATTGTTTGTGTGTTTCTGTGTGTTTATTAATGGGGGAATTTGGTTCCGTATTTTTAAATTCCCAACAGATACAGTATTTAACAGACACACACCAAAGAAAAATACACACAAATTTCTACGTGGTTCGGCTAAACATTGTCAACGTCCACACTTAAGAGATCCGTTCTTTCATTATTGAAAATACATATTGGTACAAGGCACTTTTTGGAATAGACTCACATAGCCTAACTCCAATGCCTTGTACACCTACTCTCAATACTCACAGGAACCGACACAATCACTGTAACATAGAGAAATTACAGAAATAAAGAAAAAACTCATTCTCTACCTCACATCCTTAACATTGCTGCGAACAACTCTCACAAGAAAAAAGAACCCCAATAATTAATGTCCATGTGCCCCGAAAGGAGTATAACCCTCTCTCGATGTTCTCTCTCTCACGATTGGTCGAGTGTAACCCACAACATATATACATAGCCTACCGATATATATTTATATATATTGATATACATGGCAGTTCTAGATTAACAAGCAAACATCCATGATAAGAATTGGATAAAAACTAATTTATCACTCTTATCCTATTCGTACAAATGGCTTATCAAAAGAAACAAGAAACTCAATTGACCACAATCACTTCATCCTATGCATGCAAGCATGCACATCACCTTCGTCCAAACACATGCTTATCCCATATGTTTATCATGGCGTGGACCCAACAATAATTGCTTAAACTCTTTAAGAGAATAAGAATCATATAATTATTAGATTGCTTTTTAGCTAATTTTTATTTAATGGAAATAGAAAATTGAAATCTATCTATCTTAGGGGACTTTCACATCGTAATTACAAATTTAAAAGTTTTGCTTAAACTTAACACCAAACCTCTTACTTTGAGAGAAATTTTGAGGAAAGAAAATAAATGATTAATCAAATTGGAATATAGAAAGAAAAAAATGTGAATTAACTTTTGTTTTTGTTTTTGTTTTTTTTTTTTTTTTGTTTGGTCTCAACTTGTCATTAATTAAAAAATATGGGAAAATTAGTGTTTTGAGAAGTTAAAGACGTCTCATTCTCCTTCTCCTTTAAGTAGTATCAATGCACATGTAGGACCCTACTAACGTAAAGTTTTTTAGGAATATTTCGTAATATTTTGCATTTTGGCTGGATCAGGAATTAATGCAATGTTATCTATATAGACTACATGTGTACCAATCATAAGGTGGACACGTACGTAAGAAATGTTCCTAAAATTTTTTACCATATGCTTTGTTTGGTTATTGAATTTTGTGGGGAAAAGGGGAAGAAAAAAGAGGAACATATTTTTCTTCGTTCGATTAATAAAGAAAACAATGAGAATAATAGAGGAAACAAAATAGGGAACTCATTGAGAAATAAACTGAACGTTTTAAATATTGTGAATTATTTTTTTTCCTTTATTCATATATTATAATTATATTTTAGAATTTTTTTTTTTACTTTTAATGTTATTTAAACATAAAGAAAAATATAAGAAAAAATAAGAGGGAACTAGTTTTCCTTTCTCTTTCTTTTTCTCACAAAATTCATGAACCGAACGAATCGCCTCAGGTGAGTTCTCTATTTGCTTTCAACCCTGCATTAAGCCCAAACCCATTTTCATAGGGTCCAAGGTCCTTATTTATCGGCATAGATAATTAATAAGAAATGATTTACTCAAAGCATCTTCAATATTAAATGCTACTCTCTTCAATCTAAACTAATATTTTTGCATTGTCATAATGTTAAAATGCTATATTTAAAGCATATGAACTCTAATGGAATACATAAAAAGATATGTTATTCTTTTTGTTTTATGGGCAAAAGGTGAGATATTAACATGTTGGCATGCAGACTTGTAGCAAAAACCTTCCAAAAATATATCTACAATAATGTGCCGAATGTCATGCCAAGTTATCACAATGTCAAAGTCATACTAAATTTGGTATAGGATATAACATGTTTTAATTTGGCATGAAATTTAGCACACCGTTAGATCTATAAGTGTTTTTGGAGATCATGCTATAGTTTGGCGCGCAGTAGCAATAGGTTTAGCATGAGCTACATAACCATCGGAGATGCTCTCAGTCTATCAAAGAACTAAATATAGAATGGTAAAAAGGAGCTAAATCCATCTTGCACCCTTATTGTTTGTAGCGATTAATGTTTAAACTATATTGTAATGTGGCCCGTTTGTCACATATTGTTGTTTGTTTTATCATAAGGGTAATTTTTGGGACACAACTTTCATATAACTTTCACGCAACCTCTTAAAAGATGTGTCTATCTCTCTCTTGTGATGTCACTCGACTCCCCAGTGACATCACAGGAGAGAGATAGACACATCTTTTTAGGAGGTTGCATGAAAGTTGTATGAAAGTTGTCAGCAAAGAATTACTCTTATCATAAAGTTGTCACGAGCCAAGCACTTGTTCCATTCATGTTTTACGCTAATTGTGACCAATGAGCCACACTGCAATAGGGTCGAAACATTAAGGACTTAATCGTCAAAATTAAAATATTAAAAACTAAGGCCTCATTTGACAGGTTGGATAAAACTGTCGGATATGACAAGATAAGGCAAGATCGGATAGGATAATAATCATGTCAGATAAGCGATTATATTGTCCTGTGTTTGGAACATGCTGGATAAAACTGTTGTTAGCTGTTATACCCTAATCCTATGTTTGGACATGCATGGACATAAGTTCCGGATAATAATTAAATTGTTACTTTTTAACAATTGAAAAAAAAAATTAGATCTGAATTTTTTTAAAGAAAAATAAAAATAAAATCATTAAAAAAAAAAGAAAAAAAAAAGATGATCTAAAGAAAAGGTAAAAAAAGGATCTGAGATTTTCTTAGAAATACAAATCTTAAAAAAAAAAAAATTATTTAAAAAATAGATCTAAAAAAATTAAATTAAATTATAAAAATAATAAATAAATAAATAAAAAGTTATCCCAAACTCTCTAATACCTAGGCCTGGCAAAATAGTTTTGGATGTCCCAACCCATCTAAGCCAACCTGAAGAATAACCACTTTGGACCTGGCAAAAGTCATTGTGGGTTGAAAATGGGTTGAACAAATAAAATGTATAGTTAGAAAATAGGTTGAAAATGGTTAACCATTTAATAACTATTTTATTTTTTTTGTTTTAGTAAAAGAATTTTTCTGTGTTCATTTTAAAGAAAGAAAATAAAAAATGTGTTTGGTAACTTTGTTTTGTTTTTTAAAAGAGAGAAAAGAAAACAAAAAAAAATGCGTTTGGTAAACTACATTTTTGTGTTAAAATTTTATAATTACTTAGTAAAATGACTACTTTGCCCTTGAAACTTCTAAATGTCATAATATGTTAAAAAAATCGGAATTTAACGTCGTCAAAGTCTATAAGCTCATATTATTATGAAAACCATTTTGGAATCTAAAAAATATATACGTCGTAAAATGACCAAATTGCCCTTGGAGCTTACATATAAAAAGTTAACATTGTTAAAATCATCAATTAATACGGAGTGATCAACCCCTAGGTTTTTCGACGTTCTGAATCCAATTGTAGGGTCCATTTGGCCTGAATATATTTGTAAAATGATTATTTTGTCCTTTAAATTTCAAAATGTCATAACTTGTTAAGACTAAACTAGAATTGAATGCCGTCAGAGCTGTGAGGTCATATTTAGGATAAAGAACATTGGGGACCTAAAAAGTACATATATGGTAAAATGACCAAATTGCCCTTGGGGTTTACATATACGAAGTTAACATTATTAAAGTCTTCAAATAATACAAAGTGGCTTACTCCGAGGTTTTTCGACATTCTGAATCCAATGGTGTGGTCCATTTGACCTAATTATATTTGTAAAATTACTATTTTGCCCTTAAAACTTTAAAATGATATAACTTGTTAAAATAAAATCAGAATTTAAACTCGTCAAAGCTTGTGAACTCATATTATTATGAAGAACATTTTGGAACCTAAAAAGTATTAGATCGTAAAATGACCAAATTGCCTTTGGGGCTTACATATAAGATGTTAACATTGTTAAAGTCATCTAATAATACGGAGTGACCTATCCCAATATTTTTCGACGTTCTGGATCCAATGACAGGGTCCATTTGGTCTAAATCTATTTGTACAATGACTATTTTGCCCTTCAAACTTCAAAATTCCATAACGCATTAAGACTAATCTAGAATTGAACGTCGTCAGAGCCTGTGAGCTCATATTAAGATGAAGAAAATTTGAGGACGTACAAGTATACATATACGGTGAAATGACTAAATTGCCCTTGGAGCTTACTTGTAATAAGTTAACATTATTAAAGTATTAAAATAATACGGAGTGACTTACACTAATATTATTCGACATTCTAAATCCAATGCAGTGGTCTATTTGACCTGAATACATAAGGGCAAAATGATTATTTTACTCTTAAAAATTCAAAATACCATAACTTGTTAAGATTAAATCAAAATGCCTAAAAAGTACATAGATTGTAAAATGATCAATTCTGGTTAAATCTTAACAAGTTATGGATTTTTAAATACATAAGGTCAAAATAGTCATTTTACAAATATATTTATGCAAATATAGCTCGGCAGTAGATTCAGAATGTCGAAAATTTCGGGCTAGATCACTATGTATTATTTGAAGACTTTAACAATGTTAACTTCTATATGTAAGCCACAAGGGTAATTTGGTCATTTTACGATCTATATACCTTTTAGCTCCCCAAATGGTCTTAATATTATAATAAGTTCATAGGCTCTGACGACGTTCCATTCTAGTTTAGCCTTAACAAGTTATAGCATTTTGAAGTTTGAAGGGCAAAATAGTCATTCAATTTTCTTTTTTTTTTTATTTATAAAAAATTAAAATTTATTTTTTTCCAAAAATTTTTTAATTGAATTTTTTCTAAAGAAGAAAACAGTAAAAAAAAAATTTCAAAAAAATAATGGTAATTTTGGTCGGGTTGGCAAGTCAACCCGGGTCAACCCATATTTGACTTATATTTTCATGGGTTATAAATAGTTTTGAAATCATTTTGACCCAACCTATTTTGGCCCAACCCATATTTACCCATATCCAACCAATTGACAGGCCTACTAATACCACATTCCACATTCCCCATGGTATTGAGTTATCTCATACTCAATGGGATAAAAAGCCTCATTGGGATAAATTACTTCTATGGATTGCAACACCAACCACAATATAATATAAAAGTTATCATATCCTGAGCTCTTATCCCGCCTGCCAAACATGTCCTAAGAGTGTGTTTGATAACCCAATAAAGTGGTGAAAATAAAATTTTCAGCACTTATTTTTCTTGCAGTGCGTTTGATAATATACCAGTTAATTGACAAAGCAGCCAAAAAATTCTACTTAAAACAACTGATTGTAAGCTTTCAGTATTTAATTTTCAACTTTATCAAAATGACATTTACATAAATTGCTATAAAGCATTTTAGCCAAGTAACGAAATTATTCTATAGTCAAGGACCAAATGTCATGTGGTAGTTCTGACCAGCGGTGGACCGTCATGTGGCTAATTATAAGGTTTTTATCTCTTAAAAGGCAAATAACTTTACCACATGGCCCGGACACCCTAGTCTCGTTGGATTAGTCGAGGTGCCCGTAACAGCCCGGACACCCACGGTTATCAATATAAAAATAAAAAATAAATAAATAAATAAAATAAAATAAACTTTACCACATGACATTCCTATATTGACCGGGACCACAACGTGTCAATAATCCGGACCATTGAATAACTTCCCCCCAGTAACTAACTCAGTCACGTAATGTATCCAGTTTCAGTAACGGAAAGATTCTTTCCCGTGAACACTCTCTCTCTCTCTCTCTCTCTCTCCCGTGAACACACACACTCTCTCTCTCTAGATGCAAACCATCCATCATTTTCCAGAAGAAAAGTTCCAAGAATTTACATTCCAACTTGATTCTTAATCCCAAATCTTCCAAAAGTGCAAACTAAAGCCATTTATATATATATATATATATGCATGTTTATACTCTGCCCATTTCTGTTCCAAATCACATGTATTTTGAGCTCTCTCTCTCTCTCTCTCTCTCTCTCTCTCTGAAAAAACAGACAAAAAATGGGTGCCTTTTCTGTTGCAATGACAACCTTACTGGTAGTGATTCATTTCATGCACTACATACATGGGGAGTATGTTAATAAGGTAGGCGGATTTGGAATCAACGGCTGTGATCTGTTCCAAGGGAGTTGGGTATCTGATGAATCATATCCTCTGTACGATGCAGCCAACTGTCCGTTCATAGAGAAGCAGTTCGGTTGTTTAGAGAACGGTCGACCTGACAAATACTATCTCAAGTACAGGTGGCAACCCACGGGATGCGATTTACCAAGGTACTGTACTCCCTCCTCTTGTTAACTCTAAAATTACTCATCATTCTAATTTCTGTATTTATGTGTTCTACAGTATTTGTTTATGTGAGTGTTTTTGCTTATTGGAGTAATTGCGTTCCATATTAAGCGATTCTCTGTTCATATTTCATGGTGGGCGATTTTATTATAACTTCATTTTGCTGTTTTAATTTAAGATTTCTGGTTAAGGAAAGCTTATCATTGTCCTTTCAATGACTTTTTAATAAACTAAAGGCTGTTTGGAAAAAGCAAACAACTTTTTCTATGGTTTATAAGTGAATTGGTTCTATATATTCAGGTATTTGATGAGTGTCAATTCTTGGCATAAGAGTACTCCATGTGCATTTTAATAACTAAAAGGTTATTTGGAAAGCAATTAAAGAACTGGTTTTGATTCTATAAACTCTCAAGTGTTTGGTGAGTGTCGATTCTTATATATGAGTCCATGGGTGGACCCACAATGGGGGCGAGCGGGGGCAGTCGCCCTCACTGAAATTTCGGGAAAAAATTGGTTATATATGATAATTTTAAAAAATATGTAGACTTTTATTAAAATTTTCTATTAATTCGGGGGCTTTTTGTAAAGAGTAATGATATGCTTTCCAAATTCATATCCCAAAAATAATTCTCAAATGATTTGGCAGTGAGGTCAGGTCAAATACAGTGGAACCAGTTGAATTTTGATTGGAAGCTGTTTATCTTACCCCACTACTAGATTATTTGGGAAGCTCTTTTGATATAGAAATTTGAGAAGCATATCATTACTCTTTTGTAAATTTTAGAACTTTGAGAGAACTTGTTCTCACTCTTAATTTTATAATATTATATATTGTGTGTATACATGTATATGTTATATATTGAAAGACCAAAATGCAAAACAAAAACCACTAGTTTGGTTAATGCAGTGGGACCTACGATTAAACAAAATGTTATTTAATTGTAGGTCACATTGCATTGATCAATAGGATGTTTAGATTATACTCACCCAACCTTTATTCTTTAAATGGGTGAGAAAAATACACTCTATAAAGAAATTCACATACCTCAATTTATCAAATGAATTTAGCATATATGAAAATTTGAAGCGTTGATTAGAGATGCTTTTAGACTTGAGCCATTCAAGTGGGTCTCGTAGCATTTTCCCCATACATGGCACAAGAAGCATGTATGGTCCATGTTTTTTCTGTTCTGGTTAGTGGTTATTACAGACAGGTTGTCCTGATGTCCACTTTTCTCCCAATTTTGTCATTCGCACATAGCGTGTAAAAATCTCCCAAATTCAAAAGACAACCAATCACTCAGCATGCAATGCTGCTCTCTTATGGGAATTTGTATTCACATGGCATTGTGAGCCCCCACATCAATAGTACACTCTCTATTATTCCTTTTCCTGGGGTCCAATTAGAATTTTTTTTTTTTTTTTTTTGGATTAGTGGGGTCCAATTAGTATTAGATTTTTTTTCTTGTAAGCAGTTTTTTTTTTTTTTTTTAACTTCTTGTAAGCTGTTATAATAGACAAAATGAGTATAGATTGTTGGGTATCGAGCTAAGTTTTAGACTTCTCTACTGCATAGGTCAATTGGTCAACCCCATGCGGGCGGGGCGGAGCCCGTGGAGGCATAAAAGGACATGGGAAGTTCAACATCCCCCTATCCCTCATTTTTTAAAAAATTCAACATTTGTATTAAAAAAAAATTACAATTAGCCCTCCTGATGGGCTGATATTATAAAATTGTCATATTAAGTCATCTTGTATTGATTTTCTAGATCCGCCACTGAGTGGGTCCCCCACCTGATTTTCCTTGTAATAAAAATAAATTAGTAAATAAAATTTACACAACACTCTTCTCTTGGACTTTGTTTAGTTCATGGATTTCGTAAGAGGAAAAAAGAAAGAGGAAACCTTGTTCTCTTGTATTTTTCATCATATTTTAAGAACATAAAGAAAGTGAAACTGCATTCCCTCAAAATTGTTGAAGCTGCATACCATCACTTATTTGAAATTAATAAAATCTATGAGGATAATAGTAAACACTCACTTTTTATAATTAGAGAGGTAATGTAATTTATTAAACCAGAGAGCATTATTTTAAAAATCAGACCAGGTTCAATCTATTGAACCATCGATCAGTCAAGGAAAAGGTTCAATTTGCGCCAATAACATGGAAAGTTCTAAGAATCGGAAAAATTGAAAAATAAATAAATAAATAAATAATAATAATTATTATTTTTAATCTTATTTTTTCATACAGTTTATTATAATATTATTAATATTTATTGTGTAATTATAATAATAAGATAAAATTCCCGTTGATTCACGGTTGAAATAGTGGTCGTGATCCAATCATTTTTACTGTTGTACGAACGGTCTAATTTTTAAATCATTACAAGAAAAACTAGGTATACAACTTATATAATATGTTTTATCCAATGGGGTGGGACTAAGTACATTATATTTTTTTTTTTAGTAATGCTAGGTGTACACAAATTTTGTACACACTTTTGCACACAAATGCTTTATATGCATGTACCTTGTGCTGTTTAAATTTTTCACACTTTTCTGTGCACCACTTGCACAGCACATAGTACATGCATTTAAAGCATTTGTGTGCAAAAGTGTGTGCAAATTTGTGTACACCTAGCATTACTCTTTTTTTTTTGCTAAATACACCACTTGTACTCTCAAAATTTTCATCTTTTAATACTACAGGATGGTATATTAAGTAAAAAATGTAGTGTATTTAATACTAGGTACATCTAAATAATACACTTACTGATATGAATCTTCCAAAATTTGTCATCAGTTATCAAACAAAGTTCGAATTAATTTCAAACTGTCACGACACATCAGCAGTTAGGTAGTTTAGGTGTACAAAACTAGTGTACTTAGCAGCATAAGAGAACATACATGTATATTTATTTCGGGAAATGTTTGGCACACACACTTTTTAACACACTATGCTTTAAACGCATATACATTGTGTTGTTTGAATTTTTCATATTTTTTCGTGCACTATTTATATAGCATATGATATATACATTTAAAGCTGAGTGTCAAAAAATATGTACAGCATTACTCATTTATTTCACTTTTGTTATAGTTATTTAGGGGCCAATACAGTTGTTCCGACAGATTGTATTGGAATCTATCACAAGATCAAGAGTAAATAAGATTGTCCCTACAAAGATCTTGACTCTTGTGTAAACTTTGTATTATATGTGATGCAGATTTGACGGTGGAGATTTCTTGCGGAGATTTAGAGGGAAGAGAATAATGTTTGTAGGAGATTCTTTAGGTCTCAACCAATGGCAGTCCCTCACCTGCATGCTACACTCAGCTGTACCACAAGCTACGTACACCCTAGTCAGGACTGGAAGCCTCTCCACTTTCTCATTCCCGGTGAGATTATCACAACCCAACCACCCCACTCATTTGACATTTATTCATAGTCATAGACACTCATAGTCTAATACATACAACTAAAAAAATATTCATTATACCGCGGATCTAGAAAATTAATACGGGGGCTTGACAAAGGTTTGTTGGGGGGTTTGGGGGCAACGTCTCTAAAAAAATAATTTGGACCTATTTATACGTATTTTGTGTATATTATTTGTAGATGATATAAATTAATACTAAAAAAATTAACCCAAAAATATAGGTGGGATTATATAATTAGCACAAAAATATAAGAGAAATGGGACTTAATATGACAATTTTATAATACTAGAAGGGGCTAATTGTAATTTGCAGGGGGACTAATTGTAAAAAAAAAATAGTGCAAAGTAGAATTTTTTAAAACCTAGGGGGGTGGCCTGATTGTGATGATGTTGCATAATAAGCTAATGAAACCTCGTCATTTGAACACATTTGTATCTCCTAAAAATTAATAGGGAAAATATCCTTACAAATCTGCATTACACCCGAGTGTATTAGTAAGATTACATGAATGACATGGTACTATTGTTATAATGAATATTTTTTAGGAGTAAAGATTGGGGCACACCTAAAGATACAACTTTTAGGACACAACCCAAAAGATGTGTAACCTAAAGATACAATTTTTGGGACACAACCCAAAAGATGTCATCTTTTGGGTTGTGTCCCAAAAATTGTATCTTTAGGTGTGTCCCAAGTATTACTCACTTTCTAGTTAGGTAGACCTATTTTTACTTAACTCCCGATGTTTCAAAAATACACAAAACCCTATGGTTTTACTCTTGAAAATAGTTATTGTTTTTTGTCAAAATTAATGGATTAAATTAATTTTATCCCCCTTTTATTAGATCCATTTTTTGCTTTAACGTTGGCTCCCATTACTTTGGTGTCAAAATGTTATAATTGGAGTCAAATAGTTGTAACTTGTAAATTATCGTACTTTTCCAAACCACTATCTGACAAACAATACAACTTTTTTGGTAACAAAATTAATTTCACATCAAGACCACTAAGATAATACATCCTAAACCACTAAGGCCCGTTTGGCAGTATTTTTTGGAATCCATAATTAATTATTTAGAAAATTAGATTCTACTATTCAATTGTAAAAAAAATAATAATAAATTAATTCAATCGCATAAATTCATGATGGATATTTGCACTTGGCCAAAAGCTAAATTTTAAAGGGAAAAAAAAAAATCTTTTTTACGATTGAATTGCAGAAACGTCAGTCATGGTAACGTACATAAGTAATACACCTTTGTAGAAATAAATTATTGGAATCTTGTGTTGGGATCAAATCTCAAATAATTATGTTTGTATTATAAAAAAGTCAACTTACAAAGGTTCTCCCCATGTGACGAAGGCCAAAATCATTTCAGATCTTTTTTCTTGTTTAAAGTAGAAGTTAAACAATTGGACAGCATTACAAGGGAGTACGCTTTGGTTTTCCTTGAATTTCAATTTTTCTCTTAAAGTGAACTCCAAGTCTCCATCATCATTCATCTCCTATACTTAGGCCTGGCAAATGGGCGGGCTTGGGCGGGTTCGGGCCGGGCTGGAGTCGGGTCGGGCTGAAAACGGGCCGGGCTCAGCTGATGCCCGTATAGTTGCGGGTCGGGTCGGGTTTGAACCTTAAAACCCTCCCTTTTTTTTTTTTGCCCTCACATATACATATATATATATATGGATATAATGTATATGTATGTATTTTATTTTTCAAAGTCTGCTCAGTAATGTTAACTTTGCACCCATTTTCTTTAAATTCAAAAATCACATCGCATGCTGGAAAAAATACACAAAAAGTATACATGATGCAACAGATTACAGATCTTACCTTCTTAGATCCAAATCCAACTGTTGAAAAATAGTATATTTGAAGGGTGAACATGAGCCTTGATTAAATTCGTCTATATTTGGAGTAGAGAAAGTGTGTGTGTGTGTGTTTCGTCCATAGAGAAGCAAGAGAGAGGATTTTTTCTGCATTATATATATATATATATATAGAGAGAGAGAGAGAGAGAGAGAGAGAGAGGACCAGAGGAAGGAGTGAGAAGCCGCAAAGGGCCAAAGATCTGGGAAAAAGAGGTTTGCCTTTGTTAATTGTTACACAGACCCCAAGAAAATTAAAACCCCTAAAATTAGTGCATTTGTTAATTGCTGTAGCCTGTATTGAACCCGCTAGGGCCCGAAGTCAACCCGCAAATGCATCTGTACTATACTGAAGCCCGAAACTAGCCCGTCTAAGCACATTTCTGGAGGCCCAAATTCTTAAATGTTCGGGCCTGTTCGGGCTGGTATACAGCTTCGGGCCTGATTGCCACCCCTACCTATACTTTACTATTTCATCATAGAACTTAATATAAAAAAAATATATTAAAAAAAATACAATTTTCAACTTGTGAAATTGAGAACTATTTGATTGGTCTGTGTTATTTGGTCCACGTTTTTTAAATTTCACCAAATTCTGTTTTGATATGTATAGCGAAGTACACCACACACACACACACAAAAGGAAAAAAAAAAAAAAGCTTAGAGAGGGTAAATTACTGCACTGCCCCCTATATTATGACCGTTTTTCACTAGCACCTCCTAAACTTTAAACTTGAACAGATTCACACCCTGAATTATTCAAAATGAACAAATTCACCCCTGAGAAAAGGGTTGTAGTATCAACAAAGGATAGTTTAGGGGTGAGTTTGTTCAATTTTAAAGTTTAGTGGGTGTTAGTGAAAATTGGTCATCATTCAAGGGGTGAATGTAATTTACCCCAAAAAATATCTTATGAGAAGTTCCATTTTTTTCAAAATATATATATATAGGAAAAAGCCCAAATAGAGCTATTATATTTTCTACATAGAAGGAAAATGTTAAATTCACTTACTAGCCAAGTCATAGGAATAATGGTGAAATTAAAAACAATGTCATGTCTCCTTATTTTGTAATTAAAGAGTATTTCCTGTCATCAACAATTTTTTTACGTCAGTCATTATTCTAGAATTGTACTACACCTTTTATCGTTGGCCCATGATTCTTCATATTCCTATTACTCCGAATTTAATTTCTTTATGTTTTTTTTTTTTTACCTTGAGTTCTTAATTTGCTCCGAGTAAAACTTTAGACACACCCATTTTCACAACCTCACCCTCTATAATTTGATGTAGCAATCATGTAGTGGGAGTATCATATGTGAGGTTGTGTTAAATGGTGGGTCCTAGCTATTCCACTACATGGTTGACACATCAGGTTGTGGGGAGTGAGGTTGTGGAAATGGGTGTGCCTGAAGTTTTACTCACTTGCTCTCGACACCAGTAACATTTTTATCAACACTAACACATATATCATAGGAAAAGACTTGTTCTTTTCCTAAGAGCATCTCCAACGCAAAAAGTCATTTTTTTTCATCTTCAAGCTATAATTTGACACTGCTACAGTATAAAAAAGTTATATTTTGACAATACTGCTCCAATGGTAAATTTCATCCAAACTGCCAAATTTCATCCAAATATAGCCGTTGATGGACACGTGGCATGGGCCCACGTTTTGTTCCTACAGAAATGCATACAAGACACAGCCATCGTGGCTTTTGTTTTATTTGACAGTGCATGGGACCCACATTTGACAAAAGTCATTTTAGATATCAAATATGACAATACAAATAGCTTTTTCATTTTTTGGTAGCCTCTTTGACTGTGCATTGGAGTGGGCGAAAGTTAAAGAGTTGTCATTTTATGACTTTGAAAGTGTATTTGGTAGGTGGGTTGGAGTTGCTCTAAGAGTACTTTTTTTTTTCCTTTTTTTTTTGAAGTATAATTGGTCTACGTGTACAAATTTATCTATAAGACACAGGTGCATCAATTGTTTCTTATAATAATGTGCTAATATGCTTTGCTTCACCGAATTGATATGTAGATATACAATGTGTCAATCATGTTGTTCCGTGATGCATTTCTGGTTGATATAATCACAAATGAGAAAGGTGAGAGGGTTCTGAACCTTAACTCCATTGAGGGTAATGAGACATGGAAGGGAATGGACACACTCATCTTCAACACATGGCATTGGTGGCTACACACCGGAAGGAAACAAACGTACGCCGCCGTTGCTCTCTCTCTCCCTTACATATATAGGAGGGTATTAAAGTAATTTTACAATGAGAACATTAATTTAAAGAGCTACTATATATACACAAATATCATAATTACTCTATACATCCAATTAGGCAACTAGTGATGCTGAATGTACAACTCCTCATCACGGGTATGTGGGTGTAGAAAGATTCTCGTTTTAATAATATTGCGGATAGTTTTTCGATATTTATTTCACATTTGTTGTAGATGGGATTTATTTCAAGATGGGAATGCAATGTACAAAGAAATGGATCGCTTGATTGCATATGAGAAAGCCTTAAATACATGGGCAAGATGGGTAGACTCCAATGTTGATACTACTAAAACCAGAGTCTTCTTCCAAGGTGTTTCCCCTGATCATGACAAGTAAGTTTATAGGTAGATAGATCATTATCAATTGCAATCCAAATATAAAATATGTAATCATGTGCTGATCTACTCATGGAGAAAAAGAATTGTTTAAGAAAAAAGAGGGAGAAATGTCATTAAGTCGTTGCCAGCTCATTAAATGAAGGGTGCTATAGTATTTTTACAAAGAATTTAAAGTTAAATTACTTTGATACCCTTATTGTAAAACTCAGTCAATTTTTTTTTCCCCCCTTTCTTACACTTTTGTAAACAGATGCTTCTCTCTCTTTTTTTGTAAATTACCAATGCCGTAATGAAATGAAAATCAGCCCTACCTCTCATTACTAACTTTTTTTTTTTTTTTCTTCTCCTTGTGAATAAGTGGAAGTGATTGGGCTGAGCCCAGTGCAAACAACTGTTCAGGACAAGCCCAACCAGTGCACGGCCCAAAGTACCCGGGAACTCGGCAACCAGCACAATTGGTACTAGAGAAAGTGTTGCGAGCAATGTCAAAACCGGTATATTTGCTAAACACATCAACCCTATCCCAGCTGCGAAAAGATGGTCACCCCTCGGTCTTCGGCCATGGAGGCCACAAAGACATGGACTGCACCCATTGGTGTCTAGCCGGTGTCCCCGATACTTGGAACCAACTTCTATATGCAGCTCTCATTCAGCCCTCATGAATTTAACTGCATTACATATATATATATATATATATAAAGCCTATCAAATTGTTTAGAAAATTAGGAATGCTTTCATTATGTTGTTAGATTTTTAAGAGAAATAAAGTTGCCATTTTTTTTTTCGGAAAAAAAGGTTAATTCAATCCAAAAAAGGGCCATACCCCAGGATGTTACAATAAGATCAAAAACATGCTTCGAATGCAAGGCATCAAGAATGGAAAAAGAAAAACAAACACCATCAAACGAAGCTACCATTAGCCAAAAGGCTACCAAACATACTCAAATCAAAGAAAATCTATTGTCGTCGGCGACCCTTATGGTGGCTACCTCTGAAATTCGCCTTAGCCGCTTTTTTCTTCTGTTTGGAAGACATGGAGCATTCCGGATTGAAGGACTCATCCTCATAATTCGTATTAAACTCCTCCTCTAACTCATCCTTGTCAAACTCCTCCTCTAACTCATCCTTGTCAAACTCATCCTCCACTTCATGGAAGTTTTCAACCCCCCCAACTGGTTCATGCACAACAGATGTATGGCTAGAAGGACTAGCCTCAGAACATGCAATCCTTGCAGAATGGAGGATTACCACTTCTTTCTTCTCTGACCTATCCACAACCTCTTCAGGTTCTTTTTCTTGGGACAGAACTAAGAACCTATTGCCCATCTCCTTGGGCGATGCCTGAGGGACCTTAACTTGGGGATTATGAGAGAGCTCTACATTGATCCGTTCCCCCTTACCTGAATTAGTGACCACTTTCCATACCCCCACCTCAGCTTTTGTCTTTTTCATGTTGTGTGTCTGGCTGAATTTACTACGATATGGCTTTGAAATAGAGTGTTTAGGAACAAAAGCCGGCTTCGCAATTTTAGAGCAATCGTGTCCAAATTTGGAGCAATAAAGTTGCCATTTGATCCATGCTTGATATTAATTTTTGCAACAAAATTTTGTGGGTTGTGATTTGGGGTCCAGTATGAAACAAGTGCAAAGCCCATATATAACCACAGTATAAAGGGCTGGGGCTGACTGCTAAAATTGGCTTGAGTCCAAGGCTCAACCCAAACTATGTAACAACTAACAACTCAAAACCAAAAATCACCATTATTAGCAGAGCAGTACAACTGACCGCCTCTAAAGTTTGTGACAGTTGTAGAGAACATCCCTCTTGTATCTAAAGTTGTAGTGACCAATCTCAAAGATTTCTAGTTTGTAACACATCAACTACTCATTCGTTAATATACCAAAAGAATATCACTTCATTAAAATAGGGTACAACATATTTTTTTTAAATGGGTTAAAGTAAAATTACTTTAGTACCACCAATGTGAAATTACTTTTGTTTATCCAGCTTAATGTAGAGAGAACTTTTTCTATCCATTTAAAATGAATCGAATATATACATAATGTTCTGTGTAATTTGATCCCGAACAAACGGAAATCGCAAAAAGGAGAGAAAATGGTCTAGGTATCCCTGTACCTAGACCAGAAATATGAAAAGCATCCCTGTGCAATTTCAATGTAGAATTTTATTAATCATCAAAAAGTGTCTAAATACATGATTTGCACCTTATTTATAGAGAATAAAAGCCCTAGTTTTAAAGAGTTTCCTAATATAAAAACTTCCTAAAACATAAAATAGAGAGAATAAACTAAAAGATAATAAAAATAAAATAAAAGATAACATATTGTCATTCTGCAGACAGATTGGTAATTTGGTTGTAAATCAAACATACACCTTGATCCGCCCAAAATTATGGGCAGTTTCCTACTCAAGCTAGAAGACTAATGGAAAGTGCATCTATTTCCTAATCCAATTGGGAAACCCCCACAATTAATGTCAATCAATCCTAATACAATTAGGAAACTTACTTGATTGGTGTCAATCACACCCTAATAGGATTATATTTCCTTATCCATGTATGAGTAGGTCTCTTACATCTATAAAAGAGACCTCTCACCCCCCATTGAAGGGGCCAATAACTCTTGAGTCTACACAGCACCTCTATAATTCACCATTATACGCATACACCCGGCCGGTATTACTGGTAGTGTCGTCCCTCTTTGTTGGCTCACCAGGCCCGCCGGTGACCTGCTAGTGAACGTGCTCAGACACACCCGTGGACGTAGGTACCTTCATTAACAGGGTCGAACCACATACAAAAAATAGTCTCTCACTCTCTCTCTCTCTCCTTAAATTGCTCTACTTTACTCTTACCAATTTTTGGCATCATTAGCTTGGCGCCGTCTGTGGGAACGACAATTCTTCTCATCAACAAATTCTTGACTGATCAATATGCCACCAAAGAAGGCTGCGCAGCAGTCCGACCGGGATGTTCCTTGGCGTCGACTGCAGCAGTCCCGACATATGAGCAAATCACCGCAACCCTCACACAACTCTTGGAGGGCTAGCGTCAAATCCAGCAACAAATCGAAGCACTGCTAGCCCAGCAAAGCAATCCTCCAGTGGCCGGGAAACGACCCGAGAACATTGCGTACGGTCGAGAACCGATCTTGACCAGACAACGGACCCGAGCCAACCTGTCCCATGTTGAGGATGCCAGAGACATCAACAGTGGGCGTGCTGCCTGAGAGGAAAGGCAGGAGCGTATGGCCTGGGAATCAGTCCAGGGTCACTCAGTCAAGAGCCAAGTCGTCCCTAGGCGAACGGTTACCCGGAGTCATAGCCGAGCCCGATCCCAAAGGACAACACCCTGCCATGAAGAAGCCTCTTCCACCAACCCGACCAGCTCCTCAGATACCAGTAGGGAAGGAGTGGAAGCCCGAATCAAGGACTTGAAGAAACAGATCGACGGAGTGGCCAAAAAGCTTGGTCAAAACTGTGTTCCGAATCAAGCCAATACCGAGACAGAGTCACCATTCTCCAGCCAGATCACGAGGTTCTCTATCCCGCGCAAATTCAAGCAGCCTCGGCTAGATTCATACAACGGCTCGGGAAGCCCGATCGACCACGTCCGAACCTAGAAGGCTCAGATGGCCCTAGCCACCAACTCCGATGAGCTACACTGCCTAGCCTTCCCCAGCACTTTGAAAGGCCCGTCCATGCAGTGGTTCTACTCCTTGGAGCCCCGATCGGTCTGCAGTTTCAAACAACTCAGCAAGCAGTTCATCAA
Organism: Hydrangea macrophylla; assembly: GCA_033977485.1. Lineage (NCBI taxonomy): Eukaryota > Viridiplantae > Streptophyta > Magnoliopsida > Cornales > Hydrangeaceae > Hydrangea > Hydrangea macrophylla. Next base: position 101,239,474 of record CM066990.1, read on the forward strand.
CCAGTTCGCCGGTATGCATGAGCGGCCAAAGCCAGACATGCAACTACTAACAGTCAGACAACGGAATAATGAGTCCCTCAAGGAGTTCACCGACCGGTTCAACCAACAGAAGCTTCAAATCTGCAATTTGAACGAGACAATCGCCATCATAGCCTTCTTCTCGGGAGTTCAACACACCAAGTGCGCCGCGTCGTTCCACAGAAACCGACCGGAAACTTTGGTCGAGCTCTCTGAGAGGGTTGGAAAATACATTGACACTGAAGAGTTTCTGAAGACCAAAGACACCGGGCAAGAAAGCAACGAGTTTTCCAGAAATAAGCGGAAGCGAGATCAGCCCGGGAATTCTGACAGTTCCTTCGGCTCACAGCAGGCAGGATCCGGCAGTCCCGACCCGACCTCCAGTTCGCAGTGGTCTGAGCCCGGCAGCCCCGACCCGACCTCCAGTTCGTAGCGGTCTGAGTCCGACAGCCCCGGCCCGATCTCCAGTTCACATCGGTCAGGATCAAACAGTTCCGACTTTGCCTCCAGCACAGAGAAGTCAGAAGCACAACGACCCTGATCCGACCTCCTGTCTCCATCGGTCTAGAAGAGCCCGACTACATTGGTACTTGCTTGATCACCACATGAGGCTCCACCGATTGTCAGATAACTCATACAAAGACCTCGGGCCTAACCCCGAGGCATACAAAGACCTCGGGCCTAACCTTGAGGCACGAAGAAGACCTCGAGCTCCGAACTCACGCACTAAAAAGACCTCGGGCTTCGAACCCAGGCACTCAAAAGATCTCGGGCTCCGAACCCAGGCACTAAAGACCTTGGGGTCACGCCCAAGGCACCGGTTTCGCTTAGGTCCAACCGACGATGGGGGCAAACCCCCTAGTTTTAAAGAGTTTCCTAATATAAAAACTTCCTAAAACATAAAATAGAGAGAATAAACTAAAAGATAATAAAAATAAAATAAAAGATAACATATTGTCATTCTGCAGACAGATTGGTAATTTGGTTGTAAATCAAACATACACCTTAATCCGCCCAAAATTATGGGCAGTTTCCTACTCAAGCTAGAAGACTAATGGAAAGTGCATCTATTTCCTAATCCAATTGGGAAACCCCCACAATTAATGTCAATCAATCCTAATACAATTAGGAAACTTACTTGATTGGTGTCAATCACACCCCAATAGGATTATATTTCCTTATCCATGTATGAGTAGGTCTCTTACATCTATAAAAGAGACCTCTCACCCCCCATTGAAGGGGCCAATAACTCTTGAGTCTACACAGCACCTCTATAATTCACCAGCATACACCCGGCCGGTATTACTGGTAGTGCCGCCCCTCTTTGTTGGCTCACCAGGCCCGCCGGTGACCTGCTAGTGAACATGCTCAGACACACCCGTGGACGTAGGTACCTTCATTAACAGGGCCGAACCACATACAAAAAATAGTCTCTCACTCTCTCTCTCTCCTTAAATTGCTCTACTTTACTCTTACCAATTTTTAGCATCATCACACCTAATCTTATTATTACAAGTTCGGACATGGTTATTGCACAATATCATCATTCTTTTTATAAAATGACTCTTTAAAAAAGTATTTACTAAATAAAATTAAAATTACAATAAACCGCCACCTTTGTTACAGTGCCATGGGACTTGTAGCAAATAGATGTATCATAGAATTTTTCTTATGGACCTGTTCAGAAATGCTTAAAATGAGAATTTGGTTCAATCCCCTCGGACAATTTGGGAAGACAAAGATTCAATTCTATAAATTTAAGTATCTAGTGAACGTTATTTCTTGTACAAGAGTTTGTGCCTAGTCTAATATTGGTAGTAAAATTTGTCACGCCCCGACGTAGCATAAATAAGGAAAGCGTTTAATTTCCTTTATGGACCCGTAGGTCGCGACAGTTTGAAGGATCGATTCCGTCCCAAACGTCGAACAACAAAACATATAATCAGAGTAAAGCAATCAAGGCTTACAAAAATTTTCTAACTTATTACATCTTATGATACAGGGTCAACTAAGGCACAGACCGCCTTGAAAATAAAATAATAACTTAGAGTCTGTTACAGTCATCCTTAAAACAAAGCAGTTTCAAAACTTAAAACATAAATTAAATAAACAGTTTCTCGTCCCAACAGCAGCCATTCTTAATTAGCATAATCGTATGATTCCTCCTGATTGTAACCTGAAAAGCCTGAACACGAATGTCCAGGACGCATCAACGTCGTCAGCTTCAAAAAGCTGGTGAGTATTAAAAACATGACTTTAAATGTAAAACATACCCATTTTTTTCCATTATTAAATTACAGAAAGAATTCACTTTATAAAACAACAAGGAATATAATAAAAGTCGTTCATTCATAAATACAGATACTCGTGAAATGAGACAATGCACCACACTCATCTCGCCGACTCTTTTCTCTCGACAGCCACAACAACCCACTCTCCTACTCCTGGTATCTTTGAAACACTCAGATAGCCACACTTTAGCAACGGGGCGCCAGGGAGTGTCCAGTTTGCCTCACACTTTGGTCCGGGGTACCAGGGAGTGTCCAATGCCTCACACTTTGAATACCCTAACCGCCATGCAAATACCGGGGCAACCCCTCACACAGTATCCAGACTCGAGTTATCAGGGAGTGTCCGTAGGCCACACTTTAGCACTACCATGGGTGCCAGGGAATGTCCGAGTTCGGCTTTACACACTTTAACGCTTCCATGGGCGTCAGGGAATGTCCATATTTGCCACCGTCGCATTTCAAAGATACCCTCTTCCACAATCGCAACCACAACCATAACCACGACCACAACCACAAACTCATACTCAACCACAACCACGACCACAAACACAAACTCATACTCATACTCTTTCCACACTACCATTACTCTTTTCCACACAGACTGACACCCATATGCATGTACCACTGACCCACATGAATGGTATGCACTTAAACGAAAACAAAAATGCTGAATTAAAGGAACAACACGCGTACGGGGATCAATGAGTCATACTACAATGTTTTAATCATTCAAACATAACCAAATAGAGTTCTGATTAACTAAATATCCCAAACAGAACCTTAACAGTACTAAAAAGTTGAACCAAACAGTCCCTTAACAGAAAACAGACAAAAACAGAAACTGCTAAACCTCGCGCGCGCGGGCCGCTCGCGCGAAAGGTCGCTCGCGCGGGCCGCTCGCGCGATATGCCCAAATTTCCTTTTATTAATTAACTTTTCTGTCTGCCTGAGGAAAGCAAGGTCGCGCGCGCGAAGGGGTTCTCGCGCGACCCTCGCTCGCGCGACCAGCCAATTTTTCAATTATATATATATAAACTCTTACGTCTGCCTGGGGAAGCCTACCTCGCGCGCGCGGGCCGCTCGCGCGAGGGGTCGCTCGCGCGGGCCGCTCGCGCGATACTCGCGCGCGCGATCGTGGCGCGAGATGAAGCTGAGGCTTCATCTTCTCCGCAGGAACTGTTCTGTTTCAGCAAAATAGGGGTCTTTTTGACCCATTTCTATTATGTTAGTATATATGTCCTATTATATATGGATCTCTTTGTTTTTCAACAAGGATTTCAAATATGAGATCAATTTTACAAGATTCAATCTATAGCTCTCAAATTTTATGAGTGTTCAAAAGATGTCAAAACTTCATTTTCAATATACTTTGTGGTATGAACAAATTAGGCTCTATAACTTCAAACTTGACATGTAGGATGTATAATCTACCATATTCATCTCTAAAAACGAATTTAGATTAAGGTTTGAAAATCTTGATTTCAAGCTATGAATTTTCATACGTAGGATCAACAATGGTGTATTATAAAATTAAACAAACACACAGTAAATAGACATGTAATTACATTCTTAGTGAGTTAGTAATACTCACTGAGTTCAAGAATGAAGAGGTTGTTGAGAAAGAATAAGCAAATAAGAAATCCAAGTCAAAGCTTTCAAGCTATGGAGGTTAAGAGCTCTCCCTATGCAATTCCTGAAATTCTCTGTGTAATCTCTCTCTCTCAACTCTCTGTGCTCCTCCAGATATGAGAATGTGTGTGTGTGAGCTTGAGCAAGTATAAATAGAATCCTCAAGGAGGAACTTGGTGACCAAGTAAAAATTAAAAACTCACTTAGCACTCTCTAATTAAGTTAACAAAACCTTAATCCTTCTAAAATGACAGCATATATACATACGTATATAGCATATATGCACAGATATATCCTATGTATGCATTCTCAGATGGTGAAGGGGTAATATAGAGTAGTAGGGGCCAATTGCAAGATGTTTGGGAATTTAGCTTATGGCATTAAATTAACACACACACAATTGCAATACCCAAACAAGGCATATCCAATGATTACTTGCCATAAATGGCAATAAAGCAAATGTCCAAATCAGTCACTTCCAAAATCTGTGGAAGTTAAACACAACATGGACAGTTTTGGTCATAAACTGGTATTTTCGGGGCGCGGTGGTCACCACAAAAATACAGAAAATTCATTTTAACGTAAGAATTGATTTTCTGGTTTCATAAAAATACTGATTGAGTCAATAGAAGTTATTTTCACCGTTTTGAAATACAGATTTTGAAATCCACACAGGTATTACTAACTTTTGTAAAATTGCAGTTTGACCCCAACAAGGATTTTAATATGAAATAACACAAGGGATAATAATTAGAACATGGGAAATGTATTTAAATGAAGCAGTCCATAATAATTGAAATTAAATATGACAATGCAAATACCAATTAAATATGAAAATGAATTTTAAATTAAATGGAAATGCAGGTTATTACACCCTTCCTCCCTTAAACAGGATTTCGTCCCCGAAATCAAGACTAACTAGTCCTGAAACAACTCCGGGTACTTTTTCCTCATATCAGCTTCAACTTCCCACGAGGCTTCGTTCTCGTCATGGTGATTCCACTGAACCTTCACCAATGGGATATTCTTATTCCTCAACTTCTTGATACTCTGGTCCAGAATCTTCACAGGTCTTTCCTTGTACGAAACGTTATGACTTGTCTCAATATCGTCATAACTAACCACATGTGAGGGATCTCGTATGTACTTCCTCAACATACTCACGTGAAACACGTTGTGAATCCCAGACATTTTCGGGGGTAGTGCTAGTCGATAAGCTACTTTCCCGACACGTTCCAGAATCTCGAATGGTCCAATAAAACGCGGAGCTAACTTCCCTCTCTTGAGACCAAAACGTACTACTCCTCGGGTTGGTGAAACCTTAAGAAGTACGTGATCTCCAACACTGAATTCCAAATCTTTCCGGCGTCGATCAGCATAACTCTTATACCGGCTCTGAGTGGTTCTCATCCTTTCCTTGACCAAAGAAATCTTCTCATTGGTTTCCCTTACCAAATCTGGTCCCAACAATTCTGAGTCCCCAACCTCTGCCCAACACAATGGGGAACGACATGGTCGTCCGTACAATGCTTTGAACGGAGCCATACCGATACTCGCGTGATAGCTGTTGTTATAGGCAAATTCAACCAACGGCAAGTGTGTCTCCCAAGATTCTTCAAAATCGATCACACAAGCCCTGAGCATATCTTCCATTATCTGATTAACACGCTCCGTTTGTCCATCTGTCTGTGGGTGAAAAGCAGTACTCATCTTGAGCGAAGTTCCCATAGCTTCTTGCAGACTTTCCCAAAATCCAGAAGTAAAACGCGCGTCACGGTCTGACACAATAGACACAGGTGCACCGTGAAGTCGCACAACTTGTTGTATGTACATCCGGCTCATCTTCTCTACCGGGTATGTCATACTATAAGCGATAAAGTGAGCGGATTTCGTCAGTCGATCCACAATTACCCAAATAGCGTCATGATTCTGCTGCGACCGGGGTAATCCCACTACAAAATCCATCGTAATGTGCTCCCACTTCCAACCAGGAATAGGTAGCGGTTGCAACAATCCTGACGGTCTCTGATGTTCGGCCTTGACTTGCTGACACGTCAAACACTTGGATACCAATTCGGCCACGTCTTTCTTCATACCTTCCCACCAGAAATTTCTCTTCAAATCTTTGTACATCTTCGTTCCTCCTGGGTGAACTGTATATCTTGACTTATGCGCTTCTTCCAGGATATCCTTCCTTAACTCTTCATTACCTGGCACACATAATCTATTCCTGCACCGATATCCTCCATCGACTCCCACTTTCCATTCTGTCGGGTCTTTTTCTAACATCTTCATGAACCACGTCTGAAACTTCTCATCTTCTTTCTGAGCTTCAATAATGCGGTCGATAAGGACAGGCTGCAAGATAAGACATCCGAACAATTGTCCTTCTCCTTCTTCAGCACTCTGTACATCGAATTCCGCCAAAGTCTCCAAAGCTCGCCACTCTCTAACCATTAAGGAGGCGATCGTCTCACGAGTCTGTCGACTCAGGGCATCAGCAACCACATTAGCTTTACCCGGGTGATATTCTAATGTGAAGTCGTAATCTTTGATCAGCTCCATCCATCTGCGCTGCCTCATGTTCAACTCTTTCTGTGTGAACAAGTATTTCAAACTCTTGTGATCGGAGAACAAATCAAACTTCTCACCGTAGAGATAGTGTCTCCAAATCTTGAGTGCGAAGACTACTGCTGCCAACTCCAAATCATGAATGGGATAGTTCAACTCATTCGGCTTCAGCTGTCTGGATCCATAGGCGATAACTCTGCCTTCTTGCATAAGTACGCACCCTAATCCTTGATATGACGCGTCACTAAAGATAGTGAACTTCTCATCAGGCTTGGGTATTGCTAGTACCGGCGCGGTAGTGAGTCTCTCTTTCAACTCCAGAAAGGCTCGCTCATGCTTATCTGTCCATTCAAACTTCAGATTCTTCTTCGTCAACCCAGTTAAAGGTGCTGCTATCTTTGAGAATCCCTCAACGAATCTCCTGTAATAGCCTGCGAGTCCAAGAAAGCTCCGAACTTCTGTAGGGTTGCTCGGTCTAACCCAATTTGATACAGCATCGGTCTTGGACGAATCCACAGAAATTCCTTGAGAGGACACCTTGTGTCCCAAAAATTTCACTTCTTGCAACCAGAACTCACACTTACTGAACTTGGCATACAACTGATGGTCCTTGAACGTCTGCATCGCAATCCGTAGATGTTGCTCGTGTTCTTCTCCTGACTTAGAATAGATCAAAATATCATCAATAAAGACGATGACGAACTGATCTAAATAAGGCTTGAACACTCTGTTCATCAAATCCATAAACACTGCCGGGGCGTTCGTCATTCCAAACGGCATAACCAGAAATTCATAATGACCATATCGGGTTCTGAAAGCAGTCTTAGGTATGTCTTCCTTTCGTACCCTCAATTGATGATATCCCGACCTTAGGTCGATTTTGGAAAATGTCGTAGCTCCTTGTAGTTGATCAAACAAATCATCAATCTGAGGCAAGGGATACTTGTTCTTGATAGTCACGCGGTTCAATTCTCTGTAGTCGATACACAATGTGAGTGTTCCGTCCTTCTTCTTCACAAATAACACTGGTGCTCCCCAAGGCGATGTACTTGGACGTACAAAACCTAGGTTCTCGAGCTCTTGAACTTGTTCCTTCAATTCCAATAGTTCTGTGGGGGCCATTCTGTAGGGAACCTTGGTGATCGGTACGGTACCCGGTATAAGTTCAATACAGAACTCTATACTTCTCTCGGGCGGTAGACCAGAAACGTCTTGAAATACTTCCTCGAAGTCCTTGACTACAGGTATAGAAGAAACTGTCACCTCTGTACTGACGACTTCGATGTTGGCTAAGCATCTTGTGAGGAACATATCTCCCGAAGGGTTACATTGAAAATCAAAGGGTTGATTCTCTTTGTCGGGGAATGTAATTCTCTTCCTCGCACAATCCAACTTCACTTGATTCTGAGAGAGCCAATCCATTCCTAGAATTATGTCGAACTCCTTCATTGATAGGACAATCAACCTAGCAGGGATTTCTCGGTCTCCTAACCGTAAGGGACAATCCTTGCACACGTGTCCTAATCTGACTGCAGCTCCTAGTGGCGAAGTAGCCTTCAAAGCTTTCTCTAAGCGATGAGGTAAAATACCCAATCTCCGAATTGTATTAACAGATATGAACGAAAGAGCAGCACCCGTATCAAATAACACTTTAACATGAGAGTTAAACAGAGTTAATGTACCTTCTACTGCTTGCTGATCAGGTTGAGCTTCTCCATAATTTCCTTCTTCATACGCAGTTCCATCATATCCAGCGGCATCAGGGATAACAGCATTCAAGCGAGTCTGTCCCTGTTGACCATAAGTCACCTGCTTAGGAGCAGTACAGAACCTGCTGATGTGACCTGGTTCACCACAGTTGAAGCAGACTATCCCTTGCTGAGTAGCACGCCTTGGTGCCTTGCAATCACGAGCCACATGACCAGGGTTGCCACAGTTGAAACACTTTCCACTACTACTTCCTTCGCCTACTCGAGGTTGAGTCGGATAGGTAATAGCCTGGGTCTTCTTGCTTCCGTCGAAATTCCTCTTCTGCCCATGGGTACGATTCATTGGTGGTCTATTCCCAAAATTACCCCTTTGAGGCGGTCGGAATTCAAATTGTTTTCGGCTCACTCGAGCATCTTCTTCCAGATCGGTAGCCAAACCAACAAGTCCTTCAAACGATTTATCCAAGTGTCCGAGAGTCAGGCGACGAATCTGCGGTGTCAGCCCTTGGTTATACTTACGGATCTTCTTCTCTTCAGTATCAACCAGGTGTGGAGCAAACCGAGACAGTCTTTCAAACTGTGTGGTGTACTCTTGCACCGACTTGGTTCCTTGCGTCAGATCCATGAATTCCTTCTCTCTTCTGTGCCTCTCCGTGGCCGGGAAATACTTCTCCAAAAATCTCCCCTTGAACGCAGTCCACGTCATTCCCATAGCAGCTCCATTCCCGATAGTAGCTATGACCGAATCCCACCAATCTGCGGCAGCATCGGTCAGCTGAAACGTAGCCAATCTTCTCTTGTCCATCTCGTTGCATTGGACAGCTTCGAACATGCGGTCCATCTGTCTTAACCACTGTTCCGCCTTCCAAGGTTCCGCGGTACCCGCAAACTGTTTGGGCCTTAGAGCACGGAATCTTTCTAGCAACTTGTCTTCCGTTTGACGGTCTCTTCGGTTGTCATTCGTATTACCGATTCTTTCTAACCGTCTGATAAATGCTTCAAACATCCCTGTAGGATCAGCAGCCTCGGGCGCTCCATCGATCAGGTTCCTGTTCCTCCTGACTCCTCCAGCCATTCTATGCATGATAGTGGTAGTAGAATGAGAAACATGCATGCAACAGTGCTATGAAGTAATTTAAACAACAACAATATTCAAAAGAGTATATCTTATCTATATAACTTCTGTCAAGTAGATACAAAAAGCATGTATGGTCAGATCAATGCCTACCCTATCTGTATGGGTTAGGACGCATGCAAGAGTTAATGTTACAAAAATGGGGTCATTGCCCTACACTCTAATGCATGTAATTACAGTTGCAAAAAGAGACAGAGCTAATAGTCAAAAGTGGTTAATATGTACAAGTCATAACTAAAACGTCAATCATCTCCATAAGCGGCTATCAGGAGATCTAGCGAATCGACAGGGCGAAATCGCTGGACAACGAACGGTCCAACCCCGTCATAGCTGTGAGAGGTGGACGATGAAGCAGGTACAGGAGCATCCGCCTCATCTACCATCTCCTCAGGCAGGGCTAGCTCAAGTGCTAGCTCAGCCTCTAGCTCAGCGGCAAGATCATCTAGACCTATGCCGTCCTCTATAATCTCCCTACCTACTGGGACCACCTGAACAACCTCTGCATCGTCCTCAGCAATGGGAACCACCGGCGGAGGCATCTCCAACTGAGCCAGATGGGCATGCACGATCTGGATCTCGAGGGGAAGGTAGAAGGCATCGCTATCGACCAACCTCAGAATCTCGACCAAAACCAGACGCTGAGCCTCTGCGAAATATCGAAGCTCTAAACGGATACGGGTCAGGTCAACTAGGCCTACCACGTGAACCCGGTGCCATACCTCAGATACTACTGTCGTCACGGCCAACTGCTCTACGGCCGCCTGATATAGGTCGAGAAAGGCTGGGATCACTGCCCCAGGTATCACGAAGTGTCCTCCAAACCTGTCTGGTACAAATAGTGGGGGAGCTGGATCCATACCTGATAAAAAGGTACTACTAAAAGTCAGAACAGAATAATCTTAGGCGTTTGGGTTCTGAGTCTATCCTCCCTGTCGTATCACCGGGTGTGTAACACTTAATGGAATGTGGAATCGGGTCTATACTCGTAAACCCTAACCTGGCTAAACTATCTTGTGATAAATAATAACCTGGCTCTGATACCACTAAATCCTGTCACGCCCCGACGTAGCATAAATAAGGAAAGCGTTTAATTTCCTTTATGGACCCGTAGGTCGCGACAGTTTGAAGGATCGATTCCGTCCCAAACGTCGAACAACAAAACATATAATCAGAGTAAAGCAATCAAGGCTTACAAAAATTTTCTAACTTATTACATCTTATGATACGGGGTCAACTAAGGCACAGACCGCCTTGAAAATAAAATAATAACTTAGAGTCTGTTACAGTCATCCTTAAAACAAAGCAATTTCAAAACTTAAAACATAAATTAAATAAACAGTTTCTCGTCCCAACAGCAGCCATTCTTAATTAGCATAATCGTATGATTCCTCCTGATTGTAACCTGAAAAGCCTGAACACGAATGTCCAGGACGCATCAACGTCGTCAGCTTCAAAAAGCTGGTGAGTATTAAAAGCATTACTTTAAATGTAAAACATACCCATTTTTTTCCATTATTAAATTACAGAAAGAATTCACTTTATAAAACATAAAGGAATATAATAAAAGTCGTTCATTCATAAATACAGATACTCGTGAAATGAGACAATGCACCACACTCATCTCGCCGACTCTTTTCTCTCGACAGCCACAATAACCCACTCTCCTACTCCTGGTATCTTTGAAACACTCAGATAGCCACACTTTAGCAACGGGGCGCCAGGGAGTGTCCAGTTTGCCTCACACTTTGGTCCGGGGTACCAGGGAGTGTCCAATGCCTCACACTTTGAATACCCTAACCGCCATGCAAATACCGGGGCAACCCCTCACACAGTATCCAGACTCGAGTTATCAGGGAGTGTCCGTAGGCCACACTTTAGCACTACCATGGGTGCCAGGGAATGTCCGAGTTCGGCTTCACACACTTTAACGCTTCCATGGGCGTCAGGGAATGTCCATATTTGCTACCGTCGCATTTCAAAGATACCCTCTTCCACAATCGCAACCACAACCACAACCACGACCACAACCACAAACTCATACTCAACCACAACCACGACCACAAACACAAACTCATACTCTTTCCACACTACCATTACTCTTTTCCACACAGACTGACACCCATATGCATGTACCACTGACCCACATGAATGGTATGCACTTAAACGAAAACAAAAATGATGAATTAAAGGAACAACACGCGTACGGGGATCAATGAGTCATATTACAATGTTTTAATCATTCAAACATAACCAAATAGAGTTCTGATTAACTAAATATCCCAAACAGAACCTTAACAGTACTAAAAAGTTGAACCAAACAGTCCCTTAACAGAAAACAGACAAAAACAGAAACTGCTAAACCTCGCGCGCGCGGGCCGCTCGCGCGAAAGGTAGCTCGCGCGGGCCGCTCGCGCGATATGCCCAAATTTCCTTTTATTAATTAACTTTTCTGTCTGCCTGAGGAAAGCAAGGTCGCGCGCGCGAAGGGGTTCTCGCGCGACCCTCGCTCGCGCGACCAGCCAATTTTTCAATTATATATATATAAACTCTTACGTCTGCCTGGGGAAGCCTACCTCGCGCGCGCGGGCCGCTCGCGCGAGGGGTCGCTCGCGCGGGCCGCTCGCGCGATACTCGCGCGCGCGATCGTGGCGCGAGATGAAGCTGAGGCTTCATCTTCTCCGCAGGAACTGTTCTGTTTCAGCAAAACAGGGGTCTTTTTGACCCATTTCCATTCTGTTAGTATATATGTCCTATTATATATGGATCTCTTTGTTTTTCAACAAGGATTTCAAATATGAGATCAATTTTACAAGATTCAATCTATAGCTCTCAAATTTTATGAGTGTTCAAAAGATGTCAAAACTTCATTTTCAATATACTTTGTGGTATGAACAAATTAGGCTCTATAACTTCAAACTTGACATGTAGGATGTATAATCTACCATATTCATCTCTAAAAACGAATTTAGATTAAGGTTTGAAAACCTTGATTTCAAGCTATGAATTTTCATACGTAGGATCAACAATGGTGTATTATAAAATTAAACAAACACACAGTAAATAGACATGTAATTACATTCTTAGTGAGTTAGTAATACTCACTGAGTTCAAGAATGAAGAGGTTGTTGAGAAAGAATAAGCAAATAAGAAATCCAAGTCAAAGCTTTCAAGCTATGGAGGTTAAGAGCTCTCCCTATGCAATTCCTGAAATTCTCTGTGTAATCTCTCTCTCTCAACTCTCTGTGCTCCTCCAGATATGAGAATGTGTGTGTGTGAGCTTGAGCAAGTATAAATAGAATCCTCAAGGAGGAACTTGGTGACCAAGTAAAAATTAAAAACTCACTTAGCACTCTCTAATTAAGTTAACAAAACCTTAATCCTTCTAAAATGACAGCATATATACATACGTATATAGCATATATGCACAGATATATCCTATGTATGCATTCTCAGATGGTGAAGGGGTAATATAGAGTAGTAGGGGCCAATTGCAAGATGTTTGGGAATTTAGCTTATGGCATTAAATTAACACACACACAATTGCAATACCCAAACAAGGCATATCCAATGATTACTTGCCATAAATGGCAATAAAGCAAATGTCCAAATCAGTCACTTCCAAAATCTGTGGAAGTTAAACACAACATGGACAGTTTTGGTCATAAACTGGTATTTTCGGGGCGCGGTGGTCACCACAAAAATACAGGAAATTCATTTTAACGTAAGAATTGATTTTCTGGTTTCATAAAAATACTGATTGAGTCAATAGAAGTTTTTTTCACCGTTTTGAAATACATATTTTGAAATCCACACAGGTATTACTAACTTTTGTAAAATTGCAGTTTGACCCCAACAAGGATTTTAATATGAAATAACACAAGGGATAATAATTAGAACATGGGAAATGTATTTAAATGAAGCAGTCCATAATAATTGAAATTAAATATGACAATGCAAATACCAATTAAATATGAAAATGAATTTTAAATTAAATGGAAATGCAGGTTATTACAAAATTAGTTCTTTATCGAACGAACATAATCTCCGTTCTTATAAAAATCAGGTAGAAAGAGAAACAATTACTAGCCATATCTTATGTTAGCACTCCTAAACAGCTTTCTAGTCCCTGTTTCTATCTAAAATTTTATGAAAATTAAGATTACATTGGTTTGACAAAGAACTAGTTTTAAGGAAGAGGCTATTTGGAAAAAGCAAATTTTAGTTCTACAAAGTCAAGTGTTTGGTGAGTGTCAATTTATTGAATAAGAGTCATGTGCCCTAACTAATAATTCTCTTAAAACTGGTTATTTGTCAAACTAACCTAACTTTGTTTCCCATTATAATCAAATAAAAAATGAGACTTTAATTAAACTTGGTCTAATTTTAAATTTTCGAAACTAGCCCGCAGACTTGACACATACTAATGTACAAAATAAATGAACACACTCCAAATATTTATATTTACAAAACTGAACCTGGTCCACTATGAACCAAAGAACTGATTTTTTTAGATTAATACCTTGCCCCCCAACTTTGAATTCCACAAGGGATACTCAACACATATCGGTAGTAGACCTACTTGAATGTCATCGAATGATATTGAAGTAGTACTATCATTATTAAATGTGTACTCCTATCACATGTGGTTAGGAAGGAATATAAAATTTAAGAAGCATGACATTGTTCTATTTTTTTTATCTTCCCAAACACACCGTATGGTCAACGAGCAACACTGTCACATAGTAACATTATTCGATTTTTTATCTTCCCAAATGGGCAATATGGTCATGGTGAGAAATTATTCAGTGAGTCTGTCACACCACATCAACATGTTGACGTGGTGTGATTATTTAATCACAATCATTCATTTGCTCTTTCCTTCCAAGGATATCATGATAAATGGCTATCAGATTTATAATTTAAAATTCTACTAATCACTTGTTATTATCTCCCTAAATGGAGGGGGCAAATGGGTGGATGATTAGGATTAAATAATCACATCACATTAACATATTGACATTGCGTGACGGGCTCACTGAATAAGTTCTCAATTTGGTCAAAGGGGACAGCTAGTGCCAGCTGGGAATCAAAGTCAATGGCATTTGGACTCATATGAATGGAAGCATTTATGTCTTCAATCATTTTCCTATGAATCAATCCAAAAATAAGAAAAGCAGATAAACGCGTTCTCAGTCTCATTATTAATTGGTCAGCAAAAGCAAGCGACCCCACTTGCGAGACTCCATAGCTGCCTTTGCACATCTCCGTACCATGTAATTTTAACCGAGTTTCACTTTGTACATTACATTTCAAAATCAATAATGTTAGTTATACACATTTTTTTATTTTTTGTTTACATATTTTTTTATACATTATGCTTTAAATGTATGTATTTTGGGCTATTTAAATTTTTCACACTTTTCTGTGCACCACTTACACAACATAGGGTACATATATTTGAAGTTGGGTGTCAATAAATGTGTAGAAAAGTATATATACCTAGCATTACTCTTTCAAAACTTATCACTTAGCCCAGCATTTTTAAGTCCCAAATTGTCATGATTGGCCCATAGTGACTCCTTAGAAAATGTAGAGCTTAAAGTGAAACTTTGCTAAAGTTATAGAGAATTAAAATATTTTTTAATTTTTTTTCCCTCTATCATTAAAATATTTCATTTCTAATATAAAAAAAACCAAGAAACAATTTAATTGTATCAATTTACTCATGCAACGTTCTATAAACTGAAAATTAAGTACTGAATTTTGAGTGATAATTTAAATTACGGTAATAAAAATAATATTTTATTTAAAGTTCTCAATTAAAAAAATCTCAATGGTTTTTCTTTTTTTGGAAGATTTTCGATAGTTTTTTAGTTAAGAGGTGAACCCTTATACAGATCAAACACAATGGGAAAAAAAAATTACTAAAAATTTTCAATTTCAACACTTAATTGGTTTATCAAATACGCCCTTATTCTCTATATTCCAATTTAAGGTTCTTTTATTCTATGTTGGGATATTCTAATTTAAGTGTACTTTTTTAATAATTCAACATACTTTAACCAACACTTTTCAAGTTTATCATGTAAACTACACTGAATATATATATATATATATATATTGGATTACAAGGGGAAAGGGTTGGGATCGAATACTCTACATGTGCAATGAAGAGACGTAAGACCCAGCTCGACAACAAAGAGCTATATTGACTTTGCCATGACACTAAAATTTTAAACTAAAAAGAATGGTAATATGGGGAGTTAAATAATACACACTTCTTTAAATAAGTGGGACCTTCGAAAAGGTCTCTAAACATACTCATATCACATTTCTCAAAAGCCTAATCAACTTTTACAGGGAGAAAAAAAAAAGTTCATATAATAATAAGAAAAGTATATTGTTAACAATTTTAATCTGAAAGATTAAAGAGTAAACTAATAGTAAGTCCAATTAGCCCCATCTTATGTATAATAGGTTCAACTACATAAAGTATTTTCTGATAGGTCCACTAAAAATTATATGACCATAATGCCCCTCTTTCCAAATTCATACCATGATTATAGGTTTTTCATTTATTGAAAATCAAGCCCATTATATCCTATCTCTCCCTCTTTCTCTCTCTAGATGCAAAACCCATCAGACCCTCTCTCTCTCTCTCATCGCACTCTCTCCCTCTCTATACTTTCTCTCTCTACATGTACAATGCAACAGTCACAC
The DNA here is from genome assembly GCA_033977485.1 of Hydrangea macrophylla. Lineage (NCBI taxonomy): Eukaryota > Viridiplantae > Streptophyta > Magnoliopsida > Cornales > Hydrangeaceae > Hydrangea > Hydrangea macrophylla. The sequence goes on from CM066990.1 coordinate 101,255,547, forward strand.
AATACTCATCCATATCCTATCTTCTCCTGGTGGACCAAGAAGTGTGCAGAGAGCTTCTCATCACCGTCGACTACTCCGACCATCGTACTCCTCCGCAAATGTTGTCACTGCCGGCAGTGGACGATATTCAGGCCTTCAAGCTCTGTGATCAGATTCTGGTGTTCGGATTGGATCGGATCACATGTGTTCGTCCTCTTTAATGGCTAGTGGACTGGGCAATGCTACTCAAACAGCCTCTAAATTCAATGATTGCAAAAATAGTTATACCGATGCTTTGGACAATTTTGAGAGTGCAATGAGTGCTCTCCTTGGTCGCGATGTCGAGACGATGAATATCATGCTTAGTGTTGCAATAACTGATTATGGGGATTGTGATGATGAGTTTTTGGGACAGAGTTCACCCCTGTCTGTCTATAATGAGAAGCTTACACAGATGGTTAGCAATTGCCTTGCAATTGTTTCCTTGATGTGATCATCATGTATTTTATGTATTTAGAATTGGATTTTTTGTGATCCAAAAAAAAAAAAAAGGATTCGATTTTGTGGGGTATTGTCCTATTCTCTTTTTCTTTTCTTTTCTTTTTTTCTTTCTTGGATTCGGCTTTCTTTTCTTTTTTGTTTTTGTTTTTGTTTTTTTTTTTAATTTTTAGTTTAGCCTTGTAATTTGATCCTTCTTATGGTTGACTGTTCGTTCATGTGTGATGGTTGATGTTCTTGGTTTGGATTTTTGGTTTGGTCAAATTCTGAACATTTGTTATTATAAAATTTTGGAATTATGTATATGTTAAATTTTACATTGTGCTATTGTATCCTAATACGATATTGTGTATGTTCCGACTTAGATGCAGTGTAAAATTCTACACACACACACACACACACACACGCACACACACACACATCATGAATGGATAATTTAGCACCAAACAGTAGTATTTCAGTAGTGTTAAAATGATTTATATTCAACAATATTAAAATGACTTTGGCTAAACACATAGGGAACCCAACAACATTTCAGCAGTGCAAAATTTAGCAGCAACTTAATTGGAAAAGATAAGTCAGATCATGAGGCACAGAAAAAAAAATGCAATGAAAAATTTAACGTGCTCATCAACAAAAAGAAAAACCTAGACAACATGTCAACAACACACTAGTGAGAAAATAAACAACAGCTTGATTGAGTTGAGCAAATTTAAAATGTGCAGTGCGAAATTTACCAGTGAAAAATTTAGCACTCAAATGAAATTTACCTATGAGAAATTTACCAGTGAAAAATTCAACTTTTTTGTTTTGTTTGTTTAACAGAGAACACACATAGGGATTATATAACATTTCTTTCTGCTATGTCAATAAATAACATTTCTCGTTATATCCATTATCCACCGCATAGAATTGAGTGTGGATCCTAATGATTTTTTTTTTTGAAGTTAATCTCTAAATCTCCAAATCCCTTAAGACCTAATCATTTACTATTTTTATGTTTAACGAGTTGGGTTCTACTTTCCTTGATACAATGTCATACAATTGTGGCACATTATCTGTTTAACAATTATTCCTATAATTATGGCACATTAGATTCATGTCATTAAATGTGCTGCTATAAACGTGGGTTTACATCATTTCCACGATAGGCATAAAATGTGGAAAAGTCATATAAATCAATTCAAACTGATTTCAAATTTAAATTGCATGACTATTATCATTTGGTATATGTAGGGGTAAAATCGTCATCTCAAATTTATTAATTGGGGATTATGGGCTATTAACATACTAGTTCAATACCATTAGGGTCTATTAATAGATGCTTATATAAGATGGGTCTTAGGCGAAAAACATTAGATGCTAGGAATTTTCAAGTACATTTCTAAAGATTAAATAGATACCAAAGAAGAAGCTATATTTAGTTGAGCTTTTAGTGGTAGAATGGCGAAGATGCAACCTCCTTTTAACCCATCCATTTGGTTTTTCCCTTAAATTATTAGAGTAATGTTATTCATACGTTATACCAACCATAAATTTAAAGGACTTTACATGCAGAAAGGGGCAGATGCACATTGGGGTAAAAGGGGACAATTGTCCCTCTCAATTTTTCAAAATTATTATTTTACCCTATAAATTTTACACATTATTTAGTTTTTTCCTTAAATTGTCCCCTCAACTTTTTAAAATCACTCTTTTATCTTATATATTTCATACATTAGTCATTTTTTCCCCTTGATTACCCCCCTCCCCCACGACAAACTTTTTTAAATAATTCTGTTACCTTATGTATTTCATACTTTATTCATTTTGCCCCTTAATTGCCCCCCTCAACTTTTCAAAATAATTCTTTTATCTTACATATTTTATACTTAATTCATTTTTGCCCCTTAATTGCCCCCTCAACTTTTCAAAAAAAAATTGCTTTTAAGCTTAAAAAAAATCGAGTCCAGGGTGCTGCCCTCGAACCCCCATATAAGTTTCTGCCCCTTGAACAAAACTCCTGAATCTGCACCTGCATGCAGATAATGGTCATCTAAATTGCCAACATATATAGATAATGGAGTGGCATGGCCAAAACAAGGCTACACTTGAGATATTAAAATTATTATATACACATCTCCTCCAGCACATTATACTTTTTCTCCCAAGAGTTTTATTCAGATGGCAATTAGTTTTTAGGTGTTTCTAGTTTTCTATTTATCTTCTTCAAACATACAAAGAGAAGGGGAAAAAATGAGATGATGGAATATAGAGAAAAACAAATACATGTGAAGCTTCTTTTGTATTTATATGGATTAAAATGAAGAAAAAACTAAAGCCAAGTTTGATCAAATTGAAATTAATTGAATTTGTAGTTCTAAAAAGAATATTTCAATTTCAAGTACTAAAATAAACTATATTCAGTGGTTGTATTTAGTAGAACTTTTTACTTCATGTTTTCAGCAGGTTTTAGATTGCTTGTTCTAGGAAGTAATGCATTATCGAACACATTGAAAAAGTTAAGTAGTGAAACTTTTTCTTTTTAGCACTTAGGCTTTGTTTGGCCCCCATTTTGGTGCTGCTCCTTTTTTAAAGCACAATTTCATGTTAATTCATTTGGTAACTATTTATGAACTTTGCAAAAATTGAACTTAAGGCTTTTTGGGAGGAGTTTTTAAAAGCTCAAGGTTGTTGTGTCATTTGCATAAAATTATAAAATAACTTAATAATAAATTTCATAAGCTCCTTTTAAAAAGTCACGTGGGGGCCATATTAAGCCTTAATTGGGTCGCCATTAGTTTGATGAAAGATAAAAAAAATTGGACAAGGAACTCCCACAATATGAACTGGGATCAATTCACAACTCGTTTGGATCTGCCTCAACTTTTGTATTAAGGCAATAGCATAAGTAATAATTACAAGGATGCTATGAGAATTAAGAAAAATTACTCTTTCCCTCCCATTTTAAGAGTCTTTGATTCTATTTTTTAGTCTCGTTTTAAGAGTTATCATTGAAAAGTCATTGTACTTTAGTGCCCTTGATTATATACAATATTTTTTTCTCTCTTTCTTTGACATGACACTAGAATTTTGAAATCCAAAAGGGACAATATTGAAAATTTGAAACTTTCGCCATAACCAACGATATCCCCTTTGTAAATATGCATCAAACAAGCATACGGGTCAGGTAAAGGACATACCTTGTGGAATATACCCGATCACAGATCGTCTTGGCGGCGTTGTTACGAGCCCGGCAATAATACTCACGAACTGCTGCTCTTTAGTGCTTCCGTGTACGCTCTTTTGCTTCGAACGGGTCGTGAGAATGCCTACTAGAGACACCTCCTTTGTATCCACGCGCTAAATCCCAAGCCCTAGTATGATTTGGCTAGAGAGAGAAAGTAACAAAAAGAGATAGAGAGAGGGTGGCTGCCTTATTGTGTGCAGAGTTGTGTTTATGTGTGTGTTATATACATATATATACACACACATATATATACCCTAGGACTCCAAATTATAATCTACATAGGATTTCTTGGACCCTAAGCTAAGCCCGTTGGACCCGGTCTATAGATTATGTGGGTGACCCATAACCCACAAAAAATGCTAACATCTCTCACTCACCGACATAGGGCTTTGTGCTAAAACAAAATTTCTCAGATTCAAACTTTCATCATCTCTTCATACGGGAAATAGAACGTGCGACCTCATGAAAAGAAACATACAGCGACATGAGCTGAGATGCTAAGTCAATCACATAACTAGCAAAACACATCACTCGGAAGCTTCTCGTGTATTTACCCAGACAGATTCAACCACACCGGATCTAGCACTCTTAATCCCTCAAAAAGTAGTGCTACACCCCAAATATGTAATGTACCCATGACACTCAGTACGTATACGATTGTCGCTGGCCAGCTAATGAGTCACAAAACATGGTGTGTTATCGAAGAGTCTTCCCTGCCTACTAATGCCAATCCAACTAACTCGACCGCTTTCTTAGACATGCCCCATAGGACGATATTTGTCTCTTCATCCCAAGATGGTATGCTAAAATAGCGTCATCAAGTGTCCTCTTCATAACATTGTCTCAAGTCATAAGGTAACTTGTGTAGAACCCCCGTTACAAGGAGACTACGTGGCTCACACAGCAATGAAATAGGGATTAATCCATTGCTCCACAAACGATCGCAAAATAGCACATACAGTATGATATGTATGCTATGGCATTCTTCCATATAAATGGGTATGTCACTTCGTGGTAAAAGTAACGCTATACAAATTTTAGTCTAGACGTTACATAAACGTCTAACCTAACATTTCCAGCACAGTCGCTACAACCAGCGTCCGTCTGAAAACTCATATTCGGCAATAAACAGGCTACATACAGTAGTGGGCGCTCTCTATGTTCGACCAAGTACCAAGCTTAGGTCTCATCTTAGCTCTAAGCTAAGGCGACATATAAGGATATCAAGGTTTATATCTAGCTCGATGTTCTTATACCGCGTAGAAATAAGTGTTCTAGCCCGCTTTACTAGCGCTATAGACACACATGTCCTAGCTAGCTATCCAAGCGACATGAACACAAATGTCTCATCGTGCTCGCCATCTAAGCGCTATGGACACACATATCCAACTTCGTTATCTCGGCGCCAAGGTAAATCACTCGTGTGAGCAAGTCGATTCAAGCCTGGTGACACTTTAAAGAAAAAATGTGCATTCATCCAACTAACAACTATAGAATTTGGAAAACCATTGATTTTATTGTAATAATAAGTATCTGGTAATAATAATGTCAAGAATAATGTTGTTAAAGTACATTAGAACCTACAGAGTCCCATACAACTAATGTGGGACAAGAACAAATCTCTAGAAATTGGCTTGATCCAAAAGATCATCCATCACATCACCAGTAATGATGCACTATAAAAACAACCTCCCCTTGTGCAACCATATCTCGAATGTAGTGGTGGTGGATCTCTATGCACTTGGACTTCCTGTGGTACTTATGGTCCTTTGCATAAACTAGAGCCGACGTGCCATCACAATAGACCAACACTGCCTCATCGCCCTGAGGCAAGAAGCTTACGCTATGTAAGAACCTTTTTAACCACACAGCCTCCTAAACAGCTGCAGAACAAGCCATGTACTTAGCTACCATTATGGATAAGGTGATGCATGTCTGCTTCTCGCTACAACAAGTGAATGCTTCATCAACTAATATGAATGCATAGACAGACATGGACATGCGCTCGTCTCAATCGCTGAACCAATGAGCGTCGCATCGTCTTCATCACTTCAAAAAACTCTACCATCCATAAGGTGAGATCCACAATCATGTGAACATATCGCAGAAATATCTTCACTGCTCTCCAGTGAACTGGACCAAGGTTACTCTTGTAACGACTAACTAAACTAACCGCATGGCAAATGTCTAAACAATAATACAACATAGTAATTGTCAGGCTTCCCATTGCGGATGCTTATGGCACTTTGGATATTTACTTCCTCATCATTCTCTGGACATTGAACTAGGGTCAAGGGTATTCCCTTCTCAACTGGGGCATCTATGGGTTTTTGAGTATTGTATGCGAGAATGTTCAAGAATCTTCTATTATGTAAGTCTCTAGAGACGAACAAAATAGGTCTATGAACGGCTCCCACAATCCTAACTCCCAACACACAGTTGGTTGACCCATACCTTTTTATCTAAATAAAAAGGATATTGTTGTCATACAATATAAGAATTAGAACAACTTTTATGGATTGCTCAATGTACATACACTGGTCTTCTTTAATCATCTCAACGAAAGAGATCGATCAAATTATGAAACCTCAAGTGCCATTGCCTAAACGATTGCTAGAGATCGAAAATAGATCAATTGAGATGCCACACTTTGGCTCATTCCCATCGGTTATAAAAACCAATAGGTTGATCCATGTAGATCTCTTCGTTTGGCTTTCCATTGAGAAAATTAGTATCAACATCCATTTGAAAAGGTTCTAAAACTAAATGTGCAACAATCACTGAGATAAGGCGAATGAAAACAAAATATCACCACTAAGGAGATTCTGTCTTCAAGGTCTACACCCACTCTTGGGTTTGACCTCTTACCACGAGGTGCGCCTTTTTCTTTGTCAACTGAATCATCCGCCTTGAGTCTAACTTCGAAAACTGGCTTCTTTCCAATAGTCTTACACTCGGACGGAATATCAACTGACTCCTAGACAGACCTTATTCTTTGTCCATAGAGATCATATCACTCTTCATAGCAAATAATCACTCAGCTTTAGTAGATGAACAAAGCGCTTCTACATAAGAAGTTGTCGCAGCATCATCTACTAATGCACACAGGAAAATGCATCCCGTAGATTTCAAAACGCCAACGGAGAACTCATCCTCGTCAACTACACTATGCTATCTAAGAATCTTGAGTAACCAGTGGTGTACTCCCACTGTTTGGCACACTCCCACTAACGTCTAGCGGTGTACTCCCACTCGGCTGCAGACTAGTACCATTTTCAGCAACTACTGGATGTGGAATCACAATATCTCCCCACCCTCACCTAAAGATGATATGTTGTCTACAATTTTCTCTAACTCATAGAGGTCAAGATTCTTATAACAACGGCAATACTACAAAAACATTTTCAAACAGACTGTAAAGCTTGGAAAACAGGTTATAAAGGCACAATTTTGCATATGATGGCAGCAGTTAAGTGTGCATCCTTTCAAGATTGAAAGGCTAGCTTGCATCGTCAATAATCCAAACTTATCTAGAAGTATTCTATTACTCTCTTCTACAATAACATTTTATTGCAGAATTTCCAGGAATAAAAAGTTGTATATGTACCCCTTTGTCCTCACACAGTTCATCTGAACTAACCAGAGAAACTAACACAGTTCCTCTGAACTAATCAGAGAAATACTGGCGTACGAGATGACTCCAAAGTCTTCTCATATCTAATCTCAACCTCAACTGTAAAACATTTGATGTAATCTAGTATTTTATAGCGGTGAGAGGTGAGGAAAATGAGGTTACTATAACATGCCTTTACAAACATAAGTCCAAGGTGTGAGTGAACTAGCTCTAAAGGTTGATTATCTCACACGTGGGCAGGTCAACTTTAGCGAGTGAGCTCACAAGCCACTACGAGCTAATTGAGTCATCCTTTTCTTGTCCTACGTGTCTGAGTTTAGCATGCCAAGTTATAGAATCAACAAATGACTTAGTAACTTAAGAAATAGAGAAAGTAGAGTTAACATTTTAACTCTTAAGAAATTATTACGTAAATAACCATGTCCAATAAAAACAAACTATGTAACATAATATCCATCCTATTGTAGTCCCACCTTGTCTCTTAGCCTGCTTAATGCACATGGGCCCACCGGCCTTGCGCATTCTTCCACTTATAGAAATACTGGTCATGCATACGACCTCCCTTATGGCGATCTGCTTCCAGGTAAACATGCCGAGAATAATCAGAACAAATCTTAATTATCTCGTTCTAAGTTATGACCTATTTCATGTGTATCCATGAGTTAGATTGAAAATATATCACAGCCTGAACCTGATGTTCACCAGTGTAGGTAGTGCCTAATAGATCTTGAATCATACCAGATTTCAATCTTAGATTCTCGGTCATCAAGTGTTTGGGATTTTTCTTCACTTCGTACTTCAGTACTAGATTCTTCAATCTAGTAGTGGATGTGCTCCAAAAAAATTGAGTTGGTTCCACATTCACAGGTCATTGGATAGTTCTTATACTCCCCAATTATATCATCATACATGCTACTTTATCAAAATAGAGCGCATGTGATTGTCTTACTAGAATTAAATTCTATAGGCCTTTGGCAATATTGGGCGCTAGGTCCAATGTGGGATCAATTGGTTGAATCATTGATTGAGCTAAGATCTCTTGAGATAAGTTCTCCAAGAGATCTTAGCTCATTCAAACGTATATGCTACTTTTAGTGCCAATTTCTATATTCAATAATATGCACAAGAGGTTGACATTATTATGATACACATCTTTCTACAAATGTTTGTTTTAAAATCCAGTTATCAAAATATTTTCCCTTATCACAATTTCAAGATCGAAAATTCGCTAAGCTCCTAGTCATCACTTTACTCTTGTAACTCAAGAAAAAATTTTATAACTGATTTTTCTAAACATACATGCATAGATAGTACTAAACTTATCTATCATCATCCACAATAATAATACAATTGCACCATACACACATGAATGCGCATGGGCCCTGCGTATGCCCAAATTGACAATCTAGAGCTCACGCTAAAGTAATTAATGCATATATTGTGAAAACAAAGAAAATTCATCCCTTTACAAATAGGCTTTTCCCAAAACATAAAATAGAAACTCTCATCCTCACTTTACATTTATAGCCATAAAAAATAGGGATGCTTTATTTTTCACATGTATACAAAAACAACCTTAGAACATACATCGTGACAACATAAGCTCAAAATAAATTGTCAATTTAAGTTGTCCATTCATTCAATTCAGATTAATTTATTAATCACACACGACAAGCACTTATGCGATCTTTATTACAAGAATGAATGGACTCATCCATCTCTCCATTTAAGGAAGAGGACAAGAGGTCTTATGGTAATCCAATCACAAACAATATTAAGTAAACGTGCAATGATTCAAGCCTTTAATGCAAAAATAATAAACTAACCATTAAATTTGCCCTTCCAAACCTCTCAAATATTTAAAAACTAATTAAATAGGGCTTTTAAATTAAACACAATAATTTTAAACCTCATGAAAAAATTTAAATAAATGAAAAACAAAATTTTCATTATAAATAAAAGTTTTCAGAATATTACTGGAGTCCAAAAAATATTTTGAATCAATTAAACAAATAAATCGATCTAGTTAAACAAATTAACTATGAGCAACTAAATTCCTAAAAATACAAAACTTTTGAGGAATTTATACTCTAAGGATTTTCAGTGGTCTTATATGGTGTTCTAAACACCCTATATTAATTTCAAAAAAATTAACAATCCATTTTGGATATTTTAAGCAATTAAAATAATGCCCATGAGCATAAATTTTTATGCTCTAAAATACCAAAAATGTGAGGAATTTACTAAAGATTTTCTCAAGTCCCCAAGTAGAGTACAAAACACTATTAACAACTTTATTTGCTATATTTTAAGCAATTAATAATGTGTGCATACCAAAATATATGCTCTAAAATATATCCCAAAAAAATGAGAAAGTTTACTAAATAATTTTCTCATATTGAAAATAGTGTAATCAAACACATTGTGTTAATTCCACAAATTAACAATCAATAAAAATATTTTAAGCAATTTAATACGTGTATAAAAACACATAATCAGATGCTCTAAAATATTAATATGATTTGGATAATTTACCAAAAATTATCTATGGGTCCTACTAAATTTCATATGGTCTCAAGACAGTGCCCTTAATGTCCCTTATTAATTACAAAAATTAATAATGCATTTTGCAATTTTAAGCAATTAAATAAATGTCTGAAAAACATAAATTATATGCTCTAAAATAACAAAAATGCATGATAATTTACACCAAAGTTATCATAGAGTTCCTTATAGTGTACTAAACACTATATATTAATTACAAAAATTAATATTTTGTTTAGGATATTTTAAGCAATTAAAAATACGTACAAACACATCTTTAATGCTCTAAAATACCAAAAATTATGAAATAACTTATCACAAATTATTTCTAGTCCCACATAGTGTCCTTAATATAGTAAAAATAAAATTTGGATTTTTCATATATTTTCAGAATTTTAAAGCAATTAAAACAGATTTAAAACATTAAAAACTTATTTTTTTTAATTAACAGAAACTGTTTTAATTACTAAATAATTAAATAATTTTTCAATAAAAATATGAAAAATATATATTAAGGATCGGGGCAGAGAGACGGACCTCCACTCTCCGGACCCATGGTCGTCGGACCAACGCCGACCGACGAGTGGGCCCCACTCTCCTCAGCGATAATGGGTATGGCCAAACTCTGGTTCATCTTCCCCAAAACAAAATTAATCTGTGTTTTGGGGGCTGCTCAACCTTCCTACTTTGCAAGCTCATGTCTCCCTCGTTTTTGGTCAAAAACTTACAAATTTTATACCGTTGGAAAGCTCTCACGGAGTACTAAAAGATCATACCAAAAAACAGATCGATTAAACAAGTAAATCTTCCGAAAATAGAGAGCAAAGTTATGAAAAAAATTTCGTTTTTAACCCAAAACCGAATCTAGGGTTTGCTATATCTCACTCGTTTGAGATAATCACGCCATGGGACTTTGTGGGAGAGACTCTAGGGAACATATGGGACATAACCATATAAAAAATTCGGACTCATATTGGAGTTTTCACGTATACCCACTTCAAATTCAATTTTAGCAAGTTTATGGTAAAAACTTCACCAACTTTTAATGACATATTTGTTTTGGGCATAATACGGGCGAATCAACAACCTATAGGCTCTGATACCAATGTAAATATGCATCAAACAAGCATACGGTTGGGTAAATGACATACCTTGCGGAATATACCCAATCACAGATCGTCTTGGCAGCGTTATTACGAGCCCGACAATAATACTCACGAACTGCTGCTCTTTAGTGCTTCCGTGTACACTCTTTTGCTTCAAACGGGTCGTGAGAATGCCTACTAGAGACACCTTCTTTGTATTCACGCGCTAAATCCTAAGCCCTAGTGTGATTTGGTTAGAGAGAGAAAGTAACAAAAAGAGAGAGATGGGGAGAGAGGGTGGCTGCCTTATTGTGTGCATAGTTGTGTTTATGTGTGTTATATACATATATATATATATACACACACACATATACATGTCCTAGGACTCCAAGTTATAATCCACATAAGATTTCTTAGACCCTAAGCTAAGTCTGTTGGACCCGGTTCATAGATTATGTGGGTGACCCATAACCCACAAAAAATGCCAACACCCTTAAATAATTGGAATTCCTAAAAGGGACTCTAAATATTAGATGGAGGGAGCTAGTAAATAAAATCCAAATCTACTACTTATATTAGGTTTGAACAAAAGTACATTTAGACATGCTTCAGTCAAAATGAGTTTTCGGGACTCTAAGGTGCTACCTAAATATTATCAAAAAGAGCTAGTATATAGTGCATAAGTTTTGGTTCCAGAAGTACGCTTGAAAGTAATTCCAACCATGGCCACCGCAATCAACCAAATTTGACCAATTAGACAAATCAAGAATGCATAAACAAAAACAACAGCAGAAACCAAATTCTTGGTAGCCCAAGTGGGGAGGCGGACCAAGACAGGGGGTGTGTTCTACCCTCTTGGTCTTGTATTCGAAACTCCTCATGGGTAAATATTAAGGATTTGGCCAGGGCCTTTGGCCTCCCAAAGGGAGGTTAGGGGTTCGAAATCCCCCAGGGGTCGTGTAAGCTAGTTGGAGAGATGGATCTCAAGTTGGACTTTAAAAATGTCCAGCTTGGTGTGGGTTCAGATCCTACCGCTAACTTGCCTCCCTGATTTACCTGGTGCGTGTGTTGTGGGGTCGGTGCACGTGCCCGGGGTTTGCCCCTTGTTCTACTCCGATAAAAATGACAATAGGTATCAATCCTGAAGTCGCAGAGAAGGGAATTTGTCCTCGTATTCCAAAAAAAAAAAACAACAGAGAATATATATCTATAATATATATAAGTGCACCGATGGCCTTAAGTGTTTTGAACTTTTATCAATCGGTGCACTTTTGCTTAAATGATTTTTTTTTTTAAGTTTTATTAAGTTTAGTATACCATTTTTTTTGGTCCGCCCATAAGAGTCCTACAATAATACAACTTAATAACATCGTTAATTTTAGAGTTTTATTAAGTGTAGTATGTTATTTTTTTTTATCCATCCATAAGAGTCCTACAATAATACAATTTAATAACAACATTAAAAAAAAAATTCCCTTCACAATTTCTATGTTCAACTGCCCTTAAAAGAAGGAAAAAACGTGATTCGGACCGTTAAGAATTTGGTGTTATGTATCCTATTAGAAGCCCAAACAATCGCCACTTGGGGCTCCTCTCTCCATAAAAAATTTCTGGTGCTCTATTTCCTCTCTCTACTCGTGTGTTTTTATATGTATTGATGATATTGGACTTTCTCTCTTTTATTTATTTATTTATTTTTGTTTTGTTCATGTACTTATTGTTTTTAACACTTTATTTTTATGATGTACATATTTATTTGTTACTTTGGTTTTCGGTAGACCCTACGTTTTAATGTTTTAGGATGAGTAATGCTATGTTTTTTAAATTTCTATCTCAAAAGTATTTCTCAAATGATGTGGCAATAGAGTCAGATCTAATACAGTGGGACCAATTGAATTTTGATTAGAAGTTGTTTACCTGGCCCCACTATCACAGAGTCAGATCTAATACAGTGGGACCAATTGAATTTTGATTAGAAGTTATTTACCTAGCCCCACTATCACATCATTTGAGAATCACTTTTAGGATAGAATTTGAAAAGCATAGCATAACTCTTTTAGGATTTGTTCATATTGGTTTTGTTTTTATATTAATATATATACATATATGCACACACGTATACAAACATCACATTAATCACCAAGTTTAATACTACGTCATATTAACCTAATATATATAGACAGTCCGGATCTTAAGCGGACCTTAAAAAACGGACTTTAAAGTCGGATTGTGTAAAATGTGAGAATTTCTCACTTTTTTATGAGAAAATTCAAAAGTGAGAAATTTGAAAAAGTGAGAATTTCTCACATTTTTGTGAGAAATTCTCACTTTTTACACAGTCCGTCTTTTAGGTCCATTTTTTAAGGTCCGCTTAAAATCTAGACTGTATATATATATATATATATGACTTATGCGTACAGTTTAGAACACGTGTAAAGAAAAAAACAACTACCACTTATATAACATATGCTTACAGTGAAGAAAACAAACAAAAAAGAAAGAAGATATATAGAGCTGGTAGCAGGACTACTTTTAATAATGGTGGGACCACTTCAAGATCCTCCACTTAAAATGTAATACCCCGTATTTTTAATAAATATTGAATGCAGAGAGATTCTATATACTTCAATTGACCATTCATGAAATTCAATCTTCGATCGATCGAAGCTAGTTCGAGCGATCGAGACCCTTCAGTTCAAGCGATCGAACCCTTTTCGAGCGATCGAAAACCCTACCGACATAAATTAAATACGTGGTCCCCACTTCAATCGATCAAACCCTTTTTCAATCGATCTAACTGACCGATCTGAGTTCGATCGATCGAGCATCCTTCGATCGATCGAGAATAGAAATATCAGAATACCAGTTTTGCGCAAATGCTGCCACCTGCACCCCATCCTCTCCTATATATACACTGCATTCGTGTGTGTGGTGGGTTTGCTGAACTCTTGTGAGAAGAGAGAGTTGAGAGTGTGTGCTTGTGTGTTGGTATACATATATATACACATACCTCCATATATCTATATATATACACACATATCTATATATATATACACTCAGCAGAGGAGAAGAAGAGGAAAAGAAGAGAGAGAAGGAGACAAAGAAAGAGAGAGACAGAGACAAGCAAGAGAGAGAGGCCGCCATTAAAGCTTCGGAGATAAAGCTTACTGATTCCGTCAAAATCAAGTTCTTACTTAACCCTATTAAAAATGTAGCATTTGGAAGTAGGGTGTCGAGTCCACAGGGATTGATACAAGAACAACGTTTGGGAGGTTTAGTAACTAATTATAATGCTCAAAAGAAATCAATAAGAAAAGATGATGAAAGAGAATGAGAATGACATTGCGTCTTGCGGCTTTTTGTTTGGTTTTTGGAAGATAAAAGGATAAATAAATACTAATCTAAAAAGCAATAGGTTGGGATCATTCCCCCCATCTTGGGTCACACCAAGATGAAATGGACTAAAGTTTCAAGCACATTCTAAGGTAACATCTCATTGTGGCATATTATCAAACACTTGGAATGCACCTATGTGTTAGATGAAATGAGCTTTAAGATTTCCATAGAAACGGATTTGAAGCTAACGTTTGACTATCAAGGATGCATGACATACAAGATGAAGCCTCTATGGCTTCTAATCCGAGTGATTTGTCCCCCCTACACTAACTAATCTACTTGGTGGACAAATCACCTATGAAGCCTTCAAAAGGTAGTATTTAAAACCCAAGAGTTTGAACAATCAAAGATGCTTGACATCAAAGATGAAGTCCCCAAGTTTTAAATCCCACACACAACATTTATCAAACACATAGAGTGCAAAACACTAGGTTACATAATATTCCATATGAAATACATAGGGTAGGATTCAAAGTCTAAGTTTTAACAATCATAGTTGCAATACAAATAAGATGAACCCCTTAGTTTTGAATCCTACACAAATGAACCCTAGAAATGCTACAACATTAAATCCAAGAGTTCATGATCCACAACCTAAGTAAATCTAACTAATAATGGAAAACATAGCAATATCATCAAAGGAAAAGAGATAGAAAATATACCTAGCCATTAACACTTCAATGAAATCTTTAAGTTTATACAAATGAAGAAGAAATAAAAGGGAACCCAAGTGGGTTCCCAAAAATGAGAGAAGAAGAAGAAGAAGAAGCAAAATACAATGTCACCCTAAAATAAAACCATCTCTTCCTATTTATACAAAAATATAAGGATGGCAAACTTGTAAATAAAAAAGGGGGAGAACTGAAGCTGCGGATCGATCCCTCAAATTGGCGGATCGATCCGCCTTTCATCTGGGCTGTTGATATCTCTTCGAAAAGCCGCGGATCGATCCCTTCATTGGGGCGGATCGATCCATTTAGAGATCCTTTTCGCAGAATGCTATGGGAAGATCGCGGATCGATCCGCTCAAAAGGCCGGATCGATCCGCGTCTTTTGAAACTGATATCAGGCTCCTCTAAAACACACGGATCGATCCGCTCAAAAGGCCGGATCGATCCGCCTTTGCTGAAGTTCTTTCCTTTCCCTTTTTATGATATAAGAACCAAACGAAGTTGGTTCTCACGTTGAACAAGTTTCCAAACACTACAAGAAAGAGATTTTTATTAGCAATAAGTGAACAACAACAAGAACAACAAAAGTACAATTTATCCATTAAATCTCCCAATATAAGTGATAATTTGTGTCCAATAGGGGTAAAATCATGGAGTTAAGAATGCAATATTGGACACGAATCACACCCCCCAACTAGCATGTTGCTAGTCTCTTAGCAACAAAACTAAATACCAAGAGATTTAAGAATAACCTTGCACAACAATTTATTTAAAATGAAAGATAAACCGTTTTCGTGGGGAACACGATTGCATTTAGCAAATGCAACAAGCCGTTAAACCTCTAGGTTACCCGTAGAGGCGGAGTTTTGTCTCCGGAGGGTTCTTGGAATGATACCCACAAACATTTTGTTTCCTCATGATTGATGCCCACAATCTAAAGCCGACACTCAACAAAGTCTCAAGAATTTTCAAAAGATTTTAGCACATAACACGCAAATCCAAAAATTCACAAACTATCAAAATTATTAGATAAACTTCATTAAGTTCAATCTTGGATGCGTGTGTGGTGTGAAGTGCATAACTACAACTATCAAGAAAATGGCAATGCTTTCATAATCCGAATTTCGTTCAAAACGCGCTTCAACTCAATTCTCACCGGTATTACACTCTAAAAATGAATCACTCGGAATGGGTAATACACTCGGGGCATGCGGGTAAAAGAGTAATGGAAATAGGAATCAAAACCACGCACATGCCAATGATGAAAAACGTAAGCGTGAAAAACGAGTAAAATTAATCTCATGAAAGATATCATTCACTAGAGGATGTGAAATAACTCAAACTACTTGTCATGATCGTCTCAAACTCCGAATCACAAAACTTAAGAATCAATTAGGACCTTGAGGGGGTTGTAAAGTGGGAAAGAGATATGATGTGAAGGACAAGGGGAAATGAAGTGAGATGTTTGGGCACAAGCTTGGGATTAAATGGAATGCATGGATACAGATGACCACAAGAGATGAATCATTCACAAATATTTCTTTGAAGCTCAAAAAGAGAAGTACAATTGACTATGAAGCTCTTTTTCTTTTCTTTTCTTTTTTTTTCTTTCTTTTTTTTTTTTTTATAATTTTCTTTTTCTTTTTCTTTTTCTTTGTACTCTCACAACAACATGATTTAATCTCTTTTGCAACCTTACAAACACGATCTCATGCAAAGACATCCCACAAATGTAATTCAAACATGGATATGGAAAGCGTATGGTTAAGTGAAGGAAGGGTATGTGTGATTGAGGTTAGAAATGGTAAAAGAAAGGACCTAAAATCATTTTCTCGGTCAATGTGATTCTTAGTTCTCCACTACAATGACAGGCAAGCAAGAGTTTAGCATTCCACACAAAAAGATTCCTCTAATAAACAATCAACGCAAGAAAATGAGATTATCAACGACTTTTGTATGTTTTTCAAAAAGGAGAGAATTGAAGTATGCAACACTCAACAATGGAGATAAGGATCAAAATCTCACACAGGCAAAGTCTCCACAAATGTTTTGAACGATTTCCGGGTAACAATCGCATTAAGCGTCATCCTAACACATGTAGTCATGCAACGTGCTTAATAATCCAAGATTTGAAATTCATGCAATTCACTATAATCAAGATAGTTATAGAACTAAGGGGATTACCAAGTGTCACATACTAAAATCAGAAGGAAATTTCAAGATAAGCGTCATCGCTCGGCATTAGAACGAAGCAACTATACTAAAATCATTGAAAACTATTTTTTTTTTTTTTTTTTTTTAAATTTTTTTTTTTTTTTAAATTATCTTTTCTTTTATTAACAACCAAAACATGCTTGGAGAATTAATGGCAAGAAGAAAATGGAACATCAATATGATGGGTGAATATCCCACACCCCCCAACTAGAACATTGCATTGTCCCTAATGCACATGGTTCGAAACAAGGACAAAAATGAGTAGGGATAGAGTGATATCACCAACAAAAGGAGCGATCCCCGATAAGCACAAAAAAATGTTCCTGCACATGAATCACTACCGAGCACATCAAGCAAATAAAAGAAGAAAATAAAAAGAAAAACCAAAACACAAAAGAAAAGAAAATGGAATGATAAGGAGATGATGCGGATGAATTTGAAGGTTAGAATGTTGATTCTACCACTAGCCCAACATGCAAAAGAGAAAAATATTCCTTTAAAAGAAGTGTTCTAGAAAGTTTGGCAAAATAATCAAACTTTGCATTACTATACTATGACTCTACTCTGATTAACATGATTTGCCCACCTTACAACTAAATTACATTAACTAAACTACGCTAACTAAACTACGTGGTGGAACACATCACATTCTCTTGGATATGAGTCAAGCATCTTAACACAAAGCATAACTATCATAATAACAAGTAAATGGTAAATTACTACACTATGCAACACCTTTGATTAGAATGACACATCCACCCTACATTAACTAAGCTACATGGTAGACAAGTCAACTTCTCTTAGAATGACTCATGTGCAACAATACACCACTTCTATTAAGCACAACTATGTAAGAAATCACGAAAATCAATTACAAATGCCAAAAATTTAAAGAACAACTACCAAAGGAGATACTAGTACCTTCCCCATACGAGACCAATGTGTCATCAACATCCTAGATGGAGGTTTAGCTCTTCAAGAGTAGCTAATCCTTCAAAACAAAGACAAAATAAAAAGATCAAATGCAAAAGCGCATATAATTAGAAACTAACCAACTTAACGTTGTCGCCAATCCCCGGCAACGGCGCCATTTTGATTCCGTCAAAATCAAGTTCTTACTTAACCCTATTAAAAATGTAGCATTTGGAAGTAGGGTGTCGAGTCCACAGGGATTGATACAAGAACAACGTTTGGGAGGTTTAGTAACTAATTATAATGCTCAAAAGAAATCAATAAGAAAAGATGATGAAAGAGAATGAGAATGACATTGCGTCTTGCGGCTTTTTGTTTGGTTTTTGGAAGATAAAAGGATAAATAAAACCCAAGAGTTTGAACAATCAAAGATGCTTGACATCAAAGATGAAGTCCCCAAGTTTTAAATCCCACACACAACATTTATCAAACACATAGAGTGCAAAACACTAGGTTACATAATATTCCATATGAAATACATAGGGTAGGATTCAAAGTCTAAGTTTTAACAATCATAGTTGCAATACAAATAAGATGAACCCCTTAGTTTTGAATCCTACACAAATGAACCCTAGAAATGCTACAACATTAAATCCAAGAGTTCATGATCCACAACCTAAGTAAATCTAACTAATAATGGAAAACATAGCAATATCATCAAAGGAAAAGAGATAGAAAATATACCTAGCCATTAACACTTCAATGAAATCTTCAAGTTTATACAAATGAAGAAGAAATAAAAGGGAACCCAAGTGGGTTCCCAAAAATGAGAGAAGAAGAAGAAGAAGAAGCAAAATACAATGTCACCCTAAAATAAAACCATCTCTTCCTATTTATACAAAAATATAAGGATGGCAAACTTGTAAATAAAAAAGGGGGAGAACTGAAGCTGCGGATCGATCCCTCAAATTGGCGGATCGATCCGCCTTTCATCTGGGCTGTTGATATCTCTTCGAAAAGCCGCGGATCGATCCCTTCATTGGGGCGGATCGATCCATTTAGAGATCCTTTTCGCAGAATGCTATGGGAAGATCGCGGATCGATCCGCTCAAAAGGCCGGATCGATCCGCGTCTTTTGAAACTGATATCAGGCTCCTCTAAAACACACGGATCGATCCGCTCAAAAGGCCGGATCGATCCGCCTTTGCTGAAGTTCTTTCCTTTCCCTTTTTATGATATAAGAACCAAACGAAGTTGGTTCTCACGTTGAACAAGTTTCCAAACACTACAAGAAAGAGATTTTTATTAGCAATAAGTGAACAACAACAAGAACAACAAAAGTACAATTTATCCATTAAATCTCCCAATATAAGTGATAATTTGTGTCCAATAGGGGTAAAATCATGGAGTTAAGAATGCAATATTGGACACGAATCACTTACCCAAACGCGCCCTTAACGACTTTTGGTGAGTTCCAAACTCACTCGGTATCTTAGTTATGATGTTTTACATATTCTGGACGTATTAATTATAACCCAAACACCCCCTAGCACATTCTGCACGTTCACTGGCAGAATCTGTAGAAGACGAAGTTCGACCGATCGAACTGAGTTCGAGCGATCGAACATCAGAGCCCCAATCGATCGAACTGAGTTCAATCAATCGAACATCTCTGAGTTCAATCGATCGAGAATACTTCAATCGATCGAGACTACCTTCATTTCGATCGATCGAGAAGACTTCAATCGATCGAACAACACTTTCTTCGAGCGATCGAGATGACCTCAATCGATCGAACCTAGCAGAACATGAATGTATTCCTTTCAGTTTATAATTCATAATGCGTAGTTGTTTAATTGCTGTTCCATGTTCCTATTATGCGATATTATGGATTTCGGAGGTAATGGGATACGATAATGAGATTGAGATACCATGGTGAGTAACGTAGTCGGGTTCGAAACGCTAGTAATAGTACGACGCGATAACATAGTAAGTTTGAGATGATAAAACTGGGTAGTATTGGATAAGTGAGAAATGAGTCAGTAAAAGGATTGTATGTTAAAGTTGTGTGTGTCGAGCTGATGATTCGCTCAGGTTAAATCCGATAAGTGTATGTCAAGGATTTGATCAGGATCGTGAGAATTATGGGTGCACAGTACTCGCAAGAGTTCTTAAAAGCGGTGAACAGTAAGAGTTCTTAAAAGCGGTGAACAAGAGTAATTGTGGCACATCCATGATTTATATTTACCAGAGCTGTGTATGTATCGTACTCGCAAGCGTTCTTAAAAGCGGTGAACAGTAAGAGTTCTTAAAAGCGGTGAACAAGAGTATGGGTATATCCATAGACCAGTCGTTATATGAGAACAATGTATGGGTGCTCGCAAGAGTTCTTAAAAGCGGTATAGCGGTGAACAAGAGCACTGGTATGTTGTGCTGATATAATCAGTTCGAGATAGTCAGTTGGGTATTGTGAAATCAGTCTTAGAGTGGGAGTCGATAAGAATCGATTTATGATATGTCTGAATAAAAGAATGAGGAATATATTTAGTATCACTGTCTTATATTGTTCATAATGGTGATTATGTCATTTCTATGAGACTGTGTTAGTTAGTGCTCACTCAGCTTTCAACAAGCTGACGGCCTTTATTGCCTGGACATTCCCCGTCCAGACTATCATGTCCTTTACAATGCAGATGACGGAACTCATGGTGATAACGATTACCCTGAAGGGAGTTACGTAGAGAATGGCCCCACTGATGCCAGTTATGCTGACGCCTATCCGTACGCTAGTTGAAGACCTGAAGATAGATAGTAGTTATATTACTACTTATCCATTTACTGTTGTACTTTGTAGTTAACGGGTACTTGGGCATATGTTGTCTCCAGACCTGTTGTGATCCTGTGGACCGTACTCTGATGTTTGTAATAGATAGAACCGTGTTTATATTTCAGTCGTTTTACTGTTCCTGTTTGGACTAGTACTGTGTGGTGTGGATTATCAGTGACTTTCACTTGTCATTCCCTATGGACCCATAAAGGAAATTTATTTTTCTCTATTTATGCTACTCCGGGGCGTGACAGGGTTTTTGGTATCAGAGCACCTGGTTATATTACGGTTAGGTTCTGATATTGTCGTTCACTGATGGATTCCACACCATCTGGTTCTAGTATTTAAGATTTTCTTGAGATGAGATATGAGTATAAGATAAGTTCGTCTTCCTGACGATAGATAGTTTTCCTTTGCAAGATAGCATGGATCCAGAGTTTCATCAGTTTGTTACCGATGCTTATGGAGGACACGTGATCCATGGGGATACCGTGGAGCCAGCTGACCCAGAGTTTTATCGTGAGCGTGTGTGCCAGATAGCTAGTAGACATTTGGAGGAGGACATGTGGAGAGCACTTTATGTGACAGAGAGGACTCACCCGACACAGATGCGTATGGATGCTTACCATACTGCGAGGATTGGTAGAGACATTTGCCAGGAGATATTACGGTTAGTTCAGAGTAAGCCTGAGATGGATGAAATTGAGTTGAGAGCTATTGTAGCCGGTCCACCAGAGCCTGTAGTTGCACCAGCGCCAGCAACACCACCACCATCGCCGGTACCCGATGTACCAGTTCCAGAGCCTGAGCCGATTCAGGAGGATGAGGACCTGGAGCCTGAGGATGAGCATGCCGATGAGGACATAGACGGAGATGGAGAGGAGGAGCCGATAGATGACGAGGACCTAGTAGAGGATGAGCATGCAGATGATGCAGATGATGCAGATGATGATGAGCCTGAGGATGACCCCGAGGAGCCAGAGGATCCAGTACCAGACCCAGAGGCTGTTGAGGCAGACATAGTAGTAGATGAAGATGCGCCCGATGAGGAGGTAGTTGTGCCAGAGGCACCAGTTGTGCTTCAGATACCAGCTGGACCCATTATGCATATGGCAGCTATGGCCGATATGGCAGTAGGATGGATAGCTCAGATGGTCGCACAGCCAGCAGATTTTGTTATGGGAGAGGCAGCCATAGCGGGAGCTCTTGATATAGCTGATGGATTCGCCGTAGTAGCAGTCGATGTCGTAAATCAGGCGATAGCAGACGGTATAGAGGATGATGATGCAGAGATAGTAGAGGATTGGGATATAGGAGTTGTAGTCGGAGATCTTGTTGCACCAGTTGAGGATGACCCACTCGAGGAGATGGAGATTGATTCAGAGGACGAGGCACCACCAGCAGGATCAGACGCTGACGACTTTTGAGTCAGGACCTGCAGGGCTTAGTTTTTGTTAGTTTTATCAGGACATGTTGTCCACTAGATTTTTGGGAGATTGAGAGATAGCTATTTGACCATAGCTTTGTATAGACAGTAGTAGTTGACCTTAGTACTGTTTTAGCCTTGTCCCACGTGGTACATGGTATGGTTACTGTGTACTCCATGGTACATCTTTTGATATCTATATATATACGAGCAGTACTTTTGATATTGATTGTTGGTTGATTGATGTGTTGCTTTGTAGAACTGTTAGTTCTTGTTGCTTTTCGTTCTATCTTGGTTTCGTTTCTACGAGAAGACTTTCAGCTGATCAATATGTCTCTTGTAGGCAATACTCGTTATCATCATGGTAGGACCCTTGAGAAATCACCAAGCGCGTAATGGAGCACCTATTCCGGAAGGGATGGATCCGACGGGAATTTTCGAAGCTTTCATGCAGAGGATGGAGCATGTGGGGGATACTTATAATCACTCCACCCACCAGAGACCTTTTGCACCCCCGCCACCAAGACAGACTGGAGATAAGTTGTTAGCAAATTTTCGTGGGTTACGTCCTGAGAAGTTCGATGGACTAACAGAACCATGGAAAGCGGAACAATGGATAAGAGAAATGGAGTTGATATTTGAAGCATTGGAATGCAACGAACAAGAGAAGCGTCGCCTTGCTACTTTTCAGCTCACTTATGCCGCCGCAGATTGGTGGGAAGCCGAGCGAGCCACTATTGGGATCGATGCTGCTAAAACTATGCCATGGGAGACATTCAAAGGACGATTTTTGGAGAAGTATTTCCCAGAGGATGAGAGAGATCAACAGGAAAGGAACTTTCTCAATTTGGTACAAGGAGGATGGAATGTCAGGGAATATACAACACAGTTTGAGTGTCTATCCAGATTTGCTCAGCATATGATAGACACGCCACAGAAGAAGGTGAAGAGATTTCACCAAGGATTGAATCCCCATCTCAGACATATGATGGTTGGTCATCTGAATCAATCATTTGAAGAGATTATCAGATTTGCAGCAGGGTTGGAAAAGGATGCTTATCCAGCACAACAACCACAGATGAATCGATCTCAGTCATCTAGAAGTTTTCAACAGAGGAATTTCCATAACTTGCCACCCAGGAATACCCAAGGTTGGAGACCTCAGAGTAATTCCCAAGGGAATAAGAGAACCTGGGAAGGAACCAGAAAGCCACAACAGGGCTATACTCGACCCCAACAATATCGCCAGCAAGGATCACAATCGCAGGCACTACTGACAGCGCCGCCAAGCAATAGTGGAGGATGTTTTAATTGCGGAAAGCCAGGGCACGTTGCCAGATTCTGTACAGCCCCTAGAGTTAATCGCAGAATGGATATGGTCTGTCGGAATTGCAACAAGCCAGGGCACTTGAGCAAGGATTGTCGTGCACCACAAGGAGGATATTATGGAGCATCAATTCAAGGGATACAAGGACCTCCAGATCAGACAAGGATGAATGCTATCATTCCAAGAGAAGCAGGCTTTAACGCTGATGAGCAACAATATTTGGAAGGTACGCTTGTACTCTTTCATAGTCCAGTTAAAGTTTTATTTGATACTGGAGCCGCACGTTCATTTATTGCTGTTAAGATTGTGCGTCAATTGGGATTAGAACCCCTGACACTTGAGTCAACACTGAATGCTGTGTCACCTTTGGGAGTGACAGTTAAGTTGAGTAAAGTGTGTAAAGATTGCCCATTGACTTTGGGAGATAGGAATCTTCCAGCAGACTTGGTAGTTCTGTCAATGTCAGAGTTCGACATTATCCTAGGAATGGATTGGTTGACTAAGTATAGTGCTAATTTGGATTGCCCTACTAAGACGATTGTATTTCCAAGACAAGGAAGGCCGACGATTAGATTTCAGTGTCAGCCGACGAGCGACATGTTTTTTACGAGTAGTTTGGCTACGATTGGGAGTACAAGTACAGAGCTCACGATGGATCAGATTCCTAGTGTGCAAGACTTTTAAGATGTATTTCAGGATATTAAAGGACTCCCACCGAAAAGAGAAATAGACTTCTGTGTGGAATTAGTACCTGGTACATTGCCGATTTCCAAGACTCCATATAGGATGGCACCAACTGAGATGTTGGAACTAAAGAAGCAAGTTCAAGAGCTTGAAGACTTAGGTTTCGTTCGCCCGAGTACGTCACCTTGGGGAGCACCAGTTCTGTTCGTAAAGAAGAAGGATGGAACACTTCGACTCTGTATAGACTACAGGGAGTTGAACAAGGTTACGATCAAGAATAGATATCCACTTCCTCGGATAGACGACCTATTCGACCAGTTACAAGGATCTAGGATCTTTTCCAAGATCGATTTACGTTCAGGATACCACCAATTGTTAGTTCGACCAGAGGATGTATCGAAGACTGCATTCAGGACAAGATACGGGCATTACGAGTTTCTAGTTATGCCTTTTGGATTGACGAATGCGCCAGCAGTATTTATGGACTTAATGAATAGAGTATTCAAACCATATCTGGATCAATTCATTATAGTGTTCATCGATGATATACTGATCTACTCAAAGACGGAAGAAGATCACAAGAAGCATTTACAGATTGCCTTACAGACACTTCGAGATAGCAAGTTGTATGCAAAATTCAGCAAGTGTGAGTTTTGGCTACGGGAAGTCAAATTCTTGGGACATGTTATATCTCAGAAAGGTATTTCTGTGGACTCATCTAAGATTGATGCAGTCTTAAGCTGGAATAGACCGACCAATGCGACAGAGGTCAGAAGTTTTCTTGGATTAGCAGGATATTACAGAAGATTTGTAGAAGGATTTTCCAAGTTAGCAGGACCACTGACGAATTTAACAAGGAAGGAGACAAAGTATGAATGGACGGACAAGCATGAGGGTGCATTTCAGGAATTAAAAGAGAAATTGACTTCTGCACCGGTACTTGCGATACCTAAGAGTGGAGAAAGATATGTGATCTACAGTGACGCATCGCACCAGGGATTGGGTTGTGTACTTATGCAAGACGGAAATGTTATCGCATATGGATCAAGACAATTGAAGGTACACGAGAAGAATTATCCGACGCATGACCTGGAATTGGCAGCAATAGTGTTTGCCTTGAAGATTTGGAGACACTATCTCTATGGAGAAAAGTTTGATCTGTTTTCCGATCATAAGAGCCTGAAGTATTTGTTCTCTCAAAAGGAGTTGAACATGCGACAACGAAGATGGATGGAGTTACTCAAAGACTATAACTTTTCATTGCAATACCATCCGGGTAAAGCAAATATCGTAGCAGATGCTTTGAGCCGTAAACCTCGACTAGTGATTGCTGCATTGCTAATTCGAGAATGGAAAGCATTGGAAGTTTTAGCCGAATTCAAGTTTCAGCCAGTGGAGCCAATGAAAGGACAACATTTTGGATGTCTGATGGTACAACCAACTTTGATCAGCCGTATCATAGAAGCTCAACAGACAGCAGAGGATTTGAAGTTATGGTTCACCAAGATGACAGCAAAAGAACCTGAGATCTGGAGTGTTAGTACAGATGGAGCTTTACGATGTAAAGGTAGACTCTGTGTACCTGACAAAGAAAATCTCCGGAAGGAAATATTGGATGAAGCACATAAGTCACGGATGACTATTCACCCCGGAAGTACAAAGATGTACAAGGACTTGAAGAGAAATTTTTGGTGGGAAGGAATGAAGCGAGAAGTGGCAGAGTATGTAGCTCAGTGTCTTACTTGTAAACAAGTAAAGGCAGAACATCAGAAACCACCTGGACTTCTACAACCGTTACCTATTCCTCAATGGAAATGGGAACACATAACCATGGATTTCGTGGTAGGATTGCCGAAGTCACAGCAGAATCACGATGCTATATGGGTAATCGTGGATCGACTTACTAAGACGGCACATTTTATTGCCTATAGCATGACGTACTCAGTAGAACGTTTGAGCCGAATGTATCTACAACATGTTGTACGATTACATGGAGTGCCTGTATCTATTGTGTCAGACCGAGATTCGCGCTTTACTGCAGAATTTTGGAAGAGTCTCCAGACAGCGATGGGAACGACATTGAACTTGAGTTCAGCTTTTCATCCACAGACAGATGGACAGACGGAACGAGTTAATCAAGTAATGGAAGACATGTTACGTGCTTGTGTTATTGATTTTGAGAATTCTTGGGAGACACACTTACCTCTGATAGAATTTGCTTACAACAACAGTTATCATTCGAGCATAGGAATGGCACCGTTCGAAGCTTTGTACGGAAGACCTTGCCGATCACCGTTATGTTGGACTGAAGTCGGAGATACTCAACTTCTTGGGCCAGAGATGATACGAGAGACTAGTGAGAAGATTCAGATTGTACGTGAGAAGATGAAGACAGCTCAGACCCGACACAAAAGTTATGCTGACAAGCGACGCAAAGATTTAGAGTTTGCCGTTGGAGATCATGTGCTACTCAAGGTTTCGCCTGTTCGAGGCATCGTCAGATTTGGTCAGAAGAGAGGCAAATTATCGCCACGATTCATCGGACCGTTCGAGATTCTAGAGCGTGTGGGAAAAGTTGCTTATCGCCTAGCATTGCCCCCGAAGATGTCAGGAGTGCACAACGTTTTCCACATCAGTATGCTGAGGAAATGTGTTCATAACCCAGCACACGAGATCAACTTTGAGGATATTGAAGTCAACGACAATGTTACGTTCAACGAAGGACCAATTCGCATTTTAGATCATGGAGTCAAGAAGCTCAGGAATAAGGAGATTCCATTAGTCAAGATTCAGTGGAAGCATCATGATGAAGGAGAAGCTTCATGGGAACTAGAGTCAGAGATGCGTGAGAAGTTTCCGTTTTTGTTTAACCTTGTATGTTTCTGATTTCGAGGACGAAATCTTTTGTTGAGTGGTGGATGATGTAATACCCCGTATTTTTAATAAATATTGAATGCAGAGAGATTCTATATACTTCAATTGACCATTCATGAAATTCAATCTTCGATCGATCGAAGCTAGTTCGAGCGATCGAGACCCTTCAGTTCAAGCGATCGAACCCTTTTCGAGCGATCGAAAACCCTACCGACATAAATTAAATACGTGGTCCCCACTTCAATCGATCAAACCCTTTTTCAATCGATCTAACTGACCGATCTGAGTTCGATCGATCGAGCATCCTTCGATCGATCGAGAATAGAAATATCAGAATACCAGTTTTGCGCAAATGCTGCCACCTGCACCCCATCCTCTCCTATATATACACTGCATTCGTGTGTGTGGTGGGTTTGCTGAACTCTTGTGAGAAGAGAGAGTTGAGAGTGTGTGCTTGTGTGTTGGTATACATATATATACACATACCTCCATATATCTATATATATATACACACACATATCTATATATATATATACACTCAGCAGAGGAGAAGAAGAGGAAAAGAAGAGAGAGAAGGAGACAGAGAAAGAGAGAGACAGAGACAAGCAAGAGAGAGAGGCCGCCATTAAAGCTTCGGAGATAAAGCTTACCCAAACGCGCCCTTAACGACTTTTGGTGAGTTCCAAACTCACTCGGTATCTTAGTTATGATGTTTTACATATTCTGGACGTATTAATTATAACCCAAACACCCCCTAGCACATTCTGCACGTTCACTGGCAGAATCTGTAGAAGACGAAGTTCGACCGATCGAACTGAGTTCGAGCGATCGAACATCAGAGCCCCAATCGATCGAACTGAGTTCAATCAATCGAACATCTCTGAGTTCAATCGATCGAGAATACTTCAATCGATCGAGACTACCTTCATTTCGATCGATCGAGAAGACTTCAATCGATCGAACAGCACTTTCTTCGAGCGATCGAGATGACCTCAATCGATCGAACCTAGCAGAACATGAATGTATTCCTTTCAGTTTATAATTCATAATGCGTAGTTGTTTAATTGCTGTTCCATGTTCCTATTATGCGATATTATGGATTTCGGAGGTAATGGGATACGATAATGAGATTGAGATACCATGGTGAGTAACGTAGTCGGGTTCGAAACGCTAGTAATAGTACGACGCGATAACATAGTAAGTTTGAGATGATAATACTGGGTAGTATTGGATAAGTGAGAAATGAGTCAGTAAAAGGATTGTATGTTAAAGTTGTGTGTGTCGAGCTGATGATTCGCTCAGGTTAAATCCGATAAGTGTATGTCAAGGATTTGATCAGGATCGTGAGAATTATGGGTGCACAGTACTCGCAAGAGTTCTTAAAAGCGGTGAACAGTAAGAGTTCTTAAAAGCGGTGAACAAGAGTAATTGTGGCACATCCATGATTTATATTTACCAGAGCTGTGTATGTATCGTACTCGCAAGCGTTCTTAAAAGCGGTGAACAGTAAGAGTTCTTAAAAGCGGTGAACAAGAGTATGGGTATATCCATAGACCAGTCGTTATATGAGAACAATGTATGGGTGCTCGCAAGAGTTCTTAAAAGCGGTATAGCGGTGAACAAGAGCACTGGTATGTTGTGCTGATATAATCAGTTCGAGATAGTCAGTTGGGTATTGTGAAATCAGTCTTAGAGTGGGAGTCGATAAGAATCGATTTATGATATGTCTGAATAAAAGAATGAGGAATATATTTAGTATCACTGTCTTATATTGTTCATAATGGTGATTATGTCATTTCTATGAGACTGTGTTAGTTAGTGCTCACTCAGCTTTCAACAAGCTGACGGCCTTTATTGCCTGGACATTCCCCGTCCAGACTATCCTGTCCTTTACAATGCAGATGACGGAACTCATGGCGATAACGATTACCCTGAAGGGAGTTACGTAGAGAATGGCCCCACTGATGCCAGTTATGCTGACGCCTATCCGTACGCTAGTTGAAGACCTGAAGATAGATAGTAGTTATATTACTACTTATCCATTTACTGTTGTACTTTGTAGTTAACGGGTACTTGGGCATATGTTGTCTCCAGACCTGTTGTGATCCTGTGGACCGTACTCTGATGTTTGTAATAGATAGAACCGTGTTTATATTTCAGTCGTTTTACTGTTCCTGTTTGGACTAGTACTGTGTGGTGTGGATTATCAGTGACTTTCACTTGTCATTCCCTATGGACCCATAAAGGAAATTTATTTTTCTCTATTTATGCTACTCCGGGGCGTGACATAAAATCAAGTGAATTTCACTGCCACGTGTGTTTTCGAAAATATTTGGAATACAAAATTTAGGAAGCATAACATATTAATTTTTAAATGCACTGCAAGTTAGTAATGGTGAGACCACTTTTAATAATAGTGGAACCACTTCAAAACCCATATTAATTTTTATGCTCAGCTAATACTCAACCATTCCAGTGGATATCTATCTATATATATATATGCCTACATATATGGAAAGAAATGCTAACCCACTACATTCTACACATATCTAAAAGAAAGCACATTTTTTTGACAAAAAAAATTTCATTTGTTACATAAATATTTTTTTTCGTGGTTCTTATGTTAGATGGTGGTCCATGAGAGTCATAGTAATTAGATTAAAACTATAAAAACTTTTGTTTATTAGAGACATAGAGTTGTTAGTATGGCCATTGAGAAGATGAATTTGGATTTTTTTTTTTTTTTTGGGTACTCATATTCTTCCATCATGTTGGGAATTAAACTTTTATATAAGTTGTAACTACTAAAAAAAATTTATTAATAATTGACTTATTGAAACATAAGAACCAAAATAAAACACAGCTACTAGATTACACGATTTCCTTTTTGTTCTTTTTCCTCCCATCTTCTGATTTCTATTTTTTTTTTTCAATGTTGGTCCATTCCACCTAATAACTAAGCGTATATTATTATTTAATTTTGCTCACATATCCATATGTATAATCTATCTATGTATTTTCTTTCAGTCTGTTAGTTCGAATGAGCCCTAATAAACCATAAGACCTATTGTTTTGTTCTTCTATTATTTTTTATTATTTTGTTGCCCTACTATTTCTAATGAGTGAGTAATAATAAAACGTTAGTCCTACTTTTTTCTTTTTTGTTCTTAATGGATTCTATTTTCCTCATTTGTCTTAAGATCCTAATGTTTGCTTTCCTATTACTCCATTCGTCCCAAAATAAGTGTGTACATTTCTTTTTTTGGATATCCCAAAATAAGTGTCCACTTTTCAAAATCAATTACAAAGTTTAATAAATTTCCTATAATAACCTTACAACACTACACCATATGGCCTCATTACTAACGGATATATCCGTTAGTAATATTTATACTAACGGATATATATTTTGGCGTTAGTAATATTACTAACGGATATATCCGTTAGTAAATCCGTTAGAAAATGAAAGGATTTCTAACGGATATATCCGTTAGAAAGCAACGTACTAACGGCTATTTCAGCCAATTTTAAAAAATATTTATTTTGAATACTAACGGTTTGTCAACTATTACTAACGGATATATCCGTTAGTAATTGTCAAAAAATGAAATAAATACTAACGGATATATCTGTTAGTAATATGCGTAAATAAAAAAAAATTATTTATTTATTTATATGCTTCCCAAATTTATTTTCTTCACCTAATTAACAAACATATTAATCAATACCAAACACAAAAAATAACAAGATTAATATATATCCATGCCTAACCAACATCTTTATACCCAAAACAACAAAAATAATACATAATAATCATAAGTAAAGAGTTCATACATGTCTAACAAAGTCGGAAATGTAAAGAGTTGTTCCACTCAAACCTAAACTAACATACAAAACATATTTGAAATTTAAGTAGTTATATAAAACTACATCCATCGCCATTCAATCTTCTTAAACATAATTTAACCAACACTCGAGCCATATCACATACCCCCCTTCAACAAAGCCTGCCAAAGTCTCGTGGCCATTCTGGGGAGGGTCCCACAAACAAGCATTGGGCTGCATCACTTCCTCGATATAAACCTTCTTTTCGGTTTGAAGTGACACGTGTTAGCTGTAGCATTCGTCTCAACATACCCCTTTGCCAACTCTTTAAACTACTTATCACATAAAATAACTGAGGGTTTGCTGGTGGGAGTAGGCATAGAATGAGAAAAACGTGGAATGTCCGTTGTGGGAAAAACATTGCTCAAGTTTTGAGCCAAATGAGTTGAGCGATTAACTGAATTCGAACCAAGATCACTTAAGGACGTACTCACCAATGGCAGGTTACTCACAGCTTCTAGTTTCGACACTAAAAATTCAATTTTATCCTCAAAATTATTGAGTCTTGAAATAATTTCATCCTTGAATGAGGCATCCTCTTTATTTGCCTTATCTTTTAGTCCAATTTTTGACTTTGCCACACCAAGTTGAACTAGTTGCTTCTTAGAGATGTGGGAACCCACTCCACAAACTCCTCCCTTGCATTCCTTCCCAACTACTTCTGCTAACTCATCACTCTCAAGGTCTTCACACATGTCCTCGCTATTCAAACTTCTACTTTTTCTTCTACTTCCAGCAGCTTTCACTTCATCCTATAGTATTCAAATGTCAAAATTTAGATAACACAAAATACAAACTATCCTAAAATTAAAACAACTCAAACAAACAAATATGTTACTTACATATATACTTTTAGCACTCTCCAACACAGTCCCATCATTATGCTCATGAGCCGCTAACCATTTGTCTACACGACTAACTTGGGTTCCAGGATTTTCTTGGTTCTAGACATTGAAATTTAATGAGTTAGTTATAGAAAAGTTGTTAAGATTAAAAAGTGTAAGCAATGATACGAACCATTAAAAAGTGTTTCTGAGCATAGGAACGACGCCCAAGAGTGTGTCCACACTTCAACTGTTTCCGATTGCTAGAGTTTGTAAGAGTTTGCTCCTGCTTTTTTGGATGACTCTCATTTTCTACAAACTTTTTTCAATAAATTGGATCAACACCTTTTAGACCTCCGTCACTAAAATTACCCTTCTTCAAAAGGGCCCGCAAGGAAGCTTTCCATGTCCTAAATTTTTGGGGCCATGCCTGTTCTGCCAATGGGCGAGCCACAGCTGGTGGAACATTTAATTCAAATTCACCCTAGTTGATGAATAGGATAGTAATGTTAAACATATATGATATAATTAAAGTAAGACAACATTTGGAACTCAGAGCTTATAAACAAAAACTTACCATCAAGGAATTCCAAACATCATCTTTGAAGTTCTTTGGCACTTTTCTAATATCTTCGTAGCTAATGGGAATGAGAGCTCTTACAAAATCTCCTGTCCGAGTACTCCATACCTTCTCGCATACTCACCCACAAAAGACCCATCCTCTTCGATTATGACTTTCATTTTCTCCTTTGTTGCTTTGCCTCTTGATGACTCAGATGCGGGTGGGTCAGAAGAAGATGGGTGAGATGAACTCGGGTTAGGATTACCTGCACTTGATGACATACTTTTGAATGCCTATCATTGGAATACAATGTGTTAGTTTGCCCATGCAATATTAGATCAATAATTATAATATTAAATCACATAGCAACAACCAATTATTTCACATAGCAACGACCAAGTGTTTCACATAGCAACAAAAAGTATTTCAATCCAATATACATGTCAATATTTCCAAACTAAAAAAAAACTAGGCAGAGCCATGCTGCTTCAACAGATTTTCCAAATGAGGTTGGTCTTCAAGAGTTGGTTGGAAGACTGTTGGTATCTCTAACTCGTCTACCCGACTGGCAATCTCCTCGGTGAATATATAACCACCCACCAATTGGGATTTTTAAGGTCTTTTGAATAGAAGACTTGACTCGCCTCAGAAGCAAGAATGACAGGCTCGTCTAGCTCACTACTGGAACTCTTGAACTTATCAAAATTAACCATCACCAAGTTAGAGTCCGAGCAGTGTTTACAACCATTGGTCTTGTCCTCCACTCTCACCCAGTCGCAATAAAACACCACCTCTTTAAATATTGTGTAGTCCAATTCAATTATTTGTTTGATAACACCATACCACATAGTCCAAGCATCTTTGAGCCTTTTATCACCTTTTTTGGCCCTAAATTGAGTCCAAGCCTTCATGCAAACACCGCTATCTTGCGTGAGAACAGTTTCGTCGTGAGACTTAGGAGAGAATACAAAGCCATTAACGCGGTACTTTTTGTATGTTTTAACCGTGTGGCTTGGCCCTTGAACTAACCGCCATAACATAGCCTTTGTCTGTGTCTCTTGAGAAGACAACAACTGTTCAATGAAAATATATTCGTAAGTGTTTTCTGAACCTAACTAATAATTGGCACATGTTTGTAACTAATAAAATAATACCTTATCATGTATCCAAGGGATGAAAGAAGTTTGTAAGTATACTTCTGTATTTGCAATCCCCTTTCCTTTACCACAAGAAGTGGAGTTCACAAACTCTTTATACTCACTGAAATTTGTAAATAAAAGTTTTAATGTTAGTAGTTATACGTGGACTATAACAAATATGTTACAAGGACTTTAACCTGTAGTATTCGTTCAGTCCGTGAACGTCAAGTCAAAATAGCATCCACCGACGTATTTGTTGAAATTGTGAAGGTTCCAACATTACAGTTTTATCGTCGAGCAAAGGCCCTTCGTCGGAGAACTCGCCATTTTCCTCTAAAAAGGCTTCACGAGTATGTTTGTGATTTTCATCAAGTGGATTTGGCATGTATTCCATGCAATACCTAACGGATTCTCCAATAACATAAGACTCTGTAATAGACCCTTCAACGTACCTCTTATTGCTAGGTATGTCTTTAAATTCCTTCATTTGCCTATTCGTATAAATAGAAAAAATATGTAAGTCCACAATATATAAGGTTTGGTAGGTCACTTGCCTAAGGATGAAGTAATACAAGAAAATGAGTTTACCGCTCGAAAGGATACATCCACCGAGGTCCGACGGGTCCACAAACCAATGCTTCATCCGCAAGATGCACCATGAGGTGGATACTGATATCAAAAAATGATGGAGGAAAGTATTTTTCCAACACACACAGTGCCTCTGCAACCATGCATTTGGCTCTTTGGATATCCTTTCGAATCAACACTTTTGAGCACAATAGGTTAAAGAATAAGCTTAACTGTTGAATAGCTCTTTGCAAATCTCGGTGTTTTGGAAAGGCATGTTGAAGCAACACAGGTAACAAATATTGCAAAATAACATGATAATCATGCGACTTCAATGAATGCAAACTGGGTGGATTAAGAGTGACAATGTTGCTCAGGTTAGATGAAAAACTAGTTGGGAGCTTCAAGTCTTTCAAAATTTGGCAAAATTGTCATTTCTCATCTTTATCCAAGTGAAATGATGCTTTTGGTTTTATCAGTCTCCCTGTGTGGTCGTCTACTTGCATCCACTGGCCACTATGTATGCCGGAATCCTTCATATCTAAATGTGCACTTACTGTATCCTTCGTTTTGCTATCATCTAGGATTGCGCAAATTAAATGCTCTGTGACATTCTTCTCAGTGTGCATCACATCAAGGGCATGTCGAACTAGATTAGAGCTCCAGTATTCCAAGTCAAACAAAATGGACCTTTTATACCATGCCTCTTTAATTTCAACATTAGCACTGCCATCCGCATTGCAAGTCTTCCTTTTTCTACCCGAAACTTTCGGGATCTTGCCAGGCACATACTTTATCTGACTTAACTTCTCCAAAAGTGCATCTCCATTTAACCGAGAAGGAGGAGGTTTAAGTTCAGCTGACCTAATCCCCAAATACCCACCACTCCTAAACGGATGATCCGCCCTAAGGAAAATACGGTAGTTTGTGTAAACTATTTTCTTACTGTGTTCTAAATGGGTGGATTGCGTGTTATCTCCACAAACGGGACATGCTTTATAACCATGTGTTACGCACCCAGATAAATTCCCATACGCGGGAAAATCGTGAATCCCCCACATTAGCATAGCTTTCAACGTAAAATGTTGCATTTTGTACATGTCATAAGCTGTCACTCCTTCTTCCCACAGTTGCTTCAACTCCTTTACTAGAGGTTGAAGGAAAACATCTATGTCTTGACCCGGTGCCTTTGGCCCAGGAATTAGCAAAGACAACATTTGGAACTCTCGTTTCATGCACAATGAAGGTGGGAGATTATAAGGCACTGCGATGATTGGCCAACAACTATAACTAGAAGATTGTATACCACGCGGATTAAACCCATCGGTTGCAATTGCTAGCCAAATGTTGCGCCCTTCATTTGCAAATTCTGGCCATTTAGACTTAAACATTTTCCACTGAGGAGAATCAGATGGATGGCATCATTTTACAAAGAGAGAGATAAATTAATGCTCTATATGGGTAGAGGGAGATAATATCAATGTATCAACATTTCAGTCACATTCATTTAACATAAATAATTTGACAAAAAACACAATCAACAGACAAAAACCAAAATATTATATTATCTGCAGCATTCTTTGCATGATATAAAAACTGAAAATCAAACATGATTCTAAAGTAGAAACTAAATGAATATATATATATATACACACACACACACACACATACACATAGACACACACATACATATTTTTAATTGACAAAAACCCTACCCTGAAGCTCATATAAACAAATTACCTCCTCAAACCGCCATTGTGGGGTTGCCATCTCCTCCAATACTGGTATCCCAAAATAGGCCTTCCAGTTCCATACATGTACGGACAAAGACAATAAGAACCTTTCTATAGTTAGGGGCAATCTAGTTGATAATTAGAAAGGAAAAAAAAAAAACAAACAAACAACCGTGCAATATCTCAAGAGACAGCAGGAAACCAAGCAAAGGGGTCATACATAATCTTTAAAAACAAAAACATTTATTTTGAGGGTTAAAAGATAACTCCGAGATCTAAAACTTTCATGTCTTGACCTTTATTTGAGAACTAGTTTAACTTGGCCAAACATTTATCACAAACAGAACTTAGAAATCTGAAACTGAAGCTTTTGAAAATCAGGGGCTGTTTTAGTAAAATCGATGTATCTCTTAACTCACAAATGTTGTGCATGTGAAATTTTGAGGGTTGAAAGATAACTTAGAGATCTAAAACTTTCATGTTTTGACCTTTATTTGAGAACTAGTTTAACTTGGCCAAACATTTATCACAAACAGAACTTAGAAATCTGAAACTGAAGCTTTTGAAAATCAGGGGCTGTTTTAGTTAAATCGATGTATCTCTTAACTCACAAATGCTGTGCATGTGAAATTTTGAGGGTTGAAAGATAACTCAGAGATATAAAACTTTCATGTTTTGGCCTTTATTTGAGAACTAGTTTAACTTGGCCAAACATTTATCACAAACAGAACTTAGAAATCTGAAACTGAAGCTTTTGAAAATCAGGGGCTGTTTTAGTAAAATCGATGTATCTCTTAACTCACAAATGCTATGCATGTGAAATTTTGAGGGTTAAAAGATAACTCAAAGATCTAAAACTTTCATGTTTCTCTATGTTTGAGAAGAGAAACAATATACTACTAGTATTTGGGGATGTTGACATGGGTTTCGACCATGACCCAGAAAACCGCTTTATGCGTCTACCCAAACAGCCCCGAATTACCAACTATATTAAATGGCATATTGAACTCAAGATTGTTGTGTGTTGACAATAAAAAATTCCCGAAGCATTAGCATATTGGATATAAACAATCTTAATGTATTGAACATGAAAAGACAAATGCTAAATATTTGGGTGAGAAGTTGGTGGTGCAACATCAATGTCCAAGTGCTAAACAAGCATATTACAGAGAAGGTTGTGTTGCAACAATGGAGTCACTACGTAGTGCAAGTTCTGAGAGCAGCCATTTTGTGAAGAAAAACCAAAGGGTAGAAATTAGAATTGTTTCCAGCTGCCCCTACCAGCACTTTACACAAGCTAGACCACCACCAAAAATGGCTATTTTTAAGTTGGTGGCACAATATCAGTTGCCTTACAGATGCATTAATAAACACACTAACATCAACCAATCAAACATACTCTGCACTTCACAATTACAACTATCGAAAGCGAAGAATTGGTTTAATATAGACTCCCTACTTTTTTCTTTTTTCTTTTTTTGAAGACTAGACTCCCTACATTCTTCTCGGTCATTCCTTTTCTTTTCTAAAGCTCAAAACACAAAAGCCATATTGATCCCCAATTTAATTCATCTCTTTACTCTCCAACTCCCCCAATCCAAACAAGACATTGGTATCACAAATATTTTCCATTAGTACATAGCATATACACACAAACTAGAACAGCTATCCCAACTTACATACATAGAGAAGCACTAGTAAATATACATTATCATAGAACTCAAAACATACACACGATACATAACTAGCAAATGTAATCTCAACATTAGGAGCCAAAAATTCGGGAGGTAAATCAATTTCAACAATTCTAAAGCTTCCTTTCTTCATGTCATACAAGGTTTGTTCTCTCTCACTGTAAAACCAATAGGAAGGTCTACCAATGGAATTACCCCAATCGGGAGACGAGTGCAAACAGAGGAACCACTATGTTACCATCAATGTACACATTATATATTTATATATATATACACACTACAGAAAATGAAAAAAAAAAACTAAGAATGATGGGCCGAAAATTAAAAATAAAATAAAATAAATACAGATAATCAACAAACCTACCATAGGGAGAGAGAGGGAGAGAGAGAGAGAGAGAGAGAGGTCTGTATATGTATGTATGTATGTACATATATATATATATATATATGTATGTACAGATAATCAACACACTGTTACTCGATATATATGTATGTACAGATAATCAACACACTGTTACTCGATATACATGTATGTACATATATATATGTGCATATCTGTATTTGTATATATATATATGCATTGTTTGATGTATCGATCTATATATAAATCTATATATACATACCAGAGAGAGAGTACCGATTTGAGGGAGGGAGCTCAGATCTGAATATTTGATCCACAATCTAGAGAGAGAGAGAGAGGGGTCCGATCGCACAGTCCAGAGAGAGAGAGACAGAGAGAGAGAGAGATGGATTAGAGAGAGAGGGAGCTCAGAGTCGATAGAGAAAAGGGTTAGAACCCGATGCTACTTTCCATGGAATTCGTTTCTTTAGTGGGGGGAAGGAATTTGTTTTCCACAAAAATGAGGGAAAATGAGATTTGGGGGAAAATATTTCTATGGAAATTTTAGTCAATCAAATACCACATTTTGGTGGAAAATTGATTAGTAAAATGTTTTCCATGAAAAAAAATGTGCAATCAAACACACCCTAAAAAAACATATTTATAAAAATATTAGTATGATATCTTTTATAGAAAAGACTCACATGTAAGGACAAAACTATTACTCCCTCCGTCCCATATTAAGAGTCTCTTCTGGGAATTCCAATTTATTAAAGGGACAACCTTGATTTTGGTGAGATTTTTAACTTTTCAATGTTGCCCTTTTTGAAATTCAAAATTATAGTGTCACGTAAAAAAAAAGAGAGGGGAGAGTTGGATATAATAAAGGGCAAATTTGAAAAGTATGTATTAAAGTACTTTGACCTTTTGAAGAGGACTCTTAAAATGAGACATCAAAAAATGGCATCAAGTACTCTTAATATGGGACAGAGTGACTATAATATATCGTAGGGTTCATTTGATAAAAATTAAAAATTAAGTACTGAAAATTAAGTGCTAAATTTTAAGTACTGAAAATTTTAAGTTATTGAATTTATAATACAAAGAACATTGTTGCAACGATTAAAATAGACTGCATTCAGTGATTATTTTCAGTAGAATTTTTTTACTTAAAGTTTTCAGTGATTTTTTGGCTGCTTTTTCAATTAAGTGGTTATTATCAAAGGCGCTGAAAAAAATGAAGTGCTGAAAACTTTCATTTCATCACTTATTTGGGTTATCAAACACATTTAACTTCCCCTCTTCCTCAAATTAGATTTACCTTATCTTCTTCTATTTTCTCTCTCCACTCACATAGTTAGTGGGCCCTAACTAGTTTTAATTTAAGTAAATATTACTAACGGATATATCCGTTAGTATCGAATTAAAATCCGTTAGCAATAATATATCACATTATGGAGAGTCATTACTAACGGATATTTAGCAATTCGAACGGATATATCCGTTAGTAATTACTAACGGATATATCCGTTAGAAATCGTAAAAACTGTCCGTTAGAAATCTGGCCATATGGTGTAGTGCAATAAAGACAAAGAATAATTTGAGTAAATTGAAAATACAATCTATGAAATTTTACGAGGTTAAATAGTGCCCCAAAACTACCCGAGTGATTAAAAATCTAATCGAAACACCTGTGTGTTTTGAACACGGACCGAGTAACACATGTCACAACTATAATGGACTAAAATTGACCTTAGTTAATTAACCTAACCTTAGATAGCAAAATATCTAATTTTATGTAGTATATTATATCACAAACATCTGTTGATTGAATGATCATGTTCTATTACCAAATTATAATAGCTTAGCCCACCCCATTTTAAGCTAAGGGTATATTTGATTTATAGATTTTTAGTGAGAAGAAGAAAAAAAAACTGAAAAAATTGCTTAAAGAAAATATTGAGGAGAAAGAAATTTTTTTTATTCACATTCAATATGTCAATACAAGACCTAACGTAATAGTGCATCTATGGCTAGGCAAAGATACCTATTTTCTTCTTCTTCTTTTTTTTTTTTTTTTTTTTTTATCACTCAAATTTGTTTAAGTTTTAATTGTTATTTGAGTCTTCTATTGTTTTAACTGTAATACGTTATTTATACGAACCATTTTATAAAGTTAATAATTTAAAGCAACCAATATGTTATGTTAAAAATTCAAATTGCGCGGCATTTTCACCTAGACTCGCCTTCATTGGAA
Source organism: Hydrangea macrophylla (assembly GCA_033977485.1). Lineage (NCBI taxonomy): Eukaryota > Viridiplantae > Streptophyta > Magnoliopsida > Cornales > Hydrangeaceae > Hydrangea > Hydrangea macrophylla. Next base: position 101,295,848 of record CM066990.1, read on the forward strand.
TCAATCTTTTATAAAGTTAATAATTTAGAGCAACCAGTTTATTACGTTGGAATTCAAGTAGCATGACATTTTCAATTGGTACCTTTTTCCTTTTCTTTTCTTCTATCACTCAAATTTGTATAGGTTTTAATTGCTATTTGAGTCTTCTGTTGTTTAACTGTAATATGTTGGAAATTTAAATAGCATGACATTTTCACCTAGGCTCGCCTCTATCGAAATCATCTAGGGCTCATATTTTTTTTGGCCAATTTTAGACTTTTCATTAGTTTTGATGTAAATTTTAGCAGTTTCACTGTAGTCCAAAAAGGTACCCTTTTCTTTTCTTTTATCACTCAAACTTGTATAGGTTTTAATTGCTATTTGAGCCTTCTAATGTTTGAACTGTAATGCGTTATTTATACGGACCATTTTATAAAGTTAATTTAGAGCAGCCAATATGGTATGTTAAATTTAATTAGCGTAGTCTTCTATTATTTAACTATAATACGTTGGAAATTTAAATGGCTAGCGTGACATTTTCACCCAAGCTCGCCTTCATTGATATCATCTAAGGCTAATTTTTTTGGCCAATTTTAGGTTTTTCATCAGTTTTGAGGTAAATCTTAGCAGTTTCACTTTAGTCCAAAAATGTACTTTTTCTTTCTTTTTTTTATCACTAAAACTTGTATAGATTTTAATTGGTATTTGAGTCTTCTATTGTTTGAACTATAATATTGTCACACCCCAACCCGTCTTGGGCAGATTAGGACACGTGTTACAAAATCCACACTCCAAATCATCCTCAATATAGTAAGAAAATCACGTATTAGACATCATAAAACAAGTTTATAGTGACAAACAGCCCCAAGGGCAAAATGGTCATTAATAAAGTATAGAGAAATTTATACCAAAAGATAAATATTTGAGTCCCGGTTATAACGCAAAAAACAGTGCACGAATCCGAATTTTCTAGAAAGAGTTATGTTCGTTTCCGTAAAAGACGTCTGACTGAAAACAGACCAGCGGATTGATTCGCCCCAAAATCGGATCGATCCGGTTTTAGCACAATGCCATTTTCTGCTCCTCCAGATGTCCGGATCGATCCACATGCACCAGACCCGGATCGATCCGGATTCTGCAGAAGATTATTTTTAGTAGATTTCCCCTGTTTAAAAAGTTCCAAACATAACCAAACCCCAACCAAACCTCATGGGTACTTCAAAACCTATCCCAAAAGCATTTATAAGTTCTCTCAAACACTAAGAAACCATTAAACTCAAGATATTAATACAAACTTGCATCTCTCCCCAACATTTGTCTAAACATGAGTGAAAATTCTGTCAAAACATGACTAAACCATACCAATCCAAATAGAGGCATCCCAAAACCATTGGAAAGCACTCCCAAGTGTCTCAAAACTTTAACCAAACATCATATGAGATTCTCAAACCATTTCTAAACATTTAAGAAGTTATTTAAAACTCAAAACACATTAATCCTCCCAAGTTCTCTCCCAACCACACATAACTTGTGAATTGCAAGTGCAACTCACATCTTAAAACATAATTAACATCCACTTGAACTTGACATATTACAAGTCTTTCAAATATACATTGTTCCAACATTTCCCAAGACAAAAGTTACATTTTAAACTTAACCATCTAAGCACATGAACATATTTACAACTCCCATTCCCACATCCGTTGCGCAATTCACTTTCTCTCATCATTCCGTTCGGCAGCTGCGATGGTTATTCAATAACCCAAAACAGAAAATACTATTCATTTAAGCTTTCGCTTAGTAAGAGAACTAATCATGCTATTGGAATGCCAACAAAATGATCTTCGAAAAGTGAAGTAACTCTAGCCACCACCCCCGAGTCCTTCTCACCCTGAATCTTTCTCACTTTTGGACTCATATAGCGCAACACACACTCTTGTGACCCCGAAGGCGTCACCAACATTTCATTGTGGTCATCACCACGCCCTTTTTCTTGAGAGCTTACTATCCCTTACATATGGGACCTATAAATGGTGACCACTACTTGACTTTCCTTTGATCCACATAGGCATTTAAGCAACTTAGCATATAAGCATAACAATTTCACATTATTGACATACTTTTTACCCAAATTCATCAACATATATATACATGAGCATGAATTAAGCAACTATGAACAAAAATTATCACATTAACATAACTAAACACTCAATTTTGGGATTAGAACACTCACCTCTTCGTATTGTTAGCAAATTAAGCCTAGAAACCCAAACTTCTTGCAAATTTCCAACCCAAATCCTACCGGTGTAAATCCTACATAGTTTTGATACATCAAACATCATCTATCAAGAACGGTTGCCGGAAAAATGTTGCCGAAAATGAAAATAAAGTACATACATGTGATCCTTTTACCTCCACGAGTCCAAAAATGGTCTAGGATCGAAAATCCGGCGCCAAATAACGAAGGAACGACAAGAAACGTTGTCGAGAAAACAGTCGCTGACTTGAGAGCTCTCAATTCTCTATATTTTCTGTAAATTTTGCTAATGAGACACATATGCTACATGCATATGTGTTGTCATTAACTTTTTCTTTATTGCGTTTACACCCCACCCACCCCTCCCCCCAAATCTTTCTTAAGCTTTATTACGAAACTCCCATGTTAATTACATTAATTCCCCACCTTTTCTAAATGGATTTAATCTAAGTCCCGCGTGGGTCCTAAACGTGGTCCCACATAAATTATGAGGTTGCTATTAAACCTACCAATTATGAATCATTTTCAAATACGCCCTCATATGGGTACCTAAACAAGTCCTCCTTACCTATCATAAGACATAATCATATCATTGAACCTGTAATCAAATATGCATATCAACATATAATAGCATCTAAATGCAAATTTTATCAACTAGACCCTCATTGGGCCCCACTTTTATACTTGTCCTACCTTTCACAGGTCTTTCATCTGTGTTTGCATTTGAACACCTTTTTACCTGTGGGTTCATAACCCCAACTTAAATCATTTTATGCATTAATTCTCATTGACTAACACATACTTATATCACACTAATCTTCTTTTTCGGGTACGGGTGTTACAAATATGTTATTTATACGGACAATTTTATAAAGTTAATAATTTAGAGCAGCCAGTATATGTTGGAAATTCAAATAGCGTGACATTTTTACCTAGGCTCGCCTTCATTGGAATTCATCTTTTATAAAGTTAGTAATTTAGAGCAACCAGTATATTATGTTGAAATTCAAATAATGTGACATTTTCACCTAGGCTCGTATTCATTGAATTCATCCAGGGCTAATATTTTTGGCCAATTTGAGATTTTTCATCAATTTTGAGGTAATTGCTATTTGAGTCTTCTATTGTTTTAACTGTAATATGTTGAATTCATCCAGGGATAATATTTTTGGCCAATTTTAGATTTTTCATCAATTTTGAGGTAATTACTATTTGAGTCTTCTATTGTTTTAACGGTAATATGTTGAATTCATCCAGGGATAATCTTTTTGGCCAATTTTAGATTTTTTATCAGTTTTGAGGGAAATCTTAACAGTTTCACTTTCGTCCGAAACCAAAAGGGTTAAGTGTCCACTTTTGAAGCACATAAAGGTAAAGTGAAATTAGGCCTAACCATGAGGGATAAAACATAGTTAACCCTTTTATCCAAAGAAAGTATTTATTTATTTAAGATCTTCATTAGTCATCAGCCATATCATGTGCTATAGCAGTTAAAGTAATTGAAAACCACATTTAATAATCATAACATTACCCAATGAAGTGTGAATGTCTAAACTTGGACAACAAACATCGTAGGATTGTCCTTTTCTCTACCTAGGATCACATGGTAACTCATACAATAATGTGTAACAATCTTGTAGGATTTGCTTTTACAAAGCCAAAACATCAAGAAGATCAATATAGGGCCTGATCAGTGTAGTTTGTGTTTTGCGATTATGATTGCTTTGTGATTGTTTTTGTCATAATAGATTGAGGTTGTAATAGATTTTGGTAGTTGTGGTGTTTTGGTAATATTTATAAAAGAGGTTATAATGATATAATTGTCCAATTGTGATTTTAATTGTCCAAAAGACAATTAAGCTATTGTGTTGTATAGCCTTTCCCCCCCCCCCCCCCCCCCCCCCCCCCTATTAATACATATTTTTAATTGTAAATAAAAATGAATTAGTTCATTAAAAAATCAAGTATTGAATAAGTAGTATTTATATTGAAAAATTATACATTACTAATGATATGGTTATTGAAAATCTACTTCAAATTACCGACAAATTGTAACGATTTTTCGCCAGATAAATGAATCATTGTTCAATCAGACCTATTGTTATTGAAGACGATGAAAACATCCAAAGTTATTTTTATTTATTTTTACTCATAGTAGTTGCAATTCCAAAAAAGGAAACTTTATCTTTGATAACTATTTTAACAAGTATGAGCACACCAACCACGTGCAACGCACGTGTTGCATTACTAGTAATATGATAACTGTATTATGAGGTAGCAAATGGACAGCGAGAGAAAGTTTTAGTCTTAAATTACCATAAATAGCCACAATATATTAATAGTGTACTATGCAAACCTCCAACTTACATGAACAAGTAAAATCTCTTTGTGTTTCATAATCCCATAGAATTACACACAATAAAGTACGTAGGACAACTATATGTAATTACACACAATAAAGTAGAATATGGTAGGACAACTATATGTAATTACACTAAAAATATGTTACACTCTCTTATCTTGTTTAGTTTAAATTAGAAAATATACTCCGTAACATTTTTCCTACAAAAATGGTTAGCAGGACCTCTTAAATGAAATTGTAAATAAAACAGATAAACACAAGTAGTAGTAAGGTATGGTAATTGATTAAGCAACAACTCTCACTGTCCTGACGAAGAAACAAATATGTGGTCCATGTTTCAATACGCGTGAAATGAAATAATTAGTGCTGTCAAATCGAATTCTCCCATTTGGCTTCACTAGAATTTAATGAGAGCATTTTTTTTTCAAATGTTTTGTTAACATGTGTCCTTAAGACATATGTTAAGGTTATAAATGTAGAAATAAATAAGGGATATAGTGTGGGTTTTAGTATCCGGTGTGGTGTTCAATGTTTGTCTCCTTTGTTTATTTTCACTTTTGAAATCTTAACACGTGCCCTAAGAGGGGCACATGTTAACAAAACCATTTTCTCAATCTGAAATGGTCATATTGCTCATTTAGGTTTTTATTGGGTGACATGTATCCTATTTTTGAAAAATGCTAGTTTCACATACTATTCCACAAACTATACTTTAAATGTATGTACTTTGTGTTCTTTGAATTTTTTGCACTTTTCGATTCAACACTTACACAGCACAGAATACATATATTTAAATTTAAAATTAAGTATACATATATTTAAATTTAAAATTTAAAATTGTCTAAAAAAATAAGTTAGTGTAATAGTGCTCATCTCATTCTATAGTGAACAATGGGTGATATTTTTTGGTAAGCAAAAATGTTTGTGAATTTAATAGTATTAACAATAGTAAATAAACTAATACTGTATTAAAATTAAATAGTTTGAATTTCGTACTTGATGAAGAGTTGACAGGGAGATTGGGTATGTGAACAGTAGTCCAAAGTCCACATATTTTTGTGATTGAGTGCGGGTCCCTCTCTTTGATAAATTTTTAAGTACTTCGATGAAACTTGACATATTAATATTGTATTCTCTACTAGTCTAGAGAGCAGGTTATCTGAGTGGAAACCGTACCACTATATACAGAGCACAAATAACTTCACTCTCGTGAATTAGAGGGTACCAAGTACCAACTGTTTATACCATAAAATTTAATTATATTATTATATAATTATATAATAATATAATAATAATAATTATTATTATTATAAGTTATTTAGGCTTGTCATGGAAGTTATTTAAAAAAATTTTGCAAGACACTTGTCATCGTAATATTGAACCAAAGGAGGTTACTAAAGATTAATGGTAATGGTGAAGATGAAAGTCATTTTAGAAGGAGCTTCTCCTAGAAGAAACACATGCGTAATGAATTTAAATTGATAGTTATTTAAGAGGGAGATATTTAAATTCAAATATGTGTTTATGGTTTGTATATATAAATACACATAATGTACTCCTTTATAGGGTCTTTGACCAATCCAAAAATACAATAACTTGAATTACATTACTACAACTTCTTTTCTTTAGAAGTAAATATAGATACTTTCTAGTTTAGATAGTTTCAGTAACTGTAATGTAGTTCTTTATTGTAATTCTTAGGAGTAGGTTAGTTCATGTTCATATTTCTTTAATTCATATAAACTGTAGCTTCAGATATTTCAGTCACTATTTGCTTTGAAGGGACGTCTTCGATTGAGTTTCAATCTCAAACTCCTCTTTTTCCTTCTGCTTTGAATTAGTGATTCATTGGTTCATTTCATATCTTGACACGATAAAAAGTCCTTTTAATTAAGACATCAAACGCCACCACAATTTGTACAGTGAAGCGCAGTTTAGATCACACACATTGACAACTTGCTTGTCTGGCACGCTCGCACATTTATAATTTTCCAGCCAAACACTAGCCTAGCTACCGACAGGTACCTAAAAGTTTCTCCCCTCCTTGTGTTTATGTACTTTTGTTCAAAAATTACACCACCTGACTAATATCCTTCATGAACTTGTTTGGAAACCATGCATGTTTATGGTTTCAAATCATGTTTGAAACCTCAAAACTCAATCGCAAGCCGTTAGGTTTGCATGCGATCAGGGGCGGAGGCTTAGAAGGGCCAGTGGGGGCACGTGCCCCCACTCATTTTTTGGCAATTAAAATTTTACCCTACATGTGTTATAGGTTTTACATTTAGGCCCCCCTCAACTTATGTTTAGGCCCCCCCTCAACTTATGTTTAAGTCTCTCCAAGGGGTCTAAGGCCCAATTTAATGTCATCAACTATATGTATATTGATATACAGGTATATACAACTCAAAGGAAATGCGCCTAAAATTTTTAAAAATTACACTTTTAGTGTGATAATTTTATGCATTTTAGAAATAGACCCCCTTAAACTTTGAAAGACACTACACAATATTTACGTGTCACCGAATAGACTTATATTATAAGCATATCCCCAAAAAATCACAATTATAGACAAGTAGACCCTAAAAAAATTATCAATTATGTATAAATAGACCCAAAAAAAAAAAATTCGGGGGCGCTGCCCCGAACCCCCGCATAGCCTAGGCCCCCTGGCCAAAATTCCTGACTCCGCCCCCTGCATGCGATTAGGATGACAATCGCAAAAGTTAGCTGTTAAACAGAAGCAATTAATTATGCCAATCAATAGTTATCATCAAGGCAGAAGTGTAGCCAAAGGGGGCCTATATAGCTCATTCAGTCTATATGCTAATAAAAGCAATTTCCTTAGGAACACTGCCTTTTTTGGTTGTCGTTGACATGTAACATTGGTTTCACATTAGTGAATGATATGGAAATTCATGCAATAATTGTTATTCTATTTTATTTTATTTTTTAAAAGGTGGATTTTAGTGATCGATCATTTCTTAAATTTGAAAATTGCAACAGTATATCTCGTATTATAAAAATCAGATTGTTCCCTTCACTGCATTTGTTATCGGTAACAGATTTTTCTGGACGAGAACTGCAAGATTGGCGTCATTGATACTTTTCAATATGTCAAGTTTTTCTTTATAGAAATCTCTAGGAGTCGTATGAGTGGGTTGGAAGAACGAGTCTCAAGTAGTTGGATAAACCGTATCCAGAGCTTGGCATGCGTTCGAATTCTATCTCTCACTCACCTCCCTGATTTACGTGGTACGTGAATTGTGGGGTCGGTGCACGTACCGAGGGTTTGCCTCTCTATCCTACTCTTTGAAAACGACAATAGGTACACCGTCTAAAATAGGGATCCCGAAGTTTTGAAAAACAGGTTGAGGGGATTTGTCATCGTATTCCAAAAAAAAAAAAAATTTGTATTTGTACAAGTTACATCAATCGACCAAGAAGGGAATGACAATCTAATTTCATACTTAAGATGGGTCTATATTCTCTGAATTTTAGTGGGTGACTAGTGTAATTTATTCCTGAACTTTTTTTTTTTTTTTGATGATGTAATTTTTCCTGAACTTAATTGTTATTACAATGATTACATTTAATAAAGGTAAGATAAGCACTTGGATGTGTTAGAAATTAGTTTGCATGATTAAAGATTAGAGGTCGTGGTTTTTATATGAGAATGGTCGTTTTCAAAAGGCTTTGTTGACCACTAACAAAACGAGTGGATGAAAAGCTCTTGTGGATGCCCGATGAGTTCATAGGACAAAACAAAAAGTAGAGGGATATGGGAAGAAGCTAATTTACAAAGTTGGTACAAAAGTAACCTTTTTGTTTGCACACATATAACAAGTTTGATGGTAATTTGGTTATTTAATAGTGATGCATGTAGAGCTCCCTTAACTCATATAACAAGCTCTGGTCTTAGATCTCAGAAAACATGTTCTTTGTCAAAACAAAAATGTTGTTGGCTGTTTTCATAATAATAATAATAATAATACAACAAGGATAGGGATACACACCAAATGACACAATATGCTTTAAATGCATGTATCATGTGATATTTGAAATTTTCACAATTTTTTGTGCATCACTTACACAGCACGCGGTACATGCATTTAAGTTGGTGTGTCGTTTGGTGTGTATCCCTATCATTTTTTATAATAATAATATGAGAGCAGGAATGAACCTAAACTTATTTCATGAATTTCCAAACAGACCCTAGTCCTGTAAAACTTATATTCACACTTTTCTGTGCATCACTTACACAGCACAATGTACATGCATTTAAAGCTAGTGTGTCGTTTGGTGTGTATCCCTATCATTTTTTATAATAATAATATGAGAATAGGAATGAACCTAAACTTATTTCATGATTTTTAGTAGAGCAGCTAAATACACCCACCAATTTCAATATACAGTGATGTTATATATGCAATGAATGAGGACTATATGTAGTATCTTGTACATGTTTGAGCTGAGAAAAATTTGGTGGTATGAACTAATAATCGGGTGTCATGTAACCCAAATAGCACCTTCTTACACATTGTTTATTATGGTGAGTATTTTTTTTTTGCACAAGAAAGACGTAGTGGTGACATTTTATACCACGTGAGAATCGATTGTTGATAAATGATATGGTGGTCCGGACCATGTAAAAGATTCACCAAATTTTGTGGTGCTAGTGTGACGTTGCTACTCGTTTTTAACCCATTTGGCAACAACTTATGCAATTCAATTGTAACAAACTATTTTTGGTCAAAAGTTAAGTTTCTCTTGTAGCTTTTGACCAATCGCAATTTTTTACAATTTATTAATTTTTAAAATTTTTGCAATTGAATTATAGAGCTGAATTCCTACACATCCATTTTAACTTTTAGAGTTCCATAATCACTTAAATTCTTCAAAAACTACTGCCAAACAAATATTAATAGTAAGAGTTTATCCAATCCCCACACACACACCCCCCCCCCCCCCCCCCCAAAAAAAAAAAGTCACGAAACTACTTGAAACTATTTCCAAACTATAAATAAGGGACACGAATGTTGTACATAATATCAAGATAATCGCTGCCACATGAGTCGATAATATATATATATATATATATATTTCACCCGACAATAGATATTTCATTTATGAGTAATATTTGGGGCACAAACAAATTCCACTAACACTTATTAGCACACTCTATCTCTCTCTTAGTGGCACTGTACACTTATTAGCACACTCTATCTCTCTCTTAGTGGCACTGTACAGTGCCACTAAGAGAGAGATAGAGTGTGCTAATAAGTGTACAGTGCCACTAAGAGAGAGATAGAGTGTGCTAATAAATGTTAGTGGAATTTGTTTGTCACACAGTGCCACGTAAAGAGAGATAGAGTGTGTTAATAAGTGTTAGTGGAATTTGTTTGTGCCCATAACAAGAGCCTTCATTTATTTTCATGTGAATTGGAGTACATGACAAAATAAATATCATAAGAAGGTCTTTTGTTGCTTACAATGTAGACCAATGGGCATCTAATTCCTCCTCTTTTGGATCCATCCCAGTTGATAACATTCCACTCTCTGTGTTTGAGGAATCGAATCAAGGGGGTTTGTGATTTTCTTTTCTTGTTTGTTGTGTCCCTTTTCTGTTAAATGAATTGCCTTTAGCAAAAAAAAAATAATAAAAATAAAATAAAATAAAAAATTGGGATAAACTATCCAAAGTAAAAGATATCTTTTTATAAACTAGTAAAAATATTATCACACACTCAATCTTTCCCATCCCTTCTAGAACGTATCGATACTGAGCGATTGAGACAGGAAATTGCTATTGCGATCTACAAAATATACTAGTGTCACAAACTCTCTAAATCTACGAACAAACCCTACCAAAACTCTAGATCAAATGAAAGAACGTCGTATTTGATAGAGATAATACTTTATCTTCATGAGGATATCATTAGGTCTAAAAAGGCAACACTGAAATTACAAAGAGGAATGGACAGATATAATCGCAAGAAAACAGAGCAAAGAATAACAAGTGAGACCCATACCCTTAAATACAAAATATAAGAGAACAAAAAAAAATCTTCAAAGATTGGGACAAAAATGATCCTTATGAATAAAATACCACTAAATACGAGGCATGGGGCTCTCCAAAAAGAGGGAGTCCTTTTTTTTTTTTTTTAAGAGAGAGGGAGAGGGAGAGGGAGAGGGAGGTATGCTTGAGTAGTTATTTAGTGAGTTTGTTATCATGTCACGTCAGTATGTTGATGTGGTGTGATCATGTAATTTTAATCACCGACTTGTTCCTTACTTTTAAAGAGATTATGACAAGTGGTTAGTGAAATTTAAAATTTAAAACTTGATAAACACTTGTCATGATCCCCTAAAAGATAGGGGCAAATGGTGATTAAGATTACATGATCACATGACCACATCAGTATGGGGCTCACTGAATTATTTCTCATTAGGAGATGAACAAATCTAGATAACGAAATTTGGTCAAAAGTTAGAATTTTCCTCACATACCAGTATTAATAAATTAAGGCTTAAATACAAAACATATTTCCCAAGTTGGAACATGTTTCATTTTAGTTTTTATAGTTTCAATTGTATCAATTTTGTCTTTTATTTTTTTAAAATAAAAGTAATATGGGTCAAATGTCATATTCTATCACACAATTTGATGGAATTTACCCACTGTTACACACAATTATACTACGGGTAGGGGGATTAGTGATATTCTATTTTTGCCCCTACAGAGTATGACAGTGCATAACATGTGAGTAAATTCTGACAACTTGTCTAACAAAATTGAACATTTGGATCACATTCATTCTATTCAAAAACTTCAGGAACCAAATTGTTGCGATTAAAACACATGTACTAAAATGAGACAAAGTCCAAACTTTTTTTTTTTAATACATTGGGGGAGGGGAGAATCGAATACACACCCACTTGGATGAGAGAATGGGCCGATGGCCATTAGGGTGGGATGATCATTTAGAATCATCTCTCTTATTTTCAAAACGATTATATTACCATCATCATTTTTCAGTCCCTACAGTTTTTCATGAAGCACAAAAAATTCTTTTTCAATAAACCAAATTGAAGATTATTAAGATTTTTTTGACCTATCATATCAGTCATATTTATTCCACAGACAAGAGAAACTAAAAAAGAAGAAGAAATTAAAAAACCAAACCAAAGAAATTTAAATTAGAATATTGTAGAATTTGAAGAAATGCTTGGAGCTGGAAGAAATTTGAAGAAATTGAAAGATATGCTTCTTAGTGGGTGAAAAGTTTAACACAAACCCTTTAACATTGCAAAATCAAGTTTTATTTGAGGATATAATAATACATTTGCACAAACTGTAAATCTAGTTAGGATTTTTTGGGTGATAAGTGAGGTTTGTGTAATTTTTCAAAACACGAGGGTCGTACGTGTAATTAGAGCATAGTTCAGGGGAGGTTTGTGTAATTTAATGTAGGGGCATTTTAGTACTTTCATGTATTCCGTTATGGACGTTATCTGGGGCTGTACTCGAGCCGACCTTTAAGAGTTGGCAATCCCGCTCAAGCTTGAGCTTAGCTGATTTATTACCAAGCCGAGCCGAGCATAGCCTCAAGCCCTTGTTGAGCGGCTCAACTCGTGTACACACCCAGTAAGAAGTTTAAGTTGCCAACCAAAACCCACGAACCAAATTCAAGGCTTGACAGTTGGTATATATAACACCCACATTTGTGTTATTGCATTTCATTACATTGTCATGCATGATAATGTGATGTGGCGTGTCTTATGACACATGTTTGAGTGAGTTTTGACTCACGAGTTGATTTGGGTGTCTATATTAGAGAACCCTTTGAGACTATATTGATGAGTACTTGTTGTTGTGACATCTCTCCGAGTATGAGACGGTCACTATGGAATACTTTAAATGTTTATCTGAAAATAAATGCTTACCTGCGTATTTTACTATCTGTATTATTTCTGGTTTCAAATTATTTTCTGTTGTTAATTTTGGTACCCTGGTGAGGACGAATTAACACGCTATTAATTTGGTAGGCTAATTAGCAACTTCGGAAACGTTATATAGAAATTTGCGTTTTAGCAACCAAACGAAACTTAGTCATAAACTTTAATAACTTGGAGGTTTCACTCGTAAAGCTATGAATTAGCTATATAGAAAGTTTCAGAGACTGATTAGGAGTTTCGGAAACTCGTGGGGAGGTAAACACAAATTTGGAAAATATTGCCTATATATAGAAAGTGATGACTTTCATATTTTCTAAACTCTTAACCTAAAATTCAAGGAGGAGGCCAAAAGGGAGATTTAGGAGCTTAGAGCTTTGTGACGTCAAACGACGACCTTCTGCCCGTCTAATTTCTTCTAGATTTCATATTCAAGCTTCTCGAGGTAAGAACTTCGTTTTGATATCTATTAGGGTTTGTTTGGCTAAGTCTTCAGAAATGTCAATTTCTAGAATTTTTCATAAAAGTTGATATTTGGATTTATGATCCATAGGAATTGTACTAGGAGTTTTTCTGCACGTTCTTTGTGCACAGGTTTTCTTTGGAACGACCTTTAGGAGCGTTAATCGGAGGTGAGTGATTCAACTTTGTATTATGGAATGATTGCTTGGCGTGTATTCATGTTATGTTTGTATAGCATGTGCTAATTCATAGAGATATATTGTGTAGTCCATATTGAGGGATTATATTGATAAGTAGGCCCAATAGCATGGTGAAATGTTTTAATTACTGAGAGCACGGTGATATGTATTTGAGCATGTTGAGTTGCTTATTTGGATCAGAAGGAGCACGTGGTCACTAAGACATTTTGTGAAACCGATATAGGCATTAAGGTCGCACGATTGAAGAAGAATCGTGGGTCTTACCCTTTTCGCGCGGATTTAGTTGTTTTAACTTATATTAACTCAGAATCGTGGAACGAGTTCATAATATTGTAATAGATTGTAATCTCTTGTAATTATGTTTTAACAATGTTTTAATCTAGTTGGGATCACTTTAGAATGAGTTTGGTGTGTGTGTTTAACCCTTGGGTGCTTTCAAAAGCTTTTTGTCACACCCATACCAAAATTTTATAAGTTTTATCTTGCATAATTGAATTTATGCATGGATTTATCAATGTTAGTTGATAATGAGGTTGAGGTTGACTGTGAGTCAATTGTAATGTGTCAGTGAGGACACGGGAACATGATGGTTCATTTTGCATTAGCATAAGTAAATGACATTTATGTGATTTAAATGTTATTTGACTTATCTGGTAGTTTATGAATAGTGAATATACATGTATAGTATAATTTTATGGTAATTTCAATATTGTTATATATCTTTTGAGAATTGTGGAGAGAACGTGAGTGTCACGTTATATAAAAAAGGAGGTTGTATAGAGATTTTCACAGAATTTAGTTTTCGGACGTGATTTTGAACCCAAACGAGACTTAGTCGAAAATTTTTGTAATTTATAATTTTTCACTCAAAGTTATAAAATGGACGTATGTGACGCTTCATGGATTAATTAGAAGTTTGAAAAACTCGCGGGAAGGTAAACGCGATTTTCGAGGAGTGTGTCTATAAATAGATGAGGGTGAGATTTCATCACAAACTTCATATAATATCTTGAGAGAGGAGAGAGAAAAGGGAAATTGATCATACGGGCTTTGCGACGACGAACGATGACCCTTCGTCCGTCTGAATTTCACCAAATTGCATATTCGAACTCCCTAAGGTAAGGGCTACGCATTGATAGTTTTTAGGCTACGTTTGGCTAAGATTTTATAAATTTCTAAATCTAAGAAATTGGGGAAAATACGTGTAGACTTGTAGGTTTTTCGTACGATCGGAGATTTGGCATTTTTTCGGGCTTCTAGTCGTTTCCTCCAAATTTTACGACGATAGCTCGAGGTATGAATTTCTAGCCTGTGTTATATAGGTGAAATACATGTTTTATATTTCGACGAAGAAATTGTGATCCAGGCGAAATTCATGTGTTAATCTTAGACTCGTTAATTATGCACTCGATTAAATGTGAAAAGCATGTCTAAATTTACGCGAGCACGTTGAGTTGCCTAAGTGGGTCAAAGGGGGGTTTTTATACAAATTCCTGCCGGAAGTAAGCTTCTCGATGTTTGAGAATTTTAGTAGCGACGGCTACTGCGCATGGTTTAAGACTTGAACTTGCCATGGCACTTGGGGACGTAATGGTTATAGGTTTGGACTAGCCATTGACGTCGTGGTTTTACTTGTCAAATTCGAATTTCAGAAGGTGGAATAGTATTTCCTATGTTTAATCCAATCAAGCCTTAGCTTGTTCCGTTATTATTTCTTTTCATGGATTACTAAGTCTAAACTTTGGTTTTAATAACATATTGTAGCTTGTGAAGTTTATAATAGAGTGAACTTGTGAAGAGGAATGAAAGGATTAAGGTTGGGTGATGCCTTAGGCAAAATTCTGCAGCTTGTGCAGGATTCTGCTAAAGGGTATTCGACCGGTCGAATGGGGTCGTTCGACCGGTCGAGATGTCCTATGCTAGAAATCTTTTTCTATACCTTCCGGAAAATTTCAAAAGGTTTTGATTGGTTCTTAGGGTACCTTTGGGACCTCTTTTAACATAAAATCATTCGATTCGAAATATAATTGCGTTTTCAATTTTACACGGATTTTACAACTCGGCGGGTAATGTTTCCAAAACTTTTATACACTCAATGTTGTTTTTAAGTCTTTTCCGGTGCGTATGGTTATGAAATGAACTAGATAAGCCTTGATAGCGTGCCACGTGTCCTGTTTCCACACGTTAGCGGGATAGGTCGTGACACTTTTAAACTTAGATATTCTGCAGAATGTGAGATGTTGCCTTAAACCAGTCGACTGGTTGAAAAAACAGTCGATTGGAGCCTCTTTTTCAGTAAGTCACTGTATTTTTTTTTATAGAGGATCAATCGACTGGTTTATTACCAAGCCAAGCCGAGCAGAGCCACAAGCTCTTGTTGAGCGGCTCAACTCGTGTACACTCCTAGTAGGAAGTTTAAGTTGCCAACCAAAACTCACGCACCAAGTTTAAGGCTTGACAGTTGGTATATATATACCTAAAACAATTGCTTGGAACGTGAATTTAAGACTATACACATTATAATATGTCATTATTCTTTCAATTTTAAATAATTTGCATTATACATATATATATATATATTATTTTTATAATTACTCCGTATCGTATATATATATATATATATAAAATTAAACAAGCCCTCATCAAACCTATTAAAGAGATTTTTCACGAGCCTACTATACGAGCCTTAATCGTATTGTTTGCGAGTCTTATCGCGACGAGCTCATGTGTGCTCAAATTTGACTCATTTATTATACGAGTCGAGCGGAGCTGAACCGCGATCCTTTGTTGAGTGGCTCAACTCGTGTACATCCCTAACGTTACCTGCAACTGTTCAGGGTTGGATTCAAAGTTTTAAAAAAAATTGTACACATACACTAAAAAAAAATTACAGTTAAGCCCCCCTGAAAATTATAAAAACCCCCCTTAATTTTATAAAATTATCATGCTAAGCCCCTCTCTCTTAAGTTTTTGTGTCAAGTATAAAATATTTATACATAGGTTCACAATATACACAAAAAATATATATAACATGTCCAAAATATGCATAAATAAATCAAAAATATGTATAAATATATCAAAAAAAATATATTTCGCGAGCAGCCTCTGTACATCAAGTTCCCCCAGATTGATTTTCTAAATTCGCCTCATTAATCGTTACCAATAATAAATGTCCATGTAATTTTTCAAAATACAATAATAAAATATTATATAATTAAGACAAACCTCACGAAGGTCAGTGTAATTTACCCTTAAAAAATTGTCCACAAAACAGTGCCACAAACTCACAAGTCACATCCAGTCATCCGCTACTCACTACCGTCCAGTCCAATTAATTCTCTCTCTCTCTCTCTCTCTCTCTCTCTCTCTATATATATATATATATACTACGGAGTATATATGAGTGAATGAATGAACCTCCATCCCTCTTGGATTGGAATGACATCAAACAGGAAGTAGAAAATGGGAGCTGATTTCGTCACTTCAAAGCTACTTGTTGTCTACATTATCTCTTCCATTTGGTTAATTTTCTTCACATCCTTCGGATTCGCAGCCACAGCTAAGCTCCACCAAGACGAAGGTAATTACTAAAAATCAACTTAAATTTCATGTTCCTCTGTTTGGTTCCCGAGAAAATGGTTTTCTCTCATTCTTTTCTACTACATTTTTCTCGGGAGCCAAACAGAAAATAACTAATTGAGTGAAGTTTAATTGTTATTATTATTATTATTATTTTGCGTGGTTCTGGTTAATTAACTTAATTGTGTGATGTGAGAGCAGTGAAGGCATTGAGAGAGATTGGGAATGGATTGGGGAAGAGAGATTGGGATTTCAGCAAAGATCCTTGTAGCGGTGAAGGGCATTGGAGTGATACTATTACCAAAAAGGGCTTTGAGAACTCTGTCCTTTGCGATTGCTCTTTCGATCGCAATACGTCCTGTCACGTCATTTACATGTACTCTCTCTCTCTCTCTCTGTACACACACATATATATATATATATATATAGATGCGATTTGCATTTGATATTACAATCGATTCCACGGGCGCAGTTCAGGCTGTTCAGCTCAATCGATCAAATCTACTAAAGATTTTTGAGGTGTTTTTTTTTTTTTGGAATAATTACCTTTCAGTCTACTAGTTTTTTTTTTTTTTAATTATAAAATTTTAAAAATCTGTTACTTTTTTTAAATTAAAAAATAGCAATTTTTTTGTAAAAATAAAAATTCATCAAATTTACACGATTTGGAGCAACTCTTTATAAGATTGGAGTAACATTTTCAAAGTTGGGAGCAATTCTTCAGAATTTAGGGAGTAAGTTGTTTCAAAATCAGGTACAATTCTTCGTAATGTTGGAGTAAGTTATCACAATATTGAAAGTAATCATCATAATATTTTGGTATAACTTTATATCGTTAAATCATAAAATAAACTAAAACATTAAAAAAAAAAAAAAACCTATTTAAAAGTTAATGTTTTTTAATTTTGTTGATAACTTTTTAATTTTTTTTAATTATTGCCAATAAATTTTTAATTTTAAAAAAGTAGTAAACTGATTTTAAATTTCATACAAAAATTTGACTGAAATCTAAAAATGTATTTTTTAGAAATCCTATGATACACCTTAGTGTTTTTGGTTGTACTATACACACTAATTTGGTGTCAATACAGTGTAATTTATGTCTCAAAATGTGTAAATAGAGCTCAAAAATATTGTAACTTTAAAAACCTTTCTAAAAAAAAAATGTAGTTTTCGAAGTTACTGTGTACTTAGGACGTAGTTAAACATTTTGAATGTGATTTTTTTTTTTGGGTAATCGGGGTGTTCGGGCCAGCTTGCGTGCACCTCGACTAATCCTCCGAGGCCTGGAGGAGCCGGGTGAATACTCCAGTGGCCACGCTCCCCATGACTCGAACACTAAACCTCTTGGGTAGTACACCCAAAAAGTTTATCACTCGGCCACAAGGGACTTGGTTAAAAAAAAAAAAAAATACCACACTTTGTTACAAGCTCTAAGACAAGTTGGGAGCTAGCGACAACATTTTCCATTCAAACTATGAAACAATCAAAAGATTCAGAGCCACTAGGATGTATTATAGAATTATTTATCGTCTTTTCTATTGTGGTTACTAAGAAAATTTTAATAAAAACAATCATAAAAAAAATTTGCAATTAGATGGAGTGCAGTTTTGATCCCGCTGCATTAGTTAATAGGAGAATTGGGTGAGCAATTTTGGATGAGAAAAATGTATCAATTAGATAAATGAAAAAATCACGAAAGTTGAAAATGTTGACTAAAAAAGCCAGTCAACGATACATGGCTGACTTTAAGCTGCATAAAACGGAGTGCCAGCTGTACGATAGATCTCCATGTCTTTTTTTTATTTTTTTATTTTATAGCATAGATCTCCATGTCTACTGTATTCACACCAGCATTCTAGTTTTGTATCCATGTTTCTTGTCCGGGTTTTAGGAGTCCGACCCGACCTAAGACCATCTAAACATTTATAGCACTGGCCCAGTCTTTAAGGAACTCCTGCAGGCTGCAACTACTGTAAAAACAATTCCCATATGGCTACTACTATTGCCAAAATAAATTGGCAAAGTAACTATTGCCAAAGTGACAGCCTTCCAAATTTAGAAAGAGAATATTTAGTGTGTAGTCAAACCTCCACGAGATATTTTTTTTTTTTGGATGCAAATTACTACAAAATATTTCTTACATGTCTCTAGTTGATGCAAAATTTGTAAAGTTGCATGTTGTTAATGAAATGACCGGTTCGCCCAATGCTTGAGTTCAAATCTCTTCCACAACCGGTTATTGGGGCCAAACCTAGGCGCCAAAACAAGGTGCTAGTGGTGGGTTCCATGCTTCGACCCCGACATAGGTGCGGTGGAGACCTATGCAGATCAGTCTTAGGTGTTGGGGCCCAATGCTCCATGGCAGAATTGTGGGGTAACCTACCTGCATTTCCATTTTTTTCTACCAAAAAAAAAGAAGTTAATGAAATGGATTGAGACCCACTAAATTTTCAAGCTTTTGCTGAAAAAAAAATGAGATCTACGAAGGGTGCGTTTGATAAAACTGAAAATTAAGTGTTGTATTTTAAGTACTGAAAATTTTAAGTGATTGAATTTGTAATACTGAAAACAGTGCTTCAACTACTGAAATAAAATGCATTCAATGATTATTTTCAGTAGAAATTTTTTAATTAAAGTTTTCAGTGGTTTTTTGGCTACTTTTTCAATTAAGTGGTCATATGTTATCAAACGCACTGAAAAAGAATAAGTGCTGAATCTTTTCATTTTCATCACTTAATTGGGTTATCAAACATACCCTAAGTTTCTAGCCCGCAATATAGTATTTATTAACTGAATTTGGAAACATTATCTATGAAGCCTCTATTACATTGAGTCAATTCTTAACTTGTCTTTGACCAGTTAATGCTAAAAATAAAGAAAGGAAAAATTATCTGGATATGAACTGGACCAACTGGTATTTCCCAATGTTATTATAATGATGCAGTTTGGACAGAAAGTTGATAATCTTTTTGTTATATGATATTTCGTACTCACTGTTGTCTTTTTCGGATTTTGGTCGATACATTTCAAGTTGTGTGTGTTCTAACTTGCTTCCAACCTAATGCAGGGCATTGAAATCCCAAAATCTTTCAGGAGTTGTCCCACCAGAGTTTTCCAAGCTTCGCCACCTTAAAAGATTGTAAGCATAACCAAACATTTTCCATCATTTGCTAAGTAATAAATTTAGTTTGAATAATCCTTTTTAAAAATTTTGAGTGATGTTAGTGCCGAACAATGTTTTATTGCAGATAGTAAAATTCAGACAACCTTGCTCAATTTAATGCTTCCAATAATTACAGAAATAGTTTATACACTTTGTGTTTGTTCACTTTCAAGTTTTCACAAGGTAATGGTCATAATTATTTATACAGGGACCTCAGTCGCAACTATCTCAATGGTTCCATACCTCCGCAGTGGGCGACCATGCGCTTGATCGAACTGTATGGCACCACTAATCTGCAATACAATCTCTTAGTACATTCTTTTCGCAAAAAATTGGATGATGTTTATGTGTTTTATTGGTTGTATATGCAGCTCGTTTATGGGAAACCGGTTGTCCGGTCCATTTCCGAAAGTTCTCACCAACATTAGAACCCTGGTGAATGTGTATGTTAATATGCCTTTTTTTTCTCCTTCAGTTTTTCTTAATTTGGAATCCAATATGAAAGGTAACTATATAAACTAATGTTTTAATTGCACCATAAAACTCTAAATCACATGCAGGGTCAAAATGAGGCCAATACTTGTACCAATTAAAACCATTGTATAAAAAATGCGTTCTTTGTATAGATAAAATGCTATAACAAATACTACTTTTAAGTGTCACAATTGCCATCTCTTGAACCAAAATCCTGTTTGTGTGTATACGTACGAGCAATGTATGACATTGGTCTCTTTAGTCACGAGTTTTTCGAATCATTTTGATAGCCTGCCTAAGTTGATATTCTTATATGCAAATTGCAGGAGCATTGAAGGAAACCAATTTTCAGGGCCCATTCCCCCGGAGATTGGAAAGTTGATCAATATACAAAAGCTGTAATTGTTTTCGCCTTGATTATATGTTCTATTTCCATTGTAATTGCTCCAACTTTTATTACTTCAAGAATTCAAGTTAAAGTTAGTACTACTGTCTTTTCCAGTACGTTATCATCAAACTCTTTCACAGGAGAATTGCCAGCGACACTTGTGAAGTTAATCAACCTTACTGATATGTGAGTATACATTTCCTTTTTCACTCATTCAAGGTTTACGGAGTTCGATTACTTAATAGTTGTGCATAATATATATTTCGTTCAGATCATTTCCATTTGGCATTCAGCTCAATTTGGAACAAGCTAGCTGCCACTCTCCTTTTCTTTTCTATTTTGTTTCCTTTATCACCATAATATTGTGTTGAGATTATAATCTCACATCGGGAATTTAAAGCCTTAACAATCAATATATAAGCCCATGGGGGCTGGGGCCACTCCACCCATTGCCAATTGATTTTGGGTTGGATGCTCCAATTTAACATATTGTCCTGGTTGAATAGGTGGTTACTATCAGTATCTTGCTTTGAGAAGAAAAGGCAAAAAGCTAGTTCACGAAAATAAAATCTTGACATATAAAAGATGAAGTTATGGTGGAGAGAAAGACAGCAATGTGTTGCACTCTTCTCCATTTCATGTATTTCTTTATCATATTTTTAGAATTTTGCTTCGAGTTTTTATATGTTCTAACAGTTGAATCTCTCGTTTATTCATCAGAAGAATATCTTCCATATCAAAGTAAAAACGCTAACTTTACCTGTAGTTACACCATACTAATGTTTGTTCCTCGGATCATTTTAGGAGGATAAGCGACAATAACTTCACTGGAAAGATACCCGATTTCATTGGGAATTGGACACAGATAGGGAAACTGTACGTTTCTTCTATAGAGTTTTTTGTTATTATTTAAAAAAAAGAAGATATAGATTGTGATACTTCTGTACTTGATAGTTAGCTCCTTGTGTTCCGCATTGTGCGAATACATGAAATTCAAGTGTGGAATGCGAAATTTTAAGAAAAATGAAGTGATTTCTAGTGAAAAAATTGTCTTCTGAAGATCCATTGTTCGTTCTATTTATATTGCAGGCACATTCAAGGCTGTTCACTCGAGGGGCCCATTCCTGCCATCATTTCTTCCCTCACAAGCTTAACTGATCTGTAGGCAATTTTAGTATTTTACTTCTTCGTCTTTCTTCATGGATAGCATAGGTCCATTAAGTGACTCTTTCACCTTTTTTATGATATTTAGGAGGATTAGTGACTTGAAAGGTGGAGGGAGTAATTTTCCACAACTGAAAGATATGGAATCCATGAAAGTATTGTAAGTCGCATTTATTCTTTTCCTCCTATGCACTATTTTCTATATCTTTTAGAATAAATCTAAATTAGATTTTTGAATTGCAGAATACTGAGGAAATGCTTGATTCATGGAAAGATCCCTGAATATATTGGGCATTTGTCGAAGCTGAAAAATCTGTAAGTAATTTTCTTACTTATGAGCTTAGAGATATCCGCATTAATAGGTTTCATACATAAATTTTCTTTTATTTATTTATTTACACTATTATTATCATTGTTATTATGTTGTGTTTTGTTTTGTTGATAATGATTTTATTTATTTATTTTTGCGATACTTTCAAAATAAAAACAGTTTGTCTCATTTTGTTCTTTTGGAGAAGGGATGCTGCAATTGGTACTTAGAGAGCTTACATAAGATGATAAGAACATACTAAATTTGTTTCTCGTGCTCCTAAAGCAAAAATAGAGTCACTAATTTTGCAATAGTTCTAGACTTCTTCCAAGTGATCGGTAGCAGCTTCCATATATATTTTTACTTAATACAAAACAGGCTGGATGTAGTGGCGTACCATCCTAAAGGCCCGTTTGGGTTGGTTGTGGCTTCTGCATTGAGGCAGAAGTCGTAACTTCAAGGCCATGGTGGAAATTAAGAAAAAATCACTAAAACCCCTAATATGCTTATGCATCACGTTAAAGCGGAAGGACCTTCGGACATGCTTCAGCTAGAACGCGCTTTTGGGTCTCCAAAGTGCTTTCTAGAGTTAGTCCGACGTCCCAGAAGCATGTCTGGGCCCAAACACGCGTATGGGGAGTGATTCAAAACAGGCCCTTAGATGTATCATTTTCATTAATGATTATGATGCCTCTAAGGTCTCTAAAGTGTATAACAATTATGGTATGACGTGGTAGCAAATGTATCTGTAAGAGATTTTCTGTATTTTTCTATCTATTGTTCTTCTCTCACGGAGAACCCAATTATATAGAATACAATGGGATACGAAATGTCTATACATTAAATGCTACATATCTACATTCTAACTACTTTCTAATCTCACAATAAATGCCCCAACAAACGTACAAACACTAAATTACAACATTATCCTTTAACACTCGCTTTCAAGCTGGAGTATATGTTAGGAACAACGCGTATAAATTGGTACTACAAAAAATTACGTGAAAGCTACTATAACCCTACAAGGGCGGAACTAGGGTTAACTTGAACTGCAAAAACGGATTGCTGTAGTAGAAGAATCAAGAACACGGGCTTGATAACAGCTCACGATCTTCTACCGTATTCCTCTGCTGCCAGAATCTCGAATTGAGTGTGGGCTCTTCCAAAATCCTTTTTGTTTTTCTGCTCTCTCCTTCTTACACTCTTTTCTATTCCGAGTTATAATAATCTTGATGGAAAAACGTAAACTGAGAGGAGAGCCAAAGCAGCATATGTATAGGCTACGATAGGGATTATAAGAAGTCAATAAGGAATAGGCTTTCTTATGGAATGAGGAAACCCTAATTCGAACTAAATCAAATTCTTATTTCCAAAAATTATAATTCATACCACTAAAGAATTACAATTGCACTCCTACTCTTATCTCAAAAATATGGGTAAAAAGCATTTTGCACCCCTAATGTATATATACCGTTTTGGACTTTGCACCCTAATGTTTCAATTTTCTCAAATTGGCTCTTAATGTAAATAGCGAGTTGCAATGTGGCCATTCCGTCAGAATTTCTGTTAAAAACTAACGGAAACTCGCCCATGTGCTAGTCATGTGACTTATTTAAGGGTATTTTAGTAATTCACTATAAATTAAAAGCATTTTGCACCCTTGATGTTTGGTTCATTTGGCGATTTGCACCCTTAATGTTTAGGTCATTTGGACAAGTTTTATTTTAATTTTTATGAAAAACAAAGATGTTCCGACATAATTTTTGGGTGCCTCTACCACTACCCATTAATAATAGTAAGAGGACTAATTCAAATAAAATGAAACAAATCTAAAGTTATCCAACCTATTATAATTGGAATTATAAATAAACTCTAATTCTAAAATTGTGGGGCTAAATCCACCACCTTTTTTGCTAAATTCACCACCTTTTGAGAGTACATTATTTACTTTTACCTTATATATTTTAGGTTATATGTATCTGCGTCCCCTCAACTTTTGATTTTTTTCTTTTCCCAATATATATATATAATTTTTTAATTGCAATGGAAATTAGTGTTGATTTAAAGAAGTGTTACAACCACTGGCGGAGCCATGATTTGAGCTTGGGGGTGGCTTGGGGGCAGCGCCCTTGATCTATTATTCTTTTTTTTTTTTTTGGGAAAACTGTACCTTTGGGCTTAAAAAATTGCATTATTATTCCGTAAGTTTTAGAATTACCCAAAGACAAACAATTAAATCTCTTTTTTATTTTATTTTATTTTATTTTATTTTTATTTTTATAAAAAGGATCATATGTGTTATTTCTTCTTTTATTTTTAACACTAGTTTCACCTACAAAGCAAAAAATCTTTAGAAGTTTAGGATCATAGTGAGATTTATGGGTCAAAGTCAATTATTTAGTTTAAAAAAAATTGTGGATCAAAGTGAGATTTTTTAGTTTAAAGCGATAAACCATATGTAAATCCTGTCTCTTTTCCTTATGCATTTTATTCACCCTAAACACTATATCTTACTCGTTTGGAAATCTTTTATTGCATTTTCTTTGTAATTTATTCCTTTCAGTTTATTTCCTTTAATTTTAGAATTAAAGTTTATTTAAAATTCCAATTGAGTCAGCCCGAATAAAAACTCATTTGGCTCTACCATCTTTGAACCAGTCACTTGCTCCTAATTTTCATGATCAGTCTCTAGTCCGATTAAAAAATCACAATCGGCCCTTATACAAATTTTAACTTAAAAAATGCATATTTTGGGTGCAAACAATTACTTTATCCAAAAGCTTTTCTTGAACAAAATGATAGTCAACCTGGATGTGTTTTGTTCTCTCGTGAAATACAGGATTAGGTACGAATGGCTGCTTGGTTGTCACAAAGTAAATTCATAGAACTAGACTGGGGAAACCAAAGCTCTTTTAGTAAGTGCTTCATCCACACTAACTCACAAGTGGTGTGAGCCATAGTCCTGTATTCTGATTCAACACTAGATCGAGCAACCACTGTCTGTTTCTTACTTTTCCAAGAGACAAGGTTGCCCCCAATCATAACACAATAGCCAGTAGTAGATCTTCTATCATCGGGGGAACCAGCCCAATCTACATCGGTATAACACTCAACAAGTACATGATCGTGATCCATATACAACAAACCACGTCCTGGAGCTCATTTGAGATACCTCCATATACGGATCATTGCATCCCAATGAGTGGTCCGGGGACAGTCCATAAACTGGCTAATTACACTGAATACGAATGAAACATTGGGTCTTCAATTCCCAGAAAATATATGAACGGTTCCAGGTCCATAGTTTGATACTTCTTTTGCAAAAAGGATTTTAACTCTTGAATTCCCTTGGGGTCATCACCAACGATGTCATCTATATAGACAATTAGCAGAATTTTACCTGCTGAGGAGTGTCTATAAAAGACAGAGTGATCAACACCACATCGCTAGAGTTCGAATTCAGCAACAACTTCACTAAAGGTGTGTTTGATAACCTAATTAAGTGGTAAAAATGAAAATTTTCAACATTTAATTTTTTTCAGTGCGTTTGATAATATATCACTTAATTGAAAAAGCAGCCAAAAATCCGCTAAAAAGGTTAAGTGAAATTTTTTTACTGAAAATAATCACTGAAAGCAGTTTATTTTAGTTCTTGAACACTGTTTTCAGTATTGCAAATACAAATCACTTAAAATTTTTAGTACTTAAATTCAGCACTTAATTTTCAGTACTTAATTTTCAGTTTTCTCAAACGCACCCTAAATCTACCAAACCAAGCTATGATGGGACTGTTTCAGGCCACATAGAGATTTTCTCAATCAGCATACCATATTAGTCTCCCCCTGAGCGACAAACCCAGGTGGTTGCTCCATGTAAACTTCCTCTAAAAGGGTGCCATTGAGAAAGGCGCTCTCGACATCCAACTGATGTAAAGGCCAATGATAGGTAATAGCGAGGGAGATCAACAAACGAACCCAAGCAATTTTAGCCATTGGAGAGAATGTCTCGGAATAGTCAAGCCCATAAACCTGGGTATACCCTTTAGCAACAAGTCGGGCTTTCAAATGGTTGAGTGTACCATCGGCATGCATCTTAACATTAAACACCCAACGACAGCCAATCACAGATTTGCCTTGGGGAAGAGGCACCAACTCCCAAGTAACAGCATCTCTCGATGCACACATCTCATCCCCTATGTCTCCATCCTGAATGGGAAAGAGCCTCTGTAGTAGATCAAGGAATAGAGATAGTAGACAAAGAGGCAACAAACAGAAAAAATAGGGGACAAACGATCATAAGATACAAACTTAGAGATAGGGTAAGAAGTACAAGAACGCTTACCTTTCGTGAGAGCAATTGGAAGGTCAGAGTCAGAGAAGGCGAAGTTGAAGATGTGGAAACTGGACGTGGAGTAGCGGAATCTGGAATGGTCTCAACAGTCGGACGACGGTGAGGGTATGTCTATAGGGTCAGGGCAGTCCAATTGGGCTAAGGGAGGCAACGAAAGGAGTAGGGGAAGCATAAAATCTGGATCGGTCATGGAGTGAGACTCAGAATAATATGGAGTTGACTCAAAGAAGGTAAAATCGGCAAAGATAAAGAAGCGATGCAAGACAGGATTATATTAGTGGTACCCTTTTTTGGTTTGGGTAATAACCCAAGAACACACACTTGATAGCACGCGAGTTTAACTTCTCAGTGCCCAAGAAGTTCAACAGGAAAACACGAGGAGCAATAGGAACTGGAGGTTCAGTAGGGAACAAGGTAGCATGAGACCATTCCAGATTAATCAAGTGACATGCAGTAAGAATCGAGGATGGAGGAGGCCATACGATTAATCAAGTGGATGGAGGAGGCCATACGATTAATCAAGTGACATGCAGTAAGAATCGCATCCCCAGAAACATTCAGGGACCCGCATTTCAAATAAAAAGGTACAGGCAACTTCTAACAATTGACGTTTTTTTTTCTTTCGGCAACACCGTTTTGCTGTGGTGTATGCACATAAGATGACTGGTGAAGCATTCCAAATTTGGCCATATAAGAGGTGAATGGATGTGAAAAATATTCTTGGTCATTGTCACTACGAAGGATTCAAATAGGAACATTAAGCTGAGTTTGAACTTCATTACAAATTGCACAAAAAATGGAAAATAGCTCAGAATGATTTTTCTTTAAATAAAGCCAAGTAGTGCGGGAAAAATCATCTACAAAACTAACAAAATACCGATACCCCCTGATAGAAGTTATACAGTGTGGACCCCAAACATCTGAATACACTAATTGAAATGGACTTGACACCCGTTTATTGACCCGGGGAGCAAAGTGGATACGGTGATGCTTCCCCATTGACACAACTCACTCTCTAAAGAATACAAGTGACTCAAACTAGGAACCAGTTGCTTCAACGAGCCAACGAAGGATGTCCAAGGCGACAATGGATCTGGTGAGAAGACATGGTAGCTGGACACGCAGTGGAAGTGGAAGTGGTAGGTGGTGCATTGGAACCATCAAAATAGCAGAGACCTGTCATACTCCATCCCGCCACGCGCAGATTAGGACCGTGTAACAAAGGTTTACCCAAAGAAAAACATCAATTATTAACGTGGTTAAAAGAAATTCCCTTCAGATTCATGATAAAGCACTAACATTTGAAAGCTGGTAGATCCGGTCGACTGGTCGGCGATCCAGTCGACTGGTGAATCACAGAGAGCATATCCTGAGAAAACATAATCCGGTCGACTGAATGAGATCCAGTCGACCAAGTTAGCAAAGTAGGGTGCCAAACTTGGTCGACTGGTTCAGTCCAGTCGACTATACCAGTATTCTAGTGAGCTCAGTTTACAAAATGTCGATCCAATCGACTATATTGACCTATCCGGTCAACTGGTTTTTAAGCCTGGGAAAAACTTTTTCGAATTAACAACGAATCCAGTCGACTGTCTGTTTTACACCAGTAGAGCATTGTGTAGCAAGCCCTGTATGAAGGCCTCCAAGCACAGCACCAAGGCACAATACACAAATAAAACCACTTCCAGAACTTGCCAAACACATCCATAAGCATAACCAAGCATTCCCAAACTTACAACATGAGTCTTGAGTTACGAATTACACAATTTACAAGGTTATGAACTATAACCTACAAGTTGCAAGGCATACCAACTTCACATATTACATAAGTTTTCGGAAACCAAACTATTACAAAACCATATTCAAAACTAATAACAAAGAGTCGTAGCAGCAACTCCCAGCTCCTTCCCCGTGCATCAATCACTTACTTTCCGAATCCTGGTCCGAAACTGCGGTGGTTGTTATGTACCACAACAGAAAAGGAAAACGGTTTTATTACGTTTAGTGAATAATCTAAACAAGCTTGAATGCTTAGACATGTGCAATACAATAATTAACACACAAACAACATTCGTAGTCTCCAAACTACAGGGCCAATGGTTCATTTGGACCCGAAGACCCTTCCCTTGGTCCAATGGTTCCTTCTATACCTTGGACATCCGATCTCAAAATGGATTTCTTCCTCTTCTCCTCCCTTATGGTACCAACAATGAACCATTTACCGAGCATTCTTCGACTACATAACACATAGGCACATAGTCACATAAGTATGGCAATTTTCACATAATTGACATGTTAAACTTCAAATTTAGCATATCCACGGCTTCTAAGCATGATTTTATCAACACCAAATATCATTGAAGCATTAAACACATAATCCACATTCAATTCAATCTAGAAAACTCACCTTTTCCGAATTCTACCCAATTAAGCTTAGAAAAGCTGATTCCTTAACAATTCCTGTTCAACTCTCGCTCTGGAGTAATTCCTACACATTTTCGGTAAAATCGCGTGTCACCGACTAAAATGGGTCACCAAAATTCGACAATTAAAACAGAAAAGAAAGGCATAGAAATGATCGTCTCACCTCCACGAGTTCGAATATGGCTTCGGTTCGCGAATTGGACGGCGACGGAACGGGGAATTGCAAACGGAGCGCTCTCTCTCTCTCTCTTTCTCACTTGGTGCCACCTCTCTCTTATCTAACTGTTTTTCTTTGATGAGTCATATGACTCTTGTCATCAAAAGGATGACATTTGTCCTTGTTTTAAACTATTTGCATTTACACCCCCACAAGTTCTAAGTTCTTATTATGAGATCCCCCAAACATTCCATTAACAACCCAAATTTCTAAGTAGGTGCTTGTCTATGTCCCGTATGGGTCCTACACGGAGTCCAAAATATTTAATGAAGTTGCTGTCGTACCTACTAATTATGAACCTTTTGCAAAAATGCCCTTACATGGGTACCTAAACTGGTACCATTGGCTAACGTATAACACAATATCATATGAAAGCAACTTTAAATATATATCCATTTAAACATATAAATGCATCTAAATGCAAACTATGCTCCACCTTACGAGGGACTTCCAACTGTGTTCTTAACTGAACACTTTTCCACTGGTGAGTCCACAGCCCTACCTTAATCCATTATATACACTAATTATAATAATTATTGAATACTAATATAATAGTTTAACCTTTTTCCGGGTATGGGTATTACAAGACCCTTGGATACATGCCCAATGCCAATCGTCTTTCAAGTCGTCAAATCCTGTATAAGAACAGAATCAGGGAAAAAAGAGACAGATGTATTAAGGGTTTTAGTGAACTTGCCAACAGATAACAAATTGAAAGGGGAGAGAGGAATATAGAGAACAGAGGACAAAGATAATGAGGAAGATAGTGGCACAGTTCCTATCCAGTCAACAGGAATAAAGGAGCCATCTGCAAGAGTTACAAAGGGTAATGAGGAGGAAACTCTAGATCTTCTCAAAGAAGTCGGGCAACTTGATTGCCATACTCTCGATCCCAACGTATGGATCCACACTCGAAGAAATCGAAATAGATGAGCGATAGGTTGGTTTCATTTCTCAAACCCACAAGGAGTTTGACAAATAATTTCTTGATTCGACGGATATATGCAATGAAAAGAGAAGCAATCCCAGGAAGGGTTGCTCTAATACCATGTAAGATTTTCTGTATTTTTTTATCTGTTATTCTTCTCTTACGGAGGACCCAAATATATAGAATACTATTGGAATGTCCCACATCGCCCATTTATGGCCCTCTGTGCGGTTTATAAGCTTTTAGTTCCCCACTCCTTAACACCTGGGTTTTAAGGAGTTGAATGGGCTGGGCCTTACAAGTGGTATCAGAGCTTGGTTGGGCTTGTCTTCCGGTGTGCTGAGTGTTCGGCTGCTGTGGTTCAGGGTATGCCGAGTGTTTGGCTCCTGTGGTTCAGGGGGTGTGTTGGAATGTTCCACATCGCCCATTTATGGCCCCTCTGTGTGGTTTATAAGGCTTTAGTTCCCCTCTTCTTAACACTTGGGTTTTAAGGAGTCGAATGGGCTGGGCCTTACAAGGAATACAATGGGATATGAAATGTCTATAAATTACATGCTACAGATCTACTTTCTAACTACTTTCTGATATCACAATAAATGCTCCAACACACGTACAAACACTAAATTACAACACTACCCTTTAACAGTATTGTTGAAATTAAGGGATTTTATCCCGGATTTTAGTATGATATTTATAGGTCATGTTGACCATATTAATGTTGATTTATTTATTTCCTTTCCTACTTTATTTGCTTTCCTTCTTTGGTCTTCTTGTAATGTTATATATAGTCTGGGATGTACAGTAATAAAATATATCTTTTCCCAACTCTCTTTTTGGTATCAGAGCCTCACACACGATTCTCCACCATCACCACACCTGCGCTACAACCAGCCACCACCACAGCCTGCGCCGCACCCTCCACCCCCACCACAACTCGCCACAGCCCTCACCACAGCCCAACCACAGCCTCACCCACCACCAGCCCCTGCGCCGCAGCCCCTAGGGCTCCTCCTTCCAGCGGCGCAGCTTCCCAAGCCTCCGGCTTGGTGTTGCAGCTCTTCGGCTGCTATCGTGCCCTTGTAAGGGCCTGTTTGTGATGAACTAAGCACCCGTATCGTGCTCTCCGCTTCAGTCTGGGTAACCGAGTTTCCGGTTGCCCCCGTCTTTTGCCGAGTTTCCGGCCGTGACCGAGTTTTCCGGTTGCTATTGTTTCTTTTGCCGAGTTTCCGGCCGTAACTGTTGATCCTACAACATCAGTGTGCGTATTTCAGCAGCCTCTGTCTAGTTTTTCCACCGCATCATGTCTGATAAGATCGTTGACCCAATCAACCCTACTGCTCCTGCTGTGTCTCATTCGACTCCCGTTCACCGGGTCACTAGTGTTTTACTCAATGGCAAAAATTTCCACGCATGGTCTAATTCTCTTCGCCTCTACCTTGGAGGCAAACGGAAAATCGGGTGGTTACTTGGGAAGGAGGTTAAGCCCGCGGAATCGGACGCGAAGTTTGAGGAGTGGTTCACCGATAACTGTATTATCCTTGGCTGGATGTTTAATTCAATGGATGAACGGATCTATAATATGTTTATGTATCATGATACCGTTCATGGCCTTTGGACAGCTTTGAAGAAGATGTATGATCATGCGCATTCTGATTCACGTATTTTTGAGCTCTACCAGGATGTCTCTCATGCTTCCCAAGCCACTTTGGGGCTGTCAGTTTCTGACTTTTTTGGATATCTGCAGAGTCGGTGGGAGGAGTTAGCTCAGTATGAACCCATCACCGATTTTCCTAATGATGGAGATGTTGAAGTTAAGCGACTTGATCGCCGTCGTACCTACCAGTTCTTGATGGGACTAAAACCCGAGTACGAGGCCCTCCGCACTCAGATTCTGAATACCATCCCTTTGCCCTCTTTATTTGAGGCCTTTGCTACTGTTGATGGTGATGAGAGACGTCGTCGCCTACTATCTGCTCCTGATCCTAGGCCCTCTCCTTCACCTGTCCCTGACCAGATGGCCTTTCCGGCTTCTTCTGGTGCTCGTCCTGGAGGTAACCGTCCTTACTGCCAGCACTGCCGTACACCGGGTCACTCTATAGATCGTTGTTTTACCCTTCACCCAGAGTTGAAAGGGCAGTTTACTCGGACTCGTCCTGCTGGTCGTGGTACTGGTCGCGGCCGGGGTGCTCCTCGTATAGGAGCGGTTGTTGAGATGCTTCCTCCTCCACCAGACTATAGTCAACTTCAGTCTCAGATTGCTCAGCTTCAGTCACATGTAGGTTTGGGAGCTCATCCCTCATCCACTGGTCCTTCATCCTCTGGCCCCACGGCCGCTATTGCTGCAGGTACTCCTACTGCTCTTCATGGTAAGTCAGGCCATCCTACTTGGATTCTCGATTCTGGGGCAAATAATCATATGACTGGTGAGCTTTCTGTTTTCACCTCACCTATTACCTCCATTAAACAGTCTGTTCGTATCGCGGATGGATCTTTTATTCCTATCTGTAGTCAGGGTGATGCCCGATTATCTTCTGATATCACCCTTTCCTCTGTGTACTACGTTCCCAATTTTGCTTTTAACTTGCTTTCGGTTAATCGTCTTGTCAAAGATCATAACTGTTCTGTTGTATTCTTACCTCACTCGTGTTATATGCAGGACCTGACTACGAAGAAGATTTTTGGCAGGGGGTTTGAGCGTGACGGTCTCTACTACTTCAGTGATCCTTCGGTGCCAAAGCCATTTTCCAGTCTTCAAGCTTCTGTGTTACCTGCTCTTAATAATTTTGTTTTGCCTGAGTCAAATAAATATGTGTTTTCTTTGCAAACTCTTGATTTGTGGCATGCTCGTTTAGGCCATGTCAACTTTCAATATTTGTGTTGGTTGTTTCCTCCATTAAAGAAAGCTTGTAAGGATTTTCATTTTAAATGCGTAGTTTGTGAATTGTCAAAACACACTCGCACTTCTTATATTCCTCGCATGCATCGGGCACCTAGTGCCTTTGACCTTATTCACTCCGATGTGTGGGGACCTTCCCCTGTCACATCCATGTCACAGCACCGATACTATGTTACATTTATTGATGACTATACTCGTTGTACTTGGGTTTACCTTCTGAAGAAAAAATCTGAGGTTTTCTCTCATTTTAGGAATTTTCTTCAAATGATTAAAACTCAATTTCATACTGTTGTGCGTAATATTCGGTCTGATAATGGTAGGGAATATATTACTAATGAATTCCGGGCCGAACTTAACAAAGGGGGAATCCTTCAACAACTCACGTGTCCTTACACCCCCGAACAAAATGGGGTGGCCGAACGTAAAAATCGTCATCTTATGGCTACTGTTAGGTGTCTCTTACGTGGTATGGATGTTCCCAAGTTTTTTTGGCATTTTGCTGTCCTTACGGCTACTTACCTAATTAATCGTACCCCTAGCCGTATCCTACAAGGCCAGGCTCCTCTTCATGTCCTTAAGCCTGGAAGTACACTCTTTCCCATTGTCCCCCGGGTTTTTGGGTGCACTTGTTTTGTCCAAAATCGCAGCCCTACACGTACTAAACTTGATGATAAGGCTGTTAGGTGTGTTTTTTTGGGGTATTCCTCCATGTCCAAAGGATATCGTTGCTATGATCCTGTCGCACGTCATTTGTATCACTCTTTGGATGTCACTTTTTTGGAAACAGTTCCATTTTTTCCAGGTACTTCTTCTCTGGAAACTCCGGTCGAACATGTTGTAGGTGATGATATTTCAGTCCTTCCTCGTCCTGTGCCTATTCTTGATGTACCCAGTGACACATCCAGTGACTATTTGCCCCCGGTTATTACAAATGACCCTTTACAGGTATACTCTCGTCGTTCTCGCGCTCCAGACCCCGTGCCATCATCTTCTCCGGAATCAGGTATCTCTTCTCCTCCTTTAGTTTCTGATGTTGCTTCTCCTCGTTATCCTACTCGTATTCGTCGCCCTCCTTCCCGCTATATTCTTTCAAGTAGTACTAACCATCCAATCTCTAAGTATGTCTCTTATCAGGGTCTGTCATATCCATTTAGCTCATTTGTTAGTGCACTTGATTCTGTCTCCATTCCTCGCTCTGTTTATGAAGCTCTTCAGAATCCAAAGTGGGTGGCCGCTATGAAAGCGGAAATGAGTGCCCTTCAGAATAATCAAACTTGGGATCTTGTCTCTCTCCCAATTGGTGAACGAACAGTGGGCTGCAAGTGGGTTTTCAGTGTTAAGTATTTGGCAAACGGAACCATTGACCGATATAAGGCCCGTCTTGTGGCTAAGGGCTTCACCCAGGTTCCAGGTAAAGATTTCGGGGCTACTTTTGCCCCGGTTGCTAAACTTACTACGGTCCGGCTTCTTGTTTCTCTGGCAGCTTCCTATTCTTGGCCTCTTCATCAGCTTGATGTCAAGAACGCGTTTCTAAATGGTGATTTGTCGGAAGTTATCTATATGGATCCCCCTCCTGGTTTTCGGGCTCAGGGGGAGTATTCGGGGAAAGTATGTCGCCTACGCAAATCTCTATATGGATTGAAGCAGTCTCCTCGTGCATGGTTCAGCCGGTTTAGTGATGTGGTGCTTACTATGGGATTTATTCGCTGTCACTCCGATCATACTTGCTTTATTCGTCGTAATTCCAAAGGGCAATGTATCATTATTTCTGTTTATGTTGATGATATTATTATCACAGGAGATGATGCGTCTGGTATTGTGCAAGTGAAGCATTCTCTTGGAACATCATTTGACATTAAGGATTTGGGTCCTCTGAGGTATTTTCTTGGAATTGAGGTGGCTCGGTCCCGCCAAGGCATTTCGCTATCCCAACGAAAGTATGCCCTCGATCTCCTCCAAGATACAGGTATGCTTGGATGTAGACCTGCCTCTTCTCCTATGGATCCAAATCATAAGTTGACTGCTGAATTGGGAGAGCCCTTACCAGATCCCACGGTATATCAGCGTCTTGTGGGTCGTCTCATCTATTTGACGAACACAAGACCGGATCTGACTTTTGCTGTTAGTGTTGTGAGTCAATTTATGCACTCACCACGTACTTCACATCTTGATGCTGTTTATCATATTCTCCGATATCTCAAGACCTGTCCTGGTCTTGGTCTTTTCTTTAAGACAGGAGTCCAATCAGGTCTCTCCTGTTTCACTGATGCGGATTATGCAGGCTCAAAAGGTGATAGACGCTCTACTTCTGGTTTCTGTACTTTTCAAGGATGTCATCTTATCTCTTGGAAAAGTAAAAAGCAAGCTGTCGTCTCTCGGTCTTCTGCTGAGGCTGAGTACCGTGCCATGGCTCAAGGTTCATGTGAACTCTTATGGCTCCGTTCTCTTCTTGAGGAGTTAGGCTTCCCTGTGGTAGACCCATCTAAGTTATTTTGTGATAACAAATCTGCTATTATGTTATCCTCTGATTCAGTTCTTCATGAAAGAACTAAGCATATAGAGGTTGACATTCATTTCATTCGGGAAAAAGTTCGGTCAGGAGTCATCACACCGAGCTTTGTTCCTTCTTCAGATCAGACCGCAGATATGTTCACTAAATCCATTGGTCCAACACTTCTTCAGTCATCTATCGGCAAGCTTGGTCTCGTCAATATCTTCGCCACAGCTTGAGGGGGAGTGTTGAAATTAAGGGATTTTATCCCGGATTTTAGTATGATATTTATAGGTCATGTTGACCATATTAATGTTGATTTATTTATTTCCTTTCCTACTTTATTTGCTTTCCTTCTTTGGTCTTCTTGTAATGTTATATATAGTCT
Organism: Hydrangea macrophylla; assembly: GCA_033977485.1. Classification (NCBI taxonomy): domain Eukaryota; kingdom Viridiplantae; phylum Streptophyta; class Magnoliopsida; order Cornales; family Hydrangeaceae; genus Hydrangea; species Hydrangea macrophylla. Next base: position 101,331,839 of record CM066990.1, read on the forward strand.
GGGATGTACAGTAATAAAATATATCTTTTCCCAACTCTCTTTTAGTATCAATCTCCATCTTTACTTGGAAACTTAATTACAATTTGCTTTGTCATTGCAGAGACCTCAGTTTTAACAACTTGACAGGAGGAATTCCTAATTCTTTTGAACAACTACAAAAAGCAGATTTCATGTAAGTTGATTTCTGCATAAATTCTTTTTCGTTCTCATCACATGATCATTATAGTCACAAGATGGAGTATTGTTTCAAGGTATTTGACAGGAAACAATCTTACTGGACCAATTCCCGAATGGATTCGTTCAAGAAGCACCAATGTGTATGTTCACTTGTACATTTCTTTTACATACTATAAGTCCCGGTTCTCCACTAGAAAGATCTTTACCCCATTTTGACCTATTTGGTTCCATGATGCAAAAATTGCAATGCAGTAATCCAATATTAATTAAAATTTCTAGCTGTATTATTTTAACAGTTACTAACATTTGAAGTCCACAAAAAGATATATACAAGGTTATTGCTCCACGACTCCTTCAAGTCAAATATGGAAACTAAGGATGTGTTTGGAATGATATTTCCATTATGCATTCCCTTCTTCATTTTCGACTTATTTTAAAGATGCGTTCTAATGCGATTTTACTTAGTTTAAAAAAGCAAGTCTTGCTTGCTTCCGGTTTTAAGTTGGAGATGGTGTTTTGCACACGATGACATTATTTGTTCTCTCTCTTTGTATATCTAAAGCATACAAATATTGATAATGTACTAAAATAAGTTGCGTCCATTCCAAACTAGCATTATGTTCATGGTATTCCTCCATTTTGGTATACAGGGACATTTCCAATAACAATTTCTCGGGAAGCTCAAATTCAATGGACTGTCCTCGAGGGAATGTGTGAGTGTGGTTTTTATCGTCTGTTTTACACATTTATTTTGTAGACACCATAAGATGCATAATATCAAGCCTTTTTCATTCTTTTATCCAGAAACTTAGTGGAGAGCTACTCCTCGTCAGCAGATAAGCTGTAAGATTCTTGCACCTATATATTATTAATATATATGTACCACGCTGAATTGTTAGATACAATGCTTATTCCTTTTCCTACTATGCTGCAGAAGTGGAGTTCATCCATGCCTAAAGAAAAACTTTCCATGTGCTGCTTCGAGCAAGCAGCGTGAGTAATTCATTTGACATGTTAGTTAGTGGAGTGCTACTCCTCTTCATAGAATAATTCCATCAAGTGCATTTTGATATTGTTGAAGCTTGATATATATTGTGGGGCTCATTCTTTGAAAGCTTAAGCTTTTGGAGCAACTAGTGACTTAACTTGGTATGAGAGCCTTGTGTGTGGGAGGTCATGAGTTCAACTCTCCATCCCCGCGTTGGTGTGCATATTTACACTTTGTTATATGTCTCCACTATGATGGAGTATAGTTTGTTGGCTCTCCACGAGCGAGGCGAGGTCACACATGAGGGAGGGCGTTGATGCTTGATATTCATTGTTGGCCCATTCTTTGAAAGCTTAAACTTTTGGAGCAACTGGTGACTTAACTGATTTGTTAATTTGTTTCTTCATTCGAGTAACCACAATTATAGAAATGGGTTTCTTCGTTCACGTGCCCTATAGAGATGATGATGATGATGATCGCAATCGATGATCTATTACACCATGAAACTGTTAAAATTGAACTTAAAATTAAAATTGATTGCAATATATATATATATATATGCATATTAGGGGGAAATAGCAAAAGAAATCATGTTGCCTTGCTTCAATTATGACTTTCGTATGATTTACGAATTAGTCTTATATTTCAAGGTGATTTGGGTACAAAATTTAGGAGATTGTTTGATCATATGGGCATGGGATTTCAATTGATTGATCAAATTGAATTGGTGAAACTTCAAGACTCCGTGAAAATAACCAAAGTTTGTAACTATTCCTCAAATCCTTATATTGATGTTTGGGAATATGAATTATTTACAATTGGTTTAATTTAACCCCCTACTTAGATAAATACGCAATTAATAGTTGTTTCCTTTTTTTTGGATAAAAATTGTATTTCTAAATCTTGTTTGCATGGTCACATTCAACAGATCGTTATTCCTTGTACATTAATTGTGGGGGCAAGGAAGTAGTTACCAATAGCAACACCAAATATGAAGCTGATTTAGAACCAAAAGGAGCCGCAACGTTCTACTCAGGACAGGATTGGGCATTTAGCAGCACTGGGAACTTCTTGGACAATGATGTTGATTCTGATCGCTATATTGAAACCAACACTACCCTTCTGCATAATGTATCTGTGCCCTATGCAGAGCTATACAGAACAGCACGTGTGTCTCCGCTCTCTCTCACTTACTACGGACTTTGTCTCATGAATGGGAATTACACTGTCAGACTCCACTTTGCAGAGATTGTATACACAAATGACACTACATTTACCAGCCTCGGGAAGCGTATATTTGATGTCTATGTTCAGGTAAATATACAATTCACTTTACATAGATAGGGTTGTGCTTTTAATTTAAGATTAGCTGGTAGTGAGTCAGTTAGCCCAATATGGAGGGGCATTTTGGTAATTTGCGCACGCAGCCTGTAGTTCTAATTTTATCTTACATATAGGAGCAACAATGATTGTACTATGTAATCTTCTTCTTGTGGACGTAGCCCTGTTTTGGTTGAACCACTTAAATCTGATTGCTTTTGTGATTCTGTATTTCGTTTTTGTTTTCTTTTTCGTATCTCACAGATCCTGGGATAGGGTAAATTCCTAACAGAGGCTATCTGCATGCTTTATGTAGGACAAACTGGTACTGAAGGATTTTAATATTGAAGATGCAGCGGGTGGGCCTGGTAGGCCAATCGTGAAGAATTATACTGTAGTTGTAACGAGCCACACGCTGAAGATCCACTTTTATTGGGCTGGAAAAGGGACAACTGGCATTCCACTAAGAGGAGTTTATGGGCCTCTTATTTCGGCAATATCAGTTGATCCTAGTAAGCTACTTCAAGTTTTTCTAAGTTCATCTCACTTCGCTTAGCTTTCTAGCTTTCTAGAAAAATAACTTCTTGAGCTTGTCATGGAACGAATGAACTTGATCTATATGTTTATCAAAGGTGTGTCAAATGTCAATGTCCCAAACTTTGTTATGTTAGGTCCTATAAAGACTGGTTTTGGTATCATGAGGACTGGTTCTGATTATATAATGGACGGATCAACATCTAGTTTTCAGAATATTGCTCACCAATTGCCATTCTCAATTGAAGCTAGTAAATAACAAAATGCATCTGTAAGATATTTTCGCACTTCTACCAAAATTAACATAAATAGATCTATATTGACTGTTCAGAAAGGATAGTTTTAAGAGTGTTATTTAGTATCAGGCTGGACAAGAATAATTTTTTGTTGTTCTTGTGAAATGTGGAAAATAAATTTGAAAAAATGTCAATGTTTTTTCTCCCTGTCTAGGAAATTATATATACGAGTCCAAGATTAAAAATTCAAATAGTTAACGAATTTTAGTAATTAATTTATCTATTACTTAATACTCCTGTCCCATTTTAATAGTCTCTTGTGGGAAAACCAACTTTTAGGAGAACGTCATAAAAAATTATTGGCGTCAAATCATCCATTTTTCCACAAATACCCTTCTTTTGAATTTGAATTTTGAAAATGGAAAGAGTTGTAAGGGCAAATTGGGAAAATCGCTAATTAAATTACATTGGACTTTTCAAATGGGACAACAAAATATGGAATCAAGGACTCTTAATATGGGACGGAGGGAGTAATTTTTGCAACTCCTGAGATATCAATTACTAAAAGAGTGAACTGTATGGCGATGGCATATATAGGTTCAAGAAAAGAAGAAAGCTCCAAGTCAAAAACTAATTAGGAAGGTTCTTCTAATTGGCTAGTAAAAAAGCTCTGGGTAAAGTTTTAGTTGTTAATTTTAGTGACATAGTTCACCATTTTAACGGTACTTCATAATTGATGTTACAAAACACACACACATCCACACATAGAAGGTGCTAGTATTCCTACTTCGTACCTTTTAGTGAGTACCTCTCATTTCTTGAACTTTATTATAAATCAAAATCTGATCAGTGCTATCATTTCTTTGTGCAGATTTCGTACCTCCAGTACAGAGAAAAAAGATTAGTAATGAAGTGGTGGTTGGGATTGTGGCCGGAGGAGTGTTTTTTGTTGTTCTAGTACTATGTATGTTGTGGAGGAAAGGCTGCCTTGGAGGCAGAATATCTGTAGATAAAGGTAGATAACTCTAGAAATGCATTGATTACTGAGTTACTGCAAATCCTAATCTACTTTCTAGTTTTATATCACTTACACAAAGTGGAAAAGAATTTCTCATTCTAGTATGTTGGACATGCAGCAACTTGAAAAAGAAGTTCTTGAGACATTGTAATAGCGAATGAGCTGGTCAAACCAGGAGTAAACATGTATGAACACAGATGGCTGGTTTGACAGACAATAAAATAATGTCTTTTACTATATTTACACATATATGAATGACGGGTCCTGCATTGTTAGTATCGTATTAGTTAATAAAGTGCCCCTTTGGCCCTCCCCAATGGTATTATATCCATGTCCCATGTCCTATTTTATTTCTAGAACTGGCTAAGAAAATTTCTTTATTATTTTCACCATCAAAATTTCCCAAACTGTGCTGTCCAGTATATTTCTTTCAGTACTACACTCTACCCTTTGGTACAAGCGCTAGATGGCTTATATGTAGATAAAGCAGCATAGAATCTAGTTGTAAGTTGTAACCATAAGAATATTGTTGTATAAATCAATTTGCTTATCATTGTTAAAGAACAAATAAGAAAATACTTCGTGAATCATGAGCTTCTTATAATCAAAGTGATTCTACTTGCAGGTATATGAAGTTCAATATACACCTTTCATCGACATAATGTTCTTTTGAGGAACCTGTGACAACAATTTTTTTTTTCTTTCTATTTTTTCTTTTTTGTAGAATACATGAACATCAGTATAGCTTTCAGATCCATACTCATTAAAAAAAAAATTCGTAGACCATATTGAGTAATTAAAAATCTTTTCAGATCTAACCTTGCCTCCCCCTTTTTAGTATTGGATTTCCTTAAATTTCTGTGTACTCATGCTTTTGCTTTGCAACTCGCAACTCATGGAACTATGGTAAACATTAAATGAGGATCAAAAATCTAGAATATTGAACTTCTAACCTTGCCTCCCCATTATAGATTCTCTACTGACATCTAATACCGCATTGTGGACAGAACTCAGAGGCTTGGATCTACAAACTGGATTATTTACGTTAAGACAGATTAAAGCTGCAACAAAGAACTTTGATCCAGCAAACAAAGTGGGAGAGGGTGGCTTTGGTTCAGTTTACAAGGTAATATTCTTCTCTCTCCAAGTTTGTGTGTGTACTCCTAACCCGAGATCCTAAGTGTTCATATGAGTGTAGGTGGCCCTAGGTATAAATTTTTTTACTGAAAGACAAACGTGTTAAGGGCTCCATATTGGACCCAGTTTGGAATGAGCACATTACATATTTTGAAAATGTATGCAATAGAAAAGTATCTATCCTCAACTTAGTTGAAGAAGTAATGTGTAATTGCATATTATAAAGGCACTAATTTCCATCACTATTGTTGAATATCACATATGAGCTTTTCTTTGTTGAATAGGGTATACTATCTGATGGATCGATCATTGCTGTGAAGCAACTGTCAGCTAAGTCAAAGCAAGGAAACCGCGAGTTTGTCAATGAAATAGGCATGATCTCCGCTTTACAACATCCAAATCTCGTAAAGCTGTATGGGTGTTGTATTGAAGGAAACCAATTATTGCTGGTTTATGAGTACATGGAAAATAATTGCCTCTCTCGTGCTCTTTTCGGTGAGGATAGTACTTGCAACAGCATATATATATATATATGTATATACACACACATATAGGGCTTGCCTAGGAAGCACATGCTCTTCAGAAAGGCAGTCACACCCGCACTGGGTGTATACTAATTAAAGGCAGCCGCAGCCGCACTGGGTGTCAGACCTCCGCACCCGTGCTTCCTAGGGGCTTGCTATCTTACTACTTCCGTCATGTTCTACGTTATTTAAAATGGACAAGGAAAGTCCTTGCTACCTCCTTCAAAATGAGGGTAGTGAGGCAATTTTACAACGAGGTCATTAAAGTATTGTTCTCACTTAAACAAAAGGTTGTACGGACTTTTTTATCCATTTAAAAGTTTGTACTTTAAGATATCTATAGGTTGGCATTTCCCTATATATATATATATATGTGTGTGTATATATTCTATTTGTGATACCAAAAAGTCGGCCTTTATTAAGACTATATATTAACTGTTATATATAATTCTCTCTTTAAAGGGCGGGACGTGACGTCCAAATTGAAACTAGACTGGCCTACAAGGCATAAAATTTGTCTAGGCATAGCAAGAGGTTTGGCCTACCTCCATGAAGAGTCAAGACTGAAGATTGTGCACAGAGATATTAAGACTAGCAATGTGTTGCTTGACAAAGATCTCAATGCCAAAATATCAGATTTTGGGTTGGCAAAGCTAAATGAAGATGATAATACCCACATCAGCACCCGTGTTGCTGGTACTATGTAAGTTCTTGTATATGGATTCTTTGTTACACAATACCCATTACCAAGACCGAACTTTTTTCTATTCTCAATGGAAATTATCTAAACGTATACTTATAATGAAGAGAAATAGGTTGAAGAAAGTTTATTCTAGACTTTGGCTGTGTTTGGAATGACATCTTTGGAACGCTTTCTGACCCATTCTTGATACACATTCATCTATGAAACGTGAATATACCCATGTTTCACACCTATGCGGCTAATATTTTAGCCGCCTTCCTCTCTTTCATAAAAGTTAAACTAGTTTAAAGCTTTCAGTAACCTTCGTTTATTGCGCTTAGGTTTATATTTGTTTAAGGATTTAAACCGTACTATTTATCTAAAACTTTGTGATATTTGGTTCTGCAGTGGGTATATGGCTCCTGAGTATGCAATGCGAGGTTATTTAACCGCCAAAGCAGATGTATATAGCTTTGGTGTTGTGGCATTGGAAATTGTTAGTGGGAAAAGCAACACAAACTACAGGCCAAAGGAAGAATTTGTTTACCTTCTTGACTGGGTAATTGTTTTTTTTTTTTGGGCCTTGTTTCATGCTTTTCTCTTTCTGAGTTCACAATCATGTTGTACTCCCTTTCATATTTTTTCCTTGCAATAAATGGAAAAAAATGAATTTGGGTCTCACTGAAAGTTATAAAATTTCTCATGTTTTTACTTGTTATTGCATATATGCTGCCCAATTTAATTAGGGTTAATTACACTTTACCCCCCTGTAGTTTGGCTTGATGTCACTTTACCCCCCTGGGGTTTAAAAGTGACCACTTAACCCCCATGTGCTTTCGGGTAAAGTGTCACCCATAAAATTAGTGTTAAGTTGACACTTTACCCCGAATGCGCAGGGGGGTTAAAGTCTCATCGGGCCAAACCATAGGGGGGTAAAGTGACATCGGACCAAACCACATGGGGGTAAAGTGGTCACTAATTTTAGCGGGTGACCATTTTACCCGAAAGCACAGGGGGATTAAGTGGTCACTTTTAAACCACAGAGGGGTAAAGTGTAATTACCCATTTAATTTTTGATGAATAACTCACAGATGATTCATTAGTTTGTGGATACTAATAAACGGGTAATGCTATTAATAAAGCAGTATTGCCTTTTACTAAAGTACTACATAACTGGGAGTATTTTTTCCAACTCTACAGCAGCATATGTTTTGGCTATAGCAGCTAACCTTCCAAAATTAAACCCAATGAATTTCAGTTATCAGCATATTGAGTAGAATTACCAAATTATTTATGAGTAACATTTGGGGCACTAACAAATTCCACTAACACTTACTAACACACTCTATCTCTCTCCTAGTGGCACTGTGGGGTCCGCAGTGGCCCCCGCAGTACCACTAGGAGAGAGATAGAGTGTGTTAGTAAGTGTTAGTGAGATTTGTTAGTGCCCCTAGCATTGCCCATTATTTAATGCTGCATTTGGCTACATGGTATTGGGATCTCGAAATTGAAATTGTGTGGGATTGGACATAAGCCAAAGTTGCATTGGTTTTTTGTCCGAGTGTGCACAGTTCTGATTCTAAGCCCTCAATTCCGAGTTGCCAAACACGACGTAGGAATTCCATTTTGAATTTGTTAATTTCTATGCTTCTTTTCATCTTTTCTGACATGCAGCTGTGACCTGCAGTTCCTCCCGGTATATTTAATCTTCTACATTTCTAATGTTCTAACTGATTTCTAACGTATTGGTAAATTTCGAGGCTAATAATATATTGTTTACTTCTCACACTTATTATCCAATGCTAAACACTTCATATAATGAACCGATCACTAACTAACCGAGCTAACCCTCCTCTTCATGATTTATAACTTTTTTCAGGCCTATGTTTTACAAGAAAGAGGGAGTCTATTAGAGCTAGTCGATCCAGACCTCGGATCTGAATATTCATCGGAAGAGGCAATGGCGATGCTAAATGTGGCCCTTTTGTGTACTAACGCGTCCCCAACTCTTAGGCCAACTATGTCTCAAGCAGTGAGCATGCTTGATGGCAGAACTGCGGTTCAAGACCTTCTTTCCGATCCCGGGTTTTCAACGATTGACTCAAAATTTAAGGCCATTAGAAACCATTTCTGGCAGCAACCAAGCCAAACACACAGTATGTCCACAAATGGTCCTCGTACTGATGATTCCTCTGTTTCAAACATAGGTAGGGAAGAGACTGGTGAACTTTTAAGAGTTAGTTCTGTTGTATCTAATGAGTAAATTATTATCTTGACACGTAATTTTTATTTAATAGTTGTAAAAGCTCCTCTTTTTTTTTCTTTTTTTTTTTTTTCCTTTTTTTCTTTAAATGTTAGGATGAAGCTTTGGTAAAAAAAAAAAGCCATTCCAAGAATCAATAGAGAGAATAACAACCCAGAATGGGGTCTACATGGTTGTATTTCGGTGTAGTAAATAGTTGAAGAAAAAGCTTACACTCTCTCTATAGTTTAAAACACAATGAACATAAGACCCTTTGTAGAAATTAGTGTTGATATCTTAATCGATAATAAAATTACAATTCAAATATCTGTATACATTTCAATGTCCCAAATGAAAATTACCAAATTTGTTGCAGAAATTTCTGAATATTTCAAAAAAATTGGACTTGTCATTCACCTATTCTGTTAAAGCAGCACTTAACTCATTTCTCAAGTTTGATTCGTACCGGGTCGGGTCAATCCGGATAGCTTTACACCTCTTGCTATAGCCATATAGCAAAAAAACACAAAAACAAAAAAAAAAAAAAAAAAAAAAAGGAAGAAAAAGGAAGAAAAAGAAAAACAAAGGAATTTTTGCCAGTTTTATAAAATAGATTTTTTTTCTTTCTTTCTTTTTTTCTTTTTTTAATTCTTAGTTCAAGTTAGGTGAAATTTGCATATACAATTTAGTTTGATAATGCTTCTTTAATCAGGAACTTTTAGCAAAAATTAAAAACGAATTATCATTTAAACTCAAATAATCCAAAACAAAATACTTTGAACCATATATATATATATATTTTTTGGAAAAAAACATGGGTAATTTATGTGGACGGTCTCCCTTGCATTTTGAAAAATTACATGCACATCAGACTCCCTCTCTTCTAATGTTCCATTCATCCGGGTAATTTTTCAAAATATGAGAGTGGCCGGTGTATTTAAGGCAAACATGAGAGATTTGTGTAATTTCTCCCTCTCCAAAAAGATACTGTTGTTATAAAACTAGTAATAACTGGTGCACAAATAAATAATTACACAAAGGGACACAAATATTTCAGGTGGTTCGGCAATTTGCCTACGTCCACTGCGGAGGGGAATCACCTTTGATTATTGATTGAACCTTTACAACCCAAGCACTAATTTCTCAATTACACAAGTGATATTTATAACTCTCTTTTCTCTCTTTCTTTCCTCCTTCTTTTCTTTTCTTTCTTTCTCTCTTCCGTATTCTTTCTACTAACAATCATGGCTATATATAGCCATGATTTTGTATAGTGAAATTCCACAATGGTTAGTGTCCATTGTGTGAAGCAATATCTCTTAGTGGCCATTCACCCTTTCCACTAATTTCACAACACTCCCCCTTGAATGTCCATCTAAGAATAATACCATTACCCATCAATTACTCCCCCTCATTGTAACATGAGAAAATTCACAAGGAAACTTCTTTGAGTTTGCGCATTCCAATGTTGTGTACTAGCTTCTTGAATGTTGCAGTTGGTAGTGCTTTTGTGAATAAATCTGCGAGATTATCAATAGAACGTATTTGTTGAACATTGATTTCACCTTTCTTTTGGAGCTCATGTGTATAGAAGAATTTTGGTGAGATGTGCTTGGTTCTGTCTCCTTTGATGAATCCCCCTCTGATTTGTGCAATGCATGCAGCATTATCTTCATATAACGTTGTCGGTTTATCTTTGATCGAAGATAAGGCACAAGATTCCTGAATATGCTGGATCATTGATCTCAACCAAATGCATTCACGACTGGTTTCATGTAGTGCAAGAATTTCAGAATGATTTGAAGAAGTGGCTGTTAATGTCTGTTTTACAGATCGCCATGATATAGCAGTATCACCACAAGTAAATACATAACCTGTTTGAGATCGAGCTTTGTGTGGATCAGAGAGATAACCAGCATCGGCATATCCAACTAATGGTGATTTGGATCCTTTTGGATAAAATAATCCCAAATCAATTGTACCACGAAGATAGCGAAAAATATGCTTGATACCATTCCAATGTCTTCGAGTTGGTGCTGAGCTAAATCTTGCAAGCAGATTGACAGAAAAAGCGATATCTGGTCGTGTACAATTTGCCAAATACATAAGAGCACCAATTGCGCTCAAATATGGTACTTCAGGGCCGAGAAGTTCCTCATCTTCATCACAAGGACGATAGGGATCCTTCTTTACATCAAGGGACCGGACTACCATTGGAGTACTCAATGGATGAGCATTATCCATATAGAAACGTTTCAAAATTTTCTCTGTATATGAGGATTGATGTAAGAGAATTCCTTCGGGGAAATGTTCGAGTTGCAACCCAAGACAAAATTTTGTCTTTCCGAGATCTTTCATCTCAAATTCCCTTTTCAAATAATCAGCAGTTTTTGTGAGCTCATCGGAAGTGCCAACAAGATTAAGATCATCAACATATACTGCAATGATTGCAAAACCGGATTCTGATCTCTTGATGAAAACGCATGGACATATAGCATTATTTATATATCCTTCTTTCAATAAATATTCGCTCAAGCGATTATACCACATGCGTCCGGATTGCTTTAATCCGTATAGAGATTTTTGCAATTTAATGGAGTACATATCTCGTGGTTTTGACTTACATGATTCAGGCATGTTGAATCCTTCGGGGATCCTCATATGTATATCATTATCTAGTGATCCATACAAATATGCTGTAACCACATCCATTAAGCGCATATCAAGTCCTTCAGACATTGATAGGCTTATCAAAAATCGAAACGTAATTGCATCCATTACCGGGGAATATGTTTCATCATAATCGATGCCAGGTCTCTGTGAGAAACCTTGTGCTACAAGTCGGGCCTTGTATCGCACAATCTCATTTTGCTCATTACGTTTCCGTACAAATACCCATTTGTACCCAACGGGACTTACATCTTCAGGTGTAGGGACTACATGCCCAAACACTTCCCGTTTTTCTAATGAGTTTAACTCAGTTTGTATGGCCTCTTCCCACTTTGGCCAATCAATTCTATCTCGACATTCTTCCACTTTTTGTGGTTCAGGATCCTCATCACTTTGGGTGATGTCTAGTGCTACCGTAAAGGCAAATATGTGATTAATGACCGTGCCATTACGATCCCACATATTTCCAGTGGACATATAGTTTATCGAGATCTCTTTATTCTCAAATACTTGTGCCTCTTCATGGGCTACTTGTTCCTCTCCAGGGGAACCCTGTTGACCAACGTTGGATTTATCAAGTATTTCTATAGCGCCTTTTGAGATCTCTGTATGAGTTTCCACTTTGTTAATATGTCCTTTTATTTTCCTCTTCCGAGGAACCTTATCCTTTGCACCACTAGGTCTACCACGTTTCAATCGTGCCGTAGACTCATCTACCGCTGCACTACCAGATTGTCCTCTTGGGACTTCAATTCTTGCTGGAGTGTTTACAGCCGGTATATGTGATTTTATCACTTTCTTTGCATCAGTGAATGCATCAGGCAATTGATTTGCAACCTTTTGCAAATGAATGATCCTTTGAACTTCAAGTTCACATTGATTGGTGCGAGGATCAAGATGAGACATTGCCAATGTATTCCAAGAAATTTCATGCTGAGCTTCAGGTTTCAGCTTTTCTCCCCCTAATGGTGGGAATACGGTCTCATCAAAATGACAGTCTGCAAACCGTGCAGTAAAAAGATCACCAGTTAGGGGTTCAAGATATCTTATTATAGATGGTGAATCAAAACCAACGTAAACTCCAAGGCGTCTCTGAGGACCCATTTTTGTGCGTTGTGGGGGTGCAATAGGAACTTGCACAGCACAACCAAAAACTCGTAGATGGGAAACATTAGGTGGTTGTCCAAATACAAGTTGTAAAGGGGAGTATTCATGATAAGAAGTTGGTCTAATCCGAATTAATGATGCAGCATGTAATATGGCATGACCCCAAGCAGATGTAGGCAGCTTTGTTCTCAAAAGTAAGGGTCTAGCAACCAACTTGAGACGTTTGATAAACGACTCAGCTAAACCATTCTGTGTATGCACGTGAGCAACGGGATGTTCAACATGAATTCCTATTGACATGCAATAGTCATCAAATGCCTTGGATGTGAATTCCCCAGCATTATCAAGACGTATAGTTTTGATAGGAAAATCAGAAAATTGTGCTCGTAATCGAATTATCTGAGCAAGAAGTCTGGCAAATGCAGCATTACGAGATGAGAGTAAACAAACATGCGACCATCTAGTTGAAGCATCTAGTAAGACCATAAAGTAGAAAAATGGTCCAGACGGTGGATGAATAGGTCCACAAATATCCCCTTGGATACGTTCCAAAAATACTGGGGATTCAATTTTCACTTTTGTTGGAGATGGTCTCACAATCAATTTTCCTTGTGAACAAGCAGTACAAGGATTATCACGAGGTAAAAGGATTTTCTGATTTCTTAAAGGATGTCCATTTGAGGTTTCAATGATCCTACGCATCATAATAGCTCCAGGATGACCAAGACGATCATGCCAAAGTCCAAACACTTTTGGGTCAGAAAACTTTTGGTTCACCACAACATGTGATTCAATAGCACTTATCGTTGTCTGATACAATCCAGAGGAGTGTGCATGAAGTTTTTCCAAAATATGCTTTTTGTTTGAAACGACTTTAGTGATGCAAAGGTACTCAATATTACCCTCGTTAATGGTTTCAACGTGGAATCCATTTCGGCGGATATCTTTGAAACTGAGCAAATTTCTTCGGGATTTGCTAGAGTATAGAGCATTTTCTAAATGAATCGTTGTTCCTTTTGATAAAATAATGCTTGCTTTTCCAGAGCCTTCAATGAGACTGGTAGTACCAGATATTGTGCTCACATTAGCTTCTGCTAATTTCAAGTTCCAGAAATATCTCTGGTCTTGAAGAATGGTGTGTGTAGTTGCACTATCAACCAGACATATATCTCCATCTTTCATCGTACAATCTATCAAGTAATAAGATGCATATATTATTATAACCAACAGAAACTGTTTATACATTATTAAGAAAACAAAGATACAAGCGGAGTACAATAAGGCAATCTAATACATAGCATAGTTGTTCAGCCCAGATTCGTTGTTGTTTAAGCAATCAATATTAGCATTAGGGTCGACCAAGAAATCAGCAACATCCAAGTGGGTTATATCCAATGGGTCATTATGGTCTGCAAAATGTGTCTCTATCTCTTTTTCTTTTCCTTTTAGTGATGCTTGATAGAGATCTACTAAGTGTTTTGGTATATGACATTTACGCGACCAATGCCCTTGCATGCCACATCTGTAGCAACCATCTTCATCTTTCTTGACAGCTCTTTGTACACCTTTGCCTTTAGCATTTTTGTTCCACTTCGGGTGGTAAGGTGTGTTGTTCTTGTATGGATGATAACCCTCACGATGCCAATGGTTATTCTTTCCTTGGTTACGGCCACTACCATGATTACGACTATGATTATTTCCACGACCACGACCATATCCATGATTTCCCCCACGTCCATGCCTATGTTTATTGTGTGGAGTTGTATTCACTTCAGGGAATACGGTTCCATTTGCTTCGGGCAATGGTGTCGAGCCAGTGGGGCGCATATTATGATTTTTCATCAACAATTCATTATTTTGTTCCGCAACAAGAAGACATGAAATTAATGCGGAGTACTTTGTGAATCCTTGTGCTCGATATTGCTGCTGCAGGAGCACACTTGAGGCATGAAATGTTGACAATATTTTTTCTATCATTTGAAGATCAATGATAGTTTCCCCACACAACATCAGTTGAGAACTAATTTGAAATAAAGCAGAGTTATAGTCTCTAACTGATTTGTAGTCCTGGAATCGCAGGTGGATCCAATCATATTTAGCTTTTGGCAAAATGATCAATCTTATGTGTTCAAATCTTTCTTTTAAATTAGTCCAAAGGATAAAAGGATCCTTGACCGTAAGATACTCATTTTGTAAACCTTCATGGATATGGTGGAGAAGGAAAATCATTGCCGTGGATTGATCTTCCTCTAACTTATCTTGATCTTGTACTAATCCATTATTTTCTTCTACAACAATTTTCCAAAGTTTCTTTGATTTTAGTCGGATTTCAGCTTGGTGAGCCCACAACAGATAATTGTTCCCAGAAATGTCCAAAGCCACAATATCAAGCTTGGCAAGATTTGACATATTGTAGAACACTATAAAAATAATAATATTTAGAATCTAGTAAATGCATATGCATGTAAATAAACATGTTAATGTCAAGTAAATAATGCAATACTACAATATAAGAATTTCCTCTTCGGGAGGATAATTAGTTTGATTCTCCATAATCTCTTTAAGAGACTAACTCTTCAAGAGTATATGCATCTACAAGTAAAAATAGATATATCTGTATCTCTTCAGGAGTATAATAAGTACTTCTGCAGAAGTTTTATCTATTACCTCTTCAAGAGGTTCAATTTTTATTTATTTTTTATTTATTTATTTTATTTATTTTTTTTTTAACTCTTCGGGAGCATTTAAAATATTGCCTCTTCAAGAGGACTGTCTAATTACTTCTTCAGGAAGTTTGTAATAAATTCCTTTGATCAAGAGGAGTTTAAATTATAACCACTTCAGGGGTGTATATATGTATACATATATATTATATATGAAGACAGTTAAGTATAAGTATAATCAATAAAAATGATATTCTTACCCTTTGATATGATCAACCCAGTTGGTACAGGCTCGTGCTGATAACGTGTTATAAAACTAGTAATAACTGGTGCACAAATAAATAATTACACAAAGGGACACAAATATTTCAGGTGGTTCGGCAATTTGCCTACGTCCACTGCGGAGGGGGATTACCTTTGATTATTGATTGAACCTTTACAACCCAAGCACTAATTTCTCAATTACACAAGTGATATTTATAACTCTCTTTTCTCTCTTTCTTTCCTCCTTCTTTTCTTTTCTTTCTTTCTCTCTTCCGTATTCTTTCTACTAACAATCATGGCTATATATAGCCATGATTTTGTATAGTGAAATTCCACAATGATTAGTGTCCATTGTGTGAAGCAATATCTCTTAGTGGCCATTCACCCTTTCCACTAATTTCACAACAACTGTAAAACAAAAGAGAGAAAACTAAAGAGAGCGGACAGAGCAATTGAGCAAAAACTGTAGTACAAATAGGGCGTGTTTGGGAAAACATAGATTGCCAAATTCAAGTTTAAGAACAGAACGAAATTTGTAGATTTGTCAGTTGAAGATGGGCAGCTTCGCGAAATTCATAGCGTTCGCGTTCTTGATTCTCTGTCGCAACGCGATTGCTTCAACTTCTTCTTCGTCTTCAGCAACCACAATGCACACCAACAATTGGGCGGTTTTGGTCTGCACCTCTCGTTTCTGGTAAACTTCAATCTACTGCTTTTTTTTTTTGGGTACAGATTGTGTTTGGATTCTGAGAAAATGGAAGGAAATTTTTAGGAAATTCAAGATATTGATTGGGGAATCAGTCTATCATGGGTAGTATGTGGTAGAAAGTGAAGTTTGATTGTTATCGTTATGACCTAGGATTAACTATAAAAGCGTGTGCGATCTTAAATCTTCATTTCTAGAAGTCTCTCCAAGCAGCTACTTTCCGAGAATTTCATTTCGCACTCTAGTTTTGATTCTGGATTCATAAAGTTAAAAGCTTGCGCAATTTTTACTCTATGAATGCATTTGGGGTAGTAAAGATATCTTATTTGGCATAATTTTCTGTAATCATTATACCCTACCGATAGCTGATATAGCTGAAACAGTTAATTCTTAAGTTTCGAAATTTATTATTTAACATATGATGAAAGCTAGAGAATTTGCAGGTTTGCTGTTCTGATGCACTTTTATTTTTATTATGTATTCTAAGTTGTTTTTTCTTCTTATCTTATGTCTTACATAACCTCTATATATTCACTTTGATTTATCTGCTCGTGAATATTGAATTTGAAGAGCACGATATATATACCAATAACTAAATATAGCTGTGATTATGTTGTTTGACCAGCTGATGAACTTGAGCCATCTTATGTTTGGTTTCTTCCAGGTTTTGAGTTTTTATTACCTTGCTGTTGAACTAAAATTGCAAAATTTTATTTATTTATTTATTTATTTTTTTCCGTTCAGGTTTAATTATCGTCATATGGCCAACACTTTGTCTTTATACAGGTAAGAATGCTTTTAAAATAAACTTTTCTTGATATTCACTTGTGTAATTGAAAATGTTCCTTAATCAATTATCTTTAGTTTATTTATATTTTTTGGTCATTTGTTAGTTCCTTGAATTTATTTTTCTGGTTTTTCCAGGACAGTAAAACGATTAGGGATACCTGACGAGAGGATAATACTTATGTTGGCTGATGATATGGCTTGCAATACTCGAAACAAGAACCCGGCTCAGGTTTTCAATAATGAGAACCACAGGCTTAACCTGTATGGAGATAATGTTGAGGTGAGTTGTTTCTTTGCTTAGACTTTTTACTCTATTTACAAAGTCTCGTGTTATGGTTATGTTCAAATTTGATTCCATGAAGCATCAAAACAAGGTTGCACTTGATTGAAGCAAATTGTTTTCCATTGACTTCATATCATATTCATAAAAGTGGCACTACATATGGATTTTGGATGGATTATTTCAATTTCAGGAATGAGTGGTTCGGAATCTTAATCAGAATTTCAGATAAGAACTTGTATCTTCAATTCCACCACTCCGCCTCTAGAATCTCTTTTAAGTTTTCTTTCTTTCTTTCTTTATATATAGATATATATACACGCATATATATATATATATATATACGATGAGTATAAGGTACACTCCTAGGTCCAACCAGGACAAGAACCTTGCATCTGCCTCTTTGGGCAGGACATAAGTTAATCTATCATCTAGTATTCTAGTGGTTATTCCCTTTCCATTCTTCTTTTCTAAATTATTCTTATACTTTCTTCTTGAAAGTTTTATCTTGAATACAACCACCTTTTCTCATAGTGAAGAAAACTCTTGCTAGCTCCTATCAATAGAACAAATAAAGGATTGCATGTGTAGAAGGATTCTTAAACGTTATAATTTGTGAAACATTTTCCATTAAAGTAATTTTAATTTGGTGAGCTGATAGCTATTTTTCTCTTCTCTATCTCTCTAAACAGATTCAGCTGAGAGGAGTAAGTATTCATATTCTTTTACGAAGTGCCTCCGTTCTTTAAAGGCTATGTCATGAGTCTTTGTCTACTAAATTTAGCCCATTGCAGTTCTTTAAAGGCTATGTACAAGTGTTTTGTCTACTAATTGAGCCATTGCAATTGATGAGCTGGTCTTTTGTTCCCTTTGTTGCTGAAACTATTAGCGGCTCAGTACCATCTATTAATTGTCATAATACTTTTAGGTACAAAAGCAAAGCGCTCACTCGTATAGATAATTTTCTTGCTTTTCGTAATGGTATACTTATATTTGAATGGGGCAGGCTAATTTAGGAGAAGCATTCATTGTGGCACTTCTCCTTTCAACACATAAAACACACATGCTACATAATGGCTGACGGATTGGTCTGCACTTTCAACCCGCCTCTGATGCATTGTTCCTTTAATCTATTAGGGGCTGTTTGGGAAGGCTCATAATTGGTTTTATGAAACATAAGTGAATTGGTTCTCCATGTTCAAATTTTTGGTAAATGGCTTTTTGTTGTGTGGGATGCCGTGTCAGATCTAAGATCACACTTAAAAGTTAAAACAAGTTCTTTGTCATACCAAATTGATGCTGTTTTCCCTATGAACCAAGTAGAAAATGAGAACGAGACTGAACTTAGCCAATATAGACATTCCCAATCAGGCCCTTAGAATGGTCAACAAGTCTAACTGTGTAATCTAAGCATGGCACTTGTAGCACATTACTATTTTTCTTTAAACACTTGTGTATTCTACATGATGCACTGATTTCATTTTGCTCCTATATGACAGGTAGATTATCGAGGTTATGAAGTGACGGTTGAAAATTTCTTGCGCGTGTTGACAGGGCGTCATGAAACTGCTGTTCCTAGGTCAAAACGTCTTCTAAGTGATGAAGGAAGCCACATACTTCTGTATATGACAGGGCATGGAGGGGACGAATTCCTAAAATTTCAGGACTCGGAGGAGCTTCAAAGTCACGATTTAGCTGATGCAGTGAAGCAAATGAAAGAAAAGCGCAGGTAAGAGCATGTGTTACTTGTATATCTGTTGCTTTTCATACATTAGTTTCTTTACAATTTAACTTTGAAACTCAGCGACAATGATGTCTCATTGTCATTACTTAACTTGGAACTATTTAATAGTTGCTGTCATTTAATTGAAACTTGGGTGTGTTCAATAATGTATAGGGCTCCCCACTTAACTGAAAAAGTAGCCAAAAACCTACTTAAACTTAGAGTAAAAAATTCTAACTGAATGCAGTCTGCCTTTCATCTTAACTAATCCACTTGTTGACTATTGCACTGTTAGCCTAAAATTTTTGAGTGCATTTTTGCTCACCCATTGGTCACCCACTACCAGTAAATGAGACACATGTCAGAATACTGTTGGTGGGTGAGCAAATATGGGTGAGCAAAAATGCACTCAAAATTTTCAGCACTTGAATCCATTACGGAATTTTCAGTTTTATCAAATGGGGCTTTAGAGTGGGGGTTATTAGGCACATGTTTATTAGGATTCTGAGAAGGTTTATGACTAGTAGGTTTCTTGTTTATTATATCTAGTTAATATCCAAGCAGTTCGTTTTAGTGACCATATTCAGACAATGAGGTTACAAGTTCCTCAACATGTCCAAATTTCAGATTCAAAGAACTGTTGATAATGGTAGATACTTGCCAGGCTGCCACTCTCTTTTCTCAGGTTTGTGATTCCTTTTCTAATAAGGCGATTGTTTTGCTGTTACAATTTAATGGGAATCATAGGCTTTTTTCGCCTGGTGGTATATTGGCCCATTTGAAGGTGAAGGGCTCAAGCCCCACCAATTTAGTTTTTCACAAAAGAAAAGTGGCATACAGGACATGCCACTGATTCCAAATTTTGAGCGATCGTGATTCCAAATTTTGCAGTTCATTGTAAATCAATGTCATGTTTTGCAGATTGGGGTATTTGAATTATCAATTCTATGGAGTTCATTAAGACCGTAGCTGAGGACTAGTTGATGGTCTTGATTTTTGTTAAATTCTGTAGTCAACCTATTCTATCCCCAGACTAGGCAATATTTTATTTTCATGTATACTAGTGATTTTAGTTGTTTGGTGGGAATGTTAGCCCGTTTGTTCTTCTCTTCTTCTTTTTTCCTTTTTTTTTTCTTTAATGTTGAATGGGATGAATTGCACCATAAATCAGTAAAAATAATGGAAATTCAAATTACGAGTGAACCCCTTAATATTTGTAGTTATTACGCAAATTAATCTGGCACCTTTTTTCTTCTTAAACCATTTTCATGCCCTATGAATTAAAAACTTATGGACATTGTACCATGTATTGAATTGTCTGATGAAATTCATATTGCGGTGTGATAATTGGCCATATAACCTTGACTTGCAGCTTCATTCACCTGGCGTTTTGGCTGTTGGAAGTAGCATGAAAGGAGAAAACTCTTACTCACATCACTTGGACACCGATGTAAGTACGGATTTACTAACTTTTTTTCTATTAAACTCTACCTGATTGTATGCTAATATGTCTAGTAAGCTGTACTGTACATCTATACCTAGTGTACTTAAACTTATACTTGCTACAAATCAGTCTTTGGTCTTGGTTGTTGTCTCTTATTAACCTTTTTTTTTCCTCTGATACAGATTGGTGTGTCTGTTGTGGATCGATTCACATTTTTCACCCTTGCTTTTTTCGAGAGGCTGAATATGTATGACAATGCTTCATTGAGCAGGTAATTGGAATATTGCTTTCCAACATGTTTCACTTCAGATCCTAATGCCTCGAGTCTGTAATCTACATTTCTTTCCTTTGATTTTCCTATCATTTTCTCAGTAATCCTAGGATTCATCTTCAACGCCTTTTGGGGTTTCATATCGTTAAGAAGTTATGCAGCGAGTTTCTTAACTATTGCAGTCTCTATAGAATTTATGTTTGGTTCAGAGGTCAACCACTGCTAAACTTTGAGTCATGGTAGTATTTTTGCTGAATCCCAAACGAGCACCATTTCCAGCTTGAGCGCTCTAGAATTCAATTTATGAGCTTGAGTTATCAGATTGTTGGCTTGACTTGGACTCTAAAATGAAATTTAGTAAAATAGAATGTCTATCTAAGTATTTGCTCTCTCAATTATCTTGTCGTCAAAGGGGCAGGAAGTCATGGCCTCCCAAGGTTTTGAGAATTCCTCAGGAGCCTCTGAATCTTTATATATTTTTCATACAAGTTCTTCAATTACTCGTAAAATAATTTGCCCCCCTCAGTTTTTAGAATTCAAAATAAGCCTCAGGACTCTGCGTATTTTTCACATAAACCCTTTGTTGTGCATAGTCTGATCCTTTCATTTTGTACTATTTTCATTACTTCACTTACCTAATATTTTATATTTTCTTACCCCCACCCCAAAGGAAAGGGTCCTGGTTCCACCCCCGTATGACTTTTTCCTTTTTAATTTGGGAAAAGGAGGGGGTGGGTTTGGGCTTGAATATTGTTCTGTTGCTTTGACGTATGTGCTTAACTATTGTACTTTGATGATAATAGTCGTCAAATATTAAATGGATATTATGCAATTTGTTTTCATCTGTCTGCCATTCGCTCATTTATCATTCTAGTGGTATTTTGTATATTTTAAGATATTTTCGAGTACATCTAGTGGCTATTTGTTCTTTCATCAATCTGAACCTTGAAACATGAATTACGGATCTTATGATTATTTTGCAGTCTTTTTGGTTCATATAATCCAAATTTGTTGATGTCTACTGCATATTATCGAACTGATCTATATCAACGGAGGCTGGAGGAGGTATAGAAGTTTTTGATCATGTCTTTGCAAATTGCAATTGGTCTTTGTTATTGATCTTCACGTTTTTGCTTGGTTAGATTCCTCTTCTGTGCACACTGTGATAATATGAAGATGTCTAACCATGCCATCATTTGGTTTGCAAACTCATAAAGTTCTGAAAGTTTCGTTCTTTCTTTCTTTTTAGGGCCTGTTTGGGAATGCTCAAAATATGAAGTTCAGCCCCAGCCTTACTTTATTTCTCTCTTTTGTTTTTAGAACTAAGGTTATGTTGGTTTGACAAAGAACGAGTTTGAGAGAGAGAGAGAGAGAGAGAGAGAGAGAGAGAGAGAGAGAGAGTAGTCTGGGAACGGATTCCTGTGCAAGAAATGGGCATTCACCAAACACAGGTTTATAAAACCGGTTCCAACCACGCAAAACGGGTTCTTTGCCTTCCCAAACAGCCCCTTAAATTCAACCCAATTGTTGAATCCTGTGGAATGCTTTCCTCCTACAATAAGCAGATATGTACCATTAAGGCTCTGTTTGGTTCATGAATTTCGTGAGGGAAAGGAAAACAAGAAGGAAAACTAATTATCTCGTGGTTTCCCTTGTGTTTCTTCCATCATGCTTAAATAACATTACAATTTTTTAAAATTTTAAAATATAACTATGATATAGAAATAAAGGAAGGGAAATGACTCGCAATATTCAAAATGTCTAATTTATTTCTCGACGTATTATCTTTTCTTTCCTATCTTCCTCATTGTTTTCCTTATTAACCAAACAAAGGAAAATGTTTTCATCTATGTTTTCCTTTATTTTCCCTCACTAAATCCAAGAACCAAACAAAGCCTAAATGTTCTATAATGATCCAATGAAACATGGACTGATTCCTATGTTTTGTGACCTTGTGGGTTTAGTTCTTCCAAACTGAGATTAACCGATTCTGGATTATATGAATTGATCAGATTGATTGCTTGCCATTTACAAATGTGCTATAATTGCCATCTCATTAGGTACCAGTAACGAACTTTTTTGGTTCGGTCATGGAAACGATCCACACTGATTCAGCTTATAGAACCCACTCAGGCAGTGCTAAAATCGAAAGATCTTCTGATCAATCGTTTGCCCGGGACAAACAAAGAACTCTAATAGACTCAAATGTCCAGGAAAAAGTTAGCGAAATAGACCCAAAGGTAAGTGCTTTCAATTTTCCTGCCCAGAGAAAAGCTGTTCTGAATCTTATTTACTGTTATTTCTGAAATCTGTCTAATGATATTGATATAATTTTATTTGCGGCAAAACAGGGCACCTGTCCTTTTACACATGCATGGAACACTTTTCAGGACAGAATGCCAAATATTAAAAACGTTGATACCTTGGTAAACTATGGATTGGTGATGATGCTACCGTTGGTCGCAGTGTCCACTTGGTTATCATAGTGAAGGTGCGAAGCTGGCTACTATCTTTTCATTTGATATTCCTCCTTGCAGTGTTATACTCTGTTCTACACAATAATTAACAAATTACTTAGATTTCTCAAGTTTGTTTAACGAGTATACCATAGTGTCCTTTTTGTTTATTGATTTTCCTCGATGCTTGTATCAAAGAAGAAAGGACGCATGAATTCATATATTGCTTTCAATTCTCATTTTCGACAAATATTTTTGAATTTTCATGTGCTTCTTTATTTGTTTTTTGTCATTTTAAGGGGTCTCTACTAGCCACTGATGCACTAGTTGGATTTGTTTTCACTTCTCACCCCCCCAATCATAATTTTTTAAGAGGTTTCTACTCTTTGTCAAGCCTGTCCTGGTTAAACTTGATCGCCTCTCATATGATTATCTTAGTTAAAGTATCACCCAGAGTACTCATCTCTCCTTGAGTTCATCACTGTAGTACAATAAGCTTTCAATATACCATATGGCGTGCCTTATGGCTGGCCATACTGGGTTCTGGGTTAATTGACAAGTTTTAGAAATCATATTATAGGGACTTCAAGCCATGATGTCAAGATTGAACTTTGATTTTAGTATTTTTCATTATAATGGCTCCTTTCCTGTGATGATTTTATTCAAGAGGCGGCTTGGTGCTGTGAAAAACACAATTGGGGATGCAAGTATCCGTAACATCCAGTCATGTATTAAATTGATGAGTGCCGATAAAGGCACATTCATTTTTTTAATTAGGGCACACCTAATTTTAAGTTTAAAAAATCAGTTTTTACCTTTTACTTTAATTAGTAAGGGCACCTCACTTATTTTACTACTCCTACATATTATATTTTAGAAATTAACATAAACCACCCCAACTGACAACAATCAGTGCAAAATCACCCCAACTGACAAAAATCAGTGCAACACAGCTCTCGACATACACAACTTAAATCCAAACCCACGTCCAAAAAAGTTTTTTATTTTTATTCTATGTTCTATTCAGTCCTGACTTTTAAGTTAATTTAAGTTAATTTAATTTATTAGAATACAATAGTATTCAGCCTTCGTGTTGGTTTCAAGAGCTGGTGGTGTATTATTGAATATCATGCTATGGTTCAAGTTCTTGATTTTTCACAGTTTTATTGCTTTCATACCAATGTTGATGCTTGATTCTATTGATCTCCTTAGTTGCTATGGCTATGAGGGAGTTCATAATTTTTTTTGGAGGTGGGTTTGGATTTAATTTATGTATGTCAAGAACTTTATTTTGCACTAATTTTTGTTAGTTGAGGGTGGTTCAAGTTTATTTTGCACTGATTTTTGTCAGTTGGGGTGGTTTAAGTTTATTTGTAAAATGTAATATGTAGTCAAAGTAGTGAGGTGCTTTTACTAATTATATATAGTGAAAGGTAAAAAACTAATTTTTTTAACTTATAATTAGGTGCCCTAATTAAAAAATTGAATGTGCCTTTATCGGCACTCTAAATTAATAGATGTTTGTCACTTGCCTAGTTCTCATGTCCTAAGCAAACCCAGTTATTAATGTTGGTGTTCTTTGTTTGTCACAATGTTTTTACTCAATTATCAACTAACAAACACATCTTTCACTCATTCTTATGTTCATTTTTTTCGCTCGCTTCATATGCTTCTGATTACTGAAATATATATATTACAGGAAACCAACCAAAGCTCCAAAAAGAATGGTGTTGGAGCCATAATCGAAGAAAAGCATCACATGATCATAAAGGGCTAGAGGAACTGAAGCAGCCATGCCCATCATCCTCAATTTGGGCTCACAATGTTACTCTTTTTTTTTTTTTTTTGGTGGGGGGTGATACACTAGGTAACCTGCAAGGGCGTATATACATTGACAGCTCCTAACTGTATAATGTATTGACTGATATTGAGTCATTATATGTTTTTTGGTTCATATTTTTTTTTCAATAACTGCAGTAGAACATTCGTTTACGCCTTATTTTTCATTCTCGAATGCTAACCTGAGACTAGTCATTCTATGTAGACATTAATGTGCATGGTGTTAATCAAATCAGCACTGGGGTTTTCAAACTATTTTGTGCAAATTTAACAGTGTGTGCATTACACATGGTATGTATACATAACTATTAATAGTGTGCTATATTCCGAAAAAAACTATTAATAGCGTGCCCTTGTGCATTTTATGATATACAAATGTACCCAAGTATGCCCTCTAATTTTCAAATCATGCCACCTAAAATCCAAGGGAAAATAGAAAATTCTACTTTTCAGATCCGGTTAATTTATCCGTCGGATATGTCTTATTAATCCATATCCAGGTTTGATCGGATCGAAATATTTGAATTCGTTTGTCATATCTAAAACGACAACTTAGTCGCTTATATGTATTCTACTATTACTATAAAAACTATTTTTTTTTATTATTTTTCTCTGTACACAAAAAAATCAATCAACGTTTAACCCATCAAAATACTAAATTATGTAGAAAAATCATATCTTTAAATCAAATAATGTCACGCTCCGGAACCGTACGTACGATTCTAGGACACGTGGCACGTCACCAAGACACGTTCCAAAGTCATTAGAGTTCTGTGAAGACACATTAGTAAAGGTTTTGACTCAAGAATCCAACACTTTTTAAAACATTTTTCAAAGGATTTTACAAACATACATCCAAACATATCTTGACGAAGTTTATTTCTAAAACATGTAAAAACATTAAAGAATCAAAGACTTGGACTCATGGGTTCATTACCACCAGTTAAACAAGTTAAGGAAAATATATATACTAAAACCAATTTATGTCAACTCTTTGAATATGACTCCAAGATCATCGTCCCAACCAAACCATGTAGGGTACAAAAAGTACAACCTCAGCCCAAAATCAACCAACATAATACGTCCCCATATTACAATAATTTAAGCTGCTACCTTTTTATTACACAACCCAAATAAATAACTGATTACAATATTTCACTATTTTCACTTATTAAGCATAAGTCTATTAAAAAAAAAAATTATTTACAATCCCACGCCCACGAGTACTCACCAATTCCATTTCTTTTCCTTTTGAGCTCCACCTTGAACATCTACGATAGTTATTCAATAATCACTACAATATATAAGTCATATGCTTGTGAGCAATGTCAATCATGAACATGAATAATAAACACGCTCAATTTAACATATTACAAAGAACTATAGTCTCTGGCAATTATTAATTCACTCACACCACTACCAGCTAGCCCGCGGCTCCACTCCCCAAGCCCACGTGACTAGTCATGACCCACGCCCTCACACGTGCGGTCTCATAGGTCTCTGGCGGCTATGGTCGTCACCATAAAGATTACCTCATGGTGGTATAAAACTAGCAATTTCCATTGACCCAATGTAATACCCTGTATTTTTGTAATATATTATGTGAATGAGACCCTGTATGTTTCTTTTAAATACTTATTTGAGCCTGGCCTTACCCTTGGTATAATTTGGATACCAATCGATTGGTAAGTATACCAATCGATTGCCTTATTTTGGGTACCAATCGATTGAACCTATATACCAATCGATTGCTTATGTCAATCGATTGACACTTATACCAATCGATTGGAGGCAGCTGGGCAGATTCTTTTGCTCTGGCTGGGGTTTGTCCACGTGAACACTTTCTCCCTATATATATCAGCTCATTTCTGCGTTTTTGGGGTTCCAAGAAATCAGAGGGAGTGAGAGGGAGTGTTTGTGTGTGTTTATATATATATATAAACACTCATATATATATACACATATATATACATATATTCATACACACACACACAGATGGACTGAGAAAGAAAAGAAGAAAGAAAAAAGAAGAGAAGAAGATCAAAAAGAAGAAAGAAGAGAAGAAGAAAGAAGAAGACAGAGCAGAGGAGAGAGAGAGGAGCCACCATTGAAGCTCAAAGCTCAAACACACACAACCAAACACGCCCTTAACGCCTAAGGTGAGTTCTAAACTCACTGAGTAACTTGTCATTGATGTTAGGACTCGTTTAAATGAAGAAATGGAGGAGAAACCATGTATTCCCATTTATATGTTGCTGGATAGTCTTTACTGTGAAGAAGACGAAGTATCAATCGATTGGTACTCTTACCAATCGATTGACATCTTTCAGGTCCCAATCGATTGACATTTTGTGCAATCGATTGGCATGGATTGTGATCCAATCGATTTAACCTTTTACCAATCGATTGACATCTTTCAGGTCCCAATCGATTGACATTTTGTGCAATCGATTGGCATGGATTGTGATCCAATCGATTTAACCTTTTACCAATCGATTGACACTACTTCTATACCAATCGATTGAATCTTTTTCAATCGATTGATGCCACTTTTATACCAATCGATTGAACCTCTATACCAATCGATTGGAAGTTTCAGAATACTGTTTTTCTTATAATAACTGTTTAGTTGTTTATTTACTGTTCAGTATTTCCCAGCATGCTTTATTATTGTAATACAGACATGATAACGAGTTAATGCAGCGTAGGGTCGCAGTAACAACAAGACTAACGGATAATGTTTACAATGTTAGATAACGGAATAGTCGTAAATCCTTTGGAGTTAACGTTCATTTCATTCAGAGTAGTCGGGCCACATTGGGATCGTCATGTATCGGTGATAGAGTTGAACTTAAGTAGGTTTGCTAAGATTCGGGAAATTTGCGTGGGCGGGCTTTGGTCGATCATATGTTCTTAAAAGCGGTAGACAGACGAAGGTGTCTATGACTTGCGGTGAACCGGACCATTTGCCCTAAGATAGCCAGATGATCTAATCATATGTTCTTAAAAGCGGTAGACAGACGAAGGTGTCTATGACATGTGGTGGACCGTGATCACTGGTAGACGTCGCTAATTAGTCGTGGCGTAGAATGATGTACTGTTGTTTAAAGCGTTATATCCCTGACATGCGGTGAACTGTGCATATGTTCTTAAAAGCGGGGGATGGACTAACGTGGTATCTATGACATGCGGTGAACTGTGCATATGTTCTTAAAAGCGGTGGATGAGCAATGGTGTATTTATAGAGTTGAACTATTGTCGAGTCTGTTTCCCCTCAAGACGTGTTATCGGTCGTAAAATGAGTAAGACGTTAGTAATCGGATAATTGGTTTGATGTGAAGGAGTTACCCTCACTGAACTCTAATTTGGTTACGGTTTATAACTTGTAATAACTTCAATAGTTGATACCCAGTTAGTATCTAACTCACTCAGCTTTCATTAAGCTGACGGCGTTTATGCCGCTGGACATTTCTATGTTCCAGCGCACCTTGATTATGACTATACAGGTGAAGGGCTCGCAGGAGAAGACTACCATGCTAGTGACGACGTCCCCGTGGAGAATTTCCCCGACGGAGGTCAGACCGAAGAAGACTACTACGCCGAGGACTACCCTTACACCAACTGAAGATTTGACTAGAATTGTAGCTAATTGTCGTTACCCTTTTTGAACCCTTTTTGTAGTCAGACATATGTTGCCTTGACATTTATACTTCCGCTGTCTTATATTTGATTCGAGACTCTGATGTGTAATAGTTAGTAACTTCTGTTGACTTTATGTTACATTGTGATTAGAACCTAGACTTCATTTTTGTTACACTATTACTTCTTGTTGCTTAGTACTGCGTGGTGTGGACAATCATGTGACTTCACCCGTCACTGCCTTTGGACCCAAAAAGGAAATTTATTTTTCTCTATTTTTTCCGTTCCGGGGCGTGACACCCAAATAGGCAACTCAACATACTCATTTAATCATTATACTGTGCTTTCACAAATAAATTGGGCCTAATTTTGCCCAATAATAAACTAAGTAAACTAAATTAAACTAATTAGGCATGCTTTAGCATCACAATTGAACTCAACATGGAAATCATCCAAATATCAAAATTAACATCACTCACCTCTTGGGCTTCGTTCCTAATTTTGAGATTAAAGCCCTACTAAGAACCAGGTACAAATCCTATACATAAATTACAAGTTTTGAGCTAACCCCCAAAATGGGTCGTGAAAAAACTGTCACAAAACTTAACAAAATTGGTACTAACGGGTTAGACTCACCTCCAGGAGTCCAAATATATAGCCTGTTTTGAAAACCAATATCGTTAAGCGCGTCAATTGGCGTCGAGAACCGTCGTTCCGTTGCAATTCTCGTATATCTCTGAACATGTTTTGGCCGAAAGTTTGATGAAGGTGATGGTGTGTCACCTCGTTAGGTGTCATGCTTATATAAGTTATCCTTCATCTATAATGAACCTGTCACGCCCCCTAATGGAGATTTCAGAAATTCAATCCTCTTAGCTTGACAAACTACGAACGGGAAATACTGCTCACGAAATAATCGGCTGAGGGTGTCCCATAACATATTCTCCAAAGTCGATATAGTCAAAACTAAGCCCCACATAAATCTGACTGAAAAGTTGCAGCGTCTACTCGAAAATCCTCCTCAAATAGTACCAAGGTACTCCAAATTATAAATACGCACTCAAGCCATAGTTCCACGTGAACCAGGCACGTATCTTAATAGGTTAAACATAAATTCACACCTCAATTGGGGGATACACATACTTAGCATGAGATCACATAGCTCACAACCTTAATCATGTTCACGTATAACATAAAACGTTTTCCTTCATCATTCCATTTACATTTGCGAACGATGATACCATATTACTTTATAATCAACTCGATACTTAACATAAACGACAAGGATAATACAGGAAAGGCAATCAACATCAATATAGATTACTAGCAACCTTAAGCAATTTATATCATGATTGAACCCCCCACAAATTTTACTAATTTGCGATTATACCTCTACTATTTGTTAAATTATATTAAAATTATCACAAATCTAAATGGGTATTTGTCTATATCTTGCATGAGTCCCATAAATGGTCTCATATAATTATATGAAATTGTTAATTAGCCTACTAATTATGTAACGTGTTCAATTCGCTCTCACAAAGGTACTGTTAATTGACCACAAAAGTGGTCTCCAGCTAACAACATAATATTATTAAAAATAAAATAATAAATCATTTAAGCCTTAATAAATATTTAATCACATAGGGTGTTTCACATATTGCTGTCACATCTCAACTGGGACCCATCAACACATGTCCCAACTTGAGACTGCCACTCTGGCTACAACTGGGTTCCTAATTGGACACCCATAATCAACTTAGTGGGTCAAAACCCACATCACATATACATTTTCAACATTATTATATAATTAATAATGCATACTAAATATGATTATAATAATTTGCGGGAGCGGGTGTTACAAATAATGTACCACTGAAATAAATTTGTATAATATATACGTCGTTCAATTTTATCATATGTAATAGTAATCTTCCCTAATGTATTATATGTATGTTTTTTTTTGCATAATTTATTCTTATTCTGATACAAGTCTTAGGCAGATCGGATATCCCAAAACCATATTTGATCCGTCAACCTAGTATTCTAAACTTATCTGGTTCTGAATATAGATCTAGATTTAAAAAAAAAAAAAAAAAGAATCCATCTCAAAGTGTTGGATCTGGATCAGATCCGTGCCAAGATCCGGTTCATTGATGGGCACAGTACCAAGTCAGAAACACCATTGAGAGATGTCATGGGCTTCTGGGTGTTAGACGTAAAATAACTGCTAAATGTCATTGGTGAGAATATTTTTGGCGTTGTAATAGCTTATTCATTCTGGCATTCAAAATGATCGATCCAATCATAATGGATTTCTCCTACTCCTACCTACCTTCATTTGTTTGAAAATGCCTAAACCAATATCAGGTTCAGCACCGTTCTCATATTCTCTATTTTTTATAAACAACGAGTATAAGTGGTTTGCAAAAAAAATCATTTCTTGTAGTATTTTCTTTTCATTTCTATTCTAAATATATCAAAGGTACACGCAACTAAAAGTAGCTACATTAACACCTTACTATTCGGAATTAGTTCTTGTCTGAACCACAATAAACCATTCTCATATTTCTAGTGGCTAAATTACACTTTAGTCTATTAAATTATACATCTATTTTCAATTGGGTGCATAATTTTTTTTTTTTTTTTTTTGTAATTGGGTCCTTGAACTTCAAAAATTCATTCAATCAGACCCAAATTCTGACACTATTAGCTTAAATTATTATAAATTGTCACGTACATTGCGCGTAATACTTACTTGTCACATGTTAGGTTAAGACAAACACGGGAGACTGTGAATGACTAAAAAATGATGTGATTTTGGGTATGATTGAATGCAATTTTGGATTTAGTCGAACGTGTTTTCGAATTTGATTGAACACGATTTTAGATCTGATTTAATGCGATTTTTTGCACTATTCACAATCTCCCGTGTTTGTCTTATCCTAATATGTGACAGGTAAGCATTAAGCGCAACGTACGTGACAATTTCTAATAGTTTAAGCTAACAGTGTCAGAATTTAGGTCTGATTGAATGAATTTTTGAAGTTTAAGGACCCCAATTGCAAAATATAAAAAGTTTATGGACCTAATTGAAAATAGGTTATAATTTAATTGACTAAAGTGTATTTTGCCCTTTTTATAAAAATCAAGTATAAGTTAGTTTGCAAATATATATATAAACCATCTCACTTAGATGAGATGGCCAGGACCCCTTCCCCCAAGTGTGTGGTAGTGGGTTCGAATCTTTGAGGCCGCATTAGGGAGTATTTTCTTTAATGAGGTCTTTGACTCTCCCTGTGTGTGTTACTAACTGCTAACCCCCGATCACAGGGGCCCTGTGACACCAGTCAAAAAATACATATATATATATATATATATCTTTTAGTATTTACTAGTATATTTAAGTCGGATAGTGGCAGCTACGCAATTAAAAATAGCTACATTAACACCTTACTATCTATATAATAAATTACATCCCCTTTTATGTGACATTTATCTTTTGCACAATTCAAAATGACACCCCCTATCTCTCTCTATATCTCTCTTTCATATTTTGCCTTTTGATAATTCAAAATGACACCCTCAATCTCTCTCTATATACCTCTTTCTCACTGTATCTCCCTTTCCTATTTTGTCTTTTGAGAATTCAAAATGACCTCTCTCTCTCTCTTCACTTTTTTCACTTTCAACCTCTCTCCTCTCATTCTCACTCTCACTCTCACTCTCAAAGCTCATCACCGGCACCACAACTCTCTAGCTTGATTTGGTTTGATTTGATAAGGTAATTTATTTAGAAGTGTCGAAGGCACGTTGAGAACCATGAATAGAAGCCTGATATGATATTTGTCTTCAACCAATAAACTCCTCCGTCTTTCCCACTCAATAGTATTTCAAATTTTTTTTATTTAAAAAAAAAACACTACTATAGCTATCAGCTGATTGAGAAGTGCCGAAAGCACGTTATTTGGTAAGGTAATTTATCAAGAAGTGTCGAAAGCACGTTAAGTTTGTTATTAGTTAAATGTCAGTATAGTTGAAATTATTTCTTAGTACCTTTAGGCAAGCAGCATAGCCCTAGTTCGGAACTAATTCTTGTCTGAACCACAGGACTTGCTTGAGAATAGCAAAATGGCAATGTTTGGGACATAAATGGGTCATAAAAGGATGTGACATCCCATATGACATCCAAGTAAAAATAGGACCCAACCCACTTAACTCAACCTATGGGATTATTGGGATATCACATCTTTTTATGAGTATTAATTTTTTTGTGTCTCTAACATTCCCCATGACAAAAACACATACCCTATAACATTTGACAATAATCATTTAAAAATTTAATTCGCACAAGGCAAAGAAACCACAAACTGCCCATTATGGCCTCAACCCGTTTACATAAGCTTCCCAAACCTAAATGGTCCAAAAAAAATTCCTGCCCATTTTGTCCTGCAAGAAAGCAAAACACATACAAGAAATATTTCACTTTGTCCCCCTGTATTTTCAAAATGTAATACTAGTAATTTTGTGATTTGGACGATAGGGGCATTTGGAAAATGTACTAACCACGAAAGATTGTATCGTATCTGTATGAATAAAAGAACTATGCAGATTTCTTTCACGTTAAATTTAATATTTTTTTATTTTTTATTTTTATTTATCAATTTCAGATATTTATCGACGTAGGGGTGGACACGAGTCAAGCTGAGTTCATGTGTTCGCGAGCTTGCTCACGAGCTTAAATGAGCTGAACTTTCAAGTGATCACGAGCTTTTCACGCGCCCTTTAAAATCATACAATTTAATGATAAATCAGTCATTTATCAAGTCTATTTACGAGGTTTGTCATACTTTATCTAAAATTATATAGTTTTTACAATAAATACATTTGCAAAAGTCAGTATATAAGCTCTGTATCAAGTCTATTAACGAGTTTTTTCACGAGTCCGCTCACGAGCCTTAATCAATCGAGCCGAGCCTAGTCTTTATCGAGCCGAACCACGAGCTATTGTTAAACGACTTGGCTACCGCATAGATACATTTCCTCCAAATCACGAGTTAGTGATACATTAGAATTATAAGAGCATCCACAGCTGTGGATTGAAACTTAAGGCAAACTTAGGCTAAGTTGTTGTACATGGCAGAAAGTATTAGCAGTGGGTAAATACCCACACGGCACAAAGTGAGTCATGTAGGAATAGGGTGGCATAACATTTGCCGTGAGCAATGGGGGCGGCACAACATGTGCTGTGTGCTTCATTAATAGTGGACAGCACAACATTGTCGTTTACCTCTGGGTGACACATCATGTGCCATTTTGCCTCTGGGTGGCACATCAAGTGCCGTGTGCTTGTATGCGGCACATCTTTTACTATCCTATACATTAGGTAAAATGCCTGCATTATTAATGACTGTATGGTAAAGTTATCCCAAAGTTATCCTATAAACCCTCCCATTGTCGATGCTCTAAGGCACATAGTGAAAAATGGGGTAAACCATATGGGGATGTATCTGTAATTAACCGAAAAAACAACACTGAAAACAAAAGAAGCCCAAACATCTCCTCCAACCTCCAGGCTCTCTCTCTCTCTCTCTCACACACACACACACACACACGGAGGGTCCAGATCTCTCAAAGTTTCACCTTTTGTTCTTCATAGATCCTCCATTTCTTCATCCGTACTACTCTGTACAGAGTTCGTAATCCAAGTAAATCCCCAAAATTCACAGCTAATTCGATCGATAGTATAAAGTGTCAGTAGGAAGCTAAAAATTCAATTATTTTTCCTTCATGTTGCAGATTAATGGCGGCAGCAATTGCAGTTAATCAATTCGCTCAGTGCATTACTTGCCATGCTTGGAGTCCCGATCAAACCAGTACTCTGCTACTCTCATAATCTCTCACTTTATATTTGTTTATCAATGCATTGAATTCAATAACCTGGTCCTGATACCTAGTTCAGTTTTGCTTACTAAAATTGATGGAATTGCTGATACATTTTGCATTTTATAAACTGGAATCAATTGGTTCTATTTTCTTGATGATCATGTTGTGGATCTGTTTCTTATGCAAATTGTTTGAATTTTATTTTTTCTTGTAAGCCTTTTGTGTAGCACCAATCGGCTTGTTTGAGCGTAGTGCCTGAAGTTGAAACATTACAACTTGGTGATACTTAATTGAAGTGTTCGAATTACCATGTTTGATAACGTAGTTTGTAAGCATCTAGAAGCTCTTATATATTGATATTGAAAGCGACCAATGTATGCTTTTGGTCTTTGAAGCTGGTATCGTCTTGGGGTTACTTGAGTGCCTTTTCTTCTTAAGCTTTGGAATAGTTTTTTGATGAGTAACCACCCGATAGGATATTTGCCAATTCTTCAAAAATTGAGTCTCATATACTTAATAAAAAAGAACATATGTAGAGTCACATGTATTTCTCAATCTGTTCAACTTAGTTGTCTGGATTACTGGGCTAGATTGTCTAGTATGACTAAAAGTTTGCATTTCATTGATTTGTTTTATTGTGAAAATTTAAACCTTTTGTACATTACATTTGGCTTAGGCTACTTGTCATGAGATTCTTGATATTTTATGAGTTTGTTTGTTCTTCAAGTTCTGATTTTTATTTTTTATACCATTGATGATGTTGTAAAGTTTTAGTAGAAGAGGAAAATAAGAATTCTTTGTGGGTTAAATTCCAAGAGTAGTGTAGAGTTCTGGAACACGAGTTTTGAAAAGCAAGTAACATGCTACTTTATGACAAATAAAACCAAAAAAAAAAACAAATCTCCAAGGATACCCTACCGGTATGCATGATTATTAATCAATATATGGATTGAAGCCTCCGTTTTTCTTGAGATATTGCTTCGCTGGACAATCTTCAAGTCCTTGAGTAATTTAACTAATAGTAGTTTGTGAAGAAGCTTTCATAACCAGATTGCACTTAACCAGCAATGACCCGCCGCATCATATTACTGAGAGAACGATTAAGAAGGAAAGTTCATGATCATTTATTAGTAACCAGAAAAATGCACTGCTAACCTTCTGAATTTTACCATAGCCCAAAATTTGCTATTGATAGCTCAGCTCTTCTTTAAGGGATAGGAAATTCCATAACAGTCTCATGAAAATTCTTCCAGAGCTGAAAACTTGATCTTGAGTTTTTGCTATTGAGTGCTAAGTTAACACTCTGATGATATCACTTGCCTATCGTAGTTTAATAATATGGAAAAGAAGACTGTAGTACTGGAAAATGCCAAAAGGTTAATACAAAGAACAGAGAAAGTAAGCCTCTCATCATCATGATGCAATGACTATGCCTGCTTGATGTGGGTTGTTTTTGGGAAAGGTTAGGAGGACATTCGAGGGGGATATATTGAGAAGCACACTTTTTTCTGCCTAAGTTTTTTTGGAATACTGGATATTTGTTTGGTCCATTAATATTTGTTGATCTGTTTTGGTTACTTGAGCCATTGTTATTCATTTTGTCTTTTTATTAGAAAGAGTTTTGAGGGGGTTGTAATTTGTATCATGTTTTTCTTGGTGTCGATATGTAGATATTCATTTTATAAATTCATAATTTTTGTTAACCCTCTTCGCAGTGACTGCAATTTGTCCGAACAATAATGAAGTACACATTTATAGATTATTGGAAGAGAAGGGGGAGAGGATTCATGTTCTTCAAAAGGTACCATGAATTGGGTTTGTGTTGACTTTATTTGTTTGCTTCAATGGTCTGTATTTGTGGTCAGCCGCCTCATCCATTATGTATCGGCTGCGTCATCCATTATGTATTTTTCTGCCCTCTTCCTTAATGAAATTATTGATTTCCTTCTAAAAGGAATGTATTTTATTCTTTTCTTTTTTAGTTATTTTTTGAATTTGTGGTATTTACTAGTTTGAGTTTATAATGACTCTTTTAACTTCTAAGTTTCTTGCTGGCATTAGTAATGTTGACCAATAGTGCATATGGATGACAAGGATAGTTTTCTTTGCATTTATGATTTTTGACAAGGATGGTTAGTGTTAAAGAGGGTCAATATATTTCGCACAGGATGTATAGGATTGCTAAAACAGTTCCCTCACCAAGTGCTTTCTGCGACCGTGATAAAACATACATCATCCATAAACAATCAAAAATCGTAGGAAGAAGCAAATACAGTCCATTAACAAATCCCAAGAAAATAATGACTCCGACGAAGACATCTTTGAATCCTCCATGTAAAGTTTTATCATTTATTTTCTGGTCACATCTAGATACTAAGCTAACATGGATAAAAACTTTATGTTAACAATGTTTTTTGTTTAATTTGGTTCTTTCTTGTCACAGCATGACCAAATTGTTTCTGGCATAGATTGGAGTGCAAGGTCAAACAGAATCGTTACTGTATCTCATGATCGGAATTCGTAAGTGACTCTTAATTTGAATTGTACTTCCGTTTCCTAGATTACGTAGTTAATACAATAGATTTGTGGAAATCCATCCCTCTTCCAGGATGTGTGGAAACTTGTGTTTGAGTATTTAAATGTGTAGTATGATCGTGCTTTTCATTCCAGATATGTTTGGAACTATGAAGCAGCAGATTGGGTTCCAACACTAGTTATCCTTAGGCTAAACCGTGCCGCACTTTGTGTTCAGTGGAGTCCAAGAGGTATTGAAGTACTTTTCCCCTTCACTTCTTAAGTTTTCAATTATTAGAGCACATTTCCACATATGTTTCAATGAGTTTAGGTTTTCTTCTGTTATTATACTTAGAGAGGCTTGTCGGGTATGTGGTCTATGTGTCCGACGCAGATCTCTGACCTTTGATCACATGCTGTCTCTCTAATTTGGGTATCCAGGGGTGAGCTTTTGAGCCACGTCACCATCATGAAACGTATAAGTAGTAAAAGAAATTCACAATGGGGCTTGAATAGGTTATGAATTACACTCGTGGATTAATAGTGAAGAATAAGTCAAATAGAGGCAAAGAGGTGATTTAGGTGTAGAACTTGATAATAGGTGCATAACTTGTTTCTCTTCTTATCTGTTAGTTGACTCCTCTTTCAGAAAACAAGTTTGCGGTTGGAAGTGGGGCTAAAACAGTTTGCATATGCTACTATGAGCAAGAGAATAACTGGTAATGAGCCTAACTTTAGCATCTTTTCTCAATATGTTCCGTGAAAAATGCTTGTGTATATGCTTTTGAGCTTTGTCAGCTTCATTTTGACAAAACTCTTTTAAGGACTCATATCTACCTCGGCCATCCATTTCAATATTCTGCCTTTAACCAGATAGTTAATGGAAAATCTTTGCAAAAGTTGTGATCTTGTCATGTTGTCGAATATGCTATAGTCGAAACACTCTACATTACCTTCATGTTATAAGGAGCTTAGTTAGATTCCCCAACTTTTTTTAACTAAAAGATGTAAGTGTGTGTAAATGTTCCAATCTCTGTTGCTGTCTGAAGATGATTTTTGGATCTTTGGGTTCATGACCACTGCTTTCTGAAGAATTTTGACTCTGTGTGTGTGTGTGTGTGGGGGGGGGGGGGGGGGGGGGGGGGGTGGGGGGGGGGGGTGGGGGGGGGGGGGGGGGGGGAGGAGGTAGGATATACTTTTCGGTACAAGGGTTCTTGCTTTCCAGAAAACTGCTGATGTGGTTTTGTCATCCACATTGTGCATTAATTAGGCATTATCCACTTTCAATTATCTGATGTACCTTTTACTGATAATTATCTGATGTACCTTTTACTCTTTCTCAATCTAATTGTTTATCTGTTTATGGTATGGATTTCTGCAGGTGGGTCAGTAAACTTATCAGAAAAAGACATGATTCTTCGGTGACTAGTGTTGCCTGGCATCCAAATAATGTGCGTATCTTCCCTCTTGTGAAGTCCGTACTTATTATTGTTCCGAGTCTTCTGACCAACCGTGGATAGACAAGAATTGTCAATTTCATTTACAAAATTAATTAATAAGTTTTATGTGTCAAATTTAGGCATGTCCGACAATTTTTGGGTGGTGGTTAATACCATGCCTGGAATTTGTCTAACAAGGAAACAGATCGCATTTGAGTGTCATCTGAATTCTTGTTTGTTTCTGATCAGTATAAATTTTGTTTTGCGCTAATTCACCTTCCTGTTCTCTGTTATAATATCACATTCGCACACTTCCTGTGTTCTGAAAGACAGATCCAATGTTCTTTTGTTAGCTGCTAACCAATCAATGTGTCAATTTTCACATTGCATACGGTTGTAAAGTGTAAACTCTGAATATTATTCACAGATTCTCCTTGCAACCACATCAACTGATGGAAAATGCCGAGTGTTTTCCACTTTCATAAAAGGCGTTGATACAAGGTATATTTGGCATAGTAGTGGAGCATATTAATCTCTTATAATAAATTGGTCCCTTGTAACAGACTATGAAATTATTTGTGTTGACTATTTGGCAATGACCAGGGATGCAGGAACAGGCCCTGCTTCAGATTCAAAATTTGGAGAGGTTCAGTAACTTTTTACCTTTTTGGTGTATTCAAAACTTTGTGGTTTGTTCATTATGCTTTGAACCGGTCTAGTGTCTATCACAAGCTCACAGTTAAGTGCGTATTTACGAAATTTCCGCTGTGGTGAAGGAAAATGTTGACTAACCTTGTTTGAGGTACAAATTGCAACAAAAGTACCATATCAACCATTTCGAACAAAACCCTTCAGAATTTGAACGATATTGATAAATTTTGTTTGAGAAACATTTGATTCTCGATGGTCATATAATGGGAGAGATATGGCGTTCTCTACTTCTCTCCTTTCCATTCAATGGGTCTGCTTTACAAGGGGGTCCCGCTTTGTGTACTGAGAAGATGGAGTAGGCTATCCTCTTATGGAGAGGAGCTTCTACTTTATGAAGTTCTCTCTTTTGAGGTCGTCGTACTTTATGGGGAGTCGCTCGATTGTGAATGATAGTTTTTGAGATAATTGTATACAGCTTTCCGTTGTATATATGGGGTGTATATCGCTTTTCTTGGGGTTGGTGCTCTATTGAACTTATCTATTAAAAGATGGGAAAAACAGCTTTTATGGTTTGTATACATGTAGATACTATCCAAGTTGGAATTGTGTTGGTTGATGTCCCAAACCATGGTTCCTACCAGCCAGCTCTACTCTTTGACTTCCTGGTGAAATTGTCGGATTGTTTGCAAAACAATGTTTCATCATATCTCTTCTTGAAGCATGTTAGTCATTATAAGATTCATAGTAATAAATATCATTCAGGTGTTAGGTTGCAATAGTAGATCCTTATTTTAAAATTGTTTTTTCTTGCTTTATGTTGGAGCAGTTAATCATTCAGCTTGATCTCTCATTTTGCTGGGCGTTTGGTGTAAAATGGTCTCCAAGTGGCAATTCCTTAGCCTATGTAGGTCAGTAATATCTCTCTTCTGCTTACTTTCAGAGATTTGGAACATTATGTGATCTGGCGAGCTATACATTTAAATCACAGGAATGCTAGCTAAGATGCTTCGAGTAGTTTATCGTTTCGTTCATCACATTCACTGAATATTCTTAGCTTTGATTTGATGTACCCCGATTGATACTGAATGTGTTCTCCAATCATTCATTGCTTTCCAAATCTGCTGCTCAGATTCTAAATCAAAATTTGTCATTACTTCTTCATTTAAGGACTGTTTGGGAAGGCAAAGAACCAGTTCTGTGGTACATAAGTGAACCCACTCCTAAAATACTCTTTAAACTGGTTCTTAAATATACCAACATGGCCCTGGTTCTCATGAAAAACAGATAGAAATTGTGACTACAGTACACTGAACCAGATCCTGTTTTATGTATTCCCAAACAGGCCCTTAGTTCAATAGTTCTTTTCATTGCGCGTGGTTGATGGATTGATTTCTTTGGATGCTTTTGTCAACTTCAAGAGAAGTTGAATCTATCATTTGGTGCAATTGACTAAACTTTTTTCTATTGCATTTGCCAATTGGATTACTCCTCAGGTCATAATTCAATGATCTACTTTGTTGATGAAGTTGGTCCTTCTCCTTCTGCACAAAATCTAGCATTCCGTGATTTGCCCCTCCGTGATGTGGGTCAGCATCCATCTCAAGCATTATTATTTTCTTCAGTGATTATCACTTTAAGTGAGTTTTATTAGAAAAATGCGTGATCAAAACAGAGACATCTTTCAGGTCTTATTTGTTTCTGAGAGAATGGCCATTGGTGTGGGATTTGACTGCAATCCAATGGTTTTTGCTGCTGATGGAAGAGGATTATGGTATGTCACTATTTGTTTTGGTTCTTATGTCATTCACTAGCCCTGAATACACCTAGAAAGACAAAAGTGCTCGCATACTGTTTCTCTCTGCCATCTGCTAATACCAAACAAATCTAAATCTAAATCTAAAACTGTACACATAGTTATCCTTCTCCCTCGAACCCAATAGTCAACCATGGTGCATAACCCTCCTCTAGTTAAACCTTTTTTCTATCCCTATGTTGACTTGGCTATCAAAACTCATTAAATTCCATCAAGGACCACCATGTGGTTCTCATTGGACCTCCCACCCATCTTACTTAAGCCTGGATCAGTTGTGGGGTACCCTATTGCTCTCAAACCCTTGGGGCCCTCATCTTTTTTCTCTTTGTTTTCTGCGTGTAAAGGTTATGGTGTCTGAGCCATAGCAACAGGATTTCATAGAAAGAAAGCATTCACAGTAAGCCTAGCGAGGAGATCCGGAATACAAAAACTCTATCCGTCAAGCTCTTTCAAGCTTTGGAGTCTAATACTCCCGTTGAGGGCACTCGGCAGTAAAGTCAGTTCTTTTTGTATTAGCTGTACGAGAGAGCGGTGGTCGCTAATTAATGCCACTGGTGAAGTTTTTTGTGTACAAAT
Source organism: Hydrangea macrophylla (assembly GCA_033977485.1). Taxonomy (NCBI): domain Eukaryota; kingdom Viridiplantae; phylum Streptophyta; class Magnoliopsida; order Cornales; family Hydrangeaceae; genus Hydrangea; species Hydrangea macrophylla. The sequence goes on from CM066990.1 coordinate 101,373,427, forward strand.
ACCTTTGGCAGCATCCAAAAAGGTTTTGCAGTTTGAACCTTTTGGATATGTTATAGCATCCCTCAGAGAAGTCTTGCAAAAAATCAAGTTGCTCACAGGAATTACCTGACGAATAGTGTAATCTTTGTGGCATCATTAGCTGACTCCTATGTGGTAAATTAACTGAATTTTGTTAATCTAATTTGCCTTGGGAAGGTGGTATTTTTCCATTTACACTAGCGAAGAAAATGCTTTTCTTTTACCATGACTATTTACTTCTTCTAAGGAAAACTGCTCAAGTGATTCCTTGTATATTTTCTTGGGGCATTCAGGCATAAGTCCCTGTTATGAACACTTTCCAACCATAAGTCCCTACACCTTTTTTTTTAACTCCAAAAGTTCCTGACTTTCTTTTTGACCAAAAATACCCTTTAATAGTCGTATTCAACTGTCTTTAGCTTATATTTAACTGTCTTTAGGTCGTATTAAACTGTCTATCGGTCGAATTTAACTGTCTTTGAGAAAAACTTCTTGGGTTTGGCCCTAGAAAAGGGGCAGTAACAGTGCATACAAAGTGATCATCTTCAGATTTTTTTTATTATTTTTTTTATTTTTGAAGCATTTGTCACCATTACACATCGTCAAGCAGGGCATAAAAAAGTAATCAACAATGGCTATCCAATCACATAAAACAAAGAGAAGTTAACATTAATAATCTACCCACAACAAGACAAAACCGAGGATCCGAAAGCTTCATCCTCTTCAACGTTTAGAATTCTCAGCCACTTTAAAACTTGACGTTGTCAAAATTCAAATCTACTGTGAGGTGAGGGACAATGTGCAGATCTGGTATTTGTTTGAGATTGGTGATCTGGTGGGACAAAGAAGAGCAAGAGAGAAAAGATGAAAACAACCGAGAAGGGCATACATGTAAAAATGAGCTTAACGTAGTACTGGACTTCTGTCAACATTTTTAGAACCCGATGGACCTTTGGTATTAAAAAAAGTTTGCGTGGACCTTTGGTTCCATACTCTTGTTTTAAGGGGCTTTTAAATAATTCTCCCTATTTTCTTTTAGGAGCTTTATTAGGTTCCTTGGTGAAAGGAAAATGACGTCATCGAGTGCCAAGTACGGTTCACAGGTATGCTTATTATCCAACTTGTGTTCTTTCTTGTGAAGATCACTTTTTCATGGTACTCCTCTGTTCCCAATTAAGAGTCCTTTATTCCATTTTGGATGTACCATTCTAAGAGTCGTATTTGTAAAAGTCAATGTACTCTCTTACTCTTTCCAAGTATACACTGAATTATATATAACTCTCATGTTTCATTGGAGAATTTTAAACCTTAAAGAAGGGCAGTAATTGAAAGCTCAAAAATTTCACAACAATCCAAAAGCTTCCCTAAGTAGTTGGAATTCTAAAAGGGTCCCTTGATTTGGGACAGAGGGTGATTAAGTTTACGCTATATATCTATCGACTAGCTTATTTTTAAGTTTGAGAGCCGTTAGTAATCCATGCATCATGGGATGCTCAACTGTAAATTGCACACAATATGTATTGAGGATATACTCTCTCTCTCTCTCTCTCTCTATATATATATATATATATATATGTAATATACATGTATATCTATATATATATATTCTACCTATCTCTCACTTTGTCTCAAAAATTATGTTGTATTGTCACCTAAGAAGCACGGACACTTCTAGTAAGGTAACATGTAGTGTCATATTGTGTCCGACAAACAGACACGACCCTTCACGGACATTTTTCCTGCAGTGTCAATGTGTTCGTGTCATGCTGTGTCCTTGTCGGGATTACCGTGTTCGTGCTTCATTGAGCTAGATTAATGTACTAAGTAGCTTGCCACAATTGTGAATCCTTCAGGGTGTAAGCAGTTAGAAATTTTGTTCCTTTAGGGAACAGATTACTAAGTTGTCTGGCGGCATGAAATGATGAATAAATAGAATGTTTTAAATCTCGTCTATCTAATTCTGAAATCCGAAGCCAGTAGTCATCTCGTGGCTCTGTTTATTCTCAGAATTACAGGCTTCTACAGGGATCTTGATGTGGCGTTACAGTTTTATTTTTGTCTCAATTTCAGTTTTCTGAAGCGTTTGGAAAGTTATACGGCCAATCAAAACCTGGAATTGGTAATGACACAGTTGAACCTTCAAGAACACGTGGAGGCGTTCATGAGAACTGTATCAAGTAATAGTTTACGTTTAATATTTTTTCCCCGATTTATTGCTATCTTGTTATTGCATCTCTCTCTAGGTTCCTTGTGTTAAATTTATAGAGTTGAACCATACCATAATTTCTTTTTTGTGGGATTTCTAGCTGTATAGTGCCACTTAAGAAAGCTGGAGATTCTACCGTGACGCGCTTCAGCACTTCAGGTTGGGTGAACAAAAACCACTTAATTACAAGTTTAATCTATTTGTGTTCGTACTTGCTGCTGGAGTACTCATTTCGCAAATTTTTTGTGTAATAAACATCACAGGTCTCGATGGAAAAGTAGTTATATGGGATCTGGAGAACCAAGTTGATTTATCTGAATATTTGTAGATTTCGAATTTATCGACCTCATATGAGATGAAGGGGCAATGTTGTTTTAAAGCTCTAGTTCAACCCACTTGTCTGCTACTATGTTTTGTTAAGCTAATTGTTGACAGTTTCATAATTTCAGCATTCTGAGTCAATCTGGACCCCTGATTTTGTACGTACTTTCTTTGTATAAGTCATGTATGAGCACGTCTGCATAGCTATTGGTAATGTTTGGAAAGAAAATGCTTTGTTCTCTCAGAAACTGTTCTAAAAACATCAGATGACAAAGCACAGATTTGCAATCTTGGGCTTGGATGCTTATTTTCTTGCTGCAAAATTTAGCCCCAATTGTGTGGAAATGCTCTCTAGAAGAGAGAAATTATTACATGTTCCCGGACCAGGGGCACAAGGTGATACCGACCAACAGGGGCTGCCATGTGGTCAGATGCATATTTTTGGTCTCCCATTAGCAGATCATTTGATCACATGGCAGCCTCTTGTTATTCGAAACTACCTCTTGGCTATGATCACAGCCCATACAATAATTTCGCCAAGCATGTCCAAGATTTGCATTCCAATGGGAGTGGCCAAAATGGCTCTTGGGAGAAGGGAGAGGCCATCCCTAATCAGAGAGAGAGAGAGAGAGAGAGAGAGGAACCGAAATGGAGGGAAGATCATAGTTTTGCCATCGTCACTCAATTAATGGTGCATCAAAATACATAAAATTTTAAAATTGGTACTTCTTCTCTCTCCTATAGTTGGATTGTATGAAAACCATTTGGAGCTAAAATACTATTCAGGTAGTCAAATGTCATTTTGGCCATTCAAATTCCTACTGTTCATGGAGCATATCCAATATTTAAAAAATAATAACAAATAAATAAATCAAACTTCTTGTAGTACAGTGACCTATGTAGTGCTTTGGAGTGCCACTTTTTTCCCGAAAGTTTAACTTAAAGCATTTTCAAGAGGCTCTTTAAAACTAATTGCTGCCACTCTTTGCCCGAAAGTTTAAACTTAAAGCATTTTCAAGAGACTCTTTAAAACTAATTGATTTTGCCAAATGAATCTCTTATATCTTATTACAATGATATCGAATAAAAAATGAGTTTGAAAGGCCAAAATGATCCACAAAGTTGATAGGGTGAGAAGGACGAGGATGATCAACTGGGCCACCAGATTAGATGGATGGTTTAGTGTAATGTGACTATAATATAATCAAAATGAACTAGTATATGATGCGAGTAATGTTATGCTTCCCAAATTCACATCTCAAATGATGTGACAGCGATATGACAGTGGGACCACCTTCACTAATGATGGGACCACTTCAACATCATCCAATCAAAATCCAGTGGACCCACTGCCACATCATTTGAGATGTGAATTTGAGATTAGAATTTGAAAAACATAGCATTACTCATATATATGCACTTACACATAATTTCTTAATTTATTTTGTGTAACACATAATTTCTTATTATAACTCTGGCAGATAGTTGTTCAATATCACAAGTTTCTTTTGAGGCGAAATGTTAAAACAATTTTGTTTTGGTGAACAATTCAACTCAAACTGGGCCTAGTGACAAATTTGGAATTTGACATAATCTCGCACTACTACAATAAAGCAATTTGGGGAGTTATTTTGGAAAAAGATCTTGAATTATACACAATCAACTTTCATTTTCATTTTGAATTTTGAGAGAAACACACTTTGTAAATCCAAATGTCATCCTGTGGTAAACTTGAGTAATCAATGAAGAAAACAATTGCACTCTTTTCGCCTAAACTAGCTGCACCAACATCTTGATTGTGGTCGTGCCCAACGATGTTGAACTACGAATACAATTCTTCAAGTCCGCGTCACAGCCAATTAGAATCCAATCGTTATCTTCATCCATATATTTGATTCTAAAAGTTCCAATTTCCAACTTCAACCTCTTCGCCACCTCTTCCTCCAAATCTACAATTTCCGATGAGAACGATAGTTGAAATTTTATGATGAGATCATCGTTATTTGTCGCCTTTATGGTTGCACTCCTTCATCTTGCATTGCTTGATCAGAAGGATTAGAAGATGGACGGTCTTGCTCATAGACAAGGTGTGTAACCTTTTTCGCCTTGTGAGTTGGCCACGGAGAGATTCCATTTTGTCTACACAGACGCTTCAGTTTAGATCTACTAACTGCAAAGTGAAGTAAAAGTAAGATTGAGACTTTGTACGGCAACAACTATTGGAGTCCATATAACTAAAATGAAACTGTTTGGCAAACCAACTTTTGCGATTCAATCGCCAAAACAATTAGTCAATTGCAAAATGGTAGAAGCAGCAGTTGTTGCCAAACAGGCCCAAACTCCTTTCTATTATTACTAGAACCACATAAAAATCCAGTTTCTTTGCAACTAAAGTATACTGGAAATTGATAATAACAAGAGCAAGACCAGAAGGAACAATTTCCAAATTTATGAGCTTACCACCAAGTAAATCCGCAACATCGTTGAGTTTCATCCCAAAATGTTGTTCCAAAACCCCGTAACTAATTGACGTTTCAGTTTTTGTGTACTCACTCTCTGAATTTATCTTGCCTTCTTTCTCTGAAAAAGTAGCATCATCTACCACCGCTTGTTGCAGAAACAATGAGTCTAGTTGGATCTCCCCTCCTCCATGTTGCAAGTATTTGGTCCTATCTGGAGATTTGGTAGCTTCACCTATTTGAAAAGGATCAGTGTTCTTTTCCATTAAAAATCTAACCACTTCAACAGATAATTCTTCTTCCAGTTCTTGACCAGAAGTAACATTCGAACTTTGGAGATGACCAGAGGCAACTGATGATTTAAGGTCTACTGCCTACAGAGAAAGAACATAAATTACATAGCCGCTGCTGAACTCTGTAAAATTGTATATTGATATTAATTACTTGATAATTAGATACTAATCCAATGAAGCCTATTTATAGGCTTGGCTTAACCTATACAACTCACCAATGTGGGACTACTAATAACACTCCATATAATTACATATATACCCTACTATCAAAAGTCAAACAAAGAGCAAGTGTGAACTATGGTTTTTCATGGCGCTACTAAATCAATTACCTCGATCCTCTAAAGTTTGTTTTGCAACTTTTATACGTGTGGATAATATGAGCAGGAGAACAAAGTGTTTAAAATATTTTAATCAAGATAATAAGAAAAAGGTTGATACTCGACATTTGGACCGCAGTTGTTGGTTATTTCCTCGCCAAAATGATAAATTTAAATGATGATTTGAGATCAACGGCCTAAGAAAAAATTAGAAATAAGCGAATTGCCAAATGTTGAAAAGTTTGAAATGAAAAATATTTGTCAAGCGCATAGAGGGAAGCTGTCAAGGAAGAACTCTAATAAATGTTAAAAAGTAAATAAAAATGAAATATGAAACTAAGGGGATAAGGACAAACCTTAAGCTCATTGCATATACTTCGAGGATCAACTGCAGATAGTCTTCAGGCTCAATGAGATCCCTAGTTAGTACTAGCTCAATTACACCCACACAGCTTAGGTTGGTAGGTTCAAGCACCGGCAAAGCCACAAAGCTGTGAACATTAATTGTACCACAAAACATGATCAAGCCGCGGATACTCTGTGCTAGAGCAAGACTGCGCATCTGGAAGCAAATTCGGAGATTTTTGCATGAACACACGATTGATGATACTAAGTTCGTTTTCAGACTCTACATCCACATAAAATCTACAATCCATGGAGAGATTCCTAAATCCGCAAAGTCCTTCGTTAGAGTTAGAGATATTAAAAGGTTGGTCTGAAGTGGCAAGGAAACACCGACCCATAATGGTAACAGGTGCCCAAAACTGAACAAGAATATCATGTAGATAGGATGGGAATCTCAAGTTTTGAAGCACTTTTGAGATCTTCACTTTGATCCCCAGATTGGTGGTAGGGCCATTTGAGTCCTTGTCACCTATGTATCAGTTGAAAAAATCAAAATGAGAAAACAAATGAACGAGGCCTCACAAAAAAAGTCTTTTTAACATACAGTATTGAATGAAAATGGATTTTTTTAAAAGAAAAAACGTATTAAAAAGGGTGAATATCACTGCCCTCCCCTGAGGTATGTCAATATATGACAGTCGCCTCCCCAGTATTTTGAAAAATATCAAAGACCTCCCTTATCATCAATAGTTTACTACGCTTCGCTCCGCGGCCACAGGGCCCTCCCCTTGACTATTGGGCCTAATGTAACGGACCCATTACAATATGAGCCACACCCAACATTAAGGAATTCTTAGGGGGTATTTGGGAAGCTACGAACCGGTTTTACGGTTCGTAACTGAACCAATTCTAGGAAATTAAGGGTCACTTTGCATAAGATCAGTGCTTGATATAGATTTACTTTCAAAACATGTTCTTGTTGAACCAACATGATGCTGATAAAGAATTATTGGTAGTGAACCTGGCCCTATTTTATGCATTCCTAAAGAGGCCCTTATAATGTTCATAACTAGAACCTAAAAACTATCAGTTTATGCTTGGTACACAATAGCTCCAATTTGGAAAAACCAAAAGAAACATCGTAAGAGCTAAAAAGGAACTCAATACCCAAAAACCAAGATATAAATATAGGATTGAATAACTACTACACTGAAAACAATAGGTAAATATGTTGAAGCTTGATATACTTTGTTGGCTCATTCTCTAAGAGCTTAAGCTTTTGGAGCAACTGGTGACTTAACATGGTATCAAAGCCCTGATGTTTGTGGGAGGTCTCAAGTTCAAGTCTCTCCCCCTGCTTTGGTTTGCAAATTTGCTCGTCTCCACGACAATGGAGTTTGGTTTGTTGCCTGAAGCATGTGCGAGAGAGATGGGGTCGAAATAGTTTTAAGGTTTTGAAGAAGCTGATGATTCAATTATTTCCACATGAAAGCAATATTAATTCAGAGAAACAAACAATTGGGGGGTTGTTGGGTTTGAAAATCGAACCTGTCAGTGGTGGTGGGTAACATCGAGGTCCTTACTGATAGCACTGTACTCGTGGATTACCCACCTGGTTCTTTCATCATTAGGTATGCCCCTACGAAAGTATACCAGTTTCTTCTTAGTGCCAATCACCCTTTTACCCTTTTACCGGACTTGATCAACCTATCTTTACCCCCGGCCGCCGCTTTCCAATATCCAATATCTGTTGTTGCTCTTTTAAATCTCTCACCGTTCCGATCCTTTGGACAGAAGAACCACCACTCACACTCACCCAACACTGCTTTCGTGTGACTGACTGACCCTATAACTGAGAGAGAGAGAGAGAGAGAGAGAGAGAGATATAAAAGGTAAATAAAGACAGCTTAAACAAAGTCTAAAGAGAGACTGGGTTTACCTGTTCGGCAGTATATTGACTATATTCCAATATTGTCAGAGAAATTCATAGGGAAGACGGATAACACCAGAAACATCTGAGAAGCTACGTGTGTGTGAGAGAGAGAGAGAGTAATTCAGTTGACTGATCGGGGACCAGGTCGACTGGAAATGCAAATTGCAAAGAGCATCATTTTGAAAACCCCTGATCCGGTCGACTGATTGATCCGGTCGGTTGAGATTTTTGAAGCCCGATCGATTGAATTCCCCAACCCCAGAATTTTGGTATTCCGTTACACGATCCAGTCGACTAGATCGGGCGTCCGGTCGACTGGTTTGTGCAGCAGAATTCAAAACTACAGCAACCCCTGTTTTCAAACTAAAACTAAACCAACATACTCAACACTCGGTAAAACAACCCAAATCTAACACCAGCAACTAGTGCAGACATAACACAACCATACTACAACGCCCGTGAGTTACTCAATCAAAGTTATTACAGAGTTTAAACCCAGATAGGGAACCGGTGTAACATAAAACAAGTTCCATTTACAAAACTAGAAAATTACAAAGTCTAAAATCCACTCTACAACTTAACTTGTCAAACACATGAGTTAAAAGCAAACATCCACCAGTTCCCTTTTAAAACCAACTAGAACGAACATATTACAAGTACCTAGAAAATGTTATAGGCTAACCATACATTTACAACGATTCCCAAAACCCACGTTTCTCGCCAAACCTCTACCAATTCCATTTCTTCACTCCTTCGCTGACTTGCCTTTATCACCTACAATGGTTATTCAATAGCCACTACAATATATCAACTATATGTTGTACTGGTGAATGCCAACAATTATAAACATGAATAATAGACATGATCAATCTCATATTTTCTACACATCACTATGGCTCCGGGAACGCAAGTACCGGCCACCCTTTCACGTTAGCCCGCGACTACTCCATTAGTCTGCGCGACTAACCAAGATCCATACCTCTTTCTTTCAGGCGTGCAACCTCATAGCCAATTTTGGCACCTAGTCTTATCACTTCGATGACATGCACAAGTTTCCTTTTGACCCAAATATACAACTCAACATACTCAAATAATTCATCACACCATGTTATTGCCAGGCACATGGGTCTTATTAGCCACGTGGGTTTGCCCAATATTAACTAAACATGCTAAATTATACGAATAGACATGTTAATCATCACAAAGATAATCTCAAATAAGGAATTATCCAATTTCCATAATCATTTCCACTCACCTCAAGGATTTTGCTCCTAGTAGCCAAATTAAAAGCCTAGTAACCTCCAGATACAAATCCTATACCAAATTAGCAAATTATGAGCTAAGTTCCGAATTGGGGCGTAGAAAAATTGTCTGAAAATACAATACGATATATACCACTGCGTTAGACTCACCTCCAAGAGTCCAAATATGTAACCTGTTTTGAAACGCCAATCGGCGTCGAAAGCGTCGTTCGTCGTCATCGTCGAATTTCCATACGAAATTCTTCTGTAAATTGTTAACTAAAGATGATAGACTCATTTGATGAGTCATAGCACACATGTTGTCACACCCCGATTTTTGGACAACCAAATATTCAATCCAGAGCCTGTATCCGGACTAATATTCAATTACCAAAAATCACGAGAGCGACACCCTCCCATATGCTAACAGAAAATTTATTGAAAACAGTATTTAATACTCCTTAAATAAGGACATGTGATCTTGTGTTTAAAGTAAAACTCTTTATTATTAAACATGTATTCCCAAACATCCATTTCATTGTAAAAGAAATAAAGTTCCATTATAAATATTATATCACTTTTCAAATTAAAAAAAAAACATCATTTTCATAAATAAAATGTCCACATACAGAGTTCAGCGGAAATGAAAATAAATAAGAATAAAATCTATACATCCATTGGTCAGAGTAACTACAACGTTCCCAATACCCAATATACCATATTTATTACAATTATACATACTGGCCCACAATGCCAGAAAATAAAATACAATCAAGTACAACAAAAATAAGTACAACTCCAACAATAAACAACACAACGACCATCTCTTCACCCTAACAGAAGCTCCAACGAAAATCTCCAAAAACTAAACCTGCACAAATACATTCGACTACGTTTCATATAGAAACGCCCCCGAATGTATAACACACTCGGGTCAGTCACATGACTGGTATGAGTTAAACAAAACAACAAGTCTTAGGGATCCAACTTGAACCCGTAGACAACAAATTACACTACAACACTCTTGGGTCAAGACAGGTAGTTCCACACACATATCTGGACAATAGAGTAGTTTCCATTTATGTGGTGGCAAGTAGTTTCTTGCCAGAAATCCAAAGCTACTACGAATTTCATACTTACCCATTACTTATGGTGAGCCAAACCTGTAATACGTTAGTGGGCCCACCATCCTGCAAATTGAATGATCATAAACCAAGCAAACAATTCCGTATACAAACCGTCCACATTCTAACTCAAACGTCGCATTCATTTTTCACGCTTATCAGTCTTATGAAATAATCCATGTTCATTACTTAATAACTTTAAATTTATCTTTGCATTCCCTAGCTTCACCACTTGGCCACCCTCCATGGTACACCCACACATATATCCCATGTGTGCCCGGACATACTACCAACATCCACTCTGGTGCTAGTTTGGTTGGGGTATCAACCAAACCAGGTATACACACAGAAGGCCAGTCAATATGCCTAGACGTCTAACAAATAAGCCGAGCATAAGGCTTAGGCCAGCTTGATCACGAAGCCACTGGCAAAAAGGTACACTCAGCAAGTCGAGCTACCAAAAACAAAACATATCACACAACGGGGAGCGGTGAACACTAAGGAATTATGTTGCAATTATTGTTTATCGTTCGTATTATCCCAATAATTGTGAATTTCACGTTTATCACATAGTTCCGTCTCATCATAGTCCAATCACATCTCTAACTTTTAGATGTATTCAAATTTCTTACAATAAAAGGTTTTATCAATTAACCCATAACAATCTTTCCTCAATAATTTCCAATCAAATTATAAGATCCCCAATATATTATTCAACGAATCTATTTTACTCATTTTTATCAAAATGACCACAAAATAAGGTCAGTTATTTCAGATACAATAATCTCAACCCAACATTCAATATTAGCATACATAAAGCACATAATAAGAAATCATATTCTCCAATTTTGCATGTTTAACTACATTAAAAAATTGCTACTGTAATCTTAAATTTCTGCCCAAACGGTGCAGAATCAGGAAAAACTTAAAACACGAAAAGTGTGCAGAATCACGTTTTACATAAGACACGCGGATAGAATGTTCAAATTCAAAGCCACGATTTTCTAATAATTTTCTAAAGTTTCTGCAACTGTGTAAATTAAAAAAAAACGAATTTCCATATATCTCTTAATAATCATGAATATTTCACATATAGTTTTATCAAACTAACGAACTACTCACCTAACCCTTTCGAATACTCTAAGGTCATAATCACAAAGTCACACGAAGGGGAAAGAATATATCTAAATCACTTCAACCATAACAACGTGTATCGATCCATTACAAAGATCTAACCCTAACAATTAAATTTTAACATACACTACTTTACTCCCATACACATACATATATATACATACGTGTATATATATATTCGGATACACAAAGTTTTACTCACCTAGTTCGATCCAAAATCGACATCCACGAACACCCTGCGATTCCACACGTGACCACGAACCCGGACCCTTATCCTTTCTCCTCCCTTTTCTTCTTCTTCTTCTCTCTCTCTCTCTCTCTCTCTCTCTTCGGCGGCTGTGCAATGGTAGGGGAGTTCTTTTGTTTTGTTTTTTTTTTTTTTTTTTTATCTCCCTATCTAACCTAATATTTTATTATATATTTATGACACAAACCACATATACATATATTATGATAACACACTACTCACACACACGAAACACACTACTGTGCACGTTCTCTTTTATTTTTATTTAATTTTTATTTTATTTTTAAGGCCACATAGGATTAATTTTTATAGTGTATAACACTTACACTGATTATTCGTATATTACCCTATTAATAATTCAATTAAGAGCATAAGAATATCAATTAAAACACTATAATTTAAAAAATTAAATCGGGGTATTACACATGTCTTGCTACATGCAAGGCACGATTTTGTGTTTCTATACTTGCCTCCCCTAGTTTCATCAGTTTTACAATTATACTCCTGCTAGTTAATGAAACTTATTAAAATTATCCCAAACTTAAATGGGTGTTTGTCTATGTCATGTATGGGTTCCATGAGTGGTCCCACATAATATTATGAAGTTGCTAATTAACCTACTAATTATGCAACGTGTCCAATTCGTCATCACACATGTATCCCTAACAAACCACAGAAGTGGTCTCTAACAATTAATATGCTATTAATACAACATAATACTAAATTCACATATGCTTTAATAAACATGTAAGCACATAAGAATTTCCCCACATGTCTGTCCTATCACACGATGACCTACCATAACTGTCCCAAATTGGGACTGCCACATTGGCCTATCTCTGGGTTCCAAAATGGACACCCCTACTCACTTAGTGAGTTAAAACTCACTTAACACATATAATCACATCATCAATTTAATGCTAATGATGCATACTAAATGCAGTTAAATTCTGCCCGCGGGAACGGGTGTTAAATCTTTCCCCTCCTTAAAAAGGAGTTTGTCCTCAAACTGGTTATACCTTAAGTTTCGAACAAATACGGGTATTGCTCTCGCATTTCCTTCTCAGTTTCCCATGTAGCTTCCTCGACTAAGTCTTTCCGCCACAATACCATAACGAACGGAATAGTCTTCATCTTCAATACTTGCTCCTTTCAGTTAAGAATTTTGACTGGATACTCGATATATGTCAAGTCTTCTCTAATCTCCAATGGCTCTGGTTCAATTATTTGACTCGAATCTGATACGCATTTCTGTAACATTGATACACGAAACACATTGTGTACATTTGCTAGCTCTTGCGACAAATCTAATCGATACGCCACCGGTCCAACTCTCCCAATAATCTCAAATGGTCTGACATATATCGGATTTAATTTTTCTCACTTCCCAAATCGTACCACTTCCTTTGAAGGCGATACTTTCAAGAACACAGAGTTCCCTACTTCAAATTTTATCGATCTTCTCTTCAAGTTCGCGTAACTTTTGTAACGACTTTGGGCCGTTTGTAGTCAGTGTTGTATCACTTTAATCTTTTCCGTAGTTTGTTGAACTATCTCAGGCCCAATTAGTTTTCTTTCTTCCAATTCAGTCCAGCAAACTGATGAACGACTTCCGCCCGTACAAAGCTGAATTGTGCCATTTCACTAGCTTGAAAACTATTGTTGTAAGCGAACTCAGCTAGTGGCAAATGCTCTTCCCAATCACCCTTGAAATCCAATACACGCAATCGTAACATATTGTCCAATATCTGTGTAATACCCGTACCCGAAAAACGAGGATTATTATTATTTAAATATGCACTAATTAAAATAATTAGTGTATATTATGAATTAAGGAGAGACTTAGGACTCACCCATGGAAAAGTGTTCAGTGAAGAACATAGTTGAAAAGTCCCCAGTGAGGTGGGACAGGTAATGAAATGGGGCCTAGTGAAGCGTCAGATAAAATAAAGTGCATTTAAATGACTAGATGCATTCTTATTTGATTAATTTTATATATATGTTTAAAAGTTTTCATATTTTATTGCTTAATATGTTAGCTTTTAATATCAGTTTGGGTACTCGTATAGGGGTATAAATGAAAAGGTTCATAATTAGTAGGTGCGATAGCAACTTCATAAAATATTTGGGACCACATGTGGGACCTATATAGGACTTAGACAAATACATATTTAGATAATTAGGTAGTTAATGGAATGTTTGGATGATCTTATAATTGAACTTAGAAACAATTGGGGGTGTAAATGGGAATAAGGGTAAAAGCATTGACAACTCAATGCATGAGTTGTTAGGTGTCTTGTAGGAGCTTTGTCTCAATTAAAAAAAATAGTCTAGAGAGAGAGAGAGAGAGAAGTTGGCACCGAGAGAGGAGAGAGAGAAGAGAGCTCTAACGCTGTTTTCTTACCGCTCCACCGTCGTCGTTCGTCCAATTCGCGAACCGAAGCCATATTCGGACTCGTAGAGGTAAGACGGTTATTTACATGTCTTTCTTTTCTGTTTTAATCGTCAAATTTTAGTGGCCTGTTTTAATCGATGAGACGTGGTTTGCCGAAACCATGTAGGATTTACTCCGGAGGGAGAATTGGGCTAGGATTTGGTAAAATTTTGCACTTTCTAGCTTAATTTGGGTAGAATTCAGCAAAGGTAAGTTTTCTAACCAAAAGCTTGATGTTGTTCATGTCATGTGCTTCAATTGTTAGTTAGGAATTATAAATTCTGAAATTTGTAATTTGATTCATGTTAGAATTGTCAATTTCATGTTAATTATGTGAAAAGTTATCATGTTTATGTGGCTATATGTTTATGTGTGTTAAGTGGTCAATGAATATTTGGGAGTAATGGTTCATTATGGTGAAATAAGGGAGGAGAAGGGGAAGAAACCATTTTGGAATGGTAGTCCAAGGAATACAAGTGACCGCGGGGCCATGGGAAAGGTCATCGGGTTTGAGTGAACCATTAACCCACTTATTCTGCGATTACGTATGCTTATATGCCTAAAATTACTGCATTATACATGTCCATGTCATTCAAGCACGTTAGTTAATTCACTAAGCGTAATTCTTAAGAAAATTGTTTTCCTATTTCTGTTGTGGTACATAACAACCACTACAGGTTCGGAGCAAGTCTCGGAGGGGAGGTGATATGTGCGATGGGATCGGGCAAGCTTGGGAGTTCCTAATTATGTTCTAAGGTTAGTTAAATATGTACTCGTTGTTTAGGAAAGTTATTTCTAGACTTGGGTTGTAATATGTTAACCTTTGTAACATTAGAACCTTGTGAGATATGTGGTTTTGGAACGTGTAGTGTTGTCAACTATGTAAATTATGACCCGTAATCTTGTAATTTGGTTTGTTTTGTAAATTAGAAATGTTTAGACAAGCTTAAGATGGTTATATTAAAGTTTGGTTATGTTTAAGTTTGGGTTTGAGCCTTAAAAGTCTGTTTGAATTACTGTTGAAGTGCTGCAGAACATTCTGCTGGTGTAAACAGTCGACTGGGTAGGGTGTTTAGTCGAATGGACCACCCCTTCCACAGGTTTAAACTCTCTATAATTGCACCTTCAGTCGACCGAACCAATGTTCAGTCGACCGTACCCCTCAAAGTTTAGTCAACCGGACCAGGGAATTCTAAGAAATCAACTTTCTGTATCTTGCATCTCCAGTCTACTGGGTCCCCGATCAGTCGACTGGATCTGGGTGTTCAAATGAAAATGTTTTATTAAGTATCTAATGATTTTTTTCCTTAAAACAACGTTAATTATTGGTGATATATAGTGAATAATCCTTTGTTACACGGTTCTATTCCGCACGTGGCAGGATGGGGTGTGACAATCTAAATTACACACTTTGATTGACCATCGGTCTGAGGATGAAATGTCGTACTAAAACTCAGTTTAGTACCCATAGCCCGCTGTAATCCTTGCCAAAATCGCGATGTGAACTTACTATCTTTGTCAAAAATGATTGATACTGGAGCTCCATGTAATCGCACTATCTCTTGAACATGTAACTCCGCTAGCTTCATCGGATCACTAGTTTTGATCGGCAAGAAGTGTGCTGACTTGGTCAATCGATCAACAATTACCCAAACGGTGTCATTCGACTTCCTAGATCCTGGTAAACCTGACATGAAATCCATTGTAATATTCTATCATTTCCATTCTGGTATAGGTAATGGCATTAACTGTCCTGCCGGTCTCTGATGTTCTACTTTGACTTGTTGACATACCATGCATTTAGCCACATATTCCGCTACCTCTCGTTTCATTCCAAACCTAGATTTCCCGTAAGTCGAGGTACATTTTCGTACTTCCCAGATGAATTGAATACTGGTGTTATATGCCTCTTCTAGAATTATTTCTTTGATCTGATCTATATTTGGTACACAAACCCGATTTCTGAACTTCAATATACCATTCTCAAATGTGAACTCTGGTTGCTTACCCTCAGGTATACCATCACAAATCTTCTTTAACTCTGAATCTTGAAGTTGTTTGCTGCGAATTTCATCCACTAAGGACGATTGTGCGATGATTGCCGACATCAAAGTACCTCCAGTTATCGGAATCACTTCTAGTTCCAGCTGTTCCATTTCCTATATTAGTTTCTCCTGAGTAGTCAAGGCATAAATCAAATTACTTGTCGACTTTCGACTTAACGCATCAACCACTATATTGGCCTTTCATGGATGATAGTGAATAGTCACGTCGTAGTCTTTCATTAATTCCAACCAATGCCTTTGTCTCGTGTTAAGGTCTCTCTGAGTGAAAAGGTATTTCAAATTCTTGTGGTCAGTGTAAATTTCACATTTTTCACCGTATAGGTAATGCCGCCAAATTTTTAAAGCAAATATTACAGCCGCTAACTCCAAATCATGTGTCGGATATTCGACTTCATGTGGTCTCAGTTGTCGTGAAGCATAGGCAATTACTTTGTTGTTTTGCATCAAGACACATCCCAATCCCCGATGCGAAGCATCACTGTATACGTTAAACGCCCCAGTTCCTGATGAAATGGTCAAGATCGGAGCTGACATTAATCGAGTCTTCAACTCTATAAAGCTTCCTTCACACTCAGGACTCCAAACAAATGGGACATCTTTTATCATTAACAGAGTCATAGGTGTTGCGATTCTCAAGAAATTCTCCACGAACCTTCGGTAGTCACCGGCTAATCCCAAGAAACTTCTTACTTCTGACACATTTGTCGGCGGATTCCAATTAGCTATGGCTTCAATTTTATGTGGATCCACTGATACACCTTCCTTTGATATTACATGGCCCAAAATTGCAATTTTGGTTAACCAAAACTCACATTTCTTCAACTTTCCAAATAGCTTCTTCTCTCGGAGTCGTTGCAAAATCAGTCGAAGATGCCTTTCATGGTCTTTTACACTCTTGGAATATATCAAAATATCATCGATGAAAACAATCACAAACTCATCCAAGTAATCTTTAAATATCCGGTTCATTAGATCCATAAATACTGCCGGTGCATTAGTAACCCCAAATGGCATGACAAGAAACTCATAGTGGCCGTAACGGGTCTTAAATACGATCTTCTCTACATCCTCTTCCTTTACTTTCAGTTGATGATAGCCCGATCGCAAGTCAATTTTAGAAAATACCTGAGCTCCTTGAAGTTGATCGAATAAATCATCAATTCTGGGCAACGGATACTTATTCTTAATAGTTAGCTTGTTCAGTTCACGGTATAGTCAATGCACATCCTCATAGTTCCATCTTTCTTCTTAACAAATAAGACCGGTGCACCCCACAGCGATACACTAGGTCTAATAACCTCATCCAATAATTCATGCAACTGAATTTTCAATTCCTTAAGTTCAACCGGTGCCATTCTATATGGTGTCTTTGATACAGGCTGTGTTCCCGAAGCTACTTCAATAGTGAATTCAATTTCTCGTTCAATTAGTTCATCTGGCAAGTCCTCGGGAAATACATCCGAAAACTCCCGTACCACCGATATTTCTTCTACCTTAATGCCTGTAACACGTGTATCAATTATAGAGCATAAGAATCCTCGACAACTTTGTTTCAACAATATATATGCCCGAATTGCTGATACTAAGACTAGTGGTGCTATAACACCAATTCCTTAAAAAATAAACTCTTCCTGCCCCGGTGATCGGAAAATAACTCTTTTTCGTTCACAATCAACGAAGGCTTGGTTTATGGATAACCAATCCATACCCAAAATCACATAATTAACAGTTACCAGTATTAAATCAACGGTCAAATTCCTATCATCTACCCGAATATCACATGCCTTGAAAACCGTAGATGTCGTCATTCGTCTACTTAAAGGTAATGATACCGAAAGTTCATATCTAAGGGTTCAGACATGCTATGTAAATGTTTAACAAACCCACATGCAACAAATGAATGTGTCAACCCCGAATCTATTCAAACATGAGCTGGATGTGAACAGATCGGTAATATACCTGATACGCAGAGTCAATAGCTGAAATGTCTCCTGGTGCCAACTGATAAAACCTCCTTTGCCTAGGCTCGACCCCCTTTCCCTTATCCATATTGGTTCCAGACCTTGCTCCGGTTGTATCCATTGAACTTGTGCCTTGTTGCTTCTTCATTGGACAGTCTCTAGCCTGATGTCCTGGCATACCATAAGTGTACATCTTCCTTTCATATTCGGATTAGAACTTCCAGTACTCTGAGCTCTTACTTGTGGACAAAATTTTGCAACATGCCCCAATTTCTTACAAATATTGCACACCAAGGTTTGGTGGCAAACCCCCATATGTCGTTGGTTGTATGTTGGGCACAATGAGGTTGTCTCCCCGAAGTATGTATTTCTTCCTTGGCTTCTTGTATCGGAGCCTGAATCTTGTGAAAATGTCCTCTTGGAGAACCGTTGCCCCTTCCCTTTGTCCTCATATGCTCGTTTGCCTTGCTGCCCTTATCCGAATTTCTCAATATCTCTTTCCACTATTAAGGCCACATCCTGAACATTGACCACAATTTGGTGTTGAAGCGTATCAACACGGTTGCGAATGTTATCCCTCAATCCCTTCTCAAACTTCCAAGCCTTATCGACTTCTCTTGCAACGAACCGATGTCCAAAACGAAGTAAATCATTGTACCTTGTAGCGTATTCATTGACAGTCATATCCCCTTGCTGCAAATTTTCAAATTCACAACTTAATTGTATCTTTGCCGATGCTAGAAAATATCATTTGTTAAAATCCTTCTCAAACCTTCTCCACGTTTCAGACAGTCCCTGAGCAAGCTGATTTGTCCACCAATTTTGAGCTCCCCTTTAAGAGTATCGGTGGCACACATAATCTTCTCAGCGTGTGTACAATCCACAGCTCAAAAAATACGTTCTATATCCATTAACCAACGATCGGCCAATGAAGTATCCAGACCTCCCTCAAATTGAATTAGTTTCCGTTTGTAGAATTGCTCAATGATCCCCCCTTCATGTCGTGGATTTGAAAGTCTATTCTCATCCATTAGTATTCTGTCACTGGCGGCTCTTACAAAATTACTTACAATATCGTCCAAGTGATCCAATCTCGAATATGGTGATTGTTCTCTGTTTGGGTCCGCCATTTCTCACCTGTCAATCAACTCACATAAATACCATACATGTTATGCCAATATGACATACAACAATCACATTCCATATCCATATGCATTCATGCTATGCACCTAATTACTCGTCATATTTCAAGTTCAATCAAGTCATCGTCTTTCATACCCAAAGTTCTAAGCCCATTGCTCTGATACCACTAAATGTCATGCCTCGGAACCACACATACGATCCTATGACATGTGGCATGCCACCAAGGCTCCAATTATACTCCTAAGTACCTTTAATAACCATCAAATCAGAGTTTAAGAAAGTCTTTTCCCATTTAATACACTTTTAAAACAAACCATTTTGAAACAGAGTAATCCAGTCCACTATCGGGGACCCGGTCGACTGGAAATGCAAATTACAGAGAGTGTCATTTTGAAAACCCCTGATCTGGTCGAATGATTCATCTGGTTGACTAACATTTTTTAGGCTCGGTCGACTGAACATTGGGTCCGGTCGACTGAATTCCCTAACCCCAGAATTTTGGTATTCTGTTACACGATCCAGTCGGGTGTCCGGTTGATTGGTTTGTACAACAGAATCCAAAACTGCAGCAACCCGTATTTTCTAAGTAAAACCAAACCAACATACTCAACACTTGGTAAAACAACCCAAATCTAACACCAGCAACTAGTGGAGACATAACACAGCCATACTACAACACCCATGAGTTACTCAATCAAAGTTATTACAGAGTTTAAACCCGGATAGGGAACCAGTGTAACATAAAACAAGTTCCATTTACAAAACTAGAAAATTACAAAGTCTAGAATCCACTCTACAACTTAACTTGTCAAACACATGAGTTAAAAGTGAACATCCACCAGTTTCCTTTTAAAACCAACTAGAACGAACATATTACAATTACCTAGAAAAATGTTATAGGCTAACCGCACATTTACAACCATTCCCATAACCCATGTTTCTCGCCAAATCTCTACCAATTCCATTTCTTTACTCATTCGCCGACTTGGCGACTTACCTTTATCACCTACAATGGTTATTCACCACTACAATATATCAGCTATATGCTGGTGAATGCCAACAATTATAAACATGAATAATAGATATGCTCAATCTCATCTTTTCTACACATCACTATGGTCTCTGGGAACGTAAGTATCGACCACCCTTTCACGTTAGCCAGTGACTACTCTATTAGTCCATGCAACTAACCAAGATCCACACCTTTTTCTTTCAGGCGTGCAACCTCATGGCCAATTTTGGCACCTGGTCTCATCACTTCGATGGCAATCACAAGTTTCCCTTTGACCCAAATATACAACTCAACATGCTCAAATAATTCATCACACCATGCTATTGCCAGACACATAGGTCTTATTAACCACGTGGGTTTGCCCAGTTTTAACAAAACATGCTAAATTATACGAATAGATATGCTAATCATCACAAAGATAATCTCAAATAAGGAATTATCCAATTTCCATAATTATTGCCACTCACCTCAAGGATTTTGCTCCTAGTAGCCAAATTAAAAGCCTAGTAACCTCCAGATACAAATTCTATACCAAATTAGCATATTTTGAGCTAAGTTCCCGAATTGGGGAGCAGAAAAACTATCTCAAAATGCAATACGATTTATACCACTGCGTTAGACTCACCTCCAAGAGTCCAAATATGTAGCCTGTTTTGAAATTGATCGTCAAACCGCGCGTCAATCGGTGTCAAAGTCGTCGTTGTCGTCGTCAAATTTTCATACAAAATTCTTCTATAAATTGTTAACTAAAGATGATAGACTCATTTGATGAGTCATAGCACACGTGTCTTGCTACATGCAAGGCACGATTTTATGTGTCTATACTTGCCTACCCTAGTTTCATCAATTTTACAATTATACCCCTGCTAGTTAATGAAACTTATTAAAATTATCCCAAACTTAAATGGGTCTATGTCATGTATGGGTCCCATGAGTGGTCCCACATAATATTATGAAGTTGTTAATTAACCTACTAATTATGCAACGTTTCCAATTTGTCCTCACAAAGGTATCCGTAACGGACCACAAAAATGGTTTCTAACAATTAATATGCTATTAATACAACATAATATTAAATTCACATATGCCTTAATAAACATGTAAGCACATAAGAATTTTCCCACATGTCTGTTCCATCACACGGGGACCTACCAAAACTGTCCCAAATTGGAACTGCCACATTGGCCTATCTCTGGGTTCCAAACTGGACACTGTAGACACCCCAATTTTGACCGACCGCCGAATTTAGAAGAGTGTCACCTCCACGTCCAATGATGATAAGGACCGAAAAGATTCGAAGTATTCCAAGCTCTTCAGAAAGTTCTCCAAACGCGATAAAATTTCACAGAAAGAAGAAAATACCAGGTATTTAGGAGAATTCAGGTATAAAACACCATTTTCGGAAAAGATCTTCAAAAATAAGTTTCTTTAAGATAAAAAGAAGAAGGAAAAGACCTAAAAAGGGAAGTTCAACAGAAAACGGCGTACGGCAGTATGCCGCGGCACTCAGTGAGTGCCGTGTGGCGTTCAGTGAGTGCCGGCCCGGCATTTACTGAGTGCCGCCGACATTTTCTGACTGCATTTTGCTTTTAAAGTCCGTATTTTGTGGTACAATACGTATGTGTATGCAGATAAAAACAAAAAACTAATAAAGTAAGGTTGACGAAAATACGGCAATCAATAATTTGGCGCGCAGTCACGGAGTGCCGCGGCGGCAGTCACGGACTGCCGCAGATAACTTTTGAATGCCGCCCTGGGCAGCAGTCTGTCTAATTTCAGGAAGTACGTATTGTACCACCAAATGGGATGATTACACATGTCTTTTAGTCCGAATTCACTGAAAAATACTTGGTAATTTTTGTCTATAAAAAAAGGGAGGATCTTCCTTGAGGACAACAACAAGAGAGGGAGGCAAGAGAGTGAAAAAAAAGATAGAAGAGAGTGATACAACATACAACACCATTCAAAAGAGAGAGTTTAGAGAGCTTGAAGAAGAGTTTGGAAGATCTTCAAAGGAGAAGAACTTTGAGGATAGTTTGGAGGTGATCCTCTAACCATAGATTGTTTGTTTACATTCTTTCTTTTGAGACTCTAATCCTCAAACCTTTTTTTTTTTGTTTTCTTTGTTCCATTTCTTTTGTTGATCATACTTCCTTCTTGAGACTCTTAGAGATTCTCAATATCTCTCTTGAAATCTCTTGAACATGATCTTTTGAATCCCATGTAAGCTTGTGCTTTACATGGGAATCAAAGTTTGATCATCACTTTATTTCATAAGCAAGTAGATGGATCCAAGTCCATACTCATGACTGGGGTCTTATAAACTTGAATATTAGTCATGTCTTCATCTCCAATGACCATCAAATGGTAGGAGGAAGTGGTTTTGAGTCTAAGCACATCTCCATGGTTTAGATTCTTTATCTTGAGATTTCATGAAGTTCATTCATACTTCACTTGGAATCTATAAATATAAAGGTCTTTTAGTCTCCAATGACCATCAAATGGTAGGAGAAGATGGCTTAGTCTAAGTCCAACTTCATGATTCAATAGTTGGAATTAGCAAATAAGAGTTGAACTTGACAAATGAAAACAGTGAGTTCACAAACTGTTTTTGATCAAAGATTTTTAGTTCGAGATCTAACCGTCGAAATCAAATGAAACCAACGAGAAAGTGTCAACAACACAATATTCTACCACTGTATTTTTTGTTTTAAGGTGGTTTCATGTCTAAAGTGGTTTGGTTGTGAGTTTTGTAAGGACACTACAATCTGTCCAGAGTTTCAGCATAGTAACACTCTTTTGAAATGAGTAAACTAATGCTTTAATAAAGTGTTTGTGACCTAAAATAATTTTTTCTAAGTAGATTAATGTGTTAGGAAGTCACCCTAAAAAGAACAAAGCATTTCTGATTTTTTGCTATTTTTAGAAAATCGTGCAAGAACTCTGAACAGAAGGTTGTAAAATGCTGAGTGATGTCTGGTTTTTGTCCAATTCCCGGAGATCCAACCGTTGAAACCTTGATTTCTTTTTTGGGTTAAAAACTAGACACACAGAGGCATCTTGTGTCCAAAATCCATCAAGATCAAACCACGGGAACCATGCTTTTCCATTTTTTAAAGTTACGATCTGCTCTCTGTAATTCATAAAAAAACTGCTACTGTTTTTGTCTAATCTTGTTTATTTCAACTCAAATGGCCCCTAATGTCTTGAGACCCAAATCATACTTTGAATAATGGTAATTTAGCTTAAATCCAGAGGCTAAGTGACCTAAATTAGTGAATAAATCCATGTCTTATTCTTGTTCACATTCATTCATTCATGTATATTTAATGCTCATGATTAGAACTAGCTATTGAATAAAGTTGGATTTCATACTTGATAGGTTTAAGCTAGAAATTTAGGATTGTTATTTCTAACTTCACATCTTGTATATCATGTGGACTAACATTTAGTTTTGTAGCGCTATTAAGGTATGATCTCTAGGACCTCCTTTAATTTATTTTAATTTCTTGATTTTATTGATTTTTCAACCTCATGCGCGACACATTAGAATTATGATCTTGCCTTATATGTATATGTGATTAGAGACCCTTTTTTAGGATTTTATTTTTTTTTGTATGCATTGCACGTTTAATATCGCTGCTGGATCCCGGGTAAGCCCTCTTGTTCCCTATTGCATATCATATTGCTTGCTACTTGGAATATGTGGCTTATGAATGATATTTTGTCATTAGTAATTTTACACCCTTTTGGACATGCTTTTTGTGATGTATATGTATATATGTATTAGTTGAGGGCATGCTTAGATTAATAAATGTGATTAAAAGGATGTTGAGTAGAGGCCTATCGTAAGATAGGATGAGAGAGGATGTTTTAGTCCGACGGGCTCCTTCCTCTCTCATTCCATAATCCCCGGACCTAGTTAATCTCTGGTTTCTGAAAGATCAGTTTGCTTTAAAAAAATGGTTTCTTAATTTTCCTTTTAAAAATTAAGTAGCGACTCATTTATTTTTGAAATTAATTTTAAAAAAGCTGTGGGTAAGAAACCTGCGATATCCACAGACACCCCTACTCATCTTAGTGAGTTAAAACTCATTTAATACATATAATTACATCATCAATTTTATGCTAATGATGCATGCCAAATGCAATTAAATTCTATCGGCGGGAGCGGGTGTTACACACTGTGAAACCATCAAGAGAGAGATAGACACATAAAAAAGTTGTGCTCAAAGTATTACCCATTTTAAATATGGTGGGGGCATATATTGTACTGAGGGAAATGTTTTACATTTTCTGCAATATTGTTTGTCGATGGATTCTGAAGATAAATTTCTTAACATGAGCAAGGATCGTTAGCAAGCTTATGAAAAAAAAAAGCCATAAAGAGGCTTGATAAAAGGCTTATATAGTGGCATGTATACAGATATATATATATATATATATCAAAAATCTCTGGAACTAGAGTTTTAGTGATGAAATTTTGAGTTTTAGCGATGAAATTTTTGTCGCAAAAGTGTACGTTATAATTAGTGACAAAAAATTAGCTACAGTTTACATTATTTAAGAGGTTACGTGTTACATTGCAAACTACAGGGGTTAACGTGCCACAGAGGCTAATCACAAGGGTAAAAGGTAATTTACCTTAAAACCTAGGGTTAAATACATTTTACACCCTTGTAGTTTGGTCTATGTGTCATTTTGGTCCCTAAACTTTTATTTGTGTCAATTTGGCCCTCCAAGTTTGGTAAGTGGGTCAAAATCGTCTATCCATCCAAATTTGTTAAAAAAAACTAACAGAACATAAGGGTAAATTCGTCCTTTCACCTGCTTCCCCAAAATCACCATCATCTTCAACATCAACACTTCCGATACCACCACCGACGTCGCTATATGTATCATCGATCAGATCTCCTATCTTTCTCTTATGCTCATTCTTCTTCCTCACCGCCTTTTTTGGTTCCTCTTTCCTCTCTTGGGTCTCTCTCTCTCTCTATATATATATATATATACACACGAATGTCTGCAAGTATTCCTCATAATATATCTATATATTTACACACACACACATTACACATAATGTTACCAGCATCGATCGACGAAGGGGCGGATTTTGATTTGATGCCTCACGGTGGGACTGGAGAGAGGATTCCTTTACATCGATCCCTTTTCAGAGTGCTTCTATTCACTCATTTAGTTATTATTTGGCAGAAAATATTGATAGCCTCATCAACGTGGTGCTATTGATCGGGCGTGCCAAGGGCTTTGTATGGAATACCCAAACGTGTATACCAAACTTATCCCTATAAGTGCAGTGTACGAAAATAGTGATCAGGTGATTGTGCTAAGTAAATAGGGAATTACCCTTACTAGAAATCCTCAAACAGTACTGAAGCGCACAAACTTGAAAGTGATGAAAATAATAATAAAGCAAGGCTTTTGGAATTAGAAATATATTGCATGAAATGTATTACAAACAAATAAATAAAATTACTTAAGAATGTAAAGTACAATAATGCAAGAACACTAAAGAAATATGGAAGCTACTGAAAGGGTTAAAAGAAAAACAAAAGGGAATGCTTTTGAATGGTTTTGGGATTTGTTTATGTGTTGATCGAACTGTTGGAAAGTTTTTGTGTTGGAGGATGCTACTGTATATATAGAGGGAAATGAGTTTTGTTGGTCCAATGGGTGCATTCCTTCCCTGCTAAGTCTTCTTGGAACTCACAATTGCATTAAAGTTTTGTAATCATTCATGGGCCCACCACATATTTTGATACACTGCATGTATCATAAAGAGATCGATGGCCTCTTAGTCGGTGGTGGCTTTGTGTGTATTGATTGTATTTGCAATAGACAAACCATGAAGACATAATGACATTGGACCACACACTAATAATTGTAGTCAAAATGAGAATAGTGGCCGATGGGTTTTATGCCCGAGAAGAACTATGGTATGATATTTGCCAAATCTTCATTTTACCAAGTGAGTCAAGTGACCAAGCCAAGGCCCCCACCAATTGTCTCTTCCTATGCTCCTTGGGACTCTCCCTTGGCCATGTACAGTGTATCTTGGGACTTACAATTTAGACACCACCAATGGAAGTGCCCGAGTGTGTTAGTCTTGATGTGTCATCCATGGCGGAATGAAACAAAACACCAAAAAAGACTTAAACACAAGGGTTAGTATCTTAAAGGTTATCATTACAACTTTGTGAGTCATTATTACATTGTCATCATTACAATCCAATGAAGGTTTGAATATCAAACGCAAGTTGCCCGAATGACCTTGATGCCATGGCCGATGGCTTCATGCCATACAGGATGGCTTTGTCATGTATATTTGCCACTTTCACATTTTTAAATACCTATGTGTTTGAATTTTTAACATTTAGTTGGATGGCAAGTGTCATTTTAATCTGAATGTTCGCATTCATTCAGTGATATATAGCATTTTTGACCAAAGCTTCTAAACAATCTGTCACGCCCCGACGTAGCATAATACATGAAAGCATTTAATTTCCTTTATGGACTCGTAGGTCGTGACAAGTGAGTATGACCAATTGTCCCTGCAAAAAATAACTTAAACAACATTTCTAAAGAAAGGTTACTAATAAAACATAAGCTCCAAAATAAAAACTTACTAAACTATTACATAAGTCCAGGTTTTAGGCACAAACGCCCTTATTCAAAACTAACATAAATTCAATTACAACCCGAAATTAAAAAGACATAGGAAATATAAAGCAGCCTCCTGGAAAGTCCCCTGCCTCTAACTAGCATAGTCGAAAAACCCTGGCTGCTCCTGACCCTGAAAATCTGGACATACAGTCCAGGACGTATCAACGCCGTCAGCTTATGCAAGCTGGTGAGCAAAATAAACAAGTGCTCGCAATGTATATATATAAGCAAATAAATAGCGGTGCAATTTAACTTTAAAAGCAATAGATTCAAGGTTCCAATTCCAACATAAGTCACGGGGGAATAAAGTAAGCAATAAATATGCGACCGTGCATGAAAAATGTAACATCTCATCTTTCTGACTCTTTTCTCTCAACAAGACTCGACTCAACCAACCATTACCTCAGATACCAGGAATAATATCCGATCGATATCTAAGTCGTACACCACACTATCGCCTCCAATACCAGGAATAATATCCGATCGATATTGAGGTCGCACACCACGCTATCTCCTCAGATACCAGGAATAATATCTGATCGATATATGAGCCGATCACGACCAACCATCACTTCGGATACCAGGAATAATATCCGATCGATATCCGAAACGAGCGCCTTAGATACCAGGAATCCGATCGATATCTAAGCCGTACTCAATACCATCGTTTCAGATACCAGGAATAATATCCGATCGATATCCGAAACGAGCGCCTTAGATACCAGGAATAATATCCGATCGATATCTAAGCCGTAACTCAATACCATCGCTTCGGATACCAGGAATAATATCCGATCGATATCCGAAACGAGCGCCTTAGATACCAGGAATAATATCCGATCGATATCTAAGCCGTAACTCAATACCATCGCTTCGGATACCAGGAATAATATCCGATTGATATCCGAAACGAGCGCCTTAGATACCAGGAATAATATCCGATCGTTATCTAAGCTGTAACTCAATACCATCACTTCGGATACCAGGAATAATATCCGATCGATATCCGAAACGAGCGCATTAGATACCAGGAATAATATCCGATCGATATCTAAGCCGTAACTCAATACCATCGCTTCGGATACCAGGAATAATATCCGATTGATATCCGAAACGAGCGCCTTAGATACCAGGAATAATATCCGATCGATATCTAAGCCGTAACTCAACACTGTTGCCTCCAATACCAGGAATAATATCCGATCGATATTGAGATCACACACCAGACCGTCACTCTTTATTCTTTTCACGCTTTTTCACACACATGCATATTGATACAACCTCGACCCTAATATGTATGTCAATGTTCACAATTTGTAGTAGCAGTTATTAATCTCAAAGTTGGATATTCGTTCAACATAAATCTTAGTCTTAAACGTTCTTATAAGTCCAATACCTAATCAGTGAGCCTTTAAAACAGTATATTTGTCAAACAGTTCTTTAAAAACTTTCAAAACCTTTTCCAAACAGTCCCTTATACGAAAATACAAAAATTGCTTAAAATGCACAGGTCGCGCGCGCGAAAGGGGAGCGGGCCGCGCGAGCGAAGGGGGAGAACGGGTCACGCGAGCAAGTCGCGCGCGCGAAGGGGGATGGGTGTCGCGCGAGCGGGTCGCGCGCACGAAGGGAGATGGGTGTCGCGCAAGCGGGTCGCGCGCGCGAAGGGAGATGGGTGTCGCGCAAGCGGGTCGCGCGCGCGAGTTGTCACAGTTTCATCATCTTCTTCGTTTTTCCCCTGTTTTTGATTTTTAAACTGAAATTATACCCATTTCCAGATTCTGTTCTAAACAGTGCATGTAATATATGGATCTCTTCAGTTTTTCGCATAGATTAAGAATACGCGATCAATTTAAACAAATACGAATTATATC
This sequence comes from Hydrangea macrophylla, assembly GCA_033977485.1. Taxonomy (NCBI): domain Eukaryota; kingdom Viridiplantae; phylum Streptophyta; class Magnoliopsida; order Cornales; family Hydrangeaceae; genus Hydrangea; species Hydrangea macrophylla. The sequence goes on from CM066990.1 coordinate 101,402,233, forward strand.
TCTAGATATTCGCAATTAAAGTAAGGGTGTCAAAACTTTAAATCAACGGTACGTCGCGATACGAATAAATTATTCCGTAGGATTCGAACCGTAGCTTATTGGGACTAAGATCTTTCATTCCCAATTCACGGATTTCATTTTGGTTAACTTTTGTAAAACTCCAATTTTCAAAACTTTAATGGTGTATATATATATATATATACATATACACACTGAAATATACATATATATACGTTGAGAGTGAGTTTATAATACTTACAAAGGTTAATTATACAGAGAATTTTGAGACCGAGAATTCCGCCGTCGATTCCGTCGTTAGAAATTTACTCCTCCGTTCTCTTTGATCTTGAGATGTATATATATATATAACTATGTATCCATGTATATGTATGTGACTGAATATATATATATAATCTGTATGTGTATGTATATAATATATAATCTGTATATATGTGTGTGTGTGTGTGTGTGTGTTGTTCTTGAGAGAGCAAGAGAGTGATTGAGAGAATTGAGAGAGAATTAGAGACTGTGAGAGTGAATTGAGAGATAACACTCATATATATACACTGATAGTTTTGGGCTCCAAGAAATCAAAAGATTTCGCCCGGTGTGGTTGAGCTCATGTGCTCCCACACCCAAGACGCGATATAAACGCAGATTTAAATCAAAACTGGTATTAACTGGTTGAAATAAAAAAATACAGAAATCATATTAGTGTAGGAATTAAATTCCCGGTTTATAACAAAAATATAGATATTGTTTTTAAAATCACAGAAAGCATTTTCTATATTTATAAAAATTTACGATTTGACCCCCAAATAAATATTTTGAATTGAAATTAAATTGAAATAAACATTTATTAATAGAAAAGAAATACAGGGTGTTACACAGTCATCCGTGTAATAAAATACATATTTTGGATGCAAATAATTATTCTCTATTTTGAACTGGAATAAGGGTTTTCAATTACTTCGATCTGAGTTGATTTATGACTAATTTCATATTTGAAGAATCTGATGGGAGATAGGTTGTTAGGTGTCAGTTTTAGGCTTAGTTTGGCCACCCATGTGGCTTTTTAAAAGGACCTTATGAAATTTATTATTAAGTTATTTGATAATTTTATATAAGTGACACACTACTCTTCAAAAAGAGATCATGAAACCAAAAAGCAACGTTGAGCTTTTAAACACTATAGAATGAAGCTTTTAATCGTCGACCCAAAGATCTATACGCAGAATCTCAATACATATAACATTGGTGGTCTTTGTTCGACAATGTCGGCGGCGGTTAAGGCGGTGGTGTCACCGGAGGTGATGATGTTGATGTTGATGGTGATTTGGGGAAGCAACTGAAAGGACGAATTTGCCCTTAAGTTTCGTTAATTTTTTAACATATTTGAATGGATAGACTATTTTGACCCACTTATCAAACATAAAGGACCAAATTGAAACAAATGAAAGTTTAGAGACCAAAATAACACATGAACGAAATTACAAGGGGTGTAAAATGTATTTAACTCTAAAATCTAATCATCCCCAGTTATATGTGCCTTGGGTTAGCTGCTCATGGTCTCAACATTCTCAACAAAGTGACAACTGATAACCCCTCTCTCTCTCTCTCTCTCTCAAAATGCTGTCTTCAGTCCAAAACCCTCGTCTCCTCCTCCTCCAATGCCGGCGAACTCACCTCCATTTCCCCCCAAAACCCCACCATTTCCACACCCCCAAAGCCCTCCACGCCTCCCAAACCCAAGCCGAAACCATAACTTCATCTCCCACCTCCCAAATCCTCACAATCCGCCAAACCCTCCTCTCCCGCCGCAAAACCGCCGTTGAGCTCGCCGGGGACTACCTGAGCCGCCTCCGCCAAACCGAGCCCCAAATCAAGAGCTTTTTGTACCTATCGGACACTGTTCTGAAAGAGGCGGAAGAGCTTGATGCGAAGATCGAGAGGAACGAGGAGGTGGGCCCACTCGCCGGAGTGCTGGTTGGTGTGAAGGATAACATATGTACGGCGGATATGCCGTCCACGGCGGGTTCGAAGATCTTGGAGAATTATCGGCCGCCGTTCGATGCTACCGCGGTGAGGAAGTTGAGAGAGAATGGGGCGATTATTGTTGGGAAGACTAATTTGGATGAGTTTGGTATGGGGAGCACCACCGAAGGGTCTGCATACCAGGTTAGGGTTTTGGGTTTTCATTAAATGACAGTTTACGGTTTTCAAAGACAATCCAACGGCCAAACCAGATGTCCTCTTTTAATAAACAGAGTTGGCTCTCTTTAATAAACAGAGTTGGCTCTGAGAATCTTTGTATATACATGTATATATATATATATATAAAGCTGAACTGGTACATTCAACTACCCAAGTCTGAAGAATCTGTATTTATACCATCTTTCATCCCGAATAAACTAGACTGAGCTGTGTGTTAGTCTGCAGTTCTACATGGGAGGCTGTGCTCAATTATGTTGTTGAAACTTGTTTCCTCTGCTTAAAATAGAAATAAAAGATCATACCTGTTTAAGAGGCATTCTAAGTATCCACTCAGTTCAACTGTACTAACTACTAAGAGACCATTTGTGATAGCTTTTTTGGGCCAACAATCACTTATAAGTTGTTTTGGATTAAGTTGTCCGCAGCTTTTTGAAAATCCAATTCCTTTTTAATCTAAAAAGCTCCAATTTTGTAGCTTTTGAAAAAATATCTTTTACAAAAATTGATTTCTCTAAAAGCTAACCCAAATGGGTTTTAAGTCTGAGGTATATATTAATTACAAACTTCAAATTGTCCCACTAGTAACTATAGACGGTTTACTCAGGTGATGCGTCTTACCATTCAATAGGTGACAGCGAATCCTTGGGATTTATCACGTGTTCCAGGAGGCTCATCAGGGGGCTCCGCCGCAGCCGTTTCTGCAAGGCAATGTGTGGCATCATTGGGAAGCGATACTGGTGGGAGTGTAAGACAGCCAGCATCTTTTTGCGGTGTTGTTGGTTTGAAGCCTACATATGGGCGTGTCTCGAGATTTGGACTTGTGGCATATGCGTCGTCTCTAGATGTCATTGGATGCTTTGGCTCATCTGTTGCTGACACGGCAATCCTCCTCCATGCAATTTCGGGTCATGATAGACTTGATGCCACTAGTAGTAACCGCGTAAGGTTCCTAAACCCTTTACTTATTAGTATATAATTCCTTATATATAAAGTTTTGACCATACATAGGCTTAGTTTGGCCCCCATTTTGGTGCTTTTCTTTTTTTAAAGCACAATTTCATGTTAATTCATTTGGTAACTGGTTTATGAGCTTTGCAAAAATTGAACTTATGGCTTTTTTGGGGAGAGCTTTTAAAAGCTCTAGAATGGAGCTTTTAAAAGCTCAAGGTTGCTTTTTGGTTTCATGATGGCTTTTTAAAGAGTAGTGTGTCACTTGTATAAAATTATCAACCAACTTAGTAATAAATTTCATAAGCTTCTTTTAAAAAGCCACGTGGGGGCCAAACTAAGCCTTACTTGTCTCAATCAAAAGATCGTATGAAATGCAAGTATATGTTGGGCAACTCTTGTAGAATATGATACTTACTTCGGATGGAAAAGAATAAAAATCTTATGCACATTTGGGGTAGGCTATTTGTCACAGACCTATATACGTGGATTCACACATGCATCACAGTCCACCATTCTCATTTTTTCCATAGGAGCATTGCATGTGCGAAAATACTTGGTTAGAGTTTAACACAAAAACTAGTTGTCCATGCTACATCGATTCTTCTAAAATGCATAGAAGTACCCATATTGAACACATGACACGTGAACATGGATTTGGGATGTTTGTCTTACATGTACAATTGGACATACATCCAATAAGATCGTCCACTTCTTCAAGTGTGCGATAGTAACCAAGAGTCCCATGTTCCCACTGTTACATGATTGCTCTATAGTTGGATGAAATACCCATGATGCAAAAATATATGTTATATAGGTCTTTTTTCTTGAGAAAATATAAGTAGAATACTAACAAGCATGAATGTGGATAGACTGACTGATATGTGTGTGGGATTTGGTAAGTCCGATAGTTTTGGGCACTTAGACACAACCAACATATACACTCGGGTCCACATGATATGCAGAAAGAAATATGGCTATTTTGAAATTAATTTCAAAATTAGCTTATGGAATATTGATAGTTCTGGTGAATTGTAGTTAACTGGGTCTACCTAAACAGAAAATGAAAGCAACAAATTTCAGTTAATTGTTACACTTGATCAAGGTCTTAATTTTACTTTATAGGAATTTCCTGACTTCACATCTCATTTCATCGCCAAAGATTTCATGGAATCGAAACCTCTGAAAGGTCTGAGGGTTGGTGTGATTCGTGAAACTCTTGATGATGGAGTCGATTCGGAAGTAATATCTGCAATACGAGGTGCCGCTTCTCACTTGGAAGAGTTAGGATGCAGTGTGACAGAGGTATTTATTTTCTTTCATATTTTCCATTGCCCCTCAGGAGTAAAAACATTTGTTCTACATAATTTTTTTGTGTACCCTAGTAGTTTTCTAGACATTTTCCATTGCCCCTCATGCATTTGGTTTGCATATTTTTTGTTTTCCTAAACAAATTTTTAGACATTTTCCATTGCCCCTTGGGAGTAGAAGTATTTGTTTTACATATTACTCCCTCCGTCCCATATTAAGAGTCTCTTTTGGAAATTCCAACTTATTAAGGAGACAACCTTGATTTTGGTGAGATTTTCAACTTTCCAATATTGCCCTTTTTGAAATTCAAAATTATAGTGTCACATAAAAAAAAAGAGGGAAGAGTTGGATATAATAAAGGACAAATTTGGAAAGTGTGTATTAAAGTACTTTGACTTTTCAAGGACTCTTAAAATGGGACATCAAAAAATGGCATCAAGGACTCTAAATATGGGACAGAGGTAGTAGTTGTTTTCCTATATAATTTTTCAGACTTTTGCAGGTCTCATTGCCTTCCTTCTCCCTTGGGTTACCAGCCTACTATATCCTTGCTTCATCTGAGTCATCTTCAAATTTATCACGTTATGATAGTATCAGGTGATATTCCAAAAGATTCATCTCATTCATATGCGTCGTTTTCTATGATGCAATCAGTAGACAAGTTAATCATATAGGATGATTGATGATCATTTAAACCTTAAATATTAGCATAAACTAATATGGGTTTACAAGAAAAGACTTCAGATATCATATAAAAAGTAGTATGGATAAGGTAGTCAATCCTTAACTTAATTTCCCCGTCAAAATTTAGGTATGGAAACCAAGTTGTTGTTGATGAGCTAAATTCTCTTTATGGGGATTCGCGCACTAAAGGTTTTGGTTCTGAGGTATGAAACATCTGAACTGGCTCTGAGTAACACTAAGCAATATTTCTGTCCTGTTTTAAGATTAGAAGCTCAATACAACTTATTACTTAGCTTAGAGGGAAATTTGAAAGGAGATTCACGCCAGTTAGTGATTCTGAAGTAACATTTTTCAATTTTTGCAGGTCAAAATGAGAATATTAACGGGTACTTATGCCCTTTCGGCTGGTTACTACGATGCATATTACAAACGTGCCCAGCAGGTAGCACATCAATTATTCTAAACTTGTTCATAGTTTAAAGAACCGTGGGACATTGCATTTACAACCGATCATTGCATTTGGGTTCTATGGGGTTAATCTTTTAATACTATTGTGATAATTGTTTATAGGACTCAATTCTTTTCATACTGTTTGATTTCTTTACTCTATTTCACGATATTGCAACCTCTAAAACCCTTTTTATTAGTTCTTTTTTGTATTAGAGTAGTAGTTTTGTTTTAAACTCCATAGTTTAGGTACTTAATCAGATTGTATTTGGTTAGTGAGATCGTATTGGGTTCTTTTTTGTACCAAACAAAACAATAAATACTATTTGGTTGATAAGATTCATAAGAAGGAATTTATGAATGTTGTAGTGTTTCAGGTGAGGACCTTAGTTCGGAAAAGCTTCAAGGCAGCATTAGATGAAAATGACATACTAATTTCACCTGCAGCTCCATCTGCTGCTTATAAGATTGGTATGACCTTGTATTTTGATTTGCAGGGTACTTCCTTTCTTTTATTGTGATCACTTAGTTTCTTTTCTTTATGGCATGTATGGGAATGCTTAAAATAGGATCAGGGTCAGACCCGGTCTCACTTTTATTTAGTTTTTATGAAAATCGGTTGTGTTGCTGTGATAAAGAACCAGTTCTTGGGGTATTTCTAAATCAGATACGAACTCCTATCTAACCAAAAAACAGCTACGCAAACACTAACCCTGAACTATTGAGAACCGGTTCTTATATTACCCAAAGAGCCTATTAGGAAAAAAAAAACCACAAGTTCTTTTGTTAGATAGAAAAATGATTATGGAACTACTTGTTACATTTACAGGGGAGAAGAAAAATGACCCATTGGCAATGTATGCAGGCGATATAATGACTGTAAGTTTACATGCTTCTTTACATTCTGCCTGGTACTTCAGTTTTGAATATATTGCGCGGCATTTGCGCCTACCTGACTAAAACTTTCTCCATATGGTTTGTCACAAAGGAGTAGCCTAAACCAATTTGATGTTACGTGCAGCTACTCATGGATCTGAGTAGAGAGAAATTATTCAGCAACCTTATCTCATTCATTTGGTACAACAGAAACCCATAATGTTCGCAATTATCATCATTATATAAGGACCTGTTTGGGAATGCTTAAAGTAGGGTCTGGTTTAGTCCCAGTCTCACTTTATAACCGGTTTCTATGAGAACCAAGGTTATGTGACAAAGAACCAATTTTAAGAGAGCTATCTGGGCATTGACTCCTGATCAAGAAATAGACATTCACCAAACAATAGAGTTTATAGAACTGGTACTCTTTGAATTCTCAAACAGTCCCTAAATGTTTGCAAATATGGGGAACTCAATCTCATGTCTCTATTGAACTTCTTCTCTGTATTAACTGTTGGATTTTTCAAACTAGCCCCGCAGCTGATGGTAAGACCATAAAAAGCTCGAAGTAATTCTAGTCTCGGCCTAGGATTTCATATAGAAGATAATTCACACTCATGTACAGCTGTGCTTTCGGCTATTTGTTGTTTAGAACCAAATCTTATTTTTGTGAATCTCATAAACTATGAAGCACGAACATGGGCACGCCGACACGGATACAATACAACAAATTCTAAAAATATTACACGTCGACACCGCATAAAAAGTGTCCGCGGAGTGTCGTATCCGTGTGTCGGACATGACACACAACATGTTACCTTCGTAGAAGTGTCCGTGCTTCCAAGCTCATAAATGGTGTTATTCTTGATGCAGGTCAATGTCAACTTGGCTGGTCTGCCTGCTTTGGTTTTGCCATGTGGATTCGTTGAAGGGGGATATGCTGGCCTTCCTGTCGGTTTTCAAATGATTGGGGCAGCGTTTGATGAGGTATGGACATTTTGTAAATGTGCAAAGATTATTTGGTTCAGGTTTTTGTGAGGAATTAGTGGGACTTGTCCGAGGCTCCAAGCCTGCTGGCTGCTAAGGCCTTTTTGGAGACCGTTGGTGGGTTTTGAATATTAAGGCCAAGTGTGAGTAGACGTCTATAATATGTGATCAATGAGAAAACATGGAAAAAACACAATAGTAGTAATTTGTAAAATTTGGTATATAATCGAATGTTTGATCACCAATTGGCAGACCCCACACACTTTAGGGAAAGAAATCTTGCAAGAATTCAACAAATATGAACGTACTCTTAAACTTGGAGAAGACAATGACATGGTTATCATTTCACAAACATTGTCTGGAAAACAAACTTTAGGGGACAATTTCCTGCATTTGTCCTAACCATCCATTTTTCTATCCGTGTTAGTTTCATAGTTGAACTATACAATACATTAGGTTAAACTCAGAAAATGAAACTCCGGGGCAAATGTTTAACAGTTCTGAAATTGTTGGCTCAGAAGATGTACTATATAGGAGTACTATCTTTGATGAGGTCAGAGGTTAACATGGGAAAAAACTAAACAGCAATTTCGGAATATGGAAGTCCAACCCCCAAGGAACACTTCTTGTTGTCTATTTAGTTCTTAATTGACCTATTAATATTCGTTGTTGAGAGGTTTATTCGCAGTTCTCGTGATTTCACCTTGTCTGGTTTTTTCTTTGAAAAAATTCCGATTTTCATAGTCCCAAACAAATGCGTAAGAAAATGTAAAGGATAATCAAGTGTCATGTTCTAATTTACTATTTTCTGTCTACTTATAGAATCATAATAATTGCAGGAAAAGTTGCTTAAAGTGGGCCATATCTTCGAGCAAACACTTCAGGGTTATAGTTTTATTCCTCCATTGGTGTCAGATGGTTTCCATGATAGTCATGAATGAGATCTTTGCACATTGAGGAAGCTGAAGCCATTGTTTAAAGGCATATTGCTAACAGTGCCAGTTAATTGGGACTGCAAATTTTGGGAGCTGAGTCAAAATGCGCCAAAGCCATTCTTCCATTAACATTAGCTACTAGCAAAATTTGCTAGGAGCTAACAAGAGATGTTAGCTTTTGTAAGTTTTAATTTTTAAGTTGGTCTATTTTATTAAAAAGAACAAATTATGAGGGTATTGAGATAGAGTTATTCAAATAATCACTGTACACTAGTATATCTCACATGAAAGGGAAATATTGTAACTGGATTTACATAATTGTAGTCTCTTTCTACTGACATTATAAAGCTCAATCCTAATAGAAATATCATTTTTTGTAAAAATTGTAGAGTCAGTTGTCACTCTATTTAATCCAGTAGTTCCTTAGAGCTACTCCATTGGTCATGTTAAATTATATCATGAATACAAGAAATAAGGGCGGATATAGAAAATCAGTCCAGTGGGTGCTTGATTTATGGGGGTTGCCCCCGAATTTTTTTTTTGAACTTATATATAGGGTAATACTTACACAACCTCCATTTTGTGTCTATCTCTCTCCTAGTGGACACTGTGGGGTCACTTGCACTGTGGGACCCATCAAGAGAGAGATAGACACAAAATGAAGGTTGTGCAAAAAAGGTTGTGGCTTTGGTTGTGCCCCAAGTATTACTCTCTCTATATATATATACATGAAAAAATTGGTGAAAAGTCTCATTCTACCAATGTTTGTTGTAATAGACCCACCAATTAATACTTCGTAATGATAGACCATATAATTGGTAGAATTGTTAGAGATTAGTCCAAAATATCCTATTATAGATTTACTATATGACTTTTTTACCCCCAACACACACACATATATATATATATAGAATTGTATATATATATACATATATTACAAAACATATTTAAAGTTTGAATTAGTTACCAAATTTGACCAAATCTCATCAAATCCCAAATTTTATTGGTAATATTTTGGGAAGTTACTAAATACCATGATTGTAGGGCTTTATACGTTAGATTCTGTTTAATATTACATAGATTTTGTTAATTTCGCATTTTCACAATTCTTGGGTGATCTAACAGTCATTCATCACCATCACCAAAAAAAAAAAAAAAATTATTCAAAAATTAGTGTTAAATTTCACACTAGAATGAACATTAGTGTTAAATTTCACACTAGAATTGTTAAATTTCACAGTCATATTCGAGTTATTCAACAAATGGAACATTGTCTCTTATCACAAATTAATTTGCACATTCACTTTACACTAACTGCAACATTTCATTGATATCAATTTTTCTTTACATAGTATATATAATTTCGCACCACATCATGTGAACGAAGAACATGAGTGTTAAAGTTTACACTATAACTTTTTGAACCACAACCTTTGAGCTACAACATAGTATACAATTTCACATGACAACTTTTGAAGCAATAACATGAGTGTTAAATCCCCTTGAAAATGTGGATGAACACATTGCAACTAATTTGCAATGAGTGTGAAATTGTATACCAAGAAGTAAGTTCACCTTATGCATACACAGCGTTTTAACACCTAAACTCTGTGTGTGATATTTTCAAATGGTGAGTAGCAATGTAGAATTTAACACTGTGTGAAATGTTCAAAGTACTGTCAAATTAAATACTATGACACCTCGTGTAATGAACCACGAGACGTGTTAACTATGACTACCTGTGTATCGATACCAGTGTTAAATTTATCACCTCCATTTTATGGAGTGATCATTGGGGATGAACTTGAGTGTTAAATTTCACACACATAAAGGGTTCTCCATCTATAGAATTTTGGCATAAACCCTAGATTTGCAGCTTTTCACAATAATATGTCAAATAAATTCTAAAAAATTTCCATTGATCCTTAAAAAAAATTGAAAGATAATATCTATGTGTATTTGAAGGTGCAAATAAAAATTAAACAATAGCAGGGACGATTGTCAACTGACTCAAGAACAATGTGTCAAATATCCAACTTTTTTTCCCAAACATTTTTCTTCCCAAAAAAAAAATGATTTCGAATGAATCACCCGGATCCACGAACTCGGCATCATGAACAGATTGATTGTGAATTTTGGGTCTTGGATGAAACTGGGTTGCAATCTTTTCCTGTGACTCCATTGATTGATGGGTTAATGGAGTTTTTCATCCAACCAATCATGTGGTCGAAAGATCTGTTCTCCAGAACCAGTACCACAATGGCTTTGATGGGTTGTTGTTCTTGCCCGAATCCATATACCAAACTTGATTTCAACTCTCTTGTTAAGTATCTCACTTACCATTCTTCCCCATTTTATCATCGACGAAGGAGTCTTGAGTGGTTTTCTTTGATTTCTTCAATTTTCTATTGATGGCATTGGAAGAGACTGGAATGGTTCAATTTCTTCTACCATTTACTCTTGCCATTTTCTCTAGGTAGAAGAAGAATTGATTTAGGTTTTTTCAAATTTGGAAAACCCTAAAATTGGGCCTTGAATTTGGAATGTGTATTGTTTTAGCCGTAAATAGAAGTTGTTGGATATTTAATCACATTTTAAATGGGGAGATTATATGGTGCATGCGAAATTGGGGCAGGGGTAGTAATGTCCAGATTTTATGTTGTGGACCATAGACTGAATTGTTTTAAAGTGTGGACCTATTGTAACAAACATACACTATTTAGGATTTTATAATAAATGACTCTATATACATACATATTTTGGACTTATTTATGTATATTTTGGACATATTTATACATTTTGTGTGTATAATTTGGACTTTTTTATACATTATATATATATATATATATTTTATAATTAACACAAAAACATAAGAGATGGGGCTTAGTATGATAATTTGTAATGTCGGGATTTTTTTTTATAATTTTCAGGGGGCTAAATTGCAAACAAATAAAAATAAAAAATATAAGTGCAAATATATAATTTTAAAAAAATCAGGGTTGACTTGAACCCCTTCTACCCTTCTTAAATGCGCCCCTGACAAGAAAGTACCCTTTCAAAGCATAAGGTTTTTTTACCCAAAAAAAAAAAAAAAGCATGAGGTTTGGTACACCATTGCAGTATGATCAATTAACTCTCTCTCGAAACAATCAATTGAATTGCATTTTTCTAGAATGCACCAATGGGAGGGATGATATAATTTAAGAATAATGCTATACTTTTCAAATTTCTATCTCAAAAGTGCTATTCAAATAATATGGCAGTGAGTCTATGTCTAATACAGTGGGACCAGTTGAATTTTGATTGGAAGTTATTTACCTGGGCCGAGTCTCACATCATTTGAGAAGCATTTTTAGAATATAAATTTGAGAAACATAGCATTACTCATAATTTAAAGGTTTTGGACACTTTGTAAATGGTAAAATAATATAAGTTTGGCATGAAGTAAATAGCATTCATATCCGATGTTAATATCATATTTACAATTGAAAATTTACGCAGCCAAAGATGGAATCTTAATAGTGTTAAGGGTAAAATGTATTTTGCACCCTCTAACTATAAAATGTTAGGCACTTTGGTCTCTAAACAATATATATATATATATATATATATTTGTATTTTGGTCCTTCAACTAATGTTTTGTTGTATTTTGTCCTGAAAGTGACGGAAAAAGCCATTTTCTCGGAGAAAAAAATGATTAATTACACTTACACCCCCCGTACTTGGACCGTTTTTCACTTTTCACCAAGTACTTCAATGGTATCACTAAGATCCCCTGTGCTTTGGACTAATGCAAAACCGTTAGTAAATTAGTTAAACTTAACGGGCAAAATTAGGCCACATTTGGCAATAACTTTTGGAGTTCATCAATAATAACGAAACTCCAATGGTTAGAATAAAACATTTAGCAACATAGCCTCTGCAATTGTAATTGGCCAATAGCTACCTTGGACAATTTTTACCCATCGCACATTTTTGTGAAGAAAAAGAAGCTGTCAAATGGTCCACAATGGGTCAGGGTATTGCTGAGCTCTTTATAGATTTATGTTTTTTATTGAGCTCTGCTACTTGCTAGAGTACCTCCTCATGGAAAATAAGGGACAGGGTGACAAATGTCTAACTACAAGGGGTGTATGTGTAATTAACCTTTTTTCTCAAAATTTTTTCTATTTTTTTTTTTTTTTCAAAATGTCACAAAACGTTAATTGATGGACCAAAATGCGAAAAAAAAAATTATTCAGGGACCAAATTACCAAACATGGTATAGTTTGAATGTGCAAAATGTATTTTACCCTAGTTTTAATCGTGCATGTGAAAGTATCATTCATCATTTAAATAAAAAATGATTACTTAATTTGAAATGTCAACAAAATACTCCATGAAAGATAATTTTGTTCCAAAGTTGGTGTTACGAAATTGATTTAAAGATATTTTAAATTCAGTTTGCATTTGTTTTTTAAATTTTTTTTTCTTTGAGTCCTTTTAGGCTTTGTTTGCTTCTTAGATTTAGTGAGGGAAAAGAAAGGAAAATATAGAGGCAAATATTTTCATTTGTTTGGTTAGTAAGGAAAATGATTAGAAAAATAGGAAAAAAAAAAGAGATAATAAATTGAGAAATGAATTAAATATTTTGATTGTTGTGAGCCATTTGACTCATTTTTCTTCCTTTATTCATATATTACAATAGTATTTTATAAGTTTTTAATTTTTGATGTTCTTTGAGCACGAAGGAAAACATAACGGAAAACTCGAGGGGAACTAGTTCTCCTTTCACTATTTTTTTCCCTCACAAAATCCATAAACCAAACAGAGCCTTAAAAAATTAACTACAAAATAACATTGGTTCATCTAATTGATGAATAACTGTTAAGAGATCATTGATAATAAAAGAGTAATGCCATGCTTCCTAAATCCAAACCCTAAATCCACATCCCAAATGATATGGTAGTGGGTCCACTCACATCCCAAATGATGTGATAGTAGGACCACTATGGGGCCACTTCGAACATCCTCAAATCAAAATCCAGTAAATTTGGATGTGAAAGTGATCATATCATTTAGAATGTGAATTTGGATTTGGAAAAGTGATCATAATGAAATACAGACTTGAAAGTAGGTTAGACAATTTAAAAAAAATACAAGTGGAGGTATCTGCACTTGTGAGATATCCGTGGGATGTCAAGTGTAATTAACAGGAGAATAAAAAAAAAAAAAAAAAAGGGACCCCACTGAGACTATGTGCGAAATTTACCTCTCATCCAGATCTTGTAAAATATTAGCGCGAATCAAATCGACTCCGGATGTCGCACGTTAGCTACGAGCTACGCTGACAATCTTCCTCTCCCCCGGCGGCTGCGATTTCCGATTTCGATTCATCGGTGAGCTCCCCGATCCCCAATCCCATAGTTATATATATATATATATATGCCTATGTTTACATGTGTGTAGATGATAGATATGCAGATATCACGAGCATAAGCAATACGTAAACATGATCAAATTGGCTTCGCCTGGATTAGATTTCTCATTTCTGAGATCATCGATTTTGATATTGTTTAATTCTCTGGATTGTGTTGGATTTTTTTTTTTTATGGAAACTGTTTATTGATGAGTAATATGTGGAAAATTAGCTCGGTTTTTACAAACTGAAGGGCTGAATGGTTGAATTTGAGTTTTTGCAGATTGTGGTTTTAGAATATTGTTTTGATAATTCTATGTGATGCTTTAACTGTTAAAAGTAACTCTTTTTTTTTTTTCACTTCGTTTGGATTGAGAGAAATGGAGAGAAGAGAAGAGAAAGAGTACCACTTTCTCTCCAGTTATCTCGTTTGGTAATTTAAGTGGGGAGAGAAGAGAAGAGAAATGAAGAGAAAGCGGGGAGAAAGTGGAGAGAAAAGAGCCCAGTTTTGTTTCTCTCCAAATCGGAGAGATTCCGGAGAGAAAAGAAGAGAAACTTAATTAAATAATGTGTAAAAGACAAATACGCCCCAGTATATTATTATTCCATCTAACATGTATCCCTAACAGAGGACAAAAAAGTAAATTGGTTATAAGTACTTTCTTTTCTTTTTTCTTATGAAAGTTATCCAAACGAGAAAAAGTTATGTTTCTTTTCTTTTCTCTTCTCTCCTCTATTGTCTATCCAAACATGATGGAGAAAACTAAACTTTCTCTTCTCTTCTCTTCTATTCTCTTGATAAGTTTCTTTTCTTTTCTCTCCACTTCTCTCAATCCAAACGAAGTGACCGTGGAACAGCTTCAAGAAATAATTTCATTATTTCAAGATCTTTCATCAAAGTTTACTAATTTTTAACACTTTGGTTGCTCGGAGAACGATGAAAATAATAATTGTTTAAAGATTAATGCAACATGGTATTTGACCTTTGGAATTGGAACTGTACGGGATTGGTTGTATTATTCCAATGCCTCAATTACATGTTGACAGAGGTAGCGTAAAGTTTTTACTTTTAAGATTTTTCTAAGTTAGGTTGCAGGAACTGGTTGGAAAGAGAGCAAAAGTTGAAAATTTATAAATTTCTTGTCAGTTTGTTTTGCAAAAAAAAAAAAAAAATTCAATTTAGTTGCATGTGGCAGTGCACTTATTTGCTTAGCGTAGTTGATTTTACGTGGGAATTCAATGAAATGTGTGAGACATCAGGACGGATGTAGAAAATTGAAGTTGGGGGGGCTTGGTAGGGTGAAGAGGTAGCGAGTTTACGGGAGTTCGGGGGCAGCACTTCCGAGGCAATTTTTTTGGTCTATTTATACATATTTTTGGACGGATGAAGGAATTAGAAAACTTAATATTGAATGACACCAAATGTATTATAAAATGACACATTATTTCTACAAATTGAGACCTAAAGGTTAAATGTTTCATACTTAGGAGGGGGGCTTAAGTGTAAAATAGAGAGTTTTTTTAATTTGGAAGGGGGGCTTAAATGTAAAAATATACTTTGTTTTAGGGTATATATAATATTTTTCAAAAATCAAGGGGGGGGGGGGGGGGGGGGGGGGGGGTGGTCTTGAATCCCCCCTTGCCCTTCTATAGCTCCGTCCCTGTGAGACATTGTTCTTGGTTTCTTTGTTACAGTGGTCAGTTTTATGTAGAGCATGAAATAGTCATAAAAACCGCTGTTTAAATATTTAGCTTGTTCTAAAATGTGCTAGTGAACTTTGGTTGTATATCTTTGTTAATAGTCTTAACAGGGCATAAAACGAGGTGAAATCAGGACACATACACACCATTGAAAGAAAGATGATGACGAAGAGGGGAGTTCCTTCTTTGGTTGATCTATGTGTCCAGATGGCAGTAGATAATGTTCGATATCTTGGGGATGTTGGGGAAACAGAAATACATCTACTTGAGCGCATTTTACCACACTGTACAGTTGAACAATTGATGCACATTGAGAATTCTTCAGAAGTAAGAGGGACTATCTTGTGCATTAGTTTTCAAACAGTATTTTTCCTGGATTTGCAGAGATTTTTACTTGATATCTTTTCCGGGGTCTTGCAGGGAAGAGATCTTAGCCCTGTCACTAATAAATTGTGGAAGAAATTTTATGAGTTACAATTTGGTGCCAAGAGCACCAATCTTGTTGTTGAGAGAATGAAACTGAAGAAAGTTTCATTCAAATGGAAACAATTGTATGAGGTAATTGGCCCAGTTACCTCCTAGTTAGAGAAAAAATATGTGCGTGAGGTTTATTTATTTATTTTCATATCTTATGTAGTGTTATTGAATCAAGTAAAAATCATAAGAAATTGAAAGATGTTTCACTTGGAGTCATTTAAAATGGAAAAAAAAAAAATTTGTTTAATTTTTTGCTATGGGTAACTGTAAGTCTGTAATTTCAATTATCAGTGTTGATTTTCATGGTATTTGGTTTAAATTGCCGTGTTAGCATCAGCATTTGTTATGCTGTCTCCTTTTCTTTTGGGTAACAATATTCTCATTTATTCTAAGAATTTCATGGTGCTGGGTTTAAATTGCTTGAAAATAGAAGCAAAAAAGGATGATTAAAAAGTGAAATCACATTATAACTGAGTTGATTTAAATTGCAGGCAAAGTCAAAGGACTTGGAAGAGGCTCAACAGAAGTCATTTGATCGAATTAAAGAGTTGTATAAAAAAGAAGATGCGCGTAAGCCTCTTTATCATCCAATTATTTCTTGAGAAATGATACATTTTCACTCCCTTCAAGTTCCTAGTTTTCCTCCTACATGTTGTGTGATGTAAATGCAGAGGATGTTTACATGTTCTATTTAATGGTTTCATCATCTTGAGGAATTTGTTGCCATGCAAACCCAGAATTATTTTTAAGAGCTTGGCTCATAATTGGGGGAAAGAAAGATTCTTTTTAGAATACAATGAAGCGGGGAAAAATGGAAAGAAATAGTAAACGTGGGAATTTGCTGATGTGTCATGTACCTACAGGACCATTAGTCAGTGGACCATTTAAGATGAGAGGAAGACCTAACTTTAGCATTTCTTTTGTACAAAGTGGTTGCTCCCACTAACTCTTACCATTGCACCAAAAATGTCCCTAGCACTATTTTTTTCCCAGTCAGATCAACTGCAAGATGCTGTGATTACGGAATTATGCTAACAACAATGCTAGGGGCACTAACAAATTCTACTAACACTCACACCCACACTCTATCTCTCTCCTAGTGGCACTTTGGATCCACTGCGTACCCTACAGTGCCACTAGGAGAGAGAGAGAGAGAGAGAGAGAGAGAGAGAGAGAGAGAGAGAGAGAGAGAGAGAGAGAGAGAGTGCGGGTGTGAGTGTTAGTGGAATTTGTTAGTGCCCCAAATATTACTCTTATGCTAATTGCTAAAACACTCTGCCTATCATCTTACAGGCTAAGATTCAGTTACCTAACATAGATGGAAAAGACACGACTTGTGTTGTGATAGGCTTTAGGAAGGATGGACTGGATCTAGAATCATAGATGTAACCTCAGCATACACAAACTGACTGCTGTTAAGTTTAAACCATTGCCAAGGCCTAAGCTTTACCATTACACCAAGGAATAACCCCTTATAAGATAATGGGAACATTTTGATAGTTCTCTTCTTGTTAGAATTCTTACCAACTGCTAAACTCTTGTAGGGAAACAAAGTAGGCAAGTACAGCTTTGCACAAAGGTCCCTCCTTCAAGCAATAAAAGAAGCTTCTATGGAGGTACCCTTTCTATGTCCTTGTTTCTTTTAGTTCATCAAAATCTAGTGGTATAATACCAAAATTTGTTGATCTACCATAGCAACTGACATGCTGAACTGGATGCATTAAATGGTTTTTTTTGTTTTTTTCCGTTTTAATTACTGTAGCCAGTGGACCTGGCTGCAATTTTTCCAACTCGAAGAGTGGCTTGATGAAGAAGGCAAAATCAGAATTTATGAACAGGTAAATTTACTTCCATAATGAATACTTCGTGAGGCTCCACAATTTCAAGTTGATGGGATTAGTATAGCGATCAACTACTAAAGCAAGTAAGGAACACATAACTACTAGACTATTAACTAGCAATGCAATGCAAGAAATTAACAAGAAAGCAAACTCATACTCCCTCTGTCCCATATTAAGAGTCCTTGATGCCATTTTTTGATGTCCCATTTTAAGAGTCATCTTTGAAAAGTCAAAGTACTTTTAACACACACTTTCAAAATTTGCCCTTTATTATATCCAACTCTTCCCTATTTTTTTTTTATGTGACATTATAATTTTGAATTTCAAAAAGGGTAATATTGGAAAGTTGAAAATCTCACCAAAATCAAAGTTGTCCCCTTAATAAGTTGGAGTTCCCAAAAGAGACTCTTAATATAGGACGGAGGGAGTACAAAACGTTGACAAATTGTTTATGTACAAGAACATGGTAGATCGCTAATCATTCTATGCTGGAGAGTCGAGACTTCCGATCATCTGAAATTTTACTGTCAACTTTTTTTTTTTTTTTTTGGGGGGGGGGGGGGGGGGGGGGGGGGGGGGTAGTGTGTGGATTCAATTATTTTCCAGCTGACGGTTGATTGATGTAAATAACCTTTTCATTTTCTGTATTCTTCTTCTTCTTCTTTTTCTTTTTCTTTTTCCTTTTTTTTTTCCCCGTCATTTCTAACAGTCGAGAGGTAAAAAATTTAGCAGCCATGAAGAGAAGTACCTTGCAAAGGAATAAAGGGTAATGTTCTCAGTTCTCCATATCGCAATTAAGCTAAGCACACTTACTAACCCTCTTTGGATCATGTTTCCTTTCTTGCAGTGTCTCTTTGAACCAGAAGGCTGGTGGGTTTTCTGGGAAAGGTTCTGCATCAAGTTCCAAACTTGCCAATCCAATGGTGAGGAGATTTTAGAAGGCCTTGTTGATCCGAGGCACTTTGTTGAGCATGAAATGTGCCCTGCAAGGTAATTCATAAGATATTTGAAACATGGGTTTGCTTAGAGACCAATCACGAGCTCTATTTCTTATTTAATGTTGTCCAATATTAGTGTCTTTAAATGTATCCTTGTCCTTTCTCCATCCCAAAGAGGATGTTGTACGTCGACTCCGATTGACATGTAAGTTGAAATTGTTGATTGTAATTCAGTGACCAGATTTCAAGCGCCATCTGGAGGTGCATTTACATAATTATATTGTGCCTTTTTGCTTAAAACAACTAATCCCTAATTTTGAATCAAAACCTCTTCAATGATTGACTAATTCCTGTGGCTGTGGGCATGTCTCATGTTTTTGCTTGCGTTATTCTGATGTCCTACTTCTTACATGTTGAAGACTTGTGTAAGCATACTAACAGTTGAGGACAATAAATTAAAATTGTCCCAAGTTTTAAGTATCGATGAGCCTAGTCTTTTGAAAGTTTCATTTTATCCCAAAACCTAGCATAAGTCAACTTTTTGGATAGACTTTCATAATTGTCATCTTCCTGTTTCTCTGGCTGAATGGTTTCTAACCTGTTTGAACCGATTTGAAGAAACCAAAGCAAATGGGAATCATGGGATAAATTGCGTCCTGATATAACAACTTTTCGATCTTACAGCCCTCAAATCTATATTACTTGACCCATTATTTTATCTAACCTACATTTGAATGGAGCACTGTGTTTTGAACTTAACAGAGATTGATAATTGTTTCCCCTAGTGTGAGTTCTGTTTGAAAGTTAACTGAAAAAAGTAGAAAGGTTGGATATTATTGTTATCTAATCAATATGATATAGGGTGTGCCAACAAATGTTAGCATATGGACTAATATTAGAAACAGGCGAAATATACTATTTTGAGTGTGGAACTTATGATCCCAAGTCCTGCAAATATGGTACTTTGACACACTATCAGATATAACAATGACCTTGCCTTTACATTTTCTTGTGCATTTGTATTCTCAAAGCTTTGTTGCAGACTCATTAAGTAAACATTAATTAAGGCATAGAGGCTAGTTTGACAATCAATCATTTGTTGAGTGTAAACATTTCCAGTTTCTACCTTTTAGTCTATTAGTATACTATTAATAAGCTATTCTTCCCAAATTTGGTTCTCAAATAACTTAACAGGTGCACCACATGTTGCAGCAGTGATTGGTGGTGCCACATGCCACTGCATGTAGTACAATCTAACATAGCATTTGGAAACTAAATTTGGGAAGCACAGCATTACTCATGGACTTTGAACATTTGTTCTGTAAAATGGCGCATATTTCTAACTGTGAAACTAGAAGAAAAATGTGAACTGTTGCCACATTCTATTAAAGCTTCTTTAAATTTTCGGATCAAAAAACTTTTGACCATCATAAGTTACATGTAGTACATGCCATTTTTCCCCCTCAATTTACTAGATTCTTCATTTGCACCATTTTTCTTCTATTTCGAGTTCTGAGTTTTGTTGCTCGAGTAAATGAGATTAAAATTGTGACCAACAGGGAAGCAAAGGCTAGAGAATTTTTACCAGAAGGAAAAAATAATAAAAAAAATGATAATGTGATATTACTATTTCACAAAGCAGGGTCTCTCAGGGTCGGTATCTTTATATTGCATGACTTGTTTGTTAGTCACTTGGAGAAGAAAAAGGGTTGGATACTTCAAGTATAATACTTGTTGGATCCTTCATTTGTGTTATTGATTTCTCAACATTTTTAGCTTTCCTATCCTTGGGTCTTTCAAATTCAACTTTTATGCAAATGAAGTAAATGGTGAATGTGTTGGATAATCTTTGCATGCACATTCTTGTACAAATAAGTTACTGAGTGGTAACATCAAATTTACCGAATGAGTAATGTTATGGTTTCCGAATTTTCATCTCAAAAAGTGGTTCTCCAATGACGTGACAGTGACAATAGGACCAGAATTTTCATTAGACATTGTTTTAGATGCTCCTACTACCACGTCATATTGGAACTACTACTGGGATGGAAAATTGAAAATCATAGCTTTATTCTTACCAATTCTCATTCCGATTTGGAGGATTAGGAGAGAGGCCATCCCCATTGATCAACTTTAGGGGTCAAAATAAACTTCAAATATTTCTGGAATATTATATGATAATATAGTCGGGTTCCCAAATTGAAAGAGCACAAAAATTAAAAAAAAAAATAAATAAAGGTACACAAAAATGAGAGGAAAAGTTGAAGTTACCGAGCCCTATTTTGGTCTTCAATTTTTAGAAAAGATAAAAATGATAACCGAACATGCATGTATAAAGATTAAAAGAAAGTTATAGCAAAAATATAACTTATGACATTTCGAAAAGAAATTGAAAGTCGTGATGCCAGATGCAAAGCAAATGAAATAGGACTTTTTACTAACACTCTAGGTTAATTATAAGCCAACTTTTGTGATCTATCTTGTTCACTCTTAAGGACTGTTTGGTGCTCTAGTATAAATGTTTGCTGTTTTTTTTTTTTAACAAAAACGTTTGCTGTCATAGTCTCTTCCTTTTCATGTGACTTTTTAATTAGGTTAGTAGAACAAATTGAGGTTGTAAAAGCATCTCCAATGGGTTGCGTATATGGGAGGGTCATATCTCTCAACCACCAAAATTATCACTCCAACAGGGGTTGTAAAATACTACATGCCATTGGATTGTAATTATAGGGTAGGGATCCTCGGCAGCCATTTGGGGCAGCCAAAGTGGACAGCACCCATGTGGTTTTCCTAATACCACAATTTTTATTATTATTATTTTTCTTTTGTCAACTCTTGCTAGAAAAAAAAGGTGTGGACCTGGGAAAGCTCCACAGTCGTAATTAGATAACCAAAAGGAGGAGAGGGGGGCTGTAAAATTTGGAAGGAAATCTTAATCATTGAATTCCCAAGTAAAATGCATCAATATAATTAAAGTTTTACAAGAACTTTAATTACTATCTATTGTTGGAGTGCAGTTGTTATAAAGAGCGCTACAAACGCTATTCAAGAGGCCAAAAAATACTATTTTTGCCCCTCAAACTTCAAAATACAATTTCTTGTCGGAGGTGCTCTAAGACCAGCTTTTTAGATTATAGTAATTGAATGCAACTTTAGCTAATGTTTGTGACTTTTTCTCTCCCTTTCTCCGAGGGATTGAGTTCGGAAGTTCCGACTAATTTAATAGCTAGAACTAGCCCTCTACTTTCTGAATCATTAGATTCATTACTTGATTGCATGCTCTGAAAACTTCAGCTAGCTATAGTTATAGGTGTTTTAGTAAGATTGTCTATCTCACTAATAGTTGGACCAACAGAATTTGTGCATTTACAGAAACCAATCACTCCTTTTCTTCGTTAACCAAAGGAAGGGATAATGAATATACAAAACCCTTTTGTCTCTTTTCTTTCCCTTTACTATATATTTTTCCTGATGAAAAAATTAATAAAACAAGAAACAAACTTAACAATACAGGCAACTTGCAGAAAAGATCCACCTGAAGTGCAAAAGCAAGTGAAGCTAGAAGTGTAGGACTGAAAATGTGTCATCAGGGACACCAAAATTTCAGACTTGTTCCTATGTTTGAAATATAACTGTTTTTCTTTTATTTTCTTTTCTTTGCTTTTTTCCTGTTTGTGGAGAGGGGTGGATAATTAAGAGAACTTTGTTCCAAAAACAATAGCATAAAATACAAGTATAACTTCATCCACACAAGATTACGAAATTCTGGTTGTAATACAATCTAAACCAAATAATTACGGGTTATTCTCTTATAACCATTCCAAGTGTCTTAACCAACCCCCTCTGAACATTCCCATCTCTACGATTCTAACTACACTTGATTCCAATACCTACAGCCCTTTTGGCTTTAGCTTATAGAGACCAAACGGGGTTTCAAAATACAATTGGGTGTTTGGCAAAACTGCGATAACCAAACCACCCCTTGTGAGGTGAATGATATTGCTGAATTCTTGGATTCAAATCACAAAATATGAGAAAAGCTTATGTAGTACTTTTCCATTGTGTAACTTATGCAGGTTCATCTGCTCAGAATTTATTTTACCACTCCTCAGTACTAAATAATTACAAAGCAAGCACGTACAGAAGCACGGCGACAAGATAATCGAACTTTTGCATGAAATAAATAGTAGTTCCCAAACACGTAATATCATGAATAATGGGAAACTATGAGCAACGGCGACACGAAGTTGTCCCCAGTTATGATGAACATAGGCCAAGAGAGAATAAATAAAAATGGTTCAACTACGCAAAGCATGCGTATTCCAGTTACAATGTTCTTGACATGACCTTCAAATCTGAACATGGATGTTCCATATCACCTCACTACATAAGAAGGAAGCATTTAGTTTCTGAGATGTTGCTCGCTCATCAAATCAGAAGAACATTGTAACTGGACGTTTTACTTTGAACACTTTTTTCGTGTTCATTTCTTCTGAACATGGACTATTGTTAAGTAACAATAGTTTCCAATAAGTTTCTAAAAAGAAAAAGTATAGTCCTCCTATCTGTCGTTTAGGTTTTTTTGGAAACTATTGTTACTTTGTTTTGTATATATATATATATATGTACATAATATATATATTTTTGAAAAAGAACACAATGGATGTAATATTAACCCCCCCACCCAAAAAAAAAAAAAAAAAAAAAAAGGACGCTAGAATCTACGGTCAGATGTCTTCTCCATCCTAGGCCTGTCTTGGGCTCTCCGCAAGAACATTGTGGACATTCTAAAAACTAGAATTTAAAGGTTTTACGGCAAGAAGAAGATCATTTGGAGGTGTATTGTGTACTCCCCTGAGCTTATTTTGGAACCTATGGAAAGAGAGAAATAGACGTGCTATCAACAATGAACAAAAGAAACTGGAATTCAACTAGAACATATTTTGGTCAGTTCTAGAGTGGCTGAAGAAGTTCAGGGAATTTACTAGTTTTTGAATTTTTTGGAGTTCCTTTTATTTTCTCGGTTTTTCTTTCGCCCCTTGTTCCTTATATTTGTACCTCTTTCTTTCTGTAAATAAAGTTTTTATTATCTAGTACAAGAAAATGTCAGTAAAGTTCCTCCTACCAACAAAGCTGGTGACTTTAAGCCTTCAAATTACTCTGAAATGTCAGTGATTTAACAGCTAACTCATCTGACCCAAAAATAAAACAACTAACTCATACACTTTCCAATACTATAATTATTCAAGCATTACATAACGAGACTAATACAAAGGAAATATTCTCAAAGCCCCGAGATAGGTCTTACATTTATTCAATTAAAAGGGCATACAAATAAATAATGCCGACAAACGTCTGAGTCTTTTATCCAAATTGAAATAAATACATAAGGCATACAAGCAGCATTCATGTTTCAGGTAAGAAGAAAAAAAAAATCAACATCAACCATCAACCTAATAATAATTTTTTCATCATAAAGCGTACAGAAGTGTCAAAGCCACGACACATAAGGGGAAGAAAAAAGGGGGGGAAAGGGGACAAAAACTGACCTCTCAAAATTAAAAGATTATGTCCTCATCCTTTTGCATACCGCCAGACAAGAAGTTATGGGCTGCATTAACTGAAATCCCTTTCTGCAAAGACACTTTCTCCGCAATCTGCTCCTCTGCAAACTGCCTAGCAGCAGCAAGTTGTTTCTCAATCGCTTTCTTCTTAAAACCTTGTATCTTCTTCAGTCTGAAGAAATCCTCCCTTTCAAGCTCGTCCAGCTCTCCTTTGATGTACATAATCGTGTTTTCTAACCTCGGCTTCACAACACTCTCCAGAGCATTGACCCTACGGTTCGTGGTCTTTATTGCCTCATCGAGTGTCAAGAATGATGTCTGGAGAGAAGCAAGCTCAACAAGAACCTCAATAGAT
Organism: Hydrangea macrophylla; assembly: GCA_033977485.1. Lineage (NCBI taxonomy): Eukaryota > Viridiplantae > Streptophyta > Magnoliopsida > Cornales > Hydrangeaceae > Hydrangea > Hydrangea macrophylla. The sequence goes on from CM066990.1 coordinate 101,426,909, forward strand.
TTCACATAAGCACCACGACAAGCTTGAACCTGTTGGCCACCTCTGGCTAATCCGGTGAGGTCATTCTTCGTCTCGCCTTCAGTGAAATGCTCAAACTTCGGGAGCTTCACGCCAGCAATGTTTTCATGCCGGGATCGAACCTTAAGAGATGCGGTTTGAACGTTCTCTAGCACAATGTGCTTGATATTCTCACCAGCAACATATTTGGCTTCCGTTAGTGCAAAAGAGGATGTTTTCATGATCTCTCCCATAGTTTCTTTTGTCGAGACTATTTTCTTGAGAATCTGACGAAACTGAACAGTTAAGGCATCGCTCTTCTTCTTGAGAAGTGCGTGACCTCTTGTGGCACCAACAAGCCGAGCTTTCATGATACCAAGCATTGTAACAGTTGGAACGACATTCAAGCGCTGGCTTTGGCCTGACATCTTGTCAAATCTAGGCTGAAGAGAAGGCAACTAGAGTTGAAAAAACTTCATTAAAAAGATTAAGGAAAATTGACATGCAACCTTTCTAATTACGACTGGAAACGAAGGAATAAAACACCCAATTATAAATCATCTACTTTCTTCCAGATATTCTTGAAGAATTTCATTCTAGTCCTAACTAGTAAGTTAGTAACTATACACAAGAAGGTGGAACTTCCACAATTAACCAATTTCTGATCTTTAATGAAAGTTTCAAGAACCCATACATCAAACTCGAACCTAAACATGATGAAAGTCCAGCAGTGTTTATCGGTTAAAAGACATTGACCCAAACATTCCATAAACCTGAAAATCATCGTATTGGGAGTCTCCGGGTGTTCATGGTTTGGGTGAGTCGGGTGAGGACTCAAACCGCCAACCGACTCAAAGCTTCTAAACATGATGAAAGTCCACTCAAATTGCAGCAGTGTGTATCAGTTAAAAGATATTGACCCAAACATTCCATAAATCTGAAAATCAATGTATTGGGAGTCTAGGATTGTTCGTGGTTCGGGTGAGTCGGGTGTGGACTCAAACCCTAACTAAATCAAAGATTATAGGCAATTTCTAAAAATCGCTAGGCGGTAGGCGGGCGGTGGAGGGAGGCCTAGGCGAAAAATTAAATTTTAAAACAAAATTAATAATATAGAGAGAACAAAACTCACATTATCAACAAACTAAATTTCTAATTCATATCATCAAACCGACCGAAACTTTTCGGAATCGTAGTTGACCGAAACGTAACGAACCCCACCAGGAATCACGAAATTCCAGTGCTGCTTCGCACGAAATGAAGTCGTTTCGGTGGTGTGCGTGTGTGTGTGTGTTTCGTCGACTCCCAAATGTTTCCTATGGAACGAGAGTAATCGTGTTCAGAGAGATCGAGACCCATCCCATGTGAAAACAACTGAAAAGTAAGTGGGTGTTTCAAATTTCAATCAATTTGGAATCAATCAAAATATGAATAAATGATAATTGGGGAAAACCAGAGAGATTGATTCTGTGGAAAAAAAAATTATAAAATTGATTTTGAGGGTTTTTGGTTATAAATCACTTACCTGGTTGAGGAGTCTCTTCTCTTCTCCAACAGTCTTCGCCCGATCTGGACTAGGATTTCCCTTGCAGTCGTCACTCTTCTTCTTCTTCTTCTTGGCCTTCTCGCCTAGGGTTCCTTTTCTGCCTTGCTAGTTGGTTTCTCTCTCCAGTATCCTCCCTTACTCTTTTCTTTTATGGGACAATTGGGTGATAAATCTATTTTAGTGTAATGTTTTAAGTATTAATTCCAACAAGTAAAAAGTTTAGTTTTAAATCTTCTCTCTCTTTAATTGATTAAATTATTCTAATTATTTTGTTAAAATTGTTATACAATAGGCACGATACTATCATGAACTCCGACGATCTCGTCGGATCTCCGACCACCTCGCTGGACCTCCGGTGACCACCACCAAGACCTCGTCTGAGCTCTGGTGACCTTGTCGGAGCTCCGACGACTTCGTCGGACATTCTTAATAGTTTTCTAAAGTTTTATCACGCTTCAAAAATTCGTAACTTCCAATCTACACATTGTTTTTAGGTAGAAATATAATTTCTTACATCTACTTGACAAGATCTACCAAGAAAGTAACAATGTTTGTAAGAAATTCTGAGAGAAAAAAAAAAGTTGTGAAATTTCACTAAAAAAGTTTGTGAAATTTTGTTGGAGTATTAATTATGTATTGTTTGGAGCATAGAAGTTGTGTTATCGAATGAGAGAGGATGAAGAAGTTAATCCAGAAAGAGGAGAGAGAGAGAGAGAGAGAGAGAGAGAGAATTAAATCACATATCTACAGAGAGTTTCAACACTAAAAAAGTTGTGAAATTTTACAACTTTTGAAATTTATCAAGAAGTTTGTGACACTCAGTGAAAAACTAGTATTCTAACAAACAAATTTGAAAAAGTTTATTAACCATTTTTTTGATAAATTTCACAAAAAAAATGTGTTTAAAAAAAAAAACCACAACACCACTCTTCTAACAAACAATTTGAGAAAGTTTATTAACTTTTTTTTTTGATAAATTTGAGAATCATATTAACATCACTTTTCTAATGCTCTTATTTATCTTCCCCTGCTTTCAGTTAACAACTAAATACCTTGTTATGAAATTAGTGTCCCATTCACTGCAAGCTAAAACAGAGATAATCATATGAAAAACACTCTCATTAATCGGTTTTCTCCATCAGCACAACTCTCCTTCCAAATCGTTGAGTCAACTAAGCCAAAAATGAAGCCAGACGGTGCCACACAAGGGACTTCATGAATCTTTGAACATGACACTGGATCTGCTCACGGAGGTGGTGGATCTGGAATTTGTGGTGGTCGCTGATGGCCGTGGCTAGTGGTTATTGGTGATGGACGTAGTTGGTGGTGGTTGTCGGCAATGGCTGTGGATGGAGATGCGATAATGACTTTCCTTGTGGGTGAGCACGGAAATGATGGTGGTAGTCGCTGGAGATGAGGGTGGTCTCGCCTCTGGTTCTCGATAGTCAGTGACGGCGGTGTTTGGTGGTCCGATCAGAGATCGATATTCTCTCTCTCTCTCTCTCTAACTGCAAACCCAGTAGGGGGAAATGTGTGAAGGGTGTAATGGTCACAAACTATGATATTATATGGGTCAAAGGATTTATGTTTATTAATGTCCACTAATCATGGACTTATCCCCGAATATTTTTCCCTTGTGTCTTATAACCAAATAATTCTCCTAATTTGGTATTTATTTATTTATTTATTCCCTTTCTTAGAAACAACCATCTCCGTGAGGGCTAAATATTGAAGGAAAAATTAGATGGGGATCCCTACTTAGGGAAATATAGTGGTTTAAGGATAACTAATTATTTCCACTTTAGTTTAGGTCCCTGATTAGAGTAACTAGATAATTAAGGTACCTTAGTTTCATCAGAAATTGGTATTAAATCCTCAATTAAGAGAAGGTTAAATTGCAAATTACACCCCTGTAGTTTAAGGGTTGTGACAGTTTGGTCCCTATAGTTTCAATTTTGGCAATTTAAACCCTATAGTTTGAAAATTGTGCAAAATCCACCCAATTACAAAATAAGCAAGGGCACAATGGGAATATCACATTATTTTTGGCCCAAAATGACTCCATATGCAGGGACTGACCCAGAAGTGTAGTTCAGTGGGAGCAGAATCTTATACGGGGGATCGGGGGCAACGACCCAACCCGATATATATATATATATAACCCAGAAGTGTAGTTCAGTGGGAGCAGAAGCTTATACGGGGATCGGGGGCAACGACCCGACCCGATATATATATATATATATATATATTTGGGGTAGAAATAGTATAATTCTGTGTGGTTTTCTTTTTTTGTTGTGTGTACAAACGAATCTATCCCATAATTTTTTCATGGAAATTTTGTATTATAAGCTTAATTTTTTATTTTTATTTTTATCAATTTCACTTTGATATTTGTGTGGCAGTGCGTGTCCAGCTTTAAGTATATCAGATTGTTTAAAAGATTATATAAGATATTAGCATGTGGTTTAAAAGATTATAAGATATTATCAGATTATTATAAGCTTTAAGTGTATCAGATTGTTTAAAAGATTATAAGTTATTTATGGGATAAATTAGTTTGTACAAAAATCACATAAAATTATACTATTTTTACGCAAAAAAATCCGGAGGGGGCGCTGTCCCAAAACCCGCGTATAAGTTTCTGGTCCTATTGAACTACACTCATGGGTCTATGGACATATATGGTCATTTTGGGTTGGAAATAATGTAAAATTTCCATTGTGGCCGATCGAATGGGCCCGATCGACCGGTCGAAATACCCTTGCACCCTTTATTTAACAAGTTTGCCACTCCGAAGACTTTGTATAAATACCCCATTATAACTCGATTTGAGGGAGCTTGACCTAACTTTGAGCAGCTTAGATACTCTCTCCTTAACTCTCTTGTATTTCTCTAGGTTTTCTTGTTTGTTTGTTCATAAATTAGTTAAGATCTAAGGCTTGTAAGTGAGATTGTGAGAGATTCTTGTACTTGCAAGACTTGGTTTCTTAGTGGAGCATTTATTGAAGTTTCTAGCTGGAGTCCCTCTCTTAAAATTGTACTCTCATTAATGGTGATGTGTTCTTACTCCTTTGTTGTTTATTTTATTGTCAATATAGTAAAATCCACGTGTAGCTAGTTTTCTAAGTTAGGGGTCATGAACCCACCTATGAATCTTTGTGGTGGTCGAAAGTCTAAAGGGTTTGGATCTTCTTAGGTGATTAAAGAGTGTTGGGTTTGTAATATGTTTGTTTCTTTACCTCCATTGTCATGCAGTGGGGGTTATTGAATATATATTACCAATCCAACATTTGCCCTTAGTCCCTTCAAGGTTTCATCTTTCATAGTGGGGTTGACAACCCACATGTTTGATTGTTAGCCTCCGAGGAACTTTGTTCACTTGAGAAGCCTCTCCAAACCCCCAAGACTTATTCGTGTGTGATCCAAGGTTGGAATCATGACCCCTAGCCCTTTCTCCCTTAATTGAATCAAACTTGTCAATCTAGTTCACGTGTAGTAGTTAATCTTAGCCGCTTTCTCACTAGTTAACTTAAGTAGCTATCGCTTTCACCTTAATGTTGTTTGCATGCTAGTTCTAGTCTTAGTGTTAGAGAATCTCAAATCAACCATCTTTTCTTTCTTTTTGGTTTATTAAATTAGTGTATTCGAGTCTCAAAACTAAAATCTTCCGGTCCAGTCTCCGTGGAAATTGACCTCATACCTACCCGAGTATTACTTGTCACGATTGATTTACACTTGAATCATACATATCCTGAGAGCGAACACATGTGTTATATTAATTGGTACAGTTATGACAGGTCATATGTTATTTCATGACATGTTGGTATCTTTTAAGGATTCAAATAATTGACCCCAATATGGAAGTGAGATCCGTAGAGTCTAAATAACATTCTTGATATTTGGTTGCATTTAAATAGATGTTTGGTTAATTGTTTAATTGCTTTTAATATTTAATATTATCGGTGGTTAATGTTGTTATCTTTTATGGGACCAGTTTGGATACCCTTATGGGCATGTACAATGACCATGGCATAATTGGTTTGGTAAATTAGCAACTTCGCGAATATTTGAGACCACGTTTGGGACACGAGATGGTGAACCCGTATGTGCCACCTAGCAAGTAGGTGACACGTGGCGGAGTAGGGGACTACCAAGTGTTACTTATCTATGCAAGCTTATCTTATGCTATTAAGCAAAGAGAAAATAAAAATGTTGAGTCATGGGGACACTTGGCAAAGGGGGGAGTTGTTATCTTAAAAGATAAAACAAATAATTAGAGAGAGAGGGGAGTCACTACGGGGGAAGAAAAAATAACTAAAGAAGAAAAGGAGGAACATGGGGGTAGTGAAAATCGACTGTACGGTCATGGTGGGATTTTTCCCTATCAACTTTTTATTTTATTTTATTTTTCAAAAGAAATACGCTTTATTTTTGCGGGGCGTCTCAGAATCAATGAATATGTGTTTGTTGCTAAGTGATATAGGACTAAAGGGTCATGAGCAAGGAGCACCTACCGACAGTCCAACAGGCCTCAGGGACCGACGTACTGGAGACGGGTGAGATGACTCTTTGCTATGTGACCAAGAGGAACCTGGTATGATACTCTTTATGTGAGTGGTTGGTTCGTGTGATTGGTCTATTTATTTGATTTCGTTGTACCTTTTGAGCCTTTGATATTACTGTCATATTGTATACTTTCCGGTGTGGTTTTTAGATGCAGGTGATCGGGAGAGAACAAATCCTATTCATACGCCTTAACGAGCATTTGTTAGTATCTTTTTATCCTGTTTTTGTATATTTTTACTTCGTTTTCTATTTTCTGATAGGTTTTGGAAGAAATCAAGTATATCAGGCTAAACAGTGTGAAAAAGCAGAAGAAAAGAAGCTGAAAAAGCCAGTTCGCGCGCGCGAGCCGCGCGCTCGAGAATCCAGAAATCGCTCGCGCGATCCGAGCGCGCGAGGTGCCAAATGTCGCGCTCGCGCGGCCCGCTCGCGCGATATGTACTAAAAGCAAAGTTGCGTATTTCAGTATACTGAAGACTCCTGTGCAAACGAGACTTCCTAACTGCGTCCAGATTGTAAAATATATCAGTTTCAGTTCGTTTCGGGTTGGGAAAGATATGTACTAAAAGCAAAGTTGCGTATTTCAGTATACTGAAGACTCCTGTGCAAACGAGACTTCCTAACTGCGTCCAGATTGTAAAATATATCAGTTTCAGTTCGTTTCGGGTTGGGAAAGCTTCCAAAACTTGCCCAAAATCTATATATACCCTATTTTACTTCAATTGAAGGTTGTTGCCAATTATTATACACACAATATACAACCATACTTTCAGCCATTGAAGGGAGGGAAGCAAGGAGAAGAAGAAGAAGACCAAGGATTTCCATGGCTTCCTCCATCAACTACTTGCCATCTGCCGCTTCCATGGACAGCTAGACCTTAGATCTAGGGTTTCAATGAAACCCTAGTCGAGTAATAGGGAGTATTTTATGCTTTTATTTTAGTTTTATTATGTATGGATGACAGTCACATGTTCCGAGGATTTTTATAAATAAATCGTACTTCTATTGATTAAATCATTGCTTTCAAAGCTTATTCTTGTCTTAGATCTATTTTGACTGTGATGTGCTCAATGATCTATGCTCGCTGTGCTTGTTTAGATTATTTACATGTGATGGTGCTTTATTGGTTTGTGCTATCAAGTATCCGAATAATCCATGCCTAGATTAGATGAATTATATCACAACCCTAGTTTAGTGTGGGATAATTCGTGCTAACCGAAGATGGAATATGTTGGTGCTTGAACCATGATTATTCTCTTGACGGAGGAATTGGGCTTGTAGCTACAATTCCCCATATTCATCCAACTGAATAAGCTAATTGAATGCGTAAATATTCCTATTATGAAGCTAGTGGTGGAGTTGCAATCCTAGGTTCCCTTTACATATTTACAAAAACACTTTTAATTGCTTTCATAGTTTAGATTTATTTTTATTGTTATTAGTTTAATTAAAATCAAATCAAAATCCGTTTCATAATTAACTAAAGTTAGGTTTTAAAATTAAGTCGTTGTAGTTAACCAATCTCTGTGGGTTCGACCTTTACTTCCACCCTACAAATCCTTAGAAAAGTAAAGTACACTTTTTACATCTTGATATTGACAACATCAGCAGGTAACGCCGGTAACCGAAGCCTGGAAGAGAGATAAGACTAAGGATGATATAGCAGATCCGTGGAGAATATGGGCCTATTGGGAGTTTTAAAGAAATATTATACATTTATTTTAAAGAATCAAAGTGTAATTTAATTTAACTCAACGGAAATACGTTTTATTTTTGCGGGGCGTCACATAATTATCTTTCTTTCTCTTCCATATTATTATTATTATTATTATTATATAGGCTTTAACTTATGCATAATTATTATGGAAACCCCCACAAGTCTCGGTGAATTCAAATTACACCCCACTAGTTATAAAACTAACTAATTAACCACCCGAACTCTAAATGAGTCCTTGTCTATGTCTCGTATGGGTCCCACACGTGATCCCATTTAATACCGCGAAGTTACTAATTAGCCTACTAATTATGTAGCATGTCCAATCCGCCCTTACAAAGGTACCCAAATTGACCACATAAATGGTCTCTAATAATAAACAACATAGTATAACAATATAATATTGTAGCACATATCCCCAAATAAACATTTAGAGCACATAAAGGTGTTCCATGCAATTGTCCCATCTCAAATGAAACCTCACATCACATGTCTTGATCTAGAACTACCACACTGGCCAATACTAGATTCCCACTTAAAAACCCCATAGTCATCTAGTGAGTCAAAACTCACTTATGCATGTGTTATTAAACACAGTAATGTATGCTAAAGCATGGTTAAACATTAGCCGCAGGAGCGAGTGTTACAATTTAGCCAACAAATCAGCACATTTTCCAAATATGTGTGTATATATATATATATATATATAATTTTTTAGTCTTCAAAATGCCATAACTTTCAAAATACAAATCAGTTTTTGATAAATTTTATATATCCGTGATCTACAAAATAAGATGCATTTTGACGATAAAATCGCAAAGTTATGGTCATTTTAGCAGATGATAGTGTCTTTATAATGTTGCCTAGGTAAAAACAGTGACATTTCTTCAAATCGACCAAATAATAGCAAAATTATGAACAATTTACAGATGCTACTACTGCCTTTACAATACTATAACACCCATATTTGTGTTATTTAATTTGCATTACATTGTCATGCATGATAATGTGATGTGACGTGTCTTATGACACTTGGTTGAGTGAGTTTTGACTCACGAGTTGATTTGGATGTCTGTATTAGAGAACCCATTGAAACTGTTGTGATTGAAGATTTATTGTTGTGAAGTCTCTCCGAGTATGAGACGGTCACTGTGGAACACTTTAAATGTTTATCTGAAAATAAATGTTTACCTGTGTATTTCAATATCTGTATTATTTTCTGTTTTAGAATATATTTCTGTTGTTAGATTTAGTATCCTGGTGAGGACGAATTAACACGCTATTAATTTGGTAGGCTAATTAGCAACTTCGGAAACGTCATATAGAAATTCACGTTTTAGCGACCAAACGAAACTTAGTCGAAAACTTTTATAATTTTGAGTTTTCACTCGTAAAGCTGTGAATAAGCTGTATAGAAAGTTTCAGAGACTGATTAGGAGTTTGGAAAACTCGTGGGGAGGTAAACGTAATTCCCCGAGAATGTTGCCTATATATAGATAGAGATGAACTTAGATATTTTCATAAGTTCTAACCTAATTTCAAAAGGAGGCCAAAAGGGGGCTAGAGGGAGATTTGGTTGCTTAGAGCTTTGCGACGCCAAACGACGACCTTCCGTCAGTCTGCTTTCTCCTAGTTTTCATATTCGAGCTCCTCGAGGTAAGAGCTTCGTTTTGATATATGTTAGGGCCTGTTTGGCTAAGTTTTCCGAAAAGTTATTTTCTAGAATTTTTCATAAAAGTTGATAGATGGAATTCTGATCCATAGGAATTGTACTAGACGGACTTCTGCACGTTCTTTGTGCACGAGTTTTCTTCAGATTTAATTATAGGAGCGTTAATTTGGAGGTGAGTGATTCAACTATGTTCTTGGAATGATTTCTTGACATGTATTCATGTTTTGTATGAATAGCATGATTAATTTTTAGAGATATATTGTGTAGTTCATATTGGGCATTTATATTGATAAGTAGGCTCAATAGCACGGTGATATGTTTTGATTACCGCGAGTATGGTGATATGTATTTGAGCATGTTAAGTTGTTTATGTGGGTCAGAAGGAGCACGTGGTCACCGTGCCATTTTGTGGAGCCGATTTAGGCATTAAGGTCGCACGATTGAAGAGAAGAATCGTGGGTCTTACCCTTTCGCGTGGACTTATTGGCGAGGAGTCGCGGATTGGGAATATGGACGGGCACGTGAGTCTCCGGCGACTAGTATGAAATGTAGAGATGTGAACGCGGACATGTTTATCATTCATGTGCATATGTTGTTTTATTCACTAAGCATTGGCTTAAACAAATCGAAATATGTATGGTTATTCAAATAACCATTGCAGGTGTTAATGCTGGCGAGGAATTGGAGAAGTGAGTACGTAGGTTGGGAGTTCGCTTGTGAGGCAACTTAAATGTAAATCTAGTAGTTTTGGGATCCTAGAAATGTTGTAATAAGAATTTGGTTATTTTAAACCATGTTTAACTTAGTATGATAGAACGGATCTAGAACGTTGTAATAAGACTATAACATGTTGTAACTATGTTTTGGTAATGCTTTAATACAGTTAAGATTACTTTGGAGTGCTTTTGGAAGTGTGTGTTTGATCCTTGGTTGACGATAGAAAGCTTTTAAACTTGAAATTCTGCAGATTGGGCTGCTGCCAGGGGAGCAGTCGACTGAGCAGTCGACTGAACCCCTGTGTCTGTTAGCTACTGCTTCTTTTATAGCAAAAGCAGTCGACTGGACCCCGTCCTCAGTCGACTGGACCCCCAATTTTAGTCGACTGGAATTTCACTTAAATCCCTGCCCTCTGCCGTCGACTGAGAAGTCGACTGAGCAGTCGACTGAGTGGTCGACTGAACCTCTGGACTTAAAATGTGTTTTGTTTTCCGCTGCGTGTGTTCTTCAAACCTAATTTTGGGAACATTAATGAATTGGTTTAGCCTCGGTGGCGTGCCACGGGCTCCGGTTCCGCTATTGTGGGACCGGGCTGTGACATTTAGTGGTATCAGAGCATAAGTTTAGAGCCTTGGGAACGAGTGACGTTATATATGTTGAGTGATGTCGTGTGGAGTGTGTAATTGTAAAGATAATGGTTATCATTGTAGAAATTAATGCTTCATGCATTAGCATTTGTTGATTGTGATGAACTATGCACATATATCTATATTGTGGCATGGCATGCATGGTCATTATGCATTGAACTCAACAGGGGAATATTTGAAACGTTATGGCTGATCCACCAAGAGAATTGTCACCGCATTCGCGGATGGACCAAATAGTAAATATGGTGGGAAATTTCATATAAGCAGTAAGTGAAAGAGAACAGATGAACGTTCAGCCTCCATCGGTGGAAATTCGTTATGTCAATGCACCACCGGCACCGCGACCTCAACACACAATCGTAGAATAGTTTCATAAACGGAAACCGACGTTGTATTATGGACAAGTTGACATAGACTTGGCCGATCATTGGATGATGGACATGGAAAGACATTTCCGTCAGGTAATATGTACCGATGAGGAGAAAATTCTATGCGCATCCGATACGTTGATGGGCAAAGCATTGGATTGGTGGAACAACGTACTTGAACAAGGGAAGCCAACCACGTGGGAAGCATTTAAAGAAGAATTCAACAAACGTTTCTTCCCACAATCTGCTTATACTCAGAAACGCCAAGAGTTTGCGAGTTTGGTTCAGGGAGATATGACCGTGGGTGAGTATGTTTCTCGTTTCAATGCCTTGTTACGATTTGGGAAGACTACCGTTCCGACTGATAGGGATAAAGCTCGTAAGTTTGAGGAAGGGCTTAGAGAGAATATCCGTGACCGTGTGGACATATTGCAACACCCGACCGTTTCTCTAGTCGAGGAAGCAGCCCGAATAGCTGAGAAGAGTGTCGACCGATATCGACAAGGGCAACAAGGAAAGAGGCCCAATGACAATAGGGGTAAGAGTCAAGGGAATGCGAAGAAACCGTTTACGCAAGGTTCGGGATCGCATATGAGTAGCCAAGGAGGGAGTACGTTCATGGGGGACTCGAGACCATTGTGTCCAACATGTAACCAGCGACACAGAGGAACTTGCTACCAATTGAGCACCTGTTACTTCTGCAAGCAGTTAGGACACATATCCCGAAATTGTCCTTTGAATACAGACTCGACCGCACAAAATACCTTTTCAAATACGAAGAGCTACAACCCAGAGATGAGGGGAAAATGTTTTGACTGTGGACAACTGGGACACATAGCGAAGAATTGCCCGAGTAAGAGACAACCGAGAATGAGTACCGGTGCATCGAGTGTGCCAAGCGGATCAAGGGTAGAACCTCGAGTGGATAAAGGGAAAGGAGTCGCGCAACAACAAGGACGATACTTCCAGCTCAGGCCGGGGAATACGGATGATACCGTCGTATCAGGTATTCTTCCTATTTGTTCGTATCCTGCACATATACTTATGGATTCTGGTTCAACGCATTCATTTGTATCACGTGATTTTGTTAAGCATTTAACTGTTAGGTCAGAACCGTTAGGATATGACTTGTGTGTATCATTGCCTAGTAGTGAACCGCTAGTTACTTCTTCGATATTCAAGTCATGTGAAATCAAGATAGGTGATAAAGTCTTGAGCGTTGATTTGATTCTGTTGACGGTAAACTACTTTGATGTTATCTTGGGTATGGATTGGTTGTCGGTTAATCAAGCCAAAATTGATTGTGAACAGAAACGGGTTAGTTTCTATCCGTCAGGGCAAGAAGAGTTTATTTTTCAAGGTAAGGGAGTGATCGTACCGCCGTACTTGATATCGGCGATTCAAGCAAGTAAGATGTTGAAGAAGGGTTGTTCGGGTTTCTTATGTTCAATTATCGACACGCGAGTTCTTGGACCACTAATAGAAAACATTTCAGTAGTTCGAGAATTTCCAGATGTTTTTCCCGATGAGTTACCCGACGTATTGATTGAAAGAGAGCTTGAGTTCACAATAGAAGTAGTACCAGGGTCACAACCGGTATCCAAAGCACCGTATCGAATGGCACCGATAGAATTGAAAGAATTGAAAGTTCAGTTAGAAGAACTGTTGGAGAAGGTTTTATCCGACCGAGTGTTTCACCGTGGGGAGCTCCAGTATTGTTTGTGAAGAAGAAGGACGGGACAATGCGTATGTGCATCGACTACCGAGAATTAAACAAGTTGACCGTCAAGAACAAATATCCGTTGCCACGAATAGACGATTTGTTTGATCAGTTGCAAGGAGCGCAAGTATTTTCAAAGATCGACTTGAGATCCGGTTGCCATCAGTTGAAAGTCAAAGAGGAAGATGTTGAGAAGACAGCTTTTAGGACTCGCTATGGTCACTTTGAATTTTTGGTTATGCCGTTTGGAGTGACTAATGCACCAGCTGCTTTCATGGACTTGATGAATCGTGTCTTTAAGGATTATTTAGATGAGTTCGTTATCGTATTCATAGATGATATCCTAATCTATTCCAAGAGTGTAAAAGATCACGAGCATCATTTACGATTAGCTTTACAACGATTGCGTGAAAAGAGATTATTTGGGAAATTGAAGAAGTGTGAGTTTTGGTTGACCGAAATAGCTTTCCTTGGGCATATAGTATCGGCAAAGGGAATTTCTGTAGACCCTCAGAAGATAGAAGCAGTTACCAACTGGGTGAGACCAACGAATGTGATAGACATCAGAAGTTTTCTAGGATTAGCTGGGTATTATCGGAGATTTGTAAAAGATTTTTCGCGTATATCAATGCCGATGACACAGTTAATGAGGAAAGATATTGCTTTTGTATGGAGTCCGGAATGTGAAGGAAGTTTCCAAGAGTTAAAGGGGCGACTAGTGAAAGCACCAATTTTAGCCGTTCCGTCAGGGACTGAAGGATTTATCATTTACAGTGATGCTTCATATAGAGGTTTAGGTTGCGTTCTTATGCAAGGTGATAAAGTCATTGCGTATGCGTCAAGACAACTTAGACCGCACGAGAAGAATTATCCAACACATGATCTAGAATTGGCCTCCGTAATTTTTGCATTGAAGATTTGGCGTCATTACCTTTACGGGGAGAAATGTGAGATCTATACGGATCACAAGAGTTTGAAGTACTTGTTTACACAACGAGATTTGAACATGAGGCAAAGGAGATGGTTAGAGTTGATGAAGGACTATGACTTGTCAATTCAGTATCATCCGGGCAAGGCGAATGTCGTCGCCGATGCTCTTAGTCGCAAAGTGCCAACCAACACTGCATCAGATTTGACTTCTCAGAAAGAATTGATAAGAGATATGGAGAACTTAGAACTTGAAGTGATTCCGAGGATTGAAAGTGGCCTGATGTCGACGAAGGTGGCACAACCGCTCTTGATTCACGAGATCGCAAAGAAACAACTTCAAGATGTGGCTTTGAAGAAGATTTGTGATGAGATTCCGATGGGCAAGCAACCGGGATTCACGTTTGAGAATGATGTGTTGAGATTGAGGGGTAGAATTTGTGTGCCCAATGAGAAAGAGTTGAAAAGGAACATTCTAGAGGAAGCACACAACACGAAGTATACCGTTCACCCGGGAAGCACCAAGATGTATAGAGACTTAAGACATGTTTATTGGTGGCCGGGAATGAAGAGAGAAATAGCACGTTATGTTTCGCGTTGTACTAGTTGTCAACAAGTAAAGGCCGAACGCCAAGTACCCTCGGGATTGTTACAACCGTTACCGATAGCCGAGTGGAAATGGGAGCACATAACAATAGATTTTGTTAGTGGGTTTCCGAGGTCGAAGAGATCAAATACTATTATTTGGGTGATTGTTGATCGTTTGACGAAGTCGTCACACTTCCTACCACTTCGAACAACTAAGCCGATACCGTTAGCTAAGTTGTATATTCGCGAGATTGTGAGACTACATGGTATCCCAGTTTCTATCATTTCGGATAGGGATAGTAGTTTTACGTCGAAGTTTTGGAGAGCCTTGCAAGAAGCAATGGGTACCAAATTACATTTTAGTACAGCTTTTCATCCTCAGACCGATGGTCAATCAGAGAGAGTAATCCAGATTTTGGAAGACATGCTTAGGCTATGTGTACTTGATTTTCAAGGTGATTGGGAAGACCACCTACCGTTAATTGAGTTCGCGTATAACAACAGTTTTCAGTCAAGTATTGGAATGGCTCCTTATGAAGCTTTATATGGTCGTGTATGTCGTTCACCAATTAGTTGGACAGAGGTGGGAGAAAGAAAGATTGAAGGGCCGAAAATTGTACAAGAAACGACGGATAAGATAAAGGTAATTCGACAACGATTACTGACAGCTCAGAGTAGGTATAAGAGTTATGCCGATAAGCGTAGACGACGGTTGGAATTCGACGTAGGAGACTTGGTGTATTTGAAGGTGTCACCTTCAAAGGGAATAACCAGATTTGGTAGATACGGGAAACTCAACCTGAGGTATGTAGGACCTTTTGAAATCATTGGGAGAGTGGGACCAGTAGCTTATCGTTTGAACTTGCCGAGCGAGTATGCTCAAGTTCATAACGTGTTTCATGTGTCGTTATTACGCAAACAATTAGTGGAAGATAGAGATCAAGTGATGACTCCGACATCGAATGAGATTCAGAGTAATTTGACGTATGTCGCATATCCGGTAGAGATCTTAGACCGGAAGGATCAAGTCTTACGAAATAAAGTAATATCGAAAGTGAAAGTGTTATGGCGTAGCCAAACTACGGAAGAGATGACGTGGGAGATAGAAGATGAGATGCGTACTCAGTATCCGCACCTTTTTGAGACATGAGGTATAAGTTTGGGGACAAACTTCTTTTAAGGGGAAGAGTATTATAACACCCATATTTGTGTTATTTCATTTGCATTACATTATCATGCATGATAATGTGATGTGACGTGTCTTATGACACTTGGTTGAGTGAGTTTTGACTCACGAGTTGATTTGGGTGTCTGTATTAGAGAACCCATTGAAACTGTTGTGATTGAAGATTTATTGTTGTGAAGTCTCTCCGAGTATGAGACGGTTGTGTGAGTTCTTTATCCGATATGGATAGTGTATGAGGGATGGTATAACACGTAAGCTGGTTAGTGCCAAGTGGAGCAACAAGTGATACTATGTGGTAGGTAGATGAGAGTGAGAGTTTGGTACGATAACAATGATAATAATAATAAATAACAATAATGTAAATATATGTAAATAACTAAAAGATGGTGGGACTTGGAGAGTGTATGGCTCGAGTGAGAACCAGGGTAGTACCAAATAAGAGAGAGAGAAAGCAGTGAAGGGTTGGTTATCGTTGAGGACTGCTGTTTGGAAGGGAGTTATTCTATAAGGCTAAAGGAGAGGTAGTGGAAGGTTTAGTGACGGCTGAGAGTTTGGTGAGTGTCTTAAGTGCTTGGGTTCGCAGCTTAAGACTGGGTTAAAGCTTAAACTCTAGGTTGAGCTCGGGTTGTTGGATGTATTGAATGAGGTTGGTATTTATACAGAGTTTGTGAGGTTCTTGGCACAGCTGGGGTGGCTGAGTTGGCATCTTCGGAGTGGTTGCCCTGTTTGAGGTAGGTAGGGATTTAAATGCGTATGTTTAAGGTAGTTGGCATTATTAAATGGGGATGCGGACAGGTCGATGCATTGGGGAGGTAAGACGAGGTATTGTCATGTTGCTGTGAGGGTGAGCGGATGCCATTGGTTGGTCAAAGGGAGGGAGACAAAGTGAAGGAGTTCTATAGGTGCAGAAGATGCAGCGAAGGGGGAAGGTGTCAAGGCTTTTCTTATTGGTTCGTCGAAAATGTATTGTCACTGGGAACGAAATGGTTTTATTGGTGCAGAAGGTTAAGCATGGAGGCTCTCGAGATCATACTGCTGTGTCTTCCAGAGGGCTAAACAAGGGTGTATACCGAAGCTAAAGCCATTGGTGCAGACCCTTAAGCAGAGAGGATATCGAGACCCTGCTATTGGTTCGCAGAATACTCAGCGAGGTTGGAGTGACTGGTCAGGGTGAGAGTCAAAGGTTTCAGCTGGTTGCTAGGATATGGGCTTTTCTAATTGGTTGGGAGGTTAAAAGGGGCAAGGCACGTGATTGGTGGTCACGTGTCTCTCTTTCTCTTTGGGACCAACCCTATCCAGCCTGTGAGGCGTTGAGATAGGGAGGTTCCCCTGGTTCTAGCCTCCGAACCATGAACTCTCAAGTTCCCAGTGGTCATGGCCACCCTTGGTACTGCTTCCTGACCAAGGGTGAGAATTCCACCAGTGAATGTGCGTTTGTGTTGTAATGAAGTGCTCGTTAGGTGCAGAGGAGAGATTCCTTGTAAGCTGGCTTGAGAGCAAGTGGTGACTACAAGTAATGGTTGATTTGTGGTGAGTGGTCATTCGACGCCATGGCTTAATTGATGACACGGATGGTCATTCGACGCCGTGGCTTAATTGATGACACGGATGGTCATTCGACGCCGTGGCTTTGACTAGCGATCGATGGATTTAAACATCCACGTGTCTAATGGGTGGTGGTGTAACGAGTGGAGAGGGCAGTAGGTGGACTGGGCCCATTTTGCTTTTCTTCACTTTGTTTGGGTGGGCTCAGTCGTAATGGGCCTGGGCCTCAGGTGACTGCTCTGGGTGGGCTTTGGAGGGAGCTGCTCGAGGCTGCCCTTTTCAATCGTGGAGCTTCCTAGTGGGCTCTGCGGAGGTGGGCTTTGGGATAGTTACTCTGAGTGAGTTCGGGTAGACATGTGGGTTGGGTATAGTAGGGCCCATCACTTGGTGATGATATTGAATACACTTGGAGTCGTCGTACACATGTGTTGGTCAAACTTAGTGAGTTGTTAACCAGTACCTACATTAGCCCCCCTGTCCGTATCGTAGGCGTAGAGCGGCTAGGATGCGGGCATAAACCTTGCGTGTCTTTCTGAGATTGTTTTTCTGGTAGTGAAAGGACATCTCTTCTTTTGCGGGTGGTACTGGTGTTCTGGTCGCTTTGTTGTCAGTTCGATGGACGTCTCAACTTTTTGTAGATAGTACTATCGTCGAATTTGGTGAATAGATTGGTCCAGCAAATATTAGTGTTACCTGCTGTGCATATCCATCGTACATTCGTTCCGGTGCTCTATACATAAGTGTAGTAAACCTGTGTGATCCTTTGTAATAGACATACTTATGGCTGACTCCATTTCGTCCCATGCTGTGAGAGGACGTCGCTCTCTGCCCGACTTGTTTGGTAACTCGGAAGATGGTTGGAGAGGTGTGAAGGTGCATCACT
This sequence comes from Hydrangea macrophylla, assembly GCA_033977485.1. Taxonomy (NCBI): domain Eukaryota; kingdom Viridiplantae; phylum Streptophyta; class Magnoliopsida; order Cornales; family Hydrangeaceae; genus Hydrangea; species Hydrangea macrophylla. The sequence goes on from CM066990.1 coordinate 101,444,982, forward strand.
GGTATGTTGAGTGTTTAGAGCGTGTTTATAATCGTAGGCCTGGTACTTTTGTTAATTTTGGTGATCGCGATCCGGGGCAACAATCTACCTTGCTAAATCATTTGGGGTATGTTTTGGATTATCTGTCGATGGCCACTTTATCCAATAGTGATGAAGATTTGTATTGTGTTTGTTTCCCAAGAGTTCGCATTATGATGGAAGTCGAGCTGCCGGTGCAGTGGTTGCTTCATCATTTGGAAGACATGCAGCAGAAATACTTTGTTTTTAAGATTGTGCTTTATAGGAACAGTCTCGCTGTTCGTCGCAAGGAGATTTTGCAAGAGATGGAGAAATGCAAGGATATGTTGTTATGGCGTGGAAGACTTTTGAGGCCGGATAGTAGCCAAATAGCTCTCTTTGAGGGTTATGAGGCAGACTTGGTGGGTTTGGAGAGGGATCTGTCATTGATTCAACGAGAGCTTGCGGACGTTGTTGCCAAAGAGCTTCCTCTTCGTCCGTTTGTAAACGAGAACGGCCTCCATGAAGATTACGAGCTGGACACCGGGCTTTTTTAACGGAGGGCCCAACTCTGTCCTCCTTGATAAATATAAATAGTAACATATATATATGTATATGTATATATATATAATTTAGTGGGGAGCAGATCCTGTGTGGTGTAGTGTCCTTTCTTTTGTCGCCATGTGGTTAATGTAATATGGCGCATGTGGCCTTTTGTCCTTATGTAGAATCGCTGTCTTTATATATCTTCCTTTCCTTTCTTATTTGTTGTGTGTTTCTTCGGTCTCTCCTTTCTATCGTCTTCATCGTGCATTCTTGTTTTTTTTTTGTGTGACTGGTTTGTTTGTTGAGATGTCTGGAGCTGGATCTTCTGGTGGTTCTTCGTGGGGTTTACCCCTGCCGGAGGCATTTGGGGATGTTGAGGATGGTTGGAGGGGCGTGAAGATGGATCAAAAGTTCCGGGATAGTCTAGAGCAAGTCTATCAACGCTATCCCAAAACTTTCATTCGTTTTGGTCGGATTGGTGCCAGATCCCAGTCCGATTTGCTTAGACGTCTTTGCCGAATTTTACGTCGCTTGCGTAAGACGACGTTAGAGGAGGCGGATGGTGATCTTTTTGCTGAGTTGTTGGAACAGATTCGGAATCTGGTACAGGACAGATTGTCGGTCCACTGGCTGTATTCCCATGTAGAGGAGATGGAGCGTAGGTTTGACCTGTTTGAGCCGATGTTGGAACGACAAGCTGCTATCGATACTTACTTGGAGTTGGAGAATTCTGTCACAGAGTGTGCACGGACCCTGGGACGTTACGAAAGTATAGTGTGCGGTGGCAAGCGGGTTGGCTCCCTAGATCCGAACACGGTGGGATTTATCGAAGTGTATGAAGCGGAGAACAGGCATTTTTTGGAGTTGAAGCAAGAATACGCGGATGCTAATGTTCGTTTTGAAGCTGCTAGAGCGGCGGTGTCTGTGGTTGAACAGCAAATTTGTGAACTAGGTTTGCATATTAGCTATAAGTTAGATACTGGTCTATTTGGCTAGTCAGATATTTAGATGTGTTTGAAACCATGGAGTATATGTGTGTATTTTGCTTTACTGAAATTAGGTGAAATATATATATATATATATATGTATATAATTAAACCGGGTGTTTTCCCATTTGGGCAATGGCGCCAGTTATGCAGCGGTGGCGCAGGTCATTACTACGAATCTCGTTGGAGATGGAGATGGGGCTCTATGTAATTCTGTATTTATATATATATATGTATATATTTTTTTACTCCGAGCAGTGGCGGTTTTGTCCACTGTTGCTAACTTAAACAAGTGTAATGGAGCTGTGGTTTGTAAAAAAAAAAAATATTGAAATTTGCTTACCTCGGGTACCCTTAATAGTGTGGGAACTATTATTGTTCGTTGAACATCATCTTGCTGGGCTCGTTTTTTTTTTTTTTTTTTTTTTTTTTTAAATAAATTTAAGAATGAGGGTTTTGTACAATGGATAATAACCAGAGGATATGGATTGTGTAGAGGAGATGGAGCGTAGATTTGATTCTTTCATGGAGAAAATCTGGCAAAGATTTAATTTGTACTGGTGCTGTGAGTGATGGGACTGGTGTTCAAAAGCTATCTCAGGTATTAGTTTGAGTTAGTGTCATGCGGTAAGTTTATTAGGAGTGTATCTCTTTTATGTTTTGAGGGTGTTGTGTATCTTTAGTAGAAAAGAGAGAGAGATCGAGAGAAAAGAGAAAGAGGGTGAAAGGGAGAACAAGAGGTGGAGGCTACGCATTCTTGGTTGTTGGGGGCAAGGCTTGGTGGTGGACTCTCCATTGAAGCTCCACAAGGTGTGTATATGTATATATTGTTTCGTTCTCTCTCTATAGGTGGATGTATATGTAGGTGTGGTGGCGTGTGGGTTTGGAATTGGGGGTTTGGGGTTTTGTAAGGGGGGAAACTTTTGTTGATTATGGTGGGGAAGGGGGAAGGGGAAAGGGAGCTCGGGTGAGGGTTGGGGAACCGAAGGCAGAGGGAGGGGCCGATGCCCCTTTTTTTTTTTTTTTTTTTTTTTTTTTTTTGCCGATGGTGAGGTCCGAATGGGCCGGGGAGTTGCGGTGTGTTTCGGAGAAAGGGGCCGATGGGTTGGACGAGGTTCTGGTGGTGGGGGCCGAAGGTTTGGGTAGAAAGGCGCCGAGTTTTGATGTGGTGGGGCTGGGCGGTGTTGGATTGAATGTTCGATGGTGTGGGCTTTGGTGATGATATAGTGGGACTGGTTGGTCGTCGAATGGGGTTAGGGTATCGGTGATGGGCGTCGTTGGGTGGGTCTGTGGTGTCGACGAAATTGTCGTCGATTGGGTGTTGTCTATGGAAAGTGTGGGTGTCGTCGAATGGGGTGGTGATGAGGAGTAGTGTAGGGGGTGTCGTCGAATGGAGGTGTCGTCGAATGTGTGGGTGTCGTCGAATGGAGGTGTCGTCGAATGTGTGGGTGTCGTCGCATGGGGTTTGGTTCAGTGATACCGATGTTTGCGACGGGAGGGGTTAGTCTATGGCGTTGAAGATAGATTGGGACGAGTTCGGTCAGTGGTGGTGGTGGTGATGTGTATTGGTGCCAAGGGAGAGAACAACAACGACGGCGGGAGATGGTGACAATGGTGGGAGCGACGGGCTTGGGTTATCGTGTCGGCCATCCAGGGGTTTTTGGGTGTGTGTCGGTGTGATAAGGCTGGTGGGGCCCTTATAGGCTAGCGACGGTAGTGCCATCGAATGGGGGGATCCCCGTGAGTTACGTTGGTTAGGGTTTCGGCAATGACGGGGGCTGTCGTTAGGTGTTGTGTGGGCTCAAGCTGGGTTACAGATGCTTGTGCTTGGCTAGTCCGAAGATTGAGACTATTCGACGATGCTGTATACTGTTGGTGTGTCTGATTGGGTCCGAGGGTAGTGATGGAGGTGCCGTCGGGTGTGTTGGTGTTGTTGTCGATGGGTATTGGGGGCAGTATTTGCGATGGGGATAGGGTGGGGTTCCACCGCGGGCTAGGTGGATCTGGGCGATAGTGAGGTTTTGGGCAATGGGATCGTCGTCGATGGCCCCGTCCCCCTCCCCCCTTTGAATTGGCGACGGCTCTTGGTGGCGATGGCTAGGCTCGTCGACTGCCTTGGCTATCCGAGGTTTGTGGTGGGTTGGGTGTGTGGATTGTAATTGGGCCGGCTTTTTGGGGTAGCTCTGTCGCTAGCGGGGTTTGACCGGCGACGGGTAAGGTGGCCTCCTTTGTGTTTGATGCTGTTGGTGGTGATAGAAGGGGGTTTTGTGGTCTTGTCGACGACGAGGGTGAAAGGGGTGGATAATTTGTCCATGGGGGTGGGTGCTGGCGACGTCATCGGAAGCGAGGGGGGGTTTTGGTGATGGGGATTTTGGTGGCAAGGTTGATGTCAATGGATGGTCTGTAGCCGCGATGGTGGGTGTATCGATGAGGTGGGGTTATGGATTTGGGGCGACGGTTGGGGGTAGGGTTGTCGAGTTGGGTCGGCACTGACGGGTTAGAACACTTTGGTTATCAGTATGTGTATCGACGGGGGTAGTGTGGGTGGTGCTATGAGTTGGGACATAGTGGGACCGGGCTTAGCGACAGCCTTTCCCCTTTTTTTTTTGCTAAACGGCGGATTAGTTCAGGTTGTGACCTGTGACGGTCGGCCCGATTGGGTTGCCGTCAAGAGGGATTGAAAGGCTTTGTTGGTCTTCTTTGGCTTTCTTCTTCGGTGCATGAATCATCAATCAGTAGTACAGTAGTACTGTAGATGTGATAGCATCACGTGGCTTTAAGGCAGCAGTTTTGGTGTGGCTTTACGCATCGTCAGTCTAAACAGTGTACTTTGGTGTGTCGTGTAGTGAATATATTGTGCTTTGAATGAGCTTCCAGTGATTTAGATTTCTGTCCAAAGGGTACTTTGATATCTGTATATAAGTTCATTTGTATGTATGTGATACATTTGCTGGGTTTGTGAATTTACTGTTGTCTTTTAAACCAAGATGTTGGTGCCGGTGTTGGCCTTTGTAGTAAATGTCCCTCTTTTTTTTTGTTTAACATTTGACTTGACGTTGGTGAGGTGTAGCTATATATATAAAAAAAAATATACAAGGGAGCATTTGTACTTATCTGTTGCTTGTCCAGGTGGAGAGGAGGTTCGTTGCTTGTGCGATTGCATTGTGGCGGTTGTGTGCTCGTATCACTTATTTGGTGTTTCCATTTACCCATTGATCTCGGTTGTTGTGGCAGGCTGCTTATGTGAAGTAGGGACTGTTATTTTTTTACTGTGGGCGTGTTCTTCCTCCGTGGTGAACTTCGGTATGTACTGTTATACGTGCTTATGCGTGTGTTTGCGTGTGGTGAGTATATTTGCATTGATATTTGCGATTTCAAAATGTAGGTGTTATGGCTCCTCGTCTTGGTAAACCTTTGAAGGGCAACTCCCAAGTTGCGCCTTCGGTTCCTTCTTTATCTCGGTGGTTTAGGGCGCCGTTCCTTGGTGCTGCAGATGAGTTTTGGGTTCAGGTTGATCATGTGATTGCGGATTTGGGTGTGGCTTCTCCTTTACCTGTCTTGGGTTCGGATGCTGACTTAGTTGATTCCGCCAAAGTCCTGCGATTTCAAGTTGAACGTGGGGATTGTCCCTACTCGAATTTGAAGTTTGCTAACAGGCTTTTTCTGAAGGAGGATTGGCAGGAATGGACCGACGCCATTATCCGAGAGTTTGAGGGACCCCTTAGGCAAGCGCAGATTTATGACTCAGTTATGTGCTGGCGTGATCTTGCTAATGTATCTCGGGTGGAGTCGGATATGGTGACATTGATATCTCGGTGGTGCACTTCTACACATACGTTTATCACTGCTTGGGGTGAATTTACGCCTACCTTAGAGGATGTGTCAGTCTTACTGAAGCTCAACATTTTTGGGGATATCAATCTAATGACTTATGAGTTAGATGCAGAGGAGCAACATATTGTGAAAGTGCTTGAGGAGGGGCTACGACATTGTCAGAGGGCTTCGGTATTTGATGCTAATACGGGTGCTCGTATTCCTGGACCGGTGAAGGGGAATGGTAAGAAGGCGTATTTCCAAGCATTTATGAGGTATTTTTGGGAGGACCGCCAGCCTGAGAGGTTTGTCGCAGAAGGTGGTACTCGTGATGTCGAGATTGGCTTGATGAATGACTATAGATATGCTGCCTATTTGGCATGTTGGCTTTCTCGGTGTATTTTTGAGGGATCTCCCGAGCATGGGCCGAGCTTTCGTTGGTTTGGGGCAGCTGCTATTTTATCTAGAGGGAAAGTTGTTCTCCTGGCTGGGCTTTTTCTGGGTTCATTATATTTACGCCTTGATATGGCAGTTTTGGATATGTCTCGCTCTTTTGGTAGATATGATGTTGCCACGTTTGTATCTATTCCATTTTTGCAGTCGTTCATTTATGAGCGTTATCATCGCGCGTTGGAGATTTCGAATCATCATCGTACGACACCAGAGTATAGAGTATGCCGATGGATCAGTTGTGGGCCACCTGAGCGTTCTCTATCAGCGGTGATAGATGATGTTGATTCGTTTGATTGGCGCCCTTATGGTCGGACAGGTCCGGGCTACCGAGCAGGGGTTTCTCCATGGAGCGAGACTGCTGGTAGTCAGGTTTCGGCCGCTGATTTTAGTGGAGCTTCTGTTACTGTGGCCGCTGCGGTGACCATGCAAGCGTGCCGTTATCTGCCGGCAGTTTGGGAGGTGGGTGGTAGTGTAATGGTGTATCGGCCTGATCGTGTTAGGCGGCAGTTGGGTTTGGATCAAAGCACTCCCTTGGCACGTACTGCTCTATCTCCCGACAGCTTTGCTCGGTGCTGTGCTGGTTTCAGCGATGGGTACTTACGGTTTGGGTGTAATATGGTGTTACCACCACTGGGGAGGCGGGGGCGGTGTTTTCCCGATTATGACACTTTTTGGCGGAGTTCTTTGTTAGCTTTTCGCTCATATTGTGAGGGCTCCCCACCTGCCATGGTCATTGGACAAATTCGCTGTGGCGACGTATCTCTTCGTGCCCGTGCCTCTACTCCTAGGCGTATCGATGATTGGGGTTTGTCGTGTTTCAGGGCTAAAGATATTTCATGGACCGTAACCTCGGATGACCATTGCATTTTGGATAATAGGGCGTGGATTTGTGGTGGGTGATGTCGTAGGACAGGAGAAGTTGTCCTACGTGCTTGTTGACGAACGGGGTCCCGTTGTCGGATAAGATCACCTTGGGGATTCCGAAGCGGCATACGATGTGTTCCCGGATGAAGGCTGCCACTGCGGGTCCCACTGCTCTCCTCATCGGAATGGCTTCTACCCATTTGGTGTAAAGTTCTGTCGCTGCAAGAATCCAGATATTGCCTTTTGATGCAGGGGAGATCGGTCCTATGAGGTCGAGGGCCCAAGTATGGAAAGGCCATGGTGTCGATAGTGCTCGTAGATCGACGGCAGGAGCGTGGATTCGATTCCCGTGGATTTGGCAAGGGTAACACCGCTTGACATGGGCCCTCGAATCTTTCTCCATTGTTGGCCAATAGTATCCGAGATCCAAAAGGTGGCGATATAATTTTGTACCTCCTTGATGTTCAAATTCATGTGCCTCGCTTAGGACTTGGTGAGTTTCCCCTCCGGCTAAGCACCGTAACGGTTCTCCGCTGAAGCTGCGTCGAAAGAGCATATCTTCGCGTATGAAGAACTTGGGAGCCTGCTTCCTGATGATTGATGCATCAGCTTTATCGATTGGGAGTGATCCCTCTCTCAAGTAGTTGATGTATGGGCTTCGCCAGTCCGTGATTTGGGTAGTGAAGTTGCACTCTTCCTTATTCGGGGCTTCTTGACACTTCATACATGCTTGTTGGATCATCGAAGTTTCTTTGGACATCTCTGGCCAGTAGTATCCTTTTCTTTGCACCATTCTGTACAAACTGATGTCCTTTTCTTCGCAAAAGTGAAGGTGGACCTGGTGGAGGCGGAGTTTACCCTCTTCCTCCCCTATGCATCGCGCTAAGACCCCTGTTGGTGCGCGAAAGTAGAGGTTGTTTCCGAGGAGGGTGAAATTCCTTAGGTCTGATACTGCCAACTTTCCTTCGCGGCTCCGAAGCTGGGCGACAATGGGGGCTCTCCAATCATTAGTTTCTTCGAGGGGTAGCAACTCAAGCACCGTACATGGGAGAGTTCTTTTGATGATCTCGATGTGTGTGGAACCCTCAGGCACATCTATTTTGGAGGCCAGAGTTGCCAGGGCGTCTGGGAAGCGGTTGTCTGATCGCGGCGCATGTTCCACTCGGACTGTTTCAAATTTGTCAAGCAATCTCTGTACGATGGTCCTGTACTCTGCTAATGCTGGCTCTCGTATTGCAAACTCTCCCGAGGTTTGTTTGATAACCAAATTGGAGTCTCCCCTTATGCATAGTTGGTTGACACCCATCTTAGTGGCTGCGAGCAACCCCAAGACCAGTGACTCATATTCTGACTCATTATTGGAGCATTTGAAGTCAAGCTTATAAGACAAATGGAGTTTGGAACCGTCGATTCGGGACGTCAAGTTGATCCCAGCTCCTCCTCCAAGTGATGTGGAGGAGCCGTCGAAGCTGAGAGTCCACTCACCTAGATCTTCAATGGTCATGGCAGTCTCTAACTCCTCTCCTGGGAGCGCTTCCGAAGGCGGTTCGAAGCTGCCACTCGGGAAATGAGCCAAAAGGTCATCCAGTGCTTGGCTCTTTATCGCCCTCGGAGTTATACAGGCGATGTCAAATTCTGCCAAGAGAAGGAGCCATCTCGCCATTCGTCCCGAGAGAGCTGGCTTAGATAGGAGGTATCGAAGCGGATCACACCTTGTTACCAAATGTATTACATGGCTGAGGAAGTAGTGCCTGAATTTTTGAGCTGCAAAGGTAAGAGCGAGGCAATGGCGCTCGATGGGTGTGTACCTCACCTCAGCGTCTCGGATCACTCGACTGATGTAGTAAACTGGCTTTTCTTGTCCTCCCACTTCTTGGGCAAGCAATGCTCCTATTGATTTGCATGTCGACGTAAGGTAGAGGAGAAGTGGCTTCCCTTGTATCGGTGCCACCATGGTGGTTGGTGCTGCGAGTGTCCTCTTGACGGCATCGAAGGATTCCTGGTGAACTTGTTCCCATTTGAACTTGACATTTCCTTTCAGTAGATCTCCCAGGGGGTGAGAGGTTTCTGCTAACGCTGGGATGAATCTGCGAAGATAGGACACCCTTCCCATGAATTGCTTCAGCTGCTTTTGGGTTGTTGGTGCAGGCATGTCCATTATTGATTTGGCCTTTGTTGGGTCCAAGTCGATGTCGTGGCGGTGGACTACGAACCCCAGGAATTTTCCAGCCGTGACTCCGAAGGCGCATTTTAGGGGGTTCATTCGGAGCTTGAATTTTCTGCATCGTTCAAAGACGGCACGGAGGTCGTTTTCGTGACCCTTTTCTTGCTTGGATTTTACCACAATGTCGTCCACATAATCCTCCAAGTTATGATGTAGCATATCGTGGAAGATGGCCGTCATAGCCCTTTGGTAGGTGGCACCTGCGTTCTTCAACCCGAAGGGCATGACAGTGTAGTAGAAGTTGCCAAATGGGGTGCGAAAGGCCGTCTTCTCTGCATCTTCTGGGTCCATCTTAATCTGATTGTATCCGCTGAATCCATCCATGAAGGAAAAATCTTGATGTCCAGATGTGGCGTCGATTAAAGTATCGACATTAGGAAGGGGAAACTCATCCTTTGGACATGCTTTGTTGAGATCCCTAAAGTCGACACATACCCTGATTTGCCCATTCTTCTTTTTCACAGGTACCACGTTCGCCAACCATGTGGGATGCTTGATGGGCTTAATGAACCCTGCTTGAAGGAGTTTCTCCACTTCGACCTTGATCTGGAGCTCGAGTTCATGACGGAACACTCGGGGAGCTTGTTTTACCGGCCGATGGCCTGGATCAACGTTGAGCTTGTGGGTTACAAGAGTCGTATCCAACCCAGGCATCTGATCATATGTCCAGGCAAACACGTCGATGTATTCTTGAAGGAGAGAAATCAACTTTTCTCGCTCTTCTGGAATCATGATTTTGGAGATGAAGGTGGTACGGGGTGCCTCTCCCTTGGGCGCAAGGTTCACTTCTTCTACTTCTGGTCCCGCAGTACGGGGTCCATCTTGGAGTGTTTCTGGGGCCGTCTTGGGTTCGGTTGACTCTTGGGCCTCAATGACGTTGCACACAGGGGGCTCAGGATCACGTGGTGGAGTGTCTGACCCCGACCCCGCGCACCGTCATAAACAACGATACGCAAATCGTCCATCGGGGAGCTTGATCCGAATACACTCGGGAGAGGTGTCACGGCGGCTTCTGGTGTTTCTCTTTGAGGAAAAATCCTCCTTTTGAGCGTCCTCCCATTTCGGAACGGCAAGGGCGCGTGGAGATGCAAGCGGTGTGATTTCTTCTTCGGAGTCCAGGCTATCGAAAAAGTCTGCCTCCGCCATGTGAGCTTCATGAATGCCAAATGGTCGCAGCGTGCCAGCGACGGTGAACACCTTTCTTCCTTCGCTCGTGTTAACTTTCCCTTTCATGCATTGATGGTAGGTGGAGGGCACGATGCTGAACTTGTGCATCCATTTTTGCCCCACGAGAAGGTGGTAGGAGGTGTCAGCGTCGATCACATGAAATCTAGCTGGTGCTTGAAATTTTCCAAGGCGGAGTGATGTGGTGACGAACCCAATGGTCTGCCGTACGTCATTGCCGAAGCCCGCAATATCGATGGCTTGCGGGATGAGCTTTTCCTTGGGGATACCGGTGGCTTTGAAGGTTGTTAGCGGCATTATGTTGAGTGAGGCTCCTCCGTCGAGCAGGGCCCTTTTGAATTCCACCTCGTGGACGGTTGCTGCCACATATAATGGGCGATTGTGTGGGTGTGGGACTTGTATGTCTGCATCTGTGAAAGTGATCATTGATTCTGCTTCTTGGGTGGCACGTCGTATGGACCCTCCTGAGGCCATGCATGCTTGCTGGTGGGTCTCTGCGACCTGTAGTATAGCCTTGGTGGCCTCGAGTCGTGCCTCTTCGCAGAATCCGACTTGATCGAAGAAACGTTTGAATTTGGTGAGGTCCTTGACCTTTGATGCGGTGAATTCCTTAGTGCCAACGCGTGGTCTGGTTGTGGATGGGCCCTTGGCCATCGGGTGTATTTCTTCTCCTTCCTCTTCTTCCTCGATGAGCTCGATGAGGGGGGCTGCTACTTGTGCTGGAGCAAACGACTTTTCCTGGATAAACTGGATAAGAGGAGTCGTATGAGGAACCATATGGAAAGAGACCATGTTGACGATCCCTTCGTTGTTCTTTCGAAGTTGGCAAGGTATTTCCTCGGCGGCCTCTGGCTGAGTGGTCGTCACCAGCTCTCCGTTTGCGATCTTCCTATGGAAGATACCACGGAGGGCCCAACAATCCTTGGTGGCATGCTTTACTATCTGATGATAGGAGCAGTAGTTGTACTTAGCTTTGTCGGCCTCGGTGGGAGGCCTGGCAGGTGGACGAAGGGTGACTACGTCATCCCTTACCCACCTTTTGAGTACGGCCAAAACTTCTCTCATGCTGCAAGGGAAAGGAGCCGGCGCCTCTGTCTGTTCCCTTTTGCGCTTGTTGTCGTTGTATTCCTTATCTCGTTCACTCCTTCGCTCTTCGGTCATAGCGGCAGTTGGATACCGCCGTGGGGCCGGAGGACGAGAATCCCTGCTTGCGCTTGTGCTTGTTCTTGATGACGACACTCTCACATCTTTAGCCAGATTGCGGGCCGCAACCATTAGGTCCGAAAATGTTGCGAAGGAGTGGTTGATGAGGTGGATTCTGTAATCTCGGAGCATGCCATGAACGCAGAGTTGGACTAGGCTTTCTTCCGTGGTGTTGTCATGACACTCCATAGCTCGATCGCGGAATCTGTCCACGTATTTGACCAAGTTTTCGTTGTCGCCTTGGGCCTCTCTAGACAAAGAGACGGTGGTTACTCTTTCCGTCACACTAAAAAACTAAGCGTGAAACATAGAAGCCAGTTGGAGCCAGGACGTGACAGAACCTGGTTCCAAGTTGGCGTACCAGGTGTATGCTCGGTCGGTTAAAGATTTAGAGAACTCTCGGAGACGGAGATTTTCATCTTCACGAAAAGTTCCAAGGCTGTCGAGAAATCTGGCCACATGCTCTTTGGAGTTTCCTCGTCTTCCATCGTATCGTGCAAAGTGCACATTACCATACCCTTCCGGGTAGGGAAGGCTGGCCAACTTGAGTGGATAGGGTGGCCGAGTGTCAAGCGGGAGGAGAGGTGACGGAGTCATCATTGCCTTTTCTCTTAAGAGCGATTCGACTTCTGCCAAGGTGACGAAAGTCGTGGGTGGTTGCTTTCCTATTTGCGTGGTGGTGGTAGGTGTTGATTCCTTTAATGGCGTGTGGTGCTGATTGTTGACATCAGATATGTCAACTGATGTCCTGACGATGTTATCCAACCCGGAGGTGCCGTTTGGGGCAGGTGATGGTCCTTTCTGAGCCATGGCTGCCAAAGTTTCAATGATGAGGCGATTTTGTTCCTCAAGCTTTTGGAGATACTTTTGTTGTCCCTCCATCTGCTCAAGTCGTCGCAGGATATCGAGTTCGACATCTGCAGCGACTGATCCACGCGAATCCTGAGTTTGAGACTGGGAAGGCTCCTCCCTACTGGGGTTAATGCTTAATGGGTTGACATTTGACCCCGTAGGTTGGGCCTTGGACTTTTTGGGGCGTCCAGCCTTACCCTTAGGGGGTTGTTGCTCTCGCTCGCTAACCATGTTTTCGAGTATACCTCCCACTGTGGTCGCCAAAATGTGTGAGTTCTTTATCCGATGTGGATAGTGTATGAGGGATGGTATAACACGTAAGCTGGTTAGTGCCAAGTGGAGCAACAAGTGATACTATGTGGTAGGTAGATGAGAGTGAGAGTTTGGTACGATAACAATGATAATAATAATAAATAACAATAATGTAAATATATGTAAATAACTAAAAGATGGTGGGACTTGGAGAGTGTATGGCTCGAGTGAGAACCAGGGTAGTGCCAAATAAGAGAGAGAGAAAGCAGTGAAGGGTTGGTTATCGTTGAGGACTGCTGTTTGGAAGGGAGTTATTCTATAAGGCTAAAGGAGAGGTAGTGGAAGGTTTAGTGACGGCTGAGAGTTTGGTGAGTGTCTTAAGTGCTTGGGTTCGCAGCTTAAGACTGGGTTAAAGCTTAAACTCTAGGTTGAGCTCGGGTTGTTGGATGTATTGAATGAGGTTGGTATTTATACAGAGTTTGTGAAGTTCTTGGCACAGCTGGGGTGGCTGAGTTGGCATCTTCGGAGTGGTTGCCCTGTTTGAGGTAGGTAGGGATTTAAATGCGTATGTTTAAGGTAGTTGGCATTATTAAATGGGGATGCGGACAGGTCGATGCATTGGGGAGGTAAGACGAGGTATTGTCATGTTGCTGTGAGGGTGAGCGGATGCCATTGGTTGGTCAAAGGGAGGGAGACAAAGTGAAGGAGTTCTATAGGTGCAGAAGATGCAGCGAAGGGGGAAGGTGTCAAGGCTTTTCTTATTGGTTCGTCGAAAATGTATTGTCACTGGGAACGAAATGGTTTTATTGGTGCAGAAGGTTAAGCATGGAGGCTCTCGAGATCATACTGCTGTGTCTTCCAGAGGGCTAAGCAAGGGTGTATACCGAAGCTAAAGCCATTGGTGCAGACCCTTAAGCAGAGAGGATATCGAGACCCTGCTATTGGTTCGCAGAATACTCAGCGAGGTTGGAGTGACTGGTCAGGGTGAGAGTCAAAGGTTTCAGCTGGTTGCTAGGATATGGGCTTTTCTAATTGGTTGGGAGGTTAAAAGGGGCAAGGCACGTGATTGGTGGTCACGTGTCTCTCTTTCTCTTTGGGACCAACCCTATCCAGCCTGTGAGGCGTTGAGATAGGGAGGTTCCCCTGGTTCTAGCCTCCGAACCATGAACTCTCAAGTTCCCAGTGGTCATGGCCACCCTTGGTACTACTTCCTGACCAAGGGTGAGAATTCCACCAGTGAATGTGCGTTTGTGTTGTAATGAAGTGCTCGTTAGGTGCAGAGGAGAGATTCCTTGTAAGCTGGCTTGAGAGCAAGTGGTGACTACAAGCAATGGTTGATTTGTGGTGAGTGGTCATTCGACGCCATGGCTTAATTGATGACACGGATGGTCATTCGACGCCGTGGCTTAATTGATGACACGGATGGTCATTCGACGCCGTGGCTTTGACTAGCGATCGATGGATTTAAACATCCACGTGTCTAATGGGTGGTGGTGTAACGAGTGGAGAGGGCAGTAGGTGGACTGGGCCCATTTTGCTTTTCTTCACTTTGTTTGGGTGGGCTCAGTCGTAATGGGCCTGGGCCTCAGGTGACTGCTCTGGGTGGGCTTTGGAGGGAGCTGCTCGAGGCTGCCCTTTTCAATCGTGGAGCTTCCTAGTGGGCTCTGCGGAGGTGGGCTTTGGGATAGTTACTCTGAGTGAGTTCGGGTAGACATGTGGGTTGGGTATAGTAGGGCCCATCACTTGGTGATGATATTGAATACACTTGGAGTCGTCGTACACATGTGTTGGTCAAACTTAGTGAGTTGTTAACCAGTACCTACAACGGTCACTGTGGAACACTTTAAATGTTTATCTGAAAATAAATGTTTACCTGTGTATTTCAATATCTGTATTATTTTCTGTTTTAGAATATATTTCTGTTGTTAGATTTAGTATCCTGGTGAGGACGAATTAACACGCTATTAATTTGGTAGGCTAATTAGCAACTTCGGAAACGTCATATAGAAATTCACGTTTTAGCGACCAAACGAAACTTAGTCGAAAACTTTTATAATTTTGAGTTTTCACTCGTAAAGCTGTGAATAAGCTGTATAGAAAGTTTCAAAGACTGATTAGGAGTTTGGAAAACTCGTGGGGAGGTAAACGTAATTCCCCGAGAATGTTGCCTATATATAGATAGAGATGAACTTAGATATTTTCATAAGTTCTAACCTAATTTCAAAAGGAGGCCAAAAGGGGGCTAGAGGGAGATTTGGTTGCTTAGAGCTTTGCGACGCCAAACGACGACCTTCCGTCAGTCTGCTTTCTCCTAGTTTTCATATTCGAGCTCCTCGAGGTAAGAGCTTCGTTTTGATATATGTTAGGGCCTGTTTGGCTAAGTTTTCCGAAAAGTTATTTTCTAGATTTTTTCATAAAAGTTGATAAATGGAATTCTGATCCATAGGAATTGTACTAGACGGACTTCTGCACGTTCTCTGTGCACGGGTTTTCTTCAGATTTAATTATAGGAGCGTTATTTGGAGGTGAGTGATTCAACTATGTTCTTGGAATGATTTCTTGACATGTATTCATGTTTTGTATGAATAGCATGATTAATTTTTAGAGATATATTGTGTAGTTCATATTGGGCATTTATATTGATAAGTAGGCTCAATAGCACGGTGATATGTTTTGATTACCGCGAGTATGGTGATATGTATTTGAGCATGTTAAGTTGTTTATGTGGGTCAGAAGGAGCACGTGGTCACCGTGCCATTTTGTGGAGCCGATTTAGGCATTAAGGTCGCACGATTGAAGAGAAGAATCGTGGGTCTTACCCTTTCGCGCGGACTTATTGGCGAGGAGTCGCGGATTGGGAATATGGACTGGCACGTGAGTCTCCGGCGACTAGTATGAAATGTAGAGATGTGAACGCGGACATGTTTATCATTCATGTGCATATGTTGTTTTATTCACTAAGCATTAGCTTAAACAAATCGAAATATGTATGGTTATTCAAATAACCATTGCAGGTGTTAATGCTGGCGAGGAATTGGAGAAGTGAGTACGTAGGTTGGGAGTTCGCTTGTGAGGCAACTTAAATGTAAATCTTGTAGTTTTGGGATCCTAGAAATGTTGTAATAAGAATTTGGTTGTTTTAAACCATGTTTAACTTAGTATGATAGAACGGATCTAGAACGTTGTAATAAGACTATAACATGTTGTAACTATGTTTTGGTAATGCTTTAATACAGTTAAGATTACTTTGGAGTGCTTTTGGAAGTGTGTGTTTGATCCTTGGTTGACGATAGAAAGCTTTTAAACTTGAAATTCTGCAGATTGGGCTGCTGCCAGGGGAGCAGTCGACTGAGCAGTCGACTGAACCCCTGTGTCTGTTAGCTACTGCTTCTTTTATAGCAAAAGCAGTCGACTGGACCCCGTCCTCAGTCGACTGGACCCCCAATTTTAGTCGACTGGAATTTCACTTAAATCCTTGCCCTCTGCCGTCGACTGAGAAGTCGACTGAGCAGTCGACTGAGTGGTCGACTGAACCTCTGGACTTAAAATGTGTTTTGTTTTCCGCTGCGTGTGTTCTTCAAACCTAATTTTGGGAACATTAATGAATTGGTTTAGCCTCGGTGGCGTGCCACGGGCTCCGGTTCCGCTATTGTGGGACCGGGCTGTGACAAATACTGCCCAGGGTAAAGACAATAACATATTGTCAAATACAATTTTTTTTTCAAGTATAGTAACATGTCACTGTCCCAAAGAATTACAAAATTATGGCCAATTTTAGATGTTGCTATTGTATGTACTCAAGTAAAAACAGTAACAAATTGTCAAAAGTTAGTGACATTGTATTGCACAAAGACATAGTAATATGTTGTCGATAATAACATTTCTTCAAATTGACCACATGATTGCAAAAATATGGCCAATTTACTGACGTTACTGCATTTACAATACTGTCTAGGTAAAGACAGCAACATATCATCAAAGATAAACATTTTTTCAAAGATAGTAACATGTCACTGTCCCAAAGATAGTGACGTTACGCTATATTGGTATGTCACTGTCTTTATTTTTTCAGTTTTTCATTGTCACTATGGATGTTGTTTGATAGATCTTTTCTTCTTGATTATAGATCTATAAATTTGATTCAAAATAGAGTTGTGGATTGAAAGTTATGGCATTTTAAAGTTTGAAAATAATAATAATAATAATATTATTAATAAAAAATAAATAAATAAATAAACTGCATTGCATGGGACACGTGCTAAGGTGGCATGAGCAGCATGTTTTACGTGTGAAATGGGAGTAAACTTGTAAATAACTTTATTTTCTGTTTTAAAATGGACTTAATGCCAAACAAATCAAAAACTCAAGTCCTTATCACCTTAACACAAAACGCGTGGACTACCTAATTCAGTCCTTAGCAAGGACTGTTAATTAATTCTCCCTATAATTAAACCTTTTATGTTTTATTCGTAGTACCACATGCAAGCATTTGAGATTCAAATTTGAAAACTATAACATTATTAGGGTTGATTTTCTGATAGATTGAGGCCTTCGAAAATATTCCATAATTTTTGGAATAGAAAAACACATTATTATTTCGGATTTTCAAAATTCCAATTCGTTTTGAAATTTTGGAAATTTTTGATTTCTGGGAATTGGGACATTTTGGATATATCCGTCCATACACAAAAAATTTTAATTTTTCCAATTTTTAAAAATTTTGAAATTTTAGTTGACAAAAACATAAAACATTTTATCTCATAAATTATGTATATATCTAATCAGTTCTTATCCTATGAAGACTCCCTCATTTTATAAAATGCACACCCTTCACTTCTCTCTCTATTAACGTCTCTCTTTCTTATTTTCCCTCCCACCGATTTCAAATTTTTTTTGAGTTTGAGGAATTTTTTGTTGAATTGGAGAAGAAATCCCATAGAAATAGGGGGTTAGATGGATTCATACAAACTCTTTATTGAGAAAGAAGTGAGAAGTGTGCATTTTATAAAATAAGGGAGTCCTCATAGGATAAAAACTGTATATCTAATTTATGTGTTTTTTTAAAAGGAAAGAAAATTTTAGTTACAAAATTTATTATTAAAACTCATAATATCTCAGAATAGTTGGATCGAAAGTTGTTCGTAACATTTTTGAATTTGGAAAATCGGAATTTTCGGAATTTCCATGACCATTCCTATTCTATTCCGATTATTTTTTAGTTAGTTTTTGGATTTTTCAAATTTTGGAATATTGGAATTCCCAACTAATTTTACATTCACAATATTTTTTTTTTTAAAAAAAAGGCGGTTCGGTCGGGATCAAAATTTGTGTTCCAACTTGCACCCTGAAGCATTATTTATGTCATATAGTCATTTTGTAATAGAGGGTAGTATAAAGTAAGTTTAGCTTAGGCGAATTAATAGGCTTGCAAACTGAGAATCATACCAAGTAAAAAAAAAAAATCATTTTGCTAGCCCGCCAGCCTAAGCACTGTCAATTTAACCCAACAAAAAAGCTTCCGACTCGAGCCGATTCAGTCGGTTGAGTGATTCTTGCGCTTAGAGGTGTTAGCGGTCGGTTTTTTCGGTTTTTTGTGGTTTTCAAAACCGACCAATAGATTCGGTTTTGTCACGCCTCGGATCCACACATGTAAATATAGGATACGTGGCACGCCACCAAGGCTCGTCCCAAGTCTAAAGTTGCGAAAATCATAACAATAAAAGTTTTGACCAAAGAACTCAACATTTTATTTTATTTTTCAAAGGTTTGAACACATACACCCAAACACATCTTACTAAAATCTGTTTTCAAAAGCAACATTTTTGTAGATCAAAGGGTCCCCAAAGATACCCCCTTGCCTAATTAGAAGTTACAGAATTACAACCTCGTCCCACAACCAACCAATATAACACGTCCCCTGTATTACAAGAATTTAAGCCGCAATCAATTTCTACACAAATCTAAATAATAATGGATTACAATATTTCACTAATTTTATTTATTGAACATAAATCTAATAAATAGGAATTCAATAATAATCCCATGCCCACGAATACTCACCAATTCCATTTCTTTCCTTTTGAGCTCCACCTTGAACACCTACGATGGTTATTCAATAACCACTACAATATATAAGCTATATGCTTGTGAATAACACTAATTATGCACATGGATAATAAACATGGTCAACTTCATTTCATTACACCCAACTATAGTCGCCGGTATCTACTAGTTCACTCCCACCACTACCGACTAGCCCGCGGCTCCACTCCCTAAGCCCAAGTGACCTAGTCATGACCCACGCCTCACGTGCGGTCCCATAGGCCTCTGGCGGCCGTGGTCGTCACTACAAAGATTACCTCATGGTGGTATAGAACTAGTAATTTCCATTGACCCAAATAGGCAACTCAACATGCTCATATAATTCATTACACCGTACTTTCACAATCAAATTGGGCCTAATTTAACCACATGAATTTTGCCCATTAATAAACTAATAAGCTTTATTAAGCTAATTTAACATGCTTTTACATCACAAAATGAACTCAAACATGAAACCATCCATACATCATAATTAATGTCACTCACCTCTTGGGTTTCGCTCCTAATCTTGAGATTAAAGTCCTACTATATTCCAAGTACAAATCCTATACATAAATTACAAGTTATGAGTTTAAACCCCAAAAAGGGTCGCGGAAAAACTGTCACAGAACTTAACCAAATTAGTACCAAAACGCTAGTCTCACCTCTAGGAATCCGAATATATAGCCTCTTTTAAAAATCGACGTCGTTAGGCGCGTCAATCGGCATCGAGAACGTCGACCGTCGTCGAGAACGTCGACCGTAAAAATTCCCTCGTGAACGTCTCTGTATTGACCCAGTAATGAAAAATGGAATTAATGGAGATGAGGAGTCATCTCCATGTGTCTCATATATATTACTCTTTATTTTTATTATTACAACCCCACAAGCTTTACCAGTTTACAATTACACCCCTGCATATTATGAAACTTATTAAAACTATCACAAACCTAAATGGGTGTTTGTCTATGTCTCGCATGGGTCCCATAAGTGGTCCCATATAATTACATGTAGTTGCTCATTAGCCTACTAATTATGTAACGTGTTCAATTCGTGCTCACAAAGGTACCCCTAATTGACCTCAAAAGTGGTCATCACCTAATAACATGATATTATTAACAATAAAATAATAAATCATTTAAGCCATAATAAACATTTAGGCACATAAGGGTATTCCACATATAATGTCCCATCTCAATTGGGACCCATCAACAAATGTCCCAACTTGGGATTACCACATTAGTCAAAACTGAGTTCTCAACTGGACACCCTCAAACAACTTAGTGGATCAAGACCCACATCTCACATATACTCAAATCATCATTAAATGATTAATAATGCATGCTAAATATGATTAAAATAATCCGCGGGAGCGGGTGTTACAGGTTTTGATCGGTTTTTCGGTCGGTTTTAGCTTGAACATACGTTTTATAAACCGACCAATCATTTTTTTGGCCAATCGGTTTCGGTCGATTTTCGGTTTTTGTGATCACCCTACTTGCGCTTGTCACCACTAGTGCAATTTTATGGGTTTTGACTGTTTTGTATTTACTCAGTTTGATTATACAGAGCTGAGTCAGTATTCTACGATGGAGTATGACCGTGTACAAGATGAATTGTTTTTTTTTTTTAATGGGTGATTATTATCCTTTGTATGCATCAAGGTTAGAGGAATTTGGTGAAACGAGAAATGACAATGGAACATGTTCCTATGGGTAATAACTATCTGCTGGGGTGTGTGTTTGTTTTTAATTGGTATGTATATTGAGTTTGTTTTGATTGGTTGTGTAATAAATTAAAATTTTTTTCCCACTCTTCATTTTTACTTTGTTACAAAAACTTGTCATAGGTTTACCATTGAAGGTGCAAGTTTTCATTTGATGTTCCAAGTTTTGGAAATTTGACCATTAGAAAATTCACTACAATTACTGTTTATTTTGACACGCACTCCTATTTTTAACAAATTCCAGTACGGATTGTTGCTAAGGTGATAGAATGAGATAAAGACCGCCCAAAACTTCTTGAAAGAAATTCGACGGTGAAAAAAGTGCTATACTTTATAATTTGAATCCCACATTTGATTCTCAAATACCTTAACAATTGTACCACATATTGTGATAGTGATCGGTAATACCACATACCAGTGCATATATGTGATACAACCAACAAAGGATTTAGGAACTAAATTTAGAATTCATTACTCATCAACTGAAGTTGAGGATATCACTAATATTTTTCACGTCGCTTTGTCTCGGAACATAAACAAGAACAACCAGCATAGTGATTGTACGCATGCAAATGATTGAACATACCCAAATAGCAAACACATCACTTGATATTTACCACATCCTAAATTTGGTATATGAATATCCAATTGAAATGGGTATTCAATAAAAACAAACAAAAAAGTGAATATCTACCATCTTAAACAAAACCATCTTAAACAAAATATAGTCTAGGATATATATCTGATGTGGTTCTCTTATTCATGCTAAACCAAAATTAGTGACAACATACTGATTCTTCTGAAGTCAAATTTCTCAACTGTGACCAGAAGAAAAATTGCAGAATACCTAAACATAGGCACACTTCATTATTTCTGTTAACATAGCAAATGTTGGATTTAGTACTATAGGCATTAAGCACCAGACCCAGCAAGACGCCTCCGAGTGGCATTTGAAACAGACACCTGGCCGAGCTTATCTGGTTCACTTGATCTAATCCTTTCATTGAGTGGCATGTAATGGCGTAACCACACTCCAGTATACACCTGAATTTAAAGACAAAAATGACGATCCAACGAGAAAAAATAACGAGTAACAGAAGCCAAAGAATTTATCACTAACCACTTGTATCATTTGAAAGGAAAGAGTACATATAGAGAATTTGATATATCGAAGGAAGGAGAAAACTATATGTAGGGAAAACATAATCAGATTCAGGGCCCACAACTCCTCTCCCCCGTATTCTATTCAACCAACAGAAAAGAAATTATACTATTGGGGAGAGAAAAAGGCCATTCAATATTCTACAAAATAGTGACCAACCCAATTGGAAATGAAATGTTACTGGAGAATAGTACACTCCGTTAAGTTGTAGTCATGCATTTTCTTTTCCAAAATACGGCACCAAGGTCCAAAACCATAATTTCCATATGACACCACGTAAGTTCAAAAAGAATAAGGATAAAAGGACCAAACTAACCTGAGCAGGTCTGATTATCTTTGTATCGGGATCATCCAGGGACTCTCTCCAATGCGATAAGTAACCAGCCATTCGAGGGATTGCAAACAAAACAGGAAAGAACTCCGTAGGGAAACCCATTGCCCTAATTGACATATTTTAAAGTATAATGGCGTATTGTTCTTACATATGAAGACGGAAAATTAGATAGATAGCATGCATACATACCTATAAATTAGACCAGAATAAAAATCAACATTTGGATAGAGCTTCCTCTTAATAAAGTACTCATCTGACAGTGCAGCTTTCTCCAAAGCAATAGCCACCTGAAAATGGCAATGATCATTCTAGTCTACATACTGCTTATAAATATAAAATAAAACATCACTGAAATATAAAAAGTGAATTGGTTCTCACACACACACACACACAGTCGTGCGCACTCATGAGTATGGACATTACAAACACAGTAGAGCCTCCGATTAAAATAGTGTAAACTTCAGAATTATAACATATCAGATATTCAATGCATTTAAGCATCTCAAGCTAGTTGGCTGAAATTTTATTGACCTAAAACCTAAATTACTTTCCACGGTATGGTGTCACAAGTCTGTTACATAATATTTCAATTAACTAAATAGATGAAGTCTCATGCTATAAATTAGTAGTTTGGAATACAAGTGAAGATGTTCACACATAAAACACTGAAATTCAAAGAGATGTTATCAGGTGGTTTTTAATCATGAGTGTTCTTGTCATGTTTTTGCACTATAGATCTCCACAAATAGTGGATTCCAATCTCCCACTTCCATGGACAGATGGGCTTAAGGCATTATTAAGAGGAAAGTTGACATCTATGTTACTGGACTCTTCTAAATTGGAGAAGTACCCGTGTCGACACGACTCTTTGCGGGCATGGGTATGATACTTGGATAGGATCCTTCTAGTGTAGTTTAGTGTAATTTTCAGCCAAGAAAGGCAAAGTAACCGTGTTGGCTATGGCCATCATACCCGTGTCCTCCGGACACTTTGAACAGTCTGTGTAACATAGGTTGACAGTTAGAATTAGCTATAGCTTTGAGAATCTGATTCATTTTTACAACTAAAGCAGCTTTTTCAAACAGCTCCAAACTGTGACTTTTCAAAAAAAAAAAAAAAAATCTCTTATTCCAAAAAGTGATTATTTTAAAAGATAAACCAAATGAGCTCTAAACAGGTCAAGTGCAACTAGTTGTCTTGTTTGGTGTTTGTGCTTGACGAATTTCCTCAAATCTCCAGTTTATGGACTACACTGAATCCTTTCTCTATGTTTAAAACTTGTTTACTTTTTCAGAAATTCAATACACATGCCTACTATGATTTCAGTCCAGAATATACACTTCTTTTGTTGATATAAAACAAAAAAAGAAAGAAAAAGAGAGGCCATACCACATCTGTTGAATCTATGCTCCTAACTATCGAAACTACTTTCAGATAACAAATGCATGAATGCCATATGTAATGTGTCCAGGAATGCTTAAGAAGCATTGGCATTAAGGATTAGTAACACTGAAACAGAATGAACGCCACCACCAAACAAGCAAGGACCAAACATGAACACACAACTGTTTGGTTCATGGATTTAGCAAGGGTAATGACAGGAGAACACTTCTATTCGTTTGGTTAATAAGGAAAAGGAAATATGATGAAATAAATTAAAATTACTGAATTTTGTAAGCCTTTTCCCCCCCTTTTTCTTTGGTTGCAATCATATTTTGAACATTATTTATTTTTAATATTATTTAAGCATGGAGAAAAATACAAGGGAGTTACTTCTCCACTTTGTAAGCCCTCTCGCCCTTTTCTCGTAAGTTGCAATCATGGTTACCGGGATCATGGGATGGAATCATGATCCGGATCTTGCGATCCCGATTGTGGTTCCTAGGGAATCCGGATCCTCAATTTCACAAACCAAACGAGAAGAAGAAGATAATTATTATTTTTTCATTTGAGTGGAATAATAATTATTTTCATTTAAGAGCTTATAAGATATTTGCATTTCGAGACTTGATTTGATCTTATTTTCCTATTTTTTTGCGTTGAAAATTTGATAATGTGAATTCAATGAATGATTTAGTACTATATATTTATATATTATTATGCACATAAGTGCTAGTCGAACCAAAAGTTTGAACCCAAGCGAACCACGAACCAAAAAAGTGAACCGACTAAGACTACCCCAATGTAACGTGAACCGAGCTAGTGTCGTACCAAGCACCCGAACCCGTACCACGTACCAGGGTGAACCATGTTCCAGGTAACATTGGTTGCAATTATATTTTGAATATTTTTTATTAACATTATTTAAGAATGGAGAAAAACACAACGAAGCTAGTTTTACATCCCATTTTCCTTCTCTAAATCCATAAACCAAACAGAGCCTAAAGAAGATTTTGCCCTTTGAATGCACAACTCACCTCAATCAGAGGATCTCGGCCAACAATGGAAAATACTTCCTCTGCCAGTGTCCTTATGACCTTGGCTCTGGGATCATAGTTCTTGTACACGCGGTGCCCAAAACCCGACATTTTTCGCTTCCTGAAGGAATGATATTGTACAAGAATATGAATCAAAACAGAAACTACACGGAAGTTTGAGGGAACATGAAAGGCTTCATGACCTGTAAGATATGTCAAATATAAGTAAGCACTGTTCACCTGTTTTTTACACCTTCAATGAACTCTGGGACTTTGTCAACAGTTCCAATCTCACTCAGCATTTTCAGCACAGCCTATTACAACCAGGGATACAAGACCATACTTAGTTGTATGTGACCCAGAGTCTAATTTACTCGGTGCATGTTTGGAATAACTTTCCAAACGCACGCGTGGGCCCAAATGTAATTCTAGGAAGCCCGAAAAAAATATTAGCTTGTTTGGATTACTTTGGAAGCAGTTTAGAGCCCCAAGAGCCCGTTTTGGCTGAAGCAGATCCAGAGGTGCTTCAGCCAAACGTGATGCAGGGGCAAAAAAGTGGGGGTTTAACTGAGTTTTTCTTAATTCCCACCATGCCCTTGTGATTAGGGCTTCTTCCTAAACACAAGACCCACAGCGCACCCAAACAGGCCCTTAGTTGATATCCCAGGTGGACTTCCATGCCTGAAATAAACTTGAAAACATCAAGGTACCTCGTTAGCTCCACCATGAAGAGGACCATACAGTGCTCCAACAGCCCCAGCAAGAGCCGTGTAAACATCAACACCACTGCAAGGACATTGTCATTAACTTCATTCAAATTTTAGGGCTAATTTGGTTTTTATCGAAAACTAAGACGCCTACCTTGATGCAAGATGCCTGGCAGCGGCTGTGGAGCAATTCATTTCATGTTCTGCGTGCAAAATAAAGAGTATATCCAGAACACGAGCAAGTCGGGAATTGGGTTTGTAAGACCTATTACCTCTGCAAATTTGTGAAGAAGAAATCAAAAATAGACTAGTCGCCCCCAACCAGTATCTCTGTTAAAGCTCACAAATCTGATTGACCAACATAAAACATATGGGTAGTAATACTAACAGTACAGGTCCATAATCTAGTTACCAATTTTTACTGTTTATATTTTTCTATTTCCAGGCAGGATAAGAAAAAAGTATATGATATTTTGGCAGCAAGTGTACATGCCTTTCCAGAATCTAAAACTACGTTACACAGACTCTTCTTAATAGGTTGAAGTACCTGCATCGAACACTCGACACTTGGGCACGGGTACTGGGATATGTGTACTTCTGGTTGCATACTTGTATGTTAGTCTATTAAAGTCATTAATTGTATTCCTTCTACCAAAATCTTTGAAAATGGATGAAATGCTCATGTTAAAGTCTTACTCTTACATAAAAAACACTATCTGCTCTTAGAAATAGAAGGAAAATATAGATTATTGCCGTATCCACGTGTCCTTATATTCATGAATTTGGGAAGTTCGACAATTAGAATGTACACGTACCCGAGTCCTGTAATATAGGTCTAAAAAAGGACTTAAGATGGTAACAGAACATACAATGAATCTAGCATATATAAGAAGTTCTCTGAATAAGAAAGGTTGCTGGAGGGCAGAACAGGAGGTCTTCCAGCCATCCTCAAATAAGCAGCTGCTGCAATAGTTGGTGCCTGCAAATAGGTACGAAATAACATATAAACAAGATCACAATGAGAAAAAAATGGTCACTTGGGTCATGAACTCATGATTAAAATGTATAAGAAATCTAACATATGAAAGTAACTAAAAAGCAGAAAAGGAAATAAGCATACCTTCCCAAGTATGCGCACTATTTGTTTATCTCGCACTGGTTTAGAATCGTACAAGTTTTGACCCTATGTTATTAACGAAATATAAGATCAGAAACACTTGAGAACCTCAAAGAATCAAAAGACAATATGAGAAGCTTTATCTTCTAAGTGGCTTTGTAAGGCTGAGTGCTAGGAAAAGGAAAAAAATAAATAAATAAACAAAAAAACTTACTCTAAGAGCAGGATTGGCATCTGGATGAAAGACAGAAAGAGCACTCATTGCACTGACAAGAACACCCATTGGGTGAGCATCATGAGGCATTGCCTGTATGATATCCTACA
Source organism: Hydrangea macrophylla (assembly GCA_033977485.1). Classification (NCBI taxonomy): domain Eukaryota; kingdom Viridiplantae; phylum Streptophyta; class Magnoliopsida; order Cornales; family Hydrangeaceae; genus Hydrangea; species Hydrangea macrophylla. Next base: position 101,471,225 of record CM066990.1, read on the forward strand.
AAACAAGATTATAATGCTGTCAGATGTTATAGAGAAAATCTGTTCGGTTCGGTAAGAAAAGCATGACTATTCCCTTATATCATATGATTGGAAATATTAAACCTGCTGGCTGCATTGTTTTCATGAGGCTAAAACACTAATTTTCAATCTCAACTCTAACTGCAATGTTTTCTTTTTCATTTCTTTTTTTATGAAAACTACAATGATGAGATTTCGGATTTCCCTACTATAGTAAATTCTTAGGAGGTCACTTCCCATTGAATGATGATGAGATTCCTCAAAGAATAAGTTGGCTGCATAGGAGTAAAATAAAGTGAGAGCGGAATGCTGGGAATTGAATCTAAAGGATAAACAAATGGAATCATTCATAATTTAGATGTCTGGCTAGCCTAATTTGACAATTTAAATTAAGAAAAAAAAAAAGGTTGTTTTATTATTTTCTCCTATTACAGCCAGAGCTATACAAGAGGATTTGATGGATAATGAAGTCAAATTTTCTAACTCGATCTATCAACTACCTAAACGTATAGCCTAACAAGGAGTAATATTAGTCATTATGGGAAAAGGAAGACAGACGAACCAAAATTCCTTGTGGAACAGCTGAATGTTGGGAAATAGCAAATTCCCAGTCCGCTAACTGACTTTCAGAAGGTAAATTTCCATACACTGCACCAAAAAAAAACAGATTATAAAGTTGAAAATTGAACACGTTATCAGACATACGCAACAAGCGAATGCACTGACTTGATCCTACAGCGAAAACTACGAATACCCACATAAATAACGAACTTGAATTTTTTTTTGTAAGATGGCACATCAGAGACGAAACATATGAGTGCTTAAAAATCCTAGCATAAAACAATGTACAAAATCTCAAGCATGAATACTCACGCAAGAGGTAGGCAACTTCACAATAGGAGCTACCCTCGGCCAATTCCTCAATAGGGTAACCTCGATATCTAAGTATCCCCTCATCACCATCAATGTAGCAAATTGATGATCGAACAGGAGCAGTGTTAAGATAGCCCGGATCATAAAGTTTGAGCCCCTTGTCATTTTCTCCTGTTGTTATCTGCGAATGTGTATACACACATATAATTAATCTTACAAGGTACGGGTACAGTGTATCGAACAGGCAATAGCCCATGTTTGCCAATGAAGTGCTACTTCATCAAACTATCAATTCGAAATTGCACGCAAGGCAAAAAGTTTAATACCCTTTCGGCATTGAAGAAACTTATAAAATGCAAAGTAAAATAGAACTATCAATTGGGAAATTATATTATACGACCATACACAAAGAATTACAACCTTTAGCCCCCACTTGGTGCCAAAGTCTATAGCTTTATATAACCGTTAGTGGTTTTAGATGGTCGTTTTCAATCATTTCAAAAGTTACAGTTACATTCTTTGCCACCAAAGTTACAATCTTTGCCACCAAGTGGATTCCAAAGTTTGCAATAAATAAATTTTTATTTTTTTTGTATGCATGAATCAATTCTCTCAAGATAATAGTTTAACAAAATAGCTTAAACAAAGTACTATTTCAACTGGAAAATCAAAATTCAATAACAAATCAAACAAAAATCGTAGTACAATAAAATAGACAACAACCAAACAAAACCCAAAATTAGAAAACCCTAAAAGTTGGGATCAAATTAAATGAAGTCACCATCAAAATCGAAGGATCGATTAAATTATCTAATTGAGTCACAGCACTAATTTACCTTCTTCAAATCCGTAGCTCTTACAGTTCCTTCCTCGGACACCTTAGCCTGGTACTTCTTACCAGTTCTCTCATCGACGATCGTCACCGAACCCTTCAGATTTGGAGGCGGTGCGAAACCCAACTGAGAAGAGACGCACGAAGTCTCCAAAACCGGCGAAAAGGCTTCAGATTCAACGGAAGCAGAGAGATGAGCAGAGAGCACAGCCAAGCGTCCTCGAGCCATCATTGACGTGTCGAAACTCTCCATCTTCTAAGCAATTCGAAACCCCAATTTGTTACAGAGACGCAACAAACTCAAATCTGAAAATATAGAAACAGAGGTCTCTGTATTTAGATGTACATATAAATAAAGCTTTTGTCTACACTGGCACTCTGTTTGTCTGATCGTAGCAGAATTGAAGGATTTTCTTCTTTTATTTTATTTTTATCCCATGGCCAAATAATGGAAATGTTATTGGCGTGCCGCTTTATGTTACCACTCTCAAATCATCTGGCTATGCAACACAAGACATGCATTAATGCATTGTATCATGAGCTCTATATCAAAATTAACAATGTACATAACAATTCCCATAAAAATATACATAATCCATATCCATATACAAATCTTGATTATAATGGGACGGATAAAGTTGTTAAACTGACATCTAATTGAGTGACGTCGTAGCTTCCAAACTTTGTTAACTTTTTTTTTTTGGTTAAATTATATAGACATTATTTCATATAACGATAGTTAACTTTTTGGTAAATTGCAAATTACACCTCTGTTGTTTAAGGGTTATGATAGTTTGGTCTCTATAGTTTCAATTTTGGTAATTTACATCATATAGTTTGAAAATTGTACAAAATTCAACCAATTATAAAATAAGCAATGGCACAATGGAAATATCACATTAGTTCCGGCCCAAAATGACCCAAGGTGCAGGGACTGACTCAGAAGTATAGTTCAGTGGGAGCTGAAGTTTATATGGGGGATTGGGGGCAACACTCCGAACCAATATACTTATTTTTATGGGGTAGAAATAGTATAGTTCTGTGTGTGTGTGGGGAAATTTTTTATTTTTTTTACAAACTAATCTATCCCATAATTTTTTCATGAAAATTTTGTATTATAAGCTTAATTTATTTTTTATCAATTTCACTTTGATATTTGTGTGGCAGTGCATGTCCAACTTTAAGTGTATTAGATTGTGCTGGATTATTTTAATAAATATAACATGACATATAAATGTGTATAAATGCATATATAGCCGGTAAAATTTTAGCTAGCTCAAAGTTTTTTAATGTCAATGTTTGCTTTGATGTTGAATGGTTAAAAGCTTTTATTGGTGGACTGTTTGTAACTCACGGCCGGTATATATATCTTTTATGTTTAAAATAATGAATGTTTTACCAACAATCATATCATTTAAGAGGTCTTTAAATGATAATATATATTGTCTTTTGTCTTACCCAACGCATGGTAATCTGTATAGAGTTTTATATATACATGTGGTTGAATTGGATTCCACTACAACTTTCTTATCCTCCTAGGAGTATACATTTTATCCAGTACCTATACTCTATTGAAATTGGTTTATCTGTTTGACATTTTCTTATATATACAGTACCTATACTCTATTGAAATTGGTTTATCTGTTTGACATTTTCTTATATATATATATATATATATATAATTGGGTAAAGAAGGTACTAGTGAGCAAGTTTCCTGCCATATCAAGTTGTGCAGATTTGATAGGCGTACGGTAAGGGTGACCGGGCTGTTGTATCCCGGAGACGGCGTGCCAGTTTTCCTACTGCAGCGGGCACTACCCGTAGAGGGCGCGTATCGTCTCAAGAGAGCGTTTCGCGCCTCATCCCAGTCACCTTCATATTGGTTCTGTTCGATGGTGGAATTTTTTAGAAGGCTATTGGTGGATTCTTTGAAGGCTATAATTCTATGTTATTCTCCAACAATTTGAGAAGATACTTTCGGAGAATAATGTGAGCGGTAACAATTCAATTTTTTATTTGTGGATATCGATCACATGGCTAAGGTATGTTTTCTAAATTTTCTTTTTGAGATATAGTAATATGTGATGGAAATAGTGGGGTATAAGCTTTTGATTGTTTCAATGGTTTCTTACTCTTGTGAAATTAAAGTGGGAAATTGGACTACACGTTGGTGATAGAAATTTTGTGAAGTTAATTATTTAAGAGAAATTTGTGGTGCTTTAGAAAGGGTCATTGACAATATATATAAGTTTCTTACTGGTATGTAGAACTGATATTGCTTATTTGAATATAAATATAAAATGAGGAGTAACCTTTCTTAAATTTTGACCATGTGTACAAATGGTGGATGATCACAAGTATGGTAATGATTGTCTTCTAGAAGAAGAAAAAATCATGTGGTGTAGTTAGAAGTCTTAATTTGTTTTAACGAACAGTCCTGCCTATGTTAAGGGATATAGTTTATAGACTATATATATATATGTGTGTGTGTGTGTGTGTGTGTTTGTATAAGTATACTGCCGATTGATGAGCATTGCTTATTCTGATTGATAGTATTGTTAACTTCGTTACACATAGTTGATGATGTATATGAACATTCCACTCTCTCCTTTCATTATTATGATTTTTCAAAAGGAGATTTTTTGTGTTTTGAAAAAGAAAAAAAAAATCTGAGAAATAGTGATATTTTGCGTTTGGAATTTCTATCATTCAAAACTAAGGGAGGACTTTGAGTTTGTGAAAATTATAAAATTTCGAAATTAGATGTATTATAACGAGATAGATTTTAATTTAGTCACTCAAATATGAATTTATATCATTCCGTTAAGGTGTAGTGACACATTTTAATGTGATTGATTATACTACACATTTTAATGTGATTGATTATACTCCATAATGTGGGGTTTTTATCATATTTGAAGAACATACGAAATATTGCGCATAAGGTACTAAAGTGCTATTATAGTACGTAGTTGCACAATTATTTATTTTAAAAGGAAAATAAAGAGAAATTCTATTTTTGCATATTTTGGAATGCTGAGAGGGTTTTAATGATTTTGCATCATGCAGTGTGACTTGACAATTGGCTTTACAAAGGCTAATATTTTTTATCTTCTAATAACAATCTTGGAAGTTGGCAACTTCAAAGCTTTGATTGTGGTATGATATCTTCTATATATTCAGTTGCATGAAAGACTCTGTTTAAAAGAGAATATTGTGTGTATCTTGGATTCAATTAATCCAAGATAATGGTGTGTGATCCCTTGGATATTATTTCAAGATGATTATATTTGTGGTTGCCTTGGACATTCTTGTTGGATAAAAATTAATTTTGGCCATGTTTGAGGTCAAATAAATGTGGGATCCATTTAGAGTTTGAATGGGGTCCTTGTGGATTTGTGTTCTCCTCCATGAGGAGATGAACTTTGGATATTTACATGTCCAAAATTATTGTGGAGTGAATGAGAAATTAATCCATTGAATACATTTATATAATGTACATACATGAATGCATGGGAAAAATGTATATACATGAGTGTATTTATTCTCATTCATGGATAATGCACATTCATAGATGAATCATGTATATACATGGATGAATCTATGGATTCATAATGGATATACATGGATGAATCCACAAATACATAATGTACAAATGAATATACATGGATGAATCTATAGATTCATAATGGATATACATGGATGAATCCACAAATTCATAATGTACATCCAATGAATCCTCTCTCCCCTTAGTCCTATATATTCTGAGCTTTCTCCTCAGAAATTTCAGAGTCAGAAAAACAAGAGCTATTTCCTCCATTCCAATATTCCTTCCTGAAAGAGACACAGAACATAGTTGGTTCGCCGGAGCAGTCGAACACCGTGCTTGTCTACTGCTGGTTATTGCCGCTGTATCCTGGGAGACAGACGCCGGAGATATCCTCAAGCACTTCTGGTGAGGCGGCGAATCTGTTTTAAGGAAACTGTGAAATATCACAGGCCTCGGTTTGATCTTATTTTTGTTATAGTTTTCCTATTATTGCTTTCTGTTTACATATTGTAGTTCTGTTTCAAATCAAGTTCTATTTTCCAGTTTGTAATCTAGAATCTGTTTCTGTTTTCCAATTGTATCAATGTAATTTTTCCAACAATCTTAAAACAGATTATATATATTTTACAAAACAAAAACAGATTCGGTTTTGGGAAAACAGAAACTATTTTGAAAAACAGTTTTACAAAAACTGCTACTGTAGTTTTACAAAAACTGCTACTGTGATCCTCGTTTTCTGGCTAAACGGTGCAGAATCAAAGAAAATTGCATTAGACAAAAAGTGTGCAGAATCGCGTTTTGCTTGGGACATCGCGAGCAGAATCTTAAAATTCATTCGTTTTCTAACAATTATTTGGGAAAAGAAATTCTGCTGCTGTTAAAATTAAAAGGAAAATATTAGATTTAATTTCTTTTCTCTTGTGATAATTTCATAAATGGCAAATGAGACCATGAACTCTGTTACGACCGATGGTGCTACCAACACCGTGGTGATTGGTTTGATGATTGTTAAGGTTCCTTCAATCCAAATGGTTCTTGTGAACCACGGGAAGAAACCCGATAAATTTATTGAAAATGAACAAGACCGAGAGGGTGTGCTAGCTATTGATGCTTTGAAGCACTCGGACTTTATGTGCCGAAACTATGTCTTCAATGACTTAGACGATGCACTCTATAATGTGTATAGGGTCAAGACCACTGCTAAGGAACTGTGGGAGTCCTTAGACATGGTGGACTCAAAGACTGTGATCAGTCAAGTCCAAGAGACTAATGGTGAGAAGATGTATATGACTGCTAAGGAACTGTGGGAGTCCTTAGACATGGTGGACTCAAAGACTGTGATCAGTCAAGTCCAAGAGACTAATGGTGAGAAGGTGTATATGGGAAATTGTGCCTCGTTAGATGTTGAAAAGAAAAAAAAAGGAAAAAATACAAAAATAAAAAATAAAAAAATGCTATTTTTGTAACCCATTTTGTAGCAATTATTATGAAAGTTTTAAAGTGTTACACATAATTAAAATATCATGGAGGTTCATGAAGATGAGAATTGGTTCATAAAAACTAAAATTTTATGGTTGAAATTTACCGAGGCATGAACATGAGTGTTGGTCGTGATAAAGTAAGGTCATGAGATCTTGGAATTTTATCGCGATGGGACAATGATAAATTCTCGTATCAACTTGAAATTGTCCTATACTAGAAAATGTGGGGGTAGACATATGATGGAGAATACATCATATTGAGTATATTATTTTAGTATATGTGATAGCCTTGGGAGAACCAAGAAGATAGTGGCAATAAGTATCTAATACTTATTTCAACTACTGTTATGTGAATTTGCCAAAAAGTAAGGATGAAGTTTTGGATAAGTTCATTCTATACAAGACAGAGGTTGAGAATCAACTTGGGAAAAAGATTAAGGTGTTAAGAAGTGATAGAGGTAGTGAATATGTAGCACCGTATGGTGACTATTGTGCACAAAATGGAATTATTCACCAAACCACCGCACCTTATTTGCCTCCATCAAATGGAGTTGCTGAAAGGGAAAATCGTACCTTAAAAGAAATGATGAATGCTATGTTAATAAGTTCTGGATTGCCACAGAACTTGGGGGGGGAGGCAATTCTCTCCGCAAATTATATTTTAAATAAGGTACCTCGAAAGAAAGTTGATCAAACCCCGTATGAACAATGGAATGGTCGAAAACCTTCCTACAAGTTCTTACGAATGTGGGGGTGTCTTGCAAAAGTTCTTGTACCTACTCCTAAGAAAGAGAGGATAGGTCCAAAACTGTTGATTGTTTATTTATTGGTTATGCACATAATAGTAGTGCGTATCGGTTTCTTGTACATAAATCTGAAAACCCAGATATACACAAGAACACGATCATGGAGTCTAGAAATGCGTCTTTCTTTGAGAATATATTTCCTTGTAGAGAGGAATATAGTTCTAAAAAACGCACATTTGAGACTGTTGGGGAAACTAGTAAAACCCAAGAAGAAAATGTTGATATTGAGCCTAGACGTGGGAAACGAGCTAGAATCTCAAAATCTTTTGGTCCAGACTTTCTAACTTATGTTATAGAAAGTGAGCCCCAAAGCTATAATGAAGCTATTAGATCACCAGATGGTCCATTGTGGAAAGAAGCAATCAAGAGTGAAATTGATTCTATCCTACAAAACCATACTTGGGAGTTGGTAGATCTTCCTCCTGGTTGTAAGCCATTGGGCTACAAATGGATTTTTAAAAAGAAAATGAAGACGAATGGTACTATTGATGAGTATAAAGCAAGGCTTGTCATTAAAGGGTATAGACAAAAGGAGGGTCTAGACTACTTTGATACGTATTCTCCTGTTACGAGAATAACTTCCATTCGTATGATTATTGCGATCGTAGCTTTGCGAGGTCTCGAAATACATCAAATGGATGTTAAGACAGCCTTCCTTAATGGAGATTTGAATGAAGAAATCTACATGGAACAACCTGAAGGATTTTCTGCTCCAGGGCAAGAAAATAAAGTGTGTAAGCTTGTTAAATCATTGTATGGCTTGAAACAAGCTCCAAAACAATGGCATGAAAAATTTGACAAAGCTGTACTCTCTAGTGGGTTTAAAATCAATGAGTGTGATAAATGTGTTTATGTCAAAGACACGAATGAAGGCTATGTCATCATATGTCTATATGTTGATGACATGCTAATAGTGGGTAGTAATGATAAGATCATTAAATCTACTAAGAAAATGTTGAATTCTAAATTTGACATGAAAGATATGGGACTTGCTGATGTTATATTGGGCATCAAGATCTCTAGAAATACCAATGGACTTGTTTTATCACAGTCACATTATATAGACAAGATTCTAGAGAAATTCAGCAAGTCTGATACAAGTGTAGCCAGGACGCCTGTGGACTTAAGTCTACACCTATCCAAGAATACTGGTGAGAGTGTTTCTCAACTAGAATATTCTCGAGTGATAGGAAGCTTGATGTACTTGATGAGTTGTACAAGGCCTGACATTGCTTATTCGGTTAGTAGACTGAGTAGATACACTAGTAATCCTAGTGCTGAACACTGGAAAGGGATAATAAGGGTACTGCGGTACTTACGATATACACGTGATCAAGGATTGCACTACATGAGATATCCAGCTGTATTAGAAGGATACAGTGATGCGAACTGGATATCCGACATGAAAGATTCAAAATCTACAAGTGGATATGTTTTCACACTTGGTGGTGCAGCTGTGTCATGGAAATCTTCAAAACAAACTTGTATTGCTAGGTCGACAATGGAATCTGAATTCATTGCGCTAGACAAGGCAGCTGAAGAGGCTGAATGGCTTCGCCATTTTGTAGAAGATATTCCTAGATGGTCAAAACCTGTGCCAGCTATTTGCATACACTGCGATAGCCAATCTGCTATTGGAAGGGCACAAAGTAATATGTATAATGGTAAGTCTAGACATATTCGTCGTAGACACAATACCATTAAACAACTACTCTCAAGTGGGATTGTCACAATTGACTATGTAAAGTCAAAGGACAATATTGCGGATCCGCTAACCAAAGGGTTAAATCGAGAGTTAGTTAATAAATCATCTAGAGGAATGGGACTAAAGCCTATGACGTTACAAGGGAATGGAATGGAAACCCAACCTAGTTGACTGGAGATCCCAAGATCTAGGTTCAAAGGGACAACCTAATTTCATGTACCTTAAGAGAATCACTGAGAAGAAATGTTCTTCTGCCCATTTCTATGATTCAACAGTGATACCTGCATGGTGTAAGGGTAAGCTTAGCTTTTAATGACTATGTGCGTTGGTATAACCAAGCGGAGTATAGCAGGATACTCTAAATAGTCACCTATGTGAATGTGAAGTGGGGCCGCTTCTAAAAGAATTTGAGAAAGGCGAAATTCTTTGATAAACATTCACTGAACCAGGCGAGTGTTCAAGGCCAAAACGAACACAAGTGTAAGAACTAAACTATGTTTGGAGAACTCCTGTGTGAGGTCTGTCGGTTGTTTACACCAATGGCAATCAGTTCAAGACTACACGTTCACTGGTCAGCCAGTAAATCTAATAGATTGTCACAAGGGAAGGTTCAAAGCCAAAAGCTACCTATCCTTTGCAGGAGTGATCCGTTGTGCTCTCTCTCTTGTCGAGTCTATGTTGTCTCACATCGTTTCGATTAATTTCATTCATGTGGGGGATTGTTGGATAAAAATTAATTTTGGCCATGTTTGAGGTCAAATAAATGTGGGATCCATTTAGAGTTTGAATGGGGTCCTTGTGGATTTGTGTTCTCCTCCATGAGGAGATGAACTTTGGATATTTACATGTCCAAAATTATTGTGGAGTGAATGAGAAATTAATCCATTGAATACATTTATATAATGTACATACATGAATGCATGGGAAAAATGTATATACATGAGTGTATTTATTCTCATTCATGGATAATGCACATTCATAGATGAATCATGTATATACATGGATGAATCTATGGATTCATAATGGATATACATGGATGAATCCACAAATACATAATGTACAAATGAATATACATGGATGAATCTATAGATTCATAATGGATATACATGGATGAATCCACAAATTCATAATGTACATCCAATGAATCCTCTCTCCCCTTAGTCCTATATATTCTGAGCTTTCTCCTCAGAAATTTCAGAGTCAGAAAAACAAGAGCTATTTCCTCCATTCCAATATTCCTTCCTGAAAGAGACACAGAACATAGTTGGTTCGCCGGAGCAGTCGAACACCGTGCTTGTCTACTGCTGGTTATTGCCGCTGTATTCTGGGAGACAGACGCCGGAGATATCCTCAAGCACTTCTGGTGAGGCGGCGAATCTGTTTTAAGGAAACTGTGAAATATCACAGGCCTCGGTTTGATCTTATTTTTGTTATAGTTTTCCTATTATTGCTTTCTGTTTACATATTGTAGTTCTGTTTCAAATCAAGTTCTATTTTCCAGTTTGTAATCTAGAATCTGTTTCTGTTTTCCAATTGTATCAATGTAATTTTTCCAACAATTCTTCAATATGAATATTTTCAGTTAACCTTGGTTTTAATCCAAGAGGTATATGTTTGATATCTATGGATATTTCCAAGATGGCATGACACCTTGAATTGATTCAAGATGACATGAGAAAAAAAAAACTTTAAATCACACAATACCTTGGAATTGACCAAAATAAATTTTGTGATACCTTGAGATTTCTAAGATGATTATTTTGAATATCATTACTTATGTAATGAGATACTTTAAAAAATTATTGGTTATGATTTTTTTAATCAAAGAATTTCCACTGTACTAGAAAAGTATAGTGATGAGTATTGGAACACCCTATGAGGTGATTAGTTGATATCATTGGCTATGTGTTTATATTGGGATGTGCAATTATTTGTTGAATGCCAATGAAGAAGTGGGTTAGATGATTTTCTGTATGAAACTTTAATATTCGAGAAAATCAATACCACTTTTTTTGATCCATTGTGGTTTTACTTTAATGTTGGGAGACTATAAGTACTACAATGAAAAAAAAATCAAGTTTATGGAGATAATTATATATAAAAGCTTTAGCTAAAGTTAAATTCTAGATTGCATTGAGGGGGGATATGCTTAAAGCCAATGAATAATAAATCACCTATGAGAATACCCTACCTAAGGACCAGATATCCTGAGAACTAGGTTCAAAGGGAAGAACGAATCATAGAGTGGTTTGATAGACGTGCACTAATTGAGCACTAGCTCATTGGCTATCCCTATGGCGTAAGTGCATGGATCTCATTACAAATATGAGTTTGAGTTGTTATCAACTCTTAATGAGTTCTATAGCCATTATTGGTGGGATGTCAGAGTCATGAGAACATCCTTGATAGACTTACCTATTTGGGTGTAGAAGTGGGGCTGCTTCCTATGAGAATTGGACTAATTCTCTAGAGCGCTCAAGAAGCCGGGGTATAGCACATGGCCGTTAATGTGCTAGCTTTGAAGCTTGGATTAGAGTGCTGAAAAATTATCTGTGTAACGCAATATCTTGTTTCCCCAAAACAGTCATAGTTCAAGACATTGTCACTACTGGCTCTGGAGCAAGATTTGTTGAACACTAAATAAGGGTTCAAGCCATTGGCACACTTGTTATGTATAATTTTTTATCTTTACCCAATGTGTGATTATTATATTTATCTCAAAATAAGTGAGGGAATGCTGGATTATTTTAATAAATATATGTGTATATGTACATGTCACACCCCAACTCGCCCCGGCGGATTAGGACACGTGTAACAATGCCACAAGTGATCATTTATACTAATTACCAAAGAAAACAAGTGAATTACTAAGAAACATGTGCTTAAAACGACATACAAGAACCTTACTGTGACAAAACAGCCCCCAAGAGCAAAATGGTCATGTAACACCCGTACCCGGAGAACGGGTTAATTATTGTGATAATATGCATTAATTAATATAATTAGTGTATAAAATGGATTAAGGGGAGGCTTGGACTCGCCCAAGTAAAAAGTGTTCAGAGAGGGACACTAGTTGGAAAAGTCCCCAGAGAGGTGGGACAGGTATTGAAATTTAACCCATTGAAGGGTAAATTGGTAATTTGCATTTTAAGTGATTAAATGCATTTTTATATGATTACATGGATATTTGCTAAGTTGCTTTTAATAGATATTGTTATGTGGTAGTATTAGTTTGGACACCCAAGTAAGGGTATAAATGAAAAAGATGTAAAAATTAGTAGGTGCGATAGCAATTTCACAAAATATGTGGGACCCACGTTGGGACCCATACGGAACTTAGACAAACACTCATTAGATAATTGGGTAGTTAATGAAATGTTTGGGGGATTTCATAATAAGAACTTAAGAAATTTTGGGGGTGTAAATGAAAAAGGGGAAAATTGAGGTTGAGACACCTCACATACATGCATATGGAGGTGTCAAGATTGAGAGAGTCTCTCAATTACAGCAGAATTAAAAAGAAAACAAAAGAGAGCCGAGAGAGAAGACGGAGAAATCGTCGCCGACGTCGAAATCTTGCCGTTCCGTCGCCGCCGTTCGTCGGATTTACGATCCGAGACCACTTTCGGACTCGTGGAGGTGAGACGATCATTTCTATACCCTTAATTTCTGTTTAAATTGCTAGATTTTAGTAGCTCATATTTGACGGTGAGACGTCGTCTACCGAATTCTTGTAGGATTCATTGTGGTGTAGGAATTGAGCTGAAATTAGTGAAATTCAGCACACCTCTAGCTTGAATTTGGGTAAAATCTGTGAATAAGGTGAGTTTTCTACACCTAAATCTGATTGTGTTTAATGGGTTCAAGCTATATGTGATGTTAGAGATGTTAATTCATGATTAGGACTTATAAAGATGTTAATTATGTGAATTCCATGTAAATTCTATGAAAAGTATATGTTGAAACATGAATATGTGTTTATGTGCTTATATGTCTATGTGGTAGTCAATGAGCACCGGGGAAAATGGTTCATTGTTGGGAGTAATAAGGGTGGTGAAGAGGAAGAATCCGATAAATACGGAAGTCCAAGGAATAGAAGTGACCACGGGGCCAAGGGAGGTCTTCGGGTTTGAATGAACCATATAACCGGTGACTCGGCGATTACGTTTATGCTTATGTGTTATTTGTAGCATTGCACGTGTTAAACATACAATCATGTTTAGAATGCTCACTAAGCAAATTGCTTAAGAAAACCGTTTTCCTATTTCTGTTGTGGTACATAACAACCACCGCAGGTACGGAGCGATATCCAGAGAGAAAGTGACGTGCTCGGGATTGGGAAAGAGATTTGGGTCTTGTAATTATGTTTATAACTTGTTATATAGTATAACTTGTGGGTTAGTATCCTTGACTTGTGAATTAAAGTCTTGACTTGTGAATGGGAGAGATGGGAGAGATGGGAGAGATGGGGGAGATTGAGCCTCATGCTTGTAAATTTCTTTTGAAACTTGTAAAATGATGTAAAGTATGGTGTCTTTTATGTTAATGTTCATATTTAAGTTGTTGGGAGTGAACTTGGGTCACAACCATGTATTTTGGAGAGTTGGAAGTAAATTTGAGAACATATGTGTAATCTCTCTCGTTTTGTTCTAGTAGGGTGCAAGTAATGGATTAGACCATCTCGGCATGTTAGGATGTGTTGCAAGCGTCGTGGACAAGTTTGGTTGTGTAAATGGTGTTGGTTGTAGTTTGAGTTGATTCCCAATGAATCCCAAGTACTTTGGATGAGGATTGAGTTTCAAAGTTGAAAAGCTTATTTTGATTCAAAAAGAGTTGAGTTCATGAATGATTTTGATCAAATTTTGGTTGTGGACATGTGATACATGCTTGGGTAATGCTTAAACATGTTTATGAATGTGTTTGAAATGTTTTCTTAATGTCCCAAGAAGTTTGGTTTGGTTTGGGTATGAGTTGGGTAGGTTTTGATAGTGTTTTAAGAGCCAAAAACAAGTTCTGGGAAGCCCGGATCGATCCGGGTTAATGAAGGGATCGATCCGGCCTTTTTCGGGGACATTCTGCTAGCAAAATGAGAATATGGATCGATCCGCCCTTTTCGCGGATCGATCCGTATGCAATTTTCACAGCATGTCCGCTTTTACGGAAACACGCATAACTCTTTCTAGAAAATTCGGATTCGCGCGCCGTTTTTTGCGTTGGAACCGGGACTCGTAAATCTATCTTTTGGTATAAAATTTGATATACTTTATTAATGACCATTTTACCCTTGGGTCTGTTTTTGGCACAGTAAGCTCTTTTCTGATGATTTAAATCATGTTTTTCCTTAATAACTAACAAGGTTTAGTGTTTATTAGTGTATTTTGGGTGCGGTTACTCTTGTTACACGTGTCCTAATCCACCGGGGGTGGGTTGGGGTGTGACAATTTTTGGTATCAGAGCAGTTGGCTAGAGCCTTTGGGGACGAGAGACGTATACGACGCGTAGTGTGCACACAATGACACGTAGTTGCATAAGCATGCATACACGTTTACTTAGCATGTTTTAATGTTGATAAGAATGCCATGCGTTTATTTAAAAGTAACATGCATGTGTGTACTATATGTGGGTGCCAGGCATTATGTCTGGAGGTGACACCTCAAACCGAATGGAACGGGTTGAAAGAGCAATCGAAGGGTTGGTACGAGTAGCAGAAACTCATGTGATTGAAGAGAGACTGGTACAACCGAATCCGAATCCAAGGGAAGACATTGTTACTATTTCAAAATTCCACAAACAAAAGCCGACCATATTCCGCGGGGAAGCCGATCCGATGAAGGCGAATTTTTGGATCTCGGATATGGAGAAGATCTTCCGGGTATTACCATGTACTGATGAACAAAAAGTGCTATTTGCTGCAGACACGTTAAAAGATGAAGCGCAATATTGGTGGCGTACTAAGCTGGGTCCGGGTCAACCGACAACGTGGGACCAATTTCTTGAGATTTTCAATGATCAATATTTTCCAGAGTCATTTGGGGATCAAAAGGCTCAAGAATTCATGGAGTTGGTACAAGGGGGAAAGTCAGTCCGGGAGTACTCCACGCAATTTACGAGTTTGGCAAGGTTTGCCGGGGACATTGTAACAACCGAGAAAGTGAAAGCAAGGAAGTTTGTAGCGGGACTTCGAGGTGACATCCGAGGACGAGTGACCGTATTCCGTCCAGAGACTTATGCTAAGGCATTGGACATTGCTTCTATTGCTGAGAGAGACCTTGGTTATACTTCAAACATGCCACCACCACCGAGTCAACAAAGTAAACGACCGGGATCAAGTCAGTTCAGTGGTCAGGGGAGTGCAAAAAGACAGAGTTTAGGAGGATCATCAGCTAGTGTTGGTAGTGGTTCCGGTGGAAATAAACCGAGGTGTCAGACTTGTCAGAAATTTCATTGGGGCCGGTGCAATCAACTTCCAAACCCAATCATTTGCAATAGTTGCCGACAACCGGGACACATCGCCAGAAACTGTCCAAATCAGAATATAGATATGAGAGGTCGATGCTTCACTTGTAAGGAATTGGGACATCAATCTAAGGATTGTCCTACTAGACGCCAAGGAGCATCAGGTTCAGGTTCTTCTGCGGCCAGCGCTATCACACCAAGGACTACTCAACCTCCGAGGAGGGAGCAACAAGAGGCAAGATCATTCCAACTCAGGCCGGGAGAGACCGCTTCTGCCGATACCGTTGTTTCAGGTATGGTTCCCATTTGCTCACATCTAGCAAATGTACTTATAGATTCGGGATCCACACACTCATTCGTGTCACACCACTTTGCTAAACATTTAGATAAACCATTAGAGTTCCTAAACTATGATTTATCTGTCGCGATACCGTTGGGGGCTCCGTTGGTTAGTTCGGGGGTGTTTAGGAAGTGTGAGATTAATGTGAATGGTAAAGAGTTAACTGTTGATTTGGTACCATTAGTAATTCAACACTTTGATGTTATATTGGGTATGGATTGGTTAGCGGCTAATCATGCTAATATTGATTGTAACACTAAAGGAGTAGCATTCCGTATTCCGAATCAAGATGAGTTTTATTTTCAAGGTAAGGGTGTTGAGTCACCGCCGTATATAGTGTCGGCTATTGAAGCTTGTCGTTTGTTAAAGAAGGGATGTCGGGGGTTTCTATGTAGTATTCTTGATACTAAAGGTCTTGATTTAAAACTTGAAGATATTCCAATTGTTAGAGAATTTCCAGATGTGTTTCCAGAAGAATTACCCAGTGTGTTAATTGATCGAGAAATTGAATTTGGTATTGATGTTGTGCCGGGAACCCAACCAATTTCACGAGCACCATATCGAATGGCACCAGTTGAGTTGAAAGAGTTAAAGATACAGTTGCAAGAGTTGCTAGACAAGGGTTTTATCCGACCTAGTGTGTCCCCGTGGGGTGCACCAGTACTATTCGTGAAGAAGAAAGATGGTACAATGCGGATGTGTATTGACTACCGGGAGATCAACAAAGTAACCATCAAGAACAAATACCCGTTGCCACGTATTGACGACCTATTCGATCAACTTCAAGGGGCTGAGGTATTTTCAAAGATTGACTTACGATCTGGGTACCATCAACTGAAAGTTAAAGCTAAGGATGTGGAGAAGACAGCCTTTAGGACCCGTTACGGGCACTATGAATTCCTAGTGATGCCGTTTGGGGTTACTAATGCGCTTGCTGCCTTCATGGATTTGATGAACCGTGTATTCAAATCATATTTGGATGAGTTCGTTATTGTATTCATTGATGACATTCTCATTTATTCTAAGAGTCCGGAAGAGCATGAACGACACTTGAGACTAGTTTTGCAGCGACTTCGAGAGAAACAATTGTTTGGGAAGTTGAAGAAGAGCGAATTTTGGTTGACGAGTGTCACTTTTCTAGGACACGTGATTTCTAAAGAGGGTATTTCTGTTGACCCACAGAAGATTGAAGCTGTTATGAATTGGTCAAGACCGACAAATGTATCCGAGATTCGAAGCTTCTTGGGGTTAGCCGGATATTATCGAAGGTTTGTTAAAGACTTTTCTAGAATTGCAACGCCAATGACAAGGTTGATGAGAAAAGATGTACCGTTTGAGTGGAACAAGGAATGTGAAGATTGTTTTGTAGCATTGAAGAAAAAGTTGACTACGGCACCAATACTTACAATTCCAACAAGCACTGGAAATTTCAGAATATACAGTGATGCTTCCTACCAAGGCTTGGGATGTGTTTTGACACAAGATGACAAGGTAATAGCCTATGCTTCAAGGCAGTTGAGATCTCACGAGAAGAACTACCCGACACATGACTTGGAGTTAGCGGCGGTAATTTTTGCGTTAAAGATTTGGAGACATTATCTATACGGGAAAACTTGTGAAATCTTCACGGATCATAAAAGTCTGAAATACCTATTCACTCAGAGGGATCTTAATATGAGACAAAGAAGATGGTTGGAACTCATGAAAGATTATGATTTAAAAATTCAGTATCACCCGGGAAAAGCCAATGTAGTTGCCGATGCCTTGAGTCGGAAGTCGTCAGAAAACTTAGCTTATGCCTTGACTGGACAGGAAAAGTTGATAAAGGAATTTGAACAATTGAAGCTTGAGGTAGTTCCTAAAATTAGAGGTGGTTTAATGGCTGCGATCGTGGCACAGCCAAGTTTAATTGGTGAAATCAAGACTAATCAGTTCTTAGATCCAGAATTCAAGAAGATTGTGGATGAGTTACCAGAGGGGAGAAGGCCAGAATTCAGTTTCCAAGATGGTGTTCTGAAATATATAAACCGATTATGTGTACCTAAAGTTGGAGATCTGAGAAATAAAGTTATGGAGGAAGCCCACAATACAAGATATTCTATACATCC
The DNA here is from genome assembly GCA_033977485.1 of Hydrangea macrophylla. Taxonomy (NCBI): domain Eukaryota; kingdom Viridiplantae; phylum Streptophyta; class Magnoliopsida; order Cornales; family Hydrangeaceae; genus Hydrangea; species Hydrangea macrophylla. The sequence goes on from CM066990.1 coordinate 101,489,394, forward strand.
GGGTAGTACCAAAATGTACAGGGACTTGCGAGAAATTTACTGGTGGAGTGGTATGAAACGAGAGGTAGCAGAATTTGTGTCTAAATGCATGACCTGTCAAAAAGTGAAAATTGAACATCAACGACCCGGAGGAGAGTTACATCCTTTAGAGATACCAGAGTGGAAGTGGGAACATATTACAATGGATTTCGTCTCGGGATTTCCAAAGTCTCAAAAGTCAAATGATAGCATATGGGTGATTGTAGACCGGTTGACTAAGTCAGCCCATTTCCTACCTATTAAGACCAAAGATCCATCAAAACTTGCAGAGATTTATATTAGAGAGATTATACGGCTTCATGGAGCACCAGTGTCGATAGTGTCAGATCGTGACACTCGGTTCGTGTCAAGATTTTGGGAGAGTTTACAAAGGGCTATGGGGACAACTCTACATTTTAGTACTGCATTCCATCCCCAGACTGATGGTCAGTCCGAGAGGGTGATCCAGATTTTAGAAGACATGTTGAGAGTATGTGTTATGGATTTTAAAGCTGATTGGGAAACTCATTTGTCGTTGATAGAATTTTCTTATAACAACAGCTTCCAAACTAGCATTGGAATGGCGCCTTATGAGGCATTATATGGAAGAAAGTGTAGATCGCCGGTATGTTGGACAGAAGTTGGAGAGAAACAGCTTTTGGGACCAGAGATAGTGCAAATCACTACTGACAAGATCCGACTGATTAAGCAGAGATTACAAACGGCTCAAAGTCGTTATAAAAGTTATGCGGATACGGGTAGAAGACCGTTGGAGTTTGAGGTGGGTGACTATGTGTTTTTGAAAGTATCACCTTCAAAGGGCATAGCACGTTTTGGTAAGCGAGGTAAGCTCAGTCCGAGATATGTTGGACCGTATTTGATTCTTAATCGAGTTGGGCCATTAGCTTATCGATTAGAGCTGCCACAAGAATTAGAGAATGTTCATAATGTGTTTCATGTGTCGATGCTTCGACGTTATGTGCCGGATTCGAAACATGTTATCATCCCGGAACCGTTAGAGATTCGGGAAGATTTAACTTACGTGGAGCATCCAGTGCAAATTCTTGATAGGAAGGATCAAGTATTGAGGACCAAAGTGATTCCTTTGGTGATGGTTCAATGGCGAAGCCATTCAGTGGAAGAGGCTACTTGGGAGCGCGAGGATGAGATCCGAGCCAAGTACCCGCATCTCTTTGATTCTTGAGGTAAGAGTAAGTTTGGGGACCAAACTCCCTTTTAGGGAGGGAGAAATGTAACACCCGTACCCGGAGAACGGGTTAATTATTGTGATAATATGCATTAATTAATATAATTAGTGTATAAAATGGATTAAGGGGAGGCTTGGACTCGCCCAAGTAAAAAGTGTTCAGAGAGGGACACTAGTTGGAAAAGTCCCCAGAGAGGTGGGACAGGTATTGAAATTTAACCCATTGAAGGGTAAATTGGTAATTTGCATTTTAAGTGATTAAATGCATTTTTATATGATTACATGGATATTTGCTAAGTTGCTTTTAATAGATATTGTTATGTGGTAGTATTAGTTTGGACACCCAAGTAAGGGTATAAATGAAAAAGATGTAAAAATTAGTAGGTGCGATAGCAATTTCACAAAATATGTGGGACCCACGTTGGGACCCATACGGAACTTAGACAAACACTCATTAGATAATTGGGTAGTTAATGAAATGTTTGGGGGATTTCATAATAAGAACTTAAGAAATTTTGGGGGTGTAAATGAAAAAGGGGAAAATTGAGGTTGAGACACCTCACATACATGCATATGGAGGTGTCAAGATTGAGAGAGTCTCTCAATTACAGCAGAATTAAAAAGAAAACAAAAGAGAGCCGAGAGAGAAGACGGAGAAATCGTCGCCGACGTCGAAATCTTGCCGTTCCGTCGCCGCCGTTCGTCGGATTTACGATCCGAGACCACTTTCGGACTCGTGGAGGTGAGACGATCATTTCTATACCCTTAATTTCTGTTTAAATTACTAGATTTTAGTAGCTCATATTTGACGGTGAGACGTCGTCTACCGAATTCTTGTAGGATTCATTGTGGTGTAGGAATTGAGCTGAAATTAGTGAAATTCAGCACACCTCTAGCTTGAATTTGGGTAAAATCTGTGAATAAGGTGAGTTTTCTACACCTAAATCTGATTGTGTTTAATGGGTTCAAGCTATATGTGATGTTAGAGATGTTAATTCATGATTAGGACTTATAAAGATGTTAATTATGTGAATTCCATGTAAATTCTATGAAAAGTATATGTTGAAACATGAATATGTGTTTATGTGCTTATATGTCTATGTGGTAGTCAATGAGCACCGGGGAAAATGGTTCATTGTTGGGAGTAATAAGGGTGGTGAAGAGGAAGAATCCGATAAATACGGAAGTCCAAGGAATAGAAGTGACCACGGGGCCAAGGGAGGTCTTCGGGTTTGAATGAACCATATAACCGGTGACTCGGCGATTACGTTTATGCTTATGTGTTATTTGTAGCATTGCACGTGTTAAACATACAATCATGTTTAGAATGCTCACTAAGCAAATTGCTTAAGAAAACCGTTTTCCTATTTCTGTTGTGGTACATAACAACCACCGCAGGTACGGAGCGATATCCGGAGAGAAAGTGACGTGCTCGGGATTGGGAAAGAGATTTGGGTCTTGTAATTATGTTTATAACTTGTTATATAGTATAACTTGTGGGTTAGTATCCTTGACTTGTGAATTAAAGTCTTGACTTGTGAATGGGAGAGATGGGAGAGATGGGAGAGATGGGGGAGATTGAGCCTCATGCTTGTAAATTTCTTTTGAAACTTGTAAAATGATGTAAAGTATGGTGTCTTTTATGTTAATGTTCATATTTAAGTTGTTGGGAGTGAACTTGGGTCACAACCATGTATTTTGGAGAGTTGGAAGTAAATTTGAGAACATATGTGTAATCTCTCTCGTTTTGTTCTAGTAGGGTGCAAGTAATGGATTAGACCATCTCGGCATGTTAGGATGTGTTGCAAGCGTCGTGGACAAGTTTGGTTGTGTAAATGGTGTTGGTTGTAGTTTGAGTTGATTCCCAATGAATCCCAAGTACTTTGGATGAGGATTGAGTTTCAAAGTTGAAAAGCTTATTTTGATTCAAAAAGAGTTGAGTTCATGAATGATTTTGATCAAATTTTGGTTGTGGACATGTGATACATGCTTGGGTAATGCTTAAACATGTTTATGAATGTGTTTGAAATGTTTTCTTAATGTCCCAAGAAGTTTGGTTTGGTTTGGGTATGAGTTGGGTAGGTTTTGATAGTGTTTTAAGAGCCAAAAACAAGTTCTGAGAAGCCCGGATCGATCCGGGTTAATGAAGGGATCGATCCGGCCTTTTTCGGGGACATTCTGCTAGCAAAATGAGAATATGGATCGATCCGCCCTTTTCGCGGATCGATCCGCATGCAATTTTCACAGCATGTCCGCTTTTACGGAAACACGCATAACTCTTTCTAGAAAATTCGGATTCGCGCGCCGTTTTTTGCGTTGGAACCGGGACTCGTAAATCTATCTTTTGGTATAAAATTTGATATACTTTATTAATGACCATTTTACCCTTGGGTCTGTTTTTGGCACAGTAAGCTCTTTTCTGATGATTTAAATCATGTTTTTCCTTAATAACTAACAAGGTTTAGTGTTTATTAGTGTATTTTGGGTGCGGTTACTCTTGTTACACGTGTCCTAATCCACCGGGGGTGGGTTGGGGTGTGACAGGTCATTAATAAGATATATCAAATTTTATACCAAAAGATAGGTCTTTGAGTCCCGGTTCCAACGCAAAAAACGGCGCGCGAATCCGAATTTTCTAGAAAGAGTTATTCCCGTTTCCGTAAAAGCCGACGGCTGAAAACAGAAAAGTGGATCGATCCGCCCCAAAACCGGATCGATCCGGATTTAGCAGAACCTCATTTTCTGCTCCCCTGGATGCCCCGGATCGATCCGCACGAGACCCGGATCGATCCGGATTCTGCAGATGTGTTTTCCTGCTGCTAAAACTCTGTTTAAACAGTTCAAAACATTTCCAAACATCAAAACTTGATACCAAACTTTCCAAAACTCTTGAGAACATCCTCCAAACACTCATAAATATGACAACAACATGTTCAAGCTCTCACAACCATTTTAAACTTAACTCAAACCTCAATTAAATGAAGAACTAATCACCACTTGCACAAAGTAGTAAAATATAGAAATCCCTTTGCCAAGATAAGTTCAAAAGCCCCACAACAACTTGATTTAATCAAAACTCATCCCAAACATTAGTTGAGGGTTCACAATTCACTTCTAAAATGATTGCAAGTTCACTTAATCAACAAAATCTATGAAAACCATTTAAAAGAACCAACTTCCATTCTCTTAACAATGCTTAACTTAACATGGAACCAAAGACTCAAACACAATCTTATTTCTTACAACATGAGTTTAAGAGTTCAACAACTCAACTCAAGGAAAGAACACCCAACATATTAACAAGGTCCCAAACCACATTCTAAAGCATTAAAAGTTGGTGCTTGACATTTTTACAACTTACAAAAGAAGTTTAAACTCAAGTACAACTTGTTTCCTCCAACAAAACCATTTACAACTACAATATTACAAACATGAGTTCCATATCCACCAAGACCAACATAATTACAACTTATGAACATATAAACAACACAACTCTTCCCCCGGATTCCCGATCACTTCCTTTCCTCGTCATGATCCGTACCTGCGGTGGTTATTCAATAACCACACAGAAAATATTTTTGGTTTTTAAGCTTACGCTTAGTGAATACTATAATCGTGCCATGGAGTATGAAATGTGCATATGCAATATATAAGCAACACAACGATAAAATGGTCGCCGGTATGTCAAGTATCTAACCACCATCGCATCGGACCCAATATTTCGGGCCTTTTCTCACTTCAACGTCGCATATAGCGAAACACACCTCTCACGTGACCGTAGTCAAATCGTTGTGGTCATCACCACCGTCCCCTTTTTCTTGAGGAAAACATCGTCCCGTTACTACGGGCTAAATAATGGTGATTAACACTTGACATCCATTGACCCAATTAATCACATAAGCACATAAAACATATCACATAACAATTTCTACAAAATTTGACATGTTAAGCTCTAATTAACCCATGCTTGAACTACAACTTCAAGAACTAAGCATTTTAGTCATACCCAATATCACATAAGCACCATTTAACACCCAAGTTAGGATTAGAGTACTCACCTCACAAATTGCTCCAATTAAAGCCTAGAACCCCAAATTCCTTGCTAATTTTAGCTCTAATTAACTCCAATGATATTCTTACATATCAATTTCACATATATATATATATATCGGCACGTCAAAGACGGTCGCGGAAAAATGTTAACGAAATAGAAAATAAAAGGTATAGAGACGATCCTCTCACCTCCACGAATCCAAATACGGTCTCGGTTCGCGAAACGGTGTACCGACGACGACGAAACGGCGAAGAAACGGCGAAAACGGCGGAGACGATGGAGCTCCTCTTTAATGGCCGAAATCTCTCTTCTTCTACATCTATATCTCATGTTTTGTATATAGGAGATGATGAGTCACTCAAGAGGTGTCAACCTCTTGAGCTTCTAACCACTTTTGGCTTAATTGCATTTGCACCCCCAACATTTCTTTGAACTTTATTATGAAATCTCCTAAGCAATTGTATTAACTACCCAATATCTAAGTGGGTGTTTGTCTATGTCACACGTGGGTCCCAAATGTGGTCCCATATATTTTGTAAAAGTTGCTAGTTAACCTACTAGTTATGAATTTGATTCCTATTTATTCTCACAAGGGTACTCAAGCTAGCACCATAAAAATTACAGATAGCAATAAGATATTAAAGCAATTAAACAATTATTCATATAATCATATAAATGCAACTAAATGCAATTTATTTAATCCGGACCTCCTGTGGGTCTCACTTCATATCCGTCCAACTGTGCCCTTTTATCAAGCACTTAACACGTCGGGGTAACCGGAACTTACCCAAATTATCATACGCTATTAATTCTACTAATTAATACATATAATGCAGATATTATATTATTTCTCCGGGTACGGTTATTACAGTACATGACATATAAATGTGTATAAATGCATATATAACCGGTAAAATTTTAGCTAGCTCAAAGTTTTTTAATGTCAATGTTTGCTTTGATATTGAATGGTTAAAAGCTTTTATTGGTGGACTGTTTGTAACTCACGACCGGTATATATATCTTTTATGTTTAAAATAATGAATGTTTTACCTACAATCATATTATTTAGAGTAATACTTGGGGCACAATCAAAGTCACAACTTTTTGCCCACAACCTTCATTTTGTGTCTATCTCTCTCCTAGTGGGCACTGTGGGGTCACTGGCACTGTGGGACCCATCAAGAGAGAGATAGACACAAAATATAGGTTGTGAGCAAAAGGTTGTGGCTTTGGTTGTGCCTCAAGTATTACCCATTATCATTTAAAGACCTCTTAAATAATAGGGTAATACTTGAGGCACAACCAAAGCCACAACCTTTTGCTCACAACCTACATTTTGTGTCTATCTCTCTCTTGATGGGTCCCACAGTGCCAGTGACCCCACAGTACCCACTAGGAGAGAGATAGACGCAAAATGAAGGTTGTGGGCGAAAAGTTGTGGCTTTGGTTGTGCCCCAAGTATTACTCAATGATAAGGGTAATACTTGAGGCACAACCAAAGCCACAACCTTTTGCTCACAACCTACATTTTGTGTCTATCCAAAAAGCTAATATATGTTGTCTTTTGTCTTACCCAACGGATGGTAATCTGTATAGAGTTTTATATATACACGTTGAATTGGGTTTCACTACAACTTTCTTATCCTCCTAGGAGTATACATTTTATCCGGTACCTATACTCTATTGAAATTGTTTTATCTTTTTGACATTTTCTTTTATATATATATATATATATATAATTGGGTAAAGAAGGCACTAGTGAGTAAGCTTCTTGCCATATCAAGTTGTGCAGATTTGATAGGCGTACGACAAGGGTGGCCGGGCTGTTGTATCCTGGAGACGGCGTGCCAGTTTTCCTACTGCACCGGGCATTACCCGTAAAGGGCACGTATCGTCTCAAGAGAGCGTTTCGCGCCTCATCCCAGTCACCTTCATATTGGTTCTGTTCGATGGTGGAATTTTTTAGAAGGCTATTGGTGGATTCTTTGAAGGCTATAATTCTATGTTATTAATTCTCCAACAGATTGTTTAAAAGATTATAAGATATTAGCATATGGTTTAAAAGATTATAAGATATTATTAGATTATTATAAGCCCTAAGTGTATCGGATTGTTTAAAAGATTATAAGTTATTTATGGGATAAATTAGTTTGTACAAAAAAACACATAAAATTATACTATTTCTACCCAAAAAAATTTCGGTGGGGGTACTATTCCAAAACCCCCGTATAAGTTTCTGGTCCATTGAACTAAACTCCTGGGTCTATGGACACATAGTCATTTTGGGTTGGAAATAATGTGATATTCCCATTGTGCCCTTGCTTATTTTGTAATTGGGTGGATTTTGCACAATTTTCAAACTATAAGGTGTAAATTGCCAAAATTAAAACTATAGGGACCAAACTGTCACAACCCTTAAACTACAGGGGTATAATTTACAATTAACCCTTAATTTTCTTATCTATTTATTTTTGTGTAGAATTTAAAATTCAATCTATTGTGTTTCTAAATTAAAAAAAATATCAACTTTTTTTGTAAAATAAAAAAAGTCATCAACATTTACCTGATATTGTGGAGCAACTCTTTCAAACGTTGGGAGCAACTCTGCGAAATGTTTAAGAGAAGCTCTTTAAAACGTAGTGAGCAACTTCGTTTCAAAGTCAGGTGAAACTATTCATAATGTTGGGAGCAAGTCTTCCGAACGTTGGGAGCAATCATTACAACGTTTTGGTGCAAGTTCACAATGTTTAAAAAATAAAATACACTAAAAAATAAAATACACTAAAACAAAAAAATAAAAATTCAAAAGTTGATATTTTTTTAATTTTGTTGACGATTTTTTACTTTTATTTTTATAATTGTTAATATTTTTAAAATTTTAAACAATTATAGATTGACTTTAATTTTATATAAAAAGTTAACTGAAATTAATTATCCCTTTCATATATTGCACAATTTGCACTAGTACCCTAAACTAACATCTTAACAAAGTGACTCCTTCAACTACGAGGGTCAATTTAAGAAGGAAAAAAAAAATAATTAGTGGAGGGAGTTAATTTGTTGAATTTTTAGTTTAGGAGTGGGTGTCTATATAATTTGAGAGCAATATTATGCTTCCCAAATTTTTATCATAAAAGTACTTATCGAATAATGTGGTAGTGGAGTAAATTAGCTCTTATGAAATCAACTTTATTTGTAAGCATGTTAATACTGTATGTAATAATTTATTTGAATAATAACCATCACCCAATAACAAAAGGGTACGCTACCACTTTTGGCAATAGTAGAGTAAATTGTAAAATCAATTTTATAAGTTGAAAATAGCAGTTACTTTGGCAACAACCACTATTGTTTAATTTGGCAATATTATAACTAAAAGGTAATTAGTAATTACGTTGAGTATTGTACAATGTAGTTTGAATAAAACTAAAATTAAGAGGTTGATAAAGTAAAAAAAAAATGTTATGTGGTTCATAAGTAAATCACTTCAACAAATTCAAGTATTTGGTAAATGCAAAATTTTGGCACAAGCTAGGATGAATCCAAGGGGAACAAAAGCAAGTGCGATCTCTCCTCTAGATTTAAATAATAAAAAAAAGCCTATATTTTTATTAGCATTATACACAAGTATGATTTCCCCCATTGCTCGTCCCCTAACACTATGTTTGGGAGTTTAAAAAACAGGAGAAAATAAGAGAAATGAAGAGAAAGTACCTAACTTTCTTTCGCTTTCTCTCGTTTGAGAGTTTAAGTGAGGAGAGAAAAGGAGAGAAAGAGATAAAACTAATTCACACTTTCTCTCAATTTTTTTCTCTCCAAATTAGGAAGAAAATGAGAGAAAAGAAAGTGGGGTTTACACTATATTTGGGAGTTTAAAAACGAGAGAAAAGGAGAGAACGTACCTCACTTTCTTACGATTTATCTTGTTTGGGAGTTTAAGTGAGGAGAGAAAGGGAGAGAAAACTAATCCCCACTTTCTCTCAATTTCTTTCCTCCAAATTGGGAAGAAAATGTGAGAAAAGAAAGTGGGGTTTAATGAATTTTTCTTAATACCCACAATACCCTTTATTTAACTCTTAACTAATTTTAATTACATCTAAGTCCTAGATTCCTAATACACTATATACGTGTATTCTCTCTCCTAACAAAGCAAAAACCTCACGTATCAAGTAATTAATCTGGATGCCATTTGGTGTGAATAGAAAATGAAAAGAAGAGATATTAGAGGCTTCATTAGTTCTAGTCATTAATGGGTAAAATGGTAACTTTCTTTCTTTTCTTCTCAACTCCCAAACAAGAGGAAAGAAACTAACTTTCTTTTCTCTCTCAAACTCCCAAACAAAATGAAAGAAACTACCATATTTTATCTTCTTTTCTTTTCTTTCCTCACTTGTGACTTTCTCTTCTTTTCTTTTCTCCCCTAAACTCCCAAACATAGTGTTAATGAAAATTTCTTAATACCCACAATACCCTTTATTCAACTCTTATCTAATTTTAATTTCATCTAAGTGCTAGGCTCCTAATACACATTATACGTGTATTCTCTCTCCTAACAAAGCAAAAAGCTCACGTACCAAGTAAATCTGGATGCTATTTGGTGTGAATAGAAAATGTAGGAAGAGATGTTAGAGACTTCATTAGTTCAAGTCATTAATGGATAAAATTGTAGCTTTCTTTCTTTTCTCTTCTTTTCTTCTCAACTCCCAACAAGAGGAAAGAAGCTAACTTTTTCTTCTCTCCTAAACTCCCAAACAAAATGAAAGGAAACTATCATCCTTTCTCTTCTTTTCTTTTCTCTCATCACTTGCGACTTTCTCTTCTTTTCTTTTCTCCCCTAAACTCCCAAACATAGCATAAAGCGTGATTCCTGGATCCATCCTTGTACACAGGAGTGTCAACCCTCAGCTAATAAATTTCCTAAAACTCAGTTATTTGTCAAACAGAAAGTAAAGCTTGAATTGTACATGTTTTAAACTTTCTCACCTACACCCAAAACTCCTTTTAGATCATAAGACTTATATTAACCACTTTCATGCTTCAATAAAAAAAGGGCAGTCCAGTGCACGAGGCTCCCGTCATTGCGGGGTCTAGGGAGGGTGAGATGTGCGCAACCTTACCCTACTTTCATGCTTCAATAAATAGCTTATTATTCCTACCACATGATGTGTTGATTGTTGGTGTTATCACATATCACTACATGTAGTAGAACCAAAAAAAAATTGGAAAGCATAGCAATAATCTATAAGCCTTACCCTACTTTTATGCTTCAATAAATAGCTTATTATTCCTACCACATGATGTGTTAATTGTTGGTGTTATCACATATCACTACATGTAGTAGAACCAAAAAAAAAAAAAAAAATTGGAAAGCATAGCAATAACCTATAAGTAATGGAACCTAGGAAACCACATGAAATCAAATTATTAGAGCCTCAACTGTATCATTGTAATAATGTAGTGTGATAGTCTCATTTAATAGTCTATCTGTCCCATTTATTTGATTATCTTCGAATATCAAACTTTTTAAACAAATATCATTAAATGTATTTGTCTCTCATTAAAAATAGTTCATTCTTCTAAATTTCCCCATTTAACTTACAACAATGCTACACACAGACTCTTTCTCTCCCTCTCTCTCTATCGTTTCTCTCTAGAGAATAGCAGGGAAAGAACGAAAAATCAAAGAATTTGGTGATTAATTGAATTTTAAAAATGCGAGATTGTCGGAGTGATGGTGGGGATGTGCAAGCTGGATGGGTTAGGGGTAGTCTACTCCAAAGAAATAAATGTGGACCTATCTCCAAATAGTTTTTTGAGTTGGGTCTATTATAACAAAGATACACTAAATCGCATTTAATACTGGTTAACCCTTTAAAAAAAAAGTAGTGCTATGCTTCACAAATCATATTATCAATTCCTATCTCAAATTATGTGATAGGGGGCCTACTGGCAATAATGATGGGCCACTTAAAAAACAATATCTATCAATTCCCATTTAACTTACAACAATGCTACACACACACACACACACACACACACTCTGTGTGTGTGTGTGTGTGTGTGTGTGTGTGTTTAGAGAGAGAAAGCTCAGGCCATAGCTCAGACCATCCTCACACAGGACCTCTCCGATGACCTCACGCTAGTCGACGCAAGCCAGATAAACTCCGTAGCGAGATGCTCAATCTCCAACACGCCGCCGCGTTCCTCCCGAGGACCAAGATCATGGCCGACGTGGACTACTCAAGGACCAAGATCACCGTCGGATCCGCTCTCTGTATCATCACCGCCGGCGCTAGGCAGAACCCCGGCGAGTCCAGGCTGAACTTGATACAGAAGAACAAGGCCATGTTCTCGATTATTGTGCCCCAACTTTGCGAAGTACTCGCCCGATTCGATTTTGGTGATTGTTTCGAACCCGGTTGATGTTTTGACTTATGATGCTTGGAAGCTTTCTAGGTTTCAACAACAATGGCAATACTGGATCTGCTCTCTCTCAGTCTATACAAATGGAACCTGATTGTACATTATGTTGTGGTTCAAAGGTTGTGATCCAAAAGGTTGTAGTGTAAAATTTAACACTCTTGTTCTTGCATCAAAAGTTGTGATGTGAAACTGTATACAATGTTGCAGTTCAAAGGATAAGGTTCAAAAGGTTGTAGTGTAAAATTTAACACTCATGTTCTTGGTTTCACATGTTATGGTGCGAAATTGTATATTATGTGAATGAAAATTGTGATGTCAATGAAATATTGCAGTCAGTGTAAACTGAATTTGCAAATGAATTTGTGATAAGACAGTGTTCCTTTTGTTGAATAACTCGAATATAAGTGTGAAATTTAACACTTATATTCATTCTAGTGTGAAATTTAAAACAATTTGTTTTTTGGTGATGGTGATGAATGACTGTTAGATCACCCAAAAATGGTGAAATACGAAATTAAAAAAGATATGTGTAATATTAGACAGATTCTAACGTATAAAGCCCTACAATCATGACATTTAGTAACTTAATTCCGAAAATATATGCAAGATTTAGTAACTTCCCAAAATATATGCAAGATTTATGGGATTGAGTTTGATCGAAATATACATATCAGCATTATATATATATATATATATAGGTTAGGGGTAGATTAGTGTGAACTTTTACACTGTCAAATTACACGACAAACTCTAAACATTATATATATATATATATATACAGTGTGAACTTTTGCACTGTCAAATTATATTAGTATGAAAATCATACTGATTTAGATATATTTTTCGATAACTTGCAATAACAGACTGTGTGTTCACTGTCTGATGAATGAATATTAGATGAACATAGAATGGTGAGATATCAAACTACAAGATGTGTATAATATGAATCCTACAATTATGGGATTTTGCTATTTCCAAAAAGATATCCCTAATCAATGGGATTGTGTGTAACTGAAATACTTCCTTAATATATGTATATATTTCTTAGAGTAAAGATTGGGACACAAACAAACACACAACTTTTGAGACACAACTCAAATAATGTGTCTATCTCTCTCCTGTGATGTCACTGGACCCCATAGTGACACAGGAGAGAGATAGACACATTATTTAGGTTGTGTCCCAAAGGTTGTGTGTTTGTTTGTGCCCCAAGTATTACCCTATTTCTTATATACGGTTCTGTATATATAGGTAATGATAGAAAAGATATCTAATAATTCTAAAATAGGAAAATTTGGACTAATCTCTAACAACATTTACAATTATAAGGTCTATCATTGAAAAGTACCAATTGATGGGTCTATAACAACAAACATTGATAGAATGAGATTTTCCACTAAAATTTTCAATTTTGAATACTATAATTAGAGTGCATAAAATTTATTTAATATATAAAAACTATTCAAATAACTAAATACTAGCATTTTAAATATCCAAATATGATTCCTACTCCAGCAGCTCTAATATCTACATTAAGACTATGAGGTCGGTTCAAAGTTGTACGTGGGTCCCAGAGACGTGGCAATAAATGGGGACCATAGATAAGAAATAGAGGTCACGCTCTCCAAGATCAATACAAGTCCGGTTTCGTTTTTAGCAATCGTATTGTTGCGTATACGCTTACGTCCATTGTACATGTGCATATTGATGATGACTGTTTCAAGAGTCAGAGACTTCCTCCTATTCACACTTCTCCATGAAAACTGCACCTACCCGGGTCAATTTACTAATTTTGACAATATCTTTCTTCTTCTTTTTTTTTTTTTTTTTTTTTTTTGGGGGGCATAGAATTTTGACAGTACCGAAAACCCCGATAAAAACATCTAAAGGGGAAAATTTGATGGAAATATGAAGGGGAAAATGAGAGGATGAAAAGTGCTATATATGTATATATAGTCCAGATTTTAAGCTAATTTTAAAAAAGGGACTTAAGCGATGGACTGTGCAAAGACTAAGAATTTCTCACAAAAAATTTCTCAGTCTTTTGTGAGAATTTTTCAATTTTATACAATCCGTCTTTTAAGTCTGTTTATAGCAATCGTATTGTTGTGTACACGCTTACATCTATTGTACATGTGCATTTTGATTTCCAACGCACATGTTATTTTATTTTATTTTTGGTATAAAATGTGTTATTGATATCACATTTAATTATAGTGAGACCATTTGAATTTTTATTCGTAGGCATCCCATTCTCAAAATGTGTTGGAAACCATAGCATACTCTATTGCAATTAACACTAGTATAACTTGTGTAAAGTGGACTAAGGGCCGTTTGGCAATACTTATTACTTCTGCGATTCAATCGCAAAAAATTACGACCGGCCAAAAAATGTCCAAAATAGCTCCTAGTCAATCACGTACGTAATTGTCTCACGTTTTTTCATGAGACCGATCAAGGAAGGGAAGAGAATGAATTGAGTCAGGACAAGTTCGATTGAGACAAAACAATATTCTCTTTGAAAGTCATGGTTCACTTATGGTGAAAGAAAGGTCATCTCACCCAGCTGAGTTAGTCTCTTATGAAACAAGGCAAATCGTTCATTCATCGGTCTATAGGCCTCCTGCGCTGGAAGCGACACCCGAATGGTTAGCTTCTAGCATTAGATAATAAGCATTAGGCATTATGGGCTAGAGGGAGACATTACAACTGATTATTTCTTGACAGTAATGCTATGCTTCCCAAATCCAAATCCTAAATATCCATCCTAAATAATACATAAGTATATTTTAATCCTTCAAGTGAACAAGAATTGCTCATATAACCAATGCAGAAGCATATTTTAACAAGCTAAGTGCAAATGTTCATTTAACAAGCTAAGAGGCAACCAAATCCTTGGTAGCCCAAGTGGGGAGGCGGACCAAGACAGGAGGGTGTTCTACCTCTTGGTCTTGTGTTCGAAACTCCTCATGGGTAAATATTAAGGATTTGGCCAGGACCTTTGGCCTCCCAAAGGGAGGTTAGGGTTCGAAATCCCCCAGGGGTCGTGTAAGCTAGTTGGAGGGATGGATCTCAAGATGGACTTTAAAAATGTCCAGCTTGGTGTAAGTTCAGATCCTACCGCTAGCTTGCCTCCCTGATTTACCTGGTGCGTGTGTTGTGGGGTCGATGCACGGCCCGGGGTTTGCCCCTTGTTCTACTCCGATAAAAACGACAATAGGTATCGATCCCGAAGTCGCGGAGGACAGACATGGGGATTTGTCCTCGAATTCCCCAAAAAAAAAAAAAAAAAAAAAAAAAAAAAACCCTAAGAGGCACAACACCAATTACCCTGTGTTCTCTTTAATGCTCTGTTGTTTCCTTTAAAGCATGTAGGAAGTAAAAACTCTCTTATTGGTCGCTAATCACTATAGCTATTGAAAGCTACAATGTTGGATTAAACCCACAACAAAGAAAAAACAAAAAAAGGAAACAAAAGAAAGAAAAAGAAGCAGCTAGATATATACAGACATGCTAAAACATTTAAACTAGACAAAATTTCCCAGAGTGTAAATTTTTACATCAATTTAATGGCTATTTTTAATACCAAATGCGATGAAATTTACACCAACATCATCAGATAAAGTCCAACGTCTTGTCAAGGGGTTGTAAACGAACCCAGCCATCTCTTCGACCTAACAAAACCAGACCATATAATATACGTGAAAAGGAGAAGATTTGACATTCGTTGAAGGTAAGCATACATAAATGTACGATCATGGAAGGCATAAATTTTTCTTACAGATATTGAAGCACGGTTTAGGATCAAGGCTAGCTCTTCAGGAGTGAGAAAACTCGACCACTGATGCGTGCCTTTCGGAAGCTGTAACAGCACCGATTACAAATGAGAACTATATATATATATATATATATCAAAACTGGCAGAATTCAATTAGCAGCTCTATTTACAAGTATAAATCACAGCAATTGAGTACATAGTGTAGTAACCACGGTGGCAACTATAAGCTTTACCAAGGATACATAATTCAAGAAAGCATATTATTAACTCCTAGACATAAGCGTCATCTATCCATGCATGAAATTTTGGGAGCTTCAACTTTAAACGATACCAAGTTTGATGCAAGCATGTACTAATAATAAATTACTCTAGAAGATATTGACAACATATACTGACGGAATGAGAGATACGAACATACCCAATGGAGGATGTACTCTGCTGCAATGATGGCAGTCGCATATGCTCTCATAGAACGATTAATTGTTGAGATTACAGTGGCTCCATTAGAAACAGTTAACGCTGACAGGGATTTGCAGAATTCAGCTGGATCTGCTACATGCTCAATTACCTAAGTGAGACACACGAAAGGATGGGTATCTAGTCGACAGGAAGCAAGCAAAAAAAACTCAAAACATCATCATTTCGAAGGCAAAAAGATTTCACATTCATCACAAATATAATTGCTCATTTAATCTCTTTAATCAGTTATTAGCAGTATTGAAGGAGAAAGCTTAAGTCAAAGCTAAATACTCAACACTAAGGAAACAAAGACAACACAGTGGAAACTACTTGCATGCATGAAGAATACAAAATTGCATGTTCTTTGGAGGGGTGGGTAAGAAAAAGAAAAATGGAATACGAATTTTAGAACGTTTTAGCTATAACTAACAGAAGAAGGGCTACTTACCAAAGAAAAAGGAAAAAGAAGTGGAATAATATCATCGTACCTCTAAAGCAATCACAGCATCAAACTCTCTCTGTTCTTCAACCAGCTTTTCTGTTGACATTTGAATTCATGTGAGCTTCTGGATAGTGAACCATGGAACTTTGAGCCGTAAAATTTTTTGAAGTGAAGAAATAAGAAAATTCTATAGCCAATATGAGTGTCAAAAATCAGAACCATAAGGTAATAATTCATGTTACCAAAGATGGCGTCTATGAAATTGGTGGCGTATGCGCACTTTAAGGGTGGCATGAGTGCTTCTGGACACCTTTTGAGATGTTCGGGATGTTTGAGTGCGGCAGGAGTGAGTCGGGACACTTAGAGAGTGCGGCTACAAGCATATTTATAATTTATTTATTTTTTTAGACACGGGTTATTCGTACTTTTTCGAAAACTTGTGGGGTTCTAAACATAAACAAGGAAATACAAAAGTTTGTAAATATTTTTTGGTAGAATAGTTTGTAAATATATCATATGATAATAGCTAGCACTATATAAATGCTATATAAAATATTAAAAAAGTGCCCCCGACGCACTCGCACAGTCGCACTCGTGATTTTGAGAAAATTACCAACCTCCCCCGCATACGCACCAGTGCTTCCTAGGATGGCGTGCATTTTGCAGAAAATACTCAAGATTGTGGGTCTCATAAAGGACGTCCAAATAACACAACGTGATACTTGATATTAGCTGATTTTAATCTTTTTATACAAATCATGTTCTATTCACATGTGGACATTGTCAGCCAGTTTTGGGGATGCAAAATATGTAGACACGGGTAAATTGTATATGCAAAAAGATTAGCGTGAAAAGTAAACAAGAGTGTTATTTACCAGCTGTTGTGCAACGATATTCGATTGCTGAAGTTGCGGGATCCAAATCCTAGGCAAGTAAGCAATGTTATGGATATCCAGATTATACATTTACTCACAATCGAATGAAACATAATAAAAGTAAACAACTAATCCACATCTCTGGCTTACGAAAAAATCATTTGGATTATTATGTCAGCACTGCTTCAACATAAACCAACATGGCTATCACTCATGCTCTGTTTGGTTTGATTTAGAACATTTTATGAGACAATATTCCAACATTGTTGGATGTTAGTTTGGCTGTACACTGTTATACAAAGATATTTAGGGAAATAATAGTTATACTAATCTTAAAAATGAGATTGACAATTATTTATCTATAAGTCAGATTCTGTAAGTTCTCTTAACTTCTTTCAATAATACATGTTCATCTTTTGGTGTGGGAACTTACACACAAACTCAAATGCGCAATTAATCTACATTCTTGATATACGTAAGAACTGACCATACCGCATGAAGGCGCGCGATTTTGATGTTCTTCTCCACAGCATCAATGCCTGTGACAGTAGCTCCCATTCGAGCCAAAGGCTGCACAAGCAAAAGTAATAAATATAATTAGACAAAATCCAATATATTGTTGGGGATTGTCTCTAGTTGTATAAAATGAACCATTTAAGTGCTGACAAGGACATTTGTATCTTTTTTTATCCCTTCACAAATCTGTAAAGTAATAATGTCAATGGTTTGATTACATTCAATATAGTCAAACGACCAAAAGCATCAAAAGAACAAAGTAAGATGAGCTTCTTGATAGGATAGACACTCATTATTTCAGTCACCTAGAAACATCATCACTTTTCAATAAAATTTCACGTGTGATATTGATCCACGAAAATTATAGAGCTTAAAATATAATCTCAGCAAATATAAACCAAGAAAAGTTGCAGATAAGGTCCAAATACATTGATTTTTTATGCTTCCCGTTAAAGTAATACTAAAAGCACACATGTATTAATAAAATCAGGTTAATACACGTGTGTATATCCGTGTAATGAACAACACAACTATTACTAATTGGATAGAATTGCATCACTAATGTAAGTAAAGTGGCTATTGAAAAACTGAAACGATATGTACCCAATCGAAAACAGAGCCAAAATACTAGGCAGGAACGTGTACTTTTGTCTCGGCTGATGAAAAGCCAGCAACTTGTTAGGAATAGGTTTTGGCTTGCCCCTCTCTCTAAAGGGGCTTATGCACTCCACGACTAAACGACGAAGCATGGTCGAGATTTTAAGGGAGATGTCACGCCTCGACCCAGAAGGCCCTTGGCTGGAACGCGGTGCTCAAGCGCTCGATAACCCACGAACATCTACGGGGGAGGAGTCTCTTGAGAGACTCTGGCAAGAACTAACAGCAGACAGCAGCAATCCATATATAGGAAGATAGCTTAATCTCTGGAGCGCATATTTTTAACTAAAAAAACGCATGCATGTACCCGCGCGCGTACTTACTACCCGCACGCGCTGGAGGAGATGACACTTGCTTCATAGATCGAGGTGCTTCCTTTTTTATCGACGATCGGCCTAGCCCTGACTTTGTATTCTGCCATCCTTCCTATGTAAGGGTCTTAATTAAGGCGTATTTCCATGATAATGAGATCAGGCCTAGACCGGAAGGTAAGTATTTTCTACACTAGAACACATTTCCAAAAGAGTCTCATTAGTCAACTATAAATATTTCAGCAGGTTATCAATTCATATAGTGCCCAGTCTTTCACATATACAAATATTTAATCAGAATCCTGCGCCTCCTGACTCTCGCACTCACAAATAATCCTAGGAACCACAAAGAAATCCTATCCAGACTGATTATGTGTTACAATCAGTTTTTAGACAAAAATAGAATATACCTCAGGTCCTTAGCGCTGAATTTGTATGGCGCAAGAAAATTGATATCCATTACAACTGAACTTATAGGAAACCTTTCACAAGATAAGGCTGACCCTTTTTAAACCTTAGAAACCTTAGAATCCTTAATCATTCTGTAACTTGTTAAACAACTGTAGATAGATAACAATGCAAGGAAAGTAAAAAGGCCTCCTCGGATACATAATTAGTCAAAAAGAATTTAGGCTATGACAAACAGCGACATAGTTATGGTAGTAATTCACACAATGAGAAGTCGTGATGTACAAAATAAGAAGCTCCAGAAGGAAAGAATGAACTAAAATTGGCGTATACCTCAGACAAAATTCCCCCTCCGCAACCAACATCCGCAATTTTTAGTCCTTCAAAAGGCCTAGCAGAATATGGATCCTTTCTGAAATAAGGAGTAGCAATTAAAACACCCCAGAAACTGAAAGAACAAAAACTCATGCTAATTGATAAATACCATACAGAAACCAGCATAAATTTTACAGCAAGTGGCTCCTCTTTGTTTGCTAAGAAGTTTGGTAACCAACAGATACGAGTTTAAACTTTAAATATTCATGGCATGTAAAAAACAACTATAATAGGAAATGGGAAGGAGGAAAAAAAGTAAACGAGAACATGAATCTACCTGAAATGTCTGCAAAGAGTGGATCGGATGAAGGCAAGTCTAGTAGGATTCAGAGCATGCAATGGCTTAAATGGTCCTTCAGCATCCCACCTTATTAATACATGAAAACCATTTCACATTACATTTTATTTAAGACCCCGTTCCAAGTAACAAGATTCTATTAATGTTTACATGTCTTGTGCACAAGTGATACGTCTTATCTAAGTTCCTATGAATACCAAAAAGATTGTGTATACAGACTGGGAGTCAAACAAATTTGGTTAGGCATTGGTGAAGGAAGCATGAAAAGTCCCCAAGATTTTTGCAAATCACAAAGAACCAGAATTGCAAAGATGCCAAAAACGAGACCCGTAGAAAAATGAAATTATGTCAGTAGATCATTCATCATACCCTTCAAAGAAATGAAATTTAAAACTTTGCCACCAGAGACATGAAAGATGACAGAATTATATCAATTGTGTTGACTTTGAAAGTATTTTCATGACTTACAAACTCAGAGCTACTTTACTATTTTCAAAATTTCCAATCTCTTTGTCACTCATTTGAGGAGAGACACTTCTGTGCAAACCAAAATGGGGAATTTGCACTTCATTCCAGTATGATATCTGGGGGGAATTGAGAAAATAGGCTGCTCATTATCTCCATTCAAGAGCGAAAGATAATCTTCTTTCTTTTTCTTGATAAGAAAAACTTCATAGAAATATTCATAGTCATGTACACACATGAATGTGCATTGCGTAAAGCATTCCCGAAAATGAACTTATGGCCAACATCTGAGAAAACCAAAACTTAAATTTTTACAACCAAAATCAACTTTTACAATATATATATATATATATATATAATAAACAAATAAGCCATTTGATACATTTATAAGGGGAGAAAACCACTAACTTCCAATATGAGACTCTTTTGGTTTATGTTTTCTAACATTTTTAGATGATGCGTCCATTCCTACTGAATACTTTGTATAGCAGAGATGTATAGGAAAACCAAAATGTCTAAAAAGAAAGTTGTAGAAACTACAAACATAATACGCACAGCCAATGACTACAAATCAAAGGTCTCTTTCTACCAATCAAGTGTGGGCAGATCCTTGGGTAGACTAGGGCACACACACATATTTTGAAGGGGGGGGGGGGGGGGGGGGGGGGTGGGTGTGTGTGTGTGTGTGTGTGTGTGTGAGATATATGGTCAAAGATTTAATTATATATGTAATATATGTTTAATTAGCGCCTCTGAAAAACAATTTTATATTTAGAAATTTGGTATTAAATACCCAATTAGGAGTATTATTTGGTTTAAAGACACAAATGAAATCTTTTTGGTAATAAGGACATTATTCAATAAGTTAATTTGGAATAGGTCATTTGACCAGTTGACCACATATTTTTGGGATATATTTACCCTTATTTGTATTTTTCATTTTCATTTCTCTTTCTTCATATCTCTCTCTCTCTCTCTCTCTCTCTCTCTCAGCAACATCACCAACCACCACCAACCAAGACCACCGCTGTCGCCGGGGACCTTCGTCGTCGGCACCACCACTATCGTCGGCGTCTCTTCTCCATCGCCGATCAATGGCGATGTTGTACTCATCACCAGCAGTGCCATCGCTCACCACCACCAATGTGCACCATCCCCGTCGCACATCACTGCCATCGCGAGCCAAACACCGCCATCTCGCGAGCCAACCACCACCATCTCCGAGCCAACCACCACCATCTCAGAACCAACCACCACCATCTCCGAGCCAGCGGCATCATCAGTCATCACCACCAAAGCGAGCATTTTCACGAGCAGATCCGGCCACCAGTGCACCGATCCACCATCATGTTCTTCTTCTTCTTCCTTTTTTTTTTTAACACATTTTTTTGTGAAATTTATCAAAAAAAGTCAGTAGCTTTCTCAACATTTTTTCCCAGAGTTTGATATCAACAGTAATAGTTGTTTGATAGATCTCGTTGAGTAGGCTGTAAACATATAGATTTTATGCAAAAAACAAGTTACAGATTGATATGAATGCTCAAATTTGTAAAAAGTTTTTTCAATGTTTGGCAGAACACTTTTTTGTGAAATTTCACAATCTTTGTGAAATTTCACAACTTTTTTTTCTTTTGAAATTTTCACAACTTTTTCGGTGCTGGTATGAGAAATTAAATTTCAAAAACTTGTTTTGTGATAATTTCATATTGATGTGGTAGTTTGGTTGTGAAGAGATCGTCAAGTGAGGTCGTGGTGGTGATCAGCAAAGGTTTGGTGTGGCTATGGTGGTTTCATGAAATTTCACGAACTCTGTGAAATTTCACAACTTTTTTTTTTTTTATAATTTCACAAGTTTTTTCGGTGGTATAAGAAATGAACTTTCAGAAAGTTATTTTCTGATCATTGTATGTTGATTTGGTGTTTAGGTTGTGAATGAGGTCAATCAGGTGAGGTGGTGGTGGTTGATGGAGGCTTAAGGTCGTGATGGTGGTTATTGAAAGTAAGGTGAGGTGGTGGTGGTTGGTGGAGCCTTTAAGGTCATGATGGTGGTCGTCTCAGGCGAGGTCACCGGAGCTCAGGCGAGGTCGCCGGAGGTCAGGCGAGGTGATGGTAGTGGTCGCCGGAGGTCAGGCGAGGTCGCCGGAGATGCAGGGGTTGAAACTCTCTTAGTGTAGACCAATATTGGAGTAGATTTGTCAAAATACCAAAGAGTGTACCTTCTCCCAAATATTTTTACTAGTTATACCTAAACCAATATACTTTCCTTAATTTGGATTAATTGCTAATTGCCCCTTTTATGTATTATATCCCATCACATTTTTTTATAACTTTTTAATTTAGTCCAATTCAAATTATTTTACCATTTACTATTAAAATAAGCGATCAACTCTTATTATAAAACAAGAAACTGATAAACAGAAAATCAAACCCATATATATATATATATATATATTTGAACAAACAGACCCAAAAAATAATGTCCATTCAATCTCAGCCCCCTAATTAAAAATCCCAGCTTTGTTGCAGTGTTATACAAATGCCTACGCCAAGTATTTGAAGGTTTTCTATTCACCTACCATAAAAATAGAAGTTAAATTGAATAATAATTATAAGGAAATACAGATATCTGAACTTACCATGTTTCAGCAATGGCGGAAAATTTGACGAGTTCAGCTTCGTTCAATGACGACGACGATGAAGAAGTTGATGCCCCATTGAAAGACTTGTTATCACTTCTGGTGACACCATTGTTAGGAGGCTTTGCAGGTAAAGAGGGATTGACTTTAACTGGGTGAGGAACATCTGAATAAGGTCTGCAATGAAGGAGAGCTATGGAAGCTCTGAGATCAGGGTTTAGCTGAAAATTAGGATTCAAGACCCGGTGGTGACTCGGACTGTGTTGATTTGTTCTGTATAGAATTCGAAGCTGGCTCAGAAGTTTGGACACCATTGTTGAGCCTTCGGGTCCAAGGGAAATAGCAGATGGGACCTCAAATGCCAGAAATTAGGAGAGAGAAAGAGAGAGAGAGAGAGAGAGAGAGAGAGACAGAGAGAGTGGAGGGCCAAAGCGGTTTCTGTGTAAGATGTGGGCTTTTGAAAATTCTGGGCCTTTTGGATATGGACGGACCCGTTTGGGATTAAATAAAAAATAAAAAATTTAAAAAAATATTTGGGCCTACTTTATGGGCTTCTGAAGATTCAAAGCAGATTAGAGAATTGGGGCCTTAAACTGTAATGGTTCCTTTATATATACTAATCATGCAACACGTGCTGAGGGTGCACATTTATCACTATCTTTAACCTTAGAGAATGGATTGTGATGAGATCATCAGTATCTAACAAATTTATAATGTTAGTTGTTCTAAGCTAATTGATTGATGATTAAATGAGTGTAAGTAAGATGCGGAAAATATATTATCCTCATAAAAGAAATTAATATAAGCTAGTGGTTCATATCTATTAGATATATATAAAGGCTGAAGCAAATGGAGCTTCTACAACCTTCCACTTCAGCTTCCCTACCCCTCTAAAAAAATCCTACGTGGCATCTAAACCTTTTCATTGCTCTCTCTCTCTTTTGCTTCTCTCCCCAACGCTGCCTCTCTCTCCAACTTGTGCCTCTTCATCATCTTCCCAAAATTAAGATCTCTTCTCAACTTTTCATCTTCTCTCTCTGACTCCTTGGAACTCACAGACCAAAACGTCTCATATTCCCTCTCCCTATATACCGTTATCAATACCAGGTGACACTTTGATTCCAATCTCTACCCTTGAAATCCTCATATCTCTCTCTAAGTTGCTTTCATGGCAAAGGAAGAGCTTTGAAAAAGAGTATCTCTCTCTAAAACCACCAAATATATAGGGTTTTCTTGCTTCCACTACAAGATTTCACACACAACCGCTTAAAAATCAAGCAGTTTTTGAGAAAAAAAAATTGTTGAATTTTCCCGGAAAAAGTCAACGATTAGAAACCCATCTCGAGTTCTATATTTTTTTGACAAATCCGAAGCCGAAAAGGGGGCAAAAAAGAGAGGAGAAAACCATGGAAGTTTTCATGGATTCAAACATGAACAACCATAGAAATTACAAGAACAACCAATCAAATTCTGGGATGTTGATAATTTGCTCAGCTCCAATCTTCTGCTTGAGAATTTCACAAATGGACTCGAAAAGGGCCTCGATTCGTGTAACAATTTCTCAAACCCTAACTCAATTTCACAAACTTTAGAGGATTTGGAAGGTAATAAATGTATGGGAAATGGGTTTTCTGTAAATTCACAGTTACCACCTCAGTATTCGAGACAAAACTTAGCAACCCAATTGACTGCCATGGACTCAATTGGGTATGGATCATCACAGACAAGTGAAAAGTGGGTCCCATCTTATGAGGCAGAGTAGCTTCCCTGCTGGGTTATTTTCTCACCTCACTTCTCAGAACTGTACTCTTCATCTTCTCACTCATGGATTCAATTTTTATCTATTTTTAATGTTTTCTTTTATGGGTTTGGAAGAATTCTTAGATTCTTTGGCTGTGTTGTTTGATTGATTGGTTTGCTTAATGGGGAAACTAAATTAGTTTTTGGATTGACTTGGTGTAGAAAATATTAAATTAATGTTTAAACCATCTACCTACCCAACTACAATCCTACACCCAGTTTGTGACATTGAAAAATCTCAAGAAAACCCACCATTTCTCTTTAAAGCACACCTAGAACATTCCTCTCAACAACTCTCTGTCTCTCACTCAAAAATCCCCTCTACCCTCTCTTTCTCTCTCAAAGCTCTCTCTCTCTCCCTCTCAGATTTGGTGGGCTTCAAGGGATTTGTTGGTAGGATTTTTTATTCTAAAAATATTACTTTGCTGCATCAACTAAATGTAGCAAGATTGCCTTTGGATGAGAGAGGCAACAACCATTTTTTTTTAAAACATATTTGTATGTATGCATACACTTGTGTTGATCACAAAATTTTTAATCTATTAATATATACCCACATTCATAACGTATCACCGCCTACTGTGGGAGCACCTGTGGATGGCTTGACCCCAAGTATATGGTTATATATTCGCACTCAATTTCTTCAAGCCAACCAGTCACGAGTGTGAATATATTAAATAATCAAGAAAACAACAAAGGGAAAGAGAAAAGAGAGCTAGAGTTTTTCATAACACAAAAACTGAATGAATGAATACAATGGAATAGAAGAGGCAATAATAATAGAATATCTAGGTATACAGTATTACCCTAATATAAAAGAAAAGACTTAACTACCCTAAAGCTAATAAACTAATTCTAACACCCCTCCTCAAACTCACGATACTGCAGCTAAAAGCATAGAGAGTTTGCCAACTAAAAAACGAAAACGCTGAATCGGATGTGACTTTGTAAACAAATCAGCAATCTGTGCGGAAGAAGAAACAAAAGGCAAAGTGATAGCTCCATGCTTAAGGTGATGACGAGTAATGTGACAATCAATCTCTATATGCTTGGTCCTCTCATGGAAAACGGAATTGTGAGCAATCTGAATAGCACTCTTATTATCACAATACATAGGTGAAGGGCGAGGAAGGGAGACACCAATATCTGTAAGTAGTCGGCGTAACCAAATAAGCTCATGGGTAGTCAAAGCCATAGCACGATACTCAGCTTCTGTGGAAGACACAGCAACAACATATTGCTTCTTGCTTTTCCAAGAAATGAGAGAATCACCCAAAAATATACAAAACCTAGTAACAGACTTGCGATCTGTAGGATCACCGGCCCAATCAGCATCAGAGTACGCACGCAGCTCCAAGGAAGATGATGAAGAAAGTAAAATGCTTTGAAACCTAGTGCCCCTCAAGTACCTCAAAATACGATGAACAACAGCCCAATGAACTGTAGTAGGGGAAGTAACAAACTGACTAACAACATGAACAACATGAGCAATATCCGGACGAGTAATAGTAAGATAAATCAAGCTACCAACAATAGTGCGATATAAGGTAGGATCAGGCAAAGGAACGCCATCAGAAGGGGAAAGACGAACATTAAGCTCCAAAGGGGTATCAACAATCTTATTATCAGTGAGGCGAGTATGCTCAAGAATGTCACCTGTATACTTAGACTGAGAAAGAAGATAATCTTTTGGAGAATAGGCTACTTCAATCCCCAAAAAATAACGTAGTGGACCTAAGTCCTTCATTTCAAAACAACGAGCTAATTCAGACTTCAACACTACAATCCCATCAACATCATCACCAGTAATAATCATATCATCAACATACAAAGAAAGCATAATACGACCAGCAGTGGTACACCTAATAAAGAGAGCTGAATCATACTCACTCGGGGAAAACCCAAATGAGGTAATCACTGTGGAAAACTTCTCAAACCAAGCTCGAGGGGCTTGATTAAGACCATATAAGGCTTTTTTAAGCCTGCAAACTTCACCAGGACCACGAGGAACACCCGGAGGAGGAACCATATAAACCTCCTCTTGGAGGTCTCCATTCAAGAAAGCATTTTTAACATCCATCTGAGTTATATGCCACTGACGAATAGAAGCAACTGCAATAAGAGTACGAACAGTAGTCATTTTAGCAACAGGAGCAAAAGTCTCCTCGTAATCCATACCATACTGCTGGGAAAAACCCTTGGCAACCAATCTTGCTTTGTACCGCTCAATAGACCCATCTGACTTGGTTTTGATTTTATAAACCCAACGAGAACCAATAGCGCTCTTACCAGAAGGTAAGGGAACCAAACTCCAAGTGTCTATCTTATACAATGCTGAGAGTTCCTCTGCCATAGCCTATTGCCAAAGAGGATCAAGAGCTGCCTCTTTATAGGACAGAGGCTCAGAGAGATCATGAACTGAAGCTAAAAATGAAGCAAAAGAATCCGAATAACAAGAATAAACAAAATCAGGTGATTGAGTAGACTTACGAGTGCGAGCAGGATAGTGAGGAGGTTCCACAGTCTCAGTAGGTGCTTGGGTGGCCTCTGGAAGGAAGGTAGCATCAAGCGGCAAGGTACCCATATCAGCAGAAGTAGAACCATGAGGTGAGACAATATCAGTGGTGTATAGGGCTTGAGAGAGCACACTATCGGTATCATCAGAGAATGGGTCAAGATGAATGAGATCAGATTTAGTCAACTCATGATGATTATCAGGAATAGAAAAGAAGGGTATGTGCTCGATAAATACGACATGACGAGAGACATATAGTTTCTTAGTAAGTGGGTCAAAGCAACGATATCCCTTCTGACCCTCACCATAACCTAGAAAAACACAAATAACGGACTTAGGTAACAATTTGGTACGCTCTACATGAGGTCGAATGACAAAACAAGTACAACCAAACACCTTTAAGGAAGAATAATCAGGAGCATGCCCATACAATTTTTCAAAAGGTGACAGACCTGAGCAGTGAGAGGACGGAATTTTATTAATTAGATTGACAGCAGTAAGGACAGCCTCTCCCCAAAAATCACTAGGGACATATGCAGATAATAAAAGAGAGCGAGCAGTTTCAACAATATGCCGATGTTTCCTTTCAGCAACACCATTTTGCTCAGGAGTGTCTGTACAAGAGGACTGGTGAATAGTTCCATCTAAAGCAAGCAACTCACGAAATTTATGATAGGTATACTCTCTACCTAAATCACATGTAAAATATTTTATGACAGCAGAATGTTGAGTTTTAACAAAAGCACGAAAGGTATTGTAAATATCAAAGAAGTCTGAACGGCGTTTCATAAGATAAACCCAACAGTAACGAGTGCAATCATCAATAAATGATACATAATATCGAGACCCCCTCTTGTAGTAACAGGAGAGGGTCCCCACACATCAGAATGAACTAAATCAAATGGTGTAAGAGAATAAGAAATACTTCTATTAAATGGTAAAGCGGAAAATTTTGCCAGTTTACAACCACTACAATCAGAAATGTCATGAGTTTGTAAATCTCCTAATTTTCCTGTAGAAGCTAAATATTTTAAACGAGAGGCTGAAACATGACCAAGGCGAGAATGCTATAAATAAAAACTAGACGAAGATGAACTCAAACGAAAGGATGACAAGTCAACACTAGAAGATGAAACCACTGGTACATTGAGCTTGTCCAAGATGTATAATCTCCCTTGCCTACGGCCTGTCCCAATCAGCGTCTGAGACTGCAAATCCTGCACATGACAAAAAGTAGAAGAAAAAGAGACTAAATAACCTGCATCACAAAGCTGACCAACAGAAACAAGGTTCATAGTAAGTTTAGGAATGTGGTAAACACTAGGGAGAGATACATGAGGTGTGACAACAGACCCAACACCTGCTAATGGCATGGGAGTACCATCAACAGTCATAACAGGCAAAGAGGAAGCAGGACATAAGGAAGCAAAAGACGACAAGTCAGGCGACATATGATTAGAAGCTCCAGAGTCTAAAACCCAAATACCTGAGGACATACCTAAAGACATACCTGAAGATATACCTAGTGAAGAGGTGGCCATAGCATGTGGCTGTGTGGAAAACTTCTGAAATTGGTCAGCAAGGGAGGTCATGGACGGAGTGGATGGGGAAGGGGTTTGCACAACCCAACCTAGGACACCGAGCCTTCCAATGTCCCTTCTCCTTACAGTAGCTGCATACATCACTGCCAACTCTCGAGTAAGGCTTATTCTGATTGTTGGACTGTGGTCGAAAAGGGGCTGCTAAAACAGACGGAGTAGAGTCGGGGATAATTCCCTTTCCAGACTGTGTCTTGAGACGTATTTCCTCGGCTACTAACTCATGGACAACAGAATCAACGGACGGAAGTGGGCTACGATGGAGAATGGACCCACGAAGGCCCTCAAAATCTTCACGTAGAGCCATCAAAAACTGAACCAGACGTTGTTCCTCCCTACTAGCGATATATGGTGCAAAGGCCCGCAATTCGGGTGACTCCATGAGAGCTAACTGATCCCAAAGATCTGTCATTATAGAATAGAACTCCTGAATACTCAAATTTTTTTGTTCAAGGGCACGAATATCACACTCTAATTGGTACCTTTTCGCAAAATTGGAATGTGTAAATAATTTAGCCGAATGATCCCACACCTCCTTTGCATATTTAAACTTTGCCAACTGCATACCTATTGAGGGAGCAACGGAGTTGTTGATCCAAGTAATGATTTTTGAATTATTTGTGTCCCAAACATCTAGCAGTTCTGCAAATTTATCAGCATTTTCATTCGTAGGTTTACTAAAATCCCCATTGATATAACCCCACATCTTCTTCCCCTTCAAAAAAATTTTCATCACATAATTCCAATATACAAAATTCTTGCCATCGAGTTTAACACTAATCGCTTGAAGCGAATCATCACGTTCAGTAGCCATTACGAAAACGAAGCAATTAAATAACACAAAACAAGCGAACCCAAAATCAAAGACAGATCTAAAAACACAAAACAAACGAACCAGAATCAGTGACAGATCCAAAAACGAGCGCAAAGCAGTCGCTTTCACCTTCACTTTCAATTATGTTGTACTTGAGTTCAAAACTAGTTACAACGCTTTGAATGGTTCTTGAAGTGATTAGGAGTGAAACATTTCAACGGTTGCGTGATTCAACGAGTTTGCGATACTTTCGAGGACTTTTTGGGGGTTCTAAAATGGTTGGAAAGTAGCCCCAAATGCCTTGTGAGTTTGGGGACTTTTAAGAATGTTAAATGGGAGAAAATATGGTCCAGGGGGTACTTGGACCGGTCGAATTGACCCGCTCGACCGGTCGAATGCCCCTCTGCACAAGACAGTGATTTTACAAATATTTTTCGTTGATTTTTACGGAAACGGACATAACTCCTTCTAGAAAATTCGGATTTGCACGTCGTTTTTTTGCGTTGGAACCGGGACTCAAAGATCTATCTTTTGGTGTGAAATTTTGATATACTTTATTAATGACCATTTTGCCATTGGGGCTATTTTGTCATAGCAAACCCTTTTATGTTAGTTCAAATCATGTTTTTCTTAATAATTAACATGATTTCTTCCTTATTAGTGTATTTTGGGTGAATATAGTCCTGTTACACGTGTCCGAATCCATCGGGGGTGGATTGGGGGTGTGACACTAATACATAGTGTAAGTGTATATATGAATATATTATAGTATAAATTATTGTTTTTATTATATAGATTATAGATATAGATACAATTTATAGATTATAGTCCCATATTTTAGGAATTAATACAGAATGGATTGCTAATTGATGAGATGAAATCCACCACAAAAAACTGAAAAAGAAAACATGAAAGAACATGAAATAAAATCGTGTGCCTAGCTAAAAAATAAGAACATGAGCCTAGGAAAAAGTAATTAGGAACGTTAGTAAAAAAAAAATCAAAATCTAGAAGAAATAAAATATCACGTAAAACACTAACATATAAAAAAGATTAGCTAAGAGAGCCCTAAACAAATAAACAGACTTGAATTTCCATTGGTATATATTTTATTAACAATAGGAGTCCATGTATTGATGATATATTGACTAAACCTATCTTAATTGTATACAACAGATAAACATGATATTCAAGGAAACAAATAGAAGTAGGATTCTTAAGGACGGACAAAAAAAAAATGGCATACTAAACTTAATAAAACTCTAAAAAAAAAAAATCACTTAAGTAAAAGTGCACCGATTGATAAAAGTTCAAAACACTTAAGGTCATCGGTGCACTTATATATATTATATATTATAGATATAGATTATAGATATATATATACACACTTATATATTTATATATATTATAGATATATATATACACACTTACCTGGATCCGATTTGGATACACGCACATCCAACACACACACGCACACCCCAGCCCCAATCCAACCCCAAAGCCCCACACTAGCCTACAGTAAAGCCCAATAAGTGCCACTCATTCCGACTGAAGAATAACTGGGGGGGGGGGGGGGGGGCAAGCAATTAGAATCCCCTATGGGATTCGAACCCTTTCCCTTTTAAGACTTTCGTTAATTTTCTTTTGGAAAAATTACTGAAAAATCCCTCAAAGTGAGTCTTAAGAGTTTAAGGTCCAAAAGATTTCTTAGTTTGTTAAAAAGTCCCTCTAGTTGAAACTTATATTTGATAAACATCCCTAGACTAAATATTATGTGTGTGTGTGTGTGTGTGTGTGTGTGTGTGTGTGTGAGAGAGAGAGAGAGAGAGAGAGAGAGAGAGAGAGATTTGGGTCTACCTCCACTACGATTGATCTGTCGCTACCACCATAGAGCCACTGCCTTCTCGGGGGGGCCTTTGGGCTAGCAGCCCGGGCGGTTGCTTGGGGCCTCAAAAATTTAGAGTTTGTTTGGCCTTGGAATAAGGTCTTGTTGGGCCAAAATTCATGTATTATATATATATATATATAAAATAGGGCCAAAATAAGGCCTAAAAAAAATAGGGCCTTAGATATACATGCATTATATATAAAAAGAGGACAAAAAATAAGGCATTAGTTGGCCAAAATACATATATTATATATAAAAATATGGCAAAATAGGGCCTAAAAAAAAATAGGGCCTTATATATACATGTATTATGTATAAAAATAGGACAAAAAAAGGGCCTAAAAAAATTTTCTTCTCATGTTCGCTTAGGGCCTCGTGTGAATTTCACAATCTCAGGGCCGACCCTGTGCCTTCTGCCACCACCACCACGATCGCGAGCCATCGCCAACCATCACCACTCTCCCCCCGCTACCACCACTACCGCCATTGTTGCGGCCACCACATCCGGCCATCTCCGACGAGCTCAAACTAGATCCGGCAATATCCAACGAGCTCGAACCAGATCCGGCCATCTTCACGTTAGTTGCAGATTTTACAAATATATAGTGAAATTTCACTTGTTATAGGAAAAGTTAAGTGAAATTTCACGTTTTTTTTTTTTTTTTTCTTTTCAATATCAAGTGAAATTTCACTTAACTTTGGCTATAACAAGTGAAATTTCACTTATATTTTTAGCGAATAGTGACTTAATAGGGAAGTTGCCGGAGATGGTGGGGGTGATGGTCAGAGGTGGCAGAGGTGGTCGGGGTGGTGATAATGATGGTTAGAGTTAGATGATAAAGATGATGACATTTTAATCTAAGAAATAGGGGGAGAAATTATCCTTAATGATTTAAGTTGTCCTTAATATTAAAAAATCTTATGCATTATTCCTTTCCACTAACTGCCCCTTTTCTTTTACCAAAAAAAATAAATTAAGAGTTTCGTTGTTAGAGCAAGTATAATTTTTTATCTTAAAAGATTTTTTAAAATTGACTTTTTTTGGTATTCATTTCTCAATGCTTTCAAAAAGTTTTTATTCCAGCTGCTTCTCAAGCACGTGGCAGTAGTCCCACTATTATCGAAAATGGTTCAAATGGTTCAACTGTAACATGTATTGATTTAGTAAATCGTGGCATTTCCCATAAATCATTCATTGTATGCAAAATTCAATTGGTGTCTTCTACTTCATCATGCATAACCCTCTTCTCTCTTCAAATTTATTGTGAAATGTTAATACATAGATGTGTGTGTACATATAACATATGCGGATGGATGTCAACTTTTTTTTTTTAAATTTTATTTTTGGCGTGATTTGGATCACGGTTGGGAGAGGGATTATGCTTGAGATGAAGCATAGGATAAACAATACTAAGAAGTTATAGATGCGTGTTTTTTTTTGCTTGAAATTATAGATGCGTGTGTACATATAACATATATATGCGGATCGATAGTTTTAGCTTATCCTTGATAGTTCTGTGAAATTTCACCAAAATGTTAAATTTCTTATACACATTCGTGGAAACCAACGCGGCCTAAGACTAGCTACATGCCAAACAAGCTACGATCACTTTTGTATAGTTTCCATCCATGCTTAATAACATTAAAATTAAAAATTAAAAAAATTAAAGTTTGAACTTGAGAAACAAAGAAAGGGAAGTCAAGTCACTCACCAAATTCAAACATGTATTTCTCACCACATTATCTTTTCATTCCCGTGTCCTACGTTTATTTGTTCGGTTGATAAGAAAAATATCGTAAAAATAGGAAGAAAAAGAAATTATGGTGAGATATACATGAATGATTTTTAATTTCGCGAGTCATTTGAGTTCCTCTTTTTTTTAATAAGTTAATTGTAACTTATTTATTTACGCATGCATGAAAATAATGGAGAGAACATAAAGCAACCTGTTTTCCTTCTTGTTTTCATTTTATTATCTAAAATTCTGCTAACTTATTTTATTAATGTTTTCCTTTCTTTTTTTTCTTACTACATCCATGATCCAAAAGGGGCACCCATTCTTGTTGTAAATCTGTTCATGTCAACAGCTTCCAACCCTTCATGTATGTCACTATGTGCACTTTTTTTTAAAAATTTTATTTACCATGATCATAAAGAGATGTTTATTGAAATCCATGAAAATGAATGCAAAAAACGTGTAATTTCTTTACTTTAGGTACTTATTCTACTGTTTTGAAGTGTGATTAGTTCATGTGTACAAGTGTATCTATGTGGCACACAAGTGGACCAATAATATCTTAAAATAGGACCAAAAATACTTAAGTGTTGTCCAACATGAATTACTACATTTTCTTTCTATTTCCCCATTTTTTCTATAGGATTTAAAAGATGCCATTCATTCACTTGATGGCCATTTAGAGGAGACAAGTGAGCAGTATTAGAAGGAAAACAAGAAAGAAAACATTTTTAAATCTATGCTTCTTGTGTCATTTTCAGCCATATCAGAACTATAGGCCAAGTTTAGTATTGATCATTCTAATTGTATATGTGGCGAAATATTTTTCCATGAATGAATGAAACGGTACGGTGAAAGCATTTGAAATTGATTAAAAATGAAAATAATAAACACCTTCCTAAACAAAATACAGTTTAGCACTTCAAATTGATATATTAAACTATCATAAAGAGACAAGTAAAAAAGCTTAACTTAAAGAAATTATATGAAGCTGGTCCAAGTCAGAACGCTTTTTAAGTCACGTAGATATATATGCAACATATACCACAAATCAAACACTAGTAAATTAGGCAAATTATATACAGTAGTTCCCTAATTAATCTATATAAAGCTCAAGGCCAATGTTGTACATACCAACTCAATTACCATCAATATATTCTATTCACTTCTAATTAGCTTTAATTAAGGACCATGGTTTTCACTAGCAAGCACCTATGCATCTCTTTTGCATTGCTCTTCATATTGGGAGCTCTGGCTTCTCAAGCTACGTCCCGCTCTCTGCCTGTGGCATCAGTGTATGAGAAGCACGAGCAATGGATGGCTCATTATGGGCGTGTATATAAGGATGCTGATGAGAAGGACAGACGTTCCCAGATATTCAAGAAAAATGTAGATTATATTGAATCATTTAACAAAGCTACAGATAAGACTTACAAGCTTGGTGTTAATCAATTTGCAGACCTTACAAATGAAGAGTTTGTAGATTCGCGGAATAGATTCAAAGCCCATGTCTGCTCCAACTCAGCAATTTCCTTCAAATATGAAAATGTGACGGCCGTGCCAGCTACCATGGATTGGAGGAAGAAAGGAGCTGTCACACCCATCAAGGACCAAGGCCAATGCGGTAAGTACTGGAGATTAATTTTTCGAGGATAATAATAAATAAACTTCTATCTCTCTCTATGTGAATATACTATATATTAACTTTTTTTTTTAATCGAAATATAGGGTGTTGCTGGGCATTTTCTGCTGTGGCAGCTATGGAAGGAATTACTCAACTATCAACCGGCAAGTTAGTCTCACTATCCGAGCAAGAGCTAGTTGACTGCGATACCAGTGGTGAAGACCAAGGTTGCGGTGGCGGGCTTATGGACAATGCCTTCCAATTCATCCAACAAAATAAAGGACTTACCAGTGAAGCAAACTACCCATACAAAGGGACCGATGGCACTTGCAATGCCAACAAGGAAGCAAACCATGCTGCCAAAATAACTGGCTACGAAGATGTTCCTGCCAATAGCGAGAGTGCGCTACTAAAGGCTGTTGCGAGTCAACCCGTATCAGTTGCGATCGATGCTGGTGGTTCTGACTTCCAGTTCTATTCGAGCGGTGTATTCACTGGAACATGTGGCACTGAGTTGGACCATGGTGTTACAGCTGTCGGTTACGGGGCTAGTACAGATGGAACAAAGTATTGGCTGGTGAAGAATTCATGGGGTTCTACGTGGGGTGAAGAAGGTTACATAAGAATGCAGAGAGATATCGATGCAGCGGAAGGCCTCTGTGGCATTGCAATGGCAGCTTCATATCCCACTGCATAAGTTTATGAATCAAAAGAATTGACTATCTGTGTAAATAATATGAATTGCAACCAACTCTTGATTGTTCATACTTGCAACAGGAGTTTATGTAGTACTTCTCATATTGGAAATCATTATAGAAGTTTATGAATTTGTTAGTACTTACTCAACAAAGACATGGTTTTCAATTCTTGCATCCCTATAACACCGAATCACTCAAGCACTAGACAGTTGAGAACATTTTACCTAGAACTATTAGTTCTACACAACACCCTTTTTGTTTTTAACCAGCCAAGCACTGCTAAATTTTGCAACCCCCCTTCGGCCCTTCCAAAGAAAGATTGACAAGGAACCCCTCAGATCAGAATGAGGAAATCACCTAAGAACCAAAAGCTTAGGGCTCATCATGGTAACGTTGTGGTTTTTGGTTTTCAGTTTTTGTTTTCACTTTTTTTGTATTGATGTTTGCCTCTAATTCAATACAAAAAATGAAAAACAAAACTGAAAACCAAAAACCACAGTGTTACCATGCGAGCCCTTAGTATGGAACGAACGATTTAGCATTTCACTGACTACAACAATCTAAAGAGTGAAGCTTGACCAATTAGTACATTCTCTCTAATTCACATCTATGTAAGTAGCTCCATAATTTCAAGTGACTTAATCCTCTAGAGCCTAGACAATTGGGAAAGTACAGTATCTGAAGTCCAACCTCTCTCCATAACTTAAGTCTGTTTAGTTATTGTTGTAACATTTTAATATTTAATAAATTACTTCATTAAATGTTAAAAGGAGAATTAACATTACTTCAGTAAATGTTAGAAGGAGATTAACATTACCTCAATAAATGTTAAAAGAAGTTCAATGTTAAACTAATGTTATGCTACGTAAAATCTACGGGTTTTTTAGTTGCATTAACTCACTTCCAATCCTAAGAAGATATACACTGCCTATAAATAGGTCCTTTCGGACACCAAGAAATTACACCAAAAAAAAAAAAAGAAAAAAAAAAAAAAAAAGAAGAAACAAGAATTCAATATTCATAGAGAGAGAGAAAGGGAATGAGTATTTAAGGCAAAGAAGGGTGTTTTATTTGGTGGAGCTTTGGGCTCAATCTCTTGTGCAGAGTTGATCAGAGCCAAACGACAAAACAGTCGGGCAGTTGTATCCTGGAGGGGACAAGTCAGAGAGAATGTCTACTGCACCGGTTCTAAGGCGTTGCCAACCGTAGAGGGCTTGAATCTCCTTAAAGAGAGCGAGATATCCGTGCCTTGGCCTGATTTGTTTTGTGTATTCCTCAGTTGTAATTTCCATTTTATTAATTGTACTTTTTTAGGGCTCGCATGGTAACATTTCCTGTTTTGAGTTTTCAGTTTTTTAAAAACGAAAACCAGTTTTGGTTTTTTTTTTTTGAAAAAAAAACGAAAACTTGTTTGGTAACATTGTTGATTTTTTTTTTATTTTTTTTAAAACAAAAACAGGAAACTCAAAACGACTTTTTGGTGTTTTCATTTTTTACCCAAAATTTGAAAACGTTTTTTAAAAACAAAAAACAAAAACGTTACCAAACGAGTTTTCAATTTTCGTTTTGTAAAAAACGAAAACAAAAACAGAAAACAGAAAACGACAACGTTACCAAACGAGCCCTTAATATTTAGTGCAATTTCACTAACAGTTATCATTCCAGTCATGTTGTAATACAATTTCTCCACCAGACTTTAGCAAGAGAGAGAAAAAGCTAACACTGAATCACTGATACAACATCAATGCAGGACTTGAGTGTAATATTTCAGTGTTTGTAATTGATATGGGCAAGTTTCCTAGCAGTAGAATGCTAAATCAGTGACACTTGAACATAAGAATAATTCTAACATTGGAGGCCACTGGTTCAATGTGTGGGGCTCAGAATCCTAATTTTGAACGTGTTATAACAATCTTACTAACTGTGCAATGGCAGGTGCATAGCATTTTTCTTCTGCACTTTTATTCTTATTTATTTTTTTATTTTTTTTTTCTTTTCCCCCAGACCAATTAACGTATAGGAGTGAGGTAAGTGATACACATGTTTGTGATATTGATACCTTAACCATGCCGCTTAATACGGGGATAAACTCAGAAAAGCAAATTTATTTGGTCTACAAAATCTGCAGTTACAACTTACAAGCAATGGACCGACAGCAAATCCTTCTTGCCAGTTTTGGAATGAAAGAAAGCATTGTTTTATATTTGGTGACAACTAATTAACAAAGCACAAACACATAATTATTGAGACGGTAATTAATGAATAATTTTGCAGTAATATAATAAATATCAAAAGTACAAACTCCAAGAAACCAAGCAAGTTGCACCAGCAAAAATGAACCAGTCAGGAGCTAGTGGGTTTGCCCCATATTTGCAGAGCAAAATCCTAATCTTCAATGAAATATTATACTTGTATACGAACTTAAAGAAACATTTTATTTGGTTACATATAAATATACTATAGGGGCTGATCTGGAAATTGCTTCAAGTGTGATTTTTTTCCTTGACGTTTCAATGCTATTTTGCAGAAAGAAATTGTTTCAAATGTTATGCAAATCAACTTCCAAAAGGGAGTCCAATCTACTAAATTAGACTTGGTTACTCATTCCT
This sequence comes from Hydrangea macrophylla, assembly GCA_033977485.1. Lineage (NCBI taxonomy): Eukaryota > Viridiplantae > Streptophyta > Magnoliopsida > Cornales > Hydrangeaceae > Hydrangea > Hydrangea macrophylla. Next base: position 101,527,598 of record CM066990.1, read on the forward strand.
TAATAAACCACATTAATCATTGAGAGTTCTGCCCACCCGGCACTGTGTATCACAGCTTCGTACTATGTCACAAATCCAAGCCCCATCACCTTAATGCCTACTATGTCTTTTGTTGTATAAGGATGTGATTTTATTAAAATACTTTTCTAGTGGGCAGCAAGTTAATTATTCAATTGTATGTAGGGTGGTACCTTCCACATAAATAAATGAAACGTTACGGTGAAAGCATAAGAAATGGAAAAGAAAAGACAAACCCCTTACTATTCAACAGATGATTTAGAAATTCATCCTATGTAGATAATGTTCATACAAAGAGACAAGAAAGACAAGGCTTTCCTTATAAATAAATCATATCAAGCAAAGTTGCTAAAAAGGCAGGTCCAGATCATAACATTTTGTAAGGCACGTTGAGAAACGACAATTACCCAAAGAAAATCAAAGATCAGTAATCAAATCTGGCAACTTTTTTTTCCTCCCCTATATAAAGCGGAAGGGCAGTTGGAGAGTTTCATAAGTATTCCAACTAATAAGATCTCAGTCGTAGAAAGCTAGCAGCTCACTATGGCTTTCACAAGCAAGAACCTATGTATCTCTTTTGCTTTGCTCTTCATTTTCGGAGCTTTGTCTTCTCAAGCTACATCCCGCTCTCTCCCTGACGCATCAATATCTGAGAGGCACGAACAATGGATGACTCGTTATGGGCGTGTATACAAGGATGCTACTGAGAAGGAAAAGCGATTGCAGATATTCAAGGAAAATGTAGAATACATAGAATCATTTAACAAAGCCATGGACAAGCCTTACAAGCTGGGGGTCAATCAATTTGCAGACCTTACAAATGAGGAGTTCATAACCTCAAGGAATAGATTCAAAGCCCATGTCTGCTCCAACTCAGCAATTTCCTTTAAATATGAAAATATAACTGCAGTGCCATCTACCATGGACTGGAGGAAGAAAGGAGCTGTCACACCCATCAAAGACCAAGGTCAATGTGGTAAGTAGTGATTTTGTTGCAAGGATAATACAATCTTTTGTATGTATGTCGAGACATATTTATTTTCCTAACCGTTTTGTTTTATCAAATATAGGATGTTGCTGGGCATTTTCTGCTGTGGCAGCTATGGAAGGAATTACCCAACTATCAACTGGCAAGTTAGTTTCGCTATCAGAACAAGAACTGGTTGACTGTGACACCAGTGGTGAAGATCAAGGTTGCAATGGTGGGCTCATGGACAATGCCTTCGAATTCATTCAACAAAATAAAGGACTTACTAGTGAAGCAAACTACCCGTATAAAGGAACTGATGGCAGTTGCAATGCCAACAAGGAAGCAAACCATGCAGCCAAGATAACTGGTTATGAAGATGTACCTGCCAATAGCGAGAGTGCATTATTGAAGGCTGTTGCAAGTCAACCAGTCTCCGTTGCCATCGATGCTGGTGGTTCTGACTTCCAGTTCTATTCAAGCGGTGTTTTCACTGGAACATGTGGCACTGAATTGGACCACGGTGTTACAGCTGTCGGTTATGGGACTAGCACAGATGGAACTAAGTATTGGCTGGTGAAGAACTCATGGGGCACATCGTGGGGTGAAGAAGGATACATAATGATGCAGAGAGATGTTGATGCCGCTGAAGGCCTCTGTGGCATTGCAATGGCAGCTTCATATCCCACTGCATAAAGTTGCGAATCAAAAGCATATCAATGTAAATAAAATGAATTGAATCCAAGTACTCTTGATTGTCTATAGTTGCAGCAAGAGTTCATGTACTTCTCATATTGGAAATCATTGCAAAATTTTATGAATCAGTATGCAGTTTCAGCTTCTGTTAGTATTAAAGATCCGGTTTCAAGACGTTGCTTTCAATTTATGCAGCCATACAACACCTAATCACTCAACCATTAGTTCTCTGCAACATCATCTCTTTATCGTTGGGGTCCTTTGGCAATCCGAGCAATGTTAAAGTTTGCAACCACCACATACAAGAACAGATTTAGTGTGCACCGGTTGATTAAGCATTTCGCTGACAAACAATATAAAGTAATGCACATATCAAAATCACAAACTCTTGTAAGGCCCAGCCCATTCAACTCCTTAAAACCCAGGTGTTAAGGAGAGGGGAACTAAAGCCTTATAAACCGCACAGAGGGGCTATAAATGGGCGATGTGGGACATTCCAACACACCCCCTGAACCACAGGAGCCGGACACTCGGCATACCCTGGACCACAGCAGCCCGACACTCGGCACGCCGGAAGACAAGACCAACCATGCTTTGATACCACTTGTAAGGCCCAGCCCATTCAACTCCTTAAAACCCAGGTGTTAAGGAGAGGGGAACTAAAGCCTTATAAACCGCACAGAGAGGCTATAAATGGGCGATGTGGGACATTCCAACACAAACAAATCATTGCCAAAATTTAGATGGACAGCTGGACACTGATATTCAGAACTCAGCTTCTGTAAGATATTAGGAGTTCATTCTCTAGCTCCACAATTAATATGGAGGAGTGAAAGGTAATTGTCAAATGTATATTGCTTCACAGGGGAAGTAACTAGAGAGGCAGATTTTTTTTCTTCTTCAAATTTTTTTATGTGTATATGAAATGGACCAACAAATCAATTCCTTATGCCATTTTAGAACAAAAAGAAAGAATTTATTTTTTAAACTGAGTATTGGTTAATGAAATCATAGTCCAAAAAGGTTAATACACCCATTAAGGATTATGAATTTAGATAAGGCTAAACAAAATTTCAATACCTTGTAGTTTTAGCGAAATTTCACTTTGGACCTGTATTTTGAAATGCAACATTTTGATCCCTCGAGTTTCAAAATTGTGTCAATTTGGTACCAAAAACGTGGGAAATTTTTAGGGCCCAAAGTGGAACTTTTTGCACCGTGAGGGACCAATATGATGCATTTGAAAATGTAGGACACAAAGTGAAATTTTTCTAAAACTACAGGGTACTAAAATATTGTTTAAATATACAAATTGCTAGCTCAACGGGGAACTTTTTCTGGTGTGATGTCCCACATCGTTTATCCAATAAGAGTATGGTTGGCTTATATAACACTCAAAGATTGGCTACTAGTAACTTGGACTCAAGCATTTTGGGCCATGTTGTTAGGCCATTTCTTCAAGCTACTGGCCAACGAGCCTGGGGTGTTACAACTTACATCTGGCCTAAAGCGTATGGTGTTCTTCATGTACCTTGAGAAAAGGAATCTAATCATAAACCAAGTAAGTAACTGAAGGGTATGTTTGGTAGACTGGAATGAACTCCGGAATGGAATGACCATTCTTTAAGTCTATTCCATTACCATGTTTGGTATGATCAAATATAATGGAATGACCATTCCTTTTTGGAATGGGATTCCTATTGAAGTAGGAATAGGCATTCATTTTCAACCTAAAGAATGCACATTCCATTCGTAATGGAATAACTAAATATGGTTATGTCAACATTTTTTAACTTTCCTTTTTCTTTATTTAATCCGATATGGTAATATCAACTTTCTTTTTTCTTTATTTAATCTTCTTATCTTTCCTTTTTTGCTATTTAAATTTAATATTTTTTTATTAAAATAAATTTATTAAATATTTTGAATATTCAATTAAAATTTAATGTCATTCCATTCCTAGGTATGTAGCCAAGCATATGAATGAAATAGTCATTCCTATTCCATTCATATTTCATTCCATTCCTGAACTCATTCCATTCCCAACTCATTTCATTCATGCGTACCAAACATGCCCTTAGTAGCTGCTGGGTTTTCCCCATCCTTAGGCTTTGTTTTGTTCTTGGATTTACTGTGGGAAAAGAAAGAAAAACATAGAGGAAAATATTTTTCTTTGTTTAGTTAATAAGGAAAGCGATAAGGAAACTAGGAAAGAAAAGAGAATACGTTGATAAATAAATTAAACAATTTGAATGTTGTCATTCATTTCCCTTCCTTCATTCATATATTATAATTATATTTTAGAAATTTTTATTTTAAATGTTATTTAAGCATGAAGGGAAAGCATGAGGGAATTAGTTTTACTTCTTGTTTTCCTTTCCCTCATGAAATCCGTGAACCAAACAGAATAAAAGCCTAAAATTCTATTGTATTTCCAAAGGTTTTTTTTTAATCCTTTGAGATCCATTACAAACTTGAATAGGATATAACTTATCTGGAAATCCATTTCAAGTATAATGTTTATATTTCCAATTTTGAATGCCTTTCTAAGCAGAAAGAAATTATTTCAATCAATGCACCCAAATACCAGCAAGCAGTCCAATCTGTAATATTTGTTTGCTCAGCAACTTAAATACAAAAATAAAATAAATAAAAAAAAAACCAATTATCATGAAGTGTCTATCCTGTCTTTTGCGGAATTAGATTGATTATATTAAACTACTTTTCTGATGGTCAGCATTTTCTTGAGTAATCAATTGTATACTTGGTGAAACCTGTTTAGATGGACGAATGATACGCTACGGTGAAAGCATTTGAAATTGAAAAGAAACCATAACAAAGGAAATGATGGTTTAGCAATTCATCATATAAGATTAGTGAACATGCAAAGAGACAAGAAAACAGGCTATCATAAAGAAATAATGTCAAGCAAACTTGCTAACCAGGCAGTCCAAATCAGAATATTTTGTAAGGCAAGGAATGAAATAATAACTTAAATTACCCAAAGAAAATCAAAGAACAATATTAAATTCTTCCAACTTCTTTTCTATATAAAGCTAAAGGGAATTGCTTGGGATTTTCATAGAATCTATCAATCATAGCAAGCTAGCGGCACACCATGGTTTTCACAAACAAGCACCTATGCATTTGTTTTGCTTTGCTCTTCACTTTGGGAGCTTTGGCTTTTCAAGTGACATCCCGTTCTCTCCCTGAGGCATCAATCTATGAGAAGCATGAGCAATGGATGGCTCGCTATGGCCGTGTATATAAAGATGCTGACGAGAAGGACAAACGTTTGAAGATATTCAAACAAAATGTCGAACACATAGAATCATTTAATAGAGATATGGACAAGCTTTACAAGCTAGCCATCAATCAATTTGCAGACCTTACAAACGAAGAATTCATATCCACACGTAATAGATTCAAGGGCCACATGTGCTCAAACTTGGCAACTTCTTTCAAATATGAAAATTTGACTGCAGTGCCATCTACCATGGACTGGAGGAAGAAAGGAGCTGTAACACCCATCAAGGACCAGGGCCAATGCGGTAAGTGATAACATAATTTCTGAAAAATATTAGTACGACCTAAATTTATGTATCTATACATATTCTGACTCTTTCCTTTATCCAAGTATAGGATGCTGCTGGGCATTTTCTGCTGTGGCAGCTATGGAAGGAATTACCCAACTATCAACCGGAAAGTTAGTCTCTCTATCCGAGCAAGAACTGGTTGACTGTGATACCAGTGGTGAAGATCAAGGTTGCAATGGTGGGCTCATGGACAATGCATTTGAATTCATCCAACAAAATAAAGGACTTACTAGCGAAGCAAACTACCCATATAAAGGAACTGATGGCAGTTGCAATGCCAACAAGGAAGCAAACCATGCAGCCAAGATAACGGGTTATCAAGATGTACCTGCCAATAGCGAGAGTGCACTTTTGAAGGCTGTTGCGAGTCAACCAGTCTCTGTTGCCATTGATGCTGGTGGTTCTGACTTCCAGTTCTATTCTAGCGGTGTTTTCACCGGAACTTGTGGCACTGACTTGGACCACGGTGTTACAGCTGTCGGTTATGGGACTAGCACAGATGGAACCAAGTATTGGCTGGTGAAGAACTCATGGGGAACAGGGTGGGGTGAAGAAGGTTACTTAAGGATGCAGAGAGATGTTGATGCCGCGGAAGGCCTATGTGGCATTGCAATGCAAGCGTCATATCCCACTGCATAAAACTAAGAGTCAAAAGTTGCGAATATATAATATATGTGAATAATATCTCTGCATTGCAACCAACTCTTGATTTGTTTATAGTTGCAGCAAGAGTTTGTGTTACTCATATTAGAAATCATTTGAAAATTTTTATGAATCAAAATTCAGCTTCGTTTGTGTTGGTACGGTTTCAAGAATTTTCTTTCAATTAATGCTGCTGATAACACCGAGTCACTCGAGCTCTAGACAATTGAGAACATTTTATCTGGAACCATTAATCCTCTGCAACACCATCTTTTTTTTTTAACTAGCCAAGCAATGTTAATTTTCACAAACTAACATACCCAGAGAAAGATTGAGAAAGAAGCCTCAGTTTCGGAATAAGAAAATCACCTTCGAACCAATCTTAGCCTTAGTTTGGCCCTCATGTGGCTTTTTAAAAGGAGCTTATTTATTACTAAGGTGTTTGATAATTTTATACAGGTGACACACTACTCTTCAAAAAGACATCATAAAATCAAAAAGCAACCTTGAGTTTTTAAAAGCTCTATTCTAGAAAACTCTCCCAAAAAAGCCATAAGTTCAATTTTTGCAAACCTCATAAACTAATTACCAAATGAATTAACATAAAATTGTGCTTTAAAAAATGAGAAGCATCAAAATGGGGGCCAAACTAAGCCTTAGTCCTCTGGAGCCTAGACAATTGGCAAGTACAGTAACTGCAGTCCAACCTCTCTCCACAAATACTATGCTTAGTTATGTTTCCATTCGTATAATACAATTCTCCCACCAAATTTATCAAGAGAGAGGGGGGGTTTTTTTTTTTTCCCAAAACTCTACTTTAAAAAAATATATAAATAAATAAATCCCCCCCCCCTAGCAGATTCAATTAACAAATCTTGTCTTGCAAGTCACAACTGACATCATTCACTTAAATAGAACTAAAATTTTCGAACAATAATTGGTACAAGTCACTTTGGAATTAGATCACATATAAAAAAATAAAAAATAAAAAAAATAAAAAAAAACCAATTCCCTTATACATTCACTGTCAGTAATCAAAAGATATAATACCCTCTCATCGGTAATTTTTTTTTTTTAGTAATGCTATGATTCTCAAAAAGAAAAAAAATTTCCAAAAGTATTTCCTAACACGTGACAGTGAGCCCAATTAATTTTGTTTGATTGACGTTGAAATAATCTTACCATTAATAAAGAGGGACCCACAACCTGTTGGAAAACACTTTTTAAAAAAAAATTTGGAAAACATACTATATTTTTTCCCTCTCTCAAAGTCTCTTTGACCCATAGTGATTTTTGGGAGCACACACTGTCCAACCACCACTTCCCTAGCAAAAAAAAAAGTCCAACAACCATATATGTATACCACACACATGTTTAGCATATGTCCACCGCCTTCAATCCTATCCGCCCATTTCTATTGTGTTATTAAGTGCATGCTTTCATTTATTCATGGTATGGACCCCACAGAAACTAGAGATCCAAATTTGTATGTCTACTAAATTTGCATTTACAAGGTCAATAGCCAATCATTTTATGTCATTTTAGATGAAAAGAAAGAATTTGGACAAGCAGTTCACAAAGCCAAAACAGAAGAAGTTTAAGAGAGTAGTTAATGTTTTTGCAATAATTTAACTACAAATATCAATGTACTAGCTCCCACAAGCCAACCATGGTGCACCAGTAAAATTGAACCATTTAAGGAGCTACTGGGTTGGCTACGGGGGCTTATCTAGAAATTGCTTCAAGTATGATTTTTCCCATGACTATTTTCAATGCTTATCGTAGAGAAAGAACTTGAGGTAAATTGCACTTTTTATTCCTGTAGTTTGGGGGTTGTGAGACTTTGGTTCATGTGTTTTTAATTTCGACAAATTAGACCTTAGAGTTCCATTAGTGTGCTTATTTAGTCCTAACTCCACTTTCCATATTGCAAATAAGTAACAGAAAAATGTTATTTTTCGTGATGTTTTTGGATAGAAAGTGAAGATTGGATTAAATTGGCAATCTAATGAAACTCTAGGTTCGAATGTGTCGAAATTGAAAATGCGGGACCAAAGTGTCAAACTTTTAAACTACAGGGATGAAACTGCAATTTACCCAAGAATTTATTTCAAATGTTATATATGCAAATCAAATACCAAAAGGGTACCCAATCTAATAAATTAGACTACTTTGGTCAGCTTCTTAATCATGTTGGAAATTTGAAGGCATATAAAAGTGTTTTAAGGAGAAAGATGACGAGAAATAAGAACTCTCAAATATACTTGAAAATACTCAAAGGAAGAACTCACTTTTTGACTAGATTCAGAATGGCTAGATGAATAAAATAAAAAAAATTACCAAATGGCATCTATAAAGAAAACAAGGGGCATACCCCAAGAAATACAATGAAGCTCAAGACATGCAAAAGAAAATGCAACAAAATGGGATGGGATCCTATCTAGATCCAAAAACAAGACAAACGCCCATCCCACCAAACGTACATAAAAAAGAAAAGAAATCAAAAGAAAGAAAAAGGGTTAGCCATATTTTCCCCTAGACTGATTTCCTCGAGAGTTTTTCATAGCTTCTTTCTTCCGTTGCCTAGCTAACAATGAGATCACAGGGATAAAATCCAAATCCTCAAAATTTGACCACAAATCCTCGATAGGCTCATTCTCCACTATAGGAACCATAAGGGGATCCCCCCTTACATCATCACTGATCACCACAGGGGTTTGGAAAGAAGAACTTGCCCCTTGACAACACACTGTAGCTGTATGGCATACTTCATCAACTTTGGCTCTCTTGGCCAATAACATCTCCTACATGGGAAAGCACAGAGTACATGTTACCTTTAGACATATTTATCGGGGTATCCCTACCAAGCAGAATAGGAGCAGAGGCATCAACAAAATTTTTCCCTTTAGCTTTCCCAGTAATTACTTTCCAAACCCCCACCTCAACCTTAGAAGCAGTGGGCTTGTAGCTGTTCTGTTTCGGCCTATTAAAATAACGAAGAGGATTCAGCTTAGGAGGTGACTTTTTAGTACAATCATGTCCAAAGACGTAGCACTTGGATTATTTGGGAGGCTTCCATTGGTAATCCATACTCATAGGCATTCGAACAAGATCTCTATTAGCATCTTCAGTCTCTAATTCAAAAAAATTGATGAGATCTTCCTTGGCACTAACTTTGACACATACCCTAGCATAAGATATACGTCGTCGACTTCTTGTTGTCTTGTCCACATGCAAAGTTTTGTCAATGTAACTGGCAATAAAGCTAATTCCTCTAAGGTTCCAATATTCCAAAGGTATCCCATAGAAACACACCCAAAGAGGGATAGACTTAAACTTTTCTTTTTTAGAACTGAGATTGGGACACCAAGGCCTTAAGAGAAAAGGTTGTCCAGCAATAGACCAAGGGCCACCTTCAAGGATCTCATCCCTCCCCTCTGCAGAAGAAAAAGTAAAGAAAAATAGTCCAGAATCTGTGGCACGGACATGAACCAAACTCATTTTTTCCCTCATCCTTTTTATAGTAGAGGCGACAAGGGAAAAGAACAAAGATTTACCAACAAACTGACCCACAATGGTGGTTTCCCATTCCTTAGATCCTTCAGTGGTCAATTCATTGGGAACCTTAATACTTCGTTTGGACCAATTTTTCTCTAGTTATCTCATTTGGTAATTTAAGTGGAGAGAGAAGAGAAGAGAAATGGAGAAAAAGTGGAGAGAAAAGAGCCCACTTTTGTTTCTCTCCAAATCGGAGAGATTCTGGAGAGAAAAGTAGAGAAACTTAATTAAATAATGTGTAAAAGACCAATACACCCCAATATATTATTATTTCATCTAACATACATCCCTAATATAGGATAAAAAATTAAATTGGTTATAAGTACTTTCTTTTCTTTTCTCTTATGAAAGTTAATCAAACGAGAGAAAGGTACGTTTCTCGTCTTTTCTCTTCTCTCCTCTATTGTCTATCCAAACATGATGGAGAAAACTCAACTTTCTTTTCTCTTCTCTTCTCTTGATAAGTTTCTCTTCTCTTCTCTTCACTTCTCTCAATCTAAACGAAGAGTAAGGGTAATTGATTCGTGTCCAATATTGCATTCTTGAGTTCTTGATTTTACTCTTATTGGGCGTGAATTACCACGTAAATTAGGAGAGTTAATGGATAAATTGTGCTTCTGTTGTTATTGATTATTTGTCGTTTGTTGCTAATAAAAATCGATTTCTTGTAGTGTTTGGGAACTTGTTCAAAGTAAGAACCAACTCCGTTTGGTTCTTATCTCATAAAAAGGAGAAGGAATGAACTTCAGCAAGGGCGGATCGATCCGTGTGTTTTAGAGGACCTTGATATCAGTTTCAAAATAAGCGGATCGATCCGGCCTTTTGAGCGGATTGATCCGATATTCCGAAGGAACATTCTGCCAGAAAAATCCCAAGATGGATCGATCCGTCCCAAAGAAGGGATCGATCTGCGGCTTTTCGAAGAGATATCAACTGCCCAGATGAAAGGCGGATCGATCTGGCCTTTAGAAGGGATTGATCTGCGGATGCAATTTTCCCCCTGTTTTATTTACAAGTTTGCCATTCTTGTGGTTTTGTATAAATAGAAAGAGTTGTCATTTTTTGGGGATAGTTAGTTTTTAGGGGTTCTTTGCTCTCATTTTGGAATCCACTTGGGTTCTCTTCCATTTCTTCTCCATTTTTGTAAACTTGAAGTAATCAATTGAAGTTTTAATGGCTAGGTACATCTTCTATCTCTTTTCCTTTGATGATATTGCTATGTTTTTCATTATTACTTAGATTTACTTAGGTTATGGATCATGAGCTCTTGAATTTAATGTTGTAGCATTTCTAGGGTTCATTTGTGTATGTTAAGTTACCAACTACTCCAAAAGCTTAAGCTGTTAAAGAATGGGCCCAACAATGTATATCAAGCTTCAACACCCTCCCTCACGTGCAACCCCGACTTGCACGTGGAGAGCAAACAAACCAAATTCCATCATAGTGGAGACAAACAACAAAGTGAAAATATGCACAACAAAGCGGGGATGGAAAAGACAATAGAATTATGGAAAAGATCATTTTTGTATTACTTACATCCTAGGCTATATAGGTTACAAGATTAATGAGAAAAAGGAAAGAGAATAAAAAGAAATAAACACTCATAACTACGGTCAACATGACCCATAAATAAGATAATAAGAAAATCCAAAATTAACTCCTAATTCCAACACTCCCCTTCAAGCTAGAGCGAAGACATTGACAAGCCCAAGCTTGCCAAAAGACGATTGAAGAAGGGTAGGTCCAACAGACTTGGTAAACATATCAGCAGTTTGATCGGATGAGGGAATAAAACTTAGTACTATAACACCAGATTGAACTTTCTCTCGAATAAAATGGATATCCACCTCTACATGTTTAGTTCTCTCATGGAGAACAGAATCAGAAGACATCATAATGGCAGACTTGTTATCACAAAACAAGGTGGATGATCCTGCTACTGGGAAACCTAACTCACTTAGAAGAGATCGAAGCCATAAAAGTTCACACGTGCCCTGAGCAATGGCACGATACTCAGCTTCAGCAGAGGAATGTGAAACAACAGCTTGCTTCTTACTCTTCCAAGATATAAGATGACAACCAAAAAACGTACAAAAACCAGAGGTAGAGCGCCTGTCACCCCTCGAGCTGGCATAATCTGCATTTGTAAAGCAGGAGAGACCTGACTGTGTGCCTGCTTTATAGAACAACCCAAGACCAGGACAAGTCTTGAGATACTGAAGAATATGATAAACAACATCCAAATGAGAAGAACGTGGCGAGTGCATAAACTGGCTTACAACACTGACCGCAAAAGTAAGATCTGGTCTAGTGTTTGTTAGATAAATAAGACGACCCACAAGACGCTGATACACAGTAGGATCGGGCAAAAGCTCTCCCATTTCTGAAGTTAACTTAAGGTTTGGATCCATAGGCGACGAGGCAGACCGATACCCAAGCATTCCCGTGTCCTGAAGAAGATCAAGGGCATACTTTCTCTGAGACAAAGAAATACCCTGGCGAGACCTAGCAACCTCAATACCAAGAAAGTAACGAAGAGAGCCCAAATCCTTAACTTTATGTACCAAGATCACGTTTCACTTGAACAATACCAGATGCATCATTACCAGTAATAATAATATCATCCACATATACTGAGACAATAATACACCTTCCCTGAGACTGGCGACGAATAAAACATGTGTGATCAGAATGGCACCGAGTAAACCCCATGCCGAGAATGACATCACTAAAGCGACTAAACCAAGCACGGGGAGATTGCTTGAGGCCATAAAGAGACTTGCGGAGACGACAAACCTTCCCAAAACACTTCCCCTGAGCCCGAAAACCTGGTGGGGGATCCATATAAATAGTCTCAGTTAAGCCACCATTAAGAAAAACAATCTTAACATCGAGTTGGTGAAGGGGCCATGAATAAGAAGCTGCTAAAGAGACCAGAAGACGAATAGTAGTTAACTTGGCCACAGGAGCAAAAGTGGCACCATAGTCTTTACCAGGAATCTGAGTAAAGCCTTTAGCAACCAAACGAGCCTTATATCGATCAATAGTTCCATCAGCCAAATACTTCAGGCTAAAGACCCATTTACATCCAATTGTGCGCTCTCCCGCGGGAAGAGGAACAAGATCCCATGTCTGATTACCCTGAAAAGCATCCATTTCTACTTTCATAGCTGCCACCCACTTAGGATTCCGAAGAGCCTCATGAACCAAACGGGGAATAGGAACCGAATCCACATGACTAAGAAAAGACTGATAAGAAGGAGATAACCCCTGATAGGAAACATACTTAGAAATGGGATGGTTAGGGCTATTAGACAATAAAAAATGAGCGGGGAGGCGACGAACACGAGTGGGATAATGGGGATAAACAATTTCAGGAGTAACAACAGGAGATAAAGAAGAAGGAATACCTGAATCCGGAGAAGACGTTGGCAGGGGATTAGAGGGGCGTGGGCGGCGAGAATAGACCTGCGAGGGTTCACTAGTGATAACCGGAGGTAGGGAGTCACTGGTGGAGTCTAGAATAGGTATAGGACGGGGTAGAATAGACTCATCGGCCACAACTGGCTCCACCGGTGCCTGCCCTGCAGAAGGAGAGGAACCTGGAAAAAAGGGAACAGTTTTCAGAAAAGTAACATCCAAAGAATGATATAAATGACGGGAAACAGGATCATAACATCGATACCCCTTTGACATGGAGGAGTATCCCAAGAAAACACAACGAACAGCCTTATCATCAAGTTTTGTCCAAGTAGGACTCCTATTTTGAACAAAACAAGTACATCCAAACACACGTGGTAAAATAGGAAAAAGAATGACATCAGGCTTAAGACAATGAAGAGGTGCCTTTTCGTCAAGGACACGACTGGGAGTACGATTAATAAGATAAGTGGCAGTTAGGACGGCCATATGCCAAAAATATTTAGGAACATTCATACCACACAAAAGACATCTCACCACAGACATGATGTGTCGGTTTTTTCGTTCCGCCACACCATTCTGTTCAGGAGTGTAGGGGCAGGTAAGTTGTTGGAGAATTCCCTCTTTGTTAAGAGCAGCCCTAAAATCATCAGTGATATACTCACGACCATTATCTGACCGTATATTATGCACAACAGTATGAAATTGAGGTTTAATCATTTGCAGAAAATTTCTAAAGTGCGAAAAAACTTCAGATTTTTTCTTCATAAGATAAGTCCAAGTACAGCGAGTGTGATCATCAATAAACGTGACATAATAACGGTGTTGTGACAAGGCCGTGACAGGGGAAGGGCCCCAAACATCTGAGTGAATGAGATCAAAGGCACTTGGTGCCCTATGCATGCGTGGAATATAAGAAGTGCGAGTGTGTTTAGACAATTCACAAACCACACAATGAAAATGGAAATCCTTGCAAGCTTTATTCAAAGGAGGAAATAACCAACACAAGTATTGAAAATTTGCATGACCTAAACGGGCATGCCACAAATCCAAAGTCTTAAGGCTAAAAACATAGTTATTAGAAGTCGGTAAGACATAATTAATAGAAACTGATAAACTAGTAGCTTGCATTCCAGAAGACGAAGGAGCCACAAAGTAGTATAGACCGTCACGCTCATGCCCCCTGCCAAAAATCTTCTTCGAAGTCAGGTCCTGCAAATAGCAACAATCAGGTAAGAATACAACAGCACAATTATGATCTTTGACGAGGCGATTAACCGAAAGAAGATTATAGGCAAAGTTAGGGACATAGTAGACAGATGAAAGGGTAATATTGGGAGACAAATAATCGTCACCCTGACTATGTACAGGGACAAAAGACCCATCAGCTATACAGACCGACTGATTAATAGAAGTAAAAGGAGAAATAAAAAAGGAGGACTCACCAGTCATATGGTTACTGGCACCAGAATCCAGAACCTAGGTGGGGTGAGTGGACTTACCATGAAGAGCAGTAGGATTACCTGTGGCAACAGCAGCGGTGGGACCGGAAGAAGAAGATGAGTCCCCCAGGCCCAAGTGAGACTGTAACTGGGCAATCTGTGACTGAAGCTGTCCAAAATCAGGTAACGGGGAGGTGGCTTCAACCACAGCACCAGTACAAGGAGCACCTCTCCCACGACCAGTGGGAGGATGACCCTTAGTAAATTGCTTCTTCAATTCAGGATGAAGATCAATACAGCGATCAATGGTGTAGCCAGGTTTTCGACAGTGCTGGCAGAAAAAACGAGAACCGGTGGGACGGGGGCCCGAAGGAGCAGCAAAAGCCATTTGGTCAGGAACAGATGAAGGAGGACCAATCACAGGAGATATAGAAATAATGCGGCGACGTCGCTCATCGCCATCAACGGTAGCAAAAGCCTCAAATAAAGAGGGTAAGGGGACAATATTAAGAATCTGGGTACGAAGAGCCTCAAACTCGGGCTTCAGACCCATTAAGAACTAGTAGGTGTGGCGACAATCAAGACGCTTGGTCTCAATAGCACCATCATTAGGAAAGTCGGTGATAGGCTCATACTGAGAGAGCTCCTCCCACCGAGTCTGCAGGTACCCAAAATAATCTGTAACAGAAAGTCCCAAAGTGGCCTGAGAAGCGTGTGAAACATCCTGATAGAGCTCAAAAATACGGGAATCACTGTGAGCATGTGCATACATTTTATTCAGGGCAGTCCATAGGTCAAAAACATTGCGGTGGTACATGAACATGTTGTAGACCCGCTCCTCCATTGAGTTAAACATCCAACCCAGAATAATGCAATTGTCAGTGTACCATTCTTCATATTTAGGATCAGATTCTCCCGGTGATTGTTCCTTGCCAAGTAACCACCCAATCTTGCGTTTGCCTCCAAGGAAGAGGCAAAGAGAATTAGACCATGCATGAAAATTCTTCCCAGTTAACAGTACACTGGTAACACGTTTAGCCAGTGTAGTATGAGAAAATGAAGGATCCGAACGAGGAACCGAAGTAACAACATCCTTACCAGTGTACTTAGCCATAGTAGTACGCTAAAAAAGATTTGAGTATGGAACAACTGCAAGGATAAACAAAATAGATCTGGGAAGAAAGAGAGCAAACACAGCCGGACACTCGGCCAGAAAACAACGGGGCAGCCGGACACTCGGCTCACCCAAACAAACAACTAAGAGCACATATAGGCTCTAGTTCATCACGAAGAACAGGCCCAAAAGAGGGCAAACAGAGGCAGCCAAAGGCTGCAACAGAGTCGAGAGAGGCTCTGTGTGTTGCGGTTGGGGCTGGGGGGGTCTCGGCAAGGGTGGGGTAGGGACTAGGGGTCTCGGCGAGGGTGGTGGAGGCGGCGGTGCAGTGTGGATGTGATGGGTGGTGGGCTGCGCAGTGTGGGTGGTGGGCGGCGCAGGAAAGGTTAGGGTTAGGGTTAGGGTTAGGGTTAGGGTTAGGGTTAGGCTCTGATACCAAATAGAATTATGGAAAAGATCATTTTTGTATTACTTACATCCTATGCTATATAGGTTACAAGATTAATGAGAAAAAGGAAAGAGAATAAAAAGAAATAAACACTCATAACTACGGTCAACATGACCCATAAATAAGATAATAAGAAAATCCAAAATTAACTCCTAATTCCAACAGTGTAGGATTCAAAACTAAGGGCTTCATCTTATTTGTATTGCATTTTTATTGTCAAAACTTAGACTTTTAATCCTACCCTATGTATTTCATATGGAATATTACCTAACTATGTGTTTTGAGCTACATGTGTTTGATAAATGTTGTGTGTGGGATTTAAAACTTGAAGTCTTCATCTTTGATGTCAAGCATCTTTGATTGTCCAAACTCTTAGATTTTAAATACTACCTTTTGAAGGCTTCATAGGTGATTTGTCCACTAAGTAGATTAGTTAGTGTAGGGTGGACAAATCATTCGTATTAGAAGCCAAGGAGGCTTCATCTTGTATGTCATGCATCCTTGATAGTTAAACGTTAGCTTTAAATCCGTTTCTATGGAAATCTCAAACTCTTTTTATCTATCACATAAATGCACTCTTGTTTGATAATATGCCACAATGAAGTGTTACCTTAGGATGTGCTTAAAATATTAGTCTGTTTCATCTTGTTGTGACCCAAGATGGGGGGAATGATCCCAACCTATTGCTTTTTAGATTAATTTTTATTTGCCCTTTTTATCCTCGAAAAACCAAACAAAAAGCCGCAAGACGCAAAGTCATTATTTTCCCTTTTTATTATCTTTTCTTATTTCTTCCTTTTATCATTATAATTAGTTTATTAACTTCCCAAACGTTGTTCTTGTATCAATCCATGTGGACTCGACACCCTACTTCCAACATACTATATTTTTAATCGGG
Organism: Hydrangea macrophylla; assembly: GCA_033977485.1. Lineage (NCBI taxonomy): Eukaryota > Viridiplantae > Streptophyta > Magnoliopsida > Cornales > Hydrangeaceae > Hydrangea > Hydrangea macrophylla. Next base: position 101,544,397 of record CM066990.1, read on the forward strand.
TTAAATAAGAACTTGATTTTGACAATATCAAAATGGCGCCGTTGCCAGGAATTGGCAACAACGTTAAGTTGTTTAGTTTCTAATTATATGCGCTTTTGCATTTGATCTTTTTGTTTTGTCTTTGTTTTGAAGGATTAGCTACTCTTCAGGAGCTAAACCTCCATCTAGAATGTTAATGACAATTGGTCTTTCATGAGAAAGGTAATAGTACCTCCTTTGGTTATTCTTTAAACTTTTGGCATATGTAATTGATTTTCATGATTTCTTACATAGTTGTGCTTAATAGAAGTGGTGTATTGTTGCACATGAGTCATTCTAAGAGAAGTTGATTTGTCTACCATGTAGCTTAGTTAATGTAGGGTGGATATGTCATTCTAATCAAAGGTGTTGCATAGTGTAGTAATTTATCACTTATTTGTTATTGTGATAATTATACTTTGTGTTAAGGTGCTTGACTTATACCAAGAGAATGTGATGTGTTCCACCATGTAGTTAAGTTAATTTAGTTTAGTTAACTTAGTTTAGTTAATGTAACTTAGTTGTAGGGTGGGCAAATCATGTTAATCAAAGTAGAACCATAGTATAGTAATGCAAAGTTTGATTGTTTACCAAATTTTCTAGAACACCTCTTTTAAAATAATATTATTTCTCTTTTACATATTGGGCTAGTGTTAAATGTAACATTCTAACATTCAAATTCACCCGCACCATCTCCTAATTATTCCATCTTCATTTCTTTTGGTTTTTTTTTTTTGGTTTTTTTTTGTTTTATTCTTTTATTTGATGTGCTTGGTAGTGATTCATGTGCAGGAATATTATCTTTGTGCTGATCGAGGATTGCTCCTTTTGTTGGTGATATCACTCTATCCCTACTCATTTTTGTCCTTGTTTTGAACCATTTGCATGACTACTTGTATTAGGATGATGTTTAATGCAATTGTTACTCGAAAATCGTTTGAAACATTTGTGGAGACTTTACCCTTGTGAGCTTTAGATCCTTTTCTCCATTGTTGAGCGTTATATACTTCAATTCTTCCTTTTTGAAAAACATACAAAAGTCATAGATAATCTCATCTTCTTACTTTGATTGTTCATTAGAGGAATTAATCCTTTTGTGGAATGCAAAACTCTTGCCTACTCGTCATTGTAGTGGAGAACAAAAATCACACTGTCCGAGGAAATGATTTTAGATCCTTCTTTTCACCATTTCTAGCCTCAACCATGCATACCATTCTTCACTTAACCATACACCTTTTATATCCACGTTTGAATTACATTTTTGGGATGTATTTGCATGAGATCGTGTTTGTAAGGTTGCAAAAGAGATTGAATCGTGTTGTTGTGAGAGTACAAAGAAAAAGAAAAGAAAAGAAGCTTAAAAAAAAGTATATATAAAAAATAAAAATAAAAATAGAAAAAGAAAAAAAGAGCTTCATAGTCAATTGTACTTCTATTTTTGAGCTTCAAAGAAATATTTGTGGATGATTTATCTCTTGTGGTTATTTGTATCCATGCTTTCCAAAATGAATCCCAAGTTTGTACCCGAACACTTCACTTCCTTCCACCTTGTCCTTCACCTCATAACATTTTCCCACTTTACAACTCCCTCAAGGTCCTAGTTGATTCTCAATTTTTGTGATTCGAAGTTTGAGACTATCATGACAAGTAGTTAGAGTTATTTCACATTCTCTAGTGAATGGTATCTTTCATGAGATTAATTTTTACTCATTTTTCACACTTATGTTTTTCATCATTGGCATATGTGTGGCTTTGATATCCATTTCCATTACTCTGTTTGCCCGCATGCCCCGAGTGTATTACCCATTTCGAGTGATTCATTTTTAAAGTGTAATACCGGTGAGAATTGAGTTGAAGCACGTTTTGAACAAAATTCGGATTATAAAAGCATTGCCATCTTCTTGATAGTTGTAGTTATGCACTTCACACTACACATGCATCTAAGATTGAGCTTTATGAAGTTTATCTAATAACCTTGATAGTTTGAGAACTTTTTAGATTTGTGTGTTATGTGCTAAAATCTTTTACAAATTCTTGGGACTATATCAAGTTTTGGCGTTAGATTACGGGCAACTATCATGAGGAAACAAAATGTTTGTGAGTATCATTCTAAGAACCCTCCGGAGACAACACACCGCCTCTACGGGTAACCCGGAGGTTTAACGGCTTGTTGCATGTGCTCAATGCAATCGTGTTCCCCATGAGTATGGTTTATCATTCCTTTTAAATAAATTATTGTGCAAGGTTATTCTTAATTTTCTTGGTCTTCCACTTTGTTGCTAAGAGACTAGAAACATGCTAGTTGGGGGTTGTGATTTGTGTCCAATATTGCATTCTCGAGTTCTTGATTTTACTCTTATTGGGCGTGAATTACCACGTAAACCAGGAGAGTTAATGGATAAATTGTGCTTGTGTTGTTATTGGTTATTTGTCGTTTGTTGCTAATAAAAATATCTTTCTTGTAGTGTTTGGGAACTTGTTCAAATGAGAACCAACTCCGTTTGGTTCTTATCTCATAAAAAGGGGAATGAATGAACTTCAGTAAAGGCGGATCGATCCGACCCTATGAGCGGATCGATCCCTATGTTTTAGATGGGCTTTATATCAGTTTCAAAAGAAGTGGATCGATCCGGCCTTTTGAGCGGATCGATCTGCGATTCCGAAGGAACATTCTGCCAGAAAAAATCCTGAGATGGATCGATCCGCCCTAAAGAAGGGATCGATTCACGGCTTTTCGAAGAGATATCAACTGTGCAGATAAAAGGCGGATCGATCCGGCCTTTAGAAGGGATGGATTCACGGATGCAGTTTTCCCCCTTTTTTATTTACAAGTTTGCCATTCTTGTGGTTTTGTATAAATAGAAAGAGTTGTCATTTTTTGGGGATAGTTAGTTTTTAGGGGTTCTTTGCTCTCATTTTGGAACCCACTTGGGTTCCCTTTCATTTCTTCTCAAATTTTGTAAAATTGAAGTAATCAATTGAAGTTTTAATGGCTAGGTACATCTTCTATCTCTTTTCCTTTGATGATATTGCTATGTTTTTCATTATTACTTAGATTTACTTAGTTGTGGATCATGAGCTCTTGGATTTAATGTTGTAGCATTTTTAGGGTTCATTTGTGTAGGATTCAAAACTAAGGGCTTCATTATTTGTATTGCATTTTTATTGTCAAAACTTAGACTTTGAATCCTACCCTATGTATTTCATATGGAATATTACCTAACCTTGTGTTTTGCACTCCATGTGTTTGATAAATGTTGTGTGTGGGATTTAAAACTTGAATTCTTCATCTTTGATGTCAAGCATCTTTGATTGTCCAAACTCTTAGGTTTTCAATACTACCTTTTGAAGGCTTCATAGATGATTTGTCCACCAAGTAGATTAGTTAGTATAGGGTGGACAAATCATTCAGATTAGAAGCCATGGAAGCTTCATCTTGTATGTCATGCATCCTTGGTAGTCAAACGTTAGCTTCAAATCTGTTTCTATGGAAATCTCAAAGCTCCTTTTATCTATCACATAGATGCACTCCTTGTGCTTGATAATATGCCACGATGAAGTGTTACCTTAGGATGTGCTTATAACATTAGTCTGTTTCATCTTGTTGTGACCCAAGATGGGAGGAATGATCCCAACCTATTGCTTTTTAGATTAGTATTTATTTGCCCTTTTTATCCTCCAAAAACCAAACAAAAAACCGCAAGACGCAAAGTCATTATTTCCCCTTTTTATCATCTTTTCTTATTTCTTCCTTTTAGCATTATAATTAGTTTCTAAACTTCCCAAACATTGTTCTTGTATCAATCCCTGTGGACTCGACACCCTACTTCCAACATACTACGTTTTTAATAGGGTTAAATAAGAACTTGATTTTGACAATATCAGTAATATTATCATGGTGCGGCCCATGATCCACAAAATCAATGGGGAAATCTGCTGGATGAAAAATGCATTCAATAATCACCAAATTAGTATCATCATTATCGGAACCAGCAACCAAATGTGTGAGGCCTTTCTTGATGTCAATACTGGGAAGCGAATTTGTAGAGGTAACATTAAAAAGTTCATTAAACTTTTTAGGTACCGAAGTTACAGGAGGTGTACCCACGTTAGTATTGGAATTGTGGCTCCATTTGGTTAAATAGAAGAAGGAATCAAAAGTTAGCAGTGCCGCTCGAGCAGGCCACTTAGGCTAGCCCCATGCGAGCGAGTAGGCGTGCGAGCTCCTAGCGGGTTTTAGTTAATAACTCTCTATAATCTCACTCAATAGGGTGACCGCTCAAGCGGTGTCCGCTCGAGCAGGCCGCTCGAGCGGCTTCAGGAGTTTGGCAGCAAGATTAAGGAAGTTATATACGTTTTGGAAAGTTTAAAATGAAATTAGCTTTTCTAATTGTTTTTGGATTCCTAATTCAATTTTTTGGAAGCAAATTCTAAGCATATTGGAATGGGGAATATGTATATCCCTGTAGAAGGACTCTTTGGAGTCATTGGAAGTAACTTTACATCGTTTGAAAATGAGATAGTGTATTATTCATTGGAGAACTTTAGGGATTTTGAAAAAGAGAGACATATAATTCGTTGTTCATAGTTCTTTTGCAAAAGAGAGGTCTAGGGTTGGTTGTGGGAGCTCCATATCTATTGAGAGAGAGATATATATATATATATATATATGTATATTAAAGCTCAAATTTGTAGAATCTCTTGGTTCATTGAAATCTCTTATTTTTTTAGCCTTTTCTGAGGTTTTGTTTTTGGAGATCATTTGTTTTGGTTTTGGTGAGGGAGTGATTCATCATGTTGGCACTGTAATCATCCGTTCGTTTGATAGTGGAATTGTTCCTTGACTCCGGGGAGTGGACGTAGGCATAGTTAGCTAAACCACTCATGAAAATCTTGTGTCTTTGTATGTGCTTGTTTTGCCTTCTCTTTTCTCATTTGTATTATTATCTTTGCTTGTGGTTTGAAAATAGCGCTTTTGCATAACAAAGTGGTATCAAAGCTCCGGGTTGAGACCTAGGGCTTTTTGAGAAAGAAGAAAGATTTGTTTCGAAGACGGGTGGACTTGGTTCAATGGCTTCTCAGTTTGGCATACAAGGTACGAAGATGTTTTGTTCAAGCGTGAGGCTTGAAGTTGAAAAAAAATTTGATGGAACAATTTGTTTTGGGATGTTACAGTATTGGTTAAGGATGAGGATAAGGCTCTCATTCATTTTGGTCCTCTACCCGTTTTGTTTTGTTAGGTACTTGGAGTCGAAGGGTTTCAAAGTTACATTGATTTATTTTGGAGACTTAAAAGTCTCAATTGGAGCTCTCGGCTTTTTGGAAGGGTATGAGAAGAATTTGTTTTTCTTGCGGGATAATTCATTTGGAGGTGGAGCCACCACCATTGGAAAGAAGCCTTTTATTGGGTCCAAGCTTTCACACATGAAGTATTGACAAGTTGATTTGGGGATTTGGCGAGGTACGTTGGAAAATGTTTGTTGGAAAGTGTCAAAACCCACAAGGTTCATTTTGGAGAGCAAGTTGATTTTGGGGTGGATACTCATTTGGATGTTGACATGTTTAATTTGGATGGGTTCGTTAATCTGCACTCGTTTGTTGGGAGTCCTATTAGAGGAGTTGATTTGAGAGTATCCCCATTTGTGGAGAAGGGGGAGTGTGATAATCCTCTTGTCCAAGTTGGCTTGGAAGAGGTATCTCCTCAACCTCGTTTGTTTGAGAGTGTTGGAAATTTATGGTGAAATTAATTTTGTAAATAACTCGAATTTACCAACATATCTGGATTGAATTAAATAAAATAAGCACAAATAAAATATTAATAAAAGTTAGAGAATGGAAGGAGCAAGCCTAGAAGTCGTTATACACCGCCCTAAAGACCGTATAGTCTCTCTACGTGCAGGATCTAGCGGCTATTACCGTCTCCAAGATGTAACCTAGATTGCTCACAGCATATCTTCATCCATGGGGCACGTTCACAGGAAGACGGGGTGAACCATCCAATCAAGAGTTGCCCAAAACTCAAATTATAAAAGTAATGAAATATATATATATATATGAATATACTACTCTTCCAAGTTGGCATAGGTGCCTCATATATGTGTATCAAATTCGTATCACCTCTCACCTTCTCATTCCCTGGGCATTCATCTTTATATAGCCAAAACTAGTTGCTACTAGGAAGCAAAGAGTAACAGTAATGGATTAAGAGTAATGATTCGTGCACATAAAATGTGCACATAAAGTGTGCACATAAAAATCTAGGCCATTCATTTTGGTGGGTCCCATATGTGCAGGGATGGATCCCACCAAAATGAATACCCCAGATCTTTTTGTGCACATTTTATGTGCACATAGCATTACCCATGGATTAAAAGCAAAATGAATTCATAAACTTAATATTCCATTTGTAGTATAATGATAAGGTATAAAGGTCTACTAAGTGAATAAACCTCAATAAATTAGTCAGTTACAACATAGACATAATGGAGTTACATAAAAATTAAAGAAGGTATAAACTTAATATTAATATTTAAAATAGGACTTATAAGTTTTAAAATTTCTCCAACAGAGAGTACTTATGTGGATGTTGGTATTTGGAGCAAAGCTAGGTTTGTGTCGACAATTCAGAATTTGCTAGCTTTAGTAAATTGTTTGGTTTTGGAGCTGGTACAACTCAATTTGGATCGTGAAAACGATTTGTTTGCTGATCTTGTTCTCTTGGAAAATTTGTTGACTTTGGTCATTGGTGGGTTCAAGTTCAAACTAGGTTTGAACTTGACTAATTTGCATTGCAGATCATAATTTAGAGACCGGAGCAAGGAACGTTTGTTTTTGGGCTTGGTATGAGACGCCATGCTAAGGTGGAGGATCATTTCAGGTTTGCATTTGTTTGTTTCATATTGGATTTGGCTTTGAATTTTGCATTTGTTTGTTTTGGAGCTTGAGCATTTGGATCGAATCTCACCAAGTTGGAGTTTGTTTGTTTTGGAGTCGTGTGGCTCAATTTGTATTGGAATTGTGGCTCGATTTGGTTAAATAGAAGAAAGAATCAAAAGTTGGCAGTGATGTCCGAGCGGGCGCTTGGGCGGGCCCCGCACGAATGAATAGGCGTGCGAGCCCCTAACAGGTTTTGGATAATAACTCTCTGTAGTCTCACTCAATAGGGTGACTGCTCGAGCGACTTCGGGAGTTTGGCAGCGAGATTACGGAAGTTATATACGGTTTGGCAAGTTTGAAAGGAAATTAGCTTTTCTAATTGTTTTTGGATTCTTAATTCGATTTTGGCAGCAAATCCTAAGTATATTGTAATTGGGAATACGTATATCCCTATAAAAGGACTCTTTGGAGTTATTGGAAGTAACTCTATATCTTTTGAAAATAAGAGAATGTATTGTTCATTGGAAAACTTTACGGATTCTGAAAAAGAGATACCCATAGTTCATTTTTCTTAAATCTTTTGCAAAAGAGAGATCTAGGGTTGACTTTGGGAGCTCTATATCTTGAGAGAGAGAGAGAGAGAGAGAGAGAGAGAGAGGAGGAGGAGGATATCTCAAATTTGTTGAATCTCTTAGTTCATTAGGATCTCTTATTTCTTTAGCTTTTTTTGAGGTTTTGTTTTTGGAGAGCTCCTTTGTTTTGGTTTTGGTGAGGGAGTGATTCCTCACGTTGGTACTGTAATCATCCGTTCGTTTGATAGTTGAATTGTTCCTTGACTCCAAAGAGTGGTCGTAGGCATAATTGACTGAACCACTCGTAAAAATCTTATGTCTTTCTATGTGTTTATTTTGCCTTTCTCTTTTGTCGTTTGTATTATTCTTTGCTTGAGATACAAAAATTACACTTCCGCAAAACAGTTAGTGTTGTCCATACTTTGCAATTCACAAGTCAAACGATCATGATTAGGAGAAGGGCATGAAATATTACAATGGGCAGCCATCACTTTCTCAGCAAAATAGATGTAGCACCAACATCAGCAATGGAGGGACCCACCTCCAAACTTGACACATCAGCCGCAAGTTTTTTGTCAAGCAACACACCAGCCGCACATTTGGACCCAGCTGCAAACTTTGACTTAAAAAAAAATCAAAGTCCTTGCACATCACCTGGGTTTATACAGTGTGTTCTAGAACTCAAATTATCAAATACATAGCTACGTTTGATAGAATTGAAAATAAAGTAATGAAAATTAAGTGTTGAATTATAAGTATTGAAAATTTTAAGTGATTGAATTTGTAATACTAATAACAGTATTTCAACTACTGAAATAGACTGCATTTAGCGATTATTTTTAGCAGAATTTTTTCACTTGAAATTTTCAATGACTGTTTGGCTATTTTTTCAATTAAGTAGTTATTATCAAACGCACTGAAAAAAATTAAGTGCTGAAAACTTTTATTTTTACTACTTAATTGGGTCATCAAACACACCCTTGATGTCTACAAGTATCACTTCTAACTCTCATATATGAGTCTCTCTAATTACATACACGTATATGCAAAATACATCAATGCATATTACTAGATATATCTATATCTATTCATATCTATATCTATCTATATCTATACTATATATAAGTGCATCGATTCTTTTAAGTGCTTTGCACTTTTATCAATTGCTACACTTTCACTTAAATAAAATTTTTTTTTATAAATTTTAATAAGTTTAATATGCCACTTTTTTTTAGTCCCTCCACGAGAGTCCTACTTTTTATTTTTTAGAATAATTCTTTGGTGACAACTTTCATACAACCTCCTAAAAGATGTGTCTATCTCTCTCCTGTGTCATTGTGGGGTCCAATGACATCACATGTGAGAGATAGACACATCTTTTTAGGAGGTTGTATGAAAGTTGTATGAAAGTTGTCACCAAAGAATTATTCTAACCTGCCATGTGTATATGGAGATATGTTTAGCTACTATCATCAGTACTTGGACTCCTATTGTTGATCAATTACACAATATAGGACTCAAAGTTAGGATATTAATTAGAGTCATGCTAGATGTACTCCCAAATGCACAACTAAATGTACAACTTTGCTTTAAAATGTTGGACCTCGTACTGAAAAGTCTGTACACAAAAAAATGGGTGTACATGGTGTGCAAACTTTTCAGCACGAAATCCAATATTTTTAAACAGAGTTATGCATTTAATTGTGCATTTGAGAGTGCATCTAGCATTACTCTATTAATTAACTATTTTCTTCAAAACTTCGAGTCCTACTAAGAGAAATTTTGGACGTAAGTATTGTACTATCTTTTTGTTTTTATTTATTGGTTTTTTTTATTTTTTTTATTTGAGTGTAGTTTTGTTTACCCAAAAATTATTCATTTTTTGCTCACCCTCTTCTTCTATTGGCTAATGTAGTAGGGCTCAGTACTTTATACCATTAATTAATTATTATTTAATCATGGTCTCATTGCATAGCCAATAGGAAAGAAAGATGAGCAATTTTGAGGTGAACAAAAATATTTATTTATTTTTTTGGGAGATTAGGCTTTTTTACTAACGTTCCTAATTATTTATTTTTATTTTTTATTTTTTTTTGCTAGGCTCATTTTCCTTTCTGTTTTTTTTTTTAGCTTGGCTCAATGTTTTATTTATTTAATTAGTTTTATTTTCTTACAATCCAACAAATTTAGATTACATCTTTTAAGGACTCGATTAATAGGACCATTACTACCACTATCATTAAGTCGTCAAAGTGTATGAGTCATACACAACTCTAAGTAGTGTTGGACTTAACTGGTCAGGTTTCTATGGTTTTTATAAAATAAAAAAAAAATTCTTTTTTTATTTTTTTTCCCCTCAATAGATATGGATTTATCAATACTCCTATTCTTTTGTATCGTTTTTTTCCCCCCTCTCTTGGACTCTATGGATATGGCCCTTATGGATTAGCAATACTTTCCTATTATGGACTCTAAAGTAATAAGTATTACTTTGTAATATCAATTGTTATAGTTAGATTAAAATACATTTTAGTACTCGGTAATTACTTCAAAAATTCATTTTAGGTTATATATATATATATCAGAAATGATTTGTGCACAGAATATTTGCACAGAATTTGTGCACAGAATTGATCCGGATCACTCATTTCGATGGCCCCCACACATTTTGGTATGGGGCCCACCGAAATGAGTGGTTTGGATCAATTCTGTGCACAAATTCTGTGCATTTTTCTGTGCTTGTAGCATTACTCTATATATATATATATATATATTAATTGGAATACTTAAGTCCTGTATAATTGCACGCCGTTCAAGGAAAGTCCTTAGTAACATTAGGAAAAAAAAAAAAAAGAAAAAAAAAAGTAACATAAAGACAACGTGCCTAAAAAAAATTAAGATTAACGACATTAGAAAGAAGTAACATAATGGACAATGTGCCTTAAAACATTAAGGTTAAAAAATTTTCATTACCTTGTAATTGCACTAAATTAAGTTTCATCTTAGTAGCCTTTGACTACACCAAACTTCTGTGCGGCACTATCCCTATTGTCGGCCATTCCATCGCATATTATAGACGTTGTTAACGATTGTCCTTACATGATAAGTATTTGTAAATTGAGGGTCTTTAATGATACAAGTCCCAAAATTAAAATTTGGTCCAATTACAGGGAACTCTATATAGTGTTTTCTAGCCTTATATTATAAGATTCCAACTAAACTAAAACTGGAATATAAAAAGACTATAGGGAACAAAAAACTTTTACCGCTGAAGTTCTCTGCTTAATTGAATGTAATTTGAATTAGTAAGAACAAAAATCTATCTGCTAATTTAAAATTTTCAAATTTTAGAGGACAAACTTCTGAACAACTACATAGTAATAAATAAAAATTGCATACTACAATTTAATATTTTGTATATTTTAATTTCTATCCAAGGCTCTTTGAAGTTCTAATGAAAGCTAGAAAATAAATATGATCATAAAATTAATTTTTTTTTATTTTCGGGAAAAATAATGAGTAGATTTAAATTAAAGAAAATAAAATAGCATCTAATTAAAATTCTAATAGAAATATCAAACTATGACTACACCTGAAGTGGTAAAAAGAATATTTCATTGAAATACAGTGTTCAAGAACTCAAATACTTAATGTCTACATGTATCACTTCTAACTCCCATATTTGAATCTCCCTAATTACAAACATGTATATGCAAAATACATCAATGCATATTACTAGATGTGTGTACATGTATATTCTAGATACATGTCACAACATGTGTACAATGTATTTAAGTAAAATGTACTTAACCAAATGTATTTGACCAAAATTAGTTAATACTTCCAACAAAGCAACCTCATTAAATGACAAACTGTTCTGCTAATCTGATCCATGTATCACAGCTTCACACCATGTCACAAATTCAATCCCATAACTTTAAAGCCAACTATGTCTTATGTGGTATCAGGATGTGATTGTATTAAAATTCTTTTTTTTTTTTTTTTATCAAGTATTAAAATTCTTTTTTACTGGGCAGTAAACTGTTGATTATTTAATTCATGTATATATATATGGGTAAACTATTCACATACATAAATGACTAATCAACAGATGATTCAGAAATTCATAAAAACATGCATAGATTAATAATGACATAAGGAGAAGGGGGGGAAAAAAAAAAAAAAGAAATCATATCAAGCAAAGTTGGTAATCAGGCAAGTCCAAGAGACAATAATTACTCAAAGAAGATCAAAGATCAGTATGCAAGTCTGCCAACTCTTTTTGTTTTTGTTTTCCCTATATATAGCTGAAGGGGTGTTAAGAGTTTCATAAGTATTCAACCTCATAAAACATCTCTCAGTTGTGGTGAAAGTTGGCAGCTCACTATGGCTTTCATAAGCAATAACCTGTGTATCTCTTTTGCTATGCTCTTCATTTTGGGAGCTTTGGCTTCTCAATCTACATCCCGCTCTCTCCCTTACGCGCCAATATACAAGAGGCATGAACAATGGATGACTCATTATGGACGTGTCTACAAGGATGCTAGTGAGAAGGAAAAGCGTGTGCAGATATTCAAGGAAAATTTAGAATACATAGAATCATTCAACGAAGCCATGAACAAGCCTTATAAGCTTGCGGTCAATCAATTTGCAGACCTTACAAATGAAGAGTTCACAACCTCAAGGAATAGATTCAAAGCCCATGTCTGCTCCAACTCAGCAATTTCCTTCAAATATGAAAATTTAACTGCATTGCCGTCTACAATAGACTGGAGGAAGAAAGGAGCTGTCACACCCATCAAAGACCAAGGCCAATGCGGTAAGTGAAGATATAATTCCAATAATAATGCAATCTTTCGTAGCTATGTCGAGGTATATATTTTTTTTCCTTACCTAGCTCTATTGTCAAAATATAGGAAGTTGTTGGGCATTTTCTGCTGTGGCGGCTATGGAGGGAATCACCAAACTATCAACTGGCAAGTTAGTCTCGCTATCAGAGCAAGAACTGGTTGATTGTGACACTCGTGGTGAAGATCAAGGTTGTAATGGTGGGTTCATGGACAATGCCTTTAAATTCATCCAACAAAATAAAGGACTTACAAGTGAAGCAAACTACCCATATAAAGGAACTGAGGGAAATTGCAACGCTAAAAAGGCAGCAAACCATGCAGCCAAGATAAGTGGTTACGAAGATGTACCAGCTAATAGTGAGCGTGCACTGCTGAAGGCTGTTGCGAGCCAACCAGTCTCCGTGGCCATTGATGCTGGTGGTTCTGACTTCCAGTTCTACTCGAGCGGGGTTTTCACCGGAACATGTGGCACGCAGCTGGACCACGGTGTTACAGCCGTTGGCTACGGGACTAGCAAAGACGGGACAAAGTATTGGCTGGTGAAGAACTCCTGGGGCACAGGGTGGGGTGAAGAAGGTTACATAAGGATGCAGAGAGATGTTGAAGCCGCAAAAGGCCTATGTGGCATTGCAATGCAAGCTTCATACCCAACTGCATAAAAGCATGAATCAAAAGCAGTGACTATCTATGTATATAATATGCATTGCAAAATAACCAACTCTTGATTGTTCATAGTTGCACCAAGAGCTTATATATTGGAAAACATTAAGAATTAAATGAATCAAACTTCAACTTCAACTTTTCTTATTACTAGTCCACAACCAATAGACATTCATGTATGGACAATGCGGTATTGGGTTTAAAGGAAAATAAATAAAAGCAAAACAGAAAGAGACTTCATGTTAAATTTATGCAACATATCACTACATCAGTACTTCTTATTTTGGTATGGCACTATCTATTGATTTGGAAACAAAGAGCTACACTAGATATCTACTGCTACAACAAAACCATGACAATCATGCAAAGTCTGATATTCGATGTAAGATAACCCAGTTTTTTTTTTTTAACCCCTTGATATCATATCCACTGCTAGTACTTCAAATCAGAACCTTCACAAATTATATTCAGTATTGATACAAACTTAAGTTGTATGGCTTATCTGGAATTCCTTTCAAGTACTATTAAAGCTCTATTTTGTTCATGGATTTCGTGAGGAAAAAGAAAGGAGCAAGGAAAACTAGTTCACTCGTGTTTTCCTTAATGCTTAAATAACATTAAAAAAATAAAAATAAAAATTTTAAAAATCTAAATACAATTGTAATATGTGGAGAAAAGGAAGGGAAATGAATCACAACTTTCAAAAAGTTTAATTTATTTCTCAACTTATTCTCTTTCCTCATCGTTTTCCTTATTAAGCAACCAAAGGAAAATGTTTTCCTCTATTTCTTTTTACTCACTAAATCCAAGAACCAAATAAGCCTAAGTATTTCATTGACCATTTTGAACAGCTTACTATGCAGAAACCTAGTACTAAGTTTTACTCCAAGAGACTAGGAGATTCATTATTTTAGTCTGATCAACAAACTCCAAAAAATGTTATGGCTCTGGGAATCCATTCTGAGTAGAAATACTTCATTGTGTTTTTGCAAGCACTGAAATCACAAATCTGCTATTGTAACAAGGTCTATGAACATAATAAGGGCATTACTACACATTACAGTGATTTTTGGAACAATAATTTGTGAAATCCATTGAACAATCTTTTGCAAAAAATAGGGAGTTCAAATATGTGTCATAGTTCTTTCAATATATCTATAATATATATAAGTGCACCAATGCCCATAAGTGTTTTATACTTTTATCAATCGATGCACTTTTACTTAATATTTTTCTTAGAGATTTTGTAAATTTAGTATGCCACTTTTTTTTTGGTCCGTCCATAAGAGTCCTATGTTATTTTTTGGTTTATATATGATGAGATAAGTTTAGCAAAAAGTCATCAATACATGGACAATTTTTTTTTTTTTGGAAACTTGGCTCACGTTTCCTAGATTAAGCATGACTTGCAAAAAAAAAAACTTGATAGAGATTCTTTGTACCACGTTTTGTTGCCTTTATCAATTCTTAAATTGTATTTTCTTTACTATATATATATAATATAGGAATTTAGGAAACTACCTAATAGGAATCTCATTATTATAGAACTTCTCACAAACTTGATTGCTTTCTTTCCCTCTTTTTTGAGTCACGTTTGGTGTAGAATTTTTGCAAACTTGATTGGTTTTCTCATTCTTTATTAATTAATTTTTTCCTTGGTCACTTTTTTTATTCCTAATTGTTGATTGGTGGTTTTTTTTTGGTAGAATTCCAACTAAACTAAAAGTTAAATATTAACTTCATATTATCAATTAATAATTGGATAAAACTTATATCATCAATTCCTATTCTTAGGACTCTATATAACCTAAATTATTTTATGTTTATATCGTTACACATCAATCATCAAAACCAAATTTTTTTTAGTAGTTTTTCTGTATAATTTTCTAACATTCATCAGTCTTTACGGTATTAATGATTGAGATACCGTTTTATCGATTTCTTTTATTAATTTTAGAGCTCTTCATTTTGTTTCAAATTTGGTTGCAATTTTCTTTTGTTTGAAAGAGGCACTGATTTCCTCCACAACAATTTTAGCTAATTTTTAAATATTTTACCTTCTTGCCTTGATAAAACAAAATTTTACCTATTTTTCAAAAAATATTCTTTAAGTATTACTGAAGTGTGCACGAATAATTCAAGAACTGCCATGAGTCATTAGACCCGTTTGATAAATTAAGCTGAAAATTTAGTGGTGTATTGTAAGTACCAAAAATTTTAAGTGATTGAATTTGTAAAATTAATACAAGTTTTCAAGTACTGAAATTGATCGACTGCATTCAGTAATATTTTCAGTAGAAAAGTTTCCCTTAAAGTTTCAACCGATATTTGGTTATTTTTTAAAATTAAATGGTACGTTATGAAACGCTTTGAATAAAAATAAGTGCTGCAAATTTTTATTTTCAGCACTTGATTGGCTATCAAACACACCCATTCTTATCTTCTTCTTCTTCTTCTTCTTCTTCTTCTTCTTCCCTCGGAGTGCTATCTATTTCATGAACTTTTTTTTTTCACTTGATTAGTGCATGTCAATGAATATGCATGATGTGTCCATTTCTCTACTAAAAACATTGGCAAATGGCATATACAATTTTCTGTGACATGCATGTCCACTCTATTATTACTCAATATTTTATTTTTATAGTTAGGATAGTTTGTTCATTATATGAGTTATTCCTACTTTTTTTTAAGTACGAGATCATAGTTTGAGACAACTTATAAATATTCATCAATAATATTAATTTCAATTCAGCCACCTATCAAATTTTCAGCTTCAGTTTAGTTTATTACAATTAATATTAGTTTTCTATATATATTTTTTCATCTTTACTAACTTTTAACTTAATGGAATATGAGAATCAAAACATACTTACAACTGATTCACGACATCTGATAGCAATTGCCAATAATTTGTATGCTCAAATAATTTTTAACAACTTTTTATCCACACTAATTGGTAAATGTCATTTATGAATATTTGGACATTTTTAACTTAGATTTTTCTTCTAGGAAAATTTATATAAACTTTATGGAAAACAATTATGGAATGAGGCTTTGCACTTTAGACTTTATACACAAAGTAATGTGCAATGATTGGGTTTACATCCATTGTTTTGTAAAAATTGCTGTCGAATGAATTTGATCTCTATTACTCTATCAGTTTGTCTTCTTCTTATTTTTCCCCCTTTATGTGGTATTCTTTTGCATATTTTTTTACTTCCTAAAAAAAATGCAAAGAAGAATAACAAATTAATAATTTTTTTTATAAGTATTTACATCTTTTTATAATTTTGTGTATTTTAATCTTTTTTTTAACCTACATAGTGTACTTGGTTATATTATAAGATGCATGCTAAGAAATTGAGTCGACAACAATTTATCATATGTTATTTTAAGAATGAATTTCGAAGGGATGAACATAAGTTTTTTACATTACTACTATAGGGACATGCTACACTTTCAATCTTGCATCTTCACATTCTTGGAGTGTACATTAATTGGGATGTTGACAATAAAATTTTTGACTGCAATACATAGCTCATTAATGCTTATTCGTGTATTTTCTTTACTCAAAATTTGTATTCTATGAATCTTTATTCGATCATGAACAAAATGGGAATTCTTGCTATACTTTTGACAAGTAAAAGAGAAAAAGATCCACCACAGAAACTAAATAAACTAAAGAAAAATGGTTACGTATTCACAACATGGTCCATGACTATGAATCAGGTAAAATAACTACGAAGATAACGACATACAATTAAGTTTAAAAATTGTTTATACGATGTTAAAAAAACATTGTCTATTTATTCTTATAAAAAAAATTCATGTTTTCCCATTAAAGGAAATAGAAAGGAAGTGCTACAATTCAATTTATAAATGGGTAATGCTATGTGCACATAAAATATGCACATAAAGGTCTGGGCCATTCATTTCGGTGGAGCCCGTGCTTGCATACATGGGCCTCTCCGAAATTAATGGCTGGAACCCTCCGAAATTAATGGCTCAGTTCTTTAGGTGCACACTTTATGTGCACATTTTATGTGCACCAATCATTACTCTTTATAAATACCATATTATTTTTGAAAATGTTCTTTGTTTGGATTTATTATTAATTTTCCTTCGTGGGATTTTATTCTTAAAAGAAGGTTAAGAAAATGAACAGTAGTATTTACTTAATTTATTTAAGGATTTGGATTAATTCTATGTTTTTTCATAGTAGAAAAGTAAATGACTTCAATATCCCCAATTTTATATTGACTTCATTGATATATTCTAATATAGATTAATAGTTTATTCAAAACATCAATATTAAAAGTCAAGAGTAGACTCTATATATATATATAGATGAAGGATCTTTAAATTTGGTTTTTCTTCATACACCGATGTGAGAATAGTCATTTGCAATTTGAGTTTTAACATATACAATACAATCATACAATTTTTTAAGATTAATTCATTATATATTGAATAATTATTCTTTGATGGTTGAATTTAAATGAAAAACATACAAAAAAGAGTCCAAATTCTTCGAATTTTATTAAAAACAGTTCATTTGACATAATTTTGATAATTGTTCTAATATACGGAAAAGTTAATCAAACAATTTGATGAATTTATATATATGCACTGTATATGATACTTAACTTTAATTGACCTTTGTTACAAATGCACGTATTTTTTCCTACACAAATATCAAATTTAAACTACCATACCTCCTATATCAAACATATATATATTTTGGGAATTGTTATTGCCACTCTATCATTGAACTAAGATACTCCATAGTACCACCACATGCTCTGAGTGGTACCATGGAGTGCCTTAGTTCAATGATGGAGTGGCAATAGCATCACCCTATATTTTTTAGATTTTTTTTATTTTTGCAAGTCGGAGCTAATTTTACTACTCTATAATCATAGTTTTTCAAATTGCTTTCGAAATTTCCGTACAAATTTGAATCATATGATTACATAATTACCAAGAACGAAACATGGTTAAATTTTGAGATTTTTTCAAAAAATGAAGACAAAAATTAAAGCAAATAATTAGGAAGTATTTGAGTACTTCACTTCAACACTTTAAATATATTTTATAATCTAAATATTTTAATATTAGACGTCTGACATGGTTCTTCTAAATTTTAATAATGTTTCAACAATGATGTTAAGAAATTGTTTGCACGAATCAAGTGTTTTGCCAGTGTGATCGTTCAATTTGTTAGTATTTATCCACTTGTGCACCAACCACGTGCAAAGCACGTGACGTGAGACTAGTATATATATATATATATGTATATATGTATATATATGTCATAGTTTGTAGTTCTTACTAATCCAAGAATGGCTTTCACTTACATGCTTATTTTTGCTATATCATGAGTAAAGGCCGAGCAATTACTAATCATTCAAATTTGTATAAGACATTTATTTTCCAAGAATTAGTGAATGAAACGGTATGTTGATAGCATATGAAATCAAAAAGAAAAGAATGAACCCCTTGCTAAACAACAAATGGTTTAGCACTCCACCTTATAAATTAATGCACCACAAAGAGACAAGTGCAAAGAGTAACTTAATGAAATCATATATATGAAGCAAATAAGCTAATCAATTAAGGTCAAAGTCGAAACTTTTTATAAGGCACGTAGATGCACAACATATAATAAAAAAAAAATCAATGATCTGTAATTTATGCAACTAAAGAGTTGCTTCTCTATATAAAGTTGAAGGGTCATGTTGTATCTACAATTCACTTACTAACAATCCTAGTTGCTTGCAGCTTTAAGCACCATGGTTTCCACAAGCAAGTACCACTTTATTTGTTTCGCTTTGCTCTTCATTTTGGGAGCTCTAGTTACTCAAGCTACATCCCGCTCTCTCCCTGACGCGTCAATATCCGAGAGGCACGAACAATGGATGACTCGTTATGGGCGTGTATACAAGGATGCTAGTGAGAAGGAAAAGCGATTGCAGATATTCAAGGAAAATGTAGAGTACATAGAATCATTTAACAAAGCCATGAACAAGCCTTACAAGCTTGGGGTCAACCAATTTGCAGACCTTACAAATGTGGAGTTCACAATCTCGAGGAATAGATTCAAAGCCCATGTCTGCTCCAACTCAGCAGTTTCCTTCAAATATGAAAATATAACCGCAATGCCATCCACAATGGACTGGAGGAAAAAAGGAGCTGTCACACCCATCAAAGACCAAGGCCAATGCGGTAAGTGATGATTTAATTCCAAGAATAATACAATCTTTCGTAGGTATGTCAAGGTATATATTTTTTTCCTAACCTTTTTCATTATCAAATATAGGATGTTGTTGGGCATTTTCTGCTGTGGCAGCTATGGAAGGAATTACCCAACTATCAACTGGAAAATTAGTCTCTCTATCAGAGCAAGAACTGGTTGACTGTGACACCAGTGGTGAAGATCAAGGTTGCAATGGTGGGCTCATGGACAATGCCTTCGAATTCATTCAACAAAATAAAGGACTTACTAGCGAAGCAAACTACCCATATAAAGGAACCGATGACAGTTGCAACGCTAACAAGGAAGCAAACCATGCAGCCAAGATAACTGGTTACGAAGATGTACCTGCCAATAGCGAGAGTGCATTATTGAAGGCTGTTGCAAGTCAACCAGTCTCCGTTGCCATTGATGCTGGTGGTTCTGACTTCCAGTTCTATTCTAGCGGTGTTTTCACTGGAACATGTGGCACTGAATTGGACCACGGTGTTACAGCTGTCGGTTATGGGACTAGCACAGATGGAACTAAGTATTGGCTGGTGAAGAACTCATGGGGCACATCGTGGGGTGAAAAAGGATACATAATGATGCAAAGAGATGTTGATGCCGCGGAAGGCCTCTGTGGCATTGCAATGGCAGCTTCATACCCCACTGCATAAAAATATATATATATATATAAATCAAAATCAGTGGTACTATCTATGCAGCTTCATACCCCATTGCTTCCAACTCTTGATTGTTTAGAATTGCAGCAAGAGTTTATGTATTTGTCATACTGTAAATCATTGCAAATTATGATTATGAGTTTAATTTTATGTGCATTAAAAAAAAAATTAATAGTAATCGGACAATGTGATCGTGGCTCAAAGTGAAAAAAACTCCAGACTTTCCCAACAAACCGAATTCTAACAAGGCGGCAAAAGAAGAAGTAAATAACATAAAACCGCACCGCACTCTTGAAGAGTGAAAAATTCATACAACCCAAACTATGGAATTTCCTAAACATCCTCAGCCATTCAAAAGTGGACCAATGGCAATTAAAAATTGGTTTCGAAGAAGAGCAAACCGAGATAGTCATATGTGAACTGACGGCAGCATATTTTGGCATTCAAAATATGATCATCAATAATCAATAGTACTGTAGCTGACAAGCAAAATAAAAAATAATTAAACTGTAGTTGTGTAGGTGATTTAGTTATGTGAAAAAATAAACATAACTGAAAACATAAGGTGTACATGCGGAGTTGTGACTAATACCAAGCCAAAGGATTACTTCTAGTGTACTAATCTGTATCATATATGTGAAAGGAAAAAAAAAAGAAGAACAAGAAGAAGAAGATACAGTAATGCAAGTTTTTCCGTTTCTTTCATTTTGGTTGTTTTGATCCCTTTGGAACTGTGTAGTTTGTTCATCCTTGTTGAAGTAGTAAATAAAAATTGGAACATATTACCGGAACAGTAGCCTCTTTAACAAATCATGGGCTGAGTCGCGGATCTCGCTCTCTTTAAGACGTTTCGCGGCTCTGCCCAAAGTGTGCAAGCAGTTCGTACATGCCACGCGGTCCCCAGGATAAAACAGCCCAGAATCACATCTTTCTCAGTTTCTCTTGCACATCGAAAAACTGGTATACTCGCACCTTTTCAGATTTGGTTGCTCGGTAACCACAAATTGAAAACTTTTTCTAACTATATGTATTTTTCTGTTTTTGAAAAGATCAAAAATAGGAGGAAATATTGATCAGACTCTATCATCTCTTTTTTTTTTTTTTACGAAAAATGGTTGAGCTAATATATAGGGAAGAAAATTTTGCTTGCCAAACAAACTGTTGCCTATTGTTACACTGCCAAACGAGCCGTTGCCAATTATAACATTCATACTAATGTTACAACCATTGCCGAGTCAATTGCAAGATGCAACATTCATACCAATGTTATAATATTAATAAATGCAATTTAAAATACTAAGTAAATAAGAAAATATGCATGTTGAAATCATGCATATGTTGCCAAAGGGTTATAAACATTTATATATATATATTGCTACATTAATATACTATTAAATTACATTATAATAGTAATACCAATGTGAATATTTGTGAATTTTCTTCAATTCCATTTTATTTAAGTGGAATTAAGACATCGACCCACAACTTCCTTGAAGAGCAATAACATGTGTAAATTAACATTTTTATTAAAATACTCCAACAATCCCCCACTTATTTTAATAAAAATAAATTTTAAAAAATAAAATTTCATCGAGCAACTGATCATAGGACTGTGCATAAATAAAGGTGTTTTTCAACTTGAACCTTTACATAGTGATATTAGTGCTTCCGATTATACTAGAGTAACCGTAGTTTTAAACTCTATCTCAGATAACACTACACACACAACCCTACTAAGGTGAAGTTCAAAAGCCAGCACTTTTACGGACATGTGCTTATATCCCAGTATAGCGAAAGCTCTAGAGAATTTGCCCAAATTCCATAGGAAGCGGCCACACTTCCACAACCGCGTAGGTGAGTCTAATAAGGATACTCCTGTAGCTAGGTATCCCACTCAACATAGAGTTTAGATCTCAATAAGAGTTAAAGTAACTCATCATTTTATCGCTTCAGGATATCATGCTTCTTAGGGATGGACTTGGAGAGTTAACCCCGTATCATAATAGTAGCATGATTCCATTCATATCACTTCATGACTTGTTATTACCCTTTGAACTTATTTCTTGGGATCTCCAGTCTATAGGTTGGGTTACCATCACAAGTGACTCAACTCTCTATGGGCTTTAGTCACATCCCTTTCTAGGCTTCACAAACCTTCTTTTGAGTTAGTCCTTTCGTTAAAGGATTAACTATATTATCCTCAGTATGTACATTATCCGGCCACTCTTACAGCTTCAGTAGAGAAAACCTCTCTGATAGCGTTGTTCCTGTGACATATCTGTTGCCTATTATCGTTATAACGGTTCTATACTTTCGCAATAGCCGCGGTACTATCGCAATGGACAAAACATCTGGTATCGATCTCTCCCATAAAGGGGTATCTAATAGCAGGCTTCTCAGCCAAGCTTCCCTCACTAGTAATAGCTAATGGTATCAACTCTGACTCCATCGTAGACTTAACCAAAATAGTCTATTTCTTAGACTTTCATGAAATTGCGCCCCCAGCAATACTAAAAAAAAAATCTACTAGCGCTCTTGGAGTCATCTGAAAGGGTATTCCAATCAGCATCGCTATATCCTTTTAAGGACAGCGGAAAACCTCTCATAATATAATTTGAAGTTCATGGACCTTTTCAGGTAACCCATGACCCGCTTAACAATACTCCAATTCTGAAGATATGGCCACTCATGACTATGGAGTCTTCCTTTAGGAAATATCAATTGGTATCACTATAATTTTTAAGTGCATTGGAAAACATTTTAAAGAAAATACCCAAATCAATATGTTTCTTTAAAAATCTCATAAATATTCCAATTGCGTTTCTAACTTTAAAATTACATGCTTATTTCACCAAAAAATAATTTGGTTAAGCCAACCTGGAAAATCCCAAATATTAAATTCTTTCAAATTTTGAAGTATGCAACACATTTTAAAAAATAATCACTTCTTATCTCCGGGGTATACAACGCATTCCAAAATTTAATTTCTTTCCGGAGGTAAAATTCAACTTCACTTTGCCAGTATCAGAACCTTGGTATCGAGTAAACCACCAAGTAAAATATTTTCATTCTCTGTTGGAGGGAATCTCTAGTAACAATTGTAATTGTTACTCATATGCCTAGAGGCACTCATATGAAAATAATAGTAATTTCTCAAAATCTTTTTCAAAGTGACATCACACAAGCACTTGTAATTTTAATCTCTAAAATTACACTCGTTTCATCTAAATCCTTTTATATCAAATTAAGTGACAATAAATTTTTGTCTCTTTTGCCATCTCTAAAATAGAAACAAAAATTAATAATCGTAAATGCCATAACATATACTCCATCATTGTATTTATGATAAATAAATTTGTCACTTTCACTGATTTTAAAACTATTTTAAAATAATAGTTTGATCAAAAAATTTCATGCTACTAGTTGGGTGCCAGTTTTAAAAACCATATAAAGGGTATAAAGAATACACACTTTATTCATATCGAGAAACCCTCTAGTTTACTGAAATAAATATCATCTTCTAATTCTCCATAAAAAAACGGTTTTGATATCCATTTCACAAGTATGTAAAGCATAGATAGCAACAATAGCTAATAAAATTTAACTGATGTAAAACAGGAGAATAGGTATCCAACAATCATATTTCCAACATTATCGGGTTTAAAAGTCTTTGAAATGCTCCATCTCTATATAACATTACACTTGGATGACAAATCCACAAGTTTTCAAATATATATGGTTGAAAATAATAAAATCCATCTCATTTTGAATGACTTCTTTTCAAAACATAACATTTGAAAAGGTAAGAGTATCCTCTAAATAAATAGGATCTCCTTTTGCAGTAAATGACTAAAAATTTATTTTCAAAGTCTTTTTAGTGCTTAGCTCTCTTACACTTTCGCGGTCCAGATTTTATGTCATGATATAAATCATGCACCCTAAATGGTAAGTACACAAGGTTTACGAGGGATGTACTTAAACGGGAGGTTGAGAGCCCCCACTATACCTCAATCAATAAAGAAAGGCTTTATCCACAATAATAAGTGTCAATGGATTCAAAAGACACATTATATTCATATATGTCTAAGAATATACAAACATTACTGCTAAAATGCATATCTCAAAACAGGCATGTTCTATGGCTCTACTAGCACTTTTCTTAAGATTAAGCCTAATGTAAGCCAAATAACGCTATATAACTTAACAACAAATTATATTGTGGGCTTTCTCATTTTTTTCCAATGCTAAATTTGAGCAACTTTTGTTTTAGAGTGGAGGACTTAAAAACAAAAAAAAATTGCGTAGTAAAGTTTGTTCCCAAATATTTGAATCATCTCTATCAGACCTTGTATGAATAAAATATTCATGAGTCAAAACTATTGGGTCAAAAGAGTATACAAGTTAAAAGGAGGGTAATACTTGGGACACAACCTTTATACAACTTTCATACAACCTCCCTAAAAGATGTGTCTATCTCTTTCCTGTGTCATTGTGGGGTCCAGTGACATCACAGGAGAGAGATAGACACATCTTTTGGGGAGGTTGTATGAAAGTTGTATGAAAGTTGTGTCCCAAATATTACTCTTAAAAGGAACTTGCTGCACCCAAATAATTCTTCTTACCCTAAATATATGTTTACACATGACACCAACATAAGATGGTGCAATTGTTGGCTGTTTTGATATAAGCTATACTCAGTGTAGCAAACTCAAAGAATGATATAGACTACTCGCACATCAAAATTCACAAAACACATGTCCTCACCAATTTTAAAGACTTGATTTGTAACCAATAGCCGTTAATATGACAATGCCTTAAAAATCATAATATATAACAATTCCATATACATCCCATTATATTGCCTAAAGTTTAAAATTCAGCAAAGGACAAACCAATGAAAAAAAAAAGAGGATAACAGACATGTAAGCACCATCACAACTAATCACCATATGTATTCCTATCATAACCATCCATTAAAAATGATCCAATTATCCAACGGCTGAAATTATGTCTCATGTTTAAAACTATATATCCATAGTTTTATGTCTTGTAACTCAGATTGTATATCTTCCAAGTATTCTTTCTCAATTTCTTTCGACTGATCCATGTCCAAACTTCCCATTTAAATAATCTTAGATCTTTGGACAAAGAAGATTATAAGAGACTTTAAGGAGCTAACAAATTGGTATACATCAATTATAGATCATCGTGTACGTGAATATATGAGCGAGAATCTCAAATTATCCTAAAAAGCTAAAATACACATCACCATCTTTGATTCTATTCATCTTGAAGTAAAGATTCTCAAATTTAAAAGCTAAAACTTGTTAAGATATAGAGACTAAGAGATCCACAATTTTCAAGGCAGAATATAACGTATTAAAATTGTTGAAACAGTAAATAAAAATTGGAACATAATTACCGGATCAGTAGCCTCTTTAACAAATCATGGGCCGAGTCGCGGATCTCGCTCTCTTTAAGATGTTTCGCGGCTCTGCCCAAAGTGTGCACGCAGTTCGTACATGTCACGCCGTCCCCAGGATAAAACAGCCCAGAATCACATCTGTCTCAGTTTCTCTTGCACATCGAAAAACTGGTATACTCGCACCTTTTCAGATTTGGTTGCTCGGTAACCACAAATTGAAAACTCTTTCTAACTATATGTATTTTTCTGTTTTTGAAAAGATCAAAAATAGGAGGAAATATTGATCTTGACTCTATCATCTCTTTTTTTTTATGAATAATGGTTGAGCTAATATATAGGGAATAAAATTTTGTTTGCCAAACAAACCGTTGCCTATTGTTACACTGCCAAACGAGCCGTTACCAATTATAACATTCATACCAATGTTATAACCATTGCCAAGTCAGTTGCAAGATGCTAACATTCATACCAATGTTATAATATTAATAAATGCAATTTAAAATACTAAGTAAATAAGAAATATGCATGTTGAAAGCATGCATATGTAGCCAAACGGTTATGAACATTTTTATATATATATACATATATATATATTGCTACATTAATATGGGTGATGCTATTGTCACTCCATCATTGAACTAAGACACTCTATAGTACCACTCTTAAAGCATGTGGTACCATATATGTCATGCATTGCATACATGATACCACATGCTCTGAGAGTGGTACCATGGAGTGTATTAGTTCAACGATGGAGTGGCAATAACAATTCCCCATTAATATACTATGAAATTACATTATAATAGTAATACTAATGTGAACATTTGTGGATTTTCTTCAATTCCATTTTATTTAAGTGGAATTAAGACATCGACCCACAACTTCCTTGAAGAGCAATAACATATGTAAATTAACATTTTTATTAAAATACTCCAACACTCCTGTATTGCCTGCGGTATGCCCCTTGGAATTTTGTACTGTTTCTCGGTTTTTCAATCTTACCAATTTTTTACAGAAAAAAAAAAACAAAAAAAAAAAAAAAAAAAAAAAGTTCTGCTCTAGTTTTCACTGATATAGAAATGAACTTACAAGTTGAATTTTGTATTTCATCATGTATGGAAACTTTTGTTTAATTGTTTGCTTATAAGATATCAAATTTGTTGAGTTGCAATATTTTGTTACTTAAAAGGCTCTGCTTGGTTCACGGATTTAATGAGGAAAATGAAAAGAAACCAGAGATGAAAACCTTTTCATTTGTTTGTTCAATAAGGAAAACGATGTGGAAAATTGGAAAAGGAAAGAGAATAAGTTGATTGAATTAAACATTTGAATATTGTGAGTCATTTCACATTTTCACTTCTTTTTTTTTCCCCATGTATTACAAGTATATTATAAAACTTTTAGTTTAATGTTATTTAAGTATGAAGGAAACAAAGAAAAACTTGAAAGACTAGTTTTCCTTCTTGTATTCCTTTCCCTTTTCTTTTGCAGAAATTCTTATCATCTCATTATCAGGATTGTGATTTTAGGACACATATTTGACGCCGATTTGTGGTTAATGGTGATTCTATTTGGTATATTGACAGCATTGGAAGCACAGTTGAGAAATTACAATGAGACATCTGAAGAAACTTGAACCATGATCCATAAACAATAGTGACAAACAACTGAACAGATACAAAACAAGCCCATTTCAAATTTTTATATGAGATGCAAAACAAAGATACACAATTTATTTTTCTCATGGACACAAATGTGATTGTGCTCTTGCTATGAGCTATTCAATGATTTTGGCTTATTTGTTAGTGGTATTACTATTATATAGTCCATTTTTATATCACCAAGACGAAAAGAGTCCACAGCTAATGAGACAATAGCTATTAGAAGAATCTTATGCATCACTAAGGCTTAGTTTGGCCCCCCTTTTGGTGCTTCTCCTTTTTTAAAGCACAATTTCATATTAATTCATTTGGTAACTAGTTTATGCGCTTTGTAAAAATTGAACTTAGGGCTTTTTTGGGGGAGCTTTTAAAAGCTCTAGAATGGAGCTTTTAAAAGCTCAAGGTGGCTTTTTGGTTTCATGATATATTTTTAAAGAGTAGTGTGTCACTTGTACAAAATTATCAAACAACTTAGTAGTAAATTTCATAAGCTCCTTTTAAAAAGCCACATGGGGGCCAAACTAAGCCTAAGTACTTTCCGTATCATGCAATTCATGCCTGGTTTCACTCTAAAACTTCTGCAGGCTTTCTTGACAGAACATGACAAGTTAATGTTCTTTTCAAATGGGCACTTCTGGCTCTGGTTATATATGAAAATTCTCAAGGGAAGACTCAACTATGAAGAACGATAATAATTTTAAATACGGAAATAAATATGAAGAGAAGATCAAGGAGGAATTTCACAGCATATGGACGTGGACCAAACAAAATGTAGTCTTGGATTTATTCGTTAATCCAACTAATTTAGACAGCATATAGGAAATGACTTCGAATTTCACTCATCACTGCATGGAATACGACAGAACATGTAACAGCAATGATGAAAAAAAACAAGATTTTTGAGATACATCAATTGATTGCAAGCACATTTTTGCATGCTTTACTCTGCACGAAGTTATTTCAAATTTTGTGCAAAGCAATCTACTAATTTGTATGTTCTTTTCATTAAATTTGATTACTTTTCGGATCACTTTGTCAAACACTATTTGTCCAATTTCAACAGGTTTTATTCTCATCTGGCTATAGTTGCCGGTAAAAAAAATGATGCGGTGCGTTGTCCCAAGCCGGCCGTGTACTGGGTTGTCATTGAGAGCGAATGTTTTCTACATTAAAAAAAAAAAGTGTATTAAAGTTAAATACAAAATCACAATGCCCAGTATGTATCATGCCACTGATTGGTAATTTTTAACACCTTGTTAGTACATGTATGATTTTCTTCAGTTTTCAAAACTAGCGGTGTGAAAACTATAGACTGACATGTGTGTACATCTTTTTCTCCCTCTTCATACTTGAACCCCTGTGGATTTTTTTCTTTTTTTCTCTCATTTTCTGGTGTGTATGTGTGCGCGCGTGTGTGTTGGAGATAGGTATTTTGTACCAAATACGAGTCCGATCGTAATAACTGAAGACTCCCAGAAATTTCAATGATAAAGTGATGATCTATTCAGTAGCTGAGGGCGGTGTGAAGAGTTCATATAAGCTATCAATAGCTGAGGGCGGTGTGAAGAGTTCATGTAAGCTATCAAAAAAGCCTCGTGCGACACACACCTTCTGAACCTCCCTCAATCCTTCCAAAGAACATAAATAGACAAAAATACAAAAGGGACAAACTGTACCGCAACAGATGATTTCCCATCAATAGACTAAAATGTGCAGTTATCCAACCTCCAAAGTATGTCTCAAACCTAAGCAGCTGTTGTGGGAAATTCTAAATCTCTACACCCACATCCTGCATTGAGAAGCAGTACATACTAGCATCCTCTGTTGTACATACGGGTGTAAACAGAAATACATGTATATTTAGAACTTCCCAGCTGTTACAGACACAAAGTTGTTCTGACTGGAGGAACAAAAAAAGAGAGATTTGCGAGTACTAACCAGAATAGATTCGGAAAATTCAGACGATGTTGACACGAATAACTTTTATTATCCAAAATAACAGAAAGTGCATATCAGGGTTCCATCACTCAGACGCACAACATAGAGTGCAATTCTACAAATATAAAGGAACATTCAGAGTAGATTTAATCTTAGTAGTAGTTCTAGATTCAAGAAAGATCTCTCTCAACAAGACTCCAAAAGAAAAGTGGTTTTGACAGTTTAGTTGCTAGACTGGCGCAACTCGGGACGAACAAAATCAGCATCTGCGGGTACCGAGATGTCAACGGTAGGTCTCAGCTGGGCACAGACTTCAATGGCTCCGTGCACCGGATCAGATAGAAAGTTGCTGATGAGGTCCCGGTTGATGGGTGCACCACCATCCACTGCCACCAAGGTCTGCTGGGTGATGATGTAATCGAAACGCGGGGCCCATTTCCTCGATCCGAGACGAGCTGTGGTCGAACAATTATCGACCATAAAAGAAACTCCACGGGCATGCATAAAAGGGTTCAAAGAATCTACAGACTCTATCACACTTTCGTTAATGATCTCAGAGTAGGAGTGCCCTTTCTTCCTTAGGATCTCAATCTGAATTAAAGAAAGAAAAATGAAAAAAAAAAATGTCAACAGCATTCAGGCAAAAAAAATTTCTCTACACATCTTTCATGAGTCGCACAAATTCCTATTCACTCGGGCTTTTAAGTGGGCTTTGAGTTTGAATCGTGATATTGTTAGATAATTCTATGGAGACCAATCATGTTTTACCTCCCAATCCAACTATTTGTGAGACATTTCTTTAAATAGTTGGTAGGAACTAATAAATTGGAGCATCCAACCCAAAACCAATTGGTTATGGGTGGAGTAGCCCCATGACCTTATATATTGAGTAGCAAGGCTTTAAATTCCCAATGTGTGCTTATAATCTCAACATCAACAGGAACTAGATTACAAAATCAACCCGCTCACAATCAATACGTAAAGCATGTTGACACTGTGCGGCACAACTTAGGCCTTGTTGGGAATGTTTAAAATAGGATCTGGTTCACTCCTCTACTCACTTTCTATCTCATTTCTACGAAAACAAGGTTATGTTGGTGTGTCAAGGAACTAGTCTTAAGAGAGAGAATAGACTGGGCACAGACTATTATGCAAGAAATGAACATTCATCAAACACTTCGATTTACATAACCGATTTACTTATAAAGCATAGAACTAGTTCTTCCCCTTCCCAAACAGCCCCTTACTAAACAATATAACCAGGAGTAACTTAAAACTAACGATAACTGACCTGGGCCATCATTAATGCCACATAGACACCCGCAGTGAAAGGATATAATGGGCCTAGATCACCTGCCGGTCTTGCTGCTCGAACTCGTTCACCTACTTTCCACATACGAGTCTGATCAATTGTGCCCATTGGAAAAGCAGGTAGACCATCCTTTTCCTGTAAATATATCGCACATGAAAACCATGGCATTGTCATACTTTCACTGGCAATTGTTTCAAATGCTTTAGGCTATGTTTGGGTACTATGGTTCATGGAATTTAGTGAGAGAAAGCAAAAGAAACACAAAGCAAAACAATTTTCTCTGTTTGGTTAGTAAGAAAAATAGTGTGGAAAATATGAAGGAATTAAAATGGTATAAAATATTTATAATTTTGGAACTATTTGAGTCACTTCCTTTCCTCTTTTCTTGAGCTTGTATTGTATTTTGAAAATATATAACTTCTAGAGTTTAGATGGAGGCAAACAATTGCAAAAAAAAAAAAAAAAAAAACCACAGAAAATCGTATTCCTTCTTGTTTCCTTTTCCTTTTCCTTATCCTTAATCCAAGTACCTAAACCAAACAGATCCTTAAGGGGTAACAACTTATCTACGTGTCACATCATATGAGTGAACTAAGAAGTAAGAACAACAATAGGCTAGTAGTACTTCATTCTAATCAAATAAAGGAAATACACATACATAAAAGCGTCGCCCAGCCAAGACAACACTTCGGATTTCACTGCAGCTGGCTACATCTTCATAGCACTCGTATAATATATCCATGCATGGATAGTACGAGGCACTATATGCTGCCTCGAACTCCCTTTTGCCATCTTCTGATAGGGAATTATACACAGCCAGCATGCCCTATTTCGAGAAACAATACAAACAATAGATTTTAATTTTTTCTTAACCCAAAAAAAAAAAAAAAAAAAAAAAGACAAACATGACGAAATGAAATAATTGTTTAGAAGTTTCTTTTTCTTTTCCATTTTTCCCAAATGGTCATGAATATTTAACCTTCGTAGATATGGTCCTCGAGATAACTCCTGTTATGCACTCAACAGTATTCTTATAAGCCAGGTCTTCACTCATTCCATTTTCAGTGTATCTTCTAAACAAGGACTCCACAACACCGTGTACAGCACCGAGTAAAATGCCTATTAAACAAACAAAACAAATTCAGACATATATATGGTGAACAAGAAAATAACTTAAATGAGGACAAACAAAAGCAAGAGTGACCTCGCTCTCCAAAAATGTCACTCTTGTACTCCTGCTCCAGAGTAGTGGCAAATGTAAAAGGTGAACCAAGGGCCACAGACCATCCAAGGGCAACATCTGTGGCTCTGCCATCAACGTCCTGTCACCCAATACATTGAGTTGTTGAAAAACTTTTAAGAAGCAGAACTGGGAAACAATAAAACAAGCCCGCATGCCCCACATAATAGAGAAAATTATCGGTAAAGAGACAATACCTGGTGGACTGCAAAACTGGCATTGATTCCAGCACCATTAATCTCTTTTCCTTGAACGTAAAGCCTCCTCACCGAAGGACCCATTCCCTTGGGACAGACAGCTATCACACTAATGTTCTTGGGGAAGTCAAAGCCCAATGACTGCAAATGGCCAAGAAGAAACCCGTGGGAAAGCCCAAGTATGCTGTTTGGCTTCATGTGAGAGAATATTTTCTCATAGTTATCAGCCTGCAAGCGGAAAAGCAATTTAGAATAAGGAAATAATGATAAGAACAGAGATGGAAAAAGAACATCGAGGAAGCCCACATCCCATGTTAAAATCATAGATCGTCTGGTATTTCATTATGTGGCATTACTAAAGTTCACTGAGTAACATTTGTCTTTTAGTTGGTGTACTTTGTACTTGCATTAAGTAGTTTCCTTTGTTTCAATCTTAAGGACA
Source organism: Hydrangea macrophylla (assembly GCA_033977485.1). Classification (NCBI taxonomy): domain Eukaryota; kingdom Viridiplantae; phylum Streptophyta; class Magnoliopsida; order Cornales; family Hydrangeaceae; genus Hydrangea; species Hydrangea macrophylla. Next base: position 101,576,506 of record CM066990.1, read on the forward strand.
TGTCTGCACCCCTATTGCTCTTACAGTTACTCCTTCCAATACATATTCATCCCTTTCTTTGTTATTCGTTATATTACATGCGCTCTCCTATTTGCCTCCAAAGTATCTATGTCGATAGATAGGATATGGGTATGTGTAGAAAATATATGTCCGACATCCCCGTACCCAAATTGGACATGCAGATCCTATGTGTCTATGGAAAGCAAAAAGTTCAAATTTGAGAGTGAACCGTGAAATAGAATCTCCAACTTTTCATACAAAGAGAGACAGAAATGAAATCCCTTAATCAAAGTCTAGTAAAATATATATTATTAATCAGATAACATCACAAATTAAACTATTATATGAAGTTTTAATATCTTTTATACGCATGCAGTATACATCCAACTTTTGGACAAATTTTAAGCCGAACCCCATATCCTAAGATTTGAGTTTAGAGAGGCTAGACACCTAGACACTCAATTTCTAGTTTTCTATGCAGCATGAAAGTAAGAAACGTATTTACACGCACATATGCTCACGCACGAGTGCAAGCGCATACACTCTCTTGCGATGCATGACAATTGGATAAGTAAACTGTTATAGCTGCAAGCGAAAAGTATAAACAGTATGCTGAATGACATCAAATTTAACTATTAAGCCACTGTTTAGATCAGCAAAAGAATACGTGTAATCTACCAACCTGTGCTGCATCAGAAATCAAGAGCAGAACCAAATCACTGCCAGATACTGTTTCATATATGTCACCCAGAGTTCCACTCTCTTCGGTGAAACCAGCAGCACGAGCCTCAGCAAAAGAACGAGAACCCTTCCTCAGACCAATCTGTGTTACAAGCAAATATGACAAACTGATGTATTCAGAAGAGAAACTGATTTTTTAAATGTAGTCAGATAGTCATAATACAGAATATAATACAAATTCAAATAATCAATGTATAAGGAGTAGAGAAAAATGGGATAACCTTGACTACGATATCAGAATTTGCTTCTACAATGGAATCCCTGAGATTCTGAGCCTGAGCAGGGCCCTACACAGAAGTAAAAATGCATCTTTATTGAATATCAATTAAATGCACAGAGAAGGAAATCCATTTATCTCATATCCCAGGAAAACTCAGGCTCAAGAGAACACGATTCATAGAAAATTGAGAAGAAAATGTTCATGCTTGGACCAACTACTGAAAATAACCCCTTGCATCCCCAAACCAAGTTCAAGAATGCCGACAAATGTGTGTAACAAATTTATTAAAGTTCTATAACACCGATAATATATGATGAACTTCTTCATCCAAATCAACATAGAAATTGATACGACCAAAAATATTCAAAGAATGGAAGCACAGCTCTGGCTACGTCAAGGAGCACCAAGTCAGCAGAGGGCGGATCACCTTATCTCCCATGGACGGTCAGGGAGGCCGACCAGTTCATCAGTTTTACTACTCCTGACCGATAGGTCGGGAATGTCGCCCACACTCAGCTCATCTCGGGCACGGGTCTTCCAGCCCTATGGATGTGGTCCAGAACTTCCCAGCCAGGTTTCTACGTCGGCAAGAAGACATATGGAATGTGTAAACAGTTTCATAATCCTATTAGGAAACTTGCATGATTTGTGTCAATCAAACCTAATCTGATTATATTACCTTATTTGTTGAACAAGTGCATCTCTGGCATCTATAAAGGAGACGACTCACCCTCGCAAGGAGGGAGGATTCTTTTCCAGTCTACATAGCACATCTAAAGCAATAAACAATAGGTAGTTACGCTCGGGCGACCTTTGGTAGTTCCGGTCATTTGTCGGTTCACCAACAGTCACCGGACACTTTACAACCTAGTGCAAGCGTTCAAACGCACCCATGGACGTAGATCACTTTAGTAATAAGGCGAACCACATCCAAATTTTCTCTTGTTTTCTTGCTCTTACGTTACACCAAATTTTGGCATCATCAGAAATGAGGATTGTTTTTAGAACGTCAATCACCAACTTCCAAACACCATACTGACATTTCAGAAAGTAACTATTCCCAATGATGTCTTCCAAAGTAGAAAAATCATTTATGCATAACAAATACAAGCAATTATAACAATAATAACTAGCCAAGACAATGATAATCGTAATACAGAAATACAAACAGATACAAAACTTTGGTCAAGTTACACTTGATATGAACAATATGCATTAAAAAAGAAGAACGGGTCAAATCAGTATGGTACAAAACTCAATGCTCCATCTGTCTCAAAGAAAATGCAGGGAAACAAAAAGGTAATCAAAAGATAGAAGCCTCAAGTCATGAAACAATGCATTAATAGTTTCATTATTATTGTTATGATTATTATTTGTTATTGACAAGTAATGGTCCGTTTGGAATGACATTTGCATAATGCATTCTCGCCAATTATAATTACATTATCATCTCCATTTTCAACTTATTTACAAGATGCATTCTAATACAGTTTGAGCTTCTTCTAAAACAAATGTCATACTTGCTTCTGCTTTTAAGCAGGCCCGGCCCTGGGGGCAGGCGACAAAGGCCGTGGCCTAGGGCCCCCCCAAAGCGAAGAAAATCTAGGGGCCTCTTCTCACACCAAAAAGAATACTCAATACATTAATGGCAGACTTTCTGACAAATGAAAGAACACATTTGACTTTACCCGTTAACCAATACACAGAGCACATTCTCCAAAAACTTTAAGTACTTTCAACATAATATATCAGAATATAATACTCCATTATAATCTGTTTATACTCTCATTTTTTTAATCTCATTTTCTTTACTCTCTCATTTTCACTCATTTCTCTCTCTACTCTAGGAAGAAGAATACCCAGCTTTCACTCTCTCCTCTTTCTCTCTCTCTTTGTTTTATAATTGCATATGGGTTTTGGGGTTTATGATGCTTTTTCTTCTGTCATTTCCATTTGCATTTGGGTTATGGAATTTAAAAATAGCAAGATATGTGTTCATTCAATTTGAACATCTGTTTAGGAAGTTCACTGGACTTTAGTGACAAAAGCATCTCAATTTTTTTTATGGACTCTACAAAGATCTTGTTGCTGTGGAATTTTCTGCAGCTCAACATTGATGACCCATGCTTCCATTGTTGATTCAAGTTGAAAGCACTCCGATCCCTCGATTTCTTAGTTTAATTTTCACCTTGATTTCTCAGTTTTTCACCTCTAAATGTCTTTAATTTGTTGAAATATTGGGCATATATCTATGTAAAATTCTGCTAATTTGTGAAAATTTCTCCATGAGTTTGAAAAAATTTCAATATGGTTAATCGTGCATTCCCTAAATGTTTTTTTGCATTCGTATGAGGGCCTCATTTTGAAATTCTGCCTAGGGCCCCTGGAACCCCAGGGCCGGCCCTGCTTTTAAGTTGGAGGAGGTATTTCTCATATAGGGACATGGTTTGATGGTACCATATACTCCTTCATCTTTATAACAAAGAACTATCACTCTATAATGTTTACATCTTCATCACTACCCTTCTTTCATCATTTTTCCCTCTATATCTAATGTACATAAAAATTATATACCTGCTACGAAAAAAAAAAAATCCCATTCCAAACGGAGTATAACATCCTAATAGTATTATGATGTTATTTTACAAAATAAAATTCCAACTATTGATGCTATTTTATTCAAAAAAAAAAAAAAAGAGTATAAAAATACTTTCCTTAATTATTTTGGCAATGATTTTCCAGCATTTTAGGATGGAATTACAGAATTTACTAACTAAACTAAAAGCAATGCAATATATATACACACACACACACACACATTACTCAAAAGAATGAGATAAAACCCTATACACAAATGAACACGAAAAGTGGAAATGTTGAGTTTTACCTGGGAGCCCCAACCGATAACACCAATTTGCTTGATACCCTTGAAAGCATCAGGCAACAAATGGAACAAATCTCTACCTCCTCTCACAATATACTACAAAATACACAAAACAAAATAACAAATTTTAAGAGAGAGAAAGACTAGTTAAAGAGAAAGAGGGGGGGGGGGGGGGGGGGGGGGGGGGGGGGGGGGGGGGGGGGATACCTCGTCGTGACCAGCTAGACTGATCTTCTCCTTGTTGAACACAGAGGTCTCAAAATCGAGCGAAGTGAGAGGCTTAATCGCAGGCGTAGAGACCATACGAGCCCCAAGAGCTGAGCCTGAGCCATTGGTTGGAAAGACTTGAGCTTTGAGAGGCTTTAAGGCTGCCTTCGAAGCCGATGAGGAGAGAAACCCTAGATCTACAACTAGGGTTTTGGGAGCTGGTTTTAGTGTTTTAAAGGAAGACGATGAAGCAGCAGCAACCACGGAGGGAGAGAAGGATGTAGCCGCCGCCGCCATTTTCGTAAACCAAACTGTGAAGTGCAGCAAAACACACAGAGAGAGAGAGGGGCATAGACTAAGATGCACGTTTTATATACGGGAAATAAAATTAGAGTAAATTACACAAACCTCCCCTGAGGTTTGCCTTAATTACACGGACCTCCCCTCTTGTTTCAAAAATTACACAGACCTCCCTCGAGGTTTGAATTAGGTAACAAAACGTCCCCTCCCCTAATGGTCCGTTAGTTTTTTTACATTAGCCTCCCCTGAAAATTACAATTAGCCCCCCTAATATTATAAAATTGTCATACTAAAGTCTCATTTCTCTTATATTTTTGTGTTAATTATAAAATCCATCCTCCCTCCTATGTTTTTGGGTTAATTTTTTTAGCATTAATTTATATCTTTACAAAATATACACAAAACATATATAAATAGGTCCAAATTTTTTTTCCTCCGAACAAACCTCTATCAAGCCCTCCTGTATTAATTTTTTAGATCCGCCCCTGTCCCTATGCTTCAAAAGTGGACACTTAACCCCATGTGATTGTGGACTAAAATAGAACTGTTATGATTTCACTCAAAGAGCGTTAACCCCAAAATTAACATCACAAAATGGATTAAGTGTTTATATTTTTAACCAATTTTAGAATTTTTGTCAGTTTTGAGTGAAATCATAACAATTCCATTTTAGTCCACAATCACAGGAGGTTAAGTGTCCACTTTTGAAGCATAGGGACAGGGGCGGATCTAGAAAATTAATACAGGGGGGCTTGATAGAGGTTTGTTCGGGGGAAAAAAATTTTGGACCTATATATATGTTTTGTGTATATTTTGTGTAGATATAAATTAATGTTAAAAAAATTAACCCAAAAACATAGGAGAGAAGAGGGATTTTATAATTAGCACAAAAATATAAGAGAAAGGGGGCTTTAGTATGACAATTTTATAATATTAGGGGGGCTAATTGTAATTTTCAGGAGAGGCTAATGTAAAAAAACTAACGGACCATTAGGGGAGGGGCGTTTTGTTACCTAATGCAAATCTCGAGGGAGGTCTGTGTAATTTTTGAAACAAGATGGGAGGTCCGTGTAATTAAGGCAAACCTCAGGGGAGATTTGTGTAATTTACCCATAAAATTATGTGTACCTAACTTGCACAGGATGCATATGGAGGTTTAGGAAAAAATATTTTAGTGGTGCAACTCGGCCGCCCAACCTGTGGTTATTCCGGCCCCGGCCCAAAAATTGGGCTCGGTTTGACAAATTCGGATTTATGTCGGATTCGGACTCGAGATTGGGTTTGGGCATATTACTTGAATTTAGGCTCGGGTCTGGATAGAGTCAAAACCCTTTAGGTCCCGTCCGAGTTGCACCCTTAATCACACTTATACAAGTCACCTGGTATCTCAATACAATCAAATTCTTTTTATTTCATCTGTCTCACTATTTTTAAAAAATGCTAGGCACACAACACATGATCCCACAACAGAACTTTAAATGCATGTAACATGTATCGTGTAAGTGGTGCATAGAAAAGTGTAAAAAAAAATTCAAACAGCACACAGTACAACACACTTAAAGCCTATTATAGAATATATTGTGCACTTAGCATTTTTGACTATTTTATGGGAATTTCTTTCCACATAACTCATAAGGCAGAACTTCCACTGTATTAGGAACGGTACAAATAGTGATGAGTTTATCTCTCTCATGAGTTATTAGTTGGTCTTTAGCACCATGTCATCCATGTGAAAAAATGACAACTTTTTGATCTTTTTTTTTTTTTTTTTGGGTGGGGGGACTTATTTTTTTATCTTGTTTATTGTGCTAAATTTTTAGGTATTTGTGTTAATAAAGTAATTAGTCAACTTTTTTAATACGCCTGGCACTCTATTATTGAGAGGGACCTCCACGTCACATGGATGACGTGATGGTCTAGTATCAGGTAATAATTTTTCCAAGGTCATTTAACAATTACCACTTTTCAAATATATATCCACTATACTATAAAAACGAAGAAACAAGCACGTCAAAAAATATGAACTTTCTATTTTGCCCTTCACTACATCATAATTACTCATATATCTATGTATACATTGTAATGATATATTGATTTGTGTGAGGTTAAATCTGTCATTTTGGACAAATAATTACATTCAAGTCAGCTTTTGAAATTTTATTTAATATAATAATGAGATTTTAATCAACAATCTTATATCTAATTACATTTGGGTCAACAATTTTTGGGATATTTATTATTGACTTCAAAAAAATCAACAAAAGTGACTATTTTGATGGCTATTTATGAAATGATCACTAACATTTATAATTTGGTCAACTTCTTCTCTCAAATGAGGTTTCAATCAACAATTTGTGTCTAATTACATTTGGGTCAATAAATTTTGGGATATTTATTATTCACTTCATAAAAAGTCAAAAAAAAAGAGGCTATTTTAGTGGTTGTTTAGGAATTGGTCCCTAATATTTACAATTTGCTCAACTTCTTCTCTCAAATTTATGATTCATATATTGTAATATGTGTAATGGCATTTAGGTCAACAAGTTTTGGGATATTTATTATTCACTTTTAAAAAGTTTTAAAAAGTGGCTATTTTAGTGGCTATTTTAGGAATTGGTCACTAATTTCACATTTTGGTCAACTTCTTCTCTAAAATTTAAGCTCTGGTATATTTAAAATGTCAAATAAAATGGCTATTTTAGTAGCTATTATGAATTGATCACTAATATTTACATTTTGATCAATTTCTTCCCTCAAATTCATGATTTATAGATTGTATTCGAATATCAATTAAGGCCTACAGCACATTCATGCCCTTTTTTAGAGAAAATATCCTACTTGTGTCATATATTTTTAGTGGCGCTTTATTAGGTACATTTACTACTCATTTATAAGATAGTCAGAATTATCAACTTCTTCCGTAAGAAGAGTTTTAGATTAAATAGTTATATTTACAATTTCCTATTTAACTGTTTTAACATCTTATTATATACTTTTAACAACCACTTAACCACACAAAACGACACAATTAAATTTCATGCGCAACGCGCAGGGCTCGAACTAGTATATATATATATATATATATATGTTGGCTTTTTAACAGGTCACAATTAAATCTTTCTTTCCTTTGACCTTGTCCTTCCTAACAATTCTCAATTAACAAACCTCACTGCCAAAGGTATTAAAGCTATGTAAATTTTCGTTTTCTTTTAAAACGAGAAATAAAATAGAAAATAAAGGTTAATTTTTTGGAGTACAAAATAACTATGTGAAATATATGGGGGAACTATATTTGTTTCTTTATAATATATAACAGAGCTAGAAGGAATTATTTTTTATTATGGCAATAAGGAATCCCACGTTCCAATTCTGGATGTCGGGTAATAAATCACCCATAAATCGGGAGTATTATTTAAAGAAACCAAGTTAATTCTCGTCTAAACTCATTTAAGAATTATCCCATATGACTCGGCCACTTTTTATTGGTTTATTCATTGAAGTAACAAAGTATATTTGGTTTATGTTATTGGATATTTAGTCCAATTCAATTGATAGTTTCAGGATTAATAATACCACCTCCACTATGGTATAACTTAGTCCCCATATAGGGGACTATTATTTCAAAATGTACAATTAGTTCCGAGCAAAGTGGTCTTGCCAAGTACCAGACTATTCAATTAAATGAGACTATAAATCAAATCCTCCACTATCCCCTCCTTAATCCTACGAAACAAACGAGGCCTTTAAGTACAATATTACTTCAGATCCGCTTACCCATTTATGCAAACGGGCTAGAATGGCCCATGAGCCCTGGCTAGTATATATATATATATATATATATATATACACATGGAGGCAATTGATCATCAGCTTTTATCTATTCTCGAAATTGATTGTGATAACTGAACTATTTAACTATATTTGTAAAAGTTACTTTTGGCAAATTAATACTCCAGTAAAAGTGTTTAGTTACATAAATAGGGATAGCAACGGGCCAGGTATGGGACAGGGCTCCATACCCTGCTCCCGCCCCGCTTCACTGAACCCTCCCCCACCCCACACCGCACGAACATACACAGTGACACACATGCTACAGACATACAAATTTGGGGATAGTTTAAAATTTACCTGATTTGGGAAGCTAGGGTTTAAAATTTGAGAAAGAAATGGTCCTCCACTATGCGATTTTAGAGTGACAGTGAGAACTCGAAGAGAGACCGGCGAACACACAACGACGAGAACTCGAAGAAAATTTTGTAGGCTTGTGGTTGTGGGGTGTGGGCTGCGGCTTGGAGGTGTTCACCACGTTCTTCTTTGCAGTCTCATATCTGTTAAAGAACTTAAAGTTAAAACCCTAAAGTATATATATAGTACAAGTATTTTAGGTAAGGGGAAAATACATTTTATTCACGTTGTTACACCTATTTTCTAATGACCCCCATGTGGTTCATTTTGTAACTCTCAACCCCCTGTACTACTGATTGAAATGGGACTGTTAACTTTTCTAACAGAGAAAAGGAAATGACGTTAATACCCTCAAGCCCCTATACATACTCTTTAGAGAAAAATACCTTTTACCCCCATATGGTTACACCAATTTTCTCATAACCCCCTGTGGTTCATTTTTGTAACACTTAGCCCCCCTGTACTAATGACTGAAGTGGAACAGCCGTTAGAAAAGTTAACAGTCTCACTTCAATCATTAGTACAGGGGGTTAAGTGTTATAAAATGAATCATAGGGTGGTTATGAGGAAATGGGTGTAACCACAGGAGCGGAAAAATGTATTTTCCCCTTTAGGTAGTAATACAAAATATAAGGGTAATATAGTAAATTCTAAGTATAATCGATGTGGGTTCGAGTTGTTCGACCCTACCTCCGACCCCGACTCGAACCCGATTTGGGTTCCAAAAACCTCCCCCATACCCGCCCTAACCCTATTAAGTCCTCCCATACCCTACCTATTAGGGGCGGGGCGGGAACCCGAAAAACTCGCCCATTGCCATCCCTATACATAAATACACAATTGTCATCTTTGGCACGGCGAAATACTCCGAGAATGAGGGTTGAGGTAATACTTTTGGCGACTAAAGACCGACATGAGTGACGATGACGAGAGCTTGACAGCAAGGAACAATGATGATGGTTGTGAGTAGGGGTGGACACAAGCCAAGCCGCTCAACAAGGGCTCGTGGCTCGGCTCGCCTAGAGCTCGGCTCGGCTCGGCTCATATAATAAATGAGCCAAGCTCGAGCTTGAATAGCAGGCTCGCTTAATAAATGAGCAAAGCTCGAGCACACTTGGGCTCGGCTCGATAAGGCTCGGGAACAGCTCGATTAAGGCTCGTATAGTAGGCTCGTGAAAAATCTTTTTAATAGGTTTGATAGGGACTTGTTTAAATATATATATATATACATGATAATTATAAAAATATGATATATGTATAATGCAAAGTATTTGAAATTGAAAGAGCTATTATATATATATGATAATTATAAAAACATAATATATGTATAATATGAAGTATTTAAAATTGACATGCATAGTGTTAAATTCACGTGTCAAGCAATTGTTTTAAGTAAAATATATATATATATATACATATACATATATATACATATACATATTATATGTGCCAACTGTCAAGCATTGAGCTTGGTCCGTAGATTTTGATTGACAACTTAAACTTGCTACTAGGGGTGTACATGAGTTAAGTCGCTCAACAAGGGCTCGAGGCTCGGCTCGATAATAGCTCGGCTCGGCTTGGCTCGATAATAAACGAGCCAAGCTCAAGCTTGAGCAGGATGCCAACTCTTAAAGCTCGGCTCGAGTATAGCCCTAGTTGTGAGTGCTTAGGTTATGTTTGGTTCATAGATTTCGTGAGGGAAAGAAGAACTAATTCTCTCGTGTTTTTCTGTGTTTTCATTCATACATAAATAACATTAAAATATACTTATTATAAAAATAAAACATAATTAAATTTATAAATTTATTTACCAACTTATTCTCTTTTCTTTCGTATTTTCCTCACTATTTTCTTTATTAACTAAATAAAAGAAAATATTTTTCTCTATGTTTTCTTTTCTTTTCTTTTCTTTTACTAAATCCAAGAACCCAATAAATCCTTATGGTTTTGTCTTCCTTTACGGAGAGTAGAGGTGCAAACAGGTCGGTTCCGTCTAATTTTTTTTGGAAATCGGTCGATTTTGGCTCGATTCAGTTTATTATATATTTTTAATTCAGTTCAATTTTTTGCTTACACCCCTAACTAGAGAGAGAAAAATACATGTGGAATGTGGCTACGTGAGAACTCAGCCTTTTTGCTATTGGGTTTGTTTGAAAAAAATCAATTGGGCCCTCTATTCAACTCTAAACGCCCAATAAGATTTCACATCTGGCTTCAGGGACTCGATTCGTGGCCTTATTGTAATTGTACGGCCGAAGGTATATGTCTTCACCCGTTTCTATCTTTCCATTTTCAAAAGTTTCAAAAATAATAATTTTTTTTTCCATTTTTTTTTTCCCAAAAGAGCATTTTACAAAGCAACCAAAAATAAAAAAATCTCCCCTTTTTTTAGAGTAATAATACTAGAGGCACAAATATTTTTTAGAACTCAATTACAACCATCTATATCTCTCTCATAAGTGGCACTGTGGGGTCTAATAAAATTTAACCGACCCCACAGTGTCACTTAGGAGAGAGACAGAGATAGTTGTAAATGAGTTATAAAAAATAATTGTACCCCTAACATTGTTCTATTTTTTAAATGAAAAATGCATCCAGAAAATAATAAGGAAATTCTATTTATACCTACCTAATTTACTCTATACACAACCTATTACATTAAATAGTTATACAAGAGGAAGAGGGTATTACAATGCAATAGATGAGTGTATAGGGCAATTAAGTGAGTGGATTTAGACTTTTTCAATAAATAAAGAAAAATTACCAAAGAGGCCTATGGTTTTTTATTTTAGTTTTAAACCATTTCTATTTTTCTGAATAAAAACTAAAAAATGAGTTTGGTTTTAACATTGCTGTTAAGAGGGGTTTTCACGCGAATCTCATTAGTAAGTAGGAAGAGCATTGGATCCTACTAACCTGTTTTCAGAAACAACGTGATGTTTCGATTTTCACTTTGTCTCTGCATTTTGAAAACGTTTTCTAAAAAATTTAAGGGTAATGTTATTGTGAGAAGCTTCTCACATGAGAATGCGGATTTTAACCGTTGGATGAGCATCTGGCCTTAAGAATCTCATTCCTGGGAATCTTAAGGCCAGATGCTCATCCAACGGTTAAAACCCGCCTTCTCATGTGAGAAGCTTCTCACAATAGCATTGTCCAAAATTTAAAACAAAAAGCACCAAAAGGCACATATCAATTTGAGTCTTCCAAAAAGAATAATGAATACAAAAAACTAAAAAAAATGAACCTGCAACCTTATTGGAAAACTTTTTTAGGTGCTGAGAAGGTACCATTGGCAGTCTTACGTGGTATCTTTTAGAGAATTAGAGTGGTTTTTGTGAGTGATGGGACCCACGGTTACGTACATGCAACAGAAATCCTACTATATGAGTTCTGGTGTGGTTGTCACACCTAAGGTGTAAGCTAACCGATAAGACCGATCAGTCTGATCGGCTTTCAAAAAATCCCTATGGTGCAAAAATCAAACCGAACTCTGAAATTACAATTGAACCGAATCAAACCAAAACCGAACAATTAGACTGAACTGAATCGTTTACACCCCAGTGACACCCCAATACCTACTCTCATTGACAATTTATTACTATGTAGAACTCTAAGAACTGTCATGTGTATCATCTTTATATATAAGATAACTCTTGGGACATATAAGATCATAAAATAAGATATATAAACTTTTTGTGTCTATTTCTCTCATTTGTAGAGCCTACAGACACTGTGACCCACACAGTGTTAGTCCACCCTACCGAAAAAGAGATAGACACATTAAAGTTTATATATTTTATTTTTGCGAGATTCTTAACCACTTCCTTTGTGGCCGGATGGCAAGGCCTCTGGGTGTTATACCCAGAGGTCTCAAGTTCGAATCTCAAGAGGGTGACCACAGGTGATTCACCCCGACACCCTGACCTTGTGAAATTAGTCGAGGTGCGCGCAAACTGACCCGAACACCCACGGTTACCAAAAAAAAAGAAGAGATTTTTATGTGCCAAAAATTATTGTTATATGTACTTAAAAATTTCTTTGTGTTGGAGGGTGCATATTTTTTCTTTGTCAAGGCTCGAGAAAAGTATGAAAAAGTAGGAGTAGTAACATTTTGTACTTCCACAAGTACCACCTTGCCCACGTGAGGGTCTGAAATATGTATTTATGTTGTATAGTTTTTTAGAGGAGACCCTCGTGCAGTCAAATTTTGTGTTTTCAACTTTCCATAGCCTTTATTAATTATTCATACCAACTATTACCAAGAAGTCCAAATTGATTTCCCACTCTGTTCAATTAAACTTCTCTTTTCCCATGTGTGTTAGTTACCCAAATGTCTTTTGGTGACAAAACGTGGAGGCACTGTTCTGAGCCTTTTCAATGACAACATTCAAAGATATTAACACAAAAATAGTAGTTGACAGTATATGTAGTGGTGACCCCATGACTGACTTAACATTACACTCTCTTCAATTGGGAAAGAATAGACTTTGGCTTTTTTTTCTACTTTTTTTTTTTTTTTTTTTGCTGAAACTTTTGTTTTCTACTTGCTTGTTCTTTTTTCTTCAAAGGCAATGTAGATTTATTCTTTGAAATTGGGGCTTTGATGTAATCATGCATGTCACAAATTTGTGGGTATAGAGAATACTTGTGACTTGTGAGGAAGTCCAAGTGGATGAAAAGTTTTCAATTTGGTGTGACCTGCTTGATTCGTGCGTGAGCTGCTTGTTCTCTACTGACTTGATTCGTGCGTGAGCTGCTTGTTCTCTATTATATAATAATAAAACTGAAATAAGTAAACCTTCTGAAATACTGACAATAATCGCGAAGAACAAATTGAAGACTTTGTTCTCAAATGTGTAAAAAAAAAAGTAAAAAAAAATGATCAGAAAGTTAGTTCATCAGTTCAATATATAGTAGGAATTAGGAAAGGCAAAGTAGTTCAACAGATTAATAATTTTCATTAGGTATAAGTAAGGTTTTTTTTTTTGGTCGGATAAACAACTTGGGTAACATAGTATATAGTCATAAATAGACATCTAACTAGAAATTGAATCTTTTTTAAAAATGAAACTAAAAATAGGTCCCTAATTTATTTTGAGGACCAAAATACCCCTATATAGTTATATGTAGAAATATATATATATATATAGGCTAGTGCTAATGTCAAAGCAGAAAGTGCTAATGCCAAAGCAGAAAGTGTCGCTAAAAGTTTTAGCAACAGTTAACTTTTAGCGACACTTTCTGTTTTGGCACTAGCACTTTCTGCTTTGGCATTAACATCACCCTATATATTTATACACACACATATATAGTATTTACTTCCTTCAATCAGGGTTTTGAAATTCACTAGAGAGAGAGAGAGAGGGGGAGAGAAACAAAAGTTGATGGAGAGAAAATAAGAAGATCGTCGACACTACCTCCGCAATACCACGTCTACCACCTTCCTTCATAGACGATTCATGAAGATCGTCGACACAGAAGCTCGATTCACTATCGACTACGTAATCTAAGAATTTTGGTATAAATTTCTCACAATTTTAGAACAAATCTCACGCAGCTTCAATTCAAACATTGGAGTTTTCTGAGAAAAATGGTTATTGTTTTTATTAGGCCTTGGCTTTACACTAAAGGTTTTGGATTCGACGATGATGACTAGAAGACTGCATGACAGCAATGGCTAGAACACTAACTCGAGTCTTTCGTTTAACCTCTATAATCTTTTTATTTTTTCTACATTACATTTGTTTTGTTTGTATTTTTTTGGTGCTGTGGAAAATTTCATGATCGCTAAGAGAATAATAGTGCAAAATTTGTTTGTGTGTATATATATTTGAATAGAAGTTTCACACAGAATTCATATTATTAAAATTTTTGTTTTTGAATTGAAGTGAGAAATTTCTCATCAAATTTGTGACTATTTGGTGAGAACTTCTCACTTTGTTAATGAGAAGTGATAAATTCCTGATAAATATTGTCTGCATGTGTGTATATATTTGAACAAAAGTGAGAAATTTTCACTAAATAACCACAAACTTCTCATCTTAAATTAAAAACTCGAAGAAGAAAAAAACATTTGCTAATACCATTACACATATACATAACACAACTATGATTATTTTCAAAAGAAAAACATGCAAACATACTGAGAAGTTTTTCACTTAATAATGAGAAAATATTCTTATACATTAAGTGCAAAATTCTCACTAAATAATAAGAAAACGTTGATTTTAGGGATATTAATCTCATTATCCATGATCTCCTAAAAATTCGCTTCCCAAAACTGTATATAACATGAATTTGGAAGTATGTTGAATATACACAACTATATATACCAAAAAAAATAAAGGGATAAGGACAATCTAATGTAAATATGTTGGTCTAAGGATAACTAAAAAAATATGGTGATTTAAGTCCCTCAAATTTTTTGGACGAACATACCCTTTGCTAATATCACAATACACACACAATTAACTCTCACTTTTTCTCTCTAAAACCCACAGGGATCTCTCTCACAGTTTTTCTCTCTAAAAGGATCGTTCCCCCCCCCCCCCCTCTCTCTCTCTCTCTCTCTCTCTCTCTAGAAGGATTGTCAGAGCGACCAAGGCTCGTCGAAGCTACAAGGGATCGTCGGACCGACTAAAATTTCTTCCAACTGCTACTACACTCCACTGTCATCAACCTTCAAGCCCTTAATTTCTCTTTGGAGGTACTTTTTACTGTCATCAACATTACTCATACTTCCAATTTTGCAATGTGTGTACTGTACATCTCTCTTACAGGAAGAGATGGTGTTGAGGTAAATATCACTTTGAATTTCATGTCCTTGCCATGGTGTCACAGATCATATATTTTTTTTAGAGAAGTTGTGGAATTTCACAAGAAAAGCTCTATGAAATTCTTTATGTTTGTTAATGCTCATAGTTTGGAGAAAATTACAAACGTTTTCACAATCTCAATTTCACAATGTATGTATATATATATATACAAACGTGTGTCTCTCTATGTATTTGTTTACTTGTAACATTGGGGACTAAAAAATTGGGACTTTTTGGAGAGAGAGAGAGAGAGAGGGAGTACTCTACTAGAATCAAGGGGAGATGCCGGGTTGCCGAAGGAGTTCTCTCTGTATGTATATATACACACACATATGTAATTGAATCTCTGTTTATTTACTTATAATTCAGGTGATAGAAAAATTAGGGCTTTTTTGTTGCACGTGCAGGTAATGTGGGTGAATGATTCGGTGCCGCAGTGGAGGGAAGGAATTGGATGCAAGGATAGTCCGTCATCATCGAAGCTCTTGAAAGCAAAGGTACTTCTAAGTAGACATGGAAGAGGTAATAGGCTTGGTTCAACAATTGTGAACCCTAGAAATAACAATAGTAACTCAGGCTTAGATGTGCCTTCCAAGGGTATAGAAATTGTTGCTTATGATGATATTCTATAACTTTAAAGTGTCTGCATTCGTGATGAATTGTTGCAATGTGCGTGTTATTTATAAGTTCCAAGAATAGCATAGCTAATAAGTTGGGACCTTGGTAGGGATTAATATGAGAGCTGTTTGTGGATTTGATTTCTAGAGTTTGTGATGTTTAATGTGTCCCAAGTTGTTGTCTTTGTGTTTTTCTCATAATTGGGTATTTAAAATTAGCAGGGATGTCACTAAAAATAATCATCTCTCATTGTCGGTATGATTGTACTCATATACAGCTTTATGCAAATGCGAGATATTTGAGAATGGTAAATTCAAATTATTCCCAATTTGAGTATTGTTTTCAGCAGACATTGTTTTATTGTTTCAAGTGGTAATTATTTGCTATTGAAGCTCTTGCTTGAAAATTTGTTTGACTCCATATTAGTTTGATTCACACACTTAAAAACAAATTTCACCATATTCAAAGGTGGTGAAATTTGACCGCTGTTTTGAGCACCATTTAAAACAGTGGTAAAATTTCACCATTGTTTCAACTTGTTATTGCTGTTATGGCTTCCAATCACTATTATGTTGCAAAAAATTATTCTATTTAATTTGATTATGTATGTGAAACAATCACAAATGATAAAGTCCTAGAGAAGAAAAGGTAAACTCAAAAACACC
Organism: Hydrangea macrophylla; assembly: GCA_033977485.1. Lineage (NCBI taxonomy): Eukaryota > Viridiplantae > Streptophyta > Magnoliopsida > Cornales > Hydrangeaceae > Hydrangea > Hydrangea macrophylla. The sequence continues at coordinate 101,593,144 of CM066990.1, forward strand.
TCTTTCATTGATACAAAAATGTTGTTTGATTGGGAATACGACACAATGGTAAAAATTAATAAATTAGTGTTCTTCAGTGCAGGAAAAATATCACAATACAAAATACAGAATTTTAATCTCAATCTCAGTCAGCCAGAAATTGTTTTGAAATACAGTTCTGATTGTGGTGTCATTGTATGTCATGTCATGAGCAATCTTTTTAAAGGAGAGGAAGTTGGTGCACTTTGCCACACAAAAGAAATTCGGACTGAGATGGACAAAGTTGGAGCAAATCAGTTGTAATTTTTTGTTTGTATGTGACAAAGTATAGTTGTATAGTTGGACATAGTTGGAAAAATCAGTTGTAATTTTTTGTTTTTATATGACAATGCATAGTTGGACATGAGTATGAAAATTTTGTGATGCTTACGTTTCATCATTATATTCAAATTTGGTGAAAACAAAATTTGTGATGCTTACGTTTCATCTTTGTATGGTAACAAAGTGGTGAAATTTCACATCTTCTAATTTTGGATGTCAAAACATGTGAAGTTTATAAAATTCAAAATTTTACTACTTTGATGAACACAAATTTCACCACATTCAAGGTATGGTACTAAGAATAATCTAAAAATGTGAATGTAGTGAAATTTTACCACATTTTGACCACCTTTTAAAACGGTGGTGAAATTTCACATCTTCTATTTCCGGATGTCAAAATATGTGAGGTTTATGAAATTATTGACCACAATCATAATTTCGCCACTATTTTGAGCACATTTTAAAACAGTGATGAAATTTCAACACTTCTAATTCTAGATGTCAAAACTTATGAAATTTATGAAATTCATTACCACAATCATAATTTCACCAACTTTGATAAAAATAAAAATAAAAATCACCACACTTTTGAGCACCTTTTAAAACAGAAATGTATGCACAAAAATACGTCATGACTCTGTAGAGTGAAGAGCATAAAGTACAAAATTGAAAGTGGTGAAATTTCACGACTTTGTGGTGTTTCACAAAAGTGGAAAAATTGCACCACTTTTTTTACCACCATTTTAAAGCATTGAGGTATTCCACTTTCACAGAAACAAGCATGTAACACAACTGGCAAAATCATAGCCTTATGAAGCAATGACCAATTAGTGCCAATCTATCAAGTACTCCATCCTAACCAAAAAAACAAAATACTCCATCCTCTACGTCTCTCTGAAAAACAATATTGGACAAACAATTGGAGATATTTTGAAAATCATTCTTCAAAGTACAACTATACAGTATAAAAAACAGAGCTACTATATATATATATATATATTTGCTTGAACAGAGCTACTACTTCACTTCTATAACTTAAGCACTTAGCTATGCAAATAGAACACATGGAAACAAACTAAGTATACAATATTAAAGCAAAATTGTTGCAAGGAACTTTTTTCTGGAGAGGAAGGACTTCCCAAGTACACCAGAACTTTACATCCCAGCCATAGGCTCTTCGATGTTGCAGCACTCTTTAACTCACTACAAGAGTGGCTTTGCTAGCTAATTGGAATAGATTTTCCATTGCCGCTAGGATGAAGGATCTGAAAAACGAGCTTCTCGGGTAGTTTTTTAGTTGCCTGTGAAAGCAGCTCCAAAAAGGTCAGGTCACAAAGCGGAAAACATTTACAGAGAAGAGAGAAGATTTTGGAGAAACTAACATGAAGCTATCTGTAATACCCTGTATTTTGGTATATTAATAAGACCTGGTATTTCATTTCTATACTCGTATAAACTTTTTCTTTCCTTTAGTGAAATTTGGTTACCAATCGATTGCCAAGTTTCTCAATCGACTGCCACTTTTCGGATACCAATCGATTGACATCAATCCAATCGATTGCCATCAGACCGACCTGAATTCATGACGTGTCAAACATCCCAATCGATTGCCATTCATCCCAATCGATTGCCATTGTTTCCAATCGATTGACTACAAATATCTGTCTCCAATCGATTGACATAAGTACCAATCGATTGGCATAACCTGAGACAAGTTTTCTTCTTTCCCTTAGCTTTGGACGTGTGGCACTCCCATATCTCTATATATACGTCTCATTTATTGGCCTTGGGGCTGTTTTCAGACCATTGAGAGAGAGAAATACCTCTTGAGAGATATACATATATCTATCTATATATCTATATCTACACATACACACACACACTGCCTTGGCAGCTGGAAGAAGACGAAGGGGAGGACAAGAAGAAGAAAGGAAGAAGAAGGAGAGACAGAGAGAGAGCTGGGCAAAAAGAGAAGAGCAAGAAGGAGAGAAAGAAGCTTTTGGAAGTTTTAAAGCCCACACCCATCCAAACGCACCCTAGGTGAGTTCTAACTCACTTGGTCCCTCTATATAAAGTTTATATAAGTTATTATGAAGCTTAGATGGGTTAAATGAATGTAGTCAACGTTTATATAAGTTGTTTTTACAATCTGCTGGTGAGGACGTAGTGCCAATCGATTAACATAAATCTCAATCGATTGCCATCAGTCTGGATCCAATCGATTGGATAGAGATCCAATCGATTGACATCCCAATCGATTGAAAATGTTAGCAATCGATTGCCACTATTTAAGACCCAATCGATTGCCTGTTTTCTCAATCGATTGATATGATTTTATACCAATTGATTGGACTTAGTCCCAATCGATTGGAATGATCAGAACATGATTTTCTTTGCCTATTTATTTTATAAGAGGTTTTGTTGTTCGATTTCCAATACGGACTTCCTTTTTACGATTTGGGGGTTATCAGGGATAATGTGACAACACAGATAAGTATGATTAATAACATATGTATAAATCTGACAACGTTAGATACTATAAATTCTTGTATGAGTTCGATGTCCGTTTTCTTTCATTCAGAGTAGTCAGGCCACATTGGGAATTGTCATGTGTCGATGTTAGAATGGAACGTAAGTAGGTTTGATAAGTTCTGGGAATAGTACGGGGATGGACGTTCGGTCATGATATGCTCTTAAAAGCGGTGAGCTGTGAATATGCTCTTAAAAGCGGTGAGCTGGACCAAATAAGTCCTAAGATAGACTGGATGATCTATGATATGCTCTTAAAAGCGGTGAGCTGTGAATATGCTCTTAAAAGCGGTGAGCTGGGATCACTAGTAGATGACGTTAAGTCGTGGCAATAGAATGATATGCCTTATTGGAAACGTTGTGTCCCTAATAAGCGGTGAGCTGTGCATATGCTCTTAAAAGCTGGGGGACGGACTGACGTGGAGTCCATGACATGCGGTGAGCTGTGCATATGCTCTTAAAAGCGGTGGACGAAATGGAGGTGTATCCCTAGAGTTAAACGATTGAGTCAGTTCATGAAATCAGAGTTTGTTAAATGTCGTGATTTGAGTAACAAGACGATAAGGGTCGGTTTACAAGGATAGATAAAGGAACAAGATAATGTTATCTTTATAATAAGATGTTAACCTGCGTTTTCATAAGCTCGTGTTTACTTCAGATAACTGGTACCTCGTTAGTTTATGCTCACTCAGCTCTCAGTAAGCTGACGGCCTTTTATTGCCTGGACTTTCCCCGTCCAGAATATCCTGCCCCTTATTCTGCAGGTAATGACCAGTACACTGATGACTATTATCCAGAGGAAGGCCCCACCGATGATGGTTACGCCAGGGAGGATTATCCTTATGCCAGTTGAAGACTGAAGATGTTATAGTTAGATTACATTTCGGTTGTTCTGTTAAACCTTTTGTTAGCGGGTACTTGGGCATTTGTTGTCTTCAGACCTGTTGTGATCCTGTGGACCATACTCTGATATTTTGTAATAGTTAGCACTGTGTGTTATTGTCACGCCCCGGATCCATACATATGAATCTAGGTCACGTGGCACGCCATCAAGGCTTACCAACAATGATTAAAGTTCCCAAAAATGACCTTAATAAAAGTTTTGCTACAAAACAACCAACTTCCAAATAGTTTTTCAAAGGTTATATTAAACGCGTGTCCAAACACTCCTTAACGAGTTTTGTTTTCAAAAGTAACATTTCCGTAGGTCAAAGGGTCCCAAAAGGTACCTCCATGCCTAATTAGAAGTTGTTCCGAACATTGGAAGTATGAGTTTGAAATTTCTGGCAGGGGGCATTTCGACCGGTCGAATTGCCCCGTTCGACCGGTCGAATGGGGTCTGTGCAGAATCCAAACCTCCAAAAGACCGTATTCACAATTGCCGGCGTTTTTTCGCAAACGCCGTTAATTACCGGCGCTTCCTACTAACGCCGTTAATTCCCGGCACTTCCGCGACAAACGCCGTTAATAAATCAATACCTCTTTCACCCAAAGGAACCAACCCAATCCATTTTAAATCAAACCAAACAAAACCATTTCCACCAAACCTTTTCAAAACCAAACAATTCAAAGCTTTGCTAAACATTCAAAGAACTACCAAAACATATATATATATATATATATATCCATTTATACAACCACCATCAACCCATCCCGGATTACAAGTATCAAAACTACAAGTTTCACACGTCTTGGCAACCAAGGTCCTAAAGTGAACCAAGCGCCGTACTCGCATATATAACAAGTCTTAATACAAGTTGCACGGTTAAACAACCGGCAAGAGTTAAACACATATTACAAAAGTGCTACAAGTTCTATAAACATTAGGAGCTTCCAGTCTTTCCTCGCCTCATTACCCGCGATTCTCCCCTCTAGTCCTTGCACCTGAATGGTTATTTATATAACCACATATATAGATTTGTTTAAGCTAACGCTTAGTGAATAATATGAATCAAGCATACGGATGACAAATATGTTCCAATCCATCATAACACATAACTATTGGTCTCTAGGGAATAAGTGCACATTCACCGATCCAAAGTCTTAAGACTCAACCACGACCCATGCCCCTTCGACATGTCGCGTTAATGCCGTTCTTGGCAAGTGACCGTCGTCACTACTAATCCTCCCCCTTCGAGAGGACGTCTCACGGTGAATTAGCCCATATCCCCCTTTAACCCACACATAGGCACATAAACATGCTCAACTAGCAAATCACCATGCTTTTCATTTCAACATGCCTTGGGCCTACTTTACACATTAGTTTTGCCCAATATGAACTACACATGTTATCTATATAAGGTTCCTAGCATATCAAATGCATTAAACCATAGAATCATCCAAAACTCAAGATTAATATCACTCACCTCCGATTTATGCTCTTTAACGCTGATCCAAGGAAAACTCAAGCACAAAGAACGTGCAGTAATTCTTCTAATACAATTCCTATTAATCAAAAGTCCAATTATCAACTTTGTATGAAAATTCTATAAAATGAGTTTTCGGAAAACTTAACCAAACAAGGCCTAATAGGTATCAAAACGACGGCCTTACCTCGTAGAGTTCAAATACGGAATTTGATGAAAAACAAACGGGTAGAACTCCGTAGATTCGAGTCTTGAAGCTCTAAGCCAAGAAATCCTCCATTTGGCCTCTTTCTTGAACTTAGGTCAAATGTTTATAAAATTATGAAAGTCATCTCTAACTATATATAGGCAACACTTTCGGAAATTGTGTTTACCTCCCCACGAGTTTTCAAAACTTCTAATCAGCCTCTTAAACTTTCCACACGGCTAATGCATAGCTCTACAGGTAAAACCTCAAAATTAAAAAGGTTTCTGACTAAGTTCTGTTTGGTTGCTAAAACGCAAGTTTCTACAAATTTTATGAAATTGCTAATTAGCTTACCAAATTACGTAACGTGTTCAATTTCGTCCTCACCAGGCATCTAATGACTCCGATGAGTCGCTATCAATAATATAATAATCAATTATATTTGCATATGCCTAAATAAACATTTAAGCACATAATCATGAGTCATTACTCATTTTCCCAACCGTAGGGAATTCTCACATGCCCACCTTCTGGACTGCCTTCAAGGCCAAATACTGGGTTCTTAAAAGACACCCTCCAACAACTAGTGAGTCATCACTCACTTCACACGTGTTCATTAACACAACAGTAAGCATAACATGCATGCTAATATAATATAATTACATGCCGCGGGAGCGAGTATGACAGTTATACTCAGTTGTTTACTGTTGCTTTTCTTTTGGACTAGTACTGCGTGGTGTGGATTATTAGTGACTTTCACCTGTCACTCCTTATGGACCCATAAAGGAAATTTATTTTTCTCTATTTATGCTGCTCCGGGGCGTGACACTATCTCATGTGCAGAATTAGCTCACAACCGACATATGCAATTAACTTCCCAAGTGACATTCGCAAAATAGAATTGTCCAAGCTGAAAGACTTTGTTTTTCTTCAGGAAGGTGGTGGCAAATTTTAAGGAGCGAGGTAAGAGAATTGATCTGCCAGATTAAGTAGGTAAAAATTTTGAGGAACTCAACTTTCAGTGACAAGAATTGCAACTCAAGAGAGAGTAAATAATTTCTTATCTGTCAATTGTAACTTCAGCTAAACAATACAAGTATGAATCAAAGGTGGTGGCATTGTGTCAAGTTTGGACGGGTTAAATACATTATTTATTTACGTGCCCCATGAGTTTTAATCAGATCATTCATAGTCCAATGAAGAAATCCATCATGTTGGATGAAAACTATTTGGACTGTAAGAATTTTATTTTTAAAATGGTCAATTATATCATATGGGCAATGCTAGGGGCACTAACAACTTCCACTAACACACTCTATCTCTCTCCTAGTGATATTGTGGGGTCTGCACCCCACATTACCACTAGGAGAGGACCCTACAATACCACTAGGAGAGAGATAGAGTGTGTTAGTGGAAGTTGTTAGTGCCCCAAATATTACTCTATATCATTAAGAAGGCTGTTGGCCCAAATGTGGAAACCTTAGAGGGGGGTGAATAAGGTTTTAGCGGAAATTAACCTTTTAAAAACAAAATTGCAAATTAAACACAATCATAAGCAATTAACTAAAGAGATAAGGGAAGAGATACTTGCAAACCAATTTTTCAAGTGGTTCGGCAATCGCACCATGCGGCCGACGTCCACCCCTCAAGAACACCTCTTGAGGATTCATTTAACCCGATCTACTTTACGGGTGTAGACCAAACCGTTCCCGGAGCACTTACGGGTGTGCACCAAACCGTTACAAGAGCCTTCAATCTCTCCCAAAGAAGAACACCTCTTCTTTGCACACAAGGGTTACTAACCCTCACTCTTTACAATTGATTTGAATACAAATTGAAACTCTCTATATAGAGTAGATAATACAAATAAAGCTCACTACAATTTTGCTCTCTCAAGAAATACAAATGAAAGATTTGAGCAAATTGATAAACTCACACAACTAGGGCTCAAATGATAATGTTTAAAGATCAAAGAGATGTGTGATCAATACTATGTTTTCCAATCAAAATCTCAACCCCAAATAGCTTGGGAAAACATGTATTTATAGACCTTGGAAGATTATAGCCGTTGGTGGCAAGTTTGGTAATTAAAAGCCCCTTTGAAAACTAGTCGTTATTGCCTTTCAGGTCGATTCAGTCGACTGGACCTTGAAGCAGTCGACTGGGCCTTGAAGCAGTCGACTGAGATGTGTTTATAGAGGGTTCTGTTTGCATTCTGCTCACTTCAGTCAACTGCATCGGGCCTTCAGTCGACTGCCCCTCCCTGTTTGACAGCCAGACACATCTCCACTAAAATAGCCATAACTTCCTCTACAAAAATCGGATTTGCAATCCGTTTGATGTTTTGGAAACTAGATTCAAATACCTTTCCAACCATATAAGATTCAACATTTAATTATTTTCCAATTGGTTGGGGCATTGCTTTAAAGATGACCCACTTAAAATTTATTTCCAAATTAAAACTTTAACTTTTAGAGTTTGTTTGAGCCCCTATGAGTGTGAGATCAAGATGTCTTACAATGATGGTCCTAGACTTCAACCAAGGATGAAATATCTTCAAGTCTTCAAGATTGATCCTTGTTGAGCTCCTTGTAATCTTGATCTACATCAATTAAATCTCATGAACACAAAGATGTTAAAACATTGATACAATATTAATACATGAGATTATATATGAGCATAAAAATGACTATGATAATAACAAGGAATAAAACAATATGAATCATGTAATTATCATAGCATATTTGACATCATCAAAACATAATTAAATATGCCTTAATATACCTTAAGGCTAACAATCTCCCCCTTTTTGATGATGGCAAACAATCAATGAAGGATATGCCAATATAAGCACATTTGGTCATTTTCATATTATCATTCATAATGGATATCATATGTTAAAGAACATGAATGATAACTACCCAAATACTTCTCCCCAATACTTCTCATATTTCTCCCCCTTTGACATTATCAAAAAGATTTGGAGATAAAACACAAAGCTCCCCCTTACAATAGGCATACAAATCAAAAGGCCAAAAAGATACCAAAAATAAACAAATATAACCACATGTGAGAAAATGAATACATGAAAGTGCTCCCCTTAAGCACGTGCAATGATAAAAGATACCAAAAGATATGAATAGAGAGCATATTCTCCCAAAAGATACCAATAATAAAGTTGGAGAACTCAAAATATAAGATAAACAAAAAATTTAAATAAGCCTCAGTCGACGAAAACAAAAAAAACATCAGTCGATTGTGCATTCGATCAGTCGACTCCTCAGTCGACCTAATAATGCAGAAACAAAAAGTTCAAAGCCTCACACCTGAATCAGTCGACTGTGTCGGGTACCAGTCGACTGCTTTGTTCAACAGTCCATAAAAATGACAGTTCAGCAGCAAAAATTTGAATGATTCACAAAACATCATTTGGTCTAACCATTGTTAAAACTTTGTCTAATCAAACCAAAGCATATCATCATTTTTCAAGTAATCAATATCAAGAGCATGATGATTTATGTAAAGACATATCCAAAACACAAGGGGATGAAACAAGATTATAAAAAAAAATAAAAAAAATCAAGTATGTATATCTAAACAAAATCAAAGTGATTTGAAACAAATTAATCTAACATACTCCTACTAGGCTTAAGGTGAGAGATTTAACCATTGTCCAAGTGCCTTTTGGATGCAACATTTGCCGAGAAAGTAGGAGAGGATCCTTTTACAACCCAAATCATGTTAATTTTCTTACGAAATGAACATTTGTAATTAACATGCCCTTTTTTCATGCAATAATGACAAGTTACATGGGGAAGGGTCTCATTTGAGATTGATTCCTTAACAAATAATTTCTTGTGAGGAATTTGAGAATTTGAAGTAGAGGATGTGGACTTTACAAAGAAGTTTTTGTACTTCTTTTCCTTATATGTGGGATTAAATCCCAAACCGGCTTTATCAAAAACACATATTTGTTTTCCTAAAACCATATTCAAATTTTGTTCACCTTGGGTAAACTTGGCCAAAGTTTTTGTCAAATCATCCACCTCCTTTCTCAATTCAACCTTTTCCTTTTCAATAAGTTCACTTGAAGGTTGATTGGTTGAAACAAGTTTTTCTTTTCTCAAAATTTCATTTTGAGATTTTAAATCATCTAATTGCTTTTTCAACTCCAAATTTTCTTTTTCAAGCTCATTTGAAGATTGTGCTCTTAAAACATGTTTTTCATTTTCAATCTTCAAAGATTCATTTTGGGATTTCAAAATAATTAACTCATTTGAAAGTTTGGAATTTTTTTTTTTAAGAGTTAAGTATTTAGATCCCATTTTCTCCAACTCCTCATGTAACTCCTCAAATGCACATTCAAGTTCATCATAATTAGTGGATGAGTTGGAGTTTACCTCTTTTACCTTATTTTCATGGGCGGCTTCTTGGTCGCTTGACTCGTCCTCGGAAGCATCATTATCCGAATCGCTCCAAGTGCCCCCTTTTGTCATTTTCTCATTCTCCTCTTCTTTTTCATTGGCAAATAGGCATATATAACTTTTCTTGAGACAAAGATTATCTTCTCGAATTTCTCTCACTTGTGACTCTTTCTCTCTTTGTTGATGATCTTGACCTTCAATATTTTCTACAACTTCATCAACATTGTTTTCTTCAAAAATTTGGTTAGTATCATTTTGCATAGTTTCAAGAGATAACCAAATTTCATTAGCATTAGAGCATGAACGAATTCTATTATATGTGGCATTATCTAAAGCATCATATAGAATTTTCATGGCTCTAAGATTCAATAGAAAGTTATTTTGATCACTTTCATTCCATTCAATCTTTGGTTTAGGAGAAAAACCAATTTTGACAATACTCCAAAGATTGTAGTCAAGTGAAAGAAAATAAATTTCCATTCTCCTCTTCCAATGATCATACTTATGATCACTCAATGATGGAGGAGTACTAATACAATATCCATTTTCAAATAATGTAGTTTCCATGGATCTTAACTCAAATTTTTCAAAAACTTTTGAAAATAGAAGAGCCGAAGCTCTGATACCAATTGTTGGCCCAAATGTGGAAACCTTAGAGGGGGGTGAATAAGGTTTTAGCGGAAATTAAATTTTTAAAAACAAAATTGCAAATTAAACACAATCATAAGCAATTAACTAAAGAGATAAGGGAAGAGATACTTGCAAACCAATTTTTCAAGTGGTTCAGCAATCGCACCCCGCGGCCTACGTTCACTCCTTAAGAACACCTCTTGAGGATTCCTTTAACCCAATCTACTTCATGGGTGTAGACCAAACCGTTCCCGGAGCACTTACGGGTGTGCACCAAACCGTTACAAGAGCCTTCAATCTCTCCCAAAGAAGAACACCTCTTCTTTGCACACAAGGGTTACTAACCCTCACTCTTTACAATTGATTTGAATACAAATTGAAACTCTCTATATATAGTGGATAATACAAATAAAGCTCACTACAATTTTGCTCTCTCAAGAAATACAAATGAAAGATTTGAGCAAATTGATAAACTCACACAACTAGGGCTCAAATGATAATGTTTAAAGATCAAAGAGATGTGTGATCAATACTATGTTTTCCAATCAACATCTCAACCCCAAATAGCTTGAGAAAACATGTATTTATAGGCCTTGGAAGATTATAGCCGTTGGTTGCAAGTTTGGTAATTAAAAGCCCCTTTGAAAACTAGCCGTTATTGCATTTCAGGTTGATTCAGTCGACTAGACCTTGAAGCAGTCGACTGGACCTTGAAGCAGTCGATAGGGCCTTGAAGCAGTCGACTGAGATGTGTTTACAGAGGGTTCTGTTTGCATTCTGCTCACTTCAGCCGACTGCATCGGGCCTTCAGTCGACTGCCCCTCCCTGTTTGACAGCCAGACACATCTCCACTAAAATGGCCATAACTCCCTCTACAAAAATCGGATTTGCGATCCGTTTGATGTTTTGGAAATAGATTCAAATACCTTTCCAAACATATAAGATTCAACATTTAATTATTTTCCAATTGGTTGGGGCATTGCTTTAAAGATGACCCACTTAAAATTTATTTCCAAAACTTTAACTTTTAGAGTTTGTTTGAGCCCCTATGAGTGTGAGGTCAAGATGCCTTACAATGATGGTCCTAGACTTCAACCAAGGATGAAATATCTTCAAGTCTTCAAGCTTGATCCTTGTTGAGCTCCTTGTAATCTTGATCTACATCAATTAAATCTCATGCACACAAAGATGTTAAAACATTGATACAATATTAATACATGAGATTATATATGAGCATAAAAATGACTATGATAATAACAAGGAATGAAACAATATGAATCATGTAATTATCATAGCATATTTGACATCATCAAAACATAATTAAATATGCCTTAATATACCTTAAGGCTAACAAAGGCCTATCCCCGAAAAAAGGTATCACTAGGATGATTTGCATCCAAAAATCTATAGTAAGCACCACCGTACTTTTCATGAGAAATTCTTAACAACCAGTCTAGCACCATACCTTAAAATCTACTTCAACAATCACAATATTCTTCAATTTGTTTCTTTGGAATGGGTCACTCAAAAGACTCGCTGACAAGAACTTTGAACTACCCTTTATCCTACTTGAAGCACAAAACCAATAATGATCTGCAAGAGAAAATATGCAAGGGTAGTTCATACGTTGAATCATTCATACTTTGAACTACTCTTTATCCTTAACTATTGTTTTAAATGCACAACAGATAACATTCTTCCAAATTCATACGTTGCTTGTTCATTGGTTTTGATTCGTTTCTGTTCGACAATTGATTCATCTATGGTTTTAATACTAACCACATAAATATGTAAATACACACTAGTAGTACATATATGTAAATACTTACACACACACACACACACACACATATATATATATGTATAGAGAGAGAGATATATATAGGGAGGGGGGAGTGGTTTACCTTTAAGGATGAGAAGAAAAACAGTAACAAACTCACCTTCTTTCTCACTTCAATTACAGAACCTTCGCCTCTGACGATGACCTCGACCCTTCCATCACCGTTGTCTTCCCGTCGCCTCTTTCTCTCTCTCTCTCGTTGAATCATTCTATCGTTCTCTCATATCACTCTAGGGCTGAGAATGTTTAGGGGTACAATTGTCATTAGCTTAAAATAAAATGACACTAAGGGGCCTTAATTAGCTCATTCTCTAATGAAGGACCTAAACAAAAATGAAAATATTTAAATATCTTTAAACCACTATATTTTCCTAACTAGGGATCCCCATATAATTTTCCCAAAAATAAAAAGTGAGAAATTCCCACATTACTCTATTAAACTGAAATCCCTTGATTTTAGGGATATTAATCCCCTTATCCATGATCTCCTAAAAATTCGTTTTCCATAACTGCATATACCACGATTTTGGAAGTGTTTTGAATATACACAACTCTCTCTCTCTCTCTCTCTCTCTTTCTCTCTCTCTCTCTCTCTCTCTCTCTCTATATATATATATATATATATGAACTTCGCACTATAATAAGATAATTTCTCACCTTTTTGTCAGCAACCTTCAATATTCCACACAAAATTATCTATTATTTATGTTATTCAAATCAATATAAAACATACATTTCATTTTCTACTATAAACGTATTACATACAGATCATTTTACCGGAGTGAGAAAACTCCTTGATTTTAGCAAACAAATTTGAAAGTTGAGTAAAATAAGGAAACTCATTGATTTTTGCAATATTTATTCTCTTATCCATGATCTCCATGGATTACACTTGTCATACCTTTCATTCACACGCCTTATTTGTGCTGGTGGTACATATATACATATGTACATCTAATCATATGGCCAATTTTGAAAACTCTAATAACAATTTTATCACTTAGTAATACAAAATTTTCATTTTTTGAATGAATATAATATGAAATTTCTCACAACTAAGTCACTTCTTCCAACAAGCTTATCACCAAATTCTCAAATTATGAATTTTAGCATGATTTTGTACTATATTGTGAATTACAGTTATGAATTTTGCACTGTATTGTGAGAATTTCTCACCTTTTTATCAGCACCCTTCAATATTCCACACAAAATTAGCTATTATTTCTATGATTCAAATCAATAAAACATACAAATCATTTTCTACTATAAACACATTACATATAGATTTTAAAAAGGCATTGTTTTGAACCACAAATCAACATGATTTTTGGGATAAAAATCATTATCCATGATCTCTTAACAATCCACTCTATTTATTAACTAACTTATATAATTTTATTTGAATTTCACATGTGTCATATATATGTGTATACATATACAGTTATGTATATATGTATGACAAGGGTATAATGGTCCGAATTTATACTAACCATTTAGAATAGGGACTAATTATTAATTGCTATTACAAATTAAGGATTAATTTCTATACACCAAATCAAGTCAAGATCAATTCTTATTAATGGCCATAATTAGGGATCAAATCGTATATTTCTAAAACAACTTTAATTCCAAACCATTAAAAACAAAAGGGGTATTTTTTACTCACGCCACATAATTATAAAGATTTATGTCTTCTGGATTTAAAGTTTGAATACGTTTTAAAACAAGGGTTAATTACACTTTACCCCCTGTGGTTTGGCTCGATTACCCCATTGTGGTTTAAAAGTAACCACTTAACCCCCTGTGCTTTCGGGTAAAATGTCACCGTTATAGAAAGTGTTAAGTTTTATGCGAGTAAAGTGTCATCGGGCCAAACCATATGCGAGTAAAGTGTCATCGGACCAAACCACAGGGGTTAAAGTGTTCACTAATTTTAGCGGTGACACATTATCCGAAAGCACAATGAGGGTTAAGTGGTCACTTTTAAACCACAAGGGGGTAAAGTGACATCGAGTCAAACTACAGGGGGTAAAGTGTAATTAACTCTTAAAACAAAAAGGTAAATTCTATTCGCACACACCCATTTTACTCTCTATACCCACTTAATCTCTACACCTGCCACTCTAATTTAAATTAAAACAAATCAATCTTTGCACCACCCTTCATCCCTAAATTAACCCTAACCTTAAAAGTCTAAACAGTTCTTACTTTCTACATGCTCCATCTCTACATCTATTCTATTCTCACTTTTTTCTTTAATTAAAAATTAATAATTTTAGCACAATAGATCAAACTCAATGTTGATAACTACCCCAGTTCATCACCACAAAATCTGTCAAAAATTCTAAATTCAAATAGATGATAACGTTAGTTGTGTCATAAATATAGAAAACTTGATTAGGGATAAGGTTATAGAAGATCGGGGTCATAAACAAATATTTTTTATGGAGGCTAAACATCCTCAAAGTGGAGATAAAATGGTTGGAAGCTGGCAGCATAAAGGAGGCATCCAAAGTTGTCATACCCGTCCCGAAAAATCTTGTTATTTTAAAGGCATAAATGTCTTAAATGGAATTATTAATGTGGTTTAATAACTGTAGATGAGGTTGACCATGGGTCAACGGAAGGTGTCAAGAAAGGACACGGGAACATGGAAAATCATGTTGCATTGGCATAGGTAAATGACATTTATGTAATTTAAATGCTATTTGACTTATCTTGTGTTTTCATGAATAGTAATTATACATGTGTAGTATAATTTTTGATAATTTTGATCTAGTTTTAGATCATTTGAACACTGTGGTGAGAACGTGAGTGATACGTTGCTTAAAAGGTAGGTTGTATAGAGATTCCACAGAATTTAGTTTTTCGACGAAATTTTGGACCCAAACGAGACTTAGTCGAAAACTTTTGTAATTTATAGTTTTCACCCGTAAAGTTATAAAATGGACGTGTTCGACGTTTTAGGGATTAATTAGAAGTTTGAGAAACTCGCGGGGTAGTAAACATGATTTCTAGGAAGTTTTTCTATAAATAGCAAGGGTGAGAATTTTATTTGTCATAAACTTTACAAAATATCGTTAGAGAGGAGAGAGAAAAGGGAGATTGTTGCCATGGGCTTTGCGACGACGATCGGCGACCTTTCGTCCGTCTATTTTCAACCAAACTTCTTATTTGAACTCCCCAAGGTAAGGGCTACGTTTTGGTAGTCTTTAGGCCACGTTTGGCTAAGTTTTTATAAATTTCTAAATCTAGGAATTTGGATAAAACACGTGTAAACTTGTAGGTTTCACGTAGGATCGGAGATTTGGCGTTTAATCGGGCTGCTAGTCGTTCCCTCAAAGTTATACGACGATAGCTCGAGGTATGAATTTCTAGCCTATACTATATAGGTGAAATACATGTTTTATATTTCGATGACGAAATTGTGATCCGGGTAAAATCCATGTGTCAATCTTAGGCCCGTTAATTATGCACGCGCTTAAATGTGAAAATCATGTCTAATTTTACGCGAGCACGTATATGTGTTAAATGAGGATGTTTATGTGCCTACGTGGGTTAAAAGGGAAATTTGTGCTAATTCACCGTGAGACGTCCTCTCGAAGGGGGAGGATTAGTAGTGATGACGGCCACTTGCCGAGAAAGGCATTTACTCGACATATCGAAGGGGCATGGGTCGTGGTTGAGTCATAAGACTTTGGATCGGTGAATGTGCACTTATTCCCTATAGACCAATAGTTATGTGTTATGATAAGATTAAAGCATGATTTGTCATATATGCATATGTTAGAAATTGTGCACTCAGCATATAGCTGAGCAATGGAGATTTACTCCATTGCAGGTATGAAGAAAGGCAAGAGGAAGCGAGAAGAATGAGACCGATGGGAATGTCGGGGATCCTTTTGTATATGTTTTGTCTTCTTTGTCAATCATTGTAATAATGAGCTTTTGAATAGCTAGAACCCTGGATTTAACTTGGAGGTTTTAGTGTGTATTTCATGATGTTGTAATAGGTATTCTGAACTCATGGATTCGTGTTTTGAATGCTTGCTTTGTCAAATTCGAGGTTTAAAGGAATATGGATAGAGTTTTGTGAATTGCGCCAAACAAGCCTTAGCTTGTTCTGCTATTGTTTTTATTCAGGGTTAGTAAGCCTAAACTTTGTTTTTGAAAACTTGTTATAGCTTGTGACGTTTGGATTAATGTAAGTGTGATTCGAGTAGTAGAATTGGTAGAGGTTGTTTAATGCCTTAAGCAAATTCTGCAGCTTTGGGTAGGATTCTACTTGATAAAGTAGAGAGAATACAGAATGTATTATTGAGTAGTACAATAACCTTTACAATTCTTATATAGGCTAGGCAAAAAACAAGAAAGGGAAGAAGTAATAAAACCTAGTAGTACAGCCTAGAAGTACAGTGCAGTACACAATAAACCTAGACTAGTATACAGAAATATACATAAGATATTGAACCTAGGATATATTATATACAATATTCCAACATCCCCCCTCAAACTCAAGGTGGTAAGATCGAGACCAACTTGAGTTTGGAAACTAAATCCTGAAGACGACTAGGAGGATGAGCTTTAGTGAAGATGTCAGCAGTCTAATTGGTAGAGGAAGCGGGGACAAGATAAATGGTGCCCTGAGTGAGATGATGTCGCACAAAGTGACAATCGAGATCAATGTGTTTTGTGCGTTTGTGAAAGACATCATTACGAGCAATCTGAATAGCACACTGATTATCACAGTATATGGTAGTTGCAATGGAGTGAGTAACTCCCATGTCTTCAAGTAACCATCGGAGCCAAAGGAGTTCTTAAGTGGCATCGTCTAGAGCACGATACTCTGCTTCTGTACTTGACCGAGCAACAACAGTTTGCTTTTAACTACGTCAACAGATAAGGGAATTGCCAAGAAAGAAGCAGTATCCGGTAGTGGATCGTCGATCAATGGGATCTCCTGCCCAATCGACATCTGAATATCCATTAAGATCAAGGGTAGAGTGAGTAGAGAAATCTAGGCCATAAAACATGGTGCCCTTGATGTAGCGAAGAATGTGAAGTACAGCTGCATAATGCGTTGATCTGGGAGATGTAAGAAATTGGCTAACAATATGGACAGCATATGCAATGTCAGGCCGAGTGACTGTGAGATAGACAAGACTTCCAACCAACTAGCGATACAAAGTGGGATCTTCCAGAAGAGTACCATCCATAGGTGTAAGCTTAGAATTAAGCTCGAGAGGAGTAGGACTAGTTTTGTTGTCAGTTAGTCCTACACGGGCAATAAGATCAGGATAGTACTTAGCTTGAGAGAGGAAGTATCCGTCTGAGCTGGATGTGATCTCGAGACCCAAAAAATAACTGAGTTTTCCAAGATCCTTCATTTCAACACGCTGGTTGAGATAGGACTTGAGATCAGAGATGCCAGACAAGTCACCCCCTGTGATAATCATGTCATCTACATAGAGAAGTAGAAGAATGGTACCCTGATTAGTCTTACGAATGAAGAGTGCAGAGTCATGAGAGCTTGAAGTAAAACCAAAATCTCTAATGATTGTGCTAAATTTGGCAAACCAGGCTCTGGGGGCTTGCTTAAGACCATAGAGAGCTCACCGAAGCTTGCAGACCTTATTATAAGAATGTTGATATCCCGGTAGAGGACGCATATAAACTTCTTCAGTGAGATCCCCATTGAGGAAGGCATTTTTTACATCCATCTAGAATAATTCCCAATGACGAATTGCAGTAACAGCAATTAGGCTTCGGACAGAAGTGAGTCGGGCAATTGGGGTGAATGTGTAACACCTGTACTCAGATGAGAAGATTAATTTGGTATTAATATATGTTAATTAAAGATAATCAATGCATGAGATGATTTAAGGTGGGGTTATGAACCCACATGTGAAAAGGTGCTCAAATGCGGGCATAGATGAAAGTCCTGTGAAAGGCGGGGCTGGTATAGAAGTGGGGCCAATGAGGGTCTAATTAAATAATTTGCATTTTTATGTCATTATATGTTTATATGATTACTTGTTTAAAAGTTTAAAGATATTATTATATCGTATGATAGGTAAGGGGACCAGTATAGGTACCCATGTGAGGGCGTATTTGAATAAAATTCATAATTGGTAGGTCTAATAGCAACCTCATAAATTATGTGAGACCACGTTTGGGACCCACATGGGACTTAGATTAAATCCATTTAGAAAAGGTGGGTAGTTAATGTAATTAACATGGGGGTTTCATAATAAAGCTTAAAGAAAATTGGGGGAGGTAAGTAGAAATAAGGAGAAAATGTGACAACACATACGCATGTCTTGCATATGTGTCTCACAAGTGTCAATAAGCTGGGAATTCACAGAATTGGAGAGAACGAAGTGCTCTTGAGTCGTCGACGAAAATTCACGCGACGTTTCTTGCCGTTTCTTCGTCGTCCGACGTCGAATTCACGAACCGAGACCATTTTTGGACTCGTGGAGGTAAGAGGATCACATGCACGTCTTTTATTTTCAGTTTCGATAACATTTTTTCGACGACCGTTCTTGATAGACGATGCTTGATGTATCAAACTTATGTAGGATTCACACCGGTTAGGATTTGAGGTGAAATTAGCAAGAGATTGGGGGAATTCTAGGCCTAATTGCGTATAATTCGAAGAGGTGAGTGCTCTAATCCCAAAATTGGGTGTTTACTTATGTTAATGTGATAATTGATGCTTTGGAATGCTTAATTTATGATTAGTGTGCCAAGTATGTGATTAGAATGAAGTTTACATATTAATTATGTGAAAGATTGCCATGTTCATGTGATTAGTTGTTTATTTGCCTATGTGGATCAAAGGAAAGTCAAGTAGTGGTCTCCATTTATAGGTCCCATATGTAAGGGACGGTAAGCCCTCAATGAGCGGGGCGTGGTAACGACCATGATGATGAAACAATGATGCCTTCGGGATCACAAGAGTGTGTGTGATATGCTATATGCAATAAAAGAGTGAGAAATTTCGGGGTGAGAAGGACCTGGGGGTGGTGGCTAGAATGACTTGACTTTCCGGAGATCAATTTGTTGTTGTTTATAATGATTGTTGCATTTGCATATTAAACATTTCAATAGCATGATTAGTCCCCTCACTAAGCGAAAGCTTAAACGAAAATATATTTTCTGTTATGATTATTGAATAACCATCGCAGGTACGGCACAGGAAGAGGAGAGGAAATGATCTGCACGACGGGTTGGGCGTGGGGTTGTGAGATGTGTTTCATGTTCATATGTATAGATGTTTTGGTTTGGTTGTAATCCTTATACTTCAAGTGTTGTAAACAGCTTATGTTTTGAAAGTTCTTGTAATATGTTAGTTCAAGTTGGGTAGTAAGGGTATTTTGGTATAAATTGCACTTGCAAGTCACAAATTGTGTATATTGGAAAGGAAACTTGGAGTAGTAAGTAACTTTGGTTGTAAATTGAGCTTAGTTTTCTTTGGTTGAGAAATTATGCAAGCATTGGGTTAAAATGTGGATTTTGATGTAGAATTATGATCCATGAGAAAAATTTGTGTGTTTGATTGTCTATCTATTCTTGGGGATGTTGTGTTAATGGTTAGGAACATTTGGAAATGCTTTGAGAATGATTTTTGATGCTCCCACAAAGTTTTGGGAAGTTTGGAACAAGTTTGGACTTGAAAAATGATATTTTTTAGCAGTAGGGAGCTGTTCTGCAGAAGCCGGATCGATCCGGCCTTCCCGCGAATCGATCTACCCCTTCTCGGGGACATTCTGCCTCAAAATAATAAAATGGATCGATCCGCCCTTTTCGCGGATCGATCCACCCCTATAAATTTTGACTGTCCACTTTTACGGAAACAAGCATAACTCTTTTTAGAAAGATCGGATTTGCGCACCGTTTTTTGCGTTGGAACTGCGACTCAAATATCTATCTTTTGGTATAAAATTTTCTATACCTTAGTAATGACCATTTTTTCCTTGGGTCTGATTTGTGCCAAGAAAGCTCTTTTATGGAGTCTAAAACATGTTTTTTCTTCATGATTAGTGTATGGTTTGGTGTGTGGGCTTTGTTACACGTGCGCTAATCCGCATGGGGCGGGTTGGGGTGTGATAGAATGTCTCATCATAGTCAATCCCATACTCCTATATAAAACCCCTGGCAACTAGACGGGCATTGTAACAATCGATGGATCCATCAGAATGTGTTTTGATTTTATAGACCCATTTGCATTCAATTGCATTCTTTCCACTAGGTAGGTCGACTAAGTCCCATGTGCAATTTTGTTCCAGTGCCTGCAGTTCATCATCCATTGCTTTCTGCCAAACATGATTAGTTTTGGCCTCATGATAAGACTGAGGCTCATGCTGAGAAAGAATGGTAGAAAGTACAACATAATCACGAAGACGAGTAGGTTGAGATTTTACCCGATCACTGCATCTAGGAAGTAAATCAGATGTTGGTGCAAATCCATTAGACGAACCAAAGTGGATGACTCAGATAAATCATCAGTAGATGCTTGAGATGAAGCTGAGGGTGTATCTTATGGTATAGGAACATGAGGAGTATCATCAGGTATGGTTGTATCAAATGTCTCAGGAAACAAGTCAATAAATGGATTGGTAAAGAAGGGAGGGGTACTGTAATGAGTAAGATAAAATGGAGACATTGAAGAGAACATCTTGTGTTCCCAGAAGACAACATGGCGAGACACACGGAGACGTTTGGAAACAGGATCCCAACAGCGATAGCCTTTGTGTTCTATACCATAACCCAAGAAACAACATAACCGAGATCGTGCTTCAAGTTTGGTATGTTCATGCGGTTGAAGTAAGACAAAGCAAGCACACCCAAAAACCTTAAGCATATTGTAGTCAGGGTGATGACCATAAAGGCGCTCATAAGGTGATTGATTTCCAATCACAGGAGAGGGGACACGATTCACAGTATAAATTGTAGTAAGGGCAGCTTCACCCCAAAAATGTTCAGTATAGGATACAGATATAAGGAGTGCACAGACAGTGTTGATAATATGCATGTGTTTGCGCTCAGCACGCCCGTTTTGTTGGGATGTACCAGGACAGGAACGATGGGGTAGTATGCCATTTTGGTGAAGAAATTGGAGGACACTATAATCTCTGTATTCTGTAGCGTTGTCTGCACGAAACACTTTTATATGACGGAAAAATTGTGTTTTGACCATATTAGCAAAATTGAAGTACAATTGGGGTAATTTAGACCGATTATTCATGAGAAATAACCAAGTGTATTGGGAACAATCATCAACAAAAATGACATAGTACCTAACCCACCCCCCCCCATAGTGGATGTGGGAAAAGGTCCCCAAACATCATAATGTATCAAATCAAACGGTGCGGATGAAGTAGAGTTACTTTTATTAAAAGACAATGCCGATTGTTTAGCAAGTTGACAAGAAAGACAATCAAAATAATCATTATTAATGGACCCTAATTGACCCCTAGACACTAGAATTTGTAGACGACTAGTAGAAGCATGTCCCAAGCGGTTGTGCCAAGTCTCGAGAGATAGAGTAGATGTGATAGGCGGCAGCTTGAGTGGTCAAAGAAAGGTGGGAAGGTATGTGGAGACTGATGAGCTCAAAGAGTCTTCCAACTTTACGGCCTATCCCAAGAGTCTGTCCCTTCTTTGGATCCTGCACACAACAACCAGAAGAGGAAAAAACTACAATAAGACCAGATTCACAAAGTTGACCAATAGATATGAGATTCATAGTTAGTTTGGGAATGAAATAAGTATATGGAAGATTTGTATAAGAAGTTGAAATGCTTCTGATATGATTAACAGACATGTGAGAACCGTCAGCAGTGTGAATGGTTGGTGTTTGTTGAGCAGAATGTTTAGTTAAAAAAATGGTGGAATCAGAGGTCATGTGATTACAACAGGCGGAGTCAAAGAACCAAGATGAATTACCTAAAGTAACAGACATAGCATTGGACGGTGTATTACCAGAGTGGACAAGAACTTGTTTGAGGAGATCCTCGAGATGAGCAACAGAAAATCCTCCTTTGGTAGGTGCAGCGGATGATGAACTTTCGACAGTTGTAGCAGCAGATCTGGATGGACTTTGATGGGATGGATTGATAGATTTGGAAAAACCCCCTCGGGACATACTATTGTAGGAGTTTCTGTTGGGATTCCTGAAACAGTCTCTTTGATAGTGACCAGGTCCGAGAGTTTTGCAGCACTTACAAACGCGGGTGGGACAATGCAAAGAACATGTCCAAGTAATTTGCAATAGTTGTATTATCGTTCGGAAGATTTATTATTTTTTTAAATTAGAGGGAGGTCCTTTGTGAACAACAAGAACCGCGTCTGTAGAAGAAGTCTTGCGAGTGGCAAGATGGGTTTCCTCAGAGAGAAGCTCAGAGACAGCTTGTTCCAAGGTGGGTAAAGGGATACGGTGAAGGAGAGAGGCACGAACATGCTCAAAGTCATCATTAAGAGCCATCAAGAAGAGTATCAGACGTTGTTTATCCCTATATTGATAGAAATTTTCAGCATCGGTGGGATTGGCCCATGTGGGCTTGGAGGAGGCGAGTTGATTCCATACGTAATGGATATCAGAAAGAAAGGTGTTGATGGATTGCCCTGTTTGTTGTCTCATGTGATGAAGACTGCCAAGTAGCTGATACTGATGAGCAAGATCAGTAGTTGTGTACCGATGCTCCAAAAAATTCCAAACAGACTTGGATGTAGTAAATCTTCCAAATTGATGGTGGATAGAACTGAGGAGAGTGTTGCGAAACCAAGTGATGATTTTTATGGTTTTTACTATGCCAATCTTCTAACCTCTCAAGATATTTGGGTTCCGGTTTGTCTTTGATAGGCTTAGGCTTAGAGATGTCACCAGCGACATAGCGCCAAAGCTTTCGCCCTTTAAGAAAGCTGGACATAGGTTGAGCCCAGAGAATGAAGTTTGGGCCATCAAGAACAGTCCCAATGGGTTGAGAAGTGTCCATGCGATCCATAGTGTGTAAAAAGTATAAACAAAATTGGGTCGGTTCGGGTCGGGTCTAGCTGAATTGGGTCGGGTCGGGTGTTTGAATTTAGGGTCTGAAATAACACTAACAGTGGGCTTAAAAAATGGTTATGAGGAAAATGGGCTTAAATAGTGGTTGGGTTTAAATAGTGGGCTTAGGCTTAAATAGTGGTTGGGCTTAAATAGTGGGCTTAGGCTTAAATAGTGGATGATTTGTTTACTAGGAAAATGGGCTTGGCAGTGGGTTTTAAGGTAAGGAATTTTGCTTTGATGGTAGGGTATGGTACTAGGTAGTAGGTGGGTCACAAATGCAGTTTTTATTATATGATTAATAAAGCATACTAATATTATAATAATTAACCGCAAGAACGGGTGTCACACTATGCTCGGGTAATGTGGGATAATCCAATATATCCCCTGGACCACATCAACAGGCATGGCTTGTCCTGGGAGTAGGCAAGCAAAGCAACCGCTTTGGGCCTCCAATTTTTTTGGCATTTTAAGGACCCCATTTTCAGTCCATCATTTGTACGCACGCGTACATCCATTTTTTTTAATGCTCCTAGAAAGAAAAAAAAAAAGAATCTTGTTTGAGCACTTATTTAAATAGAGGGCCCAAGCCAATTTCAAAGGGCCCAAATTTTGTAACTTATTCCGGTAATTTTAATTTAAATTCTAGAAAATAAAATTAAATACCCAAGAAAAAATTTGTTTAAGTATATTTAGAGGGGCCCATTTTGGGAGTTTGCTTTGGGCCTGATAAACTCAAGAATGGCACTATCAACAGGGGGGAAAAAAACTCAACAAAGGGAGGGAGGGAGCCCTCTGCTCTGGTACCAAATAGAATGACCATTGGTTCTGACTTATTCTCAAAAGACTCATTATGAGGGGAGGATAATCAAGCCTTATAAGAAACACATATATAAGGGGGCTCTAACCATTCCCCGGGCGAGGTAGGATATCCAACACACCCCTTTCACCCGGGGTGATAGGGCAACTCCAATAAACGGTAGAGCCAAACTTGGTTTTGATACCAAATAGAAAGACCAATGGGTCTGACTCACTCTTAAAAAAATGCCTTATATAAGGGGAGGATTATCCAAGCTTATAAGAAGCACAAACACAGGCTATATCCCGGCAATATGGGACAAACCAACATACCCCCTGGACCATATCAACAGAAAAAGCTCAATAAGAGGAGTGAACCCAACTCAGCTTTAATACCAAATAGAAAGACTAATGAACCTGACTTAATCTCAAAAGACACCGAGGTAGGGGTGAAAAAAAAAATGAAAATCGACTGACTAGAAAATTGATTGGTCAATCTATAAAATGAATGTACAAGTTGCATAAACTGACCCAAAAACTAATCAAACCCATCGAAAACCGACTGATCGAACATATTAGTCGTTTTTAAAAACACGAAAAATTGAAGGAAAAAAAATCGACCAAAACCGACCGCTTATATCCCTATTACAACGGGAGGATTACACATGCTTATAAGAAGAACAAACAAGGGTTATACCTAGATGATGTGGGACAATCCAACAGCTATGCATGTAATTATAACTAATTCTACAAATTCAAACATTTTGGTAGAGGCCCATTTGTGTTGTTAGAATATATAAGAGAGAGGGAGAGAGACTGAGACAATACTATGAATTATGTATTAAATGGTGTGATGAAACCTTACAATAAGTAGCCTTTATATAGGCCAAGAGAGAATCCTAAAGGGAAAGAAAAGTACCTAGGCTAGTAGTACAACTTGTAGTACAATGTATCTAGACAGTAAGTATAGTAAGATACAATAGGTACAAGAATGTAGACAAATATTCTAATATTATTCTAACAGCCTCCCTCAAACTCAAGGTGGTAGAATGGAAACCAACTTGAGTTTGGAAACTAAATCCAGAAGACGTCCCGGTGGATGAGCTTTGGTGAATACATCAGTAGTCTGATCGATGGAGGAGACTGAGTTAAGTCGAATGGTACCACAAGAAATATGATGACGAACAAAATGACAATCGATCTCAATGTGTTTTGTACGTTCATGGAAGACATCATTGTGAGCAATTTGAATGGCACTTTAGTTGTCACAACTGATGGTTGTAGCTGTTGGATGATTGACCCCCATGTCCTCAAGTAACCAGCATAGCCAGAGAAGTTCCTGAGTGGTATCAGCAAGGGCACGATATTCAACTTCTGTACTAGATCGGGCAACAACAGTTTGCTTCTTACTGCGCCAGGAGATGAGAGAGTCACCCAAGAAGAAGCAATACGTAGTGGTGGAACAATGATCAGTAGGATCTCCTACCCAGTCTGCATCTGAGTAGGCACGTAGCTCAAGAGAGGAGTGAGCATAAAAGTGGAGGCCGTGAAATAAGGTCCCTTTAATATACCTAAGAATGCGGAGAACTACTGCATAATGAGGAGAACGAGGAGCAGATAGAAATTGACTTACAATATGGACAACATAGGAGATATCAGGTCTAGCAACTGTCAGATAAACGAGACTCCCAACAAGCTGACGATATAGAGTAGGATCATCCAAGGGTATACCATCCATAGGAGTGAGCCTAGAGTTAGGCTCGAGAGGATTGGTACTAGTCTTGCTGTCTGTAAGTCCCGCATGTGTAAGCAAGTCTGAGGCATACTTGGCTTGAGAGAGATAATATCCGTCGGAACTGGAATTGATCTCAAGGCCCAGAAAATAGTTAAGTTTGCCGAGATCTTTCATTTCAACATGTTGGCTGAGATGGGTTTTGAGATCCAAGATTCCAAATGTATCATCTCCTGTGATAATCATGTCATCCACATAGAGGAGAAGTAGAATAATGCCCCGGTCAGTTCTGCGGATGAAAAGAGCTGAATCATATGAGCTGCCTGTGAACCCAAAGCGCTCAACAATGGTGCTGAACTTTGCAAACCAAGCCCGAGGAGCTTGATTGAGACCATATAGAGCTCGGCGGAGCTTGTAAACTTGATGAGGATGATGATGATAACCAGGAGGAGGACGCATATAAACTTCTTCAGTGAGGTCACCATTGAGGAAGGCATTTTTTACATCCATTTAGAATAAGTCCCAACGGCAAATTGCAGCAACTGCAATGAGGCTGCGAACAGAGGTGAGACGGGCAACAGGGGCAAATGTTTCCTCATAATCAATCCCATACTCCTGGGTAAAGCCCTTGGCTACTAGGCGGGCTTTGTAGCGATCAATGGATCCATTTGAGTGAGTTTTGATCGTGTAAACCCACTTACATCCTATAGCATTCTTGTCACTTGGCAAGTCCACCAAATCCCATGTGTGATTTTGTTCAAGTGCCCGCAATTCATCATCCATTGATTTCTGCCAAAGAGGATTAGAATTGGCCTCATGGTAAGATTGAGGCTCATGGTGAGAGAGAATTGTAGAAAAATAGTGGTGATCCCGAAGATGAATTGGAGGAGCTTTTACTTGGTCGCTACGTCTAGGAAGAGGGTTAGGGTCTGATGCAGACCCATCAGATGGAGCAGGTAGTTCAGTAGAGACTATGGTGGACAAATCAGATGAAGTGTCTGTAGATGTGGATGTGGGTAGAGGGGCAGGCAAAGTTGCTGATTCAGAGTGAGAACTTATATCAGGGGTGTCAGGAAATAGATCTACTAAAGGGTCAGTGACGTAGAAAGGAGTACTGGAAGGAGATAGATGAAACTGGGACATAGATGAGAACATTTTGTGTTCCCAGAAGACAACATGACGAGACACACGAAGACGTTTGGAGTAAGGGTCCCAACATCGATAGCCTTTGTGTTCAATACCAAACCCCAAGAAACAACATAAGCGAGCTCGAGATTCTAGTTTTGTGCGCTCATGTGGCTGTAGTAAGACAAAGCAGGCAGAACCAAAGACTTTAAGGGTAGTATAGTTAGGAGGATGGTTATATAGACGCTCATATGGTGACTGATTTTCAGTAGTGGGAGAAGGGATACGGTTCATGGTGTAAATGGCAGTGAGGCCAGCCTCTCCCCAAAATTGTTCAGGACATGAAGCAGATGTGAGAAGAGCTCGAACAATATTAAGAATATGACGGTGTTTACGCTCGGCTCTCCCATTTTGTTGGGAGATTCCTGGACAGGAACGATGGGGAAGAGTGCCATGCTGGTGAAGAAAATTTAGAACACCTTTTTCTTTGTATTCTTAGGCATTATCAGCTCGAAACACTTTGATATTGCAAGAAAATTAAGTTTTGATCATGTTAGCAAAATCAAAGTAAATCTGGTGTAATTTAGATCAATTTTTCATTAGATATAGCCAAGTGTATCGTGAAAAATCATCAACAAAGATTACATAATATCTAGATCCTCCCATTGTGACAGTTGGAGAGGGACCCAAACATCAGAGTGAATTAAATCAAAAGGTGCAGAGGAAACAGAATCACTGTTATTAAATGGTAAAGCTGGTTGTTTGGCAAGTTGACAAGGTAAACAATCAACATTTTCAACTTTAATTGAACCTAGGGGTGTAAATCGGTCGGTTCGGTCGGTTTTTGTCGGTTTTTTCGTGTTTTGAAACCGACCGAAGTTGTCGGTTCGGTCGGTTTTTTCGGTTTTTGGTCGGTTTTGGGCGGTCGGTTCGGTTTTTTAGCTTAGGGTATTTTTTTGAAAACCGACCGTTCGGTTCGGTTTGGTCGGTCGGTTCGGTTTTTCGGCTTTTGCTTACACCCCTAATTGAACCTAACTGACCACTTGACACTAAGGATTTTAACCGACTTAGCGAAACATGACCTAAACGAGAGTGCCAAAGGTGAAAAGGTGAGGTGGACGATACTGACGCTGCAACTTGAGTTGGTGAAATGAAGTGAGATGGAATATGGAGATTGTTCAGTTCAAATAATCGTCCTATTTTACGACCTGTCCCAAGTGTCTGGCCCCTTTTTGGGTCTTGTACTAGACATCCAGAATTAGAGAAAGAGACGATATGTAACAACCTGCATTTCATTTAATTAATCGGTATTTGCATTGTCATATTTAAAATCAAATTTCATTGTCTGCTTTTATTTTAATTACAATTCTTATGTGTAGAATTTATTACTTGCTTGATTTTATATTTGAAATTCTTACTGGGACCAAACTGCAATTTTACAAAATTGGTAATACCTGTGTTGAGTTTCAAAACTGTATTTCAAAATGGTGGAAATGTTTGCTTTTAACTCAATCAATATTTTTATAAAATCGGAAAATCATTTCCTACATTAAAATGAATTTTTTGTATTTTTGGGGTGACCACCACGCCACGAAAATACCAGCTTATGTTCAAAATTGTCCGCGTTGTGCTAAATGACACGACTAAAAAGTT
This sequence comes from Hydrangea macrophylla, assembly GCA_033977485.1. Classification (NCBI taxonomy): domain Eukaryota; kingdom Viridiplantae; phylum Streptophyta; class Magnoliopsida; order Cornales; family Hydrangeaceae; genus Hydrangea; species Hydrangea macrophylla. The sequence continues at coordinate 101,621,778 of CM066990.1, forward strand.
GTGCGCTCTTGTGCAACACCCAAGTGTAGGTGATCGTGCAAGTAATACTGGATAAGTCCAGGTCGATCCCACAGGGAAGGAATAGGAAGAATATCTACCAAGTTATAACCTAGAGAAAAAGAAAATAAGAATGGCTGATTGGAGGTGTACTAACAAATCCTAATGAATTAAATTAAACTAAATAATAAACTAAACTTATAGAAACATAACCAATTAAAAAAATAAACTAAAGGTGTTGAAAACACGTGAATCCACATTAATCCTAACTAGGGGTGTAAGCAAAAACCGAAAAACCGAACCGACCGACCAAACCGAACCGAACGGTCGGTTTTCAAAAAAATACCCTAAGCTAAAAAACCGAACCGACCGCCCAAAACCGACCAAAAACCGAAAAAACCGACCGAACCGACAACTTCGGTCGGTTTCAAAACACGAAAAAACCGACAAAAACCGACCGAACCGACCGATTTACACCCCTAATCCTAACCATCTACCATGCATACTCATTAACGTTCGATGGAGTTCATTCCTCTTCAGTATTCCGTATTTTTCTAAAGATATAGAATCAATAGCCCTTTCATGCCCGGGACTACATCATCACATTTGAGTAAAATACATGGAAGACGGTTTAAAACAATGGTTATTACTTGCACTCTAAATGGTGTTAGCATTCAAAGTGGTTTTCAAAAGTCATTGAAGAAAAGGCCTTAAGGCTTTAAGTTCTAAAAACTGTTGTGACAAACTGAGCTTATTGGGACAATTTGATGACAGATTCCTAAAACAAAAAGTCATGGAATACTTAGAAGAATCATCTCAAGAATCAACATGTTCGATCGATCGAAGCGCTCTCGATCGATCGGACAGCATCATCCTTCAATCGATCGAAATGCCTTCGATCGCTTGACTAGCTCTGGTTCGATCGATCGAACTACCTTCGATCGATCGAGCCCAGGTTTCTAAAGATTGCATGGCAGAGGCTTGGAATCAATGATTCATCACATATTCCCAACGTCTAAACTACAGAAACATAATAAAACTAATACAGGAATAACAAACTAGAGTAATCATAGCATATAAACTAATAGCAATCAAATAACAAGGATTGGAAAGAAAAACCTGGATATAATCTGAAATAAACTTGAAATAAACATAAAAGAAACTTGAATCTTCAATAATCTTCAGTAAATCAATGAAAAGGATGAAGAATAATATGAATCTAACCTAATCTACACCTAATCTAACCCTAAAACTACCTAAAACTGCTGTTTTTCGCGTTCTGGAGCGTCCCCCTTTCGTCTGGCGTCAAAACGACGTATATATAGGGTTCCCACAGAGTTTACGCAACTTTTGGGTGAAAATAAGGTTCGATCGATCGAACTCAGTTCGATCGATCGAAGGTTCGATCGATTGAACCCTTCTTCAATCGCTTGAACTCTCTGATTTTGACAGCTCTGCACCCCGATGGTAGAATGGCCATAACTTTTTACTCGGACCTCGGATTGACCTCCCGTTTGCGGCCACGCGACCGTAACTCAAAGATCTACATTTCATGTCTCTGGGAAAATCTTCCAAATCTGAAGTTATCATTGTCAAAATTGGCATTTTCCCAGCTGCTTCTGTTGTTCTCTTCACCAGAATCACTTTCTATGCAATGTTTGCTTTCCATGACCTGTAAAATAGTGTAAAAACACATGTTTGAGTCTCAACATCATAGAAAACACTTAATCATTGATATGCATCTAAATATAGGGACTTGGGGATAAAAGTATGCATAAAAGACCGTGTAATACACTATAAACATGCACTTTTCACCTCGAATCACACCCCCCAACTAGCTCGTTGCTAGTCCCTAGCAATGAAGCGAACTACAGCAATGTTTATTTAACTCTAAAAATTGAAAACAAAAGAAAGTAAAAATCCTAAATCACTTTCGCAGGAATCGCGATTGCATTTAGCGTATGCAACAAGCCTTTAAACCCCTAGGTTCCCCCTAGTGGACGAGTGTTGTCTCGTGAGGGTTTGCAGTGAATCTACCCACAAAATTCATGTTTAAGGCAATGGTTCTCATTTAAATGTTTTCAAAGAATTTTCCTCTCATTAACAATATAGTTAAGCTCAACAATCTCATGAAACTCTCTAGTATGCCATAGCCATGCAACACACACATTACAGTTAATCTACTATCAAAGTCATTAGAATGTTCCATACCTATTAATCTTCAAGTGTGTGTGTGAATGGACAACCAAAATACAAAACTTTAATTTCAAAGCTTGCATAACCTAAAATGCTATCAAGACGTTCATTTTGACTCAACTCTCACCGGGATTACACTCTCAAGATGAAATCACTCCGAATTAGGTGTAATAATTATCACTCATGATATGGAAGCTATAAAGAGTAAATGTAAATGGAATCTAATGCTTCTCATATCTAAATAGAAAAACGGACATTTTATAGTGCATAAAGTCTCATGAAAGGATACTTTTCACTAGAAGAGCGAGATACCGTGGAGAACACTCTCATTACATCAACGTCAAATCCAATTTACCTAAAATCATTAGGACTTTGAAAAAAGAGGTGTTAAGTTAAGAAGAAAGAGGCTCGTGATATTCAATTGGGTCAAAGGATGTGATTGTAATGTCTACTATAACTTTTCAAACTTCCCACATGTCCAATCTCTCTCTTCTTCTTTTCTTTTATTTATTTTTTTCACACTCTTCTTTTCATTCTTTTTTTTTTCTTTTGTAACAACCATTGGCATTTTTATTTTCTTTTTCTTCTCATGCTTTTCTTTTTTTCTTTCATTTTTTCTTTGCCAACTTTCCCTTATTCACACTAACATACTTCTTGTTAACGCAACACATCCCAATCACACCTAAATAAAGAACTGATGCTTGAACTCCTAATTTGGAGTTTGATATAGACTTTAGGATTATGAAGACAAGGCGATTATGATAAGCTCAAGAGGTGAAGTAAAGGAATAGCATAGAGGTAGGCCAAGGTTGTATTATCCATGTATGGTCAAAAAATGGCCTAAATCATCTTCTAAGTTAATAGGATAATTCATTTCAGTAAATTCAAGAGCTCTAAAGTTTGGTAAATCCTGAACGTTCTCTTCTAGTGATCAGTCAAAATGAAGAAGAAAAATGAGACTTTCAACGAATTAATACGCTTTTCAAAAAGTAAGAGTAATTTTATAAAACCCTCAAAAACAAAGAATGGCACAAAAGCTCACTTGGGTTATTAGTCTCCACTACAGTCTTTCAAGACACTTAAACTATGCTTACTAATCCATTTAAGTTATGTACAAGGTTGTCACAACGTGCTCAAAGTATTTGAAGATTAAAAAGCATAGAACATACTATAACTAAGATAGTAAAGAAACTACCATAGTATATCACATACTAATAACACACAGAAAATAACACTAATGCATCATAACTAACTACATTAACTATGAGAGACATACAAGAACCATTTTATTATCTTTTAAAAAAATAAAAATTTAAAATTTTTTGACAGTTTTAATTTACTGAGTCACATGTTGCTAAGCATGTATATGATACTAAAGTACAACAAAAAGATATGAGGCATGCAATGACTCACTCCCCCCAACTAAAACTAAACATTGTCCCCAATGTTCTAAACTAAGCACATGGACATGTAAAGTAAAGCGAGAGAAGGAAGGATGTTACCTCGAGGCATTAATATCCAATTTTTTTTCAAGTTACCTGCAAAATCATCAGTAGCAACAAGGAAAAATAGAGAACATAATATAACAACTCAGTTAATAAATTCGGTTAATCAAGATACTTATCATAAAGTAACAACCGAAATTTTTGAGGATCTTCCCAATAAAATAATTTAACAGTGAGAAGAATGTTGGGATCCTCATAAAAATGCAACTCCCCCCAACTAATGTCAGGCTCAAGGTCAGAGGAGATGATGCAAGACCTATGGCTTCCAAATTTGTTGGGCATAGTTATAAGAGGAATACCACACTTTTTAGGAATTATATGCAAGAAACGATCTTTGGTGTTGGTATTTCCTATAACAGCCTCTATTTTAATACTTAAAACAGGGGGAGGCCATGGTTCAATAAAAGGGGCAGGGTCGAAGTGATGTTCTAATGAAGCTTCACCACCCTCCGCTTGTCCTAGAACAGAATCTATGGAGATATAATCATAGGAATTGAATTTCTGTTCTATGCACATGGTTTTGGACTGGACTTGGATAAAGCTATCTATTTGGGCCTCAATGTCATAATCACTCAAGATGGTCAAGTAGTCTAGAAGATTGCTAGCTTCTTGTTGAATTTTAAGATCATCTAAAGTGGGCCCAATATTTTCCAAGTCTTCTCTCAAAGAATTTTGAAAGTTAAAATTTTGTGAAGAACATGTGCTAGTATCCTTACCATCCTCTTCCACAACACATTCTGTTTGTTCACGAATGGGGTACACATAACATTCAAGCTCAGGACGAGAGCTTTGATTGATAGCAAGGATAGGTGATGGGCAACTTGGTGACACCACCTCTTCGGCCGAGAGAGGTGAGGGTGCATGAATATCACATGAATCTAAATCGAATTGAAAATTTTCAATAACGTCCTCCCTAGGGTCACTTTCAAAGGTAGGGATAGAGTCAACAGGGGACTCTTCCTTTCCTAATTGCGTGCAATCTCCTAAACTCTCATCATCTTTTAAAACCTCATTCTCATCCTTGTAACTCTCCTCACTATATATGTCATCTATTGTGGTGCTCTGGACAAAGAGATTGTGCAGTTTTATCCAGGCAGTGAAGGAGTTAATGTATGGGGTTGTATGTTGAGGAGAAGATGGTTCTACAACTTCATGCTCAATGGTTTGGTTTTGGAGTTCTTGTTGGGTTATCACTTTCTCAAATGAGTTGTTAACCTCACTCGGTATGAACCCATCATTGTCCTCTAATTCCATTCCATTGTTAGTGTCTTGAAATTCAGGTTGTAGCGTTAAAGGACTGGTATAGTCTTCTAAAGGTTGGCTATCAAATGCTTGTTGATATCTAGCTCCTAATTTATCAATTGCACTCTCTAGCCTTTTCATTTCACTAAGCAGCAATTCTAACATACCAGTATCCTCAACTTGGTTATTCTCCTCATTATAACTATATGAAGTCTCACCCCATTGTTGTTGGTAATAGTCCCCTTCCCATTGTGTTTGTGTGCAAGACTCCCCAGAAGGAAAGTCTTGGTGCATTTGGTAATCGTGGGAACTACTACTATATCCTACACTATCATTTTGGTTATATCCCCATTGCGATTGATAAAACTCTCCAGGTGGAGGTTCTTGATACGTTTGATAACATGGGGGACTAACACGATGGTTTTCCCACTGTGGTGATTGGTAGCACTCAGGTTGATAATGTGCATCATATGTGGGTGCTTGCCAACTCGGGGTATAGTTCTCATTACCTAATGTGTACCCATTCATGGTATTTGTGTTGTATGGAGGGTAATATGGATAAGACATGTTTACCCAAAATATTTAAACAAAAGATATTTTTTTTTTTTTTTTTTTTTTTTTTTTTTTTGAGAGAAAAAGTCCAATGATTTTTTTTTTTTTTTTAGTAAAAGAAGAAAAATGGAAATAACTTAGTAAAATCCTAACCTAGTTGCCTTCCCCGGCAACGGCGCCAAAAACTTGACACGACTAAAAAGTTGTGCGCTCTTGTGCAACACCCAAGTGTAGGTGATCGTGCAAGTAATACTGGATAAGTCCAGGTCGATCCCACAGGGAAGGAATAGGAAGAATATCTACCAAGTTATAACCTAGAGAAAAAGAAAATAAGAATGGCTGATTGGAGGTGTACTAACAAATCCTAATGAATTAAATTAAACTAAATAATAAACTAAACTTATAGAAACATAACCAATTAAAAAAATAAACTAAAGGTGTTGAAAACACGTGAATCCACATTAATCCTAACAATCTACCATGCATACTCATTAACGTTCGATGGAGTTCATTCCTCTTCAGTATTCCGTATTTTTCTAAAGATATAGAATCAATAGCCCTTTCATGCCCGGGACTACATCATCACATTTGAGTAAAATACATGGAAGACGGTTTAAAACAATGGTTATTACTTGCACTCTAAATGGTGTTAGCATTCAAAGTGGTTTTCAAAAGTCATTGAAGAAAAGGCCTTAAGGCTTTAAGTTCTAAAAACTGTTGTGACAAACTGAGCTTATTGGGACAATTTGATGACAGATTCCTAAAACAAAAAGTCATGGAATACTTAGAAGAATCATCTCAAGAATCAACATGTTCGATCGATCGAAGCGCTCTCGATCGATCGGACAGCATCATCCTTCAATCGATCGAAATGCCTTCGATCGCTTGACTAGCTCTGGTTCGATCGATCGAACTACCTTCGATCGATCGAGCCCAGGTTTCTAAAGATTGCATGGCAGAGGCTTGGAATCAATGATTCATCACATATTCCCAACGTCTAAACTACAGAAACATAATAAAACTAATACAGGAATAACAAACTAGAGTAATCATAGCATATAAACTAATAGCAATCAAATAACAAGGATTGGAAAGAAAAACCTGGATATAATCTGAAATAAACTTGAAATAAACATAAAAGAAACTTGAATCTTCAATAATCTTCAGTAAATCAATGAAAAGGATGAAGAATAATATGAATCTAACCTAATCTACACCTAATCTAACCCTAAAACTACCTAAAACTGCTGTTTTTCGCGTTCTGGAGCGTCCCCCTTTCGTCTGGCGTCAAAACGACGTATATATAGGGTTCCCACAGAGTTTACGCAACTTTTGGGTGAAAATAAGGTTCGATCGATCGAACTCAGTTCGATCGATCGAAGGTTCGATCGATTGAACCCTTCTTCAATCGCTTGAACTCTCTGATTTTGACAGCTCTGCACCCCGATGGTAGAATGGCCATAACTTTTTACTCGGACCTCGGATTGACCTCCCGTTTGCGGCCACGCGACCGTAACTCAAAGATCTACATTTCATGTCTCTGGGAAAATCTTCCAAATCTGAAGTCATCATTGTCAAAATTGGCATTTTCCCAGCTGCTTCTGTTGTTCTCTTCACCAGAATCACTTTCTATGCAATGTTTGCTTTCCATGACCTGTAAAATAGTGTAAAAACACATGTTTGAGTCTCAACATCATAGAAAACACTTAATCATTGATATGCATCTAAATATAGGGACTTGGGGATAAAAGTATGCATAAAAGACCGTGTAATACACTATAAACATGCACTTTTCACCTCGAATCACTAAACTTCCACAGATTTTGGAAGTGATGTAAAGCAATATTTGATATTTGCTTTATTTCTAATTATGGAAACTAATCATTGTTTAAGGCATTGTTTGGGAATTCTTTCAAATTACGTGTAATTGTTGTGCCATAAGCTAATTACCCAAACACATGAGATTAACCCCTACTACTCTAAATTTGGCCCTTCCAATCTGGAGAGTGTGCATATACGTATGTATATGCTGAATCATTTTGTGATATTAGAATTTAAAAAAAAAAAACCAAATCATTTGTTGAGCCTTTGAGAAGGAACTTGGAGGCCAAGTTCTTGATGCCTATATGAACCTTATACACCTCTCTCCAATTCACACATTCTGCATATACAAAACACAGAGAGAAAAGAGAGAGCTTGAGAGTTACAGAAATTCTAGTGAGAGAAAACTTCATTCCATAACCAAAGCTTGATCACCAAAGCTATAGTTCATTGGAGTTCTTGTATTGCTTTCTTTCTCAACAACTTCTCTACTTCTCTACACCTCAGTGAGTATTTTAAACTCACTCTAAATGTAATTCTATGCTTAGTTATTGATTGTGTATATGTATAGATGAACCACCATTGCTAATTTCGTCCATGGAAGCTTGAACTTCAAAATCATAATTTTTCCAAACTCAATCAAAATATGTTTTCTTAGATGATTATGAAAGATTATGGTATATATAGACTATGTTTAAAGTATTGAAGCCTAATTTGTTCATAGGAGAAAGTATATTAGAAATCAAATTTTATCATCTTTTAGTTTTTCATAAAATTAGAGAGATATGGTTTGATTCATGTTAAATTAGTTGTAGATTCTTATTCCTTGTGAAAAATCAAAGAGAATCATATATTGCATGATATATATACTTATAGATTGCAAAATGGGTCAATTTAGACCCTAAAATTCTGAAACAGGGGAATTCCAGCGAGGGAGACGAAGCCTCTGCTTCATCTCGCGCGCGCGAGCTAGGGTCGCGCGAGCGACCCCTCGCGTGAGCGGTCCGCGCGCGCGAGGTTTGTGTTCCCAGGCAGACAGAAAAGTTTTATAAAAGAAAAATGAAAATTAGGCAGATCGCGCGAGCGACCCACGCGCGCGATCTCCCTGCATTCTGGCAGTTGGAAAAGGTTTTTATATTAAAACAAAAATTGGGTATATCGCACGAGCGACCCCTCGCGCGAGCGGCCCGCGTGCGTGACTTTGGGCAGTTTATAGTTTTGCTTGTTTTGTGATAAGGGACTGTTTGGGATAAAATTTATATACTGTTTGGATACTGTTTGGGAAATTTATTATATCAGAATCTTAATTGGTTATGTTTGAACGATTAAAACGTTGTATTGTGACTTATCAATCCCCGTACGTTCGTCGTTTGTATAAATCAGTGAATTGCCTCATGTTTTAAAGTTTCATGACATACATGTGGAGTCAATTGTACATGCATGGTGAGTGTGAATGTTGGTCAGTATGGAAAAGAGTAATGGTCAGTGTGGCATAGTGAGTGCGGTTGAGATTGTGATGTGGACACTCCCTGGTAAGTGAGTACCAAAGTGTGTTGTGATTGAGATTGCGGCGAGGGTGTCTTTGAAATGCGACGGTGGCAAAAGTGGACACTATGGTAGCGTCAAAGTGTGTGAAGCCGAACTTGGACATTCCCTGACACCCATGGTAGTGCTAAAGTGTGTCCTACGGACACTCCCTGATACCCGAGTCTGGATACTGCGTGAGGGTTCCTCCGGTATTTGCATGGCGGATTAGATAGTCAAAGTGTGAGGCAATGGACACTCCCTGGTACCCCGGACCAAAGTGTGAGGCAAACTGGAAATTCTCTGGCACCCCTGTGCTAAAGTGTGGCTATCGGAGTATTTCAAAGATACTGGTGTGTGATAGTGGATTGTTGGGTTTTGTCGAGAGAAAAGAGTCAGTAAGATGAGATGGTGCATTGTTCTCATACACGGTCACATATATGTGAATTACATCTTTTAAATAATATTGTGCTTGTTTCCCTAATATGACCTCTTTACTTTAATGTAAACTTGTTGAATTAAATGAAGAATGGAAAGAGGTAAATGAGTAGGTATTACATTCAAAGTTATGTTTTTAATACTCACCAGCTTCTTGAAGCTGACGGCGTTGATGCGCCCTGGACATTCGTGTTCAGGTTTTTCAGGTTATGATCAGGCTGGACATTATGATTATGCTAATTGAGAACGACTGCTTGGAAGAAAGATTGTTATCTATGTTCCATGCTTTAGTTATAAACTGTTTTGTAATAAGGATGACTGTAATAGATATTAAGTTATTATTTTGATTTAAGGCGGTTTGTGCCTTTAGAGACCCCGTGATGTAATATGTAATAAGTTAGAAAAATATTTGTAAGCTTTGATTGCTCTACTCTGATTATTGTTTATTGTTGTTCGACGTTTGGGACGGAATCGATCCTTCAAATTGTCGCGACCTACGGGTCCATAAAGGAAATTATACGCTTTCTATATTTATGCTACGTCGGGGCGTGACATGATAAGTCCGAGTTCACACAATTGACCAACAGATATGAGATTTAAAGTGAGTTTAGGAATAAGATAAGTGTCAGGGAGAGATGTGTGAGTGGTTGAAACTTGCCCTATATGACTGACGTTCATACGGGAACCATCAGGTGTGTGTATGGATAGTGCATTGAGAGTAGAATGTTTGGTAGATAATGTAGTGGGATCAGAGGTCATATGGTTACAGAAACCAGAGTCAAAGAACCAAGAAGATGTACCTGGGGCAACAGATAGAGCAGTAGGAGACGTGTTATCAGAATGATCCAGAGCTCGTTTGATGATGTCCGCAAGGAGAGAATCAGAGATGGATGAAGGGGTAGACGACTTAGAAGATGATGACCCCTTGGTAGAAATAGCAGTGGATGATGATGAACAACCTCGGGACCAATTATCCTGTGAATATCTGGTAGGATTCTCATTGCAATCATCAAGATTGTGCCCTGGTCCACGCTTGTGACAGAAAGTACACACTCTGATAGGACAATGCAATAGAATATGTCCTAGTTTGTGACAATATCTGTAGGAGGGATCTGTGAGAGGCTCCATGATGTGTAATATAAGTCTGAGAGTGGTAGAATTGATCTGGATGACAGTGGTCGGGTGGTGATATGACGGAGGAAGCCTGGATGAGGAAGTGGCAGCCGAGCAATGGAGGCAGCCGGGTGGTGATGACCTGGCGGCAGTGGTGGTGACCGAGCGGCGAATGCGGTGACAGCGGCAGAGCCCAAGTTGAGATGGCGAGGTGACCAGAAGGAGGACGTCGGGCAGGGTAGATGTGGATGGTGGTAGTCGGGCAGTGGAGGTGATCGGGCTAAGGTGGCATGATTACGAACTTGGGGCAACTACAAGAAGGATTTCTGATGTAGAGGATCCACTATTGTGGCAATCACAGAGCATACTTTCCTTTTAAGAAGTTACCAGGAGGAGGAAGAGGCCACCACGAGCTTCTAACTCTGATACCATGTTAGAATATATAAGAGACAGGGAGAGAGTGTGAGACAATACTATGAATTATGTATTGAATGGTGTGATGAAACCTTACAATGAGTAGCCTTTATATAGGCCAAGAGAGAATCCTAAAAGGGAAAGAAAAGTACATAGGCTAGTAGTACAACTGGTAGTACAATGTATTTAGACAGTAAGTATAGTAAGATACAATAAGTACAAGAATGTAGACAAATATTCTAATATTATTCTAACATGTGTGTATTAAAATATGTGCTCGACTTAAAATCAATCATAAAACTAGTTCTTTGCAACACCAACTTTATGTTTGATTTCGTTAGAATCACATTAAGAGTGAAATTGAACCTCTTACTATTTCGTATATTCCCAAACAAACCCTTGTATAGCAAAATGGGACGTGATTTGCTATTTTTCATCGCTATTACCACAACTATTGATACCATTAATTTTTTAGAATCTTATAATCGGTTCTAAGCACAAGCCACCTAAGTAATCGCCTTGGGCCCCCACTTTAATAGGGCAACCACTCAAAATAATAGCGTATTACTTCTAACCATTGTTGGTACATTTCAAATTAAATTTTAAACGAATATTTATAGAGGACCCATCTTCAAATTAAGTTATTTAGAAATCTCAAAATGTCAAAACCGGTACTACTTTAGATATACACATACCAGTACCTAGTGATGAACTTAAAAACTTAAATGGATGAAGGATAATTTGAAAAGTAAAAGATTCATATCTGCATTGTAAGAATACCGTTTAATAAAGTTAAAATGGTGTTGTGAATGTAAACAGTGAAATGTTGGATTCAGCTTTTCAATTTCTAAGTGTCCTTGTGATCAGTCCTCTGGAGGTGTTGTTACTTCATGGACAGCAGTACAACTCCTTGTCCAAACAAATCCCACTTCTTATTATTCACTTTCACTTTCACTTTCACTTCTTATGTTTTTTTAAATTTGAATCCCACATTTAAATGAGTTAATTCATAACTTAATTAAATAGCATTTCAATGTATGAAATTATGAATCCACCATCTTAAATTAGGTCATTTGGAAAAATAGTGGTTATGCTCTAAGTATTCTTTAAACGCATTAATTATATCATCTTTAAAAAATCTAGGAATGACCACATCCACACGTGAAGAAACATTATGAACTTTATATTTTTCAAAATGAACAAATTTAAAATGATTAGTTCCAATAATAAAATATTTTACAAATTGTGAATGACCTCATTTAAATACATGGACTCGCAAACATGCCCTAAATATTTTAACATTGTGTCACATGACGTGACAGTAATTGGTGATAATACATACCGCTCTATGCAATACAACGAACAAAATATTTTAAAATTCAAATATGAAATTATAATTTTAAAATCATAACATTATTCTTTTCCTCTTCCCGCAGTTTTGTTTCCCTCTACTTTTTTACTTTAGTTTTCTTACATTATACCGTGAAACTTTGCTTGAGACTGAGAAGCAAACAGTGATAAGATAGTGACTAATGATTTACTCCATCAAAGTAATTGGTGGGCAAATTATACTGCTTACTGACCTCCGTATATAATAATTACAGAGACCTCTCCTCTAGTTTGGAAAATAACACTCACCTTCTCCCTACTTACTTTTTGAATATAAGATTACCAATTTACTCATTATCTCGTTATATATATATATAAGTAGTTATGTATATGTGTGTGTATTTGTGTGAGTGTGTGTGTGCACGCCTATTAGATAAAATTTTATATATATATATATATATATATTAGCAAATTTTACAGATTTAGATTTATAGTATTTAACCCTAACTATATAAAAATGTGCAACTCGAAAAAAAAATTATAAAAATTTTAAATTTAAGTTTTATAATCTTCAGCGTAACTTACAATAGTTTACATTTTTTTTTTTTAATTTAAGCCATTTAACTTTTTTGTCAAAGTAGTAGGCGAAAGATATTAGAACATTTATTTAGAGTAATACTATGCTTCCCAAATTTTCATTCTAAATGATGTTGAAGTAAGACCGCAGTTGAACCATGCACTTTAACATCACAACCCAATTAAAATCAACTGGGTCTACTGCCACATGTGTTGGAAAACACTTTTGAGAAAGAAATTTGGGAAGCGTAGCATTATTCTTTTATTTATAAATATCAATAACAATTTAAAAACATAAAAAATTATCTACTATCACTTTAAAATGAAAAGAATAATAACAATAAAAAAATAAAAAATAAAAAACATCAACAATTTTTTTTAAAAAAATGATTAGTTATATTGCATTTTTGTCTGCTTTATTATTATTATTTTAAAAAAAAAACTTGCTCAGCGGAGTCTTACACACACATACACACACACACACACTAGGGCAATGCCCGTGCAAGTATGTACTAATTAAGTTTCATTAGAGCAGCTCATTCACAATGTTGGGAGCAAGTTCACAATTTTAAAAATATAAAGCAAACAAAAATACAATATAGCTATTCATTTAAATATATATATATATATATATTGTTGATGTTTTTTTTCTCATTGTTGTTATTATTCTTTTCATTTTAAAGTGGTAGTAGATAATTTTGTTGATGATTTTTATGTTTTTAAAATTTACTGTTGATATATATATATATATATATTTTAAAAAAGGAAATTGTTATTTTCAGTCCATCATTGAACTAAAGCACTCATTAATACCACTCTTAGAGCATGTGGTACCATGTATGTAATGCATGGCATGCATGGTACCACATGATTTAAGAGTGGTACCATGGAGTGCATTGGTTCAATAATGGAGTGGCAATAACATCACCCTTGAAAAAATATAGTAAAAGCTTGATTTGGTATATACTAAAATGTTGTCAATGATTTTTAAATTTTTTTTTTTCATAATTGTGATTTTTTTTTTTTCATTTTTAAAAGATAATGGATAATTTTTTTGATGATTTGTCCAAGGGTATAACATTCATTTTCAAAATAGAAGGGAGGTGAGTGCAATTTTTGAAAATACAAGGGAGGTCCTTGTAATTGTCAGATACCTAGGGGGGGGGGGGGGGGGTCAATGTAATTTTCCCTAATTGAATTCTAACAATTTTGCAAGAACAATGCTACACTAACACTCACTTCACATCTAAAAACTCATATTCACTCACAATAACTCTTAGGGAGGTCCTTGTAATTGTCAATGTACTATAGATTACACTGACACTATAGAGTCCATCAAAAATAATTGTGAGTGATTGTGAATTTATTAATATAAAATAAGTGTGTGCACAACATTACTCATTTTACAAGCTCCTGTGTGCAAAAACGGAGAAGAATCAAAATTAGAAGATTCCCACGAAATATTTTGCAATATGATGGCACTTTCTGTGAAATAACATTATCATTTTTCATCGAAACATTGTGTGAATGTGAAATCAGCTAGTAAGAGCTTCCGGTGTACTACCCAGAGTGGCTGCTGATAGGGATGGCAATTTACCCCGTCCCGTTGGACCTGTGCCCCGCTCTGTTCTTAATGGAACGGATTTGGAGGAGTTTTAATAGGAGTAGGAGTGGATTTGGTATGGAAACATAAAAACCCTATATGAGTCGGGGCGGAGTTGGTATCCATGAAATACTACCATTTAAAATCCGCTCCGCCCCGATTAATTCATTAAGTTACTAAATTACTCTCATACTTACATTTATTTACAACAAATTAGGGCATATATGTACATCTCTTTCTCTTCAATATTAATATTTAATTTTTGAATTGTGATTAACAAATTTAGAATCATTTGCGTGAGTGATTTTTAAGAAATCAAGCTAAAATTAAGTGGGCTTTGAATAATAAAATAACATTTAATTTTGCAATGGTGATTAACAAACGGAGTAGGGGTGTAATAGGAGTACCCAATAGTAAACGGAGTAGGAGTTGATATTTTACTTAAATGGAATAGGACGGAGTCGGAGTAGGAGAAAAATAAACGGAGTAGGAGAAAAATAAACGGAGTAGGAGTTGGTATAAGGGAACTCCGTACCAACTCCGACCCGTTGCCATCCCTAGCTGCTGATTCGAGTGGTGGTGATTAATGATTTTAAAACAAAATCAACAATACTAGAGATATAATTAATTGTACAAGTATTTTCGTAATTCACAACATTTAAGCAAGATGAACCACATTTAAAACATAATCATTAAAATGTTTTGTCATTATGTGTAGTGCTTTAAAATGTGGTACCTCTTATTTTAAATATTGTGAATTGTGAAAATGATTATACTCCTTTCATCTCAAATTGCTTTGCACTTTTGGGAAGCACAACTTTTTAAGAGAACACAATGATTACACTTTTGTCAAACTTTTATATTCCAACTTTTCAAGTTTGCCTCTCATAAATGCATTTAGTTTAGTTAGAGGTGTGAAAAAAAAAGAGTAAAAATAATAATGATTCAAAATTTATTGTGTTGACTTTTCAACATGGACTAATATTATGGGACAGTCCAAAATAAAAATAGTACAATTTATTATCTCTAGCATTACTCAAACGAAATATAAATTTTTTTGGTACTACTAACAAGTGTCTCTTCTTAGAAAACTTTCGAACATTGTTTCCTGTTTCCATGTACTATATAGTTCACCAAGTTGATCTTTCTTTTTCAAAAAAAAAATTGGGATCTTTCTAAATCAAGCCTTCAATTTCAAATATTTTGCAACAATTTAAACAGAAATCTACGAATTGTGAATCAAGTTGTCTTAAAAATCAGAAGATTTCTTCGTCGTAAAGAAAATTTCACCCTATTTCCACGTCATTGGTAATTTTTAGATTTTTTGACATAAAGAAAATAGCATTGTCTCCACCTTTATGGATGGACAAGAGAGAAAAGATAAGTATTTTCTCTCGATTGGCTAAATTTTATTAGAGAAAAGAAAAGAAATTATTGAAACTAATTTACTCTTTTAACCTTGTTGACTATATAACTGTGACATACTCGGGGTAGATATATATTTCAAAAGAATATTTTGTTTTCACTCTCTTCTCTTCAAATTTCTCCAATTTGGGTAGAAACCAATTTCTCCTCATTCCTTCTTCACTAAATTTAACTTACCAAAAAGAGATTTAGTTTCTATTATATTCTCTCTGTTTCTCTCAGTCCACATATTGTAAATGACAATGTTGTGATATTCAACACATTTCAAAATGGCTCTATATTTACCCCCAAAAAATGATTCTAACTCTGGATTACAAAGCATTGACTAAGATTCCAAAACATGGTACCCAGTCTTGGTCGTCTTAAAGGATCAAATTATTTTCTTTTCTTTTTTTCGGGATGATGAAGACAAATCACTCAGCCTGTCTTCCGCGATTTCGAAATCCGCCAGTATTTAAACGATTTATCTACTGTCATTTTTTTGGAGTTGAATACTGAACAAACCTCGGACACGTTCACCGACCTTACAATATACACATCAGGTAAATCAAAGAAGTAAAAAAATAATAAAATTCGAACACACATCAAATACGATTTATCCAACTACTTGAGACTCGTCCTTTTAATCCACTCACATCCACCCTTGAGGAGGGAGGACTCGACTAAGAGAATTTGGTACTAAACCCGCACGGCTACTTGTAATCCACTATAAACCTGATACAAGTTATACAACTAAATAAGAAAGCTGATTGGTCCCATCAAAAAGAGTGACAGCAGATTTAACAAGATATAAAGTAGTTAGCTAAGGTTTTAGTTAATGATTGGGGTAAATATTGGATGAACCTTCAATTAAATATTCCAACAAATACTCCCACAATTTAGGTAAGTTACTAGGTAGGATTAGGAATATAACATCATCTCAAAGTGGGTGAAAACACAAACACACTCGTTTAAATCTCACACCAGCACATGAGTCACTTTGCCCTATTTTTACACTTCATGCCCTCATACCTAGACCCTACCAAAACTTACAAAGATAAGTTAGATAACAATTGGAACCCTATAGAGACAAAACAGTGTCAAATCAAATAATGGTACTAATTGGCTTTGATATGAATGTGTACAAATATACATATATATCTAAAAAAACACATAAAGTAGGTGACGGGATTATGGTATAGTGAAGTTTTTATGTGCTCTTAAAGTAGTGTTTATGTAATGTTTCATATCCAATGAGATAGCGTCACACAGAATTGTTAGATTATTTAAATTTTTGTGATGAATTTCATTATTTGTGTGACATGCTTTTATTGGATAAAGGATACCAAGTGACATGCCACGAATACTATCAAAAAAATTTCTCTATGGTAAATCCCATCAACCAACCAAAGTACAAACCTAATTTTTTCTGCTAAAGTTCAGCTGTGCACATGCATCAAATATCTCCATAATATCTTCATGGAAGACATAAAACATTCATCTTACTAATTTTGCAATACCCACTAAAAAAACAGAGGTAAATATAGTAAAAGCAATAAAATGGATATAATAGAAGTTAAAAATTCATACTTTCGTCCAAAGCCAAAACACCCAGAACACCAAAAATAAAGAAAGAATTGAAAAACCCAAATGGAGCTTCAGATTTCTTCAATGGCTGAATCAGAGAACCATTCTTGTTGATTCCACAAACATTGACTCCAATCTTGACTCCAAATGCTTCAGAAGGACTCAAACACAGTCCTGAATTGCCACTTAAGTCCAAATTCTTACCCAGCCTCTCCAAGAAACTTGAATTGAAAGGAACAACACCACCCAGAAAATTTCTGCTTAAATTCAAGTGATATATATGTGAGAGACTATCAAAACCCACCGGAATTTCACCGGTTAATCGGTTGTTTTGCAGTGATAAAGTACTTAAATTCATGAGCCGTGAGAAAGCTTTTGGTATTGTGCCTGAATAACCAGAATTGGCAAGCCTGAGTTCTTGGAGTTTTTCTAGCTGCCCAAACCCAACTGGAAGTGTTATAAACATTGGATTATCATCCATAATAAAGTATTGCAAAGCCCCCAATTTTTTCATTCCTTCTGGGAATTTTCCACTCAATTTGTTGTTGCTCAAAGCCATGAAAACCAGTGAATTCAGCTTCTCAATGCTCTCTGGAATGGTTCCAACGATCGAATTCGAGCTCAAATCGAGCTTTTGAAGCATACCCAGTAGGCCAATTGTGTCTGGGATTGAACCTGTAAGAGAATTATAGCTCAAATCAAGTCCGACAAGGTTTTTGAGATCACCCAATTGGTTTGGAATAGTACCAGTAAGCAAATTATAGCTCAAATCAAGATGTACCAAAGATGTCAAACCAAAAATCTCAACTGGGATTCCCCCACTGAGGCTGTTTTGTGACAATGTGAGGATTTGAAGAGACTTTAATGATGAAATCTGAGGTGGGATTGAGCCAATTAGAGCTGGGTTTGATCTGAGACTGAGCTGCTGAAGAGAAGAATTGAAAACTCTGTTTCTTGAAACAGAGATGGTCATGGTGGTTTTTGTTTCAGTGAAGCAGTGAAAGAAGAAGACAGATTGAAGAAAAGGGAGGTTAAAGATTTGTTTTGGGAATGTGGCTGTGGTTTTACAAGTTGGGTTTGGTGGTAATCCAAAGTCAAGCCTGGTCACATGGAGATTATTATTGTTAATTCCTGGTTTGCACTCTATCCCAGGCCAGGATAGGCCTGGATTACAAGGGTTTGGATAGGAGGTATTCCAGGTTTGATCAGAGGACATGGTGTCCATGATCTTGAATAGTGTTTGTAGTTCAGATGGATCCATGTTGTTGTTGTTTGGTTGGAGATTGTTGTTTGTGTGTTCATTGGTGGAGGAGAGAGAAAGGATAGAGGGAAGTGAGAGTGAGAGGAGGAAGAGAAGAAAGGGAAGGGAGAGAGAGAATGAACAGTGCATTGTGTTGATGATTATGAGGCCTGATTGATTGTATAAGCTGTTTGGGTGATTTTAGTAGTGGGTTAGCATGAGAGAGAGAGAGAGAGAGAGAGAGAGAGAGAGTTGTGAAGATGTGATTGAAGTGATGGGTGGGTCATGGCATTGAGTGAGAATTTGAAGTCTGGCGGGCTCAAATGTATAAAATATGGAGAGAGAGAGAGAGAGAGAGAGGAGTGGTTGGGAAACAACAGGGCATGCTTCATTTTAGCAAGACACAATAAAAATGACAGAAAATCAAAGGGTAATATTTGGGACATATTTAAAGATATAATTTTTGGGATATAATTTAAGAGATGTGTCTATCTCTCTTCTGTATTATTATAGGATTTAGTGATATCACAGAAGATATATAAACACATCTTTTAAATTATATTACAAAAATTATGTATTAAATGTGTCCTAATCTTTACTGAAAAGCAAAAGGCACCTAGCTAGTAGCTACTCATGAAATGATAAATAACTCAAAATATTAAGGGTAAATATCATTGACTTATTTTAATGTATGATTTAATGTCATAGATCTTTTCTGAATTTTGAATAATATTATTGACCTTTATTTTTAAAATTTTGTATCACTGACCTCCCTTTAAATTAACAATAGTAGATATAATCTTGTGATGCCAACAAATTGTAAAGGTGGAATGCAATTAATTCTCATGTTATTGACCAAAATATGCTCACAAACTTGTGTTAAATGACATAAATACTCTCAAATTAGGTATTTCAAGGTGTGGGCACATCTGTCAAGTGAAATATTTAATGTGAGGGTATTTGTGTCATTTGACACAATTTTGTGAGGCTAGTTCGATCAATTAGTCAAAAATAGGAGCCACAATGTCAGTTCACCTTTAAAATTTTGCTGACATCACGTGTTTAATCCATTATTGTTAACAGAAGGGAAGTTAATGATACAAAGTTCTAGACATAAGAGAGATCGATGATATTATTCAAAACTTAGAAGAGGTTTTTGATATTAGGTGAAACCTCAAGAAATGTCAATGAAACTTACCCAAATATTATTTAAACCGAAAAATCATCTTTTGAACAATATTTTCCGATATACATATACATATACATATATTCTGATCACTGAAAACAACACAAGAATTCATGTACGCCATTCGTGTATTTGCAATTCAATTTATAAAAATATACTTTTTGACAAAAACTCTCTTAAGATAACTTTTGACTCTGAGCAATCGTAAAATTTCTGTAATTTTTTTTTTTTTTTTTTGGCAATTGGGACTCAGAATTTGATTTTGCAAACAATTCAATTTTGTTTTTGATATTTCACAATCACTTAAATGCTACAAACAAGGGGTACATCTTACTAGTAAATTTTATTTGTTAGAAGGCAAAAAAGATTAAGGGGAGTATCGACTTTTATTTCTCTACTAATTCTTGTTACAGAAAATTGTATTTAGTCAAACAACAAATGAGTTCTTGCTACTTTCTTAACAGTACTAAAAATAGATTGATGTGTACCAAACAATACACCATCACAAAATTTTCCCTTGCACTAGAAAATACAGGATGTATCACAGTAAAAGTTCTTCCCGAGAGGCCATTTGGTAAAACTAAAAATTTTATGAAAAGGAAAATAACTTTTTATTTAAAATTTTCAGTGGATTTTTTTATTTAAACTTTTCGGCTATTTTTTTCATTTAAGTGGGGAGTTCTTTTATACATTATCACACATTGGAAAATAATAATAATAATAATAAGCCCTAAAATTTTCATTTTCTGCACTTCATTGGATAATGTAACAATTATATAAAAGCACAATAGAAAGAATAACTGAATATACTTATTAGATCCATTTACCAAATAGCAATTCAAATGCTTGAAATTTGAAGAGTAGGGAAGCGTATTCAATGCAATGCTCAGGAATTGACTGAAAAATAAAATTATTTTTGCAACAAAAAACTTCATAAAATTAATAAATAAATAAAACGAAAAAAAATTATATAGAGACTTGGATAGTTTCTGCATGAGACCAATGTCCCCAACAGAGTCAACCAGAACTATAGGGGGGACTCGGACCATGGTATATGCCCCTAATTCCACAACTAAATAGAAAGTTTATTCGAGAGCTCGTGACAATGTTATTTGTGTTCTGTTAAACAGAAAGAAAAACAATTATGTCAAAAAAAGAAAAGAAATAATGAACACATAGGAATAAATTACACGGCATCATCAGACATGCCTCACTATTTCTTCTCAACCTAAACCTGGACTTTTGGATCCACATAATAAAACCCCCAAACAAGGCCCCCCCGAGTATTATGACTACAAATAACAACACTTGGCAATTGCCGAAGGGGAAAAAAATGTCTAGTAGATCCAGGAAATAAAAGATACGTATTGAAGCGAATCATATCGTCTCTAGTTTACTGCAATAACTGTGCACTTGGACAGTGAAGAAGATGTAAATAAGAACTCGTACAACTGTAGTGGCTGAAGCGCGTATTAAGAGAACATTCGGAGGAAGTTGTTAGCATATGCCATTGGCTTGACATCTGGGTGTGACTGCAATTTCATTCAACAAAAATCAGCGAACCCGAGAGAGAGAGAGAGAGGGGGGGGGGGGGGGGGGGGGGGGGGGGGGGGTGGTGGTTGGGGTTGTGGAAGCTGACATAAAAAGAAAAAAAAGAAAAAAAGAACCAAACAAGCACACATGCATACTCAGATAATTACTCAATCAAAAGAAAACAACAAAAAATGTACTTAGTTCATAAAGGGACAGTGACTAACCACTGCTGAAAAAGTAACGATGTTTGGCTTCATATCAGGGGCTTCAAAACGAATAAAAGCACCCTTGTTTCCCATCTGCAACACAGAGTACAAATGCATGTCATTGCAAAAACTTTCACAAGTAATCCAAAGTAGACAGAGATCAGAGCACTAGAGCAGGCTATAAAAATAATCTAGCACTCCAGAGAAATGATAGGAAATGCAGAGACTACACACACATAACAAATGAAGTTTAAGACGGAACATTATACAGCAAAAAAATGAAAACTACAATTACCAAAAATGAACCGGTGTCAAGATGGATTTTTATTTTACATTAAAAAGAAAATGTAGTAACATCAACAATATATACTCCCTCCGCCCAAATTAAGAGTACTGTATTCCATTTGGAATGCCTCGTGGCCCTCATCTTACGAATCCTCTTTGAAAAGTCAATGTACATTAACTACACATTCAAGGTTTACCTTTCATTTTATAACACTCCCCCACTTTTCATTAGATGTGACATTGAAATTTTGAACTTGGAAGAACAATGATGGAAAGTTGAAAATTTTCAAAAAAAAAATTAATAAGTTCCTTAAATAGTTGGAAGTCCAAAAGGGATTCTCGGTATGGGACAGTGGGAGTAACTTGGACCGCGATAAACACTTGAACACAAGTCACAGACTCACAAGGTATAAGCAAATCCTAGAATATATACTTGCAAACATGGTCAGGTACCTGATCACAGTAGTTCGGAGCAGAAAACACAGTTATGAGTTTGCCATCATGCTCAATCTCATAGCCTTCATCCTTTACTTCGTGTGATCGCACAACCAAATCTGTCAAAAGAATAAAATGCGGCAGGCATTGATTTTAAGGAAATGAAATCATGAAAAAGTTTTAAAAGAGGGTTAATTACACTTTTCACCATCAAAGTTGACACTTGGTGTCATTTTGACCACATGAAACTGACACAATGGACACTGGAGTTTCTAATTTCTGTCTGTTTGCACCGTCCATAAAAATCTGTCAGAATTGTTGACAGAATTCTGATAAATTTTGACTGAGGGTTCAAATTGCCACCAATTAGAAACTTTGAGGTCTAATGTGTCTAGTTTTAAACCACGGGAAAAATGACACCCAAGTGTAAACTACGAGGGTGCAAGTGTAATTAACCCTTAAAACGGGCTGTGAATTACCTAGGTTGTTTTCCTGCAAAAACTTTTTTGTTACATCTCCACCAAAAGAAAGACCTACACCCCGCTTGCTTGGACCTCTTCCAGGCTGAGGCTGTGGATCACTCCATAGCAACTCGCACATCAACCCTAACAGCCATGCAAAATCACATGAACTATACCCTTATCCATAAATTACTATAAACATGAAATTGTAGTAAATCATGCTTCTGAATCAGTTTACATCTTCTAATCAATGCCCGCTTGTTGAGAGTAATTTCAAAGTCAGTAGAATATGGAAGCAAAACATGAAGAGAAAAAAATAACAAAAAAATTCTGCATATCTTCTTCTATTTTTTTTCCCTAATCTTTTCTAGGAGGAACTGGAGAAGGTAAGAAATTGAACAATTAGTCATCATAGAGGCTTATACATTGTTCCCACCCAATTGGCAAAGGTTGCACTACAAGAAGTTAGTTGTTCGAATGTTTGACATTTTATACTCCTCAAGTATGTGATGTGAATTGATGTTATATCATGCTAAAAGAATTTAAGAAGTCACGTAGAATTAGGGTTTGAGAGTCAAGAATCCCAAAAAGGAGCCTGAAGGTCTGTTCTTTCCTCAAAAGAAATCTGTTACCATGCAAGAACTGCCCAAACCGACCTTAGTTCTTCTTATTTATATACCTAAGTGGTTACTCTACTCTCACATAGTGGTCACAACTCAAAATGACAATCAAATCACACTTCCAATACAAGGTACAGTAGCTTGAACAGGCTGTACAGCAATATACTGCACAAGAACAATAACTTACTGCAACATCATTGCATTATGAATGATATTGGAACTTATCATCAAATCTATGAATAATGCTAAATTTTGCATCCCAAACGCTTCCCAAATAGTAGTGCTAAGCTGAACTTCTCAAACCAGGATCTAGGAGCCTTTTTTAAGCCATAGATGGCATTCTTTAGACGGCAAACCAGATTAGAGGCCGACCTGATTTTGACTGAAAGATGTTGAAGTGGTCCCGCCATTATAGAAGATGGTCTCACTGCCACATGTAATTGGGAAGTATTTGGGAAGCATAGCATTACTCCAAATCTATTATGCACTTATTCATTTTAACCCTGCTTTTTACCATCAACAAGGCAATAGCAGTTTTTCAACAATTGATAACTTGATAAGCCTCATTGTTGAACAAGGAGATTTTAAATTTTTTTTTTTTTTTCTGTCTCGCTACAATCACATAGAGTACAATGGAAGTATGGGTGTTGAGATCTAAATTAGAAGAATATTGAATTTACTTAAACTTTGATAAGAACTATAATAAGTATTTATAGAATCACTAGAAGGATTGGTGTGTTTGGAATGACATCTTCTAAATGCATTGTCATCAATTGTAATTACTTAATTACAATATCTTTTTCATTTTCAACTTATATTAAAGATGCGTTTTAATCCAATTTTCACTTTTCTAAAAAAGCAAGTCTTACTTGCTTCCACTTGAGAGTTGGAGATGTGTTTTGCATATAGGATAGGACATGAGTTGGGGGTTGACGGATCTTCATGATCCTCAACTTCTATAGGAAATAACTCCCACTCTATCTATCGTGTCCTATTTGGCTATATCCATCTCAAACTCTATTTTCTTCCTTTTTCGCTCCCAAAATCTGTATTATTACATCAATATTGATACATAAACTTCGGGAAAAAGTTTCTTCCGTTCCAAATGGAACACTTATCTATTGAAAGTAACTTTGTATGCTCAAGAAAAGGAATACACAGAAACAGCAGATAGATCACCTTCCTCAGGGGGCTCACAAAACCGGTCAATTGCTCTAATGTCTGAGAGTTTAACCCCATCAACACTGAAGAGACCTCCATGGACCACGAAAACCTTCTCATTTATCACGTGAGCCAATGGTAAGCAACAAAAAACTTCAGCAAAGAGTTCCACAAATGTTTCATTCAACTTCGACCTGACTTCACCCTCAAAACCATATATCTTGTTCATGCTCTTGCTCTCATGATTTCCTCGAGAGAGATATATAGCTGACATTTTTACAAAGGATATGATGAGATGCAACATGACATTCGATTTACAAGTAGCAAGTGGATTACTTTTAAAAAAAATGAAGAGATTTAAAGGATTAGGCATTAACTAATATGCATAGTCCAGCATAAAATATAGACAGTTTTCCTGAGGTCATAACGAACACCACATAGAAGAGTTGAAAAGGATAATACGATTACAACTTCGTGACCTTGGTTTCAAATTCAGTAAGCCGGAAACAAAATAGTCAAAGCAAACCATAATGACAGCTAAAATAAATAAATAAAGGTAACAACACGTATTTAAATTCAAATAAAAACTCTATCCCTGCATGTTTGTTGGAAGAAAAGGAATCTAAAAGGTGCTTGCTTACCTGATGGAGACATGCATTTAAATGCAAACAGAGTGAGTATGATCTCTAGAGAAAAGGATCCTCTATCAACAAAGTCACCATTAAATAGATATGGATTCTCTTCTGAAGGAAGTCCGTTGAGCTCAAAAATGTTTAGTAGATCATAAAACTGCAACCACATACCAAAAGGATAGCAGGAAAATTTCAGTGCCTTGGAGTCAGGCAGGAATAGAAAAAAGGGAAGGGAAAAATATATTCAAATTGGCATTGCCAAACAGAGCTACACAAGTTCAATAGTATAGCATATCCGAAACGTATACATACAACGCACTGAGGAAGTAAAATTCACCAAAAAGAAGTGATTAATCACATGAAACAGAAGATTTCCATGCCTATGTAAGTCTGTATTCCGTACACAAAAATGAAGATTACAAATGCACACATTGTGCTTTTGCAGATATCGCCGTCATGTAGAAATTCCATTAATGAACTTATTCGCATAGGACCATAGCAACAAGAAAATGCTAAACCACTAACTTGCCTGCATAAACATGGACATACTACATACATCAGAGCAATGACAAAGTTCAACCAAAATGACATGCTGTTCTGGAAAAAAAGAAGATGGCTTATGGAGCTCTAATTCACAGCCCACCAACAGAAACTTATGCTCCGTTTGGTATGAAAATAAATTTTTTTCTCGAAGTACATATACCAATATTGTTATATTTTATATATATAGAGAGAGAGAGAGAAAAGGGTAAAAGAGGGGTATAGATGGAGATAGAAACATCCTAGAGTGAGACTAATTTGCTATAGAAGTTGAGGAGCACGGGGCTCCGTCAACTCCCAACTCATGTCCTCATGTGCAACACCACCTCCAACTTAAAAGCAGAAGCAAGTAAGACTTGCTTTTGTGAAAAAGTATAAATTGTTTTTGAATGAATTTTAAAATAAGTTGCTAATGAAGACGTGTATGTAATTACAATTTGTAAGAATGCATTCTGAAGTTGTCATTCCAAACATATCCTTAAGACAAACATTGTCATATTGTCGAAAAAAGGAATTCTTAAAATATGTATGTATTGCACTACTTCCAGTATTTTAAGGACACCAACGCACCATACCTGACCGTGTACATCACCACAAACAGTGAAGTGCTTGCCCTCGGGAACATTGATATCAACAAGAGATGGCAAAGCTCGCAGCATTTCTCTTGTTTGTAAGACAATCTGGAATGCATATCTAAAAACATAAACAGCTAGGTTTCAGACTGCAAACTACTGGAATATCAAACAAAATAATACTAGAATGCCAACAATCAAGATTTCAACTTACCAAAAGAATACACATCTACATGTGTATATATATAAGTGTGTATGTGCGTATATATGTGACATACCTCTTGTGTAAGCACTTCTGATTCTTGAAGTCATTCAGCATTTCCTTCACAAACTCCAAAGTTACATCTTCTCCCTCTATTCTCGCACCAGAATATTGTGGCTTCACATCTAGAGTGAAAAAAGAACAGACGTCAATTTCTAGGTAACAAAAGCAACTTTCTCTTACTTTATGGCCTCTTCTCTAAAAGAAAAGCGGATTGATTTGTCCTTTCTTGCAAATTGACATGTTCCTTCATATAGTTTTCATATTCTCAACACTCAACACTGTCTTCAAAAAGCATCCGAGATGCCTGAGGACAAGTCTTGAGATTTGAGGCTAAAGAAGTATCCTCTTCAGTTCTGCATAGCTTAAGTGTGGAAAAAAATACAAAAGTATATTCCTTTACCAGAAAAACAGTTACATAATTCTGTCTATTTGTATCTGCGCATTTGCATCTACCATACAGAAGCATCTTGTTAGAAGACACATACATGATAAAAGGAGTAACTACAGAGAGAGAGGGAAAAAAAAAACACTTTTCCCACAATTCCTGTAATGAAAGGATAATATGTTCCGTACATGTAAAAATTCTAGCAACCACTGAGGTGAACTAGGAAACTTAAGGGAGTCGTTACGATTCTAGCAACCAGTGAGGAGAACTAGATAGTTTAAGGGAAGTCATAACGCTACAAAAGGCTCCAAAACTACTTTCATTAGGAAACTACCTAGTCAAGTAAACCTCATCTTCAACTTTTCAGGACATGCTAAACAAATATTCAATGGTAAGTCCAACAAATGGGAAGAGAAATTTCTTCAAAGGATAACCACACACACATGCAGAAGCACGACAAGAACCAAATAACAGACTACAAAACTCACTTATCCTAAAGTGGGGACCTAAGTTCAGTTTCAGAAGTTTCAATTCACAACTATAACAATTCAACTTTTATCCCCATTTAGTTTAATGTAATATGTGATGCTAAGAAAATGGCAATGTAAATAGTAATTTCAGTAATCGGTTACTCGTGTATGGTTCACCTATTGACTGAGAAGAAGACATTCCTCGATATGCTAGACAGGGCAGCATGGGCATTGAAGAAAACAAGGTACAAAGCCTTATAAATGAAAAAAAACCTCAAAATGCACAGCTTACACCGTGGTATATAAACATGCATAACTTAAATATCTCTAACCAAACCAAACCAAGCCTTGTGTCCCAATCAAAACTTAAATATGTCTACCATGGAAAAAAATGTAAAAGAAAAAATTGTTCCTGTTATCTTCTTAGCCTCATCGGCACAAAGACATAATTCCATCTAAACATAAGAGATATAACATTTGTGTAAATTTCGAACATGTTCATAAGATAATTACATCTTATAGTGTTTCACATGTCCTACCAAGACTAGGAGTGTTATGATTTTACTTGTAAATTAGGAAAGAAAAGTAGGCCATTCATAACATAAGGTACTACCGTGCTACTAGTTTAAGTGAGATAAATTAGATAAAAGCAGATCTGGTGACAAACAGCTCAAAACCAATCTCTATTTCTGGTTCATCAGAGTCCATCAGCATGGCTAAGATTGTTTTTTTTTTACATTCTCTTCTTTTGCTTTTTTTCCCAGAATAGATGAGAATCTGTTAGGTGTTTTGACAGATTGTGGCTCTATCAGAAAACTTTTTGGCAAGTTTCCTTTTCTTTTCTTCTCTTTCATTAAGTTATTACTCACTTCTGTACTAGTCTGAAATACCCTTTCCCAACTAAATTTCAGCAAACTACCCAGACTAATGTTTTGTCATCCTTCTTTAAGCCGTACACAATGCATTTCATCACTGCAAAGAGAAGAAGAAAAAGGGATGAAGAAGAAGAAACTTAACTTTCCAGTCATTTATATAAGTTGCACGCTCTTTCTACTTTGTGTCACAATGTCGCATACTTTAAAATTTACTCATATGACTAATAGAAAGTACAGATCACTACTTCCAGCTCTTAAACACTGTCAGTACATTATAACGATACAATATTCTTAAACAAGTCCTAGCATTTTCATTCCGTTCATTCCCATAATCAAGTACTAGAGAAAAAAATGAAAAGCATTTCATTACATTCTTTGAATGGCATCAACAAAAGAAAATATTAACCCTGTCACCCCACAGCTAAGAAGTAGAAAAAGAGGCGGCAGTGTCGTGGTTTGCCTCACAATGACAATATTAACTATGAGTAATGATTGGTGCACATAAAATATGCACAAAAAGTGTGCACATTAAGATCTGGGTCATTCATTTTGGTAGGACCCATGTATGCAGGCACGGGCTCCATCGAAATGAATGGCCCAGATCTTTATGTGCACACTTTATGTGCACATTTTATGTGCACATAGCATTACCCATTAACTATTATACCTAATTATTTCAGAGCTTGATTCTTTTCGTTCTATAAGTGGCAACTGGCCTGACGATGCATCATCAATCAAAGAACATTCAGTTTTGTCCATGGGTTGAGAATTCATTTTTAGTGTGATCATTCACTAATCTGCATAAATATCTATTATTCCCTATAACAAGGATCTGTATTCTGTAACTTTTAGAATTCTCAAATGATGCAAAGAATTTTCATTATTTCATTTGCTCTAATAAGCTCAAACCTAGGTTACCCATTCGACTCTTTGTAAAGACATCACCACTGAAGCCACCCCACCAAAATGTCCCACCGATCACCAATAGTGTCGCCAATCCTGCTGCCGCCCCTGTGGCCACTTTTGTCCCCACAACTACCAGCAGCACAGCCATTACTACTACAGCCGCTGCTACAGCAGCCACTTGGGGGGTTATGTATGATGAGCGTGGGCCAGTCCCTAAAACGAAGAAGTAAAAGTAATTGTAATATCAATCTGTATTAAGAAGACATAATACACAGATTAACACGAACTAAACCTGTTTATTTGAATATGAAAAATGAGGATCATTTGAATGGAGACAATTTTAAAGGGCCACATCCTAACCTAAGAATAAAAATGGCTTAAAACTCGCAACCAGGTCGTACAAGCCTGTTTTTCTTCTTTCAACGCATACAAGTCTATTTATCGTGACCAAGGTATAGTGGTGGTTAAATAAAGACACGACTGACCCTTTTTGAAGTCTCTCTTGTGAATAAAAGAAGAAAGAAAACAAAACAAAAGGTTGCACATAACATGAATCACCTAAAAACACAAAAAATGTTGTATCCATCACAACGAGACAATCAGGTCCACTCTCGCAAAGAAGGAACAAAAGGTGGGCTGCCACCCCCAAATTCTAGAAAAAATTTATCTTTTATAGGTGATAATATGTTGTCCAATTGTATTCTAGCCACCCTTAATATTTGGCGCAACACAATTTCTTAGTTTAGCCCACGCCAACATAAATTCCTGGCCCCTCCCTTGCACTCTCGCACAGAAGATTACACTCATTCACAGCTAACAGCAGATATAATTCAGGTCCCCTTAACCTCTATGTGCTTCAGGGTTCAGAAATCTTTAGATCCTACCCTTCCAAATTGTATAAAAACTAGAAAGTTGGGAAAAAAAAAAATCGCAAACTTGGCCACTCAGTCAGACACTTCAATGCCAATAAAGAATGAACTGCCACACCATTGAAAGGAAATCTCACACTACCACAAGATTCAGACTTACTTTCAGCGGAGGAATAATCCGTGGCCAGGTATTTCAGTAATTTGAATTTTTATTCTCAACTTAATTTTAGGCCCAATCTTAGGAATTGATTTACATTCTTAATTTTGGCCTATATAAAGGTCTTTTAGATGATGAAAATCTTAGTCGTGAATGAAATAAACACTGGTTTCGTGCTATCTTTGTCTCTCCTTTCTCTCTCTTCCCTTCCCTATCTTCCTCTTTGGTTCTACAACGGTGGAAATCAACTAAAGGGTGGGAGAATTAACAGGTAACATTAGTTCAAAATTCACTGAACTATGGCACAAGAGAATTAGACATAGTACATTCTGTTACAAGAATGTAATTAATCACCAATATCTTAGCTGATTATCCAAGTGGAAAGCTAATAGTTTTTCATGTAAGACAATACTCAGATAACACCCCAATGTTAGGCATAAGAGGATTCGATAAATCCTGATACAGCCAACTCCGATCATGTTTGACTGGAAGGTTAGCTTAACAGAAAAATCAGTTACCAAAGGTCAAACTTTTCCACCAATTCTAATCCAGCATTTCGGTCTCTTCCGAAAGTTAAAAACTTAAACAGCCCCATGCAGAGAAACTTGAACGGTTTGATCCAACACCAAAGAGAAAAGTTTCAGATTAAAAAATGCATAACAAGCCAAACCCAACTCAACTGGAAGCTCCACCAAGTTGGCAACTTCACACCTCTGTGTGCAACACCTAATAGATAAAACCAGATAAATAATAAATAAAGCACGACAAGCCCAGCACAGCCATCATTGCTGCAATCAGTTTCTCCCTTCTACCAAACACAGGACAGGAATAGGTTCAAAACTCAAGTAACTAGAAGTTCTCAAAGCTTTTTGAGGTTATAAACTGAAAAGAAACATAAGTATATCTTGTCTACATCCAACCTTGTAAATCAGCTGATGAAAAATTCAAAACAACTATAAAAAATGCATCCAATAAACAGCAACCAAGACAAATTAGCGCCCAAATGCATACCCCAGCCAGCACTTCATGCAAACACTGAAATACAAAAGCTCAAATAGCAACATTGAATCACAAAAATATATGCACTACCACCATTCCAGCTTGAAGTGTTTCGTTTTTGTAATATCTCCCAAAATGTGTGGACTATCTAAAATCGAAGCAATATGCTCTTACTTCGTCTTTCGCTTAATAAGTCATCAACTTTGGTGCTTTTGATCCCCAATTGCTATACCTCCATCTCTCCTATACTACAATATATTAATATATCACAAACCAATTGATTTTTTTTTTTCAGCAACACATTTATTTGTGTTGCCATTATTAGGAAGAAGTTCCACCCCGAAGCTTAAGTTCAGAAGCACAGGCACCTTTCGATGGATAAAACAATAGAAAATAACACAAGACCGGGAACTTTAAAGAACCTCGTTTACACCCACTTCATTTAGCATGCCATATAATACCATCAAGCTAAACTACAAACTTCAATTCCATAAAACATACCACCAAATGTATGCTAGACAAGATCATAACCACAAGTAGCACATTTTACAAGACGTGTTATCCCCCAAATCGCTAAATCAAAGAAACACTAGTGAACTCAACTAAAAGAGGGCTCGACAAGAAACAGGTCTATGACCTATTTCCGCGATTCTAGTAGAACTGGAAATTACAGATATAATGAAAAAAAACATTACGGCAAAGCTAAAAAAAAAGGAGATGAGGCAAAATTAACATACTTCATAAGGTTAAAAAGAAAGTAGAGATTAATAAAACTAGAAAAGGCAAAAAATGTTACCTATAGAATGAAAGTCAATTGAATCAGCAATTGAACGCTTTACAGAATTAGGAACAGCAATTGCTTCTTCAAATTTTAGCTTCATTACAGCTTTTTCGCACTCCTTCAATTTCTTAGCTGCATCAGGATCGTTTGGACAGATTTTCTTGACCTAAATCAATAAAATTAAACAATGAGCTAAATAAACTAGTTTATCGTGAAGAAATTTTTTTGTATAGAACTCCTAAGAACTATACAAAATTTTGGGTAAATTCCTTCAAAAGAAGATAGAGTGCATAAAGATGCATCCATGGGTGGGAAGCAGATTCCAGATGACTGACAGTTAAGACTCATGGACTCGAGGTGCAAATCTTGTTGCAAGCCACATAAAGAAAAATCGTACGACCACGTGGATTGGGACTTTTCTTGTATAAATGAGCAGAATAGGGGATTTTGTGATAAATGGATGAGATG
This sequence comes from Hydrangea macrophylla, assembly GCA_033977485.1. Classification (NCBI taxonomy): domain Eukaryota; kingdom Viridiplantae; phylum Streptophyta; class Magnoliopsida; order Cornales; family Hydrangeaceae; genus Hydrangea; species Hydrangea macrophylla. The sequence goes on from CM066990.1 coordinate 101,654,125, forward strand.
GATGCAGGCATGCGATCTATAGGTAAAATTCTCTATCATAGTGAAGGGCTCTCCAAAACATCTTTTCCCTAGAGCTCAAGGAGCTTAAGATAGGTTAACCAACTATTGCCCTATTCATGATTATCATGACTGATGACTCATGAAACAGTAAGCAGGTTGTTGATGAGGGCAATGGAAGTAAGACTTCTTCGAAGATTTAGGGTAGATGATGCTGGAAATAATCCTTTAAAGTCCCCCATGATTCTTTCCGGACGACACTACATTGCTGTGACCCTAGTGCAAATCATCTCTTAATTTTGATAGGCACTTTGTGTTGTTTCAAGGTAGTGTCCCAGTGAGGAGTGCATTCGAGTGAGTGATATCATACCTGTAAGGTGTCGAGTCTCTCGTAACAATTCTACAGTGTAAGGAGGGTGTTCTCTTCCCCCTTATCTAGGACTTCATCTTGCTTCAATCCGGGATGGTATGAATTAGGGGTATTAGGGGTGTAAACGGTTCGATTCGGTCCAATTTTCAGTAGAACCGATTAAATTTTGGTTCGGTTTTTTCACTGGAAATTTTTGAAAATCGATCAATTAGGTTTGCCTGGTCCGTTTGCTTACACCGCTAGTGTGGTTAGTTGGTATCGAACTTCGGAGACTTTTTCGGAATTGGAAGATTGATTCGGTCCTGGGATTAATGGTTGTATTTCAAGGGGTTAGTCAGGCGATGAAGGGTCTAATCTGATCAAAGTCGCGATATCGGAGTCCGTTGTGATGACTCGGTGTATCAGCGATGTGGACTGGTATCGGACGATACGCTCTGATACACTAGATTTAAGGTTCAAAAAAATATGAAAAAATTATGAAAAATTCTAAAATAATAAGAATAGCAAAATTGGCCTAACAGATTAACAAAATACACAATGTACCAATTATAGAAGCATATGTCATTCAATTCAGACGCTGCCGATCAATAATTGTACACACAAAATTGGATCGAAATTATTCAATACTACTAAATAATGCATATATATTACAATAACATGAAACATCAGTGCCTGGAGTATTTTGGAAATCATCATCGTTATTCCATTGCTTTGGAGGCATTCTAACAAAAAAGATTTTAAGAAATTTAGATATAAATTGAGTTTAAGAAATTTAGATATATATATATATTTAAATATTCGTGCATTATTTTTAAAAATTAAGATAATTTTATTTATTTAAAAGATATTAAGATAAGATATATACTCCATTAGTGCTGTCATATAGTACTAAAGAGTAATGCTATGCTTACCAAATTTCTATCCCAAAAATACTTCCCGAATGATGTGGCAGTGGGGCTAGATCTAATATAGTGGGACCAGATCAAAATTCAACGCCCACTGCCACATTATTTGGGGAGCACTTTTGGGATAGAAATTGGGAAGTATAGCATTAGTCTATACTAAATACCCTAATATTCAGCAAAAAAAAAAAAATTCCTAATTATCCATACATACCCTAAGATGTGTACATACTATATAAAGACTAATTAAAGAGGCTAAGAGTGTAGTAAAAAATGTCCCAAAAAAGTTCCTCACTCCCTCTCTCTCTTCTTTCTTTCACTACAAAAGAATTTTCTTTGGTCAACTGTACCACACACAGACCGACACACACAAACACACACACACACAAACAAACACACAAGCACAGATCGAGACACGTACACAGATCGACACACGCAGATCAACACACACACAAACACAAACAAGCACAAATCGACACACAGACACAGAGACACACACACAGAGATCGATACACTTACCTGGTGCTTGAAGGCTGAAGAGAGAAAGAGAAGCTTCAAGGTTGAAGAAAGAGAAGCTTCAAGGTTTCATGAGTATCGGGCCGAGTTTTCAATATCTTGGTCGTACCGTCCGAGATAGCCGTGATAACACGCGATACCAAAAAAATTTTAACTCAAATCTGTATCGCCGAGTTGACTCGTATCGCTACCCTCCGAAACCGAGTTAACTCGGCCGATACGTTTCAGTATCGACCGAGTTAACTCTGCCTGGATTGTTTCAACACTGCCGGTCCTAAGCCCGGATAAAAGAGGAGGGTTAGTGCGTTAGGTAGCTCGACAGCCAGCACGTAAAAAAACCGTCGGATCCTTATGATATGAATCCAAATATGAATACTCGTGTAAATGCTAGGGCGTTCCCTTTAAGCGACGCGTTGCGCCTGCCTTCGGGTGTTTCGAAAAATGTGCAAGGGGCGCCGCATCGACGCCCGGGTGTGGTGTAAAATAAGCAAGGGTTCCCGCGCTCATCTGGGCCACCGCGGGTAAAGAAGCTAGTCCTTAGGTTAGCAACTTGGAATATAGGAACCTTAACAGATAAAGCTATGGAACTAGTAGACACTATGATTAGAAGGAAGGTTAATGTAGTATGTTTACAAGAAACAAAGTGGGTTGGAGAGAAAGCTAAGGAGGTAGAAAAAACCGGGTATAAGATATTCTATACAGGGAAAGATAGGCATAGAAATGGTGTCGGAATCGTGGTTGACAAGAACCTCAAGGATAAAGTTGTGACAGTCACGAGGAAAGGAGACAGAATATTGCTTATCAAACTGGTAGTTGGAGTGGATATAATTAATCTGATTAGTGCATACGCGCCCCAAGTAGGATTGGATGATCACACTACAAGACAATTCTGGGATGAGTTGGACGCCTTAATGCAAAAAATACCGGGAGGAGAGAAGATAATTGTAAGTGGAGATTTTAATGGCCATGTAGGCAAAGATAGAACTGGATATGAGAGGGTGCATGGGGGGTATGGTTTTGGAGATCAGAATGAGGCAGGGGTGAGTATTTTAGATTTCGCAGTAGCATATGATCTTGTAGTAGCAACCACCTTTTTCAAAAAGAGGGAAGAACACTTGATAACCTTTAAGAGTGGATCTAATAGAAGCCAGATCGATTTGTTCCTTGTGAGAAAGGCAGACCGCTTAGCATGTAAAGACTGTAAGGTCATCCCAGGAGAGAGTTTAACATCTCAACATAGACTTACTATTTTAGATATCCATATAAAAGGACAATGTCGTACTAGAAAAGACCCTATAAACCCGCGAACTAGGTGGTGGAACCTTAAAAGCGAGAAACTAGCAATATTCCAAGAGAGAATGTATACAGAAGCACCTTGGAATTTGGAAGATGAAAGCAATACTATGTGGGATAGAATGGCAGGGTGCGTCACGAGAATATCGAAGGAGGTCCTCGGAGAGTCGAAGGGAAGAGGGTTAGCTTCTAAAGATACTTGGTGGAGGAATGAAGAGGTACAAGCTGCAGTAAAAACCAAAAAGGATTGCTTTAAGTGGCAAAATGATAGAAGTGAGGAACACTTCAAAAGCTATAAATGTGCAAATAAGGAGGTTAAAAGGACAGTTAGAGTTGCTAAAATGGAAGCCTACGACGCCTTCTACACCAAACTAGACACTAGAGAGGGAGAAAAATGTATTTATAAGCTTGCTAAGTCGAGAGAAAGGAAAACAAGAGACATTAATCAGGTTAAGTGTATAAAAAGCGATGACTCTGGGGTATTAGTGAACGACGAAGAGATTAAGGAAAGGTGGAAGAGCTATTTTGAGAAGTTGCTGAATGAAAAACATATGAATAACACAATGGAAGAAGAAACTGGAAGTTACGATGAAACTAGAGAATACAGATTCTATTGGAGAATAAGGAAGTTTGAGGTGGAATTTGCTTTGAAGAAGATGAAACCCAACAAGGCCTTAGGACCAGATGGGATCCCCATTGAGGTTTGGAAATGCTTGGGAGATGTGGGGGCATCTTGGCTTACAAGAATTTTTAATAGGATTTTAATGACTAGAAAAATGCCTGATGAGTGGAGGAAGAGCATCCTAGTGCCTATATATAAGAGTAAAGGAGATGTACAACAATGCAACAACTATAGAGGTATTAAGTTGATGAGCCATACTATGAAGCTATGGGAGAGAGTGATGGAGCATCGCTTAAGAGGCGCAACATCAGTGTCAGAAAATCAGTTTGGATTTATGCTTGGGAGATCAACTATGGAAGCAATTTATTTACTTAGAAGACTAATGGAAAAGTATAGAGAGAAGAAAAAAGATCTACATATGGTTTTTATTGATTTAGAGAAAGCTTATGATAGAGTGCCTAGAGATTTAATTTGGTGGGTGCTAGAGAAGAAAGGAGTGACCAAGGGGTATATTGACGTGGTGAAGGATATGTATGATGAAGCGGTTACTACAATTAGATCACCAGCCGGAGAAACCAGCGAATTCCCAATTACCGTAGGCCTGCACCAGGGGTAGGCCTTGAGCCCTTATTTGTTCGCCCTAATTATGGATGAATTGACTAGACACATTCAAGATGAGGTCCCATAGTGTATGTTGTTCGCAGATGATATTGTCTTGGTTGATGAGACTAAAAGGGGACTCAACACTAAATTAGAAGCTTGGAGAGAAGCACTGGAGACTAAGGGGCTAAAGATAAGTAGGACGAAAACAGAATACATGGAATGTACTTTTAGCATCAGTGGAAGTAGAGACAACGAAGCAGTGAAGATCGAAGATCCCAAAGAGGGAACACTTTCGCTATCTAGGTTCAATGATCAGTAGAGACGGAGAGATTGGTGATGACGTGACCCATAGAATTAAAGTGGGCTGGCTTAAGTGGAGGAGTGCTTCTGGAGTATTATGTGATCGGAGAATACCAGCAAAATTGAAAGGAAAATTTTATAGGACAGCTATTAGGCCAACTATGCTCTACGGGACAGAGTGTTGGGCAACTAAGAAACAACACATTAGCAAAGTGAGTATAGCGGAGATGAGGATGCTAAGATGGATGTGTGGTAAGACTAGGAAAGATAGAATTAGAAATGAGTACATCCGAGAGACTTTAGGAGCGACACATATTGAGGATAAGTTGAGGGAGAATAGACTTAGATAGTTAGGCCGTGTGCAACGAAGACCTGTAGATGCACCTGTGCGAAAGAGTGATAAGATCGTAGTGCCTGGAATGGTTAGAGGGAGAGGCAGACCTAGACTGACTTGGGAATATGTGGTGCAACAAGATATGAATATATATAATTTAAATGAGCATATAGCTCTTGATCGTGCAGAATGGAGAAAAAGGATTCATACAACCGACCCCAATTGATTGGGACACAAGGCTTGGTTTGGTTTTTTTAGAATGTTATGCTTTTGGCATTGTGAGTATTATCATGGGTAGTCAAAATTCTTCACATTCTTCCCTGAAACCTATACTCTCAATTGTACTACCACAGTGGAGGTAGTTGTCACCAAAAAGTGAGAGTATAGGTTTCGGGGCGGTGGAGGTAGTTGTCGCCAACAAAAGTACAAGCGGTATCCGAATAAAGAGAATGAGATTGTTGAAAAACCAGTTGGCCTCAAAAGACAGATTGCTAGACAACATCTCATTTGTCTTCCTTTAGTAGAATTTTTGGAGATACGATCTTTGGGTAATTCACCCTCTTTTGTTACTGTTAACTATGTTTTGCATACCTCATGTGTACTTGGAGTCTCTCCTCACCACATTTTTTTTGGGGGCTCTTAGGATGAATTTACTTATCAAAATAAATCAATGAGTGCACAAAGACCAATGGTGAAAAGGAAAGGAAAATCGCACAAGTCACAAGAGAAACGTGTATCTTCTACATAAGAGGGATTTCTAACAAAATAACTCAGGTTGATCCCAATGAAATCAAGGGGGGGGGGGGGGGGGGGGGGGGGAGAAAAGCATGGTACTGTAGAATCTAAACTTGAATTTACCCCCTAATTATCCTTGGTTGTGGTCATATCATACATACCATGTGGACGAAGATGAATGAACTTTTACATGGCATATCACAGCCTCCTATCAATACACAATCTCTGATTAGCCACAAATAGTCCACAGCTTGGAACCCCTCTCACCAACACAAATCCATTCTCCTAAATGTGAAATCATCTTTATATCATCACCTCATCGGTTCATTACCATCTCGGTTGTCTTTATAAGGCCAGATTTATTTTAGGAAAACATAACAGATTCGGTGAGCTCTTAGACCTTTTTCAAACAAACAAATATTGAATTCTCACAATATGCAGAAAGATCACGAACTTGGAGAACTAAAACGATTAAGAGCCATTTACTAATGTGCACGAATCACCAAAATTTTGTCATATGTGCAGATATAAACATACACTACGATTAAAATATATACAAATAAATCACACAAAAGGACTAAATAAATAGTGAGGCATGGAGTGATAATTAGACACAATTTACGTATAAATTATACTCTTACAACAAAAGTAGTAACCGACTCTCAGAGCTTGTTCCAACTTTTAGAAAGAGGGGAGAGAGTGAGAGCATGAGAGACGGAGGGAAGAAGAGAGATATGGTCTACTGTTAGTTGCAAGTTAATCTTGCGTTCAAGACAAATACCTGAACATTTTCATAGATGTCAAAGGTACCACTCAAATTTTGGCCAAAATATTTAGATAAATAAAACTTAATTCATTGATAAGCATAGAATCATACGACTCACAAGAAAAAGAAAAAAAAAGGGGGGATATGTTGAATTTCGAGTATTCAGTTCACAACAATAAAAAGGAATAATCCCAAAACATAATGGAAAACATGATGGTAACGAAATACCTGTTGAAAATCCTTTAGCGCGTCCTTGAACTTCCCCATTGCAAGATGTGCTGCACCTCGCCTATAATAAGCCTGTAATTACCAAAGACTAATTACACTAAAAATGAAAGAAAGAAAATCCCAAAATTTGGGTGGATTACAAGGATTTGAGATTTCAAAGCATGCCTTTGAATATTTGGGATCAATTTCAATAGCCATTGATGCATCCTGTATAGCACTACCATATTCCTCCAATTTAGTGTGAGCAAATGCACGGTTCGCCCAGTACACAGCATTTTTACTATTTATTTCAACTGCTCGAGTATACAGATCAATAGCCTGGGAATATTTGTGGGCTGAAAAAGAGAATCAAAATGATTAGCGCAGCAGAGTAGGCAAAACAAAGTATTCAATAAAGAAATAGTGCAATCAAACAACAAAACAAAAGTTTTCCCTCATTCTCATATTATACATAATTTAATAGATTGTTCAAAAAGAAAACATAAGCAAGCATGGAGCTCAAAGAAACTGGAGAAAAAAAAAACCAATTGATTGAGGAATTAAATGATGCTTAATTATCAAACAATTTTAAAAATTGAACTTAGGGCTTAGTTTTCCTTAGGCTTAGTTTGGCCCCCATGTTGGTGCTTCTCCTTTTTTAAAGCACAATTTCATGTTAATTCTTTGGTAACTAGTTTATGAACTTTGCAAAAATTGAACTTAGGTCTTTTAGGGAGCTTTTAAAAGCACTAGAATGGATCTTTTAAAAGCTGAAGGTTGCTTTTTGGTTTCATGATGTCTTTTTGAAAGAATAGTGTGTCACTTGTGTAAAATTATCAAACAACTTAGTAATAAATTACATAAGCTCCTTGTAAAAAGCCACGTGGGGGCCAAACTAAGCGTAATTCAACTAAAGAAGTGTAGGCTTTCTTTTTCCAACTAAAGCAACATAAAATGCAGCAAGTACCTAGGAAGCACAGACTCTCTGGAAAGGCAGCCGCACCCGCACTGGGTGTGTACTAATTAAAGGCACCAGCACGGGTGTCGGACCGCCGCATCCGTGCTTCCTAGGCAGCAACCTTACAAGGATATGCATTATTATGAATCTTATTCAATGAACAGATAGTGCAACAAAACACCACAAAGAAAATGTTTTATGTCACTCTCCTATATGTGGAGTAATTACTTAAGAAAATTGAACATATTGTTCGGAAAAAAAAATATTTTTAAATAGATTGTACATAAGTATGCAATTAAAGGAGAAAAGGGGTTGCTTTGATTTGAGAAAACCAGTTAATGATCATGCTGCTTTTAACTAATTAATCTAAAGAAGCAAAGGTATCATCATTACCTTTGAATGCCTCGTTGGCTAGGAGCTTGATTTCTTCAGCTTTCAAAACATGTGAACTTTCAGTTTCCATATTGGGCATAATAGTTGCTACTACGTAAAATCCGGGTTGAATTTAAGTTACAAGATAATAGATGCCATGAACAGTTCGTTCCTCCAATACACAACGTTGTACCTTGCTCTATTAGACGAAAGGCAGAAAAAAAAAAAGGAGACTAAGAAACTGTGGTAATCTACGCATATACAGTCTTCGTTCCTCTTCGTTCGATCTTTGGACTAGGGTTTCCCTTGCAGAGTCACTCTTCTTCTTGGCCTTCGCTCGTTGCGGTGGAGGCTCGCCTAGGGTTTCTACCTTCGCTGGTTGGTCTTTCCACTCTCCTCTCTCTCTCTCTCTCTCTCTTTTTATCTCTATATATTAAAGGATAAATTACAGTAACACCCCCTGAACTGTGAGCATTTCTCACTAACACCCCCCATAAATTTTAAAACTGAACAGACTCATCCCTTAACTATGAAAAATGAACAAACTCACCCCTGAAGAAGGGGTTTTAGTGTCAACAAGCTATCCAAAATGAACAAACTCACTCCTAAATAAGGATTTTTAGTGTCAACAAATGATAGTATTGGGGTTGGTTTTTATGAGGTGTTAATGAAAAATGGTCATAGTTCAGAGGGTGTTACTATAATTTATCCTATATTAAATGGTCTTTTACACTAATTAGAGTTTTATTTAATTTCATTTATATCTCATATAGGGTTATGCAGAGTTTTATTAATTGGTCTCTTCAGTGTTACTAATTAAATTTATTTATTTATACTTAGTTATTTATTATTTTTAAATAAGGATAAATTATATTTTATACTCTTGTAGTTTAGATATGATGTCATTTTGATCCCTTTAATTTCAATTTGGTCCTTCTAGTTTCAATTTTGGCTCAACATAGTTCAGTCATGAAAATTTTCTACATTTTTTAATAAAAAATAGGTAATGTGATGCATACGTGAGTTAAAACTGTATGGACCTAAATGACAACATTAAACTGTATGGACCAAAATAAAATCACACCCAAACTATAAGGGTACAAAATGTAATTTACCCTTATGATTAATTACTTATTATTTATTTATAAAAATTACTAATTCATACTTAAATTTTTAATGATCATTGATATATAAGTTCAACAAATTTAATATCGTAGTAAATTTAATGTCTTAAAAAAATTAACATAATTTAATTCTGGTTGTAAGAATGTCTTCAAAAAATAAAGATGGCAATTCACAACCAAACTATTAAAAAATAAATAAATAAATAAATAAAAAGAACGGGATATTGATTGAAAGCACGGAAAGCAAGTTGGAGATAATCGGAATCATGTTCAATGTGAGTCTGTCACAAAGTTATGAAGGGTAGTGGTGTGTCACATTTAGAGCTACACTTTGACAGCTTCATTTGTTGCTCAACAGTTTTGGTGTAGTCAAGGAGTTATGAGAGGATTAAGACCGATTATAAGGCATGGTTTCGTGTATTATGAGTTAGACTGAATATTGCCAACATATCCATAAGACAAATAACGTTCCTCTTGGTGAATACCCGGAGCCTGGACCAGTTTATGCGACTGCTAGCTCGACACTCTATAGGCGATTGGATGTGAATTAATTAGATGAACAATCATATGTATTTTGGAGATATCTTATTAGCTCTTTACATGCTTATATGTAACTTTTATTTTCTATGGATGTCTTATGTATTCTATAAACTGCTTGACTATAGATTGATGACTAAATCATTATGTATTTCTAATTTGAACTATATATTGTTGATTTAATTACATATATAGATCTCTCAAATGTTCAATTAATCAATAGCTTTATATGTGCATGTAGTTAAGATTGGATTTTTATTTCCACAAGTTTCTTAGTTTTTTCAAAAAAAATTCGGTGTTTTCACATGTATCCGAAACGAAACCAAACATTTTCGTTTCCTGGCTCATCGAAACAATAAACCAAATTGAAAATTTAGTCCTCGCCTCCAATACTCTCTCTCTCTCTCTCTCTCTCTCTCTCTCTCTCTGAGACTCGAACTCATATTCCTCGTCAAAGTTAACTCCTAATAAAACTTAACCCTTCTAATTTTTCATTGTTTTTCAAAAACAACCATTGATTTAATTTAATCTCATTTTACTAAAATAACAATCTTGTGCCCACATTTTAAAAAATATTTTAGAAAAGACCCACCTAGTGTCATGGCTTAGCATTTTCTCAAACATTTTGTGTGCAACCTGTGGAAGAAGGTTACAGTGCACTGGAGAATTTGTACATTCTATAAGAATCTAGGATTTCCTGTGTACTTTTATATCTTGTACATTGTAGACTTATGTAGAGAATTCTAGAAGTTGGTAGAGCTTGTAAATATCTAAATGTTTCCTATAAGTATTCAAGATTATTGATGATGACCGTTAGATCGAAATGATCTAGACTTTGCATTGTATTCTTAGCTCCCTATAAAAAGGTAAGGCCCTCATTTGATCAAACCATCAAAGAGTTGTACAACATTTAAGAGCAATACAATACTCTTTCTCCCAACTCTCCCCATATTCTCTACTTTGAGTGCTAGCAAGACTTACTTATCTTACAGTAGTGGAGGTGAGTCTAAGTGCCGCACAGGAAGGTGTTAGAAAAATGACACGTGGAAAATGTGGTATTTCGGGGTGGGTTTAATGTGATACCGTGTACAATTGTATCCCCTCTCACAGATTTTAAATTTTTGCTGAGTTGGAGAATTTTTGTTGAGTTGGAGGAGAATTCCCCTGCAAATAGGGGGCAAAATGGATTTATACAAGCTCTCTGTAGACACCTGATTTTTGCTCATCCCAAGAAAATAGGTCGATAACTTGCATCGAAACCGACAGGTGTGAAGAGCTTGTCAATACAAAGTTCCTGGACTTTGAATCTGCAAAATCGAACCACAGACGAAGAAAAGAGCGCATTTTGAAGTTTCAAGAATCTGCGATTTGCAAAAGAGGAGCATATTTACTTTTTCAGCATTTCAGAGGTCAGAGCAGACTTTTTTATGCCAGAATTGAAGTATATGCTAAAACTGACAAGTCCCAGAAATTTCATCGCATTTCGACATCGGATTCGAAAAAGTCACTTTATCATGCGAAGATTTCAAACGGGAAAATTTAGTTTCGTCAAAAGACAGCTTTCGGAGGCTCAGGACTGACGCCAAAAATTCACATTTGTCAAAATGAAGGACTGTCAGACATTTTATTGACATCCGATGTCGAAAGTCGAAAAATTGCCATAAGAACGCCCACTGATGTGTCACTTTACACTGTTAAATCATCGGAAAGCCCTATTCTTTAATTTTGGAGCGTCTGTGGAATATTCGTTCCGGATCAAAATACCTTTCACATCGAGATAGAGGATTTCCTGTGATTTCGTCTCATTCTGAATCCGGATTCCGAAAAAAGTACATAATCGGGTAGTTTCAGCACAAACTGATGCCTAATGCGCACCAAACAACATTTTAAAAATCTTATTTTTACATCAAAATTTTAAGTTTTTCGAGGAGACCCAGCGGTCCAAAGCACAGTCACGCAGCGGTCCGAAAGTTCGGAGAGTGCAAACGCGTTTACAAAATATCTGAATATTTTAATTATTTAATACTTTTTTTACTTATTTAAAAAAAAGAAAGGAAACCCCCCCCCCCCCCCCCCTCCTTTTCAGCCGAAAAGGGGGGGAATTGGTTTTGTTTTTTATTTTTGTTTCTTTCTTTGTGTATATACATATACATACATATATGTCACGACCCATCCTACAACGTACGGAAATAGGACACGTGGCACGTCATCAAGGCTTATCCAGTTCCTTAAAAGTAAAATAGCAACGGAAAACATAAGTAAAAATCCATTATAATCAGAGGCATAAAAAGTTTTGCCCGATTGAAAACACTTCCAAAAAGGATACATTTTGAATAACAGAGATCCAGTCGACTGATCGATGGTCTGGTCGACTGGAGATCAAAAACAGAATGTAGAAAAGTTTCCCAAACCTATCCAGTCGACTGTGTCAGGGACTCAGTTGACTGGGGACTCAGTCGACTGGGACCCCAAATTATCAGTCGACTGACCTTTGTCCGGTCGACTGGGTTACTAACCAAGCAGAATGTGATGTCCTGGGACATGATCCAGCCAACTGTTTTCTCAACCCAGTTGATTGATCCCCAAACACAACAAAGTAGTGTTTAGTTCTAAACAGTGATCCAGTCAACTAAATTGAAAACCAGTCGACTGATCGGCATTGGCACACTAATACTCTGCAGCATTCCAAGCTACACTCCTCCGATTCAAAACCAACACAACCACAATTGTACCAACGATTCAAAGCATAACTACACGTGTTTACTAGTGATTACAATACTACAATTTTGCCCCAAAGATTTAGTTACAAGAAGTTACGAATTCAAAACTCTTACTACAAGTTTAGAAAGAACACAAAAGTATAAACAAGTGTGATTCCCCCAGCATTCCTTGACCTCACTCCTCACGCTTCTTCTTTCCCTTTTTCTTTTCACCTGCAATAGAGGAAGTCTCCACTGCTCAGCTATATGCTAAGTGTACAATTCTAAACAAATGCATATGGGGCAATTCATGTTTTAAACATCTAAATCACATAATTTAGTCTCCGGGGAGAGAGATTCGCATTCACCCAATATATCGGCAAGTCTTAAATCTTAAACAGCGATGCCAATGGTTAGCCAAGGATCACTCAACCATTGCATCAATCTGCTCTGGTTAACCACTTCCCACACCAAGCAAGTAGTTGTCACTACTATAAACTCTCAAACATCGAGAGGTGTGCATCAGCATGAAATTATATCAAACTCCCCTTTGACCTACATAAATATTTAGCATATATATTCATGTCACCATGCTTTTCTATATGTACTCGCTAAAATTAACGGGCCTAATTTAACACATAAGTTTTCCCAGATCACAATTCATATAAAATATCTAAAACATCCAAAATTCCCTATATCACATAGGTTCGGTATTCATACCTCGAGCTATATTTCTCAACCTTCAGGAGAAGTACTAGGAGACCAAATAAACGTCGGATCTCCGATCTTAAGTGATTCCTACAAGTATAGATAGGTTTTTCCCAAATTCTTAAAATTAACTTTTCGGAAAAACTTTGCTAAACGAGGCCAAAGAGGTATCAAAATGAAGCTCTTACCTCTGGGACTCCAAATATGAAATCTGACTAAAAACTGACGGACGAATGGTCGTCGTTTGTCGTCGACAAGATCGTAGGACCAAATCTCCTTTCTCTCTCTTCTCTCAAGATATTTTTTTAAAGTTTTGTAACAAATGAAAAATCCAACCTCACCTATTGTCACGCCCCGGATCCACACATGTGAACCCAAGACATGTGGCACGCCATCAAGGCCTTCCAACAACAATTTACAAATGAAAAGGAGGAAAAACAAGTACATTTACACCATTATGTTAGACAAATTAAGCCCAAGGGAAAAATGGTAATTAATCAGGTATAGACAATTTTATACCAAAAGATAGGTTTTTGAGTCCCAGTTACAACGCAAAAAACGGTACACAAATCCGAGTTTTCTAGAGAGAGTTATGTCCGTTTCCGTAAAAGTCGACAGTGCAGCAAAAATGACATGCGGATCGATCCGCCCCAAAAAATGAGGTTCTGCTAAAACCGGATCGATCCGGTTTTAGCAGAACCTCATTTTTGGCCCTCCAGAAGTGCCGGATCGATCCGCTCAAGACCCGGATCGATCCGGATTCTGCAGCACTCAATTTGACAGCAAAAATTCATGTTCTGCAGATTCCAAACCTTCCCAAAACATATCCAAACCTCTTGAAACTTTCTAAAATCATTTCAAAACCAATCTCAAATCAAATCCAAACCATTTCCAAGATATCTTAACATGATTTTAAAACATTAAACAAGATCCACCAATACTACAATACTCAAACACCTCCAATTCTCACAAAAACAAACAAAACATATGAGTTTTGATCCAAACTCACAACTGACATATCCAAATCACAAAAACAAGAGTTTGAAAGTTACCAACATGATTTAAAACCATGAACAAGATGCACAATGCATTCTCTCCCAAATCTCTCCCAAGTACTCCCCTAAATCTCTTTCATATACTCCCAAATCTCTCATGATCAACCAAAACAAGTTTTCTTAAAACAACTTCCATTCAAACATATTCCAAACTACATTATCAAAGCATGGAAGATACCAACAACATTCTAAACTTCAATTACCATATTTACACAAGTCTTGGAGCGATTAAACCAAAACTAACATATCTCTCCAAGTTTTAACATAAACTCAAGTTAACTATTACAAACCACAAGTTTTGCACCAAAACTATAAGTTTAGCTAAAAAACAACTATATACATGAAACTACAACATTTACAAGCTTCCTCGACTCCATGAACCCCAAGCTCATCTCCCCGGATTCTCGCCGTCGTGCTCACCTACAATGGTTATTCAATAACCACTACAATATATAAGTTATATGCTTAGTGAGAGATATCAATCAAGCACACGGATGACATATCAATACTTATATTCAACTCAACAAATATAATGATCTCCGGATAAGCAAGTATTTCTTCCGCCACTACCCGCAAGTCCGCGACTCCCCCAATAGTCCACGGCACAAGCCAATGACCCACGCCAAAGATTACGTCAAAGTAGTTGACGGTTAACGAAATTAAGTCTACAGTCAATACCCTGTCACCTACCCTGACTTCATAGGCTTTGAACACAGAAGAGGTTACTAATGGTTTACTTAGAGGTACTGATACAGATAGATCGTACCCTAAGGGTTCTGACATGCTATTCAAATGTTTGACAAATTCATGTGAAACAAACGAATGTGTTGACCCTGAATCTATCAAAATTCGTGCTGGATGTGAACAGATATGAAGTATACCTGACACCACGAAGTCCGTAGCTGACATGTTCCCCGGTGCGAGTTGAAAAGACTTCCCTTGCCTCCGTTCCACGCCTTTTCCTTTATCAGTGGGCGGTCCCGATCTTGCTCCGCTGGACGCCATAGAACTTGCCCCTTGTTGTCGCTTCTTTGGACAATCCTTAGAAAAGTGTCCTGGCTGCCCACAATCAAAGCATTTGCCCCTCATATCCGGAATTGAGCTCACAGAGCTAGGTGGTCGTGTTCTGGATTGCGGACAATTCTTGGATATGTGCCCCACTTGCTTACAAATGTTACACGTGCTTAGCAAATAACAAACTCCCCCGTGTCGGCGATTACATGTAGGACACAGAGGTCGAACTCCCTCAGTAAATGAACTTCCACCTTGACTACTCGAACCTGACCCAGGCCCTCGTGAAAATGGTTTCTTGAAGAAGCCTTGCCCCTTCCCTTTATCTTCTCCTTGTCGTTTTCCTTGTTGGCCCTGCTTGTATTTGTTAATATCTCGTTCGACTATGAGAGATGCATTCTAAACTTGAGCCACAGTTCCAAATTCATGAGTATCCACCCTACATTGGATGTTATCCCTCAACCCCTCTTCAAACTTTCGAGCTTTGTCTTCCTCAATTATCACCGTATCCTTCGCAAATCGAAGCAATTCACTGTACTTGGAAATATATTCATTCACTGTCATATCCCCCTGTTGGAGATTCATGAATTCCCGACGCTTCTGTACTTTAGCTGCTCGAGGGAAATATCGTTTATAGAATTCTTCGACAAACTTATCCCAAGTGGTCGGCCTACCTTGCTTAAGTAAATTTACCCACCAATTATGGGCACCTTCCTTCAGAGTGTCAGTGGAAAACGTAATCTTTTGCTCTTCGGTACATTCTATAGCACGGAATATTCGATCCATATCTGATACCCAATGAATAGCTGTCATCGGATCCGGTCCCCCATCAAACGTAGTCGGTTTTCTCTTATAGAATTGCTCAATCGTAATACGATCCACCCTTGGTTCAGGATTTGGATTTGCATGCCTTTCATTTACTGGTGGTACTCGATCACCAACGGCACCAACGAAATTAGTTACCAAGGCCACCAAACGATCCATTATTGCATCGAGGTCTCGGTTTTGGTCCATTTTTCACCAAATTCTTGCCTGCCAGTCAGATATGCATGAATACTATGCATGCTATGCCATATATCATATGATATAAATGATTCAACAATCATAACATAACATTAATAATCATATGCATACATGTAATGCAACTACATGCTCAATATCTACGCGTTACTCTCAAGTCGTCGTCTCTCGTCCCAAAGTTTCTAAGCCTATTGCTCTGATACCACTAAATCTCACGCCCCGGATCCACACATGTGAACCCAAGACACGTGGCACGCCACCAAGGCCTTCCAACAACAATTTACAAATGAAAAGGAGGGAAAACAAGTACGTTTACACCATTATGTTAGACAAATTAAGCCCAAGGGAAAAATGGTAATTAATAAGGTATAGCAAATTTTATACCAAAAGATAGTTTTTTGAGTCCCGGTTCCAACGCAAAAAACGGTGCACAAATCCGAGTTTTCTAGAGAGAGTTATGTCCGTTTCCGTAAAAGTCGACAGTGCAGCAAAAATGACATGCGGATCGATCCGCCCCAAAACCGGATCGATCCGGTTTTAGCAGAACCTCATTTTTGGCCCTTCAGAAGTGCCGGATCGATCCGCTCAAGACCCGGATCGATCCGGATTCTGCAGCACTCAATTTGACAGCAAAAATTCATGTTCTGCAGATTCCAAACCTTCCCAAAACATATCCAAACCTCTTGAAACTTTCTAAAATCATTTCAAAACCAATCTCAAATCAAATCCAAACCATTTCCAAGATATCTTAACATGATTTTAAAACATTAAACAAGATCCACCAATACTACAATACTCAAACACCTCCAATTCTCACAAAAACAAACAAAACATATGAGTTTTGATCCAAACTCACAACTGACATATCCAAATCACAAAAACAAGAGTTTGAAAGTTACCAACATGATTTAAAACCATGAACAAGATGCACAATGCATTCTCTCCCAAATCTCTCCCAAGTACTCCCCTAAATCTCTTTCATATACTCCCAAATCTCTCATGATCAACCAAAACAAGTTTTCTTAAAACAACTTCCATTCAAACATATTCCAAACTACATTATCAAAGCATGGAAGATACCAACAACATTCTAAACTTCAATTACCATATTTACACAAGTCTTGGAGCGATTAAACCAAAACTAACATATCTCTCCAAGTTTTAACATAAACTCAAGTTAACTATTACAAACCACAAGTTTTGCACCAAAACTATAAGTTTAGCTCAAAAACAACTATATACATGAAACTACAACATTTACAAGCTTCCTCGACTCCATGAACCGCAAGCTCATCTCCCCGGATTCTCGCCGTCGTGCTCACCTACAATGGTTATTCAATAACCACTACAATATATAAGCTATATGCTTAGTGAGAGATATCAATCAAGCACACGGATGACATATCAATACTTATATTCAACTCAACAAATATAATGATCTCCGGATAAGCAAGTATTTCTTCCGCCACTACCCGCAAGTCCGCGACTCCCCCAATAGTCCACGGCACAAGCCAATGACCCACGCCACACACGTGCAGTCTAATGCCATTGTCGGCAACAAGTGGTCGTCACCACAGAACAATCTCATGGCGGATTCATACAAGCTTTCCTTTGACTCACATAGACAACTAAACATGCTCACATAAACATATCACCATGCTTTTCACAAAATCATAGCTAAACTTGAGTAATTTAAGCTAAATAGGCATGTTAATAACACCCAAAGAACATAACCATGAATCTCATCCAAAACACAAGATTGAAACCACTCACCTCGTCGCAATTCACTCCTAGTTGAGAAATTAAAGCTCAAATCTACTCCGGTTTCAAATCCTACATGAATTCGGCAAACTACGAATTACCGCTCCGAATTGGGTCGCAAGAAATATGACGATTAAACTCAATAAAATCAGTACCAAAACGTAGAACTCACCTCTACGAGTCCGAATCCGGTCTCGGAATTGAAATTGGGTGTCGAACGCGCCGTCAATCGTCGTCGAGAGCGTCGTCGAGAATTTTCCGTCAATTCTCTGTAATCCAATTCATTGTCTTGTTGGAGATGATGACTACCTTGGGTGAGTCATGGGACACATGTCCTATGGCATGTGACGCAAGCTTTGGGTTTCTATTATAGCATCCCCCATATTTTATAAGTTTTGCAATTAACCCCTGCTAGTTAGAACTCTTTAAAATTATCCCAAACTTAAATAGGTGTTTGTCTATGTCTCGCGTGGGTCCCATAAGTGGTCCCACATAATTTTATGAAGTTGCTAATTAGCCTACTAATTATATAACGTGTTTATTTCGTCCTCACCAAGGTATATCAAATAACCACATAAATGGTCTCTAGCTAACAATAAACAATAAATTATAAACAACATATAAATATTTCACATATGCCTTAATAAACATTTAAGCACATAAGGGTGATTCCACAACTTTGTCCCATCACAATGGAACTTTCTCAACTCATGTCCCAATTTGGTACTGCCACATTGGCCAACATTGGGTTCCCAAACTGGACACCCATAATCAACTAGTGAGTTAAAACTCACTTAAACATGTGTTAATAAACACCAATTAATTATGCTAATGCATGCTAAATGGTAATTAACGAGTAATCGCGGGAGCGGGTGTTACACCTATTTATAGAAAACTTCCTAAAAAAAATCGCATTTATCGCCCCGCGAGTTCTCAAAACTTATAGATAACTCCTGAAACGTTGCATACGTCCATTTTATGCATTTACGAGTGAAAATTTTAAATTTTAGAAGTTTTCTACTAAGTCTCGTTTGGGTTCAAAATATACGTCCAAAAATTAAATTCCGTGAAATCTCTACACATCCTACTTTTTATATAACGTGTCACTCACGTTCTCACCACAGTGTTCAAAATGCTCTACAGCGATATCAGGACTACCAGAATTTACTCTACACAGGTAAATTTAGTATTCATGAAAATACTAGATATCTCAAATAATATTTAGTCACATAACTGTCATTTAAATTGTGTTCATGCCATATACATTTCCTATTACCATGTCTTCGATTGACACCTCACCGTGACCTCTAGTTAACCTCATTCTCAATTATCAAATAACATTGATAATTCACAAAATTCAAATATGCATTTTTAAAATAATGATTTTCTGGGACGGGTGTGACAACTCTCCCCTCCAAAAAGGAAGTTTGTCCCCAAACTTATACCTCATACGTCGAACAGGTGTGGATACTCATTCATCATCTCTTCCTCATTCTTCCACATAGCTTCCTCAACCGTGTGACTACGCTACAATACTTTCACCATAGATATCGTCTTAGTTCTCAACACTTGTTCTTTCCGATCCAGAATCTCCACCGGATGCTCAATATAGGTCAAGTCTCCTTGGATCTGTAATGCTTCTGGTACGATGATCTTACTTGTATTCGTCATACACCGTATCAACATAGACACGTGAAACACGTTATGCACAAACGCTAATTTAAGTGATAAAGCCAATCGGTAAGCCATTGGTCCTACCCTTTCTAGAATATCAAACGGTCCTATGAATCTCGGGTTAACCTTTCCTCGCTTTCCAAACTAGACTATGCCTTTTGAAGGCGATACACGCAAGTATACCAAGTCTCCGACTTCGAATGTCATCGGTCGTCACTTAGAGTCTGCATAGCTCTTATAACGACTCTGAGCTACCTTAAGTCGCTCCTGGATCAACTTTACCTTCTCAGTAGTCACCTGCATTAACTCAGATCCTAGCAACTTTCTTTCTCCAACTTTGGTCCAACAAACCAGTGATCGACACTTATGCGCATACAAAGCTTCATACGGTGCCTTTCCAATACTTGACTGAAAACCGTTGTTATAAGCAAACTCAATTAACGGTAAGTGTTTCTCCCAATCGCTTCTAAAGTCAAGGACACACAATCGAAGCGTATCCTCTAACTTCTGAATCATGCGCTCTGACTGCCCGTCAGTCTGAGGATGAAATGCGGTACTGAAACTCAACTTCGTACCCATAACTTCTTATAAACTTCCCCAAAATCTCGATGTAAAACTACTATTACGGTCCAATATGATCACAGCTGGAAATCTATGTAGTCTTACAATCTCTTTCATATACAATTCTGCTAACTTAGACGGCTTAGTCGTCTTGATTGGTAGAAAATGTGCTGATTTTTTCAACCTATCAACTAGAACCCAAATCTTATCATTCTTGTTCGGCGATCGTGGAAATCCCAAAACAAAATCCATAGTGATCTCATCCCACTTCCATTTCGACACTGGTAATGGTTGTAGTAACCCTACAGGTACTTGTCTTTTTGCCTTTACTTGCTGACATGTTGAACATTCTAAAACAAACTTGGCAACTTCCCGCTTCATACCCTTCCACCAAAAGTTTTCTCATAGGTTCCGGTACATTTTGTTACTCCCGGGTGCACTGAGTATCTAGTACTATGGGCTTCCTCTAGAATCCTCTCTTTCAAGCCTTTCACATTCGGTACACATAAACGGTTCCCAAGCATTAAAACTCCTCATTCTAAGACAACTCCAGGTCGTTTCCCCAAAGGTATCTCATCTCTCATTTTGCACAAGTAGATATCGTTAAAATGCTCCTTCTTAATCTCATCAATAATATCGGGGTGTGCTAAGATCGCCATCATTAAGCCACCATTAGTCTCTGGAATTACATCCAACTCTAAATGTTTCATCTCATTTATCAATTTTTTTTGTTGTGTTAGCTCATCGGCTAAGTTCATCGGCGTCTTCCGGCTTAATGCATCGGCTACTACATTAGTTTTTCTCGGATGGTACTCAATCGAAGGTTGTAATCCTTCATCAACTCCAACCATCTTCGGTGTCTCATGTTCAAGTCCCGTTGGGTAAAGATGTACTTCAAACTTTTGTGGTCCATGAAGATCTCACATTTTTCCCCGTACAAGTAGTGTCGCCAAATCTTCAAAGCATAGATTACTGCAGCCAATTCAAGATCATGAGTCGGATAGTTAACCTGGTGTGGTTTCAATTGTCTAGACGTATAGGCAATTACTTTACCCTTTTGCATTAGTACGCATACCAAACCCTGATGTGACGCATCGCTATAAATCACAAATCCTTTAGTCCTAGATGGTATTGTCAGAATAGGTGCTCTCGTTAGTCGTGCCTTCAATTCTCGAAAACTGTCATCACACTCTTGACTCCATTCAAAAGTAACACCGTTCCTTTTCAACTTTGTCATCGGTAGTAAAATCTTCAAGAAATTCTCGATAAAACGGCAGTAGTATCCCGCTAATCCTAAGAAACTTCAGATTTCGGATACGGATGTCGGTCTTTGCCAATTCGATATTGTTTATACCTTATGAGGATCCATTGAAACTCCATTCTTGTCAATCACATGACCAAGAAAGGTAATGCTAGATAACCAAAATTCACATTTCTTGAATTTCCCACACAGTTGCTTCTATCGCAATCTCTGACGTATCATTCTCAAATGATTCTCGTGTTCCGCCTTACTCGGTGAATAGATAAGAATATCGTCTATGAACACTATCACGAAATCATCCAAGTAGTCCTTGAAGACACGGTTCATAAGATCCATGAACGCGGTTGGTGCAATTGTAAACCCCAAATGGCATTATTAGAAACTCGTAGTATCCGTAGCGCGTTCTGAAAGCTGTCTTCTCTACATCTACTACTTTTACTTTTAGCTGATGATAACCCGATCTAAGATCTATCTTGGAAAATACTTGTGCCCCATGAAGTTGGTCGAATAGGTCATCGTTTCTTAGCAACGGATATTTATTCTTGATAGTTAACTTGTTCAATTCTCGATAGTCCACACACATTCTCATTGAACCATCTTTCTTCCTTACAAACAATATTGGAGCTCCCCACGGTGATATACTAGGTCGGATAAAACCTTTGTCGAGTAACTCTTGTACATGAACCTTTAGTTCTTTCAACTCCACGGGTGCCATTCTATACGGTGCTTTCGATACTGGTCTTGAGTCTGACGTTATCTCAATAGTGAACTCAATCTCCTTCTCAATAATAACATATGGTAGGTTATCGGGAAACACATTTGGATACTCTCTTACTATTGGAACATCTTCTACTTTCAATTCGGTCGCTACAGTATCAATTATGGAACCTAAAAAAAACCTTGACATCCTTTCCTCAATAATCTACCCGCTCGGATTGCCGAAATCAAATACGGTGGTGGTGTAACCCTACTCCCTTGAAAACAAAAGCTTCCGTGTACTGGTGATCGAAAATTAACTTCCTTCTATTCACAATCTATCGTGGCTTGGTTAAGGGCTAACTAATCTATTCCTAGTATTACATCAAAGTGGTTCATCACAATTGGTATAAGATCTACAGTCATCAACTTCTCACCTAGTTGGATCTCACAGTCCTTGTACACTATAGACGTCACTTTTGGCTTACTAAAGGGTACAACAATAGATAATTCATATCCTAGGGGTGCCGATTTAACATTAAAGTGTCCAACAAAATCATGTGATACAAATGAATGCGTAGATCCTGAGTCAATAAGTATGCGTGCTAAGTGCGAACATATAGGCACCATACCTGAGACCACTATTTCTGAAGCAGCCATATCTCCAGGGTTCATTTGAAATGACCTTCCTTAACGTTGCTCTGTCCTTTGTCCCCCACCATTGGTCTGTCTAGGCTTCGAACCACTAGAAGTCATAGACCTAGTTCCTTGCTGTGGACGCTTCCTCGGGCACTCCTTGGATTGATGTCAATCGTAGCATTTGTCCCTCACATCAGGTGTAACACTTGCATTGTTAGCTCCTTGAGTTTTGTTCAGGAAATTTGTCATGAAACATCGACCAGTTTATGGTCGATTGCACAATGGACACAATGTTATATTTCATGCTGGCTTCCTGAACCCACTGAAACTAGAGTTAGAGCCTCTTGAAAGTCCCACCATAGTTCCCGTCATTACCTTCTTGGTTTTGCTTCCCTTGTTGACCTTGCTGATTTTGCCTTGATCTTTCCATACCACTTTTGGCTAAAAGTGACGTTTGTTGTACTGCGGCAACAATTGAGTGCTCATAGGTTTCTACCCTCAGGTAGATATTATCTCTCAACCCATCCTCGTACTTTGAACCTCAACAAAGCGTTATACCTTGAGGTGTATTCTGTCACAGTCATCTCCCATTGTTGAAGATTATCGAACTCCCTCTTCTTCACATTAAGAGCAGCCCTTGGAAAGAATCGTCGATTGAACTCCGCTTTGAATCCCTCCCAAGTTATCGGTTCTCCCTAGGACGTTCACCCACCAATTCTGGGTCTCACCTCCAAGTATATCACTAGCATTCTCAATCTTCTCCCTATCGGTCATCAGAATAGATCGAAAAATTATCTTCATATCCATAATCCAATGCTCTGCTAACGTCATATCAGAAGTTCCATGATACTCCGTCGGCTTCTTTCTTGCAAATTGTTCTGACACAGACCTCATACCTCTGTTCTCAGGTATTGACACTACAATTATCGGTGCTGGTTCAAATGGAGGTATTGGAGGCAATCGTTCTGCTATATTCTGAATCATATCTCTCATGTTCCCCATCATTTCTGTCATTTCATTCATACATCGGGTATGCGGTGATAATTCTCGGTCACCCATGATTGTTCAACCTGTTAATCTCGATGCATAAACACTATGCATGCATGACAAGAACAATATCATGTATGTACAATGACACACATGACACATATGCACCAAACATCTCTACAATGTATGGATGCATTCTAGAACATGTGATAATTCACTCAACGCTCCACTCGTCGTCGAACGTTCCCAAAGTTTAGTAACCTCTAGCTCTGATACCAATAAATGTCACGGCCCATCCCGCTACGCTATCCCTCTACGCGCAGAAATAGGACACGTGGCACTCCATCAAGGCTTATCCAGTTCCTTAAAAGTAAATTAGCAGCGGAAAACATAAGTAAAAATCCATTAAAATTATAGTCATAAAAAGTTTTGCCCGATTGAAAACACTTCCAAAAGGATACATTTTGAATATAGAGATCCAGTCGACCAAATAAACGTTGGATCTCCGATCTCAAGTGATTCCTAACAGGTTTTTCCCATATTCTTAAAATTAACTTTTCGGAAAAAGTTTGCTAAACGAGGTCAAAGAGGTATCAAAATGAAGCTCTTACCTCTGGGACTCCAAATATGAAATCTGACTGAAAACTTGCGGACGAACGGTCGACGTTTGTTGTCGACAAGATCGTAGGACCAAATCTCCTTTGTCTCTCTTCTCTCAAGATATTTTTTTTAAGCTTTATAACAAATGAAAATCCACCCTCACCTATTTATAGAAAACTTTCTAAAAAAATCGCGTTTACCACCTCGCGAGTTCTGAAAGCTTCTAGTTAACTCCTAAATCGTTGCATACGTCCATTTTATGCCTTTACGAGTGAAAATTATAAATTTCAGAAGTTTTCGACTAAGTCTCATTTGGGTCCAAAATATACGTCCGAAAACTAAATTCCGTGAAATCTCTACACAACCTACTTTTTATATAATGTGTCACTCACGTTCTCACCACAGTGTTCAAAATGCTCTACAGAGCAATTTTTGGGACACAATCTTTACACAACTTTCACACAACCTTCATAAAAGATGTGTCTATCTCTTTCTTGTGATGTCACTGGATCCCACAGTGACACATGAGAGAGATAGACACATTTTAGGAAGGTTGTATGAAAGTTTTGTGAAAGTTGTGTCCAAAGAATTACCCATATATTATTATACATCTATATGTATAGAGAAAGGATAGAAGTCAAAAAAAAAATCTAGAGGAGAGAGTCAGAGTGGTCTGGAGAGTGAGAAGGAAGAAAAAGAAAAAGAAAAAAAAAGAGGGCTTATCCCTCTTCCACCTCCATCCCTCCACCTCCAACCCCCCAACCATACACCACTTCACCACCTCTGATTACCATCACCATCCACCTCCCGTCGCCAATTTTTGGCCACCCCAGCCCCAGCCGTCGCCGACCGCCATCTCCGGCCACCATCACTTCCCCCTTAATTCCTCCTCCATAGCCTAAGCCACCACCACATCAACACCACCACCACCACCTCCACTTCTTCCACCTACGACTCCAACCACCAACACCCCCCCTCTTTCCACCTCCGACCACAATCCCCAACCCCCACTGTCTCACACACACACACATTATTTTTTTGTTTTGTTTTTTTTTCTCTCTCTCTCTCTCTCTCTCTCCAAACCCCTCTTTCAAAAAAAAAAAGAAATAAATTTTTTTTTTTACTTTTGTTGTTTACTTAAAAAAAAAAAAAAAAGAGAATTTTTTTATTACCCATTTGATTTCGAGAGCGAAAAGAATGCAATCAAAGAGAAAATTTTATTAATACTTGCAAAAAAGAAAGGGAAAGGAAAAGAAAAGAAAGACCTTTTTTTTTTCTTTTTTTTTTCATTTTACTTACAATTTTTTTTTCTTTTGATTCTTTCTTCCAAAAAAAAATAATAATAACAAAGAATGGTTTCTCATTTTATTCTTCTGTCTTAAATAAAAAAAATAAATTTTTTTGTCTTCTACATGTCTGTCTTTTCAAGTACATAATGGAACTGAGGTTTAAAACTGTAACACCCGTACCCGGAAAAGAAGATTAATGTGATAATAATGTGTGTTAATTAAAGATAATTAATGCATGTGATGTTTAAAGGTGGGGTTATGAACCCACATGTGAAAAGGTGCTCAAATGCGGGCACAGATGAAAGTTCTGTAAAAAGGGCAGAACTGGTATAAATGTGGGGCCCAACGAGGGTCTAATTAAGATAATTTGTATTTTGATGTTATTATATGTTTATGTGTATATTTATTTAAATGCCTAAAGTTATAATCATGTCTTATGATAGGTAAGGGGACCAGTTTTGAGTACCCATGTGAAGGCGTATTTGAATAAAATTGATAACTGGTAGGTTTAATAGCAACCTCATAAATTATGTGGGACCACGTTTGGGACCCACGCGGGACTTAGATTAAATCCTTTTAGAGAAAATGGGTAGTTAATGTAATTAACATGGGGGTTTCATAATAAAACTTAAAGAAAGTTAGGGGAGGTAAATATAATTAATGGAAAGTTGACACAACACATATGCATGTGTTGATATGTGTCTCCAAGACAAAAACACAGCTCCAAGACAAAAACACAGCTGGGAATTCTTGAGTTTAGGAGAGAACGAGAGCTCGAGTCGGCGACGGAAATTTTTGACGACGTTCCTTGCCGTTTCTTCGCCGTCCGGCGTCGGAATTACGATCCGAGACCACCTTTAGACTCGTGGAGGTAAGAGGATCACATGCATGTAATTTATTTTCATTTTCGACAACGTTTTTACGGCAATCGTCTTTAATAAATGATATTCTTGGTACCAAACTTGTGTAGGATTATCACCAACTAGGAATTGAGCTAAACTTGGGAAGGAATTGGGGAAATCTAAGCTTAGTTGTGTATAAATCAAAGAGGTGAGTGTCCTAATCTCTCAATTGGATGTTTAGTTATGATAATGTGAAAATTGTGGTTCATAGTTGTTAAACTCATGTTCATGTATGTATATGTTGTTGAATTTGGGCAAAAAGCATGCCAATAAGGTGAAATTGTTATGCTTATGTGCTAAGTTGCTTTAATGTTTATACGGATCAAAGGGAAGTCAAGTAGTGGTCACCATTTATAGGTCCCATATGTAAGGGATAGGAAGTCCTCAATGAGTAGGACGTGGTGACGACCACAATGAAATGCCGGTGACGCCTTCGGGGTCACAAGAGAGTGTGTGTTGCGCTATATGCGCCAAAAGTGAGAAAGATCCGGGGTGAGAAGGACCCGGGGGTGGTGGCTGGATTGACTTGACTTTCCCGGAGATCAATTTGTTGTCATTTATAATGATTATTGCATTGACATACTTTATATTCCAATGGCATGATTAGTTCCCTCACTAAGCGAAAGCTTAAACGAAAATATATTTCTGTTGTGGTTATTGAATAACCATTGCAGGTACGGCTCGGGAAGATGAGAGAAAATGATTCGCGCAACGGGTTGGGCGTGGGGGTTGTGAGAAGTGCTAACATGTGTATATGAATAGTTGTTTTTGGTTAAGTTGTAATCTAGTGTTGTAAATAACTTGTGTTTTGAGAATGTTAGAGACAACTTGTGTTTTGGAAGCTCTTGTAATATGTCAAGTTCAAATTTGGTGTTGAATGTGCCTTTAAGTGTGAGTTGCACTTGCAAGTCACTAGTTAAGCATAGTTGGGTAGAGACTTGAACAAAATGGAGTAGTTTTGGGTTGTAAATTAATTTGGTTTGGGTTGGATCTTGTTTAAAACAAAATGTGTGAGGATGTTTAAATATGTTTGTGGACATGTTGTGGAGGTTTTGGAAGTGTTTCCAAGTGATTTAGGCATATTTGGTGAAGTTTTAAACTTGCAAAACAGGTTGGAGAAGTTGCTGCAGAATTTCTGCAGCAAGGCTCTCTGTCCGGTTGACCGGATTTTTCTGACTCTCTGTCCGGTCAACCGGCCTGGTGTATTTTGATAAATAATGATGTTTTGTGGTCATAACTTGGGCTAGGAAGCTCAGATTCGCAAGCCGTTTTCACCGTTGGGTTTAAAATGAAAAATATTATATTTTGACATTGAGTTTGTCTAAAATTTCAAAATGACCATTTTACCCTTGGGGTTAATTACATACAAATGAGTTTAATGAAGAGTTTAAAGGAATGTTTAAACTTGTTTTATGTCATATGTATTGAGGACGTGTCTTAGTGGCTTTGTTACACGTGTCCTAATCTGCCGAGGCGGGTTGGGGTGTGACAAAAACAGTAGCATCAAATTCTTTATTTTATTTTATTTATTTCATTTTCTTCAAAAAAAAAAAAAAAATTAAACCTGCATTCCCCTAGTATCTGAACTCTTCTCGACCTCATGGGTTACCGCAGTTGGGATTAGGGATGGGAAAGGGATGAAACCCATTCGAGCCACCTATTTTTACGCCATTACGATGGCAAAATTTTGAAAAACTCCTGTCAAGCATATATCTATTTTTCAAATCTCTCCAATCATTGTTCACTCTTAAAATCAACTGGGATCAAATCCCACAATTTCCAATTTCTCATTTTACGCTGTTATAATGCCGAATTTTTGACAAACTCAAAATAATTTCAAACATATTCTTTTCATACCCCACAATTTCAATTTATTATTTTACGCCGTTATAATGCCGATATTTTAAGAAATTCAAAACTACTTAAAAAAAAACCCTTTTTAAAAAATACCACTTCTTCTAAAGCCAGTCAGGAATAAATCCCACATTTTCAATTTTCCCATCTTAAGCCGTCGTAATGCCAAAATTCCAAATACACGCAAATTCATTTCAAGATTAAATCCCACACTTTAAAACCATACTTTCAAAATTATTTAGGGTTAAGTCCTACATTTAAAAAAAATATATTCTGGGATTAAATCCACATTTTCAAGATTCGGGATTTAGTTCCACATTTCAAATTTATTTATGGGAATAATTCTCACATTTTTAAAATCAATTATGGGACTAAGTCCCACATTTTCAAAATCAATTTTGGAATTAAATCCCATATCTACAAAACCAACTCTAGGACTAAATCCCACATTTTCAAAATCATTTTGGACTAAGTCCCACATTTTCAAATCTATTATGGGATTAAATCCCACATTTTCAAAATCAATTCTGGGAATAAGTCCACATTTTCAAAATCAATCATTGGACTAAGTTCCACATTTTCAAATCTATTCTGGTATTAAATCACACATTTTCAAAATCAATTCTGGTAATAAGTCCCACATTTTCAAAATCAATCCTTCTCACATTCTCAAAATAACTTCTGGGAATAATTCCCACATTTTCAAAATCTTTTCTGTGACTAAGTTCCACAATTTCAAAATATTTTCTGGGACTAAGTTCCACATTTTTGAATCTATTATAGGATAAAATCCCACATTTTCAAAATCATTTTGGACTAAGTTCCACATTTTCAAATCTTTTGGGATTAAATCCCACATCTACGAAATCAATTCTAAGACTATGTCCCACATTTTCAAATTTATTTTTGGGACTAAATCCTACATTTTCAAAATTTATGATGTAATACTCGTAAATTTCTGTTAATAATAAAATGAGTCCCTGTATTTTGTTCGTAATTCCAGTGTTTGTTTCCGTATTCTCAAGACTATGTATATATGATACGTGTTTATTTATTATTTACTTAGACTGTAAGTTACAAACCCGGACTGACCATTGGGTATTATCATTACCCAAATATACCCCCCTATACCCGCCGAACTTACCCCTCCCACACATAAAACACCGGCTACTTTCCCTTCCCCCTAGACACCATCTTAACCAGTCCCCCTCAACATCAACTCCATCCATTTACTGCAGATATGAAGAATCTGCATATACATGTGTATACATGTATACTAATTGGTGTATTTATATGAGATACTATTGAGAGAGAAAGAGAGGGAGGCACCGAGAGTTTGAGAGAGAGAAGAGACCAACCCAACTAACACATACACAATCATTGCCCTCACTCTCTGCCCCTTACTACCCCACACACACACGAACACCAGGAAAAGAAGAAGAGGCGCAGGAGAGAGAGCTCGCCGGAGCCGGGAAGCTGAAGAGAGAGAAACCGAGACTTTGGTATGACCCCACGCCCCTATGTTTGTCTCTATATTATTTTTACACATCACACACACTCCCAGACCCCATTGAAGTAACCCAAATAGAGCCTTAAGCTATGATAATAGTATAACTGCCATTAGAGCTCTCTCGCCGGAGCTCAAACTTTCAAACTCAACCAAACAACCTCTAAGGTACACCAACATGACCCCCTTGACCCCAGATAGGTCCCCCATGAGCAGTTTTTGGAATGGTATACGTTTGGTAAGCCATGCAGGCCGTTATCCTCATTATAACCAAAAAGAATAATCAACTCGTGGGAACCCTAAACGAATAAACCACGACTTAAGCTCGTACTATGTATAAGAGGGCCCCATTCCGCACATTTTCCCGTTGATTTCACGAATTTCTATGGAGTAGCGAGTGAGATATAAGGGAGGAAAGATTTTCCGATGAAATCGGGCTCACCGGCGACAGTATGGGCTCGCCGGAGAAGAAAGGAAAATTTTTAGTTAATGGTTATAACAATCGGGTTGGGACTCGGGTAGGGTCGGGCTAGATTGTTTGTATATATGGATATTGGGTTGAATTATTTTAACCAAACGGATTTTGGGTCGGATCTTTTAAGTTGGATCAGCCTTAGTGAGTAAACGAGTAACCCATTGGATTTGGCTGCATCGGGCCTGACCCGTGGGTCTGGAAATATTGTTATTATGATTGTTTTCTTTTGTTTTAATAATACATTATATATGTTTATTAATTGTTTTAAACTTTATAAAATTTGTTTTAATCATATTCCAAAAAAAAAAATCTAGGATACTATGATTAATGTATATAATATTATGAAATTATTATTTTCATGTATACAATGTTAATTTTCTGCTATTTTAAATAAACAATAATTATTGATTCTATTTCAATAAATAGATATAGTATTAGTAAATGAGTTTTAAATTATTTAAAAATAGTTTTAAATAGCAAAAGTAAGTTTCTAATATTCTGAAATATTATACTAACTAATATCCTTGTATGCTAATACTAGTTATATAACATACATATTATTTATTTAGTCAAAAATAAATAATAAATAATAATTTTAAATTAGAATAATTAGGTAATAAATGCCTAATGACTATTTTAAAATACAGGAAAATTATATAAATTTTCCCTAAGGCCTAATGCCTTTATCTTATAAATTATCATTTACAAAACACACACTGTAATATTTTAATATTTCTTTATTTATTATAAAGACCCGTTTTATTGTATTTAATTTATTTAAATACCAAACGAACTCCGAAAATTATGAGAAAAATACTACTAGCCTATTTTAAGACCTAGTATTTAATAAAAATATTTATAAAGACCAAATGTCTACCTAAATTATATTTTGTAAATATGGGACCTCGCAGTCTATTTTCATACGTCTAGAACTTTGATAATTCATATTAAATAAACCGTAGCTCAGAAAATATACGGTCAGTTCCTAGAGTCTTAGAATTATGTCTAGAACATCTCCTTAAAGTTTGGTGATCTTTCGACACGGTCAAAAAATACAACTTATCTTTAGGGCCCACACTGGTATAGAAAACCCAGCATTTTATGTGACGAACTCCGATTTGAGTCTAGACAATGACGTTAGACTCAGGATGATGTCTGAATCATCATGTTGAGGTTTAGGAATCCACCCAACACAATTATCATGCCCTTTATTTTAGAACGCACATTAATCAACGTTCTATGAATTCATATACTTTGTAGGAACCACCGCTATGCTTGTTCTTATGCACTCGCATCGAGGTAAGTCATCCTAACTCACTTAGTATATTATGGAATTATTCTATGTGTATTATGTGATTATCCAGTGTGTCCTGTATGGACATATTTGATGAATATTATATATGCTTATGTTAAGATTAACTATTTATATGATGAACGCATGTTTAAATATCCAAACTCCATGCTTAGGCATTAATTGTCGTTATACATGCTTATTATGCTTCACAATATTATAATCTCATGGACATGCATATGAACGTAATTGAGTCATGATATCAATGTTGACGTCTACATGGTTAGTCAAGGGGACTAACCTAGAGGTGTCAAACGGGCCGGGCCAGGCCCGGTCAAAGAGGGCCCCGAGCGGGTTTCGGGCCGGGCCGGGCCGAACCGGGCTTCACCAAACATTGGGCCGGGCCGGGCCGGGCTTGGGAGTGGAGGGGTGTGTCCGGCCCGGACCGGTGGCCCGGGCCTAGCGGGCCAGACATCGGGCCGGGCTGGATGGGCTAGCGGGCTTTCTTCTATTTTTGAAGTGTGTCGTGGCGGGCTTCGGGTCGGGCCGGGCTTTTTCACCATTTCATGCCGGGCCGGGCCGGGCCATGGACGGAAGGAATAAGGATGGGTGACCACCCCGGCCCGGGGTATGCAGGGCCAATCCTGACAAATTGGGGGCCCTAGGCAAACATTGAAAGCCAGGACCCTTTAAACAACGAGGGCTTGGGAGTAGCGCCCCTGAAGCGAAAATTTTTGGGTCATTTTATACATGTGTGCGTGTATAATTTCTATATCAAACATGTTATAAACCTTATAGTGTTGATTTGTGAGTTTTTTTTGGGTCATTCTTTAGAATTCAGGGGTTTAGTAATTGTAATCCTTATTGTATGTACTGATTATGATTTTCTTCTCCTTCCACTAGCCTCTTTGGCCTTTTGTAATTTCATGTGTGTTCATATTATTAATTTTTATTGATAATAATTGTTAAGAGCTTATCTATGATAATAATTTATAAAGCTTGATTCAACTTAAAATAATTTAGGTTGAGCTAAACAAAAAAAATGAGAAAATAAGTACTATTAGTTTAAATATTTATGGTGGGTTGGATTATAATGGGGCACATACAATTATTTATTTTTTTCCAGTATTTGCTTCGACTCTTTTATAATTGGTTTAACATATTATAGATAAAACTTTTATTTTGGGCCCTACTCAGTATTTTTTGGGGCCCTTTTAAAAAGCAAAATATGAACAAAATGTGGGGCCCTAGACGACCGCCTACCCCGCCTATAGGCAAGGCCGACCCTGGGGGTATGTGAACCGGGCCGGGCCGAGCTTTTAACCCAAAAAAAGCGGGTCGGGCCAACCCGACCCGATTGACACCACTAGGCTAACCCAATCATATTGTCATACATATTGAGTGGATGGTGGAGGTCCATATGGTACAGTCAAATCAATGGGTACAACGATGGAATGCTATAGGGCCATGCTAGGCGACGATAGCAAAGGTACCCATTGAAATCATTGAAGTGGAACATGAGTTGATGGTTGATACGCTATAGGGCCCTGCTAGGCGATAATAGAAAAGTATCCATCTGAACTTTGAAAACAATAGTTACCTTTCATAATGCTATAGGGCCCTGCTAGGCGACGATAGCGCTGTAACTATTCTATTCTCGAGGCAAGGTCACGAAGACCTAAGAGTCCAATGATTACATTCTTTTTAAAACCAAAACTGCTATAGGGCCTTGCTAGCTGATGATAGTAGCGTAATCATTCTACTCTAAGTTAACGACGTTACACTGGTAATGTAACAAGTCACACGAGTCGGCATCAGTGTTTGAGTAAAGTCGAATATATCGATATTGCATTATGTCATCATGCTACCATGTCATATGCTCATTTAATTTGTTTCAAGATATTCGTTGTACTTGTATATTATTAATTGTATTAAGAGTGATCGGTTAAGACGAACTCACTTAGCTTCAAAAGCTAACGGCTCTTCACTCTGCCCTGGACATATTACGTCTAGGTTATAATGAGGAGGATTATCAAGGTGACTATGAAGATGAATATCACTATCCTCAAAAGGGGAACTATCAGGAAGATCATACTGAGGAAGACTTTCAAGAAGAGTATAATAATGAAGGGCATAGGTATGCCAGCTAGAAAGAAGACTCTGGAATACTTTAGTATTAAGACTTCCTTTATGTTTTAAATAACTACCTTTTGTTAATGTAATAACTTAAGTGGCGTCAGTCTCCCAAACTTATATTTATTTTTGTGGTTTTCATTTGGAACTTCTGTGCAAGTGATTGGAGAATGTTGTATTTTTTTTTGTACTTTTATAAATTTTTTATATTTTTTATTTTTAGTTTTTTAGTCCTTTTAGTCCAATACTGGAAGTAAGGATCTATGTCCAAGTGACTGAAAAGTGTACCAAAAGTAAGGGTCAGTGCCCATTAAAAGTTTGAAGCCTTACCTGTGCTGTTTGCATATTCCAAGTAGAGGTGGCATTAGAGTTTTATTTGAGAAAGTCCTTTTTTTTTGCATCTTTTATTTTATCTTCTTCTTCTTCCTTTTTTTATTTTTTATTTTTTTTATTTTATACCAGAGGTAAGAGACGGTGCCCAAATAACTTAAAAGTGTTTTTTTTTGTATATTTTTTTTATTTTATGCCGGAAGTAAGGGTCGGTACCCAGAGGAAAGAAAAAGATATATATATATATATATATATTTTAAAATGTTTTGACCGGATGGAGGGACGGTGCCCAAAAGAAAGAAAAGAAGTGAAGTGTGTGTAGGATAAGAAGATTTACTTGTGAAGCTCTTTGAATGCAAAATCGGTTGTTGAGTCTGATTAAATTTATTTATTTATTTATTATTATTCTATTTATATAAATTAGGCAATCTTTCTAATTTAGACATGAATTTTTGTGTTAGAAAATTACGTAGTCCCCGGTAAAACATAGACCTCCGTATTAGCAATCACGTCATCCCCAGTAAAACATGGCTCTCCGTATTAGAAACCACGTTGGATTTCTTTATTGGGAACCATGTAATCTCGAGTCGGACGTGATTTTTGTATTGGAAACCAAGTAATTCCGAGTATGATGTGGATTATAATTTTTTTTAATTTTTGATTATCAAGCACGAATAAAGATGATATGTACAAAAAAAAAATACTAAAAAATCTGAGTTATTAAAGGAACTCGAGAAGTCGGCTAGAATATTGATGGTAAGTGACTGAGATGTTGGGCGATGATTTGAGGCAACAACAGATGATGGCGGTGGTACAGTGGCCGTGATGTATGTTGATGAGAATCGTGATGACATGATAGCTAGGTGGAGGGGGGTGATTTGTAGTGGTGACCTTGATGTCGATGGTTAGAATTGGTGGTATGGTGGTGAAAAAAAATGTAAATCCTTTTTTTTTGTAGGTTTTTTTGCATTTAATAATGAAGTGAGGGAGACAGAAAGAATGATGAGCGAGATATAGAGTATGAGAGAGATACTGAGACGGAGCCTATTTTTTTCTTCTTCGTTCCCCCCTTTCCGATTGGTGAGCATTGGCCAATTTATAGGCAAAAAAAACATCTTTCTTTCTTTTTTATTTTTATTTTTTTATTTTTATTTTTAAATTTATTATTATTTTTAAATTTTTTTTAATTTTTTGTTTTTGAAGTCAAAGGCAACCCACTAACAAAAGGAGAGTCTCATAGCTTTTGTTTTCTTGCCCCTTATTTATTTATTTCTTTGCTTTGTTCCATCGAGACGACTTCAATAATTTTGTTGGAGGATAAGAAATAATCGTGTGTGGTAGGGTGTATGCGGAATTGTTGACTTTTTAACCACATAACTTTGACTTGCAATATCTTTACCATTCAAGGTCAGATTGAGATTATTTAAAAAGTGATATGCTCATGTCAACGAGTACTTTATTTTGAAATGATTGGATTGGTAAAAAATAAGGTGTCTACACTGGTAATATATAGATAGTCTGAAAATACTGGTGGAGATATTGAAGTCGTGAATGACAGGTTGACATGATTTGTACTTGTATTCCAATTTTTTTTCTTCTTTTTTTTTAGCAATGACTTAGCCTAATTGGTAAAAAGGCTTTCTATGCCATGCTCATATAAGGATTCAAACCTTGTCCTCCTTCCCTGATCTTGACAATATGTTTATGAGACTCAGACCACTGCACTAAATGATCAAAAAATTATATATTTATATATATAAAAGAAAATGAAAGGGAGCTAGCTACCACGAGAAAGCTGACACTAAAAACATTAGCTAGCACAACTAACTTAATAGTGTCACGTGATCCATCCAACAAAATACAAGTTGGCCCAAGTTTGACGAAGCTTAGGGGTGTAAGGAAAACCAAACCAACTGAATCAAACAGTCCAGTTTTGTTGATTTTCTCAACAAAGTCCTTGTGTAAAAATCAAGCGAACCAAGCCAAAATCGATCGGTCGATTTGGAAACCCTTGAATCGAACTGATTATACCCCTACAGAAGCCCATTCTATCATATTGAGCCAAGCTCTAACTCGGGATATCCTAAGTTGCTTGACTTGCTTCGAGTTGAGCTCAGTTCGGCCTGATTGATAGATCTATCACAATAGTTGAACAAAAAAGTTATACTTGGAGGGGCCGAGTTTAGCTGTCATCCTTGCATTGGAGTTTCTACCCTTATCATTTTCTGATGTAATGTCATGCATGTTAATAACTACACATCGAATACACAAATTTAAAATAGAGTAATGCTATGCTTCTTAAATTCTAATCCTAAAAATTCATTCCAAATGGGCTGTGCGGTCGAGGATCAGGACTCTCCCAAATGATGCAACAGTACGTGGGACCATATTCAAATAATAATGAGACCAGTTTAACACCATTCAATCAAAATCTAATAGGCCCACTGTTACATCATTCAAAAGAATAATATGAGACACACAACACCAACTACAACACAAACCATAACTATATTTTAAATGTATGTACCTTGTGATTCCCAAAAAAGTATAGGCCCTGTGTGAAAAATTCACACAATACAAAAGTACATATAATTAAAGCATATGTGTTATTGTTTATGTTGTAGTTGATTCTATGTGCCTAGTATTATTACATTTATAAAGTACTTTTAAATAAAAATTTAAAAGGGATTATTAAAAATCAGTCAAGTTTTGTTTGGCATTTTAAAGGTCAATCGGCTACTTTTTTTAAAATAAAAAGAAAATCAAGTTAAAACTAAAAATTTAAAAACACATCAACTTATTTATTTTTTTCAAATAAAAAAATTATATTTACCCCCCATCTTCTTTCTCACCACCATCTCTATCACCTACCACCATGGAAGGCCACCACACCTCAACCACTACCACTACCAGCCACCACCACCACCACCACCACATCCTCCCTCTCTCTCTCTATATATATATATATGAGTATATATATATATATATAATATATGGCCACCACCACCCCCAACCACTTTCTATCTCTTCTCTCTCTTCTCACCACCACCACCACGACCACCACCATGGGCCTCCTCCCTCATCCACCCATGCCATTGAAAAAAAGAAAAAAAAAGTTACAGGTTGGAGTAACTGTCGAAACAGCAGGAGCAATTCACCAAACGTATTGGGAGCAACTCACCAAACGTAAGGAGCAACTCGCCAAACGGAAAGAATAACGTTGCTCCTTACGTTTGGTGAGTTGCTCCCAATACGTTTGGTGAGTTGATCCTTCTGCTTGGACAATTGCTCCAAAAACCTACATCTTATTTTTTTCTTTTGTAGTGGTGATGGTGGATGAGCGAGTTGACCCGTGGTAGTCGTGGCTATGAGAAGAGAGAGAGAAGAGATCAAAGAGAAAGAAGAGATAGAGAGGTTGGAGTGTGGTAGTGGAGCAAGGTGTAGATTTTTTGGAGCAATTGTCCAAACAGAAGGAGCAACCCACAAAACGTATCGGGAGCAACTAACCAAACGTAATGAGCAATGTTACTCTTTTTGTTTGGTGAGTTGCTCCTTACGTTTGGTGAGTTGCACCTAATAAGTTTGGTGAGTTGCTCCAACCTGCAACTTTTTTTTTTTCTTCTTTTTTTCAATGGCCTGGGTGGATGAGGGAGGAGGCCCATGGTCATGGTAGTGATGAGAAGAAAGAGAAGAGATAGAAAGAGGTTGGGGTGGTGGTGACCATATATTATATATATATATATACTCATATATATATATATATATAGAGAGAGAGAGAGAGAGAGAGAGAGAGAGTGTGTAACAGCTTGCATTTCATGTAAATTTAATTTACATTTCCATATTTAATTTAAATTATCTGTGTTCATTTCATTTTAATGGTCATGTTTTATAACCTTGTGGCCTATTTTGTTGTACATTGTAATTCGTATTGGGGTCAAACTACAATTTTATGAAAATTAGTAATACCTGTGTTGGATTTCAAATCTATATTTCAAAAAAACGGTGGAATCATATTCTTTTAACTCAAACTGTATTTTTATAAAACCGGCATATGGTTTCTTTCGATAAAATGAGTTTTCTGTATTTTTGTGATGAACAGCGTGTCACAAAAATACCAGTTTATGTTTAAAATTGTCCGTGCCACGTTAACTTCTACAGTTTTAAATCCCCGTCAGTCAAGAATGACCATTGCTTCATATCAAATTAATACTTGTAATGATTGTATAAGCTTTGTTTGGTTATGCTTACATGATGTGCTTTAGTTTGTGTCTACAAGCTTGTTTTGCCAAACACTTATGAAATTGACCCCTATTGATCTATACTACCCTTTCAAAATCTGGAGAGTGTATATATACGTTTGTATCAATGTGTAAGTATTCCACAGTTTTAATTAATTGGGAAAAACAAATCATTTTGTGGTGTGTATGTGAAGGAACTTGGAGGCCAAGTTCCCAATGTCTATATAACTCTCATCCTGTTCTCCATTACACACATTTTTTTTTGGGTTTACAAACACAGCAGAGAAAAAAAAATTGAGAGAGCTTAGAGAGACCACAGATAACTCCTACAGAAATAATTTTAGAGAAAAGCTCCTAATTCTCCATAGCTTAAAGCTTGAAGCTCCATTGGGTTGCTTAATTCTAGTTTCTTTCTCAACTAAATCTCTAGCTTCAATCTCAGTGAGTATTATTAACTCACTCCTAATGTAATTCATGTCTTGATTTTGTTTTTATAGCTTAATCTGAAAATCACCATGGTTGATTTTACGTTGAAATTCCATAGCTTGAAAATCATGAATTTCTAAACTTAACCAAAATCTGTTTTCATACATAAAAATGAAAGATTATAGTACATATAGACTATGGTTGAAGTTCTAGAGCCTAGTTTGTTCATATAAGAAAGTATATTAGAAATTAAGTTTTGTCAAATTTTAGTTTTTCATAAAATTCAAGAGTTATAGATTGATTTGTGTAAAATTGATTACTTATTCTTAATCCTTGTTGAAAAACAAAGAATTCCATATATTACATGCCCTATTTGCTTCCAGATTTGAAAATGGGTCAAAAGACCCCCTAAAATCTGAAACATAGCAGTTCTGACGAAGAAGATGAAGCCTCTGCTTCATCACGCGCGCGCGATCGCGCGAGTAACCCTTCGCGCGAGCGATCCTTGCGTCCCCAGGCAGACAGAAGAATTTATTTAAGAAAATGAAAAATAGGTAGGTCGCGCGAGCAACCCGCGCGCGCGAGGTGGCTGATTTCAGGCAGAAAGAAAATGTTTTTTTTTTAAATAAAAAGGAAAATGGGCAGATCGCGCGAGCGGCCTGCGCGAGCGACATATCGCGCGAGCGACCCGCGCGCGCGACTTCTGGCAGTTTCTAATTCTTGCTTGTTTTGTGTTAAGGAACTGTTTGGGGGGTATTTTATGAATTGTTAAAGCTCTGTTTGGAAAATTTCTTAAAGCAGAATCTTATTTGATTATGTGTAGATGATTAAAATAATGAATTGTGACCTATCAATCCCCGCACGTACGTGTTCCTTTAATTCATTAAATTCCTTTATGTTTAAGGTTCATGACATACATGTGGAGTCAGTCGTACATGCATGTGGGTGTCAGTCAGTGTAAAAAAGAGTAATGGTCAATGTGGAAAAGAGTATGAAATTGGGATTGAGATTGTGTTGTGGACACTCCCTGGTTGTTGTGTACCAAAGTGTGACGTGTTGAGATTGCGGTGAGATTGTCTTTGAAATACGACGGTGGCAAAACTGGACACTCCCTGACGACCATGGTAGCGTCAAAGTGTGTGAGGCCGAACTTGGACATTCCCTAGCACCCATGGAAGTGCTAAAGTGTGGCCTACGGACACTCCCTGATACCCGAGTCTGGATACTGCGTGAGGGTTCCTCCGGTATTTGCATGGCGGTTTAGGTATTCAAAGTGTGAGGCATTGGACACTCTCTGGTACCCCGGACTAAAGTGTGAGGCAAACTGGACATTCCCTGGCACCCCTGTGCTAAAGTGTGGCTATCAGAGTATTTCAAAGATACTGGTGTGAGATAGTGGGTTGTTGTGTTTGTCGAGAGAAAAGAGTCGGTAAGATGAGTGTGGTGCATCGTCTCATACATGGTCATATGTTTTAATGAATGAACGACTTTTAAATATATTCCTAGTTACTTTTGTAATTGAATTCTTCCCATGATTTAATCATTGATTTACAAACTTAAAAAGAGAAAATTTGTAAAGGGGTATGTTTTACATTCAAAGTTATGTTTTTAATACTCACCAGCTTCTTGAAGCTGACGGCGTTGATGCGTCCTGGATATTCGTGTTCAGGTTTTTCAGGTTATGATCAGGTTGAACACTATGACTATGCAAATTGAGAACAACTGCTGGAAATAGAATTTACTTTCATATGTTTTAAGTTATAGACTGCTTTGTAAGAATGATGACTGTAATAGACACTAAGTTATTATTTTTATTTAAGGCGGTTTGTGCCTTTAGAGACCCGTGCTGTAATATGTAATAAGTTAGAAAAATATTTGTAAGCTGTGATAGCTCTACTCTAATTATTGTTTATTGCTATTCGACGTTTGGGACGGAATCGATCCTTCAAACTGTCGCGACCTACGGGTCCATAAAGGAAATTAAACGCTTTCCATATTTATGCCACGTCGGGGCGTGAGAGAGAGAGAGAGAGAGAGAGAGAGAGAGAGAGAGAGAGAGGTGGTGGTGGTGGTGGTGGCTGGTAGTGGTGGTGGTCGAGGTGTGGTGGCCTTCCATGGTGGTGGTAGGTGATGGAGATGGTGGTGAGGAAGATGGGGAGGTAAATATAATTTTTTATATTTTAAAAAATTAACAAATTGATGTGTTTTTAAATTTTATATTTTAACTTAATTTCTTTTTCATTTTAAAAAAGTAGCTGACCTTTCAAATCTTAAATAATGTGGACTGATTTTTAATAATCCCAATTTAAAAAACATAACATTATTAAATTTTGAAATTGCTAGAATCGTACATGATCAAAGTCAAACAAGAAGCTGATGTCCCACGGCAAACAATAGAAGCGTGTATTTTAGACTTTATAGTCCAACTACTCTTGTATTCGTTTCCTAGTTCTTTTATTTATCTGTTAAAAATATCGAAATATTCGAATCAATTGTGTCGTTTACAATGATTGGATCTATTCGCCACACTACGCCTCAAATTTTATCTTTTCATAATTTTATAGTCTATCTTCGTGATTCGCGACTGTGGGGGACATAGGGCCCTCCTCTCCGAGTTAGAGAAAGAGTTTTTTTTTTTTTTTTTTTTTTTTTTTTTGAGTACGGTATGAGGCTCGAACATCGAATATATGTATTTGAGGAAATTTATATATGTTAGTAATTTTTTTGTCACTTGAATTATGCCAATTTATGCAATAGAGTGGGTTTTTTAGAGAGCAATTAGTTTCTCAAAAATAAGAAAAGAATTGATTTATAGTACTAATTTTTATTATGATATTCTTGTATTTGATTTGACCTAAATATATGGAGTAATTGATTTATTTTTAATTCTACCTAATTTTTATTTTAGAGTGTTTATAAATCTGATCAAAAGTGATTGAATTTGTCAAAATTTTATTTTAATTTAATAATATTTTATTCTATTTCAAAATAAAATCAAACCAAACGAAGTGACGGAGTGTTAGTTATTAGATTAGAGAGAGGAGAAACAAAGTGTGCTCTAGAGAGAGAAAGAAAGCACCATTAAATTGGCTGAATTTTTGCTTACAATCACTAGTAGAGGTGTATACGAGCTGAGTAGCTCAATAAGGGCTTACGGTTCGGCTCGATAATAGCTCGGTTCGTATAATAAATGAACCAAACTCTAGATTGAAAACAGAGCTCGTTTAATAAACGAGACAAGTTTAAGCACACATGGGCACCACTCGATAAGGCTCACGAACAGTTCAATTAAGGCTCGTATAGTAGACTCGTGAAATTTTTTTTAATAGAGTAAGTTTGATAGACTTATTTAATTATATGATAATTATAACATTATAATATATGTATATTATAAAGTATTTAAAATTTAAAAAATATTATATATATATGATAATTATAAAAATATAATATATTTAAAATTAAAAAAATATTGACATATTATAATATATATAGTGCTAAATTTATAAATTAAATAATTTTTTAAATATATATATATATATATACCAACTATCAAGCATTAAGCTGATAACTCTATTAGGAATACATACGAGTTGAACCCTCGATAAAGGCTCGAGTCAGAGTCTCGACTTCGTAATAAACAGCCAAAAGCTTGAGGAGACGCCAACTCTCACTTTGAAAATGTCGGCTGGACTACAATACTACCCACTAGTGAGCTGTTGATTTTCGGTTGACTTAGTAGAGGATTTGGTTGACTTGGCATTCGATTTGATTTCAGAGAGAGAGAGAGAGAGAGAGAGAGAGAGATTGGGGTTAGTTTGTGTTTGCTTGAGTGGGTTTGTGTTGATTATTTTCATGGAATCAAATGGGAAATCAAGGTTTGTCATGGGCAGACAATCATCACTCATTAGACAATCATCACTCGCGCCGGAGCGAGACGAGGGTTTGGGGGTTTTCGATGAAATCGATGTTTCAGAAGTGATTGACCCTAGAGTTAGATTAATGTATCTATCAAATGAAGGTGATTTGGAAGGCATTAGGGAGCTTTTGGATTTGGGAACAAATGTGAATTTTAGGGACGTTGATGGGAGGACTGCTCTTCATGTTGCCGCTTGTCAAGGCCTCACTGATGTTGTTGAATTGCTGCTCAAAAGAGGTGCAGAGATCGATGTGGATGATCGGTGGGGCAGCACGGTAAATTCGATTAAAAATTTCTCAGTTTTGTTTTTTTTAGAGTATGATATGGTTCTGTGTAGTTTATTTAGTTCTTTTGTTGAATTATTTACTACAGCTTTTTAGTTGTTATCTCATAATTTACAACGTGGGTTCACTATTTGTTTGATAGTGTTTGTGTTTGATTGATTTGAATTTCTGGTTTTGTGGGTTCATGAGCTAATTATATATAGGAAATTTTATATGGCATGACTGTGCAATGATAGGAAGTTATACAATCATGTTTATATCGGTTAATTTCCATCTTTACCGGCTGTGATATCTTTTAGTTCTCAATTTATGGGCTCACAATAATGTTGGGTGGTAGTCGTCGTTTCATATTTGCCTCTTAATGGATAGTGATACTGTGGAATTCCAAAAACATGTCTTTGCCTATTTGAAAGCTATCCAAGAGGAAGGAGAAGTTCAAAAGACTTCTCCTTTGAAGAGATTATTCTTCATTTGGAGAGATTTTTCTTCCTTTGATGGGTATTGATACAGTTTTGAACTGATAAAGTTGTAACTCCATTATGCAGCTCACACTACTGTAATAACCTTTGTAAACTTGTCTATTTTGCTATATACCTGTGTGCATTTGTGTACCATGTTCCAAGTTTCATTCTTCTCAGTGAACCTATAAATAAATGCTACAATGATAGTTGTTGATTGAACAGCCACTGGCAGATGCAATATTTTACAAAAACCATGAAGTGATCAAGCTTCTGGAGGAACATGGAGCAAAACTTCCGGTACGCGTTATGTGCCATGTCATACTTGGTGTTATTTGTCACTTCTTCGAAGTGTACCTTGAATCTCAGTGTTTTTACTTTGCACCATTTTGTATACACATATAAATGTGTTACAGACATCAATTTTTTTTTGCGCCTTTCTGTTGTAGATGGCTCCCATGCATGTCCAAAATGCTCGTGAAGTCCCAGAATATGAAATTGCTCCCAGTGAGCTTGATTTTACTAACAGTGTTGACATAACAAAGGTATATTCTCTCTCCCCACGTGCTATTTTAACAAGGTATATTTAGTATATCTGGCTGCTGGCTGCTTTAATTATAGTGATCCGAGCAATTAGTCCTTCTATCCAGTACTAGTTGTATTAAAATTGCAGTGTACACTTCTGTGGCCTTAGTATGCAAATCAAACCATGGGTAGTGCTCATGACTCACGAGCTTGGTTGATTTCCCTCCAAGTTAGTTAAATAAATGATCCACATTTATGTGAAAGATAATATCATTACGAATCTACGATGACCTTCAGTTTTGAACTTTTGGTTATATTTATCCACGTAAATCGATTACGAAATAAGCAAAGTGCAGCTAATGTCTAAATATATAGAAACTATTTTTTTTATTTATTTTTCTTCCCTCTCCCAAGGCCCCCCCCCCCCCCCCCCCCCCCCCCCTTATTTCTCCGTGTTATACTTGTATTGGTTGCTAGTTGCTACAAACTGACTCTGAATACCCCTAGCCAAATTCGTCACGAGTTTGTGATGATAACGGGCACCCTTATAATTATCTGCTCCAAGGTTGAATTGCAATATGGTTGGTTGGCTCGATTTGTAGCCTGTGTAATTGTAGAGGTTCAGTTCTATGGAATGGATAGTGATGTCATAAATTTTTCCCTCATCAGTTAGTGTTCTTTGGCAAGTTTGTTTTGTGTTCATGGTAACCTTTTGATATTGGTAATTAATGAAAACTTATCGTGGCTCTGTTGAATTGCGTTCTCCTTCTTCATCCACACATTTAATATTTGAAGCATTAGATTGTTATCTTTAGATTATCTAGTTATACAGAATACTATAAGCTAATTGAGGACAATTCTTGTAATGTGAGAAAATAATCTCAGGTTGGGCTAATACTACCCCCTCCCCCCAATCCAACACAGAAAATAAATATGAAAAAGCAATTTCTTTTGATTCTTTGGAATTGGGCTTGAAGCATG
The DNA here is from genome assembly GCA_033977485.1 of Hydrangea macrophylla. Taxonomy (NCBI): domain Eukaryota; kingdom Viridiplantae; phylum Streptophyta; class Magnoliopsida; order Cornales; family Hydrangeaceae; genus Hydrangea; species Hydrangea macrophylla. The sequence goes on from CM066990.1 coordinate 101,699,042, forward strand.
CCTCTATTTTTTGATAGTGAGGTTAAGACACAAAATGATAAGTTAATCGAGTTTTTATTAGACAGCCATTTTCGTTCCACTTATGGAGCTGGATGTTTTTATTGAAACCAGTATTTGATTAGTTTTCTGATTTACCAGCCAAACCTAGCATTCATTTCACTGATATGGACTTATATATCTATTTCTTTATATGGTTGGATGGCCCATGTAGTCAAACCAGCCATGCCTACCCCATCAGTGGTTGACCACCTTCTATTTACAGATGAAATTCTCTTAAGGTGAGTTGGACAGTCTTCTCCCACTTGGGAGGTAAAGAACTGAAATCTACTGAGCTACTGCTCTTTGGCCTGAGCAGTTGTTTATGTTTTCGTTCTGATGTTCAGCAAAAGAGCTGTATGATTAGATCTTGTATTATTTTGTTCAAGGCTAGTTTGAATGAGTTTACTTTGTGCTTTTGTCTAGATCCACGGAAAAAAATAGATTTTGTAGGTGTATTCCAGTTTTTTTTTACCATTATGCATATGTAGCACATTCGCCACTCTATTTGCATTTTTATTGCTGCGTCAAGATGTTGAGGCAATTGCAAATTAGAAGTTTAACACATTTCCTTCTATTTTGGGTTTGTGCGAGCACCTATGTGTTAGTGTGGTATGTGTTTGCATGTGATAGTAGGATTTATCATTTCTTATTGGTGTATGTCCAGTATTCTTGTTAGATATTGGTTTGGCGATTTTTATCAGATGCTAATTAACTGCTGAATATGAGGGATAAAAATAGATTTGGGATTACTGCTGCGTTGTCACTTGTCTTTTTCTTATGAAAATTATGATAGGGAACTTTCCGCATTGCATCTTGGCGTGGAATACAGGTTGCTATTAAGAAGCTTGGTGAGGAACTGTTTACCGATGAGGATAAAGTGTGCGTTGGCCACATGTTTTGCGTGGATTTTGCTATTTTCTTTTTTGTTTTCCTTTCTGAAGTTGACCCTCTGATAATTAAGAACTATAGGAGATACAAGATCTATTGAGTTCTAATTTCTGTACTTTATTTGCCACTAAACTTTGTACAGAATTTCTCCTTAGTATGCTCATCGGATAAATGATAGTTGTCATCATTCAAAACATGGCGTAGATGATAAAAATGAAAAAATGTGTGTTTTATTGTATTTCTCCCATTCTACCAAATAACAATACACTAGTTTTTGTGAATTTGAAATGGTGCAAGTAATAGTTAACATTATCCACCATGGAACCAGTTAAAATTATTCATCTCTGGATTTAGTAGATATTAATTATTAAAGGGTCAACTGTAATTCATAGTGATTTGTGTTTTCGACTCAATTTTGTTGGGTTCTTGTTTTACTACACTTATTTACCGTTTGATTTGTTTTTCAGAAAGGCATTTAGGGACGAGCTGGCATTACTTCAGAAATTACGCCACCCAAATGTCGTCCAATTTTTGGGCGCTGTAACACAAAGTAGTCCAATGATGATTGTCACAGAATATCTATCCAAGGTTTTCCTCTAGTTTGAGTAGCTTCTCACCCTGATGTGTTGTCCTCTGGTTGCTCATCATCCTATGTGTCATCATTTTTCTTTTTTCTTCTTTATGCTACATTAAATGAATTACAGAATATATGCTAATTTTATTGATAGATTGCTAGGCAATGCACATCACAATCTTTTAGCTGAATAATTAGTGTTTCAGTAATCAATGAATCGAATATTAAGGAGGCTTCTATGTGTCTATTTCACATGCAAGCGGGACCACTTCGTGAAGGGGCGGTATTGAGAGCTGGGTTTACATTGTTGGACCTATTTGATGGTATCTCCAATGGGCATGCTAAACCTCATGCTATTGCCAAATTATAGCCTAACCTCCTAAAACGCCTCGCCGATGGTGTGCCAAAGGTGATGCCAAATTATAGCAATGCTATATCTTGTGCCAAATTTGGAATTGCTATAATTTGGCATGACCTTTGGCAGACCATTGGAGAGGTGTTTTTGCAGGGTCATTCTATTATTTGGCATACCATCAGGGAATAACTCAACATTTCTCAATACAAACAAAGAAATCGCATTTCTTTTGGTGTGTACCATTGGAGTACATATGCTAAATTTAAAATATAGCATTATAGCACTGTAGCAATGTTAAATTATAGGATTGGCATGACGAAAATAGCATTTAGCATTGGAGAAACTTAGCTTTTTGAGCAATTAGTGGTCTAACAATTTTCATGCCATTGCTAGGGAAGATAATCTGTCTTAGTTGAAATTTCAAACCTGTATAAGCAAAGCATTCACTTGAAGAGGGTTGCATCAAAGCTTCACAGTTACATTTTTAGGAGGATACATGAAACAAGTTTTTGAAAATCGATCTTTTACTCTTCTAGACTAGTCTTAAGAATCTCAGCATACATGCATCAATCTACATTCTATAGTCAGAGAAATAGGCAATTCTTTGATTTTGTCATATTTATTTAGCAGATGATGCCATACTCATTTTGTGTTACTTATGTGCAAATAATGTTTATTGACCTTGTCTTAGAAGATGTATATGGGGAGTTTTTCCCCTTTCTTTAAAGTATATTACATTTGTTTTCGTTGGTTCATGGAATTATAGAGATCCATTTTTTACACAGGGTGATCTTCGTGCGTTCTTGAAGCGAAGAAGTGCCGCCTTAAAACCAGCAACAGCTGTGAAGTTTGCTCTTGATATTGCAAGGTTAGTTAGGCGGCTTATGTTTCTACTTGTATTTATGAGATCAGATCATTTGAATTTAGTTACGGCTTACGACTTTGAGATTTTGCATTTTTTTTGTTCATTGCATTTGCACTGGAACTATTTATCTCATGGGATCTATAATAGGTTTTTATTTTAGTGTTCCATCTTTGCTCGTTAGAGTATGCCCATTTCAATTAGGTGCTCAAATCCGAATTATATAATTGCCACATACCTTTTTGAATCCTAAAAATTTGGAATTTACTGACTATAGAATGTATATATTTGTAGCCAATAACCAGAGCACTGGAATATTAATACATACTGTTCAGGCTGCTTTTCAAGCATTTGACACCAATTTAATTTGAATATTGTGAAGTGTTAGCTTAATAGTGCTGAAATGACTATTGTCCTCTGATATAAATTATATAATAGTTGGCAACTTATGGATGTTTTCGTAATAGCAACATTTTTATATATATCTCGCAGAGGAATGAATTACTTGCATGAGCATAAACCTGAAGCAATTATTCATCGAGATCTGGAGCCTTCGTATGTTATTATTTTTTCTCAACCTTTTTCTGTGAGTATCGAATTTATTAGAGCTGTTAAATACACCCACCCAATTTCTCTCTACATCCACACTAGGGAGTGATGAGGAGTACATGCAGCATCTCCTGTTGTAGATATGCATATAGAGAGAAATTGGTTGGGTGTATTTCTTAGCTTCCTTTACTGGCATGCGTCATCAGTAGTTAACTACTTTGAACCTATAAAATTATTTTAACTGCATAAGTTAGATGACAGAAATATACTGCGAGATGATTCTGGGCATCTGAAAGTTGCAGACTTTGGAGTGAGCAAGCTGCTTAAAGTTGCAAAAACAGTTAAAGAAGACAAACCAGTGACGTCTGAACAAAGCTCTTGTAAGTTGTGTTTGTTTTGGGTGAAACTATTCTCCAGTTTTCGTAGATGTAATTGAGGGTTCGATGGGAAGAAAATAGAGTTGGCCTTCATTGGAAAGGGGTCAATCGTGTATGAGCAGCATTTGGCATTATAGTCCAAAGCAGGCCTGTCAAGGGGCCGGATTTTAATCTGAATCCGCTGCATATTAGCAGTTATGGATCAGAATGTTATTATCCGAATCCCAATCTGTCAAGGAGTTAATGTGGTGGAGCGGATATGTATTAAACCAATCTGATCCATATGTGGACCAATCCGACCAATAATACATATATAAATTGGTATATATGCTTAAATATAATAAATACTACAAAAATATTGGTGATGGATATAATATATGTCATGTTATATAATATTGCTTTCAACTTCTTCATGGATCAGATATGATAAATCCCCTGGATGTTTGAAAATTTAACAAATTCGGATATAGATTTCACATATTATGAACATCCCCCTGCTTAAACAAAGTGCCACTAGTGTCAGATTTATGCAAACTCGACATAACGGATTTGGATTTCACTGATCCTGTCCGAATCCAACCCGTTTACATGCCTAGTTTGTAGCTAATCTGTCTCAAACATTTTCAAGAATGTTAATTTGGTAGACCCTTTGTACCTGCTATATAATCTGGTCTGCAGTCTTCAGGATCCCAAAGAAGCCTTTTAATATGCAAAATTCATGCAGTAAGGCTTTATCACTCTTTACCTGTTTGTAACTGAAGTGGGAAAACCCATTTGATGAAAAGTACACAGGGCCGGTCCCGAGTATTTGGAGGCCCGGGACGAACTACTAAAAAGGAGGCCCCTTATTCGGGGGTTCGGGGGCAGCGCCCCCGAGACAATTTTTTTGGGGTCTACTTATACATAATTGGCTATTTTTTTAGGGTTTACTTATACATAATTGACGATTTTTTTGGGGTCTACTTATAATATGAGTTTATTTGTGAAACTTGAATATTGTATGGTGTCTTTCAAAATTTCTAGGGAGGCCTATTTCTAAAACTCAAAACATTCTTAAACTAAAAGTGTAATTTTTAAAATTCTAGGGGCCTTTGCTTTTGAGTTATATATATATGTATATCAATATATATGTAGTTGATGACACTAAATTGGGCATTGGGCCCCTTTGGGGCCTAAACATAAGTTGAGGAGAGGCTTAAACATGATTAAGGGAGACCTAATGTAAAATGCTAAAAAAATCTCAAGGTAAAAATGTAATTATAAAAATTTTATGGGGGCCCTCAAAATTTGATGAACTTTGGTGGCCCGGGACGGTTGCCCCACTGGCCCCCCCTTTGGGCCGGCCATGAGTACACAACACATGACATTTATGTTTTTTTATGTGTTAATTGCAGCTGCATTTGGAATTACAGTTTGTGAACCCTTCGGTACTGAATTAATTATTTCTCCTGAATAGGGCGATATGTAGCGCCAGAGGTTTTCAAAAATGAAGAATATGATACTAAGGTGGATGTTTTCTCATTTGCATTAATCTTACAAGAGGTAAATCTCTTTGACTCTGTCCATCTTTCTCGGACTTTGATACAATGTATGTGCAAAATATGTTACAGATATTTTTTATCAAGTGCGAACCATTGTAGATGTATGTTGGTTTAACAAAACTCTGATATCAATTTTGGAAAGTTTGTTACTTGGTTGAAGTATAATTTTTTTCCTTATCCATTTTTCTTTATTTTATGTCTTTTGTTCCTTTTGTTGTTGTTGTTGTTGTTATGTGTGTGTGTTGTAAACAACATTTTCATCATATTTGTTTTGAAGGGTACCATATCTTGCTTGTTGAACTTTATAGGATTTGATGTCTGAGCACAACTTTTAGCTCATAGGAAAGAGGGAGTTAGCCCATTACTGACTAAAGGCAAGAATGGAGAGAAGGGCAAGCAGAATGCCTTATGAAACTAAGAGACAACGAAGGACGGGAAGCTACTCACCTAGAGGGATGAAAACCTATTCCCTTACACAATCATTTCTGTATTCAGATATGCTACTACTAGCAGAGGAATGACTCTAGTTATGCCTTTATTTAGGAAGGCATGGGATAAGGGCTGCCCTTTCCTTCTAGCTAGGTTCTTTATTTTTGGCATTCTGTTGGCAAAGTAAAGCATGCCTATGATTCACTAATCGCGAACAACAAGGGGCCTTTGCAGAGTAGGCAAATTAGTTGGTATATATAATGGTTACTAGGAAAATTAAAGTAGCATGCCAAAAATACTGAATTGGTAAGAAAAGAAAACAAACTAAATAGAAATTGACAGATTCGAACTTGAGTGGTAGATTGGTACAAGATTAACAAATCATGCTAGTTTCTTAGTTTTTTTTTTGAAAATTCTCTCTAGTATATTGTTGTGTATCTCGATGAAAACATGTGATATTAGACTTACTATGTGAAATCCTTGCATGGTACACTACACATGCTGTGCTGAATTTCATGATCTTTATCCTTCACGCAGTAGGTAAAAAATTTTAGGGTGTTGATCAATTTGTACCATCCGTCACTTCTGTAGATGATTGAAGGTTGTCCACCATTTTCCAAAAAACAAGAACATGAAGTTCCTAAAGCATATGTTGCAAATGAGCGCCCGCCTTTTAGAGCTCGTGCAAAGCTTTATGCCCATGGATTGAGAGAGTAAGTCCCTTGGTTCTCTTACGAGTTGTTGGAGGTGATATTCCTTTTAACTTTTAAATGCAACCATTGTATCTGTTAATTATAGGGTAAATATCACCTACCTCCCCTGAGGTTTGGCCTTAATACACATACCTCCCCTCACATTTCAGGAATCTCACTTGCCTCCCTTATTTTTTAATTTTAGTATCCGTTTCCCCCCTCCTTTCAATAAATCGTGAGAAAATTTAAGGGAATCTAACACTAAAATTGGAAAATAAGGGAGGTAAGTGAGATTCCTTAAGCGTGAGGGGAGATATGTGTATTAAGGCCAAACCTCAAGGAAGGTAGGTGATATTTACCCTTAATTATAATGTTCAGTGTCAGCATTATATTTTGCATGGGCATCGAGTGTCTTGTTCATTTGTCAGCATGGTGTATCACATTGGTCCGGTATACCGTATCAATATGCAAAAATTAGCTGAAATATATTATTGGAATGCAACAAAAATCATATGCTTTTTTCTAAGCAGATTTATCTATTCATCTCTTCATAATTGGGACCAGCATTTCATGGCTGAGTGTGTACTATCTACGGGTTCAAGCTGTCTATTTTTTGAGAAGAAATTTAACGAACTCATATCCTTACGTAGTTTATTATCAACTGAAGCTTCATTTACTGAATATTGAATTAGAGGTTATCGGATATTTCTGCTATTTCCTTGCATCCTTAGGGTGAGTGTGCTTGTCTCTTGAGAAGACCAAGGTGTTATGGTGTCTGAACAGGTTAATTCAGGACTGTTGGAATGAGAAACCATTCAAGCGACCAACGTTTGGGGAAATTATTGCCAGGTTGGAGGACATCAATAACCAGTTTATTCATAAAAGTCGTTGGAAGGTGCAACATATTTCTCTCTCTGTGTCTGTCTGTTTATTCATAAAAGCCGTTGGAAGGTGCTACATATTCTCTCTCTGTGTCTCTGTATGTTTTGCGTGTGTGCTTGTGTGTATGTTTTGCACGTGTCCTCATGCACATTCATACCCATTTGTGTGCACGTGAGTAGCTAAGAACAATGCAATGAAAGCCCAATAATTATCTAGTCTTTTGGTATGATAAGAAAACATAAACAGCAGAAGTCTCGAGTGATGTCGTGCGAGACATCTTGCAATAATGAAACATCATGCAAAATGATGTGTCCTGACTCTCATATTGGAAAAATAATTCAAAAGAATTTCTCAAAGAAAATGGTAATCAGATTTAGAGACAAATTATGCCCCACGTGGGAAATTATTTATAATGATAGTTTAGTAAAATATGTGCAACTTATACAGTAATTTGGCTCCTTCGTAGTGATTAACCTTTGAACACTCGTTTCTCGAACAGGTGAATGCATTTGATTGCTGTCGGAACTTCAGGACAATGTTGAAAGTAGGTAATTCTAATTCTTGCGGGCGCTCATCTCGTTATAAGATTCGATAAGAAATTATTGACAGTGAAGCCTGAAGTTACTTGAAGAGGTGAACACATCAGCCCCCTTTGTGCAAATCTTTTCCCTTTGTGGACATTGTTCTGATTTTGTTGCTAAAATACATTCCTAGCGATGTCAAGTGCGACTACCTTTCCTTCGTTGGCTGGGAACATCTCATACCCAGTTCTGGGGATGTGTAAATGCAACTTCTGCAATTTTTTCTTTGAATTGGATTACACTGGAAGTTTTGCTCAACTTTATGTATCTGTGTACACACATCATGGTTTAATTTAAAGTGTTACTTTTGGGTTGTAGCACAGTTTTTTCCCCTAAGTTCTCACTATACACAAACAGGATTCCTGGTTAAACTCCATCTGATGGAGATTATCCCATGTGGCTGTCACACATTGTGACTGTCACAGTGATTTTTCTACTATTGTAGAACCTGCATGGGACCGTAAAATACTCTGGCCTTCCCACAGATGTGACGGTCATGCGTTAACTTCTCCATCTGATGGCACTTGCAAATGAACTAATTCTGAATAATTTTTTTTATTGGTTCAAGCCTTCATTGAAAGGTAGCTAAATGCTCTCGTAATTGCAGCTTCAGAAATACATGATGGTCATGTGAAGTGATTCAAGTGAACGTTCCAGGCTCAGTCATGATCAAATGCATACTGCACTCTATTGTTTTCGGGGCCTATGGCTATGATGGCCTGTGGAAATCTTGGATATCGCAAAAGCAACTATCATTGGAGTTTTGGAATGTGAGGAGGGCTTGAATTTACTTGAAATAATCAGAGATTGAACATTACAAGTTTTGGATTGCTAGTATGGCACGTCATTTTATAATAAGGATGGCACTTGGGTGTTGTTCTTTCGTGGTTACAGTGTTCAGAATTTTTATTGGTCCGTGTATGCAAAGTATTGTCTAATGTGGACATTATATAACCCAATAATTATTATCTATGTGGACATGTAACCCAATAAAAATAGCACAAGAGCATAACACTAACTACGAAAAGAACAGCACCGAAGTGATGTTTGGTGCCATATGAAACCTTTCTGTCAGAATTGATCCACGGAAACCCAAGGGGTAGGCCAAGTGGCTGGGACTTCAAGGCAATGCTTGTGAGTTGTGAGGCCTCAAGGTCGAATCTTGGGTCCACTCACATGTGAGAAAATGAAAACTTATCCCGGAAACACCATGTGGGGGCTCTAGGTTTACGATGAGAATTGATCATATATGGGCTCAGTTGGTAGGGTCATTCTTGGGATAAATATTTAAAAAAAAAAAATAGAATTCTCCAAATGAAAGAGGGCCCTCAAGGTGCCACACATGAAACCTCTGCCAGAATTGTTCCACTGGAAAGGGCTTCACAAGCACTCTCCAAAACAGGGGAAAAAAAAAAGAAAAAAGAAACACATGCCGCCTGCCTATCACGGGCTTTCCTTCCAAAGCTTTCTACAGTCCGGAACAATTTTAAGACCAAGAGAGAAGAAAGCATATACTCGATTGAAGGGAGTGTGCAGATGAAGATGAAATCTCCATTCTTAATAAAAAGAAACGTAAAAACCCAAATAAGCTTATCATTTGCTCTTTAGTCTGAAACCATGACATTGGTCAATGTCATGGTGAGCCATCTTTGTTCTTCCCAAGGCTTCTCAATTATATAGTAGCATTCACTAACATCCCTTCATTGAACTTTCAGGCTCTGTTTGGTTCATGTAGTTAACGAGGTAAATGAAACGAAAACACCAAGGAAAGCATTCAAATTTGTTTGGTTGCCCAGGAAAATAGTGAGGAAATCAGAGAAAACATAAAATCTAGTGGAAAATAAATTAAAATTTTTGAATTTTTTGAGTCATTTTTCTACCCTTCTTTTAGAGTTGCAAAATATTTCAAATATTTTAAACTTTAAATATTTCATGGACAAGGGAAATAGTTTTTCTTGAATGAATTCTCATACCAAACAAAGCCAAAAGAGCAAAGGATTACTTTCTGTACCTTAATGATAAGAACTTCACATATAGCCAAAAGAGCAAAGGATTACTTTCTGTACCGTGTGTGTGTGTGTGTGTGTGTGTACACCAATGAGCAAAGGACGCCTTTCTAAACACCCATTTTGCTTGCTTTCTCCAAAAACATCATGCAAATTACAGAAAAACAAAAACCAAAGTATCGGACCGTTAGCCACCACAAACTTATAGCTTCATATTAAGCTTAAATCTCAAAATCTGCATACAATAACAGTGCCACAGCTTTAAAGGATTTCGCACAACTCTTTCCTCTGATACGCCTTAGGGGGAAAAGAAGAAATAGGTACGAACAGAACAGCACAGCACAGCACAGCACAGCACATTTTAATCTGAATAATGTAGTAATTTTGAGAATATATTGCATTTACATGTCATTTGGTGATATATCTCAAACCATCAGAAAGATATAATAGTAATTCACATTCAGAGCAATCGGAATCTAAGAAAGTACATGCGCTATTGATTCATGTTCATCTCCAAAGTTTCTATCATGCTCAAATGTACGATATGATTTGATTTAATTCATAATCAAAGAAGAACAAAATAAACTAATTACGTATAGGATGGAAGCAAGAAAAAGAAATAGAAAGAATTTAGAATAAATACTGCATCTTACCAAACATCTTATAAGGTACCATATTATTATCACCGAGGATGGAAATTAAGACAAAGAAAGTGCTTGAACGTCCACATCGCACGCTACCGTGAGCCCATTTCTCAGCCCCAATTAAAAGCAGCTTTATAATTGTCGTTCTATAATTTAAACCACCAGTATTCACTAACAATTTTCCCCTTGAAAGAACTCTCCTGCCGAACACTCCGAGCAAAATGTATTATGGAGAACTATATGAAACGTCTAATTTTCTTTTCGGGGAGTGTATTCAAATTTGAAGAGATAATCATGGTTTTTCGTTCCTCCACAGGTTATAATATTTGGTGCATCAACTAAATCACTGCCACTATTTTCATCCTCCTCGGCCTCATCATCCTCACCCTGCTGATCTTGCTCATTTCCGAAACTCTGATAGAACTCTAAAACCTTAGGGTGTGCCTTAATCTTTGAGGGAGAGAAACCGGATAAACGAAGGCCTTCCAAGTTTCTGATGCGCGATAGGGCAACATAGACCATTCCACATCCGAAAGCACGAGAGAGATCAGTGTGAAGGCAATCAAGAGTCATGCCTTGGCACTTGTGAATGCTCAAAGCCCATGCAAGAATTAGGGGAATTTGCTCTCTCGAGGCAACCATTTTCTCTCCCTCCATCACAACCCACGTATCCGGATCAATAGCAAGTTCGGGCCCCGAATCAAATTTCACCACGGGCAAAATTCCGAGCTCACATATATCCGTAACATCTACATCATCTATATCATCGGGCTCGTAAAAATCTATAACTGTCCCGGTGGAACCATTCACTAACTTTCTCCACGGATTTATATTCTTAGTTAGCATCACTCTCGCACCCACACAAAGTTCAAGCTCATCGGGTGCAATCCCCGTATTCAACTGCCTCTTCCAAGGATCCTCGCCCCAATCAAGAGCACGATAGACAATAATTTCCTTGCCCAAGCTCTCCATTTGCTTCTTATTCACTCTCCTTACATCTTCAATCCTTGGATAGAGCTGCACAACAGAAGAATCGGGCTCCATTTTCGAGCTCCTTTCTTCTATGAGCCGCAAGTCCTCGAGATCACTCTTTCCTGTTCTTATACCCTGAAGTAACTTGATCAGTTGAGCATCGGATTGCCTAAAAATCGTCGTAAGTTCGACCTGCATGTCAAAGCTCGAATTCCAACAATCGGCTTCAAAAGCGAATGCCTTTCCCTTGGATTTTTTCTTTCCTTCTGATCTCTTTGCCTTTGATATTTCCTTCTTGATAATGGGGGGTAGCTGAAAGAAATCCCCACTTACAACTAGTTGTATTCCACCCCACGCCGTGTCCGTAGTTTTGCATTCTTCGTCTCTCACCTCCCGTGCAATATACTCAAGTTTTTCAAAGAACTCGGCAGTAACCATACTAATTTCATCGATAACCAATGCCTTAACCTTATTCCACCTCCAATGTGCCTTCCGATCCGAAACAACCTTATCAAGTAATGTTTGGGCATCACCCTCGGCGAGTCCAATACCGGCAAATGAGTGAAGGGTTTGCCCCTTTAGAGCACAAGCCGCCACTCCGGTGGAGGCCGTAACAAAAACCCGAGACGGGCCATGAATTTTATTGAGTAATTTGATGATATGCTTGACTAATAAAGTTTTTCCGGTACCAGCTGAGCCAGTGATGAACACAGATTTGCCAATAGTAACAGCATCCAAGACTTGTGATTGTTGGTCAGTCCACTTAATTTTGGGCTTTTTAGGGTTTGTGGGTTCATTCTTATTTTTGTTCCTAAAACCACCTGGACTCCATTTTGTGCTTTTGCTAGTGGTTTGGGTACTAAAGTGTCTGTATGTTGATATAGCAGAGAAGAACAACTTCATACCTATACCCTGTATCTCTCTATCTAAAACAAGATTTTTCTCATCTGGGTCTCCAAGATTTTGTCCAAAAACTAGGGTTTTATAGAGATAGGTGATGATAATGGTGATTACAATCAATAGTGTTGGTCGTGAAAATTGCTCGAATTAGGGCAAACTGAAACGTAATAAGAGGCAACAAATTGCTTACCAAATGGGGTTGGAATTGCTTGCTGGCTTTGCTTTGGTATGCTGAATCAATCAGCCAGTTCTTCTTTATCCGCTCTGCATTTTATCTTCAAAATTGGGGGTTCCCCTGCCCGCAAGTACGCACAAGTGAAGTGAGATATAAAGCCCTGTTTGTAAACAGCTTTTTGTAGTTTTTTTTTTATTACTTATTTGGATCCAAACTGAATTACACACCCCAACTCCAACCCAACCTAACCCGAATCAATCAGCCAAATTTTTTATTTTATTTTATTTTTTAGTTGAATGATTTTTGAAGTTCATACGTTACTATGAAACTCTAAAAACTAAAATGAAAAATTATTTGCAAATCAACTTTCACAGTTAGTTTCATTTTAAACACTTGATCAATTTCGGAGGGGTAATACTTGTGACACATCTATTTACACAATTTTTGAGACACAACTCAAAAGATGTGTCTATCTCTCCATCACAGGTAATACTTGAAACACAACCATTCACATAACTTTTGGAACATAATGTGTCTATCTCTCTCTCTAAAAATTGTGTGAATGAGTGTGTCCCAGTATTACCCGTGATGGAGAGATAGACACATCCAAACTTTACCCATTGCAAAAACAAAAGCCATTGTCATAGAGACCTTGAATTATTTTTTAAATTAATTTAGGAAACGGCCACTCCAAAATAAAAAATAAAAGGGTAAATTACACTAACCTCCCCTGAGGTTTGACGTAATTACACGGACCTCCCCTCTAGTTTGCAAAATTACACAAACCTCCCTCGAGGTTTGTAATTCGGTAACAAAATGCCCCCTCCACTAACGTTCCGTTAGTTTTTTTTACATTTGCCTCCCCTGAAAATTATAATTAGCCCCCCTATACTATAAAATTGTCATACTAAGCCCCCTTTCTCTTATATTTTTGTTTTAATTATAAAATCCCTCCTCCCTCCTACGTTTTTGGGTTAATTTTTTTAGCATTAATTTATATCTACACAAAATATACACAAAATACATATAAATAAGTCCAAAAATTTTTTTTCCAAGAACAAACCTCTGTCAAGTCCCCCTGTATTAATTTTCTAGATCCGCCCCTGCCCTTATGCTTCAAAAGTGGACACTTAACCCCCTGTGATTGTGGACTAAAATGGAACTGTTATGATTTCACTCAAAACTGACAAAAATTCTAAAATTGGTTAAAAATATAAACACTTAACCCATTTTGTGATGTTAATTTTGGGGTTAACTCTCTTTGAGTGAAATTTATAGCGAGGAGAACGAACTCCTTACCACTTGGCCAACAGGTCATTGGTAACATTAATTTATATCATCTACACAAAATATACACAAAATATATATATAAATAGGTCCAAAAATTTTTTTTCCAAGAACAAACCTCTATCAAACCCTCCTGTATTAATTTTCTAAATCCGCCCCTGCCCTTATGCTTCAAAAGTGGACACTTAACCCCCTGTGATTGTGGACTAAAATGGAACTGTTATGATTTCACTCAAAACTGACGAACATTCTAAAATTGGTTAAAAATATAAACACTTAACCCATTTTGTGATGTTAATTTTGGGGTTAACGCTCTTTGAGTGAAATCATAAATGGGTTAAGTGTTTATATTTTTAACCAATTTTAGAATTTTCGTCAGTTTTGAGTGAAAACATAACAGTTCCATTTTAGTCCACAATCACAGGGGTTTTAAGTGTCCACTTTTGAAGCATAAGGGCAGGGGCAGATCTAGAAAATTAATACAGGGGGACTTGACAGAGGTTTGTTCTTGGAAAAAAATTTTTTGGACCTATTTATATGTATTTTGTGTATATTTTGTGTAGATATAAATTAATGCTAAAAAAATTAACCCAAAAACGTAGGAGGGAGAAGGGATTTTATAATTAAAACAAAAATATAAGAGAAAGGGGGCTTAGTATGACAATTTTATAGTATAGGGGGGCTAATTATAATTTTCAGGGGAGGCAAATGTAAAAAAAACTAACGGAACGTTAGTGGAGGGGGCATTTTGTTACCGAATTACAAACCTCGAGGGAGGTTTGTGTAATTTTGCAAACTAGAGGGGAGGTCCGTGTAATTACGTCAAACCTCAGGGGAGGTTAGTGTAATTTACCCAAAATAAAAAACAAACAGAATAAATACATTCTTACTAGTACGGAGTACTTTTTAAGCTATTGAATGTGATCATTTATATTTTTGCCCCTCCAACCCATACAGTTGAGCCCATATACCAAATTTGAGTTGACTAACAAACTTGCTGTATAAACATAATATGACAAATGCGATTTTGTTATTGTTTTAGTTAGGCTCATGATTTATTCAAAATTTTTTTTTTTTGAAAAGGTTAGGCTCATTATTCATTAAAGATAAAACCAATAAATTGAGTGCTGATAAATGTATATTTATTTTTTAATTAAAGCACCTATTTTAGGTTAAAAAAAAATATTTATTGCCTATTTCAAGGACACCTCTCCACAAATTATACACTTTTTGGGATAAAAAAGAAAAAAGAAAAAAGAAAAAAAAGAAGCATCTTCTTCTTCACCGATCTTCTTTCTCATCGCTCCAGAGGGGAAAGAGATAAAGCCGCTGCCCCTGCTGCTGTCGCCGTCCTTCACAATCTGCATGAGGGTATTAGTATGCTAAATTATATTTATGTATATGAAATTCAACATCTTTTTTTTTTAAATTTTATTTTTTGTAATTGGAGTTGGTTTTAGCCCAAACCCTCATATTGGTCTACTATTGGAAATAATTTTCAGTGTTCTAGACTTTAGTAAACAACTACATAGTTCATTCTTTCAGTGTCTTTTACCATATTTTAATGTAAAATTATATTGATGCGTACATGTGGCTTTGTTTAGTTACGTTTTAAACTTTTATCTTATTAGTATTTACTAATGCTATTCAGTGTACACACCATAAATTTGATATGGAGATGCAACAAGATGAGAATAGTTGATAAAACTCAAGATTGAAGACTGGAAAGCTCATATTGGTTGTCCATAAAATACATTTTTTTGTCCTCTCATAGAATGCATATGATCTCATTTGTCTTCCCTTGTCAATTTTAATATTAATTTATTCTTGTTGTTTTGTTTTCTAGTGCCATGTATCAGTTCTATCTTGTACTCTACATAGTTGAGAGAAATGTTGAGAAAAGTAAACGGTGATGAGAAGGATTTGAAAAGTATGAAGCGATCTCCTCAATATTAAGTTTTAACTCTCTAATAAATTTTATTTTTATTTTAATTCTATATTCTATTCAATCCTGACTTTTAAGTTAATTTAAGTTATTAAAATATAATAATATTCAGTCTTCGTGATGGTTCCAAGAGCTGGTGGTATATTATTGAATATCATGCTATGGTTCAAGTTCTTGACTTTTCACGATTATATTATTTTCATACCAGTATTGATGTTTGATTCTGTTGATCTCTTTAGTTGCTATAGCTATGAGGGAGTTTAGATTTTTTTTGAGGTGGTTTAGATTTAAGTTGTGTCGAGAACTGTGTTGCACTAATTTCTGTCAGCTGGGGGTCGTTCAAGTTTATTGAGCACTGATTTTTGTCAGTTAGGGTGCTTTAATTATATTTGTAAAATATAATATATAGTAAAATAAGTGAGGTGCCCTTACTAATTAAAGAGAAAGATAAAAAATTGATTTTCTAATTTAAAATTAGATGCCCTAATTAAAAAATGAATATATACCTTTATCCCCAACCAATAAAATATGCTATATACGGAGAGTGATTTTTCGGTCTGCAAAACGAAAATCACACTTTTATGCGTTAAGTTTTTGGTATTGTCAAATGGTGCAATAATTTATAATTTAGAAATTTGGTATTAAATACCAAATTAGGAGGATTATTTGGTTATAAGACACAAGAAAACATTTTTTGGGAACAAAGACATGTTTGGTGGAAGTTGTTGGGGATAAACTCAACTAGTTCTAGCTATGACCAATATACCCCTTTCATTCATTTCTAGTTATAGAGAGAGAGAGAGAGAGAGAGAGAGAGAGAGAGAGAGAGAGAGAGAGAGAGAGAGAGAGAGAATACGATCAGATCACCATCGCCATCGATCGCGATGATCGCCGGCCAACACCACCACCGTCGTCGGTCGCTATCACCACCACCATTGCGCACCATCGCCGTTGCACACCACTGCCATCGCGAGCCAAACATCGCCATCTCCGAGTCAACCACTACCATCTCGCGAGCCAACCACCACCATCTCTGAGCTAACCACCACCACAATCTCGCGAGCCAACCACTACCATCTCTGAACCAACCACCACCATCTCGCGAGCCAACCACCACCATCTCCGAGCCAGCGGCACCATCACTCACCGCCACCAAAGCGAACATTTTCATGAGCAGATCCGACCACCAGTGCACCGATCCACCATCTTCTTCTTCTATTTTTTTTAACACATTTTTTTTTGTGAAATTTATCAAAAAAAAGTCAATAACTTTCTGATATCAACAATAGTAGTTGTTTGATAGATCTCGTTGAGTAGGCTGTAAACATATAGATTTTATGCAAAAAACAAGTTACAGATTGATATGAATGCTTAAATTTGTAATTTTTTTTTGCAATGTTTGGTAAAACATTTTTTTGTGAAATTTCACAATCTTTGTGAATTTCAGAAATTTTTTTTTTCTTTTGAAAATTTCACAACTTTTTCGTTGCTGGTATGAGAAATTAAATTTTAAAAACTTGTTTTGTGATCATTTCATATTGATGTGGTAGTTTGGTTGTGAAGAGATCGCCAGGTGAGGTCGTGGTGGTGATCAATATAGGTTTGGTATGGCTGTGATGGTTTCATGAAATTTCACGAACTCTGTGAAATTTCACAACTTTTTGTTGATAAATTTCACAACTTTTTTTATTTTTTATTTTTTATTTTTAATTTCACAAGTTTTTTCGGTGGTATAAAAAATTAACTTCCAGAAAGTTGTTTTCTGATCATTGTGTGTTGATTTGGTGTTTTGGTTGTGAATGAGGTGAATCAGGTGAGGTGGTGGTGGTTGGTGGAGGCTTAGGTCGTGATGGCGGTCGTTGGAAGTAAGGTGAGGTGGTGGTTGTTGGTGGAGGCTTAAGGTTGTGATGGTGGTCGTCGGAGCTCAGGCGAGGTCGCCGGAGCTCAGGCGAGGTCGTCGGAGGTCAGGCGAGGTGATGGTAGTGGTCACCGGAGGTCAGGCGAGGTCACCGGAGATACAGGGGGTGAAACTCTCTTGTGTAGACCAATATTGTGGTAGATTTGTCAAAACACCAAGAAGTGTACCTACTCCCAAATATTTTTATTAGTTATACCTAAACCACTATACTTTTCTTAATTTGAATTAATTGCTAATTGCCCATTTATAGTTTACACTTTTTTTTCTCACTACCTAACAAAAGGAGTAATATTGGTTCAAATGATATTGTTCCACCTGATATCGCGCAAGGACACCTAAAGTTATAATGGGAAAACTATAAAATCATTTTGAAAAATTATATGGAGTGAGGTGGTTAGTGGAGTCACAAAATTACTCACCTTATATTAATCATATTGCTGGTTTCTTATCAATTAACTTGTAGTCAAGTCATTTGGGTACTAAGAAAAATTAGACCTAACAAATCAATTGGTGTAAATTACATTTTGCAGCCCTGCAGTTTGAGTGCAGTCATAATAGTTCCTATGATTTCAATTTTGAGTACAATTTGGTTTCTAGGTACAATTTTAACTTAAGTTCAATATAATAGTTCATCTGTAGAAATATTCTCTCACAATTTTGACAGGAATAGGTCAACTGGTGCACATGCGAGATATTGTTCAGGGTGTAATTAATGGTAAATTCACAAAGAGATACTCGTATTACATTTTACACTCCTATATTCCTTAAAAAATTGTAAAGGATTACAACGAATAGACCATGTGCATGCATTGAATTTAAACTGAAATTATATGAACTAAAGTGTCAAAATTAAACTATACAAACCAAATTAAAGTAACATCACAACAAAATTGTATAATTTATCCAAAACCAATTATATTGCATCAAGGGTGCCAGTATTAGTAAATTGAACATATACTATCAGATCTCCAACATTAATTTTGGCTGCTCAAAATAGCTACATATTATTTTAATAAAGTAGTGCTTATAGCTCTCTCCATCATAATTACTATTCAACCATAAATGAAAAAAATGAGTATTTAATTTAACATTCTAAACATTTTGATGAACTACAACAATTGATGGACTTTTTAATTGGCAATGAAATAGCTATAATTTTTCTTTCAAATTTTGTCACTCCTCTCCGTTTCCCCTTCCTTTGATGGCAAATTGGGCACCCAATTTCATGAACTAGTATTTTGGTACCTTATTACCTCTCTCCTTAGTGGCGATTTGGGAGCAAGAGGAGTCATTTTAGCAATGATGTAGAATTGCAATCCAAATGGCTTCTCCATTGCTCTTGTAAAGAAAAAACTATACATAAACTATAGAGTAATATTTTGATATTAACTTAAATAAATTCTTATTGGTCATAGACTCATAATAGAAATTCTTATGTATTATCAAAGAGATACATATTAGGAGGTCTACAAACTACCACGCTTCCCAGTTCCCATAGAACTATATTATCTCCAGTCACTCTTTAGTATAAGGTATGTTTTATAAGAGTATTTTTCTCATTCATTGCTCACTCAAGTATCCGATTAGCAGAGGCGGTCTTGAGTATTTGGAGGCTCGAGATGAACTACTTAAAGGGAGGCCCTTATACGGGGGTTCGGGGCAGCGCCCCTGAGATAATTTTTTTGGGGGTCTACTTATATATAATTGACAATTTTTTTAGGGTTTACTTATACATAATTGACGATTTTTTTTGGGGTCTACTTATAATATGAGTCTATTTGTGAAACTTAAACATTGTATGATATCTTTCAAAATTCTAGAGGGGTCTATTTTTAAAACTCAAAAAATTCTTACACTAAAAGTGTAATTTTCAAAATTCTGGGGCCTTTGCTTTTGAGTTTTATATACATGTATACACTACAACAAAAGTCTTACCCACGAAATAGATTTTGTCGCTAATAGTGTACTATTTACGATGAAATTTATTGTTTGTCGGTAAAGGGGTTTTCCATTCATGACGAAATCGATTTCACAAGTAAAAGGGGAACATTTACGGACGAAATTTTTTTTCATTGCTAAATTTCGTCGCAAATAGGTGGCGGGAAATTTCTCGTGCCAGATTTTTGGAGGGAATATTTTAGGCGATGAAATAGTATCAATTGATTCAATTGGTGACGAACCAATAACGCCAGTAAATGTAATACGTTTGGCGACAAAATCTTTTCGTCGCGAATTTGTATACAAAATTAAAATGGGCAAACATACATTATCGACAAAATTAATTTTGTCATCAAATGATTACATTTGGTGACAAAAATTAATTTCGTTGATAGTGTCGTTGTCAATAGTTGACGGAAATTTCCAGCGCGCCAAATTACAATAATTGGTGACGAAATTAGTTCGTTGGGAGTTGTAATTTTGGCGATGAAATTCTTCGTCACTAAATTGATCATTCATTTTATTTATTTAAATCATATAATTTAAAATGGAATAAAAACATGCTTCCAAAAATTATGAATCCTAAAGGGTAATGCTATGTTTCTCAAATTTTTAGTTGAATTTCAAATGCGGTTTTCAAATGCTTTGTTAGTTGTACCATATGCAATGACATGTACACCACCTATAATCATCATAATATGTGGTAGTGTTAAGCCCCATTTGGGAACCAATTTGGGATTCAATATTTGGAAAACATGGCATTACTCGCATTCCAAATATTTTGTCAGTTGTATGTACCGCATATATATATATTGTGCTAGTGGTAGGCTGTATAGCATGGTGTAACTGACAAAACATTTGGGGGCTAATTTGGGATTTCGGAAAGCTCAAATGCTTTGTCATTTGTACTATGAATTGTGATAGTGGTTGGTGGTACCACATGACATTACTAGCAAAGCATTTGTGAACCAATTTGAGATTAAGATTTTTGAAGACATGCCATTACTGGATTTTCAAATACTTTCTCAGTTGTACCACATGTTATGATAGTGATAGATGGTACCACATGATATAATTAGCAAAGCGTTTGGAACTAGTTTGGAATTTGGAATTTGGAAACATGTCATTGCTTAGTTTCAAATGCTTTCTTTGTTGTACCACGTATTGTGTGATAGTGATCAATTTTAACACACGATATAACTGATAAAGCATTTTGGAAGCCAATTTGGGGTTTGAAGTTTCAAAAATATATGGCATTACTAAGTTTTTAAATGCTTTGTTAGTTGTACCACATATTGCGACCGACAGTGATCAATGGTACATGCTGTAACTGATAAAGTATTTAGGAACCAATTTTGAATTCAAAATTTAGAAAATCTGGCATTGCTCGGTTTCCAAATTAATGACTTGCCAATTTTACGTATTGTGATAGTGATCGGTGGTACTGTCACAGTCCGGTCCTACAATAGCGGAATCGAAGCCCGTGGCACGCCACCGAGGCTCACCCAAATCAACTAAAGTAAATAACAGCGAAATAAACAATAGTAGAAATCCACAAATTTAGACTATAAAAGTTTTGCCCATTTGAAAAAAAAAACACTTAAAGAAACACCCCTTTTGGAATCAGTAATCCAGTCAACTAATCAGAGGTTCGGTCGATTGGAAATGCAAGATACAGAGAGTTCACAATCTCAGTAGCTAGTCTAGTTGACTGCCTTCAAAGTCCACTCAACTAGGTCAAATTTTCAATCGACTGTACTGTCTGGTCGACTGAATTCCAGTCCACACCAAAAGGTCTGATTCTGAAACACAAATCAGTTGACTGTGTCGGGGGACCCAGTCGACTGCTTTTCACAAAAATGATGCAGTGAATTGGTCAACAAAAGGATCCAGTCGAATATTTTCAGAAACCAGTCGACTGGTTTCATTGCAGCAACACAATCTGTAGAATACCAAGTTAAAAGTTTTCTGAATTCAACCAGGGACCAAACACACACTCCAAACTCATTCTAAAGTGATCCTAACTGGATTATATTATTACCAATACATAATTACAAACGATTATTAACTATTACAACATCAAGAATTCAGTCTAAGTTTCCAAGTTAAACATAGATTAAAAGTCGTAAAATCTATATTCCAAAATCTCCATTTCAAAACTACGGGGTGCACATACTCCAACACCTTCTAATTGAGTTCCCAAAACCCCGTGATCACTTTCCCGATTCCTCGCCGGAATTAACACCTAAAATGGTTATTTGAATAACCACACGTAATTCGATTTGTTCAAGCTTACGCTTAGTGAATAAAACACAATGCACATGAAGGATAAACATGCTCGCATTAACATTCTTTACATTTCATTTTAGTCTCCGGAGTCTCACGTGTATGTTCCACACTCCTAGTCTATGACTCCTTGCCAATAAGTCCACGCGACAAGATAAGACCCACGTTTCTTTTCTTCAAATGTGCGACCTTATGCCTATAACAGCTCCATAGAATGGCTTGGTACTGTCATGACCCATCCCGCTACGCACAGAAATAGGACACGTGGCACGCCATCAAGGCTCATCTAATTCCTTTAAAGTAAGTAGCAGCAGAAAAACATAAGTAAAAGTTATTCAAATCAGAGTTATAAAATGTTTTGCCAATTGGAATACTTCCCAAAAGAATTCAGTTTTGAAAACAGAGATCCAGTCGACTGTGTTAGGGATCCAGTAGACTGAAGACCTAAGGCAATGAGGTTTCAAACGACCAACAGCCCATCCAGTCGACTGTGTCTGGAGTCCAGTTGACTGGGGCCTCGATTTCTCAGTCGACTGACTCCACTCAGTCAATTGTGGCTATTGCAGAACCAAAATCAACATTTTTCATTAGGGGTCCAGTAGATTGAAACATAGACTAGTCGACTAGTTTTTCCATATTTAAAAGCAGTGTCTAACAAGGCCTAGTGGTCCAGTCGACTGACACATGGTACAGTCGACTGATCCCCTGGCAGCTTACCAAGTTGTGTAGTTTAACAACCTAAGGTTCTCTAATTCAAAATCAATACCAACACAACTATATTACAACGATTTAAAACATAATTACAAGTGTTTGAATATAAGATTACAGTACTACGAACCTACCTCAAAGTCCTATTACAATATATTACAACTTCCCAAATCCTTATACAAGTTTAGGAAGAGGAACAAAAATATAAGCAAGTGTGAATTCCCCTGACATTCCTCGGCCTCACTCCTCACGCTTCTTCTTGCCTTTCTTTTTATCACATGCAATGGAGTAAGCTCCACTGCTCAGCTATATGCTGAGTGTACAAGTACTAACGTATGCATATATGACAAAACATGCTTTAATTTCTTGAATTACATCAATAGTCTCTAGGGAGAAAAATACGCATTCATCCGGTAACGGCAAGTCCAAGCCTTAAAACGCGATGTCAATGGCTAGTCCAAGCCTATAACCATTATATCCCCAAGTGCCATGGCAATTCCACGCCTTAAACCATGCACAGTAGCCGTCGCTACTCAAATTCTCAAACATCGAGAAGCTTATTCTGACATGAATTTATATAATTTTCCCCCTTTGACTCACATAGACAACTCAACGTGCTCGCGTAAATTTAGACATGCTTTTCACATTTAAGCGGGTGCATAATTAACATGCCTAAGATTAACACATGAATTTTGCCCTGATCACACTTTCGTCGTCAAAATCTAAAACATATATTTTCCTATATATCATAGGTTAGACCATCATACCTCGTGCAAATTCTCTCAAACTTTGAGGAAAGTACTACGGAGGCAATTAAACTTTGAATCTCCATTTTCAGATGATTCCTACAAGTTTATACCTGTTTTTCCTAGATTTCTAGAAATTAGATTTTTACAAAAGTTTGCCAAACGAGGCCTAAGAGGTATCAAAACGTAGATCTTACCTCGAGGAGTCCGAATATAAAATTTGGCAAAAAACTGGCGAACGAACGGTCGCCGACAAGATCGTGGCACTTAATCTCCCTTCTTTCTCTCAAGATATTTTGAAGTTTTGTAAATAATAAATCTTACCCTCACCTATTTATAGGCAACCTTTCTAAAAATAGCAGTTACCACCCCGCGAGTTCTCAAAACTTTATAATTAACTCCTGAAACGTCGCACACATCCATTTTATGCCTTTAAGAGTGAAAATTATAAATTCCAGAAGTTTTCGACTAAGTCTCGTTTGGGTCCAAAAGTATGTCCGAAAACTAAATTCTGTGAAATTTCTACAACCTACCTTTTATTTAACGTGCCACTCACGTTTTCGCCACAGTGTTCAAAATGCTCTACAACGATAACAAAACTACCAGAAATTATACTACACATGTATATTTTACTTTTCATAAAATACCAGATATTTCTAATAACATTTAAATCATATAAATGTCATTTAACCATGCTAATGCAACATGAAGTGCCATATTCCGGTGTCTTCACTGACACCTTACCGTTGACCCACAGTCAACCTCTGTCACCATTATCAAATAACATTGATAATTCACAAAATCCGAATAAGCATGTTAAAACCATCAGATTTTTGGAATGGGTGTGACAACTCTCCCCTCCAAAAAGGAAGTTTGTCCCCAAACTTATACCATCTTCTCAAGTCACCAAGACTTAACACAAGTACTTCTAACATATGCCTCATACACGAACCAGCCACTTACTGGGAAGTCACAGTCTCACGAGGAAACTAAATCCTCAGGCTCTTAAGGAAATTAAATCCTTAGAGCCCGCCTCCCTCATCTCAATCCGATAGTAGATTCAAACCGAATCCTAGTAATACCCCGAAGCATCCCGATAAATGAGAACATCACTACCTGACTTAGTCAATAGTCAAATCTGACACTAATCACATCACGACGTCACAACGTCCACTCACATGAGAATTGAGTGAGACCAATTGGACGATGTTCATAACTCATATAAGTACAACTACAATTTTTGTTTGGCCAAAATTCCATGCCTAGGATGGTTTGGTTTTATAATTTCAGAATATGTTGTTTTCTGTCCAGAAAATCAGAACAGTAAGTCCGTTTTAAAATAAGTAAATTAGAACCTTAATCAAGTTTTATTGACCTCAAATAAATTTTTCTAGGCAGTTCAATGTGTTAGGAAGATACCCTAAAAAGATCAAAGTGATTATGATAATCTTACTATTTTTAGAAAATCATGCAAAAACTCTGGACAGAGAGTTGAAAATTTGTAAGTAATGTCTGGTCATGACCCTTTTCCCAGAGATTCAACCGTTAGATCTTTGATTTTCTTTTTGGGTTAGAAACTAGACTCACAGAGGCACAATATACTCAAAAATCATTAAGATCCAACAGTTGAAAATATTTTATTTCTATTTTTAAAAAATATTTTATTTCTATTTTTAAAAGTCTGGTTTGCTCTCTGTAATTCTTACAATTCTGTCATAGTTTTGATAAATCTTGAACAACTCTAATCAAATGGCCTCCTAGTGCCTTAGGACTCAAACTATGTCTTAAATGATGATAATCAAGCTTAAATCCAGAGGCTAAGTGATCCAAATTAATGAAATGTTCATAGTTCATCCTTATTCATGTCTATGCATCCATCCATATATGTTGATGTTTATGATTAGGATTAATCTTTAGCTTAAGGAAACATAACTATGGTTTCTTTATGATCATGTTGGGATTAAACCATCACCATATGGACATTGCATTGGCACCTAGTTGAGACTTGTATATCTATGGAGGTGTTGTATTTCTAACTAATTATAAAGAATTTGTGATTATGTCAACCCTTCCTATGATTGTTAGATTCAAGTTAGAAATTTGGATATATTATTTAGGATTCAACATTATATTTTGTTCACAGCATGTGGACTAACCCTTTTGTTTTGTAGCGCTTTGGAGGTATGACTTCTCTCCTCTTCTCTAGTTTATTTCACTTCTTGATTTTATTGATTTTTCGACTCCATGCACTACACCTTAGATTAGGTCTTGCCTTATGTGTATATGTGATTAGAGACCTTTTCTTAGGATTTATATTTTATGTATGCATTGCATTTTCTATATCACAACTGGATCCTGGGTAAGTTTTCTTGTTCTATATTTGCATATCATTTTGTTTGCTATTTGAACTATGTGATTTTTGAATACTATTTTATCGTTAGCAATCTTACACCCTTTTAGACATGTTTTTGTAATGTATACGTATATATGTATTAGTTGAGGGCATGCTTAGATTAATAATTCGATTAAAAAGGATGTTGAGTAGAGGCATATCACGAGATAGGATGAGAGGGGGTGTTTTAGTCCGCCGGGCTCCTTCCCCTCTCATTCCATAATTCCTGGGCCCAGTCTTATCTTTGGTTTCATAAAAAGATCGGTTTGCTTTTAAAATGGTTTATTAATTTTCCTTAAAAAAAATTAAGTGGCCATTATTTGAATTTGAAAGAAATTGTTGCTTTAAAAGTGGGCCCAAAATGCCGGTATCCACAAATACGTTGTCCGAAAAACAAGTTTACGTCCCACATCCGGTTGTTTTGTGGACTACGACGCCTTGTTCTTGAGGATACTATGATCTAGCAATTGAAGTACAACAAACTTCAAATGTTCTGCAGAATTGAATGTATATGAATTGCTCTCTATGACTCAAGAATGGATGAAGAAGAGAAGAGATAAATCTATGAAAAGTATATCAAAACTAACTATAACTATATTGTATATATAGAGGTATCTATTGGGTAAGAGATGTCTCTCTACACAAATGGTTGTGTCCCAACACCTATACGTACACTACATATATAACAGTATATACATGTTTATCGGCCACTAGAACAGATGAAGTTCAAACAAATTTGAATTTCTACATGAAAAGTTCTAACTCTTCACAAACTGGGTTTGATCGACTGGTCGAACGGGGTTGGTCAACCAGACGAATGCCCCTCTGCCAGAATTTGTTTAAAACTTCTTATAGTCGTTGACCCGGTCGACCGGTCAAAAACCCCTCTACTAGTAAGCCTTTCCTTGAGCATTGAGCCAGTCCATAATAATCCTAACATTCCCCTTGAGCTTACATAAGCTCCCATTCACACCCCGAATCTAACAATCCCCCACATGTGAATGATTATGGCTACCTAAACAAAAATGAAATACAATAAAACTACGAGAGCAATTCACAGACTTGCGATGCCTTAGGAGGGTGTCTTTTGGACTTGAACTTTCCCTTAGTGAATATCTACTAGATTTAGTCAGTGACGCTGTGTACATTAAGTATTGAACTGTTCAAACTTTTAGTGTAAACCAACACTAGATAACACATACCACATATCCTTATACATATTAATTCATTCGGTTGTGTTCATTTTGGTCCTGAACATGATCCTTATTCATGAGAACTCTTAGAGAACCAAGCCTTTGAAGTTCTCATAGAAGCGACCCCACTTCCATTCTCATATAGGTGATACTAATTAAGAGTACTATCATTACTCATTGTCGTGCTCGCGCCCTCGGCATGCCAGGTTGTCGTGGACCCGACTTTCTGAAATTGGGTAAAATGCGACGAATTTTCATTGGGAGTGGTGAAAAGAGTATGTTAGGGCCAATTTGAAATGTTTAGAGTCGCCACCTAACATTTGGGTGTTAGGACCCCTTTCATGACAATTAAAATAATCATCTTTGAATTTTTTTTATAGTTTCAAGAAAAGTGGGCCCTTAAAGGTATGACTCTGAATAGCCATGCGAAAACCAGAGATTTTGAGATGGGCTCGGGGACTCGATTATGTCGAGGGATGTGTTAGGCACCCTTGAACATCCGTGCAAGCACGGTTTCCGATTCTATTGGTTTTCATGATAATGGGGTATAAATGAAAGATAATAGAGTGAGGATGTACAAGAAATAGAAAAAAAAGATGTGGTTATGGCCGCACCCAAGTGAGGGGTTGCATACGTATCTCAAGTCGAGAATCAAGTCGTACGTAGTTCTGTGCCTTGTATATGTGAGCGTGTGCAAGTGTTTTGAAAAAGTTGGTCGATCTAGACTATGCAAATGGGAAGTAGTATTTTGAGCAAAAGATGGTGTATCTAGGAACTTTAACCTCTACGGTGTAGTCCTAGACTTTAACCTTTGAAGTAGTGAGTTTTGAAAAGTGATTTGAGTGAAAAATGGTGTAACTAGGAATTTTGGGAAGTGATTGAGATTGAAACGAACTTATGCAAGCAAGTAAAGAGTGAAGTGTTTTGTGTTTTGTGTTTTGTGTTTTGTGTTTTTTTTTTTTTTGTATTTTTTATTTTGTATTTTTCTATTCTTTTATTCCAATGTCGGAAGTAAGGGTTGTTGCCCAACTTTTAAGAAAATATGACAACGTACATGTACGATAAGAAAGCTTACCTGATTTTACCTGTGTTGCTTGGAGATTTTGAACAAGGGAGGCATTTGAGTTGAGGGATGTCCATATTTTTTTGGTATTTTCTTTTCATTCTTTTTTTTTCTTTTCTTTTTGATTTTATATCGGAAGAAAGGGACGGTGCCCATACAAAAATGTTCGAATTTCTTTTTATCAAAGTTATTAATCAACTTGATAATTTAGGCATATTCGCTTTTAATAAAAGTGGAAAGATGCTCAAATTTCTATTTATCAAAGTTATTGAACTTGATAAACGTGGATATTTGGTAAAAGAAAAAGGAGATACCTTTTTGTTTTTTTTTTTCATTTTTATTTTACTAGACTTTATTCACTTTAAAAAAAAAATCAAAACCCCAAATGAAAGAGATAAACGAAAAGTTTTACCAAAGTTCATGTCGAAGTGCAGTTTTTTCACAGCTTTGAGAGAAGTTTTCCAAAAATGGAACGGAGGGGTTCTGATGCTCCCAATTTTTTGAAATTCGGATGAAGCTTAGTAAAATGAGTCTAGTTTCTATGGGAGAAAACCGTTTGGTCATACCAGTTATAGATTTGGAGAAATGGAGTTTAGAAACACACTTACTCAGAAATAGGGATTGCACTGTCAATTGAAATTGGACGATTTTTTACGAAAATCAAACTGATCCAAAAAAAATCAATAAAATTCACAGGGGTAGGTAAGAGGCTATAGTTAATGGACAAAAAAAATAGAGTGAAGAAAAAATCTTGAAGTAGTCCAAACAGTGAACATGATCTCGTGTCACTGCTACGATGTTTCTGGCAGATTATATGCCTTATGTGTTTGTGTTTTGAAAATGAATCATACGATTTTTAAATTTCAAAAAAATTGTAGACCAACATCATTGAGTTAGGAACACTTTCCAATTGGTTTCATTTGATTTGAATCAAAAATGAATTTGTGGTGATGTTTTGATTATTATCACAATAGTGGACTTTAGCAAACATGGACTGTTTGGTGCTTCAATGACGATTGAGCTTGGAGAAGAAAGATGAGGGAGTGGGGTTGCTCCCTCTGTGCAGATGTGAGGAGTTGGTTTTATTAGACCAAATAGAGGGGAGGTTTGGTGGAGCATGGGCCTTGATTAGTGGAGTATGAGTTGGATTAGTGGAGTATGGGTTGGAATCATGAGGTGGAAATGTGATGGTAGAGTATGGGTGGGTATGGTTGGAGAAAAGTGATATAAGAGTTGTCTCCATTTTATAAATCAGTCATGTATGTGTATACATGGTTGATGAGATGGAGAAATGATTCTATGGTGTAGGTGCATTGCAAGTCTGGTGAAATTTTGGTTTTAATTTTGATTTGCAATATATCTTTCACCCAACGTCCAATTCTAAAAGCATTGTGCTCGTGCCAATTCAAAAAGCAACACCACTTGACGGGCTTATACTTGATGTTGAATGATATGAACAACATGCCCCTTGATGGACTCATACCTAAGACTGGATGAGATGAACTGGATGCCCTTTGACGGACTTATACCTGATGCTGAGGCTGATGCTGAATGAGATGGGCAGGATGCCACTTGACGGACTCAGTCCTGATTCCCAATGATATGATTAAGATGCCACTTGACGGACTTGTATTTGATTTTGTTGAAGTTGTGAATGGGATGCCACTTGACGAACTCATACCCGATGATCGAGAATGTGAACAGGATGTCGGACTCGTTTTCTGGCGATCAAGATACATGAACAGGATGTCTCTAACAGACTCATTTCCTGGTAGTGGGAAATATGAACAGGATGTCTCTGACAGACTTGTTTCCTGGTAATTGGAGATCTTGACGGACCCATTCCTGATAGTGAGATTGTGAATGGGATGCCTCTTGACGGACTCATTCCCAGTAGTGAGATTGTGAACAGGATGCCTCTTGACGGACTCACTCCTGAGCTTAAAGATGTGAATGGGATGCCACTTGACGGACTCATTCCTGATAGTGATATTGTGAATGGGATGCCTCTTGACAGACTCACTCTTGAGTTGGGTGATATGAACAGGATGCCCCTTGACGGACTCATACCTGAGAGTGGATGAGATGAACAAGATGTCACTTGACGGACTCATACCTGATGCTAGAGGAGGTGGACAGGATGCCCCTTGAAGGACTTACACCTGAGACTGGATGAAATGAACTTGGTGATCACGAATATGGGACATACTTCTTGATGATCTATTGAGGGGAGGTTGATTTGACACGTGGAACTGAGCAGAGGGGTTGTTGTAGAGTTGGCAAGCCTGAGCAAAGACTGTATGAAGTGGGGGGTCTTGGAAGTATGTTGGGCCAGTGGTTAAGCTTTTGGAAGTATGTTGGGCCAGTGGTGAGGCTTTTGGAAGTATATTGGGCCAGTGGTCAGGCTTTTGGAAGTATGTTAGGCTAGTGGTTAGGCTTTTGGAAGTATGTTGAGCCAGTGGTGAGGCTTTTGGAAGTATGTTGGGCCAGAGGTGAGTGTTCTCCTTACAAGGATGATAGAAGTATCGGGACTAGTTGCCCCTGCTACAATAGATATGCACTTTCTGCTATATCGTAAAGCATGAACGATTTTTTATTTTTATTTTTTATGTTATGCTATGTACAGAGTGTTTACAAAAAAAAAAAAAATGTTTGATGCATGATTTTATCATCTGCGAAAGAATGTTCATAAGTTAGTGGATATTGTCTATCTTGTTGCTTGTTGGAATGCTAGAAGACAACGCATTTTGACTTCATGGGATTAATGCCCCAGTATTCGCTGAATGCCCAGTCCTTGTTTGTATCTGTTGTGTCGACAGTTTTGCCATAGTCTTGATTTTTACTCGTAGCGCCCTTTTGAGGCTTTCACTACGCCCGTAAGACTATCTTGAATTTGATAGTATGTGATGGCCCATGTCTTTGAAATGATGCAAAAGTATGATTTAATAAATCCAACAAGACTTGTGTCAATCAGAGTGGACTTTTAGTGAATTGCATTGTAGGTCAGGGTCATGGGTTAAGAAATGAAGGATCGTATGAAGGCTCAAATTTTTTTTTTCTTTTTTTTTGAAAGGTTGCTTGGAATGCTTGAGATCACCTTTTTTTTTTGCCAGCCCCAATATAGTATGGGGTGAGTATTGTGGAGTAAAATGTAACTTGGGGAAGAATTGCCCCAGTTCGAAGTGAGTATCCAAGTCGGTTAGTATTTTGTGGATTTGTTTCCAGCCTCTGTATTGAGCTCTCTCTCTTTTTTTTTTTTTTTTTTTGTCGAGCTTCTTTTCTTTTCTTTTCTTTTTTTGCATTGCCCCAGTGTGGAAGGTGATCATCAGGGGGTTTGAATTTGAGGAGAAATTTTCATTGTATGGCTCAAGTGGACTAGCAAGTGATAACAGTGTTTAGATAGCTCAAATGATTGCCTCTCGTCATTTTGACACAAGCATAGTTGGATTTTAGAATCTTGTATGTGCAACATCGAAATTTGTGCAATGTCACGAGGAGTAATAGGCCGCCCCAGTTGGTATTTGGTGATGTGTGACATGCCTTGAGTTGAGGTATTTATCCCCGAGAGTGTACTATCCATATGCTACAGCAGTGGTAGAGCAGCATGCACTTGTGATGATGAGCAGTGTCTGATATTGTAATGATCAATTATAGACTTGAAGCCTTTTGGCATGTTCTGTCATGGACTGCGATTGCATGGTAAATTGGACATATGTTGCGTCTAAAAGTCTAATTGCGATGTCCAAATTGGCTTCGACAAGTTACAAGACAGTCATATCCAATGAATCATGAGATTTTAAAACAAGATGATAATTATTGAATGATGGAAAAGTTTTGTTTTTTTTTTTTTTGAATTTTTTTTTGAAATTTTTTAAAAAAGAAATG
The DNA here is from genome assembly GCA_033977485.1 of Hydrangea macrophylla. Taxonomy (NCBI): domain Eukaryota; kingdom Viridiplantae; phylum Streptophyta; class Magnoliopsida; order Cornales; family Hydrangeaceae; genus Hydrangea; species Hydrangea macrophylla. The sequence goes on from CM066990.1 coordinate 101,730,869, forward strand.
TATGTACTTATACAAAGCAAGCAATGCATATATTAGTAGTGGAGAAACTGCCCCTGTGTGGAATTCTGATGCCTTGTAAGGAGTGGCATTTTAGGCAGTGGGTGAGTATTGGCCTTTTGCGAGAGTGACCAAAGGCTGGTGGGTGTATTGATGGAGAATCAGACTGTTGGTAAAGGGTATAGAAATAGTGCATGTACTGGATGGCTTGGAACAACACATGTGATTGGTTGCCCATGTATTTACGTAATCCTTGACATTCTCTTTTTATTGATGATTTTTTTATACATATAAGAGCAAAAAGAGAATAACAAGAAAACCCTTACACTTTCATCAATCCATTGTTCATTGGTAAAGCCACCCCATCCAACAAGTGATCTGAATCACAGGGGCAGGCCAAGTTTCCAAGAACATTTTTCCTAGTCTTCATGGACTTCTTTGTTATCAAGCCATTTGAATAAGAAGTAAGCTATAGCTGTCACAGCCATAACAAGAAGAAAGCACACTTCACAAAGTATAATTATCTTGCCCAAATCCACGTCGTTCTCCAAACCTTTTTTTTATGAGCACTAGCACGCTTAAAACAAGATCAAACTTCTGGTCTCGATCATAATCGCAAGGCACAATGGTGAAAGACAATGACTATGAGTATGGTAAGGAGAGAGAAGTGAGGAAATAGAGGGAGAGAGGTTCGGACAAAAAGGAGAGGAGAGAGATGCAGAAATGCAGAGACAAGGGGAGATCTGAAGAAGAGAAGCAGAAAAGAAATGAGGGATAGAATACTTATGCTCTCTTTCCTCTCTCTTTCTACCGATACTTTACCTTTTTTCCTTTTCTATTTTTTTTTGTTTTGGTTTTTCTTTTTCTTTTTGATCCCTCTCTCTCTGACACTTTCTCTCTCTTTTCTCCTTTTTCTTTTTTTTTTCTCTTTATTTTTCTTCTTCTCTCTCTGTCGACGCACTCTCTCTCTGTCCTTTCATTTTTCTCTTTCCTTTTCCTTTTTTATTTTTCCTTTTGATTTTACTTTTTGATTTGAAAGAGAGTAAAAGTGTAGTTGAGAGAGTAGAGCAGCCTATTGATTTGGCAGTGAGATGATTTGGACAGTTGCGGATGCACTAGTACTGCTTGGATTTGATAATGTCAGTGTTTGCAGTATTGACTTGCATGTCTTGCCGTTGTATAGAATTAGGCCTGAATAGAGGATTAGAAATGATCAAGCATGTCTTTTTTTGACTTGGAACACATGTCAGCCTTTGAGCTGGTTCAGATTAATGATAGCAAACACAAGTGGATTATGAAAGTGATGATAAGGGATTAGAATCCTCATTTTAGAAAGTGCACTTATGTTACTAACAAGAGATAGTATATCCACAGCTGATTCTTGAACTGATAGCCCAATGTGAGAGTACGTTGCATAAGAAGCGAAAATAGTGTTAAGGATGAATTTTTTTTTTTAAAATATGAAAAGTTACAATGATACAAATGTACATTTGGATTTCGATAAGTGGGAGATTAACTGAGTTCTGCCAACGTGAGGCTTCCTTTCAAAGGTCGAATGCTAATGACATCCTACGCGCTTTTCAACAACCATATAGATTCTATAGCCCGATCCACAGAACCCTGGGTTAATGTTCTTCAAGACTTACTTCTGAGGACAATACCGTCCTAGGATGCTTACCCTCCCAGTTGCCCTATAAAACAGTACCCAAAGGTCTAAACCACATTAAGCTGGTGGAAGGACACGCGTAGTAAGACATGTGGGCTCAATCCCACGCACACTCAAATGTACAGGGACTACCTCAAATACGGACCGTGATGTTCATTCCATTTTTTTGTGAAAACAAAAAGAGCCTTAGTTCTAAGGCTCATACCACCTTGTGAATTGTTGACTCTCCATCTCGCCCATTAAGCCCAAGAAGGAGCTTTGAGCTATGTTATTGGCAATGAAAAAAGAGTAAGGGTTAGTGGATGGAGTAGGTGTTTTTGATGAACTCGCTTGAAGATTTAGGGGGGTATTTGGATATTTTGGGACCCTTGGTTCTTCTGTTTGATGTAGGGGAATTCGGGACTTGCTAGATTGTGAGTGTTAGACTAGATCAGACCAATGTGAACAAGTTGGAGTAACATAAGGCGTGTGGCTAAGAATAGAGACCGAAGAGCTTGTGAGGTCCAACGGACTTGGAGAAGTCTGGTGGTTGTTACTAGATTGTAAGTGCTGGACCAAATCAGACCAACGAAAATGAGAAGAGTTCATAAAAATTTGAGTAGTAGAAGGAATATGGGTAGGGCTATAGATTTAAGGAGAGATTGGAGAAGTTGTGGTGGGAAAAATGGGATTGCAACCTAGATCATCCATGGCGTAGTCGATCCAAGGATCTAGATTAGGCTCTTTGGATTGTTTGGGTGATTCCTCTTTTGACTGAGCTTGGAGTTGTGAAACCTATTTTTCTAGCTCTAGAACTTGTTGTTCGAGGAAAAAAGATGTAAGAAACATAACCCAAAATGGGATCCTGAAGTCTAGATGTGGCTTCAAACACAAAGGAGTAGATAGTTTGTCGATGGTTTACCTCGTATACCCTTTCAATAAGGTGTAGAAAGCTCCTGCTTTCGAAAAACTCGTGAATGGTCTCATAATCCCTCATACTTCATGCATACTGAAAGTAGGGAGCCATGGGACAATCACTTTGGCACCGTATTCTATTATAGCCACATGCACCACAACGACTTGGGTTAAAAGCCATTTTGGTATGATTCTTTGTTCCTTTTCTCGATCTCTATGGGCTCCTATACAAGGCTTGTTTTAGTTTCGTCTTATTCAGATCTAGGTTGGGTGAGCTTTTTTTCAAGAAGAGAGATGAGTTTCTGCCAAGAGGTGGAAGGAAGATGAAGAGAATAAGGAAGAAAAGAGGAGAGTGAGACAGAGAAAGGTTCATCAAAGAGAGAGAGAATGAGTGAGAAGGATAGAGAGAGAGGGGGCATGGAGGGTCTTTTTAAAAGGAGAGGAAAAGAGAGGGGGAGTAGATCCATGAGGGGGACAAGGAAAAGGGGCAGGTGAGAAATAAAAGAGATAGAGAGAGTGTAGACACCCCATTTTGTCGGCTATCAGATTTAGGAGACCTATAGCTTGGTGGTTCACAATGATCGAAAAAGACTCAAAAAGGACTCCTGGAAGTTACTTCTATCTTTCAAAATGCTCAGAATGACCAAAATACCCCTGAAAGCCCGAACGCTCCCGGATTCGGATCAAATGTTCTGGAAACGCGCTAGGTCATAATAAATGCAATAAAATGAGTTCTAAAACAAGACCAGATGATCATCGTCGGCTCCCAGAGACCCCCAGAAGTCCCGGAAGTTCCCAGAAAGTCCCCGTTGACCGGTTTGACCAAAATCGTTCAAATTCGCCAAAAAGTTTTGGAATCATTCTAGATCATGTGGAAAAAATACTAAAATGAGTTTTAAAAGAAAATCGAACAAAAACGTCAGCTCCTGGGAGCTTCCAGAGGTTTCCAGAACTTCCCGGGAATCTCAAGTTTGATCAGTTTGACCAAAAGTTGGCTTTGAAACCGGAGCACCGTATCATTTTTCAAATATTTTTCACAGATACTAGAGGTCAATATCTTTCCAACGGTATATCGCACATAATTTTGGGATTTAAAATGAATTTATTATGAATTTTCGAAGGTGAAAAAGGCGATCAAATCGGCTGTTATTGCGAATACCGCAAAACTTTTCAAAGTGACCTATCTCTAAAATATTTTTTTTACGAAAAATGGACTCCATTACCTTTCCAATGGTATATCACAAGCTCAGTTTGGAGTTCATATGCAATTTCAGTGAATTTCGAACGAAATAGGGCCTTTTTGCGAATACCGAAACCTCTGGGGGCCTAAAAAGAATTATCTGGGCGAATGAGGAGCAGTGCCGCCGCGGCACTCTCCCCCAGAATGGTCTATTTTTGTAATTTCTTCTGGGGGTTCAAATGGATTAATTAGAAACCAAAATGACGTAGTTTTTATGTTCACAAATGTTTGGAACCAATGGGAGTACTTCTAAAATCCCAAAACCACCCCAAATTAGCCTATATAAACCCCCCTTGACTTCTCATTTTGGGGGTGTCAAATGCAAGATTTGAAAAGTTTTAGAGAGAAAGTTGTAGAGATAAGGTTAGAGTAGAGAGAAAAGAAGCTTACTTCTTTGATTTCCCAACAAGAGAGTGAGTTCTAAACTTTGTTTTTACTTCATTACTTCCATTTACTTCATATTCAATACATCCAACCATCATTTTAGTGAGCATTTAAGAGAGAGGAAGCTACTTCCATGTCCAATGTCACCACATATGAGTGAAACACCAAGCTACAAGTCCAATACATCATTGAATATCATCTATTGATTGTTTACATACTTGTTTACTTACTAGTTCATCATCATCTAGATGAGGACATGAAGTTTGAGGTGAGTGAATCCTTATGGATAGTAGCTCTTGACCTCAAAAACATGTTTGATAGATGATGGTTACAACCTCAATACATCCCCATGTATTCTTGAGGTTATTTCCAAAATAAAACAATGTCTCCAACGATCTTGGAGGCTCTTAATATGAGTTCAAATGTTGATATTTCAAGTGGTCATAATCTCCATTTAAGTGCTGAAAATATACTTTCAAAACCCCTATTTCAAAACCCCTCAAAACCCCCAATATTGGGATTCCAAGAAATAAACATTATTTCTCTCAAAAAAATCTTCAAAATAGTGAGTTGTTTAATTTCAAAAAATTATTCTGAGTTCAAAACTCAAGGTTGACTTTCTAACTCATTATAGAACACCCATGATTTTTGTCTTGACTTGAAAGCACTTGGAAGGGGTTGACTTCCAAACATTCTGCCTCTGCTGTCACAGCAGCTAGGTTGACTTTTAACTTGTTTTACAAAATACTTTTCCAAAATGAGTTGTCCCAACTTATTTTCCCTTAAATTTAAATGTCTTAGGGAACTTTCTGTACAATATGGGCCTTTAGATGCTTTGTTTTCATTTTATAAGATTTTCTAACATTTCAGTCGACAGTACGAACTCTGTTTCTGAATAACCTCTATTGTTAATATGATTTCTCTCAATCTGTAATAGTTATTGAGGATTGGCTTTTTGATTTGTGTTCTAGACACACAAAGTATGATCTACATAAAAAATTATGCATTTAAAACATTCCTAACCCTACTTTTCATTTTCCATAAGATCATGTCACTGTTCTGTCCACTATTCACAGCAAGGATACTTTTACTTCCATCTTTTGATTTGATGCTTACATGCACGCCAAATTTGTTCATATCTTAGGAAGTAGTCCATACTAAATTTGTACATATCCTATAATGATTTCTTTCATGCATTCATGCATATTTTAGACTTATAAGACTTCTAAGTTACTTTAGAAAGTCCATGTACGCAAACACACAACAACCTTTGCACATCCTTGGATCATGCATTGCATTCATACAAGATTTAGGGTTTTTGTGACCCCTAATCTAAGAATATTATAAGGAATGAACTAGATCATACGTTCATGCTCCCCCTCGATTAATTCTTCCTTTCTCATCTGTCCCTGGGATTGAGAGGTCTTCTTTTCTCAAAGATTAACATGCACCATATTAGCTTGCTAAGCATTTTTTTTTTTATTTCTTTGAACAATTTGTTTCAAGAACAATTCATGTCCCCTTAGATTAGGAAAACTTGATTACTTGATATATGATTAGACGATTTTTCCTAGGTTTATTCGTGTGATCTTTCACTTTTGCATTGCATAATATTTGGCTAAGATCTTATGAACGATATCTTATCTTTTGATCTTCCATTTCAAAATTCTTGTGTGATGCAATATACTATCATAGTATTAATTGTTGAACCATACATAGTATAAGATGATTATTTGGATGCTAAATGAGGACCGTCGAAGGACGGGGTGAGTTGAGGGTGTTTTAGTCGTGACAAAGGCTCCTTCCTCTCTTGTACCAAAATCCCGAGCCAAGTTCTTTGGTTATGAAAGGCCGGTGCCCTTTATCCATTTGGGTGAGTCAAAATTAGGTTTCTTGGTTCCTTAAAGACCAAGTGGCGACTCTGTATCTGTTTTCAACATACCTTTTCCTTTCCTTTTTCAAAACAAACTAAAAAGGGAAAGCGGGATTCTGCATGTCCACAGAGAGAGAGAGAGAGAGAGAGAGAGAGGGGGGGGGGGTCAATGAGAGTGACAGAGAGAGAGAGAGAGCACATAGAGAGTGACAAAACAAAGAGGGGGTAGGTGAGAAAGAAAGAAAAGAGAGAGAGAGAGAAAGGGGGTCAGTAGAAGTGACAGAAAGAGAGAGAGAGAGAGAGGGAGAGAGAGAACACGTGGAGAGTGACAGATAGAGAGGGGAGAGGTGAGAAAGAAAGAAGAGAGAGAGAGAGAGAGAGAGAGAGAGAGAGAGAGAGAGGGAAAAGGGGGTCAGTGGGGGAGAGAGAGAGAAAGAGAGAGAGAGAGAGAGAGAGGGTCCATGCGAGTGATAGAAAGAGAGGGAATATGTGAGAAACAAGAAAAGAGAGAGAGAGGGGGGGTCAGTGAGAGTGAGAGAAAGAGAGAGAGCACGTGGAGAGAGTGATGTATCGATATTGATGCACACATAGAGAGTGAGAGCATGTGGAGAGAGTGATGTATCAATATTGATGCATGTATAGATAGTGAGAGTATGTGGAGGGAGTGATGTACCAATATTGATGCATATTTAGAGAGTGAGAGTATGTATTGATGTACATGTAGAGAGTGAGAGTATGTGGAGAGGCTGATGTCTAATACAAACTTAAATCAAGCAAGGTCCCCAAACCTTCAAACCTCCGGCGCCGAAGCAATTTCTCAGGTTGGTGGTTCGAGCAGGAGAGTTTCTGTGCGGTATCGACGGTGACACTGCAACGGCTATGCCACATACTCATCTCCCTATCTAATCTTACAAGGTTTCCTCTTGAGGAAGGGTTATGTTATGCTTGCATGCCAGTGTGTAGTATGCATAGTAATTTAGGCATTGGCCTTTGCAATTTTGGCATTGGCCTTATAAGTTTATTTCAGCCTGAGTTGCGAACTCCTGCACAAAAAGAAAAGGCAAAAAAAAAATTGTTAGTAAAAAAAATACCCTATTATGAAAATCACTAAAGTGGCAGCCTGAGTCTTCTTAAGTGTGAATCCATAGCAGAGTCGCTAGCTGTCATGCCCTCGGCATGCCAGGCTGTCGTGGGCCCGACTTTCTGAAAGTGGGTAAAATGCGACGAATTTTCATTGGGAGTGGTGAAAAGAGCATGTTAGGGCCAATTTGAAATGTTCAGAGTCGCCACCTAACATTTGGGTGTTAGGACTCCTTTAAAGACAATTAAAATAGTCATCTTTGATTTTTATTTTTATTTTTATTTTTTATTTTTATAGTTTCAAGAAAAGTGGGCCCTTTAAAGGTGTAACTCTGAATAGCCATGCAAAAACTAGAGATTTTGAGATGGGCTCGGGGATTCGATTATGTCGAGGGAAGGTGTTAGGCACCCTCGAACATCCGTGCAAGCACGATTGCCGATTGTACTGGTTTTCATGATAATGGGGTATAAATGAAAGATAATAGAGTGTAAGGATGTACAAGAAATAGAAAAAAGATGTGGTTATGGCCGCATCCAAGTGAGGGGTTGCATACGTATCTCAAGTCGAGAATCAGGCCGTACGTAATTCTGTGCCTTGTATATGTGAGCGTGTTCAAGTGTTTTGAAAAAGTTGGTCGATCTAGACCATATAAATGGGAAGTAGTATTTTGAGCAAAAGATGGTGTAGTTAGGAACTTAACCTCTACGGTGTAGTCCTAGACTTTAACCTTTGAAGTAGTGAGTTTTGAAAAGTGATTTGAGTTAAAATGGTATATAACTAGGAATTTTGGAAAGTGATTGAGATTGAAACGCTTATGCAAGCAAGTGAAGAATGAAGTTTTTTTTTTGTTCCTATACTGGAAGTAAGGGTCGGTGCTCAACTTTTAAGAAAATATGAGAACGTACATGTAGGATAAGAAAACTTACCTGACTTTATCTGTGTTGCTTGGAGATCTTGAACAAGGGAGACATTTGAGTTGAGAGATGTCCATTTTTTTTTTTGGTATTTTCTTTGCATTTTTTTTCTTTTCTTTTTGATTTTATACTGGAAGAAAGGGACGGTGCTCATACAAAAATGTTCGAATTTCCTTTTATCAAAGTTATTAATCAACTTGATAATTTAGGCATATTCACTTTTAATAAAAGTGGAAAGATGCTCAAATTTCTATTTATTAAAGTTATTGAACATGATAAACGTGGATATTTGGTAAAAGAAAAAGGAGATATCTTTTTGTTCTTTTTTTTCATTTTTATTTTACTAGACTTTATTCACTTTAAAAAAATCAAAACCCCAAATGAAAGAAAGTTTTACAAAAGTTCATGTCGAAGTGCAGTTTTTTCACAGCTTTGAGAAAAGTTTTCCAAAAATGGAACGGAGGGGTTCTGATGCTCCCAATTTTTTGAAATTTGGATGACGCCTAGTGAAATGAGTCTAGTTTTTATGGGAAAAAACTGTTTGGTCATACCAATTATAGATTTGGAGAAATGGAGTTTAGAATCACCCTTACTCAGAAATAGGGACTGCACTGTTGAATGAAATTGGATGATTTTTTACGAAAATTAAACTGATCCAAAAAAAATCAAAAAAATTCACAGGGGTAGGTAAGAGGCTATAGTTAATGGACCAAAAAAATAGAGTGAAGAAAAAAATATTGAAGTGGTCCAAACAGTGAACGTGATCTGGTGTCACTACTGTGATGTTTTTGGCAAATTATATGCCTTATGTGTTTGTGTTTTGAAAATGGATCATACGATTTTTTAAATTTCGAAAAAAATTGCAGACCAACATCATTGAGTTAGGAACACTTTCTAATTGGTTTCATTTGATTTGAATCAAAAATAAATTCGTGGTGTTGTTTTGATTATTATCACAACAGTGGACTTTATCAAACATGAACTGTTTGGTGCTTCAATGATGATTGAGCTTGGAGAAGAAAGATGAGGGAGTGGGGTTGCTCCCTCCTTTGTGCAGATGTGAGGAGTTGGTATTTGTAGACCAAAGAGAGGGGAGGTTTGGTGGAGCATGAGCCTTGATTAGTGGAGTATGAGTTGGATTAGTGGAGTATGGGTTGGAATCATGAGGTGGAAATGTGATGGTAGAGTATGGTTGGATATGGTTGGAGAAAAGTGAGATAAGAGTTGTCTACATTTTATGACTCAATCGTGTAGGTGTATATATGGTTGATGAGATGGAGAAATAATTCAATGGTGTAGGTGCATTGCAAGTCCGGTGAAATTTTGGTTTTAATTTTGATTTGCGATATTTCTTTCACCTGACATCCAATTCGAAAAGCAACGTGCTCGTGCCAGTGAGCACTTTATTTTGAAATGATTTGGTTGAGCAAAAATGGGGTGTCTGCACTCTTCAATATCATTAAATATAAGTACATAACCTCAAAAAATTTTATAACACACTTATAATAATATACACAACAGAGCCATATCGACTTGTGTTTATAGCATGAACTTCCTCAACTAGTTTGCCTATTGAACCTAGACCTTGGGATCTCCAGTCAAGTAGGTTAGGTTTTTGACCGGGACATTCACATTATTGGCTTTAGGTCAATTTCTTTCATAGTATATTGAGTTTGATCTCTAGGCAATACTTTCTGTAAGAGGACCAGAGATGTTCTCCTATGACTTGACATAGTCAACCGTGAGAACACCACTAGAGAGCTACTACTTGGTAAAATTACATCTTCTCCTTATATGCCTTGACTTGCCATTATAGACGACATTCTTAGCCATGGAAGACGCCACATTGCAATCACAATGGACAACTATATCTGTCACTGGCATTGGCTACAACGGAAATAACCCGCCTCATCAAAGGCTTATGAATTCTAATTTCATCAACATGCTATACATGTTTCCTTAGTTGATTTTCAAGTAACCATATCTCCACCTAACATGAATATATCTATATTCACTTGTGGACTTAGTCGCATGACTATCTGTAGACACCCCATTTTGTCGGCTAACAGATTTAGGAGGCCACAAGCATGTCAAACCTCGATGATTAGAAAGATCAGATTTTCAGAGATTGCCTCTAACTCTCAAGAAGTCAAAGAATTTGCATAAATGACCAAAATGCCCCTAAAAGCCCAAAATTCTCCAGGATTGGCCTAGAATCTTAGAAATCATTCGATGTTGTTCCAAACAAAAAAAGGTATTTTAAAAGATGAATATTTGAAATCGTAAGCTCCCAGAGACCCCCGGAAGTCCCGGAAGTTCTCGAAAAGTCTCCGTTGACCGGTTTGACCAAGTTTGACCAAAATCATCCAAATTCACCCAAAAGTTCCGAGATCATTCTAGATCATGTGAAAAGTCTTAAAATATGTTTTAAAAGAAAATCGGACGAAAACGTCAGTCTTTGGAGGCTCCCAGAACTTCTCGGAATTTCCTGGAAGTGCACTGTTTGACTGATTTGACTGCAAGTTTGACCAAAAATCAAAGTCTTCTTTTCGACATTGAAATATTTTTATCAAATACTAGAGGTCAATAGCTTTCCAACGGTATGTCACACATAATTTCTGGATCTAAAACGAATTTGTTATGAATTTCTGAAGGTGAAAAATGCGATCAATTCGGCTTTTATCGCGAATACCGCAAAACTTTCCAAAGTGACCCAACTCCAAACTATTTTTTATGGAAATTAGACCTCAATACCTTTCAAACGGTATATCAAAATCTCAATTTGGATTTCGTATGAATTTTCTGTGAATTTCGGACGAAATAGGGCTGTTTCGCAAATTTCGGGAGTTCTGGGGGCCAAAATGCAATTTTTGGTCAATGGGGGAGTTGACTGCCGCGGCGGCACTGGCCAAGTGCCGCGGCGGCACTATGAGTGATTTTTCATTTTTTTTGTAATTTTTGGTTAATTTTTGGGTTTTAATTCAAATTTTCAACAAATAAAACGACATAGTTTTGATTATTCCGGGATTTTGGACCAATTAGAGACTTTTTAAAACCCAAAATACCTCCCCAAGTTGGCCTATAAAGGAGACCCATTTACTTCCATTTAGAGGAGAGCTTGGAAGCCATTAGAGAGAGATATAGAAAGTTAGGAAAAAATAGAGAGGGAAATCAAGATCTTCTTCTTCAAATCCAAGACAAATGTGAGTTTTTTTTATTTAGTTTTCTAAAAACTAAACTTTTATTTTCAAGCTTTCAATCCATCTTCTTCATCTTCTTTGAGTTTCCTATGAGTTAGAGAGTGATGTACTCACCCATATACATACATATGAGAGGTTGAATGCTTGTGGTTCCACCATTGAATATCATCTATTGATTTGTTCATTTGCTTGCTTATATACAATGTTCATCTCTTCTTACCTCATTTCTTTTTGATTTTTCTTTATTTACTTACTAGTTCATCATCATCTAGATGATGACATGAAGTTTGAGGTGAGTGAATCCTTATGGATAGTAGCTCTTGACCTCAAAAACATGTTTGATAGATGATGATCATAACTTCAATACCTCTAAGGTATCTTTGAAGTTATGTCCAAATAAAAATAAATCTCTCCAACAATCTTGGAGGCTCTTGATGATGAGTTTGATGTTGGCATTTTGTCACGCCCCGGAGCAGCAAAAATTAGCAGGAAATAAAATTTTCCTTTCTGGGTCCGTAAGCCATGACTAGTTACATTAACTGATTGTCCACAAACATGCTAGATAAATAAAAGAGTAACTTAATGGAAGTGCAAACTGAATATACACATCAACAGATTACTAGCTATTACATCAGAGTTTGTAGTAATCCAACGATAAAGAACAAAAGAGCTTAAAGCGTTAGATGCTGTTTACAACTTAGCACGAAAGGACAAAAGTCTATAAAGAACAACTAAGTCTTCTTTCCTGAAGCCGCGCCTCTAACTGGCGTAGCCGTGACCTTCAGCATAGTAGGCTTCCCCTTCGTAGGCTCCTTCCAGATAATCCTCCTCCGGACAATTATATCCTGTATAGTCTAGACATGGGAATGTCCAGGGCGTAGTATGCCGTTAGCTTTAATAAAAGCTAAGTGAGCGTTCTAACCGAACACTCCTAATATAAAATATGTATCCAAAAGTACACAACGGCTGGTTACGACGATTGAATGAATTATAATTAGACCGTGCGTGAAACTATGCATCATCGATATATTCGACTTCACTCGACTTAACATTCGACTTACTTAACTTTGTTACATTACCAGTGTAACGCCGTTGGCTTAGAGTGACTCGTCCAGTGGGTCGAGTTATGGTTACTTTACTATCGTTGTCTGCCCCTCCGTGGCCATAGTAGTAATCTCGCTTTACAAGCTAACCATGTACTCTAGGTCCTCGAGACCTTGCCTTATGAATATCGTCGCCGGTTTGCGAAACGGTTACTTTACTATCGTTGGTCGTCGCGACCGCAGTAGTAATCTCGCTTTACAAGCTAACCGTGTTTATTCATTTATCGATGTATTCTTATCAACATGGTTACTTTGCTATCGTGTTTGCCTCTCCGTGGCCATAGTAGCAATCATCGTCGGCATGCGATCCTGTAATTCCATTTGACAGTATCAACTCACTACACATCAACTTTCGGACCTCCGCGGTCGACTTACACGTACTTCCAAATGCATACGAACTTGGTCCCCGCGACCGTTCGACTTAATACCCGTACACGTCGACTTGACGTTACGACACTGACTCCTATATGAGGTGTATCATATGTTATGCACGAGGTACAAGTTAATTACACAGTTACTATTTATTCTTGAAATATAATACGGGCCCTACCTTGTAATACCACACGTTAAAGCATGAGATTTAACCGGAGTAATAATAATAATGAACATAAATAATAATAATAATAATAATAACGGAGATAATATGTTCGGGGTGCAACATATTAACATGAGGTTAACCGGAAGGTGATAACAATAATATTAGTAATATAAATAATAATTTTAGTAATAATAGTGGAATAATATGCTCGGGGTACAACATATTAAAGCTTGAAGTTTAATTAATTAATAATAATAATAGTGGTAATGATAACAATAATAATTATAATATATGAATTATAACACGGACCTGGATTAGGGACACCACATGTTTAAAACATGAGTTGTAACGGCTAACTAACAAGATAACATTAATAACCATAAATAGTAGTAGCAATAATAACAATGATAATACGGACCTAGATTAGGGGCACCACATGTTTAGCACAAGCTTTTCTAGAATAAGTAAACTAATAATAATAATACTACTATTATTAACGGAAATATAATATGGACATTAAATATAATATACCAAGTGAGTTAGGAACTCACTGTAGGTTCAGGGTCGTGGCGTGGCACAGGGGGTAAGCTTTTCTTTCCTTTCTTTTCTTTTCTTCTCTCTTGGCCTAACTCTCTTTCTCTCTATATTTTTCTAACCCAATGGGTCACTATTTATAGGGGAGATTCATACATACATACACCACACACATACACTCTACACCACTCATCACCCACCAACACTCACTACACTTTACACATGCCCTCATCACACACCCACACATGACACTACACACACAAGACACATGCACACATGACTTATCCAACGCTTGGCATACACTTCACCCAACACTTGGCACAATTTGTAGGGGTTGTTTGGGGGTTAGCTTAGGGTACACGCATGGTTGGCCAACACAGGTATAATTATGGATAAAAATAATATTTAATTATAGTGGAAATTTTAAAATTACTGTCTAGAATTGGAATAAAAATTACAGGTATTACAATATCCACCTCCTATCAAAGATTTCATCCTCGAAATCTGAGCTAGCTAGTCACTAAACAAAGTTGGAAACTTTTCACGCATTTCTGATTCCAACTCCCAAGAAGCTTCGCGTTCGTCATGGTGTCTCCACTGAACTTTCACCAGAGGAATTTCCTTAGTCCTCAGCTTCTTGACTCCTCGATCCAAAATTCGGACTGGTCCTTCAGTATAAGTCACATTGTTGTTTACCTGGATGTCCGTGAAGTCAATCTCATGTGACAGATCATGTACAACCTTCCTAAGCATGCTTATATGAAATACATTATGTACTCCTGACATCCTAGGTGGTAGTACGAGTCGATAGGCTACTTTTCCCATGCGCTCTAAAACTTCAAACGGTCCAATGTAACGTGGTGACAACTTTCCTCGTTTCTGTCCGAATCTGACAATGCCACGCACCGGAGATACCTTGAGAAGTACATGATCTCCAACACTAAACTCCAATTCCTTGCGGTGCTTGTCTGCGTAGCTCTTCTGTCTGCTCTGTGCCGCCTTCATCTTTTCTTTCACGATGTTAATCTTTTCATTCATCTCTCGAACCATTTTCGGTCCTAGAAGTTTATTGTCTCCGACTTCCGCCCAGCACAATGGTGATCGGCACGGTCTTCTTTACAGTGCCTCGAATGGTGCCATCCCGATGCTCGAATGGTAGCTGTTGTTGTATGCAAACTCTACCAATGGCAGGTGTGTCTCCCAAGAACTCTCAAAGTCTATGGCACAAGCTCGGAGCATGTCCTCCATTACTTGGTTGACTCATTCTGTTTGTCCGTCGGTTTGGGGATGAAATGCTGAACTTAATTTCAATGAGGTTCCCATTGCTGCTTGTAAGCTTTTCCAAAATCCCGATGTAAAACGTGAGTCGCGATCTGATACAATCGATACAGGCACTCCGTGTAGTCGTACGACTTGCTGTAAGTACATTATGCTCATCTTCTCAACCGGGTACGTCATGTTATAGGCGATGAAATGAGATAATTTTGTGAGTCGGTCCACGATCACCCAAATAACGTCATGATTTTGTTGTGATCTTGGCATTCCTACAACGAAATCCATAGTAATGTGTTCCCATTTCCATCCAGGAACTGGCAGTGGTTGTAATAACCCTGCTGGCCTTTGGTGTTATGCTTTGACTTGTTTGCAGGTTAAACATTTGGATACGTGATCTGCTACCTCTCTTTTCATTCCTTCCCACCAGAAATTTCTTTTCAAGTCCTTATACATTTTTGTTCCTCCAGGGTGGACCGTCATTCTTGACTTGTGTGCTTCATTCAGTATGTCCTTCCTTAGGTTATCCTCGTTAGGCACACAAAGGCTATTGCGGCATCTAAATCCTCCGTCTGCTCCAATATTCCATTCTGCTGGGTCCTTTGCTGATGCTTTCTCAAACCATTGACGAAGTTCTTCGTCCTTTCCTTGAGCTTCAAGGATGCGATTTATGAGCGTCGGCTGCACTACTAGACATCCAAAAATTTGTCCTTCACTAGATTCAACGGTCTGAAAGTCAAATTCGGCTAGTGTTTCCAATGCTCTCCACTCTTTAACCATAAGAGAGGATATGAACAGTTTGCGAGGTTTTCAGCTTAATGCGTCGGCAACTACGTTTGCTTTACTAGGGTGGTATTGCAAAGTGAAATCGTAATCCTTCAACAATTTCATCCAATGTCGCTGCCTCATGTTAGCTCCTTCTGAGAGAACAAGTATCTCAAACTCTTGTGATCTAAAAATAGATCGAACTTCTCTCCGTAAAGGTAATGTCTCCAAATCTTGAGAGCAAAAACAATTGCGGCTAATTCGAGGTCATGCGTAGGATAGTTCATCTCATGTGGTTTCAGTTGTCGTAATCCATATGCTATCACTCTTCCATCCTGCATGAGCACACATCCAAGTCCTTGGTGTGATGCATCACTATAAATGGTGAACTGCTCACCGCTCTTTGGTATTGCAAGCACTGGCGCCGAGGTCAGTCTTTCTTTCAGCTCTTGAAATGCGCTTTCATGCTTGTCTTTCCATTCGTACTTTACGTCCTTCCTTGTCAGATTGGTCAAAGGGGATGCTATCTTAGAGAATCCTTCAATGAATCTTCGATAGTATCCGGCTAAACCAAGGAAACTCCTAACTTCGGTTGCAGAGTTCGGTCTATTCCAGTCCAAAATAGCATCTGTCTTGATTGAATCCACAGCTATCCCGTCCTGTGAGACAGTATGACCCAAGAATTTGACTTTCTTTAGCCAAAATTCACACTTGCTGAACTTCGCATACAAGTGGTTGTCTCGAAGCGTCTGTAGTACGATCCTCACATGTTCTTTGTGTTCCTCCCTGGTCTTTGAGTAGATCAGGATATCGTCTATGAACACAATCACGAATTGATCCAAGTAGGGCCTGAACACTCTGTTCATTAAATCCATGAATATAGCTGGGGCATTCGTTAGTCCAAACGACATGACTAGGAATTCATAGTGCCCATATCTCGTTCTAAAGGCTGTCTTTGATATGTCATCGGGTCGAACCAACAGTTGGTGGTATCCGGATCGTAGATCTATCTTGGAGAAGGTCGTTGCTCCATATAATTGATCGAATAGGTCATCGATTCTGAGAAGTGGGTATCGGTTCTTGATTGTAACCTTGTTCAACTCTCTGTAGTCGATACAGAGTCGAAGTGTCCCATCCTTCTTCTTAATAAATAGCACCAGCGCTCCCCAAGGCGACGTGCTCGGTCGAACGAATCCGAGATCTTCAAGTTCCTGGACTTGCTTCTTTAATTCTTGCATTTCTGTCGGGGCCATCCGATATGGGGTCTTAGATATCGGTAGGGTACCGGTTATCAGCTCAATACAAAAATCGATGTCCCTCTTAGGTGGTAGCCCTAAGATTTCCTGAAATATGTCCTCAAAGTCTTGAACCACAGGGATTTGTGAAATCGAAATTTCTGAACTTACACTTCCAAGGATAGCTAGACATCTTGTGAGGAAGGCATCGCACAAGGGATCGCATTAGAATTTAAATGGTTGACTTCCGGGTATCGAGAAAGTAATAGACTTGCTAACACAGTCTAATTTGGCATGGTATTTCGTGATCCAATCAATTCCTAAGATTAGGTCGAATTCCTTCATCGACAGAACTATTAGATCAGCGGGGAGGTTCTGATCTTCCAAGTTCAAAGGGCAATCTTTACACACTTTTCCCAACGTAATGTTCACTCCTAAGGGGGAGATAACGTTCAGAGCTACATCAAGCGTCTGGGGTACTAAACCCAACCGTTGTACCATCTTAATAGCAATAAAGGAGTTGGAAGCACCAGTATCGAATAAAGCTTTAACTTGACTGTTAAACAATGTGAGGGTACCTTCCATATTCTGCTGTTTTCCTTCATTGAATCCGGCTTCCTCCGGGATAATGGCATTTAGGCGGGCTTGCTTAGGTTGACCCTGAGTAGATGCTCCATAGTATCTGCCTTGAGGCGCTCGACAATCCCTGGATAAGTGGCCCTTTTTGCCACAGTTGTAGCAGACGGTGTCCTCTCGGCTTCTCTTTGGGGCTCGGCAGTCCTTGGACCTGTGTCCGGGTTTTCCACAATTGAAGCATCCATTGTTATTAGCTCCAGTGAAAATAGGTGGTCCTCTTGGGGTTTGTGCTTAGGGTACAGATGGTCGGTTCTGAGGGAATGTGAGTTGTGGCTTCCTTTCGCCAGTCCAATTACGCCTGTTCCCTTGGAATCGCATTGGGGGTCTTGATCCTTGGTTGCCTTGGTTGTTTCTGAATGGTAGTCAATTTCCAAAACGTCCTCGTTCTCGACCATTGATTTCCTCGTGGCCGATTGCCATACTTACCATGGCTTTGAACGTCAGGCCTTGATTGTTGAGAGTCATGCTTTGAAGTGGTAGCGATAGGCCTTGGTGGTACTGTCGGTTTTTCTTCTCCGGTGTATCAATCATATGGCGGGCAAAGCGAGACAATCGTTCGAACTGTACTGTGTATTCCCTCACAGTCCGATTTCCTTGTGTCAGATCAATGAACTCCCTCTCTTTCTTGTTCCTCTTTGTCCGTGGAAAGTAATTCTCCAGGAACAGCTCCTTGAATGTAGCCCAGGGCATTCTTCTTACTGCCGCTTCTCCTACCGTTGCTTTATCCGATTCCCACCAATCGGCTGCCACGTATGTTAACTGGAACGTCGCCAGTCGATGCTTCTCGATCTCTGTACATCCCAGTGTGTCAAAGATTGACTCCATTTCGCGGAGCCACTGTTCCGCACGCCATGGCTCGGCATCTCCGTCGAACTTCTCAGGGCAAAAATGACAGAAACGCTCTACCACTCTATCCTCTACAGGTCTCGGAGGTGGTACGAGGTTGTTTCTATTATTCGTGTTATTGTTGTCGTTGTTGTTGATGCATTCTAGTCTCCGCACAAAGGCCTCGAATAGACCAGTAGGATCAGCGGCTGCAGGTGCTGGGGGTGCAGCCTCAATCTGCCCAACGGGATTGTTACGGGTATTTCTATTTCTTCCTGCCATAGTGATTCGTGTGTTGGTGTACCTACACAGACATCTATTGGTTACTACTAGAATATATGCACACATCTACAAGTTGTTACTGAAACATATACGTCGAGATATGCAATTTTAACAAGGTAGCAACAATAGTAAAAATAAAACATCAAGATTACTGGGCCACAGTATATACCAAAAGATAATACTCGTATATATATATATCCCAAAGATGTACCATGAAGTACACACTAGTAACTGTGTACTACGTGAGACATAAGCCAATACAGCGCTTGGCACACACTTCACCCAACACTTGGCACACACTTCACCCAACACTTGGCACAATTTGTAGGGGTTGTTTGGGGGTTAGCTTAGGTTACACGCATGGTTGGCCAACACAGGTATAATTATGGATAAAAATAATATTTAATTGTAGTGGAAATTTTATAATTACTGTCTAGAACTGGAATAAAAATTACAGGTATTACACATTTTAAGTGGCTATAATCTTTGAGTATTGAAAATACATTTTCAAAACCTCTATTGCAAAACCCCCCTCAATCTCTCTCATTTTGATCTAAACAAAGAAAACTCTAGTTTTTCCCAAAATCTTCAAAACAGTGAGTCAAAACAGTGAGTGATCTGAGTTCAAAGATTTCTCTAGAACTCAATACTCAATGTATGGATGCAAGGCCACTTGGAAAGTCTTCCTAACTCATTAGAGAACACCCATGATTTTTGGTTTGACTTGAAAATACTTGAAAATGGTCCATTTGGATCCAAACATTCTCTCCAGACATTATGTTTTTGCTGTCACAGCAGCTAGGTCCACTTCCAACTTCTTTTTCAGAAAACGTTTCCAAAAGGGGTGGTCCTAACTTATTTTTCCCTTAAACGTCAATGTCTTAGGGAATGTTCTGTATAAAATGGGCCTCTAGATAATTTGTTTTCATTTTCTAAGATTTTTCAACATTTCAGTCGACAGTACGGACTCTGTTTCTGAGTGACCTCTGTTGTTTATATGATTTCTCTCAATCTGTGATAGTTATTGAAGATTAGATTTTTGGGTTGTGTTCTACACACAATAAGGAAGATCTCCATAAAAAATAATGCATTTAAAACATTCCTAACCCCTCTTTTAAATTTTCAAAAGATCATGTTATTGTTCTGTCCACTATTCACAGCAAGCACATTTTTACTTTCCCCCTTTGATTTGATGCTTATATGCACTCCAAATTAGTTCATATCTTAGGAAGTAGTTCATACTACATTTGTACATATCTCATGATTTCATTCATACATTCATTCATGCTCTAGGCTTTTAAGTCACTTTAGCAAGTCCATGTACACAAACACACTACAACCTTTGCACATTTTAGGATCATACATTGCATTCATGCAAGATTTGGGGCTTTTGTGACTCCTAATCTAAGAAGATTATAAGGAATGATCATGATCACACGTTCATGCTTCCCCTCGATCTAATCATTCTTTCTCATCCATCCCGGGGATTGAGAGATCTTCTTTTCTCAAAGAATAACATGCATCATACTAGCTTGCTAAGCATATTTTGATTTCTTTGATTGTTTGTTTCAAGAACAATTCATGTCCCCCTTTTAGATTAGGAAGTCTTGATTATTTGATATATGATTAGACGATTTTTCCTAGGTTTGTTTTGTGTGATCTTTCACTTTGCATTGTGTGATACTTGGCTTAGATCTTATGAATGATATTTTATCTTTAGATCTTCCATTTCAAATTTTCTTATGTGATGTAATATACTATCATAGTATTAACTGTCGAACCATACATAGTATAAGATGATTATTTGGATGCTAATTGAGGCCCGTCGAAAGACGAGGCGAGTTGAGGGTGTTTTAGTCGTGACAAAGGCTCCTTCCTCTCTCGTACCAAAATCCCGAGCCAAGTTCTTTGGTTATGAAGGGCCGGTGCCCTTTATCCGTTTGGGTGAGTCAAATGTGGGTTTCTTGGTTCCCTAAACACCAAGTGGTGACTCTGTATTTGTTTTCAATAGACCTTTCCTTTTCTTTCTTTAATCCAAAACAAAATCAAATTTCAAAATAAAGCCAAAAGCGGTGGAATCCCGGTATCCACACTATCCAAGATCCAACTTTCATTGGAATATCTCTTTACCACGGATGTGAATCACGCATCATACCACATGAAAGCTAACAGATATCTTAATACTCTTTCAAAATATTTACTAGTATATCTAGCAAGTCTCCCCACCGAATACTCAATGCCCGGTCTTGTACATTCATAAAATATAACAAACTTCCAACTCCCAATGACTTAAGAATATTTAATTTGAGACATGGCGACCCCCATATTTCTCCCCAATCTTTCAATTTGTATTCAACGACGTAATATTCACTTTTCTTCCAAGTTGACCAAACTTCCTTAATATCTTCTCAACATATTGGCGTCATATGAGTAGATATCTTTCGGACGTTTGTTCCTCTTGAATACCAAGAATAACATAGGCTTAACCCATGTCTTTCATGTTGAAGCTTGAGCTCAACCTCTTCTTAGTTTCATTGACGACTTTCTTATTTCCCATAATAAGCATATTATCAATCATATAAATAACCAATATCATAGGAGTCTTCAAACTCCTTGACAAACACACACTTATCGCATTCATTGATCTTAAAATCATTTGCGACCATGGTGTGGTCAAACTTCTTGTGCCATTGCTTTGGAGCTTGTTTCAAACCATTAAGAGCCTTAACGAGTTGACACACTTTATGTTCTTGTCCCTTTACAACAAACCCTTACGGCTGTTCCATTTAGATCTCCTCATCTAGATCACCATTGAGGAACACAATCTTCATATCCATTTGATGTAATTCTAAGTTAAAGATGGTGGCTGTAGTGATTACCATCTTAATGGAAGTAATCCGAGTAACCGGGGAATAAGTATCAAAGAAATCTATTCCCTCTTTTTGTCTATAGTCTTTTGTGACTAGCCTAGCTTTGTATTTATCTATGGTACCATCGGCTTTGAGTTTCTTCTTAAAAATCCATTTGCAACTAATTGGTTTACTATCTGAAGGTAAGTCAACCAACTTCCATGTATGGTTTTGCATAATGGAGTCCACCTCACTATTTACCGCTTCTTGTCAATAAGGTGCTTCGGTGTACTCATAGCCTCGTTAAAGGTTTGAGGTTCACCTATAGTAACTATTGCCACAAAATTTGGTCTAAAAGAAGTAGCTTTCCTAACTCTTTTGCTTTTTCTAGGAGCAACTTTGATTTCTTCGTCGTTCTTAGAACTTGAAGAAATCTCTTCAATACTTCTTTTAGGTGCTGAATTTTGTCTTCCTTCCCTAAAAGGAAAGATGCTTTCGAAGAACTCAACATCTACCGATTCCATGAATGTGTTGACATGAATGTCTACATTCTCGGACTTAACCACAAGGAATCGATATGCAGCACTATTATTAGCATAACCGATAAATACACAATCTATGGTCATAGGTCCTAGTTTCGTTCGTTTAGGGAGTGGAACTTGTACCTTAGCTAGACACCCCCACATTTAAGTTTTTTTATATGAGAGGGCACACTACCTTTCCACACTTCATAAGATGACTTGTTAGTCTTCTTATGTGGAATTCCGATTATGATCATATTGACCATTAGATCGACATCCCCCACAAGTTGTGTGACAAACTCATGCTATCCAACATTGCATATGCCATTCCTTGAGGGTTCTATTTATCCTCTCCGCAGCACCATTTAACTATGGTGTATACGATGCAATTGTTTGAAGCATTATACCATTATTAGCACAGTACTCGGCTAGTGGAGTTGAATCAGATTCACCTCTTCTATCCTATCAAACTTGTTTTATTGTTCTAGATAATTAATTTTTTTTCAGCTCTATATGTCTTAAACATATCTATTGTTTCATCTTTAGAACTAAGTAAGTAAACATAACAACAACATTCACAATTATCATCTACGAATATAACAAAATACATTCTTCTACTTCTTATTGAAACTAACTTCAAATCACATAAATTCGTATGAATTGCTTCTAGTAATTCGCTTGTTCTATTTATGGATTTAAATGTCTAGCAAACTTAGATTCAACACATCTTTTATAATTATGACACTTGTCAATTTCAAAACTTGGCAATAATACATAACTCATCGTTTTATTCACATACTTGAAATTAACATGCCATAGTGAAGTATGTCATGAATATCTTAAATCAACAATATAGAAATAAGTTATGTTTTTATCTATTCATAACATTAAACATAGTAGCATTGGGAACACAAATAATTTTTTAAAAACCTTTCATACACATAACACTTTACTACATGCAATTCAACCTTAATCAAAACATATTTATCGGATTATAACATGAGTTTGAATCACATAATTTTGTATCCTATCTTGCTAAGCATAGATCCGGTCATCAAATTCTTGCGAATTTACTAGAATATGTAGCACATGTAGGATGACCATCAATTTTCCAGAAGTGAACTCAGGTAATCACATTCCCTTTGGTTTCAACGGTTACTACTGCGACATTTCACATGTAACGCCTCTCACCACTATTCGATTTTGAGAAGTTAGAAAGCATGTTCATATTTTCACAAATATGCCTAGCAACCCTACCAATCCTTAGATTCAGTACACCACAAATTTTCATGATTACCGTCGCTAGAATGTCAGATTCTATCACGTTCACTTGTTTAGGCTTCTTATGTTTTCTTCCATTAAACACTTTCATGTTTTCACATTCACTTACACAACATCAAGGTATTCACATACCCAACAATTCCATTTGTACTTCTTGGAATTATACTCCTTTCGATTCATTGCATGCAGACTTATGTTTAACACATTCAATACTCCCTATAGATATAAACTTTGAAGACTGCAACAAGATTGACTTTTTGATTCCATAGATCCTTCCACCTCATTCTTATCTCCTTTTCGGTTGCCTTCTTTCAACCTTAAACGTACCAAGATCTTCCATAGATTACTCCTTGTCAGATCGTCCATATAATGCTTGGCAATTTTTGTTGACAAAGTTTCTCCGACCATTTTCCAACTAAACTAAACTTGTTTTTCGATTATTGAAATCTAATGGATATGAAACTTCAAATAAACAGTGACTAAACTTAAAATCGAAGCACGTATGAATACGTTGTCTGAAAAACAAGTTTACGTCCCACACCTCGTTGTTTTATGGACTACGACGCCTTGCTCTTAAGGATACTACGATCTAACAATTGAAGTTCAACAAACTTCAGGTGTTCTATAGAATTGAATGTATATGAATTGCTCTCTATAACTCAAGAATGGATGAAGAAGAGAAGAGATAAAATCTATGAAAAGTATATCAAAACTAACTATAACTATATTGTATATATAGAGGTGTCTATTGGGTAAGAGAATCTCTCTACACAAATGGTTGTGTCCCAACACCTATCCACTACATATATAACAACATATACACATTTGTTAGCCACTAGAACAGATGAAGTTCAAACAAATTTGAATTTCTACATGAAAAGTTGCAACTCTTCACAAACTGGGTTCGGACGACTAGTCGAACGGGGTCGGTCGACCGATCGAATGCCCCTTAGTCAGAATTTGTTTAAAACTTCTTATAGATGTTGACCTGGTCGACTGGTCGAAGGGACCCGGTCGACTGGTCAAAAACCTCTCTGCTAGTATCTTTAAACTTAATGTGCCAAGCCTTTCCTTGAGCATTGAGCCAATCCATAGCGATCTTAACAATCCCCTTGAGCTTACATAAGCTCCCATTCACCCTCGAATCTAACACAAACCCCCCAATAAAGAGGGACAGAACCCCCAATAAAGAGGCAAACCCCCTCAAAAGAAAGGACGTACTATTGGAAGTAATAAAAAATAGCAAAGAAAATGATTAAGGGCTCTCCCATGGTGGATGGGAGAGCCCCTAAGCGGCGGCCGCAAGGAGAGCACAGAAGTTAGAGAGAAGGGAGAGAAAACCCTAATCTGTTTTAACTTAGGGATTTTTTGGGAGGAGCTTTTAAAAGCTCTAGAATGGAGCTTCTAAAGGCTCAAGGTTGCTTTCTAGTTTCATGATTTTTTTGAAGATTAATGTGTCACTTTTACAAAATTATCAAAACCAAACCAAACGACACCAAATTAAGCCTTGTGTCCCAATCAATTGGGGTTGGTTGTATGAATTTTTTTTCCATTCTGCACAATCAAGAGCTATATGCTCATTTAAATTATATATATATATATATATTCATATCTTGTTGCACTACATACTCTCAGGTCAGTCAGGTTTGCTTCTCTCTCTCTCTACCCATTCCAGGCACTATGATCTTATCACTTTTTCGCACAGGTGCATCTATAGGTTTTCGTTGTATATGGCTGAACCATCTAAATTAATTCTCCCTCAACTTATCCTCAATCTGTGCCACTCCTACAATCTCTTGAATGTACTCATTTCTAATTCTATCTTTCCTAGTCTTACCACACATCCATCTTAGCATCCTAATCTTAGCTAGGCTCACTTTGCTAATGTATTGTTTCTTAGTTGCCCAACACTCTGTCCCGTAGAGCATAGCTGACGTAATAGCTATCCTATAAAATTTCTCTTTGAATTTTACTGGTATTCTCTGGTGACATAATACTACGGAAGTGCTCCTCCACTTACGCCAGCCTATTTTAATTCTATGGGTCACGTCATCACCAATTTTTACATATCTACTGATCATTGAACCTAGATAACGAAAGTGTTCCCTCTTTGGGATCTCCTGATCTTCGATCTTCACTACTTCGTTGTCTCTACTTCTACTATTACTAAAACTACATTCCATGTATTCAATTTTCGTCCTACTTATCTTTAGCACCTTAGTCTCCAGTGTTTCTCTCCAACCTTCCAATTTAGTGTTGAGTCCCCTTTTAGTCTCATAAACTAAAACAATATCATCTGCGAACAACATACACCTTGGGACCTCATCTTGGATGTGTCTAGTCAATTCATCCATAATTAGGGTGAATAAATAAGGGCTCACTGCCGACCCTTGGTACAAGCCTACGGTAATTGAACATTCTCTTGTTTCTCCGGCCGATGATCTAATTGTGGTAACCGCATCATCAAACATATCCTTCACCACGTCAATATAACCCTTGGTCACTCCCTTTTTCTCTAGCACCCACCAAATTAAATCTCTAGGCACCCTATCATAAGCTTTCTCTAAACCAATAAAAGCTATATGTAAATCTTTTTTCTTCTCTCTATACTTTTCCATTAGAGTCTAAGTAAATAAATTGCTTCCATAGTTGACCTCCCAGGCATAAATTCAAACTGATTTTCTGACACTGATGTTCTGCCTCTTAAGCGATGCTCCATCACTCTTTCCCATAGCTTCATAGTATAGCTCATCACCTTAATACCTCTATAGTTATTGCATTGATGTACATCTCATTTATTTTATATATAGGCACTAGAATGCTCTTCCTCCACTCATTAGGCATTTTTCTAGTCATTAAAATCCTATTAAAAACTTTTGTAAGTTAAGATGCCCCCACATCTCCCAATCATTTCCAAACCTCAATAGGAATCCCATCTAGTCCTATGGCCTTATTGGATTTCATCTTCTTTAAAGCAAATTCCACCTCAAACTTCCTTATTCTCCGATAGAATTTGTATTCTCTAGTGTCATTGTAACTTCCAGTTTCTTCTTCAGTTGTGTTATCCATATGTTTTTCATTCAGCAACTTCTCAAAATAGTTCTCCCACCTTTCCTTAATCTTTTCGTCGTTCACTAAAACCTAGAGTCCTTGCTTTTTATACACTTAACTTGATTAATGTCTCTTGTTTTCCTTAATAATAAATTATCAAATGGCTTAATAATAAATTTCATAAGTTACTTTTAAAAAGCCACGTGGGCGTCAAACTAAGCCTTAGTGTAAGAGAAAACTTTGTGTTGTGAGTCTTTGGGCATATTGCAAAGGGTATATATATATATATCCTAAAGTTGATTTTTAGTTGAAAAAGATATCAATAATAATATATACGTTATTCCACATACTTTTCTACACCCAATAATTCTGACCCTTGATTTCAGTGGACCACATGTGCTCCCGTGTGAGACCCATGTGGAATCTACATGGGGTCCACTGAAATTAAGGGCCATGATTGTTAAGTGTGGAAAAATATGTGGAATTGTTTGTGTGTATCATTACTCAAAAGATATACCTACGAATGAATGTAGCAATAATGGGTACATACCTGGGTTAGGGTCCATTGACCTTTGACAACCAACCCATACCCTATAAATACGATAATGACGTTGAGTTCTCTCTCTCTCTCTCTCTCTCTCTCTCTCTCTCTCTTACACAGTAGACATATATGAATATATATTTTAAAATTTATTCATTCATTAATAAAAGTAGTCATTGCCAAAGGGCATTACATAACTCATATACACTAATGATAAGCACCCCAAAAAAACCCAAAATCCAACAACTTGGGATCACAAAGTGAAACAAACTCCATGTTGAGCTTTTCAAAAACTGATCCACATGCAAGAAAATCACCCCAGGCAAAACCCCCAAAAATAGCCAAACTATACACAGTCCATGTATACAACTACTACCAGTTCTGGGTGTACTATACACAATCCATGTATATAAGTGATATAACCACTACCTGATCTGGGTGTAGAACCAAGCTAGCACACCTAACCATGTTAGGCTAAAACAAAAACTAATCAACCCAACCAAGTAGCCACCCACTGATATAAGGACAGACCTGGAGCTGGCCTCTCGGCAAAAGGAATACTCCATATCAATCTTTCGAACTAAACACCATCAAGATCAATTCACCCCAAAAAAGCCCATTGAAGCGTGTGGATACCGGCATTTGGTCCCACTTTTAATTTTAAAACAATTTCTTTCAAATTCAAATACAAAGAATTGCCACTTAATTTTTAAAGGAAAAATTAAGAAACCATTTTAAAAGAAAACCGATCTTTTGCGAAACCAAAGATAAACTGGGTCTGGGGATTATGGAATGAAAGGGGAAGGATCCCGGCGGACTAAAACACCCCATTTCATTCTATCTCGTGATAGGCCTCTACTCAACATCCTTTCTAACCAAATTATTAATCTAAGCATACCCTCAACTAATACATATATGTAAATATCCATTACAAAAGCATGTCAAAAGGGTGTAAGATTGCTAATGATAAAATATCATTCATAAACCACATAATTCAAGTATCAAGCAAGATGATGTGCAAATAAGAAACTAGAAAACTTACTCGGGATCATGTCGCAAATATTAAACGTGTGATGCGTGCAAGAAAATAAAACCTAAGAAAAGGTCTCTAATCATGTATACACATAAGACAAGTCCTAATCTTAGGTGTCGCGCATGGAGTCGAAAATCAATTAAAATCAAATAAGTAAATTAAACTAGAGAAGGGGTTGAGAAATTGTACCTCAAATGCGCTACAAAATAAAGATTAGTACACATGACTTGATCAAAGATATCAAATAATCAAACCTGAGCTTCTAGCTTAAATCTATCAAGTATGGAAGGAATTGACCTATTTATGGATTCCTTCTAATTAGTTGAAAACATATCACCTCTATAGATATGCAAGTCTCAACTAGGAACCAATGCAATGTCCATATAGAGGTAGTATGATCCCAACATAATTGTAAGGAACTCACAACTAGGTTCAATTAGGAACAAATCAAACTAGAGCTAGATCCTAGCTACAAGTATCAATATACATGAGTGAGTGCATGGGTGTAAGCAAGAATGAGATATGAACCAATCATTGATTTGGATCACTTAGCCTCTGGATTTAAACTTAATTGACATTATTCAAAACATGATTTGGGTCCCAAGGCATTAGGAAACCATTTAGGTTAAAATCAATAAGATTAGATAAAAATAGTGACAGTTTCTCATGAATCACAGAGAGCAGACCAGACTTTCAAAGATAGAAAAACCATACTTTCAACGGTTGGATCTTAGTGATTTTTGGATATGATGTACCTCTGTGAGTCTAGTTTCTAACCAAAAAAAAAAAAAATCAAAGATTGAACACTTAGATCTCTGTGAATAAGGAAAACACTAGACATCACTCAGGAATTTTCAACTCTCTGTCCAAAGATTTTGTGTGATTTTCTAAAAATAGTAAACAAATGAGACATTTAGATCTTTTTAGGGTATCTTCCTAACACATTGAACTACCGAGAAAAAAATATTGGAGACCAAGAAAGTTCGGTTAAGGTTCTGATTTATTAATTTTAAAACGGGTTCACTGTTCTGGAATTTTGGACAGAGAATAGCTTGCTTTGAAACCATAAGGCCAAACCTTTTTAAACATGGATTTTCTTTGAGACAAAAATTACAGAGATACTTAAGTGAGTTATGAACATCCTCCAATTGGTCTCATCCCATTTCAATGGACCATGATTTAATAAAAAATCTTTGATCTCAGTTGGTTTAAGGATTCACTGCACCATAGTTAGGTTAGTGTTCATGTTTTGAAGTAAACTTGATCCATGATTCTATAGAGAACTAGGATCAAGTATGATTATGATTGTTAGAATAAGTGATGAAATGTAAAGAGATTCATAGATTTATCCTTAATGGATCTCCACCATAGATCTCATATTTGGAGATCTAACAAGAGAATCCTAAGGTCCTATTCAATCTTATGGACTCTTGAACATTCAAGTTCCCTAGATTTCAACAAACAACCTTAGGAAGACTTACATCTAAATCCTCCCTCAAACATATGATCCTTTAGAGCTATGATATCTCATTCTCCTCTCAAATTAATGATCCTTGGAGACTAAATAAGACCCAAATTTACTCCAATCTCTATGGAATATAGTATGAATTCCATAAGCTTCTTAGTAGGGAGATACAAGTCATGAGCCAAGACTTGGACCCAACCAACTATATGTAGGCATGATCACGATCCATCTTAATCTTTATATGAATTATAGGATCATAGGAAACTAAGGAATCAAACTCAAAGGGACTTAATGAAACATATAAAATCTTATGAGTCTTAAAAGGAAAGTAGAAATTAAAAAAAATCAAGATTCACTTAAGAAAATTCAAAAGAGCAAATTCTTCAAAACCAAATCATACTTTTTTAAACCCAAGGATTATTTAGATCCAAGCTAATGAACTTATCATGAGATTCAATCACAAATTCTAAGTGGTGTGTGATGAAATGAGGTAAGAAGAGAGGTTTTGAAAATGTGTAAAATCCTAGAACTATGAATTTGTGATTGAACTTGCCTAATTCTACATAGGATTGAGAGGTTACCTCTATAACCTCAAGGATTTCTTCTATTTCTTGTGAAGTTCATCCAAAATCTTCAAATTCTTCTTTAATTCTTCAAATTCTCCAAGAAAAATCTCTTGTTCTTCTCTCAATTCTCTCTACTATATATGTATAACTCTTTTATATATCAATTTTGATTCAAAAGTCCCCCAATAATGGAGATGAATGCCTGTTTATATAGACCCCTCTCTCCAGGGTTAATTGGGTAAATTTGGGTGAAGAGCCCATGTGCAAAGTTTTCTTCTAGAACATATGAGAAAAACAGACTGTTATAGTGCGTGGCACTCGGTGAATTGTTTGCGGCACTCACTGAGTGCCGTTCTGACACTCACTCAATACCGACACGGTACTCAGTGAGTGCCGCCAGCTTCGCCGCGTGCCGCATCTAACAGAATTCCTGTCTCCTTTTTAATTTTCAAAACAAATCTTAATATAAACTTAATTATTAGTAACTCATATATTAATATACTCATATTTGTAATGTACTTCATTAAGATACACCCATATGAATAATATATATATACTTTAATGCATTAGTTTGCTTCTCTTTTCTCTTTTCTTTTCTTTTCTCCTTTTCTCAATAATATATTTTTTTCTCTTTCTTCTTTTATTATTTTATTTCTTTTCAAAAAAAAAAAACTCTTATATCTTATTTTTCAAGACGAATTCCCAAACTGGGTTTCTCATACGTTCTTCAACATCCGGGTTTCTCCCGAACACCCAGTTTCTCTCTCTTTTTGTTTTTAATTTGAAACTTGATTTGAAGAATCTTTGAAGGATTTGAATTCTCTGGAAAATCTTTGAATTTCAACGGTCATCGTCATCATCGGTCTTTAGAGGTAACCAATCCCTGGATTCAATGATTGGTCAAAATCGGGGTGTCTATAGTTTGCCCCTATTCGAAAGAGCTTGTAAAGCAACGCGTATCACAAGTGAATGTCGAAGCCTGTGTGAAAGACAAGCCTTTGACCAAGCTGTCGAATCCAGGTAAAATCAAAGTGCGTTGCAAAACAGGTGCATAGAGAGGCAAATGCTGGTCGTGCTCAATGGTGGTATCCCGACGGGGAATCAGACCAGGACGTAGTTCGGGCAAGGGTCGACATACACACACAAATAATCATACGGATGAATGTTCCTATCTTATCGTGATGCATATGCTCAATCAACTTCATGTCCTATACTCCAAACGTGATGATCTCGAGTCACGTTTCTTTTCTTATTATCAGAAATGCGCCCTATACTTCAAATTTTCCTATTATGATATTGTCCTACTCTTGGAACATCATGATTGATATATACACGCTTCACATGTGTTTTGAGAATCGTTCGACCAACTGAGATGTGCATCGCGCCTTGTACTCTGGTGTTGAATCTGGTAGCACGCTGAAAGATTTAAGATGTTTCACGCCTTGCACTCAGAGTCTTCCAAAAATCATCTGATCGACTGAGCCGCTTCACGCCTTACACTCCATAGTCGAATCAGGTAGCACGCGAAAAGATTTTAGACGCTTCATGCATTATACTCAGAATCTTCCAAAAATCATCTGATCGACTGAGCTGCTTCACGCCTTACACTCCATAGTTGAATCAGGTAGCACGCTGAAAGATTTGAGCCACTTCACGCCTTATACTCAGAATCTTCCAAAAATCATCTGATCGACTGAGACGCTTCATGCTTTACTCTCCATAGTCGAATCAGGAAGCACGCGGAAAGATTTGAGATGCTTCACGCCTTATACTCAGAATCTTCCAAAAATCATCTGATTGACTGAGCCGCTTCACGCCTTATACTCCATAGTCGAATCAGGTAGCACTCGAAAAGATTTGAGACGCTTCACGCCTTATACTCAGAATCTTCCAAAAATCATCTGATCGACTGAGATGCTTCACGCCTTACACTCTATAGTCGAATCAATGCAAATTTATTGCGAGAAATGAGAATGCAAACTAGTTACACCCTAGCTTAACTCATCGAGAATCGATACATACAGTTCCGTCATATCTTCAGAGCGAGATCTTTACGATTCTTGAATTCCAGAATCTTTCACGGTTATCTCCAGATCAATCCTTTCAAAATCTAGATTTATTTAGACTAAAATTTAAATTTTCCAAAATCTGGAGTAAGTCAGACTCCAATTTGTTCAATTTTCAAAAATTCGGATGTCAATCAGACTCCAATTTCTTCAAAATTTCCAAAATTCAGAGTCAATCAGACTCTAATTTGTTCAATTTTCCAAAATTTGGAGTCAATCAGACCCCCAACTTCTTCAAATTTTCCAAAATCCAGAGTCAATCAGACTACAATTTGTTTAATTTTCCAAAATTCGAAGTTAATCAAACCCCAACTTCTTCAAATTTTCCAAAATCCAGAGTCAATTAGACTCCAATTTATTTAATTTTCAAAATCCGGAGTCAATCAGACCCCTATTTCTTCAAAATTTCCAAAATCCGGAGTCAGTCAGACTCTAAAAAATTTAGAGTCAATTAGACTCAAATCAAATCAAAATTCCAAAATTTAGAGTTAATTAGACTCCAATTTATTTAATTTTCAAAATATGGAGTCAATCAGACCCCAATTTCTTCAAATTTTCCAAAATCCGGAGTCA
Source organism: Hydrangea macrophylla (assembly GCA_033977485.1). NCBI lineage: Eukaryota > Viridiplantae > Streptophyta > Magnoliopsida > Cornales > Hydrangeaceae > Hydrangea > Hydrangea macrophylla. The sequence continues at coordinate 101,763,254 of CM066990.1, forward strand.
ATCAGACTCCAAAAAAATTCAGAGTCAATTAGACTCAAATCAAATCAAAATTTCCAAAATTTGGAGTTAATCAGACTCCAATTTCTTCAAATTTTCCAAAATCCGAAGTCAATCAGACTCCAATTTGTTTAATTTTCAAAAATTCAGATGTCAATCAGACTCCAATTTCTTCAAATTTTCCAAAATCCGGAGTCAATCAGACTTAAAATGATTTTATTTGCCAAAACCAGGCGTTTCAGCATGATTTCTCACAATCAAGGGCCAATTTTTATTCAAAAAGAGGGCTTAAGAACTTCTTTTTCAAATCCTGGGGGTTCTTTTGAAATGAGGAAAAATCTTTAGGGACATGGGAGCAAAATTCGATGGTTCCTATCACAAATATGAAATATTTGGAGGGAGGGGGCTACCTATCACACGCCGCGGCACTCAGTGACACACACCGTCACTCACTAAGTGCCGACTGGCACTCCATGCAATGCCGCGCGGCACTCACTGAGTGCCGGTGACCTTTCATCGACTGCCGGTTTGACTGGCAGTGTGTTTAAAACTTGATTTCTCTTCTTTCTTTTTATTCTCTTCTCTCTCTTCATGAATTTTCTCTCCAAAACTCTCTTATCTCTTGATTTCTAACTCAAGAATCGTCAAATAATCAAGGTATGCCTACTTTCTTAATGCCAAGTTTGCATTTTAAACTTGATTTATGCTTAGAATCATAGTTATTTTCATGTTTCCCTCACAATTTCTTCATATGAATCTTAACTTCTCTCTTTTTGCTTGTAGATTCTTACAATGGGAAGTGGTTCTGGTTCCCATGGGCCTTCTAGGAAGAAGTATATGCCTACCCCCGGCCATAACTCGTCATCATTACTTGCCGACCCAGAGCAGCAACTCTCGGCACGAGCCTTTAATAAATTGGTATACTCCCAAACTCTCTTGTTTCTTAATGATGAATAATGTGATGTAATGCGATGTATGATGAACTATGTATGAATGTCCCCATAACCTTGTGTGTTCTGATATAATCAATCTTATTTGTGATACCCCCCTTCTTTTGTGTTGATTTTCTTGGATGGAATGCCATGGTTGTTTGGGTTCATTGATTTTCCATGCCTACGAATTTCATTATTCCATTCTTCTATTGCTAATGAGGGGTCACACCGACCACGCAAAGCACTCAAATTTTGCATAGATTGTGCTTAATGATCCCAGGATTCATGGTCACAGAACCAAGAACCTTTTTTTATTTTCCTTTCACGACATCGAGTCACTTAGACTCAGATACTATTTTTCCAAGGATTGAGTCGTTTAGACTCAGAAATCATTTTATTCAAAATAATTGAGTCGCTTAGACTCAGAATTCATTTTTTTTTCTTCGAAGAATCGAGTCGCTTAGACTTAGAAATCATCATTTTTTTTAAAGAATCGAGTCGCTTAGACTCAAAAATCATTTTTTTTTCAAAGAATTGAGTCGCTTAGACTCAGAAATCATTATTTTCAAAGAATTAAGTCGCTTAGACTCAGAAATCATTCTTTCAAAGAATCGAGTCGCTTAGACTCAGAATTCATTTTTTTCGAAGAATCGAGTCGCTTAGACTTAGAAATCATCATTTTTTTTAAAGAATCGAGTCGCTTAGACTCAAAAATTACTTTTTTCGAAGAATCAAGTCGCTTAGACTCAGAAATCATCATTTTTTTTCAAAGAATTGAGTCGCTTATACTTAAAAATCATCATTATTTTCAAAGAGTTGAGTCGCTTAGACTCAGAAATCATTATTTTCAAAGAATTGAGTCGCTTAGACTCAGATACTATTCTATTCAAAGACTTGAGTCGCTTAGACTCAGATACTATTTTATTCAAAGAATCGAGTCACTTAGAGTTAGAAATCATTTTATTCAAAGAATTGAGTCGCTTCGACTCAGAAACTATTTTCTCAAAGAATTGAGTTGCTTAGACTCAAGAAGTTCTATTTTATTTCCTTGTTTTCTTATTTTTGTTTTATTTCTGTTCCTTTCTTACAGACACACGAGGCTGCCCTCAAAGGCCATGGGAGCCTGGCTCACAGTCGGAGGTGGTATGAGGAGCTTTTTGATGAAGTTAGAACCGTGGTCAACAATGCTGGATTTGGGCTCTTTGTGTTACTCTTAGAAAAGAGTTCAAACGATATGACCCATATCCAGGCCTTAGCGGAGCGATGGTGGGATACAACAAACACATTCCACATGCCATTTGGGGAGATGACAATGACTCCCCTGGACTTTGCTATGATCACAGGCATCCCTTTTCGTGGCCTTCTAGTCGCTCGTTATGATGATCTCCCGACCCTTTTGGTGGCCTTCTAGTCGCTAGTTCATGAACACTTTCATGGGCCAGGTTTTTACTAATGACCAGATGGCTAAGGCTTTCATTATATATGTGCTGGGTTGCTCACTAATGAGCACGAAAGGAGATCGGATCAATCTAGGGTACTTAGCCTCTCTTGCGTACATCGATCACATATCCCAATATAACTGGGGAGGGGCAGGGCTGGTTACTCTCTATAACCACATGAGTGAGGTCTTTAGGGGAAACTCCCCTTCCACTGGCGGGTACTGGAGAGCCTATAAAATCGTTTATTATTATATTTCATCACTTTTTTCATTTCATTCATCTCCTCTGATTTTTTATTTCGAATACTGGATTCACTCTTTGCTTCTTCTTTTTTTTTCTTTATATATTTTCTTTTGCAGATATGGTTTCACGAGTACCTTCGCATGAGGGCTCCCAGTACCAGAGATGGTAAGGCTGCTATCATGCCTCAGGGCCTGAAATAGAGAAAGGGAGCGATGGGCCGGAAGGTTGGGGCCTACGACTTTGTTGGTGATAGGAACCTCTAACTTACGCGAGGTTCACGTGATATGGAATCCATGAGAGGCGGCCCTCCCTGAGGCTAGCGAGGCAATCCAGGTGGCTGTGGGTTTCTCCAGGTTGAGGATCTTGATGGTAGGTGAGGCATGCCGGGAGTGGTACCTCGGTGAGAGAGTGACTAGGCAATCTCTTGCCGCCCCAGTCTTTTACATGCCGAGAGCTCCTCCAGCTACTATGCGGAGCATTGAGACTTTAGATCATGGGGACTTAGAGGCCGCTCTAGATGGGAAAAATATTGCAAATTTCTTGGATGGTCCAGCCGGTTACCCCACCTTTAGATTGAATTCCCTAATGCACAACTTTCCTCTTATGGATACTACCTATAGATATTTCATTCCTTTTATTCTTCTTTAAGATTTTCCTTTCAATAATACTCATACAGACTAGAATTTTCTTCTGCAGTCGATCCCTGAAGCAGCTGAACCTCCAGCCCTCTCGCAGTGGAACTGGAATGTACCAAGCTGACCCCTTATACTTAGAACGTCCCGTCCATTCCTTTGTAGTACGATACGGTTCCCAGAGATTATAAGGAGGAGGGTCTATCATATGCACATACCGTTTAGCACTGGATTCATGGATGCGAATGGAGGGTAAGTCTCAATACCACTACATTTATTTATTCCCTTCAATTGCTTTACTCATTAATGCTTACCAAATCTCAATTTTCAGGCTAATGGAGCAAGGGCCAATGCAGATCTTCGATTCAGAGCCATGGTATATCTTTTTTGATCCCTTTTTTTTCTTTTATTTATTTCATTATTCTTCTCTTTTTTTAAAAAGAATATTCATTTATTTATTTTCTTTTGAAGAAGGAATTAACTTCCACAAAATTTTAAAAGAATTGAAACCTGGAGATTCAAGAAAAAGAATTTTATCATCCTTCTTCTGTACAGGAAGAGGAGCTCAATGTTATGAGAAGGCAAATGCAAGGGCTCCAAATGGGTCAGGGGGGCGGTTATCCTGGAGGTGCTGGCGACAGCGATCAAGGTGGTGGTGATGGCGGAGATGGTGGAGATGGTGAAGCCGGGGGAAGTCAGACGGCTCCATGGGCACCTAGAAGGAATCCCTGTCGCTGATAAAGATGATCTACTCATCTACCTCTTTTTATCTTTTATTACATCTTTGCAAGGACGAGAACTCTAAACTCTCTTTCTTTATGGATTTACTTTAGATAAGAAGTTTTCGATATCCATGCATGGTGGCCTACGTGTCAATTTTGAATTCTGTTTAATATTCATGCTTGGTTACTATCTTAGTATCAAATTTATTCACTTTACTTCCTATATGAATGCTTTATTGCTTGTTAATGGTGTAAGAGAATTGGAGCTTGAATGCCCAATGGTGAATTTTTTGTTCCATTTTTTCATGTAGGTTTGGGCTGATTAAGGTTATAAATTGACCCATGAACCTTTTAAACTCTGACCGGCACTTACTGAGGATGACTGACACTCACTGAGTGCTGCATGGCACTCAGTAACTGCCGGCCGCACTCAGTAAGTACTGCTGCTTTTTGTCGAGTGTTGGTTTGTGTCCCTTTACCTATATAAGGTGCCTCTTACTCATTTTGCTTATCTTGAAGCTCCTAAGGATTCTTATCATTCTTCTCACTCAAACTCTTCTTCCATATTCATTCCCATTCCCCATAGCTCCCATATGTTCTGACATTTTATCCCCGTGGATGGATTCTGTTTCAGGTATCGATCGACTCAACTTTGAGTTACACAAACTGACGGACCTTTTTGCTTTCCGCCATATGGCTCTAGACAAGGACTTACTCTAAGCCACTATCCGATGCTAGGAGCCCTCTTTGCATGTCTTCCGGTTCAGTCTCGAGGAATTCTGTCCACTCTTCGAGGAATTCAGCGCCATTCTCCATACCAATCCTTTTGCTGATTTGATTGTCCCTCAGATGCAGGCAGGGTATATTCAGGATCTAGCGACTCTTCTTTATATTTCTTATGGTGTAGCCAACTCTTTTATTTGCGATCATCATATTGACTTTGACCTCTTCTCCTTTGTCTATGCCCCCATTGGAGATCCAGATGATAGAAGGTATCAAATCGTCAGACGCAATGCCCTTTCTCTGGCTATGCTATCCCATTTTCTATTTCAATCTTCCGCAGACATCCTTATCCCCATTGTCTATGGTCTCCATGAGATGAAGAGTGCAGTTATACTAGTCCTCAGGGAGACTTTGTTGGGTCTTGACCATGCTCATGCTACCGGGGCCATGCTTTCACATGGGGCTCCCCATGTCCTTCAGGTTTGGCTTTTGGAGCATCTGGGCCTCTTTGCCTACCCTCCCTCTGGGAGAATGCTCTCCTACAATTATCTGGAAGTTCGTTACCCACCTCGCACAGTTGAAGGCTGGCTTGCTTGGCTTCAGAGCCTATGTTATGAGGATATTTGTTGGGTATACCCCCGATGGTCTTACTGTTCTGTCACAGTATGACTTCCCGGACGCCCGGGGGTTTCGTTGCCTGGTCTGCGTGCCACCACTTTTTACATCCCCGGTCGGGTAGGTCGTTAGTTCGGGTTGCTTCAGGATGTCCCAGTTGCTATTACTACAGATTTCTCGAGGAGTTCCGCTTTATACCCTTCTACCATAAGGCTCTTTGTCGAGGTTTGGCATGATAGTGTGTTTGCTCCCTTCTGAAGGATCCCTGCTTCAATTGTTCCTACTGTTGAGTACCTCTTTGAGATTTAGACCTTGTTTGGGAGATAGCTTCACAACTGGACAGACAGAAGTAAAGAAACAAACTACAAGATTCTAACACCTGGAAAACTTTAACATATCCCACTTACTCTGACTGCGCTTTTATTTTGGGTTATGTGATGCATTTTCATTTACAAGACTGTTCCTTGTTCCCAAAAAATGTTCTAAACATGTTAAATCAAAGTTTGCACTTCTCTAATCTTTTCAGATTATGAAAATTTTCCTCTTGATGTCTCTTTTAGCTTTTATTAATTTGCTTTGAGTTTTACTTTAGAGCTTTAATCATTCTATACCGTGTATCCTCATTTGCTTCCACACAATACATATTTTGACATCTAGTAGATCCAGAAATGGGTTTAGATATTATTTGGGTTCTTCGGTTTAGCAAACGAAGTTTGACCCTAGTCTTGGGGCTTTGTAACTAGTCCTGGGCAGCCCCTAGTTTGGTATGGGGAAACTCAAAACATTAATTTTGTCAAGTTTGGTTTTATTTGGATCGAGGGCCTTGTGAGACCGCCTACTTATCCCCGAGTGGGTATCAGGTCCGTAGTAGTTCAGCCGAGGCTAGAAGGAAAGTGCTTTTCAAGCAGTTTATGAATGACCGAACCGGGTAGGTTGCCTACGTATCCCCTAGTGGGAATCATGTAAAGCGTAGTTAATCAATTCTGGAGGTTTTGAAAGACAAGGTTTCAAGCATAGTATTTCTTAAGTCGATCGAGGTTGAGTGGCTGTTTAAATTCAACCCCATCTAGGTCCATAAGATAGGCAGCCCCTCCGGAGAGAAGCGTCTTAATGATGTATGGTCCGACCCAGTTGGGTTTAAATTTTCCTCTGGGGTTATAAACGGGTGCTTTAAGTTCTTTTAGGACCTACCAGCAAGCTTCCTTGGGCAAACTTTTTTGTTGAAAGCATGAGCTATCCTCTTCTGATACCCTGAGTGTGATTTATAGCAGTCAGCCTCTTCTCATCTAGTAGCATCAACTCCTCATATCTCCGTCACAGCCACTCAAGTTCGGTTACTTCGCACTCTACCAAAATTCTCAAGGATGGTATTTCGACCTCAACCGGAAGAACGACTTCCATCCCATAGACTAATGAATATGGCGTAGCCTCCGTCGAAGTTCTTACGGAAGTTCGGTATCTCCACAAAGCAAATGGTAGCTTTTTGTGCCAATCCCTATATGTATCTGTCATTTTTCTCAGGATCACCTTTACATTCTTGTTTACGGCTTCTACTGCTCCATTTGTCTGGGGTCTATAATTCTCTAAGAGTGGGATAACATCTCCTTGGAAATGGCTACCATGATCGGAAATGAATTCATTTGGAACCCCATATCTACAGATTATATTCTTCTCAATAAAACTCACCACATCTTTAGCTTTCAATGTCGCATACGATGCTGCTTCCACCCACTTGGTAAAATAATCTATCGCCATAATTATGTACCGGTGTCCATTGGAGGCTTTCAGAATTACTTCACCGATGATATCAATACCCCATACGGAGAATGGCCAAGGGGTGGCCATGCTATAAAGTTGGAAAGGTGAGGTATGCATAAAATTTGCATGGTTCTGATACTTATGGCATTTCCTAACATATTCATAACAATCCTTATCCAAAGTTGTCCAAAAGTATCCTTGCCGGATTATCTTTTTGGCTAACATATGTCCACTCATGTGTGGCCCGCAAACTCCCTCATGTATTTCCTCCATCATTCTTTTTGCTTCTCTCCCATGCAGGCATTCTAGGTTATAACTGGTATAGGACTTCTTCCACAACTTTCCCACATAAATCACAAGCTGAGCTGAAAACCTCTGAATTGCCTTCTTATCTTTTTCTGAAGCCCCTTCAGGGTACTCTCCTCTTTCATTAAAACTCTAAACATCCACAAACCATGGCACTTCTGTCTCATCTCTTTCTTCAATGGCCGCGATTGTCTCGAATGAGGGTCGGGTCCTTTCTTCTATAGATAGGAGAATCATGGTAACTCCTATAGGGATTTGGATCATTGAGGCCAAGGTTGCTAAGGAATCGGCTAGTTGGTTCTCTTCCCGGGGAAGGTAATAGAACGAGATTTTTAAGCTCTCCAAGTATTCATGGTAAGGTCTCAATTTCTAATGCTTTATTCTCCAATCAACCTTTACTTATGATATTATTAGATTCGAGTCCCCAAAAATATCGATCTTCTCAATTTTTAAGGCCAAGGCTGCTTCCATCCTAATTATGCATGCTTCGTATTCTGCCGTGTTGTTGGTTGAGTTATACTTAAGCTTAACGGCCAATGGGGTGGGGGCTCCATTATGTGATATGAGGATGATTCCAACCCTGTATCCCATCTGATTGGCTGCTCCATCTAAATACATTCTCTATGAATCTTCCTTTACTTCCATCACCCCTTCATCAAAAAACTTAAATTCTCCCTTTTCTTCAGATTCTATGGCAAGGTCAGCTATGTATTCGACGACGGCTCTCCCTTTAACGGATTTGGAAGTGACATACCTAATATCTAATTTGGCTAGCATCATGGTCCAACGGGAGATCATACTAGTTAAGACGGGTTTTTCAAAGAGGTATCTGAGTGGGTCCATTCAAGATATTAGGGTGACCAGGAAGGCTAACATATAATGCCTAAGGCGATGGGTACACCATACCAAGGCCAAATAGGCTTTCTCCAATGGTGAATAATTTAGTTCATACTTGGTCATCCTTTTACTTAGATAGTAGATTGCTTTTTCCACACGCCCCTGTTCTTCTTCTTGGGCCAATATGCACCCCATTGAGTTCTCGGTTACAGACAGGTATAGCAATAAAGGCTTTTCGGGTTTAGGAGGTAATAGGACAGGAGGGTTTTGGAGGTAGGTTTTGATCTTTCGAAGGCTTTCTAACATTGGCTATCCCATTCAAACTTCTCTCCTTTCCTCAACAACTTGAACAGTGGGTCACAGGTCATGGTGAGTTTGGATATGAAATGGCTAATGAACTGTATCCTTCCTATGAATCCCCTCAACTCCTTTTTCATTTTTTGGTGATGGCATTTTGATTATGGCTTGAATTTTGGTCGGGTCTACCTCAATCCCCCTCTGCATAATCAGAAACCCCAACAATTTCCCCGTGGTGACCCCAAAGGTACATTTCTGCGGGTTTAACCTCATTCTAAATTTCCTTAATCTCTCAAAGAATTTTCTTAAAGCCTCTAAGTGCTCTCCCCTCTCTTTGGACTTTACTATCATGTCATCCACATACACCTCCACCTTTTAATGGATCATGTCATGTAGTAATGTGGTGGAGGCTCTTTGATAAGTCGTTCCTGCATTTTTAAGTCCAAATGGCATAACTCTATAGCAGTAAGTCCCCCAAGGTGTGATAAAAGTGGTCTTTTCCCTATCCTCAGGTGCCATTAATATTTGATTACACCCCGAGAACCCATCCATGAAAGATAAGAGTTTATATCCCGCAGTATTGTCTACTAACACATCAATGTGGGGTAAAGGGAAATTGTCCTTAGGGCTGGCTTTGTTCAGATCCCAGAAATCAACACAAACCCTAACGCGACCATCCTTTTTTGGGACCGGTACAATGTTAGCGACCCATTTTGGATACTCAGTGACAATCAAGAATCTAGATCCTAACTGCTTTTCAACTTCCTCTACTTTTAGCGCCCATTCAGGCCTCATTCGCCTCAATTTTTGTTTTATAGGTTTTGAATTTAGGAAGATGGGGATATGATGCTGGACTATTTCTGGATCAATTCCTGGTATATCATCATAAGACCATGCAAAGACATCCTTGAATTCATTTAATAAATTGATTAGCTCTTTGCTTTCCTCATTACTAAGTGTGGAGCCAATAGAAACATTTTGCGGATTATCTCCATTTCCCAAATTAATCATTGAAGTGCTTTCTATGATTTTACATGTAGACTCATTTTCTTTCTTAATTAATTTTTGCAATTCATCTGGTATTTCATCACATGCATCACAATTATTATTATACACAGTCGAGTAAGCAGAATCTGTCACATTCTCATTAACTTTCTTAGGAGTGATTACAACAGGCATAGAAATTGAAAGGCGCCTCATCTGGGCTATTACAGACTCGGGGTGAAGGGGATACCTATCGCTAGACTCAAAGACCCATTCTTTCTTGCTTTCTCCTCCCAATTCAGTGATGAAATGATCTTCCTGATCCCCTGTCTGAGTAATCTCTTCCATTTCTTCTTCCCCTGGCTCTTCTTCATGTTCTGGCTTCTCCCCTTCTGCTTCATTTTTTTTGCTTTCTCCTTCATCTCGGCCTTTCTCATCTTTGTTCATAATCTTCCCAGGACTACCCTTTCTGATTCCCCTGTGTTCTTCTTTTAGCAGGTCTTTCATTGCTAAGCCATCAAGAGTACACACCCAATCCTAAATAACAACAGGTTTCGTAGGTTCCTGAAGGTAAGGATCTTTATAGTCAGAGAAGTCATGTGCAAAGAATATCTCAAATCCTAGCTTCACACACTTATCCTTACTATCCTCCCACAGTTTCGAAAAATTGCAGAATGGGAAATCCTCTCCTTCCTTGAAAAAATACCCATTGAGAGTCTTCAAATATGGCTCCATCGGTGCATCAGCCGCTTTCTTCTTTTTTCTCATTTCTTCCTGTGTTTGCTGGTATCCTAACCCACGGGTATGTGTTTGCGTGACAATGTTAAAAAATTATGGCAATCCTTGGTGCCTCTTACCTAAACCCAACCCCAGGAAGAACCCCATTTTCCTCATAACTCCAGCTACCAATAGACTTGCATATTGGTCAAAATAAAGTGGCAGGAACTCCTTTGGCTTGCTATGCTCTATTGCATTAATGAATTCGAACCCACCCAAGCTTGTTTCTTCTTCTTGCATCTGTACTTCCAAAATTAGGGCGCTAGACGAGGCTTCAGACACATGCATCCAACTATCCCCCAGAATGTCGCAAACTTTATTCCCCCAAATGTATTTGACTTTTTGATGAATGGTTGACGGGATGGAACCCAAACTATCCATCCATGGCCTTCCCAAAACCAGGTTGAATGATGTAGGAATATCAATGATCTAGAACTCTGCTTCCTTTTCTATAGATCCAATGGAAAGATTTAGAAAAATGATCCCCATAACTGTCCACTGAGTGTTATAGTAGGCTCTCACCTTTTGTTCTAACGGTACAAATGTTAACTCATCAAGCCCCATCCTTTTGGCTGTTCGAAATGGGCATACATTCAGAGCAGACCCGTTGTCAACGAGACAGACAGGCAAAGAGTTTCCTAGACATTCGATAGTGATATGCAATGGCTTGTTATGAGTGGGTCCCCCAGGAGGTAAGTCAGCTTCAGTAAATTAGATAGCGAGAGTAGAGCTTGTGTTGATCATACCGACAAGATCCTCTAGGGTGATATTGACGGAGACATCCGACTGATTGAGAGCATCAATGACTGCTTTCCTATGACGCTTGGAAGCAATTAATAACCCCTAAATAGTGATATTCGCTTGTATCTTTTTCATCTGTCTCAAGACCCGTCCCGGGTCATACTCCGATGCGTCCACAGAAGAGGAAATCGCAATGCATCTTGCTCATCTTCCTTTCCTTCCTCATTCATTTTCCCTTTTCCTTTATCCAATTCCTTCCCCAGGTGATCCTCCTCGAGTTCATGGGGTTTGAAATGTCTTCCAGACCTAGTCAAATGCCTTACTTCTTCCCTTATCCATAGATCATCTTGTGCTTTAGTGATTTTTGGACCCTCCTCTTCCTTTTCACTCTCATACCAAAGATCTTCTTTCGCTTGATTGATGTTCTGGCTGTCGCCCTCCTCATACCAAATGGAGATGTCGGCGTCGGGTGCCCACCAATTTGTAATAGCAGCTTCTTTCATTACCTTCTTCGTTGGCTCGCCTAAAGTGTAGATTACTAAATCCCCCGGTATCTGACAAAACTTTTTTGGGTACCCCAACTTAGTAATGAATTCTGATGGATCAAAAGGATTTCCTTCAGTTTCCAAGTGGTAAATCCTGGGCGGTGGCACGACATGGTGATTCGATAACGGGTTCTTAGTGACATTCGGTGGATTGGCCGGTGGTTCAGATATTACCTTCTTGTCTATCAAATCTTAGATCTCATGCCTCAACCTTAAGCATCGATCCGTTGAGTGCCCCTTCTCTTAGTGGAATTTGCAGTACAGATCAGCATTGAAATTCAGAGGTGGTGGGTTTGGTCTTGGCCGTGGTTCCAATAGGTGAAGGTGTCCTTTTGCTAGTAGCCTATCAAGAGCCATGGATAATGACACCCCCATGTCTGAATACTTTCTCAATGGCTTATCGCCTCCTGTCTTCGGGTAACTTCTGACTATGTCAAACTTTTTCTCTGGTTCACTTAATGCGTTCACGTCTGTAGGTCCCAAATGACCTCTTAAATGCCCTCCTCCTGTCCCATAATTCAGACGCTTATACCTGTTCATCGGTTCTTTTCTCTTAATTAACCTTTCTTGTATCGCGTCTTCGATCTTTGTTCCCACATCAAACACTTCGGCAAAGGTGTTGATGGATTGAAACCTAATATTTTCTTGGTAGTCAGGCTGTAAATTTTTCATCAGCATCCGGATTTGTTCTTTCTCTGTCGGCCTCTGTACCATTTTAGCCGCCTTTCCCTTCCAGCGGCTCAGATATTCAGCAAAAAATTCCTTGTTCCCCTGCCTGGTAATTTCTAGGTCTCTGATAGTAACATCTAGGTCTTGATTGTACTCATATTGGGCCACGAACGACTTGACAACTGTCACACCCGTTCCAAAAATTTATAGTTTTATCATGCATAATTGTAAATTGAGAGGTTATCAATGTTAATTGATAATGGTGGATTGAGGTTGACTGTGAGTCAACGGTAAGGTGTCAGTGAGGACACGGGAACATGGAAGTTCATATTGCATAATCATGAGTAAATGGCATTTATATGATTTAAATGTTATTTGACTTTATCTGGTATTCCTGTGAATAGTAATTATACCTGTGTAGTATAATTCTGGTAAATTTGGATATGATAGTATCATTTTGAGAACTGTGGTGAGAACGTGAGTGATACGTTAATTGAAAAGGTAGGTTGTGTAGAGATTTCCACAGAATATAGTTTTCGGACGTTATTTTGGACCCAAACGAAACCTAGTCGAAAACTTTTGAAATTTATAGTTTTCACTTGTAAAGTTATAAAATGAACGTGTGCGAAGTTTCGAGAGCTAATTAGAAGTTTGAGAAACTTGTGGGGAGGTAAACGTAATTTCCAAAGAGTTTTTCTATATATAGATGAGGATGAGATTGAAATCTCATCCACAACTCCTAAATATCTAGAGAGAGGATAGAGAAGGGAGATTTTGTTGCCTCGGGCTTTGCGATGACAAACGGCGACCGTTCGTCCGTCAGATTTTCTCCAGATTTCAGATTTGAACTCGTGGAGGTAAGATCTACGTTTTGGTACCACTTAGGCCGTGTTTGGCCAAGTTTTTGTAAAATCTTAATTTTGGACTTTTGGGAAAAATCAGGTAAAACTTGTAGGAATCGTACCAAATTTGAAATCCGACGATTATTTAGCCCCCTAGACGATCCTTCAAAGTTTGAAGAGATTCGCACGAGGTATGAATTCTAGATCTATGAAATATATGGATTTTCATGTTTTGGACATCACTTTTGATATTCTTGGATCCGGGCGAAATTCATGTATTAGTTAGGCCCGTTAATTATGCACGTGAAATTATGATAAAAGCACGTATAACTGTTTATGTGAGCATGTTATGTGTTTACTTGGGTCAAAGGGGAGTTTGGTGCAAATTCATTCGGAGTAAGCTCCTCGAACCTTGAGGATTGTGATCTTGATGGAATTGGAATTGTGGTTGTGTCTGGATTGGAGGTGGGCCCAACCAGTATACGGTACCTGGTATGGAGGAAGGCCCAACCAGTGTACGAGATGCGTGGGAGAGGTGGGCCTCCTACGGCATCGACCGGATGAATGCGTACCACTCACCCCAGAGACTATTTCTATGTGTTTTAGATGCTTAAACCATGAACTGTCATATAAGCATACACTTAGAATTGTACGCTCAGCATATAGCTGAGCAGTGGAGATGTACTCCATTGCAGGTAAGAAGAAAGACAAGAAGAATCGTGAGGAGTGAGGCCGAGGAACGCCGGGGATTTCACACTTGTATATGTTTTGGTTGTTTTATTTTAAATCCTGAAACTTGTGTAAGGATTGGTAATATGTTGTAATAGAACCATAGATTAGTTCTATAGTATTGTAATCTTGTAATTGAACGTCTGTAGTTATGTTTTAATACGTTAAAAATCAGTTGTGGTTGTGCTTGTTGTTGGTATTGAGTAGCAGGACTTGTTAATTTTCAACACAGGCTGCCCAGCAGGGGAGCAGTCGAATGGACCCAGGGTCAGTCGACTGGACCTCGTGGAATTGAGACACTGAAGGTATATTATAAGAGAAGCAGTCGACTGACCCCTTGGACAGTCGACTGAACACTGTTAATGTTGGCTACTGCTTCTTAGAATAGAAAAGCAGTCGACTGGTTTCCTCCAAGCAGTCGACTGTGCAGTCGACTGGACCTCTGTTGTGGATTTAGGGTTTTAGTTTCTGTCAGGCATAGTCGACTGGACCCTAGTACAGTCGACTGGGCAGTCGACTGAACCTCTGTTTTCAAAACTGATTCTTTTGAAAGTGTTTTCCTTTAGCCAAAACTTTTTATAATTCTGATTTCAATAGATTTTACAAACTCAGAGGGTAATGTTCCCTAAGTTTTACAATACCCAGGGTTGTTTTAAAGTTCTTTCCGCTGCTTATCGTTAGATGATGTTTGGATGAGCCTTGGTGGCGTGCCACGTGTCCTATTTCCACGCGTAGTGGGATGGGTCGTGACAACAACTTCCTCCCATATTCTAGTCCCTTTGGCTCTAAAGTAAGGTACCATGATAAAGCAACTTCGGTTAACGTCTGCAGGAATAAGACTGCCATCATGGTTGTGCTCAAATCGCTCGGTTAGAAGCCCCTATACACATCCGGATATGGCTACAAGGGTTCTCTGTACCATCAAACTTATCAAACACAGGCATCTTAAATCATATAGGTAATACTTCACAAACCCCTTCATATAACCTTTCCAATTTCAACAAGTGTCAACTCCGTGGGCTTTTGGACTACCCTTTCCAGTTTCTCTACTTTTTCGGTTATCAGCTTCTCTTTCTCAGCCCTTTCTTGTTCTAGTTTCTCCTTCTCTGCTCTTGGTGCTTCAGCCCTCTCTGGATCATCGAACCAATCTTCTTCCCTAACAGGTGGAGGAGGATCGACAACTGGCGGCTGTCGTGCCATTGTCTCCATCATGGTCATCATCCTATTCATCTAACCTGCCTGTTGTTCCACTATGGCCCTCAATTCTGCTATCTATCTTGTATTTGCTTCTTGTGCCATCTCTCTTCTGACTAACCTTGCAGTAGAATCTCTGTACCAAACTGTGCTTGTGATTGATTCTATCTTTTACCTACAACCACATTTTATTCCTTTATTCAAAAAGAAATTTCCTTTATTCTATCCTGTGTTTGCAAATGCTTTTTAAGAAATTTTCATGAATGGTCCATATGTCATGCGGATGAAATGCATGGGTGCGTGTGTGCCTATTCTATATGCCAAGAAAAAGAAGGAAAATCCTAATTCTAACATATAAGCACATAAGCACATAAAATCCTTATCCATGCCAAGTGCGCCAACTTCTCCTTTCATCGTGATCCTTGTTACCCTTTCGAAGGTTGGACATTCTTTCGGGAAGTATGTCTTGGATGATAAAATCTGTTGAAAGTAATTTTCGAGGATTCTTTTGAGAACGAGGATGTTAAACACTACTCAACAAAGATGATTTGGATTGAAATTTTGCTTTGAATCTCATTTGAGAAGCATTTCTCCAAAAACAATTCCCAAGATATATTTTAACAAAGATTAATTTGGAGCTTTAATCAAAAAGTGAACTCCAAAGATTTTTTGAAAGAGTGATTGAAACTTTGGCAAAAATTCATTTGCTTACAAAGATGGATAAAATTCTTTGGGTAGAAGGATCACATGATCGGATTATCACCGTACATTTCATGAATTCGGATACAAACAAGGTCAATGATGCTTAGCCAAACATGATATAAGAGATGTAATCTTATAATCAAGATTCAGCATGTTCTCATATGTCGTAGGACATGAAGAGGAATTGCTCAAAAGTGATTAAGAGGTTACACATCTTTCATAAAGCAAGTATCGTCATCATCTCAAATAATCCCTTCCGGGCATACAATACTCCTTAGCACATAATCCTAATCGAGAATTGATTTCCTATGAAAGGTTCTATAGAAGCCATTATGCAAAGGCCAGGTTTTGGTCAAAATAAGGACCCTTGACACACACCCGCTAGGATGCTTCATATACCAAAACATGGTACGAGATCAAGGGTGATCACACAGTGTTATGATGGCTTGACCGACCGGGTTGCCTCGAGCCTCCAAGGTCATAGTTCCGTGCAATCGACTGGCTAGACATGCAAGTGCAATGCAACGGGCACACAAAAATTAATTAATTCAATTAAAAGGATGCTTTCAAGTCTAATCCTTGATTGAACCCAAAATCAGAATTCTGGTCTGCGAAGCCAGAGATTCTGGGTTCGATCCCCAGCAGAGTCGCCAGATTGTGGATACCGACATTTGGGCCCACTTTTAATTTTAAAACAATTTCTTTCAAATTCAAATACAAAGAGTCTCCACTTAATTTTTAAAGAAAAAATTAAGAAACCATTTTAAAAGCAAACCGATCTTTTGCGAAACCAAAGATAAACTGGGTCCGGGGATTATGGAATGAAAGGGGAAGGAGCCCGAGGGACTAAATACCCCATTTCATCCTATCTCGTGATAGGCCTCTACTCTACATCCTTTTTTAATCGAATTATTAATCTAAGCATGCCCTTAACTAATGCATATATATAAATATCCATTACAAAGGCATGTTAAAAGGGTGTAAGATTGCCTTTATCAAAAAAAAAAAAAAAAAAAAGGGTGTAAGATTGCTAATGATAAAATATCATTCATAGACCACATAATTCAAGTAGCAAGCAAGATGATGTGCAAATAAGGAACTAGAGAACTTAACCAGGATCCCGCCGTGAATATTAAACGTGTGATGCATGTAAGAAAATAAAACCTAAGAAAAGGTTTGTAATCATGTATACACATAAGGCAAGACTTAATCTAAGGTGTCACGCATGGAGTCGAAAATCAATTAAAATCAAATAAGTAAATTAAACTAGAGAAGGGGTTGAGAAATTGTACCTCAAATGCGCTACAAAATAAAGATTAGTACACATGACTTGATCAAAGATATCAAATAATCAAACCTGAGCTTCTAGCTTAAATCTATCAAGTATGGAAGGAATTGACCTATTTATGGATTCCTTCTTATTAGTTGAAAACATATCACCTCTATAGATATGCAAGTCTCAACTAGGAACCAATGCAATGTCCATATAGAGGTAGTATGATCCCAACATGATTCTAAGGAACTCATAACTAGGTTCAATTAGGAACAAATCAAACTAGAGCTAGATCCTAGCTACAAGTATCAATATACATGAGTGAATGCATGGATGTAAGCAAGAATGAGATATGAACTAATCATTGATTTGGATCACTTAGCCTCTGGATTTAAACTTAATTGACATTATTCAAAACATGATTTGGGACCCAAGGCATTAGGAAACCATTTAGGTTAAAATCAATAAGATTAGACAAAAACAGTGACGGCTTATCATGAATTACAGAGAGCAGACCAGACTTTCAAAGATAGAAAAACCATACTTCCAACGGTTGGATCTTAGTGATTTTTGGATATGATGTACCTCTGTGAGTCTAGTTTCTAATCCAAAAAGAAAATCAAAGATTGTACGCTTAGATCTCTAGGAATAAGAAAAACACTAGACATCACTCAAGAATTTTTAACTCTCTGTCCAGAGATTTTGTGTGATTTTCTAAAAATAGTAAACAAATGAGAAACACTTAGATCTTTTTAGGGTATCTTCCTAACACATTGAACTACCTAGAAAAAAATATTGGAGACCAAGAAAGTTTGGTTAAGGTTCTGATTTATTAATTTTAAAACGGGTTCACTGTTATGGAATTTTGGACAGAGAGTAGCTTGCTTTGAAACCATAAGGCCAAACCTTTTTAAACATGGATTTTCTTCGAGACAAAAATTACAGAGATACTTAAGTGAGTTATGAAAATCCTTCAATTGGTCTCATCCCATTCCAATGGACCATGATGTAATGAAAAATCTTTGATCTCAGTGGGTTTAAGGATTCACTGCACCATAGTTAGGTTAGTAAACTTGATCCATGATTCTAAAGAGAACTAGGATCAAGTATGATTATGATTGTTAGAATAAATGATGAAATGTAAAGAGATCCATAGATTTAGACTTAATGGATCTCCACCATAGATCTCATATTTGGAGATCTAACAAGAGAATCCTAAGGTCTTATTCAATCTTATGGACTCTTGAACATTCAAGTTCCCTAGATTTCAACAAACCACCTTAGGAAGACTTACATCTAAATCCTCCCTCAAACATATGATCCTTTAGAGCTATGATATCTCATTCTCCTCTCAAATTAATGGTCCTTGGAGACTAAATAATATCCAAATTTACTCAAAACTCTATGTAATATAGTATGAATTCCATAAGATTCTTAGTAGGGAGATACAAGTCATGAGCCAAGACTTGGACCCAACCAACTACATGTAAACATGATGATCCATCTTAATCTCCATATGAATCATAGGATCATAGGAAACTAAGGAATCAAACTCAAAGGAACTCAATGAAACATGTAAAATCTTATGAGTCTTAAAAGGAAAGTAGCAATTAAAAAAAAATCAAGGTTCACTTAAGAAAATTCAAAAGAGCAAATTCTTCAAAACCAAATCATACTTTTTTAAACCCAAAGATTATTTAGATCCAAGCTAATGAACTTATCATGAGATTCAATCACAAATTCTAAGTGGTGTGTGATGAAATGAGGTAAGAAGAGAGGTTTTGAAAATGTGTAAAATCCTAGAACTTTGAATTTGTGATTGAACTTGCCTAATTCTACATAGGATTGAGAGGTTACCTTTATAACCTCAAGGATTTCTTCTATTTCTTGTGAAGTTCTTCCAAAATCTTCAAATTCTTCTTCAATTCTTCAAATTCTCCAAGAAAAATCTCTTGTTCTTCTCTCAATTCTCTCTACTATATATGTATAACTCTTTTATATATCAATTTTGATTCAAAAGTCCCCCAATAATGGAGATGAAGGCCCTGTTTATATAGACCCCTCTCTCCAGGGTTAATTGGGTAAATTTGGGTGAAGAGCCCATGTGCAAAGTTTTCTTCTAGAACATATGAGAAAAACAAACTGTTACAGGGCGCGGCACTCGGTGAATTCTGAGTGGCACTCACTGAGTGCTGAGCGGCACTCAATGAATGCCGACGCGACACTCAGTGAGTGCTGCCGGCTTCGCCGCGTGCCGCAGCTAATAGAATTCCTGTCTCCTTTTTAATTTTCAAAACAAATTTTAACATAAACTTAATTATTAGTTACTCATATATTAATATACTCATATTTGTAATGTATTTCATTAAGATACACCCATTTTGCATAATATATATACTTTAATGCATTATTTTGCTTCTCTTTTCTCTTTTCTTTTCTTTTCTCCTTTTCTCAATAATATAATTTTCTCTTTCTTCTTTTCTTATTTTATTTCTTTTCAAAAAAAAAAACTCTTATATCTTATTTTTCAAGACGAAATCCCAGACTGGGTTTCTCATATGTTCTTCAAACATTCGAGTTTCTCCCGAACACCCAGTTTCTCTCTCTTTTTATTTTCAATTTGAAACTCGATTTGATGAATCTTTGAAGGATTTGAATTCTCTAAAAAATCTTTGAATTTCAACGGTCATCGTCATCATCGGTCTTTAGAGGTAACCAATCCCTGGATAGCGCTACCATCCTCCTCTTTAATCGGGGTGTCTACATAGCGCTACCATCCTCCTCTTTAATATCAGCCCCAAAAAATCCAACACCGAAGTAAACTCTGTCTCAATCAGCCCAACGAAATCTGCACAAAATAAAAATATACACCCCTCTCAATGCCGACTAGAATGCCCATATGTACGCTTCGCAGCCAACAAGAATAAAAAACTATCTGACCTTGATCTTCCAAATTGCTTCCAATCCCAACAGACATGAAATAAGCTATGAGAAGAGGGAAAACCAGAAGCACCAATAGGATGACATCGAAACTTGTTGAAAACAAAACAATAGTGTATCCTCAACAAAAACCATATGCCAAATCAACAACAATAGCACTAGAATTTTAAAAGAGCAGCAAAATAAAAAATTGAAACCCATAGCAGCCCAAAAATCTACCAACCAATTAGACATGGTCAACCAACATCAAAACAAATAGCCACAAGACACAACAGATGCAACAAACAAACAGAGGATTGTGCTAAGGCCATGCTATTTCCCAATTGAAAGTTCAATCAAAACACTTAAGGAAAAGCAAATGCAGCATCTGGCTTTCCAGGGAAAGTATCAGCATTCCCAATCAAAAACACACATAAACACGAAAAAAATCGTTGCCAAAATTCACCTCACACACAGTGACCGAAAATAGCCACTCCCATTTATGTGAAATGCCAGCAGTAACTAATCAAACCATAAAAAACACACGCGACACGAAATCCCCACACACGAAAGAACATGCACACCAAAATATATACCAAACAAAGTGATAAGCACTCCAATCTCAGAAGAATATAGCCCGAAATGAGAACACACGCCAAAATAACCCCATCCCCGCCACTCACACACACACTATTACGTATTTATTGTGACTTGATTACTCCAGTTATCAGAGGAAAACATGAAACACCACTAAATATAACCCTAATAACTAGAACATAATAGGATCACTCCAAACAACCACCAACTAATAGCAAATAATAGAACAAAGACCTACCCCAGCTAGTCCTAAGAAGGAAAAAACAAAAGGAAAACATGGCAGGCAGGGAGAGCTAGTAAAACATTTGGAGTGCAAACTCCCAAACTAAAATTGAACTGCAAAAGGCCCCTCCAACACCACAATGAACAAACCCACTGCAACCATCAGTCAAGAATCTTGAACCCAAAAAAAAAAAACGCAACAGGTAGCAATTAACAACATACGAGAGTTGTGGAGTAAAAGAAAGCAGCAACAGAACAGATAACTCCAACATGGAACTGAGTAGCGGGCTTATGAAGAAAAGTAGCAAGGTTCCAAAATTGAAACAAACTCCAATTTAAGAGTTTGAATTATGGAGCATTCTACCAAGATAACCAAAAGCATAGCAACGAATCTCCAACATTCGACAGCCAAGCAACAACCAAAACATAGATAGCCATTAGACTCAAATGACCCAAGAATCGCGCCTGTGGACTCCCGCTTTAGCAAGGCTGTCCGCAAAACCATTCAAACCCCTCCTAGCATGAAAAATGGTGACCTATCCACTCACTTGCAAACACCTTAGTAAATTCCTAATCTCGCTGCTACGAGAAGAAATAGGACACGTGGCACGCCAACAAGGCTCATCCAGTTTCATTAAAGTAAATAACAATGGAAAACAATAAAAACCATGAAAATCAGAGTTATAAAAAGCTTAGCATATTTGAAAACACTCAAAGAATATACAGTTTGAAAACTAGTATTCCAGTCGACTGATCATAGGTTCGGTCGACTGGAAATGCAAGATACAGAGAGCTTGAAAATCTCAAAAGTCGTCCAGTCGACTGTGTCGGGGACCCAGTCGACTGTGGTGCAAATTTCTCAGTCGAATAGAACCTTTCCGTCGACTGAACCATTATTCTCCATTTTAAAAATGAAATCCAGTCGACTGTGCTCACCCACCAAGTCGACTGTTTCTTTCGTAGAATCAAAAACAACATATCCATCAATAATCCAGTCGATTGTTTTTTAGTATTCCGGGGCAGTAGCTAGATCAAAATAGACTCTAGTCGACTATTTTCATAAACCAGTCGACTGGTTTATCTCAGATTCATAGCATTCTACAAATTCAATCTATGGTTATTCTGAATTCAACAACCAACACAATCGCGATTATAATTCTACGGTTCAAAACATAATTATAGAAGTTCTACTATCGTTTACAAAACTACAATCTATTTCCAGGATCCAAGTTACAAACAAAATGAAGTTCTAGTTCATTACATCTCTTATTACAACTTTGGAATGGAAAACAAAAACATATACAAGCAATGCTCCGTGGTACTCCCACGGCCTCACTCTTCACGCTTCTTCTTATTTTTCCTCTTATCACCTGCAATGGAAGAAGTCTCCATTGCTCAACTATATGCTGAGTGTACAATTCTAAACAAATGCATATGAGGCAATTCATGCTTTAAACATCTGAATAACATAATTTAGCCTCTAAGGAGAGAGATACGCATTCATCCAGTATATCGGTAAGTCTTAAATCTTAAACCACAATGCCAATGGCTAGCCAAAGATCACTCAACCATTGCATCCAACTGCTCTGGCTGGGCAAGTTCTCAAACCAAGCAAGTAGTCATCAGTACTATAACTCTCAAACATCGAGAGGCGTATCTCGGCATAAACTTGTACCAAACTCCCCTTTGACCCACATAGCCATTTAGCATGCTCACATAGTCATACAATCATGCTGTTCATGCATACTTGCTGAATTTAACTGGCCTAAGTTAACACATGAGTTTTGCCTGGATCATAATTTTATGCACAATATCCAAAGCATCCATAATTATCTATATAATACAAGTTCACAATTCATACCTCGAGCTACGGTCCTATAATTTCAGGAGAAGTACTAGTAGCCCGATTAACCGTCGGTTCTCCAATCTCAAAAGAATCCTACAAGTATTAACATGTTTTCCCCAAATTTCTAGAATTAGAATTTTTGTAAAAGTTTGCCATACATGGCCTAAGAGGTATCAAAACATAGCTCTTACGTCGAGAAATCTGAATATGAAATTTGGAGAAAAGTTGACGATCACAAGTTCGTCGATTTGTGTCTTGAAGCTCGTAGCCACCAAAATCCCCAAATCCTCTCTAGGTTTTCCAATTTAGGTTTTAAACTTATGAAAATATCTCATAAGTTTCTATATATAGGCACGACTTACGATAATTACTTTTACCTCCCCACGAGTTCTCAAAACTTCTAATTATCTCTCAAAAAGTCGCACACGCCCATTTTATGACTTCACGAGTGAAAACTATAAATTACAAAAAATTTCGTCTAAGTTCCATTTGGGTCCGTAGTTCTGTTCGAAAATTAAATACTGTGGAATCTCTAGATAACCTACCTTTTATGCAATGTATCACATTGGTTATCTCTAATTCATTCTAATTGATCTCTATCAAGATCAAAACTAATAGAAATTATGCTACATATTACTATTCACAATTTACTAGATAAGTCAAATAACGTTTAAATCATATAAATTTCATTTAATCACTCGAATGCCTCTATGATTAGCAATCCATCGTGTCTACATTAGACACCTTCCGTTGACCATAGTCAACCACTTATCTCAATTTTTAATTAACATTGAAACTCCTTGAAATTCAATTATGCAATTTAAAACAAATGATTTTTCCCCGGATGGGTGTGACACCCACATAATGCCAACAAGGACATTTCGCACTATTAGCCCAAGACACCGCCACCACCCAATCACTTTTGACAATCACATCAAATCCATTACACTTCCCATTTGAGTCCAGGAGTTTCAGCCCCTCCAATATCACCCTAAGCTCTACAAAGTTTGATCCTTAAACACCGATTGGGGCAGAGAAGACTGCCCAGACAGTGTGATGGTGGTCTCTGAGGACACCGTCAACCCTGATTTTCCAATGGCCTAGCCTTCGACGTTTAACTTAAGATAATTGAGTAGTGGAGGGGCCCATTCAAGGGCGATATTCTAATGCACGATGGTGGGAGATCGACAGGCCTCTTTAATATTAAGCATCATGTCACCATTAGATAAGTTAACCTCCTTAATCAAGGTTTTGAACCACCAAACGAGCTGTTGCTTAATCAATTCAAACGTAACATCCCACGAAACATTTGCCCCAAAAAATACCACTTCATTCCTTGATAACCAAATCAACCAAATCAAAGCCATGGATAGCATTAACCACCCTCTTTTGGCAGCCTTCGATAGACATAAGCCCTCCCATTGATTCCACCATTCCAAAATAGAACCTAAACAGCAGCTTGATACACCTTAGAGATTTAGTGCTGCTTCCCAAACTGACCAAGACCAATATAAGTAGATGAATTATAATGTTGAAGAGATTTTTATTAGTTTCATGGATGATGAGAATAATTCTAGCCATGACTTTGAAAAAATGCTATATATGTTTGTATGTGGTGAGTGATGTGGCATCATAATTAGCAATATACTATAGGAAAAGGTTTCATAACTCGACAAATCAAAGAAAGCCTTTCCTTTTGGAACCATAGAATAATTTCTCCTCTACTCTCTCTCTCTCTCCCTCTCCCTCTCCCTATCTCTCTCTAGAATTTACATTTGTTGATTCAGGATGAGTTAAAAGAGGTGATGCTTCATCAACAAGCCAATTTTACATGCATGCACGACCCAAGTGGGTTCTTAATTTTCACTTCTTCTGCTTGAACTTCAATTTCTTTTCTCGTTTTTCATCTATATATTTGCTTGACTACAATAAGGTTTACTTGTTCAGGACTGCATTAGCTAGGCTTGTAGGGATCTTCTATTGAAACTTATACTGCGTTTGGGAACGTGGAAATTGTAGCTTTTGTAATTAGAATTATGTGAAATATTTTGACAAAAATAATTCAAAGTTTCATGTTTTAAATTTCTTACACAATTTTATTTTTGAAATTCCAATCCCATGGATTTTCTATTCAATTATTATATTACTTTTGATACATTTTCTGAAATGAGAATATTTTTGTGTTTATTGCTAGGTGTTGAATTTTTTTAAGGGTTTTATAAGTACTATCAAAGATTCTGTAGGTATCACTTATCAGTAATTTTTAGGTATTCTTTTGTTGGAATTGTGATTCCAATTCACGGATTCTGCAAATCACCGTGGCGTCTGGATGGTCCCTTAGTTGTTCGGAGTCATTTGGACGGTTTGGTGTAAGTATGCAGACTGTAATCCCTTGTGTGCAGAAGAATTTCTGCATAGTTAATTGAGAGTCTTTAATTGGGAGGTGGTTTTTTTTATTACTTATCGGTTATTTGGATGAACACACACCACACACACACACACATGCACATACACACACAATTCAAGCTGTCAGAGTGTAATAGATTTATTCAAACTGAGGAACATGGGGTAATTCTATAATGTGAAAGAGGGGAAAAACTCCTCCCACTCCCCCTTTGGGGAGAAGAGGTTAACGTGGCTATTCCCTGCAACTAATTTAGGAACTTGTAAATTAAAGTTGGGAAAGCCGAAGGATCGACGGGTGGTGTCTATATAGACCTAATTGTTTAATTTGCTTTCATGTTTTGATTTTCGACAATGGAACTTAAGCTAATGTGGGTTCCTCAGTAGTTTTAGCTATATATATGGTTTGGTGCGTATAATCTTTTGTCTTGGCTAGCTACTGGTACTAGCCAACCGGCCCATGTAACCCTCATTACATTAATATACTTGACGTAAAATAAAAAAAATCATACAATTGAGAATATAAAAGAGCTCTCTCTCTATAGTCTATATATATATATATAGGGAAATGCTCTCAAGTGTACTGGGTTTTTAAGCCTAAAAAACTCGCAGGTTACCCCACTGACCCATACTCCGCCCCACCCAGCCACCTGTGGGTACCCGAACCAAGCTTTGGGCCTAGAAGGATTAACCCCGCTTGATTGATCCCATTACAAATCTCATGCCAATAACCACGAGTGAGATTCACCACCCTTCATTAGCCTTTATCCGATCCGAGTGATTTGGATTCCTTGTATTTGGATTCCATGGGGCTTTTTATCTAACCCGAGGCAATAATCAATGCCCATGATTCATATCCGAGGCTACGAGTGAGTAATCCATGTATATCCCACAAGGCTAAATCCGAAGAGATCCTCACTAATAGAGTCACCACTTGGTTTGATAAATGAAACTAAGAAAACTAAATCTATCGAGTCCAATGGATAGAGAGCACCGTCCCGTCGTCACCAAAGAACTTGGTTCGGGGGTTAAGGTATGAGAGATGAAGGAGCTAGATCTGCTAAAACACCTCATCTCGCCCTATCGTGAGATGGACCTCTACTCAGCTTTCAAGGTGTTTGACTAGATATTATGTGGACCGTTTCATTTATATTAATGCAATCCTAATTCAAGTTATAAACAACTAATAAAAGAAAATCGTGCAATAAACTATACAAGTACATGTAATGCATATGCTAAAACAATAAGTCAGGGACTAAACGTATTACTACACTCCCCTATGCATGTGAAAGCAAATAAAATTAAACTAAACGTGAAAATCACACACAAAAATCCTAGAAAAACATGAATTCTATGCACAAGTAATCATGTAAGGAATTAAAATCTGTATTTTATCCACCTAAGCATGCTTCTATGTGATCCTAGGAAAGCAATAAATAAGAGGGAATGAAGGAATTTACCCGAGTTAGCATAGCACTCCTAATTATCCTAATTAACTATGGTTAGGATAACAACAACATAATATATAGGATAATCGAGGTGAATACCCTACTATTCTAAGCATCGATAGCATGTATGTATGTTCAAACATGACTACTATGTGGGGGTAGTGTATGCCTAATTAGGGTGTTATCCCTAGTATGGATAACCTACTATTCTAATTCTAAGTGAGGATAGTGTGCAAGTGTATGTATGTGCATGGATACATGGATAATAACTACTATGCATGGATAGCCTACTATCCTAACTAGTATGAACTACAACATTATTCCTATATGAATGCCCTAATTCTAGACTTGTAGATATGATTAAGGCTTTGTTATCTCCGGAGTTAGATATCCTGGATTGGATACCAACCCCACAGCTCTGGCTACCACAACATTTGGGGGTAGCTCTGCCTGGGATAACTCTACTTTAATGGATACTACAAACAAGGAAATAAAAACTACCCTAGAACTTTGATGAGGATCTAAAAAAAAAAGTAGAAAAATAAAAAAAGGAAGAAAAACTTACCCCAAGAAATCCCCTCAGAATGCTCCTCCAGTAGGGCTTCGCAGGTACCGCGGACTCCAAGACTCAATCCTAGACTCTAAAAACTTATACTTTTCCTAAGGTTTTTCTAGGAGTGCTTCAGAATCCTCCAGAGGGGTTTCCTTGGCTCTCTAATCCTTAGGATTTTCAGGTGTGTTTCAATGGGGAGGGGAGGACCCCCTTTAATAGTCGAAGATTTGGGTGAAAAACTCTATAGCTAAGCGATGTGGGACAAAAGAAACACAAAATTTTAAGTTTTTGGGCATTTTCACACAGATTGGGGTCAAATCAAGGGTCCAGAACACATCTAGAGTATCTGAGAGTCATAGTGACACTTAGAGGTGCAACACAACAATTAGCCTGAGAGCCACCATGGCTCTCAGCTCGGAAGTTATGTTTTCACTCCAAACTCCCGGACTTCGTTCTCTTACCTCGGTTATCCTTTTTATGTTAGGAATATATACTAAAAGCCATGCTTTATGTAGTTGATTTATTATTCATTTAATAAAATCAGTTAATCCATTTTTATGAGAATCTGTGTGGGCAATATTTGTATTATATTGTTTATTTAATATTATTGCATTTAATAACACGGAGCTCAAAATATATTTTTGAGATAAGGGTAGGAGTGCAATTATAATTCTTTAGTGGTATGAATTATAATTTATGGAAATAAGAATCTGATTCAGTAGAATTAGGGTTTCCTAATTCCATAAGGAAGCATATTCCTTATTGACTTATTATGGTCCCTATCGTAGCCTATATATACGCTGCTTTGGCTCTCTCCTCAGTTTGCGTTTTTCCATCAAGAGCATTATAACTCAGAATAGAAAATAGAGTGTAAAAAGAGAGAGCAGAAACATAAAGGATTTTGAAGGAGCCCACACTCAGTTCGATATTCTGGCAGTAAAGGAATACGGTAGAAGATCGTGAGCTGTTATCGAGCCCGTGTTCTCGATTCGTCTACTATAGCAATCCGTTTTAGCAGAGTTTAAGGTAACCCTAGTTCCGCCATTATACGTGTGTGTGTGTGGGGGGGGGGGGGGGAGGGAGGGGGGATTGCTTTGGCGTGCGTTTTCTTTCGGATGTTCTTTTTTGTGATATGGGAGTGCTTCATACTCTTTTTGGTGTATGTTTGGTGTGCGTATTCGTTCGTGTTTTGGGGTTTTTGTGTCGACTGTGTTTTTTTTTGGAATACAGATTATGGGAATCAATTGTGGCCATTGATTCTTTATGATTTGAAGTGTGTACTGGGTCTACTATGGAATTATGTATACTCTAGGGTTGTTTTGTTTTTCTATGCTAAGGATCATTGAATCGTCCTTGTTGGTTTGGGGAGAAACAGGTTAATTTGAGAGCCTTCTAATTTAGTGGTTTTACTTTGATTGGTCGTTGACAAAAATATATTCGATTTGCTGCTCTTAATTCTCAGAATGGTTCATTTCTGTACTACCGTCGATATTGGTTCATTGTTTTGGTGTGGCCTTGGGTGTTCTTTGTCCGAGTTCTGTTGCGCGCTGGCCATGATAGATTTTTGTGTGGTTCCTTGTATGTCTGGGATTGGTGTCTTGGGCTGTGCTATTATTCTTTGATTCCTCCATTTCTTGTTTGTGTCTTGGTGTGTTCGTTCTCTCTCCTATGGTGTGTCCTTGTGTGTGCGGTGTGCCTTTTGTGCAATAATAATTTTGAGGACTTCTTTTTCATGGGCTTTATTTTTTCGATATTGTCTTTGAATATCAGTTCTTGGAAGAACGCCACTTGTTCATGGTTTTGGGATTTTGATTTGCATTGATTTCTCTGTGGATATTGGAAGGTTGGTGCTAGTTTCTTCATATATAGATTACTGTTGTTCTCTGGTTTTGGGCAGTTGTATGGGAACTCGGTATTGTTTCCTTCTTTATCCTGTTTGAGGGGTTGCTTCATTGAGAGGAGGCTGATTATGTTTTTTCTTGGCTATTTGGTCTTTGAAATATAGTTCTATTGTTGTTTATAAATAAAAAAATAAAAAAATTGGCTTCAGTGCGGGGACGGGTGGGGTGTGATGATGCCGAAAATTGGTAAGCAAGATTTATGCAAGAAGACAGCAAAGAAAAGTTTGTGTGTGGTTCGGCCCCGTTAATGAGATGACCTACGTCCACGTGTGCGTCTAAGCGCTTCTCACTAGCAGATCACCGGCGGGCCTGGTGAGCCAACAAAGATGGGCGACACTACCAGTAATACCGGCCGGGTGTATGCGTGTAAGTGGTGAGTTCTCTTCGTAAGTGCTTGTGTATTCCGAGAGATTCTTTTTTCGGTCCCTCTCAGAAGGATAGGTGGGCTCTTTTATAGATATAAGAGTCCACCCTTACATGGTAAGTTTATTAGATTAGGAAGCCTAATCTAATCGCAATAGATTTGTACAATGTTAGGAGAGTTTCCTAAGTGGTTTAGGCAACCACTGATTCTTTCTTGATAGAGTCATGGCCGTATAAGGAAACGATGAGTGACACCATCTACTCCACGCCTACCGGGGAGTCACTACGCCTCGTTCCCGAGCTGCCGAGTATCCCGGACGGTTATAGCCGAACACCTTGTAAGTGTGGGCTCCATGCTCCCACTCCGGACTAACCGGGCTATCCGCTGACCACGTGGCGGTGGGACAGTTACAGAATATTTCTGGACGTATCAGTTGCCCCCCATTTTCAAAGTTGAGATGACGCCTTGCCAGATGAAATTTGGAAATTAAGAATGCCTTCCAGATACCGACCGGGAAAGGACTGGGACCCCCATCGAAACCGGGCCGGTTTGTAATGACTCGTCGGTATATCGACCGAGCGGTGGCCCTGCAGGACCGGGACCCCGGCACCACGTGTCCACTAGTTACTGGTCTGGTTCGGATCCAAAGCTGCCAGTTTAGAAGTAACCGAATCGTCCAGGTGGCAACCGAACCATCACGTCGTGCATTCAATGCTCACGCTTTTTGAGACGACGCCCCATGTGCCCGAAACGACAGTTTCGACGGGAGAGCATGTCAGCCATCCGATCAAATTTGATCTTAACCATTCGCGGCGCTTATATAAGGAGCACTTTGTTCAATCTGTTTCTCACTGCAAATTATCAACTGAATCGCCCGAGCAAACACTCCGAGCTCCCTCTCCTCTGCTATTCTTAACCTTCAAGCTTTCATCTCCGTCAAATGGCTTCCCATATCAATCTGTCGTCTGATGAAGGGCTTAGAGCCTTCCGAGAGGACTGTCAAATTCCGGACAATGTCGTGGTCCGTCCGTATGCTGAGGGGGAGGAAGTACCCTTCCCCTTTGTCCTCATCAGTAGCTACTTGCTGCTTATTGTGGGATTACGCTTCCCCCTTTCGGTCTCCTTCTGCGACCTGCTTCAGGGGTTATGCATTCCGCTCTCCGAGTGCCGCCCAAATGTTGCCCGCCTCCTTTGGGGAATATCAGTGATGAACGAGCGGCTTATGTTGCTCCTTCGTCCCGTCGACGTCGTCAGGTGTTACATCCTGGACATCGACCACGGGGGTCCTTACTTCCGCCCTAGGACCAAGGGGAGGGACCTTGTCCAAGGTTTGGACTTCCCGAACAAGAACTGGCGGCGGTACCCTTAGGTAGTGCTCGCCGGTAACTGGCTGGAGGATGCCGCTCTCTGCCCTTTGTCGACTTTTGATCCCAACCTCTGCAAACAAGCTTTTGCCGCCTTCCGCAGCGTCGCCCCTACTGCTGATGAAACGGAGGCGATTGACCGAGCCATCAAGGCCGGCCTGTCGTTCTCTGATCTGGTCAGGAGACCTGCTGATAGTGCGGGCGCCGGGCCCTCCTCCAGTGCTCCTGCCGCTGCGGCTTCGGGGTCACGCCACTACACTCGGTCCATGGCCGCCGGTCCGCGTGCCACAAGCAGGGCCGGCCCTCCTGAGGGACCAGTCTCCTTGTCCACCAACAGCAACTCATCCTCCTCCGGGAATGTGAGTCCGCCACCGGGCCCATCCCGGAAGGGAAAAGAAAAAGAAGTCGGGGAAGAATCTCAACCCCCACCAAAAAGGGGCCGGACGGAATCCCCTTCCGGTCTTCATATGCCGAGCTCTTGGACGAGCCTAGCCTTCGATAACCTGGAGGGTTGGCTTCAAGAGGTGGAGAAACAGACTACCCTCCTGCAGACTAACTCTGTCATGCAGGAGGTGGATGTTCACGCCACGGAGCTTATCGTCAAGGATTTAGTGGCGAGGATTACGGCCCTAGAAGAGAAGGTAAAAGCTCTGAAGGGCGAAGGACCTTGAAGACTCCTAGCTCTTTCCTTTTTTTTTTTTTTTTTTACCGGGGAGCTACTATAACTGCCCTCGATCTTTGTACAGTTTTACTTTTCACTGCAATAAAAAGGTCCTTGAGGCCACGTTTTACCTTTCAATATGCTTCTTCAACTGTTTACTGATTCTGTGCTACGCTGGGCAGCTAATGCCTGACCGGTGCATGAATGTGCCCGGGTTGCGATAACCTAGGCCCGGATCACCGCCGCTCTGTACCAACTAATCATTAGTCAAGTTAGGACCTAACAAGGATGATGCAATCGTAACCGAACCGATTGCGGGCTGACTGAACCGTCGCGTCACACCATTAATGCGCGCGCCTTTTGAGGCGACTCTTCGCGTGACCAAAGCGACAGTTTGGGCGGGAAATTTCCTGGACCGCTGGATCCGCTCTGATCTCGGCCGTTCAGGGTCCCTATATAAGGAGTAGTTGCCTCATTTCTTGCATCCCTTATCTTTTACCTTCTGCTTTCTTTCTTCTTCCCCTGTCCTTTTTCACTCCGGAGTAAGGCTGGAGAGAACGAATCTGGTGAGGTTCGAGCGGGAGTGGGATTTCTTTCTCCTTAGATTTTGTGCGTTCTTTAAGTCGGGTGGAACTTTAACACATCTGATCCGAGCAGGTGTTCCTTGCGTTGTCTTGGGAGAGTGTTACTTGGTGCTGAGGAGTGCCTACTCATTACCATTCAGGTTAGTGACTCTGCCCCCCCCTGTATATCAGGCTTGGGGTTTCCGATCCATACGCAGGTCGTAGTTTGCGTCCGTTCCTTTCCGTCAGAGTGCCAGAGATGGAACACTCCGGCTTCAACTCTGCGTCGAGATCGGAGAGTGAACAGTATCAGTCAGGATCCCCCGGTGCCAGTCGAGACCGGATTTCTGAGTCCCTGACCGATCATCAAAGCGGGGACAGTGAGTCTACTCAAGAGGCCCCTGTTGCCTCCGTCTCGAGGGGTTCGGGCGACGAGTTGCCCAGGGGAACTGATCGTATAGTGTTTGCCTGTGAGTCCACCCTTTCTACGCTGCGTTCCCAAGACCTTCTCCGGATCAGAGAGAGGTACTCTCTTCCTGACGGTTGCGCCCTAGCCGTAAACCACGGCGGCGCGCACCTTTATCAGCCTGGGTTCGTCACCCTGTTTGAGGATGCCATGACGGAGGGCCTCCGACTACCCCTCCACCGCATTGCCCGGGATGTCCTGATCTATCTCGATATTGCTCCCGGGCAATTGGCCCCCAACGGATGGAGATTCCTGATGGGGTGTATATCGTTGTGGCCTCAGGTGTTCGGGTACGAGCTTACCCTCCACGAGTTTCTTTGGGCCCACCGACCATTCCCTGTGCACCGGGAAGTGGGGTTTTTCTCCTTTTTTGCCCGTCCGGGCAGGAAAATTATCGACAGATGCCCTAGCAACAACAAGGGGTGGAAGGGCAAGTTCTTCCAAGTGTCCACCCTTCGCCTTTGTGACATGGCCCCAGGGACCCAGCTGAGGACATCCTGGGCTGGGGAGTTGAGGGGTAAGACCACCCTTCTGCGTTCGTCCGTTCTTTCGATTTTTAGGAACGCAATGGCTTGCTAACTGACTTCACTTCTCTGTGTACAGCTGGCTCGACAGAACCTCCCGAAATCTCCGAACTGTGCCAGGCCAGGATCTGGAACCTAGCAGAGTTGTCCACCAGTGTTTGGAACGTATTATCCCGAACAGGGGACTTTGTCGAGACCTATTCCCCTGAGGAACCCATTCCAGCCCCCAGCTTTTCGCCCATCATTCCTGGTGAGTATCCTGGTTACATTATGCGTTAACCATGCATTTTTTCCTTGCACTTCTGACCGTGCGACCTTGGTTTCTGCAGAAATGGCCCCCAAGCGCAATTTGGACCAGCTGCGGGAGAGACAGGCTGCCGCCGCCGCCACTACTGCCGCTCGGGCGGCGATTGCCCAAGGGAAGAGGCCAGCCACCGAGGCCCTGGGCGGCGAACGTCCGCTCAGGCGTATTCGCCACGGGACGACTAACCGTCCCGACCCTGTGGGGACGTCGGCTCCCCATAGGCCGGCTGCTGACGAGCCCGTGCCCAGGGCTGATATTCCGTCAGGTCTGCCCTTGGGCGGGCCTGATGAGGTCCGGGAAAGGCTGAAATCCGTCCTTATCCCAAGCCAGGTGGAAGCATGCGCCGGGCTATCTCCCCAAGGCTTCCAAGGGTGGCTGTATAGTATATCCCATCTGGTAAGTGTTCTGTCCCTCTTCAAACATTGGTTTGCTCCCCTTTTTACTTGCCTAACTGATTTTCATCCTCTTGCCGTAGGTTGGCTGCATGGCCGCGGGATCCGAGTCCGTCCTGTCCTCTCTGGCCGAGAAAGTCAGCGCTGCTGAAGCCGCCCTTTCGAAGGAGCGAAAAGAGCTGCAAGTAGCGAAAGCTGCCTTGGCCGTCGAGACGAGCAAGACGAAGTCATTGGCCTTGAGTTTGGGTGCAGCTCAGGCGGATCTGGCAGTGGCTTTGGCCGAACTGGAGGTTTCCAGGGCCCTCACTGCGGCGGCTGAAGCCCGGGTGAAGGCGGCGGCCGAGACACCAGCTGCAGGGGCCTTGGAGGGCGCTTTTGATGACGGCTTCTTCCAGGGCTATGACGATCTGAAGCGGCGGGTAGTCCGGGATCACCCCGAATGGGCCCTTTCGGCCTACGAGGGGATTAACTCGGATTATTGGGATGTCGGTGAAGATCCCATAGCTGGTGATGCTCCTGCGGTTGGTGAAGACCCTGAGGCCATTGCGGAAGCCACAGAACTCGCCCCGGGCGGGGACATGGGGGACGAAGGACTTGCCGTGCCAGGGGAGCAGACCGGGGAGACCGAGGATGTGGTCAATGTGGAAGACTGACTCCCCGGTCTCTTCTTGTTGTTTTATTTTATTGCTTGTAGTTTTTGCTTTGTTTGTTTTCATTGTAGTTCTTTTTGTATTTTTCGGGGAGGCCACTACAACTGCCCCCCCAAGCTTTGTACATTTGTTTTAATTAATGAAAAGGCCCCTGAGGTCATCCTTCCATTAATTTTGTTGTACTGTGCTTTGACTTTTGCTAGTATCCGTATGGCTTTGGCCAACCTAACATCTGCCTTAGCAAATGCTTTAGGACCGTAACCCACAGAACACCTAGTCGAACGATACAATTCCCTGTTTTAGCCTCAATTCTCTTTACCCCCTGCCCCCCAAGCATTTTGCTAAGGCGGGAGTATGGGAGTGCGGGAGTAAGTAGCCGTAGGGAACCGACCTGGAACATGGGTGGTTGCAGGAGCTTTTGAATCTTTCCATCGTCGGCCGCCTAGGGGCTTGGCCCCGTCGTCGGCTGGACCTAGGCAAAACTTAATTAATTTCCTGTTTGTAGTTCTAGTACCCTTTTGTCCCCGACTTTCTTGCGAAGGCGGGGGCATGCAGAGGGGCGACCATAGGAAACCGACCTGGAACATGGGTGGTTGCAGGAGCTTTTGAAGCTTGCCATCGTCGGCCACCTAGGGGCTTGGCCCCGTCGTCGGCTGGACCTAGGCAAAACTTAGTTAATTTCCTGTTTGTAGGTCTAGTACCCTTTTGTCCCCGACTTTCTTGCAAAGGCGTGGGCATGCAGAGGGGCGACCATAGGAAACCGACCTGGAACATGGGTGGTTGCAGGAGATTTTGAAGCTTGCCATCGTCGGCTACATAGGGGCTTGGCCCCGTCGTCGGCTGGACCTAGGCAAAACTTAGTTAATTTCCTGTTTGTAGGTCTAGTACCCTTTTGTCCCCGACTTTCTTGCGAAGGCGGGGACATGCAGAGGGGCGACCATAGGAAACCGACCTGGAACATGGGTGGTTGCAGGGTCCTTTAGCGTCTGGCTTCGGAGCCCGAGGTCTTTTTAGTGCCTCGGGGTTAGGCCCGAGGTCTCTTTAGTGCCTCGGGGTTAGGCCCGAGGTCTTTTTTTTTTGTGCACGGCGTAAATTCTCGAAATAAACTTTATCCACTTTATTTAGAAAATGCCAATCTGTAATAGTTGCCCGATCGAGGCTACACAAAAAGAACTTGTCCTATAGTACTAGATACCCGTAGTCAGATGCTACTGATAATACTTGCGGAGGTATTGGACGTTCCAGGGGTGACTGAGATCGTGCCCGTCCATGCTTTGTAACCAGTAGGTTCCCGGTCGGTTGACCCGAGTCACTATATACGGTCCTTCCCAGTTTGCTCCCAACTTCCCATGGCTTGGAACTCGGGTAGACTGGTTCACTGCCTTAAGGACAAGGTCCCCGATTTGAAAGCTACGATGCTTCACCTTGCTATTATAATACCTCGAGACCCTTTGCTTGTAAGCTGCCACCCTGAGATAGGCCTGGTCTTTTCTTTCTTCGACCAGGTCTAGTTTCGTCCTGAGGGCTTCTCCATTGTCTTGGTCATTAAAGGTAGCGACCCGGTATGATGGCAGCCCAAGCTCGGTGGGGACTACCGCCTCAAAACCATAAGTAAGAAATAGCTGCCCGGGGTGTGGTGCGGTAGGCCCACAGGAGGGCTGGGAGTTCTTCAGCCCATAAGCCTTTGGCACCTTCAAGCCTTGTCTTAATCGACTGCAGGATCGTGCGGTTGGTCACCTCGGCCTGACCATTAGCTTGTGGATGCTCGGGAGAAGAGTAACGATTCAGTATCCCATAGCCCGATCAGAACTGTCTAAAGATGGGTGTATCAAATTGTCTTCCATTGTCGCTGATCAGGACTCGTGGAATACCGAACCTGCTAAGGATATTTCTCTCCACAAAATGTTCCATTTTTTGCTCTGTTATCGTTGCCAGGGGCTCGACCTCTGCCCACTTGGTGAAGTAGTCAACAGCTATCACAGCAAACTTAACCTGCCCTTTTACCATTGGTAAGGGACCAACGATGTCGATCCCCTATTGGGCGAATGGCCAAGGACTATGGACCGGGGTCTGAAGTTCTCCCGGTTGGTTCATCATGGGAGAGTACCGTTGGCACTTGTCACACCTTCGAACGTACTCCTGCGAATCCCGGGCCATGGTTGGCCAATAGTATCCTTGTAGTAGGGCCTTTCTCGAGAGTACCCGACCCCCTACGTGGTTCCCGCACACGCCTTCATGAATTTCGTACAGTATTGCTTGAACTTGCGTAGGATGAACACAGCGGAGGTATGGAATGGTGAACCCCCTCTTATAAAGGACACCGTCGAGAACATGGTATCGTGCCGCCCGATATTTGACCCGCCAGGCTTCCTATTTCTCATCCGGCAGCCTTCCTGTTGTCAAGAAAGTCACGATTGGATCCATCCAACTGGGTCCCAGAGTGACCGGGTCAACCTCCATGCCCTCTGAGTTGATAACACTTGGTTCGGGTAAGAATTGTATCCTTATCCCGGGTAAGTCTGACTTAGCCGACGAAGCGAGGCGAGCTAGCCTGTCAGCTCGAGTGTGTTCCTCTTTAGGTATCCGATTGATGGAGAATCCTCGGAGCTGATTGGAAATTGCCCGGACGAGGGCCAAGTAGGCGACCATGCTGTCTTCCCGTGCTTCGTATTCTTGGTTTACTTGATTGACCACGAGCTGGGAGTCGCTATAGCCCTGGACCTGCTGTGCACTCATTGAGATAGCCAACTGTAACCCGACCAAGAGGGCTTCGTACTCGGCCTCATTGTTGGAGGCCCGAAACCCAAACCTTAGAGCATATTCGAGCTGGATGCCATCGGGGGTAGTCAGGATGATTCCGGCTCCACTACCTTGCTGGTTTGAGGAGCCATCGACATGTAATACCCAAGTGGGGATGCCGGCGAGCAATCCGGGCGGTAATGCCGGAGGCTCAGGTTCCTCAATCGGATCTTCTGGATACGTAAACTCGACCAAAAAATCCGCGACGGCTTGTCCCTTGATTGCCGTCCGGGGTCGATAAGTTACCTCAAACTCTTCCAGTTCCAAAGCCCACTTGACGAGCCTCCCGGATGTGTCTGGCCGAGAGAGAATTTTACGGAGAGGCTGATCGGTCAGTGCTACAATGGCATGGGCCTGAAAGTACGGTCGGAGCCTTCGGGCTGAGGTAATGAGGGCGAAGGCCAACTTCTCGATACGGGAATACCGGCTTTCCGCACCTTGCAACGCCCGGCTGGTGTAGTACACTGGGAACTGTATCCCGTGCTCTTCCCGGATGAGTGCCGAGCTAACCGCCGATGGTGACACCGCTAGGTACAGGAAAAGTTCCTCTCCGGCTGTAAGTGTCGACAATAGATGAGGAGAGGCCAGGTATTTCTTGAGTTCCTGGAATGCCTCCTCTCACTCCTCCGACCATTGAAAAGCTTTGCGGAGAATTTTGAAGAACGGCAGGCACCGATCAGTTGCTCTGGACACGAATCTGTTTAGTGCGGCCACCCGTCCGGCTAAGCTCTGAACTTCTTTTGTTGATTTAGGTGACCGCATGTTGATGATAGCTTGGATTTTGTCGGGGTTTGCTTCGATTCCCCGTCTGCTGACTAGATGACCGAGGAATTTCCCGGACGAGACCCCAAAGGTGCATTTGGCCGGGTTCAACCTCATCCTGAATTTTCTCAAAATGCTGAAGGCCCCGGCCAGATGCTCAAGGTGATCGGGTTCATCCCGGTTCTTGACCAGGAGATCGTCCACGTACACTTCCATGGACTTTCCGATGAGGTCTCTGAACATGAAGTTGACCAGGCGCTGGTATGTAGCCCCGGCATTCTTGAGGCCGAAAGGCATAACTCTGTAACAGTACGTGCCTTGGTCGGTGATGAACGCCGTCTTCTCTTCATCCCCGGGGTACATGCTGATCTGATTATACCCCGAGTAGGCGTCCATGAACGAGAGGAGTGAGTGGCCTGCCGTTGAGTCGACAAGGAGGTCTATCCTAGGCAACGGATAACAGTCCTTGGGACAGGCCTTGTTGAGGTCGGTGAAGTCCACACACATCCTCCACTTGCCATTGCTCTTCTTGACCAGGACAACATTGGCCAGCCAATCGGGGTAGTGGACCTCCCGGATGGAGTTAGCTTTTAGGAGCTTCTTGACCTCCTCGCTTACTGCCGCTTGTCTCTCGGAGGCCATGCCCCTCCGTTTCTGCTTCACCGGGCGGCAGTCCGAGCTGACGTTGAGACGATGGGACATCACCCGGGGATCAATCCCGGGCATGTCCTTATGACTCCAAGCAAAAACGTCCTGGTTTTGCCTCAGGAATTGGGTCAACTTTTCCTTCAAGGTAGGCTCCAGTAGTGCACCTATATTGACCGTGCGATTTGGGTGTTCTGGATCCAGCACAACCTGCTCCAATTCTTCCATAGGCCCTATCACATCCCTCTGGTCCCGGGGGTCCATTTCTTGGATGTTCAGCATTTCGGTGACTGCCCCCCGGCGCAACGAGCTAACATAACAACTTCGAGCCGTGGTCTGGTCTCCTCGCAAGCATCCGGGTCCCTGGGCAGTTGGGAACTTTACGATTAAGCTGTATGTGGAGACAACTGCTCAGGCCCTGTTGAGGGTCGGCCTTCCGAGGATGACGTTGTAGGCCGAGGGAGCCTCCACTATCACGAAATTAGTCAGTATGGAAACCTGCTGCGGGTAGGTCCCCATGAGAACTGGGAGCTCGATCGTACCGAGCAGTTGAGTGCTGGAGCCGTTGAATCCGACTAGGGGAGTAGCAACCGGCCGGAGCCGATCCCGGGAGATACCGAGTTGGTCGAATGCCACTGTAAACATTATGTCGGACGAGCTGCCTGTGTCAACCAGTACCCTCTGGACCATATAGTTAGCTATAGAAAGCGTTACCACTAGCGGGTCATCATGAGGGCAGTGGAGGCCCTGTACATCGTCGGACGAGAACGTCAGAACATCGGTTGGTGAGGAGCCGGTGGATTGGACCTGCCATACATCCGCTCGGGATGCTCGGGCATGCCTCTTCCGTGCCGACTGAGAATCACCTCCGCCAGATGTTCCTCCGGAGATCACGTTAATGTGGCCGAGTGGTGGAGGGGGCTGACCGGGAGCTTGGGCTTCCTGTCGGGGCCGTCTGTCCGTTGTGACAAACTCGGCAAGATGCCCCTGCTCGATCAACTTCTCGATTGCTATCTTTAACTTGAAGCAATCCTCCGTTTCGTGGCCGTGATCCCTGTGATAACGGCAAAACTTCTCCCGGTTTCTCTTACCGGGTGGGGCTCTGAGTTTAGCTGGCTGCGGAAGCAGCCTCTGTGCCTCTGCGGCGACCATCACCTCATGTATAGGTCGGGAAAGGGGTGTAAAAGCCGTTAGGGGCTGATCTCTAGCATTTCTTTGATCTTGCTTCGGCTTCTTTCCCGGACCCTTCTCTGATCCCTCGCGCTTGCGCTTGGCTTTTGGGGATTCATCTCCCGCCTGGCTGGCGCGTTTTGCCTTCAAAAACTCTTCGGTGTCTATATACTTTCCAACTCTTTCCGAGAGTTCCACCAGGGTTGCCGGTCGGTTGCGATGAAAAGACGTGGCCACCTTGGTGTGTTGAACTCCTGAACAGAAGGCCATGATTGCGGCCGTCTCGTTGAGGTTGCGGATCAGGAGCCTCTGCTGGTTGAAACGATCCACATACTCCCTTAAAGATTCACCCTTTTGCTGCTTGACGGCTAGCAGCTGGGTATCTGGTTGGGATCGGTCTAGCATCCCGACAAACTGGCTGATGAAGAGTTTGCTGAGGGCTTTGAAGTTGTCAACCGTCTGGGGCTTCAGGGCATGGAACCACTGTGCGGCCGATCCCTTTAGGGTGCTGGGGAAAGCCAGGCACAGCAGCTCGTCTGTTGTGGTGACCAGCGCCATTTGTGCCTTGTAGGTGCGGATGTGGTGCACCGGACTCCCCGTGCCGTCGTATGAGCTAAGGTGCGGGGGTTTGAATTTCCGCGGTATAGGAAACTGTGTCACCCGGGTGGTGTAGGGCGACTCTGTTTCGGTATTCGTGAGGTCGTGACCGGACTTGCGGTTTAGCCTCTCGATTTGTTGCTGTAGTTCCTCGACCTGGGCTTTGACGTCAGTGTGCCCGGTCCTCCTTTCTATGTCCGAGTGGTAGGTAGGGTCGGATGATGAGGCCTCATCCTCAAAGCGCGTCGACCTCGGGGATAACACTCGGCTGTGGGTCCGGGAAAGTCTATGCCTAAGATCCCCCCAGCTCAGGACGGGTGGATCATTGACCGACTCCCGGGCTTTACGTCCGGGCGCTTCTCCCCTCGCAGCTCGCCGCCGCTCAATGAGGATCCTGGCGTCCTCCACTCGGCGCGCTCGGCGAGGAATGTACCGAGGTCCTCTTTGCGAGCGCTTAGTAGCCTGGCTACGTTCTCCCTCCGGATAACGTTCGCGATCTGGTTGGGACACTGGAGCAGATCGGGTTTTTTCGCGTGTTCGAACGGGCCCTTGGCTAGGAGCGCTCTTTTCAGGCCGCTTCTCCGACGAAGGGCCTTTCTTATGGTCCCCAACCGCCTTTTCGTGCTGGGCCATAAGCGCCTTTATTTGCTGTTGTGTCCGGAGCTGACCTTCCAAGAGCTGTTCCAGCGCCGCTGTAACATGTTCGGTGGTCATGGAGGTTGCCCGAGGCTCGATCTGCAGGTCCTCCTGACCGGCTGAATCGGCGGTCTTCTTGCCCTTCTTCGGCGGCATGTCGATCAGTCAAAGGTTTTTGTTGATGAGGAAACTGTGTCGATTTCCCACAGACGGCGCCAAACTGATGATGCCGAAAATTGGTAAGCAAGATTTATGCAAGAAGACAGCAAAGAAAAGTTTGTGTGTGGTTCGGCCCCGTTAATGAGATGACCTACGTCCACGTGTGCGTCTAAGCGCTTCTCACTAGCAGATCACCGGCGGGCCTGGTGAGCCAACAAAGATGGGCGACACTACCAGTAATACCGGCCGGGTGTATGCGTGTAAGTGGTGAGTTCTCTTCGTAAGTGCTTGTGTATTCCGAGAGATTCTTTTTTCGGTCCCTCTCAGGAGGATAGGTGGGCTCTTTTATAGATATAAGAGTCCACCCTTACATGGTAAGTTTATTAGATTAGGAAGCCTAATCTAATCGCAATAGATTTGTACAATGTTAGGAGAGTTTCCTAAGTGGTTTAGGCAACCACTGATTCTTTCTTGATAGAGTCATGGCCGTATAAGGAAACGATGAGCGACACCATCTACTCCGCGCCTACCGGGGAGTCACTATGCCTCGTTCCCGAGCTGCCGAGTATCCCGGACGGTTATAGCCGAACACCTCGGAAGTGTGGGCTCCATGCTCCCACTCCGGACTAACCGGGCTATCCGCTGACCACGTGGCGGTGGGACAGTTACAGAATATTTCTGGACGTATGAGGGTGGGTTCTCTTGGCATGTGTTTTCTTTCAGGTATTCTTTCTATAGTGTGGGAGAGCTTCTTACTCCATTTGGTGTGTGTGTGTGTTTATTTTATTTTATTTATTTCATTTTTATTTTTTTAATTTATGTTTGGGGATTTCGTGTCACGTGTGTTTCCAAAGATTGTCATTGAAAGCTGATCTCAGATTTGTAGGTTGATCTCAAATTTTGGGTGTAATTTATCAATGAAACCTTCTTGTTGGTCTGGGTCGAGGTTCGATCAAAATCTGATGGATTCTTAGGTAATGTGGATACTCTCTCGCTAATTATGTGCATTGATGCGACTTTTGGGGTAGAAGAAATATCAAACTGATTGGTGAAGTGGGTATTGCTCATGTTCAGTTCAAAGAGGCTTGCTGCAAGTTTTTTTTTCTTTTTTTACTGTCTTTGGGGTGCTAAATCTGATGGATTCTTAGGTAATTGTGATACTCTCTGGCTAAGTGTGTTCATTGATGCAACTTTTGGGGTAGAAGAAATATCAGATTGATGAAGTGGGTATGGCTCATGCTTAGTTCAAAGATACTTGCTGCAAGTTTTTTTTACTGTCATTGGGGTGCTTGATCTAGAAATACTTTGGATTTCTTATTTTGATGCTCTGTGTGGATGATTCCTTTATAGGCCAGAGTTGGGGTGGTTTTCTTTCTTTTTTTGGTTCATGTTTGTTTAGGGCACGCATGGTAACGTTTCCTGTTTTGAGTTTTCATTTTTTTAAAAACGAAAACCAGTTTTGGTTTTTTTTTTTGAAAAAAAAAAAAAAAAACTTGTTTGGTAACATTGTTGATTTTTTTTTAAAAAACAAAAACAGGAAACTCAAAACGACTTTTTCCTGTTTTCATATTTTACCCAAAATTTGAAAACGTTTTTTAAAAACACAAAACAAAAACGTTATCAAACGTGTTTTCAATTTTCGTTTTCTAAAAAACGAAAACAAAAACAAAAAACAGAAAACGACAATGTTACCAAACGAGCCCTTAATTTTTGAGGGATATTGGTTTTTTTCATGGTGTCTAAGAAGTGAGTTAATTGGATATATGGGATATTGTTAGCTTGCTGGTTTTCTTTGGGAAAATTTAATTGTTTTGGAGTTGAGGGAGTGGGAAGATTTGGGTTGTGTCTTCCTTACTGTTCTGTATTTTTTCCTTATTGGGGTGTTTGTATCTCTCGGTCTAACCTTGTCTCGGCAAATACAGCTCTACCCGACCTGAAAATTGGCCAAGTCTCAGAAGGTCTTTGTGGATCAAGAAGTCTAATCCACCTTCATGACTTAATTAATATAACTTGCCATGCTGTTAAAAAAAATATATATATAATAAAAAAAAATGAAAAAAAAAAAAATTAAAACCGAAAACCAAAATCTACAATGTTACCATACGAGCCTTCCTTTCAGTTAACAGAATTAGGAAAATGGAAAGCGTCAATGTGGAGGCGCAAAAGTGGGAAGGCTGGCCACTTCAATTCTCATTTTAGCAGCAGGCGATTTGATTATAATGGAATTCTGCCACTCCTGAGTTGCAAATCTACTGGAACATGAGAAAGTTGAAGATATCATAGCATTTTGGGTACCTATATTTTTGTTTGTATATGGGCTGTTTGGGACTGCTTTGACAACCTGCAAATAGCTTTTTGGGGGTAGCTTCTTGGTCAAATCAATGTATTTATATAGGTTTGTTTTGGCAAAGATTTGTGTCCCACAACAAAGGGGATTTTTTTGTAAGCGGTTCACATTTTACTATAATTTGAACCTCAAAAAAAAAAAAAAAAAAAAATTTGGACTAGTATTGGTACTTGGTGAAGGTGTTTATCTTTAGCACATCTCAGCCAAAAAAAAAAAAACCCTTAAAACACACGCAAAAAGAGAAGAAGAAGTGGTTAGGAGTTGTGATAGTGTGCAATATATATGTATATAAATACATATATATATATATATATGTATGTGAGAGGATATAGAGAACAATTAATGTTGTTAGTTTTCTTGTGAGAGTTTGTGCCAAACATTTTCCATAAAACATT
Source organism: Hydrangea macrophylla (assembly GCA_033977485.1). Taxonomy (NCBI): domain Eukaryota; kingdom Viridiplantae; phylum Streptophyta; class Magnoliopsida; order Cornales; family Hydrangeaceae; genus Hydrangea; species Hydrangea macrophylla. The sequence goes on from CM066990.1 coordinate 101,806,898, forward strand.
TGTAGTTGTTATTGTGCAATACTGTTATTAATATTGCTTTATTTACTCTATTTCAAATCCGTGTTACAGTGTTACTACTTGACTGTTATTGGAGAAATTAATCACAACATCTTTTTATTGCTTTAAGCAAAGTAAGGGTCCGTTTGATACATATTTCGTTTTATTTTTATTTATAATATTTATTTTTATTTTTAGTTTTGGAAAATAAAGGTTGAAAATGTAGATGAAAACCAAAAACAAAAAAAGAGATGTTTTTTATTAAAAAAAATTAACGACAATGAACCAGAAAAACCAAAAACAATATATATTTTTATTTTTCAGCAAAAAAAAAAAACAAAAACAATGTATATATATACAGTCAGACTCTAGTCCGCACTAGGCGAGCTAGTTTTAAAAACCAGGAACCCGCCCCGTCGACTCACGCATGTATGGGGTGACCTGTCCTATCTGTATTTTTAAGCCTAGTGCGCTCGCCCAGTGTGCATTAGAGTCTGACTGACTATATATATATTTATTTATTTTGTTTTTCAGTTTATATTTTTATAAAAAGGAACAAAGAACAATTTTTGTTTTCGGAAATTTTGAAAACTGAAATTACAAATTCTGTAGTTTAGGAAAATAGCTGACCACGCAGACACTGGATCCATGGACCATAGTTATTTATAGCAAGCAGAGAAAAAAGAAAAGAAAAGAAAAACAGTAGGTGGTGAATCATCGACTGAACCACCAGTTTGTCTCTTACAACTTCAATATAAACTTAAAAACTATGAAACTGAGGGCCTTGATGTTTCCTTCAATGCCTGAGACATATGGTATTTAATTGAGTTTCATGTATGTTTGGAAAAAAAAAAAAAAAGAGAGAGTATATTTTCAATGAGATTGTATTTATATTAATGACACAATTGGACCACCTGACAATGAGCTGCTGCACTGGATGTGTGTGGCCCCCAGTCCACTCCTTAAGTTTCCATTTTAAAACAAAAATGATAAGGATACACCAAATGACACACTAAATGACACATCAGCTTTAAATGCATGGTGTTCTGTGTTGTGTAAATGATGCACAAAAAAGTATAAAAATTTCAAACAGCACAGGGTACATACATTTAAAGCACAGAGTGTCATTTGGTGTGTATCCCTATCATTGTTGATTTCTAAATACTCCATATTATCAACAAAAAAAATAATAAAACAAAAAAAATAAATCAAGGGCATGCTAAAAAATACTATCAAATTTGGAAGCGCGAGGAAACATTGTTTAATATTACAAGAGTTTTAGAGATAACTGCTTTACCAAAGATATATTCAAGGGGCAAATAGGGGCGACTGCTCAAGTTAAATTTGAAAAAAGTTGTATATTTATGGTAGCATTGTTTACAAATATATTTAAAGCATATAACTCGCCCTCTTAATATTTTTGGAAATTATTAAGCTCGCCCTTAAACTAGATTCCTGGATCTGTCTTTGAACTTTACCATAAATATCATAAAAGTTTTTGATATATTTTTTGTATGCACTACACGAGGCGAGGCTCTCCCAACCCATAAAAGCCCATGAAATTTGAACCTACAATTACCTGCAAAGGAATGAGATTTACCACTAAGTCATCCCTTGATCTCACATTTTTTATGGTAAGCATAAATTCAACGTTATTCTTAAGGATTGTTTTCCTTGTATATATGCGTTGGCTATCAATAAAGGGGGTAAAGTGGCGGATTTTGGATTTTGGGTTAATAATCGATGGCTATGGAAAATTGAGCTATGTAGAAATTTGTTTGGGTGGAACTTACTCAGTGGCAAGATTTTATGAATTGCATTGAACTATTAATGATTCCCAGCTCTTCTAAATCTAACGTCATTATTTGGAACTTTGATTCCAAAAGAGAGTACTCAGTTAAATCGTTTGGCTTTGCTTTGGAGAATCTAAGATTTGCATAAGCTAAAGTGGAAGGGACAGTTTAGAAATGGTTTGTACCCCCAAAAGTGGAAGTGTTTTGTTGGCAATTGCTAAAGGAACGTATTCTAGTCAAGTAGATTGGGGCTAAGCTTGGGGGGTGAGTTGGAATGCGGCTTCTGTAGAGACGGTGTTGAAGACGTAAATCACTTGTTTCTTATTATGTAAATAGTCCAAAAGGGTGTGGTATGCTTGTTTAAGTTGGTGGGGTTTGGAATGTTGCATGCCAAGATCTATGGCTGAATGGTGGAATCAATGGCAAGGCTATGATGTCCTTTTAAACGCCTCACTAAGGCTTGGACTATATGTTTTTTTGCAATTGTTTGGTCTATTTGAATTGTGTGTAATAAAGTGGTATTTGAAGGGGAGAATCCTAATTTTTCAGAGATTCTTGACATCATAAAGGTGGGTGTAATATGGTGGTTGCGACTTAAGGAGGAGGAAGTCAGGATTTGTATTAATGATCTGCTGTCCAATCTCACGACAGCATGTCTAACCTCGTCTTTTCATAAAATTCGAAGAAATGTAGTTTGGAAAGCGCCACTGCTAGGTGTTTTGAAATTTAACGTTGATGGATCAGCGGTAGGTATCTCGGGGCCTGCAAGGATTGGTGGGGTTCTGAGAGACTGTAATTCAAAGGTTATGGGGCTGTTTTCGGTCAAAATTGGTGTTGTTGATTCCAATTTTGCGGAACCACGGGCGGTTCTTAAAGCAGTACGAATGTACGAATCGCAGAATGAGGTAAAGTGCTCGCATTTAATTATTGAAAATTTGAAAGTGATCCATCAAACTGTGTCTCTTGGGTAAATGGGCAAGGAAATATTTGTCGGAAGTATGTAGACACTATCAATGAAATTCACAATTTGACGAGGAATATTGGAATGGTATCAGTGGGAAAAATCTTCAAAAAGGCTAATGGATTCGCGGATAATTTGGCTAAACAGGGGGGTTGGCAGGATCTTTGACTTTCGTGCATTTCTAGCTTGATGTTAGTGGGGGTAGAGTTTGGGCTGGCAATGGTCTATCTCGGTTTGGCCTTGGTTATGATAAACTACATGATGTTGAATGAGTGTTGTTTTGCTTGATTTTCTTTGTGTAGTCTCTTGTTGTTTCTTGGTTGTTTCTCGATTGGGGTTAATTAGTATTATTATTTTTCTTTTGTCTTGATTATCCTCTCTTATTTAGATTAGTATAGCTCTTTCTTGTCACTGGAGGAGTGGTCTTGGTGTTTCTTTTTGATGGTGCCATGTTAGTGAGTCTTGATGTTGGTTGTGCTTATGCGTTACGGTGTGGTTGTCTGTGGACTGGATGTCTGGCAGGGGTTTGCATTTGTTTGTCCATGGTTGTGTGGTGTTGTTTTTTGGTGGTATGTTCTGTTTTGGTATCCTTTTGCTGCTCGGTTCGGTAGCAATGGTTTACTTTGTATAAACTATCTATAATACCCTCACAATAAAAATAAGCATCATTTCCAAGGATAGTAGGAAAAGAAAAATGAGTAAGAAAGATAATGTCACATCAAGAGTAAAATGGTTAAGTAGAAAAATGAATGACAAAAGAAATAAATATATTACATATTTCTTAAACATTGTGCAAATTAATAGTGGACACTTATTTTAGAACAATGGAGTATTAAGTAATTCTCTAAGATCTAAACAAGAAATGGAATAATAATTACCGGAAAGTTTATTTGTCGCCACGTAAAATACTTCTAAAAATTCATGAAATAAAAATGTCATATTTCAATCATGAGAAGTCAAGCGACTCAAGCCTAATACGGGATAATTAATATTAATAAATTAAGGAATAATATCACTATACATTTTACAAGATTCTATCATAAGATAAGTAGAATTCCAACGAGTTTTAATATTCAATAATGTTATATATACACACTTTTCGACACACTATGCTTTAAATACATGTACCAGCTTGTGCTATTTGAATTCTCTACACTTTTCTGTGCACCACTTATACAACGCAGGTACATGTATTTAAAGCTAAGTGTCAAAAAATGTGTAGAAAAGTGTGTAAGTGCAGTAGTGCTCTTTAATATTAGTTTGCAACTTACAAACAGTAAGAGTGCGTTTGATAAAACTGAAAATTAAGTACTGAAAATTAAGTGCTAAATTTAAGCACTGAAAATTTTAAGTGGTTTGTATTTACAATCTTGAAAACAATGTTTCAAGAAATAAAATAGACTGCATTCAGTGATTATTTTCAGTATAAAATTCACTTATCGTTTTCAGTAGATTTTTGACTGCTTTTTCAATTAAGTGGTATATTATCAAACGCACTAAAAAAAATTAAGTGCTGAAAATTTTCCTTTTCATCACTTAATTGGGCTATCAAACACTCCCTAAGACGATTTCATTTACAAATTAGAAGAAATATTGTCTATGTACGGTCGGGCGGGGATAGGTGTCTGAACCAGACCGGATGTATGGACCGGGCCAGGCCGGGCCAGCCCTTCTCTCTCTCTCTATATATATAGGGCAATGCTAGGGGCACTAACAAAATTCACTAACACTTACTAACACACTATATCTCTCTCCTAGTGGTACTGCGGGGTCCACTGTGGACCCCACAATGCAACTAGGAGAGAGATAGAGTATGTTAGTAAGTATTAGTGGATATTGTTAGTGCCCCAAATATAACTCATATATATATATATATATATGTATATGTGTGTGTGTGGTAAGCCGGACGTAGTGATTCTATAGCTACGTCTCATCAACTCCAAGTTCCAGAGACAACTCGGTCGAGAATACGTGCAGTACTGGCATATATGTTGAACATGAAACTAATTATAGCTATCCATTGTAATGTTTTGAGTATTGGGTTTTTCTATCATGCGGGCTAGGTGGTTTGATCCGAGCAGGAGAGAGAAAGAGAGAGATGAGAGAGGGGGGGACGGAATCAGAAATTCGTCTTTAGGGGTGTCGAGTACGTAACAATTTATATTATCTAACAATGACACACAAGTTTCGGGGGCACCGCTCCCTACACGATTTTTTTGGTTCTATTTATACATGAGTATAACTTTTTCTTTTTTCTTATTAGTAAGACTGCAAATTTATTATGTATGGTTATTTTGTATGGTGGTTAAATTTGTCATAATGAGTGGTCTAATTATATAGAGTAATGCTATTCTGCTCAAATCTTGTATCACAAATGATTCTCAAACATATGTGGTTGAAGTTAAGAGTTGAAAGAAAATAATAAAATGGTTTAAGGTGACTAAGGGAGTAGCATATTTTTTTGTTTAGGGGTGCCAAAAACAACAAAATATGAGGAGTAGCAGATTTTTTTTTGTTTGGTGGTGCCAACAGACAAAATGATATGAAGCATAACACATATACATATATATTAGTAAAACCAATTCACCACATGTGAGGGGTGCCATGACACCTCCCACTAAACACACTTAGTTCTGCCCTGAGGGGGGCTTTTTGGGTGTGGTTTTGCAAGTTATAATTTTTTTTCTCATTATGTTACAATATTTTTTCATGGTGATTAAAAAACTCCTCTCTTTTTTTCTCTCTCTTGCACGCATGGTGCTGTCAAACCGCCATTCGCGCACCACATCATTTTTCTTGTGTACCAGTATATGCATATATATATATATCGATACATTGGGCTGGGCATGCAGCAGATCATCAGTAGTAAGCTGTTGGGCAGCACCCAAGCAATGCCTACGCCTGCACTTTATTTTTCCATTCTAAGAAAAAAAAAATTTTGTGTAAAACTGCTAGTGCCACGTAAGCGCTGGTGAGAATCCTTAAGCGTGCCTCTCACAGTTGGGGATGGTTTGGTGGTGTTTTTTTTTTTAATTTTTTGAACAGATTATATTGATTTAAGGCTGCAAAGAGCATCAGGATTACAAAGAGGCATGCACTTAACCTTGTACCAGTACCATCCCCCACAACAGTACAAATAAGTCTCACATAGGACAGAGGACAACACAATGCAAACCCCCCAAAAAACAGAAAACCAAAGGATACAAAAAAGAAAGCCCACTCCATATATGAACCAAGCCTAAATCTTCCCAAACTCAATGATAAGAGTACAAATATTGTGGAAACTGCAGCAGCCCGAATCTTCCCCCAACTGAAGCTGCAGCAGCCCAAAAAACCAGCAAAAACCCAAAGAACAATGTGAAACTTATAACAATTAGTAAAAAAAAAAAAAAAAACCAGCAGCAGAAGACTCATACTCTGATTCAACTTCATGTCCCAAAAATAGACAGTTTCTACAAGGGTTTCTCTAATAATGACAATTACTATTTTAACGTTTAATTTCACAATTGATCTATCTTCATCACCAAAAGCTTAACACAAAAGTTTTCCATATCATACTTATAAGATGTACGTATATGTAAATTAGAATATATAAGGGTATATATGTTTTATGTGGGCATGAATATATATATATATAGAGGGCAGGTTTTAGTGTGCACTGAGTAAGCGCACTGTGTGAACGCACTAAAATTTTAAGCTTAAAAAAATCACGTGGCTCTTGTCGCCCCGTTTATCCGTGTTTTTTTAAGCTTAAAAAGCCAGTACATTCATCACTGCGCACTGAAGCCAGACTATATATATATATATATATACATGCACAAATATAACAGTGAAGAGTAGTAGAGTGTTTGCGTGTCTTGTTTGGAGTTCTTTACCTGTGACTGAGGAATCACTTCAAGAAGATGGAAGTGAGAGAAAGAGTTTGATACTGACCAATCACCTACACGGATACCCTCGCACATAGACATACAAAGCGGAGAGAGAGAGAGAGAGAGAGAGAGAGAGAGACATGGGTCTCGTTTTGTGTTGCCTTTTTACCAATTACGTGCAAGGTGGGGAGCTTCTTCTGCCTTGGAACTATTACTGTTTATTCTTGGCATTAAAGTAGGCTCGCACCCGGTTTTTTATATTTTTATTCTTTAATTGGTACCCCTAAACTCAACTTTTTCATTTCACGCACCACTTGTTATCAGTCCATCTTCTCTCTCTCTCCATCGTTTTCTCCTTTTCTGTATTTGTCATCTAACTTCTTCTTCTCAACCTAAAGTTGACCAAGATCAAATATAGGCTGATCTCGTGTTGCTTTCTTGAAGTTATAGTTGTTTTTGTACGTAATTAATAATTAGGAGTAAAAAGAAAGAAGAAAGAGTATTTGTTTGGCAGAGCTAGCTTCTCGGTAAATTTGGCCAATTGCAATTGAGGCTTGCATTAATTTGAGAATTTGATTGGTCATTTTTAAAATATATATACATATATATATATATATATATATAAAGGACTTCATTGTCGTAATGAACCATGATGTATGACCTGAATGTACAAAATTCGAGGATTATTTGAAAGATTCAATTTTGTGGTTAATAGGAAACTGAATCTTTATATTCACTTGTTTACATCTTCTGTATTGTGTACAACACCATACTCAAGGGGGTTGGATTAGCTCACTTTAATTGACTAACTCGTCAGACGTTTGATGCTGCTATTTCGTATGGGTTATTTGTCTATTTTAAAATAATAAATCGCATAATATAGGAGACAAAGTTAGATCATGAGGAATGTGATTTTATTAGTCACATAATTATCAATTAAAATGGACATTTGTCCAATTCTTCCCTGTCATCCTAACCTAGCCCCGAGAGAGATAGTTTTATTAGTTCCCTCTTTGTCGTTTAAACGTAAAAGTTTTAAGGGAACGGAATAGGGTGGACTAATATTAGTAACAAGTTAGAGAGTGTGTTGTGAGCTAAGCCAAATTAATTAGATGCGATTTGTAAAGGAATTGGGGTAAAATATATGCTACTAATTTATTTTATTTTTTTTAGCAAAAGATTTACAATATTGGGTTACCACTCAGCTAGACTTATCCTAGCTAGGTTTGCCTTTAGTTGTGTAGGTGTCTGAGTCTAGAATTTAAATTCACTTTTAAAACAATGAAAGAATAAAACCAAAACTGAATTAATCAAGTTCTTTGTGGTCGAGTGGTAAGGTTTTTGGGTGTATTATCTAAAAAGTTTAGTGTTCGAGTCATGGGGGTGTGGCCACTGGAGTATTCAGCCGGCGCCTCCAAGCCTCGGGGGATTAGTCAAGGTGCACGCAAGTTGGCCCGAATCAACACTCCCGATTACCAAAAAAAAACTGAATTTGGTCATTTTTTTTAACAGCAAATATATTGATAGGTAAGCAAAAGCTTAAAATTACACGACCAACCATGTACAAATTTTCACTGTGTTGGACAAATCAAAAAAACTATACCCCCAAATCAGTAAATATATTATATATTTCCATATACTTTCTCTTGAGAGTTCAGACAGTAGGCACATGCATATCTGATATATATACATACGGCCTACTAACCTTTTGTTTCTTCTTTTTAGCAAAAAAAAACACTTTTGTTTCTATACGTCTATCCGTAGACATATATTAATTAATACACTTTATGAGAAACATAAGATGTGATCGAGTGTTATAGATGTTATAGAGTTAATTATTGGTAAGGGTTGCTTGTTAATAATATCATGCAACATACGTTATTAAAGTTATTAAGTTAATTATTAGTAATGGTGGCTTGTCTTCCTAAAGAGCTACAATTCTTGAGTCTTGTTCGAAAGCGATGGTTTTTTCTTTTTTCAATTTTATTTTCTTTGGAATATCTTGTCTAGGTAAGAGGCTTGGGAAGCAAACAAACCATTTTGTTGTTCATAAGCTGAACTGTTACTGTAAATTTAAGTGTTTAGTGATGGTTCAAGTTCTTGCATAGACGTTTATACTGTCTTAAAACGGGTTATTTTTCTACCAACATAAACCTAATTCTTATAAAAATGAATAATGATTTGTGCACATAAAGATCTAGGTCATTCATTTTGATGGGTCCCATGTGTACAAGGATGGACTCCGCCAAAATGAATGACCAAAATCTTTATATACAAACTTTATGTGCACATTTATGTACACACAGCATTACTCTATAAAAATCAAATAAAAAATGAGGTTGGAATTGAACCTGTTCTTACTATAAGCATTCTCGAACAGATCCGAAGATGTGATTGGAACCTTGACATCTGCTTCACCATGGTTCAATTTTATTTAATTTTATTTTTGTTTATTTTAATAGCAGAGATTCATCCTTCATTAATAATTAGAAATTGTATCGACTCATTGAAACTCCCAAACAAGACCTATCGAAAGGCACACCAAAAAAAAAAAAAAACTCTCACAGACCAACGTAAATCGACAACTAATTTTTAAATATAGTACATGTTTTTTCTTTTGGGTGTTAAGATAAGATCATTAATTCCCTGTCATTACCTATTTGTATCTTATCATTGTTACTCTCTTTGCCTACTGCTGTTGATATATATATAGTGGCTTTCATTTAAAACAAATATATATATATACACACATATGAGGAATGCTAACTTACAACATGGAGTCCTTTTAGCAATGAAAAAAACTCTTTTAGCGAAGAAATTTTTCACCTTTAATGACAAATAATATATATATATTTCACCTTTAGCGACGAAATTTTTTAAAACGATTTGTCACTAAAAGCTTTTTTGGTCGCTAAAACCTGGTGTACAATACTATCCTACAATCTTCATATTGTAGAATAACAGCTCCCTATATATATTAATACCTTTTTTTTTATCAGCAAATATATTCGTACATTAGCAAAAGCTAAGATTACACAACCTGTACATTTTGACACCAACGAACAAAAAAGTAATGACAATGAAGCACCAAAACAATACAACACTAATAATTTTACAGCTTATTTGCGACGAATTCAACCATCGCTAATAATTCCTTTTTTAGCGACACAGTTATATTTACTAACTAAGATTGCTATTAGCTACACGCTTTATGATTATTTGTCACGCCAAATTAAGTGCGTTGCAAATAATACTTTTATCAGTGACGCGTTGATTGTGTCGCAACTTTTTATTCGTGTTGTGATTATCCACCACCCTATTAGCGACACTATTTGGCGTCACTAATACTATTTGTGACGCTAATCGTTATTATTAGCGATGCACGACAGCGTCGCAAAAGAGCCGATTTGTTGTAGTGAAAATGGTCACAAAGAGATGATTACCAAACGATGTGACATCCATGTGGCATCTCGTGTGTTGAGTTAAGTGTGGTGAGTTCTACTGTCATATCATGCCACATCTTTTTGTAATCAACATCTCTTTAGAACCCTTTCGTGTGCCAAACATTAACCTTCGTATCTAATAACATTTAAAACTGGTTCTTTTCTTACCAGATGTTTAGTTCTTGTGCTACTCAGACAATAAATTATGTTCAGACCAAGTCCAATTTGTATCTAATGTGATATTTATAGAAACCAATATGTTTTTGTTTGATAAGAACACGCTCTTTAGTGATTTTAAGACAAAGACAAACTCTTATGTAACCATAAAATAACTATATAAATATCAAATTATTTAGAATTCGCTATTTTCTTATCCAAACAGTCTTTTAGGGCAAAAAATGCTGATTTGGCACCCCAAAAAAATGGTTAACTACATAGTATTATTGCGATTTTTATTTTTAAATTTTATAATAAAAATGTTATTATACAGAACCCGGAACCAAAAACCGCACCATCCGAGCTTAAGTTTCTAACCAAATTTCTTCTCTCAATCATGTCGTTATCAAAGGACTGATGTTCTAGGTGGGTGGGTCCCTCTTCAGCTCCTCCAGAGTGGAGTGGTTGTCCATCATGACATGCATGAATTTGTTCATGTGCCATGCATATGCTTCATCGATGATGATGAAGGTGAACACTTATATATATATATATATATAACAAATATAATCTTTTATTTTGGGATGTTCTAAAATTATTGTTCACTTTTTTAAAGGGTAATGCTAGGGGCACTAACAAAATCCACTAACACTTACTAAAGTCTAACACACTCTATCTCTCTCCTAGTGGTACTGCGGGGTCCACTGCGGACCCCATGATGCCACTAGGAGAGAGATAGAGTGTGTTAGTAAGTATTAGTGGATTTTGTTAGTGCCCCAAATATTACTCTTTTTAAATTAGTATATAATTTACTTATTTTTCAAAACTACCCTTCCTTAAAATCTACATTAAAACTAAATTAAAAAAAATATTAATAATTATAAAAATAAATATAAATTCTTTTTATACCCTTAATAAATTGAGGTTCCAAAGATGGAATCAACAAAAAATAGGGAGGGAGTAGTATATAAATGATGGGACAGAGAAGAGAGGGTCCATCTAGAAATGGGGGTATAAAAACCAGTGGTCACCGTCATTACTTCACAACCCCATAATGTTTCACGTACTTTTAAGAAGAGGGGTTAAAATTAAAATACTCTTAGTATCTTACTCTGGGCCAAGTCAAAAGCCCATACTCGCTTGCTTTTGAGAGACATGTGTATTGTGAACAGTTTTATCATTGCTATTGTGGACATTGTCCCACTTCAGTTAGTTATGTGCTGACATATTTTAGCGCGTGATTTCACGCTCTCAGACACTATTTAGGTCTTTCCCCTTGCTAGTTGCTGTCCTTGCAAGGAGCAAGATATCGATATAGATACGCATGTCATATCAAGGTTTAAAACACATAGCGATGTGGATGGCAATTTTTTTTTACTAAAGAAAATCATTTATGGGAGAATTATAATCACTCATAATTTATTAACAATTTAAAAGTTAGTTATGTATTTTTGAAAATTAAATACACATTAACTCACGTGTATAATGTTAAAAATAATCAAGTCTCTTGTGGTCGAGTGGTAAATTTTTTGGGTGTACTATTCAAGAGGTTTAGTGTTCGAGTCATGGGGAGTGTGACCACTAGAGTATTCATCCGGCGCCTCCAGACATCGAGAGATTAGTCGAGGTGCGCGCAAACTGACCCGGATACCCCCGATTACCAAAAAAAAAAAAGTATAATGTTAAAAATGTTCTTTTCTCTTTGGTCTCTTCTACTACCTCCGTCCCATTTTATGTGTCCATCTTGGGGAATCCAACTATTTAAGGGGACAAAAAGAATCTACACCTACTTTTCACAATTGCCCATAATCATTGCACTTTCTTTTTTTATTTTTTTTTGGTATTGATTGCAAGGAAGGGTAGTTGGGAAAACTAAGTAAAATTTATATACTAATTTAGGAAAGTGGACAATAATTTTGGAACATCCCAAAAAGGAAAGATGGACACATAAAATGGGACGGAGGGAGTATCTTTTTTCACTAGTTACTATCACCACCGCCACCGCTGCCACCACCATCTGTCCCTGCCACCACCACCCAACCCAACCCAACCCAAACCCCGACCCCTCTCTCTCTCTATATATATATATATACATGAGTATATATATACCTAATACGTGGCCATCAGCACCCCAACTTCTCTCTATCTCTTCTCTCTCTTCTCACACCACCCCTACCACAACTTCACTCACTCACTCTCTCTCTCTCTATATATATATATACACATATACATGAGTATAAATATATTTAATATATAGCCACCACCACCCCAAACTCTCTATCTTTTCTCTCTCTTCTCACCACCACCATCACCACGGGCCTCCTCCCTCATCCACCCCTACCATTGCAGATCGAAAAGAAAAAAAAAATATAAAAAAGCTGCAGGTTGGAGCACCTGTCCAAATGGTAGGAGCAACTCACCAAACGAATCGAGAGCAATTTACCAAACGTAAGGAGCAACTCACCAAACGGAAAGAGCAACGTTGCTCCTTACGTTTGGTGAGTTACTCCCGATACGTACGTTGCTCCTTACGTTTGGTGAGTCTATGAGAAGAGAGAGGGAAGAGATCAAAGAGATAGAGAGGTGGGGGTGGGGGTAGGGTGCCACTACCAACACTAATTCAAACCCAAATATCAACCGCTCTTTCTCTGTCTCCCTCTCCCTATATATATATATATATATATACATCTAATATATGGCCACCGCCACCTCAACCTCTCTCTCTATCTCTTCTCACGACCACCACTACCATGGAGATCAACTCACCAAATGTATCGGGAGCAACTCACCAAACGTAAGGAGCAACGTTGCTTTTTCCGTTTGGTGAGTTGCTTCCGATACGTTTGATGAGTTGCTTCTACCGTTTGGACAGTTGCTCCAACCTGTAATTTTTTTTTTTTTTTTGTAGAGGCGATGGTGGATGAGGGAGGTGGCCCGTGGTGGTGGTGGTGAGAAGAAAGAGAAGAGATAGAGAGAGTTTGGGGTGGTGGTGGCCATATATTAGATGTATTTATACTCATGTTTATATATATATAGAGTGAGTGAGAGAGAGAGAGAGAGAGAAGTTGTGGTGGTGGCTGTGGTGGTGGCAGTGACAGCAGTAGGTAGTGGCAGGCGGTGGTGGTGTACGTTGGTGGTCATGTGAGCGAGAAAAGACCAAAGAGAGAGAGAGAGAGAGAGAGAGAGAGGCATTTTAGATATTTAAAAAAAAAGTTGACTGATTTCTAGATTATACACTTTATATAGAATTCATTTCATTAATTTCTCAAAAAGCACATGACTGACTTTTAAATTATCCATAAATTATTTACTGATTTTTAATTTTTCCAATCATTTTTTTTTATAAATTATAGACTTGTAGTTATGTACACGCGCGAGAATATTTCATTAAAATTTGGATTTGGGTATTTTGGGGCCGGGGATGATATCAAAATGCCAAAAATTAGTTGTTGGCATGATATTATGCTAAAAATATGTTCAGACACTAAATAAAAGTAATGAGATGATTTTGGTGTTGTGTGGGAATGCCAAAGAGGGTGCTATATTCAAATTATAGTATCACCCCCAAAAAATACCTCCAATGAGAGTACCAAAGGCATGTGCTGTAATTTGACAATGCCATATTTTCATTTGGCATTGCCAAAATAGCACCTTCTTTGGCATTGTATTGGATTGTTGTTTTTTGGTGCCATACTACATTAATTTGGCATTATTAAATTATAGTATATTACTTTTAGCACCCCATTAGAGCAACTCTAATGCATGCAACATGTCATTTTTAGCATGCCAATGCTATTTTTTGTTATAGTACCAAATGCTATATTTTGACATTTTTGATCAGGGCTGACTCTAGTATATAAATTTTAGGCCCCCGCCTAAAGCCCCTAATATTTTGGATAACTTTAAGACCCCAATCTCAAACACTGAATAGTAATTGTTAAGCCCAAAGGCCCCGAACACAATCTAAAAACCCCAAGACCCGAGGAAGTCAACTACTCTTTGATGGACTTATCCACTTTTAAGGGCTTGTTTGGGAAACAAAAACTACTCATTAGGAGCACAAAACTAGTACGCTTAGCATTTTCTCTAATAAAAAAAGTACGTTCTTAATTTCCCAAATACAAGACTTCTCAATGTTTTTGGTCACTTTCCTTATATTTTATTTATAGAATTGAATCTCTAAAATTTATTGAGTTTACTTGCATTTTTTTGGGGTATCGACCGTACCCTTCCTAACAAAATAAAATAAAAATTAGGTTTTCCTAAATAGACCCAAACAATGACCAAATACACCAAAATGGCTTTTATGAAGTATATTTTTTGAATTTGATAATTGGTTCATGCTTATATACAGAGGGCCTCATTTTAGAATTTTGTCTAAGGCCCCCAAAACCTCAGGGTCGACCCTGTTTCTGCTCCAATGCCAAATACCATTTTAAATGCTACATTTTGGCTCAACTACCATTCATCTTCCAAAGTAGCCTTTAGTTAAGGACAAAATGATAATTTATTAAATGTATCTGCTGGAGCAAAGTAGCTATTGATGCTCACAATGAAAATGCTATGCTTCCTAAATTTTGCATCCCAAATGCTCCCCCAAATATATGTGGCAATAGAACCACCTTCAATAATGATGAGACCATTTCAATATCCTCCAATAAAAATCAAGCGGTCTACCACCATATGTATTTGGGATGCAAAATTTGAGAAGAAAAGCAGGGAAAGTGGTAAAATGTTGACTAAAGTGATGATGTGACGGAATTTGCATGTGTCATTTCTTATGCCAAATATGGCACGGTATGCCATGAAGCCAAATTTGGCAGACGATTTGGCATGGAGTTGGAGTGCCATGTTTGATTAGTCACGCCAAATAATAGAATTGACATTGGTGGTGCAACCGCTGTCATTATATGCATTTGCATATGCCCTGTTTGGACCAGCACTGATCTTCACAATCAAGTGGCTACAAACCTTAGAAATAGAGCAATACATTGGGGGATAATACTCAGAGGCATGGTAAGATTCAGTGACCCTCAGAGGCATTTCAACAAACTGCGCCGTAACCTCTACTCTCTATTTGTTGACAACATCCATGAAGACATGGATCACACTGTTCTCTGGAAGTACTTTAAATGGGCAGGTAATGTAAAGGACATCTACATTCTGAAGAAATTCAGACAAGGGTGTAGGGACAAGTTCGGCTTTGTAAGATTCAGTGACCCACGTGAAGCAAAGCATGTGGTTGTAAAATGCAATGGAGACTACTTGTGGGGGAGGCATTTGGTGGTCAAAGAAGCTCTTTATGGTGGGGTTCCTACCTCTCATAAAGTTGAAGTATACAAAAGCATTAACTACAAAACAAAACCTCCTTTCATCTCTAATAATGGTAACAAAGACAGTCGATCATACCAAGAAGCACTCACTGGTTTTTTCCTAAATTACAAACAGGCATTTATTCCAAAAGACAAAGGTTTTAATGCTCATTCGAAACAGATTAAACCCAACTTGGAATATGAACCAAAGGAAACTGAAAAAGCATGGCTAATTGGATGTGCAGTGGGTTATTTGCATTTGCCAACCTCACTATCAGATCTCAAAGAAATTTTCATGGGTATGGGCTTCTACAACTGCTCGGTCACTCCAATGGGTGGTAACATGGTCCTCCTTGCATTCTCAAGCAAAAACGAGATGGAATCTGCAAATCAATCAGAATCTAAATGGTCTACAGTAGTGGTTTGACCTTATCAAACCATGGGACGAAGAAGATTCGAGTGAATCACGATTTGTTTGGTTTAAATGTGAAGGGATCCCATTATATGCTTGGAATTCCTGCTTCTTCAGTCTAATTACGAGTTTATATGAAAGTTTTGTTAAAGTGGACACCCTCACAGAACACAAGAAGAGACTGGATATGGCCAGATTTCTTATCGTTACCTCTTATAAGGACAAGATTAATAGGAAAACAAGCATCCTTGTTGGCAGAAGAACCTACGCATTATCCATCTCTGAAGACGAAGCTGCTGATTTCTTAAAGGATGAGGTTATCCAATGCTCTTGCGGTGGATGGCCCAGTAATTTGGCAGACGCACGGTTGGGGCAATCAAAAAATGTTAACCTTCTTTTGTCCGACAATACTATGGATAAATCCCAGCCAAGACCTCCTAATCGATGTGATTTAGCCAAGGATATTTCTGGACTCTTCATTGATAAGACCCTTAACTTGGGGAGGGGCTCTGCAAAGTCAAATCATTCTCCTCCTACCCAAATTTCAAATTCAAATTCAAAATTCCCCCATTTCAAATTTGGGCGCCATTATTCCCACCATCACTTCCCCTGATCATGAGAAGATTGGGACCCCCTCTTGTTTAACCTCTAGAGTATAGGACTCGCTCTCCCCTATTCGTATCCTAAAGAGTAAGGTGGGCTTTTCTTCTGTTGGGCCAACGAAGGATGGAGCATTGAACTTGCAAGTTGTCTTACCTTTCACCAACGGGCCCATTGAATCAACAGTTGGCCCAAGTTCCAAATACAGTGATAAAGACATAAGTGATGAGGATAATATTAAGTCTACAACTTTTAGTCCTTTATTTCCTAAAGAGGGTCGTATAACCTTGCTTGAACACAAACTGCAAAACAGATTAGGAAAAGGTAAGGGCAAGAGAAGGGGTGTTTTGGAAAACCCTATGTTATTCAAAGGTGTAAGTGAACTTATCAAGAACAAAGCAAAAGTGGCTTCAAAATCAAAAGGATTCGGAATTTCTGCTAATGCAAAAACCGTTAATGGCTCAAAAACCAATCTTCACAACGAATTAAGACTACAAACTGAGATTGCTAGTCCATCTAACAGACTCAGTAATCTGACGGAAAGCTCAACCCACCCTATTTCAGGTGACAACATTCAGGTCAAAAATTCGTCTATATTGAAGGAGGCTAGTGAATGTTGGAATTTGGGGAAAAAACCTGGGTTTGTATGTCAATGGAAGGGATTCGGATGGTGCCAATTTTATGGAACTCATGAAAAATTGCGATTGGGAGGAGTTTGAGAGAAGAGAAAATGAGCAATGCTTTTTAAACCCTTAAAGCTGTAGATATTTTTTAACCTCACTCTATTATGTAATTTATCTCCTGGTATGTTCGAGGGTTAGGCTGAAGCGAGAAGCACAGTTCAATGAAGGCTTTGGTTCGAGCAGAAAATCTAAACATCATTCTTATTGAAGAATCCAAGCTGCGTTCTGCTCATGTAGGCAAACAACTTTGGGGAAACTCCAATCGCTCCTATAGATTTGCTGAATCATCAGGTAGCTCAGGCAGTTTAATCTCCATCTGGGAAGTTGACTTTTTTGAGGTCCATCACACAATCACTGCCTCCAGATTTTTAATTTCCAAGGCTCTATTAACTCTTCCATTAATACTTAGTGTGCTATTGGTAATGTTTTTGGCCCAAATATCGAGGAAGATAGAAAGGCTTTTTGGGAGCAGCGATATGACTTGATTATTAGTATTGACACCAAACGAATTCTTGGAGGAGGCTACATCGAAATTCTGAATAGGCAAGAGCGGTTTGGAGAGTCGTTTTAACCATCGTAGCAGTCATTTGTTTGTAGATTGTATTTCTAGTAACGGTTTAAAGGAAATCAAACTATCCGGAAAAAACTTCACTTAGCGCAAAAATAAGTCTGCGAAAGTGATGTCCAGACTTGACAGATTTCTTATCTCAACTTCTTGGGGTCTTTGTCTCCCTATACTCTCATAGTGTCCCTTCCAAAAAGCCTCTCAGATCACAATCCAGTGGTATTATCAGACAAAAAGTGCAAATGGGGTCCAATTCCATTTAAATTCTTCAACATATGGCTTGAGATAACTCTACTAATCTGGCAATAGAGATGTCATGGCAATTCGCTGGGTTTTTGGGCATTCCAGGTCTCTCAATTTTCAACAAGTTGAAACTCTCGATGTGCGCAATCAAGAAAATCATTAATAAACCTTCCTCTTTTACTCAACCTACTATTCAGAATCTTGAGCAGTTTATTTTGTGAGGGAAATCGAACAGGAAAAACATCCTTTTAATCTAACAAGAGTCGAGGCGAAATTAAGTTTGTGTGCAAAATTGTGGCAAGTTGCCGAGCTATTGGCTTTCTCTATAGCTGTGCTAGTGGGAGCTAATGCTTCTGAACACCTTGCTGAAATTTGTGAGGAACTACACTTGGAAAGTGATTCATGGGTACTGGCCATTTCGTGGGCTACTTGCTTGGAATCAATTCCATGGAAGCAAATTGATGTTACTAATACTATCTCCAACAATCTCATAATTTTGAACTCTATGAATATGGTAACAAGTTTCATGCTTTCCCCTAGAAGTGCGATTGCGGGCGTAGATTCTCTGGCCAAATCGGGCGTTCATAGGCCTGTCCCTCTCGAAGCGTGGTTTTGATCTAATTGTCAATGAGTTTGTCCCTTCTTTGAATTTTTTTGGTTTTGAAGGTCGTCGTCGGTGGGTCACTCATTTTTTATCTTCAGCTTACACTTTGTTTTTTGGTTTTGGGCTGCCTTTCTTCTCTGATCTGGTGCTGACCGGTCCCCTGGCTCTTTTCACTACTCTGTTTTGTTGCTTTTGTTGGCCATTCCATGTAAATTTGTAGGGGTTGTTCAGGTCTTGGCTTCATTTTCTTTGTTTTGAGGCTCTTTTGGACATTTCATGTACATAGATAGGTGCTGATCAGGTCTTGGGTATGCTCTTTGTTTAGGTCTTGGCTTTTTAAGTTACTTGTGCAGGGTAAGGTGGTTTATGTCCCCCCCCCCCTCCCTATCTTTTTGGCGTTTCAAGTTGACTTCTTTAATACAATCATCCTCGTGCCGTCGAGGTTTTCAAAATAATGGAATTGGCATTGGAATTGAGTGGTGAGTTAGAGTTGGTCTTAGAGTAGTGTTTTGGGTGCTATCCTATAATTTGGTATTCTTTTAGAATGTATCATTGGAGCACATATGCTAAAATATAGAATATTTCCACTATGACAATGCCATAATATGAGTTTGGCATCTTTAAGATTGCACTTACCATTGGAGATGCTCTAAAAAAAAGATTCAGAACTACTAGAAATATGATAAAAGATAATGTTTGAAGTTTGCACTTACCATTGAAGGACTGTATATAACCTACATAAATATTTTAATGATTATTGACGTCATATCAAAATAAGATCAAATCAAATCATACAATATATTATGTATATATAATCTTCATAATCATATACTATATTATACAAATTAACACCCCTTTCAAACTCACGATGAATTAATCGAAATTGTTAGAATCATGTCATATTATTAGTCTAGGTGCATGTTGCTTTCGTACTTTACTATACATGATGCCTAAATACATTATACTACACAAGTTGTACTACTAGTCTAGTACATTCTCTTTCCTTTCTTGGTTTCTTCCTTAGCTTATATAAAGGCTACCTATTGCAATGATACTTACACCATTCAATACAATACATTGCTTCTCTCTCACTTCTAACATGGTATCAAAGCTATAAGCTTCTAGACCTTGGCTACAACTCTATCGTATTCCGCCGCCATCGGCGGGTGACAATCATGTCACCCGCCGAACCTTAGTCAAGATAAAAATTATAAATTCCGCTCTCTCTGCTGCAATCCAACCAACCAAATAATACCTTCATCAAATCACCATTTCAACCTCATCAACCAGCCTCTCTATAGGATCTCCCGATCGGTTGGAGCTCTACCTCACCAATCATCTCAACCCTCACCAACCGACCTCTTTATCGGACCTTTTGATCGGCCGGATCTCTAACTCATCTACCCGGCCTCTCTATCAGACCTCCCGATCGGCCGGATCTCAACCTCACCAACCGGTCTCTCTATCGAACCTCCCGATCGGTCGGATTTCAACTCTCACCAACCGGCCTCTTTCTCGGACCTCTTGATCAGCCGGATCTCTGCCCATTTACCCGGCGGTCCCGGCCTCTTTATCGGACCTCCCGATCAGCCGGACCTTCGTTTATCATCTCCTGGCCACCACGGAACCTCTGGCCACCACCGCTCAAGCATCCTCTACAAAGTGACCATCAACCGCACCATCCAGCTACCTCCAAGACGGCTTTAGGATTCAGTTTCCAAACTCAACTTGTTTCCATTTTCTACCTTGAGTTTGAGAGGGGCTGTTAGAATCATGTCAGATTATTAGTCTAGGTGTATGTTGCTTTCGTACCTTACCATATATGATGCCCAAATACATTATACTTGTACTACTAGTCTAGTACATTCTCTTTCCTTTCGATCTTGGTTTCTTCCTTAGCCTATATAAAGGCTACCTATTGCCATTGTTTAGATTTGAGGGTGATTTTGGAGTTGGAGATTAGATTTGAGGGTGTGTTTGTCATAGGTTTATTTGGGGTTGATATCTGGTGTACTAGTGTGGCCTTGTGCCATTGTTTAATAAAATCTTTTGCTTAGCAAAAAAAAAAATAAAGGCTTCCTATTGCAATGATATTTACACCATACAATACAATACATTGCTTCTCTCTCACTTCTAACAGAAATCAACTTGAGTTTGAAAATCACATTACGGAACGAGTGATTGCTTGGAGTTGAACATGGTAATCTTAGAAAAGAGCTTGTAACCATAGTGTGGACGAAAATTGCAATACTAAATAAGACACAACCAACATTAAACGTGCTAATTAACCAGATGTATACTGGGAAGTGAGCGAGCAAATTAATCGGGAGTATTCAACGATGAGTGCACTGATCAGACCAGAACTGGTAAGTGATCGCGTGAATTGAGAGTATCCGGCAATAAGTGCACTAACCAGATCGATCAGGACTGGTAAGTGAGCTAGCGCGACGCACAATGACGATGTAATTGGTTCAGGAGATGATGGTTTCGATGCTTGAATGGTGCACTAATTATGATGCGTGACTGATGGTATCTAGTATGCTTAATTAAGGAGCCGTTGATTTGGTAGACACGAGTTGATGATGGGGTAATTTGATTCACTGAGATCAAAATTGATGATGAGGTATGTGTGTACGTAGACAATCGAATGGTATATTTTTTTTAGGCGTACGTAGATACTTCATATAGATCAAACCAGTTGCCATAGTGTCAATAATCATATCAAAATCCTCAACAGAATTTTAGTGTTATTCTTGTAATCCTTTTACGTAAACACTTTAAATGTAAGTAGAGAAATAAGCTAAAACTTTGAACCGATTTAAAGCATCTGCAGTGGGTACAATAAATTTAAGTAAAACTTTGTTTAAGTTTATTGTGTAAGTTGAGTCCGCTTACAATGGTATAGCTCCTAAACGGCATTCTCAAAGTTGTTTGAGAAGAAACGACAACGTTTTATATGAAATGCAACTTTTAGGCACACATTTACCCCAAACGGATCAAACTGTGCCATTTGGGAGTGGACGACACAATGTGTGCCATGTGAGAGATTGAGACAGCTTTGTGTGTGCCGCTTGGGAGTATGTGAGACGGCTTTGTGTGTGCCGTTTGGACTCTCATGGCACAGTGCGTGCAGTGTGTCTTGTACAATAGTGAAACTTAACTTAAGCGAACAATAAACTTAATTAAGTTTTACTAAATTTCTTCCCCTAGGTTTAATGTTCAACCTTCACCATTGCAAGTATATAATGCAAAATTTCCTTGAGTTTGTTGTATCAAACAACCCACAACAGACGCTCTTAATTAAAAACACATTTTACCAATTGATCTTTTATATAACACTACCAAGGTGTTTTTTTTTTATTTATTATTATCTTTTAATCCTTTTATGTTTAATTTTGCGCAAACAAATCATAATAACTACAAATTTTGAGGAAAATTGTACTGATTTTCCCCAAGGTATTTGTTAAACACAGAGACTAGCTTCCTTCTTAATTTTTTAAAAACAGAACTACTTATACCATAAGGTTGTAATTGAGTATCACTTTCTCCCTTACATTATCCATTGCTAACTTTTTCATTAAAAGTTTTTAAAATGAGAACTTTAGCCTAACCAAAGTAAGAAAACTAAAATAAATGAAAAGTTTCAACATTTATTTTTTTTGTGCGTTTGATAATATATCACTTTACTAGAAAGAGCAACTAAAAATGATCTACTAGAATATTTAAATAAAAAAGTTCTACTGAAAAAACTACTAAAGGCAGTCTAATCTAGTACCTATTACACAGACTGCAAACACAATAGCTTATAATTTTATTTTTATTTTTATACTAAATAATCAATACTTACAATTAATTTTTTTGTTTTTTCAAACAGAACTTAATTTCATTTTTTAATTTCATACATTTTGCAGTATACTGAACTAGGATTGATATGTAAAATTGTGAATTTAACATATGTTACGAAAATAGGATGAATGTACAGTACATGTAGTGGTTGACGGGAGGTAAATATAGTTTGCATAATGCTATGTACTTAACTAAAAAGAATACAAATAGATATGGCATTGATAATTTTGAAATTAAGTTTATCTGTATGGACTTAGGCTGCCACTTGCCAAAGTAGTAGTGGTAGCTATGTACTGATATTGTGGTAATTAAAGAGTATTTTAAATGATCTACATTAGCATTTGTATTTAGAGTAATACTTTGCTTATTAAATTTCTATTTCAAAAGTATTTTTCAAATGATGTGACAGTGGACAACTTCTAATTAATATTCAATTAATTCCGCTGTATTAAACCTGACCCTACTACCACATTATTTAGAAAGTAATTTTAGGATAAAATTTTGAAGCATAGCATAACTCATGTAATTTTTTAGGTATATATTTTAGATGTACTTAGGCTTAGTTTGGCCCCCATTTTGGAGCTTCTATTTTTTTAAATCACAATTTCATGTTAATTCATGATTTGGTAACTAGTTTATGAGGTTTGTAAAAATTGAATTTACAGCTTTTTTAGGGGACCTTTTAAAAGCTCTAGAATAGAGATTTTAAAAGATCAAAGTTGCTTTTTGGTTTCATGATGTCTTTTTGAAGAATTGTGTGTCACTTGTATAAAATTATCAAACAACTTAGGATGTGTTTGATAACCCAAATAAGTGCTAAAAATGAAAGCTTTTAGCACTTTATTTTTTTTCAGTGCGTTTGATAATAACCACTTAATTGAAAAAAGCAGCCAAAAAAACACTGAAAACTTTAAATGAAAAAATTGTATGAAAATAAGCAGTCTATTTCAGTAGTTAAAATACTGTTATTTGTGTTGCATATTCAATTATTTAAAAATTTTTGTACTTAAAATTTAATACGTAATTTTCAGTACTTAATTTTTAATTTTATCAAACGGACCCTTAATAATAAATTTTATAAGTACCTTTTAAAAAGTCACATAGGCCAAACTAAGCCTTAGACCATCTCCAACAATGGCAGCAAACCATTGCACCAAAATTATTTGCTGTGCCATGTCAGCAAAATGAGCTCCAAAGGGAGCATCAAACAGCAGCAGCAACTTTGCTGCCCTTGTCAATTGCAGCAAAGTTGCTACATTTGCCTATTGCAGCAAAGTTGCTACATTTGCCTATTGCATCAAATCTATTTTTTTAGAATAAAAAATGTGGGGGAGAGAGAGAGGGTGGTTGGATGATTAAAAGTGATTAAAAAATTTGAATATAAAAAGATGGAAAACTAAAAATATATTAAAATAATTAACATTTGGTGTATCCTTTGGAGAGCATGTGTGTGATTCATGAGACAAATATAAATTCTTGCATCAAATGAGTCATTTAATGTGTAAATTTTGCCTTCTCCTTTAGAGATGCTCTTAGCATTACTCTTTTAGTTTATCCACAATTTTACCATAAGTGGGGACTTTACCTTAGCAATAACTCTGAAATGTATCATTCACGCTCCTACAGGAAGCGCGTGTACAATCTCCTTCTTTCGAGCGAATCTTGGTTCGCAAAGCCCACATAAGAGAGGATGTCAGCATATGTATAATGCCTATGGCTATAAGTATATGTGTGTGTATATATATATATATATCTATATCTATATCTATAGAGTATAAAAATCTTTATAATTCTCATCTTTTTCGTTCGGTTGCGCTCTCATAGGTCGCTGTCAGCCTTAAATATGGGGAAAGGAATAGCTGAAAATGGGATTTCAGAACACACAACCCCCCACCCCACTCCCTATCGAGCGGGAAATCGAAAAAGCGTTCTCTCTCTACTTTCTCTCTCTAGAAACGAAATTCAGACGGTACTGGAACAGCTAGGCTTGCTTGTTCTCTCATCTCTGATGGTGATCTGCTTCCTTATTCGACGATGATGAAGTTCTTCCACTCTCTCTCTCTCTCTCTAGCTAGCTGGCGAAAAAGCTTGAGCTGCTCATGTAATATCTCCCCCTCTCTCTCTCTCTACATATATATATATATCATATTGTCTCTAGTCTTCTCTCTCTAGAATTAGATTTTTCGATTCTATATATAGTTGGGAAATCCACGATCAGATAGTCCATTTAATCTCTCTATAGCTAGTGATGAAACGTGGAGGTTTGATTCCTAATTATCTCTCAACTCTCTCACTCTATCTCTCTAAAAAGTCGAATTTCGACCGCAGAAACCCTGACGCGATCTGCTTGCGTAGTTATTTTCTCTCTCTATACAGCTAGAGGACACACACACACACACTCTCTCTAGTTGGAGAAACCGTAGCGATGGAGGAGTCCGGGGGCTTCTCGATCCGGTTAGTTGTTTATATTCTCAGTTTATGATAATATTTCCATTTTTGAATCTCTCTTAGAAGTCGTAGTTTGATTTTTGCAGAGAGTACGCATCGAAGATGAGAGAGGTAGATGTAGCGAAATGTTGGCCGTTTAGCGGAGACTCCGATGAGGTTAACAAACAAGACGTTGATGCTTTTCTACCTCCGATCACCGTCAGGAAGTTCCGGTGGTGGTCCGACGAGGTCGAGCTCGTGCGATCGAACTCAGTACTCGACCAAGATGAGTCGAATTTAAACGAAGCAGAATGCTCCAAAACGACACGAAATGAGAGCGTTTCGGTGGAGGAAAATGTTGAGATTGGGAAATTGAAAGCGGTATTGGGGTCTGATGATGAGAAATTGGGCTTGATTTGTAACGAGTGTGGAGTGAGGGCGCATGATAGTGGCTGTGTGATGAAGAAGAAGGCGAAGTCGAAGACGCCTAAGAAGAGATCGATAGTGGAAATTTTCGCGGTGGCGCCTCAGGTTGAGACAACCGATTTCGACGACGAGGAGGAGGATGAAGATAGTTCTCAAGCGGATGAGTTACAAAATCAGAAGGTTTTGACAGATATTGTTTTGGATAAGAAACCAAAGAAGAATATTAATATTAAGAAGAAGAAGAAGAAGAAGAAGACCAAATTGAAAGAGGAAAATGTAACTCTTATAAGCAATTTGAAGAAACAGAAGCAGAAAATCAAATTCATGAAGGGTAAGAGGACTGATTCAACTCGTATTGATCTATCAGTTCGATCGATTGCAAAGAAGGTATGTAATTTATATCACTGTTTGTTGACTAATTGATGTGTTTATATGTGATTACTACCATGAAATATAGTTGATTGTGGATTAATTCTATAGTTGGTGAGTGATTTGAAGCATAAAATATTGTTAACCTTGTACAGTTTTTTCTCTCGATATTTTCTGAGTTGTTGATGACTTGATTGCTTGATTCAGTATATCTTAGACTGGGCAGTGTTTTTTCTCTCTCCCTTTTTATCGCTTTGTGCTTAAAATTACCTCTGAAAAAGCTGAATTAAAGACTGTATACCTATGAAGAGGAAAGCAAATATTGCTTTGTTATTGTACTTCTTGTGTGAGCTACGCGGCAAAGAGGTTCAGTATAAAGAGAAAAAGTTAAAACGAGAGATGGGGTTTTCATGTTGGGGGTGTGGGATGGAGCAATGTTATGGAACGGAGTATGGTGATATATACAGCTGTACAGTACGGATTGGGCAGTGGGCGGTTTATGAGGTGGAGAGCTTGTCCTTGGGTTTTGCAGGTGTATCTTCGCTAATTAATTATGTTGCTTTCTTTGCACTATGATTTATCATCATGATTATCTTGGAGTTTTAGGGGGTAGTTAAAAGCATAATTGGTATACAGATTTTGATCATGTAGTTTTACTGTTGATCATATAATTTGGTGGAACATTTGGAGAGATGGCATAATAGATTTAGACTGTTTAATTACAAAAGCTACTTGGCCCAAATTTTCACTTTTTTTTTTCTTGTTAATTAGTATAAAACCTATATCTTCAAAGGAGCATAATGCCATAGAGTGAGGATCATACATATCTATCATCATCTGATCAATCAAATGTTAGCACTCAAATAAGCTACACACCAAGGACGTAGAGTATTTTTCACTTGCATTAGCCACTTGGTCAGGAAGTGGAGATGTTCTAGGGATTATGTTAGTAACGAGCTAAATGGGAGTTGAGTCGTGTTTCCTTTTTAGTCTACTCTGTGGGAAATCCTATTCAAGTTTTGGAGTGTGCGACATATCATGAGCTTTGGATTTTTTGACACGAGGCATCAATTTCATCATCTTATTGACATACACATTAACTTTTCAACTTATTTCCCATTCCCATCAACTTTTAGAAGTCGGTCTTTTGTGACTTCACAACACGAAGTCACAGAATTATTTCTTGGTGAAGGAAGAGGAATGATAGAAAAGGTTCATAAAGTTGATGGATTTGAGAATAAGTTGAAAAGTCGATGGGTCCAGTCAATATATAATTAAGACCCCAAAAGTGATGGGTTTGGTAAAAAATTCTTGAGCTTTGCTAGGTAAGGGAAGTGTTTAATGCCGTCAATGTTGAGCAATACACTGGATATCATATTTGGCGTTTGCTAGGTGATGGAGCTAGTTTTATTGCCGTTCCAGCCAGTAATTGCAAACACATGCAATTTTGGTACTAAACTAATTTATTATGGAGATCATGATCTTCTAATATATAGTGGACAGTCTAATCTTGTTGGTGTTGGACCATGGGGTAGGATACAGTGTCAAATTGGCATTTTACGCGGTTTCATGCGGTGGGTGATGTATCTTCGAACTAGATCATTAAATTCTTATTGACATACCCATCAACTTATTTCCCAAACCCGTCAACTTTTAGAAGTTGTCTTTTGAAAACGTGACACACGACTTCATAGGATTATTTCTTGGCGAAGGAGAGGAATGATAGAAAAAGTGAAATCGTATTTTCAAAACACTTCTTCTTAAAGTTGATGGATTTGGGAATAAGTTGAAAAGTTGAGTCTAGTCAATAAGACCCCAAAAGTGATGGGTTTGGTCAAGAATTCGTGAGCTTTGCCAGGTGAGGGAAGTGTTTAATGCTATCAATGTTGAGCTATAACAACGAATATCATATTTGTCGTTTGCTAGGTGATGGAGCTATTTTTATTGCCGTTCCATGCCTGTAATTGCAAACACAATTTTGGTACTAAATTGATTTATTATGAAGATCATGATCTTCTAATATATAGTGGACAATCTAATCTTGTTGGAGTTGGACCATGGTGTAGGATATAGTGTAAAATTGACATTTTACGTGGTTTCTTGCGGTGGGTGATATATCTTAAAACTAGATCATTAGAATGAGTACTAATGTAGAAGGACTAACTAGTAACTAGAAACGAAACAGACTGTATTGCTATTAATAGCAATGTTCCTGAGATGAAAATTCTGTTGCGTAATTAGTTGATTGTTTATTTGTAGCTCGAAGGATAAAGCTACGATACGATTGGGAGTTGGGAGTAACGACTTTGGTCTCTGTGGATTAGATTGTAACATCCGTCTGGTCCTTTCAATGACTTAACATATGATAATGTCAATATATGGTGGTCATCTGGATCCTGTTAAAGTGCTGAAATTCAATCACAACAGTCGCCCCGTTAACATGTTGAATCAGCATAACCATGCCTTGTTACAATCACAGCAGTCGGTCTGTTCACAGATATGGCTAGGACATGACTACTAAAATTATATATATTTTTTAGTTATGCAACATACCGTCCATGTTCACTCCCTTCTCCTAAATTTTCACATAAACCCATTACTTATCTCTTATTTGTTATGTTAAGACTTATCCTAAAATTTCATAAACATTTTTGAATGAGCCATCGTGTGGTGTCTACTCCGTGTCGGCCGCGCGTTCAAAGCGTGTCCTCACAGGTATCGATGTAAAAACTTAAGATAGGTTTTTCTCACGTCCGAAAATTGTCGGTGTGTCCAATGCGTGTTGATGTCTGACACAAACACCGCGCCTAAATAGATGTGTCCATGCTACGATAGATACCACTACTAGAAATTATCATGTAAGGCGGACATGCTCAACAGATGTTATAAGAGCAATTGTAGCAACCATGAGCTCACAGTCTTATTCAAAATGATCATGCTGAAGTTGGTACCAATGCTTATGCTCCGTCGAATAATGGGTTTGAGGTCCATGAGACAGATAATAAGGGCAAGCCAAAGAGATCATCCCTTCCTATCTGATCTTCCACAAAATTGCTCATACTTCAATGCCATACCCCATTATTGTTGGGCTTAAAATGTAGTGCCTGCTTCTATTGCTACGAGCAAGGCACACAACTCTACTCATACTTAGAGAACCTCATGGTTGTCACAGTAACGTGGGAGAGTGAGGTGGCAAAAGTACCAAGTTAAAGTTGAGTTTGTTTCTACTCTAAAGAAGGTAGATCATAAGTTTCCCGTGGCCTTTGGGAAGGGGTTTTTTTTTTTTTTTCGGAATAGGGTGAATAAAAAGAAAAAGCCAAATGGCTTCTACAAATAATACAAGGGGCATACCCCAGGATATACAACAAGCACAGGTCACCATAGAATAAAAAACCAGTCATAGGATGAGATACTATCTACACCAAAAGCGAAGAGAGAACCCCATCCCTACCATACAAAGAGGCAACTCAAGTCAAAAACACATCCAAAAAAAGAAACAAGTCGATGCATGGATGGGCAACAAACAACAAAACATGGCCCTAGGGACACTATCAAGATCCGTGGTGGCCCTTGGGATGACTTTCACTGAACTTCATCTTAGCAGAGATGGGGCTAACAAAGCCTGTATCAAACTTAATATCCAATATCTCAATATCTTCTTCAACCACCTTTGGGAAGTTCAGTTGCCAAATGCTCAAAATGCTGTTTGCTAACTTGGAATCTTTTGTCAAGTTCTTACTTTACCTCTAGCAAAGCTCTAATGTAAGCATGAATTCTTCTGACTAGAGTCTTTTATCCCTCATTATCAGATTTTGAAATTATTGCAATGGAGATAAATTGGCCTGATAAGTGTCTTCTTATCCTAAATGAATTGGTTGAGAATAGACGTCTTACTTTGGAACTTAATGAAGTAAAGAAGAATGTTGCTAAGGCTAGAGATATATTGGCAACTCTTAAGAATGAGGAACAAAAGATTTCTGCATGGAAGGGGAACTTCACGCTCAGTTTGGCTCAGTTAAGCGTGGAGCACATTCATCTCAAGGAGATTTTGATTGATAGGCTATGATCTTATCCACTTTAGCTTTTGAACTTGTGTTCTACCTGAGACATTATGGAAGGTTATTATTGATCCAAGGATATTTCGTTTCATTGTAGTAGTACTTTATAGAGTTCCTCATCATTTCTCGTCCTATAGACTTTCGTGACATTTATGAAAAGCATGCCGTGCACTTTCGTTGCTCCTATCCTAAAGGTCATCTAATATGTCAAATTCAATACTATTAGCTTATTTGATCATATTAGGGCCTTCCTGCGTTGTGGTGACTTGAATCTCAAGAGAGAAATGAGCGGCGTGACCCCACGTCTTTATAGAGTTCCTCATCATTTCTCGTCCTATAGACTTTCGTGACATTTGTGAAAAGCATGCAACACACTTTCGTTGCTCCTATCTTGAAGGTCATCTAATCAGTCAAATTTAATACTTTTAGCTTATTTGATCACAGTAGGGCCTTCCTGCGTCGTGGTGAACTTGGATCTCAAGCAAGATATGTGCGGCATAACCCCACGTCTCTAAGAAGAGACTAGAGGAGTGTCTTTCTTTAGGACCAAGGTGCATCATTGCGAAGGCTTGAGTTAAACCTTGGCAAACTCCCTATTTTAGAAATAAAGGCACATGATTTTGAGAGTTCCATCAAGAGGATTATGGTGGGGCTCAAGAGTGTTAACATAATCAATACCAAGCCAATTGGATTCCTTAGAATCTAACCACAAGTCCAAGTTCATCAAATGATGTGGTGACTGGTGAACATTAAGATGTAGATAGAGGAGGTAAACTAAGCTTAACTTAGGGTGAAGAGGGGTGAACCTCACCTGCAACCAGTGTTCTAAAAATACCTACGCGGTAGGTGGGCCGTGAGGGGGGTCCTAGGGCCTAGGGGCCTAGGCGGAGGCCTAGTATTTTAAAGCAAAATTAATAATACAGAAACAATTATACTAGACCAATATGAAAGAAAAAAAAAAAGAAAAAGAAAAAAGAAAAGAGGTCACATTATCAAATATCAACGATGTAATTTAAATTGATGCTTACCAACAAACTAAGCTTCCAACTCTTCTTCTCCATATTGCTCCAACACTCTCTCTCCATCAGACTCAAACTCATACTCCTCATCACCCTCTTCTTCTGTATCCTCATCAGATACAAAATCGACTTCATGAAGTTCTCGTGAGTCATGAGTCGTCTCCTCTCTCTCTCTCTCTCTCTCTCTCTTAATCTTGGTAGTCAATTGAATGAACGACTGTGGTGTGGTGGCTTAACCCTCGTTATTATTTCAAGAAAATGACAATTCCACCCCTGGGCCGCCTAGGCCTAGGCGGCCTCCTGGGCCGGCCTAGGAGGCCTAGGTCGAGCCTAGACCAGGCCTAAATCCCTGTGGAATTTTTGCAAGGATTAGGTGAAAATCCAAGTGGTTGGACAAGGCCTAGGGCCTAGGAGGATTTTTAGAACACTGCCTGCAACTCACACTCTTCAATCAATGTTAGAAGCCTCTCTCCATAGAACAAGGTATTCTTTACGTGATCGTTTATTTGTTTCGGAGGTCTTAGCACATATGGTGTCTGTAAGATATTCCTCCATCATTGTGAAACATCATGAAAAATATAGTCCTTCCGTCCAATTTTATGTGTCCATCTTTTGGGAATCCAACTTTTGAAGGGAACACTAATGATTGCATTCACATGCCTGAAAGTAGTGTCATTTTTCCAAAACTACCATTTCCTTCTTCTTTGTTTTTTTTTTTTTTCAATCAACAAGGGTAATTTTGGAAAGTTAACATTAAATGCTCTTGATGGACAATGGTTTTGGGACGGTAAAATAAGGAAAGGACACATAAAATTGGACAAAGGGAGTAGTGAAGTAATTTTCAACGGTGCAGACGACTATCTATAACTAACTAGATTGACCATGTTGAAAAGCAGTGAGGTTGATAACCCACAAGGGGGCCATGAAGTTAGCATTGGATCATTACTACTTGAGGATATCAGAGGTCCCAAACTTCGTCACCTCTACTTGCCGTATGATCCTGCCATAATTTTGTTATCACTTATAATTGCTACAAGATTACTACAGTAAAACTACAATGGCTATCAAGGGATTCTGAGAGATCTTGGAATTGGGAACAACTATATTCGTCGATCGCCCTAAAAATGTTTAAGAGGTGTTTGGAAATGATCGGAAGTAATTGAATAGGAGGATCACTATGATTTGGTAAATTTATGTGTAAAATGCATTTTGCACCCTCAAACTATACCCTGTTTGGCACTCTGGTCCCTAAATAAATTTTTTTTTTTTTCGCATTTTGGTCCCTCAACTAACATTTTGTGATAGTTTGCCACCTCTGTCACTTTTAGTGATGCCAAAAGTGACGCTAAAAGTGACAGAGGGGGCAAATTGCAGCAAAATGTTAGTTGAGGGACCAAAATGCGAAAAAAAAATTTTGGTTAGGGACCAAAGTGCCGAAAAGGTATAGTTGGAGGGTGCAAAATGCATTTTACCCTAAATTTATCAAAGAAGAAAATATTGATTTATTGGATGACTGGTTATGGAGGGTCCGTTTCGTCTTTTTAGGTTGGTCTGGTCAATTTTGCTCTTTCCTTGTGCCTATTTCACGTACAACCTTTGTAACTCTATGGTACACCCATGGATTGGCCAATTCCTATTTTGAAGGTTGTTATTTCTTAACTATTGCAGTTTCTACTCCTAATAGTTGAGAAAAAATTTGATCACCCAAGCACCTCATGATTGGGGTGAGCAAATGGGTCCCACCACTTTTCATCATTAATGAGTCCCTATTATACCCATGAAAGTGGTGGGTCCCACTTGCTCACCTAATGAGGTGCTTGGGTGAGCAAACATGTTCTCCTAATAGTTATCACATTCTTTGTTGCCACTATGGGGTCCTGAAGCACAAGGAGATTTTACTCGTGGGTATCAATTAGGTGGTCTGTGGGCTTTTGTTGCTCTTCATGGTGATTTTTGGGTCTATTGCTTCTGGTATTCTCTGGACATAAGCTTATACTCGTCTTTCATTGCTCAATAGTCACATGCAGTTCGGATCATTTTAATTCCTGATTACGCAAACCCTCACCTCTTATGACAAGAAACTGGATACTGCTAACTTATTGAGCTCTATTGGTTTCTACAATCCATAAAAGATTCTTGAACATATTGCAGACTTTGGATCTTCACATTTGGAGTTGCCTAACTAATCACATTTCAAACTAAAATTGTTGGGTAGGGACTTAGGAAGGAAATTTCAGATGTTTTTGTGGAAAAGTATGTTTGCACAAAATGCTGGTAAAATTTGAACAGTGTGACTCATATTTCTCAAGGTCAATAAATACTACTAATTGCCCGATTTTAGAACTTCCAGAATTTTCTTCTAGTTTGAATGCACCAATATAAGTTCAGGCTGAATCCAAAGTCAGGCTAGCACTTCCTTTTCGGGGCTGAAAAGGATTATCCGTGGTCTCTAGACTAGCCCTATTGGACTCTAGATTTCTGGTTACCAACATGCTTTTGTAGCCATTGTCTACACTTTGAATGCCGTTACTATTATCACAACTCTGTTTCTGTACTTTAATATGCCATTATCAGCCTACTTCTTCCAGCTATTGACACCTTGGTGAAGATGGCTTTGAACACACACACACACACACACACACACACACACACACACAAAAGCTATGGTTAAGCTCTATTGCTTCATTTTCGAACCTAAACGTTTTTTGTAAAACCAAAACTAAGGCAGCATTTTTTTTCCTCCACTTGTTTATCTTGAATCTGAAATTTTGTACTGTTTGAAATGCACTTACTTATAATAAGCTGAAATGACGTGCTGTATGATGCTCTGCTTCTTTCACAGGTAAAATCTCATAAGCTCAAACTGCAATCTCCTGTCAATTTAGCTAGAAAACCGAATGATTCTTCATGTAATACCGCCTTGCCAAAGGTTGTATTCAGTGCTGTTTCCATCCACAAGAAGAAACAAAAACTGAAATGCTTATCCGCACAAAAGGGAAAAACTGTTCAAACTTTCAAGTCTATGTCAAAGCTTCAGCAATCAGTGTTTCCTGTACGCAGTATTCTCAAGAACCATACGAAAGTAATTTCAGGGCAGAAATCAAAATTATACAAAGCAAATCAGTGTGATATTCAACCTTCAGAAGATAGGCATGTAAGGTTCTCATGTAAAGATGATGTTTTTGGACCAGGGAGAAAAAAGTTATCTTCTCTAGGGTGTACTAAGTTACAAAGTATTGGCAGTTCATTTTCCGAGACTGTTGCATCTTCTTTAGTAAATGAGCATGTTGTGGAAAGGGCCAAATGTTTAGCCACTGTGGAGGTAAATGGGAGCGACGAAGACACTTCTCTTAGCACAGAAATTGAGGCTGAGGTTCAACCTAGTACTGAAAAGCATTTGTCTGAAATATGTCATAAGGTTGATGTACCAAACTTTCTGAGGCCACATACCAGCTATGAAGAGCGAATCCCTAACAGATCGGCAACTCCAAATCAAGTTTCATCACATGGTGAAAAGTTGTATTCATTTGAACAAGACCACAGAGTAACATTACGCGATCCCTCGTATGGTTGCAACTCTAGATTCCTTTCTATGCAAAAAGAGGGGTATAATATTTTGAGATCTTCCGATACAACTTTGAAGGGGATTGATAATTTTGATGATCCTATGATCACTAGAATTGCTGCAAGGTCTTCCATGGATAACATGATGGCCTTTACTCAGCCTTCATCATCATCTTATTTCGCTGTGAGTGGAAATGCAAATGTGAGGCTTCCATTTCCCTCGCAAACCATCAAAGATAGTTACGGTGGCCAGTCTATGCAATACCCAACATTACATCAGCATCTGTCTCCCAAGGAATTGATGGGTAGTTTATGCTCGTTCACGAACTGGAAGCAAAGTGCAGTCATGGGTGAAGAAAAATGCAGGCACGAAGATTTCTTTGGTTTGCCTTTAAATTCACAAGGGGAATTAATTCAGTTGAATTCCAGTGGTAAAGATGAATTTAGTCAGATGGCAAGGGAAAGTAATGTGATGCCAAAGAGAAGCGCAAATCTTGCTACTTTGAAAGATAAGAGCTTATATGAGAGGGCACCATGGAAGGACCAGTTTGAATTTTTCCCCATCCAAAGCTGTGTGAAAGAGAACTCTATTTTGCCTGGAAGAACAGATAACGAATTTCAGCATTCAGTGAGGGGAAAGAACCCGTATATCTATCCACTGGAGTCACACCTGGACCTATTGAGCATCTCTTGCAATGACGTTAAACAAGATGACATGGTTCACAACCTTGTTGGAAATAAAAAGATTAATTCACAGGGGTTTCAACCAACAATGAGGCTGATGGGTAAGGAGTTTGCAGTTTGTAGTGGCAGCAAAGATTTGCAAGGAATTGGGGAGGGGAATGTCTGGACGGATAAGCAAATCATAGCTGAGCATCATCCTACTCGTACTGTCACTGACAATTCCTTAATGCAGAGGCAGTTTCCACAGGACTTGATTGTAAAAGAGCCACTGGCTTGTTCATCAGAACTTCGAATCAATCAGGCACCACATAGTCTCTTTCAGATGAGATCCCCGGAATTGAGGTTTTCTCAACCATACACCAACTTTCAGCCTAACACAGTCCATCAAAATACTGGTGGGACCAACCCGGGAAATCCTAACTCCAAATTGTATTCCCATTATCCTCCAGCTAATCCTCCCGGAACTTTTAACATGTACCCCGTCGTACAAGAGCCCTTTATATATGGTAATGAATCTCTAAGATTCAACTCTCAAATACCAATACAGAATATGAGTTCAAATTCCGCTGAACTCAAGTACAAGCAGAATGTACCTTATGCCACAACATCAGCCTTTGAGTTTCCTTTCTTGCATCCCGATCGTGGAGAGCATGTCCGACCACCTTGGTTTCAGAGCTCTTCTAAGAACTTGCCCCCATGGTTGTTAAATGCTACACGACAGAAAGAAACATTGTTGGTTTCTTCCCCACAATTTTCTGATGTGGGTTGCATCTATCATCCCTGTAACATGTCTGGAGCTAACTTTCAAACTATTCCTTCTACGCATCGGACACAAAAGCTTTACACTCCTTGCAATTCTTACTCTCGCTCTCCATTCCAGAACTCAGTTGGTCCTTCAGGTTTGGCTTCCCCTCTACTCATGCCGGTCCGCCCTGGGTGCATACCATTACCAACTTCGGCAATTTATAGGAGTTGTGGAGAGAGAATGAAGGTGAAAGAGAGGATGAAAAGAAGAGAATGTGTTAAAGGCCTTGATCGTAGCAAGAAAACCAAAAAGAGGCCTGCAGCTACATCAGACGGTTCTACGAAGCCAAGTAAGAAACCTAACCTCCAAAATGAAGACGGATCTAGTGACATTCAATATATGTCAGGAACACTTGAACTGGATTCAAACAGAGATCTTTTACCCAGAAGTGATTGCTTTAAACTCGATGATGTGGTAAGATCTGGACCCATTAAACTAAGTGCAGGAGCCAAACACATCCTTAAGCCAAGTCAAAACTTGGATCAGAATAAGACTAGGCCGATCCATTCAACTATCCCTTTCGCTGCAGCAACTAGTTCTGCTAGGGTTTCAGAATCTGAAAATAAATCAGCCAAGATCTTCAGGTTTTAAGGTAAGAGTTATCACCCTATGAAATATTTAGGGTCTGTTTGGGAATGCTTAAATAAGATCTGGTTCAGTTCCTGTCTCACTCTCTATCGGCAACCTAGGTTATTTCGGTTTGATAAAGAACCAGTTTAAGTGATATTAGACTGGGCACAGACCCTATGCAAGTAATGGAAATTCACCAAAGAGTTGAATTTATAGAACTAGTTCACTTATGGACCACAAAATTGGTTTTTTTTCCTTCCCAAACGGTCCCTTAGTTTCTGATTCAACTATACCATGATTCTTAAATGTTCCTTTTTCTTAACACAACAGGAAAACTTCCTCATTCCGATATGCAATACTCCTCATGTCGGACCACTCTTGCAGCTGGGAAATTCAGACTGCCAAAATCCTGTTGTTAAACTATGCTTTGTATCTCTTCTTCTCAAATATTCTCTTAATGGACAATGTAATATGACACCCTAATAGCTGTTTATGTGCATGCCTTTTGCCTTTGCATGGTGCATCAAGTTTCTTAAAAACTCCCTTTTATGAATCTATATATTAGTAAGAAATATATTTTTGCTCTATAACTGGGAAATTTAGAGGGGGATCCTTGGCGCAACGGTAAGGTTGCACCATTTTGACCTAGAGGTTACGGGTTCGAATCTAGAAACAGCCTCTCTGCTTTCAGGAGTAAAGCTGCGTACATCTCACCCTTCCCTGATCCCGCAATGGCGGGAGCTTCGTGCATTGGGCTGCCCTTTTTCTAACTGAGAAATTTCAAACTAATTTTGCAATTTTGATTGAAACTGCAATTTTATTGATCTTTCCTTCACACTCATCTATCTGTGTCCTGTAATTTCATTTGGATTGTAGTATGTTTATCTGGTAGTTTGTAAAGGTTACATAACAGAATGCTGTGATTTTGTCAACTCAAAAGTTTATTGAATGGCCTATTTTGGGGTGGATCTATTGGCTATAGGTCTAATATTGGAAGCAGTTTCTGGCAGTGACACCCATTTATCAAGTTCTGTTATCCTTGATATTTGCCGCTATATTAAGAACTTCACAACAGGGGTACAAATATATAATTCTTCTCTGTTAACCAGATAATCCGATCTTGTTTCAATAAATGAAGTTCTGCTGCATTCTCAAGGTCTATGTTATGCTAGTTTGAGTTGCTGATCGATGGTAGTGTTCAAATCATTGTATCCCAAGAATTTTTAACTGCACTGTACCTTAATTTTTTCAGTAAAAGCCAAGTAGTTTCCCCTATGCTACGTTTGGTTCTGCTTCATATTTATGGGGGAGTGGAAAAGAAAACGATTTTCTGGTTACCAAGAAAAGCTGGGAGTAAAATAGAAGGAAAAAAAAAAATGGAGGAGAAAGTTATATTTATTGTTTTTAGTTCTTTCCCCTTCTTTTTTTTTTTTTTTTTTTCGTTTTTCCTTGGATATCTTTACGTAGTAGTCCATGGGGAGAATATTTGAGTGTACTGTCCCCAAGTTACTCCAATGTGATTTGGGTGTGACGGGATTGAAATCGAAACCATCGCGAGTAAAAATTGATGTCACGGTGATTTTAATTATTAGTTGCAATTTATAGGGGTGTGTATGAGCCGAGTTAAGCTTATGTGTATTTGAACTTGATTTGTTTATTAAACAAGCTTGAAATTGAAACTTGATCAAGAGTTGTTTCACGAGCTTTTTAACAAGAACTCCGAAAGTACATAGTTTTTATAATAGGTATACACATGCAGGTCACTACATAATTTTTTTATCAAGTCTATTCACGGATCTTTTTTACTAGCCTACCGAAATTTCATAGTTTTTTTTTAATAGATATATACACGTATATAGTCCAGTAACAAGGCCATTATCAAGCATTTTCTCGAGTATTTTCATGAGGCTAATTAAAGAGTCTTATTCAAATATGTTCATGAGCTCAATCGAGTTAAGCTCATGAGTGTTTTCATCTTGTCTTGTTTATTAACGAGTCTCAAATCTAGGGTTGAGTTTGGCTTGCTTAATAAACGAGCCTCGTAAGGACTTTTTGAGCGGTTCAGCTCGACTAGTATTCAACCCAAAGAGAAGATATGCCCAGACTATATATGGGGCATGTAGATGGATGGATATCCTTATTTTCAAATCATCTAGCTTCTTCAAATTAACATGATATATATATATATATATATATATAAACAGGGATTAATTTACAGTAAAATTTACAAGGCAGAGAAAATAGTTCGAAGATGATGTGTTTCATTAACATAATGAGAGAGAGAGAGAGAGAGAGAGAGAGAGAGACAGAGAGAGAAATAAGTGAGATCGAAGAAAAGGAAAAAATGTGGTTAAGATTTGAAATTTGATTTTGTTATTCATGATGTCAATTCCCTCTACAGAACCGTAGCATTGTCCTTGAGAATCACTAGTAAAAGTAAAACCATCACACAACAAAAGAATATTGTTAATTACTTTATTCCTTTCTTTGCTCAGAAAAGCACATATATACCCACAAGTCATTACATATTTGGTATAGCCTCTATATAAACATTTTCAATCATGTATCAAACTGTATGAACTATGTAAAATGGAATGATTGAAGTTGTTTCTTTGATCCTCAATGCTTCTTTGCTTCTCTTTCAGCCTGCAATCAACTCACATAAATACAACATCATATATATATATATATATATATATTTTTTTTTTCCCCAGAGAAAGAGAAATATATAAACAAGAACATCATACACATAAAAAAACAAAAAAGAACAACCTAGTGAACGAAGCTCCCACCATTACAGGGTCAAGAGAACATCATACACACACATACACATAATAAAAAAGGAATAATCTTTCCTAGAAACAAATATTCCATTCAACTGTCGGAATTTAATCTTAATTGTTACTATGTCATTCAAAATATTAGACATTTTGGATTCTTAATCTGTAATCCAAAAGTTCAAATTTGTTCTCACTATTCAAATTTGGATAATTTTGAATTCTGAAAACATGGAAAAGACTTCTATATATCAAGGTGGTTTTAGTGTATACACACCAAAATGATTTTGGATAAAAAAAAAATATTCATTTTCAGATATGGAATATTTATTCTATGATCGAAAATATTTGTTCCATCAAAACTACCTAGACCACTTTAGAACAAAATTTTTTTTATCACGAAACAAATATTACTCATCCAATGGTCTAGTTTTGGTGTACCGAACCAGGACTCCTTTGACCAAAAAAAAAAAAAAAAGTGGGACTCCTAAAAGCATAGAGGGACCACTACAACCGGACCGTTGCCAGTACTGTCATTGTCACAACGACAATTGTGTGTAATATAATATATATATAGAGAGAGAGAGAGAGAGAGAGAGAGAGAGAGGAGCCTTTGATTCATTTGTATGGTGTGTATATATATATATATATTACGTACCACTTTGATGACACGATCAAAGGCATCAGGTCCATATCTCTCAATATAGCGTTCAACAGACTTCCTAGCATCAAGGCTCATCATCTGGAGGACCTTTCTGTGTCCCTCGGAATGATTTGAGCTCACATGACTTCCCACTTTCACATACTTTCTCACAAGATTCTCATATATATAAGCTGCCCCATTGAACATTGGTAGTACCAACCACATACAGAACACTAGCTTCATGAATGGCCAAAATGGAAGCCTATATATATATATATATATATATCAAAAACATATATACACAATTAATTAATTAATAAAATTGTTGTTCTCATTAATTAATTCAAATTACGTACCATTGAAGGATTTTCCAGCAGGAGAGCTCGAAGAGGGTTATGAATGAGTATAGTACCCAATATGTTAGCCATTGTTGATCATCTAGTGTTGAAGGACTCTCAATTGCTCTCATTGACGCATATCTGATTATATATATATATATATATATGAATATATCGTATTTTTAAATTAAATATTTCTCTATAACTAATTTTTTTTATGTAAAGGGTTTGAAATTTCAGAACTTACAAAGGAAAAAGAAGCATCACTCCTGGCCTGGTTCACACCCAGAAAAAAAATTAGTTAGAAGTGTGACCTATGAAAAGTATGCAATTTTATTGCGGCTTACTCAC
The DNA here is from genome assembly GCA_033977485.1 of Hydrangea macrophylla. Taxonomy (NCBI): domain Eukaryota; kingdom Viridiplantae; phylum Streptophyta; class Magnoliopsida; order Cornales; family Hydrangeaceae; genus Hydrangea; species Hydrangea macrophylla. Next base: position 101,847,413 of record CM066990.1, read on the forward strand.
ACACACACACACATATAGGTGTATTTTTGCTATGAACAAGAAACAAAGAAAAAAGCTTTTATTGAGACATGAAATGGAATTAATGGTCAGTTTATGCAGAACACAAATCTCTAAAATTTATTTAATTTTTTTTTTTTTGCCATAGATACCCAAAAAAAAAATTCACCAACATGTTCACGACAGACAAAGAAAATGGTATGTAATTAAAACCCAAAATTTGTTAATTTATATATGGTGCATAGAGTTACGTATAAAATGTGACCAATATATACATATACATATCTATATATACGGAAAAAACTCTGGTGTGAACATCTGTTTAGGCGACGAAATTTTAACTTTTAGTGACGAATTTCGTCGCTAAAACCATGGACTGTGACGGGCATCCGTTGAAGAGCGAGGCCGCCTGTCTATAAATATATACATACATACCCGACTAGTGTATCCAAATGTCTAGCGATTGCTCCGAGAACACCCATGTTGCAATGCTATTTTATTTTTAATTATTTTTGTCTGTCTGTGGAGTGGTGGATCGATTATATGAATAGATAAATTATGGTGTGAATATGAGAATATATAGTATGATCTGGATCTGATGAGATCAGATGCATGTCTCCGGTTTTTATTAGGTATGTGTATATAGGGTAATTCATAAAAAAAGAAAAGAATCGATCTCTTTAAATTTTGATGACGCAAAGTCTTCTTTTGAATCTCCAACAACAAGGCAAAGAATAAGTAAAGAGAATGACAATAACAAGTTAGTCCTAAAATGGAGGAAATCCCAAAGTGCGTTGTTGGTCAGCCGGCCTTCCTTTCCAGGTGCAAAAGTATTCCTAACCCTTTTCTCTCTCTCTCTCTCTCCCTCAATTTATAATTAAGGGTAGCTTGAGGGCACCACCTTAGCTGGTATTCTGTACCAATACAACTATATAAGCGGTATTTTGGGTGGGGCTCACACTATCACATACATAAGTCTTATTATTCTTTGTGAGTCTCAAGGGATTGATATCACCTAAAAAATATTGATTTTTGTCATATTGGCCATAGGTAGGATACCACATAAACATGTTATGTTGTACTCGATCTGCCAATGTCACATGGCTTTCTGCCGTTAATACGAGTTGGTCTTTTAAGTGAGACCCAGATTCTTCGTACATGAGTTAATATTATTTGTGGGTCTTAAGACGTAAAACCCATTCAAAAATAACTCGTTAACTCGTTTTTATTGAGTAACATATGCATGACACGTGGTCCCTAGCATGCAGCACCCAAAAAATTCTCTCCTCTCTCTAGGAGGAAATGTTCCTTTTTACATGTTTCTCAAGAAAAAAGTTGATGATCATGCTCTTGGAAAAAAATTATGGCTAAGGCATGTTTCAATGTCATTTTGAATTATATTTTTTATTTTATTTTATTTTTTTTGTGGTCAACATGTCATCTTGAATTGAATGGCTCAATTCAGCTTTTAGTACCGGCCATGATTTTATTATAAATATTTATTGCATTTTTTTTAAGTATACGTTCCTTTCAGAAATAATGAATTTTTCGGACAAAATTTTCAGCCTTTCTTTAAGATTTCTGATAATGGTAGAAGAGTAATGTTAGGTGCACAACGAATTGTACAATCAATTGCGCAAGCGTGCAATTGGTTGTGCACCCAGCATTTCTCATTGTAGAAACTTGGCTGTGAGTTTCGGTAACGTATTCCTCCAATTAATGACATTCAACCACAAAAATTGATGAGCCCAACAAATGATCATTTAAATATCAATGTCATTCTTTTGGTACAGTTTTCATCCAAAAAGACACACACACACACAAAAAAAAACCCTGGTAAAATCACTTGTTTCATTAAATATATGACTGATAGGGGAAATTAATTTAATTTTTGTTACTACGATGAAAATTTAAATTATTGTAAAAAATTTCTCAAGGGATGCTACTATAATGTACCTTCTTTTTTTTTTTTTTTTGTCCTTCCCATTTGCTCATGTCTCGTGAATGATGTCGATCAAATATCATGTTTTAAAATTGAAGTACAACTTAAAAATGACTACGTTGGGAAATTAAAAAGAAAAAATGGATGAAATGTCTAATTTGTTATTTTTCCAGATTGCTCCATTCCGAATGATGGACTCTAATCCAAAAGATGTACCGGTATGCGGATTTCATTTCTTTCCTTAATTTTTTTTGTTAGAAGGGGAAAAGATGGGGTGTCTAACACTCGACAAAAAGGTCTAAAACCTAATTCGGAGTCAACCGTGTTATACTCAACTAAAAGGTCTAAAACCTAATTCGGAGCCAACGGTGTTATACTCAACTTGCTATTAATGTGGATTTCTAAGGTATAGAATTCATAAGGATTTCAATCTCACAATCCACATACTTTCGTTGACTTAATAAAGCATGACTATTTGCAAATTTTGTAAATATTACAATGAAGTTTTGTGACTAATACATTTTGAGTTTTAACTTCTTATTAGAGATACCTTTGTGGATGTAATCCAGCATAACGCATGTAACCTAGACTTATGACTAAGTATCTTCGATATGCATTAATTAAGGACAATTTGTCAAAACTAAAAGCAGAATATTTTCTGATTTCAAAATATTTGTACTTTATGTTCAAAACGTTGGTTTAGAAATTTAGTGTGAAAGCTAATTTTTGGATTTAAACTTTTACTTAGCTCGTGACTTGCATAAATAAATCCGATAAATATTGGCTCTATTAAATAATAGAAAAATCCCTGAGAAAATTTTTAAAAAATGGTTTAATTTTTTTTTAATAATTAAGCGTGTAAAAAGGGTAATGGTTCTAAAAATACAAAAGTGTATCTTAAAAATGATATAGCTTTTTTTTTTCTTCTTTTTTTTTTTTTTCACGTTTAATGAGTAATGATGATGCCAACCAAAACTATGACATGTTGCATGCATCATGCCATGACATATGTCCATGATCTTAGAATTAACTTTAGAGAGAGAGAGAGAGAGAGAGAGAGAGAGAGAGAGAGAGATATGTGGGCCGTGTGGCCTGTGGGTATGTGAAATATACATGTAGGGCAGAATGATCTTTTGTGGTCCTAAACATGATTCTGTCTACCTTAATTATTCCGAAAGCTTTCAATATTACTTTAAGTTCTATCATTTTTCCATGTAGACATTGAGCAGTACTAATTCTTTTAATTTCTTACTTTTTCTTATGTGATGAGTATTTTTTCTTCTTATGGTACAAGTGGTCACGTTTGAGAACATTAATCTTGGGATATGCAGAAAGGGAGAGGAACGGGGTTCGAGTCTCGGTAGGCAGTATGAAGCACCTGTTAATTAATTAGGTTAAGTCGTTGTTTCATGTGATGTATTTACAATTTCAGTGATTTGTTTAATGCATTTCAGTTAATTTTTTGTACGAAATTTAGAAGTCACTCTATTATTTTTTTAAAATTAAAAAAATATCAAAAATAATTTTAAAATTTTGAAAAGTCATCAACAAAATTAAAAAAAAACATCAACTTTTGAAATGTTATATATAATTTTATGTTTTAGTCTATTTTTCTGTTTTCAACGTTGTGAAGTTGCACCTAAACGTTGCGATGATTGCTCTCAACGTTGTGAAGTTGCACCTAAACGTTGTGATGATTGCTCTCAACGTTTGAAAGACTTACTCACAACGTTGTGAAGAGTTGCACCCGACTTTGAAACGAGTTGCTCCCAAACGTTTTGAAGAATTACTTTCAACGTTTAAAAGAGTTGCTTCACAATCAAGGGTGGAGCTAGGATTTTTTTTCTTAAGGGGGGCTAGGATATTAGAGGGCCATGCATAAAGTGATGAATATTTTTTTTTAACAGCCATTTCAATTATAGAAATCAAGGGGTAAAAAGCCCACCATATATATTACATTCACTTGTGTACAAAAAAAAAAAAAAAACCCCAATGGCCCCAAAATTCATCAACCAAGGTTCCACAATTGAAAGCTTACTCTCCATTTTAAATCTTTCTGGAACAGAACCAAAGACCAATCCAAACAACTTGCCACAAAAAACCCCAAAACCAGGATGCACTACTGGCCTGATTTGAACCAGGATATCCGTTACAAAAAACATTAGTAACGGATATACCAGTTACAATTTTGGCGTTACAAATTCTGTAACGGATATATCTGTTACAGAATTTGTAACGAATATATAATTGATTTTGTAACGGATATACCCGTTACTATTTTAATTTTAGTAACAATTATATCCGTTACGAATTATTTTAGTAACGGATAGGTATTCATCTGTTTTTATTTTATTTAAAAAATACTAACGATTTGTAACATATTAGTAACGGTTATATCCATTACTAATATCCAAAATGCATAAATTGGTAATAGATTTTGTAACAGGTATATCTGTTACAAATTTTAGTAAAAATAAAAAAATATATATATTATTTTATACGCTTCCCAATATTTTTTTTTTTGAAATTTTTTTGCACCTAATTAATTAACAAGCATAATAATTTATACAATTAATCACAAAAATAACAAGCTCTCTAAAAAAAAAAATTAATCTATACCAAATACAAATAGAATCCAAAATGTTTCATCTTACAAATTTTTGTCCATACCCAAGTTCTTAGTTTAACTATATTATATCTTACACAGGAAATTAACTCAAGAAATTTAAAATACACAAATCTCTTTATGTCCGTAACCAAGTTCATCAACATAGCTTTTTGCAATTGCTTCATTCTCTTCCTTCTTCACTGTCTTGGATCATCATCACCATCCTGTTTTTCACCATAATCGATGATGGTGTTAGAAAAAAAAATCACAAAAAAATGTGAAACTTACCATATTGCTGTTTGCGATCACACCTAATTTAAAAATGTTGTTTGAAACACCTACAAAGTCAATATTGAAATTTTCAAAGTCATAATCCAAACAATATAATAACCTAAATGTGCAAGTACCAAATATTAAATATAAAAGCTGTCAAAATCTACATCTATTCAAGAAGCAAACTTTAAACTTATGCTAAATTCTTGGCCTTATAGATTACAATGATATAGTAAATGTAAGGATGGTGGAAATAGTTGTACAAGCAGGATTAGTCCCGAAAGTTGTAAAGACATACATCAACCACGTGCACAAGAGACAAATTGACATGGTCTAGCTCCTAGATTTTGTGCATTATAAGATGGAGTGGGTTCAAATATAAGAGGGTTTTTTTTATGTGTGATGAGTGTGGGTCCATCCCTAAAACGAAATGTAGCACACACCAAAATGAGTGGGTTCAAATCTAAGAGGGTTTTTTTTTTTTTGTGTGTGTATGAATTCAATCACAATATTAATTTCTATCTGTTACCTTTTTCTGAAAGTTTGATGGCAGAGAACTTAACAAGAACTAAACAAGCAATATACAAGTCATGAGAAAGGAAAAGATTAGAGAAAAATTAGCACAATTTTCAAGGGGACAAAGAACGGAACCGTAAATGGGCTGAACGAGAAAGATATATTGGACCGTATTCAAACCACTAAATAAGTATAAATTTAATAGAGACAGCATTAGCAAAGAGGGTGTGCCATGCTTCAATGTTCTTGGCTCTACCAAAACCATGGGCCTACTTTCACATTTCAAAATGGATTAGTCTATATATCTTTGTTTTTTTTTATTTTTATTTTTATTATTTTTGTAGAGCTTTGAAACATAGATTAACCAATCAAATATATTCAAAGCATGTCTAAGGTCTCTGTACCAACTACCAACTTCAAACAAGAGGTTCAATCAATTTGCCTTGTACTACATTGCTAACTTATCATAATTTACAAGAAAAGAGCGCTATATATACTTGATAGAACATTATTTACATTACTTTACATAACTATTCGCCCTGGGATGAAAGATAGGCGTTATACAATGTTGTTTTGAATTCAAAGCTTTTGAGTTCAAAATATATCAGGTAATTAAGGGGGTTGATGTTTCATAATCTAATCTTCAATCATATACCAAAGTGTTCAAGGGGCAATGCAAAAATTAAGTGGATGCCAACATTCTTAATTACATTCTGAGATTAACATTCTGAGTGTAAATAGCTTGTAATCTACGTACAAATATAATTTCTAACGTCCTTGCTAATAGATTAAGAATTATTCTTCCTTCCTTAGTCTCTCATAATTAGAGTAGGTGCTTTCGTGCCGGGTAGGCTGATTACTGATAATGTATTAATTAGTGGCCTTTGAGACACTGCGCGCACTGGTTGAAATCTAGAGATAAGGGTCAGACGGGATTTAATTATGGCTTTTGAACTCAGACATGAACAAAGCTTATGATAGGGTAGGTAGGTAGAGTGGCCTTTAATTTTCTGGAGGCTATCCTATATATCTAAAATGGGTTTTAACATGCGCGCAGTAGGTGGGTTAAGTTGGTTAAGGAATGTGTGAGAACGTCCGTGACCTTAATCTCAGCCCTTGTCAACGGTGAACCTTCCAAGACCTTCAGTCCATCTCGAGGGGTTCGTCAAGGGAACCCGTTATCACCATATATACTTCTTTATACTTAAAATTTGTGCGGAGGTTTTTAATTAATTTCGGTGTTATTGCAGGAAGCGGAGAGGACAAGGGCTTTTGGCTAGTGGGATTCGGATTTGTCGCGGAAATCCTCTAATAACTCATGACTTGTTCTTTGCTGATGATAGTATACTTTTTTTTGGGTAAAAGCAAAGGGTGATGGGAATACTGAATCAATACGAATTAAGTTGCTTCTGGGCAGAAAATTAATTAATGTTCAAAATTAAATTCTAATGTGTACATGTTTCAGTCTAAACACGGGTACGTGCGGATATGTCCGGCGTCGGATTCACCAAGTGATCCTCGTGGTTCAAGAGGTTACACAACATGACAAGTATCTGGGAGTTCCCTGATCACTAGCTAGCTAGCTTATTGGTGGGTCGAAGAAGAGACAATTAAAATGTTCTACACGATTCGGGAAATTAAGGATTCAAAACAAAGGTTAAGTAAGGGTTGGAAGCTAGGAAAAACTTTTGTCACGTACGTACGTGGTGGAAGGGAAGTACTGTTGATAAAAGCTGTGGCCCAAGCTATACCCGCCTATGCGATGTCATGCTTCAAGCTTCCATGCATCATCACTATTTCTGGAGATTACCAATTAATATTCTCTCTAGATTTTGGTAGGGACAAACGGGCCGGCCGGGGACAAGCAAAAAATTAATTCATTGGGCTCGATGGTCTTATCTTTGTGAAAGGAGGGAGGAAGGTCATGTGTTGGGGTACATTTAGAGATTTTGAAGTATTTAATGAAGCTATATATATGTTATCGAAGCAAGCTTGGCGGTTTCTCATGAACCCTGATTCTGTTGCATGTGGCCCGTTTGTTTAAAGCTAGACATTATCCAAACTCCAACATTAATTTTAGAGGTGAATGTTGGTCATAACCCATCTTTTGCCTGGTGTAGTACTATTAGTATACATGGGGCGGTGAAGAAAGACCTTGGGTTTGGGTTCGCGTTATCGAGTTGGGGATGGTAAGTCCATTCGGATTGGGGCTGGCCCGTGGCTATCGATGCCATGTCATTCTGCATTTGTTCCCCTATGTCGGATGAAGTGAAACTTAATTAGCCCTGTTTCTTCTGTTTTTTTTTTTGTTTTTTTTTAATTCGGACGGTATTAGGTGGGACAAGGACAAGCAGGGTTCGCTCTTTTTACCCCCATGAGGTTGACATTATTCTTAGCATTCCAATTCCAAATTCTAGCACAACAGATTCTTGGATGTGGCATTGGGGATCGAACAAAAAGGAGGAATTCTCAGTCCGCTCGACGTATAGAGCTATCATGGATCGTAATCGGAGAAGACTGGAAAAAAGGTGAGTCATCGAATACCTCGATCAGTTGAGTTTCCATGGAAGAAGATATGGCTCACGATTGTCCCGAGTAAAATTAAGCACCTTGCTTGGCATGCTTGTACGTAAGGGATTTTTGCCTTGCAAAATCAATCTGATGCGTAAGAGGAATATTGTGGATATTGATGCAAATTAATGTATGGTATGCGGGCACAAACAAGGCGGAATCGGTTACTCATGCTCTTTGCTGGTGTTCACATGCTAAAGTTCTTTGGGAGAGATTTTTCCCTACAGAATTTAGGTATAGAGATAGGGTCCAAGGTGGAGTGGTCAGATTGGCTTGCGGAATTTTTTTGACAGCCAAAAATTCTGATCAAATCATGTTGTTATAACTGGTGGTGGTTTCATGGATGATTTGGCAAAGGCGAAATAAATTGACTGATGAGGTGGCGATGGCGATATCAGGATACGTGGATGAACTTAAAGCTATGAGAGCTTTGGAGCCTTCGTGTAACTCTGCTGCCCAGGCCCGAAGGGGGTTGGTCCGAGACATGGGAGACTTAAACTCAATATTGTTGACGGCTCAATATTCTCGGGGATGGGGATGGGGATGGGGATGGTTGGTTTTGGGGCTGTTCTTAGGGATGACATGGGTTAAGTCTTGGCTGGTACTTAATTTGGATTTTGTTAGGGGGCAGATTAATTTGATGCACAGGTTGTGGAATGTATGGCCATACTGCATGCTCTAAAAGTTATGCTTAGATTGGCATTTTTTTTTTTTTTTTTTTCCTTTTTTTCTTTCTGGAATGTGTGTTGAGGGTGATGCTCTAACTGTTATTCAGGCCATTTGCACTAGTGGGTATGATAGAGCTCATTTTGGACACCTTATTATTGAAGAGTAATGCTAGGCATACACCAAGGGCTCTTGTAGTCCAATAGTATCACCTCCTCTCCTCCAAGTGGGAGGGGATGGGTTTGAATTTCACCAAGGGTGAGTGGAATGGGTTTATTCCCTCATTTCTTTGTAGAACGCCTCGTGTGCTTTTGTCCAGCTGATCTTTTGGAATCTTATTACTTGGATTGTGTGTGTGGGGTGTGTCATCCATGTAAGTAATAAAAAAAAGGGGTAATGCCAGACAAACTACCAAATGCACAAGATAGTGCATGCAGGGTGTGCATGCTTTTCAGCACAAGATTCAACATTTTTAAGCATGGTTGTACCTTTTTAAGCAGTGCAGGGTGTGCATGCTTATCAGCATAAGGTCCAACCTTTTAAGCGGGGTGATACCTTTTTAAGCAGGATTGTGCATTTGGTAGTGTGTCTAGCAATACTCATTAATGAAATCAGACACTTTGCAGAATTGCTTAATGTTAGTGATTTTAATCACACGTTTAGGGGAAAAGTTTACAAAACTTGTAAGATTTGGGTTGGGTCTTTCCCACCTAAATGTTCTCAGTCCGTGGTGGCTGTTTGTTTGTTCCCCATGTGGATGAATAAAATTTCTCTACGCTCTTATAAAAAATAATACTATAATATAGATTAACAAAATAAACTTATTTTATTTTCAACAGTATTAGAATAGCAATATAGCATAAGGGTACAATTGTCTTTTGGACATTCAAAGTAACTTTTACATTTATGTAACCAAATATTTACATAATCTATTATGCCACCATATTCACTTTTGCAATACTTCATCCAAACACCACAAAGCTCTATAATCTATATTGATAAAGGAATCGCAAAGCTATCGCAATTGCAAAAGCTTAAGCTGCCCTAAACATGCCCTTAGGCTTACTTTGGCCCCCACGTGACTTTTTAAAAATAGCTTAAGAAATGTATTATTAAGTTGCTTTATAATTTTGAACAAGTGACACGTTACTCTTCAAAAAAATATTATGAAACCAAAAGACAACTTTGAGCTTTTTAAAGCTCCCTCAAAAAAGCTATAAGTTTAATTTTTGACAAAACTCATAAACTAGTTACCAAATAAATTAGCATGAAATTATGGTTTAAAAAAAAAAAGAGGCACCAGAATAGGACGCTTAGTCATATAGCTAGGTCCACAATTTCATCAAGCCCAATGTCTTTTGGGAGCCTGGTTGTAAGCCCAAAATGAACAGCCCATTGCACTAAGCTAGGCCCGTTTTGTAGTAACTAACAACCAAAAACCTTGTTAGACCGCTTTAGGGTAGTATGAGATTTTTCGGGTTCGCGCCTTGACAAAATTTGGCCCCTAATTCCAATTTTACCCGTATCCATCCCCCCCTCTTCCCTCTCTCCACAGTCCAACTCCCTCTCTCTCTCTCTCTCTCTCTCTCTATATATATATATATGTATATATAGATATCAAGCCTTTTCTTACGAACCCTAATAAAGCGAAAATTCGGAGCACTCAATCGGGTCTCAGCTAGTGGAGCTTCTTCAACCTCTACTCACTCTGTACGCTCTTCTCCCTCTCTTTCTCTCCCTCTGTCTCGTGTTATTAGATGATGAAATCACAGAGGCTATATATTTCGAATCTGGTTTTACTGTTTTTGTTAAGACTGAATCCGATATCCGAAAGTTATTAGGGCCCTTTTGTTTTGTTAGTCGTCCGGATTTGGGGTCGGCGTTTAGGTTCCGATCCGTCGGATCCGATGTCCATAGGGTTTTAAAGAGTGTTATTTATTGACCCGATTAACTGGTACCGTTCGGATCCGGTTGGCGGATTCGGGTTATGTTCTTTGTGATTACCCTGATTTCGTGGGTCGTTCCTTCTATAAGTTTGGGTACTGGGTCTTGGAGATCCGAGGTTGTTGGATGTGATACGAATTGGGTCTGTCTTACTTTGACCAAGTTGCTGGCTAGTGTACGAGGTTATTGTTTAATTACTACTTTTTAAGCTGAATTTAGTATCTTGTTTGGTGGTACTATTGATTCTCTGCTGCACAGCTAAATTTTTCAATAACAATGTTCATTCTGGTTACTGTTTTTTGTTGTTGTTGTTGTTGCTAAACTTGTACTTTGGTGGTTGGGTTATTATGCACAATCTTGATGGGGTCCTTGTGCATTCCACATACTCACTTGTTGATTTTTGTATCCCAGTAAAACACTTGCACCAGATTTCATGTCTTTCAAGATTCTATAGCTTGATGAAGCCCTTCTGTAAATTGCCATATTGCTCTTCATTGACCGTTTTTATTGGGTTATGTAGCAATTGAATGTGCTTATATTTGCTTCTTTTTAAGTACTTCATGCCTTGGAAGTATGTTTGTTACTAGTTCTAAGTTGATTTGATTTTCCGGTCAAGTGAGAATGTGGTCTAGTGTTGCAATTTTGTTTCTTTTTTTCTAATTAAATGTTAGGGAGGTTTTTACTTATTTCAGTGAAAAATGAAGACTCAATGAAAGCTTTATTTTTTGCTTATAGATGAGGCTTGTATCTTTGTTTAGTTAAAAAAGGATATGAAGTATACTAAAACTGTGAGTGAAATGGGATAACTATCCAGGGAGAGGTTGTCAAAATGTAATAGGAGCCTGTTTTGAGCAAAAAGGATAAGTACCAAACTATTGAACATTGATTATGGTGTTCCTGAATCATTTCAGAGAGCGAGAGATAATTAGTATTTACTAGGAAGTTTCAAAGCGTTAATTCCAAGGTTCTTGCAAAAGAATTAGGGTTAAAAGTGATTGTTAATTTGTTAGTGTTGCTTTTGTTATTTCTATGATCTTTCAGTTAGTTCCAATTAGATGGTTTAGATGGTTTCGTAAGTATCCGGATAGGTTTGGGATGTTATGCTTCCTTCAAGGAATATTACAATACAATAATAAACTAAGTGAAAAGAAAAAGAAAAAAAAAGGGAAGGTATTTTACTTATATATGCTCTTTGCATTAAACATTTCATTTAGTTTAGTTTCGGTGTAAACAGTTATGGTTCCCTCTAGTTGTGGAGACCTGATTGAGTTTTGGATTAGAATGCATTAAGTTCCAAATGTGGCTTGTTTAGCTTTTTGATTTTTTCATTTTTTATGCGGTGATTAACTGTAGGATTGAGATTTCTAGGCAGTGTTATGAGTAAAGTAATACCGAGAAAGATTTGGATTATTAAGTTAAAATTCTTTATTCTTCGGACGAGGCTGTCATTGTCAATACAAGTAGGCCCCCGAAAAAGCTATTCCAAACAGGCTTTTAGTGGCCTTACTGACAGTGGAAGGTTTTTTCTTCGAACTGATTAATTGCATTTTGTCTATTAGTTACAGATTCTAGCAAAGGATAAGGTGCTTGAAATGGAGATATCGGATGATGTTGTCCTTGTCAATACTAGTAGGTTGAAATCTGTTGTCTGGAATGATTTTGATAGAATCAAAAAGGGAGATACATGTGTGGCTATTTGTAGGCATTGTAAAAAGAAGCTTAGCGGTTCGAGTACTAGTGGAACATCACACTTACGAAATCATTTAATCAGATGTCGAAGAAGAACGAACCATGATGTATCTCAATTACTTGTTACTAAAGGGAAAAAAAAGGAAGGAACACTTGCCCTCGCAAATATTAGTTTCAATCAAGAACAGAGAAAGGGCGAAAAGTTGAACACTAAATTCGAACAAGAGCAGACAAATGATGGGTCCATCAATGTTGGGATTAGTAACTTTGATCATAAGAGGAGTCGATATGATCTTTCTCGGATGATTATTTTACATGGATATCCTTTGACTATGGTTGAACATGTTGGATTTAAAGTATTTGTTAGAAATCTTCAGCCTCTGTTCGAGCTCGTGACATTCAATAGAGTTGAGGCTGACTGTATCGAAATTTACCAGAAAGAGAAGCAGAATGTGTACGAGATGTTGGATAAATTACCCGGTAAAATCAGCCTTAGTGTTGATATGTGGGCCACGATGGAAGATGCTGAGTACTTGTGTTTGACAGCACACTACATCGATGATTCTTGGCTGTTAAAGAAGAAGATCTTGAATTTTATAATGGTGGACCCTTCTCATACAGAAGATGCGCTTTACGAAGTTATCATGACGAGTTTAATGGATTGGGACATTGATCGGAAATTGTTTTCGATGACATTTGATGGTGGTTCTACAAATGACAACATTGTCAGTAAACTTCGAGACCGGCTTTCCCAAAACAGGTTTCTTTTGTGTGACGGTCAATTATTTGATGTACGATGTGCAGGGAATGTTATCAAGTTGATGGTTCAAGATGCCCTGGAAGCACTTTCTGAGGTTACACATAAGATTCGGGAAAGCATTCGGTATGTTAAAAGTTCAAAATCCATTCAAGAGAAGTTCAATGAGATGGCTAAAACAGCTGGAATTAATACCCAGAAGTGCTTATCTCTTGATAATCACTTGCAGTGGAACTCAACGTGTTCTATGCTTGACGTTGCTTTAATTTATAGAGACGTGTTTTCTCTTCTGCAACAAGACTACCCTGCCTATACGATGTGTCCTTCTAGCGTGGAGTGGGATCGAGCAAGTGCTATTTATATCTACTTGAATTCCTTTGTTGAAGTTACGAATGCTTTTTTTGGGAACAAGAACCCAACTACAAATTTGTATTTCCCGGAAATTTGCCATATTCATTTGCAGTTGATCGAGTGGTGCCAGAACTCCGATGATTTTCTTAGTTCTTTAGCATTGAAGATGAAATCAAAATTCGATGAGTATTGGAAGAAATGCAGCTTGGCTTTGGCAGTTGCAGCAATCTTAGATCCCCGATTCAAGATTAAGTTGGTAGAGTATTACTACGCACAGATATATGGGGTTAGAGCATCCAGCTGTATAGATATAGTTTCGGATTGTATGAAGGCACTGTACAATGGACATGCCATTTGCTCTCCGTTAGCTTCTCATGGTCAAGGGTTGGCTTGTCAAGTAGGCGGAAATGAGCATCGGGATAGGCTTACCGGCTTTGACAGATTCCTAAATCAAGCTTCACATAGCCAAAGTGCGAATTCCGACTTGGAAAAATACCTTGAGGAACCTCTCTTTCCTCGAAATGTTGATTTCAACGTTTTGAATTGGTGGAAAGTTCACACGCCAAGATATCCCATTTTGTCTATGATGGCACGTAATATTTTGGGAATACCCGTTTCAAAAGTTGCATTGGAGTCTGCATTCGATATTGGAGATAGATTGCTCGATCATAATCGGAGTTCCCTAAGACCAGAAACCGTGCAAGCTTTGATGTGTGCACAAGATTGGATGCGAATTGAATTAGAAGGTTTGTTGATTTATCGATGGGAAATGCTATCCTTGATAGTATGTTCAGATTTAAATGGACATAAAAAGTCCAACCACCTAACTAAAGGGGGGCACTAAATAAATTTATTTTAGTGCCCACCCGACTTTTCCCTGTCCATTTAAAATAGTAACGCAATGCTATCCTACTACCTTTGTGTATAAGGATAACAAACTCCTATATCTACTATTATTACTCGTATTTCAAAGTTTATTGAACATATGCTTGTTACTAACAATTTTGATCCATACTTCTACCTCAGATTCCAAGTATTCGTTGAGCCAATCTACTCTTGCGTCAAGCTGTGATGGAAGTTAGCACGTTAGCTGTCTGGTTCTCTGCTTCCTCCTGTATGATCTTTTTATGAAGCTGTCTATAATTATGTTAGGAAACTAATTTTTTGTCATACTCTTCAAGATTCTGTATGATCCATTGTAAACCTCACCTCAATTTCTTGAGCTAGCTTAGGGTTTTGAAAGCTTTATTGCATTTTTTTTTTGTGCGCTTTGTGAGAGCATAGGCATTAAGATGGATTGCTTTCCTGTTTGTTTAAGGATCTAGCTTGGACCTTAAATAGGTCTATGATCTTGTACTTCCGAGGAGTTTTAAGAATGTGTTATTTTCTTCTCAACTGTTTTCTTAATTTTCTCAAATGGGTTTTTTCTCTTTCGGAACACGACACCAAATTCCCAAATATTTATCAAATTATCACTGAATTATTGTAGTTGCAAATGAGGCCATTACATAGTGTTGTGACAGCTCTCTCGCTCTCTCTCCAAGTAATTTGAACAGAAATGTTATGATCATATTCAATCCTACATGATTGTCGTGCTGTGCCAATTATGTATTTTTTTTTTCTCAAACAACATTCATTAAAATTAATCAAAACTTACAGAGAAAACAATCCATACAACAACAAAGAAAACGAAAAACATAACTAAATGTACAATGGATAGGGCAACATAAGCAACCACAAAAAACACTTCGTTAGTTGCACGAGAAAATTTACCACTGCTCCATAAGGGTCATTATGTAGATAGATCTGGAATCCAGTGAAATTTCAACCTTGTAGATGGTAGAGATCACTCAAAGAAAGAATGTGGCACAAAGCGCAGCCCAAACAAGTGAACAAGCTTCACCAAAGGGGGCAACTAAAGTTGCTTGAAAAGCTTCCATAATAAAATGTGTACCATGGAAAGCAGTATAATTGTAGAAGAGAGCTCTAAAGCCTCCAATCAAATTTCAATGAAGACCAAAAATTTAATCTACTGTTTCAAGACAGGTCTAGCCAACATCTATCATATTGAATCCAAAATCTTGATCCCATAGAGTGTTTTATGTATCAAAATGCTTCAACACACATTTTGGAAATAAGAGCGTCTCCAGCAAGCAGAGTTGGGCTTGACCCCAAAAGGGCCCCCAATTTCATAAGGCCCCAATTATAAAAATGTATTGTGCATATATGTATATAGCTTGTGTAAATTTAAGAAAACACTCAATCCATTTAAGTCTTAGTTAACGTCAAAGTCTAATAAATACTAACAACAATGCTAGGGTGACAAACAATTTTTACAAACACACTATCTCTCTCCTGGGTGGCACTGTAGGGTCCACTGAAATTATCTGAATCCCACAGTGCCACCTAGGAGAGAAATAGAGTGTGTTTGTAAGTATTTATAAAAAGTATTTGTCAACCAAATATTACTCAAATACTAAAGCCTAAAAGGCCCAATTTTTGTGGTGGTGTTCGATGAATCTTCATTGCTCACACA
This sequence comes from Hydrangea macrophylla, assembly GCA_033977485.1. NCBI lineage: Eukaryota > Viridiplantae > Streptophyta > Magnoliopsida > Cornales > Hydrangeaceae > Hydrangea > Hydrangea macrophylla. Next base: position 101,863,263 of record CM066990.1, read on the forward strand.
AAAATCTGAGCTTAGTTTTTTTTTCTCGCTTGAAATTGATTCTTTGTCGAACCAAAACATAAATATGTTTGAAAATAAACAAGATATGACTAGATTACTAGCCTTACTCCTATTTATATCTTGTTATCATGAAAATCAACTTCACATCGGTTTGATTTTAAAATTGATTTTAGGATGAGCACAGATTTCCATACAAACATAAGGAACTCTTCCAAACACTTAAAATTTGTTTGGGTTTCAAATTGAAATTCCTGATTTTAAGTTGATTGTATATACACAGATATGTATATATTTAACGAAGGGTAATTTTATCCATAAAAAATACAATTATTTGAAAAAAATGACTAATTTCTAGTATATCTTATTAATTAAGCATGAATTTAAAAGATAAAAAAGTCAAATACGCTAAATTTTTCATTGACCACACTGTACCTTATATTTCTATAAAATGAAACAGTGATGTAGTTTCAGTGTTAACTACTGCTTGATCACGTTATGATTGGGAGTTTAAAAAATGAGAGAAAAGAAGAGAAAGGGAGAGAAAGTACCTCACTTTTTCTCGTTTTCGCTCGATTGTGAATTTTAATGAGGAGAGAAAAGAAGAGAAAATGAGAGAAAACTAACCCCCACTTTTTTTCAATTTCTTTCTCTCTAAATTGGAAAGAAAATGAGAGAAAAGAAAGTGGAGATTAATTAATATTTTTTAATACCCACTATACCCTTTCTAGATTAGTCTTACCTAATTATTATTCTATCTAAGTGGGGTAGAATGATAACTTTCTTTTCTTTTCTTCTCTTGCAATTAAGACGAAAAAAAGTTACTTCAATTCTCAATCAACATGAAAGAAAGCACCATCTTTCTTTTCTCTTCTCTTCTTTTCTCTATGACTTTCTCTTCCCTTCTTTTCTCTCCTAAACTCAGTGTTGAGACCACTCCCCCCCCCCCTCTCTCTCTCTCTCTGTCTCTCTCCTGCAGATCTAGGGTATCATTGTACAGTAACTGCAATAATAATTCAACTACTCTGTAGTTCTGGATTTTCGTCTCTCTCTCTCTCTTTCTAGGGTTTTGATTTGGAGTAATCAGGGTTCATGATCTGAGAAATAGAGTTTTGTGTCTGCTCTGTAACCAGAGAAAGCTTGTCAGTGCCTTAATTAGAAAAATATACCAAAGTAGAAGAAGAAGAAGAACAATGGAGGACTATGTGCCTAGAGATGTGTTGATAGATATACTGATCAGATTGCCAATCAAGACCCTTGTTCGATGCACTTGTGTCTGCAAATCATGGTACTCTCTTCTCACTAACCCTAGTTTCATCACCACTCACCTCAATCGCAATCGCAATCGCCGCCCAACTCATGTAGCTGATAATAGCATCACTAACACTGACCTATTAATGGTCCTTTGCCACTATGATGATCCCCATTTCGTGGATGGTATGACTATTAAACAACAATACTCGCTGCACTTCAATGACGAAACATTCGATGAGTATGCTATATTCGAATTTCCTTCGAAGAGCCTAGAGCAGAAGCATATGAGGATAATTGGTAGCTGCAATGGTCTCATTTGTCTCTGTCACAATGAAACCCTTTTTTTGTGGAACCCAATGATTCGAAGGTCGGTGGCTCTTCCCCCTGTCCGTGTCAGCTATAAATCGCACAACCTCTATGGCTGTGCCATTGGGTTCGGCTTTGATTACCTTACTAATGACTACAAGGTGATCAGGATTGCGCATCTTGAAGATCAAGATATTACGCCACAAATTGACATTTATACAGTGAACACAGGCGCTTGGAGAAACATTAGCCATTTGGGTCTTCCCTATAATTTTTGTAACTGGGTACGGCAGGCTTATCTCAACGGCGCTGCACATTGGGTTTCTTTTGATAAAACGACCAGACTTTACAATTTGATTGTTTCGTTCAGCATGAGTGATGAGGTCTTTCGTGAGATAAAGCCGCCTAATATCATTGCTCAAAAAGACGGGCTGCGGATTGTTGATGTGGTTGACTTTCAGGGATCACTTTCTCTGGTACAGAGCAGCTTCGATTCAGATAAAGAAAACCATTGTATATGGCTTATGAAGGAGTATGGTGTAGTTGAATCTTGGACTAAACATATTGTTATTGATGTCAATGGAGGAAATTTCAGTTGGGTTGTTGGCTTTAACAAAAAAGGTGAAGTTTTACTGGAGACAAGGAGAGGTTATCTGGTATCCTACGATCCTAAGGCAAAACATAACAAGGTTCTTGGAATACACGGCTCTACAAAATATCATTTTTTCTCATTTAATGTGGAAGCTTACACGGAGAGCCTAGTTTTACTTGGGGTAACATCTTTTGATACACTTGGCTGTGAGGGGTCTCCTGAATTGCTTGAAGAAGGAAGTGGACCTACGAAAACAAAGTAGAGGAAAAGAAAGGGAAGAACAGGTTACCATGAAGCTTTTCTTATATTCTCTTACTGTGGATTCTTGTTGGTCAGAAAATTTTAATGGTGTTGTTAAGAATATCAACCCTCAACCTAGTGTATTCCATAACCTCTGTTCCGATTGCTTTTTTATAGGTAGCATGAATTGATGGGTGTGGGGGAAAAAGCAGGTTAGGAGGAGAAAAGATGTACATTTTATTTTTGAGGGGTGTGGGGAGGGTTGTTCACTGCCAGCAAGGTGGCTACCCCGAAGAGGAATTTTTTGTCTAGCCTAAGATTAGTAGGAAAGTTGGGTTGCCCATGGATGAGGCATGTCGGCTCTTAGAGGCGGGAATGATGAGATCGATTTCTGAGGTAGCTGTTAGAAATCGTAAGAAATCGATTCATGCCGACGATTCCGATAATGGGAGGCTTGGAATAGGTTCAAGTCTTTGGTATATTGGTGAAGGAGGGAAGATTGTTCCCAGACAAATAGGAATTGGAGCTTTGGTTTAGTGCTGAGTCTGAAAGATGTTGTATTGGTGTTATCTTTTGTTTTGGGTGTTGTCCTGGATTTTGCTTTTTGCTCTTTCGGGTTTTGTCTGTCTTTCCTATTGAAGGTTCTATTTGATTTGTTCTGGTGCTAGTGTCTTCAGGAGTTGTGGGCGGTCTATCGAAAGAAATTGGCTTGCTGACAGAAGAATGCCTTTGGCTTCGACTGTTTTTATTCTTTTCTTTACACACACTGTTGGATTTCCTTGGGTCAGATTTGGGTTTCTTTGAATCTTAGTTTTTTTTTTTTGATGTGGTCTGTTGGGGTTTTGGGGTGTGGGAGCTGGTTCTATGTATGGGGCTTGGATCTGGGCTTTTGGTTAGTTTTGGGTTTTTGTTTGGAAATTATTCTGTCTTTTTGTTTGGAGGGTCTTGGAAGCTTTTCTTCCTTGCCTGTGGTGTAGTTGTATCTGGTTCAATGGTTATAAATGAATTTCATCATTTTCTGAGGCCAAAAAAATAGGTAGCATGAATTGTATTTTTGAGTAAACCAGTATCTCATTTCAGCACCTAACAGTCTAACATGAAATATTATTTGGAGACTCTTGAGCGAGAATGTTTTCTTTCAGGGTTGTGGTTTGACCAGAAAATCAGGAGGAATGGCCAGTTGAAAGAGTAGAGGCAGCATCGTGAAGTGTTTTGTGGTGTTTAATTTCTACTTTGCTAAAAAAAAATGTATGTCGGTGTCTATGTTTTACTTTATTTGGGGAAGAGGTAGTCGACTTGTGATGTTTTTGAACTCTTGTAAATTGTGAATGGTATACTAGAGATGTTTAAGTTGGAAAATATTAGTTTTCATGTATTGTTTTGTTGATCTCTCTCTCTCTCTCTCTCTCTCTCTCTCTATGTTATCAAGAGCAGCCTGTTTTAGTCATGTTGGGGGGTGTCCAAGAAGCATTTAGAAGTCGGTAGTCTTGATATTTCAATAGGGAGTTACACTACAAAGCAACCTCAACCTCTGCTCTGGTTTTGGTTTCCAATACCCTTGACTCTTCAGATTTGTTTGATTCTTTGATTTAGTGAGAGAAAAGAAAAGAAAACATAAAGGAAAGCATTTCATTTGTTTAGTTAATAGGAAGAAGATGAGGAAAATAGGAAAGAAAAGAGAATAAGTTGAGAAATAAATTACACATTCCGAATGTTACAAGTCATTTCCCTTACTTTACTCCTATATTACAATTTTATTCTATATATTTTTGGGTAACTTAATACATAGACCAATATAACCCCTCATATTAGAAATTGGTCCCAATTATATACCCACTTAAAAATTGGTCCCTGTTATGCTGATTAGACAAAAATACCCCTATATTATAAATTCGCGCGTTTACAGTGCTACTCCCCTATCCTAACAAAATTTCAAAACTAATCATAACTGCATTTGAACATCGTCAAATCAGCACGACATTCAAGGAATTCAAACGCAGCCAAATTTATCACCGAGATATTCATGTAAACGGTTTAACCGGAGCATAATCTTCGCGTTTGAAGACTATACGCTCAAACTTTCTCACATCGCACTATCACGGATTCTATGTACAGCAAAAAATCTAGAGAACTAAAATATTTCTTGAAGAGTTTGAAGCAGATTGAAGCTTATACTGCTTCCAAATCGAAGCATCAATGGGGAAAAAAGGTACAAATTTTGAAAACATCGATTTTCAATTTTTTTTTTTGTGTAAACGATGATGTTGTTCAAAAACGATGATGAAGATCTTCAGTAACGATGTTCGTGTTCTTCAAACATGACAGTTTTCCTCAGCATTCTATCACAAATTTTGTAACTAAATCATTATGTTCTTCAAAACCCTAAATATTTTTGTAACGATTTGCGATTGTTCAAAGTTTTCAAATGATCAACTTTTATTGATTCAGACCATATTTTATCAATCAATGACATTTCTTTTGGATTCAACGATGATGTTCCTCGAAAACATAATAATATTCTGAAACACGATGATATTCTTCAAAATGACCAAGGCTTAAATCCCTTCTATAAGAAATTAATAAATTTGTGATAAATTTACCACCAATATTAAACCACTGGGAATTTTACAACCAAATTAGTGAGAAATTTACCACCCCTCAATCGTAAAGCATCATTTATAAACATATATAAATTCGAATTCCCGGAAGTGCCAACAAATTGTCACAACATAAATCAATAATTTTTTGAGTGTTAAATTCAACATGAATGCATACTACTAACAGTGCTTCATTGAAACATAAAAATCTTAACAACGATCAAAAATTAGTTTTTAAAAATTTATCACTACATGTAAACATCATTATTTCTCATATATAATGCATTGTGTATAATATGACAACAAAATACTATAGTCGAATTATTTCGATAAAGCATACGACCAGATTTGTATTTATTTGGTATTATCATACCATTAATAATAGTGAAAGATGTCATTCATGTAAAGAATTGTTCCCTTCTGAAAAATATATTACATCATTCATTGGTTTTGATTTACATAACACATTTACTTAACTGCAGCTCGATCAATCAAGAGGAAAGGAAGCCAACATCACCAACCAAAAAGGCTTCCAAAGAGCAAAAAGTTTCGATGCAGTCTGAAAGAGTTTGGAGAAACATTTGAAGAATTGAGACTACGGCCTGAGCACATTAGAGTTCTGCAGGAGACTCCATTTTGGCACCTATTTGAAGCTTTCATAACTAGAAGGGTGCAGTATCGGAAAAAGTACAACTATACCACAATGCTACTTGTGGATGATTACAATTCAATGAACCAATCATTCATGATAGGTGATAATGAGTTGAAGATCACCACAAGTGATGCATCGCTGATATTTGGAATAATCAACGGAGAAAAAAAAAATGGATCTCACATACTCCCGTAGAGTCTACTCAGACTTCGTAACAAGAAGATTCCCTGATGAAAAGGAATTAACAGTGGCCAAGGTCAAGGCAGCACTGACTGCAGCAATATCTGGTCAATCAAGAGACGACATAAGAGACGTTGTTCGTTTGCTGTGTCTACTCCTCTGTAGCACATTCTTGATTGCAACTGGCGGTAACAGAGTAAAATGGGGTTTCATCAGATATATCGAAGACATCGAAGGGATGCGTCAATATGACTGGTGTTTTTCAATGCTAAAAGAGGTACTCAACTCTATAAGCAAGTCAAACAATGACGTTTCAAGAGTAAATGGCTGCACCACTCTGTTACAAGTAAGTATCCTGCACCATCTACTTATGTATTCTGATTATGTAATAACTGGTATTACTACTCAAGAACTCATCAAATACAAAATATACAGATTTGGCTTTGTGAACACTTGAATATCTGGGACATCAATGAAAAGAGTGAACATGACAAACGTCCAATACTTGACTTCACCAAGCTACCGCGATTTGTTAAATGGGATTTGGTACAACTAACTCGGAAACTTAGAAATAGAAGACTATCGACTCTAGAAGAGCATGAGGTAAGCATCAGTTAAATATGTCTGACCAATACAAATTTATCACCAATACAAAATGGTGTCAAACTTATCACACTGACATAATGATTATACTATTACATACTTGAGACAAATTGATTTACACTTACCTGATCTTTACTTGAAAAGTGCAAAGACTGACTAAAAATATATCTAATCAATGTCAAAAAAAATTTCCATATACAGATAAACATAATGTTTGCCTTGGTCTGAAAACAGGTGAATACTATGGAGCTGGTCGAAACATTGCCCGAGGTTGTAATGTATCAACCTTCACTACAAGAAAAAACCTTTTTTATGACTTTTTTTTATTTTGGGCTAATGACTATTTTAAAAAAAGAGTCATAACAAATACTTTTTTCTAACATATATGACTCTTTTTGCAAATATAGTCATAAGATTGGTAAGTGGTGTTTTATTTACGACCATTTTTTTTATTAGTCATAAATAATAAGATTGTTTATGACAGTTTTTTTTAAAAGGTCATAAATAATAAGATTTTTTATGACAGTTTTTTTGAAAATGGTCATAAATAATAAGATGGTCATAAATAATAAGAGTTTTTATGACAGTTTTTTTAAAATGGTCATAAATAATAAGAGTTTTTATGACAGTTTTTTGAAAATGGTCATAAATAATAAGACTTTTATGACTTCATTTTTTGGTAGTCATAAATATTCTTTATTTTTATGACTCTTTTTCTTTGAATTCTAGAATCAAACGTAAGTACTGTTTTGAGAAAAATAGTGAAAAAAGGACAATATGCTAAGATTTTTAAAGTTAAGATTCTTGATTAAGGAAAGGTCCTCTGTACAAAAATATTTTGTGAAATTTTACTTGGCATACACGAATATTATGTGAAATTTCACTAAATCTTTACATGAATATTAAGTGAAATTTTACTTAAATCGACCTTTGAGAGACTAGTTTTTAAGAAATTACTTTTTGAAATTGGACTATTAACACCTGATAGTTACTTTTAGTGTCACAAATTTAGATTTTATTAAGAATCATATTAGATTTTTTATGACAATTTTTTAAAAATTATCATAAAAAATAAGATTTTTTATGACATGTTTGTGAAAAGTGTCATATATAATAAGTATTTAGAAAAGTGTCATAAATAACAAGACTTTTATGACTTCATTTTTGGGTAGTCATAAATATTCTTTATTTTTATGACTCTTTTTCTTTGAATTCTAGAATCAAAGTACTGTTTTTTGGAAAAAATAGTGAAAAAGACAATATTTTAAGATTTTTAAAGTTAAGATTCTTGATTAGGAAAATGTGCGCTGTATAAAAATTTTAAATGAAATTTCACTTGGTATACATGTAACACCCCGTATTTTCTTTATATAAATATTCATTTAAAAAAACAAAATAATGAGACAACCTAAATTTTTGTGTATACAACCATGGTTATTTATTTATATGTGTGTATTTATTTTATTCATTAATTATTGTGTGAAATTTTATAGAGCTAAGTGGTGGAGTTAAGTTGTAAAAACTTAAGTTGAACAAGTCATTGAAGAATTGATGTGTTTATTTTTTTGTAGTGATTATAGGCACGTGAATGTGTTAATTTGTGTTTTTAACATTTAAATTAAGTACCCGGGTTATGTACACCCATTGGGTCACTCATTTTAGAACTTTAGGATGTATTTCGGGCCCATATAAAGCCTTTTTGTGAGGCCCCTAGACAAAAAACGGGATTTTTTGCCTTTTATGTGTTTGTGTTATAATATATGTAGGTGTATCATATATACATACATAATATACCTCTTAGGGTTTTGATAACAAAAAGAAAAGAAAAGAGAGACATGAGAAAAATAGAGCAGTCAAGAGAGAGAGAGAGAGAGAGAAGAAGAAGAAGAAGAAGATAATAAGAGAAGAAAAGAGTAACCCCAAATATTGTTTTGCGAATCTTCATCAACATTAAAGTCCTAAATCGGTGAGTTAACTTGTTATTTTCTTTCAATCTCGTTTGATTGAAATTTAAATGGATAGATTATTAAATTAGTATGGTTATGGGTTATGAGATTTAGGTTTTTATTTACAATGATTGAAGTTATGATTTGAGATTTATAGATGAGCCTTGAATATACATTTGAGCAATTATTCAATTTTCGGATTTGGGATTTTCACGGATCAGATTTTAGTAGATAATTCCTAATAAATCATACGTTACTGTTTTCGTGATTCTGTTCGCATAAGCCTGTAGGAAACGCAATTCTGGACAACTTTCGTCTAATGGTATTTTTCCCAATTCTGCACCGTTTGGGCAGAAAATTCATATTACAGTAGCAGTTTTATGAATGTTAAAATAAGCGTATTTGATATATCATATTTTTGTGTGATTTCGTGTTCGTTAATATAAATTAATTTATTTGTACATAGAAAGATATGAGTTCTCATGTATAGTTGAGCTTTGTGAAATTATGACTGTGTGATTTTGTGTAGGTTATGAATCTGTGTGAACATGTAGCTGTTAATATAATTTTAACGGAAATTTGAGTTGATATATATGAATCTCTTATGAAGTAGAGTTTTGTGAAAAACGTGGATGTATGAACGATAGAAAATCCTTAGAGTTCACCAATGCTCCTTATGATTTTAGGCGGCGACTTTGTGGATGACCCGTCCTTGTGTGATTAGACGGCGACTACGTGGATGACCCGTCTCTTCATTATTTTAAGCCTTATGCCCGACTTGTTGGTCTATTTCATGTGTATCTAGACATTGTTTTATTGACGTCAAGAACGTAAGGACTAGCCTTTCGGTGTATACTCAAATTCCAGTGATACCCCATGGGAGTCGGGACCGGAGTGGGAGTTAGTATTACGTTAGGAGACACATGGGATATATGTGTAGGCTGGACCATGGATGGGTGGCCGATGTGGTGAACATAAGGTGTAATAAAATAAAATACTTTGTGGTGTTTTATTCTTGCGTTTAGAAGTTGAATTATAATTAATTACCTCTTATTGTGGTTGCATCGTAGAAAGTTGTGGACGCTTAGTCATCGAATTTTCTAATAATTTTTCGTGTTGTAATCGTTGTGTGTGAGAATATTGTCTTGAAGTGACGTTTTATTATCTAATTTTAACTTTTAATATTGTCTTGAAGTGGACTCAAGGCTTTAAATTTCAAAGGGAAAAGAAGGCCAAAACCAATTTGGCAATTCGTAAAGGTAATTAAATCTGAATAAAAACATGGTAGATATAATGGTAGCTGTTTAAATTATACTTAGTATGTTATGGTTAATGTAATATTGATATAATGTATGTTGCGGTTATTCAATTGTTGCTGGGTATGTTTTCATTGTTTACAATTTTTGGGAGGTTCTATTTATAGAGGAGACTCTGTCGAAAGTTTTAGAAATTCTAGGTCAACATTCATTCCAAGATAAGTTAGTTTTACCACGACTTGTGATTGCAGTAATTTATTGTTTGTCTAATATTTGTTATACATTTATTCATAGGGACCAAAGCAACCAAGAAATTATGAATGTGGATACTATATGTTACTTTTCATGAAAGTGATAATGGAGAATCCATCCAAATCTATCAACATAAAGGTATTATCATAGTGTTCTTTGTAAATGTGTCGTCAAATTTTCTCTTCTTCTTATTTTACTTTGATTTATAAATTGTGGAATTTTTTTTTTCATATGTGTTGGAGGTGGTGGTGGTGTTGTTGTGGGGAGGGAATACATCCTTAACATCTCATTCTTTTCTGAACTTTTTCAGATGAAAGAGTTGTCTCAAAAAGTGAAATATGAAAGCCACGAGCTAAATGTACTTCAACTTGAGTTCATTGAGTTCATTCAAGAATACATTTAAGTATTGAAAATTTCAACATTTTTTCCTTTTTCCAGGTAATCTATATTTTTACAATTTAAGAAAATTATATACTCTTTATATAGAATCTAATACATTGAATTCATTTTTGTTTCAGTGTTACACAGTTAGACTGCATGGAACAAATATTGCAAATAAGTTGATGTACTAGCGGAGATTGAAGAGCTTAAATAGATACTAATCTTGTTTTTATTTATTTATTTATTTTTATTTTTTTTAACAATGTTACATATACACTATTGGTTTGTTGGTTTAATACATACTTAGTGGTTACTGTTACATTTTTCTTGTACATAACTAATTATTGGATTGATTATTGAAAAATTTTGGTTGAAAGGAAGATAATATCTGAATATGGTTCTTGAGTTGATTTGTAACATGCATGTTTTGATGATGTATTTGAATTGTGTAATCTTGATTGTTGGATTATCAACAAAATATTTTTTTTTTCTTTAAATGTGTTTTATATTATATATGACTGTTTCATAAAAAATAATCATAAATTAGCAATAGTTCTACTAAAGTCATAAATAGTGTCATTATTTATGACTTTTAAAATGTTATTTATGACTGTTTTGAAGATTATTTATGACTATAAAAAGATTATTTATGACTTTTTGAAGGTTACTTATGACTATTTTAAATATTATTTATGACTATTTAAAGGTTATTTATGACTTTTTTGAAGATTGTTTATGACTTTTTAAATGGTTATTTATGACTAATTTGAAGATTATTTACGACTTTTTAAAGGGTTATTTATGACTTTTTTGAAAATTATTTATGACTTTTTTAAAAGGCTATTTATGACTTTTTTAAAGATTATTTATGACTTTTTTAAAAGACTATTTATGACTTTTTTGAAGATTATTTATGATTGTATCAATTAAAAAATAGTCATAAACAATTTTAAAGCACTCATTTTTTATGACTATTTTTTTAGAACTGTTGTAAAAGTAATAATTATTTATGACTTTTTTAACAAACTCGAACTTATTTATGACTGCAATGTTATGACTTATTTTAAAAGCTTAAAAAAGAGTCATAAATATACATTAATGACTCTTTTTTAAAGTCATAATAAGGGTTTTTTGTTGTAGTGCTTACATAGAGAGAGTGTTTGATCCCAAGAAATCAGTTCCACATTTCAGTTTATACCCAGAATATGAAGATAAGGATGTTGAAATCGTTGATAACGGGGTTCAAACTGGTGAAGCCAACCACAATATGGGTGTCATTGCTCAGAACAGCAACCAAACTAACTCAGATGTCCATGAACAGGGCAATATTGATTCATATTTTGTGCAAGAATCCCCGTGTGTTGATACACATACTAGGGAGCATGAAAATCAAGATGTATTCCCAACAAATTTACAACATGTTCCAAGCAATCAAAAACATCCTGAGATGCAATCAAATCCAAATGTTGATCAACAGCCATCAACTCAGGAAATGCTTGTTGACATATGGAAGCCTCACTTGTTTTGCTCACCAATTGATAACAAATCAAGATCATGGGAAGATGTTACTGGTGTGTCTGATGGAATTGCAAAGTGCCTGGATTTCAGTGAGGAAAATGTCCACACACCAAGGGATCAAGCCTTAAAGATACAAGACTCAGCAGCAAATACACCTTCAAGTGATGGAACAGGGAGATCATTTTTCGAGGAACGGTCAGCAGATGAAAGCAACCCTGAGAAGAGAATTAAACGTCTTGTACGTGACAATGCCTTCTATGAAATCGTCACAATCAGCTTGGAGAAGGAGGTAAAGAAACTACGGATTGAGCTGGATGAAAAGAAGACAGAATACGCTGACCTATTTGACTATTTGCAAGAAGAATCATGCAAGGCCAATGCAGATCCGACAGTATATGCTGCACAGGCAACAAAACAAATCAAGTCACTCTCGGATCAAATACAACTGATGGAAAAGAAGGACAACACATATGTCAATGAGCTGCAAACAGTGATCAAGCAAAAAGACCAGGAGATAGAAAGCTTGAGAACTAAATTAATCAATGAAAGATCCATAACAGAAGAACTGCACCAAACGATTGGACAAATGAAGCAGGAGGTAATATTGTCAAACTAGGACATTAACTCAATATTCTGTTTAAAATTTGTCACACGTACACACAATCACTGTATATCATGTATATGAAGGTAACATTGTCAAACTAGGGCATTTACTCAACATTGAGTGTAAAATTTGTCACACGTACACACAAACTCTGCATGGCATAAGTATTACATGTTAGATTTCATTTAACACACTATGTTTGTTGCAGGCAGAAAAAATGCAGGTGACACCTCACCAAGTTCCTCAACGTGGTATCAACATTAAACCACGAAATGAAAGAAAAATTGTCACTCCACGATATTCTCTACAACTCACACGATCGTTGGTCAGAAATATGAGGCAAAGAAAGAGGCGGACACACAATATATCTGGATTTTTTTACCCTAATTGGCGAAAGATGAAGAGGCAAAAAGTTGAAACAACTGTGGTTAAAAAAAAGGAAAAGGTTGAGAAAAGGATGAAATCCAAGGATGAGAAACAATTTGAGGACCCCATTGATGTAGACAAAATCAACTTTGACAAATTCAATGACGGGGCATTGTTGAAGAGTATATTGCTGAAATCTGAAGTTTATAAGGTGCTGCCACATGAAGACGATATATTACTACTTGAGATAATCGATATTGGTGATACACTGTAAGTCCAATTATTCAGAAACTGACCTACAACAAATACAACATATTCTTTTTCTGGTCTCCACTTCCCAAACAGGACTACAATTTACACCACAGGTGATGGGATAGATTCAGTAACGCTTGCAGATATATTTGACCTTCTAACAATGAAGGAACTGGCCAGCAATGTAAGATAAATTTTTCTGAGATTTCCTATACTGTGATATATTCCGTACTAATTCTCAACAAATTGTAGATCACTGTGACAAATTCATCACTACATTTATATAAACAATAATTGAATATGTGCAGGTGATAAACTGCTTCGCAGAGTACTTGATGGATCAGCAATTAGTTGCCAATCAGAATGCCCCCCCACCTGAACAAAATAACCAATATCATATTGTCCATAGTTTGTGCTTGGTAATTATAAATAGTATCCGCAACTTTGAATTAAAACTATTATTCACTGTCACTAACTCATTTGCCAAATAAACAGAAATGGCTTGATGATGGTGATGAGGAATCACTGAACAACTTTGTAAAACCATGCATCACAAACTACCAAGGTAATTACAGATACATAATCTTTCCACTTCTCTCTCAAGGATTGAACAAAAGGGGTAACCATTGGACCCTTGCGGTCTTCGACACCCAAATATCATGCTGGGACTATTACAACTCCCTAAGGCCGCGCACTAGAAATAATAACGATCGCTACCTCCAGGGACTACTTGATATGGTAACATACAACAAACTACAACAAATGTAACTTCTTCTGATTTTATTACTGTCAATCAATGACTTCTACAATTTCCAGAGGAGTTACGTGGCAATGCATTACAATGGAGGTGCTGTTGGTGCAAACATAGATGCTGCAGGTCAGGTCATTGGGATGCCAATCAGGAACATAAGGAACTCACCCCAGCAATCACCGGGGACAGTGGAATGCGGCATTATCTTATGCGACTTGATGGCAGACCTCTTCTTTCACAACCCAATGAAGAGCAAATGTGACACCATATCAACAAGGGCTGGCCTCATCCATGTTTTACTGAATACACCTGGCCGTTCATGGACAAGAGTGGAGTATGAAGCATTCCAGAAAGCTAGAGAGATCCAGTTCCAAACAAATGAATGAACAATCTACTATTCTATAAGATAATATATATAGTTTTAATAATCTTTTATCACTGATAACATGCTTTTTGGGGCTCCATATTAACACCTATAGAAATATGATACTTGAACATTCTTCATTTTTGGGATAACTGAATGGTTATGGAACTAATTACGTATGGATGATTTTTGTTTACACTTTATTGCAACAGTTAGTACTGCTTGTTGGATATATTTCAACCTTGTTGTGCATCTCACAAAATGCTTGTTGGATATATTTCAACCTTTTTGGGATAACTGAATGGTTATGGAACTAATTACGTATGGATGATTTTTGTTAACACTAATTACGTATGGTGATATATTTCACACTTCCTAACAATGAAAATCAGTGAAAAATTTATCACAACATTCCCTTAACATTCATATAAAGCAGAAAAAATAACAAATTCAAGCAAAACATTAAATAATTCATTAACTGCAACATGATGTAAAATAACAACTAACAGCAAAAAATTGTTCAATCTTTTCTTGTACAATTACATCAGCATATTAACAAAACACAAAATCAATATGATATTGGTCACACTTCCCAACACTGCAAAACCAGTGACAAATTTATCACAACATTCCCTTTACATTGCTATAGGAGTCAGAAAAAATAACAAATTCAATCAAAACATTAACTAATTCATTAACTGCAACATGATGTAAAATAACAACTAACGGCAAAAAATTGTTCAATCGTTTCCTGTACAATTACATCAGCATATTAACAAAACACAAAATCAATATGATATTGGTCACACTTCCCAACACTGCAAAATCAGTGACAAATTTATCACAACATTCCCTTTACATTGCTATTGGAGGCAGAAAAAATAACAAATTCAATCAAAACATTAACTAATTCATTAACTGCAACATGATGTAAAATAACAACTAACATTAAAAAAAAAAAATTAAATAAAAAAAAATAAAAAAAAATTTCAATGTTCAATCTGATAAATCAATTATCATTATATTTCAATTACATATAACTTCTCTGCAGGACTTCCTATTATGTCGAGCCTTTTTCCCACACCTGCTGCACCTAATTACAGCTAAAAACTCGCCCCTTGATGGAAACCTCTTCTTCTTAGGCCTACCTGGCTGCTTCTTGGTTACCGGAGGAAGAATTTCAATACTACTTGGATCAAAGATCGGCAAACCAAATGTCACAACTGGATGAATTACATCAGCAACTGCTAGTTCATAATATCTAGTCATAAAGTATGGCTCAATGTAGTCAATAATATCATAACCAGTAATCTCACTACTGCTATTCAAAACAACAGCCGCATGCGAGCAAGGGAATCCATGTTGTTGCCACTTACCACACGAACAAATCCTTTGCCCAACATTCACTAACATGGAAGGATCACAATGCACTTCAAACAAATATTCACTTGCAGCACTAATCCTCCATGTTCTGCTTTCATCTAATGCCTTTTGCAAACGATCATGCATCTCCGGGCATAAAATAACATCCCAACTTTTAGTCTGAAACCTCATTTTTGCTCTATCCTTCATTGTTTTAATTCGTATACTATCAATCATGCTAGTTATAGGCATATGTCGTGCCTCATCTATCATTTTATTCCACGACTCAGCTAGACTAGACGACATCTCACCATACCTTTGCCCCCGGAAAAAAGCATTGCACCAATTTTGAACAGGGATTTCACTTAAGAACTCACTAACTCTTTGCCCACCTTCCCTAACAAGTTCTACCATGTTCTTAGTGTAAGACTCAACATCTGGAGCATATGCACACTCTGTCATCTTGAAAACAAGTCGACTACGCAACTTAGCATTAATACCTCTAAGTTTGTCCATCAAATTGTACTTAATGTGGAATAAACAAAACCCATGGTAATCATTTGGAAAAACCTCTTTAATACCTTCGATAATACCAACATGCCTGTCAGATATGAAAGTAACCCTTCGAGAACCATCCACTATCGTCCGCAATTCCTTTAAAAACCAACTCCAGTTTTCCTTATCCTCCGATCCCACAATAGCAAATGCAAGATTGTAAATCTCTGCAGGAAAACAAAAAAGTACAAATCAAATATTGGCTATATTACTAACAAAAAAATACAAATCAATTAAGTTGATTATACAACTTTTTCATTAAGATAATTGAATAAATTTTTTTTGAACAAATCAGATATTCAGCAGGTTACTGATTGGAATTCACTTCAAACTTAAATTGACATCGAAATAAATGGAAACAGTGACAAATTTATGACTGGGTAAAGTGAAAAATTTGTCAACGATGATGGAAACAGTGACAAATTTATCACAAAGTTAGTTGATAAATGGTTCTACTTATAACAAGACAGGTTACATATACATAATTTGTAAAGTGAAATATTTGTCAAGGATTATGGAAACAGTGACAACTTTAAAACAACGATAGATTATAAAGGTTTCTACTAAAAACAATAAAGGTTTCATATACAGAGCATAATGTAAAACTAACCAACCTTGATTCGCTGTTTTGCACGTAGCTCCAAGCACTACCCCCCTGTGTCGACCCTTCAAAAATGTCCCATCAAGAAAAATCAAAGGCCTCATATACTTAAAACCCTTTATACATGCAGCAAACGACACAAAACACCTCCTAAATCTTCTTGTTGACACATCCACATCCACATCCAATACAAGATGGCTTCCAGGATTTACTCTTTCTGTCTCTTTAAAATACCACCTAAGTTTGTCAAACGACATTGAATGATCACCATATATACTTTTCCTTGCATTTTCGACACCAAACCAAGCATGATGATACTTTATATCAAATCCATACCTATCTTTGATTTCGCCTATGACTTTAAAAGGTGGGAACAAGGGTTCACGTCGAATTGTCTCTTCAATCAAGTCACCTACCAACTTGGAAGTAACTCGAGGGTGTTTGGATTTCCGAACAACTGACCCACATGTATGCAACTTCTCAAATTTCCTAATATAGAAGAAACCATTAACCGACTCCTTCGAAGCATGAATGCGCCATTTACATCCCTTTTCCTCCCTATATTTACAAACAGCAGTGACCCGTAACTTATCATTCTTCACGTACTTAAATTGAAAACCAATCTCAATAGAATACTTACAAAGAACTTGTCGAAATTCCACAGGACCACCTTCAAACTTCTGACCCACATCTTGAATGCCAACACTCCACTCAGACCCCATCAGTAGCCGTTTCCGATGTGAAAAAAAATTAGGCTCGTTATTAGCATCATCAAATACAGTCACACCATCTGTACCATACAGATTTAGTACCTCATCATCATCGGACAAATCATTGTCAGTCTCCATAATTGTAACTTGAACTTCCACACGGTTTAATTTCATTTGTTTGCATAACATAATCATATTCTCCAAATCACGATCACCAACTACCATACACTTACTATATCCACTAACTCGGTATGTCAATGTCAGCTCATCTTCATTCAGTCCAGGCCATCTTCCAATTACGGACGTAATTATGTCGCAGAATCTAGATCCATCATCAACACTAACTACAAAAATTTCACCACCAAAGGAACAAATCAAATGAATCTGACTCTCCATGGCACACCACGATAACCAACAATCTGCATTTAAAAATAAAAAACAGCTGTTAATAATCGCTGTTGAGTGTTGCTAATAATCACGTTTTCAAACTACAAACATTTAACAATTGCCAACCATTCACTATTCAAATATGTGACAAATTTCTCACAAACACGAAAAGGTTAATACAAAATTTCAAGTAAACTCCAACCAATCAGATTCAGCAACACACATAACTGTAGATCCGATAAAACCAAATATAAACTTACAGATCAGAAGATTTAAAAAAGATATTGTATATCTACATATGAATCCGTTTGTTTACATTTTTCTAACAAACACGAAAATATTTTGTATGTGACAAATTTCTCACAAACACTGAAAGGTTAACACAAACCTCAATTCAAACTCCAGCCAATCAGTTTCAGCAACACCGATAACTGTAGATCCGATAAGGCCAAATATGAACTTACAGATCAGAAGATTTAAAAAAAGATATTGTATATCTACATATGAATCCGTTTGTTTACAGTTTTAATGTGCCTCAGTCAACAAGCAATATTTTAGGCACCCATTAGTGCATGACTCCTACAATTCCGCATTAAAGGCTAATTAAAATCCAAAAATAATACAAATTCAATACTTGCTAAATATACCAGGTAAAGGTTATATTTGTAATTAAAAAAAAATAAAATTTAGGCAAAAGGACTAATTCCTGATTACAACACAAATCAAGGTATTGATTTCATATTTACGTAATAAAGGGGTACTAAAAAATTAATCATTACATAATGAGGGATTGTTTAATATGTTTCTATATATTTTTTGTTTTAATTGTTTTAAGCATGAAGGAAAACACAGTTCAGGGGCAAACACTAGAAAACTAGTTTTCATTTCCCTTTTCTATAAATCCATAATCCAAACAGAGCCTTCATGCCAAAACTCAATATGGACTTCCCCTCATTCATTCTAAACCTTACCTTATTTTCTGGAGTGAGTGAAGTGTTTTGAAAACTTTATTGCCCATTTCTTGTGCTTTAATGTGACCAGTCATTATAATGGATTGCTTTCTTGTTTGTTTTAAGGATTTACTATGGCCTTGGGGCTAGTGAAGGACCTGTATATTAAATGCCCCTATTTAATAGTTTAATTATTTGTAGCGAATGCATAATCTTGTTGTTGAGCCCGTTTATGAACTTCTTAAAGATGCAGTCTTCAACAGAGAGTCTCACAAGTTGTGGGAAATTATTCCTGGCATGATTTTGAGAATTTTCATCATGTATTAGATCAAGTGAGTTAATGAACCCACCCCGTATTTTGATTACTAACTGGATTTTAGATCTCTGCATGTTGGACTTATATACTGTCCAGATATGTAGAAATTTTACGCATTGGTTTCAATGGTTCCTTACCATGCGATTTGTTGAAGTTAGAAAATTTAAGGGCCAAAAATGAGATATATGATTTTATTGCTACATAAGAATCCAAGCCTAATCAAAAATCCGAGAACTATTTGTTTTGCAAACCAACAAACCAATTTATCCCCAGTTTTCATAATAACTAGTTAATTTGAAATGGGGTTAAACTTGACCAGTTTTTAGGCATTCCCCAACAGATTCCTACAATTCTCAAGTGCAACAAAAAATAACTAAATGTACTCCATTTGTATTTTTAACCAAAAAAGGAAGATGTTTATGTGAATTGTTGACAGGCTAGTTTAGTCTTTTTGCATTCCCTACAACAAAATGACTCGAGGATGCCCACGAGGCATGCAAAAAATATATATATATATATATATATATACCTTATAATCTGTTGATTCCAAAAAGGTCAAGGGTCTATGCATTTTTTTTTTTTTTTTTGGAGGGGGTGGGGGGATAACAGCAAGTGATCCTTAGACCATGTCATATTCCCTTTAGGTCTGCTTCCAAACTGTGGCAGTGCTCTAATCTTCCCACATAGCCTGTTATCCAACTGCCTTGATCATTTACCAAAGCCATCCGGTCCTAGGTTACCTTTAGCACACCCATCAGTATTGATTTTCAGCATGCCTGCAGCCTGCAGGAGGAAATAA
Organism: Hydrangea macrophylla; assembly: GCA_033977485.1. Classification (NCBI taxonomy): domain Eukaryota; kingdom Viridiplantae; phylum Streptophyta; class Magnoliopsida; order Cornales; family Hydrangeaceae; genus Hydrangea; species Hydrangea macrophylla. The sequence goes on from CM066990.1 coordinate 101,883,054, forward strand.
CCATTAATTAACTACTAATATTGAAGTGATAATTTGAGGTGTATTCAAAGAAGAGAAAGCATGATTAAGGCTTAGTTTGGCCCCCATGTGGCTTTTCAAAAGGAGCTTATGAAATTTATTACCAAGTTCTTTGATAATTTTATACAAGTGACACACTACTCTTCAAAAAGACATCATGAAACCAAAAAGCAACCTTGGGCTTTTAAAAGCTCCATTCTAGAGCTTTTAAAAGCTCCCTCCAAAAAAGCCCTAAGTTCAATTTTTGCAAAACTCATAAACTAGTTACCAAATGAATTAACATGAAATTGGGCTTTAAAAAAGGAGAAGCACCACGTGGGGGCCAAACTAAGCCTAAACTCCCTTGCAAGGCTTTTGCTAATCACACTAGCATTTGGGCTAGTGTCCTTCTTGTTGAAGACAAGCTGGTTTCTTTCTTTCTTTCGAAAGAGTCCAGGCAGTGGCAATAAACAAAGTTTCCAATTATAACCTGTCACGACCCATCCCGTTACCGGCAGAAATAGGACACATGGCACGCCACCAAGGCTTATCCAATTCATTTAAAGATTATAGCAGCGGAAAAAGAACTTAAAAACAACATTGACTATTCAAAACATTTGGAAACACCACCCTCCGAATTGTAAAATCCGTATAAAATTGAAAACATAATTATATTTTAAAACGGATGAATTTATGTTGAAAGGGTCCCAAAGTTACCCTTAGAACTAATCAAAACATTTAAATAATTTCCGTACGAGGTAGAAAAAGATTTCATGCAGGGGTTATTTCGACCTGTCGAATGACCCTTAGCAGAATTTCTAGATGCAGCAGAATTTTGTTAAAGATCAAACGACCTCCACATTTGTAAACCTTCCAAACTCTCCCACTTTAAATCCAAACTTTCCAAACATATCAAGGTTATAAGAACATACATAAACCTTGTCAAACATTAAAAAGAAACGAAATTGAAACAAGTTAAGGCTTGTTTGGATCGGTCCACAAAACTCTATCCACATTCAATCAAAATTCGAAATTGATAAGTTAAACATTCAAAATGCCAATTAAAATTCTTGATTACGGAGAGGTCTTCCGTATAAAAATATTAATTGAAATTTTAATTGGCATACATGAATATGAAGTGAAATTTCACTGAATACATATTCATTAAGTGAAATTTTACTTAAATCAACCTTTGTGTGACTTTTTAACAAACTAAGAGTCAATTGGACTTTAAAACTCTTGAAAGTTATTTCTAGGGACTTTCCCCTAAATTCCTATTTTGGTGGTCAAAATGCTCGGGATAGTTGACACAATAAAAAATAAAAAAATTTAAATGATTGAAGATAATCAATAATGAAACAAAAAGTCCTATCAAAAAAATTAATGAAATAAAAAAAGGTAAAGTTCCTCTTATTATTGCTACCACATCTCCGAGCTATAAATAGTAATATATGTTGTTATTAAATTGCTACCACATCTCCGAGCTATAAATTTTGTCTTCCATGTTTAATGTTTTGAATGTACCTTTTTCTTTGCTCATCATTTGATAATGCAGATTTATTTTATGACCATGTTATGTCATTTAACGTTAAGTTTGTGTAGCAATTTATTGAACTTCAAAACTATTCCATATGTTTTGATGAAAAATAAATTACAAATCCACCATGATCTAACTTTCTTTACATTTCTATTTTTACTTTAATCTTAATGCATGCCATTTGGTCTTAGATTGATTCATACCATCATAAACTTATTAATAAAGAAAAAATAATTTAAAACTTCCCATTATTGTTCTTTTTAGATAAATTAGTAGTTTATCTCTATTAAAAATTACTCCTATTCTTTGTGAAAGTATTCATAGGTGTTAAAATAAACCTATTTTTTTAAGTTGGTAAAGAATAGCGTAGACATATTACAATCAAATTATCTACTTCCTATAAGAACAGTCATGTACATTGGTAAAATAAAATTTTAAAATCTACAAAAGAAATTTTTATGCACAATTTTAAAGAGTTAATGCTAGGTGTGGCTCGTATTGTAATGGATTTGTTACACTAGGCCCAAGAGTCAAGGGGAGGGCCCTGTGACCCATGGCGGAGCGAAGCGTGGGTATTTTGGGGATTTTGCCATGTAACTATAGGAGATATATATGATGTAACCCTAAATCATTTTTGATAGTGGACAACTTCTAGCTCTCCGGTGTGGACGTAGGCACATTGCCGAATCACGTGATAATTCTGTGTCTCTTTAATCTTTCTGTTTTTTCATATATTATTTGCGTGTGATTGTTTCGATCCAACAGTTAACTTAATTGTTTTGTGTTTTTAAGAACATTTATCAAGTCTCAAGTTGTACACTCCTGCTTATTTCAATGCATTTGTTAATGTACTACTTCATTGAAAAACATCTAATAACCTACTGAAAAATTTAAGTAAAAAGGTTTTACCGGAAAAAAAAAATCAATTGTTAGTTTACGATTTTCTTAATTTTTTTCGTAACATAAAATTATCATTGCTTTCTTATTTTGGATTGGGAATTGCTATTCACACTCCACGAACAAAACCAATGCACTCTATGAGATGCATTGATTACAAGGTGTGTCCGTAGTACCTTGAAGTGCATTAGTTCAATTCTGGAGTGGGAATAACAATTCCCTTTGGCTTTAGCCATAGTTTCAAATTTCTCCTTAAATTTCCAATAGATCCAAGTTTTTTTACCAACATTTCATCGAGGACATAGCCCGTTTAGTTGATGGTTTGTGGATAGCAAGTTTGTGCATGTCAAATGTGATGGTAATGTGGTGGCACATGAATTAACAAAGCTTGCAAACGTTTTCAAATATTTTAGAGTCTAACTTGAGGAATATCCTCCCCAAGTCGAACACTTTGTAATGTTTGATTCCAATCCTTCGTAATAATATTGCTCTTTTGCTGATAAAAAAAAAACTTTAGTGCCATGTTTATCTTCAAACTTCCATTACATCCTAAAAGAATCTTAAATAGAGATTAACATCTTTAAAAATAGATTATTTTCTGCACTTGTTGTTTATTACCAGGTTGCTTGTGAAATTTTTTCTTCCAACATACGGTTGAAAATTTAAATTAGCAACTAAAGTGTGAGATATTGCTATCTAAAATTACACTAATTATGCATATACTTTGGTAGTAAAAGATTTTTGGCTACTTACAGTCTATTTAAATAAAGTATAGTTAGAGTTATCTAATTGAGAGAATTTGATATTAGAAAGTAATTGCTTATATTTAAGGGTAAATTGCATTTTGCACCCTCAAATTATACCATATTTTGCACTTTGGTCCATAAACTATCATTTTTCGCATTTTAGTCCCTCAACTATCAAGGTTTGAGGGTGAAATCAAGGTTTGGAAGGATTTCATCCTTTACCAATCTTCCTAACCTTTCTCTGGATATATGACCCAGCCTTTTGTGCCACAAGATAGAGGAGTTTAATTGAGCTACGTTTAGTTCCAATATTAGGATGCAGGGTCATAAGGGCTTTAGCAAAGTGAGAGTCAAGATTCAATTTGTATAAACCATCACACAATGAGCCAGAACTAATAAAACAATCATTCTTGAACAAATTGAAACATCTATTTCCAAACTTAAAGGAATAACCATCCATATCCAGTTTAGACAAAGAAATTAAATTGGGGAAATAGAAGGTACATAAAGTGATGATGCAAAGAATTGGTAAGAGTAAAGTAAAGCAATTTTAGGAGAGAGAGAGAGAGAGAGAGAGAGAGAGAGAGAGTGAGAGACTATTTTTTGTATGTGGTTCGGCCCTGTTAATGAAGGTACCTACGTCCACGGGTGTGTCTGAGCACGTTCACTAGCAGATCACCGGCGGGCCTGGTGAGCCAACAAAGAGGGGCGGCACTACCAATAATACCGGTCGGGTATATGTGTATAATGGTGAATTTGATAGAGGTGCTGTGTAGACTGAAAAGTTGGCCCCCTCAATGGGGGGTGAGAGTGGTCTCTTTTATAGATGCAAGAGACCTACTCTTACATGGATAAGAAAATATAATCCAATTGATATAGATTGGCATTAATTGTGGGGATTTCCTAATTGGATTAAGAAATAGTGTGCACTTTCCATTAGTCTTCTAGCTTGAGTAGGAAACTGCCCGTAATGCTCGGGATCATGCCTGTGGGCCCGGATGAACTGTTCCTGCGGTGGGATGTGCCCGTGCGGTGTTCCCGACCTGTTGGCCGGGGCGTGGATAAACCGCTCGGGATGATGAGTAGACTAGACCGCTCGGGCTGATGCTTGTCCGAGGAGTTGTGCATGGTGGACTGGCTGCTGATTTGAACCGCTCGGTCGTAGGATAGAGCCAATTTTGGGTGTATCATAAAGTGTCTGAAACAAATCTAAATAGACACCGGAATCTAAAAACAAACAAAAAGTTCCCAAGGCCTCAACAGAAGCTTTAACGCGATTCCCCATGAACAAAAATCTCTCATTTGGCTCTATGGTTTGGGTTATAAGGAATCCCTGCATCGAATTTGAAACATGAACAGTAGCACCAGAGTCAATCCACTAAGTATTAGATGGAACTTCAGCAAGATTTGATTCGAAACATACGAAAGTTGAAAGCTTACCTTTCTTTTCGAACAATTCCTTGCGTTTCTGACAATCTTTCTGACGATGCCCAAATTTTCTACAAAAGAGGCACCTATCTTTGTTACGTCCCACTTTATGAGCTTGATTAGCTTGAGCAAGCTCTTTCACTTCAGGTGGTACTTGTCTCTTGCCCTTTCCAAACTTCCTCCATTTTTTTTAGCTTCATGAGTTACGAGATGAACAAAGTTATGTCCTTGCTGCTTAAGCCTTGCCTCTTCTTGTACAACCATATTGGCCAGTTCATTAACATTCCATTTATCCTTTATTGTGTTATAATGGATCTGGAATGGGCCATATTGAGGTGGCAAGAAATTCAAAATGAATTGCACAAGGAAGGACTCATCCACAATCATCCCCAAAGTCTTTAGTTTTGCAGCTAGATTAGTCATTTCAAGGATATTCTCATGCATTCCTCGCACCCCATCATATTTCATTGTGGTAAGTTGAGCCATTAGTGTACCCGCAAGAGACTTATCAGCGGTACAAAAGCGCTTTCCCACAATTTTCATAAATTCCTTAGCATTGTCAGTTTGGGGAAGCGTTGACTTAATGTTGCTTGCAAAAGTCATTTGCATAAACATACTGCTAAGTCTGTTCGATCTTTCCCAGGCTTTGTATAATGTCTTTTCTTCCTCATTGCTTGAATCAGTAATCGCAGCGGGTTTTTCAATTTGGAGTGCTAAATCAAGATCCAGTACACTTATGTGAAACTGAACTTGTTCACACCAGTCTGAAAAATTGGTTCCAATAAGTATCGGAACAGACAAAGCATGCTAGTGCAATGATACGGGGACAGGAACTGCAATGGAAATAAATTCACCAATTAATGCTTTGAATTATCAACATAAATAAAATGTTTAATCGTGGTTTTACCTTTGGGTCAAAATCACAAATAAACAATTAATCAACATTAATAAGATATTTACTTGTGACTTTCACCTTTGGGTTAAAATCACAAAATAAATAATCTTCATCCATTATGGTGAATTTCTTCACCTAATAATATATCCCTTAAATAAACTGTTGCCTTTGGGCATACAGTTTTATTCCAATTCATTGAAATCCTTAAAATGATATACCTTTGGGTATTCATTTTTACATTTATAATGAATTGAATCATAATCATCTAATAATTTGACTTGATTATCCTTATATAACTCTTTTTAGTTGCGACTTTGGTAGTTTTCAACTATCTTTAAATTATAAGTCAAAATAATCATTATTACCCAATTCATCGTACTTAAAGAAATTAAACATAAGTGGTGCAAACTTTGTTTCCACGTGTACCTATCATAGTGGAAGTAGGAGAAGTGGGTAGTTATAAACTTTCATGCCACGTATATATTTCACAAGTAAACTGTAAAATTGTGGGGTATATGTCTCTGCAGTTTTCTCAACTCCTTCCATACATATGGATATAACTGGCAAATATATGCCTATCATTTCTTCTCCAGCAAATATGCATAAATATGAATATATATATATATATGAATATGAATATATATATATATATATGCACATGCACTAAATGAATTCAAGACTCAAGAGTCAACACTAAAAATGAATAGGATGTTTTCATCAATTAGGCTAGCTGAAATAGTGGCCAGTGAACTCGATTCCTTATATGCAAAGTGCTCGGATTGTGTATATATAATATATACACGTATATATACACACACGAAAAGCAGAACTGTTATGAGTCTAATAAACCTTTTGCAAACTTTTATTTAAGTTTAAAAACTCATAAAAAAAAATTGAGTCACAGAGACTCCTAGATGAATTTAAAAATTCAACAAAATTTTTGAGTCACATGGACTCCATTAATTGAGTTTAAAACTCAACAAGGTTTGATTCGCTGAGAATCCATTATTGAACAAATTAAAATTTGGAAGAGGGGAAGAAGAATCCATGATTATGAAAAATCATAAAAGCTCCCAACCAAGGTTCTGATACCACATGTAAGCTTTCATAATTCCCAAGAGGATCTGAGCTTTCATGATTTTCATATAATAAATTGTACCTTGCTCCATGATAATGCTTAGCAAAATAATACAAGAAGAAGAAGTTGATTTCTCTCTCCATACTTTCACCTTAGATACACAAATGATGGGGTTGTGTATATTTATAATAGAGAGAGGACCAACTCTGTAGTACCCGTACCCAGAAAATGGAAGTAATATTTATTTTTCAAGCATTAATTAGTATAATTAATTGCATGTGATATTTGGGTAAGTTCCAGTTACCCCGATGTGATAAGTACTTGATAAAGGGCACAGTTTGATAGATATGACGTGGGACCCACGGGAGGTCCAGATTGGATAAATTACATTTAGTTGCATTTATGTGATTAAATGAATATTTGTTAAATTGTTTTTAATATTTTATTGTTAGTTGTAGCCTTTTATGGTACTAGTTTGGGCACCCGTGTGAGGGCGAATTGGAATATGATTCATAACTAGTAGGCTAATTAGCAACTTCATAAAATATTTGGGACCACTTTTGGGACCCGTACGTGACATAGACACATACCCACTTAGATATTTGGTAGTTAATATAAAGTTTAGGGGGTTTCGTAATAGGAACCTAGAAACATTTGGGGGTGTAATTCGAAATTTGGCTTAGTTATATATATATATATATCTTAAGATTGAGTCGGTTGACTCATTATAATAATAAAAAAAAAGTATAGAGAGTTTCAGAGAGTTAGTCACCGAGAGAAGGAAGGGGAAAAAATAGGGTTCCGCGTCATTTTGTCGCCATAGCGTCGCCCTGTGACCTCTATTTCGCGAACCGAAGTCATATTCGGACTCGTGAAGGTAAGGTGATTATTTCTATGTCTTTCTTTTTCAATTTTGGTAATGTTTTTCCGCGACCCATTTTAAGGGGTGATACATATATGTGACCTATATATGTAGGAATATCATTGGGAGTACCTAGAGCTAGTTTTGTGAAGGAACTTGGGAATTCTTAACTTATTTTGGACCTATTCGTGAGGTGAGTGTCCTAATCCCAAAATTGGATGTTTAATGTCTTTTAATTGTTATTAAATGCTTAGAATGCTTAATTTATGATTAAGTAGAAAAGCATGTGATTATTTATTATTTAACATGTCTAAAATGTTGAAATTGCCATGTTGACATGTTGAGTTGCTTATGTGCTTATTTGGGTCAAAGGGTCTCAAGTGATAATCACCATTAGTTAGCCCATATATAAGGGACAGAGAGATGTTGAAATCCTCAGAGAAAAGGGGATAGTGGTGACGACCACATGAACGAATTGACTACGGTCACAAATGAATGAGTGTGATTTCGCTATATGCGACAGAAAAAGTGAGAATGGCCCAAAATCAAGAGTCCAGAACGATGGTGGTTGATTACTTGACACGCCTACAACCATTTATTACTGTGATTGCATAATTGGTGGTATGATTCATTAAATACTCCAATTGCATGATTAGTACCACGTACTCACTAAGCGAAAGCTTATTCAATTTTTGTGGCTAATGACCACGCAGGTTCGGACGAATATCACAGTGAGAAGCGCTGAACTGTGGGGGTTCTGGATAGCTCGAGATTAATAGTTTTTGTTTAATATGTTCATATGTAAATAAGTTTAAATGAGTAGTTACATTCCTAGTGCTTGAATTTTGGAAATAAGTTTATGTTTTAGTTTTTATTAAATCCTTGTAATATGAATTGTGGATTGAAGTTTTAAAAGTATTTTGCAAGTGTTTTGGTGATATTTTGGTATTTCAATTCTTGTATAACAGGGGGAAATGGTGTTGTAATAGGGGGAACTCTGTCCAAGTACCATTCGATGGTTTTAAAACTTTATTTTATTTCTTTTTGTTTCATTCAAATAAGGAATATTTTACCCCTGGTATTTCACTTTAAAATGTTATTTTTGGAACGTTAAAAAAAATTATTTGGTTTGTTGGCTTGTTACACGTGTCCTAGCCCGCGGGGCGGGTTGGGGTGTGACAAACTCCCAACAACTTCCTCATCCCACTTACCCATCAAAGTAAGGATGCTTGGAAGTAACTTCCCCAACCCACTAAGATGGTAACCCACTAACATACACACATCATATATTATGTGGGACACAAAAGACCGGGTTTTACAAGGATTGAATTCCATTCTATTAGATATACCTAAAAACCAAAGCAAAAACCTTTTCCACAATGTGTCAAGTGGCATTTTGTTGGTTTTTGTTTTTTCCACTTGTCATTTCTCATATTTTTCATTTTTTTTCTCATCCTTTAAAGCATATACATATAATAATATTCTTCCAAACCATTTTAGGTTCTTTCTATTAAATTGAGTCAATTCCCAATGTAAAAACTTTCCCTATTCGATCCTACCTTTATTATTATTTATTTTTTTATTTTTTAATAAACAGATAAAAATTCATTCTTCATTCATATAGCAAATCTCATAATAGATCAGTACATGTATACAGAAGTAGGAAAACATAAAACATAAAGATCACAAATTTCCACAGCCAGACTGCAAACTCTCAATCCCAAGATAAGACAAACAGTAGCATAGCTCGGACGAGCCGGCTAAGGGAGAAGCTTCCAAGGAGATCCACCAACAAACAAAGATCACCAAAACTTTTATGAAACAGTGACAAGAGCCCACCAAAATTCCAGATCTTAAGGAAACAATGTCAGATCTGCAGCACCAGATCTGAACCACCAACGATGAAATGGCGAAGAGGAGAACCCAAGAAGACCACAGACCAAGTAAAACAAGGAAATCGACAGTGGAAGTGAAACCGAACAAAAGAAAAAACAAAAAACAAACCCTCAAGAGAGGGACGAAACCCTTACAGAGGAACAACAACACTCTCATAAAGAGAGACAACACCTGCATAAAGCTGCACATACAAACACTAAAAGTATCAAGGGCTCTTTCACTATGGGAGAGCTCCGAAGGAGGAGCGTCCGAAGTTTCTATTTTTATTTTTTTATTTTTTTGGATTAGCTATTAAACTGATTCCCAACATGTTCCACATTTAACCAAAGATTTTGTTTTCCATCTCTCTCTCTCTCTCTCTCTCTCTCTAAGGTTCTTTTTGTAATCCTGCTTTATTTTATTCTTGTTACTGAAAAAAAAAAGCATCCTCAATTTTAATTCTATTCACTACTCAAGAAGGATTCATGAAGAATATATTTTTGTCACACCCCGAAGTAGCCAAAAATAGGGAAAATTTAAAATTTCCTTTCTGGACCCGTAGGGAATGACGAGTTACATAAAACTGACATGTCCGTGTGACACACTAATAAAATATATATCAGAGTAAGGAATTTACAAAAGCGTCTAATGGTATTCATGGGGAACTTAAAGTGTTTTGCTACTTAAGCTATTACAGAAATTCCAAATGAAAACCACAAAAAATAAGTTTGGGCGATTTACGCCACTTAAATTATTACATCAACCAAAAGATAGTTAAAACATAAAAGAAGTCTTAATGCGGAAGTAGGCCAGGGTCCTTTTTCTAGCTGGCAAACCCATAATCTTCGTGATCATACTCTTTCGGATAGTTTGTCTCAGGATCACCTTCCTAGTAGTTCCCGTCCTGAGGATAGTGATATGCATCTTCAGGGTTACCTTGATAGTCTTTCTCATTATAACCTAGACGTAAAATGTCCAGGGCGGAGAAGGAGCCGTTAGCTTTTGAAGCTAAGTGAAATTGTCTTAACTGATCACTCTTAATACATTTAAGGATATACAGGTACAATAATATCTTGAAACAATGTTAATTAGCATATGACATGGTAGTATGACGACACAATGCAGTATCGATATATTCGACTTTTATTCAACCATGGACACCACAACTGACTCATGTGACTTGTTACATTACCAGTGTAACGCCGTTAGCTCAGAGTAGAATGATTACGTTGCTATCGTCGCCTAGCAGGGCCCTATAGCAAATTTTGGTTTTAAAAGAGTGTAATCATTGGACTCTTAGGTCCTCGTGACCTTGCCGGGAGAATAGAATAGTTACAGCGCTATCGTCGCCTAGCAGGGCCCTATAGCATTAGAAAGGTAACTATTATATTCTGATGGATACTTTGCTATCATCGCCTAGCAGGGCCCTATAGCGTATCAACAATCAATTTATACATAACTTCAATGATTTCAATGGAAACTCTGGCTATCGTCGCCTAGCAGGGCCCTATAGCAGTTTCATCGTTGTTCCCATTTACTTGACTGTACCACTCAAACCACTGCGGTTCTTTCAATGTGTGTGATGATATGATTGAGTTAGTCCCCGTGACTAACCATGCAGACGTCAACATTGACTTCAAGATTCGACTCTGTTTACATGGATGTTTGTATGATTGTATAAACTAGAAGTCATAATAAACAAGATTATCAATGAATATAAATTAAGCATGGGGTATAGTTAACTAACATGCGCTCATCATACAAGTAAGAATCTAAACATTCACATAACTAATACTTATCAGTATCGCCCACACAGGACGCACTGGGCATACATATATGAACAATTAATAATTCTATAATATACCAAGTGAGTTAGGACGACTCACCTCGAAACGGGTGCGTAGAAACAGGCGTAACGGTGGTTCCTATAAAGTATAAAATTACATAGAACGTTGATTAATAAGCTTACTAAAATCAGGGGCATAATGGTAATTGTGCTGGGTGGGTTCCTAAACCTCAACATGATGATCTAGACATTATTCTGAGTCTAACGCCATTGACTAGACTCAAATCGGAGTCCGTCGCATAAAAGGCTGGGTTTCCTATACCAGTTTGGGCCCTAAAGATAAGCTGTATTTTTTACCGTGTCGAAAGGTCACCAAACTTTAAGGGGATATTCTAGACATTATTCTAAGACTCTGGGAACTGACCGCGTATTTTTCTGAGCTACGGTTTATTTATTATGAATTTCTGAAGTTTAAATCGTCTAATAATAAACTGTGGGGTCCCATAATTATAAAATATAGTTTAGGGAAGCATATGACCCTTATAAATATTTTTATTAAATACTAGGCCTTAAATTAGGCTAGTAGTATTTTTCTCATAATTTTCGGAGTTCGTTTGGTATTTTAAATAATTAAAATATAACCGAACGGATACTTTATAAGTAATTAATAATTATAAAAAAAATGCTAAAGTTGGGTTTTATAGATAATATTTTATAAAATAGAGGCATTAGGCCTTAAGAAACTTTGATATAATTTTCCTACATTTCAAAATGGTCATTAGGTATTTATTACCTAATTATTTTTATTTAAAATCAATTCTTATCATTTATTTATATTAAATAAATAATAAGACTAATACATGATGTATACAATATATTAACAAAATATGAGACATTATTATAAAATAATATTTCAGAATATTAAAATATAAGTTATAGTATTTTAAAACTATTTTAAAAGAATTTAGAACTATTTAAACCCTTTTATATTCCATTTATAACTAATCATAATTATTTATTTATACATAATATATAATTAATAATATAGTTATATACTAATCTCAATTAATAAATACTAATAATTACTAAAACATATTATTAAAACACTAGTTAGGATTAACAGAATAATTAACTATTTAAAACAGATTAATAAAACCTTAATTAAGGTTAACAGAATAATTAATAATATAAAGCAATTAATGATAAATGAAAGTAAAGACCCGCGGGTCAAACTTGACCCGAACCATACCCACGGGTTACCCATATGTACACAAAGGTCGATCCAACTTAAAAGATCCGACCCGCTACCATTAATAATTATTATAACCTGAACCCAAAACCGATTATACACACAAACAAACCCGTAACCGCACCCACAACCCGACCCGAATTAACTGGAAACGGGTAAACGATATAACCCGTTTCCTTTTCTTCTCCGACGAGGCAAGTCGCCGCCGGCGAGCTTCGTTTTTGCCGAAAAGCTTCTCCATTTCATAACTTCTTCGTCTTTCCATGAAAATTTGTCTAACCAACGCCATAATGACCGTATTGATCCCCTCTACAACATAGTATGAGCCTAGGACTGGGTTCATTCGTTTCTTACACCTACGGTTGGATTATTCTTTTTCGGTTTATAGAGAATAACGGCCTGCATGGTTGGCCAAACGAGTCCCCATTTAAAAACTGATCTTATGGGGGTATGAGGGACCTATTAGGGTCTGTTTGGTATAAATATTAGGGGTTGAGTTTGAGTTTTGGAATTTGAGCTCCGGTGACGGAACTTTAATGACCACCGGGGCTTATTTTGAGCCTTAAGCCCTGTTTGGTTTGTGTAAGAAGGGTCTGTGTGTGTGTGTGTGTGTGTGTGTGTGTGTGATGTATTAAAATGGTATAAAGACAGACACATGGGGTGTAGGGGTTATACCGAGTCTCGGTTCTTTTCTCTCTCTCTCTCTCTCCGGCGTGTCTCTCTCTCTCCGGTGTGCCTTCTTCTCCTTTAATCTTCTTCTTGTTGCTCCGGACAGTGTGTGTGTTTGTGGTTGAGGCAGAGAGGTAGTGAGGGAGTGTGTGTGGGAGGGCTTCTCTCTTTCTCTCTCTAACTCTCTCGGTTTTTCTCCCTCTCTATCCCAAAGACTCAGGCATATAAACACAATGCAGCTTATACATACACATATATACACCTGCAGATCCAATATCTGCATGATTAGGTTAGATGGAGATTGAGAGGAGTGTGATGTGAATGGTATCCTAGGGAGGAGGGAATGGAGCCGGCGGTGGGGAAGTGTGGGTATCCGGCAGGTATGGGAGGGGGTTGGTTGGGTAATGCTTGTACCCAATAGTTCATAGGGAGGTTGGGTAGTACAAGCTTCAATTAGGGTAATATTCTCATGTACTAACATTTTCCATAAATGTGTGAGTTAGTCGTCGCTTGGATAAACGTGCAATGCTGTCTAATTTAGACGCAGATTTTACGGGTTTGTGTGCCCAGTCAGTCTGGGATAATAACTTACAGTCTAGTTAAATACATACACGTATCAATCAGGTTCTGGAATTCCAAAATTAAAATACTGGAAGGCACGAACAGAAATACGGGGCTCTTCGCAGAAATTTTACGGGTATTACAATTTTACAAATATATACAGATGACTTTTTATACCCGTCTTTAATACATATGTCCCTTATTTGTGTAACTTTTTTTTAATAGTGTAGATATCGCGTGATCTTGAACAAATGACCAAAATGAGGTTTTCGCTGTTAAACAAGCTTTTTTTGGAATGGACCTCTGTAGTCTGATGGAAAAGTAAGAAAATTAATATTTTTACTATTATTTTTTGGATTCTGTTTTTCCCTACCAATACTTTGAGATTGAAAACATTAAAATCATTTTCGTATGTTTTCTTTATGCTACTGACAACCCATGCATAGCTCGCTTATCGACTAGTTTATAAGAATTTTCGGAGGCCGAGTGGGCTATAGCACAATTGGCATCGTATGGATACCGGATGCATTTGGGTCCACGTTTTACTTTTTCAAAACAAATAAAAGTCGCCACTTAATTTTCAGAAAATAAATAACTAAGAAACTATTTTAAAAGTCGCTGTTCTTTTGGAAACCGGTGATTTCTAAGTCCGAAAATTATGGAATGAGACGGAAAGAAGCCCGACGGACTAAAACAGCCCCTCTCATCCTATCTCACGATAGGCTTCTACTCGACATTCTTATAATCGAATTAATAATTTAAGTGTGTCCTCAAATAATACATAGATATAGATATACATTCCAAAAGCATTTCGAAATGGGTGAAAAATTGCTACCGATAAAATTCATACAAAACCAAGTTAGTTCATTTAGCAAGCGAATGATATGCAATAGGGAATAAGGAAACTTACCCGAGATCCAGTCACGAATAGAAACGTGCAATGCATACGGAATAGAAAGAAAACCTAGGAAAATGTCTCTAATTCATATATACACATAAGGCAAAATCCTAGTCTAAGGTCTTGCGCATGGAGTCGTAAAAAATCAAGAAAATCAATATAAATTTTGAGGGAAGGTAGAGCGACTCACCTCGGGTGCGCTACAAAACAAGGGTTAGTACACATGCTTGAATATCAATAATATCAATTACGTTTAAATATAAGGGGAAAACGGAGGAAATTGACAAAATCATGGATTCTCCCTAACCGAGGAAGTCACAACATTCCTATAGGTATACAAGTCTCAACGGGAAGGTCCAGAGGGACCTTAACCTAGAGCCAATGCAATGTCCATATAGGAACGACATAACTTCATTATGGTTGAAGAGGATTCATGACTAAGTTTGGCCTAATCACAATCTATTTTTATGTCACGCCCCGGAACGGCAAAAATAGAGAAAAATAAATTTCCTTTTTGGGTCCAAAGGCAGCGACGAGTGAAGTCACATGATTGTCCACACCACGCAGTACTAAGCAATAAGAAGTAATAGTGTAACAACAATGAAGTATAGGTTCTAATCACAAAGCAACATAAAGTCAACAGAAGTTACTAACTATTACATATCAGAGTCTCGAATCAAATATAAGGCAGCGGAAGTACAAATGCCAAGGCAACATATGCCTGACTACAAAAAGATTCTAAAACGGTAAAGACAACTAGCTACAATTCTAGTCTAGTCTTCAGTTGGCATATGGGTAGTCCTCGGCGTAGTAGTCTTCTTCGGTCTGACCTCCGTCAGGGAAATTCTCCACGGGGACTCCGTCACTGGCATAGTAGTCCTCTCCTGCAGGCCCTTCACCTGAATAGTCATAACCAGGGTGCGCTAGAACGTAGAAATGTCCAGCGGCATAAACGCCGTCAGCTTAATGAAAGCCGAGTGAGTTAGATACTAACAGGGTATCAGCTATTGAAGTTATTACAAGTAATAAGTCGTAACCAAATTAGAACTCTGCGAGGGTAACTCCTTTACATCAAACCGATCATCCGATTACTAACGTCTTACTCATTTTAAGACCGATAACATGTCTAGATAGGGGAACAAACTCGACAGTAGTTCAACTCTATAACACACCATTGCTCATCCACCGCTTTTAAGAACATATGCACAGTTCACCGCATGTCATGGATACCACGTTAGTCCATCCCCCGCTTTTAAGAACATATGCACAGTTCACCGCATGTCAGGGATATAACGCTTTAAACAACAGTACATCATTCTATGCCACGACTTAGCGACGTCTACCAGTGATCACGGTCCACCGCATGTCATAGACACCTTCGTCTGTCTACCGCTTTTAAGAACATATGATTAGATCATCTGGCTATCTTAGGGCAAATGGTCCGGTTCACCGCAAGTCATAGACACCTTCGTCTGTCTACCGCTTTTAAGAACATATGATCGACCAAAGCCCGCCCACGCAAGATTCCCGAATCTTAGCAAACCTACTTAAGTTCAACTCTATTACCGATACATGACAATCCCAATGTGGCCCGACTACTCTGCATGAAATGAGCGTTAACTCCAAAGGATTCACAACTATTCCGTTATCTAACATTTTAAACATTATTCGATAGTCTTGTTATTACTATGATCCTACGCTGCCTTAACTCGTTATCATGTCCGTATTAAAATAATAAAGCATGCTGGGAAATACTGAACAGTAAATAAACAACTAAACAGTTATTACATTATCTAAACAAGTAAAACAGTAAACTGTAACTGCCAATCGATTGGTATAGATGTCAATCGATTGGTATAAAAGTAGTGTCAATCGATTGGAAGAAGGTTCAATCGATTGGTATAAAAGTAGTGTCAATCGATTGATAAAAAGTTCAATTGATTGGATCACAATCCATGTCAATCGATTGATAAAGATTCAATCGATTGGAACCTGAAAGATGTCAATCGATTGGTATAGATGTCAATCGATTGACACTTCGTCTTCTTCACAGAGAAGACTGCCCAGCAATATATAAACGGAAATACGTGGTTTCTCTTCCATTTCTTCATTCAAACATGTCATAACATCAATGTAAGGCTACCAGGTGAGTTTAGAACTCACCTTAGACGTTAAGGGTGTGTTTGGGAATGTGTGTTTGAGCTTGAGCTTCAATGGTGGTCCTCCTCTCTCTCTCTCTAGTTCTCTGTCTTCTCTCTTCTCTTTCTCCTTCTTTCTTCTTTCTGATCTTCTCCTCTTCTTTCTTCTTGTCTCAGTCCATCTCTGTGTGTGTGTGAGTGTATGAATACATGTATATATGTGAGTATATATATATATATGAGTGTATATATATATAACACACACACAAAAACCCTCCCTCTCACTCTCTCTAATTTCTGTAAACAGAAGTACGCCCAAAATGGGCTGGTATATATAAGGAGAGAGTGTTCACGTGGCTTCTCCCCAGCCAGAGCAAAAGAATCTGCCCAGTTGCCTTCAATCGATTGACATAAGTGTCAATCGATTGATACAATCAATCGATTGAGATAAAGTTCAATCGATTGGTACCCAAAGCAAGTCAATCGATTGGAAAACTTGTCAATCGATTGGTATCCAAAATATACCAAGGGTAAGGCCAAGCTCATACAAGTGTTTAAAAGAAACATACAAGGTCTAGTTATATAATATATTACAAAAAAATACAGGGTATTACATTTTATGATCTACAATTTAACATCCTAAAAAACAAACACTACTATCAAATATGATGATCATGAACGTATAAGAGTGAACAAGACATGAATTATTCATTGATTTGGATCTTTTAGCCTCTTGATTTAAGTATTATTATTCTCATTCAAGACATGATTCAAGCCTTAAGGCATTAGAAAATTATTTGGATCATAATTGGTAAGATTTATCAAATTTGTCTCAGAATTTCAGAATTTACAGAAAAGAAACCAGACATTAAAAAATAGAAAGTCATGGTCCCATGGTTTGATCTTAATAATTTTTTAGTATGACATGACTTTGTGAGTCTAGTATCTAACCAAAAAGAAAATCAAAGATCAAATGGTCCAATCTCTGGGATTGGACCAAGACCAGACATCACTCAGAATTTATCAACTCACTGTCTAGAGATCTTGTATGATTTATTTAAAATAGTAATTTAACCTCAAACATTTCAAATTTTTTGGAGGATCTTGTTAACTCATTATAGATTATAGAAAAAATTATTTAAAACCTAAGTTACTCGATTAAAGCTCTGATCAAAATATTTTGATATGGGTTTACTGTTCTGGAATTCTGGATAGAGAGTGATGAGTTTAGAAAAACCATGACCAAACCATATTAACCGTATAATCTGATCAAAACAAAAAATTTACAGTAGTAAAATGAAGTGTTATGGACACATCCCAATTGGTCTCATTCAGATCCAACGGATCAAGATTTAATTAAAAATCTTTGACCATAGCTTGCAATGAATTCACTGCACCATTGTTGAATTATCACTTATTATTGAATTCAACTTGATCCAATAAATCCTAGAGAGGATTTAAATCAAGTTATGATTATTACCACTAAGACAATGATCTAACATTAAGAACCCCTCATGCGTTTGACCTTGAGAAGGCCTTAATAAAGATCTCCAAGGATTTTCAAAACCTCATGGACATATTTAAACACTACAACTAAGCCATGGAGATTGGCTTGTTCCAAATCCAATTCCTCTCTCAAATTGGTGATCTTTGAGGGATTAAGACTTACTTCATTTATCTCTCCTCTCAAATTGATGGTCCTTGGAGACTAAGAACTCTAACCTACATGAATTTCAATGAAATATGGAGAGGATTCCATGAAATTTCAAATTGAAGGACCCCAAATCATGGATATAAACTTGGATCCACCAATTACATATGAATATAACCTAGATCAATCTTAGTTCTCATATGAATCATTAATTTAAGAAAATTAAGAGATCAAACTCAAGATATTCAAGTGAGATATTGAAGATTCCATTGATTTCAAAAGAGAGATGAACTCTACGCCAAATTGATGATCCAAGTCAATTTTCTTTTTAGAAAACTCATTTCATATTAAATCCATAGCTACTTAGATCCAAACCAACAAATATCAATGAAGATTCAATCACAATTCAAGTGGTGTGTGATAAAATGAGGTTAGAAGAGACTTTTTGAAAATTGTGTAAAGATCCGAAAGAATTATATGAATTGTGATTGAATTTAGGCAAAAAAACAAACTAAGGTTAGAGAATTACCTCCAAATATTCTCAGATTTTCTTGGTTTCATGAAGATCTTCAAGGGTCTTTCAAACTCTTTTTCAAGCTATTCAAGCTCTCTTCAATGGCTTCTTCCTCAAAATCCTCTCAATTCTCTCAATTCAATCACCCCAAATCTTCAATTAATTGTCTAACCCCTTATAATGGAGATATCTCTTTATATAGACCAATTGGGAGGGGTCATTTCTGTAAATTCGGGGTGATATTGCATGTGTCATGGAATCTTTGAGATGATCATAGTTGTCTCCCTTATGGGTTTTGGATAATCAAATTCTAGGGGTTTAAATATGATTGAGACTTCAAATTTGCACCAAACATATGATGGGAAGCGGGGTTGTAGTTCTATCTGGGTAATAAAGATTTACTTCTAAGAGACCACTTTGGCGCAAAGAAGATGCATGAAACTTGTATATCATACACACAGATTGGACTCAAGTAGAAGATTACTTAAAACCTGTTATGATCATAAGGCCATCCGTAACCCTTACTCCAATTATCATTGAAATATTTTAGTTGAAGTTTCATTTGAAATATGACTCTCTAGTAGTCTTATTCAAAAGGAAAAAAAAAATTTACAATATTATTTTTTTTCTCGATAAAATTTGAGTAAAAGCATCTCCAATTCTTAAACTCATAACACATCGAATTTGAGTAAAACTCTTAAAAAGGACTCTCCTACCGTTATTCAAACTCTTATAAAATTTGAGTTTGTGAAGAATTTCATTTCAATTTGGGTTTAAGTTGAAGTCAAACTCAGTTTAGCATATATTTGAGTCAAGATTGGTGCAGGTTATAAAGGTCTTTTTACCCAAATTTAGATTTGTTGCGGGTTTTGAGCAAGGATGGAAGATGCTTAAAAGCATATCCTGGGGTGGTTTTACAAATGAGGGTGTTAGTGTCAAATTAAAGTATCAGTTTTAGCACCCTTTTAGAGTGGTGTTTATGTGTGCTGTTGTACAATTTGGAATCTACTTTTCGAATGTACCATTGTAGTATGTGTGTAAAAACCGAGTAAATTATATTTCGTATCCTTATAGTTTGGGTGTGATTTTATTTTACTGCACTTTTTGATAGATTCAGGTTTAGTATAGGTGTGCAAAATGTAATTTTTTTTTCAATCAAATTTATCATTATACCCCTAATGATACCTGGTACTAAAATATTATAACTAACGAATGAGTTTTTATATTAATTTTTATAGCATTAGCTTAATTATACAATCTATATGAAATAAAAAATGTATAAAAAAAAAAAAAAAAAAAAACCGCCTTAGGACACTGCCCCCGAACCCTGTGAACTCGGCTATACCCAAGTACAATGTCTTGGTTTCGCCTTTAGCAAGCCCTCCAACTTCAAATTTCTGCATCCGCCCTTGGCATCACTTGGCCTATTTACGTGAAGACTAGAGCCCCTTACAAATGGTAGTTCATTCTGGATTTAATTTTTGTTATTGTTTTTGTTTTTTGTTTTTTTTTTTTTTTTTTTTTTAATTTGTGCTCTCTGCAATTCTAGGGTTTCAATGTTGAAGGAATTGGCCCCATATAGGCAGTTAACCCCAAAATTAGCTTCCTAAAGAGATTAAGTATTAAAAATTACCCCAACATAGGTAGGTTAAATGGCAATATTATCCCCACATAATGATTGACCCCAAAATTAACCCTCACAAAGAGGGTTAAGTGTTAAATTTTTGTGGCAAATTTTAAAATTTTTATCAGTTTTAAGAGAAATTTTAACAGATTCACTCTAGTCCGAAATCACATGAGGTTAAGTGTCCACTTTTGAACCTTAAGGGGTAAAGTGAAAACTGGCCTAAGGTAAAATGTATGAGAGCATTTTTGCTCAACCAAACACTCTATTGGATGAGCATGTGAGACCCACCACATTTCACGGAAAAAAATGAGGATAGATAAATTTAAAAAGTGGTGGGTTACACATGTTCATCCAATGGAGTGTTTAGATGAGCAATGGATGAGCCACAATTGTGGCTGTGGTGACTTGTGAGTGAGCAAAAATACCCTCAAAATGTATTTAATCCCCTCTTTTTTTTTATTCTTTTTTTTTTATGGCTTAACTATATTTTATACCTTTTTAGGTTTTTTTTTTTTTTTGGTGTTAATTTGGTCTCTACAGTTTAAAAAGTGTCATTTAACCCCTGTAATTTCAAAAGTGTATCAAACTAACAGGGACTAAAGTGAAAATTACAGTACCAAACTAAGGTCATCTCCAAGGGAGGAGCTATCACCCTAGCCAAAACCTTCAACTACCAAAATGCCTAGCCAAAACCTCAAATTTGGTCTCCAATGCAAAGAGTCATCACATGAGCCAAAATGGCTCTTTCCCAATTGGAGAGCCAAAATGCCTAGGATGATGGAGGTGAGCTAAAAAAATGGCGCCAATGATCATGGTGGTTGGCCTATGTGCTTCAATTTGATTGGGTTTGGGATGTGGGCCAAGTCATTGATTGAATGAAAAAATGGCAAAACAAATAAATGGCTAGTCATTCGGCTATTGTGGTTGGAGTGGCTTCCATATATTGGCTAAGCATTTTCCTATTCAACTAGCCAAATTGATATTTTGCCGAGCCCATTTGCCTAATCCCATTGGAGTTGCTCTACCACACTTATTATTTAACCCCTTTTTTATTTTCCATTCCTTTTTTTTTAGAATTTATGGTCTCTGCAATTCTAGGGTTTTGATATTAAGGAATTTGGGATAGACATCTTCCGTTGATTAGAACACTATACTACAACTAAGTACACAAGAGGAAGAACAATGGCGGACTATGTGCCTATAGATGTGTTGATAGAAATACTGATCAGACTGCCAATCAAGACACTGGTTCAATGCACTTGTGTCTGCAAATCATGGTACTCTCTTCTCACAAGCCCTAATTTCATCACCACTCACCTCGATCGCCAAGCTCTCGAAAATGGCGATCTATTACTTGTTCGCGCCCGCTCGGGATATGAATCAAGAGAGCAGTACTCTGTCCATCGCGATAACGCAGATTTTGATGAGTTTTTTAAGGTCGAACTTCCATTCAAACACCCAAGCTTCTATTTCGACATAATCGGAAGTAGCAATGGGATTATATGCTTTACAAAACATCTTAACATCGTTCTATGGAACCCTTCAATTCGGAAGTCTGTGACCCTTCCGAGACCTCGAGGAGTCACCAACCCTTCGATTCGGATGTCTGTTTTGGGCTTCGGCTTTGATCCCCTGACTAATGACTACAAGGTGGTAAGGATTGTGTATCTTGAAAGCAGGGACGGATCTAAGAATTTGGAGTTGGGAGGACTTCGTTGGGTGAAAGGGGTAGCGAGTTTAAGTCCAAGGGGTAGCGAGTTTAAGTCCACCCGTGATTGACATTTTCACATTGAACACAGGCACGTGGAGAAACATTAGCCATTTGGGTCCTCCCTATCTTATTTTTGAGTGGAAATCCCATGCTTATCTCAATGGCGCGGTGCATTGGGCGGCTGCTATTGATGGAACGGACCATTTGATTGTTTCGTTCAGCATGAGTGATGAGATCTTTCGTGAGATAAACCCGCCTGATATCCTTCATAGTGCATATTGGGAGAAAGATGTTAATGTTGCCAACTTTCATGGATCACTTGCTCTTGTTGAGTTCAAGTCATATCCAAATAGATCCAAGTATTCCATATGGGTGATGAAGGAGTATGGTGTAGCTAAATCTTGGACTAAACAAATTGTTGTTGATCTCCCTGGACACGATTTCAAGTGGTTTGTAGGCTTTAGAAAGAATGGAGAAGTTCTGCTGGCCTCTAGGTGGGGTGATCTGGAAAATTATGATCCTAAGGAGAAACAGTGCAAGGATCTTGGAAACTATAATCATAGGAATACCTTTATTGTGCTCTCATATTATGTGGATGCTTACATGGAGAGCTTAGCTTTAGTTGGTGTAAAATCTTGTGAGGGATCTCCCGATTTCCATGAAGAGGGAAGTGGATCTAAGAAAATAAAAAAAAAGGGAAAGAAGAAAGGGACGAACAGGTTATTCCGAATGTTTTGAATCTGATATCCAACATCTCTAGTTATTACTGTTGTTAAGAATACGGTAATGTTGTTGACATAGGGTATACACGAGCATATTCGCAACCTCTAGATCCTCTATAGCCATGATATAGTCATTAGTATATACTATATATTAACATTGCATTTCCTTAGTTTTAGAGGTGTAATTATTACGGCTAACATTTTTTTTTTGTTTGGTGTCTCATTATATGACCTGAGCAGGAAATCAAAAGGAAGAAAGACGGAAACGCAGGGAGCGATTGAAAGAGTAGAGCGAGCTGCGAATTCTTTACTGGTGTTTTTAGTTGTTACTTTACTGGAAATATATATATATGTTGGAAATTACTCTTAATGGTCTTATAGTTTCTTTAGGCGAATATGTAGTTAAACTTTTTTATGTTACTGAACTCTTGGAGCACTTGTGACTGATATGCCATAGAGATATTATGCTGAAACTATTAAGTTGTCCTTTATTGTGTGTGTTGATGCCTTATTCTCTATCTTTACCTGGTTTTGGGTATATTGTGTTGTATGAATTTTTGTGGTCAAGAGTAGACTGAGTCATGTTGCTCGATGTCCAGCTAGCAATTGAAAGTCAGTAGTGCTGCTGTTTCAGTAGAAAATCTTAGTATTGTACCATTATTCCAGGGAGTTATTTGGTGGAAGACTATTAAGTAGCCTCATCCTTTGCTTCAGTTTGGGTCGAATTTGAAGGAAGAGAGGACAATGATCATTGGAGCTTAATTTAATTCATAGGTAGCATAAATTGAACTTTTAGTATCAACTAATACTACTGCTCCCTCCGTCCCAATTTAATAATACTTCATTATATTTTGGGATGTCCCAGTTTAAGAGTATTGTTTGAAAAATAATGTACTTTTAACTTCGTGACTTAATTAGTTTACTCTTTTGGGATTCTATGTGAGGAATCAAATTATTAGTCAATGTACCACAAAGGGGTAAATATTGGTCAGTTACAAATTTCACCACAATAAGATAAGTGTCCTTAAATAGTTGGAATTCCAAAAGAGTCCCTTACTTTGGGATTGTGGGAGTACTTCGTTTTAGTATATTTGGAAGAGTAATTGTCACTGGTTGCGTTGATATATTTTGTGTCTCATGAGCGAGGAATATTATCTGTTAAGTGTTGTGGCTGGCTGGAGCAGGAAATCAAAAGGAGGAATATTTCTGCTCCCTTGACATTTTAGAGTGGTGGGAGCTAATTGTGGGCCCTACCCACCTCACATGCAAAATAAAATTAAAAAAAAACACCCACAGGTTTATTACTAAGTGGAATTCGATCTTAGATTAATGCACTGTGCGAATATGCAGAAACTCTATCGGGTGCTGCTTACTGGGTGCCACATTGAGAGCGTTTTTACTCAGCTAGTGCTTACTGATTGCCATATTACGAGCATTTCTGCTCATCCATTTCTCACTCACCAACAGTTCTGACACTTGTCCTATTTCATTCCTATTTTATTTCTAATCTATCAATACAATTACTCAATAGGACATGAATGGGACATGTGTCCTGATTCGGAGGGTTGGTAGCCATTTTTTTTAGTAATGAGAGGGGTACAACTCATTTACAACCATTTCTATTTTTCTCCTAAGTGGCACTGTGGGGTCCGATTAGACCCCACAAGGTACAGCTCATTCTTACGACTTATTTACAACCATCTCTATCTCTCTACTACTGCAGTGCCACTTAGTAGAGATGGTTTAATCAGACCCCACAGTGCCACTTAGAAAGAGATAGAGATGGTTAATGGTTGTAAATGAGTTGTAAGAATGAGCTATTTCTCTCTCTTTTTTTTCGCTAAAGGGCAAATGCATTAAACTAGAAGCAGTAATGCAAACAAAACTTAGTCATAAAATGACTATCCTCAAACGGAAGAGGAAAGTAATCAAGTGAACTAAAATCAAACATTACAAAGAAAACCCAAACAATAACAGTAGCAACTACAAAAATAACAGCAGCAAAAACAAAAAGGTACAATAATAAACGAATCATAAATGTCCTCTGTTTTTTTTTTAGAAACAAATGAGAAGATTTTTATTCAATAGAAGGCCAGTCATGGCGTATAAGGCAAAGGACACTTGATGGAACCTCTTCCATCCAAACATTAATACTCTAAGTACCTTTAGTGTGTTGTGCAAGTGCATGAACGACATTGTTACAATCTCTACCAGCATGAAAAAACAAGGGACAATCCAAAGAAAGGAGAAATGATCTAGTAGCATTAATAATATGGCCAAAAGGGGCAAGGCTAAGGGACCTATCCTTAAGGCTATCAATAAGAACTTTTGAGTCAGATTCCATATAAAACTTTGAGAACCCGGCATCACGGGCAACAATGGATGCCCTCCACAACGCGAGAGATTCTGTTGTGATAGTGTCGAAATTTCCCTGAACAAACTCCGAAAAAGAAAATAGGACAATGCCCGTATGGTCACGCAAAACTCCACCAAGTCCAATACCACCCAAGTCCGTGAAAACCGCCGCATCCACATTAAGCTTAAAGCCAAATCGTTCAGAGGCCACCCATTTCACCCCATTGCTTCTCTCTCCATGCTGCCGAACTGTGGTTTGTGAACCATTGGCCCTATTGAACTCGGAGATGAGCTCCTCAACCTTCACCACTAATGCCGCCACACCCCATCGGGTCCCTTCCACAACAAATTTATTATGGGCACTCCAAGCTATCCAAGCAGTAATGAAAAATTTTTGGATCACCGTCTCATTCCCACCCTCAAGCACACTCTCGGTCCAGTCCATAAAACAGAGCTTTGTACCCTTTTGATAGAACCGATCGGAAAAGAGGCAAGTCTACAACTCACGGGCATAGCAACACTCCACCAAAGCATGGGTCACCGTTTCTTGACTTGCCCCACATTGAATACAATTACCCGTATCTACTGGCGGACCTAGGTACAGTTTAGGGGTGGCACAGGCCCCCCTAAATTTTTAGAAATTACAAAATTATATATAATAGTTTATAGAATTTAGAAATAGGTCCTCTTAAATTTCACACAAGCCTCCCCTGAACTTCTAAAAATTCTATATTTACATGTAATATTTAACAAATTTAGACATAGGCCCCCTTGTACTTTTGAAAATTCTAGACTTACATGTAATATTAACAAGTTTTAGACATAGGCCCCTTGTACTTTTGAAAATTCTATACTTACATGTAATATTTTAAATGTTTTAGACATAAGCCCCTAAAATTACATGGTTTACCCCAAATTATGGGTGTTGAACCAATTCTATATACAATTCTATCATTTTGCACATAATTGTGTATAGGTAGACCCAAAAAAATCCGCCTCGGGATTTTACACATAATTATGTATAGGTAGACCCAAAAAAATTCGCCCGGGGGCGTTGCCTCCGAACCCCCGTATAAGCTAGGCCCCCTAGCCAAAAATCCTTGGTCCGCCCCTCCCCGCATCAACAATCTTACAGATTCTCAAATTAACCCAACAAGATAAAAAATTCTGGACTGCATGCCACGCAAAATGCCTAATCTTATTTAAGACATTCACTTGCCAAAGCTTGTTCCACGAAAATTGACGAGACCTGGATGAAGGACCCCTACCTTGAAGTGAGTCAAACCCAAATGCATAGATAGCATAGTACGTGGATTTAACCGTGAAAACACCATCCTTAGTCCAGTGCTAAATGCGCTTGTCATCACACCTCACATTTGCAAGCGGAATTCTCAAAATGGCCTCAACATCTTCGTCCCAAAACAATGCGCGGATGAGATGTTCATCCCAAACCCACTTATCCTCATCAATAAGGTCCCGAACCCAACTACCAAACACTTAGGGCTAAAGTGGGGTAAAAGGTTTAAATTTGATAGGCCAGGGGAGCCATGGGTCAAGACCGATGCAGATCCTTACCCCATTATATTACCCACTAGCCATTTCACACCCAACCGGAGAGTCTCAATTGATCCCCAAATGCTTCTCCAAGTGAATGACGGATAGTGACCCAACTTAGTTTCCATAAAATCTCCTTGTGGGAAGTATTGGGCTATATAGACACGGTGGAGTAAGGAATTGTCATTGGTTAACAAACGCTAGGCTTGTTTGACAACCATAGCCTTATTAAAAGCTTCAAAGTCACGAAAACCCATCCCACCCTCCTTCTTTGAGAAACACAACGATTTCCACCTCGACTAGTGAATACATCTCTTCTCTCCCTTCTGCCCCCTCCAAAACTTGGTCAGCGCACTTTCAATGTCCCGAAGGATAGAAATTGAGATCTTGAAACATGACATAGCAAATGCTGGAATAGCCTGGGCCATTGCTTTAATTAAAATTTCCCTTCCTCCTCGAGACATAAATTTTTTCTTCCACCATTTTACTTTGCAAATGACCCTATCTTTGATGTATGAAATAAAGCGACATATTTTTACTTTCCTAGTTTACTCTTTAGTTTCCCCACTCCCAAACGACCAAAAAGTAGGAACAACAAATTCCAAGTCAAACCCATTGGAAAATGAGTGTCCAAGTCACGGAGCCCCATGAGTAGGGCTGTACTCAAGCCGAGCTTTTCGAATTCGAGCCGAGCTCAAGCCGAGCTTTAAGAGTTGACATGTTGTTCAAGCTTGAACTTGGCTCGTTTATTATCGAGCTGAGCCGTGCCTAGCTGTTTTCGAGCCGAGCCGAGCCGAGCCGAGCCGAGTCTCGAGCCCTTATTGAGCGGCTCAACTCGTATACACCTCTAGTAGCAAGTTTAAGTTGCTAACCAAAACCCACAGACCAAGCTCAATGCTTGACAGTTGGCATATGGGCGTGTTTATATATATATATATATATATTACCTAAAATAATTGTTTGACACATGAATTTAGGACTATATTTATTATAATATACCAATATTCTTTTAATTTTAAATACTTTGTATTATACATATATATTATATTTTTATAATTACAATATATATACATATATATAATATTCGTTCAATTTTAAATACTTGCATTATACATATATTATATATATTTTTTGTAATTATCATATATATATATAATATTTTTTCAATTTTAAATACTTTGCATTATATATATACTATATTTTTATAATTATCATACATATATATAGTTAAACAAGTCTTTATCAAACATATTAAAGAGATTTTTCACGAACTTATTATACGAGCCTTATCGAGCCGAGCCCAGATGTTCTCAAAATTGAGTTGTTTATCAAACGAACTTTGTATTCAACTCGAACTAGACTCATTTATTATACGAGCTGAGTTATTATTGAACCATCGAGCGACCCAGCTCTTTTACACCACTACCCATGAGCATCACACTAAAAAACAGAGTACGAAGAGTGATGAGAGCCCCTGCAAATCTATGGTTTCCCCTTAAGAGGTTAGTGCCTCATACGGAGTTCATTCTCAAAATTTTTTTTTTTTTTTAATTCATGCTCTCTGCAATTCTAGGGTTTCTATGTTGAAGGAATTGAAGTTCATTGCCTGATTGCTATAAGAGTTTTTTGTGTTTGCTTTCTAACCTAAGAAACTTTGTTACTACACTCTTCTGTTGTTTTAGAACACTATTATATATACCAAGTATAGAAGAAGAAGAAGAAAGAAGAAGAAGAAAAATGTCAGACCTTTTGCCTAGAGATGTGTTGATCGATATCCTCATTAGACTACCCATCAAGACCCTGGTTCGATTCACTTGTGTTTGCAAATCATGGTACTCCCTTCTCACAAACCCTAGTTTCATCACCACTCACCTCAATCGCCCATCTCTCGAAAAGTACAATAACAACAACAATAACGTTGGGGATCTATTACTCCTTCGCACCTACTCCAAAGATCGATCCGAAGAACACTACTCTGTACACTGTGATAACGAATCTTTTGATGAGCTTTTGAAGCTCGAATTTCCATTCAAAACCATCGGAGACCACTATTTCTGGATAATTGGGAGCTGCAATGGACTTATATGCTTTACAGACGATCTTTCAAGTTGTACCCATACAACCATTCTATGGAACCCTTCCATTCGGAAGTCTTTGACCCTTCCAAGACCCCGAGTCACCTTCGAGTCACATGGCCCACATGTGCATGTTTTTGGCTTCGGATTTGATTCCCTGACTAATGACTACAAGGTCGTAAGGATTGTGTATCTTGAATGTGCAGAAATTCCAGCTGAGGTTGACGTCTTCACAGTGAACACAGGAGCTTGGAGAAACATTAGCCATTTGGGTCTTTCTTGTCATATAAATGAGCGGGGACGCCGGGCTTCTCTCAATGGCGCGGCACATTGGGTTGCTGTTGATAGACCTAATGGATTTCACCATTTGATTGTTTCTTTCAGCATGAGTGATGAGGTCTTTCGTAAAATAAAGCCGCCTGATATCATTGACAGTTTTGATGTTGTTAACTTTCATGAATCACTTGCTCTTTTTGAGACCAAGTCATATTCAAATAGTTCGAACTATTGCATATGGGTGATGAAGGAGTACGGTGTAGCTGAATCTTGGACTAAACAAATCGTTATTGATCTCCATGGACGTGATTTGAAGTGGTTTGTAGGCTTTAGAAAGAATGGTGAAGTTCTGCTGGCCTCCAGGAGAGGTTATCTGGAAAATTATGATCCTAAGGAAAAGCAATTGAAGGATCTTAAAAATTATAACCATGCGTATCCATTTTTTGTGCCCTCATTTTACGTAGCTGCTTACATGGAGTGCTTAGTTTTACTTGGGGTAAAATCCTTTGAGGGATCTCCTGATTTACATGAAGAAGGAAGTGGGCCTAAGAAAATCAAGAAAGGGAAGAACAGGTTATTTCGAATATTTTACATATATTCAATACCTATAGTTATTACTGTTGCTAAGAATTTGGTAATATTGGTGTTGACATAGGGTATTCATGAGCAATATTCACAACCTCTAGGTCCTCAATAGCCATTGGTTATATAGCCATATTGTCATTAATATTAACTGGTAAATTATTTCTTTTCCTTAGCTTTAATTTAGTGGAGTAATTCTTAGTGCTAACATTTATTTTATTTGGTGTCTCATGATATGGCCCGAGCAGGAAATCAAAAGCAAGAAAGAAGGAAATGCGGAGAGCGGTTGAAAGTGTTTAGCCGGCGTGGTTGAGGCTTTTCTGGTGTTTTTATGTGCCACTTCACTGAAAATCTACATTTTGGATATTAATGTTGTACTTTGTTTAGGGATTATGTAGCTGACTCTTTTATGTTACTAAATTCTTGTAGCACTTGTGACTGGTATGCCATATATAGAGATGTTATGCTGAAACTATTAGTTATCCTTTATTATGTGTTGATGCCATACTCTCTATTTTAACCTGGTTTTGGGTACTATATATTATGGTGTAAGAATTTATGTTGTCAGGAGTAACCTATTTGAGTCATGTTGCTTAGTGTTCAGCAACCATTTAAAAGTCACTATAGCTGCGATTTCAATAGAAACTTTTAGTAAGTTGAAGGGCAAGAGGTCTAGTATTTTTTTTTTTGCAAGTTGGTTTCTTTATGAAAAGATTGAAAAGATTCTGAGTTTCTAACCCATCTAAATCTAAAGTTCTTTTTTTTTTTTTTTTTTTGAGGGACTTAAGTCTGAAGTTCTGTTTGCCTTTGTTTATGTTTTAATTTTTTTTTCCCCTTTACTTCTCTCTGTGACAAATTTAAGTGTTGCATTTGTTTGAAGATTTTCTTTTGATTATTCATTTTTGCAAGGCTGAAATACGTTCACATGCACAAATATTGTTCAAAAGATGATTTGATATGGTTGCTTCCAAATTGTATCTCTGTCCAAGTGATTAATTGTACAAGGAAATTGTTGTTATTAATTTCAGTTAAGTTCTATTCTCAAAACTAAAAACACCAGAAAAGACCTGAAAATTGTTCTCAGCACTGGCTTTATAGCAGACCTGAAAATTGTCTTTTCTAACTATGAACCACATGGCATATTAACCTGAGCTAGATTATTATAAAGAAAAGAGAATGTGGTTGAACTTTCAATCTGTGCGCCTTTTGCTTGAAATTTTATCTATCATTTTATGCTTTGGTTGAGATAAAGAGATGGTTTTTGCTGGACCAAAATATTCATCTCTGATGGTTGGACCAAATTTAACATCTTTGATGGTTAAACTTGCAATGATTTCCTTCTCAATAGATGTTTTGAGGATATCTCTGTGGATGGAATGGTGGTGAATTATTCTCTTAAATTTGTACTAGTTTTAACTATGATATCATTCATGTAAGTGTCCTTCGTCAAGTTGACATGTAATTAGATTGGGTAAAGTTAGGGACACGAAAGAGTCTTAAAGAAATGCTCACAAAAGGAAGTGGCATCCCATGACAATAAAACCCACCACACTTGACTCTCTTGTTAATGGTTTTTTGAATTCTTTGGTTTGTTTTATTGTTTTAATTGTTCGACCTTGTAACTATTAAAGTGGTATATTTGTTATGTCCAATATTTGCAAGGAGATAACCATCTCACTTAGATGAGATGGCCAGGATCCATACCCCCAAATGGGTGGTTGTGGGTTCGAAACTTTGGGGCGCATATGGGAGTGTTTCTTTAATGAGGGTTTTGGCTCTCTCTGTGCTTTCGCGCCCTGTTTGCATGTGTGTTACTAACTGCTAACCCGAGAATGTGTATTTCTCTACTAACCCCCAGTCATAGGGACCCTATGACACCTGTCAATATATGTATATATATATATATTTGCAAGGAGATAGTATAAAAAAAAAAAAAAAATTGCAAGGCGAGAGAGAGAGAGGGAGAGTATGTCCAACTTTTTGATTGAAGATGAGCATTTTGCAAGAAAAACAATAGGGGGCATTTGTATACTCTATATTAATAATGATAAACTCACTCCCTCAATTACACCTTCAATCACATTCAACAGATCATGTCCCTTGATTTCAGTGGGTCCTATGTGGAATTCAAGTGGACCCACCATAATTGAGGGCAATTAATGATCAGGATGTGCTGAATGTGGTTGGAGGTGTAGATGAGAGTGTGGTCATTACTCATTGTATATATACGTCTCATTCATTAATGGGAGGTCAATATAATTTTCAAACAACAAAGGATCTGTCTACAATTGTCAAAAACAGCGAGAAAGGCAGTGTAATTTACCTATTTGAGGTATTCCTGCAAATTTAATTATTTTACGCAATAAGATAACGGAATAACATAAAAATAACACTATTCCATTCCACACAAGAATTTGAATATATTTTTGCTCCCATTAAAATTGTTTACCTTTTGCTCACCCTCCTCTCTCATTAGTTAATACGTGAAGTCTAATTGTGTTAGCCAATGAGAGAGGAGGGTGAGGAAAGGGTGAGCAATTTTGGGATAAGCAAAATTATTCCTCTACGAATTTTCAGTTGAGAAATGTTATGTTTTCCAAATTCTATATCACAAATGTATGTATCCTAACACATGTGGCAGTAGGACTACGTAAATAATATTCGGATCAGTTCAATATCTTTCCATGAAAATCAAGTTTTGGGATACAAATTTGGTAAGCATAGCATTACTCTTTTCAATTAGGATAAATTACATTTTACTCTCATGTGGTTAGGTATATTTTTACTTTATCCCCTTATAGTTTTGGACTAAAGAGAACTATTAAGATTGTCTCAAAATAGCTCTACATGAAAATCAAGTGTTAAAATTAACCCCATATAGGAGAGATTAAGTGTTAAAATTAGCCCCACATAGGAGAGGTTAGTGTCAAAATTAACCCTCAAATTAGTCCCACAAGGATTAACAGTTATAAATTAGCCTCCCATAAGTGGGTTAAATGATTTCATAATATGCACATTGGGAGTTAACCTCAAAATTAAATTCACAAAGGGGGTGAAGTGTTACATAAAATTTTTGTCCGATTTTAGAATTTTCATCCGTTGTGAAGAAAATCTTAACAGTTTCACTTTAGTATGAAATCAGAGGGGGGTTAAGTGTTCACTTTTGAAGTACATGTAGGATAAAGTGAAAATAGACCTAACCATGGGTGGTAAAACATATTAACCGTTTCAATTATTTTGTGTCAAAGTTTCCAAAAGAGTAAAGATTTAACTTTTGGGACACAACCCAATAGATGTGAGATGAGTTGTGTCCCAAAAGTTGTGTCTTTGGTTTGGTGTGTCCCAAGTATTGCCTTTCGAAAATAGAGCATCATCGTGAGCACTACGCCTTGTTTGTTAACGGTCGCGTTTGTGGTTGCCATCTCAGAAGGTAGAAGGTGCTCAATTGTGGCTACCAAACGCGCCCTACAACAGGAAAAAAAAAAAACTGGTAAAAAGGGTGTGAAGTGTTCGGAAGCAAATGGTGAAGTATATAATCTCTGGTGCATTCTCCTTAGAGGTTGATTTGGTTGGTCCTATTACAGTAGTTGAGAAGAAAATTTGAAAACCATAGCCTTACCTATCCAAATACATGATGAAATATCACCCCTTACGATATCCGGCACAGACTGCAATGTAAATATAAGTAAGCAGAATGTTATAATTTTCAAATTCGTATCCTAAATTTGATTCCAACTGGAATTACATTCAATTATAACATGAACACCTTAATTTTTATCTTAAGTTGGTACAAGTTATTCCACTGAGTTAAAAATTAGATTGCGAATAAGAGTTGTCATAACATTCCTCGCTCAAATTTCCTTTCAGAACTCTCCAGTTATTTTTCAGAGTTTCTTTTGCAAAAAAAATAATAGTACAGGAATTAGACAACATGATCTATAATTACTTGTTACCCCGTTGCACATCATTTGAAATTAAAATTTGCCATTCATGTCACTAGTTCTGATAGTGATTTACATTATTCTTCATTCTAATTTAGTATAGAGTAATGCTATGATTCTCAAATTTATATCTCAAATATGTTCCCAACACCTGTGGCAATGGGACCACCCTAAGTATTGTGAGAATCCTCCAATGAAAATCAAGTGGACCCACTACTATACGAAAAAGTTTCCAAATTTTAATTTTTGGTAAAAAGTACTAAGAACCTCCTCCAATCCTTTGAGTCATTTTAAATTGAATTATTTTCAACTTAAACTTAAAGCAAAATTAAAATAACACTATGTACATGACTCATATATTGGTATGAGTTTGACTGAGGGTAGGATGGTCTTTTTCAAGATTTTCATTCAAGTTTGAGTTGATTTAAGTTTTGGAGTACAACAATGATAGAGGTACTACTCATTCTTATAACTTATTTACAGTCATCTCTATTTCTCTCCTAAGTGGGATCTGTTATATATTAATGTATATTAATATGCATAAGAGTGTATTAGGAAAAACATATTTTTATTTATTTATTTATTAGAAATAGTCATTTGGATTCCCCAAGTTTTAAAACAGTTTTTTGTCTTTTAAAGCTTGTATTTCCCACGTTTTTCTTTGAGAATTCAATGAGCAACAGTACCTTTTGGAATGCAACAGTAACATTTTGGAATTCTCCACGTTTCCTTTCCCTTGGGTAATCAATGGGCAACAATAATTTATCTATTAATTCCCAACGGGCCTTTGGGCCCAACGTTTTTATTTTGGTGCCTATATAAGGCAGCACATGGATGGAACTAAAGCAGACACAAAAAAGCAATCACATAACAGTGAATGATACTACTTTCCAGCAAAAGATCACTATCAGCAAGTGTTTTTTTTTTAAATAAAGTATTGAGGGAGCTTTGTTTGTGTGTTCTTATATCCTTTGAGTATTCGACGTCATCTTCATTTCTTGTTTCTGAGCAATCCATCCGAAAAGGTGTTTAGTTTTCTAATTTATTTTCGTGCAAAAATAAATTGAGACAGAGGAGACTTCTGGGCTGTTTTATCCTGGGGACGGCGTGGCAATTTGACGAACTGCTTGCACAATTTGGGCAGAGCCGCAAAACGTCTTAAAGAGAGCGAGACCCGCGACTCAACCCAAAGAAATTTTTACGGATTCTAATTACCGGTAACATTGTTCTATACTCTCAACTTTAGTTTTAACAATTTTAAGACGTTTTATCTGCCATGGATTCTGGTTCATCTTTCTCCAAGTCCCCTAACCTTAACAAACCTTTTAAGTTTGAAGGGCTGCATTTTAAAAGATGGAGACAAAAAATGCTTTTCTTTTTAACTACGAAAAAAGTCGATTCTTTTACTACTTCGGAAAAACCTGTTGAACCCGAAAACCCCACTTTGGTTCAAATTCGAGCTGCTGAAACTTGGGTTGAAAATGATTTCCTATGTAAAAATTATATTTTAAATGGGTTGTCCGATGCTCTCTACGATTACTACTCTAGTAGTAAAACTGCCAAAGATCTTTGGGACGCCCTACAAAAGAAATATGACACGGAGGAAGCCGGGGGCCAAGAAATTTGCTATTAGTTGCTACTTAAAATTTCAAATGACGGATGACAAATCCGTTGAAGCACAATCCCACGAGCTTCAACAAATTGCTCATGATATTGTCTCCGAGGGTATGAAATTAGATGATCAATTTCAAGTGGCCGTTATTATTGACAAGCTGCCCCCTAGTTGGAAGGATCTTAAAAATATACTTCTTCATAAGACTAAAGAATTTTCTTTAGAAAGTTTAATTACTCGCCTTCGAATTGAGGAAGAAGCAAGGAAAAATGATTTGAAAGAGGAGGTTCTAGTTGTTAACAACAACAAAAACACTCCAAATTTTAACAAAAATAAAACTTCTGTTGTTTTGAAACCAAATCGCAAAAATATGAAATTTCAAAACCGGAACAAAAACCGAGTTCAGGATCGCAACAACAATGCTCAGAATCGCAACAACAATGTTCAGAATCAGATTCCTCGGCAATTTCAGAATATGAATTTACCCCCCTCAAGATATGACAGTTCCGGACGGATGATTTGCTTTGACTGTGGAAAACCTGATCATATGTCCGGAACTGCCGGAATAGGCGTCGTCCTGCTCCTCAGGCGAACCTAGCCGAAGAGCGATTAATTGCTATGATCTTTGAGATCAACATGATTGGTGGATCCGAGGGGTTGTGGGTAGACACTGGCGCTTCTCGCCATGTCTGCTATGATCGTTCTGTGTTCAAGACTTATTCTGAGGCTGAGGATAAGAGAGTGTTGCTGGGTGACTCCCACTCCACAGTTGTTGCTGGTACTGGTGAGGTAGAGCTGAAGTTTACCTCTGGAAAAACTGTCGTCCTTAGGGATGTGCTGCACACTCCAGAGATGAGAAAGAATTTGGTTTCTGGCTATCTCCTTAATAAGGTTGGGTTTACCCAAACTATAGGGGCAGATTTGTTTACCCTTACTAAAAATGGTATTTTTGTAGGCAAGGGTTATGCCACTGATGGAATGTTTAAGCTTAATGTTGAGATGAATAAAGTTTCTGCTTCTGCTTATATGTTTTCTTCTTTTAATGTTTGGCATGGTCGTTTATGTCATATTAACAAACGCTTGATTAAAAACATGAGTAGTTTAGGTTTTATTCCCGAATTATCTATAAGTGATTTTGATAAATGTGAATATTGTAGTCAAGCGAAAATTACCAAAACTCCACATAAGTCTGTCATTAGAGAATTAGAACCTCTAGATTTAATCCATTCTGATATTTGTGAATTTGAGGGTACTTTAACCAGAAATGGTAAAAGATATTTTATCACTTTTATTGATGATTGTTCGAATTATTCTTTTATTTATCTTATGAAAAATAAAAGTGAAGCGATTGATATTTTCAAAGTTTTCTTAGCTGAAGTTGAAAATCAATTTAATCGGAAGATTAAGAGGTTCCGTAGTGACAGAGGTAGTGAATATGACACTAATGCGTTCATAGCGTTATATGCATCTCATGGTATTATTCATGAAAAAACAGCACCTTATTCTCCAGAAATGAATGGAAAAGCTGAAAGGAAAAATAGGACTTACACCGAACTGATAGTAGCTGTATTACTTAGTTCGGGTGCATCATCATACTGGTGGGGGGAAATTCTGTTAACTGTTTGTTATGTTCTAAATAGAGTTCCTAACTCTAAAACTAAAATTTCCCCTTATGAACTTTGGAAGAATAAAAAACCAAATGTGTCTTATTTTCGAACTTGGGGGTGTTTAGCTTATGTGCGTATTCCAGACCCTAAAAGGTCTAAGTTGGCTAGTAGGGCCTACGAGTGTGTGTTTATTGGATATGCTATTAATAGTAAAGCCTACAGATTTTATGACTTGAAAAATCGTGTTATAATAGAATCAATTGATGTTGATTTTTTCGAAAATAAATTTCCTTTTAAATCAAGAGATAGTGGGGGTTCGACATCTAGTAATGGGCCTAAACTTGTAGAGTCTAATGAGTATGAAATAGAGCTTAGAAAGAGTAAAAGGGCCCGAATCGCAAAAGACTATGGGCATGATTTTTATACTTATAATGTTGAGGAGGATCCGAACACCCTCCAAGAGGCTTTGTCGTCTATAGATGCCGACCTTTGGCAAGAAGCCATAAGTGATGAGATGGACTCCCTTGAGTCTAATGGTACTTGGCACCTAGTTGACTTCCCACCTGGCTGTAAACCAATTGGGTGTAAGTGGATTCTTAAAAAGAAATTAAAACCCGACGGTTCTATTGATAAATATAAAGCACGTCTTGTGGCCAAGGGTTATAGGCAACGAGAGAATATAGATTTCTTTGATACATATTCGCCTGTCACGAGAATAACTTCCATTAGAGTGCTAGTTGCTTTAGCTTCTGTGCATAATTTAGTAATACACTAAATGGATGTTAAAACTGCTTTCTTGAATGGTGATTTAGATGAAGAAATTTACATGGATCAACCCGAAGGGTTTATAGTCCCGGGTCAAGAGAATAAAGTTTGCAAGTTAGATAAGTCTCTTTATGGACTTAAACAAGCTCCTAAACAATGGCACGAGAAATTTGACAACTTAGTCATTTCTAACGGGTTTAAGATTAATGAAAGTGACAAGTGTGTTTATTATAAAATTGATAATAATCTTTGCACTATCATATGCCTGTATGTTGATGGCTTGCTTATTTTTGGCTCAAATATTCATGTTGTAAGTGATGTTAAAACGTTTTTACGTGCAAACTTTGACATGAAAGATTTGGGTAAAGCTAGTGTCATCCTTGGAATAAAAATAACTAGATCTGAAAAGGGACTTTCTTTGGATCAGTCTCACTATATCGAGAAGATCCTTAAGAAATATAATTACTTTGATTGTAAACCAGCTTGTACTCTGCATGATCCTAGTGTAAAGTTGTTCAAGAACATTGGTGACAGTGTTAGACAGACTGAGTATGCGAGCATCATTGGTAGTCTTCGATATGCTACTGATTGTACTAGACCTGACATAGCTTATGCTGTGGGAGTACTATGTAGGTTTACTAGCAGACCTGGTATTGAGCATTGGCATGCTGTTGAAAGAGTCATGCGTTATCTTAAAAAGACTGCTGACTATGGATTACACTATGAGAGGTTTCCCGCTGTCCTTGAAGGATATAGCGATGCTGATTGGAATACCCTTTCAGATGATTCCAAGGCCACCAGTGGATACATTTTTAGTATTGCTGGGGGCGGAGTTTCATGGAAGTCTAAGAAACAGACTATATTGGCTCAGTTCACTATGGAATCAGAGATGATAGCACTAGCTACTGCTAGTGAGGAGGCAGGTTGGCTGAGAAGCCTTCTGTCAGATACCCCTTTATGGGAGAGACCGATACCAGCTGTTTTGATCCACTGCGATAGTACCGCGACTATTGCAAAAGTAGAGAACCGATTTTATAACGGTAAGAGGCGACAAATACGTCGTAAGCACAGCACGGTTAGAGAATTTCTTTCTACCGGGGCAGTAAGAGTGGATCATATACGGTCTGAGGATAATATTGTTGATCCTTTGACGAAAGGGTTAGCTCGCGAGAAGGTTTGGAAGACCTCAAAAGGGATGGGACTAAAGCCCATTGGTAGTTGAGTCACTTGTGATGGTAACCCAACCTATAGACTGGAGATCCCAAGAAATAGGTTCAAAGGGTAATAACAAGTCGTTATAATTTGAATCATGCTATTATATATATATACATACGGGGTTTACTCTCCGAGTCCATCCCTTAAGAAGCATGATATCCAGAAGCGATACACGGATGAGTTATTTGTAACTCTTAATGAGATATAAACTCTATATTGAGTGGGATACCTAGCTACAGGAGTATTCTTGTTAGACTCACTTATGCGAATGTGGAAGTGGGGCCGCTTCCTATGGAATTTGGGAAAGTTCTCTAGAGCATTCGCTATACTGGGATATAAGCACATGGCCATAAAAGTGCTGGCTTTAAACTACACCTTAGTAGGATTGTGTGTGGGGTGTTGTCAGAGATAGAGTTCAAAACTACGCGTTACTCTAATATATTCTGGATCACCATCACTATATAAAGGTTCAAGTTGAAAAATACCTTTATTTATGCACAATTCTATGATCGATTGCTCGACGAACTTAAAACTTTTTCCAAATACAAGTAGGGGATTGTTATATATTAATGTATATTAATATGCATAAGTGTGTATTAGGACAAACAAATTTTTATTTATTTATTTATTAGAAACAGTCATTTGGATTCCCCAAGTTTTAAAACAATTTTTTGTCTTTTAAAGCTTGTATTCCCACGTTTTTCTTTGAGAATTCAATGAGCAACAGTAACCTTTTGGAATGCAACAGTAACATTTTGGAATTCTCCACGTTTCCTTTCCCTTGGGTAATCAATGGGCAACAATAATTTATCTATTAATTCCCAACGGGCCTTTGGGCCCAACGTTTTTATTTTGGTGCCTATATAAGGCAGCACATGGATGGAACTAAAGCAGACACAAAAAAGCAATCACATAACAGTGAATGATACTACTTTCCAGCAAAAGGTCACTATCAGCAAGTGTTCTTTTTTAAATAAAATATTGAGGGAGCTTTGTTTGTGTGTTCTTATATCCTTTGAGTATTCGATGTCATCTTCATTTCTTGTTTTCGAGCAATCCATCCGAAAAGGTGTTTAGTTTTCCAATTTATTTTCGTGCAAAAATAAATTGAGACAGAGGAGACTTCTGGGCTGTTTTATCCTGGGGACGGCGTGGCAATTTGACGAACTGCTTGCACAATTTGGGCAGAGCCGCGAAACGTCTTAAAGAGAGCGAGACCCGCGACTCAACCCAAAGAAATTTTTACGGATTCTGTAACACCCGTACCCGGAGAACGGGTTAATTATTTGTGTTAATATGCATTAATTAGTAAAATTAGTGTATAAACGGATTAAGGGGAGGCTTGGACTCGCCCATGTAAAAAAAGTGTTCAGAGAGGGACACTAGTTGGAAAAGTCCCCAGTGAGGTGGGACAGGTATTGAAATGGAACCCAGCGAAGGGTAAAATGGTAATTTGCATTTTAAATGATTAAATGCATTTTATGTGTTTACATGAATATGTGTTTACATGCTTTCATATTACATGTTGATATATGTGTAGTGTTGGTGTTATAAGGGTATAAATGAAAAAGATTTAAAATTAGTAGGTGCGATAGCAATTTCACAAGATATGTGGGACCCACGTTGGGACCCATACGGAACTTAGACAAACACTTATTAAATAATTGGGTAGTTAATGAAATGTTTGAGGGATTTCATAATAAGAATTTAAGAATTTTGGGGGTATAAACGAAAAGAAGGGCAAAACTTTTGGACACCTCATCTGCATGTGTGAGTATGTGTCATGTGAGGGAGAGAGTTTCTCATTTACAGCAGCAAAATCAAAAGAAAATTGAGGAGAGCTCGGAGAGACAAACGGAGAAACCGTCACCGACGTCGAATTCTCGCCGTTCCGTCGCCGCCGTTCGTCAGATTCGCGAACCGAAGCCGTTTTCGGACTCGTGGAGGTGAGACGAACGTTTCTACACCCTTAATTTCTGTTTAAATTGCTAGATTTTAGTAGCTCGTACTTAACGGTGAGACGTCGTCTACTGAATTCTTGTAGGATTCTTGTTGGGGTAGAAATTGAGGTTCAATTTGGTGAAATTCAGCACTTCTCTAGCTTAATCTTGGGTAAAATCTGTGTATAAGGTGAGTTTTCTAGCCTAAAGATGATTGTGTTTAATATGTTCAAGGCTTTAAGTGATTTTAGAGATGTTAATTCATGTTTAGAAGTAATTATATTGTTGGGTTGTGAATTTTATATCAATTGCAAGAGAATTATGTGTTGATACATGTATATGTGCTTATATGTCTTTTTGGTAGTCAATGAGCACCGGGGAAATGGTTCATTGTTGGGAGTAATAAGGGTGGTGAAGAGGAAGAATCCGATAAATACGGAAGTCCAAGGAATAGAAGTGGCCACGGGACCAAGGGAGGTCTTCGGGTCTGAATGAACCATATAACCGGTGACTCGGCGACTACGGTTGTGTTTTTATGTGTTAATTATAGCATTGCACGTGTTAAACATTCAGTCATGTTAGAATGCTCACTAAGCAAATTGCTTAAGAAAACCGTTTTCCTATTTCTGTTGTGGTACATAACAACCACCGCAGGTACGGAGCAATACCCGGAGAGAAAGTGACATGCTCGGGGAAAAGGGG
The DNA here is from genome assembly GCA_033977485.1 of Hydrangea macrophylla. NCBI lineage: Eukaryota > Viridiplantae > Streptophyta > Magnoliopsida > Cornales > Hydrangeaceae > Hydrangea > Hydrangea macrophylla. Next base: position 101,924,519 of record CM066990.1, read on the forward strand.
AGAAGGTTTTGGAACTTGTAGATATGTTTTAAACTTATATTATAGTGTAACTAGTGACTTGAGGTTCTCAACTTGAGGCTTGAAGTCTTAACTTGTGAATGGGAGAGATGGGAGAGATGGGGGAGATTGAGCCTCATGCTTGTTAATTTCTTTTGGAACTTGTAAAATGATGTAAAGTATGGTGTCTTTTATGTTAATGTTAATATTTAGGTTGTTGGAAATGACTTTGAATCATAACTATGTATTTGGAAGTGAAAAGTAGAACCTATGTATAATCTCTTTTGTTTTGCTCAAATGGTGCAAGTTAGTAATTAAGACCATCTCGGCATGTTCGGATGTGTTGCAAGCGTCGTGGACAAGTTTGGTTGTGTAAATGATATTGGCTTAGCTTGAGTTCATTCCCAATCAATTCTATGAACTTTAAATGAAAATTGAGTTCCAAAGCTTTAAAGTTTGTTTGATTCAAAAAGAGTTGAGTTCATGAGTGGATTTGATCCAATTCTAGTTGTAGATATGTGGTATATGCTTGGTTTATGTTTAAAAGTGTTTGGAAGTGTGTTTGGAGTTGTTTCCCAAAGTTTCATGAAGTTTGGAGATGGTTTGGATATGTTTGGACTTGAAAAAAACATGTTTTAACCAGCAAAAATGACTTCTGGTAAGCCGGATCGATCCCCCTTTTTGCCTTGGATCGATCCGGGCCTTTTTTGAAAGTCTCTGCCAGTTTTTGACAAGTCGGATCGATCCGGATTTAAAGGGCGGATCGATCCGCGTACAAATTCGGCAGCACGTCACCTTTTACGGAAACGTACATAATTCTTTCTAGAAAAATTGGATTCGCGCGCCGTTTTTTGCGTTGGAACCGGGACTTAAAGACCTATCTTTTGGTATAAAATTTGTTATACCTTATTAATTACCATTTTACCCTTGGGGCCTATTTTGTAACAATAGAGTTGTTTAATGTGGTTAAATACATGTGATTTTTAGTAATTCAAATGGTTCTTTGCTAATTAATGTATGTGAACTCTTGTAGCATTGTTACACGTGTCCTAATCCGCACAAGGCGGGTTGGGGTGTGACAGATTCTAATTACCGGTAACATTGTTCTATACTCCCAACTTTAGTTTTAACAGGATCTAGTTAATTTCAATGGGTTCTGGTGCCATTTAGGAGAGAGATATAGATGATTGTAAATGAGTTGTACCCCTATCGTTACTCTTTGGAGTAATGCTATGATTCTCACATTTTGTTTTACAAATGTGATTCTCAGTTTCTGTGGCAGTAAGACCACATTCAACAAATGGACTTCAACATCTTCTAATAATTTTCAATGGGAAAATGGGTTCGGTCCCATTGCCACATATTGAGAATTTGAGACCCACATATGGGATTCAAATTTGGAAAGCATAGACAATGGCGGAACATAGTGGAGACCTGGGAGGGCGACGTGTCACGCCCCGACGTAGCATAAATAAGGAAAGCGTTTAATTTCCTTTATGGACCCGTAGGTCGCGACAGTTTGAAGGATTGATTCCGTCCCAAACGTCGAACAACAAAACATAATAATCAGAGTAAAGCAATCAAGGCTTACAAAAATTTTCTAACTTATTACATCTTATGAACCGGGGTCAACTAAGGCACAGACCGCCTTGAAAATAAAATAATAACTTAGTGTCGGTTACAGTCATCCTTAAAACCAAACAGTTTAAAACTCAAACAAATAAACTTAAAGCATAAAATAAACAGTTTCTTTATTCCAGAAGCAGCCATTCTCAATTAGCATAGTCGTATGATTCCTCCTGGTTATAACCTGAAAAGCCTGAACACGAATGTCCAGGACGCATCAACGTCGTCAGCTTCAAGAAGCTGGTGAGTATTAAAAACTTGACTTTAAATGTAAAACATACCCACTTACCTTTTTCCAATTCCAAATTAAATCCACAAGTTTATAATTGAAGTAAGGAGCTCATTTAGAAAACATTCACAACATTATTTAAAGAGGGTAAATTTACACAGATGGGACCGTGTATGAGAACAATGCACCACACTCATCTTGCCGACTCTTTTCTCTCGACAGCCACAACAACCCACTATCCTACTCCTGGTATCTTTGAAACACTCAGATAGCCACACTTTAGCAACGGGGCGCCAGGGAGTGTCCAGTTTGCCTCACACTTTGGTCCGGGGTACCAGGGAGTGTCCAATGCCTCACACTTTGAATACCCTAACCGCCATGCAAATACCGGGGCAACCCCTCACACAGTATCCAGACTCGAGTTATCAGGGAGTGTCCGTAGGCCACACTTTAGCACTGCCATGGGTGCCAGGGAATGTCCGAGTTCGGCTTCACACACTTTAACGCTTCCATGGGCGTCAGGGAGTGTCCATATTTGCCACCGTCGCATTTCAAAGATACCCTCTCCACAATCTCAACCACAACCACGACCTCAACCACGACCTCAACCACAAACTCATACTCAACCACAACCACAACCACGATCACAAACACAAACTCATACTCTTTCCACACTACCATTACTCTTTTCCACACAGACTGACACCCCTATGCATGTACCACTGACCCACATGAATGGTATGCACTTAAACGAAAACAAAAATGCTGAATTAAAGGAACAACACGCGTACGGGGATTAATGAGTCATACTACAATGTTTTAATCATTCAAACATAACCAAATAGAGTTCTGATTAACTAAATATCCCAAACAGAGCCTTAACAGTACTAAAAAGTTGGACCAAACAGACCTTAAACATAAAACAGACAAAAACAGAAACTGTCAGAACTCGCGCGCGCGGGCCGCTCGCGCGAAAGGTCGCTCGCGCGGGCCGCTCGCGCGATATGCCCATTTTCCTTTTATAATATAACTTTTCTGTCTGCCTGAGAAAGCCAAGGTCGCGCGCGTGGATCGCTCGCGCGAAGGGGTTCTCGCGCGACCCTCGCTCGCGCGACCAGCCAATTTTTCATTTTTATAAAAAAAAACTCTTACGTCTGCCTGGAGACGCCTACCTCGCGCGCGCGGGCCGCTCGCGCGAAAGATCGCTCGCGGGGGCCGCTCGCGCGATTCTCGCGCGCGCGAGATGAAGCTGAGGCTTCATCTTCTCCGCAGGAACTGCTCTGTTTCAGAAAACAGGGTCTAAAATTGACCCATTTCAAATCTGTAAGTATGTTTATCATGTTATATATGAATCTCTTTGTTTTTAAACAAGGATTTAGAATCTATGATTCATTTCACACCATTTGATCCATAGCTCACCAATATTAGGAAAATCTAAAACATGTCCAAACTTCATTTTCAATATACTTTGTGGTATGAACAAATTAGGCTCTATAACTTCAAACTTGACATGTAGGATGTATAATCTACCATATTCATCTCTAAAAATGAATTTTGGTTGAGTTTAGAAATTCATGATTTTCATGCTATGAACTTCATACGTAAAATCATCAATGGAGATTTACAACATTAAACAATTACACAGCAATTAATATGAAATTACATTCTTAGTGAGTTTAGAATACTCACTTGATGAAGATTAACAGATTTGGTTGAGAAAGAAGCACAAATAAGAAATCCAAAACAAGCTTGTAGGCTATGGTGGAGAGCTTTCTCTCTCTAAATAATCCAGAAATCAAACTCTCAGGTCCTCTCTTTTCTCTCTGTGTTTTATGATGCAGAATGTGTAGTGTAAAAATCTGTGAGTTGTGTGTATATATATAGAGCTACAAGAACTTGGAGACCAAGCAAAATTAAGAACTTCACTTAGCAAGCTCTAATTGAGTTAACCAAACCTTAAACTCTCTAAATTAACAGCATATACACATACGTATGATATATACACAGATGAGTATTAACTCATCTGCTATCCAAGAGCCAAGTAGGTGTATAGGGGTCAATTCATATGTGTTTGTCAAAACAAGCTTATGGCCTTAACTTAGCACACACAAAACAAGTTTATCCAAACAAGACCTTACCCAATGATGAGTTTCCATAATTAGAAATAAAGCATTTGTCCAATCAGTCACTTCCAAAATCTGTGGAAGTCTAACACAGCGCGGACAGTTTTGAACACTAACTGGTATTTTCGGGGCGCGGTGGTCACCACAAAATACCGGAATTTCATTTTAACGTAGGAAATGATTTTCTGGTTTCATAAAAATACAGTTTGAATCAAGAGTAAACTTTTCCACCATTTTTGAAATACAGATTTTGAAATCCATACAGGTATTACTAACTTTTGTAAAATTGCAGTTTGGCCCCCAATAAACTTTAAATGTGAATTAGATAAGAAATTAATATTCCAAACAAGTGACTGGAATTAAAGTAAAAGCTGACCATGCTAATTGAATTTAAATATGCCAATGCAAATACACATAAATTAAATATGGACATAAATTTTAAATTAAATGGAAATGCAGGTTATTACACGACGATCCCACAAAAGTTTTTGAAACTTTGATTGGCTAATGCTGATGCCAAAGTAGAAATTGCTATTAATGCAAAAGCAAAAAGTGTGTTAATGCCAAAGGAGAAAGTCTCGCTAAAAGTTTTAGAGACAGTTATTTTTTATCGCTAAAACTTTTAGGGACACTTTCTACTTTGGCGTTAGCATTTCTCTTTTGATTTTGTATATGTAATTTGTAGAAATTAAATTTTAATTTACATGTTCCCCCCCCCCCCCCCCCCCCCATATTTTTAACTCTTATAAATGATCTATGCTTATATACAAGAGTAATGCTATGCTTCTCAAATCTTAATCTTAAATTCTCATCCCAAATGATATAGCAATGGATCCACTGGATTTTGATTGGATGATGTTGAAGTGTCCTACCATTATTGAAGTTGGTCCCACTGTCACATCTTTGCCAAAATCATTTGGGATGAGAATTTGGGAAGCATGGCATTACTCTATATACAATTGCAATATTCATTGTCATAAGAGTAATGTTATGCTTCCTAAAATTCTATCTTAAAAGTGCTTTCTAAATGATGTGGCAGTAGGGTCATGTCTAATACAGTGGGACCAGTTGAATTTTGATTGAAAGTTGTTAACCGGCTCCATTACCACATCACTTGAAAAGCACTTTTAAAATATAAATTTCAAAAGCATAGCATTACTCTTGTCATAAATTACAAGCCAAAGGTTTATTGTATGTTTTAAAAAATTACAAGCATCAAGCCTTCCAACTCTCAAAATAGACAAAAAAATCTCACATAAGAAAACTGTAATCGTATTGATACACCCCCCCCCCCAAAAAAAAAAAAAAAAAAAAAAAACTTACTTGAAAATGTATGTAAAGTGATCCCCAAAAAAATTGTCTCCATGTTGAGTTCCATGTAAATTGATCCCCCAAAATTTCGTCTTCAGCAACCCATGCACACTACAGGAAAATAGGCCTTTTGTGATGACAGTTTTTGTGACGGATATAATTCTGTCACCAAAAAATTATTTGTGATGGAAATGTATCCGACACAAATATATTTTTATTTGTGACGAAAACACGCCTATCCGACACAAACATATTTGTGTTCGTGACAGAAACGTACCTATCCGACATAAATAATTTTTTTTGTAAAAAATAAAATAAAAAATTGTGCTATTAGGCGTGAGTTTTTTTGGCTTTTATGATCTATCCATCAGAAATTGGGTATCCACTATCCAAGACTAGAATGGAGTAAACTGTAGTACAACTAGCTATCAATACAAGAAGTTACTATAAAATTAGAGTAATGCTATGTGTACACAATTTTTGTACACACTTTTGTACACACTTTTGTACACAAATGTCTTTAATGTATGTACCTTGTGTTGTTTAAATTTTTTACACTTTTTTGTGCACCACTTATACAGCACAGAGTACATGCATTTAAAACATTTGTGTACAAAAGTGTGAGCAAATTTGTGCACACCTAGCATTACTCATAAAATTAGGTATCACTACATCTAAAATTATACTAAAACCTCCATTTTGATATAATATATACATATATATATATATGTATATATATAGGGAGAGACTCTTAAGTGAATTGGGTAGAGTAAACTTACCCAGTGAGCTGAGTTTTTAGCCTAAAAGAATCCACAGGTTGCCCCGCTGACCCACACACCCTGCTGATCCGCAGGTTCTTTTAGGTTAAAAAGTCAGTTCGCTGGGTAAGTTCACTCTACCAAATTCACTTAAGAGCCTGGTCCTATATATATATATATATATTAGTATATATAACATTTAGAAAGTCCAAATATTTTGATGTGGATTTGAATTTTTTGGGTTCCGAATTTAAGAACTTTTAAATTTTGAAAAATTAAATAGAAGTCCTTACTTTGGAAAGAAATAGAAGATAAGTACAAATGGTTTGGATTTAAAGAGATAATGATAATCATTTTTGAATTATATGGTCATAAGTCCACTTTTAAACTGAAAATAAGGATATTGGTAGATTTACCCTCATCACCCATGCATTGCTGTTTTGCCACCTCATCATGTTCTTCAAGGAATTATTTTTTTTTTCAAACTTTAAAATGTCATAACTTTCAAACCACAACTCTATTTTGAATAAAATTTAAAATAGTTACTGTGAAAGATCTATCAAACAAGATTTATAGTTACTATGAAAAAATGTAAAAAAAAAAATTTAATGTTACTGTCAGACCATTATAACGTAATGTCACTGTCTCTTTTGCAACAGTGACATAACCTTTGAAACTTTTTTTTTTTTTTTGCATTTGATGATATGTTATTGTCTTTAACTCGACAATAACATTTTGAGATTGGCCATAATTTTGTGATTATTATGTCAATTTGAAGAAATATTATTACAGACGACATGTTACTATTTTTTGCATGGGGATAGTTTTTAAAGACAGTGACATCTACTAAATTGCCCTAATTTTGCAACAATAATGTTACTATCTTTATAAAAACGTTTAGATTTTGACAATATGTTACAGTATTTACTTGAAACGTATTGTAAATGCAGTTCATATGATAAAATGACCATAATTTTGCATTATTTAATCAATTTGAAGAAATGTAACTGTTGATAGTATAAAGAATTTTGGGAGGCATGGCTTAAAGTCCTTAAAGTTGAGTATATTTGAATTAAAAGACAGCACATTAACAATAAACTCACCAAGGACAAAAGCCCAAGCCCATTTTTAACCTACATCCACAATATTAAAACATGGGAAATTTTGTGATAAACCCCTCAAAATTAGTGTGTAGTTTGTAAAACCCAACAAAAGTTATTTTTTAATATAAACCCAAAGTGCTTATTTGTTTTAAAGCTAAACCCCTTCTTTTTAATTTTTTTTTTGTTTTTATGACAAATCTACCCCCACCACTACCACAATCGCCATCTTCATCACCAGCACGATCGCCACCGTCATCGCCACCACGCCATTCCATCGCCACCGCGCCACCACCATTGCCATCACAGCTCCATTATCACCACCATCGCAGCACCACTATCACCACCATCGAAACACTACCACCCTCGCCACAGTGTCCACTATTGCAGCACCACCACCATCGCCACCATCATAGCACCACCACCCCCACCGTGTCCACCAGCACAGCACCACCACGTCTACCATCGCAGCACTAGCACCAACACCAGCACCATCATAACAGCACCACTACCATCGTCGTCACCATCACCATCACCATCACCACCACCACCATCGCCATTGTCACTGCCATCACCACCACCATTGTCACTATACCACCACCACCACTACCACCACCACCACCACCTCCCCCTTAACAGCACAGTTCATAACCACCATCATCACAGCACTATCATGACCACCACCAGAGCACCACAATATTATCTGTTTTTGCAAACAGATAATATTATCTGTTTTCAAAAACTGAGAATTTTTCACCACAACCTTCACCATCGGAGCACCACCACCACTGCACAACCACTACCACCACCACCACCTCCCCCTTAACAGCACAGTTCATAACCACATCCATCACAGCACCACCATGACCACCACTAGAGCACTACAATATTATCAGTTTTTGCAAACAGATAATATTATCTGTTTTTGCAAACTGAGAATTTTTCACCATAACCTACACCATCGGAGCACCACCACCACTACCACCTCCCCCTTAACAGCACAGTTCATAACCACCATCATCATAGCACTACCATGACCACTACCAGAGCACCACAATATTATCTATTTTTGCAAACAGATAATATTATCTGTTTTCAAAAACTGAGAAGTTTTCATCACAACCTCCACCATCGGAGCACCACCACCACTGCACCACCACCACCACCTCCCCCTTAACAGCACAGTTCATAACCACATCCATCACTTCACCACCATGACCACCACTAGAGCACCACAATATTATCTGTTATCTGTTTAAATATTATCAGTTATCTGTTTGCAAACAGATAATATTATCTGTTTTCAAAAACTGAGAATTTTTTACCACAACCTCCACCACTGCACTACCACCACCACCACCACCACCACCTCCCCCTTAACAACACAGTTCATAACCACAGCCATCACAGCACCACCACGACCACCACCAGAGCACCACAATATTATCTGTTTTTGCAAACAGATAATATTATCTGTTTTCAAAAACTGAGAATATTTCAGCACAACCTCCACCATCGGAGCACCACCACCATTGCACCACCACTACCACCACCACCACTACTGCAATCACCATTGTTGTCATCGTTGTTGTTGTCATCGCCGTCACCATTGTCGTTGACATCACACCATCGTCACCTCCATTACCATCGTCATCACCACCACCACCATCACAACACCACCACTACCATCGCAGCACCACCACAACTACCATCGCAGCACCACCACCACCATCGTCACCTCCATCTACAATCGTAACACCTCCACCACCATGTCACCCTTATCACTATCGCAACAACACCACTTCCATCGTCATCTTCATCACCATCGCTACCTCCATCTACAATCACAGCACTTCCACCACTACGTGACCTCCATCCTGATTTTAATTTTCTGTCTCGTGTAAGAGGAGAGGTCATTTTTGGTTTCTTAGTAAATTAGGTCATTTTGGTCTTTTTGGTTGGGGAATGGGTTATTGAGTTAGATACTAGAGCATTGGGCTTTATGTAGTATTGTATTGATTTTAGAGTGCTATGGCTGAGCGCCCCTTAAAACATCACTTTTCAAGTCCATTTTACTCTTTCTATCAGACCAAATTACCCTTAAAGAAATTGTAAAATAACCCACTCAAACGACCCCTAAGCGTGCGAATTTTTCCCCACCGCAGCAACACGCGCGAAAATTGTCTCCCAAGCCACTCACATGGTGTGAGCATTGTACCATAGAATTTCTAATTTCAAAAAATATTTTTAAACTTTAAACCTTCATAACTTTTGATCTACAACTCCATTTTCACAAATTTTATACCATTGGAATCGTGTCGACGAAATCTACAAAACTAGTACCATTGTTGATATGTTTTTGAGCAAAAAAAATTTTTCAAAATTTTACATATATGAATAATAAGTGAAATCTCACTTAAGTACATGAATTTCACCTAATATTTATGGAGGTTGAAATTTTCTTTATTGTAAAATTTCTTAGTTTAAAAAGGGGCAAAATTGAGCAGAGTCGCAAACGCTTTAAGTATAGATTAGGGCTTAGTTTGACCCCCACGCGGTTTTTAAAAGTAGCTAATGAAATTTATTATTAAGTTGTTTGATAATTTTGTACAAGTAGCGCATTACTCTTCAAAAAAATATCATGAAGCCAAAAAGTAACCTTGAGCTTTTAAAAGCTCCATTCTAGAGTTTTAAAAACTCCTCCAAAAAGCCCTAAGTTCAATTTTTACATATATGAATAATAAGTTAAATTTCAAATTTTACACATATGAATAATAAGTTAAATTTCACTTATTAATTGAAATTATTCATATATGTAAAAAATATTCAAGTTTTACATATATGAATAATAAGTGAAATTTCACTGAGTACATGAAATATTAAGTGAAATTTCACTTAATATTTATGGAAGTTGAACTGGTCATGCACTTAATATTTATGTAGTAAACTTGAACTCGACCATCAGATGCTATGATCACTTAATATTTATGGAGATTAAAATATTAAGTGAAATTTTACTTAATATTTATGTAGTGTTTGGTGTGTGTATGTAGTGTTATTGATGCTATTATGGACATTGAGATCATTCTGCCATTGTTCAAGTGAGGGAACTGTACTTCTAAGTTCTATTGTGCGCATAAATTCGAAGTTAGGGAGTTTGACATAATATGCAGTGAAGAGCGGGACATAATATGCAGTGAAGTGAAATTTCACTTAACATTTTATATATTCAGTTAAATTTCACTTAATAAGTGAAATTTCACTTATTATTATATGTAAAAACTTTTAAAAAATTTTTGCTCAAACCATATCAATAATGGTACCAGTTTTGTAGATCTCGTCGACACGATTCCAACGGTATAAAATTTACCAAAAATGGAGTTGTAGAACAAAAATTATAGAGGTATAAAGTTTAAAAACATCTTTTCTAAATTGAAAATTATATGGTACAATACTCGCATGATGCAAGCAATCTGGGAAAAAAGTCATGCGCGTAAGGCACGTGAGGCGCGCTTTCTACCCTTTTCTTTACTGGTTTGGGCATTTGCTTTCGAGAAGGATAAATTAGTTTTATGTTATTTTAATTTACTTAAAGTTAGAAGGCGGAAGTGATCATGCGCATTTGACTGAGGTGGCATATGCGTAGTATAATTGTTAAACATAAAGAAAGTGGGTATTTTCGTCCACTGAAAATCACAGAGACCTTTGGCATGAAAAAAAAAACGTGGGGATCTATCCCCTATTATGGTCCAACGTGTGGACCTATGGCCAACCGCCTCATTTCGATTCCATCCGAATTTATTTATTTTGGAATTTCGAATTACTTTTATGTTGTCAAAATCAAATTTTTTGAATCGAAATCGGAATTTCTGTTCCAACTTGCACCCTACTCAGTGGTCACATCCAAAAAAAAAAAAGGAAAAAGAGAAGTGAACGTTTGATTCAAATATGTTCCAACATCCCTATTCTTGGTTCCAAAATTTGGTTTTCAAATTGTTTATTGTTTAGTAGTTATACCATATGCTTGGAATGAGTCAGTGGTATCATATACCATTCCATCAAACGAGTAAATATTGGGGATCACTAGTATACCAAGTAAGATTTTATCTCCTCTCACATATTTAAATTTTTTGCGAGTTAGATAAGAATTCTCCTAAAAATAAGGACTAGATGAATTAAATAAGGAATATTATTAATAAAGAATATCATATCACTATTTGCAACTGTTGCATTAAAGTTTTTGCCACACGTTGCAAGACCATTTTGCTTAGTAACACTACACGTTGTAACATCATCCTTAACAGGAATTTTGAATCTAGAATGAGCTGTTCGACCTCCAGGTAGAATTGATGCTGCAACACCTGAACTTGCGGTAGCAAGAGCTATATATCCTTTAGATCTAATCATAGCAAGTAGTGCTCGATAAAGAAAAGTCTTACCTGTACCTCCTGGTCCATCAACGAAGTATGAACCAGCCTCTTTTTCATTACTTTGTCTAAGATCTCATCATATGCCTTTTTTTGCTTTGTATTTAATGCAAACACACTTTCTATATCAAACCAAAGGCACCTCAATATTTAGTTCATCATTGATTTCTTTGAATCCTCTCTCAATTTCATCGATAACTATTTCTTCATCAATCAACATATAGTCATTGATATTTTTTCCCATGGACTCCAATTGGTATGCTATGTCTTTTAAGGCCTTCAATCTTCCTTGTGCCTCGCTAATGCCAGGTAATCGAATAAAGTCCTTGGCCATTGAAGCTGCAAATTGCTCCCATAATGCCTGTGCATTCACTGGATTGCAATACACTAACAGTGTTGAAAAAAGACGACGCAGTGACAATGGCATTTGATAAGTACATGATTCCATCAAACAAAGTTTGAAACTATCATCGTGTTGCAAAAAACCATTCCACAGAGCAGCTTCTTTAAAAGAACTTGCTATTTTACCATTGAGCGTTTTCAAATCCTCAGGGGATATGGCTCCTCTTTTGCTATTAAGCATTACTCGCATATAATATCGATCTCCTTCAGTAGGTGCAACAGTGACAATTCTTCCTATGCACACTCCTCTTTTTCGACGTTCCCATACCCTATCACGTTCATTCCAAACAAAATCTTGTGGAAACTTCTTATAAAGTAACTTCCACGCATGAGAACATCTCTTGTTCATTTCAAAGTATTATGTTAACATTGTTCTTTTAGATCGAAAAAATTGGACAACATTTTGATGATTTGACGAATCATGAAATGTAACTAATTGTTGATTTTCCAAATGCAACGGTAAGTTTATGACTGCTGGATGAATTTCAGTAAGCAAAAATCTATATATTCGCCACATGGCTTCTGGTGGGAAGATCCAACGTGCATTTTGAAAGTTAGCAATTTCATCTACATGCACATTATTCTTGTTGGAAGTAACATGAAAAGACACACGATCATGACCTTTATATATGTATTTGTATAGGTATTTAACAGCTTTTATAGTTGAACAAATTTCTACATTGATGTGACAATCAAATTTTGCCAAAAGGTAAGGATTGTAAGGTATCACCCAACGGTTATCAAGCATACGATTCCTTACTGATCGTATTGGGTAGGTGACCTACTTTTTGCCCAATCTTTAAGAATCAACAAGAATGAGCAAACCTCTCTTTTGGAACTCAACTACATACACATATGCAATGATAGGGCCAAAAACTTGCTTTTTAAAGAGATCATTCTTCAATTCTTCCAATTTTTCCCTAAGCACTCTAGTTGTCAAATCTGGGCGATTTTGTGCCTCTTCACATGGTAGCAATTTGCTCGTAATTTCTGGCCATGTAGGGTTACATGTCATAGTTAAGAACAAATCAGGTTTCCCAAATCGCTGAACAAGCGCCATTGCATCAACATAACGGCGACGCATATCTTGCGGACCACTAATAAAAGAAGCAGGAAGCACAACCCTTGAGCCGATTTTACACCCACGTTGCTCCCCAACTGCAATGTTATCTACTATTCCTTGATAAAGTTCTGCTCTAATTTGGCTTTGCTTATTTCTAAAAAATCCAACCTTGAACTCTCTAACTTGATATACATGTCCACAACATATTGTTGCAAAAGATGACCACTATGGAGTAACACTGATTTGCTATTTGGCCTCATTTGTAACTTGTAACTATAATATTCTCGGCAAGAAACAGCAGCTCGCTTATTTTGTTGTCCTTCGTGCATAACTAACAAAATTAAGGTGGAAAAAATTATTTGACATTATCAAATGTTAATGTATCTATAGGTATGTATATAAAAATAAGACAAATATCTTTAATAATTATACCTCTAGCTTCTTCATTTAATAATTCATCAACAGATTGCACTGATTGAACATTCAAACTTGGCCCAATGTTACATGCTCTTTGAATTACTGTTTTCTTTCTATTAATTCCTTCGTGCCATCCACTTTCTCCGAGAGGGAACAATAAAGGATATTGAAATGGGTCATAACAGCCATAATAGTATTGAATTCTATGTGTAGAATTTTGTGCACCATGGACAATTATATCCCTACCTCGAGAAGATTCATTTTCATCACCCTCAACCCAAATTGCAGCAACTTGAGATGCAGTTGGGGCATTGTAGACACGTTGATCTAATGCTGCACTATTTCTAATAACTATTGAGCAATCTTGTAAATTAGGGATATCAACAAGAGATCGAAAAAATTTACAGTATGGATTATCCACAAGCAATTGAAGTAACAAATTCATGATTTCGAGGGTCATCCTATTTGATAAAGCCAATCGATTTTGCAATTCATGCTCGGTATCATAAAAGTATAGCTGCAAATAAGAAGGTCGTTCATCACAAGGAAGCAATGTGTTCAAGTAGTGATATATCTGACCCTGTGCTTTAAATGTATAGATTCCTTTATTTCTCCTACACAAATCCAAGTCACATTTAACTCCAAATGAGGTAAAAGCAAATGTATTATTGTAGGTTCGCACATATGTTCTAAATTGAAGTGCAAGTTTGGACATCGACGTGAACAAGTCCCACAATTCAATTGGAGAATCATAGCAAACAAGTGAAACATCATCATCAGAACAACAGAATCCCTTGGGCTCACGATGAAACCTTTCAGCCTTGCAAAACGAGCATGATGGAGCTAAAGGAAGAAGAAAAGGTTCAGTTGGCACAATTTGAACTGGAGCACAAGAATTTTGAGAAAAAGCTGCGATAACAATAGACTGGTGAAACATACATTAAGAGTAAAGAAAGAAGAACAGATTTTCAAAATGGACAAACGATTAATTGATGAATTCAATATTGGAAAAATAACGGATTAAAAGTTAAATAAATAACCTTCAATCAACGGGCAAGTTGGAGAATAGCTATCAATTTCTTCATTGAAAACTTGAATTTCAACTAAATTTTGTGCACTATGTAAAGGGTGGACCAGCCATTCCAATTCTGAAAGGTGAACATTATGGTTGATATGTTCCAAGGAAGTAGACCTTGAGTGTTCCCCTAAGTTGTAAGGGAATAGTGATTGCATGCTTGTTATTGGGGAAAAGAAAAATAAAAGAAAGAGAAGTAGTACCAAATTGTAAATCTCTATACAATCAAACAAACACACTAAATATAGAAGATTTTGGGGATAAACCATGTACAGGGTAAAATTTCAAAAGAAGCAACACCAAGATAATAAGAATTGCATAATATTATGTACACAAATAAGCCCAAAAGTTTGATACTGAAGAAAATTTGCACTCTATACGAACATATTTAGAGGAAAAACAAAAATGACCTATATTCAAAAATAACCTTACCAAACAACAAAGCAGAAGGAGAAGTCTGCAAATCGTTGCTGCAAATAAAGAGCAGTAAAAACATAAGAATGGTATGGTAGCCGAAGTTGTCACACCCGTTCCAGAATTTCATAGTTTAATCATGCATGATATGAAATTTTATGAATTATCATTGATATATGATAATTGAGGATAAGTGGTTGACTGTGGTCAACGGTAAGGTGTCAGTGAGGACACGAGAATATGGAAGTTCATATTGCATAATCATGAGTAAATGACATTTATATGATTTAAATGTTATTTGACTTTATCTGGTATTTGTTGAATAGTAATTTTACCTGTATAGTATAATTCTGATAACCTTTGTTATTGATTATATCATTTTGAGAACTGTGGTGAGAACGTGAGAGACACGTTAATTAAAAAGGTAGGTTGTGTAGAGATTCCACAGAATATAGTTTTCGGACGTTATTTTGGACCCAAACGAAACTTAGTCGGAAACTTTTGAAATTTATAGTTTTCACTCGTAAAGGCATAAAATGGACGCGTGCGAAGTTTCGAGAGGTAATTAGAAGTTTGAGAAACTCGTGGGGAGGTAAGCGTAATTTCCATAACTTTTGCCTATATATAGATGAGGATGAGAATTCATTCTCATCCAAATCCAAACAAATATCTAGAGAGAGGAGAGAGAAGGGAGATTTAGTTGCCACGGGCTTTGTGACGCCGATCGACGACCGTTCGTCCGTCAGATTTTCTCCAGATTTCAGATTTGAACTCGTGGAGGTAAGATTACGTTTTGATACCACTTAGGTCATGTTTGGCCAAGTTTTGTTAAAATCTTAATTTTGGACTTTTGGGAAAAATCAGGTAAAACTTGTAGGAATCGTACCAAATTCGAAATCCGACGATTTTTTAGCCCCCTAGACGATCCTTCAAAGTTTGAAGAGATTCGCACGAGGTATGAATTCTAGATCTATGAAATATATGGATTTTTATGTTTTGGACATCACTTTTGATATTCTTGGATCCGGGCGAAATTCATGTATTAGCTAGGCCCGTTAATTATGCACGTGAAATTATGATAAAAGCACGTATAACTGTTTATGTGAGCATGTTATGTGTCTACTTGGGTCAAAGGGGAGTTTGGTGCAAATTCATTCGGAGTAAGCTCCTCGAACCTTGAGGATTGTGATCTTGTTGGAATTGGAATTTGTGGTGGTGTCTGGATTGGAGGTGGGCCCAACCAGTACACCGTACCTGGTATGGAGGAAGGCCCAACCAGTGTACGAGATGCGTGGGAGAGGTGGGCCTCCTACGGCATCGACCGGATGAATGCGTACCACTCACCCCAGAGACTATTTCTATGTGTTTTAGATGCTTAAACCATGAATTGTCATATAAGCATACATTTAGAATTGTACGCTCAGCATATAGCTGAGCAGTGGAGATGTACTCCATTGCAGGTAAGAAGAAGGATAAGAAGAAGCGCGATGAGTGAGGCCGATGAACGCCGGGGATAACACTTGTATATGTTTTTGTTTTAAATCCTAAACTTGTGTAAGGTTGGTAATATGTTGTAATCTTGTAATTGAACGTTTGTATTTATGTTTTGAATGCGTTATAATCGGTTGTGGTTGTGATTGTTATTGGTGTTGAGTAGCAGGACTTATTATTTTTCAGAGCAGGGCTGCCAGCAGAAAAGCAGTCGACTGGACCCCCTGATCAGTCGACTGGATCTCGTGTATTTGAGATACTGTAAGTGTTTATCAGAGAAGCAGTCGACTGGACCCCTTGGGCAGTCGACTGAATACTGTTGACTTTAGCTGCTGCTTCCTTCGATTGAAAAGCAGTCGACTGGTTTCAGAAAGCAGTCGACTGGGCAGTCGACTGGACCTCTGTTGAGATTTAGGGTTTTGGTTCTGCTTGACACAGTCGACGGAGCAGTCGACTGGACCCTGGTGCAGTCGACGGGACAGTCGACTGAGCCTCTGTTTTTTTTTTAAAACTGTTTTCTTTTGAAGTGTTCTCAATGGCCAAAACTTTTTATAACTCTGATTTCAATGTATTTTACAAACACAGAAGGGAACGTTTCCTAAGTTTTAAACTACCAGGGTTGTTTTATAGAAGTTCTTTCCGCTGCGTATTATTAGATGATGTTGGTTGAGCCTTGGTGGCGTGCCACGTGTCCTATTTCCACGCGTAGTGGGATGGGTCGTGACATTTATTGGTATCAGAGCTAGAGGTAACAAAACTTTGGGAACGTTCGATGACGAGTGGAGTGTTGAGTGATTTGCCACATGTTTTCAATTGCATTCATGCATCGTAGAGATGTTTGATGCATATGGATGTTGTTTTACACACATACTATTGTTATTGTTGTACATGCATAGTGTTTATGCATTGAGAACTACAGGATTGTAATCATGGATGACCGAGAGTTATCACCCCATACCCGACGAATGAATGAGATGGCTGAAATGATGGGAAACATGGGAGAGATGATACGAAATATAGCGGACAGATTACCTCCAACACCTCCATTGGAGCCAGAACCGATAGTAGTAGTACATGCACCCGAAAATAGGGGTATGAGATCAATATCTGAACAGTTTACTCGAAAGAAACCGATGGAGTTTCATGGGACACCTGATACAACATTAGCAGAACATTGGGTCATGCACATGGAGCGAATCTTCTGATCTATTCCGATGACAGATAGAGAGAAGATTGAGAACGCAAGCGATGTACTGAAGGGTGAAGCCCAGAACTGGTGGGTAAATGTTTTAGATCAGGGAGCACCGATTACTTGGGAAGGGTTCAAGGCGGAATTCAATCGCCGATTCTTTCCGCGAGCCGCCTACAATGCAAAGAAGCGAGAATTTGATAACCTTAAGCAAGGAGACATGACTGTGACAGAGTATACTTCCAAGTATAATGCGTTGTTGAGGTTTGGTAAAGGTTCGGTGCCAGGAGAGGAAGATAGGGCAAGGAAATTTGAAGAAGGCTTAAGGGAAAATATCCGGTTGAGAGTAGAAACCTACAAACACTCGACTGTTGCAGCAGTACAGCAGACGGCACTAGTAGCCGAAAGTGGAATAGAGAGATCGAGACAAAATCACCAAGGAAAGCGAAGTCATGAGGGTAGTGACCGAAGTCAGGGTGGATCTTTTAAGAGGCCGTTTTCACGAGGCTCTAGTTCTGATTTTAATAATTCCAGGAGAGTACCAAGTAACATACCGTTGTGTTCACTTTGTAACCAACCACACACTGGTCGATGTTTTCTGACCAACTTTCAGAACAGATCTACAGGGGGAAACAGTGTGAGTTCTGCGACTCATTCGCAACTCAAGTGTTTTGACTGTGGTACCTTGGGACACCGAGCGAAGGATTGCCCAAAGAAGCGTCCTCAACAAGGGGCAAGTTCTATGGCTTCTAGTGGTTCGAAGCCTAAGCAGTTTAGTGACGGGGGACAAAGGACAGAGCAACGTCAGGGAAGATCATTCCAGATGAACCCTGGAGACGTGGCTGCTACTGATACAGTGGTCTCAGGTATGGTGCTTGTATGTTCGCACTTAGCACGCATACTCGTTGATTCGGGATCTACGCATTCGTTTGTATCTTATAACTTTGTGGAACATTTAACTGTTAAGTCCGCGCCACTAGGATATGAATTGTCTATTGCTGTGCCACTTAGTAAAGCGATAATGACATCTACTGTATATAAGAACTGTGAGATCAAATTAGGTGAGAAGTTGATGACCGTAGACCTTATACCGATTGGAGTAAATCATTTTGATGTAATACTGGGAATGGATTGGTTAGCCCTTAACCAAGCTACGATAGATTGTGAACGGAAAGAGGTTAATTTTCGATCACCGGTATATGGGAACTTTTGTTTTCAAGGAAGTGGGGTTACACCGCCGCCGTACTTGATTTCAGCTATCCGAGCAGGAAAATTATTGAAAAAGGGATGTCAAGGATTCCTATGTTCAGTGACTGATGCCTCAGCGACCGAATTAAAAGTAGAAGACATTCCGATAGTACGAGAATATCCGGATGTATTTCCTGATGAGTTACCAGATATTCTTATTGAGAGAGAGGTCGAGTTCACTATTGAGGTTGTCCCAGACTCAAGGCCGGTATCCAAAGCACCGTATAGAATGGCACCAGTAGAATTGAAGGAACTGAAAGTTCAATTGCAAGAGTTACTTGACAAAGGTTTCATTCGACCAAGTGTATCGCCGTGGGGAGCTCCAGTGTTGTTTGTAAAGAAGAAAGATGGTTCGATGCGTATGTGTGTGGATTATCGGGAACTGAACAAGTTGACGATTAAGAACAAGTACCCGTTACCCAGAATTGATGATTTATTTGATCAACTTCGTGGAGCACAAGTATTCTCCAAGATAGACCTAAGATCGGGTTATCATCAGTTGAAAGTGAAGGCCGAAGATGTTGAGAAAACAGCTTTTAGAACGCGTTATGGACACTATGAGTTCTTAGTTATGCCATTTGGGGTTACCAATGCACCAGCTGCGTTCATGGATCTTATGAACCGAGTCTTTAAGGATTATTTGAATGATTTTGTGATAGTGTTCATCGACGATATCCTTATCTATTCACCTAGTGAGATAGAACACGAGAACCACTTGAGGTTGATACTTCAGAGATTACGAGAGAAACAATTGTTTGGGAAATTCAAGAAATGTGAATTTTGGTTACCTAGCATTACTTTTCTTGGTCACGTAATTGATAAGAACGGAGTATCAGTGGATCCTCACAAAGTAGAAGCGGTATCAAATTGGCAAAGACCGACTTCTGTATCCGAAATTCGAAGTTTCTTGGGATTATCGGGATATTACCGCCGTTTTATTGAGCATTTCTCGAAGATTTCATTGCCTATGACAAGATTGATGAGGAAGGGAGTTACATTTGAATGGAGTCAGGAATGCGAGGACAGTTTTCAAGAATTGAAGTCACGGTTGACGAGAGCACCTATTTTGACAATACCATCTGGAACTGAAGGATTTATGATCTATAGTGATGCTTCACACAAAGGGTTGGGATGCGTATTGATGCAAGGTGGTAAAGTGATCGCTTATGCTTCTAGACAGTTGAAGACACATGAGATTAATTATCCGACTCATGATCTGGAATTAGCTGCAGTAATTCATGCCTTGAAGATTTGGAGACACTACTTATACGGGGAAAAGTGTGAGATATTCACGGACCACAAGAGTTTAAAATATATTTTCACCCAACGAGACTTGAACATGAGACAGCAAAGATGGTTGGAGTTGATGAAGGATTACGATCTTTCGATTGAGTACCATCCGGGGAAGGCGAATGTAGTAGCCGATGCATTAAGCCGGAAGACGCCGAGGAATTTAGCCGACGAGCTAACGCAACAAAAAGAATTGGTAAAAGAAATGGAACGCTTAGAATTGGATGTGATTCCAGGGACCAACGATGGCTTGATGATGGCGATTATAGCACACCCAGATATTATTAACGAAATCAAGAGGGAACAGTTTCATGATGTTTACTTGTGTAAAATGAGAGATGAGATATCTTTGGGAAAGCGACCTGGTTTTGTATTAGAACAAGGAACGTTGAAACTGGGAAATCGATTATGTGTACCAAATGTGAAAGACCTGAAAGAACGACTTTTGGAAGAAGCTCATAGTACGAAATATTCAGTACACCCGGGGAGTAATAAGATGTACAGAAACTTGAGAGAAAACTTTTGGTGGAAGGGTATGAAGCGTGAAGTTGCCAAGTTTGTATCCGAATGTTCGGCATGTCAACAAGTCAAGGCAGAGAGACAAGTACCCGCGGGGTTACTACAACCTTTGCCAGTGTCAGAATGGAAGTGGGATGAGATTACGATGGATTTTGTTTCAGGATTTCCACGATCATGTAACAAGAATGAAAAGATTTGGGTTATAGTTGACCGGTTAACAAAGTCAGCTCATTTTCTACCGATCAAGACGACTAAACCGTCCAAGTTAGCAGAATTGTATGTGAAAGAGATTGTAAGACTACATGGAGTCCCAGCTGTGATTATATCCGATCGTGATAGTAGTTTTACGTCAAGATTTTGGGGAAGTTTGCAAGAAGCTATGGGTACGAAATTAAGTTTCAGTACTGCATTTCATCCTCAGACCGATGGGCAGTCAGAACGCATGATTCAGACGTTAGAGGATATGTTGAGACTTTGTGTATTAGATTTTGGGAACGATTGGGAGCACCACTTGCCGTTGATTGAATTTGCTTACAACAACGGATTTCAGTCAAGTATTGGTATGGCACCATATGAAGCTCTGTATGGCCGTAAGTGTCGATCACCAGTTTGTTGGACCGAGGTTGGAGAAAGGAAGTTGTTAGGACCTGAGTTAATACAGGTGACTACTGAGAAAGTGAAATTGATTCAAGAGCGACTTAAGGTAGCTCAGAGCTGATATAAGAGTTATGCGGACTCTAAGCGACGACCGATGACATTTGAAGTAGGAGATTTCGTATACTTGCGGGTATCGCCTTCGAAAGGCATTGTACGATTTGGGAAGAGGGGAAAGCTCAATCCGAGATTCATAGGACCTTTTGAGATCCTAGAGAGGGTTGGTCCAGTAGCTTACCGTTTGGCCTTGTCATCCGAGTTGGAACATGTGCACAATGTGTTTCACGTATCGATGTTGAGACGATGTATGACTGACACGAGTAAGATCATTGTACCTGAACCGCTTCAGATTCAGGGAGATTTGACTTATGTGGAACATCCTGTAGGGATTCTAGATCGAAAAGAGCAAATTTTGAGAACCAAGACTATTCCAATGGTGAAAGTACTATGGCGTAGTCATACAGTGGAAGAGGCTACATGGGAAAGTGAGGAAGACATGCGGAATGAGTATCCGTACTTGTTCGACGCTTGAGGTAAAGTTTGGGGACAAACTTCCTTTTTGGAGGGGAGAGTTGTCACACCCGTTCCAGAATTTCATAGTTTAATCATGCATGATATGAAATTTTATGAATTATCAATGATATATGATAATTGAGGATAAGTGGTTGACTGTGGTCAACGGTAAGGTGTCAGTGAGGACACGAGAATATGGAAGTTCATATTGCATAATCATGAGTAAATGACATTTATATGATTTAAATGTTATTTGACTTTATCTGGTAATTGTTGAATAGTAATTTTACCTGTATAGTATAATTCTGATAACCTTTGTTATTGATTATATCATTTTGAGAACTGTGGTGAGAACGTGAGAGACACGTTAATTAAAAAGGTAGGTTGTGTAGAGATTCCACAGAATATAGTTTTCGGACGTTATTTTGGACCCAAACGAAACTTAGTCGGAAACTTTTGAAATTTATAGTTTTCACTCGTAAAGGCATAAAATGGACGCGTGCGAAGTTTCGAGAGGTAATTAGAAGTTTGAGAAACTCGTGGGGAGGTAAGCGTAATTTCCATAACTTTTGCCTATATATAGATGAGGATGAGAATTCATTCTCATCCAAATCCAAACAAATATCTAGAGAGAGGAGAGAGAAGGGAGATTTAGTTGCCACGGGCTTTGTGACGCCGATCGACGACCGTTCGTCCGTCAGATTTTCTCCAGATTTCAGATTTGAACTCGTGGAGGTAAGATCTACGTTTTGATACCACTTAGGTCATGTTTGGCCAAGTTTTGTTAAAATCTTAATTTTGGACTTTTGGGAAAAATCAGGTATAACTTGTAGGAATCGTACCAAATTCGAAATCCGACGATTTTTTAGCCCCCTAGACGATCCTTCAAAGTTTGAAGAGATTCGCACGAGGTATGAATTCTAGATCTATGAAATATATGGATTTTCATGTTTTGGACATCACTTTTGATATTCTTGGATCCGGGCGAAATTCATGTATTAGCTAGGCCCGTTAATTATGCACGTGAAATTATGATAAAAGCACGTATAACTGTTTATGTGAGCATGTTATGTGTCTACTTGGGTCAAAGGGGAGTTTGGTGCAAATTCATTCGAAGTAAGCTCCTCGAACCTTGAGGATTGTGATCTTGTTGGAATTGGAATTTGTGGTGGTGTCTGGATTGGAGGTGGGCCCAACCAGTACACCGTACCTGGTATGGAGGAAGGCCCAACCAGTGTATGAGATGCGTGGGAGAGGTGGGCCTCCTACGGCATCGACCGGATGAATGCGTACCACTCACCCCAGAGACTATTTCTATGTGTTTTAGATGCTTAAACCATAAATTGTCATATAAGCATACATTTAGAATTGTACGCTCAGCATATAGCTGAGCAGTGGAGATGTACTCCATTGCAGGTAAGAAGAAGGATAAGAAGAAGCGCGATGAGTGAGGTCGATGAACGCCGGGGATAACACTTGTATATGTTTTTGTTTTAAATCCTAAACTTGTGTAAGGTTGGTAATATGTTGTAATCTTGTAATTGAACGTCTGTATTTATGTTTTGAATGCGTTATAATCTGTTGTGGTTGTGATTGTTATTGGTGTTGAGTAGCAGGACTTATTATTTTTCAGAGCAGGGCTGCCAGCAGAGAAGCAGTCGACTGGACCCCCTGATCAGTCGACTGGATCTCGTGTATTTGAGATACTGTAAGTGTTTATCAGAGAAGCAGTCGACTGGACCCCTTGGGCAGTCGACTGAATACTGTTGACTTTAGCTGCTGCTTCCTTCGATTGAAAAGCAGTCGACTGGTTTCAGAAAGCAGTCGACTGGGCAGTCGACTGGACCTCTGTTGAGATTTAGGGTTTTGGTTCTGCTTGACACAGTCGACGGAGCAGTCGACTGGACCCTGGTGCAGTCGACGGGACAGTCGACTGAGCCTCTGTTTTTTTTTTAAAACTGTTTTCTTTTGAAGTGTTCTCAATGGCCAAAACTTTTTATAACTCTGATTTCAATGTATTTTACAAACACAGAAGGGAACGTTTCCTAAGTTTTAAACTACCAGGGTTGTTTTATAGAAGTTCTTTCCGCTGCGTATTATTAGATGATGTTGGTTGAGCCTTGGTGGCGTGCCACGTGTCCTATTTCCACGCGTAGTGGGATGGGTCGTGACAGAAGTGATGGCATAAGATTACAAACGTCAGACAAATTAATAATATAAAAATAACCACTTTAGTAAACTATTGCACAGTAACTTCAAATTACCTTGTTGAGAAAGTTCGATAAAATATAACGAATGTGGCAAATATGATCTCAAAATGTTCTACCATGATTCCAAGTCTCCCCAACAAGAACAAGAAATTCTCCCAAAAATTGTAAGTCTTATATATAAAATGATGACAAATAACATTGAATGTAATTTAACAAGTAGAAAATTATTTGAACGAAATTGTTTGATAGTATAAGTTAAGTATCAAAAAACATTACCTGAATTATTAGACGAGATTAAGGAAAAATAGCTAGGTTGTAGCACCATTCAAGTTAGTCGTACATATAGATATATATTAAGCAACAAGAGCTTTCAAAAAAAAAATTGAGAATACTACTTGAGAAAGATTATTTATATTTTTTAAACCTCAATGCAAAGAAGTATTAGAAACCAAATGACCTTGCAAAAAGAAAAAAAAATAGATGGTGAAATGTAAAGTGAATAGGTATAAGAAAAGAAACAATTAATCCTAGTAAGAAAATAGCACACTTGTCTTTAAAAATATAGCATTGCATGTTGACAAGTAGCTTTTTCCTAAACTTTTTTTATTTGTATTTAGAATTTGATAGAAGGTGTTGAAGTTGAAGTTATGAACCAAATGCAATTAGGTAGCTTTTTCCTAAAATTTCATATGTGGAGCCAATGAAGCACGACAAATGCAAATTATAGATTTTTTTACTTATATTTAGAATTTAATAGAAGGTGTCAAAGCTGAAGTTACAAACCAAATGCAATTATAGATTTTTTACTTTAACAAAAGCTGTTGAAGCTCGAGTTATATACCATATTCAAATCTTCAAATACTATTTCTCATGAACAAGAAATTGTTTAGAAAATCAATCACACATGCAATGTAATGATTTAGAAGCCAGCGACAAGGTTTAATTGAAAGAAAACAAAAGTAAATAAGAATTTTATCTAAAATTGAGAAAATATAAATTCTTTTCTCGCACTAAGATTCAAATACATACGATTAAAATAAACAGCTAAAAACATGTATCAAAAGACATTACCTCTTATTAGATGAGAGAAAGTGAAAGCGTACTACGAAAAGTGTTAGTTTTGCACATGCATTGATATATGATTAAAATTTCTTAAAGCTTCAATAAAACATTACTGAAAAGGAATAGAAAGAAAAAGTAAAGCATCTAAATAATTCCTAACAAAGCTATATACATGTGTCTTACTTTTTCATGGAGAGCACCACATCACACCTACATTGCTATATATATATTACCTATACATTAAAAAAAAAAGAGCCTTAACACATAAAAAAAAATACATTGCATGCCCCTCCTAGGGAGCTTTGCCTGTCTCTTTTGACAGATTCCATGGGTATTTCTTACCCACGTGGTAGTTAATTTTTATGCTTTCCTTAACCCCCCAAGAAAAAAAAATTAAAAAAAAATTAAAAAAAAACATCCCTTAGAGACAGTAGTAACACATTTGAAACCATAGAGGCAAATTGAAAAACACAATAACTATGTATAAGAGATTTATCTTTTCTCTATTCTCTATGCATTGAGTTCGTTTGGGTTAGATGGAACTTTAAAATCAAGTGATGAATTGAAACCATAGAGGCAAATTGAAAAACACAATAACTATGTATAAGAGATTTATCTTTTCTCTATTCTCTATGCATTGAGTTCGTTTGGGTTAGCTGTAGATGTGGGAAGATCTCATACAGAAAGCTAAAGAAGGAGCCTTCTCCTGCCAATGTACTCAAATTTGTTTCTTCTCTTTACTCCAATTTCTGCTACATCTACATATATATACACACATATATATGATTTGTTATGTTGGTTTCAGTACAATTTTGATGGGAGATACAACCTAGTAAGGTTCATAAAGACGATACAGAAAGTTGGGCTTTACGCTCATCTTCGCAATGGACCTTATGTTTGTGCAGAGTGGAATTTTGGGTATTCACATCTCTGTTCTCTCTCTCTCTCAACTCTCTCTCTCTCTATATATATATATACACACACACATACACATACACACACACACACACAAAAAGAGCCTTAATCTAAGTGATTAACTTAATTTTCCTTTTGGGTTTCAGAGGATTTCCTGTTTGGCTCAAGTATGTTCCAGGAATCAGCTTCAGAACAGACAATGAACCTTTCAAGGTCTCAGATTCTTTTCATACACTCACTAAATCATCACTACTACTAATGAAACAGTAGAGACACTGGTTTCTTTCCAAACAATCACTCATTTCACTTTTAATTTGTTAAGAGACAAAAATGGCCTCCATGCCTTCAAATTCTAACCATGTTGAAAAATATCTACATGTTGTCCTTTTTGGTAATTTTATACAAACAATCACATTTTTCAGCTCGTTTGTCAAACACTCTTGTTTAAGACCGATCACTTATTATTTCAATTAACCCAAACACCAAACAACTTAATATTTCATCTCTTAAAAAATAATCACTTAATATTTCATCAATTAAAAAATAATCGCTTAATATTTCAGCTAACCCAAATGGGCTGTATATATAAATGTCAATCCTTTTTACCCCTCCTCACCATGTGGCACAATGTAAAAAAAGTTTGGTTTATTTTTTTTTCCTTTCTTCCCCTCCAACTTATTCATCTTTTATCTACCAACCATTTCAGTTCCAAATTACAGCACCCAATTAAGTAATCCAAGCTAGGACTAATTATAAAAACATTACTAAAAAGGAATAGAAAGAAAAAGTAAAGCATCTAAATAAATCCTAACAAAGCTATATACATGTGTCTTATTTTTTCATGGAGAGCACCACATCACACCTACATTGCTATATATATATATATTACCTATACATTAAAAAAAATACATTGCATGCCCCTCCTAGGGAGCTTTGCCTGCCTCTTTTGACAGATTCCATGGGTATTTCTTACCCACGTGGTAGTTAATTTTTATGCTTTCCTTTACCCCCCTCCCAACCCCCCCCCCCCCCCCCCCCCGGAAGAAAAAAAAAAAACCCTTAGAGATAGTAGTAACACATTTGAAACCATAGAGGCAAATTGAAAAACACAATAACTATGTATAAGAGATTTATCTTTTCTCAATTCTCTATGCAATGAGTTCGTTTGGGTTAGCTGAAACTTTAAAATTAAGTGATGAATTGCGAATTTCGAGGAAAAAGTGTTTGTTTTGTAAAATAGAAGTGTCTAGATTAGCTTAAAATTTCAGGACTTAAACAAATTAGGTAAAATATTAAGCTGAAAAAAGTAGAACTTTTTTTTCTTTCCAAACAATCACTCATTTCACTTTTAATTTGTTAAGAGACAAAAATGGCCTCCATGCCTTCAAATTCTAACCATGTTGAAAAATATCTACATGTTGTCCTTTTTGGTAATTTTATACAAACAATCATATTTTTCAGCTCGTTTGTCAAACACTCTTGTTTAAGACCGATCACTTATTATTTCAGTTAACCCAAACACCAAACAACTTAATATTTCATCTCTTAAAGAATAATCACTTAATATTTCATCAATTAAAAAATAATCGCTTAATATTTCAGCTAACCCAAAGGGGTTGTATATATAAATGTCAATCCTTTTTACCCATCCTCACCATGTGGCACAATGTAAAAAAAGTTTGGTTTATTTTTTTTTTTCCTTTCTTCCCCTCCAACTTATTCATCTTTTATTTACCAACCATTTCAGTTCCAAATTGCTGCACCCAATTAAGTAATCCAAGCTAGGACTAATTATAAAAACATTACTAAAAAGGAATATAAAGAAAAAGTAAAGCATCTAAATAAATCCTAACAAAGCTATATACATGTGTCTTATTTTTTCATGGAGAGCACCACATCACACCTACATTGCTATATGTATATATATATATATATTACCTATACATTAAAAAAAAATAGCCTTAACACAAAAAAAAAATACATTGCATGTCCCTCCTATGGAGCTTTGCCTGCCTCTTTTGACAGATTCAATGGGTATTTCTTACCCACATGGTAGTTAATTTTTATGCTTTCCTTTAGCAACCCCCCCCCCCCCGCCCCCCCCCCCCCCCCCCCCCCCCCCCCCCCCCCCCCCCCCACAAAAATAAAAATAAAAATAAAAAACACCCCTCCCCGACAAAAATAAAAATAAAAATAAAAAACACCCCTTATAGATAGTAGTAACACATTTGAAACCATAGAGGCAAATTGAAAAACACAATAACTATGCATAAGAGATTTATCTTTTCTCAATTCTCTATGCAATGAGTTCGTTTGGGTTAGCTGAAACTTTAAAATTAAGTGATGAATTGCGAATTTCGAAGAAAAAGTGTTTATTTTGTAAAATAGAAGTGTCTAGATTAGCTTAAAATTTCAGGACTTAAACAAATTAGGTAAAATATTAAGCTGAAAAAAGTAGAATTTTTTTTTTCTTTCCAAACGATCACTCATTTCACTTTTAATTTGTTAAGAGACAAAAACGGCCTCCATGCCTTCAAATTCTAACCATGTTGAAAAATATCTACATGTTGTCCTTTTTGGTAATTTTATACAAACAATCACATTTTTCAGCTCGTTTGTCAAACACTCTTGTTTAAGACCGATCACTTATTATTTCAGTTAACCCAAACACCAAACAACTTAATATTTCATCTCTTAAAGAATAATCACTTAATATTTCATCAATTAAAAAATAATCGCTTAATATTTTAACTAACCCAAATGGGCTGTATATATAAATGTCAATCCTTTTTACCCCTCCTCACCATGTGGCACAATGTAAAAAAAGTTTGGTTTATTATTTTTTTTTTTCCTTTCTTCCCCTCCAACTTATTCATCTTTTATTTACCAACCATTTCAGTTCCAAATTACAGCACCCAATTAAGGAATCCAAGCTAGGACTAATTATAAACAAATTTATGATCCATCTTAATATCATACATGCAGAAAATCATGTCCGTGCAATAAACAGTTCAACAAGTCTCAACAGAAAAGGAAGCAGAAAGGAACATCCATACAAACTTTAATGCTGGAAAATCAAAATGCCTGCCATGATACAAAAGAATATAAAAAAGCCTAGCTTTATGATCCTTCCAGTGTCACTGCTACCAAACACAATGCATGTGTCCAACTATATCTAATACTTGTGAAGGAACCTTAGTTTAGTACTTGGGTGTATAATTTGGGCTTAAAAATTATAACCTCAATTTTCTATGTCACAATCCCTCAAATATTGAAGAGAACATTGTTTTCTTCATGGAACTTTGTTTTCACTTTCATGCATGTGTAATTTTCGAAATTGTGGCACCTAGAATGAGCTAGAAGGGAGTTTGGTGTGCATAAGAAACAAAATAACCAAATAAAATCCCCAATTCAACTCTAGGGTTCCACAATACTACCTAAACCCCTAATTGAAATCTGCCAACTCTAGAATTCCACACAAAACAGAGAGTATAAAGAGTGAGAAAGGAAAACCCCTAATTCGACTCTAAGGTTCCACAATAATACCTACATTCAACTGTAGGGTTCCACACAAATACAGAGAGGATAAGGAGATGAAAAAGGGAAAAAAAAAAAAAAAAGGCAGAAGATCTTACCTGTGACCGGAGAAGGAGGCCGAATTGAATCGTTGCTGTTGTGGAGCTCTTGCTCAGTTTCTCAGTCTCTCAAGTGACAAGTAATGTGATATTTATATCCTTTGAACCCATATATATATATATATATATATCTTACCAGATTAGTAAAACCTATTTGGTGTAAAGGGAAAATGACATCTAAGGATCAAACAATTGAAAATATGATAAATAAAGACAATTGAAATTCAAAACACTTGAAGGCTCTTTTATAATATGGTGTTGATTATCAACATAGGACATTCATAAATTCACACAGAACTTCCTAGGGATGGTAGGGTAGTTTAGTCTTTTCCAAAATTTCAAAAAACCAAAAGAAAAACATAGCAATGAAATTCGGGTCAAATGCAGCAGAAAATGGGTATCCAATGCGCATCACACCTACACCTGAAAGAATATATTTTTGCACTCTAAAAATTACTAACGCTCTTTTGTCATTGACTAATGCAGTGGGTTATGGTACTTTATATTGCTAATTTAATAGTAAAGTAATGGGCTCCATTGGTATAAAGTGTTGATCCACTATATTAGCCGAGTGCGAGCAATTTTAACCAAAAACTGGTTAAACCGTGGTAAGGCAACTATTACTCTCTTCATCCCTTTTTTTTATTCCACTTTTGAAAATCCAATTTTTTAAGGGGACAAAAAGAATCAACAACTATTTTTCACAATTGCCCATAATCATTATAATAACTTTTTTAATTTTGTCTTAGTGTAGATTTCAGAAGAAAAATAAGTAAAAATTGTATACCAATTTAAAATAGTGGTACATACAAAATGGAATATCGGGCTAAAAATGGGAGGAGGAAGTAGTAAAGACTGTACAGAAGTACTGCACTATGAAAAACTGAAGACGAATAACGATGGTAACCCCTGCAAATCTAGGGTTTCATTGAAGAGGTAACTGCAATGGCTTTTCATACTCTAATTCTAGGTTTTTGATGTTGAAGCAATTGAAGTTCATTACCTGATTGTTAAGAGTTTTGTGATCAGTCTGTAACCTAAGAAATTAACTTTGTTCATTGTTTACAAAGTCTATTTATTCTATTTAGAAGAAAAATGTCTGACTATATCCCTAGAGATGTGTTGATCGATATACTCATCAGACTGCCAATCAAGACACTGGTTCGATGCACTAGTGTCTGCAAATCATGGTACTCTCTTCTCACAAATCCTAGTTTCATCACAACCCACCTCAATCACACAACTATTACAGACCATAACAACAATGACAGTGACAGTGACCTATTAATCGTTCGTCGTTACGACAAAAGTCTCCGGGAAGAGGAGTACTCGCTCTATTTTGATAATGAAAACTTCGATGAGTACGCTAAGCTCGAATTTCCTTTGAAGACCAGCCGTGACTATTTTAATGTAATTGGTTGCTGCAATGGCCTCATTTGCTTATGTGATGATCTGCAAGATTATAAAGAAACCCTGTTTCTATGGAACCCGTCGATTCGAAAGTCGGTGGCTCTTCCCCGAGTCCGTGTCGGCTTCGGGTCCCATGGCCCCTTTAGTCATATTATCGGATTTGGCTATGATCCGCTGACTAATGACTACAAGGTCGTAAGGATTGTGTATGTTAATGGTGAGATAATTCCAGCTGAAGTTGACATTTTTACAGTGAACACAGGCACTTGGAGAAACATTAGCCATTTGGGTCTTTTCTATTATATTCTAAAAAGGACACACCAGGCTTATCTCAATTGTGCTGCACATTGGGTTGCTTATGATAAGAGGAACGAGTTTTGCTATTTGATTGTTTCGTTCAGCATGGTTGATGAGGTGTTTAGGGAGATAAAGCCGCCTGCAATCATTGCTTGTAAAAACTGGCTGTGCTATGATGTTCATGCTGTGAACTTTCAGGGATCACTTTCTCTTTTTGAGGGAAATTTAAATTCAACTAGCTTTTGTATATGGGTGATGAAGGAGTATGGTGTGGCTGAATCTTGGACCAAACAAATGGTTATTGATCTCCCTGGATATTGTGTCATGTGGGTTTTTGGCTTTAGAAAGAACGGTGATGTACTGATGGCCTCCGAGATGGATGGAGTTGTGCCGGGGGACGATAGGGGCTCTCTGGAATGTTATGATCCGAAGGGAAAACAATATAAGGATCTTGGAATTCATTGCTCTATAGGAAATTACTATACGCCCTCATTCTATTCTGATGCTTACAAGGAGAGCCTAGTTTTACTTGGCGTGACTTTTTGTGATACGCTTGCTTGTGAGGGCCCCCCTGAGTTGCATGATCGAAGAAGGAAGTGGACTTGAGAAAACCAAGAAAAAGAAAGGAAAAGGAAAAGAAGAAAGGGAAGAACAGGTTATCATGAATCTTTTACGTCTGATATTCAATATCTCTAGTTACTGCTGTTGTTAAGAATATGGTAACGGTGTTGATGTAGGTTAAACACTAGGAAGCACGTACACTTCGAGAAGTGTCCGTGTTGAACATTGTGTTGGACCGACACACGCCAGGCACTCCTTGACACATGTCGGACACAACAAAATCTTTACCCTAATAGTTCTCGTAGATGTTTTATTTGGACACATGTAAGACACATGTCAGACACTTTTTGACTTGTTGGACACCCCGAAATATAAGCCGAAAGTTATAAGGGCCTCATAATGATGAGCACAATTAGGATTCATTGAAGAAATAAAATGGATATTCTGAATGAGTAATAAATAGGGTATGTGGAAACATAATGTGGCTTTTTTAAATGCATAGACTCGGGCATCTCAGAAATTTCAAATAATTAGGACTTTTTGAAAGTATAAGGTAAAGACAGTTAGGTATCTTATTCTTGCTAAAGGTAAATCTTCGTTTCTTATCATAAGTGGTGATCATAGAATATGTATTCTATCATTCGTTGTGTCGCCATATCGTGTCCATGTTCCCATATCCATGTATGTTTAGCCATTCGTTTTGTTGGTGTCACAAATTGATGTTTTCTTATCGAGCAAAATTTCTTTTCATTACCTTTATAGATGACAATTATGGCTGTTCATTAATATTGGTTGAAATGTCATGGGCGAGAATATTAACTTTCAAGGTTGTGGCTGTAGCAAGAAATCGAAAGAAGCGTGCAAGGGAAAGGGGAAGAGGGGTTATACACGAGCTAGTTTTGATCTCCATGGCCATGCCTTTTGTAGGTGGCACAAATTGATGGTTTCTTATCGCCCAATGTTTCATTTCGTTACCTTTAGATGACAAATTATTGCTATTCATTAATATTGGTTGGGGTGTCATGTGCAAGAATATTAATTTTCAAGGTTGTGGCTGTACTGTGGCAGGAAATCAAGAGGACAAAAGGCCAAGGCAAAGAGGCGTAGAAAGAGTAGAGGCGGCGTAATGAAGTCTTATATGGTGGTTTTTTTTTTTTTTTTTTTGTTGCTACTCTGCTGAGAATATATATGTGTGTGGTTGAATATCAATGTTCTATGTTCTTTAGGGAAGATGTAGTTGACTCGTGATGTTACTAAACTCTTGGAGCATTTGTGACTGGTATGCCATAGAGATGTTATGCTTGAAATATTGATTCTCTTCTATTGTTTGTTGATGCCATTCTCTCTCTCTGAACCTGGTTTTATGGTGTCTGCTACATTGTGGTGTAAAAATTTATGTTTACAAGTGGAAATGTTAGTACTGTTGCCATTGTGGAACAACATAAAGCAACCCAGTCGTCTGGTATAGTTATGTTCGAATTCAAAGGAAGAGAAAAGAAAATAGCATTCTAAGCCTTATAAGTTGTTTTGGTTTCTGAAATTTCCATCCCATCTATCCCAAGTTTGCTTCTTTACTTTTTCCTCCCTTTCCTACCTTTTCTTAATGAAATGACAAGTTTCATTGTTGCATTTGTTGGAAGAATGTTCTTGGTAATTTATTTTTCTTAGGGCTTGTTTGGGAAAGCCAAAAACAGGACCTGGTTCAGTCCAAGTCTAATTTTTATCTAGTTCTTGTGAGAAACTAAGTGTATGTTCGTCTAATAGAAAACCTGCATTGAGGAATTTATTAGACTCCTATGTAAAGAGTAGACACTCACCAAATTAGATTCTCATAATAACCAAATAAAAATTGAACTTGGATTATACTAGGTCCAATTTTGAATATTCCTAACCAGGCCTTAGACTGAGGTGGTATGGACGTTATACTATGGAGAAATCCGTCCCATTGCTTATCTAGTGTACGTTGCTCTAATTTCCTTTGCCTTAAGAGTTTTTTTTTTTTTTTCCTTCCATGACTGTGCTAGAGTATGTAACTAAAAGATGCATTAACTTGTCCTGAGCACATTTAGAGCTGGAATTTGGTCTTTTGTAGGCTTGTAGCTTTGAAAAATACTTTCATGGTTGACCTTCCAGTGATTATGGTCCAAAAAGTTCCCAAATTTGTTTCCCTATCATGTCCTTCGGAAACATAGTATAACCTCTGGTGCATTCTCATTAGAGCATCTCTAATGGTGTAGGATGATATTGGATAAAACTAACTTAAGTTCTTATATCAAACAATGAATT
Source organism: Hydrangea macrophylla (assembly GCA_033977485.1). Classification (NCBI taxonomy): domain Eukaryota; kingdom Viridiplantae; phylum Streptophyta; class Magnoliopsida; order Cornales; family Hydrangeaceae; genus Hydrangea; species Hydrangea macrophylla. The sequence continues at coordinate 101,958,741 of CM066990.1, forward strand.
CACACAACTGCGTAATAATTTAACCCGTAGAGGGAATGCCGGCTAGGGTGGGCCGGTCGAAACAATGCCGTTTGACCCAATTTTTGTTTTGATTTTTTTTTTTAATCATTTCTTTGCCTAAACCAAAAAAAAAAAAATGGTAGAACAATTCTCAGTGGCAGGGGCTTTGTCGGCCGACATTGCCAATGCTGGCTAGGGGATTGACATAAAAATATATATATTTCCAAACAGCAAAGGCTTTGCCGGCTATGACCAAACGGCATTGCCTTTGTCATTGGCCTATAAGGTAAGAAATTTACCTGAATGGTAAAGTTAGGTTCATATACAATACAGCTACCTAAGTTGCCCTACCAATAACACTGTTGGGGCTATTTTTTCCGAAAACCTAACTTAACTTATCCTACTAATAACACCATTGGAGATGCTCTTAGATGTTGTTTTGGTTGGTCCTCTTATTATTGTAGTTGAGAAACAAATTTGAATACCATAGCTTTGCCTGTACCTATCCAAATATATGATGAAATATCACCTCTTATGATGTAGGTACAATTTAATTACATGTTGGCCTCCAAATTTTTAACTTTTGCAAATGGTCCATGCTTACAATATTTACATTTTTAACTTTTGAATAGTCTAACTTTAACAAACACCTAGCCTTCCATCTCTCATAACGAACCGAAAATCTCACATAATAAAACTATAATCTTATATATTGATTGAAAAAAATAAAGAGGGTAAATTGCAAATTACACTCCTGTAGTTTGAGGATTGTGCAAATTACACCATATGGTTTCAATTTTGGCAATTTACACCCTACAGTTTAAAAATTGTGCAAAATTTACCCAATTATAAAAATTAAAACACAAGGGCGCAATGAGAATATCACATTATTTCCAGCCCAAAATAACTCCATGTGCAGGGCGCAAACCCTAGAGTATAGTTTAGTGGAGCAGAAGCTTATATAGGGGTAGCACCCCGACCCGGTTATTTTTATTTTTATTTTGGTTAGAAATAGTTTTTTTTTTTAGTATAAAGTAATCTATCCTTTAATTCTTTCACGAAAATTTTGTATCATAAGCTTAATTAGTTATTTGTATTTATCAATCTCATTGTCCCAGAACTCCGTATAGGCTTATGCTTCCACTGAACTACACTCCTGTGTCTACCTCTGCACATGAGGTCATTTTGGGCTGAAAATATAACACCCGTAATTTTGTTATTGCATTTTATCATATTGTCATGCATGATAATGTGATACGTTGTGTATTTTGGCACGTGTGCGTGTGAGTTTGACTCACGAGTCGATTTGGGTGTTTGTGTTAGAGAACCCTCTGAGACAGTGTAAATTGAATGTTTTATTGTTGTGATGCCTCTGTGAGATTGAGATGGTCATTGTGGAATACTTTAAATGTTTATATGAAAATAAATGTTAACTTGTGTATTTCAGTATCTGTATTATTTTCTGGTTTAGATTATATTTCTGTTGTTAATTTTAGTATCCTGGTGAAGACGAATTAACACTCTATTAATTTGGTGGGCTAATTAGCAACTTCGGAAAAATAATGTAGAAACTTGCGTTTTAGCAACCAAACGGACCTTAGTCGGAAACTGTTATAATTTGGAGGTTTTACTCGTAAAGCTATGAATTAGCTGTATAGAAAGTTTCAGAGACTAATTAGGAGTTTTGAATACTCGCAGGGAGGTAAACACAATTTTCAGAAGTATTACATATATATAGATAGAGATTGTCACGCCCCGACGTAGCATAAATAAGGAAAGCATTTAATTTTCTTTATGGACCCGTAGGTCGTGACAGTTTGAAGGATCGATTCCGTCCTAAAATTCAACAACAAAAACATAATAATCAGAGCAGAGCAGAGCAATCAAGGCTTACGATGTTTTTCTAACTTAATAGTTATTACAGCCCGGGGTCTCTAAAGGCACAAACTGCCTTAAATCAAAACAATAACTTAACATCTATTACAGTCATCCTTATTACAAAACAGTTTATAAATTAAGGCTTAGGATATTGATAACAGTTTTATCTTCCAAAAGCAGCCGTTCTCAGTTAGCGTAGTCATAATGTTCCGCTTGATCAAAAATTGAAAAGCCTAGACACGAATGTCCAGGACGCATCAACGTCGTCAGCTTCAAGAAGCTGGTAAGTATTAAAAACATAACTTTGAATGTAACACATACTCATTTACCATTTTCCAATTCTCATTTAATTCAACAAGTTTACATTAAAGGAAAGAGTTCATTATAGAAAACAACCACAATATCATTTGAAAGTTATAATTCACATGTATGTGATCGTGTATGAAAACAATGCACCATCTCATCTTATCGACTCTTTTCTCTCGACAAACACAACAACCCACCATCTCACACCAGTATCTTTGAAATACTCCGATAGCCACACTTTCGCACAGGGGTGCCAGGGAATGTCCAGTTTGCCTCACACTTTAGCACGGGGTGCAAGGGAATGTCCAATGCCTCACACTTTAGTACCTAATCCGCCTCGCAAATACATCACACAGTATCCAGACTCGGGTACCAGGGAGTGTCCGTAGGCCACACTTTAGCACTACCGGGTGCCAGGGAATGTCCAAGTTTGACGTCACACACTTTAACGCTACCATGGGCGTCAGGGAGTGTCCAGTTTTGCCACCGTCGCATTTCAAAGACACTCTAGCCGCAATCTCAACCACAACACACTTTGGTACTCACTTACCAGGGAGTGTCCACAATACAATCTCAACCACACACTCTATACCACACTGACCATTACTCTTTTCCACACCGACCAACACTCACACTCACCATGCATGTACAACTGACACCATATGAATGTTATGTAATAGAACATATTAAATGTCGGGATCGATAACCATGTATATTTGAAAAGAATCAAAATCATAATCGTCCTCTAATAACCAAAACATAATCTGTTTTAACATAACTTCCAAACAGAGCCTTAAAACTCATAAAACATCATCCAAACAGTCCCTTAGCAGGAAACAGACAAAAACCGAAAACTGTCAGAAGTCGCGCGCGCGGGCTGCTCGCGCGATATGCCCCTTTTTCATTTTTCTTTTTTAAAATCTTTTCTGTCTGCCTGAAACCAGCCACCTCGCTCGCGTGGGCCGCTCATGCGAAGGGTCGCTCGTGTGGGCCGCTCGCGCGACATGCCCAATTTTCGGTTTTTTTTTTTTTTTAAATTTTTCTTTCTGCCAGGAAACACACAGCTCGCTCGCGCGCGCGAGTTCAGGCAGTAGCTTCGTCTTCTTCGCTGAAAAGTCCCATGTTACAGATTTTGATGCCAATTTGACCCATTTTGAAATTTGACAATAACCAAGCCTTATTATATATGGATCTCTCCGGTTTTTCGCAAGGATTATGAATCTACAATCAATTTTACATGAATCAATCTATAACTTTAGAATTTTATGAAAGATTACAAGATGACAAAACTTAATTTCTTATATACTTTCACATATGGATGAATTAGGCTTGAATACTTTAACCATAGTCTACATATACTATAATCTTCCTAAATCATCTCTAAAAACTCATTTTGATTAAGGTTGAAAAATTCGTATTTTCAAGCCATGGAGTTCATATGCAAATTCATCAATGGTGATTACAAATAAAGCGCGCTACTCAAAACAGTAAATACAATCTGAATTACATTCTAGGTGAGTTTAGAATACTCACTATGATTAAAAGCAGAGAGATTGCTGAGAAAGAATAGCAAGCTAATAATTTCAAACCCAAGCTTTGGCTATGGGGATTAAGAGCTTCTCTCTCTACAAATTTTCTAAAATTAAACTCTCCAGCTCTCTCTTAAATTCTCTCTAGAGTATCAAAACTTCTCCAGATTGAGTGCTGTGTGTGTTTAAGTGAATATATATAGGCAAATCCTGGAACTTGGAGGCCAAGTCCTGTGCTCCTCACTCAACAAATGAAGTAGTTTAATTAATTTACATAACTAAATAAATATACACAGCACACAAACATATATAGATCTTATATGCAGATTGTAGTACTAACTCTACAAATGCTCTAAGGGTCACTATAGGTTCCTAGGGGTCAATTGTGTTGTTTGGGAATTGGATCTTAAGGGCACAACATTAATACACACAAGATAGATAGATGCAAACAAGGTACAAGCCAATGATCACTTGCCACAAATGGAAAAGTATGTGTCATATCTTGATTGGTGGAGTTTCCCAAACTGTAGGAGATCAATGCGGCGCGGACAGTTTTGCACATAAACTGGTATTTTCGCGTCGTGGTGGTCACCACAAAAATACAAAAAATTCATTTTAACGTAAGAAATGATTTTCCGATTTTATAAAAATACTGCTTGAGTTAAAAGAAAATATTTCCACCGTTTTGAAATACAGTTTTAAAATCCAACACAGGTATGACTAAATTTACAGAAATTGTAATTTGACCCCAATAAGAATTTCAATATGAATTAAAACAAGTAACAAGGTTCTAAAACATGAAGATTATAAATTCAAATAGCTCTATGAACACAGATTAAACATGGAATTTCAATTTGAATTTAAATATGTCAAATGCAATACAAATAATTAAATGGAAATGCAGTTTCACAAAGCTTACAACATAAGTTTCTAAGGAGGCCAAAAGAGGAGATTTAGTTGCTTAGAGCTTATCGACGCCAAACGACGACCTTCTGTCCGTCTCTTTTCTCCCAGATTTCATATTCGAGCTCCTTGAGGTAAGAGCTTCGTTTTGATACCTATTAAGCCTTGTTTGGCCAAATTTTCCGAAAAGTCATTTCCTAGAATTTTTCATAAAAGTTGATAATCGGACTTTTGATCCATAGGAGTTGTACTAGAAGGATTTCTGCACGTTCTTTGTGCACGAGTTTTATTTGGATTGAATTATAGGAGCGTAAATCGAAGGTGAGTGATTCAACCTTATATTTTGGAATGATTTCTTGACATGTATTCATGTTGTGATATGAAAAGCATGTGTTTGTATAGATATATATTGTGTAGTTCATATTGGGCGATTATATTGATAAGTAGGCCCAATAGTACGGTGACATGTTTTGCTTTTCGCGAGTATGGTGATATGTATTTGAGCATATTGAGTTGCTTATTTGGGTCAAAGGAGCACGTGGTTACTGAGCCATTTTGTGGAGCCAATATAGGCATTAAGGTCGCACAATTAAAGAGAAGAATTGTAAGTCTTACCCTTTCGCATGGACTTATTGGCGAGGAGTCGCAGATTAGGATTATGGGATGTACACGTGAGGCTCGGAGACTAGTATGAAATGTGGAGATGTGAATGTGAGCATGTTTATCATTCATATACATTTATTGTTTTATTCACTAAGTGTTAGCTTAAACGAATAAAAAATGTGTGGTTATTCAAATAACCATTGCAGGTATTAATCTCGGCGAGGAATCGGAGAAGTGATTGCGGAGTATTGGGAGTTCACTTAGAAGGCGACTCATCTTGCTTATCCCGTAGTTTTGTAATCGAGCACGTTTGTTACCTTGTTTTCATAAGGAACTTGTAATAGAATTGAATAGTAGATTGTATTTGGAAACTGTAGATTAGAAGCTCTGAATATGTTTTGAAACATTATAATATAATATCGTATGTCTTTTGATATGTTGGAGTTGTGAAAGAACTCATGAGCTTGGATCTAAATACGTAAAGGAGTCGATAGTTCATGTTTATTCAAGACTGGTAGCACTATTGAGATTTGTGCCAAACGCATCTTTAATGTGTTCAGTAAATGTTTTCTTTCAAGTGACATGTTGTTATATATGTTTAAAGAACTTTCATAAAGTTTCAGAAGAAATGGAATTTGATAGGGCACTTTTTGTCACATCAAAAGTTGGACAGAAATAAGTGGTTTTGCTGTCAAGGATTCGACCGGTCGAAGGGACCCATTTGACCGGTCGAATGCCCCTCTGCTTGAAACTTCAGCAAAGTCACCTGGTCGATGATGTCACGCCCCGACGTAGCATAAATAAGAAAAGCGTTTAATTTTCTTTATGGACCCGTAGGTCGTGACAGTTTGAAGGATCGATTCCGTCCCAAACGTCAACAACAAAAACATAATAATCAGAGCAGAGCAATCAAGGTGTACAATATTTTCTAACTTAATAGTTATTACAGCACGGGGTCTCTGAAGGCACAAACCGCCTTACATCAAAACAATAACTTAACATCTATTACAGTCATCCTTATTACAAAACAGTGCATAAATTAAAGCATATGATATTGATAACAGTTTTATCTTCCAAAAGCAGCCGTTCTCAGTTAGCGTAGTCATAATGTTCCGCTTGATCAAAACCTTAAAAGCCTAGACACGAATGTCCAGGACGCATCAACGTCGTCAGCTTCAAGAAGCTGGTGAGTATTAAAAACATAACTTTGAATGTAACACATACTCATTTACCATTTTCAAATTCCCATTTAATTCAACAAGTTTACATTAGAGTAAAGAGTTCATCTAAGAAAACAACCACAATATCATTTGAAAGCTATAATTCACATATATGTGACCGTGTATGAAAACAATGCACCATCTCATCTTACCGACTCTTTTCTCTCGACAAACACAACAACCCACCATCTCACATCAGTATCTTTGAAATACTCCGATAGCCACACTTTAGCACAGGGGTGTCAGGGAATGTCCAATTTGCCTCACACTTTAGCACGGGGTGCTAGGGAATGTCCAATGCCTTACACTTTAGTACCTAATCCACCTAGCAAATACATCACACCGTATCCAGACTCGGGTACCAGGGAGTGTCCGTAGGCCACACTTAAGCACTACCTAGTAACAATTTGTGAAGGATTCTTAAAAAACTGTGGGAGATTCTTAACCAATGTGGGGGATTCATAACAATTTGTGGAGGATTCTCATGCAATACGGGGATCCCACCCCAGTTTGTTAAAGATCCCCCATGTTTGTTAAGAATCCCCAATATCCCATAAAAATCCATCACAGTTTCGTATAAATCATCCATATGGCATAAGAATGTGAAGGATCCGTAACAAACTGTGGGGGATTCATAATAATTTGTAGGGAATTCTTAACTAACTGTGGGAGATCCTTAACAAATTGTGGGGGATTTTATGCGATATCGTGGATTGTTAACAAATTGTGGAGAATTCATAACCAATGTATGGGATTCTTTACCAATATGGGGGATTCATAAAAAATTGTGGGGGATTATTAACAAACTATGAGGGATTCATAACAATTTGTGGAGGAATCTAACGCAATATGGGGGATTCATAACCAATGAGGGGGATTTTTAACAAACTATGGTGTATTCTTTACCAATGTGGGGGATTAATAACAATTTGCGGAGGATTCTCATGCAATACGGGGGATTCTTAACCAATGTGCGAGATTCTTAATAAACTGTGGGAATTCTTTACCAATGTAAGGAATTCTTAACAAACTATGGGAGATTTTTAACCAATGTGGGGGGTATTCATAACAATTTATGAAGGATTCTTATGCAATATGGGGGATTCTTAACTAATGTGGAGGATTCTTAACAATTTGTTAAGAATCCATTACATTTGTCCAAAATCCCCTACAGTAATTATCTTCTTTCATATTACAAATTTGTTCATTATTCCCCATATTTGTTAATAATCTGCACATTGGTTAAGAATCCACACATTAGTTAAAATCCCTCACAGTTTGTTAAGGATCCCCCCCTCCCACAGGTTGTTAGGAATCCCTTATATCCCATAAGAATCCCCCTCAGTTTTTTATGAATCTTCCATAGATCATTATAGCAATAGAATGTGAGGGATCCTTAACAAACTGTGGGCGATTCTTAACCAACAGTGGGAGATCATTAACAATTTGTGGGGGATTCTTATGCAATATCGTTGATTGTTAACAAATTGTAGGGGATTCATAACAATTTGTGGGGGATTCTTAACAATCTGTGGAGATTCTTAACTGTGGGGGATTCATAACAATTTGTGGAGAAATCTTATGCAATATAGGGGATTCTTAACCAATGTGGAGGATTGTTAAGATTTCCCATAATTCTTGACCAATGTGGGGGATTCTTAACAAATTGTGGGGGATTCTTTATTAATGTGGG